>OU892277.1:100044147-102544147 GCA_917834065.1 Ceutorhynchus assimilis
TAGGACCTATTAGGGGCGCACTGAAGGTGCACGTCAAAGCATGGGATACGTGGTGGTGGAATTCCATTCTCTGGTCGAAGATGATGCCTAGGTATTTACTTTTGGGGATAGTCTGACTGGGATGTTATTTACGATAAGTGGGGTGGGCATGGTGCTATGTGTATGCTTCTTGTGAAAGCATACCATTTCTGTTTTCTGTCCGTTAACACCAAGCTTCCACTTATCATAATAGGGTTGAAGGATTGAAAGGTGATGGGCTAGCTGAAACTTTGTTGCTTGCCTGTAAAAGGATTGAGCGTAAACAGCATTGTCATCTGCGTACAGCGCCAGATTGTGGAATGTCCGCAACAGACTGAGTGCCCACTCCTGCGGCACTCCCGCCTGAACGGGTTTGGAGTTTGAAAGGGCGTCATCTTGTTCGACGCAGAAAGTGCGGCCGCTGATATATGACTGTAGAAAGGAGCTGATTTGTAATGGGAAATTGAATTGTGTGAGTAAGTATATAAGGCCTGAGTGCCAGACCCTATCGAAGGCGCTCTCCATGTCAAGGAGCAGAAGTTTCGTGTTCATGCGTCTGTTGAACGCTTGGAAGGTGTCGCAGCAGATTTTGGCTGCAAGAAGAGTGGTGTTGTGACGAGGGCGGAATCCGAACTGCCTGTTTGGGAGTATAGAGAAGTTTTCGACGGTCCTGTTGACCCTGGTCAGGATTAACTTCTCCACGAGCTTGGGAAAGGAGTTTAGAAGGGAGATTGAGCTTAAGGTTTTTTCCTCGTTTGGGGATCATAACCACAACAGTCATTCTCCATTGAAAGGGAAAATGCTACAGTTTGAGGATTGCGTTTGTTCTTGGGACTAACTGGACAAAAACTTTACGCGGGAGATTTTTGAGGGCCGATATGGGATGCCATCTGGTCCGGGGGCCTTTTTGCTTGGGAGCCGGCGGATAATTCGAGTCATTTCGCCGGGCGTGAGACGAAGTTCAGCGAGCAAGTGCTGGGGGATGGGGTATTTCCTAATAGCAAAGGCTGCCGCTGTACGCGTGATTTCACCCTATTCAGGGGAGTTGGGTGGGAGTCCGGAATGAACGCTCTCTAGGAAAAAAGCCAGAGCTTCCGCCTTATCTGGAGCCGTGACGCCATAGAGACTTATCTTGAGGACGGACATTGTCAAGGGTTTGTGTCCATCTACGGTTCTTGAGCTCGCTGATGCCTTATGTGATGGCACCCTCAAATTCCTGAACACGTTGGCGATCCTCGTCCCTTCGGAGGCGTTGCCACCTCCTCCGAGTACGGTTCTTCAGCGCGATGAGTTCAATAAGCTCTCGGGAGAGCTCGTCGCGGCCTTGACGGACAGTCACCCTAATTGCGAGGGAAGTTTGAGTTCGCTGGACGTTCCTGGTCAAGGTTGAAACCTCTTGCTCTAGAGCGTGTATGGTGTCAATTTGACCAGGAATTTGGGTTCTGGTGTTGAGATTCTGCCGAAACAGGGGCCAATTGAAGTTCTTGTAACTTTGACAAACTTGTGGGCGGGGAGGATCAAGTTCGCCCCAAGTGAAAAAGACGCGTAGATGGTCCGAGCGCAGGGCATTGATTGTGACAAGATCGGAGAGTTCCCTGAGTCCTTTCCGGATGGCAAAGTCGATGAAAGTCAGTGTCATGTTATGCTAGGATAATGGGTAGGCGATTCAGTACTGAGGAGTATCAACTCCGGTGTGTCGTTTAGGATCATACCGTTGGTATTTCCTCTATAATTCCACCAAAGTATGTGTCTGGAATTCAGGTCTCCAAGCATCAAGGAGCGAGTGTTTTGGGGGAAAGGGGGAGTTAGGTAAGCTACTGACCGACGGGTCTGCGGGGCGTTGTAGCAGCCATTGATCAGAGCGGCGGGCGTTCGCAAGCTTGATGGACACGTGCTCGACGGCACTTTGTCACTGTGGCTTGTACAAGATTGGTTTCTTGATCAATATTGCTACACCACCAGCGCGGCGGCCGTCTCTGTCAGAGCGTTCACAGGAATTAGTTTTTCACCACGAGGCGATGTCCATCGCCTAGCCATGTTTCCACATTTATGGCGATATCAATCCTCTCATGGTAAAGAAAGTGGAGTAGCTCACCTAGTTTGCCGTTGAGGCTATTTGCGTTCCATTGCACGACCCTGAACGCGACTCAGCTCAAAGTTCTTAAGATCGGAGCTGAAGAATTGGCGGCTGGCATTGAACAACTCCGCATCGTCATTACATCGTTCGAGCATTCCAATATAATGGTCCAATCCATATCTATCAGCGCATCCAAGCGGGCGAATTTAGCCTGGAACGCGTTGAATGTTTCGCCGAGATTGGAAGGGGTTTGGTGGTCATCACGGCACGGCACTATTTTCCGCTCGCGCAAATCGTTCGTAGCGATACCGCGCAGTCCGCTCTCGCGCACAAGTCCCCGCGGGAAGTCTCTGTCGTAGACGAGGGTACGTGGTTGTCTCTGAGGTGGTGGTGGTGGTTGGCTCGCCTGGGTCGTTCTTCGGCCCCAGGCTGGGCTTTGCGGTGACGGGGCAGGAATGTGTGTGTGTTTGGGGGTGCTTCTTACTTCTAGCATCTGCTTTTTGTACACCGAGCAGTTGGTGGACATTGCCCGGTGTGCACCCTTGTAGTTTGCGCAGACCGACTGTTTGTCTCTGTTGAGACAGTCGGCCGTCATATACGTTTCGGCGCATTTTGGGCATCTCCTCTGGCGGTGACACCCAGTCATCGTATGTCCCCATGTTTGACATCTGATGCCCTGGGATATGTCTTTGCGGTTCTTCCGCTCTTCCCACTGTACTCTGGATGCGAACACTGTCCTTATTGTGGCTCTCAGTTTCGCCAGCGTCCACTCAGAACTTGTGACAACCAGGTACAGTGGGTTGTGGCCTCTTCATCGCGAAAACCTCTTTTATTTTCATAGAATACCTATCCGCTAGGTATTCTTTTATTTCGGCGGTAGTGTAGTTTCCCTTCATGTGTCTCAAGACGAAGGCGTGAGTCTTATCCGCTGGCATGGAGTATGTGTGGAACTCGGCCCCATCATACGTCAGGAGCCGAGCCAAGCTGTTTGATCGGTCATGTTCCTGGGGTAAACTATGACCGAATTTCTAGCGTACTTGAGCTCGAGAGGCTCTGAGGTGATGGTCGCCGCCATCTCCAGAAATTGTTTGTGATTGCTGAGCTTCCCCCTTATCACTATTGGTGGGGAAAGCGCTTTTTTCCCCGTGCCAGTGGGTTTTATTGGGGCCGTGTCTGCCACCATCTTCGTCCTAATGGCCTCTTGCGACGTGTTGTGTGGGGCTTCAGGTTCCATCTCTGCAACCTCTAGAGGCTGGAACCTGTTGGCCATAGGCAGCTTGAACAGGCTGCTAAAACCAGTCTCTTTGATAAGTGCAGGAGTTGAGGATCTGATTACCTTAGCCGGCATATTTGAAGAGCTTGTGGGAGGGGTGGCATCGTTTGCTCCCTTCTTGGCCTCATTTGCCTTCTGATTGTCTTCAGGGCTTGTCGTTTTTCTCTTAGGCTGCCTAAGGTAAATGTGTGTTCTCCTAATATGATTAATCATCATTTCGAGAAAGGTTTTGGATTCTTCGTCGGAGTGTCTGTCCAGGAAGGTTAAGTGGCTATCGCACTCTCTGCAGCTTTG
Source organism: Ceutorhynchus assimilis (assembly GCA_917834065.1). Classification (NCBI taxonomy): domain Eukaryota; kingdom Metazoa; phylum Arthropoda; class Insecta; order Coleoptera; family Curculionidae; genus Ceutorhynchus; species Ceutorhynchus assimilis. The sequence goes on from OU892277.1 coordinate 100,047,810, forward strand.
CGCTGTTTCGGCGAGTCGCGCCTTGATTTTCGGTACGCTTCTTCTTGGCGGGCCTATGGAGGTGTTAGAGCAGAAGCTCTGGACACTTTCGGTGTCAGTGTCCGCTGAAGCCTCTGTGGCGTACCCGGCGGCTTGGGTAGGTATCCCCTATTGAAGTACCTCCTTGTTTTCTGGGTCACACCCATACTTGTGGTAGGGTGCCCCAACTTTGTGAAGCGTCCCCTTGCTTTGGGACATGCCCTCACTTTTTCCCCGGACGTCCCCTTACTTGCCGACGTCCCTTTGGTTTAGCCGTGCCCTTACTTTTAGGAGGCGTCCCCTTGCTTTGGACGTCCCCTGACTTTTGTGACGTTGCCTCACTATGGACGTTCCCTGACTTGCAGGATGCCCTTATTTTTGGGTCGTGCCCCTACTTTGGGTCGTGCTTCTACTTTGGGTCGTGCCCTCACTTTGGGAAGTTCCCTTACTATGGAACGTGCCCTGACTTTTGAGTTTGGCTTTGTTACGATCTCGCTTTTGTATGTTCCCTCACTTGTGTAGAGAGACGTTCCCTTACTTTGGCGTAGTAAAGCGTTGGAATTCTCGTCCCGTTACTTGTTTCAAGTGTTTGTAGCATTTTAGGTACCCTGACTTGTTTTAGCAGGTGCCCTTACTTTTTTCCACAGAAATTTTTCAAGTTTGTGGAATGTGGCGACAAAAAATTTGGAAACTGGATTTTGGCCTATCCGACCGAAAGTTGGATGACGACGAAGAAAAACTAGGTAGGTGCGCTAACTAGCACTTACCCGACGTATTACATTCGATACCGAATGTGCCGACAAAAAATAACTACTTTTCACACACTGGTATGCGGGCAAAAAACGTTTGTTTATTTTATTAGCAATCGACTGTATTGTTCAACGTAAGGACGAGAACTAGGACGTAAAAAGGTTGTGAAATTCTTTCTACATTGCGGAATCAAATCTGTTGCTTGTCTTTAATTTCATCTACTATTGTGTGTCCTACATTCACCTACCTACAGGCATGAAGTTGAGGCATCGAGCTAGCACCCCGTAACTCGGAAAAACTGTAGACTGTTCAAAGACCCAATCAACAGCCTCGAAACAGAAATTGAAAATCGGAGACGAACTAAGGAACGAAAATGGACAATTATTATAGATACACGGAACGGTCAAGGAATCTAGGAAAATAAATGAAATGACATCAGAGATCAGACATCAAAAAATCATTGACTGATTGTCGCTACAATGACCAAAACGGTAGGGTTGAAAAAATCTGGGAGACTCAAAAATAAATTAACGTTCATTAAAAAAGAAATGGAGGCGAATAATTAAACCTTAAAAATTACTTATGAATATGATTATGAAATCACATAAAACGTTACGTTTTCGTTGTTGCTACACTCAATTGAAATTGAAATTATTTGGCTCTGGCTCTTCGAAGTTCGAACGAGATATAATGTACCAAGCTTGGCAGAGTGCTTGAATGTAACTTTTAAAATGACCAAACGCGTCGAACTAATCTTTTTCACTACTTTTTTTTTTAGATATTCCAAAATAAATCCTCGATAAATTTTATGCATTCCCGCACTCGAGGGAAAACTCAGAAATTTTAAAATAAACCAGCAATTAAATATTGCACCATGTTCCGAAAATAAACTAACAGCTAAATGAAATAATATAACTTCAATAAGAATTGAAACTTTGCTTAAAAGACAAACACAGACAACAATTGAAATACCTATTTATTGATCATCACAAAATAAATATATGTAGTTATCTGAATCCAAGTTATTCGCCCAATAGCATATTTGAAAAAAATAAGGAATATATGAAGTTATAGTATCTTTCTACAAACTTAATGACAAGAAGTTCATCGGATTTGCCTCTATGAAGGAATCAAGGCTTGGAAGATATTACAGGGATAACAACAGAGGAAGTTAGCCGTGGATAAGGTCTGAAAAAGCTGCTGGATACGACGGCTTGAAACCGAAATTGGAATTTTATCAAGCACCGTACCATCAGACGGGGTACGGCTTTGGAACCACCAAAATGCTTATTCAAAAGTTTATGGAGTATAACGAACCAATAAAAAAGCATTTGATTCGGGATAACGGAATGTCGTGTACCTATAGTTTGCTCACTGAGAAATGAGCCGCGAAAAGAATGGGACCTAGTCGATCTATCACCCTCTATTGCATTTTGATCATGTATTTCCTTATCGTTCCACTTCCCCCTTAGCCTCAGATGGAAAACCTCAATTCGCAGTGGGCAAACAATTAACACATCAAGCATATCTATCACCATGCTGCAGCACTTGTGAAGCTTCACGAACAGTTGGAAATATTCAGAGTAAAAACACGGGTCTGTCAAAGATACACAATTTCTGCAAACATTTTTATCACCCTGCTAGAACAAATGTTCAAGCGAGATGATAATGGCATAAACATCAACTGGAGAACGATCAATTACCAGCAACATTTTCTCACTAACTTACCGAGCAAATCATGCTCACGAGATGATGAACACGTTATTAGTGGAATCGCGACAAGTGCAAAAATATATTTTACGTCAAGTCTGGTAATGACTTATCTCATGAGGGTTGAAAACAAATAAGTTGAACTAGTCACTGCAACCACATGGGTCACCAAACTAAAATTCACAGGGATAACAAAACACACGCGTAGGGCCGAATATGGACTATTTCATCGGTAGCATTTGGGAAGTATAACTTCACATTTTTATATCGTATAATCCAATATTCCTGAAAACTCAAAAATTTGCGTTATGTTTACTGACATATGGGTGTGAAACACTAATATTGACTGAAAAACAAACAAAATCAGAGTAGCACAACGAAGGATCGGAAGATCAATGTTAGGTGTAACAGTGAGAGATAACGTCCAAAATAGTACCTACCATAAGAAGCAAAATAGAACTCTGACATATGAATTAAACAGAATACTCAAACTGAAGTAGTGTTAGGCAGACCCATCCCGAAGACTTAAAAAATAGGTATATAGTCCTCAAATTAGTAGGATGATCGGATATCGGAGAAAATAAGATATAGGCGGCATAAAATAGAGGAGAGTAAATACGAATGGAGGATGTCTGGGTTTAGCAGTTGACATCCCGGGCTGATTCATGATCATGGTTAGTTTGCTTCAAAGGTTTTGGCAACAACAATTACCTTGATTATATAATTTTTGTGATGTTTCCATTATTTGTTTGCCATACGATTTCCAGATTTCTGTTTCGGGTATATTACTTCTCTCATTCGAAGAACCAATATTGGCATATTTTGCGTGTACCTAATCTGCAGTGCCGTACTTCTTCTTTAAGTGTCTTGTCCTCTACGAACGTTGGCAATCATCAGCGCTATCTGAACTTTGTCGACTGCTTTTTTGAATAGACTTGTCGTGGTTTCGCCATACCTAGTGACGCAAATTTTTCAGCCAAGATATTCTTCGACGCCCACGGCCTCTTCTGCCTTCGATTTTTCCCTCGATTATGAGCTTGAGAAGTGTAGGTATCTGTCATTACTGAGTATTTGTAGTACTCCAACTTTCGCTTTCTAAGCGTAAACATAACATAAATAAAGTGCCCGTACATTTTAAAAAAGTTAATTGATATTCCATGTCCTGAAAATTTAAAAATTTCGTTTATTTTTGGATCGGTTTAGGATTGGAAACGACTTGATCCCAATCATCATTCCAAGTTTTCGCGAATATACTCATTCAGTTACATAGGATATTTGAGAATGCTCAGGCTGTGGATCTAATTCAGGAATTAGAGGGAATTCATCACAAGTCTATAATACTTATAATATGAAAAGTACACCTCACAAAATGTAATAATATTTGAGCTTCGTAGGGTTTTTAATAAGAATTATTTTTAAAAAACTCACCAAATAATAGTAACAAAAACTAAGCGAACCAAATAGGCACAAACGCGTGCAAAAAATATTAAAAATTATGGCGAAAATTGAAAACCGCAAAATATCAATTACGATTACGAACTTGACATAGTGACATCTTATGCATTCATTCAGTGAACCGACTATAAACTGATATTATTCGCGAAATTTCAGTACCAATAGATGGCGCTACATTATGGCGGAAATACAGTGAACAACAAAGCCAATTTGTTGAGGTTAGTTGGTGTTATGTAAATTCTGTTCTGTGTCGTGTTTGTGATTTATATAACAGGAATTATACATAAAAAAAGATATTCTGTATAAATCAAAAAAGTCCCAAAAAATGCCTGCAAATTTTTTTTGTTGTTCACTGATTTTTGAGTACCAAAGTTGATCATAGATGTTGCCTACTTCGGGAGCGAATTAATTTTAAAAGCAATCAAATTACAAATTAACGGCACAATCCATTACTTGCACGGTTTTTTGCCTGGCCTAGCTCCATATCTCTCACACTGCGTTTGAATCAGTTGATTAGCGATTGAGAAAGTCCATCTCGAAGAATTTGAGATTAATTTGAAAGACCGCCCTTATAAGCCCCACGAATTTATGACCTACGGTAGGTACCAAGTTTTTTTTTTTTTTCTGGAAATTTTAATAAACGGATTTTTTTTGAAATGTTGTTTGTTAGATTTTCAAAAATATTTTAGCTTTGCCGGTTTTTACTTACGCTAATCAATGAAACTATATCAAATCTGTGTTATAGGAAAGTACCCCATTGAACACACATGTTTATCGCGACAATTACAAGCAGTTTAGTCTTTGTTCGAGACATAACTTTGACAGGAACAATAAATATTCTAACGTCATAGTATTCCGTTTTAATTACCGAAGCGACCGCCAATCATAGCATACGTCAACAGGGTAATTGTGTTGGGATTGGGCCAACGAATTTACTTGATCGACACTTGCCATCAGATTTATCGGAGCCGATTTATGCGGGATACTAATTGTAGTAATTTGGGAATTTATGTCGCGCACTCTAGGTTTAATGGCTCTAAAAAAGTACAAAACCGAAGGGGGTGCGATTTTAATGACGGGCTTAAATGGCCTAGGGACAAAGGTTCCGGGGCTTTAGCATGCATATTGTGGACATTATGTGAAAAGCTTTTCATCACGTACTTTTTTGAAAAACTTTCCTAACATAATGTTGATACGCACATTATAATTTCCCATCATAACTTGAAAAATTATGATATACGCTTAATAAAAGAAATTAGAATCCTTCAAGAACAAAGAGCATCATCGCGATATATATTTTTATTTTCCATCATCCGTGCACAGTTTTTATTTTCTGTGTTCGAAAGCATCCATCAGTGTGAGAGGCGTTTACTTTACCAAAGAGGGGATCCATCTATCAAAATAGCATTGCTTTATTGTTTTCCAGAGTTATTTGCAGGTGCATCCTTATATTCGAGTATTTTTATCAAGCGTGTTGGATTTTACGGCTTCTGCCTTGGGATGCGATATCAAAACGAGTGTGGCGATTTTTGAAACAGTAAAACTTATTTGTTTTCACTTTATGCATTGTCTTGCAAAATAGAAACGAATATTGCCTGATAGTGAGAGAATTCTAAGCACCTTTATTTTGCAATGAATAAATCCACATGGATTGGTTTGGTTGTACGCGTTAGTTGGACTAGGATGATTGAAACAAGGATTTTGGCTTAGTCTTTTTTTGCAATTAGATTTCAACAAGATTCACTTTTTATTTCTTTTATAAAAAAGAGTAGGATTATTACGTTATTAACAACGCTCTAGTGAACAGAATATTGTAGCGGTGCGCTTTCGCCATGGTGTACAGAATCTAACTCAAAATCTAAAAAATACTGACTTATTCGGGCAAAGAGATTATCGCGTTTATACTGGATTTTACAAGAATGGATTACAAATATATAGAGGCCGGTATTAGTTAGTTGTTTTAGTTCAAGATTGGCTGTGACATGATTTTAGACAGTGAATTTTGTAAGAGTTGTAAAGAGTTAAGTTGTTTGAGTTGATTAGTGACGTAATTAGTGTCAGAGTGTATAGTAACGTGGAATAAATTATTGTTGTGGTAATTGAACTTTGATTTTGAAATAACAAGTTTCTATAATTAGAAAAACATTAGACAAGTCTCGGGCAATCCAACCGCTCACTAGAAACCTGTCACTACGAACAATCACGGGCGAATCGACACCATTTTAAGGAGAAGCTATGGTTGAGCTTACTTTTGGATCTACCACTTTTAGGCACAGAACATAAGTCGGCGATATAGAAGATGGTTTTATTTTGGGAATAGATTTGATCGGCCAACATGGTTTTTCTTTCGATCCTTCTATGAACATCCTTAAATTTGGTAATGAAGAATTTGTCCTAACTACACAAGAAGAATCCCAAGCCGTTAAGATCCCGGCCACAAACCCAGTGAGGATTCCTGGAAGTTCTGAGAAGATCATTTACGGAAAACTGGAAACAAACCCTGGTTGCTGCGTTGGACTAACACATAATTTTATTGGGGATAAACCAGAAAAATTTCTCGTTGGAAAGACTCTAGTGAGAACAAACGGAGATATTATGAGAAGAATTGCCAATGTTTTTTCTGAAACAGTAAAAATAAAGGAAGGAGAATATGATCGGAACTCTCGAACCTGTTGAGAAAATATCGAACTGTGACATTTTGTAAAACCGAAATTGGATACAGACACCTTGATGCAGACTTTGAAGAAGTCATGGAAACACCTCGACCCAGAGAGACTTCAAGAAGTCAAAGATTTCATTTTGAAAGAAGCAGACGTATTTGTGATGGGTAATCAAACCGGACGGACCAGTTTAATTAAACACAAAATTGATACTGGATTGGCACGCCCAATTAGACAACCACCTCGACGTATGCCAGTAGCTAAACAACAGGAAGTGGAAAACCAAATTGATAAAATGCTTCAAGAGGGAATTATTGAAGAGTCAAAAAGTCCATGGTCTGCACCAGTAGTATTGGTTACAAAGAATGATGGAAGTCTTAGATTTTTTGTGGACTACCGTAAGCTTAATTACATCACCAAGAAGGATAGCTTCCCTCTTCCGAGGAAAGACGATACATTAACAACTCTATCGGGCTGCAAATGGTTTTCCACCTTGGATCTTAAGAGCGTATACTGGCAAGTGGCCATACACAAAGATGACAAAGATAAAACTGCCTTCAGTACCGGAACCGGGTTATACCTGTTTAACGTAATGCCTTTCGGATTGTGTAATGCTCCTGCTACGTTTGAGTGACTGATGCATCTAGTTTTGCGAGGCCTTACATGGAGAACTTGTCTTGTATATTTAGATGATATCATGATCATGGGAAATTCGTTCCAAGAACATCTCAATAACCTGAAAGAAGTTTTTGACCGCTTCCGGAATGCCATCTTAAAACTCAATCCAAATAAGTGTTTCCTATTTCAAAAAAAAATGGAATTCTTAGGTCACATGGTATGTGAGGATGGTATACAAGTTATGGAAGGAAAGGTATATACAGTCAGGGATTGGCCAAAACCACGCGACAAACATAAACTAAGGAGTTTTCTAGGATTATGTTCTTATTATCGAAGATTGTTCAAACAATAAGGATGCACAACGTATGATTTATCCCTGTTCTTATACGAATTTCAATAGCAATTTTAGGGAAAAATACACTACGTCTTTGTCATGTCATGTAATGAATGGCTGGTGGCAACATCGCACAATGAAATGTTTGGAATTTGAATTTGTGTTGGAAAGTATTATTTAACGCGATTGTTGTTGTATTCTGAAGATGTGCATGTGTGGATTGGTCAAGTGTCTTCGTATGTGTGTGTCCGTGTGGACAACAAATGCATGGGTGAGTTTAAAACAACCCCAATTCGCCCACATTTGTACATTTGTTTTGAATTTGAACATCAGTCACCAATCGGCTGAGGCAAAGTCCACTTAAGTCAAGGCCAGCTTTGGGGAATGTTCGATAACCTGTGTCCGGTAATCAAGTAACATAGAATTCTATTCGAGCAAGTCCCTCTGCACTATCAGCTCCAGAACGGGGCCATTGCCACACCATCGCCCCGATCCAAATACTTTGGTGGGACTTTTGGTACCTGAGTTTATGTGAAAAAGTGCCTTTTTCGAGTGACACTCTGGTGTCAAAAGTGCCTTCCAAACTGCGTAGGAAAGCCGGGACTACATAACATGATGTCCCAAAAAGTACAAGCAAAAAACTGATAATGATGATTTATTTGGCCATCCTTGCGACGGTTGTAGAATGGTGACATGCAGAAATTGCGAAAAATGGGGGGCAACGGAAATAAGATTTATTCAAACGTTATCTAGAAAAGTTCCATACTTTTGCGGCGATTGTGCCAAAGAAAGAACAGGCTCAATCATCAGACAACTAGAACAGATGGACATTAAGAACAAAAGCTCAATTGACCGATTGTCAAAAATGGAAAAGGCAATAAGTAATCAACGAAATGAAATTTTAGAACTAAATGAAGAAAATGAAAGCTTGAGACTCGAAAAAACAGAGGTAGAGGTGTGTATGCAGCGAAAACAGAGAGCAACGATGGATTTTGAGGACGAGGTTTTCACAGCCGAGGAGAGACCTTACTACTTTAAAAAATGAAAATCTTGAGCTCCAGTCACAAGTAAATAATCTTCTAAAAATCATATCAGAAACGGAAGAAAAAATGAAGGTTGTAGAAAATGAGGTTCAAGATTTACTGGAGCTTAAAAATAATATGTTGTCGACAATAGCAACACTGGAACAAGATAACAAGGTCTACGTCAAAGAATATAAAGAGACTCAAAAAGAGTTATTCACGCTAAGAACTAGAAATCTGCCAGTAAATATTAATCTGGACCTAAGCAGACAGCAAATTGAACATGTTCCTGACCAACAGGTTGATGGAAAACAACAGCTAAATGAGCGAGACAGAGCTCATATTAACAACAAATTACCGATGGAAGCAAATAATGAAGTTAAAAAAGAAAATAAAATGCTTATCTTGGGAGACAGCTCTGTCTTTGACCTTTACAAGTTTATTGAGAGACAAAAAACTCTTGATAATTTCAAAACTCTCATTTGTCAAGCACAACGCATGCTTAGAGAGTATTGCAGAAGATATATGTGGATTAACCAGAGAATTCGACAAAAAGGACTTCGTTATTGTTAGTGCAGGTCCGCAAAATGCAATTAGGTTCGGGGGGTAAAGTAGACATATCAGTATTGGATAGATTATTTCAAGTGGGAGCTCGAACACATATAATAATATTGTCAACGCCCTTGTGGGCAAGCCGTGTTGTTCTCAATAGATTCATTGATCAGATAAATATTAAGCTCTTTGAATTTGTGAAAAATCATGAAGATAATTCGAATGTTTTCTTGAATTTAAATTCTTTCGTAAACTCGTCCTTTTTTACCTTTTATCGGAACAATCCAAAAAATATCGCAACATCGAATATAGCCGAATAAATATCAGAACTTATTTCGAGTCATTTTTTAATGTCTTAGTCAACGCCCAAACTTTGGAACCCAGTTTAAATATTGAAAGCAGCGCTAAAAGTTCTAATTCGATTCAGCATATCAAATGCAAAGTTTCACTATTTTTATTGAATGTTCAATCATCACGAGAGAAATTAGATGAACTAGCTATTTTATTGAATGATTTGAATATGCCTTCTTTTGTGTTGTTGACCGAGCATTGGCTCAAGGAGGGCGAGTTATGTCATATTTCAGAGTAGGTACAAGGTAGCGTCTAGATACTGCAGATATAATGGATACGGAGGAACAATGATATTGGTGAATGACAACTTTTTTAGTGATGTTGGGAGTTTGGACGGCTATAACTTTCTTATCAAACCAAATGAATTTGAATTCTCTGTTGTACAAATTAAGAAATTGAACATTATTTTACTTTGTGTCTATAGACCGCCTTCCGGAAAGACCGTCACGTATTACGGATCACTCTGAAACGATTATTGACTATGTATGTAGTAACATTGAAGAAAGTGATGTAAGGTGTGATGTTGTTCCTTCTAGCATTTCAGACCACGAAGCGCTTTCGGTGGAAATTTTGGTGTACGGCGATGAGCGCAGAAGGGTAGCAAAAGTAGGTAGAGTGTTTAGCACAAGTAATTTCAATGCGTTCAGACACTTGGCCCATAATATAGATTGGGAAAATATTCGGAACAGCAGCAATCCTTTCGAAGACTTTCAGAAGTCTGTACAGAATATTTTCAATCAAAGTTTCCCCTTTTAGAAAAATGAAGACCAAGAAAGAAAGGTATGGATAACACGGTGTTTGAAGGTCTCTGGACGAAATCTTCGATCTCTGCATACTGTTAGGAAATTCATAAATTCGGAGTGGTTCAATGATTATTTCAATCTTTACCGAAAAAATTATAAAAAACTAATTAGGGTAGCAAAAAGGCAATATTACAATGGGCGCGTTAACGATGCAAATAATGCTGTTAGGGAGTATTGGAGAATAATCAACGAACTTCGTGGAAAAACCAATAAATCCACAAACAAAATACAAATTGAACTAGAGGAACTTAGTAACTTTTACTGTTCCATAGCAGGTAACTTAACGAAAAACTTAAAAACAAATCGTGATCCGGTTCCCTTCTTGACGCCATTTTCAGTCAAAGATTGTTTTCATTTGACACCAACAAATGTAGATGAACTAAAAAACAGAATTCCTCGGGCGTTGATGGTCTATCTATAAAAATCTTTAAGAATCTCCCTGAAGCAGCACTTAATAGTCTTACTGAGTGTATCAATCAGTCTTTCACAGCGGGAATGTTTCCGGACTGTTTAAAACTTGCCGTGATTATTCCCGTTTTTAAGGGAGGCGACGAAACAGACCCCTCTAATTATCGCCCGATTTCTCTGCTGACAACTCTATCAAAGATAGTCGAGAAGATTGTTAAGATTAGGCTCTTGGAGTATTTGAAGGGAAACAACATATTGCATCCAGAGCAGTTTGGTTTCCAGGAAAAGAAAGGAGCGCTCGATGCCATTTTTATGTTTCTTGAAAATCTTTTTCTGGGATTAAATTATGGAGAAAGGGCCGCGGCAGTATTCTGTGATTTCTCTAAGGCGTTTGAATGCGTGGATCACGGGATACTGCTGAGGAAGCTTGATCACTATGGTATTAGGGGAAAGGAATCGGATTGGTTCGGGTCGTACCTTGAGGGAAGAAGTCAGTTCGTTAGAGCACAAAACAAAGACTCTGAAAGAAAAAGAATAACTTATGATGTACCTCAGGGATCTGTACTTGGACCAATACTTTTCTTAGTCTATATAAACGACTTAGCAGACCTGCCCATTGGAGGTCTCTTTGTGATTTTCTGCGACGATACGACCATTCTATAGAAAAACAAAAACGCCGCAGTTCTTGCGGAAATTATGGAAAGGGAATTACTGTTGGTTAAGGAGTGGTGTGCTTGTAATCGTCTGGTGTTAAATGTGTCGAAAACAAGTATTGTAACATTTAAATGTAGCATTGAAAATATTTCACTGGATGAAAATGTTATCGCAGGGAAACAAACAGCTAAATTTCTTGGATTGCACATAGATTCGCAGCTGCGATTCGACAAACACATAGATTTATTGAATAAAAAACTTTCACAGGGGTGTTATATAGTTAAATCTATAGCACATGAACTGGGTAAGCATGCCGCGAAAACAACATATCATGCACTGATCGAATCGCATCTTCGCTATGGGGATAGCATTCTGGGGGTTTTCCACTCCAAACTCTATTCAATCGGTGTTTGTACTACAAAAAAGAGCAATTAGATATATTTGCCATGCAGGATACGGACAGAGCTGCAGACCACTTTTTAAACGGGAAAGAATTTTGACAGTTCCCTGTATATTCCTTTTGGAAACAGCCTGTCTAATATTTAAAAAATTAAAAAATACTGATACAGTGAGAGATACTGGTTACAACCTACGCAACCAAAATTTTCCATTACCCATTCCGAAATTTGCCTTAACGAAAAATTCTATTATATATGAGAGCATTAAGATCTTCAACAAGTTGCCAGACGAAATAAACGGTGTGGAGGACTATGGACAATTTAGAAAAACTTCAAAGAGATTTCTGGAAACCAAAGCCTATTACAGTCTTGGGAAATTCTACTCAGACTAATCTTTTAATCTTTTACTGTGATCTTTAAACTGTGATTCTTAAACTGTGATATTTTCAATTTTTCAATTACTAAATTATTTATTTTTAATAGGCCTAAACTGTTTCATGTAGTGTTTGACTTTATTTATAGTGATGATTGTTTTTTGAAAATTTTGCTACCATCCCGCGCTGACTCGTCGGTTCTGTGTTGGATTTGCTGAGGTATCTGGACGCTATCAAATCTAGCCCATTATAATGTTCTTTTATTTATGTATTGTAAACTATTCAGGTGTTGTTGATTGTATATAGAATTTTCACTGTAATTTTATTGCTTGTCTTTCTAGTTTTTTGTCTTATTTTTACTCTCAACACTGACATATTAATTTTAACTTAGTATACATTTTTAGGATATAGGAAATTAATTTTAGACTTTTTTTTTGGCTTTGTCAATGGAATTTACATAATTTTTTGGACAAAAAAGCTTTTTTTGATTTGATTTGATTTGAATCTTTCAATATTCATGTACGTTGGGCGTTGGCTTCGGGGATCCACCATTCTTCCTTTGAGGATTATAAAACCAAACTCTGCCATCCTTCTGGGAACCTGCATAGTTTGCCTCAAGATCATATCTCGTTTTTATTCATTGAGAACTCTGTCTATTCTTTAACTATTTCATGGATGTCAAGCAACCTTTTCGGCAAATCCTCAGTAATCTTCGACTCCGATATCTGCATCATCTGCTGATCCGAACACCAAATTACTAGGTAAACGAAGCGCTCTTCCAAACAGTATCTTGGCTGGTGCCTCTCCTGTTGTGTTATGTGCAGCTGCCCTGTAAGTAAACTACTGTAGAGAGATGTTCTCCGATCATATTGCTTGCTGATCATGGATGTAATGCTGTGGTTCTGGTATTATAAATCCCCAGGAGTTCACAAAGTTTCTGCAATAATCGCGACTCGAAGTTGCACTTTTGATCCGAATGCAGTTCCTATTGGATTCCAAACCTATTGAAAACATTGTTGATGATGACTCTTGCAACTGTAGTTTTTTTTTGGATTCGAATACCGAAACCTTCAGGTTACTTGCTGAAATGATCCACGACAACCAGGATGTAGTTTGATCCATAAATTTGTTCTACATTTTTTGTTCTCACAATAATCTCTCCCAATAACACGGTAGGGTGAACCTAATTTTGCATTCGCTCCAAAACCGTTATAGGTTCACCATGTGGACATATGTTATGACGGACAGCCGTTTTATTAATTAAATAGTGCGAGACGGTCTAGCGAGCTATGCTAATTGCGTCCTGGCTCCCTATTTACATAATGGACCATATTTTAAAGCCCGTGGGTAAACGCAAATGCACGTTACTTTCTCCCCGAAATGGGATTTGGAGGTAATGAAAAACATTTTCATTAGTTATGGTTGCTTGTTTTAATTTAAACTTATAGTAATTTTACTTGGTAATAGCTATAGTATGGTCCGGTGGTGAGTTTAATTATTTTCTATTCAAGTTATTTCCTACTTAAAATAAACGCTTAATTTACAAAATGTCCTTTTGTTTGGTCATAAAATAGGAAAGAATATGGTTTTTGGACCTTGTTGGACACACGAGCGGTTTATCTAATTGTATAACATCAAATTTTGTTTTTATTAATAACCTGGTTATTTTCAGACAACACCCTAAAAACAATAATTGCTTGCAATTGCATGAGAGCGAGCGGCTGGCTTATTTCTAATACGACTGTTTTACGACTGGCGCCTGAGTGATACATTTTTGCTTCTTTCTTATATAACTCCCATGACGGATCTGCGTCCACTCTTCCACTTAAGAAATTACTCACTCTAAATGAATTGAATTTTAATTAGATTGCCTAAGCTGCACTTGATTATTCATTATTTTGTAAAAAAATCGAATACATTTCGGACAATCATTTTCTAAGTTCGATAAAGATTACCTTAATTTCAATTGTGGTGTAAGTCCCAAAAAATGCAAGGTAATAAATCCACTTTAAACAGACAGACATTTATTATACGTACAATCTTTATTTGGATAAAGTGAATATAATACTTCAAAATTCAAGAGCATCCAATGTCAATAATAAATTTGAAATCAACAGGAGACAATAATGGAATTAAAATTATAAATATTGCAAATTGACATGATAAATCACAAATTTAAACAGAGGCAAGAAATCCTAAATCTTAGCATTCAAGCAATTGGAAATTTAGGTCCGAAATGAAAAGGGTAAAATCCAATATAACAAGGTAATTTTCAACAAAGACTGTGATTAATGTTTCTTCATCTTGAACTACCTTTTTGTATTATAATAAATATACTCTGGTCTTATTTCTGGTGCGACATTTGGCACTTTGCCATGTCCAATTTTCAATTATCTTTTCAACATTTGATTTTCCGTTTTCCTTGGTCGGTCCAAGGTTATAGGAGGTCTGCTCCAACCCGCCAAAAAACCGTCCCTAGAACGGTTTCGGAACCACTCTCTCGACGAATTTCGGTGAAATGTACGGTTTCCTGCTGGGTTGGAACAAAGCTAAGAACTCGTGTATTCGTAATAATTGCAAGTTAGTTTTATGGCATTTAAAAATATCGAGCGTCTTGCGCTCTATATTTTGACAATAAAATGCAGGTTCTGGTATAAATAAATTCTAGGACACGGGAATTAGTACCGAAACCGTTGCAGCGCGATCCACAACAAATACATTTTTCATTGATCAAAATATTCTAGTCACAGTACTTTGTTAATTTATGGTGTTAGTGATACTGATATATTAAGGTAGGTGTGATACTTGAAAATGTTTCATCTTTGTCTTGAGTCGATCTGACACTAGTTTACTGTGCTGGAGACAAAAATGCAACATGCAGGGCGTTGCCTTGTTTTATCGGCTTGAGCTGCATCTACTACTTAGGGCAGGTATTCTAAAACTATTTTGATAAATAACTATAAGTTAACTTCTGAAATAACTATGATTCCAGTAGTTATCCTTTTGGTATTAGTCAAAATAGTGTTACAATGCTCGCCCTTAGATAATGAAAATACGTGTATCTTTTTTTTGAAATTTTTAATAATTTCTGGCGACGGGTCATTCACCACAGGATATGCCGTGTACACCCTGCAGAAGATATCCAAAACTTTCCAGGGAAATCTTGGGAGGTTTGGGGAGATCTGGGGATATCAGGGTTAGCAATAACTCGGATTTTTGAAAATTCCTATTGGGTTTTTGTGTCTTTGTAGGATTTTTCCCTATGGGATTTTTATTTTGTTTAATCCTAGATAAGAGAAATGTGAATAATCCGAGATTTATTGTTATCAATCCTAACTTTAGTTTTCTTTAAATTTTCTTTCAGATTTTGTGATTTACTTATATTTCCAGATATCTCAGATTCAAAACAATGTCATGTTTTTTTAGATGGACAAATATTATGAAAATGAAATTTTCAAGAAAAACTTTCAGATTCCCATCTCATTTACAGCTATTTTGATTTTGTCAAAGTTAGAGCTAAATATAGCTGAGATGACAAGGATAGAGTTTTTGAGCACTGCTATCAGATTCTATGGTTTGCTCATACTTTTTCTGAGCTTCAGAGAAAAAGCTTCATTGGTTTTTAAATCTTGCAGCCAAATTTTGAATTTATCAGATCCAGAGCAAGAATGTTGGTTTAGTGGATTGGTTTTTTTCTCTTTACTGCTCTAATTTTTTATTCCAATTGTTGTCTATTTGAGACCAATAAGTTATGAACATTCAAAACAAATTCAAGAGCCTGGACTAGGAAAATTTCTTTAATAATTTAGCTTATTGTTTTTACCCTGTAAAATTCTCTATTTATTTATTGCTATCAATCCTAATACTAGTTTTCTTTGAATTTATTTTCAGATTCTGTGATTTGCTTGTATGTATTTCCAAATATTTCGGATTCAAAGCAAAGTCGTGTGTATTTTAAATGGACAAGATTTTGAAGATTCTATCAATGAAATCTTCAAGAAAAAGTTTTAGATTTTATAGGCTCATCTTATTTACATATTTTTTGATTGACAGGGTCTTTCCCCATATATTGACCCCCCCCTCCTACATGGGTTATGTGAAGGGATATGAAAAAATTTTGAATACAAAAGCTTTGGGGTATTACCTGAAATTTTTGAATCCGATGTCAAAAACTTTTTTGTGACAAATGGTCGGTTTTTTGTTATGGAATACCCTATACTTCATAGTTGAAAAGAGTCGATTTTTCCGATTTCAAATATACATATAAGGTTTAACTACTTTTATTCGAGCCGTTTTGGAAATATCGGGCTCTAAACTTCAAGAAAATAATACATTGAAACACATCAGCTCTGTTCCAACCGACATAAGAACCGTTCTAGAACGATCGAGAAGTCGATCAATTTATTTTTCAATCCGGATAAACGTTCAACTTATTGAAAAGTGAGTGGGCAACTGGAAATTACCGTTCTAGAACAGTTCTCATGTCGGTTGGAACAGAGCTGATGTGTTTCAATGTATTATTTTCTTGAAGTCTAGACCTCGATATTTGCATAACGGCTTAATTAAAAGTAGTTAAACTATATCTTTCAAATCAGGAAATTCGACTCTTTCCAACTGTGAAGTCATATATAGGGTGTCCCATAAGAAAAAACTGACCATCTGTCAAAATTTAACATTTCTGAAAAAGCAAAAAAGTTTTTGACATCGGATTCAACAATTTCAGGTAAAACCCCAAAACTTTTGTATTTACAATTTTTTGATATCTCTTCACATAACCCCTGTGGGGGGGGGGGGGGGGAGACCCGTACCTACCCTGTGAAATTATTTGTATAATTTATTGCTCGGAATAATCCTAGATTTTCGATTGTCTGTGGTCACCATGACAGAAATGAGTTTTTTTAATAAAAATGTTTACAATTTAAGCCAGTTAATAATTATGTCTGTATAAATTTTGACAAAAACTCACTGGGATTTCAAAATGGGTCTTTGTGTATGCTAACCTTGGGGGAAATTCAGAGAAATCTGAAGGAAATCTGGGCAGATGCGGGGAAATCTGAGGAGATCTATGAGAGATATGTGAGGAATATTTAATTTTCTATTGACTGAGAATATTCCAGAGGATAACATGTTACCAGGTTTTCCACTGAAATATTAAACCTCTTATTGTAATAAATGTAGCTTTGATATTGCAGGAAAGTAATAGATCAAGAGAAAATGCACATGTTGTGTTAAGGAGAAGACCTCGGGAATTGCGTTCACTTGTGCTGCATTCCATGAAAAATTAGGGAGATATCACAAAATCTTGGTAGATTATTGATAATGCAAACATTGATGTTATATGATTGAGGATAAATAATTTTATTATTATTATTGTTTTTATTTGGCTTTGCATCACATAACTATTCTTGGGTTATGGTTTCCTTCTTGGGGAATCACCGAGTGCAAACCATGCACCTGGGGTGTTCCCTTGTTTAGGTGACTTCAGGATCATAGCACTTTGCGTACTATGTCCGCTGTACTCAACACTACAGCTTTCTGCATCAACAGGAGGTTATGTGTTCCAGGGATTTCTTTTATCGCTTCACAAGTAACGTTGGATATCAGCCCTGTTGCTTCTATGATTATTGGTATGATCTTAGTTTTACAATTCCACATTCGCTGTATTTCTATTTGCAGGTCCCTGTACTTCAACTTTTTCTCTGCTTCTTTGTGCGTGATGTTATAATCCGACGGCACAGCAACATCGATCAGCAGACACTTTATTTATTTCTTATCTTTCAATATAATGTCGGGTTTATTTGATGCTATGTGTCTGTCAGTCTGCACTTGAACGTCCCATAGTATAGTTATTTCTGGTGTATCTAGAACTGCGTCCGGGATATGTTCAAATCATTTTTTTTTACTTCTAATTTGTAGTGCTTACAGATGTTCCAGTGCAGCTGTGTTGCAACCTTGTTATGACGTTCAAGGTAAGCACTTTTTGCCAAGATTGGACATCCAGCCACCACATGATGGACAGTCTCACTGTATGACCAACAGAGTCTACATTTCGGGTCTTCGTCGGTCTTCATGATCCTTGTCTGCATATAGTTTGTTGCAAGTGCCTGCTCCTGGCACGCTGTTGCAAGAGCTTCTGTTTCTGCTTTCAGGTTCATATGTGTAAGCCACCTCCAAGATTGTTCCTTGTTTATCGTTTCTTTGCTAACTTCTTTCACTATTTGGCCGTGCATCGCCTTTTCTGTCCACTTCCTTATTCGGTCTTGTTTCTTGTTTTCTTTCAATTGTTGTTTAAACTTTTTTACTTTTTTTGTTTCAGGTTCATGCTGGTTGGTGCTGCTCGGTTCATGGTTTTCTTCTCCATCTTCTATAAGTTGTTTCTGAGTTTGCCTATAGACTATGCCAAGGTATTTATTTATCTTTTTGTTTCAGTTTAAGGTGAAGCTTCAATCCTTCTATGGCTATGGCATGACTGGTTTCCACACTCACCATTCCTCTTCCTCCTTCCTTGCGCGAGACGTACAGGCGATCCACATCTGCTCTTGGGTGTAGAACTTTATGCATCGTCATCAGTTTTCTTGTCTGTCTGTCTATTTTCTGCAATTCTGCAATTGCCCATTTAATAATTCCGAAGCTGTATTGAATGACTGGCACTGCAAGCGAGGTGGTGGCTGTGGTTTTATTTTTTGCACTTAATTCAGATTTGAGTATCTCTTGCGTTCTTCTGTAGTATTCCTTGGTGAGCTTAGATTTCATTGTTTTGTGTTCCAGCCCGTCATGTTCACTGATGCCCAAGTATTTGTATGCTTCGTGTTGTTCAAGGGCTTTGATCACTTCAGTTTCTGTAATTCTGATGTTATTGCTTGTTTGTATTTTTCCCTTTTGGAATGTTGCTTTTGCACACTTGTCTAACCCAAATTGCATTCTTACATCTTCACTAAACTGTTTCATAAGTTCGATCTGCTTTTTTAGTTCTTGATCATTCATTGCAATCAACTTCAGGTCATCGACATACAGAAGATGATTTTTTTTTTGTTTCCTTTCCGCATAGGTATCCAGTATCTGTGTTGTTCAATATAGAGCTTATTGGGAAGAGGGCTATGCAGAATAGGAGAGGTGATAAAGAATCTCCCTGGTAGATTCCTCTTCTGATGTTGATGTTTTTAATGGTGACCTGGTTTGTGTCTGTTGTAAGGTTTAGATCTGTTTTCCAGAGAGTCATTGTCTATGTGGGACACTGTCAAAGGCTTTTTTATAGTCGATCCAGGCTATCGACAAGTTTTTACGCATTTCTTTACAGTCTTTGTGAATTGTGGCACTGGTTAGTAGGTGATCTTTGCATCCATATGAGTTCTTTGCGCAGCTTCTTTGTTCGCTGAGAAAGATCTTGTTTTCAGTGATATGGTCATGCAGTCTTTCAGAAATTATTTTAGTTAGCAATTTGTATGAATTGTTAAGGCAGGTGATCGATCGATAATTTCTTGGCCTGGTTCGTTTCCTTGTTTTTTGGTACTAAGTGGGTTCTGCTTTTCGTCAGCCAGTCTGGTATGCTTTTTTTCTCCGCGATAATGTTATTGAACAGAAGTGTGAGAATATCGTAATATGCGGTTAGCTTTTCCAGCCAATAATTTGGGATTCCATCTACTCCAGGTGATTTCCATTCCGATGTTGTACTGATGGCTTTTACTAGTTCTTCAACTTTAATATCATTCCATTCCATTCTTTTTAAATGTTTTGTGTTGTCGTACTCATTTTGTATCCATCCTGCATCCATTTTATGTTTGTCGTCTTTTTCCCATATGTCCTTCCAATATTTTTTTATTTCTTCGGGTGGCGGTGTTATTTGGACTTTGTTCTTCGTTCCTAGGATGTTACTATAGAACTGCTTTGTATTTTCAGCGAATACCTTATTCTGGTGAAATTGTGTGATTCTTTCGCTGTACCTTTTGACTCTTTGAGCTTTAGCTAATACTTTTTGTTTCAATTTTCCAGTTGTTCTGACATGGTCACTTATTATTTTATGTTTAGAATACAAGTAGGTCTTCTTTTCTGTCATTGCCTCAGATAGGTTTGATTTAAGGCATTCCTTCAGTTGCGATATTTCTTTTCTCATATTGTTGATTTTGATTTGTATTCTTTTTTTCCAAGGCGGATCTTTCTCTTTGTTTTTTTTTTTAACATTTTTAGGACTAATGGGGATTAATTTGTCTTGTATGGCAGCTGCAGTCGCATAAATAAGCTTATTCGCGAGAGTTAGGTTGATATTCTCTTCGGGGGTGCTATTTAAGATTTTTGTTGCTGCTAGGTTCCTAAGTTGTATGTATTATTTTGCTTTTGCCCCTTCGTTGATTTTCTTTAGGTTTTGTCGTTCTATGTGGCCAGTTGTGCTATTGTCTTCTTGCACTCTCTTCATGACGTCAGAAGTCAGGTTTGATATTTCTTCCATATCTTCTTGTGGGTTTTGTTGTTCATCTATTGCTTCTTGTTGAGATTTTTCTTCTTTTTCTTCTTGCGTGGTTTCTTTTTCATGGAAAGATTCGTTCCGTGTGTGGTTGTTTTCTTCATCTGCGGTTTCATTCTTTGGGTTGTGTGGTTGTGTGAGGCTTACTTTTATCTGCTTTTTGATATTTTCTATTTCCGCTGTTGTCAATTTGTTGTTAGTTAATGTGAACCTCCTTTGGGAGCCATTGTATTTGTTGTAAGTTTACATGCTGAGTTTGGATTTCTTTGGCTCCATAGTTTGAAAGTTTCCATAAGGTTTGATGTGCTTGTCTTTTCTAAAGTATACAGATGGCACCACACAATTTCTTTGTAATCTTCGGTTGTCCATTTTACTCTTCCCTTACTCTCAGTCTTTTTTTGTTGACTTACCTTGGTTTTTTGTATCTCTTTCTCCTGGTCTTTATTCTCACTTTCTTTCGGTTTGGGTCTTTTTTTGATTGGCTGTCGTTTCGCCCCTTTTTCGCTTCTATGTTGTTTTCTTTCGATTCTTAGAGGATCCTCTGTCTTCTCCTTGTTTTCCTTGGGTTTGGTTCCCTTTCCTTTCTGATTGCCTGTTTCTTTCCAATTCTTAGTGGATCATGTTACTTTGATTTTTTGTTGGAGTGAGCAGTTCAAAGTACTCTCTTTCGAGGTTTCCAGTCAGGAGTAGGTAGATATTTTCTGGATGAGAACCTTTGCTAATTACTGTGGGTGTTTTTGTTGTTGTGAGCTGTCCATTCTCTGGTCTTCTTTCCTCTGCAAATACCATAAAATTCAGTTTTCTAGTTTCCGATATTGCGAGTATTTCTACACTGGTTCCAAATGTTTTATCTTGTCGCATTTTGTAGCAGTAGCTTTTTGAATTATCTGGGTTGATAAGGTGATCTTGTACGTCTTTCCAATTCCTTCTTACATAACTGACTGCTTCTTTTCTGTTTTTCATGTAGCGTTCCTGTGTATTGTGAATGTGTTAGCTTATAGCACGGAACAGACAGTTACCATCTCCAATTATTTGATGTACATCAAATGATTCTGGTTGACTTGTTTGAGTTTTAGCTGTAGTGCTTTGTTGAGTAGATAGAGTATGAGGGCTTCGCATATCGGTTTGGGACGCCTCACTGCCCCGGCCGAACAAACCTTCTAGTCCTTCACCATTTGCCGAGCCTTGCAGAGATATCTCGCGAGAAAGTGCTGCTTGGTCCACTTTTTCTCGCACAGGGCTTGGGAGACTCGCAGCAAGCTCAGCCCGTGTTCTTGCTGTATCCGAGGCTGCATTTTCTGTATCGAGAGCATATTATCTCGTCCCAATGGGATGCTACCCCACTGGGCGGTTTCTGGTTTTTGCCCACCCCGGGTATTTTATTTTCCCGGTGCCCTCTAGTTTTTAGGCTTGCGAGCGTACCCCATCGCGCAGGGGCGGCCTCCGATAGCTGACCAGCTGATCTTCATTACTACTAACACTACACCATTGAAAATTTTCTTTAATTTGTTTGCCTCTTAACTGAAATACTGAGTAATTTTATAAGGGTTTTCCTGTATATTTTTGTACCCCACCTGCAGCCTTTACCTTTACAGGTAGATAAATACAAAAGTTGTGCAGTTTTAGCTAAATTTTTAGAATCCATCGTCAGAAACAAAAATTTTTTTACAGAAATTTGAAATTTTGCGTACAACTTTTTTCAAATGGAATGCCCTATATTTGATTCTATATCCTTGAAGAGCACAATTTTCTGATTCCAAAAATATATAGTTTCTCTATATTTAGTTAAGCCACCTTCAGCATATTTGGCTCTAAAAATTGTAAAAATACTATCCTACTGCGTTAGATTTTGTGAACCATTCCACCTGTCAAGGTGACAGCTGCAGGTAAAATTTGAGGCACTTGGTTTCCTGATAGTATTGTCAAAATTTTTAGATTCAAAAATGTTGCAGACGATTTAACCATATATAGACAAACTATAATTATTTGAAATCGGAAAATTGCGCTCTTCAAGAATATACAGGGTGCTTCACGAACATCTAAACAGAGGCGTTTTAGGGTATTTTAAGGTCAATTTAAAAAAAAAAAAACGATAAGAAACGTCATTTTTTTATTCAAGGGGGAAACTTTTTGACTCCATCGGTATTTCACTAGGGTGCACCCCCTGGGTGGGGTGACTTTCACGCCTCTTTTTTAGATAGGGAAGATGGCTCGAGTGATACCTTGTTTTAAAGGTATTTTGATTCTCGTGACAACTGTTTACTTGTTTTGAAAATCGAATGATTAGTTCTCAAGATATTTACTGTCAAAGTTGCCATAGGCTAAATAAGAAACAATCTTCTGGCCCTATTATTCTCAAATTAACATTTTCCTAACTGAAAGTGAGGAAGAAAAGTTCAGTTAGGAAAGTGTTAATTTGAGAATAACAGGACCAGAAGATTGTTTCTTATTTAGCCTATGGCAACTTTGACAGTAAAAACTCAAGATATTTACTGTCAACGTTGCCATAGGCTAAATAAGAAACAATCTTCTGGTCCTGTTATTCTCAAATTAACAGTTTCCTAACTTAACTTTTCTTCCTTACTTTCAGTTAGGAAAGTGTTAATTTGAGAATAATAGGGCCAGAAGATTGTTTCTTATTTAGCCTATGGCAACGTTGACAGTAATAGTCCAGGAGGTGGCGCCAAAAACATGCAAGAGTTTTCGCAAGGCGGATATTTTCAAAATAGGTCGTACTTTAGTGCTAGAATGCTACTGTACAGTCAGCACTCACAGTTCCGGGACAGCTGGCTCTGGGACGCGGGCAAAGTTGTAATTTTAAGAAGCATCTAAACTGTTCAAAATCAAAGCTCAAAATTTATAGAAATGTTGCACATAATCTGTTTGAAGGTCACAGATAACGTATGTAAATCGTCAGACGTCTAGTTCGTTGCAAAAAGGGGGTCAGACGTCCTCAAAGTTTTTATTTTATGGCATTTTCTTCAAATATATTTGTCAAATACCTGCAAAAATATATTTTGACTGGACACCGAAGAAAATGCCATAAAATAAAAACTTTGAGGACGTCTGACCCCCTTTTTGCAACGAACTAGACGTCTGACGATTTACATACGTTATCTGTGACCTTCAAACAGATAATGTGCAAAATTTCTATAAATTTTGAGCTTTGAGAAAACAGTTTAGATGCTTCTTAAAATTACAACTTTGCCCGCGTCCCAGAGCCAGCTGTCCCGGAACTGTGAGTCCTGACTGTACACTAGCATTCTAGCACTAAAGTACGACCTATTTTGAAAATATCCGCCTTGCGAAAACTCTTGCATGATTTTGACGCCAGCTCCCCAACTATAAATATCTTGAGAACTAATCATTCGATTTTCAAAAAAAGTACATAGTTGTGACGAGAATCAAGATACCTTTAAAACAAGGTGCCACTCGACCCATCTTTCCCATCTAAAAAAGAAGGGGTGAAAGTAACGCCACCCAGTGGGTGCACTCTAGCGAAATACCCATGGGGTCAAAAAGTTTCCCCCTTGAATACAACATTGACGTGTATACCCCAAAACGCCTCTGTTTCGATGTTCGTGAAACACCCTGTATAATCAAATGCAGGACATTTCATCTGAAAAAAGTTGAAAGTACGAAAAATTTCAAATTTCTGAAAGTAAATTTCTATTTCTGGCGACGGATTCTAAAAATTTAGCTAAAACTTCACAACTTCTGTATTTACACCTATCATCTACCTGTAAAGGTAAAGGCTGCAGGTGGTGTGCAAAAATATCCGGGAAAACCCTGTATCTACATATATTAAAATCTTTCCAAAAACTCAATGTTAAATTTAATAGACGTTAAACTAAAAGCTTTGTTATCCCCGGCATCAAAGTTTGGAAAAGCTAGTCAAGCGGCGCGGCACGCCGTTCCTTCGTTCCTTGCCTCGTCGCGACGCCCGTCGACGGCGTCAATAATAAAGGAGATGATGAATACACGTGTTAGGAAGGTGCGGGAGACCGATAAGGTTGTTTGGTACGGAAGAAGCTATTAATACTGATTAAACTCGAAGAACCAGCCAATAGCTATTGGTATGATGGATGTTTCGACGAGTTATCACATCCAGGCAATTTTTTCGGAAAATTTTTACGGGAAATTTTTCGATTAATTTTATCGGGAGGGAATTTTCTTTGTAGTATCGAGAAGGTGGAGTATATCCTGAAGCCTTTTATGAAAAAATTCAATTTATAAGGAGGAACATGTCTTATTGGGTCTAGGATGATAAGTTTAAAAAATTATAATACACCTTAAAACAAAACCAAAAGATAAGTACCGCTCTGGATATTTTTGGTTTGAGATCACATACGCTTTTCCATCAAAAATCCTCCTTTTTAGGGGATTTTGCATGGATGCCACGAATCTACTTGGAATATTATACAAAAATCCGAGTAATACCAAGATTTCGGTGGCCGCGCACCATAAACGACGCGGCGAAACTCATGGAGAAACTATTACATTATTCAAGTGCAATTCGTTTTTTTGCGTTGCTATTTCGGGAGTAATCAAATTAAAATATCGAAGTTTTATAGGGGCGTCGGCGTAGCTATAACTTTTTGGGTTTCAAAATTCGAGATTACGACACATTTTAGGCCAGAAATAAAAGCATAAGATGTTTGATCGTTGCCTTGGTTAACCTTACTAACGCTAAGATAACTACGGAAGCTTCAAGAGAGCTTTCAGATTATTTATTAAAATTTTAAAAATATTTAAGAAACCAATAACTTCTTCAAAAACGTTGCTGAATCCTTTCAAATCGTACCTACCGAAAAAAAACACATGTAAGTATTATTGTTAACCGTTGCTGTTATTTTTGGTGGCTGTAAACTTTTTCTTGAAACAAATTCGTCATCGGTAATAATAGACTGGAATGGAAATCTGTTTTCAATATCGTACATGATCAAAATAATCACAATGAAATATCTACATGAGGTGTTTGAAACGCTTTGATAACCTATACTTTTCTTTTTGATGTGATGATACTCATGATTTTCAATTTATTCGAATAATTGTTTGTCAATTTTGGTTTACTTTCATCTAAATTTTATATGGACAAAAGATGCCCAACATTTCTTGTTTATTATTATTTTTTTTGCTAATAAAATTTTGTCACCCCCTTCCAAAAAAAAAATAAGAAAGCTGGAAGATTATTAACCACAAGCCACAAACGGCACAACAAAATAACTTAAATTTTCCCTAACATACAATGTCTCAGTGTGCTCGACCAATGAAAGAGCAAACGCTAGACCTGCAACAACAAGTCAATGGCACTGAAGGCTCCTTCCCAACGTGGATCTTAAAGGGTGGGCCGTTGGAGTCTCCAGCGTGATCGATCCTAACATAATCCACTGGCAAGTTGTCACACGCCACACGCCTACCCCACCACCGACCTCACACACAGAAAACAAGGGGTCCAAAAAAAATAAAATAAAACAAAATCATTTTGGCAAAGCCAGGACTTGACCAGAGCCCTAGTGACATTATAGTAAGCCACCACCACTGAAACTACTCGAGAGTAGGGTTACAAAAAAATTGAAAATGACCGGCATAATCCGTAGTTTGTTACTGCTGTCAATCCACTTCAGATTATCTGGGCTACTTATAGGGATTAGGATTGCACAGTAGTGCCACCCAACTATCTACAACCGCAATTTGAGCAAGTTGAAGTCCAACCGACACCCCCCAATACGCACCCCTTCCTACAAGCAGGATAACCCCAGACTCACCTGAAGTACCCAACAGCACCTAACCTACCACAGGGCCCATAACAAAAAAATTCAAAAAACTCTACTGAAGGTAGAAAAAAGGTCAAAATCGGGTTATGTACTTGCCTAAAGCAAAATACAAATGTCAAAATCGGGTATCAAAAGTTACTCTAATCTTATAATATCAAGATAAGATGACAAAATAAAGTCTAAATAGAGTAATACTAATATTTGGTTTAATTTTTGGCGTTAGCACAACATAATCCAAACTGCAACACAATGTACTTAATACTGCAGAGACAAATTATATTAGGAATACTATGTTTATGCTCACCAAGGTCAAATCCAGAGTTCCAAAATGAACTCACAAAAATATTTCCAAAAGCTAGAGACATATATGGCAAAGTGGATGTCGCGACCACTCACAAAACCAAACGCTCAAAAAAAACATACTAATTTTACAAAGTAGTATCAAAACATGAGTATTGATACAATAGCCAGAATCATTTGACTCAATACTTTCAGCATCACTATCCAGGTCTACATCGATACCTGTGTATGCCTTAAGGTCCTTAATATGTACTTTGCCAGCATCAGAACCATCTATATTCTTCAGACCATAAACTAAATTTGAGTATTTTTTATGTACTCTGCTGAGAATATATTTAGGTGCTAATTTTGCACTAAATTGGTTCGCTGCGTTTGACAAAATATGATTTTTCCTCCACACTTGATCACCAACATGAAATGAGGCGTCCCTCTTACGTAAGTTGTAAGTGTGAGAGTTTCTCTGATAAGCTGCACGTAAACACTTTTTTACATCAGCATAGATTTGTTTAAAATTTTCCAAGCCAGTAGCATGACAATTCCTGTAGCATGACAATTCCTATCACCCGGAGTTATTTCGACATCTTTATTCTGTAACAACTGAATATCGGAATAGAACTTTCCAGATAATGGTGGATGTCTACCAAATACTAGAAATGATGGTGTGAAATGTGCGATTTCATGTTTGGAATTGTTGATCGCATGTTGGATTTTAAAAATCTGATCATCCTATTGAACATGATTATCGACATAACTCCTGATGGCGGTACCTACAGTTCGATTATTCCTTTCAACAAAATTACACTGTGGAGAATACGTTGCGTTGTACCAAATCTTAACGTCATAATTCTTGCACAGTGTTTTAAAAGTCTTCGAAACGAACTGAGGACCATTGTCACAAATCAGAATTTGGGGACAACCATAAACTAAAAGAACTTCATTTTCCAAAATACGTTCGATGTGGGGAGACTTTGAACTACGAAGGGGAAACAAAAGAGAAAATTTAGAAAACCAATCTTCAATGACCAACAAAAACTTACTGCCTTTCTTTGACCTAGGGAACGGTCCTATCAAATCAATTGCAATACACTGAAAAGGCATATCAATAATTTTTTCTTTTCCCATTCGTGCTGTATTTGAAGCTTTTTGTGCACCACACACCAAACACGACTTTATGAAGAGTAACACATCCTTTCTCATTTTTGGCCAATAATAGAATTCCTGTATTCGGTTCAAAGTTTTATAAAATCCAAAATGTCCTGAAGTGGGTGGAGAATGACAGTTCTCAATGATTTCCTTCACCTGAGGTTTTGGGACTAAAAGTTTCCATTCTGGGATATTGGCTTTCATAGGGGAATTATTCGAAGCAAATTTGAACAAAAATTGATCTTCCACCTTCCATTGGGGATAACGATCAGGAAACTCAATTACTTTGGCTCGAAGTTCATTGTACCAAGGATCTACACGATCAATATCGACATTATGGGGATTTAGAATTGATACACAGGGTAAGTATTTATCTGGATCAGAATCTTCCGGAATTACTCCTTCAGAATGCATACGGGAAAGTGCATCTGGAATAACATTGTCAATACCTTTCCTGTGCACAAGATCGAAGTTATGTTGTCTTAAACGAACTGCCCAACGAGCAAGTTTCCCAGTTGGATTTTTTAAGTTATTGAGCCAAAGTAAGGAATAACAATCTGTCATGATTTTGAATTTGGGAGCACCCTCAATCCACATTCGAAATTTCTCTATACAAAATAGAACAGCCAAATATTCCCTCTCCACAACAGAATAGTTCCTTTCAGTTCTCGAAAGTGACCTGCTTGCATAAGCAATGACTCGCTCTTCCTCATCGATGACTTGAGTAAGGCAACCCTCCAGACCCGTATTACTGGCATCTGATTGAATAATGAAGGGCTTTGTGAAATCAGGTTGAGTTGAAATATTTCCTTTTCAGAATTACCAATTACTGTTTGCTGATTATTTTTTATAGGTGTGTTTCTGAATTTTCACACCCCAATATTTTATGTAATTTAATTAATTATTTTTTTTTAATTCAGTGGCGTCCGTGCCGTTCGGTACTTATTAAACTATCAACCCACCTCTAATAATTATTCGCTGAGCAAACTGAGCATATTATGGGCCTCTTGTTAATTTATATTTACTGGTTACAGTACCCAGCACCATCGAAGGGATGAGGCAAAAAGCTCTTAACATGGTAGAAAGATGGTGTAAAAATCACAGGCTTTCCGTAAATCCGGAAAAGACCGAGATAGCACCATTTATAAAGCGAAGAAATGTGGACCGGGAAGAGCTCATTCTCTTTGGATCGAGATTTGTTCCATCCAGTATGCTCAAATATCTAGGAGTCATCATTGACTCTAGGCTGACCTGGAAAGATCACATCAACAGGGTCGTCCAGAGAGCCACTGCTAGCCTTTGGGCCAGTAGAAGATCCATCGGACGCACCTGGGGCTTACAACCCCACATAGTCCACTGGCTTTACACAGCAGTGATAAGGCCAATGATCACGTACGGCAGCTTAGTCTGATGGAACGCGCTTAGCAAATCCACCTATAGGGCAAAGCTGGACAAGCTCCAACGACTTGCCTGCACGGCTATAATTGGAGCCTTAAGAACCACCCCAACGCTGGCAATGCAGACCATAATGGGCATAATGCCTCTCCATCTCTTTGTGGAGGTACAGGCCCGGGAGGCTTCTGTCAGACTCAACGTTTGGGCACAATGGGTTCACAGAGGGCTGAGTACGGGGCATGCAAGGGCCTGGACTGACACCATCAGGCAGGACCCCCTTCGCACCAGAAGGGATGCAATGCCAAAACCTCAGCTCCTCCTAGACAATACAAGGTCGTCATCCCTGCAAGGGACGACTGGCTAGAGCTTGACCCAGGCTTTCTCAAGCCGAAGGGGCTCATCTGGTACACAGACGGGTCTCTGACGGGGGAGGGTGTAGGGGCTGGTGTATATGGGGAGAGACCTATGGCGAGAATAAGTCTTGTATTGGGTCGCTACCCAACGGTATACTAGACTGAAATCTACGCCATACAGGCATGTGCTCAGGAGAATCTCGAGAGAGGTTACTCGGGCGAGCATATTATATATGCAGCGACAGCCAGGCAGCACTCCGAGCCCTTTTCGAGGCTCACGTTTGACTGTATAACTACCCTTAAACTACTCAGTGGGCTCAACAAGGTCACCCTTGTTTGAGTCCCGGGTCACACGGGAATGAAAGGCAACGAGGAGGCAGACCAGCTGGCTAGTGAAGGTAGCAGGACTGCCTTTATTGGGCCCGAGCCTGCTCTTGGGGTTGCTTCCTGGTGAAAGCCAAGATTAGGAACCGGTCCAACAACCGGTTCCAATGGCTGGAACAGAAAGGCCTCAGACAGCCAATGATCTTTATACAAGGTCCTTCAAACTGCAAAGAGGCAAAAAGCCTCCTAAAACTAAACAGGAGCCAACTGAGAGCCATCACAGGCGTCCTGACGGGTCACTGGGTGGTCAGATACCACCTACACAAAATCAGACTCAGCAATGAGACGAAATGTAGGTTCTGAAGTGAAGTAGATGAAACTACCAAGCATATAGTCTGCGAATGTGACGCCCTCGTCAGACGCAGACTACGATACCTCGGGTACAGCTTCCTGGAACCTGATGATACAAAGCATGTCCGGCCTGAGCGGGTCTGCACCTTTCTTAATAGTTGCGGGCTCCTAAGGTAATACAGGGCTGCACCAAGAGGAGGATAGCACAATGGACCACATGCGCGGCTCCCCTTTCAAATCAATCAATCAATCGTCTGCGTCAACAATACATCAACAAAAATCCGTCCATGCTAGTCCATCCACATATAAATTAATTCAACACAAATTCGTTTCTAGACATGCTCAACTTTTTCTCTGTCTTTTCAAGTTTACATCCCAATGTTTAGTTCACATCAAACAGAACATTCGAAAAGTTTCTAAGTTCAATGATCATATCGGGGATGTAAAGTAAAGTGCGCGCGTGGTTCCCTTTGTTTGGCCAGTTCAGGCCGTAACCGGAAGCGATAAATTGTAAAATTTGTCCGCGCGATTTATTGTATTTTATTGGTTTAGGAATAAACCCCAGTTGTACGGTGTTAGATATCACGGCGGTTTAGAATTGCGATGATCTATGTGTTCGGTTAAAAGGTCCGCCTATTAGGGACGAATGTTTAAAATGAGTTATAGGCTAGCCAAAATGTAGTATTGTTACTTTATTTTTTAGCAACAAATGCTTTCAACTGATTTATCCAATTCAGAAATCCGCCAGAAATAATAAATAAACGTTTCCGGAAGGAATATTCTCCTAACTCCCTTACTTCTAGATAGTTTTTCTCGATTAGTCACTAAACTTTGCTTAGCAAAAGAGTTATGTCGTGATCGTATCTAATTCTCCAAGCTGGTGGTTCTTTCGTTATGGTATTTTTATGGAAATTTCGTGGCATTTAAAAAACAACGAAGGATTCATTACCCACTTTACCCATTTATTTTGTAATAATATGGTAACTCTTCAAGAAGATTTTGGAGAAAAATATACTTAAATATAAAAAAATGTATAGGCTTCAAATGTAGTAGTGTAGCCCATATGCTGTTTCAATCCTCGTGTAATTGTCTCGATAAATCTCTACTAGAAATCTCCGGTAACGCCTATCGATAATTCGGTCGGCTTATTATTCTTTCAAAGCCAAACTCGTCGAATATTCGCGCATGATGGAATCGATCGATAAGGACGACACACAGGATTTAAAAGTCTATCTTTGCTATTTTATAACACAACCATAATGTATTTTGGATATACTTTCGTTTCTGGGTGGCAAAGTGTCGACCTCTTGGGGTCCGACAAGGTATTTCAGCCTTTTCCAGAAGTGAGCAGGGCACAGTTCACAGCTTAAATGTTCTGTAGTTTCTGTTGCTTGTTCGCAAGATCTGCAGTGTTCTAGGCAATGCTCAGTGAGCAGACTGACGACTGATATAATGTCTCTTCTGTTCATGTCAAGATATGAACCTTTTTGCCTGTCTCAGACCCGGAATGGATTTCCAATGAGTTAGCATTCGGTCCTTTTTCCCATCTGTTCATTTCTTCGGAGACGTGGCTTTTCATTAGTCCACAAAAAGGCTCTGGGTCTTGAAAATGTGTCAAAGCGCCTTGCTTTGCGAGGCGTCTGCCTCCTCATTGCCCTATTGCCCTGGTGTCCTGGTACCCACATCAGAGTTACTTTGTACCTCCCAGCCAGTTCTTCAAGGATATATTTACCCTCCCAAACTAGCTGCGAATTACACTTGATGGCTCCTAGAGTCTTTAGTCGCTTGACTGTCAGACAGTATGTAAATGTGCTCTCTTGAAAGGCCTCTTTTAAGGCACTCTTGGGCACAGATGTTTATAGCCAGTACCTCAGCCTGAAATACTGTGGGCGTTTTACCGATTGCTAAGGAGAATGTAAAGTTTGGTCCAGTTATTCTCAGATCGACGCCTTCCGTTTGCTTCGAACCATCTGTGTACCACAATGATGCGTTGTCTGCAGCTTGCCGTAGCTTTGCGTTTTTCCATGATTGGCGTTCCGTCATAACCACTTCATATGGAATGTCAAAAATCCAGTAATGTTTTCATATGATCTGTTGGTTTACCTTGCCGATCGAGCTTCATAGATTGAAAGATGCGTAGTGGCCATCCAGATCACCAGGTTGACATAGCCTCTGTTATTTCTAGACAGATTAGCCTGTGTACTTCACGTAGACTGTTTTGTGCAGTAATTTGCTCAGTTTTTGGCCACCATACCAACGAGGCTTAGGTGACAACCGTTTGTTCTTATCCGCCATGTTTTTCCCACGAATTTGCGGCATGTCCAAATGGCCGCCTATTAGTAGTGAAAATTTAAAATCTGCCGCAACATTTTTTTATAGGCTTCACAATTCCAGCATAGGGATTTTTTTTGGCCTCACTCTAGCTATCGGATGAATGTTTCCACCTCAAAAGACATAACCTCGTTTTCTAACCATCCTCGTTTGACAGTGCTAAAAATCCTCGTGGTGAATCGCAGTTTCCGTTGTAATGATTTGTCATTAATTTTTATTGAAAAGTCTATAGTATGTACATATAAAACAAAGTCGGGTTGGTTACAGAACTTATAACTCGAGAACCGCTGGACTGATTTTTATGATTTTTGCTTTGTTGGATTTGCCTTTGCTCCGAATAACGTGATAACTATTGAAACATAGAAAAAAATCACGAAAAACAAATTTATGAAAAAAAATCATTTAATTCGCATACGGCGCGTCAGATCGCGCGGTCCTTCTATAATTAAATAAAAACAAGGTTATGTTGATCTTCTGACATATCATTCTGAAAATTTGTACAAGGTTATTTGCGAAAATTTCGAAGTAGGCGACATATATTTACAAATCTATGAATTTCAAACATGGGTGAACTTTAAAAATTATTTATAGAAAGTCCGATTTCTTTTTAACTTTACCGGCGTGTGAATCCGCGGGGAACAGCTAGTATCCTATAAAAGTGTAAAGCAACAATTGTTCAACTTTTGAGCTGCCAGAACTCAAGAACATCGAGTGGTCAGTTTTGTCGAGAATAAAATAAACATTTTTCGTTGAGGAGTAAACGGCAGTAGGCATGCTGGATTAAATAAATAATAATTATACTTGATTGATATACTTGAATTATACAGATCAGCAGGTAAGTTTAATCTAGCTGGTTCGTGAGCTACTTTACAACGAGACCTTTTTGCTTCAGACTTTAAATTTAAATATTTTATATTTATCATCTTGAGTTCTACTTACATCACTTCTATTCATCTTTGTTTCATCTTGTTCTTTCAATTTGGGGAATCTACATTCTGGGGGGCTGCCACAAGGTTGAGCCCCTGTTGTACTTGGACTGTACCTCTGTACCTTGCTTGTGGCCGTGGATTGGTGGAAAAGTGCCTAGGGCCCAGTTTCCTTGAATGCAGTATGTTTGCTAGTAAACTTGCCTTTGTTTTTGCATAGTAACTTGATTGTATGGACAAATTACTCTTTTTATGGATTTTGCGATAACGTAATATTTTCACTATGATAAAGTTTGTGAGGCTTTCGCGGCCCAGGTTTGTTGATAAAGTGTTTTCATTCGGGCTTAATGGCCGTCGTTAGTTGGAATTTCTTCCTGAATTTTCGCTAGCACGCATGGCTAGCATCTTCAGAGGTGCTTCCATGTCCGATTCTGGTAGCAGACTGACGCGTTCCCGACCGTAAGTTGTTTTTATGTGTGAGTGGCTGTGGTTGGGAAGGGGCGGGGCTTCGCGGCACGTGGCTAATCTCAACTTTCTCTGTACTCTTGCGTTTTTGAGGACCGAGTTCCAGTTTTAGTTAAGTTTTAGTGTCTCTTCTTTCCTGTTGAAGTTCTCCGTATGTTTGTGGATTTCTATAGCTTCACGTATAAGACGATTGTGGTATCCGGAAGCCGATACGAGAAGCTTGACCTCACCAAATAGTATTTCGTGATTCTCTTCACTAAGCGCATGTTCCGCTACTGCCGATTTTTCCGATTGTCCTAGTCTGCAGTTTCTTTTGTGCTCGTTGGTCTTGGTTCCCATGGTTCTTTTTTTTGTTCCTATGTATACCTTACCACATGTGCATGGTATACGATAGACTCCAGCGCTTGACACTGGGTTCCTTTTATCCTTGGCTGATCTGATTGATTGCTGTATTTTCCTTGAAGATCGTTTTTATGTTGTGTTTCTTCAAGACTTTCCCGTTTTGGGTCGCATGGCCCTGTCGATTCCAGATGCATTGTATCCATTTGATAGAAAGGCTGACTTGAGGTGATCCACTTCTTGCTCGAGATATTGTGGCTCACAGATGTCCGAGCACGTTCTGTTAACGTTGTTATAATTCCACGTTTTTGCCTTGGATGGTGATTTGAGAGTGCATGCAGGTACGTGTCTGTGTGTGTGGGTTTTCGATACTATGTGTGGCTTAGTTTTCCTCCAGATTTCTTTATGAGTCCACCTAAGAAGGCGATTTCTTGGTTTTTCTCCATTTCCATGGTAAATTATATGCTAGGATGTTGCGCGTTCAGGTGGCCTATT
This sequence comes from Ceutorhynchus assimilis, assembly GCA_917834065.1. NCBI lineage: Eukaryota > Metazoa > Arthropoda > Insecta > Coleoptera > Curculionidae > Ceutorhynchus > Ceutorhynchus assimilis. Next base: position 100,082,574 of record OU892277.1, read on the forward strand.
AACTGGTTGAGCTTCTCTTCCCTGTGACTCTAAACCATAAAGGTATCATCTACATATCAAAGCCATACCGTTGATGCGTGGTCAAAAGATTCGAAGGCTTTCCTCTCGAAATCTTCCTGAAAAAGTTGGCTATGACCGGGCTGAGCGGACTTCCCGTAGCTACACCTTCCGTTTGCTCGTAGAAATCGCCGTTGCACAGGAAGTAACTACCAGTGAGACATGTCAACTTTGGTCTGTCAAATGCTATACCGCAGTTTCTAACTGGGTGGTGGAGGTTTGGTAGCTTTCTGTCTCACTTTAAAGCACAATGATTCAACTCTAAATAAACATTTCAAAGTCAAAATTTACCAAACGCCCTACCCACTGAATTCAATTCGGATCAGATTGTTGAGCTACGTCAGTCACGTACCAATTGGTTAACGATTCGCCTACCAAACAGCAGATGAAAATCTGGGGAGAAATCGCCTTATGTCAGGTACTTGATATCAAGTCAAGAGATTCCGTCAATGGCACTTTTGTGAATAGAAACACGACATCAAAGCTGACCAGGGTATCCTTAGGTTGGAGAACAATATCCCTAATTTTCTGGACGCAGTGAGTGGAGTCCTTGACGTAAGAGCTAGTTTTTCCTACATGCAGTTGAAGAAGCGATACAAGATGTTTCGCTAGGTTGTACGTACGCTAGGTTGTGCCTCAGATGCACGCACAATGGGTCTTAGCGGGACTTCAGGCTTGTGAATTTGGGGTAGGCCGTAGAGTCGTGGTGGAACCGCTTCCGTTTTTATGATGCCTTTCTTAACCATGTCTGTTAGGGTAGATGACCTAATCAGTTTGTTGGTGTTCCGGTGTATGGCTTGGGTGGGATCCTTCTTTAGCTTCCGGTTGGTAGATGGATCAAGGAGTTCCTGAATTTTCCAGTTGTAGTCTTCAGTTCTTAACAGGACAGTTGCGTTGCCCTAATCCGCAGGAAGGATGATCATATCTTCCGCTGAATTCAGGTTCTTAATTGCCCTTAGTTCCTTCTTAGAGAGGTAACTGTATGGTAGTCGAGCCTTTCGTAGAATACGGATTTCTTCTGCTTCCACATCAGATAGTGCTCTGATGGCTGCTTCCGTACTGGCTATAATCTCCTCCGTTGGCAGGTGTTGTGGAGTGATTGCGAAATTACCGCCTTTCGCCAAGACGGCTGTTTCCTCTTCAGTAAGGACTGGATCCGTGAGATTGATGACCAGTCTGGATTTGTCAGGCGCTGGGGAATTTCGGATTTGTTTCTTACAGAACTTCTCGTATTTTCGAATCTGGGCTTTTTTACTCTGAATTCGAAGATAGCCTTTTATTTTTCGGGTGACAGACAGGATAGGGAAATTCTTGAAGAAACACAACATAAAAACGATCTTCAAGCCAACAAGGAAAATATAGCAATCCATGAGATCAGCCAAGAATAAGAGAAACCTATTGTCAAGCGCTGGAGCCTATCGTATACCATGTACATGTGGTAAGGTATACATAGGAACAACAAAAAGATCCATGGCAACCAGGATCAACGAGCACAAAAGAAATTATTGCAGACTAGGAAAATCGGAAAAATCGGCAGTAGCGAAACATGCGCTTAGTGAAGGGAATCACGAAATACTATTTGGTGAGGTCAAGCTTCTTGCATCGACTTCCGGATGCCACAATCGTCTTGTACGTGAAGCTATAGAAATCCACGAACATACGGAGAACTTCAACAGGAAAGAAGAAACAACTTAACCAAATTTGGATCCCGATCCTTAAAAAGGCAAGAAAGATCCCATTGAGCACAGTGAAAGTTCAAATTAGCCACGTGCTGCGAAGCCCCTCCCCTCTCCCACCACAACCACTCACACATAATTACAACTTGCGGTCTGGAACGCGTCAGTCTGCTACCAGAATCGGACATGGAAGCATCTCTGAAGATGTTAGCCACGCGTGCTAGCGAAAGGTCAGGAAGAAATTCCAACTTACGACTGCCATTAAGCCCGAATGAAAATAATTTATTTTCACTATGTTCATGTTCTATTTTATTTTCCAATAAATGGACATTTTGTGTTTTTGTTTTTATTTCTTCTCCTTTAGGCCTGGATGCTCAAAAATAACAACACCGTATATAAAAGAATCCACTCCCATTGCCTCCAAAACTTTTATATTCATTATTCCAGAATCAATCCAGTGCGTAGAGTAGGCAGAAAATTATACAATAAAAAAAAATATGCTCCCAAAAATAATAATTCCGAGGACAACCGGTAAATTGACATTCGAGTAAATTCAGTTTGTGAAATCAAAATTCGGCTATGATTTGTGTATTTAGCGCCACATAAATATTTCGCGATTGCAGACGAACGGTTAATATTGGAGAGTCATCAATTTTGGCTGCATGCAAACAAAAAGGAATTTATTTCGGCCCCGCATCTAATTTGTGAACTTAAAATAGGTTTTTGGTTTGCAAATGTGGAGAGCCATTGTTCGATATGTACACATAGTTAATGGAATTGAGAATCAGGTTTTTCATTTTAACTTCATCTATTATTTCATATTGTTTGAGGCTATAAACATTTGAGAACTTGGCACGATACAAAATGCTCAAATTTATTATTCTTCTTCATAAATTCAAATATTTATCTGACGTTGCTCATCGATCGACAATTTTCACTTAAAATTTTTAATTGGAGATACTTGAAAAACATCCAGAACTTTGCCCTTTAAAAAATCAAAATAATTAGTTTTGTCTTCTTGTGCTACCTATACAAGTTTGAAAATATAAATTGCTGCAAGCAGCAATACTATCAAATAAACTAATTAATCATAATTACTATTTGTACAGTATATCATATTTTAAGTAACAATAGTTGAAATTCTCCCTTATTTGTCAACTCTGTCGGGCCAATAATTTTTCTTTATCCTCAACGATCGCCATTACGCTGACAAACCCTTGATGGGTTAAGCGTGTATTAACAGATGTTTTTTGTAATATCGGAATCTGACTGGCCGGTTTTGCACAAAGGCTAAACGGATCCATTACTCTAATAACATTTTTATAAGTCAGATCGATGACCCAGATTTTATCCCATTCAGATTTTGTTCGGGATAGGAGGGATGGAGCGTTGAAATAGAAAATTTTATGTATAGGTATAGATAGGGAGATAGGTTTATATATTTTATGACTCTTTAAAACTTCTAGTTATTCTGATACTCTTTGAGCATTTGGGCATTAACGATATTGCAATTGTTGCATCGACTCTTTTAAAATACATCCTGAAAATGTATAAAAACTTCTATACCCTGATAGATCATAACTCATTATAATGATTGAATTACATTTAAACTTGTAATCCACAGCTAACAAAGATGAATTATTTCAATTTGTGATTATTAGCTGTTCGGCTTGCCCTAAATTAGATTGCTAATTTGTTAATTTTCTGCCTAATGCATATTACATTGTTATTAGAACTGTATTGTTCTCTAGATGAATTATGAATGGATACATTAATTGTGTGAATATTTGTCAAACATTATGGTAAACGATTTGAGCCTAATTTTTTTTTCTGTTTCAGACAAAGATGAAAAATGAGTAAAATCTTCAAAGGTAAGCATTATTTGTAGCTTTTAATTTTTTGGTTGAAGAATTGTTTTATTCTTCGTTTGTGTGCACAGTAGACCATATAGTCAATTTCTGGAAAATTTATACTCACGAACGAAAATCGATTTCCAGGCAAGTCATATTTCGAGATGGATATCATCCGGAATACATTTGGTGATTTTTCCGAGTCTGTCGGTCGGAATGCGATAGAAAACGACCGATCGGCGGGGACACATATTTCCGCCGGCTGAAGTAGCGCTATTTACGCACGGACCCGTGCACATAAATATCGAGTTTTTCTACCCTTTTATATATGCCCGTCTAGGAGCGTCCTTTCCCAGAAATTGAGTGCTTTGGAGCACTGAGTGATTTAATTCAAACTTTGTAGCGTTTTCTGGTGTTATCTTAAACCATATGTAAGTTTCCCAATCACGATAGCCTTCTTTTCGCTATTTTACCCTGCAAAATACATTGCCATGACCAGCCACATGGAAACCGCACGGGGAATCTGAGGTTTGATGTTGGGTGGGTCTTTATGGACATCGATTTACGGAAGCTAGCTTCATCTACCCGCCGTCTTGCGACACTGTCCCTTAGGGGGCCAACGCCTTAATTTGAGAGGTACTGGCGAAGGGTGACCGGTACACTATCGGTCAGTTTCCTCTTAAGTACTCATATTAGTCAGATCTCTCGGAGAACGTTTGATGAGTAGTCGTCAAAGTCGCTTTCTACCTCATATCACACCAATACATGGCCTAGTCCTTTAGCCTAGATCGGTGGCGAGCATTTTCATTGGTGTGGCTAGGTGATCCAACATTCATCGTATTTCCATGTCTTTGGGGGCTTGATAACTTCCGTTCATAAGTTGCTGTTCCGGTAACTGACCTTGATGTTGGCTGGGTCGGTGCGCGGTACGCTATTAGTCATCAGCTTTTTTTTAGTCTCTCTCAGAAAGTTTGATGAGTAGCCGTTGAAGCCGCTTCCTACCTCGTATCACACCAATACACAGCCTAGACCTTTAGCCCAGATCAGTGGCGAGCATTTTCACTGGTGTGGCCAGATGATCCAATATTCATCGTATTCCCATGTCTTTGGGGGCTCGATAGATTCCCTTTATAAGTTGCAGTTTGAGCTGTATAAATTGTTCCAAGTCGGCCGTTGCTCAAAGACTATCAGGGAGTCTCGCCTAAGCCAATTAGTCTAACTATGAGTATTTCTCACTAAAACCTGTTCCCTCAGAGACATGTGCTTCAGATTATGTTTCTCATTTGAACAGTTCGCGATATTTGCCCAGCCGAAACTGGGATTTTTGGGAGTTCCCTACCACTGCCAGCAGACACTATCCACACAGTAAGTTACAAGGACAGGTTGGAGTACATTCCAAGCCGATCTGAGGTTTGGTGTGCCCTATACTTCTCAATAAAATCCAGTTATCATGTGGTAAATCCTCGGGTAAATCGTGAAGCTCTTGGTTCCAAAGAGTTTGAGGCTCTTGAGGGTCATTACTGGGCAGGTGAGGATTGATGCTGGCACCAAGATCTAAGCCCTGGTAATAGAAAAATAAAGTGATCATTACCTATTCTTCCCGCCAAAACATGGCGCAGACATTTTTTTGCCTTCAAAGAATAACTTGTATGTGCCTGCTTCCACTAATATGTTTCATTCTAGTGGTATTACCAAGACTCACTGTTTGTAAAGGCCTCAACCTATTGATGATAGAGCATCAAGTGTTGGAATGACATAATAGATATTTATTTTATTAGGAGTATAAGTAATACTTATGTGACGCGCATGGAAGTTTGAACGCCGAGCGCAGCGAGGCGAATCAAATCCATGCAAGTCACATGAAGAATACTTATAATCTGAATGAAATACAATATTTTATTTTCAAAGAATCTTTATTCCGAATAGTGCAGAATTTTTAATTTAAATTATGACATTCATATTTGGAAGGATCACCTTTATAAGCACCTATACCTGTATGTACAGGTGAACTACCTTGGATCGCTATGGAAAAACATGTGTAGCGGCGTATAAATGTTATACTCCGGCGGAGTAGAACACTTATACGCCGTTCAAGCTGAAAGTCATTGAAGTGACACTTATACCTTGTCAAAATGATCACAAAAATTACTGTTATATGACGATTGAAAATAATTTTTTTTTTGTTTATCAGTGAGCAGGAATGGTCTATGATTGAAAAAAAATCCCAAACCGATACTGGAACATCTGAGAAGCTTTTTCAAAATCGATGAGCGTGTATAGTAGTTTCCAGCGGTTTCTCATTTTCATCTTATTCTACAACTTGTACAGGTCTGGAACGAAGTAAAGCTTCAGTGAATTCTCCTCCTTGTCTAAATTTATTACACCATTCAACCTCTGCTCGTGCCATCCAAAGTCGGTTTATATATATTCTGATTTGTTGTGCATACTCATGCCACGATATTCACTTTGCTGCTGGTTTTTGCTTTCCGTCCGTTTATAAGTTTGTTCGTCAGTATATTCCGTTTTCAGCGGTCAAATTTTCCAGTATTTTTTGTGAGGTAATTATTTCTCCTAGTTATTTGCATTTGTCTCTCATTACTTTCTTTTTTGTTTCAACTTTTTTATGTCCTAGCGCTTTTACATTGTTTCTTCATTGACTTTCTTGAAAGCAACTGATACCCCAGGGAAATTCGACCAAAAAAAGGGTTATCTGCGGAATGAGGCCGAACAAACTGAATTTTTGCAGAGACCTTCGTTTTGATGTTCTTATGAAGCATACAAAAATCGAATATGCCTACCCTTGTGCGTCTTGAGATATCGAAGATCAAAGGTCACGAAAATCGTTTTTTTGCGAAAATCTCGCTTCGAGTGCATCTGACGTCGAAGAACCCAAAACAAAACTTACGTAAAATAGTATTTTCTACAAAATTGTTCCTATACATTTTTTTGTACGACCAATCGTTTTCGAAATATAGCGTGATAAAGCGGGAGCGCGCATTCAAAATAGGTGATGCTGTATTATACAGGGTGTAATCGTTCAACTGGTCAAAAATGCTAGGGTATATAGAAGAACCATAGAGAAGTAATTTGAGATAGGACACCGATGGTCGGAAGTGCATCGTTTCCAAAATACTGTAACCCCTTTTGTTAATGAATTAACTATGGGTCCATAATATGCTCGGTTTGCTCAGCCAATAATTATTAGGGGTGGGTCGATAGTATTTAATAAGTACAGTATGGCTAGGGCGCCACTGAATTTGAATTTTTTTTTTTTATAAAATTGCATAAAATATAGAAGTGTGAAAGTTCAGAAACACACCTAGAAAATAATTAGCAAACGGTAATTGGTAATCCTGAAAAAGAAATAAATAAGGCACACATTTCAACAAACCCTGACCTAGGTAAACCAATAAAACAATTAAGTAAGTTTCAAATTAAAATCGTATATATTTAACAGTGAGGTTGAAAATCAAAAACCAACCAATCTCAACGTATGACATCAATTATTGCTGTTAATACAATTTAAAAAATCAATTCATAGAGGTCAAATTCCAATCAGCAGTATCACCAAATTCAAAGTTTTTAAAAAAATAATAATATTCAAATGTACCTCAATATAAAAAAAATAAATTCGATTAAATCAATTTATACCTGAAAGAAATCAAAAGTTGGGCTGGCTATAGTATAACGGTTAAATGGTCTGGAGATTAGATAGAAATCCTCAAATATATAAGTCGTAGGACCCAGGGTTAAAAATAGATCAATTTTTGACGTTATAGGTACTTACACAATAATTTCAAACTTAGAACATAGTGTCCAACCTTGACCTCAGTTCAGATAATTGATTATGATTAATAAGAAAAGATAAAACGTAAGGCAATATTTAAATATAACGGTACTAAAAGTTAAGTAAAAAATAATAATCTATAGTAAATACACGGCAAATCAAAAATATAAAAAAAAATATTCAAAATTCACTAAAGTGTCAAGAATAACCCAATTGAAACTTTTAAAAATATAAAGGTAATGTCGATAAAAATGTAATAAATTAATTACGTTAATTGAATACAGAACGGAATTAAAAGCAAAAAGATACAAAAGATAATAAGGAAAGTCTATACAAGCCTCAATTCCAACGGAAAGGTAGATTACGGTTTCTAGTCGGTAGCCATCCAGTCCTTGAGGTCACTGGAAATCGTAGATTCTAACCTGGAAGATTCTAGAGGTTCAGTTTTCCTCTTCAAAGGTAGAGGTACAGGAATCGGCACGTGAAAGACTCAAGAGCTCTAAGCCCAGAGATAGGGCTTGTTGACAATGAATCCCTTGAGAACAACTGCTTCTCGGAAAATACAGGTCAAAATAGGCTCTCGGAAAAACCCTCGATAATATAGGCATTCCATGAACAACTATCACTTAGAAAAAAATTAAAGAAACTTACCACGTGGGTTTCGAAATTCAAACTTGAATAAACCGGTAATCACTAGACTTTTTAATTCTAATTTTCTGCAATGAACAGATTACTGCCTCACGCAACAGAATTTCGTTGAGGTAAGGTAATGCCAGAAAGGCCGGTAAGATACTTTATTTTTCTTCCACGAGAACGGTAATTTCACTTGAGGAAGGGAAGATGGCTGGCCCCCTAGGCCACCTCGGACCTTTTCAAGGCAACGGCACGAGTAAAAAAGGGACTTTTCAATTTTCTCTTCAAGAATAAATAGTTTTCATTTGACAGTATTGAAGGAAAAACACTGTCAACCTGTCGACCCTCAGCTACATACATATGTAGAAACTACTACGTTCTAAAACTATTAACGACGTTGAAGAGCAACTGAGTACTGGGCGTCGAATAGATCTAGGTAGTACAAAAGAAAACGCCTACTCCATTCTCGAGGTCGCCGATAAAATAATACATTCACCCGGCAATAGATGCCGCCACATGGACTGAATAATTATAGAAAATTTAAAATGTTAATATTATTTAAAGAAAAAAAAGCAAGTAACATTTCCAATGTTACAATAACCCCCTTTCATATCATCTGAAAGGCTAATGCTAGGCTGTTCAAATTTCCAAGGATTATTGATGCAGGAATGATATTCAAAAATTCGTATAATGCACCCGTATTTTGTACCTGGAACCATCCCAAAAAAAAAAAAATTCAAAAAAAGCAATTTGTTTCAAATTTTTATTTTTGCGGCGGTTCCAGCTACAAAATGGGGGTGCATTTTACGAATTTTTAAATATCACTCCTGCATCAATAATCCCTGATTTTGAACAGCCTAGCATTAGCCCTCCAGATGATATGAAAGGGGGTTATTTAAATTTCAACACCCTGTATTTTGCAAACGACGCACTTCCGACCATCGGTGTCCTATCTCAAATTACTTCTCTATGGTTCCTCTATATACCCTAGCATTTTTGACCAGTTGAACGGGGACACCCTGTATAATACAGTATTACCTATTTTGAATGCACGCTCTCGCTTTATCACGCTATATTCTAAAAACGATTGGTCGTACAAAAAAATGTTTATGAACAATTTTGTAGAAAATACTATTTTATGCTCGATTTTACCTAAGTTTTGGTTTGAGTTCTTCGACGTCAGATGCATTGGAAGCGAGATTTTCGCAAAAAGCGATTTTCTTGAGCTTTGACCTTCGATATCTCAAGACGCACAAAGGTAGGCATATTCGATTCTTTTGTGCTTCATTAGAACATCAAAACGAAGGTCTCTGCAAAAATTCAGCTTGTTCGACTTCATTCCGTAGAGGAAGTCTGATTTCCCTGGGGTATGAATCTTTTACTCAGAGGCAACTGGTCCGATAAGATATCAGAATAAATTTCGACTGACAAAACTATTTTTGAATCATTCTGTTCACAAAACATACAGAGCTCATTTAAATTCTGACTGTTTTGTCTTACGGAAGTTTACCGGACTAAGTATTTCGTAAAGGTTAAACAAGTATTTAGTTTAGGTAAACAAAATTGCGACTGAATATTGGTCTCCTCTTCAGTTTTCCCTTCTCAATTAAATTTAATTAAATAGACAACATCAATGGCATGCTTTTAAATAATCACCACCTCGTTACCACTCATCAACCCTTTAATTAGTTCTTAATTTATACAAGTTGTGTATGTAGATGGTTATAACGGATATTTAAACCTTGTACGTTAGTTTTATTAGAGAGCCCTCTAGATTTTTTCCCGTTATGTGCCTGTGGCTATTTTTATGTGCAATATCAAAATGTCAGCCCAGTAGGTACTATTATTGTTTCTGTAGAAAATAATTGTGCCTTCGACCAAAATTGTCGGTATTTTTGCTGCAGGAAAACTCTCTATTGTCGAATGTGTTATTATTAAGCGATATGTGACTCATTTCATCCAAGACCCTTTTGAAGTAATTGATCTTCCTATATTCATAATTCACATCTCCCTAAGCTGAAATCCTTGCTCGAAGGAAAATTATGTTGAGCAAAAGCGGTTTTTATAATTATCACTCCCTGCAATCATATTGATGTTAATAGATCGGAGATTTTAAGTATTTTTTTTTGTTATGCCCACATAGCATATGTCACAGCTATAGAACATGGAATTTTGTATGTTAAAATTGAGCTGTGAAGAAGTTGCGACTTTTAAATTCGAACGCATAGTTCTGACCGAATAGTGGTAACTCCAGTTTAGAGTTAGGAACTTTCGACACAACTCTATTTTTGATTTTATCCGAGAATCCGACAATGTGTGGAAACTTTCGAAATATGTGAGTTGTGCTTTTCTTGGGCCAAAGACTGTTCATTTTATGACTATATTGATTTTTATTTTATAAACATGGTTAGTTAGTTTCGTGTAGGAATAATCGAGCTATAATTTCGATAAATCGTTGGTTGTCTTAAAACAGCACCAACAGAAAGATAAAAGAACGGTACTTTGATTTCCATACAGGGTTACATAGGATCAACAATAAACAATTTCATAGGGCGGGGAGAAGAGGCAACTTTTTCATTATCATCATCATCATCACAAATCCTGGATCCGCTGCTGGAGATAGGCTTCTTCATGTGGTTTCCAGGTGTCCCTTGTCTGGACAGTCGCAATTCAATTCGTCTCGATCCTTTTCAGGTCATCGCTTCATCGGGTAGGCGGCTGGTTTCTATTTCGCTTGTCGGCTCTTGGTCTTTATTAGATCAGATTTCTTGTCCATCGGTCGTCCCTCAATCTAGCAGCAAACGTCCTGTTTCCATTCTGCTGTTGCGATGATGTCAAAAACATCGCTTACCTTCCATCTTTTTCGTATCTTTTCATTCCTCATTCAGTTTTTACGTCTCACGCCAAGCATTTGACTTCACCATTTTCCTTTACGTATTGTAGGAGGGAAAGTATCTGCGCCGTAACAAGGTAATTCTTCTAGTTAATTCACATGTTCCGTTTGTTTCTATTTATTCGGATTTCATGTTCCATGTAGGTGTATATTTCCACACACATTTTTATGTTTTGAATTGGTGGGGTGGGCCGATTTATTATGCTAGTCAGCAAATCATTCATGACTAGGTTAGCTAGCACTGGGTTAGCCATCCAGTTGTTGGCAACTTTCAGTGGTAAAAATTTGGATTTTAAAATAAATACAAATTCCATCATCTCTCAAAGACAATGTCAAAAGATAGATGTGTCATCATCATCATTATAGGCGATCACTCCATGCCGAGTATGATTATCTCCCGTTCTATTCTTATTGTCGTCCATTATGCGTTTTCTGATGCCTATATAAATCAATTCTAGAGCCACATACTCTTCCACAGTCTTGGCACACCACACCCGGCATCTCGCTCCTTCTTGCGGTCTCTCTGCGGAACCGCCATTTCTTATTTAGTGAATCCAGAACACTGATCTAAAAAATAAATGGATAAACAATCGTACGGCTCGATTGGCTAAACTTGTGCGACAATTTGGGGTCAATATTCTATAAACAGTTGTGCAATGGAACAGCCTAACGCCTGCGCAGTGTCTTATCTTTCGAACAATGTTCTAAATTTTGAAATTCGTTCGTTTTCATTGGCCAGATTCTGTGCACGCACAGTACATGTATCTACTGCGCACGCTCACAGCTGTCCCAGTCAGTTGTTTTTGTTTACATTATGACCTCGTAAATTAGCAGCATTAGAAGCGTTCTTTGTTTATCCATTTATTTCTGAGATCAGTGATCCAGAACAAGGTGCTCCAAAATATTTTTAAAGAAGAACACAGCATACGGAGACACAAGGATATAATCTGTAGGAATTTTGACACTAGGAAGCAAGGATTTTTTCAAGAAGTTCGGATCTTTAACGCTTAAATTTAAAAATGTTTAATTTTGCTGATATTTGTAACATTGCAAATGTTACTTTTTTTTTCTTTCAAATATAATTTTATGAGTTAAATATTACAATAACAATAGCAGCACGATTTTCGTTCAAATTTGAAGTACCGGTTTAGTACCTACATTTTCCGTTGGCTGTTTTTCTTGGTCCCTTTTCAATCTTGCCGTTGCCCTGTACGGTTGACTGTGGCCGCAGACATCTTCCTAAGTGAAATATAATATCGATTACTGTTCTCGTGGAAAAAGTACCTTATTGGCCGTCAGGCATTATTTTACCGAAATAAAGTTTCGTAAGGCAATAATCCATTGATTGCCGAAAAAATTTAAATAAAAAGTCTCGTCAAAACCGTTTTATTTGAGTTTGAATTTCGAAGCTTCGAAATCTCTCATTCTTGACACCAAGGTGATGGTGGAATAGTTAGCTTTCGATTTATCGAATTTATTATAGATTTATCTCTACTTAACTTTTACTACTGCCATATTTAAATGATGTACTTATATTTTATCAATAATAATCAATCAGTAATCTGAACAGAAGTCAAGGTTGGACAACATGCTCTAAATTCAAAATTATTAGGTAAGAACGGACATCGTCGGAAATTGATCAATTTTTAACCCTGGGTCCTTTGACTTATACATTCGAGGATTTCTATTATATCTCCTGACTATTTAACTGTTATTTAACCCAACTTTCGATTTCATACTGGTAAAAGTTGAATTTATTGATTTCATTTTCTGGCAGCAACTGTTAATGAATTTATATGGCAAGTATATTGAGGTACATTGTAATATTATCTTTTTTTGAATTTAATGAAACTGCTGATTGAGAGTTAACCTCTATTTATTGATTTTAGTCAAAGTTTTTTACCAACAATTGCTGTTATACTTTGAAACTATTTATTTCTTAATTTTTGACCTCACTGTGAAATATAATCTATTTTAATTTGAAACTTACTTAATTGTTTTATTGATTTACCTATGTCAGGATTTGGTTGAGTTATGTGCCTTATTTAATTCCTTTTCAGAGTTATCAATTATCGTCTGTAGATTTTTTTTTTTTTTTGGTGAATTCTCACCCTTTCATTGATTTTACTTTTTTTGAAAATTCAGTGGCGCCTTTGCCATTCTGTACTTATTAAACTATCAACCCACTCCTAATAATTATTCGCTGAGCAAACCGAGCATATTATGATATACCTATCTACTCTTTAAAATAAGACGGGGAGTTTTAGAGGAGTTAGACAAGGAGATACCATGAATAATCTGTGATACTATAAACTCTCCTGTATCCGAAAAAAATCAAAATACTCCCAATAACTGAGAACAAGAGTCATCAACTCCCTGGCAAGCATGGACCTTTACAAAAGAAAATATCGAAAATACTCTCACTCTCAATAGCTACAATAAGAGCCATGGAAATACAAATGCTAAACATCAAACCTAGCAGACCGGAAAAGAAATGATCGGATCCGGAATAGAACAAAATTTGGTGTCTATGCACAAACAGCAAGTTTGAAATGGAAATTCGTTTGACATACCTTGAGACAAAAAAAAACGACATATGAATCAAAATAATTATACATTTGAGTCAATGAGGCCATGGACCAGAAAGAAAGAAAGACCAGAAATATGCTGGGCCATGATGGATGCAGCCTCCAACTATTTCTATCTGCATATATCTGAAGAATATTAGATTGTGCCAAAGTGCGTTCTAATTGGCATGCTAATATGCTTTGCGCGACATGTATAAAAACCCCTTATCTTTTTCCCATCCATAAGCAGTAACCTCAGCCAGGCTAACTACTAAATTAGTATAATATTTGTAGGACAATTTGGGAAACAAATTCTCATGCATTCAGGAAAAATATTGCGACCGACGGAAATCACATTAATAAACAAATATCTGGAGATATAACCGGATATCTTGCGATAAATTTTACAACCATTTTTATTAGTTTTTACAGTGAGAAAATATTGTCTGCCATTAGCATAAATTTTACAAAAGGGGGCTTGCGGTTTTTAGTTGAGTGTATATTTTTTTTCTGGGGGCATAATCTTTTCTTTGGAGAAATAAAACTCCCGGCTTAAAATAGGATATCCCGAGATTTGCACCTTTTGAATATTAAATGGGGTTAAGACTCTGGAGGTTTTTTATGATGCATGAAAAATAAAATAGAAGTGATAGATGCGGCTGAAAGTTTTCTTGTTTCCTTTCAGTTTTTATTTTGTATCTACATAGGTTTGTACCGAAATTCTGAAAATACATTTAAAAATTCTATGATTGAAATCAAACGCAGTAAAGTTTATTATAGGAATTCATTTTATTAAAAATCAATAACCAATTTTTCCCAAATCAAAGCAGTAAAGTGCAGAAAGGGCCCCTTAACCGTTTTCGGAACGTCGATGCATCGAGGGCGGCACCATCGGTCCATTTGTCACTAGCGAGACGACTTAGCATATCGGCCGCCTCTCAATTTGCCGTCGCCTGACGCCGTCGCCGCCGAATTTCAATTTTCAATTTCCAACGTTTTAACTGCCTCCGCCGCTCGACACCGGATTTCGGTAATGAAACTTGCCCGGATAACCTAGAATCAATCCAGATTATTCCGGGATATTTTTAGAAGTGGTTTTGGTAGTTTCGAAAAAATAATTAGTTTTTCTAGAAATATTCTTGCACTTGCACAAAATTGATTTTCGTTTGATTGGCTATCAACAGCCAATCGAAAAAACTCTATCCACATTTTTTTTTTTGTTAGGTTACAAAGTAATCGAAAATACCCAAACATTTGCTTTTTTTTTCATTGGGCGATAACTGAACAATTAACATTTTACATTATTTACTTCTAACGGGGTATAAGTGTCCATCCTCTTAAACGGCAAGAAGGCTTAAGTGATATCCAATGTTGACAGTCTATTTAACTAGATTACAAATTCCGAATAGTTAATCTTCCTATCCTAAAGTCACAACTTGTCAAAACTTTACAAGTAGCTCAATTTTTCTTAAGCTTGTCATTTGTCTTGTTCAATGGACACAAAACCAAGATGAATTATTATATTCTCTGAAACAATGAGGAAATTATGTTGTTATTTGTCTATATTCACGTTTTTGAATTCATTTTTTCGATTCGAAAAAGGAGTTTGTTGTTCTCAAATAATTTCACCACAGGTTTTGTGTGAATCAGGAAAATTACACATTAGAGTAAAGAAAGTATGTATAAAACCTCTCATAAAACTTTTTGGCGTATTATTTTGTAAATAGTTACCTACCTAAAAGTTTTGTGAGTCGTAAAGTGGGTGCTCCTAAATTCTCAATTTTAATTAGTATCCTGTTTCCAAGGTTTGCCAAAAATGTTACCTCAAAAGTATGTCCCCACTCAGTATGTTTCCTTAACATTAACAGAAACGTTGACTTTCAACATTCAAGTAAACAGGAATTATCTTAGAATGAAAACGTTGTTGAAGTGACAAAAAATTCAATAAAATCACACTATTCGAGAAACTATCCTTCTCAGGATAGTTGCTGAGAATTTTTTTTTTTTACCCTTTTTAGTGTGTTGTGAAATTGTGAAGTCAGTGATCCAATCTGAAAGATCATCATGAACGAACCGCAGACCAGTGATTGCCAGCAGCAGATCCTGCAACAAATCCAGGATCTTCAACCTGTCCAAGGGCTACGCCTAAAAAACGAGGCATTGAACATGACGTGGTTCATCTGCAAAACGACAACTCCAATCTCCGCCAGGCAGTAGAAGCCACCTCCAGCGAAAATCAAAAATGGAAAATCGCTGCCAGTGCCTTCAAAACTCAGGATGACGTTAAAATGACCGAAATCTAACGCCTATCCAAAATGGTGAATCAACAACTGAGTTCCATCAGTTGTGCTTCCGACGAAGATTCCAACTGCGATAATTATGACACGAACACGACAACAGCGATATAGAATTCGTCACAGAAACAACCCAAGCAAAAGCCAGAAGCAGTACAAAGGCATTCGACCCTGACGGTAATTTTCCGAAACCTGGCTCAAAACTAGAACACAGCCAGCCCGACCATTACAACATCGGCCTCCAAGAGACCAGTTAGAAAGGGGTTCCAACTTAATTCTCCAGAGTAAAGGTGCTATGCCGGTTCTGGCGCAATCTCATCCATTTTGCCATGTAAATCTCCATAAGAAAATCTAAGGTCCGATTTGGCAATTTTTGTACCGTTCAAGGTCATCCGTCCAGCCCGCCAGCAGTCGTTGGCGCAAAGCCCCGCCCCCTTTCCAGTGCCCGTGTCTTTCATCGGTCACACTAACTGGTCAGTCGCCACTGCTTCAGGTTCATTGACCATACCTGGCTCCAAGCGGCTCATCGAACACACATAGCCTCGTGACTTGGTACCTCATTCAAGGTGCCTCGTACTGACGATGACGTAACTAATAATAAAATCGTCGTTTCGCCATCGGGTCGTCGAAAATAATTTTTGTATTAAAAAAAGTCTGCTGTTTCCAAGGATCGAACCTGGGACTGCTTGGTGAAAGTTAAGTGCGCTAACCTATAAGCCATCTTGTACTTGTCTGAAAATATTCCGGCTATAAACTTTCACTATCCGCAACATATAATTCTAGAAAAAATCTATATAATCTATATAGGCTAAAAAATAATAAATAAAACGAAAAAGTATAAAATGAACTTTCAAGATCTACTACTGCTTATAGTGAAAACGCAAATATAACATCGAAATAACATTTACTGCAACCGCAGCGAAACCATAACTTGTTACTTTCCTGCGACCTGCAATAAACAAGCTTTGACTAGTCCGTAGCCAATCATCAGCTTCGTATCCACCTGCACACTCCAGCGAACTTTTCCTAGAAATATGGGCCATCGTTTTAATTTTATTGTTGCTTATTACGTTGGCGTCCTGCGATAAGCAAGTTATAACAAGTCTCTAACCAATCAGAAGGCTGAGGTCTCTCGTCTCAATTTAAGAAACTAGCGACAACAAGCCGGAGATTTTTTATTATTCACATCATATTAATAGGTACAATGCTTCCGCTCGTATTCAGATCAAAATCGCCGCTAGTTCGAGCTCTTTATTCAGATCTAGCCTACTGTTAAATGTAATCCTGTATCGAAATGTCTGCTGTTTTGTGTTTAGGATTTTCTATACTAAAATATTCCAATACATTATTGTGGATATGTATGTCAAAAGAATGAATTAAATCGGACCACTAGAAAGTGAATTGGAGCAGGTACATGTTTAAATAGGATTGGTAATAATTCCACTTTTTTATTTAAGTGGTACTGTAATGATAAAAATATTCACATATACGCTGATGACTTAACGCCTTCTCATTATTATTGTCGCAGGTTAAATTGTTTATTCTAAATAAAAATAGTTTATCAGTATTGCGGCAGGACGGCTCAAGCAGTGTATTTTCCTATGTGACGCGTTTGCTTAATTTTTGGTTTTGTTGGTAAACGTGTTAATAATATAATTTAGCAATATATTGATGATAGGTAATGCATATTTGAAGCAAAAATTCCAGGATAATCCGTATGGAAGAAGACTTGAGACGGAATTATTTTGCAGAAAAATATATGTATAAATGAGTCATGGGTCTAAGTCATGTTGACGATAATTGTAATAATACTTACGCTTTTAATTAGGTAACGGCCCAATTAAGGACCGATTGAGAAGTGTTTTATCTCTGCAAGACCATCCGTGGACGCGTTTCGCTGTATCACAGCTCATCAGCACGGTTTAGGTCCCGCAGAGAGAAAACACAACCCATTTTTGGTTCCATCCCGGAACTGGGATGGAACACTTCTCAATCGGTCCTTAATTGGGCCGTTACCTAATTAATATCAATGTTTTTCGGTACCAACCGACTTTACTTCTGGTTGGCAACTAGAATAGCTATTCTCGCAATTGTGGCGAATGCCTTTGCGAGTCGATTTGCTCTAATTTAATACTGGTTTATACGGTTGTTAGTAGCAATTTTTAGTGTGCCGATCAGAAAATAGATGGAGACCCTGTCTTCATTCACTTGTACTTACGCTTTTGTTAAGTTCAACACGGAGTCAGAAATAGGCGCACTCCAAAAGTTTACTGATCACTTTCAACAAGTCACTCGAACTAGCGGCGATTTTGATCTGAATACGAGCGAAAGCGTTGTACACCTATTATTATGATGTAAATAATTTAAAAAATATCCGGCTTGTTGGCGCTAGTTTCTTATATTGAGACAAGCGACCTCAGCATTCTGATTGGTTAGAGACTTGTTAGGACTTGCTTATCGCAGGATGCCAACGTAATAAGCAACAATAAAATTAAAACGATGGTTCATATTTTAAGGAAAAATTCGCTGGAGTCTGCAGGTGGATACGAAGCTGGTGATTGGCTACAGACTAGTCAGAGCTTGTTTATCGCAGGTCGCAAGAAATTAACAAGTTATGGTTTCGCTGCGGTTGCAATCAATGTTATTTTGATATTATATTTGCGTTTCCACTATAAGCAGTAGTAGATCTTAAAAGTTCATTTTATACTTTTTCGTTTTATTTATTATTTTTTAGCCTATATAGATTTTTCTTAGCATTACATGTTGCGGATCGTGAAAGATTATAGCCGGAATATTTTCAAGTACAAGATGGCTTATAGGTTAGCGAACTTGACTTTAACGTAGAGGTCCCAGGTTTGATCCTCAGAAACAGCAGACTTTTTATAATATAGAAATTATTTCGAGTGGCTGACATCGACGACGACGAGGATGACGACCCGATTGCGAAACGACGATTTTATTATTAGCTACGTTATCGTCAGTACGAGGCACCTTGAATGAGGTACCAAGTCACGAGGTGCTATATTATGTGTTCGATGATCCGCTTGGAGCCAGGTACGGTCAATGACCCTGAAGCAGCGGCGGCTGACCTGACCAGTTAGTGCGACCGATGGGGCACTGGAAAGGGGGCAGGGCTTAGCGGCAACGACTGCTGGCGGGCTGGACGGATGACCTTGAACGGTACAAAAAATGCCAAATCGGAACTTAGATTTTCTTATGGAGATTTGCATAGAAAAATGGATGAAATTGCGCCAGAACCTGCAGAAAAAGCACCTTTACTCTCCAGTGCCAGTGATAATCCCAGCTCCTCTACCTCCACGGGAAAGGATTTCTCAGATTGTTATAAGAAACAAGAACAAATACAACAAGATTACTGCTCACTTCAAGGCACAGAAAATTCAGTTTGGCTTGGCAACCAACACTAGCGAAGGGATCAAGTTGCACCCTACTTCAATCGAGGAGTACAGACAGAAGCAAACCTTCCTCGAAAAGACCGGAGAACCATTCGACTCCTTCTCGTTCCAAGAAGAGAAAATACTCAGGGTAGAAATCCATGGTCCTTTAGAAGACTAGACGACCGGGTTCATCAAAAAAGAGCTAGAGAGCGAAAACTTCCACCCGACGTCCGTCATGAGGTGGTACAACGCCAGGGTAGCCCCAGTAGCGCTTGTACTGGTGATCCTGGCAATCGTCGAGAAAAACATCTTTAAACGCAACTTCATTAACCAGATTAGAGTGAGAGTCGAAACTCAAAGTACCCAAGAGGGATCCACAAGGTGCCACAGATACCAAGCCTTGCCCAAATGCGTCAAATGCGCCGGTGACCAAGGAGAAACCTGCCACCAGTGCAAACTGAAGCAGACCGCGCCCGGCATCTCACCAGAGGGCTGCCCGAAAAACCCCAAACACCAAAAAAAGCCCGCCTACAAGCCAGTCCCCCCGTCGAACTTCGGGGCCAACAACAAAAAATGGAGTCAACCAACACACAGCGACAGCACCGTCAACAACAAGCTCCAGCAAAACTAATAACGGAATCACTTATGCGGCAGATGAACGCCATTCAGCAACAACTGAACTCCATGATTCAGAACCAAAATCCCACCAATCCCTTGATAAGGGATTCTCACAACCCAGCTTCGTCGGGATCAAGAGCATCCAGGGAACCAAATTTGAGTTAGCCAAGAATCACCTCTCACTCAAAGATAGTGCAGAATTACCGCAAACTCTATCAGGAACTGGAATTTCAGAATATGCACTCAGATAAATATGCGAACATTAAATTTACATACATTTTTCCCAACCACAAAAAAAAACTTTTTCTGACTTTTGGCATCTACTCCTAGAATAATTGATTGAGACGATTGATGGAAAATCAGCCAAAAATTATAGGTTATTGCTACTAATTCCTTGTAACTTTTTGTTCAACGCAATATCGGTATTGCCTAATTTTTCCAATAAGTAATACTAAAACTGGGTAACCAAAATAGGACGACATCAATTTATAAATTTGATAATATTAAATAATTTTGTTGATTTCAAGCGATCATTGGATGTGTGAGTGAATTGTTCCAGACAGTAATTTCCTTTTGTTCAGATAATCAGCATTACCGGTAGAATCCACCAGTAAAATAGGACTTTTTACAGACATGGCTGAGTTTTAACGAGGCTCTAATTCTCTTCAGTAATCTCAACACGATTTTTTGGGCTCATTTATAATCCTTGTGGGATAAATCAGGCTGATTGGTAGATGATGCATTGCCTGGTTGGTCAATGTCTGGTTATTTGGCTAAACAAACTCTAGCAAACTTAGTTACCTATTAATAGCTAGGTAAACGTTAACGTCGTATCGTAAAATTCGTACACCAACTAGAGACATAAAACTATTTCCACATCGTATTTCAGTTTTCCGGTTTTTATTATCAGCTTTTCCTATTTTTAAAGGTAAACTGGGGAGCCATATTCCGGGGAAGCTTATAAAGTCGACCACCTGCACCGGGCAAGTGACACGTTGATCCCTTTTATTCGCACACACCAAAAATAAGCAATGCAAAAAGTATCCCGCTTATCCTTGACGGTCATATTTTATCTTTGCTATTTTATGGTTTCCGGACCTAAGATCAACCTGTTGGTTTTCTTTCCGAACAAATAAACTTTTTTAAAAGTATTTTTGATATTTAGAGAGAAAACTTCTGACGTCGGCGTCGGGAGTATCAGTAAAAGTTGCTTTTGTTGACACTGGCCAACTTTTATTGGCTATAAAAATCAATTTACAGCCAGGTTGGTCAGAAGTTTTTTAGGTAATACAATTATTTATTTTGGTTTTATTTATTTTCAAATGAGTATAACCTTCTTGCGAAACTACTTTAGGATGCTTTAATTTAACTTGGTGTGATCTTAAGTCTCTCTTATTGAATCCGCATTATTTCGTCTAAATGTAGGTAGGCTTGACCGGTTTTTAGTTGGATTGTTGGGCATGTCCAATGACCTATTATCTCAAAAAGAAAAATTATCCCATTCATAAATTCATAGACCGTATGCCCAATACCAAAAAGTGCAACGATAGTATGAGGTTTTGGTAATTATGCTTATGCTTGTCAACGTGCAAGCAAAATTAGCGGGTGACCGCGGAACTTGCGCTGAAGAATTTAATTGTCTATTGTTGAAAACAAAAATGAGCTTTGTAATGATAGTATAACGTATGTCGAGCATGCCAATCCATATTTATGAATAAAAATCCATCGGAAAACGATCGGCATATGGTGTACGTGAGATCTAAGGGTCGGCGTTCGCCATTCAGCTTCATACAGTCGTTCAAGTTTGTACGAAGCTTCAAGCAGACCTGAACATCATGCTGAACAACAAACAGAACAACGAACCGAATGACGAACGAAACACTAATGTGGACGGGGCTACGAACGCGTTTGCAAACAAGTTCGCAAATTCTGGCCGTTCGTAGCGCCGTCCAAATTAGTGTTTCGTTCCTTGTTCTGTTTGTTGTTCGCCGTAATGTTCAAGTCTGTACGAAGATTTAGGTCCCACGTACACCGTATGCGTCGTTATTGTTTTCAACAATAAACAATTAACTTCTTCAACGCAAGTCCTGCGGTCACTGGCTAATTTTGCTTGCACGAGCATATGCATAATCATCAAAACTTCAAAGTGGCCCTACGGTCTATCATAATATGTAGTGATCCAAAGACACAAAATTATCTATATCCAGATCCGAGAGCTTTGCCGTAACCTTTTAACGGCAAACTCCTAAACTAAACACATTGAGGGAAATATTTACAAACTCAACTACTACACAACTTGTTAATATCGATTTGATTAGTATAGTGTGTTAATGAGTTTAGTGGCATGCAGACGTTAATTAAAATTGATGATAAATTTTCTTGCCTCGACTAGGATTTGAACCTAGGACCCTCGCATATCCAGTGCAACCAACTGAGCTAACGAGACCTGTTTCATTTCTACCCTGTCGGTCAAGTCTTTCATCAATTTTGTCATGTATTATGCTCCCCAAGATGTTTCGACCAGTCTATGGATTTACAAATATCGCGGGATTAATTAGTCCGCGTCTTTCAAAATATTTCATAGAATTTCCCAACGCCTTAATTCCGAATGCTTTATTCCTTGTTCTTAGTTCATAAGGAGTTGACAGCGTCTTTTTAAATGAAGTCATTTATCCAAACTCTCATGCCTAATTTAATTTTTGAAAACGACCTGGAAGAGTTTCCAACTCCTAACTTTCACGAATTGAGGAATAAGAATTAGGAAATTTGCGCGCGCTCTCGGATGAAGAGCGATTATAAAAATAAACCCCGAATATCTGGAACCACAAAACATTAGTCAAAAGTTTTTCACTTTTCATCTTTCACTATACTGCAGCAAGCTTAGAATCGACATAGGGGCCCAGAAAACAAAAAGTAAATAATCAGAGAGGACAGATTAAAAATAAAGAATTGAGAAGTTAGTTAAACTCCAAATAGGAAATAGTCAAATTTGAAGAAATACGCACGCATTTGAATTTGGGAAATTTTTGCCATAAAATTCAACATTTATGTTTTAGTTTCCTTGTGATGTAGACTAGTTGTTTTCAAATTGTATATGACCTAAATAATCGTGTATATTTGCCTTTTGATGTAGACTAGGAGGTTTCAAATTTTATTTGACATAAAAAAAAATATTTTTTCTAGAATCAGCAGCACCTTTTTCCACAATATTGCATCCCATATAATCCTATTAGCAGTATTAGCACCCAGTACTTCGCCTTCGATTTATATATCAATTAAATTTCTCCAAAGAAGTCAGTGACGAATAATATTTTTAGCCAGCTGGACATCCCGCCGGGCCCAAAAAAGTATTAGGGATTAGCGTCACGTAATGGCAAAAATTGCTCCGTTCGGTGTGCCCGGAGCTGAACAGCTTCAAAACTGTTTATTTCCTTTTTCTGGCTAGTTTAAGTTAAGTGTGACTTGTTTTTGATTAAGGGGCTTTTTTAAAAATCGATTAAGTGATTAGGTATTTGAATTGATAAACACGTTAGACTCAAGCGGAATAAGTGAATTGAGTCCTAATTCCACTTTTGAATTTCAAACAACTCATATTATAAATGCGCTAATCCAATTTCGAATTTTAGGAATATCAGAATACGATTAAAGTTGCACTGTGCGCAAATGTACTTTGCCCTCACGGTTTATGATTCTTCAAAAACCACGCTAAATCCCCGCATCGATTCCCCGTCTTTTTTCTTTTTGTTCAAACTCCATTTATAATTCAACTCAAAATTACATAGAAACTTGTCGAAAATGATTCCTAAAATAACTTTAAGAATTTTCCAGCATATAAAACGTAACCCAAAACGTCGCTAACAAAGGAATTCCATTCACCATAGGAAATCATTAAATTACCCATCTCACAAAAGGTTACGGGATTGTTAAGATTTCTTTATTTGGTAGTTGTTGCCAAACATCGAGGACTAAAGCTCAAATAGTGGTGATTTTGTGGATTTTATTTCTTACAAGTAACTGGGTACGTTGTAAAGAATATAAAAGAGGTCGAAAACGAAAACTATGTGTTTTCTTAGGTACATAAAAAGGAAATTTAATTTGAAATATCAAAAATGTTCAATGGTATAATCAATATATTATTTATTAAGTAACCGTACTATACTTAATCATTAGGAGTATACATTTTATTACATTGATTAAACTTCAAGACATTGAGCAAGAAATTCGTATCACATGATGCCTAATAAAAGTGGATAAGGGAGAGAAAATAAAAGTATTGGAAAGTTAATGTAAATCTTAAAATAGCCAAGGAAAAGGAATTAAAAGAACAATATCTAAAGATAATCAAAAAACTATGATACAAAAAAAAGCTGAAATATAGGTGAAAAGAGAACAACAAAAAGGCATCACACCGGAATATAGTGAGTAGGGGAAATACGAGAAAATGCAAGCACTAAATTTCTGATAAAAATCAAAGTAAATAAATAGTTATGGCTATGATAGAATTTCTTGGGTGAAAGAGCGGAGTCAGAAGTTATCAATTTCGAACTGATTTTATTCACTTAAAATAACAAATTTATAATAAGATGACACCTTTTCAAAATACTATAAGTTTTGGTATTTGGTATTGGAGTGTGAAAATTCAGCAAGATACGTAAAAAAAAATTAGCTAAAGATGATTGGTAATTCTGGAAAAGAAATAAATAAAACATACAACTCAACCAAATCTTGACATAGGTAAATCATTAAAACGACCAAATAATTTTTAAATTAAAATAGTGTACAATTTTCACGGAGATATCAGATTTACAGAGAGGAGAATAATCAATCGAGCAGTCAAATTTCCACCAGACTCATAAAAAAAATCACAATATGGTTGCCGCACAAGTTTACTTAACAGTCGCAGACCATATCATCAACTTGAACAATGATTAAGAACATGAAAGCTTTAAGTTTCCAGAAAACTGTAATGTTTTATGGATAGCTATGACTAGCCTCTGCTTATAAAATAAATTCAACAAAATCAAATTAAAACTGTATGAAATCAAAGGTTAGGTTAAATGGTGGAAGCATGCGGGAAATATAACAGAAATCCTCAAGTAAAAAAAACAATTTTTGACGATGTAATTGCATAATTAATAAATTTTAGTTTCGAACATATTGTCCAACCTTGACTTCAGGTCAGATTAATGAAATATAATTCTTCAAACATGGCAATACTAAAAGTTAGTTAAATATATGACACAATAAGTTCAAAAAATCGGAAATCGGAAATTAGGTATATGATGTCAGGAATTCGAAATTAAAATTTTGAACGTGAAGTCAGTAAGAATTAAATAAGTTACGGTTACTGATCATGAATTAGATTTCATAAAAAAATTAGGTCAAAGTTAATAATGAAACTCTATACGAGTCTCAATTCCAACAGAAACGTTGGAGTACGGTGGGCATCAAAACATTCTGCCGCTCAATTTAGCCATATCCCGACCACCAATCAAATTCGATGTGGCTATTTTGAGCGGCATAATGTTACTACATGGGCTAGATCTGGGGTCAGAATGTCGGGACGGCCTGTTGCACTTGTCCGTTAGAAGTGCCGCATGTTTTGTTTTGTTTATTTTCCGCTCATTGCTCTATTGAAATTTATGCGAAGAAATTTTTGGATAAAACTACCCACAACGTTTGTTTATTCTAATGTGAGTGAAAACATTTATCGTGCAAACTTGTTATCCGAAAACGACATAAAAATTTGGATTAAAGATTTACCCCCTCAAATAATAAAAGGGGAAAATCAAAAAATTCGGACTGCAGAGCAAATATAGAAATGCGTATTAAAATAACAACGAAAAACACGATATTGACTATATACAGGGTGTCCCTTAAGTGATGGTAAATATTTTGACAGCCAATTTTATATATAAGGTCTGTTTCTGCAGAAATCACAAACCAGTCAGAGTGAATTTCATTGGCTGAAACTAGTTTTCTGACTGTTTTCAACCAATAAAATTCGCTCTGACTGGTTTGTGATTTCTGCAGAAACAGACCTATATAGACCTATATAGATACAAAAATATTGTCAAAGTTTCCTAGACCAAAAGTCAGCGGCCATACAAAGATACAGGGTGATAAAGTTGATTTAGTTTTTGTTTTTTTAAAGGGTCATTAATTTCGCAATTACATATCTGTCCTTTTGCTTTTGAATTTTGATTTGAGTTTGAAGGTTTTGCTTCTCATTCTACACCTGGTCATCACCTGGTGCAGGTTGGTGTTACTTTGCATTTGGTGCAAATGTCTTGGCAAATGTACAAGCATAGCTATTGAATCGACTGTCAATAAAATATTTACCATCACTCTTGGGACACCCTGTACATACATTATACTTACAGGGTGCTAAAAATGCGAATTATGATGAGATAAAAAACTGTTTATTTCATCATAATTCGCATTTGAGGTTTATGAAATCTTAAATACATAGGTACATACGTATGTACAGGGTGGTCCAAATTGGACACTTTCTTATGGAAACACCCTTTATTTTTAGAGATAGAGAAAAATGGATCCCCCACTCTGAGGCTCAAATTTCATGAAATTTTGATTGGTGCAAACCGCATTTTGATATCTTCAACCGTTTAGGCGCTAGAGGACGATTCTCGACTTTAAGCAATACTGTAAAGCCTCCATAACTTTTTTGTTTATGGAAATAATTTATTTCCGTAAAGACCTTTTGGAATCACTTTTTTAAGCAGAATTCAATGACGTTCCCAGTTTTTTTCTGTCTGGCTTCGATCTCGAGATATTGACCAAAATCCGATTTTTTTCAATAGGACACTCTATACAGGGTTAGTAAAAAGTACTGCAACACCTAAATATCTGCAAAACCGCTTAAGCCACGATCACAAAATTCGGAATCAGACAGTTTTTGGGCATGCGGAATCGAAAAGTGCCATTGGCAATGTTGCCAGATTTCCCAGTTTTGCGCCAGACGTAGTCTTTTTGTTATCCTAAATAGAATGCCCCATTTATTTTTATTGCAATGAATTCGGCGTGCCAAATTTGATAGGATTCCAAATTTTCAGAATTCTATCTCTACTAGTTGCTGAAATATGACAACACCGTATTTTCGGTGAAAAGTATCGCAACGCTTGAACATCTTCAAACACCGCTTAAGCATTTTCACGAATTTTGCCATGTGGGGGTTTTTGGGCAAGCAAAAATCAACTGTGATATCGGCATTGTTGCCAGATTTCCAAGTTTTGCGCTACACGTAATCTTTTTGTTTTCTTGAATAGAATGCCCCTTTTATTTTCATTGCAATAAATTGGGCGTGCGAAATTTGATCAGATTGCGTGTAGCTCGAAACTGGGAAACTTGGCAACAATGCCGATATCACAGTTGAATTTCGCTTGCCCATACATCCCCAGATACCGAATTTAGTGGACGAGCTTGTTTCAAAGATATTCAAGCGTTGCGATACTGTTCACTGAAAATGCAGGGTTGACATATTTCAGCAAATAGTAAAGATACAACTCTTGAAGTTTGGAATCTTATCAAATTTGGCACGCCCAATTTATTGCAATAAAAAGAAATGGGGCATTCTATTCAAGGAAACCAAAAGAATACGTGTAGCGCAAAACTGGGAAATCTGGCAACAATGCCGATATCACAGTTCAATTTCGCTTGCCCAAAAAACCTCAGATGCCAAATTTCGTGAACGTGCTTAAGCGGCGTTTGAAGATATACAAGCGTTGCGATACTTTTCACCGAAAATACGGTGTTGTCATATTTCAGCAACTAGTAGAGATAGAATTCTGAAAATTTGGAATCTTATCAAATTTGGCATGCCCGATTCATTACATTAAAAATAAATGAGGCATTCTATTTAGGATAACAAAAATACTACCTGTAGCGCAGAACTGAGAAATCTGGCAACATTGCCAATAGCACTGTTCAATTTCGCGTGTTCAAAAACTCTCAGATTCCGAATTGTGTGAACGCGGCTTAAGTGGTTTTGAAGATATTTAAGTGTTGCAGTACTTTTTACTAACCCTGTATATTAATAGTTCATTAGAAAGCTATGCTTTCGCTGATTTTAATGATACAGGTTTGATAGGTTTATCTTTAACAGTTTTCGAGAAAAAAAATTATTTCGGTTTTTGTCATAAGAAACAATGTGTAAGAAAGAGACCTTTCTCAATTTCCTTATAGAGATAAAGTCCTTTTCCAACACATTGTTTCTTATGACAAAAACCGAAATAATTTTTTTTCTCGAAAACTGTTAGAGATTTTGGTCAATATCTCGAAATCGAAGCCAGACAGAAAAAAACTGAGAATGTCACTGAATTCTGCTTGAAAAAGTGCTTCCAAAAAGTCTTTACGGAAATGAATTATTTTCATAAACAAAAAAGTTATGGAGGCTTTACAGTATTGCTCAAAATCGAGAATCGCCCTCTAGCGGCTAAACGGTTGAAGATATCAAAATGCGGTTTGCACCAATCAAGATTTCATGAAATTTGAGCCTCAGAGTGGGGGGTCCATTTTTTTCTATCTCTAAAAATAAAGGGTGTTTCCATAGGAAAGTGTCCAATTTGGCCCACCCTGTACAGGGTGTCCCAGCTTAAACGAAGCAGATGTATTTCCGGCCAAGATATAATAAATCTAAATTTATCAACCCCTTGTATCCAAAATGGATATATTTTCTGGTTCCTCTGTTTCAATCGAAAAACTAACAATTTATTCAATATATTCATGAAAAAAATCCATAGGGAACACAAATAAAATCTAAATTTCTGAATTGTATGTAACACGTACAAAAGACATAGAGTTTTTAATATCAAACATTGTTTGGTAAATTCAATACTAATGCTCTATCGCCGGTAACATTCTGACCCTGAATCTAGCCGATGCAATAACATTCTGACCCTTTAAATAGCTCCATCATCGTCCCGACATTCTGACCCCTGATGCAGCGCATGTAGTAACATTATGCCACCCAAAATAGCCACATCGAATTTGATTGGTCAGGTTTCCGGGCTATGGCTAGATTGGGTGGCAGAATGTTTTGATGCGTACGGTAGCAGGTCAGTTTCTGTCCCTTGGTGATGGAAGTTACAGACTCCAGCCTTGAATCAAAGTAGATAGAGGCTAGAAGTTCCCAGTCTTCGTCAAATGTTGAGGGACAGGTATCGACTCATGAGGAAATTCATTCCTCTAGGAAATCCCTCCAAAATCTTCATGCTTAAGCTCCAGCCAAACGATCTGCCGGAAAAGTGGGGCTCCACGAAAATGGGGGTTCGTTGGAAATGGGGGCTCCTCGAAAGATCCTAAGTGATAGAGGAATTTCTAATAACAGCCATTACATTTGAAAAATTAACCACGAGGGGGTTTGATATTCAAACTCGAATACAACGGAAATCACAAGACTTTAGATGTAAAATTTTTTGGTAATTAACGGAACATTGCCTCACGCAAATTTATTTCGTTGAACTAGTGCCTGATGGCCGATAAGGTAGGTACTTTCTTTCCTCGAGAAACGATATTGGACTTGGGAAGAGGGAGGTCCCCAGGCCAAGATCACCCTTTTGGGTCGAACGGCAAAATTTAAAAGGGCTGAGTAGCGAGCAGTGATCTCAGAACTCCCTTCTTGTTTAGAATACACGGACATAAGAGGTACTTTTCAAAATTTTGAAAATAACTGGAAAGCTGGAGACACTTGCGCCTCCTCTCGAGCAGCGGCAATAGACCTATCTTTTTTTACCTAGTATACGCGCACAACACGAGGCAATGCCTTTTTATTGGCTAACTAGTACAGGTATGAGGTGTTCGTTTTGCACGCTGGGTATCTCCTTGTCCTTGTTCATTGCCCGTGGTCTGACAAGAATAAAAGTACGGTTGATATTCAACTTGACATAGCTTGACAAGTGACATTCAAAAGTTATTTGAAATTTTCATTGAAAGATACGTTGCACAACACGCAGTCTTTCTCCTTCCTTTTTTATCCCGTGCGAATGAGAAGGGCGGATTGCTATACGTAAGTCTGACATGATTTGTAACGTTTTGCTTCGTCTTGCGCAATGGGCGTTTTGTGTTTTTTTTATCTAATGAAGTTTTCGTATTATTACCTCTTTGTCTGGTAAAATAGATAGGTCTATACTGCAGTAACAAAACTAATGTAGAGCCACTGACTGGCCTTCAGTTGCCAGACTGTCAGCATCCAAAGATGTATTATACAAAATTAAGAAAAAAGGAACAGTAGCATTTAGCATGCTACAAGCATCATTTTGAATCATATTTTCCGTGGTTCATCTGAAATCGACATTTGGGAGATCCGACGATACTTGACTGTGAAATATATTTACCAATGTGTGAATTATTTCAAATAACCTTTTCCTTCATGGCTGTGGTGTTTTTTTTTTTTTAATCAAAACCATGTTGACTAAACAAGCAGAAGTGCAGAATCGAAAAAAAAATTGAGAAGAATTCAATCAACAGTGGAAGAACAAAAGGAAAAAATAAATCTGCTTAGGGATTTTAAATGCGCAATGATTACTTCTCATTTTCCTTGACAAAAAAAATATCGCGAGTATCCACTGTAAAGAGGGTATTCTACTCATATTTTTGTGACCACCAAATGGTATATCCACAACAGTTTTATAAAGGGCTCGCCATTGGGATGAGTTGGGTGAGTTAAGTTAGCCGCCCCATAGTAAATTTCTGGATGAAAATTATCCCATAATTTTGCTCTCATTTTGCTCCACTAATTTCGATTTTTGCTCCATTACAGTGGAGAGACTATGTGGCCTATTAGGTGGAGGGGGGGCTGAGTTAACGCTAGCCCCCCCCCTTCAGTGAACATTCAGAAATTTGATCTTGGTCATTTTGTTCTTCGAGTTTTGCTCCATTATCGGCGAGATTTGTTCCATCACCTACAGAGCTCCCAAGAATCTCTCCCAGTCCCCCCCCCCCCCCCCGCCAGTGAAAATTTTGAAATTTGATCATGCTCATTTTGTTCTCCGAGTTTTGCTCCATTTTGCTCCATAATCGGCGAGTTTTGCTCTATTACCAGGAGAGACCTACAGAGCTCCCAAAAATCTCTCCCAGCCCCTCTCGGTAAGAATTTTGTAATTTGAATATGCTCATTTTGTTCTCCGAGTTTTGCTCCATGATCGGCGAGTTTTGTTCCCATCACCTACAGAGCTCCCAAGAATCTTTCCCAGCCCCCCCCCCCCGCCTGTGAAAATTTTGAAATTTGATCATGCTCATTTTGTTCTCCGAGTTTTGCTCTATTACCAGGAGAGACCTACAGAGCTCCCAAAAATCTCTCCCAGCCCCTCTCGGTAAAAATATTGTAATTTGAACATACTCATTTTGTTCTCCGAGTTTTGCTCCGTTTGGCTCCATAATCGGCGAGTTTTGCTCCATTACCAGGAGAGACCTACAGAGCTCCCAAAAATCTCTCCTAGCCTCCCCCCTCCCCCCCGGTGAAATTTTTTTACCAGGAATGACCTACAGAGCTCCAAAGAATCTCTTCTTGCCCCCCAGTGAAAATTGTTAGTCCGAAGTACTCCGGCTACAATTTTACACATTCGAGCGAACAGAGTTTGGCGCTCTCAAGCTGCTCTCACTTTCCTCGCCTGTTTACCCTGATGCAGCTGTAACTGATTTTCAAGCGTTCGAGTGCAAAGCGCATTGAGTATAATGGGCGTGAAATAGTCCAGGTGCTTCGCACACTGCACCCGAAAGCGGCTCTGGAATGAACTACACAGCTCCCAGGAATCTCTCCTTGCAACACGTGTGAAAATTTTGGACTTTCTGTATGCGCATTTTGTTCTCCGAGTTTTGCTCCATTTTGCTCCATGATCGGCAAGTTTTGCTTCATTATCTGAAATGAACTACGAGCTCCTGAGAATCTCTCCTAGCCCCCCCACACCAGTGAAAATCTTGTTTGATAATATTCATTCTGTTCTCCGAGTTTCGCTCCGTTTTGCTGCATGATCGGCGAGTTCTGCTCCATTACCTGAGCTGCTTTTGGGTGCCACACTTTGAGCACTCACATTGAGTATAATGGCCGTGAAGAGAACGGTGGTCTCTGGTTTCACCAACAAGGCACCAACCGACACTTTCTACACCAAACGTGTTTGTTTAGCCCTATATTTTTTTTGTATGGGTCTGACAGAGACAAACTGACTTTTTGGTGCACCTGGTGCAGACTGGTGTAACTTGGTGCAAATAGACAAGCAGAGCCCGCTGTTAGTGCAAAATGGAGCAAAACTCGGTATGAGTAATTTCAAGTTTGAAAATTTTCACTGGGGGGCAAGAAGACATTCTTTGAAGCTCTGTAGGTCATTCCTGGTAATGGAGCAAAACTCGCCGATAATGGAGCAAAACTCGGAGAACAAAATGAACATGTCCAAATTTAAAAAATTCCACCGGTGGGGGGGAGGGGGGCGCTAGGAGATATTTTTGGGAACTCTGTAGGTCTCTCCTGGTAATGGAGCAAAACTTGCCGATTATGGAGCAAAACGGAGCAAAAGTCGGAGAACAAAATGAGCATGTTCAAATTTCAAAATTTTTACCGCGGGGGGGGGGGGGGGGGCTAGGATAGATTTTTGGGAGCTCTGTAGGTCTCTCCTGGTAATAGAGCAAAACTCGCCGATAATGGAGCAAAATGGAGCAAAACTCGGAGAACAAAATGAGCATGATCAAATTTCTGAATTTTCACTGGGGGGGAGAGTAATGGAGCAAAAATCGAAATTAGTGAAGCAAAATGGAGCAAAATGAGATCAAAATTATGGGATAATTTTCATCCAGAAATTTTCCCATGGGGGGGGGGCTAACTTAACTGAGCTGGATGAGTTCTGATTTACACAAAGCCCAAATATAAAATTCCATGACTGCAAAAGTGTCTACTTTTTAAGCTTTTACTGTGTTCACAATTAGGAAACACTTGACCTAAATCTGTCTATAAATTCGCAATAAATTATCTGATAAAAAAAAAATTAATTAAATCAGCTTACCTCGAATATTCCGAAAAATCTAATAAATTCTCATGAAAAATTTATTGCGGTTGTCTTGAAACTGCACAATGTAAATCTCGTTGAACGGCATTGGAATCATTGCCTGTGGCACAGTTATTAATTAGAAAAGTTTTAATTACCTAATGTCGTGGTCTAGAGCCATTGCATCGAGTTTAACCATGTCTTACTTGCCGATTTTATATTAACATCGTATAAAGGTTCGTTTTCGCAAAATTACCTTGTCACCGCAAATAATCTGATTAAGCTTCGTTGTACTTGTAGTTCTTGTTATCAGTTATACATTTTCTTTTAATATTGATTAACATCAATAAAAAAAATATTAAAGAGAAAAAATTACAAAGAAACGTGGTGAAACTTGTAGGTAACCAACAGAAGTTTATTGGTTGAGAGAAAAATTACAATCTAGTCTTCAATAATAAACATAGAGTAGTAGAATGAAGCAATTCGGTTAGTGACAACTTCCAAAAAAATATCTTTTTCAAATAATTATTGTGAATAACTAACTCATTGTACCATCAAACTGTTCACCTTAATAAGAAGGTAGTAAGTTATGGTGTAAGAGATAATGGTCCTGAGTTCCGTGTCCGGGGAAAAGGATTTCTTTAACCAAGTTTAATTTTACAAGGTACTTTATCACGACCGTTACGATCTCGCTGAAGCGAATAAAGACAATAATAGCCAAATCGTTTCACATATGTTTATTAGTATACGTTCCTGATATCTATACGGCCTGACTGGCCTAGACTGTTCAAATTTTTTACCACGTTAATATACAAAGTATTTTGGAACAAAATGAGCATGTCAACATCCATGCTAACAGTTGGTTGAATGGAAATTTCACATTTCTAATGTGGCAACAAAGCGCATGAATATCGGCTTTAGCCACTGAGAGGGCGTTTTCAGTCACGTAATTTTTTATTTGAATTTGTTTTTTTATTTAATTTGATAATCTGGATAAGGTGGAGTGAATATAGGTGAGACAAATGAACAAATGGTACTTCTAATAAAAAAAATGTTTGAATGCCTGTG
The DNA here is from genome assembly GCA_917834065.1 of Ceutorhynchus assimilis. Taxonomy (NCBI): domain Eukaryota; kingdom Metazoa; phylum Arthropoda; class Insecta; order Coleoptera; family Curculionidae; genus Ceutorhynchus; species Ceutorhynchus assimilis. The sequence goes on from OU892277.1 coordinate 100,116,404, forward strand.
GAATAGGTAACTTTTGATTTTCATAATTATTTCAAGAAGTTAAATATTTTGTGAAAATACTTCAAAAGGGAACTCGCCTAGTAGAACAGTCAATTTTCAATAACATAATTTCAATTTTCATTTTCAAAATCATGAAACCTACTTAATAAGTGTTATTATTTTTATATCTGGCATTTAGAATATTCATCCAGAAACTACCCTTATTAAATATATTTAGGATTTAATGTATAGTGCATACTCTATTAATTTTGCTTGCAAAACTCGAGCCGTGTTTTATAGAAGCTCTAACTCACGGCTTTCGGTCGCATCGTACAGACAGATACCAATTAACGTGTCTTTACCTTATTTAACTATAAGATAGCGGAAATGTTTAGAAGTCGTTAAAACTTTGGGTAATTATTTCACCTCCCCCCGAAAACGGGTACAGGGTTTGATAATTAAGTAAATTATTATCTTGCCTTTGGAAAATGTCTGCTATGGTAGACTTGACTGTCGATTCTGATTTATCAGGCAGTTTTCGTTTCGCAATGCTAAAAAGGTCACGTTATAGAATAATTATCTAGATATGTAAGTTAATCGATTTTAAAATAGTAACTCATCAACATTATGATCTGGGGCAAGAGATTTTTAACTTTGTTTTATATCTTGTAAAAACCAAGCATGATTTTTTCAACCCCCGGAAATATAACCCAAAATATATTGCGTTTTATTTCACCGCCGTTTTTATGGCTTTTCAAATTATTTAAAACCCCGGGAAGGTTACCGGACTTTATTATTTATGTAGTGGAAATTGGGCTAGGATTAAACATAAATGAAGGGAATCAGTTTTATTAGTTTTTGCATATACGTGGAATTGATTAGCGAAAAAATAACCAAATTTATTGATGGTAGTTTTTCACATCCTGCAAGTGCTTGCAGTGTAGGTAGCTCAGCTGATTATCGTTAAACCTACTTAACCTTTAATTAGGTGATATTTCATTTTTCACTCTACTCGCTCAATCTTTCAGGGTTGGATCAGGGTGATTTAATTATTTTACCTGATAAAAACAGCCTGTTCAATTTTTGTGCATGTGTGCAATGTTCCTCAATTGGTCGGTGAGTTGACTCACGTCCGTCGTCTGTGGTGTAAAAAATTTGAATATAGTTAACTGGTATTTTTTATACATTTTATTTGGCTTTATCTCTTCTCAACCCCTGCATATCTATAGTTTTGGAAAGTAAGTTCATAATAATATGTTTATAAAATAGCGACCCAAAAAGGCAGCAAATAAAGTTACTTAATCGTTATAGGGCCCTGAGATTAATTATACATTTAATATTTAGAGATTACCCAGGTTAGCTTAGGTTGGAAATGAGTGGGCCTATGACGGCCCTCCACTGCGACTCATTGGTCTATTGTGGCTCATGCCTATTTATATTTCTCCAATCATTCCTATTTTTCCAATGAAGTCCAGGATAGTGGTTGGAGAGATGTCTGTCTGCCTCCTGCCGCTTGCCGGACATTCGCAAAGAATGTGTGAAGCTGTCTCCTCGTCCTTCATGCATCGCCTGCATTCAGCATCATCTGCCAGTCCAACCCTGTGCATGTAGTGTTCTAGCCTGCAGTGACCAGTGTATAATCCGATTGGGGTTTTCAGCTTAGTTTTACCGAGCTCCAGCATCCTTCTAACTGAGTATTCTTTCACCCGTTTGTCTTATGATTGCCTTTGCTTGTTTCATCCCTGGCAGTTTTAGCCAATGTTCGTAGGCTTTGTTGTCCGCCCAGATTTTAATGGCTTGATTTGTTATATTATGGGCAATGCCCAGCACTGGCTCCGGCCCTGTGAACTTGGTTTCGGCCCCCCTCTGGCAATGAGATTCGCCATTCCCTTGCCCTCAAGGCCAGCGTCACAGATTACCTACATACAGATGCGAAAGAGCGGCGAATTCGTGGTTCACGGTTAATTTGGGTGGACATAGGCTGGCCGCACCAATGCCGCATCAATAAATTTTGAACATATTTATTATATAAATGCGGAAGCTCAATAATATAATATTATTTCTTAGATTGGTTCACAAACAGCAAAAAAATATTCTTTTTGTAATGCTTTATTTATTAAATACCCGCAAAAATATGTAAACACAACAGGCTGGAACACGCTCACGCATTCAGCCAGTTTAATTGTCCTGAGGCGGGCGATCTGTGTCTATGCGTCCGGGGGCTGGCCCCTTGCGGAGCTGCGGTTTCGTAGCAAAATTGTTCGACGCCAAGGATACTTACTTACGCATCTGTATTAGGTGTTCTGTGCCAGCGTGTTTCGGTATCCAGATTAGGGTTACCTTGTTTCCCTTCTCTAATTTGCTAAAGGCTTCCTAACAGCTCCAGACTGTTCTTGAATTACAGTAGGTAGCTAAGCGCGCTGAGACCGGCTTGGCTGTCAGAACATATTTTTATAGTTTTGTGAGTTTGGTTTCGATACTGCAGCCTCCTCCCACCCATTTCAATGGCATGCATTTTCCGATTGAAAGATGGTTGTATTGTTCCCTAGACTGATGGATAACCTAGTTTCCGGTTTTGTACCATAAACGCCCGCTCCCACTCTACTGTCTGTCTTCGATCCATCCGGGAATAGACATAGATCTACTTTTAGTAGGCCATGCTCATTCTGCACCCACTGTTCCTTGTTTAGGAAAGCCACTGTGTAGGGTAGGGCGCTTGTTGTGTGTGCTCTAACTCCAGCAGTTTGGTGCCTTCCACTTTCCCTTTGTCATCCACTTGATCTTTATTCGTGTGGTATATTCTGTAGGTTATTTTTAGGGCCTCTCTTTCCAGATAGATATGTAAAGAGCGAATGCCTAGAAGAAGCTCCATGGCTGCTGTTGGCGTAGTGCTGAAAGCTCCTGTAATTGCCAAACAGACCAGTCTTTGTAGTCCGTTGAGCTTGGTTTGGGCAGTGCGCTGTTGCCCGTTCTCCCACCAGACTACTGAGCCATATGTTATCATTGGTCCGATGACCATGATATATAACCAGTATATTTTGCTTGGAACCAAATTCTTATTGCTTGCCACAGATTCTGCGGCAAGTCCATAGTGAGTAGCTAGCTTTCTGTTTTATTTTTGCCACATAGAAGTTCCAGGTAAGCCTTTTATCTAGAGTAATTCCTAGATATTTGACTGCATTTGCAAAGGGTAGTTACTACCACCCCTCGTAGGTCAAGGAGTCTCAAATGGTCAAGTTTCCTTTTCCTTGTAAGAGACACTACAGTTGTTTTGTGAGGATTTATTGTCATATCCTGACTCTCGTGCGATGCAAGTATTGTGTTATAATTTCTTGGAGTGTTTCGGATAGTCTACGTTTCGATTTTCCCTTTATTACAATGGATATATCGTCCGCATAAGCCTACTGGTTGATCTCCCACGGTTGGATTATGGCCAGCAGGTTGTCCACCAAGAGAGACCATAGAAGAGGACAGAGACTGTACTGTTTGTGTTTCCCACTATAGGGTCGTCGTCGTTATTTTCCTGTTCTGAAGTATCTTGCGAATCCAGTTACAGATAAGAGGGTCAATTCCTCTGGAAATAGCCGATTCATAAAGGGGAGTTATTGAGAGTGTTGTTGAAGGCTCGCTCTATGTCGATGAACGCTGGAGTGCGTTTAGAAATGGAGTGTAAAGGTAGAGCAGTTGTTTGTCAGAGTGTTCTGACATCATCACTTGGAGTGCACTCTGGGTGCGCTATTTTTGAATGTATTGGGGCGTTGCGGAAAATTGTCAACGTCAAACCCGGAAAAAACGCGGGGCGTTTTTCAACCCAGTCCCTAACTGGGGTAATTTGGGCGCACTCTGGGCACGCCAACTCTCGTTTTCTGAACGATTCCAGCGTAATGCTCCGAGTAAGCTCCTGTTAATTTATGAACGGTTTAGGGTTACTCTAGGGTCACTCCCACTCCTACACCCAGAGTGCTATTTCTAAACGCAACCCTGCTAACGTAATTTCCTGATTGTCAAGGGACTGTGGGGCCCAATTCTTGAATAATCTCGCATGCGAAAATTGAGATGATTTCGAACGTTCCCTATTCAATTTACGTTGCTGTCATTCGAATTCGTACCAACTTTCGTATGCGAGAATATTCAAGAATTGACCCCCAGGTTGATTTTTGTGACCAATCTCTGAAGATTGGCCACTCTGGTAGGCGTACTGATGAACACCTATTCGGAGATTACCTACATCACAAATTCTCAAGTATGTACCTTATTTTAATTAAAATTTTAATAACTAAGTATGTTTCACTAGCCTTGAGCTTGAAATGCGAAATTTTGTAACGTGCCAAAATTGCCTTTAATTATTTTAAACTTATTTTCAGTTTTCCATTCAAAATTTATATACAGGGTGTCCCACAATCAGCGTTACAGGCCATAACTTTCTTATTTTTAGAAATAAAAATTTGAAAAAAAAAGACTAATGGTTAGTTAAGCTCTCTCCAAAAATATAAAAAAATCTTCCCCTGACAAAATCATCCCCTATTTACAACCCTTCACTTTTTGTTTTCAAATGGCACCCCTAATTTTTTTTTTTATTTTTGAGAAGTTCATGAAATTGCAAATTCAATGATGTATGAAAAGTTTGTTTTTCTATGTTTCGTTGGAAAAAAAAATCAAAAATGAAAATAATGATAATGAAAAAAAAGGCAAGAGTTGTTTTTAGGGGATGAGTTTGTTAGGGAAGATTTTTTAAATATTCTTGAAAAGGTGTTAATTTGCACACAATTAATTTTTTTTTGTCATATTTTTATTTTTGTAGACAAAAATGTGATTGTCTGTATAAGACTAAGGATGGGACACCCATTTTTTTTCCCCCAAGAGACATGGAAAAACAAACTTTTTATACACCATTCCAATTTGTACTTTCATAAGCTTCTCAAAAAAAAAAAAAAAAAATAGGGGTGCCATTTGAAAAAAAAAAGTCAAGGGTTGTAAATAGGGGATGATTTTTTCAAGGGATGATTTTTTTATATTTTTGAAGAGAGCTTAATTAGCCATTAATAATTTTTTTTGTTTCAAATTTTTATTTTTGAAAATAAGAAAGTTATGGCCTGTAACGTTGATTGTGGGACACCCTGTATATATATTGTACATATATATATATATATATATCTAATTTTTCCCTGATTTTATTAGGCTTTATTTACATTTTTCTTTTATAAAATTCAACAATAATTCCAGTAGTTGCAGATCCTGAAAATTTTCTAATCTTTAATATTTAAAATCTATTTTCACTTGTGAGTAGTTCTTGTTGATGATTAATGATTTTCCTCGGTTTTAATCAATATTTTAATTCCATTTTCCAATAATTAATTAATTGTAAACAAATCATTTATTTCTTGGGTTAGGTTTCCCAAACCGTGTTCCGTTCACGAAGTATGTACCGCATGCTGCTCGTACTCTGTTCGGTTGCTGAACTTAGTGCCAGATTTAGTTCTGCATCCGGTTCCATCATTGGTTCTATAAACCACCGGATTGGTCTCTTTGCTCTCTATTTTATAGTGACACTTGTGTCATGTCATTCATGATTTGTATACCAGCTGACGGCATAAATGTCGTTCATTTTTGTCAATTGGCCTTTCGACTAGTAATGTTTTTGGGATCATCGATTCCTTTGTAAGCGTTTACGTTTTGCAACTTGAATTGTTTACCCAATGTCGTCTTTTTCAAGTTATGATTATTCTATTGGATAATTACTTGTTCACGTTTGGTGGTTCCGGAAAATAAGGTCTTTCTGAAGAAGTTAAATTTTGTCTTCGCCTTTGAGGGATTTCAACCTTATATTCTCAATTATTGAATTTATGGTACATTGAGTTGCCTTACGTTGCGTTACGTTTTCGTAAAGTACCATAATTTCGCCGATAATTTCGGATTTTTACAACCATACATTCGGTAAGTTTTGCTTTGTACGTTTTTCCCCACAGTGGATTCTGACCTTTTCTATTTAATCATTAGTGAAAAGCTGCCCTAAGTAGTAGAGTAAAGACCACCTCACTCATTCTAGGATTTCGATCCAGACTAATCAAGAGTATTTTCGAGGCGAATAAAACCCATTCCAACAGGTAAGACATAACCTAATAACGACAGATTTTCTTTGCAATCTTGAATCACATTTTCTTTCCTTTCAAATATATTTAATTCTGCTTTTTATACACAAATGATTTAAATATACTGCAAGAGCTATATTTTAACCTAGTAAATTGACTATCAATGGTTGACTAAGTTACATTAAAGTTACATTCATTTTCTTGTGGTTCATTTCAAAGTGCCTGGCCTTGACTAAGGTTAAGTTACAAATACAGAGTGCTATAACAGTTTTTCTCTAGGGTTTTTACTTACCGCCACAAATTTAGACATACGACCAGCCCTTTTTAACTGAAGGCTACACATTTAAGTGTACGGCAACCTCCATCGGAGCCTACACAGTTGTAAGGCTTCCTCTACCAGCGCCTACACTTTTTTGGTGGGTTATACTTTTGTTTTGGTACTGTTGAACTTCACGACTGGTTTGACCATACCAGCTAGAACCTGTAACCAGGGCCAACCAGGTTAATTGAACCTGCTGCAATCACGTGGAACATATTGGTATCGTATTAGCTTTAGTTTGAAAACCCATTGTTGTCATTCTAACTTTACACATTTTGCCCCTATTTTGTGCGCCAAAGTGATCACCGCGGTACGTAAGGGTGTAATTCAGTAGGTACTTGTACCAAGTGACAAGATAAACAACTATTAGGTCGATTTATTTTAGTTAGGCGTAACCTGTTTTATGTGGATTATTAATTTTACCCATTTAGCTTTGGTCAGATCATTGTATTAAGGTTTGTGACTGGTAACCGTTCCAATAATCATTTAACACTTTTATTTCTATATTTTGTCTTCAACTTTCGGTGTACTCATTTGAGTTAGGTACCATAACATTTTGTATTTTGATTTTCAAATTTAAATTCCATTTGAACCACAATTGCCTTAGGAACATATTTTCATATATTTGTTCTTAAATTTTCTATTGATAGGATATTTAATTAAACGAACTCTATAGCACTTGCATTAATTGATTTTAATTTGGTTTTATGCACTCAGCCCAATATAAGTATTATTATTTAATATTTTTTTTAATTTCTATAATTCGATGAAGTTCTAAGGACCTGGAGCCAGATAAAGTCCTGGAGATTGCGACTCATCTGTCCTGAGTCGGTGGCGCCCTAAACATAACCCACCCCTACTCTGCGAATTGTTTAATTCTGAGGGCATAATTTGCACGTACTTCGACCTTCAGTCTTTCAATCTTGACTATTTACCTATTTTATTTTAAATTGATTAACATAGAAAAAGCGTGGCAATTTAATAATAAACATAATTTCCCATGGATAGAATAGTAATGTTGTCATACAATAAATATACAAGAGACAAACCTACAATCATTCAACCTCAAACAAAAGTAATGCAATATGAACAAACTTAATATACCTACTACCGCCAATAGGTATACAATTATACATAGATAGAATATGTGCCCAAACAAATACCCACTGATAGTCAGTGCTAATTTATAAAAACTTAATTGAAAATCAATTATTAAATGAAATGTATGTCATAACCTTCATAATAAAGAACAATCCATGAGCAACTCCTAAATATCCCTGATACTATAGTGAATGCACAGTTACCAAGTAGGTACTCTAAATTGAGAATATTCAGACGAAAAGTTCACTAGCTTAGTGAGAAAACGGAATCATGACTTAACTAAAATGTAGTTGATGTATATGCACTTAGCAATATATTTTGTCTTTGTATAATGCCTTCTAGAGGCTCCAAACAATAAACTATTTCATTCTGATATAATTTCATAAAATTTTAGAAATAAACTATTTCGCTTGTGAAAATTTCCAAATACATATTCCTATCCAAAAAACATTAAAAAGTCATCGCTAATGAACATTAAGAGCGGCTGGAAAAACGAATATTGCTGCTAGTAACCTATAAAGCGAAAAGGCCCGACTCTCGGTGCTCTTGAATAGCTAATCACATTTTCATAGGGTGCTTTCAAATTATTACGGACCGCAAGCAGTCGGCCAAATTAAAAGTTAATTACATAAACGCCCTTCGTCTAAAGCCCTAAAGTTCGTTTAATACTTTTTAGAGGGATTGTGTACGTTGTTTTCGGATATTAGTTTTTGGTAATACGTGTCCGGCGTTTAGCTGAAGTTTGATCGTTTATAGTTGTTTTTACCTTCAATAGTGAATATTTGGAACGACATTAAAAATAGCAATTTAAAATAAAGTTCATTAAGTACCAATTAAAAAAAATACGTTCAAATGACAAAACTAGAAACAGAAAAGTCCCATAAATCTGACTTGTGTAGAAGTAAAACAAATTAGCACATTTATCTGCTAAACGCGATACTTTCAAGATAAACCTCACCCATCGAGCCCGGTCCAATTTAGCAGCCTGTTTGGACTTAAATTATCGAAGTGTGGAATTTTAATTCGGCCCTTATTTAGCAACGGAAGTAGCGAACATTTCCACTCTTTAGTTATTTTACTGGGTAACGTAATCGCGCACTTGTAATCTGAAGGTTCCTAATGAGACCGTTGTTCGCGTAATTAAAACGCCCTTCAGTCTGTTACAGCTAACAAAGTTGTCAGATTTAAACTACTTTATCCTTTTCTTTGTTTATCTACTTTCTTTTATGATGAACGTTCGCGTCTCCGATTTTAACCCTATAATTTCAAGGGTAACAAAAGCCTTTATTCAGAAAATCTTAAGCTCGAAAAAAGGTTTGTGGGCTAAGTAATTTTAGGTTAGCCACTTTAAGAACATGAACTGGATTTAAAAAAAAAAACGTTCCATGTTATAATTATTGTTGACCTGCAATAAAAATCCCATTGAGCCATAAACTCACGAAATATAGACGTAAATAAAATATGTCGCTACAACACATACATTGAACCAAAATATTATCCAGTTTTATATCGAGTAAAATTTAATTATATCAATGCACGCGAAACCGATTCCAAACAAGCGCATAAATGAATTCTTATCTTCAATCTGATTGGTGTAAATTTTTACAAAAAGCAACCGTAAAACCCGTTAGCCTTTAATTCCTGGTTTTTAGTCGTCTGTAATGGGTCCGAGCGCCCCGGTAAAAACTCGCCACATTGGCTGCCCGATAAATCACATTTTCTTCGATAAAATGCACGAAGTAGCATTTCTTAGGGGAATTTCAAAATTGCAACTCTCACGTAGCCATCCCGAAAGTCAACTCCCAAAAGGCCCTGCACTACTTGGGCGATGCTTACGTATTTTAAAAATCTATTTCTGGGCACGAAGCCGTAAATGCAACCGTAAATAGTTTAGGTACATAATAATAATAATAATTAAATTATTATTTATACTTATACGTACATTTGTACATTTTGTATCTCACCCGTACCAAAGCCATTAATTCTACTAGTAAATCGGGGATGCGTGAATAGAATGACGCTGTTAAGTAGATTTATAGGCCTGTGAAATGCCGGCAGGTTGAGCCCAATCGATGACCAGCCATAATGTTTAATGATAATTAGTTAACGGATATTTGTTTAAATTTAGTGGCTAATTGTTATGTTAGCTCATTTAATTACCTCATAAAATAAAACACTGTTTATACATGAACAAAGTTTGAACGTGATAAGCAACATTGTGCAATGTTTAGGATAGTCTCGGAGCTTCGCTGAGTGGTTTACCTTAATTTCATTGAAATTCGAAAGCGAAAATCCACGAACCATATAATTTACGTATTGAAATTTTTAACTGTTTTAATTAAAGGGACTTATTGAAGTGAACACGAGTTGACTTTAAAAATTCTCATTAAACCTTAATCGCTCTAAAGAAAATAAACTTAAATGCAATAGTGCAAAGCACCTATTAAAAGCGATAATTTCGGCTGTTTTAATGGTAAGTAATAAACGGCGTTTGCTTCTGGTGCATATAAACAAACCTTTTATTCAGAATAAATGGGGTATTTTATAAAACCCTTGCATATTATATTTATATTTTTTTAATACAAAAATTAAATAAAACTATCACCCATTTCAATAAGCTAGATTCAAATTGGTCATTTCCAACCACATACTATTAATGTTTAATTCTAAATATCATTTTTGAACTGCATAATTTTCTATATAAAATTTAACGGACCATAGGAAAAGTCGTTTTCTTTGCATATTAAAATTTTTGAAATATCCTAATCGTTGAGCGTAAAAACTAGAGCAGCTAATAATGTAAATTTTCAATCTTCTGACAGTGTGGTGGTGAATTTAATACAAGAATTGTATTTAGTATGCTCTTTTCGAACCAAAGTGTGAGCTGCCGTTTATACAGAGTAAGTTTTAAGTGTGGAACGTCTCAATTATCTCGAAAGAGGCTTGCAGGATTTTTTTAAATTTTGGTTTGAAGGAGTATTGTAATATGGCCGATAATATGGTAGTTATTGTAATATGGCCAATAATATGGTAGTATTCACATGGCTGTTAGATCTTTCGTTTTCCGGGAAATATCAGAAACTTTGTCTTTTCAACTGGATCACCTTATATATTATAACATTTCTGGGTCCTGCGGAAAATTCTAGACATATTTCATGTACAATGTCATATACCTATCTTCGATTGTTTCGGAATAATTTACAGTTGAAAAATGACCTAAACGCCTGATTTTACAGCAAACCCGATTTTTCATTCTCGTCTTTAGCTTTCCTTAAGGCTTAAGCCATCATTTGACACCAATTATGAATTCAAAGTTGGTGTCAAATGATAGTTTATGAAAAACTAAGATAGGAATTATATAGTCGATTCTGCTGTAGAATCAACCGTTTAGATTTTACAGTCTGTCAAAGTTGCGAAAAAGTTTATTTTCAACTGTCATTTGCTACGCTTCTTGGTAAATAAAAAAAGTTAAAAAAAAATAAAAATAAAATTTAATGAAGATACATGAGATTGCAGTACTGAAGGAAGACTAGGGGTGGGTTTATTTTTGAGCGCTACCGACTTAGGACAGATGAGCCGGACTCTCCAGGATTTCATCTGGCTCTAGGTCCTTACAATTCGAATACAAAAAATTTAAGAAAAGCTAAAACTAGGCTGAGTGCATAAAACCAAAAAAAAGTCAATATGGATCAAGTGCTACAGAGTATGTTTATTGACTAATTTTTTTGTGGTTATTGCCCACAATGAAACAATAGATGTATTTAAAGAATTAAAAAAAAATAGGATTAACAATTAAATTAGCAACAATACCAATCAAAGATTGAATAGCAACTATTTAAGAAAAGACAATCACTTGAACTGTCATTAATTAATGAATAAAGTTAGCTTTTAATGAAGGGCCAATCAACAAATACAGTAATGACTATACTATTGAATAAACGCTGTAGTCATAAACAATTTAATTAAGTGTGAAAATTGAAAATGTTATTGTAGCTCAATAACCAAATGAATAGATAAAATGTGAAAATTTAAAAGTGTAAAATCGAGAAATATGAAAGAAAAAAAAAAAAAATTTGTTATTGAAACGGTTACCAGTTACCAACTTTACAATGTGACCAAAACTAAAATTAAAGAATCATGAATCAACTACATGAAACAGGTTACGCCTAGCTAAATTACCTATGACAATTATTGTTGTTCGTTTTCCGTTGTCACAAGTACGGAACTACTCCCTAAACATACCGCGGTGATCACTTTGGCGCACAAAATAGGGGCAAAATGTAAATAAATCATAAAATAAATATAGGATAACTACAGCTAGTACGATACCAATATGTTCCAGATAGTAGCAGTAGATACAATTAACCAGGTTATTCCTGAGTACTGGTTGTGGTTAGATGGTCAAGGCAATCTTAAGGTTCAAATTCACGTTCCGGAAGGATTGTGTAACCGTCCAACTAGAAGCCTTAGGCTAGGGTGTCATAGCCTTAGAGTTACAATCTCGGTTACTATTGAACGTGTATTGTTGTATCACGATGTAACCGTGAGTAAAAACCCTAAGAGAAAAATTGTTATAGCATTCTGTATTTGTAACTTAACCTTAGCGTAGGGCTAGGCACTTTGAAATGAACCACAAGAAAATGAATGTAACTTTAATGGAACTTAGTCAATCATTAATAGTTAATTTACTAGGTAAAACTATAGCTCTTGAAAAATATTCAAATAATTTGTGTATAAAAGTAGAATTACATATATTTGAAAGGAAAGAAAATGTGGTTAAAGTTTGCAAAGAAAATCTTTCGTTATTAGGTTATGTCTCACCTGTTGGAATGGGTTTTATTTGCCTCGAAAATACTCTGGATTAATCTGGATCGAGGTCTGGATTCGAAATCCCGGAGTGAGTGAGGTGGTCTTTACTCTACTCCTTAGGGCAGCTTTTCACTAATGATTAAATAGAAAAGGTCAGAATCCACTGTGGGAAAAAAACGTGCAAAGCAAAACTTACCACATAGATGGTTGTAAAAATCCGAATTATTCGGCGAAATTTATAGCACTTTACGAAAACGTAACGCAACGTAAGGCAACTCAATGTGCCATAAATTCAATTATTGAGAATATTAAGGTCAAAATCCCACAAAGGCGAAGACAAAATTTAAATCATCAGAAAGACCTTATTTCTCCAACCACCAAACGTGAAAAGAAATGAGCGCCACATAAAATTAATTAGCTGTTCTAAAGGTAAGGATTAGAGATGAGTCAGAATAACGACAAACGTCAAAAATTAATCGATAAAATTTTTGCGTACCAAAAATTGCACACAACAATATAATCAGGGAAAAATGACAACAACTGACGAAAATCGATGATCCCAAACACATAACTAATCGAAAGGCAAATTGACAAAATGAACGACACTTCCGCAGTAAGCTGGGACACAAATCAAGAGTGACATGACTTAAGCGTCAAGTGTCATTATAAAATAAAGAGCAAATAGAGCAATCCGGTAGTTTATGGAACCAATGATAGGACCGGGTGCAGAACTAAACTTGGTACTGAGTTCAGCAACCGAACAGCATACGGTACATACTTTGAAAACGGATCACGATTTGGGAAACATAACCCTAGAATAATTGATTTGTTTACAATCAATTTATTATTGGAAAATGGGATTGAAATATTGATTAAAACTGAGGAAAATCATTAGTCGTCACAAGTGAAAATAGAATTTAAATATTGCAAATTAGAAAAATTTACAGGATCTGCAATTACTGTAATTATTGTTGATTTTTTACAGAGGAAATTGTAAACAAATTTAAAGGAATTTTGAATGGAAAACTGAAAATAAGTATGAAATAGTAAGTCAATTTTGGCACGTTACACATTAATTCCGAAACAGTTTAAGATAGGTATATGACATTGTAGATGAAATATTTCTAGAATTTTCCGCAGAACCCAGAAATATCATAATATACTTGATTTGAAAAAACAAAGTTTCTGATGTTTCCCAAAAAACGAAGTATCTGACAACCACGTAAATACTACCGTATTATCGGCCATATTACAATACTCTTTCAAACCAGAATTAATAAAAATCGTACAAGCCGTTTTCGAGATAATTGAGACGTTGTTACAAATAACACTAGTTATTTGCACTTTAAGACAGGAGAATAGGGTCGTGGAATTTAAAAAATTTAAGATAACGTGTAGCCTCTTTATGTGCAAATGAAACCACTCAAAATTCAACAAACAATAATTTTATTTGATTTGTTTACAATACGATGTTACTTTCTTGAGAATTTGACCTTTGACAGCTTGGTTGTTCTTGTGAATCTGACACATTTACCCTTCCAATCCGGAGCTCTTCAATGGATGTTGGGGTTTCACTTTCGTGAACTGGAGCTCTTCGTGTTGTTTCCTGTATCCAGGAAAGAGGATTGCTGGGGTGACGTCACTCCAGCTGATCCAGACTCTAAACAGTGATCTTTTATGTCGAGTAGGTACCCAGAAAAGAAGATTTGGAATATTTAATCCCTGACTTCTGTCAAAAAGCGAATGTCTTGCAAAGACAAAAAAAAAATAAAATTAATACGAAATTAGTTTATCATAAAACTATTGTTGTGCAGACACTCCTTTCCAACAGAATCAGGTATCAGCAACGATTGCAAATTGAAAAAAATATTTCAATATATAAAAAAAAAATTATAATTGAAAATAATGATAAAATAATAGTAAATAGTAAAATAGGTAATAAAAGCAAGATTAATCTAAAAATGCTCGTCACAAATTGAGCAGGATGCTGCTTTTCTGGCAGTAGCAATAAACAGGCAAGAATAAAAACAAATGAAGGAAAAATTGAATCATATAAAAAAAAATTAAATCTCTAGATTCTCCACAAATAGACAAATTTTCCTTCTAAGTTAAGGTAGCTACTATAGGTGCTACAAGATAAACCTGAGGGTAAAATCAATCAAATCCAGGATATGTCAAAATTCTTGAGATGTTTTAATTAAAACTTTTTAAATGAATTTTTGACCTGTCTGGATTCCTCTTCTCCTCGAGAATATAATATAATAATAAACGGAGTCAAACAGAAAATGGCTATATTTCAATAAAGGGTTGATAGGGATGGACACACAAATTTGGTTTTCACCGACTATATTTAGAACAAATGGTCTAATAATCCCACACTAACAATTGATTCTGAACACCAGAAGAGCAGTGCCTATTTATTAGCCCAAAAATCTGAATTGACTTACCTCAGAAAAACGTGGAACCACCAATCGGCAATCACACACGAAATGGAAGCCCATAGTTAGACAAAAAATTAAAATATAATATTTATATTTCAAAAGTAGATAAGATAAGATTTATCAGGTAAAAACTCAACAGTGATATGGTAGTATACACTGATGGCAAAATAAATTGAAAAATTACAAGGGAGAATCCAGAAATCTGAACGAAAAAATTACAAAAATCAAATTTGACCTGCCTGCCAGAGCACTGCCAGAAGAAGAAGCGACCGTTTTAGAAACCAAACCCTACAGGAAACCCATCTTGTGTTTTTTATACTCAACTGCGTATTAGCCAGATCAAATAATCAGAAGGCTACACTCAACAGACACAAAAGACCGTGCTCGTTTAATAAATGAAACACCACGTGGATTAAAAGAGAATAGATAAAAATCCACTAGAATTATTTTATTTGTTTACAAATCACAATAATTTAAATTAAGGTTATGTTGAAAACAAAAAACTACTAATACTAATTGATTAGGTCATTAGGCCAAAATTTATCATTTCAGAATCAGAGGTTAGAGAAAGACAGAAATATATGCATTTGCTAAAAGTGAGATAAACATAATTTCTTTAAATGAAAATACAAATGACTGTCAATGAGAAATAAATAAAAATCATATTTTAAAAAATAAATCTATCCGGTACTAGATGGCGGTACCTTTTTTTTTAATAATATATATTTTGCATTTTATGCTGATGATGGATAGATGGCAGTACTGATATTATATTGAACTTTGTAGATACTTTTAGATTACTCAAATCATAAATTATTATTTTGCCGATTCTGAAATGGCAAAAATACAACTTTATAATGAAAATAAGAAGAGATGGAACACGTTACGTAAATGATAAATTTATCGTAACAACGTTCCATACTTAAAACTCACTGTGTATATTTAAAAAAAGGCATATACGTTTAATGCTTATTTAAGCCTAGGGACTTTTTCCCGTGACGGTTTGGATGCTGCAGAAAATTGTACAAGTGTACAATTACAATTTTGATAAACCGCCATTTTCTCAGGAAATCAATTTCAAACTTGACGGTAATAAGTGCGAAAAGACTTCCCTAATAAGGTATAACTTTCCTTTCTTTTCTATACACATTTTTATCTTTGATGAGTTCGATGGCCAGTTGATTTTCCTGAAAATAAAGTAACATTTCCAGTATGTGGAAATAAATAATTTTCACCATCGTACCAAACTTGTCGCTGTACAGGGTGTGCCAGAAGAATGAGTCCAAAGTTTGCGAAACAAAGTGTTTCTTAATTTACGGATACTTTATGCTATTCAAAGGTAGATTGTAACGGCGGAAGGTGTGGAAAAAAAAACAATTTAATAAAAAAAACATCTCTACATTTTTTTAATCATTCTCTGATACAAAATAGTTGTCTCAACTTCATTTTGGTTTTCAAAAACGTATGTAATGTGCCAAGTTTGTCTGGTTAACATGTAGGTACCTTTCTATTTAGCACATATTTCATATGACGTTTCCATATGCAACATCTCCAATACCTTGCATTCATGATTGCTTCTTATAATTTTCCAAAATTTATAATTCAAACTTCATTGTCATTTGTTAATAAGCCTTCTAATAGCCACCAGCAATGAGCTTGTTTTTTTAAATTAAATTCTAATTTTTTCGGTTATTTCAGATTTGGCATGTGAAGTTTCTTCTAGTGTTTTCGTCTTTATTAGGTTTTCGACTTCTACTACCAAGATTGAGAATTGAGTAAGAAAATGTTATTTTATGTGTTCGACCAGCCTTGCACTTTTCTTCGGAGAAAATAAATTTATTATAAACACCGTCTCATTTGAATCTATGTATCATATTCTGACAATGAATGAATAGCCAAAAGTTGCATTTGAATTTTATCATAATTGAGGTATGTGATCTGGTTGCATGTTTCCCACTAGAAATAACTTTGTGCTTACAAGTTGGGCAGCAAACATGTGGAAATATCGCTTGTTTTGATTGATGACCATGCGATCAGTACTGTTTTTGGAATATCAATACTTTCGCCTGTCGATCCGTTCGAGCAAATATTTATGCAACTAGTTGTATCCATTTATTTTCCTATACCTTACCGCTGGGTGATGTGGCTTTTCTCGAATAATGTATTGTATATTTTTGGTACGTTTAATTCTCTCAAATTCTTCATGTGCGTGATACTAAATATTCCCTTTTTAAACCTTTAAAGCCTACTTAAATCCTCAATATTAATTCAAAGGAACAACTTGGTGCAAGAGTTCAGAGGAATTTTGGGCAGAATGAACCCTTTTACCAAGTGAGAAATAACCTTATACTTTTATTTATTTTGCAATTTCAAAATGAACTTTTGGTGGAATCCGCTTGAATTGAATTTACTTTGAAATCTTGTTTTCCGCTATTCAAATTCGGAAGATGTTTAAATGAGTAGAATTATATCAACAGCTTTAATTAGAATAAATCTCCCTGAATACTGATACAGATTTTATTTACACATAAATATATCTAGCAATAAGAACGTACGATATAAGCTTTCATTTCTGACAGTCTTTCTTATAGCGTTTTAACGGTTGGCTTTTTCTATGGTTTATTTTTTTTGCGTTATGACCTACGTACCTGTTAATTAAACCATCAGGGACTACAAGTATTGGCTACAGTTTTGATGTTCTTATTGCTTATATTTTTCTAAGTTAGGTAGTGTAGTAAAACATACCCGGGTTCGTTCAGCAAGATTGAACTGTGTGAATTTTTATTACCTTTCAAACAACAAATCTTCTGGAAAATAAAATGAAAAACAAATAGGACCTACGTTGTGGAAACTTACTCAATTTTACTTACTTGACATGCGCCCGACATAGCAAATATTAGGGAAATTTAAGGGAAGTTGTGATATGTAAAAGAAACGAAAAATTTGTGAAACGTCTACTTTATTAATAAAGTAAATCGTACCGTTCTCGTCGTGGAATTCAAGAGGGGAAAGAGCACGGCAGAGAAACCCTCGATCTCAATTCCTCAAAAATCGAAACATACTGTGTCATTTTAATAATAATTGTGCGTCAATAATCAATATTCAATAATTTAAGTCAATGATTCAATAATTCAATAAAAGTTTAAATTAGGTACCATCCTTTGTCTTTGTGCTAAAATTTAATTCCACAAACAACATTTAATCAACACTACCTATATTCAATACTGAAGAGTTTTTTTGGTTAGTTAGCCAGTTTCACCACAGGTACTGAGGTCCCATACGGGAAGCTACGCAGCTATAGTTGTTTTTGAGCCAATATCTCTAGATTTATTATTTCAATTTGTTTGCTAGGATATTCGCTCGTCAGGGTATGAAAATGTTAGTAAATTCAACAAGGCCCTAATGAATACCCAAAATCAAAATCCCAGCAGAAAAAACAGCACATAATTTCTTCAGGTTTTAATTTACTTTTTATCTGTGTTGTTTACAGGATGAAACGATTTTTGTGAAATACATGAACAATGCACATGTTATTAAAAATGTTATAAACAAACAAAAAAAACATAAAAATAAAAAAATAATACTTGTATTAATTGAACTCTCAAAACAAAATAACATTTAATTAACTAACTTGTGAATGCTCCTATTGCCTTCAGGTACGATCAATAATTACCATGTACTTAGTTTAGGTGAAAATCCTAACTAGGATTTTCTGTTTTGCCTTCTAAATTCAATTTTGCTATGTAGTTATCAAACAATGATCTATTTTAATTTATTCAATTATTCACCGGGTCCACAAGTAATTAATTTATATATTATCAATAATGGCCAATGCATTAGCATTGGTTGGCTTCTCTTTTTTTTTTTAATTTTATTTATTGATTCATTCTGAACAAATGTGAATCACTAACCAATAAATATTATCAAAGCGACCTAAAATTTATATAAATATAATATGTATACATTTTCATTTATTTACATTCATTTTATCGAAATATTGTATTCCGCGAATTGATTTGACTTTTTATTTGGTTTCATGCACCTTAGCCTAATTCAATTTTTATTGATAGTTGTTATTTTTTATCGATATGCAATGTTAAGGTTTTTGAGAACCAGGTAAGAACCTGGAGAATCTAACTTTTCTGTCCGCAAGTCAGTGGCCGGTTCCTACTCTTGGAATTGTTTTATTTTGAGCTAGAGTATAGTTCGCATACACCAGACTTCCATTTCCTTTCTTCTCTTTTTTTGTGAAAAAGCGTGGCCGGAAGAAATAGAAAGTGTTCTGCTGTTGCAGGCGACATTGTAATTAGCTGATAATTTATCCAGGGTATCTACTCTCCTTGGTAAAATAATAGAAAGTTTTTTTTTTTTTCGAAGTTTCCTTTTATGTGATGTTCTGGGATTCATGCCATTATCCTGATACACCGTTACCGTTGAAAGTGGTTTGTTGAATCCTATAAATTTTCCCACATAACCTATTACTATTATTGTAAGAATGGGGCCGTATGTCTCATAGTTCGTTCGTAAGCCTGGCTTGCTGTTTTGAGAGATAAAACTCAAATTTATTTGTCAGGCGTGAAAATTTCTGAACATTATTTTTGTATATGACTGAGAAGGTTGATCGGTCTCTATGATTTCTTGTTTGTCTATCATGTTACCGGCTGAATATTGATCTCAAATAATGTCTTTTTTTTTTCCTGCAAGACCTCCAGACTTTTGTAAGATTTTCTTATTCTTTAACGTCTTTGTTGGTTCTTTCTTTTTTTTTTTTATTCAAAAACATATCATTGATTTAATATCTGCCCTCTAGCTATTATCTGTGGCAATATTTCTCGACTGCGTTAAGTAGGTATAATATCCGTGATGTCTTCGTATGTGGCATTTATTGTCATGTCGTTATTGCACATCAGGGAGTCCGTTATATGTTTCTCGTATTCTTGTAGGCTTCTTAGTGTTTTCAATCTCTCTTAAAAGTTTTTCTTGAACTCATACTGTTTTTTTTATTTTATTTTGCCTCTTGCTATTCTCAGTCACATCATGGTCGCTGCCCGTTGAAATCGTCTACATGTTGATGTTTTTCCTTCTATCACAAATCACCTACTTACACATGCGTAATTACCCAGGGAAATTAGACCAAAAAAAGGGCCATATGCGGAATGAGGCCGAACAAGCTGAATTTCTGCAGAGACCTTCGTTTTGATGTTCTAATGGAGCACAAAAAAATCGAATATGCCTACTCGGGTGTTTGCGAAAATCTCGCTTCCAGTGCACCTGACGTCGAAGAACCTAAAACAAAACTTACGTAAAATAGTATTTTCTACAAAATTGTTCATATACATTTTTTTGTCTGACCAACCGTTTTCGAAATATACCGCGATAAAGCGGAAGCGCGCATTCAAAATAGGTGATACTATATTATACAGGGTGTCCCCGTTCAACTGGTCGAAAATGCTAGGGTATATAGAGGAACCATAGAGGAGTAATTTGAGATAGGACACCGATGGTCGGAAGTGCTTCATTTCCAAAATACAGGGTGTTGAAATTTAAATAACCCCCTTTCATATCATCTGAAGGGCTAATGCTAGGCTGTTCAAATTTTCAGGGATTATTGATGTAGGAATGATATTTAAAAATTCGTATGATGCACCCTCATTTTCTACCTGGAACCATCCCAAAAAAAAAAATTGAAAAAAAAGCATTTGTTTGAAATTTTATTTTTTTTTTTGGGGTGGTTCCAGGTAGAAAATGGGGGTGCATTATATGAATTTTTTAAATATCATTCCTACATCAATAATCCCTGAAAATTTGAACAGCCTAGCATTAGCCCTCTAAATGATATGAAAGGGAGTTGTTTAAATTTTAACACCCTGTATTTTGGAAAACACGCACTTCCGACTATCGGTGTCCTATCTCAAATTACTTCTCTATGGTTCCTCTATATACCCCCAGCATTTTTGACCAGTTCAACGGGGACACCCTGTAAAATACAGTATCACTTATTTTGAATGCGCGCTCCCAATTTATCACGCTACATTTCGAAAATGGTTGGTCGTACAAAAAAATGTATAGGAACTATTTTGTAGAAAATACTATTTTACGTAAGTTTTGTTTTAGGTTCTTCGACGTCAGATGTACTGGAAGCGTGACCTTTGACGATATCTCAAGACGCATAAGGGTAGGCATATTCGATTTTTTTGTGCTTCATTAGAACATCAAAACGAAGGTCTCTGCAAAAATTCAGCTTGTTCGGCCTCATTCCGCAGAGAAAGTCAAATTTCCCTGGGGTATAAAAGTATAGTCCAATCAAATGGTAATTTTTTGGTAACATGAAAGCGGTAGAAGGTTTTTCAACGGAATTATATGTTTTCTGGTGTGCTGAATACGAATCTGCAGTTTCCTGTCTCGTAGCACAACCGGCTCAGGCCGAAAATCGCGAAAATCCTCGAAATTTTCGGATTTTTTCTGGTTTTCTGGTCATACCTTGCAAACGACGCTTCGTACGGAAAATGTCAAAGTATTCAAAGCTGAAGAGCATAAAATTTTACGTCGAATGATCTTCCTAACCTTGTTACTAATAAATTTATAAGCTCGCCATCGTCACTTGAGAGAAGGCCAATTTTAATGAAATTTTCGAAAACTGCAATAAACTTACTTTTAGACGACCGTGATTTCGAAACAACCACTCTACGTAAGAAAAATATATTTATAAGTGGTATGTGAAACTGACCCGCCACACTCAAAGGGCAACAGCATAGTGGATGTGTTGGGAGTGAGGGGGGGGGGTCAGGTAGGCAGTGACTAACAACGGCGTTGACCGGTACTGCTAAAAGTTTTTAATGGCTATTGGTTGTTTTGAAATCACTGTCGTCTAAAAGTAAGTTTATTGCAGTTTTCACAAAACTGCAATAAAATTGGCTTTTTTCGACTGACGATGGCGAGCTTATAAATTTAACAGTAACAAGGTTAGGGAGGTCATTCGACGCAGAATTTTATGCGCTTCAACTTTGCATAACGTGACATTTTTCGTACGATGAATCGTTTGCAAGATATGACCAGGAAACCGGAAAAAGTCCAAAAATTTCGAGGTTTTTGGCGTTTTTCGACCTGAGCCGGTACTGCTACGAGGCAGCAAACTTCAGATTCGTATTCAGCACTCCGAAAAACATATAATTCCGTTGAGAAACCTTCTACCGCTTTCATGTTAAAGTATAACCATTAACAATTGAAAATCGCATCTCTATGGTGACTACTCAAAATTAGAAAAATACCCCTTATAATAATATAAAATAATTTTTATATTTTTATGCCAAGTCCTGGTACACTATAACAAAGACGCCGCACGCCGGCAAAAAAACTTGAAAATTGTTGGCGATGCCGCTAGGCTTTGTCGCTTGCCGACAAAGCTAAGCCGCTCTTGTTGACAGTGTGAGATATTCTCTTTAGAAGTGGACAAAATTATAAAATTACACAGATAATTGAATAAAAATCAATTTCAAATTTGAATTTTTAATAAAGGAATAATAGTCCCATTCAAATATTTATATTTGATTTATGTCAATAGTTTAAAACGGAATTTTAAGGATTACCTACTATATGAATTTTGCCCATTTATTTAACGTATTAACTCCACTGTATTCTAGAGGTAAATCAGCTAGAATTTCGGGGCAATGGCGTTCGTCATTTCAGTTTTTATAGAAATATCTGGAGTATGTTTATTCTTTATTAACCAATTTGTTTTCATTTGTCATGATAATAATATTTAGACGCCTATGGATTCCCACGTGACTTCAAAGAGATCAACTGAGCCGCCTTTTTTATGAAATTTCAATTAATAATGGTTAAACTTTACGAAACAGGCACTTTTGAACACCATTTCGATCAGACTAAGGGCGGGTATTATAAAACTATTTTGACAGAATAAGGGCGGGTATTATAAAACTACTTTGAGAGTTAACTTAAAGTTAACTTCTGAAATTACATGTAATTCAAAAAGTTAACTTCAAGTTAACTGTCAAAGCAGTTTTATAATACCCACCCTACATAAAAGTTAACTTCTGGAATGACGTTACTTCTCATATAAATTCCAGAAGTTAACTTTTAGTTATTTGTCAAAATAGTTTTATAATACCCGCCTCAAGTAAGGCACCTTGCCGTCGATTCAAAAGCTACGAGACCTCGTCCCTCCCTCTAGTTGAGCCGGCCGCCACTACGAATAGTACGTTGGTCCGCGTCAGGTAAATTTTCGCGGCCAATCATTGATAGTGCGTGAGCGTGTTCCAACCTGTTGTAACAAAGGATGCCAGGCCATAAGCACAGATCACCTAACGACAAAAATATGTTTTTGTCAATAGTTTCATTTGGAAAAATAAACACATGTGTTACATGAATATTTTTGTAATCTTTTATTTATTAAATACCCGCAAAAATATGTAAACACAACAGGCTGAAACACGCTCACGCACTATAAATGATCGGCCGCGCTAATTGTCCTGATGCGGGAGAGCCGGCTGCCCTGGTTTCGTAGCTTTGAATCGTCGATGGCAAGGATACTTACTTACGCATCTGTATTTAGGTGATCTCTGCTTCTATATCATAGAGAATCTTTACAAGTTTCAAGGTAATCTGTTTTTTTTTTCTATTCGTTGGACTTTTCCTAAACCCACTATGTTCTATTAGTTGGTTTTCAAATCCTCTTCCGACTTTAGTATCTTATCATCTGGTGACATCGTCCTGGTGTTGTATATTGCTACATATTCGAATATTTTTTCGGTGTTCTGGTTTCCAAAAGTCATTCGCCAATCTTCACTTCCGCCCAGAATCCCCAAGGCAGAGCATTTTCAAGATGGGTGAATTGCCAGTTGATGGTCTACCCACCTGACCTGGGTCCAAATGTTATGTCGTATTACCTCAGTGAAATTGACACTAAAATTTTTTGTTCTTGTTGTTCATACATAAGATTGCCTTCTTGTGAAGCTTCATTGATATCTCCATCTCATAATTCCGGAATGACCTCCAGCTGTCCTTAGGAGTTATTGTAATAGACGCTCTTTGTTCATATCCGCAAAACACGTGCAAAAAAATTGAAAAAGTGTCCCAACGGGAGCTAAATAAAATATTTCATTATTGGGTTTGTAGAAATTCAGTAACTGAAAAAGCAGTATGTCATCGACGACAAATGGAAAATAGAAGAGCAAAAATAAAAGCTCGTTGAAAATAATAACCGACAAATAATGAGCTGTCTATATGATTGTCAGAAGATTATTTTCCGTTGCCCATAATTGCCCATTCAAAGCGAACGGTTTTAATTTTCGTGATTCTTTTGATGGCTTTTGCTCAGTTCAATAATCATAAAAATGGAAATCGTGTAATTTAATTGCATGAGCGATGGGTTTTTCTTGTCTAGTTTATGCTTCGCGATGGAAAAATTATGAGTTTATAAAGGCATTTTCGGCGAGCTGAAAGTATATAGATCGAGGCGGATGCCTAAAAAGGTGACCTACATTTTGGCTCTAACTAAATATTTATAGAAATAAATATACATGAGCGTAATACCCGTGGCAGAATAAAAAAAAAATTGCCATTTATAATGAAAATTTCCAAAGTTATGTCTATTAACAAGATAGAAAAAATTTGTATAAAGAAAGCCGAGCACTTATAGCTTGAAGGTTTTTGGCAGCCAATCTACTTAAAACGTCATGTACGTGCTGAGTGAGGTTGACCTAGCTTTATTGTTCTCCTGTGGTTGATGACTGTTGTGATAATATTGATATCTTTTCCAGGTTCTTCAAACAGCTCTGAAGAAGACCTATCCACTCTATCCTCCAAATTAGAAGTAGACAAACAAATGCCTAATACAACCCCAAAAATCATAAGAACCATCAATGGGGCCGAGTTGAACACTAACAATATTATTCTTTTGCGAAGTTCCAAAACACTAGATGGTAACCATATTTTGCTTAGAACCGAAAATTTGGTTAAGAACAATATTTTATTGGATGACGGGGGCGATTCAAAAATGGGTCCGATTATACTCCAGCCCAATACAGAATTTAAAAAGGGAGTTTATCTGCAAGGAGTTAAAAGATTGGGTAAGTAAACTATATAAACCATGTACTTCCTATTTTTGAGACCACCCTATGTTCATACATACTTTAGAATTATGTTGCACAATTAATTTGTTCAAACTAAATTTTCCTTAAAATATATATTTTTTTATTTTACAGGTACTACTGCACCCATTTTTCTCCTTAGCAGTGGTGAATCCGGGGGACATTTAATATTCCATTCCGCACCTGAACAACGTACTCCAACAACAGTACAAAGAATCGAGACCATTGAAGATGGTCAAGGACTGCTAACAGGAGCAAATCAGAGTCTGGAAGTGATAGGTGATAATGAGGCTGGATGTAGCAGTGGAAGCAGTAGCAGAGGACTATCGACTCCAATTGGCTCAGGTAAGCTTACTAACTTTTTGATTAAAACTTCAATTATTCTGATCAAAATTTCCGCATTATCAAATGTTGTAGATAAATATTTTATTATGAATATTCATTGTAGTAGCCAGCCTACTTTTATTTTCAACAAAACCATTTTGGACATATTTATTCATAAACCATTTACCCAAATTAATCAAGTCCTGGTAAAAATAACCTAAAAAAAAAACATGCATCGGCTACAAGTTTACATTGTGGCTCCCGCTTCCGGAATTGCGAAAGCAAAAAGCAGAAAAAATTAAAAATTACAGATCTGTTGAAACGAAATACGGGTTTGACTGGAAACACAAAGCATCTGATATTACACGGCCAATTTGAGCTTAACCGGGACACACGGGCTGATTTTAAAACGAATCAGCGGACGGTGGAATGACGTAAATTGACAATGGCCAGTAAATGGGCACTTTATGACAAATACAATAGAAAAATATTGTTGGGCCAATATTGTGCATCATTTTAATAAAAATGTACGATGCACTTGCGGGCTTTTATGTACGATTAGAAGCGATCGGATGATAAATTTCAATAAATTGGCTTTTATATCGAAACATTTTTAATGTGCTTGCCACGTGTAATTTATTTTAGCGTTGAAATAGAAAGAGTTAGTATGCTGAGATGTCGTTATTTTGTCGAGACATATTATCAACCATCTAGATTTTTCAATTATTATATTTTTTTTCTAATGCTTTCTTAACTAACGAAGTTTCGCAACCACTGTATCTTGACATGCGGCATGACATATTTGCCATAGTTTTAATTGGAGAAAGCACACAAAAAAATAACCTACCTTTTTTATTTTTTTATTTGATATTGGTACAAAAGACAAATTCTTATACTACCTGAACGGTACCATAAGCGGAAGAAATTAAGTGACGATTAGGTAACCCTCCGAACCGAAAACGGACTGGAGTACATTTTCTTGGTAATAGGAGCCTTCCCCAGGTGGACTTTGACTTGTTTGTTCAAAAATTATATCAATTGCTTGAAATCCTAGAATGCGCCGTTTCATCATTAGGAATTTAGGAAAGGCTTAGCAAAGTTATTCTCAAAGTTAAGGAATCATTTTGTATGCACCGTCAACCAGTTTTGTTTTCTCAGCTTAGAACCGAATAAAATTTGCAACATTGCAATTTCTTGGTGACTTTTTTTTTTTTTTTATTAGTTTTTACAGTTCGTCTTTGACAGTTTTGGTTGGTTTGTTGGTTGAAAATTTAAAAATTGTTCGTTTCTGTATACTTTTCGGTGATTTTGTAATGTATTGGTTATTCCGTGCTTATAGAGTTATGAAATATTCTAGACCGCTCTTTGTCTTGTGTTTCTTGAAGGCAAGGCTTGTTTCAAATATAGATGATAGGAAAAAGCCTAAATTTAATTTTTCAAAAACGAAAAGCAACTGCTTATTTCCATAATAAGCAAATATGCTAGTATAATTGAAAATAAGAAGACAATACTTGCAAAACGGTGGGTTTGCTCAATCTGAATCGCCGAAAAAAGGACAAATCATCCTTTGACTAGAAATAATTTTCTCTATTAAAAATTTAAATTAAAAATTCTCGGAAACCCATAATCGAAAATATCCAAAATATCAAAATCGTCTTCAACTGGCATGTCGAACTCCATTTTTTTGTATAGCAAAGGATGAAAAATCTTGTTCAATAGTTGTGCGAAATTAAAACTGGAAAATCCACAGGTTGCTAATAGAATGGTAATCGATGAAAGATTTTAAAATGAAATTGAAAGATATCGAAACTGGAAAGGATATTTTTTCACCTTACCTTGATCTACTTCCCAACTCCACTCAGCTGGCCAGCTCATTCAGGAAGTTCAAGTCCAATGCGTAGGAGTGGAACGAAAACGTCTTGATTTAACCGGTCGCGGCAAACGGAAAACCGCGGGTCTATTTTCTCGGACCACACAAAGCGGGCGGAGTATTTTTGGCAACTGATTTACTTGTCGGCAGTGTAAGGACTTTGCCGGTATCCTTTTTCAGTGTTTAACGCGCGCATTTTTGAAAGCCAAATTTAGCAAAGCCGTATCACATTCTTAGGCATAAAGTACGCGCAATTCAATTAGAATAAGAGAAAACAAAAATAAAGAAAAAAAAAAACGAATCAATTTCCATTCCCAAATAGGATTTGACATCCTTAAATACCCAATTTAACCTACAATTATATACAGGGCACGTAGACGAAAGTGAACAATAGTTGTTATGTTATACGACACTCGTCACACTCGTAAACAAACAACGTCAATAAACCTAACCCCATAATCGCAATAAAGACAGATTTTTGTTTTTCGAGTCGAGGATTTCGATGACTTAACTTTAAGAAGAACTTGAGCAGATTTAATTGGCGGTCATACGAAATTTAAAACTTAAGTTGAAAGGGTAACTAAGTACAGAATAAAGTGAACGGTGCATACGGAATTAGTGTTGTTGAGCCACAATAATAAAAAAACAATGATATTAATATACAATCTTTAGGAATTTAGATATAATTAAAAAAGCACTGAATCTTGTTTAGAATTGGAATCCTCGGAGTTTCATACCTCTTGACATTCGCATGATTCTTTGTGGAGCTCTTGCTTGGTTTCCTTTTGAATTTGGAGAGAAAAGGAGAAACTGCGATATTAGGAATGGCTAAACATCTAAGAGATAAATAACTCACGATACAATGGTAAGAAGCAAAAATAATCGACGAAGAACAATAGCGGAGGCAGCATACTTGGAAGGAGGCAACAATATCTTCAGTAAACCGTCGGTTGAAATTTCAAGAAATCGGAAACCAGTCCTGAAAAACATCACTTCCCTTGAAGTATTAACTAAGAATAACCTAATATTATCATAAACTAGCACTACTACAACACGCATTTCTTTTCTGACCGTTCCTATTTCGCCTTTGACTCCTTCTCGGACCGTTTCTATTCCGCCTTTGACTTATTGTCGAATGTTTTGGTAAAATCCCGATGCTTCCATTATTAGACAGGAATATTTGTTCCTGTTCTTATTGTTGGTCTTTCGGTCGTCTGTCATCTTCTTCCTCTCCTGCTATCGGTCTAAAATTTTCTACAGCCGGCCCTGTTCCTCTTGTTTTTCTTTTTGTCGTCTGTCTTCTTCCTGTTCCTCTTTCTGTCGTCTGTCTTTTTGGTCTCGCAAAATTGCATGCAGCGGTTTTCTTTTTGTCCTCAACATTATTCTTGCTGGTTTTCTTCAAATCTTTTCCCGTTTGCAGTTTCCAATACATCGAGCATCTGGCTCATTTTGTTCCCCCATGTGTCGTTTCTATCATAGACGAAAATGGCTTCACTCACTCATCTCACTCCTGACAACAACCAATTATTACGTAAGCGGGATGGTAGATTTTTAAACTTGAGAAGGTTGTTTCCGTTCGCGTCGCTGGCTGCCTATAAACCGTTTCAAGCATTCTCTAATTTTCTCGAGAATTCCCTACTAGAAATCTCCTGTAACGCCGATCAATAATTCACCGACTCATCTGATATTCCAGTCACTGGACATCAGGGTCAATCGATACGTACGACTTACGGGTTTCAATAGTGTCTGTATTATGTTATACCAATATGTATTTTGGCATAGGATTTTGAATTTATCAGCAGAACAAAGCTAGTTTTCTCCTAATCGCGAAGATGCGCCTCTTGTTATTAAAGCTTTATCCAGGCTGAAAAATGTATGACTGTTTTACTTTTACATCTTACATCATTTAAAGCAGAAAATATTGAAGCGAAATCGGAAACTAATAGATTCTTTTAATTCAATATACATTCACCTAAATATATTAACGGTCGCACGAGAGGTTTGAAATTCAATTACAAAATTATTTAATTAGAGGCATTTTTGTGTGTGTTGGAATTCGTCGAATGAAAGTTGAAACACCATCTGGATCCCGTCGGCTTGACGTACCAATCTGTCGAAACTCTCATCCTCCCCTCAATAGAGCAATGAGTCCGAAAAGGGAATTTCATTTCGAATCGCTCCCTTCGTCGTTCATTGGGTCTTTTCTGAAAATGGTTGAAACATTTCACAACATAATTAACGTCGTCGGCAGTGATGGCAAGAATCATATCTTCTACGTTTATATCTATTCATGGGATGCAAAAGGGTGTCGTCTTCAGATTCTATACAATACAATCATTTCTGCAAAAATTGGAGACGACGGAAAACTCACAGAAGCATCTTTAAGTTGTTGGTGATATACTTTTTCAGCTAAAAATGAGCTTTATTGATACCATCAACGTATTCAATTCAAAGCCGGTGTGTGGCTCAAATCATCCACTAGTGCTCCCGAATCAATGATAACACCAAGATTTGGGGAAGGAATTCTCTAATAAATTTTTGAATTTTGCTTGTTGGCATTATAGAGTAGTCGTAATGGACTTAGAGGTTTTGCATGAAATTAAATCGTTTCAACAGGTCACTATTCTTACAGGTATGTTTACCTTATGAACTTTGTGCATAACTACCTCATTTTTTGGGTACAACAGCATTATCTGTTTGTATAGAATCCACAATTTTTTTATATTGATCTATTCATTTATTTTCATCTTTGAAGAATCACATTCTTCTCACCGTTATCATCTTTGGATATTAGAATATGTGGATAATCCTTCAGAAACAATATCGTCTTGTAAAATTTTTCAAGAATGTTATTAGATCGATCTGTAACTGTATTGGAGGAATTTGTCAAAAAAATTGTTAATGGAGCCCTTAGCATAGTCTTATAGATAGTCTTGTCTACAAATTACAAATAAAGTTGAAGGACGAAATACATATCAACTCCATTCAAGAATTTTATTGGAAAATTTAAACCAGATAAGCCAACGTTTAGATACTGATATGTGTCATCTTTAGGGTAAAAACAAAAATCAAAGAAGCCAAAAAGGGCATACGTTTACAATCAAAAATAAAACATTAACTACTTCAAGAAAATGAATCTGCTGCCAATAGATTTGTTCATAAGAGGCACAGCTGCAAAAGGAGCTCTTGGACTAAGAGAATCCAAACTGTGAAAGGGAACCAATTATGGACACTCGACAATACTTAAGCATATAGCCAAAATGATGGACCACCAACAGGCCGGAACATTCCTTAAGGCAACGAACTACATAGTGGCCAGATATTCTTTCGAGGATAGCAAGAGAAGCCTGGGATCAAACCCCTATACACAGCAAGAATGAGATAGCAAACTTCACAGATGCCGCAAAAACAAAAACCAGCACAGGAGCCAGCGTATACTCAGAAGTACTAAACATTTAAGAGTCACACAAAATAAGGGATGATTGCAGCATCCTGTATGCCGAAACAATTACTATTGAAAAACCAGCAAGGCTATTAAGAGAGGACAATGCGATAGGCAAAGTCACCATATATGTGGAAAGCAAAGCAGCGCTAGGACTTGTAACGTTTTTAATTACTTTGGATTAAAAAGATGTTATTGCTTACGGCAGCTGTTCATCGGAAAGTATTTCTGGTCCTGTTTAAGGCGTGTTTAGTAAGGGCGCCACGAACTTTTTATTTATAAGGTCTCAAACCTCGAAATATATCTCAATATTAAATCTGAAATTTTATGTATAAAAAGAAATAATACAGCAACGCTCTCCATCTAATTATGTTTAATAAAAGTTTAAAGAAAAATTAGAAAAGCTGGGATTGTCAATTTAATGAGAATCATAAATGTAAGAATAATTCGATTCCAACCCAGTACCACACTTAACTAAATATTATTGAGTAAAATAATAATAACGATCGATCATTTTATTTAAATTGGAACCCTCTCTACTGGTCTTCTGCCCTTAAAACTCATATGTTCAACCGGACAGTGAACTGAACATAGAAATGAGACATCCCAATTATTAGGCAATTCTCAATAAATAATATACAATATAAAATGACCGCGTTAGGTCTATCTGCTCTAAAAATTCATATGCTGAACCGAACAGTGAACTGAACATAGAAATGAGACATTTCAATTGGGTAATGCTCAATAAAAAATATACAATATAAAATGATCTCGTTGGGTCTAGCTGCTCTGAAAATTCATATGCTCAACCGAACAGCGAACTGAACATGGAAATGAGACATTCCAATTAGGTAATGCTCAATAAAAAATATAATACAAAAGGTAAAATTTAAACGTAAAGAAACCTGTGGTCACTACTTCCAAGTCGAGGTGCTATCAAGGACGATAAGCACTATCTATCAGGGATCATGAAAGTGACCTCAGAAGTAGGGGCACATGAAGTTTAGGGAAGTATGCCTCTTTGGTGAATGGGACCAATACTAAGCCTGGATGTAGGACCCCTGAACAAGGGGCTCCTCGTATATCATGATTAGTTCTCGTCTAACTGTTGACGATTTGCTCCCGTTGTAAACAAACATCTTTTTTGTTCACATACCATTGCGTACTTATAGTATTTTTTGCCGGCACATTCAGTAGCGAATGTGCCTTATTTTCCAGTGTATAGTAACATATAAGGTCCAATCCATACGCCAGGTAAGTGCAAAGTAGCACAAGTACCTAGTTTTCTCCGGGGCATTCGCCCCATCCAAAAATTGGCCCGATAGGCCAAAATCCAGCCACCCCATATTTTGCACCGAATTTCTACAAAAATTTCCGCAAGGAAAAGTGAGGGTACCTAAGCTCATCAGGGTACCCAAACACCCAGCGAAAGTCAGACGCAAGACTGAGCGGCAAGTGAGGGGACGTGGACTGACGACCAATACCAAACGTCAAGTAAGGGGACGTCCGAAAGCCAGGACTAGTATAAAATTTTCTAAAGTCCGAAACACAAGTGAGGGCACGTACCTACAACGTGCTTTCAACAAAAGTGAGGGTACGTCCTCAGCAAAAGTGAGGGGACGTCTCAATAGGAGACGTTCGGAAATAAGTTGGGGCATCTCCCAAACCAAGCAGACGTATCGAAAAAGTAAGGGCACGTGACAAGAGAGAGGACGTCTTGAGGACAGGGCACGAAACATACCACAACTTATTTTTATAAAAATATTTCAAACACAAAATAAAAGTAAGGGGACTCTCAAAGACAAGGGAGATCCCAAAACTTTTTACAGACAGATACCAAAAGTAAGGGGACCTCTAATCAAGAGAGCTCCCACAACTTTTGGTACAAGAGTGAACGGAAAAGTGAAAGGACGATTCCCAAATGTGAGGGAACGCCTCACAAACAGGGAGTCGCACTTAAAAAAAAGGGAACCCCAACTAAGACAAGTTGGGTACCACCCATGCTCAACAATATGGACGGCGAAGAGTCGCCAAGTGGTACCTTCAAGTGGTGCTTCAACAGCCGCAAAAAGGAGCATACCAAAGATAAAAGCCAGACTGCAAATACTGGAGGGGGTGTGTGACGATTTTTTTATTTATAAGGTCTCAAACCTCGAAATAGACCTCAATATTGAATCTGGAATATTATGTATAAGAAGAAATAATACAGCAACGCTCTCCACCTAATTATGTTTAATAAAAGTTAAATGAAAAATTACAAAATCTAGGATGTCAATTTAATGAGAATCATAAATGTAAGAATAATTCGATTCCGACCCAGTACCACTCTTAACTAAATATTATTGAGTAAAATGATAATAACGATCGATCATTTTATTTAAATTGGGACCCTCTCTACTGCTCTATCTGCCCTTAAAACTCATATGTTCAGCCGGACAGTGAACCGAACATAGAAACGAGACATTCCAATTATTAGGCAATGCTCAATAAAAAATATACAATATAAAATTACCGTGTTGGGTCTATCTGCTCTGAAAATTCATATGCTCAACCGAACAGCGAATTGAACATAGAAAGGAGACATTCCAATTAGGTAATGCTCAGTAAAAAATACATGATAACAAAAGGGATTTTATCCCCAATAAAAGTCAATGCTTCTATTCAAATTTCTATATTGACATTGATTAAAAATAATGTGACAATACGTGTCAGTCATTAGCGGACTTCTTGCTGTTACGGGCCATCGTCAATCCTCAACTCCAGCTTGATCATCCTGACGAACTGCTAATATCTAATATAATAAGTAACACTGATGCATTATGAAATGACCTCGTTGGGTCTAGCTGCTCTGAAAATTTATATGCTCAACCGAACAGCGAACTGAACATAGAATTGAGACATTCCAATTAGGTAATGCTCAATAAAAAATATAATACAAAACGTAAAATTTAAATGTAAAGGAACCTTTGGTTACTACTCCCAAGGCGAGGTGTCATCAAGGACGATAGGCACTATCCATAAGGGGCCATGAAAGTGACCTCAGAAGTAGGGGCACATGAAGTTTAGGGAAGCATGCCTCTTTAGTGAATGGGACTAATACTAGGCCTGGATGTAGGACCCCTGAACAAGGGGCTCCTCGTATACCATGATTTGGTACAAAATACCGGCACTGGCATCACCAGAGGTGGTTGCAGATAAAGATAGGCTGGCATGTTCCAAAAAAATCACAAAAAGGTGGCCGAGTCGACAAATAAAACTGTCTATTTATTTAATTAGCCATAACGACTCCGAACCACAGAGACAGAAATTTGAAGGATTGACCCCGTCAAGAAACTTTTGAGAAACCTTAGCACGTTCGCCAAAAATCAGAAGGGCTCGTTGACGTCACTGACGTCGACTTGCTTAACAAAGCTGCTAAGGAAGAGTGGCACGTTCTCAAGCAAGATCGTGCGCAATTCAAATAATTGTCACTATTGACCTGGACGCACTTGCAGGATGAAGCTAGCCGGAAAGGTGGCTTTAGCAACAAAAAAAATTGGTAATATTCGAAACGATATGGAGTTGGGCGAAAATCATTGAATGAAGATTGTATGGTGCCACCTGAATGGAAGTAGTACTTACATAAAAATCAGGTTGACTCCTAATTACAATTTAAACCTAAATTTAAACAGAAATAAGTAAACTTGCTTGAATTACATTACAATAATTAATATAAAATTATAAATTATGAGGTGACATCAATTTCTTCTTCATCATTATCTTTATCCCGTTCCATAGGCCTCAACGACTCAGCAAATACAAAATTATGAATCCTCGTTAAATCATCCGTCAAAAAGCTTTCAAAAAACGAATCATCTTCAACTTATTGATCATTTGCATTTGAGCTCACTGGTTTGAATATTGTTGAGGCCGAGCCGCATTGGGGTTCACGTACAACGGAGCCCTGATAGTCACTTCACGGTTTTGTTGGTTCTGATAGTTCCAGATCCAAAGGTTGGTCGAATTGTGAAATTCTATTTGGCGCTTCAATACCAATACTGATAAGTTGTCTTCGTTAATTACAATCAAAAACACCTTAAATATAATAAATTTATATACTCGAAATAATAAAAAATGACAAAGTAGCTTAATTGCTACAGACTGCTAGAATCACGAACAAATCAAAATTAGTGATGAGCAACCGGGAAGCGCTGTCCTGGATCAGGAACAGTAATGTCGGACTAAGCTGGGTTCCTGGATACTGGGAATGAAGAAGAGCAAAGCTGAAACAGGCGACTTATCACAACCAACGATTAAACTGTAGATGGATTAAGAAGACAAAACCATGACGCAGCTGCACAGCAGAAGATGACTGCGTAACATCACGAGCTCTGTGGCCTTGTGTGGATACAGAGAAAACCACGAAATTATTAAAACTGGATAGAAGATCGATAAGCACCTTAGTAGGGGAAATCACAGGATACTGTGAAGTCGGAACAATACTCTATATGGGACCTCGGGACCGATGAACTATATCAAGAATGCTTTGAGGAGGATGAAACAATGTTTGTTCAATCTTTTTATTTTTTATTTGCAAGTTGGAGTATATTGGCTCTCATTTTTTGTCCAGCTTCGAGAATTGCGTTTTTTATATGACAACATTTATAGTACCTAAGAAGGGAATAAGTTAAGTCATCAAAATTGAAAAATATCGTCACAAGACATTCTGCAAAAAATATATAAAAAAACCCATTTCATTTGTACTTTCGGTCATACTACCACCAAAATATTCCTGCTTACAAACTATTACCAAGTCTCGAAACTCCGCTAAAATACTGCATAATATTTCATTAATTCAAATTTAAATTATTTACAAGGCTTTCCGTTTGCTGGTAAAAGTAACAATTTATTTTCAATTTGTACACATTGAAAATAATAAACTGCTCCACTTAAGGCGAATTCGCGTGGTACGTGTACCATGCACCGTGATTTATTAGTGGTAAGTATTTTACTTCAAAATTAGTTACGTAGTCATATTTTCGGTAATTTAACCAAATTATTAAATTATCTTGCCCCTGGGTTGGTTTACGGCCGGACCCGGTACCCGCTAATTTGGGGTCGGAAGGGTCTAATAAATTTGATCGGATTGTTTTTGTTGGATCTAACAGAGTTGGACATATATTTGCATATGAGAATAATAAAAAGGGAAAACTATTTAAAATTCCACAGAAAGCATTCTTTGAATTTTATTAAACGATTCTTAGTTTACCTAAAACGAAAATAATAGAAATTCAGGTTCTTTTTAGTTCCTTTATTTTACAATTTTCCACACCTTCACTTTTCTCCCTTCCGATTTTTCGAAACTTTTGCATCTTGCCAAAATGAGGGTCATAAATTTCACAAAGGGGAATTATTGGTTCCACTATATTAACATAAAAGTGCTCTCAGTCGATCGGAAGGAAAAACATTTATTGCAAACGGAGTTCTTTTATTAAATCCCGACATCTATCAGATTGGCCATAAGACGGGATTTAGTTAGCAGACTAGGCGTCTAGTGCACCTAAGTGCATTTCGGGGCCGTCTTTCTCTTTGGTTAAATTGGAAAATACGGGGTTGAAATAAATGAAATTATATACAGAATATTTTTCGGTCACTTAACCTAACCTGTGGAAGAGATGTAACCTGTGCTCAATAATCGCAGATGAGAAAATAAACTTTTTACATTTAACTGTAAATTCTCCCAAGTTGCAGTTACTAAGCTTCTTTATTTGGTCAGAAATGTCGCAAAACAATTTTCAAAGCTCCCCTGGTATAAACTCAATTTCTTTCCAACCACCTGACAATGATATAAAAACCTCATATCTATATAAGAAAAAGTCTATATTCGTAAGATTGGCCCGCGATCAGCAAACCTTTTCGATAGAGACGTTGACACAGCATTGTACTTGGATAATATCCATTCCCCGGCATAATGTAACCGTTCAGCTTCACAAAAGGGATATTTCCCTATCGGACGTAACTCACTATTAAAATATTCAAATGGATTTCTTGCTTTTTATTGCTCACTTTCTATATGGTATCCGTTCTGGGCTTTTCATATAACTATTATTTTTATTACGTTTCACAATTCGGAAGACATTTAAGATCGTTAAAGTGGATAATAAGCTGAGAGATTTGTGTGCTAATAGATTTGATACGTAATATTTATGATTTTGATGCAGCATTTGGTCAAGAAGCTTTAATTTCGACTGGCCAAAACAACTATTCAAAATAATAATTAAACACCTAACGTTCAACACTCTCAATTTTTAATGGCAGTTTTTAATTTTAGCTAACGGCAGACGGTCCGGTCATAACTTTTCGGTAGAAGAAAATAATAAACCAAATAGAACTTTCTATGCTGCGCGAAAATGGGCCAGTTATAAAAGTTACTAGCACTAAATTAAAGCCCGAATAAACGTACACTTCGCCAAGTCCGGTTATTGTTTTTTCAATTATGTTTTTGTTTATTCTTCGAAAGTTTACCGGGGCATTTTAGCATAAAAAACTAACTTCAAGTTTAAATGACTTTATACTTTTACCCATAGTTCTCTACAACTTTTTCGGATATGATACGCATTAAAAAATTAAAAAAATAAAATAAATAAATGAGCCAAGCTACTGCAACATTTGTATAAACAATATATTCATACAGTAGCAATCATTCATCGTTAAGGAGCGTGCATGCTTCAAGCGAAGCGTTCCTGAAATAATGGTTTCTAAATCCTGTTGTCTTAGACGTACCCGAAAATTGTTTCATCGTGTGAAAAATCGCAGATCATGAATTTATATCAACAAAATTTGCATAAAATATGACTGGTTGCTTATATTAGAGGTACCTTCGGTTTCTAGTTGCTTTAAAAATAATCCCTGGCTAGCAGACTTTTCTAACAGTGGGTTATGAAATAGTATGACATAGTGATTTACGTTGGAGATGCGGTATAAAGTTAATTTTCTATGCTGCTTGTTAAAACAAATTTGTCATGTTTAGTTATTTAAGTCAAAGATGCTCCTTCTATTTTTACTTTTATAGAGCATACCTGGAAACGGTATCGTTTCTGTTTCTAACCCAAACTGAACTTTTTGGATTGGGTTCAGAATAAAAAAGACATTTGAAATTTTTGCCTGTCATACAATTTCATATCACAGCTTGTTGGAGGTTCCAAAGAATGTAACGTGCCAAAGTTGTGTAGTCAATGTATTACTATCATTTAAAAATCTCGTTGCAATATTTAATTATAGATCAATTTTGATTGTCGCTTGTTGCTTCGATTTAGTTTATTTCTAAAGATTTATACGTTTTCTATGCTATTTACATGCAAATTAAATTTCCCCAGTTAGATTAAATCTTAATTATGCATGCTTTGATGGAATAATTATTGAACATAGGGAAAATGGGAAAAATGATTCAGCTATTTGAGTTTTTAAGACCCTTTGAAGGATGCTTATAGATGTATAGTATATAGTCTTATGATAGGCTTAAATTTTCAATTCGTCAGAAGTAATTTGCCACAATTGTTACTTTTTCCACTTTGGCTTGACTTTATTAATGTCTGAAATATCAATGTTGACTTGTTTCCCAATTTTTCATGTCCATCTTCGGATGGATGGATGCCTTTTCTATGCCAACAATAAAATTAATAATCAAAAATATCTCTTGAAAGTTTCTAATTTATTGCATTCCAATTTCAGTTTTTTCTTTGTATAGTGAGATAATTATTAGGTGTCTAACAGAATATGAGCAGCGAAGGATGTAACAAATGTCATTTGTTGATAGTCCAATTTTATCTGATTCCATGAAATAGTTCAATATTTTATTTTATTCCAAAACTTTTCCATATCTCGCCTGACATCTACATAATTAGATCGATTGCAAATGATGCCACAGAGTATTCGCATATAGGTAGAGAAAAGATGTCGGTAATATCTTTTTGTCATCAAAAGGCAACAACTACAAATTAATGTGAACATCTTTGTTGATTTTTTTTAAATAAAAAAGTAATTTAGACATTAAAATTCTTAACAGGCCATTTCCTTTTAATTTGAGTCAAAAATTAATTTTTTTTAACTGACTATCAATTTCTTTTAAATATTTATCTTTTCTTATTCCTTAATTAAAATTCAGTAATCAGCCTCGACGAAGAAAAAAGCCATTAAATGGGTCCGAAAAAAAAAATGTTTTATTCATCTTTAGGCTTTAAGTCTTCCCCCAGAAAGTTACTGTTTAAGTAAGGAACGAATTTGAAATACTACTACACGGAAAAATTCATTGGTGTAGGAGAAATGTTCTCAATAAATTATTTACATTTTATTTTTTGAGGCGGACTTAGGATTTCACACCGTAGATGCCTAATCACAATTCATGTTGCATTCAACCAAGGATATTACACACTAGGTACTACAGGATTGCTCATCGGCCCCGATTTTTCGAATCAAGGTCATATGGTGTTGCACCGTTGCTGAGGTTATCAACGGGGTCGTTAGCTGTTTGCGCCAGAGATCGTGGTTTAGAATATACATTTATGATGAAAAATAATATTTAATTTTGATTAACATAATAGGCAAAGAGGATGATGCAAACGAGATCCAAGAAAGGGATGTTTTAGAATATTAATTACCTAATGTACTAAAACCAAATATTGCTTAAAGCAAAAGCCAGCGGAATCATAGCCTGTGGTGCAAACAGACTACGTCAAGGCGAGAAACGACACGCTGTCTACGTTGTCACTGGTACTTTGGCGTGGTGGGGGCTTGATATTTGAACTACACAGGCCTTATGAGGATAGCCTATCTTGTCTAGTATGTAATATCCTTGGCATCCATCATCATAGGCGATCATTCGATACCGAGTATGATTATCTTCTATTCTATTCTTATTGTCGTCGATTGCGCGTTTTCTGATAGGTATATAAATCAATTCTCGAGCGGCACACTCATCTATAGTTAGGCGCACCCAGCCTCTGGCAGCGTTGTCTCTTCCTCTGTTCTCTCGCTCCTTCTTACGGTCTCGTGTCAGCGTCACTATGCTTCAAAAGTTTGTGGTCTGTGGTGGACTACTCGACGTCATGAGGGCCTATCATTTGCCGTCGTCTCCTAGTTGCTGGTATCGATGCGGCACTTTACCATATTCTTCCTAAAAACACC
The DNA here is from genome assembly GCA_917834065.1 of Ceutorhynchus assimilis. Taxonomy (NCBI): domain Eukaryota; kingdom Metazoa; phylum Arthropoda; class Insecta; order Coleoptera; family Curculionidae; genus Ceutorhynchus; species Ceutorhynchus assimilis. The sequence goes on from OU892277.1 coordinate 100,156,049, forward strand.
TTGTAGCGTTTTTGTTGACGTCCTTCATTTCGATTTCCCTTTTTCAGTTGAACAATAGAGTAGTGAGGGCTTCCATGCTAGTTGTTTTGGCTTCTTCAAAAACACCAATGTTCGCTCGTCCGTCCTGCTTTTAATACATAGGATCCTTCTTAGACAGCGCGGGTTGTTTTTTTTTTAGGCTTTTTACAACTGTATACTGCATTGTAGACACGAAGTTTGGTCTCAGCGCTGTCGTGATCGTTGAAGACTTTCTCGAGAAGTCGCCCGAACGCCGCGCTAGGACACTTGTTGGATTTCAGCTGTAATAGTCGCATTCGCTGACAGATAGCTCCCAAGGGATGAGCAGTGTTCTAAGCTCTGCAAAGAATGGTCATTTATAGTTAAATTTGGTGCTTGGGGATAAGTATCCGGTGCGGGTTGGTGCAGAATCTGCGTCTTATTAAAGTTGACCTGTAGGCCGATTCTCCTGTATGCCTGGTTAAATGCATTGATATTCGCCTGAGGATCTTCCTCCATATTGGTCATCACGAAGTTCCTATCAATATTATTACCTATTTGTTTACATATTTTTTATTTTAGGGCGTACTGTAGATTGTTGATATTTAAAATTATTTTGGAAATGTTTATTATATTGAAGAAATTAAATATACACCAGGCTGGCGATTTTTATGTTTCTCTTGCTGGTATGGTATTTTCTAACTGTGAGTTTTAGAAAACATTGGTTATTATTATTGAGGGTTAAAGTTTTTGAAGTTTGGTTTTAATTTTTAAGCCATCTATTCCTGGGGTATGGGCACGTCTGGGTAGAAAAGAACCTACTGTTTTTATTTTTCTCTTTTTGTTTTTTTTTTTTTTTTTGTTTTGCGGGGTATTTATAGATATTTATGACTTCTAGCTTAACTAACAACATTCGTTTTTATCATCTAAATGTGCGGTCTTTAAATTCCAACTTGCATTCTTTTAGAGAATTTATAGTGTTACAAATAAACTTCGTTATTTGAACTTTTAAGGTACGAGAACCTAGGGTCGTGGAATTCAAAAAAAAAATTAAGATAACGTGTAGCCTCTTTATGTGCAAATGAAACCACTCAAAATCCAACAAACAATAATTTTATTTTGTTAACAATGTAGTAAGAATGTTAAAATTAAATTTGAAAGAGTTAAAATTTGACAGTTGACAGCTTGGCTGTTCTGGTGAATCTGATACAATGTACTTTTCCAATCCGGAGCTCTTCAAGGGATGTTGGGGTTTCACTTTCGTGAACTGGAGCTCTTCGTGTTGTTTCCTGTATCCAGGAAGAGGATAGATTGCTGGTGTGACGTTACTCCAGCTGATCCAGACTCCAAATAGTGATCTTTATGTGGAGTAGGTACCCAGAAAAGAATAAGGCAGTATCAGGTTCACCAAGATTTGGAATATTAAATCCCTGAATTCTGTCAAAAAGAGAGTCTCTTGCAAAGAAAAAATTAATATGGAATTAGTTTATTATAAAACCATTGTTGTGCAGACACTTCTTTCCTACAGAATCAGGTAAGTATGAGCGACTATTGTAAATTGGAGAAATATTTTAAGAAAAAAAATACAATTAAATAATTGAAAAATAATCATGAAAATAGATAATAACAACAGGATTAAATTAAAATGCTCGTTACAAGATGAGCAGGGTGCTGCTTTTCTGGCAGTAGCAATAACAGGCAAGAATAAGAACAAAATCAGATAAAAAAATAAGAAATTAAATCTTTAGATTCTTCCCCAAATAGACAAAATTTTCCTAAACCTGAAGGTGAAATCAATCAAATCCAGGAACTGTCAAAATTCTTGAGATGTTTTAATTGAAACTTTTTAAATGAATTTTTGACCTGTCTGGATTTCTATTTTAGAAAATTACACCCTTTTTCAACACTCTTCTGTTCGAGAAGATAATAATTGAGATAATAATTGATGGAGTCGAACATAAAATGGCTATATAGGCCTGGATTCAATAAAGGGTTGATGGGGATGGACACACAAATTTGGTTTTCACCGACTCTATTTAGAGCAAACGGTCCAATATTCCCACACTGACAATTGATTCTGAATACCAGAGCAGCAGTACCTATCTATTAGCTCAAAAATCTGAATTGACTTACCTCAAAAAACGTGGAACCACCAATCACACAAAATGGAGGCCCACAATTAGATGAAAAATTAAAATATAATATTTATATTTCAAGACTAGATAAGATAAGATTTATCAGGTAAAAACTTAACAATGATATGATAGTATGCACTGATGACAAAATAAATTGCAAAATTTATAAGGGAGAATCTAAAAATGTGAAGAAAAAAATTATAAAAATAAAAATGACTCGCCTGCTAGAGCACTGCCAGAGAAAAGAGAACGTTTTAGAAACCAAACCCTATAGGAAAACAATCCTGTGTTTTTTTCACACTGAACTGCGTATTAATCAGATCAACCAATCAGAAAACTACACTCAACAGACCATATTCGCTTCACACAATGAAAAACCACGTGGAATAAAAGAGAATAGATCAAAATCCACTAGAATTATTTTAATTGTTTACAAATTATAATAATTTAAATTAAGGTTATTTTCAAAACAAAAAACCGCTAATTAATTAAGTCATTAGGCCAAAAAATAATTATTTCAGAATCAAAAGTTAGAGAAAGACAGCAATATATCTATTCGCTTGAGTGAGATAAATATAATTTCTTCAAATGAAAAAACAAATGACTGTCAAATGAGAAAGAATAAAATAGCTAAGGAAAACTATCACAATTTAGAAAAAAATTAATACATTCGGTACTAGATGGCACTACTGGTAAATTAATAATAGATATTTGCATTTTATACTCATGATGGATAGATGGCAGTACTGGTATTATCTTGAACCAATTAAATTTTCTTTTGATACTTTCAAATTACTTAAATTAGGAATTATTATTTTGCTGATTCTGAAATGGCAAAAATACAACTTTATAATGAAAATTAGAAGAAATGGAACATGTTACGTAAATGAAAAATTTATCGTAAAAATAGAAACTGAGCAGTGCGATATTATTGGTTTATCTGAAACCTGGATTTGTAACTCAACACTGGCTATCCCTGGTTTCAATTTAATTCGGCAGGACAGGGGTAGTAGGGGAGGAGGAGTGGGGTTTTATATCAGGAATATATTTAAATTTAGATTATTAGATTCGATTTCAACTTATGGTGCTCTGGAACAGTTGTGGGTCAGTGTGCGGGTCAAAGGGAAGAACATACAGGGTGTCCCACGGTGGATGGCGTATTAGACGTTTATAGAGAACTAAAAAGCGGATCATTTTGAAAATTTGGCAACCGGGATAAACGACCATAATCTACATTTAAAAATATTTTTGTTTATGCGGTGTTGCCGCTTCTACTCTAAACCAGTGGCAACATCGCTATTTTAAATGAAACACCCTGTATGTGATTGCATATTTGGATTCTACGTAAAATTCTGAGCAGATTTTATGTGATATACCCTATACCTAAGTTCAACTGTTTTGGAAATATTGACAGTTGAAAATTGACTTTTTGCAACTTTGACAGGCTGTAAAACCTAAACGGTTAACTTCAGAGGAAAACCGATCTTACATTCCTATCTTAGATTTTCGTAAACTATCATTTGACACCAACTTTGAATTTAACCGGAGATTAAATTTAATTGGAATTTTTAATCATGGATTAAATTCAAAATTGGTGTCAAATGATAGTTTATAAAAATCTAAGATAGGAATTTAAAATCGGTTTTTCTCTAAAATTAACCGTTCAGGTTTTACAGCCTGACAAAGTTGCAAAAAGTCAATTTTCAACTGTCAATATTTCCAAAACAGTTGAACTTGGGTATAGGGTATATCACATGAAATCTGCTCAGAATTTTATGTAGAAGCCAGCGATGTTGCCACTGGCTTAGAGTAGAAGCGGCAATACCGCATGAACAAAAATATTTTTAAAGTGTAGATCACGGTCATTTATTCCGGTTGCCAAATTTTCAAAATGATCCGCTTTTTAGTTCTCCATAAACGTCTAATACGCCATCCACCGTGGGACACCCTGTATATCTTGGTTCCTTGTATCGCCCTCCACTGGAGAACGTAAATAATTGCCTACTTGACCTTGAGGATGCTATTAGCACTTTTTACCCTTGTCATGATTTAGTAGTGTTTGGTTTGGGAGCGATTTTAGTGTTGACTGGCTTGGTAATAGTAACAGCAAAAAATATTTTAATGATTTGCCTCAAAAGTTTGGACTATGCCAAATTATTAATGAACCGACTCGGATTACCGAGAACAGTGCCTCTCTTATTGATGTCCTGGTGACATCCTCTCGTGATCTGGTCGACAATTTCGAGGTCATCAACGTCGACGACATCAACGTCGACGACATTTCTGATCATTGTCTGGTCGGATGTAGCATTAATGTTAAAAAGTCGCCGGTACAAATAAAATTCAAACACTACAGGAACTTCAAGAGCTTTAATGATGATTTGTTTCTAATGGATTTATTTAGTCTTGATTTTGACGCAATATATTCGATCACGGATGCTGATGGTATGGTGAATCTCTTTAATAAAAATGTAACTGACCTAATTTACAGACACGCGAAATTCAAAACTTCTCGTCCAACTAAACCCCCTGATCCGTGGATCACGGACAACTTAAAATTTATGATGCGCCTTAGATACAAAGCGTATACGAAATACAAGAAGTGCAAGTCGGATGCTGCGTTAGCCGAGTACAAACAGTTAAGAATGACGGTCAGAAATGAAAAAAGGGCATATCTCGATCACCAATTTAGAGTAAATCCCAGATAGTTTTGGCGTACAGTAAAGTGGCTAAATGTTGATTCGTCATCCAGGTCGAGGCTGTGGCTTCTCCTGCGGAATTTAATAAATATTTTTCAGAAAGCGTGCCTTCGGTGATTGTTGACCTAGATGATCAATTTTTACAAAAATACTTTCGTTCTGTTGATTCTAAAAACCGGGAGGCTGACAGCTTTAACTTTACTCAGGTTAGCGAGGAGGAGGTACTTTCAATAATAAAGCAACTTAGGTCAAATGCATGTGGAGTGGATGGAATATCCTTACAAATGATAAAATGGATAATGCCTCATTTATTAGGTCATATTACGTTTATCATGAATTTCTGCATTCTCACTAAGTCATTTTCTTCCCCATGGAAAATCTCCAATGTCATTCCGGTAGCGAAGACTAGTAATCCCTCTGGAATATGTTCCTTCAGGCCGATCAGCATCCTCCTCTTTTGTCAAAGATTCTGGAAAAAATTAGGCATGAACAGCTTCAGCTACATATGGATAGTCGCAAGGTTTTGCCTGTTACACAATCTGGTTTCAGTACGACAACTGCCCTACTTACGGTGAGTGACGACTTATACAGATCACTGGATTAAGGTAAAAACTGTTGCCTGGTGCTGTTGGACTACAGTCAGGCGTTTGAGACTCTGGACCACCGAATTCTGTGTCGGAAGCTGGGATATTTCGGACTGTTTTCTGATGCTGTTAAGTTTATGAGTAAATACCTGAGTGGCCGACTTCAGAGAGTGTCTCTTGGTTTTGAAACTTCATCGTTTGTGGCAATTAATCGTGGAGTGCCTCAGGGCAGCATCCTGGGACCTTTACTCTTCTCGGTCTACACAGCCGACTTTGGAGCTCATCTGAAGTATCTCTTATCTCACCAATACGCGGATGATATGCAACTCTATTGCTCGTTTTCTCATGATATGGTTCACTTGGCCGAAACTCGCATTGACGACGACTTGGATACAATTTACAAATTGTCGATTGCCCATGGCTTGCTATTGAGCGAAGCTAAGACTCAACTACTTGTTTTTGGCAGGAATCACACTCAGCTTCTGGGTGATGAATTTACTGTTAAACTTAATAAGGTGAAAATTAAGGCTGTTGATTCTTGAAAAATTTAGGGGTTTATTTTGGTAGCTCCCTTAGATTTGAAACCCATGCCTCACATATTTTGCAACGGAGTTATTTTAAGCTTAAGGCGTTATATATTCATAGGGACTTTTTGAGCCGAGAGGTGAGATTAAGATTGTGTGATTCTCTGATTCTCTCGATGGTTGCATATTGTGATGTTTTATATTGGCCCGCACTCTTTAATAAAGATAAGGCCAGTCTACAAAAAATGCAAAATAATTGTTTAAGATTTTGCTATAATATTAGGAAATATGATTACATATCCCCTCTGTTTGATGGAGAGAGGCCATGCTGTCGCAACGCCGAGTGTCCGCAGAGCTTAACAACGCGGTGGTTAGAGCGGTGGCCGCCAGAGGCTGTCCGCAGGGTGGAGTTCTATCCCCAACTCTGTGGTGCCTGGTGGTTGACGACCTGATTACTAGCCTAAACAGGACAGGCTTGTATACTCAAGCCTACGCCGACCTGGTTATCCTTTGTCCGGCAGCCTTATTCTGTAACTTGCGACCGCAGAGAATTGCGCAATTGTCGCTGTCAAGTCGCTGTCAAACGCGAGTTTTGTATTCAGAAAAAGCAACTTGCGACCGGTTGCTGGTTGCTATGTAGTTGCTGTTCGTAGAGAATAGGCCTGCGGGTAAGGACGCCGTCTCACTGCAGGGCCCTATGGCAAGGGCTCTGCGCATAGTGGACGGGTGGTGCCTTGCGGAAGGACTCAGGATAAACCCTAATAAGGCGGAGCTCCTACTCTTTTCCAGGAGACGCAACTTCGGCACACCGCCCAACATTTCTCTGGGAGGTGTGACTCTTAAATACTCCAGGGTCGTTAAGTATCTAGGCGTGATGCTGGATTCTAAACTGTCCTGGTATGAACACGCAGAGAACAGGATGAAAAAGGCTACCTGTGCCCTTTGGGCATGCAGACGGGCCTTTGGTTGCACCTGGGGTCTCTCACCGAAGATCCTCTACTGGATCCATAACTCTCTAGTTAAACCTCTTCTCACGTACGGGGCTATCGTTTGGTGGCCTTGCACGGAGAAAGCCAAAATACGGGCGCAACTGGAGAGTCCAGCGCCTTTCCTGCCTCAGCATAACGGGGTCCATGCGTACGGCCCCAACAAGGGCCATGGAGACCCTCCTAGGTATTCCGCCCCTGGACCTCGTGATTCAGTTCGAGGCCATGAGGATAGCCTATAGATTGCACGTCCTTGACGAAATGCGCACCGACGAAACCGGACACGCGAGAATTTGGTCTCAGGCCGCAGAGAAATGTCCTGTCCTTCTGATGGGCAGCGATATCATGCGACCGGAGCTTGTTCATAGGAAAGGCTTGGAGGCCCATATCACTGAAAGAAGTGAATGGCTGGGCGGCTCCAAGCCAACTGTACTGAATAGTGGAGCTATTTGGTACACGGATGGCTCCAGAATGGATAACAGGTCGGGGGCAGGTTTTTGCGGAGGGTCCCCTAAAATTAGTAAATCCTTTTCTTCAGGGGAACACGCTACTGTCTTCCAGGCTGAAATTTTCGCAGTAATGGAGTGTGGCCGGGAAATTTTGAACCGGCGCCACAGGAATGCAGTCGTTTCAATCTGCTCCGACAGCAGAGCCGCTATCAAAGCTATTATAGCTGACACTGTGCGCTCTAAGCTTGTAATGGAGTGCAAAAAAGTCCTGGGAACACTATTGAGTGCCGGCTGCCAAGTCCGTCTCGTCTGGGTGCCCGGTCACTCGGGCGTCGCGGGCAACGACGAAGCTGATCCACTTGCCAGACAGGGATCGTCGATGCCACCTGTGGGCCCTGAGCCCACGCTGGGCATAGCCAAATGTGATGCTGTCACGTCCCTCAAGGGTATCCTCGCGGAGCGTTTCCTTGGGAGATGGATGGAAGCACCTGGCATGAGACAGGCTAAGGCTCATATTGATGGGCCCTCTGCCTGTCTCACCAAACAACTACTGCGCTTGAACAGACGCGAGATACGGCTAGTGACTGGTCTCCTAACCGGACACTGGCACCTAAGACGCCACCTCCACAACATGGGCATTACGGACGACCCGGAATGCCGCTGGTGCATGGAGGAGGAAGAAACGGCTGACCACGTCATTGGTGAGTGCCCAGCACGCGCGCGAGGTTCAATCACCTGGGCAAGTTGTATTGCTTGCCTGATGATGTCAAAAGGATGAAGCCAGGGTGCCTGATTGGCTTTTCTAAGGACCATCTTGTAAGAGTGTTGTTGTTCAAATACCGCATAGTATACCTTGTTATTAGGAGTCAGTATGTATTAGGTTAAATCTTAGTCTTGTGTGGTGGTTAGATGAGTAGCTATGCTAGATCTCGCCACCACTTTCTGACAAATTTGTAATCGTGTTGTTTTGAAATTTAAATAAAGTCAAATTTATTTATTTATTTATTTAAGTTGTTATTTGCAAATTGAAGTTCAATTATCGATGTCTTCAATACATTCGCCTTGGCTCGTAATCTGTTTATATTGAATAGGCCGCCATCAAGTCTGTACATTTCTACTACTGACGGCAGGTGACCCTCAACAAGGTGAAGTATCGATCCTATCTGGATGTACTTTTGCGGGCACCCAAGCTTTGCCAATATCTTCCAAACAGCTTCTCTGTTGACCGAATCAAATGCTGTCACTAAATCTATGAAGGCCACGTATAGAGGGCGATTTCGTTCTCTGGATTTCTCTTGCATTTGTCTTGCAATGGAAGTCATGTCAGCTGGAGGCATCTCTAATTCGATAGGAATGGTTGCAGTAATTCATATGTTACTTATTAGGATGTGAGTTTGGGCACTTAGTGTGGGGCCTCCTTGTTTAAGGAATTCAACAGGAATGCCATCAGTACCAGCTGACCTGACCTATTGTTTCTTCAGTTGTCTGATTGAGTGACCTCGCTCAATTCTTGTATTTGTTTCTGTGGAATTTCTTTGAAGACTTTCCATTGCTCATAGAGCCGAAAGGTAGTTGGATATGTACCTATCATACTAGGCACCAAATTATCTACTATTTCAGGAAAAAATATAATGTTATTGTGCCTATTTACCAAGCAAAAAGAGAGCAACAAAAAGCACCGGCAAAGTGCATTTTAATAGAAAAATTAAGGTCTAGCCGTATGGTCATAAAACTGCGATAAAATTTGCATCTTATACCGTTCGGAACAACTCAATTTGTCGTAAAGAATTTTACGACTAGAAGGTTTAAGATTAAAAGGGAATAGGAACGGAAATAGGAGATCTAAAGTCGGTTGAATTTCCCTGTGGAATATTTATATACGCAACATTTTTTTCGAAAGGCTAATAAGCTCACGGTGTAATGGTAAAAACAATTAATTATGCTAGCCTATAATATTTTACTGTTCCTTAGCGATGTAAGGAAGCCAATAAATTTAACCGAAGAGCGCCGTCGTTTAAAATAAAGAAACAAAAACCAAATCATGGAAGCCACTAAATATTTGTACTTGTAGGCGATAAATTTCTCCTTTGTGTCTAGAAACACATTAATAACGGTTTTAAAATTTTTAGAGGGCCCTTGCTCTTATTTTAAGTAGGTAAATATTTGTAAGTCACGAAAGAACACTCTAAAATGATGAAGCGACCCTAAAATTTAGTCCCTGGGAAAATTCTTTATTATTTTGTTTTGAGACCCCGAACTTTTGGTGTGACTTTTGTGTGGTTAAAGTTTTCGGGCTCGCTGCTGCTTGTTCCGATCGGGATTACCGCTTGAAACATGGCCTCGGCTCGAACATTATTTCGAGTAGAATGACACGTCACGGTAGATATATATGTATTTCTAGAGTATTCTTTATAAGATAAAATGCTTTAACTAGGAGCGCCAATTTATTTACAACGTGAACGAAATTTTCGCTAATTCTATCCATGGCAAAATGAAATTATCGTTAGGGTTGAATAATTATTGTTCCTAATTAGTCATAATAAAATCAATTTTCAAAAAGTCAAAGAATTCTTGACAGTGTGTCGAATCAGAGAAAGTTGTTGGTTTTGGATTGCTCATACGGGTTGTTTTGGTTTTTGGCTTAGTAGGACTTCGGAGAGTGGGAACCACACGCTTTTATTAAAGGTCTATATCTTTCCTGTACTGTGAATCTCCTTTAAACCTGTTTCTCTGAGTTGACGTGCTTCCGCTTATGTTGATGAGAGCTAACAAGCTCAAAACCGGTCTGTAATTAGCACCAGTATCCAATTGAGAATTCGGGTTTCTCCATTATCTTATAAAGAAAAACCACGTTAATCTGACCGTGTCAGAGCAAACGCTTGAGTTTTTCCAAAGAAAGCTTTATCTTTAATGTTTCCGCCACAACTTAAACATTCCTAAATTCATTTTCAAAAAAACATTTTTCTTTTTACTAAGTGAAGTTTGTATCTTATCGGTATCTAATGAAGGGGGTGATTCGTCGGTTAGGACAAAAAAAATAAAAGGCCTGTTAAGTCTTTGCCAATGTTTCGCCCAAAAAATTGAAGTTCAAATACCTTGTATTAAAAAATTTTCTTTTTCCTATTATTTTTTTTTTTGGTACTTAAATGTAGTAGTTAGGTATGTATAATTATCGGTCTATAACGGTCTACTTCTTCCGAATTCCGATTTCCAATCATTCCTGTCCATGCATGCATCCTCCTCCAAGCATTTTTCCGTCTTCTCAATTTCTGGATCTACCACGTCTTCTTCTTCCCCCTGGCATCTACTCAACAATACACGTCCGAACCAAATCAGTTGTTTGTCTTCAACATCATCGACTATTGGGCGTCTTAATATGTCCATAATTTCTCTAATTATCCTTTTCATTTTCAGCCTGGCTGCCGCTCTCCTCCAAAAGTCAATTTCATTCGCAGTTTTGTCCTTTGGAAGCCAGGCCTCTGAACTATTATGTGACTATGCTTTTGATGATGGTATATTTTTATGAAACTAATTTGCAAAAGTTTCCACAAAGAGCACCCGAACTTAAAAAACCGAAATTTTTTTGCTATATTTCCAGAAAAACTTAGAAAATAATAAAGTAGCTGGCGATAAAATCGGGAAAAAAGCCGGAATCCTAAATTAGGAATCACCGAGGCATCAAAATGAACAGTTGCGTGTTTAAAATTAACGGAAATGAGTCGGGAATGTGGCGAAAAAAGGATCAAAAACGAAATGACGTTCTGTACCAGGCAACTGGAATGAAAAAAAGGCATTGCCACGGTTAAATATATAAAACCCGTTTTCACGGCAGAGATGTCGTGAAAGTTGCCATAGCAAACAAAATAAAATTTTAATTGGATGCCCTTTTTAGATTTAATTTCAGTGGGGTCGAATTACCACCCAGCAATCGAAATACCTATGAAATCTGAACTGGAATGAATCAAATTTGTTTTATTGGCTCCCATTCTTCTGTTTTCTCCCTTAATATATGGCACATTCGCGGAGGAAATCCGGGACGTATTCTGAACGCTTATGCAAGACTTGACGAGAATAATAATAACGAGATCCTAGAGTTTAATTTTTGCAATAGGCTTCAGAACACGCTTACTGGCACACCACGCATGGATGGGTTTTTTTTTCTGTTGCAAATTGTTTAAGGTAATTGGCGGAACAGGTGATTATCGATTCCACTGTGTATTCCATTGAGGAGGGCCCGAAATGAATACTTACAAATATTTTTTATATGAATCGCACACAAAAAATAGTTTTTCTAACTTGTTACAGATTTTTTTTTATAACATGCTCCGGACATCCGGACGAAAACCGAGGCCGCATACATTTTTCGAGACTGAGACTGGTAACGACCTTTCACCTGAACAAAAGATCGAACATAATCAGGCCTAGATAGGTAGTATGGTTCAAAAGCTGAGAAGTAAACTCATCTCATTAAATATAAACTTTCCCATTAACCCTTTTCACGTGGCTCCGGTTTAAAAAACCGCAACATACCGCTCAAATTCGAGTGGTAGATATCCATCACGTCACTTTGTAACCGGGTTAGAAAACGGTATGTCATTTCTCTAACCGTTTTGTAACCCGGTTAGTTAAACCGGAGCCACGTGAAAAGAACTAAAGTAAAGACAAAATATAAACATTTTTAAAATTTTATTGTATATTAATCGGTAATCTTCAAAAAAAAAAGCTTTGCAAATTCAAGGTTAACTACAGCAGAATCTCTACGTACTTTCTTGGAACAATTTCTAAAACTACTCTGCTTAAGTCATATTCGCAAAATAACATGGAGTTAATTGACTATTATCACTAGTTGAATAAATAGAATAGAATTGACTGACTGGATCCCTGGAGCACAAAAATTCTATTGAAATCGATTTACAGTTCCTAATTATTTTGAAATTTGTGATAGATCAAATTGAGCTCAATTTGCATATTTTCGGCTGGTGAAAATGCGATTGATAATACTTGATAAATATTGCAAAACTGCTGTACCAATTTTGCATTCAAATGGTTTATGATTTAAATTTTAAAAAAAATCATGTGCAGCGCCGTACACATGGTAGAAGTGAAACTTCTCTCACTTCGTATTGAGGGTATACCTCGCCCTCTCTTGATCCAGTCTCGAGGCATCAAAGTTGTACCGCGCGTAAGCGCGTCGTCACACTCTGTATTCTCTTCTATTGCCTAGTATTCAGTGAATACGTAGCTCTCTCTCTTACTTATACGAATGCTGCCTAAACTATTCCCCTATTCCCCCTTCAAGCAACTAAGACTTTGGACTTAGGGCACGAGTGGAGGTTTAAGACGAAGAAGCGCACAAAAGGGAGACGCGGAAAGCCGAAACTGTGTACTAGATATATATACAAGCTATAGCTCTCTTTTTTCTGTTCTTTCCGTTATATCTTTCTACTCTGTCTTGCAATGAAGGCCTGTGTTTCAGATATAGCTCTCTCTCCTTCTCTCTACATTATACTTTTTTTCTCTCTCGTGTAACGAAATGGGCCTTAACGTGACGCCTGTCTCAAATCCCTCTCCATTCTCATCCAAATATCAGACCGCTGCCTAAGAAGAATAATCCCAAAACAATTTTAATAATTTTAATATACTTACATAATGACGGTTCACAGGTGTGATCAGAAAAATCGCAGAACACAAATGTATATGACGAAAATAATCACAAAACACAATTATAATAGTATCGGTAGGGTATCGGCGTTTGACAACAATAGGCAATCCTCTTTGCTTATATAATACTTGGTTTCTGTCAATCAATGGCTGTCTTCTCCGTCTCTCTACGTTATATCTTTTTTCTCTCTCGTGTAACGAAATTTAACGAAACGTGACGAGTTTTTCAAATCACTCTCCATTGTCGTCCAAATATCGGACCGCCCTTTAAGAAGTTTCATTTCAAAAAAATATATATATATATATAACTTTATAAAATTTTGAACAGTGTAACTTTGCAAATGTTACTTGTTCCTTTTTCTTTCATCATCACCTTTTAATATTGAGAGTCTGGTGACTAGCGTTAAAAAAAAAAAGGTTTCTGCTGCTAGTTATATTAGCAATTATTAAACTGGAGGGCACGATTTTCTTTTAAATTTGACGTACCAGTTTAGTACCAACGCTTTCCGTTGGCTAATTTTGAGGGGAAGCTCTGTTTGCTCATCTTGTCCGTTTCGGTTATCGGCCCTTTCAAATTTTGCTGTTCGAACTGAAAGGTCGATCCTGGGCTGAAAACCGCCATCTTCCTGAGACAACCGTGCTCGTGAAAAATTAATTAGCTTATCGGCCATCAGGCATTATCTTAACGAAATAAGGTTGCGTAAGGCAATAATCCGTTGATTACCGAGAAAATTTAAATCAAAAGTCTCGTGATTACCGTTTTATTTGAGTTTGAATTTGGAACCCCCTCGTGGTAAGTCCTTCTTATTTTTTTTTTAACCTAATGGTTGTTCAAGGAATGCCTCAATTACTTTGGGTTTTCCGAGGAGCCGTTTCTCTCAGCTAATCCATTTCCAATAGGCCACATTTTAAAAAGAATACCATTTTCATGGAGCCTGGCATAGAGCTTTTGAAGGGATTCCTAGACGAATTGACGAAAAAAACTGAACTTCTAGCCTTGATTCCCGGCTGGAATCTGCAACTTCCACTTGCAATTTCCCTCATCAAGTGGTCGAGAATGGATGGCTACCGTGCTCTACCTTTTTGTTGGAATGGAGGCTTGAATAGAGTTTCATTTATAACTTTTATTATTTTTTCAATGAAATCTACTTTATAATCAATTAACAAAATTAATTGATATTGTTACTTCCTGATATGACATTTAAATGTTTGAAATTTCAATTTCATATTCTTGACACCTAAGTCAACCGATTTTTGATCTACCGTATTTACTATAGATTTTATCTCTACTTAACGTTTAGTACCGCCATATTTAAAGAATGAACTTATATTTTATCAATGATAATCAATCAGTTATCTGAACAGAAGTCAAGGTTGGGCAACATGCTCTAAATTTAATATTATTAAGTAAGTACCTACATCGTGGAAAATTGATCCATTTTTAACCCTGGGTCCTATAACTTATATCTCCTGACCATTCAACCGTTATTTAACCCAACTTTCGATTTCATACAGGTGCAAGTTGATTTTATTGAATTTATTTTTTAAGCAGAAGCTGACCATATTTATCAATACAATTCTCAATCATTCATTTTTTTTAAATTAGTTTTCTGGAAATTTAAATCTTCTATATTTTCATTTCATGATAATGATATGGCCAGCGACTGTTGATGAACTTATATGGCAACTATATTGAGGTACATTGTAATATTATTATTTTTTTCTGAGCTTGATGAATCTGATTGAAGGTCAACCTCTTTTTTTTCGATTTGATTTAAAGTGTTTTACCAGGGACGTCTTAAGACTTCTTGAGGCCCTGGGCCTATATGTCAAAGGAGGCCCATTACCCACAGGGGGTGGGGGGTGCTCTAGGGCATAAGAAATGAATAAGTTAGAAAAACTTTTGAAATGTAAAAATGTAATGTATATATTGTGGAAAGAAAATAACAAACTACAAAGGTCGTTTTCTAGATTTTATACAGAGACAAAATCGTGAATTATGTCTTCAAAATCAACGGTTTGTAAAATTTTGCTTTCAATACTCAACAAATCATGGATAAAAAAATTCTCATACCAATTTCATGTTTCCTCCCCATTTCTACTTCCTGTTTTTTTAGTTTTTCAATACCTATGCTGATATAGGATTTGAAATTGTCACATTCCAAAATTAATTCATCGGTTTCTTTGTCATAAAATTGTGACAGTTTTACCGCTTCTCTTGAAATTTCAATTTCACTGAGGTCAGACATTTTTTAAAAAAAAAAACGATTCTTTCAAATATTTTGTTACCCGTTAACTTCAGGGAAAGTTACTTTGTCTTTTCACTCGTGTCCTAATATCGCGGTACTCCTTTAAAATAGATTTTTCTCTGGATTTTGATTCATAAAAATCAAAATCGTTTCTTATATATGCCATTAATGATTTAATAGTTATTTACCTAACGGATGCGGAAAGTGATACTTTACCGCACGCAACGGCAGTTGATCGGTCAAGCCTTTAAGGGCGGTAAAGGCACTTTCCGCATGTGTTTAGGTACAAAATTTCACCTATGAACATCTACATCTCCAAAACAAGGCATTAATAAAATTAATCAATAAATCATATCAATTAATGAAATTAGATTAGATTTAGAAATGATCAAAAATCTATTTTCGGAAAAAGAAAAGAATTTTTAATCATAAATACCAAAGTCTACTTTACCGCATACTATGCGGTAAAGTTAACTTTACCTCACACGGTAAAGTTACTTTACCGCATAGTGTGCGGTAAAGTTAACTTTACAGCATAGTGTGCGGTAAAGTGGACTACAAAGTGTGCGGTAAAGTGCACTTTACCGCATAGTGTGCGGTAAAGTAGAATTTGATATTTATAATAAAAAATCCTTTCTTTTTCAGAAAATGGATTTTTGATAATTTCTAAATCTAATCTAATTTCATTAATTAATCTGATTCATTAATTAATTTTATCAATGCATTTTTTGGAGATGTGTTAATGCTCATAGGTAAAATTTTGTACCTAACACATGCGGAAAGTGCCTTTACCGCCCTCAGTTTTCCTTTTAAACTAACAAATTTCAGTTTTCCTTTTGGACGAATAAATTCAGCCTGTTAGTCCGAGTCAAAATATCATTCCAAAAAATAGTTAAGAAAATAGTTTCTAAGTCATCCATTTTGCTGTTTAATGTTTTTGCAAATTGCAGTAAGACGTGTATCTGCTGATTGCAATTTGTCATTCTTAAGGTATCAAGGCTCATTTGGATTTCTGTATCCACAATTTAAAGCTGTAACTGCATCTTCACGTGAAGACCAACGTGTTTTTGATAAGCTTTTCAGTACTTTATGATCGGAACTTAAATTTGAATTCATTTCCCAACGGTGCATTGACGAGGAAAAAAAATCGTATATAGAGGTTTTGAACAAAGTCAAAGTAAATTGTGACATTTAAGTTGCATTCTATCGCTACCCGCCTATATTTTTTTCCATTTTTTTTTCTATAAATTTTATTTTAAATTGGGCGTGGACTTAGCGATGAGGCCCCCTTGGCGTCGAGGCCCTGGGCCCGGGCCCAGCGGGCCCATGCCTTAAGACGGCCCTGTGTTTTACCAACAATTGGTTTTATCTTTTAAAATTATTTAATTGTTGATTTTTAACCTCACTGTGAAATATAGACAAATCTAATTTGAAACTTACGTAATTGTTTTATTGGTTTACCTGTGTCAAGATTTGGTTGAGTTATGTGCCGTATTTATTTCCTTTTCAGAATTACCAATTACCGTTTGCTGATTTTTTTTTTTGAAGTGTATTTCTGAATTTTCAAACCCCAATATTTTATGTAATTTTTTTTTTTTAAATTCAGTAGCGCCCTTGCCATTCTGTACTAATCAAACTATCAACCCACCTCTAACAATTATTCGCTGAGCAAACTGAGCATATTATGGGTCTCTTGTTAATTTGTTACCAAAAGAGGTTACAACAGGTTATAATTTACCTGTCAGCTGTTGCTGGATGTTTCAACGTCAGTGAGGGGGTCATCAATGAGCGGGTCCACAAAAAAAAAACATAGGTATTTAGTGAACGTGAAGAGGAAATGAAAGACATACCTGTTAGGGCCAGAAATGAAACATTCCATCATTCGTTGATAGATTCAAACTAAAGGTTCACTGAAATTTGCAGACAGGACTCGGAATACTGCTGGTTTTTGGCATTTTTGTCACTTCTGAAACAAGAGGCTTGCGATTTTTCGTGATCATTCTTCTAGGCCAGCTAAGGGTTAGGAAAAAGGCATTCGATACTTTTTTTTAACAAGAAATACTTTAAACAGTACATTTGCATACTGGTATCAAATCCTGAACTAATTAATTTTTGTAGGTTTTAGGTAGTAGGTACAATAACTAATAACAAGCTTAAATAAACATAAATGAGCCATTCAAATTATATAATCTATACTAGGTAAATATTCGACTGAACATATTTTCAAAAAAAAACATGTTTCACCTTATATAAAAAAAAAACCAAAGAGGTCCACATAGCAGGAAATTGTGCCTGATCTCTTCACTTAATAAAAGAAAAAAAAAAAAAAAAACTTAACAATAAGTCAATTGAATTTAGGTACCTGATTGGTTCTATACATTTTCTGAAATTAAGAATAATTTAACCTTTTTCGCAAATAACGCAGGGCTGGATATTTTTGAAATTTCCATTGATAAGGAATTGTAGGAACCCAAAGCACGACGAATTACACTATTCTTTCCTATATCTGTCCTCGATCTTGGAATATGCATTTGGTTACAGTTTCTAGTTAGATGGTTATGCAAGTTGCAGTTTTTCTTGCATTATTTGCCATTTAGAATTTTTTTTATTAGTTTACATTCCTCCAGCTTGATTATTTGTCCTATTTTTAAGAATTTAAAATTTGAATGACAGATCCTCGTCCACTGTTAGACCCAAGTACTTCTAAGCTTGCACTTTTTCTAAAACGGTTTTATTTAGTTTAATTTTAATATTTGGGCCCAATTTATTTTTTTGTTTAAAAATCATATAAACACTCTGTTAAACATTTATTTTAAGATTGTTTTAAAGTAGCCACATATAATAAGTTTCGACACAATTGTTGTTCAGTTTCAATCGTTTTCAAACATTTGCCTTGAAGAAGCAACACTGTGTCATCTGCGAGAGTTATGTAGTTACATTTTAAATTGGCTTTTCCTAAACTGTGCACATAAAGTAGATGAAGAAGGGGTTACAGGACCGATCCTTGTGGAACTCTTACTACTACCTACTACCTACGTGGTCTTTTATATCAATCTTTTACTTTTCGCTGTCAAATTACGGATTTCTAATTCAAATTCGTCACGCTAGAACCGGGAACCAAACAGTATCTCTAAACCGGTGTAACCCCTTTTGTTAATAAATTAACAGGAGGTCCATAATATTCTCAGTTTGCTCAGCGAATAATTATTAGGGGTGGATCAATAGTTTAATAAGTACAGGGTTCGATGTTTTAATGGGCTATATTAAAAACCAGCAGAGATATCAAAAATCTGCGAGAACATTCTGGAGCTCTTTTTTTGAGAAAATAACAATGGCGAAGACAAATCACGGCTAACTTGATGCGTTTGGGAAATAAAGGGCACTTTTCAAATTTTGTCCAATTTTAAAAGACCTTCTAATTTCCTTATTAATCAAGATATCTAAACACGAAAAATTCTTTCTATAGGCAGTTTTTCAAGATACCACCGATTTTGGAATATTAACTGAAATTGTGTTTTTTTTTTTAAATGGGACACCCCGTATATTATTTTTTCATTGCATAGCTCTTTTTGAGCTGATTTCAATGATATAAGGTTTTATAGCTTTACCTTCAATAGTTTTCGAGAAAAAAAAAATAAATTCGGTTTCTTCATAAGAAACAATGAGCTAGAAGGAGATGTCATTAAATAAATTATGTGTTGCTTATTTATCACCCCCAATTTATAGTTCAAATTAAAAAAAAAATTAACTGAACTGAAATAATAAATTAAGAATTAAGAAATTTGTAGCCAATTCATAGTTCAACTCTCTCTTTCTAACTCATTGTTTCTTATGGAAAAATGGAATTTATTTTTTTTGTCCAAAACTATTGAAGGTAAAGCTATAAAATCTTATACCATTGAAATCAGCTCAAAAAGCGCTATGCAATGAAAAAATAATATACTGGGTGTCCTTTTAAAAAAAACAAACCTTTAGTTAATATTTCAAAATCGGTGGCATCTGGAAAAAAATTGGTCATGCAACTGGATTCTACTTGAAAAACTGCCTCTAGAAAGTATTTTTCGTTTTTGAATATCTTTATTAATAAGGAAATTAAAAGGTCTTCTAAAATTGGACAAAATTTGAAAAGTGTCCTGTATTTCCTAAACGCGTCAAGTTAGGCGTGATTTGTCTTCGTCATTGTTATTTTCTCAAAAAAAGAGGTCAAGAATGTGCTCCCAGATTTTTGATATCTCTGCTGGTTTTTGATATAGCCCATTGAAACATCGAAAATGCGCCACCCTGTTCAGAATGGCAAGGGCGCCACTGAAGTTGTAAAAAAAAATCATTAAATTTCATAAAATATTGTAGGGTGAAAATTCAGAAACACACCTTAAAAAAAATTATCAGCAAAAGATAATTGATAATTCTGAAAAGGAAATAGATTAGGCATATAACTCAACCAAATCTTGACATAGGTAAAAGCAATAAATCAATAAAGAAAGTTTCAAATTAAATTAGTGTATATTTTCGCAGTCAGTCAAAAATCAAGCATCAAATTTTGAAAGATAAAATCAATTGTTGGTGGAACACTTTAAATAAATTTAATAAATGGAGGTTAACCCTCAATCAGATGCATTAAACACCAAAAAAATAATATTATAATGTACTTACATCAATGTAGTTGTCAAATAAGTTCATTACCAGTCGCTAAAGGATTTAGGTTTCCAGAAAATCAATGAAAAAAAAAAATAATGAATGAATGAAAATTATAATACTATATGGATAAATATGGTCAGCTGCTGCAAGAAAAATAAACTCAATAAAATCAACTTACACCAGTATGAAATCAAAAGTTGGGTTAAATGGTCAGGAGATATAATGAGAAATCCTCAAATATATAAGTATAGGACCCAACTTGAAAATTGATCAATTTTCGACGATGTAGGTACTTACTCAAAAATTTTAAAGTTAGAGCATGTTGGCCAATCTTGACATCAGTTCCGATTATCGATTATGAATAATAAAATTTCATTCCTTGAATATGGCAATATTAGAAGTTAAGCAATGATAAATCTATAATAAATTCGATAAATCGAAAATCCATAAAAGCAATTATTCCACCATCACCTCGGTGTCAAGAAAGCGAGAATAAAATTTTAAATATTCAAATGTCATATTAGTAAAGGTTCAATCAATTATGTTAATTGAACATGAAATATATAATAGAGAGAAAAAAATAAATAAAATTAAACGTTATTATTGAAACTTTATACAAAACAAAACAACAAAAGGTCCATTTCGCTTGTCGAGGGAAGTTGCACATGGAAGTTGCAGATTCTAGCCTTGAATCAAGGTAGATAGAAGCTAGAAGTTCTCAGTTGTCGTCGAATGTGGAGGTACAGGAGTCAATACGTGAGGGACTTGATCCCTCTAGGAATGCCTTCAAAAGCTCTATGCAATGCTCCACCAAAATGGTGTTCTTTGAAAATGTGAGCTCTTTGGGAATGGATTCGTTGGAAGAAACGGTTCCTCGGAGGAGTAATAGAGGCATTCCATGAACAACCATTACTTTTAAAAAAAATAAAAAGGACTTACCACGAGGGGGTTTGAAATTTAAACTTGAATAAAACGGTAATCTCAAGACTTTTGATTTAAATTTTTTCGGCATTCAACGGATTATTGCCTTCTGCAACTTTATTTTTTTTCAATAATACCTGATGGCCGATAATGTACTTTATTTTCCACGAGCACGGTTGTCTCAGAAAGATGGCGGTTTTCAGCCCAGGATCGACCTTTTCAAGACGAACGACAAAATTTGGAAGGGGCGAGAAACGGAACGGACAAGATGAACAGAAAAAGCTTCCCCTCAAAAAATAGCCAACAGAAAGCGTTGGTACTAAACTGGTAGATCGTTTTACTTCAGATTCATACAGCCTGTAAAAATTTCAGTTTTCAGCTGTTGAATCTAGATCTAAATTGAGGCAGATGACTTTCTGCAGGGAACGCTCTTATTTTTTCCGTTATAATAATTATAAAAACTAATAGAAGTTGCGTCCGTAATACCGTTTACCGATTAGCATTTTTAAAATCAGTTGGTGTACAAAATTACATTCTATAGAACAAATTATTTTAGACAAACTGTAATGAATATTTCCTAGCATTCTATACGGGTGACATTTTCATCAAATACGTTGAAAAAAAGTTAATTAACATTCCACTATCGATCACTGTGTACCTATAAATAATTATTGTACATGGAGAAAAAACAGATATTGTCGAGCGAAAAAACTTTTGAAGCTGCCTGAAAACAATCTTTATTCATTATTATTATACTTCCCATCGCTTGTTCATTCACCTTGGCGTGTTTCTGTGTTTTTTTTTTTGTAAGTTCAATCCTCGACCTATAGAAAACAAAACTTCCATCGATTCATTATTCAAACGATTGATTTAATCACATTAATTACGTCAATCCTAATAATTGCTCAAACCAATAAGCGTTGATCCCCATGGGAAACCCCACTTTAGGGCTACGCGTGACTTCATTCCCGTTTGGTTACGAATACATTATATCACCTTAGTCGGGCGACATGTAATCTAAGTCGCTCGATGCAACGGGCGGCCTGCTTCCACGGAATCTGCTTGCTTGTGCCGCCCACACCGCCCAACTATTATAAATTTAATAGGATGCTGCTTGGTGGAACGAGAATTATCTGCATGGCAATTAAGAACAAAATGCTTCGAGAATTTATTTATCATATGGCAATAATTAGGATATGTAAATTATTATAAATACCAATCATAAGCATAAAATAACTTTTACAGCCGTACGTCATTTAACTATTCCGATAGAACAAAACCCGGTCACGAACGAAGCTCTATAGAGCTAGCTACCTTTATTGTCTCGAACTTTATTAGCGCAAATGAATGCCCGCAATAGAAAATTTCTTTATCTGAATCGCCTTTAGCTTAATTAAGATTTAATATCGCTTAAAATGCTGAAGATATAGCTTAATTAACATGAGAAAGCAGGCAAAAGAAGCCGTCAGAATAGCTAACCAGATTAGAATCAAACAATGGTACAATTAAGAGTTTTACGAAAAAGGCAAGAATCAATTTCAATAATACGAATAAAGTCTATTTTGTATTCCTTTAAAGACTGAGTAATTTAATTTGAAATTAAAAAGTCAATTGCCGCTCTTAAAAGATTTTGGGAAATGAAAAGGAGGGCTTCTCTTAGTCGCTCATAGGCGTGCCGAAAATTTTTAAAAGCCAAGTTTTCCTTTCGTTATATTATAAAAGTAATAATATCCAAAAATGAAACAATAAATAATTTGAGTGCCATAAAGTTAACACAGAAGCAATAAAAAACTGAGACAATGTTTCAGACGGGCGTTTTCTCCCTTGGTTCTGGGCCATTAACCATAAATATATAAAAATTTTATTCAGTTTTGCCTCTTTAAATCCAACACCGTATACTACGTTTATTATAACTTAAAATAACAGTTGTGTTACTACCGTTAGGATTATGTGTGCTATACTAGTTGGGTTTCCTTAAGATTTTTAAATGTAAAACTTCGCAAACATTTTTCTGTAATTCACGAGTAAGAAATGTTACAGTCCAATTAATTTCCCATACATTGCTGGCCCATCGCTGAAGGAAGGGTATAATATATTTAAAAAAATTGATAGTAGTTTATTTCCCAGAACTTTGCCTTCATAAGATATTTGTGATCATAAATTGAAGAGTAAAGTGAAATTCTCTCAAAAGAGTGAAAACAGCATAAGGAGGGATAAAAAGCACACGGTGTTGGCTATCAACACATTATCGTCTTTTTCAGTCTGCTAAATTGTGCCAGCAGTCTGTACCAATTTTTTTTCAACAATAAAATCAGCCAGACTTCATCCAAAAGAATAGTTGAAGACACCTGCTTTTTTGATGAGAGTAGTTTTTCTGTAGTGGTGGTGTTTTATTTGGAGGATGTACATCAAAAACAAGGACTGCGTGCGAACTATGTATCGAGATTTCTACGTACTGAACGTACTTCTGGAAAATTGGTCAAATAGAATCATTATGGTGCCATAGAGCATTCTGTAAAAGATACATCAACAGTACAAAGTTACATATAGGGATCTCCGCCTTCTGAAAATTGTTTTAGGCTGCTGCAGAAAAAACAACAAACGAAATGTTCTTAAAAAATTTACTGACACAAGTGAGGACACCACATATTAAAGGTTTGTTGAACATTGAATCGTAAAACGTCATTTGGTTATGATACGTCCTCTAGCTGGAATCTTTTCCACGAAGTCGTTGATCTTCTTGTCGATCATATATACATATATGGTCTTTTCCACGGCCTTTGAAATTTCGCGATCAGTTCCTTTCTTCGCTGGGGCTAAGTGTAGGTTTTCATGCATCCGTCATCCGATGATACGACAATACAATTTTTTTCCGATTGGTGAAAAAATTCAAATTTTTTCTGATTTTTGGCATTTCATGCATCTGCCATCCGATGATAAGAATCGTTGAGGAATGGTCAAAAATATTTGAATGCACAGGTTATTGGAATATTTTTCTTTGCCCTCACTCATTTCATTCAATAAATTATTATAGAGACCTTATTGTTGGCGATTCTTATAGATACCTATCCAACAAAAGATGGAATAGTGAGGTTAGAATTATACGTAGAAAATGTCAAATCATACGATATCGTATAAAAAGTTATTTTTTTTTTTAACTTCATCCGATGTCGGAGAAAAGTTGAAAATATTCGGTTAAAAAATGGCGAGAAACTGTTTAACCAATAGGAGCTTCGTCGTATTATCGTACGACGGATGCATGAAAACCTACCCTAATACCATGCCAGACGGCGAACCTTCATAGATGGTGTTCAATGACGGCCATTTGACGAATCTCATTCTGTCATTATTCCGACATAGTTTATGCCTGTCGAATCGCGTCCGATTATGCCTCTAGAACATGCAGTTGGATTCTGCATGAAGTAGCATCGTTCTCGTTTTCCCTATTTTCAGCAACAGTTGTTCGCATACTTCGGCCTCGAAATTTCTTGCCTGATCGGTATAAAGTTCTATCGGTACCCTCTTTTTGGATATGATGTCTGTCAGTAATGAATGCTTCTCAATTAGGGATTAGAACTACTTCTGTTCACTTTGGATTACTTTGGAAAAAAGTCATTAGTCCCGTTTGGCCGGTAATGGCAATAACAGTCTCATCGGATTTATCCGCCTACTGTTGGAAAGCTAATAATAATAATTACGAGTTAATTTTTTTTACCATCCCCGTTGTAGGAAAAGACCTGCAATAGCTACCGTAATTCTCTCCCAGAAGGATCCTGACAAAAGGCCGGGACACACCTATCATGAATCCTTCCGATTCGACATTTCAAACAACGTAGTTCATATCTTTCCGGCACGTGCCTTTCTCCCACCCGACTCCTTTACTGCGTCCGATCATGGTCCGATCGTGTAGTCTACTCATTTTCCAGCTGCTGGATCACGTGTCTAAGCCGGGACACACCTACCATGCATCCTTCCGATCCTACTCCGATCATTCCATCGAACGAGTGTCTGAGAGGGGAATGGTAATACATTTCAAATAACGTAGTTCACACGTTTCCGACATATGCCCATCAAGAATGCACGGCGAGTGTAACGAACCGGTACTGGAAATTGGAAAGAAACCGGAAACGAGTATGACATGTGTGATCACCCCGTCTCGATCCTGCACCAATCCGATTTAAAAAAAATCAGACCGGTGTCAGAGGGATGTATGACATATGTGTGCCGTCCTTAAGAGCTGTTCCATTTCTTCTCGCCATCGTATTTTGAGTCTTTTCTCGGAAGCACAGAGGTGCATCCTCCAATTTTCATCCGACATTTATTCAGTTAAGGCCGGGAAACTGCCACGCTTTTTTGCTGATTAAAAAGTTTACAAAGAAAAAAATAATAATAATAAAATAAAAAAAAAAAAACAAAAAAAAAAAATAAAAAAAAAAAAACAATAAAATTTAATGAAGATTGTAGGACTGAAGGTCGAAGTGCGTGCAAATTATGCCCTAGCTCAGAATTAGACAATTCGGAGAGTAGTGGTGGGTTTTATTTTTGGGCGCCAGCGACTTTGAATTGATTAGTCGGACTCTCCAGGATGTTATGTGGCTCCAGGTCCTTACAATTCAAATAAAAATAAAAATAATAATAATAATATTCAAGAAAAGCTTAAACTAGGCTGTGTGCATAAAACCAAATAAAAGTCAATGAATCAAGTGCTATAGTCAGTCTAGTTACCAAATTTGGCTACCGTCCACAATGAAACAATATGGGTATTGGTAATAAAAAAAAATATAATAATCAAGTAAATTAGCAATATTACCAAAGAGTGGAAAACTAATTTAATTAATAAAATGACCTTGTAATGAAGTGTCAACTAACAAATACAGAAATGCTATACTATTGAAATAATTGCTATATTCATATACAATCAAATTTAAGTGTGAAAATGTTATTGAAACTCAATAACCAAATGAATAATAAAAAAAATGTAAAAGTTGAAAATATAAAGTGAAGAGAAATAATAATAAAATTGTTTTGTTTCACTTGTCCCCTTGGTGGAAGTACCGAATGACTCCCTGAAATACCTTAGTGATCACTGTGGCGTACAAAACATAAATGGTAAAGGGGGTTAAACGAAAAAAAGGAAAACGCGCCTCAGGCGAAATTTTTTAAAAATTTCAAGGTCATTCACTTTTCCCGAATAATTATTTCTTTCGTGAGAAAAATAAAACAGAACAGAACTTTAATATATAATATATTTTCTTTTGGGTATCGTGATTTTTCTCTTGATAATTCGATCCTGGGGGGATAATTACCCCCATTACCCCCCCCCTACACTTTACCCTCATAGCCGTCGTTTTTTTCAATTTTAGCAGATACCGCAAAAAACTTACGCAAACATCAAGCGACACTTGTTCCCACAGCTGGAAAACGAATAGATTGCACGACCGGACCATGATCGGATGCTGGAGCGGAGTCGGGTAGGAGCGGGGATGGACGCGTGCCGGAAAGGTGGGAACTACGTTGTTTGAAATGTATTACTATTCTCTTTCAAGGCCGGGACACACCTATCATGCCATCATACATCCTTCCGATCCGACTCCGTTCATACAATCGGACGAGTGTTTGGAAGGGGAATGGTAATACATTTAAAACAACGTAGTTCACACCTTTTCGACACGTGTCCATATCTGCTCCCATCCTACTCTGATCCTGTATCCGATCATGGTCCGATTGTGCAATCTATTCGTTTTCCAGCTGCTTTCGGCAGTTTTTGGCGGTTTATTGCTGAAATGGGAGAAAATGGCAGCTATGAGGGAAAAGTGTGGAAAACCCCTTTTGCAGATCTTCTTTCCCAAGCATTATGTACCCAAAATCTGCATTTTCCGCTGTTCTCTATAAAAGATCTCCGATTCCTCATCTTCTTCGAAACAAAGCGCCACCATGGCTAAATCGCAGCTGCTTATATTTTTGAACATTTTCCATACAGGATCTTCCGTGATATTGTTTGAATCAAGAATGGCGAATGGCGAATGTAACAAGCCGGAAATCGGAAAGAAGTCGAAAACGAGTATGACATGTGTGCTGACCCCTTTCCGATCCCGCACCGATTCGATTCTTGGAGCAACATCGGACCGGAGTCGGATCGGCGCCGGCGGAGTGTATGACAACTGTGTCCCAATCATATTTTAAGCGCAAATATTCTCAATATAACTTTGCGCTAGGAAGTGTCTCAGAAGAGACTTGCGAAGAGCGAAAATCTATATCACTTCCGACTGTCATGCTCTGAGTACTTCTGTCACTGAGTCCAGACTGGTATGGGACTGCCAACAATAACTAGAGCATGAGTACCAGAGCACCAAGGAGTCGAGGGAATAAAATAGCGGACCAACTGCAACAGTATTCCTTGGACCAGAACCTTTCTTTGGCATTACGCTTTTAGGCTTTTCACTCTTCCATTTACGAGTGACTAAGTCATCTCGCCGGCACGTCAAATCATTCAGAAACCATTATCCCTTCACCGTTGGACCTGAACTGGAAATTTGTTGAACCGGTGTCCTTTTTCTAGCAGGCGACGCGCCCTTTCTCATGATGCCTTACCAACACTTTGTTCTCCCTCGAAGTATTCTTCTGTCTCATTTTCTCTAGTGTCAGTATTGGCATTACATCTTCCATGTCGATATTGAAGTCCTAACTTTGAAATTTCTCCAGTCAACGGGCATATTGACATCCTGGTCTTTTTCAAAATAGCAGCCACTGCAAAGGAGAATAATCAGTTTTAACTAGGAACTTTCATTTATAGAGAAAACTGTGGGAGTGCCTAATGAATGTCATTACTACCAGGACCACCTTCCGGGGACGTTATAATTTATCTCTGCCTTTTCCAAGAGTTCACTAAAATATCCGATCACAATTTCCTCGTCTTTGTATTTAGGAGTCAGCTACCATTCAATTTCACGATCTTCGGAATCCAACACAAACAACAAAATTAGATAAAATATGGAAGTGTGAAAATTCAGAAACATACCTAGAAAATAATCAGCAAACGGTAATTGGTAATTCTGAAAAGGCACACAACTCAACAAACCTAGACCTAGGTAAACCAATAAAACAATTAAGTAAGTTTCAAATTAAAATAGTATATTTCACAGTGAGGTTGAAAATCAAAAACCAACCAAAGTATGACACACTTACTGATAGAACAATTTAAATAAAATCAACCATTAGAGGTCAACTTTCAATCTGCAGTTTTACCAAATTTAAAATTAAAAAAAACCAACAATATTAAAATGTACCTCAATATAGTTACCCTATAAGTAAAATTAATTTGTACCTGAAAGAAATCAAAAGTTGGGCTATATAAGGGTTAAATGATCTGTAGATTTAATAGAAATCCGCAAATATATAAGTCGTAGGAGGACCCAGGGTTAAAAATTGATCAATTTTTGACGTTATAGGTACTTACACAATAATTTAAAATTTAGGACATAGTGTCCAACCTTGACCTCTGTTCAGATAAATGATTATGATTAATAAAAGATAAAAGATAGAAGATACTTAGGTACATTATTCAAATATGACGGTACTAAAAGTTAGGTGAAAAAAAATCTATAGTGAATACAGCGAAATAAAAATTAAAAAAATTAAGTTCACTCTGGTGTCAAGAATAATGCATGAAATGAAACTTTAGAATTTAAAGGTAATGTCGGTAAAAATTCAATTAAATATGGTAATTGATAATAATATAGATTTCATAGAAAAAGGTAGTAAAAGTTATAATCGAAACTCTATACAAGCCTCAATTCCAACAAAATGACATAATACGGTAGTCGGTAGCCATCTAGCAACAGCCAGATAAGAAAAGGGACTTTTCAATATTCTCTTCGAGAATAAATAGATTTCATTTGACAGAATTGAAGTAAAACACTGTCAACCCTCAGCTATGTAAAAATTACTACGTTCGAAAACTATTAACGAGGTTAAAGAGCAACGAAGTACCAGGCGTCGAATAGATCTAGGTAGTACAAAGGAAAACGCCTACTCCATTCTCGAGGTCACCGATAAAATAATACATTCAGCCGGCAATAGATGCCGCCTCATGGACTGAAAAATTATAGAAAATTTAAAATACAAATATTATTTATAGAAACAAAACAAGTGACATTTGCAATGTTACAAAAGAAAGCGTGAGTTGAACAGGATCTGGGTTTCCCGTCTCAGGTGAGCAATCTGTTAGTTGGCCAAATATTTTTTGGTCAAATGGACGACCCGCAATCCTTCCCATTTGAAGAGACGAGTCTCTGATGCGCACTAAAAAACCTCAAATGACTGTAGAATATAGTATGCATTGAAATAAAAACAAAAAATGGTAAAGGTAAGCGAGATTAGGAAACACCCTGTTAGCTATACAGGGAGTATTTGTCCATCAGCGATTGCTCTTAAAAACTAGAAACAATCAAATATTTTTTTTAAAAAACAATGTTTCTATCGGGTTTTCCGTTCGGGTCTGTTTAGCATATTTCTTGAAACTAAACCCTTTTTTCCGTTGTGTCTATTATAAAAGTCTCTCTTCCAGACTTCTCGCTGTTTTGCTTTTGCCGCCAAGAAAAAGTTTTAATTGTCAATTTGCATTTTTAGGATATTCATTCGAATGTTATTTAAGGTGTCTAAACTCCTAGCCGTATTCAAGCTTAATTCAAATTTCAATTTTATTTATACTGAAGTCTGCACCTGACTACATAAAACAGAAATTACAGAACTTTTTTAATTCTTTTGGTCTTATGTTTCCGCCTGTTTTTCTTCAAGAAAATAAAAAAAGATTGATTAATAGAAATAACATTTTGTAATTTTAACGTTTCCAAATATCAAATTCCAAAATATGTTTATTCCATTCCCCTACAGGTATTACAGAATAAATCGAAAAAATCACGTTCAGGCTATTTTCCGGATGGCTTTTGTTTCTAATTTTCAAGCATTCATTTGCTGTTTATTTTTCCTGGCCGCGTTTGAAATAATTGATACATTTATAGCCGTTATTCACTAACTGTGAAATTAACTTCCGTACTAGCTTTTTTTACATTCAACCGCAAATTTGTTTTGAACTTTTACCAACAAATTCGAAAAAAAAAAATGTAATAAGTGTATATGGATTTGAAAGTGGATAAATAACATAAAATATACCGGCACGTAGCCGTTGGCCGCTAATAAAATGACTAATTTCCACATTAAAATTAACTATTCATAGGAAATGTCTCTTAGTTTTGCACTGGTGTCATCTTTTAATCTTCCCTTGGGGGTATGCCAAGAGCTTGCCATGTTCGGAAACTTTATTAAATTTAAAATGAATTTTAAAGCTCAAGCAAAAAGTTATCGCAAGGTACCTAGTTATTTTTATTAATACACCTACAGTGTACGAAGTATTCTCGTACTTTTAACTATTTAACATTTTCCAACATAATGCATCAGGTAAAACCTTCAAAACTTGAAAGGCATTATACATAAAAGTCTTAATTAATCGTAAGATCTAATAACGATAAAGCCACACAAGTGTAAAATCAAGATTGCATTAATAGATTTTTTTTATTGCTTTTATTATGGTCGCATTTGAAATATCAGCGGTTTTTTATTCCGTCCAAACTTGTAAAACCACTATAAAGATTGTTGATATGGAATGAAACAAAACTTATCGTGTTTTTTTAGATAACGCATGTCTTTGGGCAAGCTCAAGCATCTTAATGAAAATGTTGACAGTCATCACGTGTTTCACTTATCCGATCCATCTGCGATGTCATTTCCGAACTTAACTTTTATTACTTGATGTGTTAACGTTTATTTTTTTTTTGCAGGTGTGTATTGTATATTGCCCATAGTATAGCAGGTAAGTATTGATATATTTTATTAAACGCAAATATTGCTCTATTTTCTGACTTTGACTTCAGCACGTTTGTCTAAAAATTTCGAGCAGCGCGACTTTGCTATCAAAAATACATAAGCCAAACAAGGCTGAAAGCCTTTTTTTATGAAAAAAATCTTCAGAAAGACCTACATGATGCTGTTTAATTTTGTGGATTTCCATGAGAAATAGAGTATTCCAACTATCTTCTAGTTGGTCTCCCAATGGACGACCATCGAGAAGCTGTCTGATAGTTTATCCTAGCTTTTTCCGTCCACATCATGATCACATCAGTCATAAAATAATATAACTAAAATTAATAAATCCCTTCTGAAAAAAATATTTACATATAAAAGCACACTATAGTATGAACACCGTCCATGTATGACCAAAGATCTATCGAAATCGTAAATAATTATTATATGGCACTCTCATTATTGCCTATTGTTAAACCACCCTCTATTATTACCGGGCCGTCCAAGCTCTCCTCGATCAGAACACGTATTTTATATCTTGCTTATTTCCAGGATTGTGTTCAAAATTTCCAAAAACTCTTTCAATTTCTAGTTAAATAAGTATCTTCGAAGGGACAATATGGCACATTTTTAATTTTCCTGCCCGTTTTAACAATGGGCAATCATAAGGTTGCCACATAATAATAATTTACGACTCATAGTGTGGTGCGAAACTGAAAAGGATAATATATTTTCGAGTTATAAACAAGACAGGTAAGTGCAAATCATTAGAGAGATTTTAATCTAGCATTATTATTGGCGATTCTAGTACTGGATTGATATTACAGCTATGTTCCGATATCAACTGTCAATACTGAATTTACTGGACGCCGTTCCGATATTATTTTCAGTCGATTTAGTACTGAATGACCACAAGAGTACGCTGTTGAAATCGGAACGGCAAATGACAATAAAATCAGCACAGTAAATCTAGTACTGGCAGTTGATATCGGAACATAGCCTAGGTCTCATATTGTGATAATTTTTCATATAGGAGAATTTTCAACCAATGCCATTTGGTTTGGTTTTTTTCTTTTTCAGAAACTCTAAATTATGCCTATAAGAACCTTTAAAAATTGTCTGATAAGGATTCTCTGATGAAGATTTACACGAGAAATTTGCACATTGATTTAGGGAATGAATTATGTGTAAGGCCGCAAGGTGTATTCAGTAGCCTATCGAGAACCTTGAGAAAAGTTAGGCGATCACTCGATACCGAGTATTATTATCCTCTATTCTATTCCTATTGTCCTCGACTCTGCATCTTCTGGTGGGTATATAAACTAATTCTGGAGCCATACATTCTTCCACAGTCTTGTCACACCCAGTCTCTGGCACCATTATCTCTTCCTCTGTTCTCTCGCTCCTTTCTGCGGTTCCCGTTTCCGGTCTCTCGTCTGCGTCGCTGGTGTTCAAAAGTTTGTGGTCCGTCGTGGAGTACTCGACGCCATTTGCCGTCGTCTCTCAGTTGCTGGTATCGATGCGGCACTTTTACATATTTTCCTTTAGAACATCTTTGTAGCGTTTTTGTTGACCTCCTTGATTTCGTTTTCCCTCTTCCAATTGACTGTAGGGAGTTTGTCATGGAAGACGTGTTTCGGGCATGCAGACGAGGTGATCTGTCCACCGAAGTTGGTGCTTAATGATGAGGGTTTCTGGGCTAGTTGCTTTACCCTCCTCTAAAACACTAATGTTCGTTCCTCGGTCTTGCCATCTAATCCGTAGGATCCTTCTTAGGCATCGCTGGTGGTAATTTTCTAGGCTTTTTATATGTCTTCTGTAGGTGGTCCATGTTTCGCAGTTAAGTGTATTACAACTGCATTGAAGACACGAAGTTTGGTCTCAGCGCTAATGTCGTGATTGTTGAAAACTTTCTCCAAAAGTCGCCCGAATGCCGCGCTAGCACAGTTCAAGCGATGCTGGATTTCAAGGTCGATGGTTGCATTCGCTGGCAGATGGCTCTCAAGGTATGGATAGTATTCTATGTTCTGCAAAGATTCTCCTGCATGCTTGGTTGAATGCATGTCTTCAACATACTTTCAAACGCGATCCTAAGTCATTCTGGCGTACAATAAAATATCTTAATATCTCATCTCATTCAGATCAGATTCAAAATTTGGATGCTTCTGCTGATGACTTCAATAACTACTTTTTAGATTCTCTTCCCCAACCCGTTGCCAATAACCCAGACCTTATTTCGCAAAATTATTATGATAAAAGAATTGGGAATTTTGAAGATTTCAACTTTGTTCAAGTCAGCTCTGATTCTGTCGAAAAAATAGTACATAAACTCACCTCTAACAGCGCGGGCTGTGATGGGCTAAACCTCAAAATGCTGAATTGTATCACTCCACATCTCAATAAATACGTTACATTTATAGTAAATCAGTGTCTTTCAAATGGCAGATTATCTGATGAATGGAAACTAGCTTATGTTATTCCAGTTTCCAAAGTTTCGAACTGTTCTGAGATCAAAGACTTTCGACCCATCAGCATTTTGCCTTTGCTATCCAAGTTGTTGCTGATCAGTTAACTTTTTATATTAACTTGCATGGCTTACTTCCTTCTACCCAATCTGGATTTCGTGCCTGTCATAGCACTACAACTGCACTGTTACAAGTCACTGATGACATATTTAGAGGATGGGATAATAACATGTGCAGTTGTTTGTTGCTGTTGGACTATAGTAAGGCATTTGATAATATCGATCACTCGGTCCTCTTAACCAAATTAAAGTACTTCGGTTTAGGGCAATGTGCATTAAATTTTTTTCGTGACCATTTGTCTGATAGGTACCAGAGTCTGCATGTAGGAGTGTACCAACTGGTGTGCCTCAGGTTAGTGTGTTGGGGCCTTTATTGTTTTCGCTGTACACCTCTGATTTTTCAAAATATTTGAAAACCCTAAAGTGTCATCCATTTGCTGACGACACTCAGATTTACCACTCCTTCTTTTCTAAGAATATTCAAGATGCAGTACAGGCCAATAATACTGACCTTGAAGCAGTGGCTAGAGTATCCAATGCGCACAAACTTGTTCTTAATGCGAATAAAACTAAATTAATTTTGTTTCGAAAATCTAGAGATACTGTATCAAATGCAAATTTTCCTCAACAATACTTTACTCACACCAGTGACTTTATGCAAAAACCTTGGTCTCAATATTGACGCTGATCTTCGATTGTCCACCCATGTGTCGTCTTTTATTTCGAAAACTTATGGTATTTTGCGGCTTCTGTACATACACAAAAACATTCTTGACGGATCACCGTCAATTCGTCGTAAATCAATATGTCCTTACATAATTTTGTCGTATACCTCAATTCGTCGTATACGTCGATTCGTCGTATTTCAGGTATAATTTTGAAATATTGAAATGTATAAATTTACACTTTCTCGTTATTTCAGACATTATCAAACTTACCGATAATAACCCGGTTAGTTTGCAATTTTAATCAGATTGCAAGCTAACCCAAACTAACCGGCTTATTATCTGTAAGTTTGATAATCAGGCCTAGGATGTATCTTCTCCGGTTATTTTCACATTTGTGTTAAAGCTCAAAATGAATACCTGTCTCTATTTTTACGTGTACAATAAACAGTGACAGATAACTAAACGTTGCTATTAAAATACCAGAAAATATTACATCATAGGCCTGAATGTCTGATTAAAATTGCAAACTATTAACACGTTAAATCATCGTAAACGTCGTATATACATTATCAAATTTACCGATAAAAATAACGAATTACCTATAATGTCGTATACGTCACTTTATGACAATTTGACGACAAATTGACTTTACGGCAAATTGACATATATGTCGAATCAACGCTACGATGAATTGACGTATACGACAATATAGGTAATTGGTCGTTATTATTGGTAAAGCCCGTCTGTGTATTTTTCCGTGTATTTCTACATGTATTTATGAATGAAAAAATACACGAATGTAAAGCGAAAATATTAGCCGTGTATTTGGCACTTTTGATAGCTGCTTACGTAAAAAAAAATCATGAATATATGCATCCATAAATACATGTAGAAATACACGAAAAAAAACACAGATGTAATGCGGGCATAAGTTTGATAATGTCTGATTAAATAGAAAAAGTTCAAATTTATACATTTTAACATTATACCTGAAATACGACGAATTAACACTACGACGAATTGACGTATAAGACGATAAGACTTCACGACGAATTGACGTGTACAACAAATTGACTTTACGACGAATTGACGTGTACGACAAATTGACTTTACGACGAATTGACGTATACGACGAATTGACTTTACGGCATATTGACTTTGCGGCGAATTCACGTACGACGAATTGACTGACATAGACCCTTTCTTGACACCCAGATAAAGCTAAGGTTGTCAGACTCACTCGTTCTCTCACACATAAGTTATTGCGATGTTTTCTATTGGCCTGCTTTATCACAGGGAGATCGCCAGTTCGCCAAAGTTGCAAAATGCCTGTTTGAGGTTTGGTTTCAATGTACGGAAATACGATCACATTACGCCTGCTCTACAAGAGTCGGGTTGGCTGTCAATGAATGAGAGATTTTTACTCTATATGGCATGTCTTGTTTATAAAATTAATTTTAGTATGATGCCGAAATATTTATTCAATAAACTAATAAAAAGATCTGATTTTCATATTCATAGTACTCATTATGGAGGTTTGTATAGTGTTCCGCGGCATAACCTAGAGTTATTTAAGAGGTCTTTTAGCTATGTTGCTTTAAATGTATTCAATTCCATACCCGAATATATCAAAGGGTCTCCAAGTATATTCGCTTTCAAAAGCAAATTTTGAAAAAGTCTACAATCCCAGCGCGCAGTGATATAGGTAAACAGATTATGTTTTTTTTTTGTCTTTTTTTTTCAAAATCTTTAAATTAATTTCTGTTACTTTATTCTGCCTATTTTTTCTATCACTATTTTCCATATTCCAATTTTTCCATATTATCTATATTCATGCGCACATGTTATTTTCATAAGTATTTAGTTTTTTGTTAGGAAATTTCTTAAGAATACTATTTTTCCTCAAGGTGGTTGTATATGAGCAGCTGAGGTTGGATACCGGCACCTTCTGTATTGTGGCCTTGCAAAAATAAATTGTTGAAGTTGGTGAAGGCAATTGAGGTCCAACCTTAAGTCAGTCTAGGATGATGGCGCAGAATTTTAGTCGACATTGTGCTTCACTGCCAATATGTAAACTCCAAATCAGCAAGAAATGTTGCCGACGTGTACACTTCACTTCCAGGATCAGACAATTTTAATAATATCGCAATTGGGCCAATTTTTTTGTAACTCAGCAATTTGTGATTCGCATTTGTCTTTTGTGCACTTCTTGACAAAGCCTGCCTGTCATAGCCACCAATATTTTCTTTACGGTAAGCGTCCGCTTGCACATAATTTTCTGACTTTTGAGACCTTTTCTTTCCTCCACCAGTGGGTGAACTAATTGTAAGTAGTATTTCAAATGTCTCTCGATTCAGTTGTCAGCAACTTATTTTGCGTGCTTGAAGGAGTTGACTGGAACAAGTCATTTTCACTCGTCGCACGTTTTCTTTTCAATTTTTTGTGCTTTTAATATGCGAGACCTCAAAGACTTATTTGTACAACTATTATTATCACAATTATTATTCAACAAAAAACGGAAGTTCGCTTTCAAAGTTACGGCACTTTATTCAAATTTTACAAGAATAATAATTACTGCGCCCTCTGAAAATTTATTCGTAAGAAAAGCAAAAGAAAATGCTCATGTAGTTGTAGCAAGAATCTTATGTTTAACTCGTGCGTGAAATGTTTTTAGAACCATCGATCAACAATATTTCAGGACCTAAACACACAAATATAAAGCGAGACCCTACCAAAATAAACCACTAGAAATCGCCCTTAGTTGTTTTTTTTTTTGCACAGGTATTCTCATTAAAGCTCAGTTTCTTTTTCTTCGGAAATTTTAGGGATATTATAGTAGGCCTGATATATAAACAAAAAATCTTCAACAAAGTTTGAATATTGCAAACTTCAGGTTAACTTTTTTGTCAAAATGAGTTTGCCAAATGTTTGTATTTGTACAACATTTTAAAAAAACAATGTATACTATTTACATTGTACACGATTAATGTTTTATTTAGAAAATAAAAATCAGTGATTATTTCGTCTCTTGTAATAGTAATTGTACTTTGACTTTTCTTATGAGCCTCCTGTCTTTGTTTTCAAATGAATGTGCATTAGGTAACTTTACGAGTATCCTTATGACTATCATTAAGCAAACATGCCAACAGATGGGCTATATTGTTTTGAAACCATCATTCAAACAATTTAACAAAACAAGCATTCGCTGTTTTGAAGGTGGTAGAAGCATAATTGCGTTTGGTTTGATAATTAATTTAGGCATCCTTCCGATATAGTTAAAAAGTACTTTTAAAATTAAAAATGACAGCATCGTTTTAATAATTTGCTTTGACAGTGGCAAAATAATTCTGTCGTCATTTTGAAAAACAGTGCTGACAACTTTCATGACCGTCTAATCAAAAAAAAAATAAAAAATGTGAATATTGTATAGAAATTCAAATTTGATAGTGCGTAGGTTACTTGATTGCCTACGGACCTTATGCCAAGAACACACACAACAAGCGCCCAACCCTACACAGTACCGCTTTCCTAAGAAGGGAAGAGTGGACGCAGAATGAGGATGCCGTACTAAAAGCAGATCTATGTATGATGTATGTTCACGGATGGATCAAAGATAGACAGTGGGGTAGGGCGTTTATGGTGCAAAACCGAAAACTAGGTTATCCATAAGTCTGGGGAACAATGCAAACATCTTTTAAGCGGAAGTGCGTGTCATTGAAATGGGGGTGAGAGACTGCAGAATCGACTGCAAACTCACAAAACCATGAAAATATATCCTGACAGCCAAGCCGTTCTGAAGGCGCTTACCTCTCCCTACTATGATTCACGAACAGTCTGGAGCTTTCAGGAAGCCCTCAGAAAATTAGGGAAGGAAAACAAGGTAACCCTAATATGGATACCGGGACACGCTGGCCTTGAGAGCAACGAAATAGCGGATCTGATGATTGAAGAAATATAAATAGCTTAATCCACAATAGACCAATGAATCGCAGTGGAGGGCCGTAATAGGCCTACTCATTTTTGACCTAACCTATTTGATTTCGCATAGTTCATTCCAGAAGATGGCCTAATTAATATACTTTCACTTGGAACTTGAAACAGTTTATTATAGGTCATTCATTTCGATCTCTGAATTGGTCATCATTAGACATTATTGAAAAGCAAAGAACAAGCGTGTCAAAAGAATTTCAAGAAAATTAATTAAAGGACTCCGCACACTTCTTATGGGATTTCTGACCGCGGTCAAATTTAACCAAATTTTAGTATGTTATAGATTTCAGCTTTCTGATCAATAACTACCATGAACACAACTTAATCATATTACTAGTTTTTGAGATACAGGTAGTTTATTGTCCAAGAAATGCACACATGTTAGATGCATTGACATCTACCTGTTACCTTAGCGTGAGGATACCTGTCCATCCTGGTATTATTAGGTGACAGGTAAATGCATACAAAATGTGTGCATTTCTTGGATATTAAACTACCTGTATCTCAAAAACTAGTCATAGGATTAAGTTGTGCCCATGGTAGTTATTGATCAGAAAAGTGAGATCTATAACATACTAAAATTTGATTAAATCTGACCGCGGTTAAAAATCCCATAAGAAGTGTGGGGTCCTTTTAAATATTAGATAACATAAGGTACATCGGGCATCACTTGTGGAAGATTCTTTCAACACTTAATTTACTTTTGTAGAGACAGACTTTCGTTCCAAATAAAAAGTAAAGAAAGTAATTTTTCTGCGAAAAAAATCCGACACTTTCATTTATATTATCAATTAAATGAAAATTTTCTAGACAAATTTAATTTTTTTAACTCGTCTTCCATATCGCTGAGTGGATAATTAATTTCCTTCTATGTTCAAAACTGTCTACACCTTTTGCCTAACAACAATGAAAAAAAAATCATCTATTCTCCTCTGACTTATCGTCTTCTTTCATTGATGCTTTCCCAAATTTTTGGCGTCGCGCCGTCCCAATCCAAAGTTTCGGAGCGCGCGCATCG
Organism: Ceutorhynchus assimilis; assembly: GCA_917834065.1. NCBI lineage: Eukaryota > Metazoa > Arthropoda > Insecta > Coleoptera > Curculionidae > Ceutorhynchus > Ceutorhynchus assimilis. The sequence continues at coordinate 100,194,950 of OU892277.1, forward strand.
GGAAAACGCGTTCTGAAAGCACGCTTCTCGGCGCCGAGCGTCTCTTCCAGACGCCAGTCGCCGATTTTCCGCGTCCGAAACCGGTCAATTAACCAAGCGACCGGATCCATCCACGTGTGCTACCGGTCTTTTTAGACACACGCGTGAAAAGGCCCCGTTCTCAAAATCTTAAGATTTGAGTTTGCATAGCAATTTTGCTTTGCAGAATTTAGCTTGAATTAAAGCCATTGTACATTTTTCAAGTTTATTTTGGTATCTAGAAGGTAATAATTTCTAATTTATTGATAATTATTATTTTTCAAGTCATTTAATCATTGTCTGCTTTGTTTTGCGAATGGCAAGTTTGAGTACAAGCAAACATAGATATCTTGTGCCAGCATCTTCATTTTTTTAAATTATGTTCGGAGGGCTTTAAAGCACATTTTTTCTACACACAAAAAACTATATATTATAACAACATTAAGACAAAAAAAATTCTAGAAACTATTGAAAACCTTAATTCTAAAACAATTTTTATTAATAGGTAAATCATATTGACATTTATCGTTTTTCAAGAATACTCTTGTTGATTTTCACATTTAATTATTTAAAAGGCACACAAAACATACATTTCAGTTTCAACTGAGACTTAAGTTTCTTCATTTACCTGTGGAGCCATATCAAAAATCCACTCTAAGTTTTCCATTGTAAATAGCAATAACATGCTAAATGTCAATAAAATATTATTCTATCGACCAAAAAAAAAGAAAAACAAAAAACATTACTTTTATTCTGTTTTATTGAAATGTGGAAAAACATTGCACATGAGTATTTGTTTATACGCGTTTTATATTTCATTTTGTAGTTGAATTTATTGTCCATTCAATTTTATACTTTCTTGCTGTAAGTGCCTTTCTGAGAACATAATTTTACTGTATTTGAGGAACATTTTTTAAATTAATTTTTGATTGTGTATTTATTTTGTATTTTTTTATTTTTTGAAATATTTGTTTTTATTTAAATTTCTATCACCTGATGTTTTGCTTTCAATAAGTTATTTTGCTGCTGCAAAATTAGATTTATGCTTCTCATTTCAAATCATCTTACCCTTATTAAATCAAAATATTTTTCAGAGAGATAACTTTTTTACGCAAAACTTACTCCCTACCCTCCAGAGCCACCCCCTTAAAAAATTTACATGGGAAGGAGGGTCAGTGATATATAACTTTAAAGGGGTTCTGACTCTACATTTTGACATTAAATTTTATGTATTTCTTACACTTCTTTGCCAAATAATGAATTTTTCGAAAGAAGTTTAACACATTGTGAGTTTTTGTCACTTTTATAGAAATGGTGAGTAAAACAAAGCTCACCTATGTTTAAAATATCATATGAATATTTCTGTTATTTTTTGTAAGAAGTTTGTACTCGAGTTGACACTAACTCAAAGAATATTTATTTAAACTTTCCTTATATGAGAATGTGAAAAGAACATGCAATTTTATATTCTCAGAAGTGCATCACTTGGCAGCCAACAGTTTTTTTGTCGAATTGTAAAGATAATGGGGGCGGGAATACTTGGAAAACACCCACTACATATTATGTTTTATTGATTAATTTTTCACAGAAAAGTGTGTATTTTATTTTGCAAATACAACTGAATTTTGTTCAATATACCTACAGAATACATAAATAAACCTGAAACAAAAATACATTTTTATTTAACTTATTCATACAAAACCAAATGCATATTCTGTATGTTTATTTATTTCCTATATCTCTTGCGTTGACAAAAAATTAATAAAAACAGCCGAATTTATTGTCAATATAAAGGAACTATTAGTACAAAATGTTCTAAAGTCTAAATATTTTTTTAAAAATCATATGTTTAAATACCTACATTTATTTATCTTCAAGCGGTCTATAATTTGAATTTTATTGTGGTCAACACTTGACACAGAGCGTCCGTGTTTGGAACAGAGGAGTGTGTTCCGAGTGACCTAATATTGATTCGAGATTTGAACGGAACAGGTTTGACATATGTCGTAAATTATAGCGGTAGCCTTTTATTTGTCCGAAAATTGATAAAACAAGCAGTGATTTGTTTGTGAAAGGAAAGATTGCGATCGCTTGAAGATTAAATGTTATATGGGTTTTTTTGTGCTTCGCTTCTTTCGGCCTCCAAAATTTAAGCTCAGCACAAAAAGGCACACTTCTTGGCCTAATGACATAAATATCTATTATTAGAAATTTCGAGTAATCAACTTAAAAAAAAACAATGCTAATAGATAGTCATAAATAGAATCAATCTAGCATAGGAATGTAAATTGTAGTTTCATGATATTCTTGACATTTTTGTTTCGATCGCTTTACTGTTTATTTAATTTAGAACACGGTTTTATTTTAACCTATAGGAAACAAAATTTTCCTCTTACTCTGGATTATTTCAGAAATATAAATTTTATATAGTATCAATTTGCTTATTCGTAGTGAAACACGAATTCAATTTTATCAGGAAGTTTATAGCATTGAAAGTTGATGTTTGCTTTTATCTTTGTGCTTGACCTCGTATTTGAAAGCTATCCTTGTTCCTATTTTTCGGATGATAAACAGAAAATGATAAGATACATTCTTATCTTAAACCGGCCTGACTCTATTTCGCTTCTTATCACTTAAGGCGACTTTTTTACAGTTTAAATAATTTTTAGATCTTCTTAGAGTGGCATGTTTTATGATGCCTATATAACAAAAAAAACTTGATTTCTCACTTCATTCAATATATTTGTCTTTTGGCATAACTCAATAAGAACTTGGATTGCAAGACAAGAAAACATTTTCAAGTCTTTGTTGCCAATAAAGTTTAAATAACATCTTTGAGGATTTTTCTATGTTTATTCACTTCAGATGTTGAAAGGTGAAAGAAGGGGACGAGAAACCATTAATGAATAATCTATATTTTTTCAGTTGATTTCAGGTGGATGAGATGTTCAAGTTACATAATTCAAGCCCCTACTAAAAATGTTCAATTATTCCTCTTTAAATAAATATTCTTTGTCTATTCTTCTTTAGCCTAGAGCCAGTTTCCTCAAAAAGAAATCCTCCCTGAGCATTTATTTGCACTTCGATTATTTTCTATTTCCGAATGTCGTTCCTGTTCATACGATACCAGTATACTTTATGCGCGCTTTAGATGTATCAACCAAAACATATATTTGCCCCAAAACGGATCCTGTTTACAAAATATTGGATTTCTACTTTCTCACAAAGGAAATTCTAAAATTGAGAGACCAAATCGGATTTTGGTTTGACATTGTTTATTTTAATAAGTGAGTTTTAGGTATAGAACGTAGAATAAGGGGTTTTTGATAAATGTGTCAAAATAGGGTCAGACAACTAAAGTTTCTTGTTATTATTTCAATGAAGACCAACAATCCTTAATGGGGGTTGCACAAGTTGAATTCAATTGAAGAAATGGGTCTGGGTGATTTAAGGTATCTCGGAATTTAAAAAAATTTAAAATTTCGATCTTTTCAATGTTGAATATTGAGTATAGATGCGATCCTAGATTCGACCCTTGCATTACTCCTGCCATCCCGCTTTGGAGCGTTATCGGCCCAGCTTAACTGGATAAGTTCGGCCAGCTACGTATTTTTGGATCAGATTGCAAGTCTTTGCATGGTATCCTGCTTATATTATCTTGTGTATTAGTTCATCGTGCCATACTCAGTCGATGTCCAGTTGATTCTATTATCGATCTGCTCTAGTTTTCTGATCATCGATACTCAATAGAGGGAGCTATTCTGTAGCCGAATTCTTTGTCAGAAATTAATTCGAACTTTCCAGTTCCTTTTTGAAGTTTGAACGTGATCGCTCTTTCTTGCTCCTTGCTTGCAGGTAAAGTATTGTTGCGAAGCGCTTTGTCTTTCTTCTATGAGCATGATCAATTCCGCCCGTACCATTATGGGAAGTGGTCTTAGTCTTGGAATGCAGTTGATATTAGTCAAGGCCATGACAGCCTTTCTAGGCATCTCCTCTATTTTGTTGGAAATTGCATCAAGAATTGGTTACTTTTTGACTTTCAGAACTTTGAAGATCTGCTGAATTTCCTGGGGACTGACGTTATTTTCCGTACGTCGTTGCGTGACCAGTTCACGCGATTCTCGATTCTGTGATTCTCATCTCAATCCGGGGCTGACGCTCTAAAATATTTGCGAAAACTGCAGCTTTGCCTTTATCAAAGTTTATCATCCCATCGACTGCGTATTCCGTGCACAAGGATGGTTCTCTTTTCTCTCAAATAATTCCGAATTCTGACGTCGAGTGCTCAGTAATACTGATCTCATCGGTGGTTTCTGACTTTTTTAAGGGCTTCCTTTGAGTTTGCGATGTCTTGGGCTAGTCCTAACCCATTTTAACTGGTTGCGCATTTTCCTCAAGTCTTCTATTTCCCGTAACTATGGCTTCAACTTCTCTAGACAGTTATTCGTTTGGCCTTTGTGACGTTAGTCTGGTTTTCATTCATCGATACTCTAACCAGTGCAAAGTCATAAAATTCGCACTCCTTACCTCCAGCTCGCGCTCGTCGTTGCGTGATAGAGAAAACAGGCAGCTAGGAAGTCCTACTGCCGACAGATTTTGAAAATTACCGAAGAGGTGGTCTAATTACTGTGCATTCCTGAGGCGCTTCAAGAATACACGACTGCAAGGTCTCAGCAGCCAGCTCCAGTTGCTTAGAGTTATGGGCCCATGTTTTCCATCTTTCATTGGTGCCTCTGCCTATTTTTAAAGGTGCGCTTGAGCTGATTACCTATCAAAAGCTTGCTCTCATTATCATTTGTACCGCAATGTGATCCCAGGTATATTTGGAGGTCTTCACAGTAAAACTTCTACTGGCAGGTATAGGTAGAATCGATGACGATGGCTTTTTGAGCTTTGGTTCTAGTTATAGACATTGGAGTTCCATAGATTGGAGATTCAACGTTGAGGTCACAAATTATGATGGTGGGAATCTTTTCTTGTAGTAAATCCTATAGTGGTCGTAAGTAGGTGGATCTCAATTTGGGCCCTAATTGTCTAAATCATTACAGTAACTGTCTGTATCTCGACTTCGTCGTAATATCCCATGTAGGCCTGTTTTTACTAGTATTGGTACTTCACCAGCAGCATTCGGCTCACTGAAACGGTATGTCTTGTAGCCTTCAGACGACAGTCTGTTTACATGTGTCATCTTGTCTCCTGCAGAGCCAGAATCTCGAATTACTTATTCTTCGATGTCTAGTCTATATTATTTCTAGTTTTTCGAAACGTTATTTACTTTTTAAATTTCGTAAAATATGTCTATCTATCCAATGTTTAATAAAAAATCGAAAATTCGAAAATCTTTTCTTCATATCTGAGACAACAGTTCATTTCCATTCTTATCTAAATGTACTCGTAGCCTCTCGACTAAGGGTAGCAAAATCCCTGAAGAAAAAAAAAAAAAACTTGGCTCTTCCTTATTTATAATTTTATTGACCCAAAAAGTCGAATACACAATCCCGCCCTGAGTCCGGCTGGCGTTCCAGTTTTAATCGTGGCGTATATAAAGCACAAAGGGCGAATAAAAATATTTGTACAGCTAGATAAGATCAAAATGGAAATTTTTATTTGTTTTCCCAAATGTTATTTTTTGTTGCTGCTTTCCGCCAGTTTTTCTTTCGCTTGCGTTTTCGTTGTGTAAGAATAATAAATATCGAAAACTTTTTAAAAAACCTTATGTGCTGTGCTTGTAGAAAAGAAATGTGCTTCTTTTCTTAAGATTTTCAATACGTTTTATTATTTTTTCTGCAAAGCAAAATTATCAAGCTCTTCATCAGAATACCAAAATAATCCCAGTGTATATACATACATATATATTTGTAAATTATCAAAGCTTGGAAATGCCTTCAGTTAACCACTAACGAGTCACCGATAAAATACCGCGAATACCCCAAACGACCACAATGTTCAGAAACCCCAGGAAGTGACGTAAGCTAACCAAGGTGGCGGGCTATAGGGGACACCACAATGGTGGGCACGCAGGCCACCACGTGCTGTACCACCATGGCGGCTTGCTGGGTTACCAAGGGCGCCACGTGCAAACGGCGCAGGGCCATCACCATATACAGCCCATGGTCCAAACGCAGGCTCATGGTAATGTGCCCTTGAATGCAAGTAAGTAACCTAGAGTATGTAATTTCGTTTTAAGTCGGCTACGGAAAATATTGAGTGTTTGCTAGCGGGGTAGAATGGTTCGAACCACGGTTAAAAATGGTTTACCTATTCTACTAATGTCAAATGTAAACGAAAGACGCTAACCCCGGCGTCTATTTTTGAACCAAGCTAGAAGTTTGGTTCTTACTTTGGTTCAACCTTTTCCATCGCTAGAAAACGTCTTATGTAAGCCATCTTAGCGCGCGGTATCTTAACTTACACTGTCACATGGACTTTATTGAAGTTGCTTTTCAAGTATATTATCAACTAAATGCAATTAAAATTTATTTGAGGTTATTTTAAACGGCGTTCAATTAATAAATAGATTATTGTTGTGATTAATTAAATGCTCAAATCAATTTTTAAAATATTCTCAACATTTTTCTATGGAAATATGTCAAAAATAGGGTTAATTTAGAGGAAAACTAAAAGAGGAACCTGATAAAGGCCAAATACTAGTATTCTCCGATAAACTGCGTCATTTGAATGTTAGATTATAAAACTACTCATGGTATTTGGAACACATGAAAGATGCCATCCCAGAAATTCCGAAAAATAGGTCACTTCTGCGGATGATGATATTAACTAATGTAAAATAGACCGTCATGTCCATTAGAGTTTTCAGGCCCTGAATTATTACTTATCTTATTTTCGAAATATCCGTGTAATGTGAAACTTTCTCTTCCTCGTTTTCTTTCCTTAAGTTATTCTTTGTGTCAACCATGTAAAACCCATTATTACCCAGTGTATAAGCTTATTTATAAATTATTTCCTCTCGCCCTGCCCGTATTATTTATCAAGTCTCAAGAGCATTTTTAAAGACACGCCGCGATCCTCTTTCTCTCCCAGTTTCCACTGTGTTTTTAATTAGATGCAATATTCAACTAACTTCTTGCATTTTTAATTAGCTTCTTTGCCGTCGGAGCCCGTTAAAATTAAGAGAAGAGCAGTTTCTAAACTTAACGCTCTCTCCTTTGAAGTCGGCAGGCGAGTGGAAATTAGCTAAAAATCGGCACTTCAAAACAAGGTGTTAACCTGTCAAGTGTGTTAAGCGTGTGCATACCTTAAGTGAAGCGAACTTTGTAAAATACTATCTGATGTGTTAGCCTAAGTTTTAGAAAATGCTATAGGGAAAATGAATTGGATTCCATGCAAAGTTCAATGTTTTAATAATAAATACGTGTTGTCGCCAAAAACCGATTATCACCTGGCTAATAAACCTCTATTAAACCATTCGGCGCCCATCAGAAGCAAAAACACAAAATTAATGCATAATTTACTGCCTGTTTTATAAATAGCGTTTTGCAATACATTTCGGCAGCGGCTGTCACCCCCCCTTGTATTTACCCCTAACGAATGCAAATAACCAGCATTTAAAACTCCAATTTATTATGTAGATTAGCCTTGACGTTTAGACAGTACCGGAATTAGGGAGCGCGAAACAAATAATATGTTCTGGGAATATTATACTAAATAGCTTTGGTGACAGGATAAAATTACAAAAGGTTTTCACATTAGAGGCAAAACAAACAGAAAACTCTTCTCCAGCATCTTATAGTGTATTTTTACTTCCACTGAGAGGGAAGTAAGTACAAACAGATTGTTATCGTAAAAAATTAGAATTGTAGATTTTTTGAGATTTTGGGATAGCCTTTGTTTTTGGTAGTTTCAACACTATATAATATGCAGACTCTGCAGTGTTTGGGATTATGCAGTTTTCTACTGGCCAACCTCGATCGCGTTACAGAATATGTCCGGGATACATATTTTGCCAAAAACGACCTACTTTAAGTTTGTGATAAAAATTGAATAAAATCGTTAATAATTGGATTTTCAACCAAAACTTGATAGAAATTTTGGATGCAAAAGGCAAATTCCCAGACAAATATATTGCTAATGACTGATTTCCCATATTGAAGGTAGGACCCTACATGGTCGAATGCACTATATTGATTTTATATTTTTTTTTTTATATAAATTTTCATCAGGTAATATATATTTTTTCTTATATTTGATTATCGACGTTACTTATTAAGTAAATCAACGGATTAATTAAACTTAAATAATTCCTGAGTGCGTAAGAAATACTCACCAAATTTTTCTTCTACACTAAAAATATTCAGAAAATTCTGACGCATGTATTCGAGTTTTGAGTCTGAGATATTCGGTAGATCAAACACAGAGTTAATTTTATACAATGCCAATTGGAAATTCCATTGAAGCTAGACCAAACAGACGAATCTCCACAGAATTTAACAGAAAAGCTCGATAATTTTATTAGAAAATACTTCATTAACAATTTATATCCTGCTCACAAAAGCTTGGTTAAGAAAAAAATGTTTTATATTGAAAAATCTTGAAATATGTACATTCCAAAGTACATTTTATCCTAAGGCACAATTGAATTGTAAACAACTTGGTTAATTCTATTCTGAGGTTTGTACTTCATTCATTCATAAAATTAATGTATTTGCAAAAAAAAAAGAGCAAATACTGTAATATTTCGGGAAATGATAGAAAGTATTTCCGAATAATCAAAGTTTAAGCCTTTTTTTTGTGACTATTATTATTATTTTTAGATTTGAGGCTATAAATAAATAATTCGAAGTCCTACTGTAGAACTTCGAAGAGATGAAGTCACACGCTACTTTTTTATCGTGTGAATCTCATTTAAACATGTTTCTCCGAGTTCTGTGCTCTCGCTTATAGTGCACTGACCAGAGCATAACAATCTGGAAATCGCTTTGCAATTAGCGCCAAATTTCAGGTTTCTACATTGTCTTATAAAGCGCAATCGTATCGCGTAGATCTGACCGTGCCAGAGCAATCATCATAGGCGATCACTCAATACCGAGTATGATTTATCTTCTATTCTATCCTCATTGTCGTTGATTGTACGTTTTCTGTTGACTATATAAACCAATTCTGGACCCGCAAATTCTTCCACAGTCTTGGCACACCCAGCCTCTGGAAGCATTTTCTCTTCCTCTGTTTTGTCGCTCCTTCCTGCGGTCCCTCTTTTCGGTCTCGTGTCTGCGTCGCTGTTCTTCAAAAGTCTGTGGTCCGTCGTGGACTACTCAACGCCATCAGGATCTATCATTTGCCGTCGTATCCCAATTGCTGATATCGATGCGGCAGTTTGACCTATTCCCTATCATCTTTGTAGCCATTTTGTTGACCTCCTTGATTCCGTCTTCCCTCTTTCCATTGACTGTATAAAATCTGTCGTGGAAGACATATTTCGGGCGAGCTGATCTGTCCAGCAAAGTTGATGCTTAATGATAAGGACTTCCATGCTAGTTGTTTTGGCCTCCACTAAAACACTAATGTTTGTTCGTCCGTAGTGTGTGTCTTCTTTAGCTGGTCCATGTTTCGCAGCAGTGTTGGTATTATTTTTGCAGCACTGATATGATTGTTGAAGACTCTCTCTATAAGTCGCTCGAACGCCGAGCTAGCACACTTCAAGCGATGTTGGATTTCAGCGTCACTGGTTGCATCCTCAGACAGATACCTTCCAAGGTATGGGTAGTATTCTACGTTCTACAACGTACGAGATTAGAGCCTGGTGCGGGTTGGTGCAGAATCTACATCTTGTGACCTCTAGGCCGAATCTCCTGTATGTCTGGTTGAATGCATTAATCATTGCTTGAAGATCCTCCTCTGTATTGGCCATCACGACGTTATCATCTGCCAATGATCGATGTCGTCGATACTTTCGTCTTGGCTCGTAATTTGATTAGGTTGAATAAGCCACCATCAAGTCTGTACAGGATTTCGACTTCTGGCAGCAGGTGAACCTCGACAAGGTGAAGTATGGATTTGATAAATCGAGAAAATAAGCTTGGTGCAATAACACAGCCCTGTTTAACGCCTGTAGTTATTTGGAAAAATTCTCGTTGTCCAGGACGGTTATCTGGATGTACTTTTGCTGACACCTTTGCTAATATCTTCCAAAAAGCTTCTTTGTTGACCGAATCAAATGCTTTCACTAAATCTATGAAGGCCATGTATAGAGGATGATTTTGTTCTCTGGATTTCTATTGCATTTACCTCGCACTGACAATCATGTCAGCTGTACCTCGGTTGGGTCTAAAGCCACACTGTGCCTCTGGGAAGTTCTCTTCGGCAGTTGGGATAAGATGCTTTGATAATATCCTGGCAAGTATTTTTTCTGCAACAGAAAGTAAAGATATTCCTCTGTTTTTTCCACATTGAGCATTGTTTCCCTTTTTAAAAATGGCAACTATGGAGAAGGCATCTCAAAGTTCGGCAGGTATGGTCTCAGTAATCTATGTCTTACTTATTAGGATATGGGTCTGAGCACTTAGTGTGGGACTTCCTTGTTTAAATATTTCAGCAGGAATGACGTCAATACCAGCTGACTTATTGTTCTTTAGTTGTCTCCGATTTTCAACCTCGTATGTAACGTTGGGCTTATTTTCTGATTTGAGCGAGTTTATATTTTCTTCTTTTCAATTACTATCATTAAGTTCCTGCTGGTTTTGTTTGCTGAAAAAAAAAGCGGTCATATTGTCACAACCCCTATAGGTTTCGTCCTGGGACGTCACAACAGGAGCGTGACCTGGGGGCGTAGGTGGGGTTCAGGTAGAGAGAAACTCGCTTGGTATTGGTAGAATAAGATATGTATTGAATATATAGAATAATATCACCCTAGAAATAGTACCATGACGTCTCTTCTACGGTGGGACGTACTACTTAGGCCACTCTGTATTATGTACACTCTGTACACTTGGTGTGACTGAAGAGTGAAGCTGGGTTTGAGACAGGTCCAGAAGGGCTTTTCCCGATAAAAGTAGTTTGCACTGGACTTAAGCTGCGTTCAATACTCCCAGAAGGGCCTGGTTTGAAACAGGTCCAGAAGGGCGTTTCCCAATAAAGGTAGTTTGCACTGGACCTAGTCTGCTCTCGGAAGGGCGTTTCCTATTGAAGGTAGTTTGCACTGGGAGGAGACTTAGCTAGAGGGGCTTTTCCCAATTGAGGTACTTTGCACTAGCCTTAGTCTGCCGGTAGTAGATCTCGGCGCGGTATTTATACCAAATTAATGCTGACTCGTCGACACACTTTAATAAAATTGATGTACAGAGTGGTATTTGCCTAAGTAGTTGACAATATGCATTCGAAAAAAAAAACTTTTATAAATAAAATCAAAATCACCAAGGTAGAAGAACACACCACCGGAGATGCTCCACCGATCCAAACGTCGTGAATACTGAAAATAAAGTTGAAGTCAACAATCATGTCTTTAAATAATATTCTTGTGAGCTTGAATGTCTATCCGTGCACCATCTAGATACCAGTTCAGGGTTGAAGTTACCAAAATTTATCGATGATCGGTGTTTCTTCACTTGACTAATAAGAGGTAATTGTGAAAAATGAATAGTTTTTCTCTGGATAACTACAAGCTAGGACAATGATGGCAACTAAATGCAAATTTACAATAAAATTAGAATATAAATAAAAAAATATTTTTATTTAAATTCTGCTTTAAGCTGGCAACAAAATTTAACACAATTATTGGGTCGCAAGTTCCGCTTTCATATTGAAAACTGTATTCAAAAATATAGGTGGAATACAAAGAGACAACCAATTCATAAACTTGAGTTACTCTGGTGCAAGAATAGTTTGATCCGAACAAATCTGTGTGACGTCGAAAGTTTGCAATTCTCGGAACCAATTCCGCCAGGCAAACACAGTCTGACAAAGATACAGCATAATGGTATATGCGAGATCACGAGAAATCACAATTATTTACGAAGCTAATCCAAGAAAACCGATACAAGTCACAATAAACTAATAGGCCGGTAATTCCCGAGATTTCCTCAATCCTCTTTCTTGTCTAAAAGGATCAGGGATGTTTTGATTCTGGATGCTCAGGTTGAAAAGTTTGTGATCAATATTTTGCTGCCCATTTGTATTGTCTCTGTTGTTACAGCGTCTTTGTAGCTCTTCGTCTTTTTAAGCCTATTGTAAATATCCTCCACACAAATGTCAGGAATGTCCTCTAAATACTAATTCATCAGTCTTCTATGCTCATGTTCCGCAAAATCCAAAGATCTCTGATTTGTACCAAGAGCTTCGTAAAACCTTTCCACAATACAGAGTATTTCTTGTCTATTTTTTGGTGTACATTTTTGAGCTTCAAAATCTCTTTTTTTCTATTAATTAGTTTACTTCTCATTAACTTCATGCTTCTGTTTCCTCGATTGTTTCTTGTATTTTATCATTTTTATATTTTTTCAGGTCACTCTTAATGTCTTCAGCAATGTTTCTATTCATCCCTTTTGAAGTGTCTTGGTATGCATTTTTGTCATTTCTAAGTGTTCTTCTTTGTGCCACACCTACAAGAATAGATAAAAGTTCGAGAACTTATATTGATCATTTCCTTATAAGGAAAAATAAACATGTAAAAACAACATCAAAAAAATTAATGCAATTATACTTGATAATGGTTTTAGTAATCATTTGCCTATATTGTTGAATCTTGAATTTTCTAAAATCCTGCCAAATGCTAATGCCAGAAGTAAGTTTTTTGGTAAATTTGATAATAATAAATTTTCACAATTGCTGTCATCTGAAGATTGGGAATATACTCTGCGACAAACTGATGCTGACAAAATTGCAGAAAGTATTGTATAAGCAAAATAAAATTTTATATTAAAAAAAGCAGCAACAAAATAAGTCAATTGTAAGAAGCAATTTGTCAGGCCCTGGATTTCGCAAGGGCTCCTAAATTCAGTAAGGGAAAGAGACGGCTCAAAAAAATATCCATATATAATCTTGGAAGCGAATTGGCCCTTAATAAATATAGGGACTATCGAAACAAACTTACCAAGCTCATAAGCAAAACCAAAACACATTACTATAAAACCCTTTTGGATAAACATACTAATGGCCCTAAAACAATATGATGTTATTCACAGCATAACAAATGGAAGTGATAGTGTAGCATAAATTAAACCAATCAAAGATGATAGGGATGAGGTGTAAGTGATCCTAAATCCATGGCCAATATACTCAATAAATATTTCAGTTCAGTAGGAAAAAACCTTGCGAAAAAGATAAATAAACCGAAAGAAAAAAGGTAGATTGAAGATGTCTGCGAGAATTCTATGTATTTTGCACCCATAACAGAGAGGGAACTCTTAAAAGAACTAAGCGGCCTTAAAAGTAATACTGCATGTGGGGAAGATGAGGTGATCAAAAACTAACAAAAGCCACTAATGCAGTTGATAAATACCATCTTCCAAACAATAACATTTTCAGAAATGCTGTTGTTTAAGGCTGGGGACAGGTTAAATGTTAGCAATTACCGCCCCATTGCTTCAACTAGTGTCTTGGCTAGGCTTCTTGAAAGGTGCATTAAGGAGAGACTGTGGAGCTACCTTGGAAAATATAACCTTATCCAAAAAACAATTTGGTTTTAGGAAGGGGTATGGAACCAATGTTGCAATTGACAAGGTTAGCAATCACATCCTTATTAGAGGTATTGTTCTCAACATTTTTCAATCATACTTGAGCGATAGATTACAAAAGATGAAAATAGGAGACAACTTAAGTAAAGAGGAGTTAGCGGAGTTCGGTGTTCAACTAGGTACAGTTTTGCTCTTTTTGATATATGTGAACTCTCTTACAAAAACTCTAAATAATAGAACTAAAATCTTGTGTTATGCAGCATATTAGATGGCACGTACATGTGAATTACATTGTGAATACCCTTCTGAGAATAGTCTACAAATTTTATGAATTAAGACAAATTGTCTCACAAAAAACAGTGAGATAAATTTATCAAGCCCTCGTGCAGTCCATCTTAAACTATGGCATCAGCTCTTGAGGGGCTGCATGTAAGAATGTTTTGGCCTCTTTGTTTGTGTCTTAAAAGTATAAACTTAAAGTATTGCTATTTAAAAAAAGGTTATAAAGTTCTGAAAGGCTTTTCAAGGATGCAGGATTGTTGAACATAAGACAGTATTATACTTATTGAAGATATTATTAAGAAATACTACAAAAATAAAATTATTTTACTTTATGTAAATCACAAAAAAGAAACTCGATCAATAACAAATAATGCCATAGCCCTTCCACAAACAAACTTTGCAGCTACACAAAGACACTACACCTATATCCTTCCTAAAATAATCAATTTATTACCCGCTAACTATAGATGTGTGTCATATAATAACATCAAGAAGGAACTAAACGGTTGGATAATTCAGAACTACACGGTCATTGTTTCTAATATTCATTGGTTTCGGGCAGAAGTTTTTGTAAACTTCGTCATTGTTGTGTATTGTAAACTATTTTTTATTATTTGTGTATATTACAATTATTGTTATTTTGTTGTTTATTTTAATGTAATTTTATTGTTTATTCTAATGTAGGTACACACAAATTCCTTGAGAATTCATTGTATACTCTAAACATGTACTAACTCAGAAGGTTACTGTATTATAAAGATTTGTAATATTTTAAATATGTAATGTAGTACTTTAACTTCAACTTCAACTTTTGTTCTTTTTTCTGTACTGATTTTTCGCTCTTCTGTGCTTGTCGTGTAAAGTTTCTGGTATCGTTTTTGCTATTATGTCATTTAACTTATTGATGTCGTTCCCTGTGGGATTGTTTTGGAAGGTTGTAGTGATGTACTCCGGTGCGGGTCTTACTTTTGTGTTTTATCATTTTGCCTCATTCTTACTTGGTCACTGGCTGTTGCTCATTTTTCTTCAGTACTGCGACGTCCTTGAACATATGTCCCTTATCTGTTGTGAAGTAATCTGTTTATATTTTATATTTTACTTTAGTGTTTATTATGGTAAATCTGCGTGAAACTACTATTTTAGAAGATGGGAAATTTAACTGAACTTAAATTATAGATTTTCCAAAAATGTCAAAAAAACAAGAGAAGAAGAAGAAGAAAATTCTTGCACGTTTTAAGTCATTATCATATTTCTATATTGTATGGTTTATGTCTGACATGCTGATCATTCTGTTTTCTACTAAGGTGGCACAAATATCTTTTTTCCACCACTTCTTTTTTTACTTTTCTCCTTTTTTAGCCCATGCTTATGTGTCTGAGATGTTCCGACCGCATTCTGTAGGCACCCATCCAACCTCCACCCCGACATCACGTTGCTCGACATCCTGTACGCCAACGTGCCGGTAACTTTATTACCTTTATGAAGTTCATTAAAAACATTTTGAAATTCACATATATTAATTTTAAATTATTTTCGTCGTTTGAAAATGAAAATGGAATTCATGGGTTAAAGGTAGCCATATTTTATATTAAATTTGTTATTATCTAAAACAACAAGAAAACATCAATAACGTAAAATTATATTGGTTTATGTTTATATTATTTGGAATTGGATTTATTTGTTGAACAATAATGGAGCAATTACTTTCAGATTGAATCGCAGTTTACACAGAATTGTATGTGCCACAGTCGAGTTTCCCAAATTTAATTATTCTATAGGCATATTTGTCTTTGAAAATTGATTATGTTTTTCATATTTTTCTAACGGCCCGTACCTGTATAACGATGTGTGCGATATCGGAAATCGAAAGTAATTTATTTGATTGG
Organism: Ceutorhynchus assimilis; assembly: GCA_917834065.1. Taxonomy (NCBI): domain Eukaryota; kingdom Metazoa; phylum Arthropoda; class Insecta; order Coleoptera; family Curculionidae; genus Ceutorhynchus; species Ceutorhynchus assimilis. Next base: position 100,210,761 of record OU892277.1, read on the forward strand.
CTTTTGCGTGAACTCATCAGATTAGATGCTATGGCAGAGATAGTTTCCATTATATAGTTGCTGAATGGTTCTTTGTATAGTTTATACAATGACATATTAGAAATAGAAGTTTTTGTTGAGGTGAGGCTTTATTCCTTGAAGCAATCGAAGTTGATTTTTTCTATTGTTATTGGATTGAAAAAAATTAAAAGTCCATCAAATACCTGCGTACGTCAGTTTTAAAATGAACTTTGTTCGATAAGAGCAAAGTTAATTTAGTTTTGAGCGGTAATGTTTTGTTTTGAATAAATATTTGTCTTCGAAAACCCCTCAATTAAAATAAACTTGCATATTTTGAGTAACTTTTCTTGTTCCTTGTCTACTATAAATATAATAATTGAAAATGGAGAGAAAGTTAAGGAAAATTGGAGGATTAAGAATTTTGGTCTTGGGCGGGATTCGAACCCGCGTCTTCAGCATTGCCGGTGCTACGCTCTAACTAACTAAGCCACCACGACCATACAGATCTTTTTGATTTTTGTTTGGTATTGTTAGAGGAAGTTGCATGGTTCTCCGCTCATCGCCAAACTTCTCAATCCTCCAATAGACCCACATATTATTATGGCATGGGGTTCGAATCCCGCCCAAGACCAAAATTTTTAATCCTCCAATTTTCCTTAACTTTCTCTTCATTTTCAATTTCCACGCTTTTCGGTTGTTGTAACCGACAAGACTTCATTTTCTTTTAACATTGCTTATGCGGACATTGCATACACCGAGTTTTAACACACATGGATGAATATGATTATAAATAGTGACATCGCAATCAGGTTTCAAAGGTTTCAAATTTTTAGCGTTTTTGTTATAGTACTTGCTGTAAATACAATACTTATTTTTCAACTTTTCTAATACATTTTCACACATACATGGTTTCAACAAGTCACTACTAATTGATTATTTGGTTTTACATATTCTGCTCATGAGCAACTGGGAGGGAGAAAAACCTATATGCTTCAATGGTGAGTCAAGAAACTGAAGCAACGCAATTTCAATATCTTCATTATTTTCCAACGATTTTTTAAGAATATTTTTTCCAATGTCTACTCCTTTTTCGGCTAAGCCATTAGAACGCATGTAATTCGGGCTTATGGTGACAATATTGAAATTCTATGCTTTAGCAAAATTCCTGAATTCAAAACTATTAAACGGGACATTGTCTGAAACTTCACTATCTGGAGCGCCAAAAATACTAAAAACCCTTTTTAAAGAATTTATAATAGATTTAATCGATTTAACGTTTATACTACATAACTCAAGCCAGTTCGAGTATGAATCAAAAATGACCAGTTAACTTTGTCCAGAAAACGTAAAAATATCAAGGACAAGCCTCTCCCAAGGTCGTTCAGGTATTGGATATAAAATTATTGATTCTTTCTGTTGCTTCGGAGAATTAGTTTCACAAATTTTGCATAATTTATTTTTATTTTCAGTATCTTCATCGATACCCTGCCAGTAAAATATTTGACGCACACGCCCTTTAGATTTCTCGATTCCTACATGACCCTCATGTAAAAGATCTAACATTTCAAACCGGAGAGACATAGGCACAACAATTTTTTCAGAAAATAATAACAACCCATCTGCGAAAGTTAAATTATCCTTGATTTTAAAATAATGTTGAATAAAATCTGGCAATAGCTGTTCATTTTCTGGCCACCCATTTAAGCAGTAATCTATTAATATTTTTAGTTGTAGTTCATTTTTGGTTTCCACTCTAAATTGCTGTTTTCGCTCATCTGACATTGCCATATTCTTTATTACTGAATGAATTGCAAAGTTAAATTCCCTATCATTTTTCAAATCTGATTCCGATAAAAACGCTCTTGATAATGTATCACCGATATACAGGTACTTACCAGGCTTGTAAGTAACATGTAAATCATAATTTAAGAGCCTTAATCGCATTTTTTGCAAGCGAGGTGTTATTGAAGCTAAATCTTTTTTCATTATAGAATCCAAAGGCTTGTGATCAGAGTTAATTTTAACATTTCTTAGACCGTAAATGAAAAAGTGAAATTTATGAACTGCAAATACAATGGCCAGCATCTCTTTCTCAATTTGAGCATATTTCTGTTATGTTGGTGTTAAGCCTCTTGAAGCAAATGTAATTGGATGCCATTTTTGTAATAAGGACGCACCCAGACCGTCCTTTGAAGCATCGGTTCCAATTTCCACATCTATTGAGGGATCAAAAGATTTTAGTACAGGGCAATTGTTAAGAAATGCTTAAGTTGAGAAGGTGATTGCTCTTGCTTGGTAGACCAGTGGAATGTGGCATCTTGCTTTTTCAACTCCCGGAGAGGCATAGTAACTTTGGACAAGTTAGGTAGAAATTTGCCCAAAAACTTGGCCATTCCCAAAATTCTTAAAACTCCATTTTTGTCAGTCGAAGTTGGCAAATCTATTATAGATTTTACATAGTTTTTGTTGAGTTCAACACCATTTTTAGAATAAATTTGATCCATGAACTTGACAGATTCTGATTTAAATTGAATTTTTGAACCATTGAATTTGATTTTGTATTTTAAAGCACGTTCTAGAACTAACTGAAGGTTTCTGTCATGGTCAAGCTCATTACCGCCAGTTATAATTAAATCATCAAAGTAAAGGCCTACTCCTCCAAGGTCACCAAATATTTCAAAGTTTTTTCTTTGGAAGACTTCAGGCGCAAAACAAATGCCAAAAGGCAACCTAAGAAATCTATAACGCCCAAAAAGCTTACCAAATGTTGTATAATCCGCGCTCTGGTCATCAATTTTCACCTGGAAGTAACCATCTTTCATGTCAAGAACTGTAAAGTATTTTTTGTCACACAATTTGCCAGCAATTTCTTCAGCTGTAGGTATTAAAAAATGTTCGCCTTTTATCGCATTATTTAAATATTTGGGGTCTAAGCAAAGTCGCAAGTTATGATTTTTTTTTTCGACAATTACTAGCGGGTTCAGCCACTCAGTAGGACGTTCAATTTTTTCAATTACACGTTGTGGTTCGAGTTTTTCTAACTTGCATTTTAATCCGTGATGGAGTGTTTTAGGAACCTTTCTGGGAGGCTGAACATGCGGAATTGCGTCATTTTTCAAGGTTATATGGTGGCTTGTGGGAAACTCCCCCAGGCCATCAAAACAAGATTTATAAACTTTAATGACACTCTCTAATCGACGCTAAACGTTTTAATAAACTTAGAGATAAACAACCTGGTAACCCAAGTAAAGGCAGTTGGTCCTCAGCATCAACAACAATGAAATCAACTAGCGACTCAATGCCATTGACTCTGCACAACAAACTGAACTCTCCAAGGGGTTTGATCTTAAAGCTTTCGCTACCATATGAAATTAAAGTAACTTTTGTGGACTTCAAGGCATTAATAAAATTTAACTTTTCCAAAATATGCAGTGATAAAACACTCACCTCTACTCCAGTATCAAGTTTAGAATCTACTTGCCCTTGTCCTATGTTAACTTTTTGCTTCCAAACTTTCTCTTGTGAATTAGATTTTTACACATTTTTCTTCAATGAATCAATTATTTTAACAGAATTTACATAAAATTGCCCATCACTACTTTCTGATTCATCACTACTTTCATTAGATTCATTCTTCTCTACATCATGCACTTTTTTCTTCAAGTTTTTTCCAGATTTTCTATTTTCTTTTACTCAATTTGTACACACAGCTGCAAAATGATTTCTGTTCTGGCATTTTGCACAACTTTTTCCCCAGGCTGGACATTTACCATTTTTCAAGTGTTTGTATCCACAAAACTTGCACATGATTGAAGACTGTGGTACTCCAGTCGATCTAGACATTGACGACGACGCAAAACTAGAATGCACTCTATCTCTATTTATCGCGCTAACTGAAGCTTCGCTTTGTAGCACTTTAACTTGGGTTTTGCTAATCTCAGAGGCACGACACATTTCTATAGCTTTAATCAAGTCAAGCTTACTCTCTCAAAAGCCTTTCCTGAGTATTTTTGTCAGCAACGCCTATCACAATTCTATCTCTAACCATGTCATCTTGGTCCTTGTAGCTTGTCATTTTTACAGCTTCTCTCAGCTCTGTCAGAAAACTGTCAAATAACTGGTCTTCTTTTTGCATAATGCCATTAAATTTGAATCGCTCTAAGATAATGTTGGCTTGTGACCAGCAATAGTTTTTAAATTTCTGTAATATTAATTTTAACGATTTTTTCTATGCATCTGTATACGAAAAACTATTATGTAACCCAAGGCCATCATTTCCAATGAGATTTAGAAACACAGCTATTTGAATTTCCTCATCTTTATTCTTTAACCCAGCCACAGTTAAGAAAACTTCGAATTTTTGTTCAAACCGCTTTCAATTTTCAGCTACATTATCGTCTAAACTAAGTTGTTCTGGTGGGCGGAACAAACTCTCCATTTTTCCTAGACCAATTCAAACATTTTCTAGAATTATCGACGAAGAGTAGCACAATTTTTTCTTAAAACTTCTAGGATGCAATACGTACGTAAGTATTAAGTGAAGATCGTCTACTATGGGGTGCATCGAGCGCAATACAGATCACTAGTTTCTAGGGTGCAACAAGCGCACTATTTTTCACGAAATCGAGATTTCCCGAGATGTCTACTACCTGACACCATGTCATATCCTGGTGATTTCGGGATAGAGCACAACTAATAGAAATAATAGATGACCAATTATTTGACAACGTGGATCTAATCTGTGACCTTTTACAAACTGGTTGACATCCGACCTGGTGTCCTGATGTTGCCACCATGTACTACATAACACATTCAATAACTAACTAGACTAGAACTAAAGCAATAATACTAATTATCTCACAAGACCAAAATTTTTAATTCCTCCAATTTTCCTTAACTTTCTCTTCATTTTCAATTTCCACGCTTTTCGGTTTTTGTAACCGACAAAACTTCATTTCCTTTCCTTTCATAAATATAATATTTGATAATTTATGTTTATTAATTTGCTTGACCAGGTCTTGGGCAAAATACAGGCGATTTGCTCAGGCAAATGCAAAGTTATTTAAAATTCAGACGGGTGCTTTTAACTACGAAGATACGATTAACTAAAACATTTGCTTTGTAGTTTTTATATTCATAAAGCTGTCTTGTGCATATTGCCTCTCTAAAAAGTTTTAAGTTTTAAATGTAAATTATTGTCCGCCAGTGTTAAAAATAAAGTTTTGAGAGTTTGTAAAGAATTGCCTTAATGCACAAAGAGTTCCTGAATAAGTTTAATTTTTAAAATTACGTCTAAAAAATTACTCTACTAAAAGTACGCGAAATTGTCGTTTAATACAACTAGCTAGGGAGTCACAAGTTTGGGTTGCTCTTTTACAGTCGACTGGAGAGCTACAAGTTTTTCTCGAAAAGTCTAAAATACCTCCAATTTTTAATTATTCGCGTGGCCCTCAAAACTCCTTCCGCGCTTCTTTTCTCTTTTTCCGGTTTTATTTTATTCGCTAGTTTGGAGTTGGGAAAACTCGAACTTAAGCAAACGACAGTTTTGCATAAGTAACAAGTTTAGTGGCACTTAAACGAAATATATTAGCGTTAGTCTTTTGTTTTTCTCGGCTTAAGTTATACTTTTACAGAACGCGGCATAGCAGCGAAGCGGCGGGCGGCGACTCGTCTTTTAAGCTGCGCTGCACGGATTAATTTCTTAATAACTTTCTTGGTAAATTATTTTGTAGCTGGGTGTATTTTTTCGAGAAATAATGAATTTTTGTTTGCGTATAAAACACATAAAAATAATCTCATTCTTTAAATTTATCATGCTGTAGGTACTTAGAAAACACTAACTCAAAAGTAGGTGTCTCAAAGTTATTTTTAACTTTTATCTTTATTTTTTTGGATCTAAGCTCAGCAGTTTGATTATTCTCAAAACGGAGTGCTTTTCTTAAAAGCTGCCCCCATATTACAATAATTAAAAATCTATTTTCACATCAGATAATTGATTCATATATTGTGTCTTGTTGATCTATTATCTATCCACAAGTAAGGATCTGAGTTTTATTTTGTTTTAATTTGATTGATTGGTCAGAACTGATAATGTTGATACGTTAGGTAAATAATACAAAAAAAAAAACTAAATAAGATAACATAATTGATTGTTGAATGACATAGATTAGATCTCTCATTAGTAATAAACAATTTATCGATATATTGATAGATTACAGTCGTTAATTCTGACGCACCTGTACCAGGATCAAAGATTTGCTAGAAAATCTTCAAGAGCTATTAAAAAACTGTTAGTGGTTTAAACTAACATTTTTCCGTGAACAAATTCTAGTAATTTTCCATTGTCACGTAGCACAATGGAAACTTATAATAAAAACAAATTATTATACAAAAAGTGTGGGTCCTGTCTAATAGTTTTATTTCGTTTCAGAAAAGTTTTAATAACTGGTTATTAAATTTAATGGAACAAAGTTTTTTAGGCTATATATACTACGTTAAAAGGAGACAGGAAAATTACCATTTTGTATAATACAAGAAGTTATTAATATTTTTGGGGACCTAGATTATACATGTGTTCACATTAAAAATAAAAGATTAGTATCTGAAACAAGGAAAAAATACTGTTTCGTCTTAAATAATGTTCTGAGGAAATATTTTCAATTTATCAAAGTTAATAACACAACTCGTCAAGATGCAAAAAAAAATATTTCCCCAGCAAATAAGTCGAATATAAAGTAAATGGGTACTGCCTACCAATCTTATCCTTGAAATCTCCTGTGGTATAATATACCCAGGTTTGTTCAGCAAGATTTATCGGTGTGAATTTTTATTATATCTTTTTTTAACAAATCTTCTAATAAACGAAATCAAAAACAAATAGGACTTACATTGTGGAAACTTACTAAATTTTACTTACTTGACATGCGCCCAACAAAAGCAAAATTAGGGAAATTTAAGGGAAGCTGTGATATGTGAAATAAATAAAAAATGTGTGAAACGTCTTATTTATTATTAAAGAAAACCGTACCGTTCTCGACCTGGATCTCGCGAGGGGAAGGAGCACGGCAGAGAAACCCTGAATCTACATTCCCCAAAAATCAAAACATACTCTGTCATATTAATAATAATTGTGAGTAAATAAAAGTTTAAATTACCGCCCCTATTCTTGTGCTGAAAATTTAAATTCCATACACTACATTCGATTAACAACACATTCAATACTGAAGAGTTTTTGGTTAGTTAGCCAGTCTGCCAGCAGGTACTGAGGTCCCATTCGGGAGGCTACTCAGCTATAGTTATTATTTTGAGCCAATATCTCTAGATTGATTTTTCAATTTGTTTGCTAGGATATTCGCACGTCAGGGTAGATAAGTGTTAGTAGATTCAACATGGCCCTAATGCACGCTCTGAATACCAGAAATTGAAATACCAGCACAAAAGACAGTACATAATTTTTTTAAGTTTTAATTTACTTTCTATCTGCGTTGTTCCCAGCATGAAACGATTTTTGTTGAATACGTGAACAATGCACATGTTATAAAAAAGGTACTATAAATAAACAAAAAAACATAAAAATGAAAAAAAAAAATACTTGCATAAATTGAACTCTCAAAAACAAATAACATTTATTCAACTGACCTGTGAATGCTTCTTATGACACACAAACTAATCACTCACAAATTGGATTGAACAATCAGTTCAATACAAAATTAAAATTGAATTATGAACAATGGCGGACACTTAGCTTGTTCTCTAGTCTCTCATTTTCTTCTATGTAACCTTCGGTACCTTTCTGTGGCGCGCCCCCGTTCCCATAAATTTCACAGCGCATACATGGTTGAAACATTTACCATTTGCTTTTCTATAGTATTTTTTTTTTTTTTAAATTTAAGATTTGAAGAGATAATATTGTAAATAGGTAGTTTTTCTCACTCCTGTAAACCTGTTTCTCAGAGTTGGTTTGCTTTTGTTAATATTGCACTGGTGAGAGCTAATGGGCTCGAAACCGGTATGCAATTAGGTACCCAATGAATGTGATTTTAGGTTTCTCCATTGTCTTGTAGAACAAAACCACACGTATTGTGTAATTTGGTTGTGACCAAAACAATACAAACTCATCGTATGAGTTATTAACTGTGTGTTTGGACCTTCAGTTAAACACTTGTTTTTTCCGCAGTTTTGATCTGTCTATCGCACCCCTCCAAAAATTAATTTCAGTTGCCTTCAGTATTTTTGCGGTTCTATTTTTTTGTGACTAGACTTCTGAACTATATGTGACTATGCTTTTGAAGAGTTTGTTTTTTTTGTTGATATTTTGGTCCCACAGTACTCAATTTAGTAAGAATATTGCCGTCTTTATGTATTCCGATCTTCAATTACTTCATCTAGGGTTTCCTTATGCGAGATCTTCACTCCCAAATCTATGTTTCCAGTGTATTATCTTGTATATATCTTACCCTTTATTAAATTTCAGGATTCGTTGCTCTCCTCCTATGTCATATCTACTTCCAAACCCCATTTCTTGTACCATGTACTTTTGGTTATTTATTTAAATATATTTTTTTATTTATTCATACGGGAAAACCCCATTAACTGTTACAATAGATCAATATAAACTTAGGTTAGGCTTACAAAATATAAAATATCAAGAAATAATACATAATAAATAACACAAAACAATGATAAAATCCAAAACAGCAATAAAATTCACACTTATCAGATAACAATCAAAACAAAAAAGAACAACGTACCAATCAAACAGCTTCTTAAATTTCTAACAACCCATTACAGCCAATGTATAGTTAAAAACTATAAATAAAAATTAACGCTGCTTTAAAGTATGCTTGAATTGACCTATGGATATATCAGAAATATCAACATTGATTTCATTCAACATGGACAAATATCTATCAATAGGGCTCATAATACCCTATGTTGTTCTGTGAAACGGTATATGAAACGTTGATATCGGAGACCTCTGTAAGAAATGTTAAGCCTCACCCAACCCAGGAGATTGGGACAATCGATTTGCCCATTTAATAATTTATAAATGAATATGGCACCAAACATATCTCTCCGAACACTGAGTGGAGCGAATGACATTTCTTGTTCAATCATAGTGTAGTCATGGCCAACTATTCTGCTGTTGTTTCTATAAGCACAGTATATGAGAAACTTATGTCGAATCCTCTCAACAAAACCAATGTGATTCAGAAAATATAGCGACCATACCACCGAACAGTACTCTAAGGTGGACCTACCCAGAGAGCAATATACCAGCCTAGTAGACTCGACTGAAAAATATTTGCAATTTCTCAGAACAAAGCCTAGCATCTTTCAACCCTTTACCGAGATTGTATTAATATGTTCAATAAATGATAACTTTTCATCCAGAATCACTCCTAAATCCTTAACCCTAGACACATAATGCAACTCTTTATCAACATTCAAGTAAGTAAGTAGTAAGGTTATCATAATCCTGTGTACTTAATTATTGGTCGTCTGAAAAGCATAGAGTATATCGATAGTATTTGTTGACCGGTACTACTCATTTTTCAATCTCACAAATACATTATTCAAAATTGAATTTTCATTGAGGTTATTTTTAATAGTGTATATAAAAAACACAAACAAGTGTTTGCTAACATTCCTATCAGTAAATAAAACCTTGCTTAAATTTATTTTCCTTTTATCTGTCTACTGGCCTACTTTTTCCATTTCTGAAATAAGAGAACATCGGAATCGCCCGAGATGCTCCTTTATTTATCCTTTGTAGCTTTGATCTTTATTGTGTGCACTTTTCTTATGCCGTTTGTTATGGTATCGTTTTGCAAAAGGGGGACTTTTGTGAAATCCCAACATCGCTCTGCTCTTTGTTTTTGGCTGGGGGAACTTTTTTTGGATATTTTACCTTAAGCTGTTGTTTGTCATTTAATTTAACAGACAAAGTCGGCTTCAGAATAAAAAAATTATAAAGTCTGCCTTTTGAATCGTGGATAATGATGGCTGATACAATAGGCGAGGCGATCTTAAATTTAACTGAAGTAGACTTTGTAATACTTGATATTTTGAATGTCACCTTTGTCATATAGGTCTAATAAGTGAAAAATAAATGCAATACCCTTGATCCTGTAACGCATTTACCCATATTTGTTCAAAGACGGTAGGCATAATAATGTTTTGATGAATAGAAAACTTTGGACGTCCATTACCCTTCGGTTTATTATCAAATCGTTTCGATTGTCGTTTATCTGCAATCGTTAGCAACAAATTTTGTGGTTGTCGAACACAAATTTCCTAGATGACATTTCAAATTACTTAATTAAGGGGACGTGATGCTGTTCATGGTGAGCTTCCAAACTTTTGGAATGGTTTACTGAAGATGTTTCTTCCTCCCTGTCATGGTGAAAGGCAGGCTTGCTGCTTATGTTTCCCTTTCTGTCTGGGAATGGTTCTTTTCGGCAAAAGACTTCCTGTGCGACATCTCGGATTGAGAGATCGGGGGTAACTTTTTGCCGCGCGAGGCCCTCAGTGTCTAATTCGAGGTCTCGGTGTAGTGTCACGTTTCTCATGTACCAAGATACTGCCGCTATAAGGCGGAGGGTATTGTTTTGAATAATGGTGATTATTTCGATGTAGTTGGCTGCTGCAGTGGATCATGTCGCGGATCCGTAGGTGAGGATGGACCTGAGCATAGATTTGTGTAGTAGAAGTTTGTTCCTGACGGTCAGCAGTTCTTTGTTTTCCTTTTGGCGTTGGAAATGCGCAGGTTAGGCTCAGGTCATATTGGAGGCTGAGATAGGTTACCTTGCTTTTTCAAGGGATTTCCTCGTTGGATATTCTCACGTGTCCCTGAGGTGTGTGGCGGGTTTGACCGAGTTCATTTTGAGTTTCTCAAGAGCGTTGTTGTAGGGAGAGGTCAGTCCGAGACTCGTATCTCTTGTGATGACAGCGGTGTCGTTAGTGAAGAGAGTTACTTGGGTGTCGAGTCCAGCCTGGAAGGAAAATGTCGTGGCTATATAATTTGTAGTGTAGAGGATGGTAGAGAGACTTGGAGGACTCCAGTGGTCATCCATCCGTTCGGTTGGTGATGAGCGCATCGATGAGGTGTTCTATCAGCAGAAATTTGGAAATGAGGCCTGAGTGCCATACCTTGTCGAAGGGTTTGCAGATGTCAAAGGTCATTCCAGTTGTGATGCTTTTGTACCAACCCCTTTCTAATGTACCTGGCGAGACATGATGTTTTTTGCATAGTGGAGTGGCTGATTCTGAACACCAACTGTTGCACTGGGATCCGCTTGCGTTTTTCAGGTAGTTCAAAGGACTATCTTTTCTGCTATTTTGCTGATGCTCGATAGCAGGTTGGTTGGTTCACATTTGGGTGGCAGGTTGGAGATTGTGTTCTTCTTGTGGATGAGGTTGGCGTTGGCTTTCTTCCATTGTGTGGAGGAGCTTTAAATTTTCAACATGCCGTTCACAATGTTTGTTAGTCCCACGACCTGTTTGACGAGGCAGCGGCGCAAACCTTTTTGTTGATTTTGTCTGTACCTGACGTCTGCTTGATGCTAGCTCTGTTTATCAGGTCTTGGACCTTGGTGTGGTTTGTTGCTTAATGAAAGTAGTACTTTTGTTCAGTAGTGTAAATATAGCTCAATGGCTCAGTCCGCTATCAAAATCGGACATGGAAGCACCTCTGGAGCCAGGAAGAAATTCCAACCATCGTGAGGCCATTAATCCCGAATGAGAACACTTCATCAATATAGCTCAATAAGCGAAACATTGCTACCGTTAAAAGCAAATACAAAATCCAAATTTTCATCAATAAAAATTCCTTGCTTGAATTGGAAAAGCCCATTATCATTTATTTTCTAACTGAATTAATTTACAGAAATAACTTAATATGTCTCACCTTTCTTTTATGCTCTGAGTTGGAATTTTTTATTTGTTCCGCTTCGGAATATTTTGTCATAGAGAATGCTTTCAAGGTACAACTCATGTCTGACAATTCCAATTTATACAAACTAGTTTCAAGTTTTCAGATCATGAAACTTGGATGGGTTAGTTAATTTTGACTAAATAATTACTCAACAAAAGGTTCGTTCCAAGGATAAATTCCACCCATTTTTAAGACGCGACAACTTTTTAATAAATTAACGGAAAAATATGCCGTATTCACCATTTTTGAAAGCGTTAATCATCTGCTTTACCCAAAAAAAATATAGAATTTGAGTGATTTTTTCATACAGGGTGATATAGGAAGTGCGGTAAAAATACAAAATTTCTGTTGCTACCCCATTTCTTTAATTATCTTTATTTTTTTTTCTAGGCATACCCGAATGATTATTATGTTCATCTCTCGAAATGTTTTTCCATTTTTTCTTATATCTTTTTTTGTTTATAAAATAATGCAAATTTAGTGTTATAATGACACCCAGAGCTTCAAATCCATCGTGAACAAGTTTAAGCAGTAACTTTTAGAATCCGCTAGTTTAAACAAGATAGAGACCTGCGGTTTGCGGCATTCGATTCGTCATGAAAAATTAGCCCGGGAATGTGGAATCAAAAAAAATCTACCTCTACGAGTTTAGCAGATAACCCCAATTCCCATCTTCAATGGGACACCCTGTACAGGGTGTCCCCAAATCGTATGCTTTTTGGATGATGCCAACTTACTGTATGATCGGTTTTACAAAATAAACAAATTGAATACCTACCTTTATTAAATAGCGAAATTCAAAGGAGACTACACAATCACTTGGTGATTGATTTGGGGACAACATGTATACAAGTAAAAATTCGTCCAAAATGTTAGCAAATAAAAATAATTATTCTCCAACGACCTGTTGATGGAGAAAATATCTAGAAATTGAGGCACAATTGTTTTATGGGCTTACAAATTATGACGTAACTTTCTGAAAAAACGAATGACAAAAAAAACCTCGAAAATGTTTGTTGGAATTACATTGCAGAAGTGATATACAGCCTTCAAAGTAAGTTGAAATTTATTTCCCGTCCTTGATACTCTCTGTAGTAAACGGCATAATTATGCAAAACTCGAAATTTCAAGTTTAAAATATCCTCGCACACCCTGTGTGTTTTGTATAAAGCTTTTTCACGTCAGTTAGTTTTAATTGTGATCATAGCAAGTAAATTTATACTATCAAATCCTAAAAGTCTAAAGCAATGACTTGTTCACGATGGGTTTGAAGCTCTGGGTGGCATCATTACACTTATGCCCGTTTTGTTCATCTTCAGATAAAATTGCTGGTAACTATCTGCAAGATAAAATCACCGTTCAATAATTCTATTGGTCGGCGGATAACTAACCCCCCAATGGTAGTACAAATTGCGTTCTCATTCTTCAGATTGCATACCTGACAGTTTATCAGAAGGTAAATGAATCGGCCCTCAATTTGCAAAATGATGCAAAAATGGTGAAAACGGCATATTTTTCCAGTAATTTATTATCAAAAAGTTGCCGCGTTTCAAAATTTGGTAAAATTTATGCTTGGAACGAACCTATTGTTGACTACTTTATTTTAAATGGGTAGAAAAATTCGCGCGATAAAAGAAAATGTTTAATTTAACATTGTGAAAAGTTCCTGAAGTTTGCCAAATAATTATAATAAAAAAAGGTGCCAAATCCGTATGTGTTTGAAAGTGGAAATTTTATAAGAAAAGTTTAAACAGGAAGTTGAGGAGAATAACTCACGTTCCACCAGAAGGAAAGAGAAAATAACTAAATATATTTTCCAAAAACAAAACAAAAGGACTGATGGAATGCGCGGCACATAAAAGATTAGGAAATATATTTTATTTGGACAATAAAGTGGTAATTGGATAAGACGAATACGTAATGCCGCCTCGGAAGTCGTGACCTTTTTAAAACATAGAGACAGCGAAATATGGCGACCGCGGGCAACACTAATTTATTGTACAAGATGTCTTCGGGGTATTTTCCGCGGTATTACATTTCCTTAAATTTATTAAGTAATTTTTATAAATTATGTTATGCACTTCGTTATAGTGCATTCTGTACGACCGGGGGAGATAAGGTATTCAGAATTTATTAAGTTGTTGAAAGTGGTTGAAATACGACCTTACTGAAAGATAAATTTCAATTTCATATTAATCCATGTAGCTTAACGTTAATGATAAAATAATTAACGTTTGATATAGTATTTTCTATTAGATGAAATTGCATTAGTCACACAAACCCAATAAACTAGCACCGGATGTCGTGCATTAAAATAAACATTGAAGCTACGTTTTCAATCGAAATTTTAATAATTGGTAATGTTATGGTCTTGAAAAATGACAAGGCTTAGAAAGAAAACAAAACAAGCACCAAGTTTTAAACATTTTCGTGCTTTAAAGCTCACCCAAAAAGTGTTTTCCCCGCGTATTGCTAATTGGCAAATACCCAGTCTCTAACCATTCAAGAATGCTTTTGTTGTTAGTTTGTTAATTTTCGTATTATCCTTTAGCTTCAGTGCTAAGGATTTAATTAGCTGCGCTTGTTTATAATCTTCTCGAGAATTAAGTTAATCTTTTTAAAGCTTTGTGCCAAATTTATAACAACGCGAATGGTTTAAAGTATTATAAATAAAGTTTTAATAAGATTTACGAGGGCAAATTAGGAGAAGAGGAAATTTTGTTTCCATGCTTAGAAGTGGCAATGTCTTTATTGAAACTAACAATCAAAAATTACAAAGCTAAATTTAAATATAATATCCTTTTAATTAAGCCGTACAAAAAAGTTTAAATTGCTGGATTAATTTAGAAGTCTTTTGAGTTTTTGTGTAGCAAATATTATTTTTATGAAAAGTTTTCTCGTTAGTGAAAAACCTTGTGCTGGAAAAAACCAGAAGGCGTCATTTAACCTGTAATTTATAGGGCTTTTAGTTTAAATACCAGATTTAAATAGTTTTCAATTTTATTATAAAGAGTCAGTATGATTAATTAATTTGAAAAAGATAAAAATTTGTTTTCGTACGGTCAAAAACTTCATCTTTTTTGTAATGATGAAAACGTTGCGTTCTAAGATTAATAGGAAAATTTCGTGCGCCGTGGACACTTTTCTTTTCCACTCTTTTATTAATCAGCAAAAAGTTTCATGGCCGAGGCGCTACAGCTATTAAAATTGACGTTTTTTTTTTTTGCATTAGCGGCTAGGGATTCAGAAACTTAAGTAAATATAATAAATAAATCATGGAAAATTTCCCATTGGGACGAGCTTTTACCCTCAGATTAATGTCGTCGATCTCCCCAATTTTAAATGCCTTTTAATACAACTTTTCTTGCGCTTTTGTTACGTCTTATATACGCCGAAAAAGCAGCCTAACAAAACATTGTTTGACATTTTAACGAGTTTCTTTGCGAGAAATTTCGCTGTCTGCTCTGTTCCTTGAAAAGCAAGCTCATTAACTGCCACTGTAAGTTCATTGAATAGATTCAACCTAATTTTGTTAATAACTTTTTGTTATTATCTTGTGGGCTTATGCTTATGATCTTTGCGTGCTAGTTTATCTTTTAACAAAGTTAATTAAAGCGTATATGTCGAGAGATTAAGTAAACACCGTTGTTATAGCAAAAACTTGAGTTGGAAACTTATTGGTATAGTCTGCGATATCTTTCAAGTTCCGAGCCATCTGTTAAGTACTGAAACATAGTAACACGACCTTATTACGGAATTTAAATCCTACCCTATGAATTTTCAATTTGCGTTGGATTTTTTCCAAAATACCTCTCAGCCTTTATGTACGTGCAACCTTAAATGAAATTTACACTCTGATGGTTTATTTTGGATTTAGTGGCGATTTTAGATGGTCTCAGATTTATTGTTTTATTTTATTACAAAAATCCAAACCTAAGAACGCACTTGTCCAAGTTCAAAAGCTATTAATAATTTTTAATGGTATCCGATAATTTATGTTTTTAACTAGCAGACGGGCGCGATATAAATTTATTAATTAAACGGCCAATTTATCGGATAACTTTTTGGGATATGATATAATAAATCCCCTTACGATGTTTTGGCATTAAAAAGATCCGAGTGGAATATTTATTTGTTAAACTTTATTTATGTATTAAGTTATGTTTTGTGCCGGTTCCTGAATAATACATTTGTACATACTTATCAATATTGGGAGTGAAAGCCACCAAAGGAAATAATCGAAAATTTATATTGATGTACCTAACCAATATTATGAGATATAATATGTGTGACGTATATAAAGAGTGGCAAAAAATGTAACCAACATCATTTAAGATACTTTTGGAAATGTAAAAAATTTACATATTTGTTGGCATGCTTTTAGCAAGCATGCAGCAACCCTAATAAGTAATTTACATACTTATTTTACTTTATTAGACACACTACGAAAGCTATTAAAAAAACGTACTGTTCTTGTTAATATATTTCACATTTAAAATAAGACGTCAGATGTTATCAACATAAACTGACAAAATAATAATATGTAAAACGCCCACTTTTCACCTTACACATAACACATCCTATAATTTCGCTAATAAACCGCAGTCATTTTCGTCTCTACTCAACTCTAATAACTTTATAAATAACCTAAGAAAACATTTCAGACACTTGCATAGTCATTTATAATCTCTTGCATGCCAGGAACAAAAGCATGCATGAGATTCCGCCTCGAAATAGGCCCAAACCGCAAAGCCGTGCCATCAAAGAGTTTATTTTTGCTCGGGCCGGCGGCGGAATTCCAGCGCATCTTAGGTAATTATTGGCCTAGATAACTTTGCGAATTTGTAGGTGAAAATTGTTATTACGTTGCCAGTAAAATAGGAAAACAGTTGTGCAAGATCTCTGACTGTAAAGTTACTTTGAAATTATGTTGTTCGTCTATTTGCAACACAAGAATTTTCACATCGGAATTTGAATAGTTTAGATTTTTTTTTTGTTACTATAATAAGCTCCTATCCAGTTACCAACAAGAATTGATACTAACCAGTAGTAGATACTTTCATAATATTTGAGAATATAAAACCATCGCATGAAATTGACCACATCTAACGCTTATCGTTTAAATTATAATGTCTAAGTAATTCAAAACGAGAAATAACAGTTATAAAAAGAAATTTCGAAGTTATTAGGCCCAGGAGAGTCAATGAGCCAAGTAGTTATAGGCGCCACTATCATTTTGGACAGAATAGGCTAGAATTCTCCAGATTATTTTCTGGTTCTTCCAGAATCCTAACAAACAATAACAAAACCTCAATATTAAATTAAAGAAAAAAAATAGTATGAAGACTTTATAATATAGGTGCCTATTTTCCAGAGCTATAGCTGAGGCAGGGGTTGAGAGAACATTAAGCCACATAAAATTTTTAAAGAAAATATTTTTTGTCATATACCAATTTCATCCAGATATTCAAACAAGCAAAAAATTAACCTATTTCAAATTAAAATTTAAAAAAGTAATCATAATTCAACTAACAACCAGGTATTATAGGTCTTCCACAATCTCAGGGTTTGACTACAAAAATTTTAACACGTGAAAATATGGCCCATTTTGAACAAAAAAAGTATATACAACATGGGGTCCAAACTCAACCATTTTTAAAGAAAGGTCCTTTGAAGTTTTGACATTTTTTGACAAATATTTGAAATATAAAGAAAATTTTAATCATTATGAGATGTAAAAAAATTTAGTTCATTCAATTATTAAGTAATTAGGCATTTTTAGTCAACAACAATAATAAAAAATTGAAAAAACAACATGACAATTTCACTGGTAATTCGGTATCTAAACATCTAACAACATAGCACAAAAAATAATAGGTAGTTGAATCTTGGTTGAACTGATTGATTGATTCTTGATTTGTCTTTTCATGACAGTTAGTTGAAGTATTGGAAACGCGCGTAATTCATTTTTTTCCGAAAATAAAATGTTTACAAATGTCGAATATGCAGATACTTGTTAAGGCAGAATCGTTGCAAAATGCTCACTCAAACGCCAGAATTTACAGGGAAACATTTCTCAAGAGAAAACTTTGACGGCACCCACCTGATGAAAGAACATTGTGCCCGTTTTACAAAGATTGCGTGATACGGGAAATGTGAGTGTGAAAAATCTGCGTGTTGATTTTAGTGTTTTGAGAACCTTTAAACAAAAATATTATTTTCATGATAAGGATTTGGCAAGTAGCTGAGTAAGTATTATTTAATTTGTCACTTGAATATTTAGTGCAAACATGTCTTGAGAGTGATTTACAACTAAATAAAACGGCACATTTTTTATTTTTACTAGGAAAGTGATAAAAATGCAAGTTATTATTTACATTATTTGAAAGCCAATAACGAGCCAAAACGTAAACAGATGGAAATAAATAAACTCCTTGCAAAAACCTTTTAAATTTACCAGTTTTATTTAAATTTATATCCTGGCACAGATAATATCTGTACAGTACAATGTTTTCACGTTGTTAACATTTTTCTGAATTTAAATTCTGCGATAACTCCGAAAATACTACCAGTTGACCCATGCATGTTTAATAGGACAGTTTCAGCTTGAAATGGCCATATTATCTCATGTTAAAATATTTGTACTCATACCTAATACACCCTGTATAGTTTGCTAATGAAGTTCATATATTTTTCCACACCATTCTGACGTTATTACTTGAGTTAGAGTTCTCAAATTTGGAATAGTTATTCTTTAGGATATTGGCTGGAACCCCTTTTGTTAACGAATTAACAAGAAGCCCATAATATGCGCGGTTTGCTCAGCCAATAATTATTAGGACTGAGCTGATAATTTTTAATAAGTACAGTATGGCAAGGACCCCACTGAATTTAAAAAGAATAATAATAATAAAATTGCATAAAATGTGAGATGTGAAAACTCAAAAACACACCCAGAAAACAATCAGCAAACGGCAATAGGCAACTCTGAAAAAGAAATAAATACTGCACACAACTCAACTCTTAACGTACAGGTAAACCAATAAAACAACTAAGCAAAATTTCAAATTAAAATAGTATACATTTTCAGACAGTAAAAAATTCAGCATTGAATTATTCAAAAATATAAAATCAATTATTGTTGGTAAGACACCTTAGACCAAATCAAAATAAAAGAGGTTAACTTTTAATCAGATTCGTCAAGCTCAAAAAAAAAATTGTATAATAACAAATGCACCTCGATATACTTGCCTTATAAGCTCAGTAACAGTCGCTGGCCATATCATCAATTTGAAAGGAAAATATAAAGATTTAAGTTTCCAGAAAACTAATAAAAAAAAGAAAAATTATTAAAAATTTTATTGACAAATATGGTCAGCTTCCGCAAAAAATAAAATAAATTCGATAAAATCAATTTTTACCTGAAAGAAATCGAAAGTTGGGCTATATAACCGTTAAATGTTCTGGAGATATAATGGAAATCCTCAAATATATAGGTCGTAGTACCCAGAGTTAAAAATTGATCAATTTTTGACATTTCACTAAGTTTAATAGTTTAAATTTAGAGCATGTTGTCCAACCTTGACCTCAGTTCAGAATAATGATTAGGATTAATAAGAAAAGATAAAATAAAGGCAATATTTAAATATAGCGGTACAAAAAGTTAAGTAAAAAGTAATCTATAGTAAATACGGCAAATCAAAAATCGAGAAAAAATATTCAAAGTCCACTAAACTGTCAAGAATAACTTTGAAAATTTAAAGGTAATATTGGTAAAAATTTAATCAATTAATTATGTTAATTCACTATAGAACAGAATTTAGAAAAAAAGATATAAAAGTTATTAACGAAACTCTATACAAGCCTCAATTCCAACAGAAAGGTAGATTACGGTAGTCGGTAGCCATCCAGTCTTTGGTCACTGGACGAGGAAAGTTGCACTGGAAGTCGTAGATTCTAGCCTGAAAGATAGAGGCTAGAAGTTCACTTTTCTTCGTCAAAGGTAGAGGTACAGGAATCGACACGTGAAGGAGTCAAGAGCTCTATGCCCAGAGATGGGGCTTGTTGAAAATAGATCCCTTGAAAAAAACAGCTTCTCGGAAAATACAGGTCCCCGGTAAAATAGGCCCACGGTAGAAACCTAAGTAATAGAGATATTTCATGAACAACTATCACTTTATCACTTAAAAAAAAATTAAAGAAACTTACCACGTGGGTTTCGAAATTCAAACTTAAATTAAACGGTAATCACGAGACTTTTTGATTCGAATTTTCTGCAATCAACAGATTACTGCCTTACACAACTTTATTTCGATAAGGTACTTTTTCCACGAGACCGGTAATTTGACTTGAGGAAGGTGGCTGACCCCCTAGGCCACACTCGGACCTTTTTAAGGCAACGGCAAGAGTAGAAAAGGGACTCTTCTTCAAAACACTGTTAACCTGTTGACCCTCAGCTATGTAAAAACTACTACGTTCGAAAACTATTAACGAGATTAAAGAGCAACGAAGTACTGGGGTCGAGTAGATCTAGGTAGTACAAAAGAAAACGCCTACTCCCTTCTCGAGGTCGCCGATAAAATAATACATTCAGCCGGCAACAGATGCCGTCATTTGGCTGAATAATTATATAAAATTTAAAATGTAAAAATTATTTATCTAAAAAAAAGCAAGTGACATTTGCAATATTACAACGGAGCCAGATTTTTCAATTTCGGTCTAGCTTAGCGCGGATTCTTCGCGCATTTTATCTCTGATCCCACGTCGAACCATCCACTTTCGTCGCGTCTTCGCACAGAGACAGTATTGCCAAACAATTTCTTTCAGCTAAAAAACCCGAGAAATTGAAATTGACCACTAGGTGGCCATTTTTCTTCAAGTTGCCTGGTGTGACGGCAAAAAATAAATTATTTTTTTTTAGTAATTTACATCGTACACATTCTTTATAGATTCTTTAAATGATCTTCCGTTAATATAACAAACAATTTTGCTTACATTGCCTGGAAGAGACAGGCCTGTCATCTAGTATATCAAATTATTGATTATAAACAAATCTACCCTCACTCTGGGTAACGTGTTACGGTTCAATTTCCGCTCCTTTCATTAACAACATGTTCATGATTTTTTTTCAATTGTTATGAGATTTATTTACATCATAGGAAATTGTTGGGAATTAACTTCATTCATTCAGTTTCTTCTCAATAATAATTTTTCGGTGTGTCTGGCTATTTGTTGGGTTTTTCTTTAAATGTATACACAAGTTCTTGGCCGGTCCGTCATGTCGAGCCCTAAAATGATATTGTTATGTTCATATTATAATATTTATGTTGCGTACCCTTATTGGATATTCTTGGTAGGCTTTTTGTTCAATATTTTGGGAAGATTTAAATGTTATTGTTTAGTGTCATCTTTGGTTAAGGAGATCAACTGTTCTCGGTGGTTGTCATATTGGGTGACACTTATGGATTTAATTGACTGGAGTACGGTACATGATCGGGTTGTTCATGGGACCACTGCATTCAGTCGACGTATTTTTGTTCCGGGTGCTTGTGAAAGAACGGGTATTGACATTGACCTGCGCATTGATGTTCCTGCAAGGAATTAAGGGTTGGATATTTTCCTTTCTAGCGTTGGTAGAACTTGAGGCGTGTGGCGTTGTGTGCTTCCATTTTTGGGATTTCTCCTCAAATTTTAATAGTAGAATTCCGCTGTGACTGTGTATGATGTTTATTCCATGAAACAAGCTTT
The DNA here is from genome assembly GCA_917834065.1 of Ceutorhynchus assimilis. NCBI lineage: Eukaryota > Metazoa > Arthropoda > Insecta > Coleoptera > Curculionidae > Ceutorhynchus > Ceutorhynchus assimilis. The sequence goes on from OU892277.1 coordinate 100,232,443, forward strand.
GTGCTGGTAGATGTTTGCGGATTTGTTTTGTGTGGAATTTAACAAACCTCGTAGAGGTATTTTAAGACGTCGATAAGTTACCCTGTTCAATTAAATCCAACTCTATTCCTACCTTGTTTTTCTTTATGATTGATTAGAATCCTACGTACCGGTGCTTTTGGCACTAGTTCACCGGAATTTTGATGATATCTGTGGCTGAATGCCTTAGTGCCCTTTTCATCCGTAAAATATACGACGGTGTATCCCCGATTGAAAAGATATGTGTTAAATATTTATTTTGATGTAGGCTATTCTGGAATTTCATTTAAGGAATTGTTCTATAATGGATTATACATGGGGTGAAAACCAAAACGTGCTTTCTTTAGGGTTTTACCAGTGGGTCCTATGGTGCCTTGTCGATTTTTGGAGTACCAAAGCTCATCATCATTCTACTTTAGGCGTGTGTGTGTGCTCCGAGCAACTAGCAACTAGTGCAGGGCCCAGGCAACCGTACTACTGGTTGCAAGTAGAATTTATTATGGCTCACGGCCAATTTTATGCACTGCCCTGGAGTAAGTAATGAGTTTTTTTGAATTGTCAGAGCAAGACTTTGGCCTTTCGCCTCTACTGTGGACACTAGTGGTAGACAGCATCCCTATCAGACTAAGTAACGTCGGAATAACTGTCCTAGGCTACGCAGATGATCTGGCAGTAATAATCAGAGGCAAGAATGAAGGCATAATAACAGGCCGAATGCAAATTGCCTTGAATATAATCAAAAACTGGAGCGAGGAAGAAGGACTTCCCACAAAACAACCCTAGTTCCGTTTACGAGAAGAAGGAAGCTGGATCTGCGACCCTTCACTCTAAACAGCGCTCGATTATCTCTCTCGGATGAAGTCAGGTATTTAGGGATCACCCTGGACCCTGGACTGCAAACTTACTTGGAATAACCATCTGAGCAATACAATATCACAAGCTACGGCGGCCATTTGAACATGCCGCAAATTCGTGGGAAAAACATGGGGGATAAGACCAAAAATTGTATATTGGATTTACCAAACGGTTGAAAGACCAATAGACCTCTTGCACTCAATCGAAATTAGGTATTTAATTTATCTGAAACGAGAGTGTATTTGTTATACTTCATAGAAGTATGGTTGGTTATTTTTTAAAAAAATCTTGAAGTCAGAAATTGAAAGAAAAAAATATCAAATCATTTGAATTTTGCGCCATATTTTGCACCAATCAAAAATCCGTGATTGCCAAATTTCCTTGTTCCAAACAAATCTTTATTTTCCTTTTTTAACACATCGACAAAAATGGAGGCATATATACATATCAAAATCGCTTTGTGTATCGACTTTGGTACAGCCCTACTTTTGACATAAAAAATAGAACGACAATAACGTTTCGACAATTTTTTTTCCTTGTCTAAATACGAATTAGACAAAGAGATCCGTAGCTGTACTAGTCCGGCACAGTATAAAGTACGAAAACGATAAAAGGGATTTTTATTTGTCATGATTTTTGTTTACTATTAGGTCAAGGCCAAGGTCAGTGACCTCTGGCCAATTTTCCTATCTCAATGGCTTTTACAAACCCTTTTCCATCACAAATAAAATAAACAATAATTAACAACAAAAAACAGTAGGCTGGGGCTGCTACTGAACAAAGCAACACCATTGAACTCACTGACACTGGAGGATTATTCCAAAACCAATAAACGGTTCCGAAAGGTAATGTTGAAATTATCTAAAACCAAAGCAAAGGCAATAAAATTAATATAATAAAATGTGTAACCAGTTACCTACCAGTAGAAATTTGAAGGAAAGTTTCTTGATTTTATGACTCACTGCTGGTAGATACCTGGAAGGGTCTTTCTAAAGTAAACAAGAGGCCGGAGTCACCCTGAGTGTAGTTTGAAGAAAAAAGAAAAAGTATGTTTTTGCCTGTGAAAATGTAAAAAGGTTAGTTAGAGAAACTGGTATCGAAAAATTATACTCGTATTTTTTATTTTCCATAAACGACTTAAAAGAAAAATAACAATAATTTTAATAGTTAATTATTGTTTAGTTTGTTTGTAATGGAGAAAGGGTAGGTAGATATTAGTTAAATGCAGGTAGAGCAACCTTCCCCAAACAATGATTCCCTTATTGGGTAGAAACTTCTAAAAATTTAGAGGCCTACACTAGAAAATGAGTATTTAATTATGAACAATGACATAATGGCCTTAAGGGTAGACTATCCAAAATCCAGCAAGACGAAATTTACAGGTGGCAAGTGGATAGTCGAGGCAAATTTGAACGAATAGCCCAGTAACTATTATATGACAAAAATTTTCTTTTGTTTCACGACAGTGAAAGCAACAGATTGTCTAAGTATGGTTCATTGTTTTAAATTCCCCAATACAATAATCCATATTCCCAACAGGAAAATAAATAAATAAATAAAATAATGATTTTATACTCACTTAAACCTATGCCACATTATCTTTATTATTATGATAAATGATACTTTTATATTTTTGTAAATAGCATGATACCTACTTAACAATTAAATTCCCAATCATATCCAATAAAGCATTGACCTAAATTGGCATACGTAGGTTTTTTTTTAGAGTATATCGGGTCTATCAAAACAGAAATATTATTGTCTTGGATATAAAATAAATAATGGGGCCTACATACAATAAAACATTTTTGTGTCACTTTTATCCATATTTGTCTACTGTCTAACTACAAGTTTTCTGGAAAAAAATAGTATTATTTACTTAATATAAAGATAGAGCAGCTGTTTCCTTACTAAAACAAAGTTAGTTGGGTGGAGTCATCATGATCCATTAAAGCCAATAAGATCAGGCATAGCGAGCTCAGATGATAAAAGTAAATATATTGTAAAGAAATAATAGGTGAGGATAATCGATATCAAAAAGCATTAAAATTAATGTCAATTCTAGTACACTGTCGAGAATTAGTTGTTATCGATTGTTCCACAACTTTTGAATAATAATTAAACCTCTAGGTTGATACTAGTTTGAGAAGTATCGACTGATTAATACAATGAATAGGAATTGACCTCTATTGAGACTTAATAATTGAATGTTTGGTACAAATAGTTTTAAATAAATTAAAATTTTATCTCTCGTAATTAACAAAACACATGATCTAATTAAATATAATTATGTAGACTTACCTCCATTACTCACGACTATTTCCAAAGGAAGTGTCCGTTTTTCTATTCCATGCCTAAAAAAATCTAGTGGTTTGGAAGGGAAGAAGTCCTGGAAGAAGACTCCTCAAAGGTTAAGGCACTGCGAGAAAAAATAGTTCAAAAATGCGCGACTATTTTCTGAAAAACATTCACAAGTTTCGTGATTTCAATACATACAAAGTAGGTGCTTAATGATAAGGGCTTCCATGCTAGTTTTTTTGGCGGCCTCTAAAACACTAATATTCGTTCGTCGGCCTTGCCATGTAATCCGTAGGATCCTTCTTAGGCATCGCTCTTTCTAGACTTTTTACTTGTTCCTTTTTTCTTTCAAATTCAATTTTACATTACCTTTTAATGTTGGCAGTCTGGTGACTAGCATTAAAAAAAGAGTTTCTGCTACTTATAATATTAGCGATTATTAAATTATTGAACTAGAGGGCACGATTTTCGTTCAAATTTGACGTACCGGTTTGGTACCAACGCTTTCTGTTGACTATTTTGAGGGGAAGCGCTGTCTGCTCACCTTGTTCGTTTCATTTCTCTAGTCTTTCAAATTGTGCCGTCGTCGAGCTGAAAGGTCGATCCTGGGCTGAAAACCGCCATCTTCCTGAGAAAACCGTGCTCGTGGAAAATAAAGTACCTTCTTTATCGGCCATCAGACATTATTTTAACGAAATAAAGTTGCGTGAGGCAATAATCCGTTGATTACCGAAAAAATTTAAACCAAAAGTCTTGTGATTACCATTTTATCTGAGTTTGAATTCCAAACCCCCTCGTAGTAAGTATTTTTTTTAAGTGATGGTTGTTCGAAGAATGCCTCTATTACTTAGGGTTTTCCGGAGAGCTGTTTCTCTCAACAAATCCATTCCTAATAGGCCACATTTTCAAAAGAACACCATTTCCGTGGAGCGTGGCATAGAGCTTTTGAAGGGATTCCTACAGGAATCAAGACCCTCACGAGTCGATACGTGTGCCCCACATTTGACGAAAAAAACTGAACTCCTAGCCTTGATTCCAGGCTAGAGTTTGCGACTTCCACTTGCAACTTCCCTCGTCAAATGGTCGGGAATGGATGGCTACCGTGCCCTACCTTTTTGTTGGAATGGAGGCTTGTATAAAGTTCCATTAATAACTTTTAATATCTTTTTTTATGAAATCAGTTCTATAATCAATTAATAAAATTTAGTGATGTTTTTTTTTTTTTTTGATATGTCTTACATACACATTTAAAATCTCTCATTCTTGACACCGAGGTGATGATGAAATAATTACCTTCCGATTTATCGAATTTATTATGGATTTGTCTTTGCTTAACTTTTAATATTGCCATATTTTAGGAATGTATATTTTATTATTTATAAGTAATGATCTAAACTGAAGTCAAGGTTGTTGGACAACATGTTTTAACTTTAAAATACCTGAGTAAGTACCTATATCGTCGAAAATTGACCAATTTTTAACCCTGGGTCCTATAACTTATACAATATTGGAGGATTTCTATTATTTCTCCTTTATACCTTCAACGTTTAACCTTTGATTTCATACAAGTGCAATTTGATTATATTGATTTTGTTTTCTGACAGCAACTGACCAATTTTATTCATATAATATTTTAACTGTCCATCATTCATTTTTTTGTTTTAAATCAATTTTTTGGAAACTTAAATCCTTTATATTTTTATTTCAAATTGATGATATGGCCAGCGACTGTTAATGAACTTATACGGCAAGTATATTGAGGTACATTATCTTTTTTTGTTTTGAATTTGATGAAACTGATTGCGAGTTAACTTCTATTTATTAATTTTATTCAAAGTATTCCACCAATAATTGATTTCATTTTTTGAAATTTGATGCTTGATTTTTGACTGACTGAAAATATACACTAATTTAATTTGAAACTTAAGTACTTAATTGTTTTATTGGTTTTACCTATGTCAGGATTTGGTTGAGTTATGTGCTTTATTTATTAGTACTAGCGGTTAGTCCAAACCATTTGGCAAATTTGTCTAAAAGCATGAGATTTGGCAGAGATGTATTTTAGGCTATTCTAAGAAATTTGACCCGGAGGGCCAGCCCAATTTTTGACTGTGACTCAAAATGGCTCCTTTTTTTCAAAATGGCAGATCATAAATTGGTATTTCTCATTCATCAACAAATTCCAGCGTTCGATATGTCGTTTTCGACTAATTTTGGATCGTAGATCTCATAAAAAAATTTAGTTTTTCCATTAGGATCCAAATGGCGCCTTTTTTTCAGAATGGCGGACCATAAATTGGTAATTATTATTGGTCAACAGATTTTAGTGTTCAATATGTCTTTTTCGACTAAATGTGGGTCGTAGAATTCAATAAAGATATTATTTTTTAGTTTTCGTCAACATGGCAGCCATCTTTCAAAATGGCGTACCATAAATTGATGAATTATTTTTTTTAAAAGCTCTTATTAGCGTTTAATATGTCAGTTTCAACTAACTTTGCGTCGTAAAATTGAATTAAATTGAATTTGTTTTTGATTCTGTTGAAATTGTATCAAAAATTAGTGTTAAAAAGTACCTATGATATGAAGATCCTCAGTTTAGTAATTTTTCTTGATTTTATTCTGAAAAGTCTTCATGATTTTCACTAAAAAGGAGTTACATGTATATGTTTTAAAAATTTTCATCCTACTCAATTATACCTCTTGTTTAAACATGCATCATTGCATTTGCACTGTATTGTGCAAGGTGAACCTGTGCGTCGACATGAACAACGTTGGGAATCACAGCCAGACTTGCAGCCACACTTTTCCAACTTCCTGAATGCTGTCCATATATGGAATTCAATTTTGATCAAACGAGTTCCCACATTTCATTTTGTTTGGTCCAACGTCCAACCCCAAGAGCCTCGAGAAGGGGGACCATATTAAAATATATCTAACAATCTACCCTAGATTTGGCCTGCTTAATATGCGGCTCGGAGACAGTGTTCTGCGAGTGTAGCTGAGCTAGGTGGAATCAGATGTAAGGGCCTATTTTCAGTGCAAAAAAGCTGTTTCCATAACTCATCAACTTTTCGATGTTCTGAGGTTATACTCCGCAATATAACTTCGAAGTAAACTCTTCCAGAAGTGCCTGAATGTGACATGGAATGTGGTTGTTTGGCAAAGATATAAACCTAAAGGCTTCGATTGCCAACTCACATGCCATCCATGTTTTCCATGCTCCTTTCTTGCCTTTTCCACTGAAAAAGGATACACTGTCGCACGCAGTATACGCATGAAAGCCTCTCAAGCCCATACATTTCTCCGTACCTAGCTCATTAGCGATGTTGTGGGCTGCAATGTATCTTCGATTTTTCCCAGACCCAAACAAAATCCACAGTTCTTCTAAACCCATACTTAGCCTGAAGCTGATAAGTATATGAATGAAATACACAATACCACAACATCAGTATCGACCGTTCGAACTATGACCTATGACACAGAGTTTGGTTTGGAATTCCCGCGCTAGAGTGGGGGGCGCGGAGAAAGCGAATGATGTTGGGGGTGTGCTACTAATATTTTTTAGCGAGATCCTCTTTGTATATTTTTGAATTGTTGTTATAGAGAAAAATTTATAAGTGTAACATATTATGTTACGGGTAAAACCGAGGGTAAAACCCTAATATTGGGTAATATAGAATTACCCAGGTTTGTTGGTGTCTGTTTATTTTTGTTTTAAACATAAACATACCTAAACAAGCCAAACCAAACCCTAACAATAAACCTAAAATCCCAAACATTCCTGAAAAAAATTATTAGGACTGAATTAACATAACATCCAGGCATTCGGGCTTTAGCCGTAACCGAGGCCGTAACATATAATTATTATGAACCTTCAAATTTCAACTATGTTATTGGCTTGATCACCCTGTATATGACTATTAAATTGATGTGTCAGTATGTCAGTAGTTTCACCGTGAATTTGAAACAGCAAAACATAAAATTAACAATTTTGTCTATGAGTTGATATTGAATAATATGCGTAATATACATCCATTTTCTACTGATCAATGTAGATGATTACTCATACAGTGAGTTTTTTTCATTACTTGATTGTTTCTAACCAATGAAAATATCCTGGTCCCATTACTCCACTATTTAGGAGCCAATCAGGAAATTCGACAAGTTGACAACATACTTCAGCCTAAGCTTCAACCTTCCAATCGGTCATTTTGACAGCTGATTTGGACAAGACTTGTGCTAACCTAACCTCACTTTGTCCACCAGCTGTCAGAATTGTCAATTAATTTTGTTAGGTACGAAAATTAAATAAAAAACCGCATGACTCGTGCCTATTATCTATTAATCATAGAAAAAGTATAGTATTCTACTCGTGGGCAATGGCAATTACTCGCTCGGATGATTACACTACTCGCCTGCGGCTCGTAGTGCAAACTTCATCCTTCGTGAGTAATAGCCATCATTACCCGCTCGTTAAATAATATACTATTATACGGATTTAAAAATATATTTTTTAATAGCATAGTTTTTTGACAACCCTGTATAGCTTTTTTATATGATCTTGAATGATAATGTAAAAACTAGTATTTTTAATGAAATCCGCGTCCCAAAATTAGTTAAAAACGATATGTTGAACGTTTAAAACTGTTGGTAAATAAATATTGTCGATTTATGGTCCGCCATTTTGAAAAATCGTCGCCATTTTGAGTCACAGTCAAGATTTGGGCTGGCCCTGCGGGCCAAATCACTTAAAGTGATCTAAAAAAGGTCCCTGTGAAATTTGGTGCTTTTAGACAAATTTGCCAAATATCGCTCTTTTTTGAGACTAACCGCTAGTACTATATTTTTTTTTCAGAGTTATCAATTACCGTCTGCAGATTATTTTTTTTAGGTGTGTTTCTGAATTTTCACCCTTCCATATTTATTTTTTCAAATTCAGTGGTGCCCTTGCCATTCTGTACTTATTAAACTATCAACGCACCCCTAATATTTATTCGCTGAGCAAACCGAGCATATTATGGGCCTCTTGTTAATTCATTAATAAAAAGGGATTACAGTCTTCTGTAGGTGATCCATGTTTCGCAGCCATAGGTAGGTGTTGGTTAAGTTTAGTCTCAGAGCTGATGTCGTGATTGTTGAAGACTCTCTCTAGAAGTCGTTCGAACGCTGCGCTCGCATACTTCAAGCGATGTTGGATTCCAGCGTCAATAGTTGCATTCGCTGACAGATGGTTCCCAAGGTATGGGTAATGTTCTACGTTCTAAGAATGGTTATTTATACCTTTCCATGGGGCTTGGGGATAAGTGGCCGGTACGGATTGATACAAAATCTGCCACCTGTAGGCCGATTCTCCCGTATGCCTGGTTGAATGCATTGATAATTGCCTGAAGACTTTCCTCTGTATTGACCATCACGACATTATCATCCGTATATTGAAGTTCAATTATCGATGTCGTCGATACTTTCGTCTTAGCTTGTAATCTTTTTAGATTGAATAAGCCGCTATCAAATCTATACAGAATTTCAACTTTTGACTGCAGGGCTGGGACTCTGCAACGGATAGAGATCGTTATCCCTATCGCTATGACACTTGCAGTTTTCTTCTCTCTTTTCGAAACCAATAGAGAGAGAAAATATCTCTATTCGTTACAGAGTCCCTGCCGTGGTGACCCTCGACGAGGTGAAATATGGATACTATAAATAGAGAAAATAAAGTGGGTGCAATAACACAGCCCTGTGACTCTCTTCGTCCATCGTTGCTTAGGACGATTGCATTCATATTATCATGCAGCAGGCGGAGTAGCTTGATGTAGTCTTGCGGACACCCAGCTTGTGCTAATATTTTTCAAAGAGTTTTTCTGTTGCCTGAATCAAATGCTTCAACTAAATTTATGAAGGCCATGTATATAGGGCGATCTTGTCCTCTGGATTTCTCCAGCATATGTCTTGCACTAGAAGTTATGTGATCGGGTTTAATCAGTTTCCAAATACCTTATTACACTATATCTCAATATTTCCAAAATGGTTTTAGCCATTTTTAAAAATATTTTTCGATTGCACAGTTTGTCTCACACACTGTCGTATTACCCTTTCTAATATATTTGAAATGTAGCTGAAAGGTGAACACAATATCCAAAAACAGAATGCCAATCCTATTTAACGTTTACTAATCTTACTCAAACCAAATGATTTTGGTAGAAAGTGAGCACCGGGTTTCCGAGGAATCATCATTATCAATGATCAATTGCAATTAATATTAAAATTAAATTAAACTTAAATATTTCAAGTAAATGTCATTTTGTCTAAATAAGCTTTTTTTCCATACTAAAAAACAAAGGTGTTTTTAATAGACGAAATCAGCAGGAAATCACAAAGGCTAATTAAAAATTGCGTGATTTCTTTTGCATGCAAATTTTAATCTGAACTATTAAACGTTTAAAAAAACTGCACAAGCTATCTTAAAAGTCCATAAGTTATGTTGGCACACCGTTTGAAGCGATAGCCGTCAAATATATTTAAGGGTCGTGTAAAAATTCAGTGTTTATTACCGAAAAAAAAGGGGCCAGTATTTTAAGCGTAAAAAACGAGCGATATATAGCCATATAAAACATACATGCAGAGACATCAGATGGATCCCGAAATCAACTAGTTGAATTATTGAACAGCTTAAGGAGAACAGCTGGTGTTCGAAGCAAGACGGTCCCCCAAAGAGACGCACTCTAAGCAAATGAGTATTTATGAAGGCGAAACGCGACTTGACTCTCGAATAAATCCCTCATTTAATATGCCCTTAAGTTTTTCTTTTTTTTTTCTTGTTGCATTGTTTATTTAAGCGAAATTTATAGGTCGTATAAATATACTTATGGTTACCGGGAAATAAAAAACATATATTACGTATAAAGGTTTTTTTTTAGCCTTTATAAATTAACCATCAGCAGATATAATATATTATTATAATTCCATTGTACTGCTTCAAGATTCAATGACGTTGAGAAACGTCGTCGTGCCAAAATCCTTTAAAATTGTTTGACCTTCATTACTTTGCCTTCATGGACTTATTCCTATAAGGCACGAAACACTTGTTATATTTCAACATAACGGATATAATAATTATATGGCATGTTCAAAAGAGAACTGATTTTAGAACCTATGTATTACTTATTTAAACTTGCATTGGCGCATTTTTTTAAGGATATAAAACCCCAACCAAAATCATGCCAAATGAAAATAATTCTTTCTATACACGTACAATAGGGGGGCATAAATCCGGCACTCTCGGCTATTCAAATATGAAAACATAAGGGTTTTTATGAATTTTACCCCCAACGCAGATTTTTGGTGGCATCCTGTTGCCACGGATTTTCAAATTCATTCACATTCGTAAAGATACCATAAGCAAGCTTTACTTTCTCTACATGTTCAAAATTTTAATATCGGTTGCCCACAATTTATGTTACCAAATCGAATTTATGAGTTGAAACCCTATTACGTTTGCAAATTGCCTAGATTTGAATACATTTTGCGTAAAGTAAAGCTTTGAAACACCAGTGCGTAGAGTGCAACTTTTACACACTGTTTATATTTATACATAAAAAATACTTAACTTTTGTGAATTCGGAAATTCAACATCTGACAGTATGCTGATCGATTGATAATTTTCTGTTTGACACCAGTTATCGTATTTTGTGAAATATTTTCACAATCATTGGGAGTGTTAAGGTCGTCAATATTATAAGGTCTTATTTTGTATGTCACATTTTTTTCCTCCCATATAAAAAATAATCCAATTTCTTAGGATCCTGACACATAGGAGGTCTTTTAATGGCACAACACCTACCAATCAATCTATTTCAGAAAATCCGATCAAGATGTTGACGAACATTTATGGCGTTATCTGGACTTGCCGTCCAGTTGACAACACATATTTCTTTTGGCATTCTAGAGGTTATTTCTACTCGGATAAAAATATGCATTGTATTTCAAAATACCCAACCTTTTTACGGATATTGCGTGGGATTTTCTCAGAATTTTTTTTGGCCCAGTATCGACAGTTCTAGCTGTTAATCTTACAATTTATTCGAAAAGTAAAATATAGTAATTTTCAACAAAATCCGCGTTCTGATAACACATATTGATTATTTTTCCACAACATTTGGACAAGAGGTACTTGAAATGGATGACATAAAAATTTATGAACAAACATAGCGGCGATTCCGTGGATAAGAACTAACTGACTGGTTTTCTTCATGGAAAATAAGATGTTTAGCTTAGTATCTTTATCGAGTTAGACATAAAGGACTGTTTTTTTCTTATGATATCATTTGTTCCACTATTATCCGTTCGTTTGTACTTACAATTCGTTCCATTTAGAAATTTAAAAATAATAAACTAAGGATTTCATTTTCTTTTCTTCTCTCACAATTGATTTTTATTTGATGTCAGGCAATCACGGTTTTTATTTCCTGATTCCGGTACGTAATCATAAAACTAATCGCGAGTATTCTTGACACATATTTATGAAAAGGAAATTGGTAAATATGGGAATTAGGGGAAGCTCGCTGGGTCTATAATCCAACAGATTCAGAGGGTAGTGGGAAAATAAAATACCCATCGTGAAATAAAAACTGACCCGGTCCTCCAGGATGGGGGTTGAGGTATTAGACTGGTTCTTTCAAAATATAAAACTACCAAAAAACCTAAGCGAAGCCTCGGAACATTGGACGGATCACCAAAACGACGAACACGGCAAAAAAAAATGGACTATGAATTTCGCTACGTGGAATATACAGAGTATTAGACTGGAAACGGATATAACTGCATCAGAAATTCAGAAATTGAGCGTCGATTTAGTAGCACTAACCGAAACCAAGGAAAAGGGAAGTAGCACCAAAAATGTTCGAGAATATATTCACCTTTTTACTGAAGTGTCAAATGAAATGAGAGCAGCTAGAGGGGTATCCATACTGATAAAGAAAAACTGGAAAAACAAAGTTAACAACTTAAGAGCTGTAGATGAAAATATCCTAACGGTCAACTTGAAACTACATGGCTATAACATCACTATTATAGCAGCCTACGCTCCATCAGAGGACGAAAGAGTCGGCATTAAGCAGGAGCTCTTTGAAAAATTGGATGAAATCCTAGTAGATATTGGAAAAAATAGAGAAATCATAATGATGGGGGATTTCAGTGGAAGAACGAGAAGGACGAACCATAGCCCAGTTGTAGGACAATTTGGAGAAAAAATAATCAATGATAATGGCCAAAGGCTCATACATCTCTGTGAGACCCACAATCTTAGAATAAACAATGGATATTTCAAACGCAATGATATTCACCGCTACACATGGATACAGAATACCCGTAACCTGAAAACTATTATTGACTATATGATAAGCAAACAAGAAACAAACATAGAGATAAACGACGTAAGAGTCCTAAGAGGGTCAGATTATTTTTTAGTAAGAGCCAAAATAAAGTTGCAATTTAGGAAAATAAACAAGAACTCAGAGGAACAAAACACCAATGTCATACTAACGGACATAGTGGATACAACAGAATACAATTTGGACAGTTTTAGAGATGACAGCACAATATTTCTATATAAGAGGCGACTCAACAGCAAACTATTGAACCCTAAAGAATAAATCTTCAATAAACTCTATGAGAACATAAGCTGTTTTTTTTCTAACATCTTAGGTAAGTTTATGTCAGTCGAAATTACCTCCCCCCTTGCCTACGCCAAGGATGCCGGATTTCATCCATAGTTCAATTTCTCACCTGAGGTTATGTTTATTTAAGGTTAGGACCCTTCGTCCATCTAATGTGTACGTTTGAACTACAACTTAGCTCAGCTTAGAATTTCAAAGTTAGCTAAGATAAGACAGTATGCAGAAAAAAAGCAGCTATTATAAGGAGTCTAATAGAAGCCACCCAAGAAGCAATAGGAACGAAAGAAAAAATACCAAACAACAAATTCTGTTGGAATGAGGAGATAGAGCTATTAATCCAAGAGAAAAAGTAAACATATCTGAAATGGCTAACAACAAAAAACAAGACCTAGAACTTTATAAAGACAACTAAGAATATGCATCACTATAGCTAAGAACTTGTCATAGGATAAGAAATGTGAAGAAATGAACACCTACATAGGAGGAAGGAAATGCTCAGAGGTATGGAGATTTATATCAAATGTCACAAACCCAGGAAAGGATAGAGCTAATATCCAGATTATTGAACCAGAGCAATGGAAAGAACACTACAAGGGTCTATCACAAGAAAGCAGACCGGAATATATATTAGATTCTCCAAGACATATTGAAGTACATGGAGAATTAGTTGAGATATCTGAAGAAACAGTAAAAAAGACTGTTAAGATTCTTAAGTCAGGTAAAGCTAGTCGCCCAGAAGGGATATACCCGGAAATACTGAAATGGGGAACTGAGAAGCTCTTTAAAGGTCTCACATGTATTATCAATAAATGCCTAAATGGACATTCCGTTCCACGAGACTGGAAAACGGCTTCTATATCATCCATTCACAAAAATGGAAATAAGCGGGACTGCAATAATTATCGGGGCATATCAGTCACAAGCATACGGTAGAATCCTGCGTGATCTCATTGAAGAAGATTATAAAGAGAAAGAAGAAGAAGAGCAGTGCGGCTTTAGAGCAGGAAGATCAGGTACAGACAGCGAATTTCACCTCAAACAACTCATAGGAAAGAGATCTGCTAAATATTTGGAAACCCACCTCACATTTGTGGACCTACAAAAAGCATACGATACAGTCCCATTATCCAGGGTATGGAAGGTATTAGAATAATTTAACATCAATCACACCTATATAAAGGCCTAAAATAAAGAATTAAGATGACTACGTCAAGGATGTTGTATCTCTCCTATGCTTTTCAAAATATACGTAGTAGTAGCACTGAAAAATTGGAAGAGGAAGATCCATGAAATTGGTATACAGATAAATGATAGGTGCCTGTTTACTCTTCAGTTTGCAGATAATCAGGTCATAGTGTCCATGGGGCCTGAGAGTTAATATAAATAAAACAAAATATCTATGGGTAGGCACCCAGAACGGAAGCTTGGAAGTGGACGATGGTCAGGAAACTCTTCAATGTTAAGAATATCAGTACCTATCTAGGTATCACATTCGATAACACTGGAACAGGCGTGAAAGAAATAGAAAAGCGAATAGTTAAAGCAAAAAAGTAATAAGATGCCTAAATGGAATCTTATGGAGCAAGGAAATAACAGACAGAAAATTCAATATATACGAGACAATGATAAAGAGCAGCCTTCTATGTGGAGCCGAGACTTGGAGAGTTACAGACAGACAAAATACAAAAAGTTGAAGCAGTTGAAACGGATGCTATTAGAAGATGCATGATGTGAATCTCACGAAGAGAGAGAATATGGAACGACAATATAAAACAACAAATGAGAATAGAAGGCACGATAGTTCAGGACATTGAAAGTAAACATCTTACCTGCTACGGACACGTAGAACGAATGCCAAATACCAGGTGGCCAAGAAAAATGCTGCAATGGAACCAACTGGTGGAAGAAAACGAGGGAGACCAAAACTGGAAATGCAGAAGATTATGCAAAAGTCCATAAGTGAAAGAAATTTCTCATCAGAGGATTGCGACGATAGAAGAGGATGAAAATTAGGTGTCGGATAACGAAGAAAGACATTCTAAAACGACATATTCATAAATTAGTAAATACGATACATATATCTAATCTGAAACTTAATTTATTTAAAGGGTTATAGATTTATAAAATGTTCTGTTTTAAAGTATATTTTGCGTATAAATGCCGGTGTTTGCCAAGGCTCAATTCTGTCGCCAAGACTGTTTCCCATTTTTATAAATGATTTGGTAAATCTGACAAGAAACCCCATTTACAGCTTTGCGGACGATGGTGGCTTGATGGCATCTTTCTATTATGACAAACCGCTTACTGCAGCGACTTCCACACGCCTCGCACGATGATAACCCAGTCAGTTTTTTTGTTTCCTGCTTCTCTACTTTGTAACGTGCTAAATGTTACTGTTTTTTTTCCATACATTATTTTATGAAATTAAATTGCCGCCTGAATCTTGACCGTCTGGTGACTGCCATTATTAAAAGAAGATTTCTGTCGCCAATAATAATAGCAATTGATAACCTAGAGGGCACGCTTTTCGTTTAAATTTGAAGTACCAGTTTGGTACCAATACTTTCCGTTGGCTTTTTTTTGAAGGGAAGCTCTGCTTGTTCAGTTTGTCCTATCTATTCTTCGTCCCTTCCAAATTTTGCTGTTCACCCTGAAAGGTCAATCCTGGCCTGGGGGCAGCCATCTTTCCCGAGTGTGATTACCGTTCTCGTAGAAAAAAGTACCTTATCGGCCATCAGGCACTAGTTCAATGAAATAAAGTTGCGTCAGATAAAGTTCCGTTGATTATCGAAAAAATTTCAATCAAAAGACTTGTGATTACCGTTTTATTCAAGTTTGAATTTCGAACCCCTCATGAGTCCTGGTAAGTTGTTTTTTTAAATTTCTCTAAAAATGATGGTTGTTCATGGAATCCCTCTATTACTTAGGGTCTTTCCAGGAGCCAGTTTCTTTCCAGGAGCCAATTTCTTTTGAGGAGCTCGTTTCCAAGGAGCACACATTTCTAACGATCACTATTTTCGTGGAGCATGGGCATAGAGTTTTTGAAGGAATTTTCTAGGAATCAAGTCCCTCACGTGTCGACACTTAACCCTCAACACTTGACGAAAACTGTGAACTTCTAGCCTCTATCTACCTTAATTCAAGGCTAGAATTTCCATCTGCAACTTCCCACGTCAAGTGACAGAAAATTGACGGCTATCATACTCTATCATACGTTTTCGTTGGAATTGAGGCTTGTATAAAGTTCCAATGATACCTAACTTTTACCTTTTTTATGAAATCTATTTTATGATCAATTGCCATAATTAATTGAATTTCTTTAACTGATATGAGTTTTAGATATTTAAAGTAGTAGTATAGGACGCGAGATACTGGGACACTACCCCCTTGGAAACTACCCCTAGGGTACTAGGGGCACTAGATGAAACCCTCACCAATCCTCCCCTCACCTGTGCCAAAGAATTAATAACATGTAGCTTATTTTAAATGTCCGACTACATAAAACAACAATTTCTAAACGGGGCTAGGCTATAAGAATTTAAATAAAACTTAACGAGACCAATGTGCACAACATTAGGTTAGGCCAGCCTATAGGTACCTATTCAATTTAAAGTAATTTTTTCCATTTCAAATTTTATCCGTACAAGTCTGATCATCGTAACAAACATTTTGATACTTACATACACAAGGTCTATGGTGGTCTAGTGGTTAACGCTCTTGAGCCACTGGCCCGATTGGTCAATGGTTCGATTTCACACACAGACACAAGACTTTTTTCATTTTAATTCATCACACAGGTGATTTGAGTGATGTGACAAATTTTAGGTGACACTGACAGGTGAAAAAAAACAAACAGGTTAAAAAAATGAACATTTGAAATAAGCAACCTGTTATTAATTCTTTGGCACAGGTGAGGGGAGGATTGGTGAGGGTGTCATCTAGTGCCCCTAGTACCCTAGGGGTAGTTTCCAAGGGGGTAGTGTCCCAGTTTCCCGCGTCCTATACTACTATTTAAAATTTTTAATTTCGCATTCTTGATACCGAAGTGACGGCTGAATAATTAATTTTCTTGATTTTCGTTTTTTCGAATTTATTATTGAATTACCTTTAATTAACTTTTAGTACTGCCACGTTTATGAATTTAAATTTCATCAATCATTATCAGTAATCTGAACTGAGGTCAAGGTTGGACAATATGTTTTAAAGTTAAAATTATTGAGTAAGTAGGTACCTACATCGTCAAAAATTGATCAATTTTTCACCTGGGTTCTATAACCTATATACTTGAGGATCTCTGTTATATCTTCTTTATACCTTCAACGTTTAACGTTTGATTTCATATAGTTTTAATTAGATTTAAGTGATTTTATTTTTCTGACAGTAGCTGACCATATTATATCCATATAATATTACAATTTTCAATCATTCATCTTTTTTTTAAATTAATTTTCTGGAAACTTAAATCTTTCATATTTTCATTTCAAGCTAATAATATGGCCAGCGACTGTTAAGTTAAATTATGTGACAACTATACTAGTGTACATTGTGATATTATTTTTTTTAGTTTGGTGAAGTCAATTGAGGGTTAAACCTATATCCATTGATTTATTATTTACTGCTTGATGTTTTTTATTCTCCGAACAGTGAATTGAATCTGAAATATCACCGTGGAAATTTACACTAATTTAATTTGAAAATTGCTTGATTGGTTCACCTGTGTCAAGATTTGGTTGAGTTGTATGCCTTATTTATTTCCTTTTCAGAACTATCAATTAACTTTTGCTGATTATTTTTTTGTTAGGTGTGTTTCTGGAGTAGTTAGTGAAGTAGTTTTCAGCGCATTGCTCATTACAGAGCTTTCTCATATTTGTGGCTGTCTGGATAGGTTATTGCAAAACTCCCCCATAATCTTTGACACAGACCTTGAGTGAGGTGTGAAATTTGTCCTTGAAAAAAATTCACCCACCTGGGGTTTATTATCGTACGTTTCTAAATTCATTATAGTTTTTTTTCATGGGTTGAATATCCATAATATACGTCCCATTCAAAACATTCTGCCTTTTAAAAAAACTCTCATTACATTTAGAATGATTACTTACAACAAAGTTAATTGAGATAACGATTTGTGGCAGTTTACTTCTATGAGTGCTCATCCTGGCATATTCTTTACGATGTTAGCTTGTTTCATTCTCGAGTACATGGGACAATCTAAAAATCGAAGACAAAAACATACCAAAGTACACACGTGTGCGTCTTGTAGAATGTAAATTTAATAAGCCCCATATCTGGTGAAACATCTAGTTAGCATTTATATGCCGTGCATCAATTTAACACGGAGAGGCCCGGCCACTCCAACGGAACATCGCGCGTGCACGAACAAAACGGGTCGTTTTGTGTATGTACAAGCGTGTTTAGGCTGCTATTTTTTTTTTTGGTTAAATAAAATTGTATGGCTTTTAAATGGAACGTTTTTAATAAGATATTTATGGAGCGATTATTTGTGATTTTTGAAAGAGAACTTTTCTGGTCTCGTTGAGTGCCAGGAAATAAATTATTGAACAAAGCATACCGCCTAGGATTTCTTGCTTGGTAGATTTTATTTATTTTTTTCAAATATCTTATTTATTTATTTATTTGACGATAAGTCCGCTCCTGTATATTATGAAAGTTAATTGAAAATCGCAATCACGTGCGAACACTCGGAAGCCGAGGTCGGATGTTACATGGAAATGGGTGGGAAGTCGTTCTTATATTACGGTTTACGCCCTGGCTCACGAACGAAATTAAAAACCAATTAGTCCTCGCTTTTTTTCGCGTACTTGTGTGCGAGAATTTAATGAAATTAATTCGTCCTTTTTTCGAACGACTACAATTTGTTCTAGTAAGATAAATTTTTCATCAGGATTCTCTCTATATATATAAGTTCCAAAGAACTAACAGGTATAAAGGGATTTTTATTGTACACTCGAAAATCAAAGCCTCCTGGGGCTATATATTCTCCAATAAGTTGCCGGGGCCTCACATTTGGTGGAAACCCCAAAATAGCCCATAAAAAATACGGCGCCAAAACAGGCACAAAAGAAAAAATAATTCCGGCCGTTTAAAAGAAGGAAAAACGTCTCCGTTCGCGCTGAAATACTGTTTTGGGGCCTCTTTTGCCTTCGCTTAGGAAGCCAGTTCTTCGCCTTTTTTTGATTCATTTTCGCGGCGATTTATTACTCATTATCTAAGAAGAATTATATTACTTTTGTCGAAACATTCGCTTTCGTTCGTTTTTCTGATGAAAGCGAAGCAAATTAAGTGAAATACTCGAAATTTATTGCTGCCATTAGTAACATACTTTTTTCTGATACATTTTTCCTTTTATTTATTGATTAAAAAACTTCTTTCCTTAATCACTATTGATAATATGAACATCAAATATTATATGAAACTCTGCAGATTATTTTTTTATATTTCCAAAATAAATCTAGTCCTGCCGTCGCCGATTTCGGAAAACTGTATGAGATTTTCTGGTTTATTAATTAATTATAGTATATCTCAGGCGAGCCAGGAGATCTCTAGAGATCATATTAAGCAACTTTTCTTTCCCAATGTCAAAAAGTTCCAAGGTCATGGCAGACTGCTGAATGCAATTTTCAAATTTAGGAAGAAGTAAAAATGCATATGGGGGTTTCTGTTAATGCTTCATCATGATATCTGGCCCCTTTCTTGCATAATCCCTTCTTCTTATCACCACCAAGCAAGAATCTTTGTCTGCCTTAGTGACGATTAGATCTTTCTAATCTAGCCTTTGTTTGAAAGACAGATGACAGGAGATGATTGAATTCAATATTTCAGATTTTCATACAGTCTTCATCTATGCTGCAAATTCTTCCGAAAACCTCTGAAAATAACTTAAAATGTACAATGAATGAAAAGGAACTCAGTGGTGTATTAATTATGTCGAAGGGTCTATTATGCACTTATCTTGTTAAATTAGCATGCTGATATCTTTTCAGTCTGCGTGATTCCATGTTGTCTCGCACGATTGAGTTCATTTGGGTGCCCTATACGTTTTCCACTGTACTTTATACCAAATTGGTACGTCACTCACTGGGGACAGGTGACGATATTGTT
The DNA here is from genome assembly GCA_917834065.1 of Ceutorhynchus assimilis. NCBI lineage: Eukaryota > Metazoa > Arthropoda > Insecta > Coleoptera > Curculionidae > Ceutorhynchus > Ceutorhynchus assimilis. Next base: position 100,252,407 of record OU892277.1, read on the forward strand.
GGGAAGCTAAGAGGGTGCATGTGAACTTTTTTGGAATACATACAAGCTGAAAATTGCCTTGCATACCTTATGTTCTAAGGATAGTTTCGATTTGCGATCAAAAAAATGATATAAAACTGATTGACTTTGACTGCTCAATCAATCCCGTCAAGTAAGCGAGTTGAAAAGTGATTACCACACTTTTCAAGATCGAAAAACAGTTCGTCAAAAATGAATCGAATGTTTCATGATAGAGACACGATTGATTGAAAAGTGGTTGCTGTTCGCGCTGGGTGACTATATGTTTTCGCTCACTTACTTCATATACATCGTTTGACTTAAAGCAAAAAAATGCAAATACTTAAAGGAGTTGACAGTTTAGTTGTTACTGAGGGAGAAGTTTCCCTGCGCATGCTGAATTTGAATTACGTAGATTTAAATTTACCTGCATTCAGGTCTAGATCAATTAACAATTTATAATAACATCAATAGATCATGCCAGTGTGAACCACAATTAATACAATATTTTTGGGTTTTGAATATTGGTAAAAAACGGCGGTTAATGGCTGGTGTAAGTATCGCTTTAATTTCTGGTTGAGCGAAAATTGATGTTTATTGCCCTCGACAGAACATCCACTTTGGGATTTCTACGTTCAAAGAGAATATCTTGATGGGAGAATTCGTTTTTCAACTAGAGAATTTAATGTGAGTTACATTTTGTGAACAGATTAGACTTTTTTAGAATCTTTACCCTCAATATAAAGGTTCAAAGAAAAGTACATTATTGTGATTGTTCAGTTGCGTCTACGCTCCCTGAATATAGTTATAGGTTAGATTGGATATTTAGGATGTCAAATCCTATTTGGGAATGGAAATTGATTCGTTTTTTTTTTCTTTATTTTTTTTTCTTTTATTCTTATTGAATTGCGCGTGCTCTTTGCCTAAGAATTGATACGGCTTTGCTAAATTTAGCTTTTAAAAATGCGCGCGGTAAACACTGAAAAAGGATACCGGCAAAGTCCTTACACTGCCGACAAGTAAATCAGTTGCCAAAAACACTCCGCCCGCTTTGTGTGGTTCGAGAAAATAAACCCGCGGTTTTTCGTTTGCCGCAACCGGTTAAATCAAGACGTTTTCGTTGCACTCCTACGCATTGGACCTGAACTTCCTGAATGAGCTGGCCAGCTGAGTGGAGTTTGGAAGTAGATCAAGGTAAGGTGAAAAAATATCTTTTCCAGTTTCGATATCTTTCAATTTCATTTTAAAATCTTTCATCGATTACCATTCTATCAGCAACCTGTGGATTTTCCAATTTTAAATTCGCACAGTGACCTCTTGCAGTTTGACGCAGAATCAATTACCTTCTTGCACACTTTTCCGGATATTGTCATGTTGCGATTATGGATGTTAGTTTTCTTTCAAGATAGAAGTAAGTTGAAATTTGAAAAAAATATCATTTCTTGATTATAGGGTTTTTCCGTCATGCTAAATTGCGGCTCCCAACAGATGTATATTCTTTCCCATAGGTGTTTTGCCACGCTTTTCGGTGATTAGAAAAAAAAATAAAAAATAAAAAAAATAATAAAAATAAAATTTAATGAAGAACTTGAGATTGTAGGACTGAAGGTCGAAGTGCGTGCAAATTATGCCCTAGCCCAGAATTAAACAATTCGGAGAGTAGGAGAGGGTTTTAGTTTTGGGCGCCACCAACTCCGGACAGATGAGTCGGACTCTCCAGGATGTTATCTAGCTCTAGGTCCTTACAATTTAAATAATAATTGAGAAAAAGAAAAATATTTAAGAAAAGCTAAAACTAGGCTGTGTGCATAAAACCGAATAAAAGTCAATGAATCAAGTGCTATATTCAGTTTATTTACCAAATGGCTACAGTCCACAATGAACAATATATTGAGACATTAATTAAAGGAAAAAAAAAATAATCATGTAAATTTTCAATATTATCAAAGAGTGAAAAACTATTTGAGACAAAGAACAATCACTTGAGCTGTCATTAATTATTAAATGAAGTGACCTTTTGATGAAGGGTCAATCAAGAAATACAGTACGGCTACTATTGGAATAATAGCTATAGTCATAAACTATTGAATTATATATAAAAATCTAATGTGTTATTGTAACTCAATAACCAACTGAGTAATAAAAAAATATATGTAAGGGTTGAAAATATAAAATAAAAGAAATAAGGAAAACAATAAACAAAGAATTAGTTTTCGGAACGGTTAACTTACACTGATGTAACCAGAACTTCAAGTAAGTTGACATAAATAACTACTGAATCAGGTTATGTCTAGCTAAATAACCTATATAAATAATTCATTTGCCACATTGGGACAAGCACCGAATTACTCCTTGAAATACCTTAGTGATCACTGCAGCGTACAAAATGGGGACAGAATGTAAATAAACAATAAAATATAGATAGGTTAATTAAAGCTAGTACGATACCAAAATGTTCCAGGTGATAGTAGTAGATACAATTAACCAGATTAGTCCTGGCCACTGGTTGTAGTTAGATGGTACAACCAATCTTACGGTTTAAATTTACGGTCCGGAAGACTTGTATAACCGTCCAACTAAAAGGCGTAGGCTCTGGTAGCAACAGCCTATCTTGGTTACGATTGAACGTGTATTGTTGTGTACACTGTAACCGTGAGTAAAAACCTCAGTGAAAAAAACCCTAAGAGAAAAACTGTTATAACACACTGTATTTGCAATTGAACCATAGCTGTAGCGAAGCACTTCATGAATAGACAGAATTAGAAAATGAAACTAAAATGCAACTTAATTAGTCTCAAATAGTAAATTTACTTGATAAAAAAAACTATAGCTCTTGAAAATTATTTTAATAGAAAAATTGAATAACAATGTATTTATGATAATAATTAATTAAATTAGAAGAAATCAGATAAAGCTTTAATAGTAATTAAGAAAATGTGCCTCGATTTTGCATAAAAAATTTCAGATTATCACCTGTTGAAAATAGGGTTTTTTTGCCTCGAAAATACTCTGGAAGTCTGGATCGAGGTCTGGATTTGATATCTTGGAGTGGGTGAGATGTTACTCTACTCTTTAGGGCAGCTTTCCACTAATGATTAAATAGAAAAAGTCAGAATCTACTTGTGAAAAAAAAACTTGCACAACAAACTTACCGAAATGGTTGTTTTCAAATCCGATAACATCGGCGAAAATTATAGCACTTTACAAAAATTAAACACAACGCAAGAAAACTCAGTGTGCCATAAATTCAATTAAGAAGAAAATTAGGTCCAAAATCCCTTTTTAGGGCGAAAAAAAAATTAAATTCTTCAAGAGACCCTTTCTTCAAAACAGCCAGAAGGTGAAAGAAAGATTTTCACAAAAGATTTCCACAAGTAACTAATCAATCAGCTGTCTTAGATTTTGAAGGATAGCGCATATCAAAGATTATGGAACCAATGATTGAATCGGGTTCAACTAAAACTGTACTGAGTTCAATAGCCGAACAGAGTAGTTCGGTACATACACTTTGAAAACGGATTATTATGATTTGGGAACATAACCCCAAAAGAAATATTTTTGACAAATGAATATTTACTTGTTTATTATTATGAAAATCAGATTGGAAATGGAATTTAAAATATGGATTAAAATCCATGAAAATAGAATTTAAATATTGAAAATTGGCAAATTTACAGGATCTGCAACTGCTGTAATTATTGTTGAACTTTTATAGAGAGAAAATGTTAACAAAATTAAAGGCATTTTAAGAACTAGTTAGGCAATTTTGGCTTGTTACAGCTTGTGGAAAGGAAACAATCTCTCCGTTAGAGATTTGCGTGATTCCGTAATGTATTATTTCCAAAAAAAAAGTATATTCGAGCAAATGTTAGCTAGAAGGTTTTGATGATGAAAAAACGTCTCAATTGAATTCACCCTCTAATGCCTACATCCCCAACACACGATTACAGCAATTATCTTAATATTTTTTTTGGGGTTTAATTCCATTTTGTCCTTCTGTATTTCAAATTAGTCTAAAATGCTGCCACGGTCGCCTTAATGACGCTGATGATGACGGCTAAGAGTTAATGGGCCTTTGTGGTCGGCGTTAATAATGTTATGAAAGCCCCGTTCTGTCCGATAATTGGAAGAGCACGCCGGGGTGCCGGCTGAACCCCCGCTCCACTAAAATAGCTTCTTGCAATCGCAATATATACCAGAAAACTAAAATGTAACATAGCTATTTTTGGATTTCTGCCTAGTCATGAAGATTGATAATATAGAGAGGCGGTCCGCTCGATACAACTTTTTCGACTAATTTTATAAAAAGTTACACCAAAAATTGAATTGAGATTTTAGCCAATAAAAATGTTCCGGCTTACAAACGGTGAAAAATACTGTTGATTTTTTCCCGATCGTTATTAACCGAAAGCTTTATCAAATATTCGTCACAGGAAATATGTTTTTTAATGAGAATTCTGTAGAGAATTAAATTTTGAATTTGCCGAGAGTTGCGTAAAATAGCTCTAAAATTTGTATGTGGACCATAATGGCGAAAGAGAGGAGCACTTTTTTTAGTATAACTGCTCCTATTTATAAATTTAAATCGTTTTTTGATTGCTTTGCAAACTTTACTCATTATTACTTTAAACGGATGCTGGCGACAGGGAAAATAAGTTTAAAAATTGTAGGAATATAAAAAGGAAATCACAGTCACACTTTCAATAAATTAAATTTTAGATAAAATTGAACTGTTAAAAGATATAGCTAAATGAGGATTTTGTCTATCCTGTCATCATTTGTGTGATTTATGTTCTTAGAATAAACTAGAGATGGAATTAAGCTCCTAAGATTAGACAATTTGATAATAATTGAAATTGGACTATTATCTGTTGCATTAAGACCGATACAACTAAAGCTTCATCTTGTACCTGCGTTATGTCAGGCCTTTTTTGGTGATATATTCTTATTAAATAAAAGCTCCTCGAATCTTGCTAAGCCATTGACCTAGAATGTGGTAAACTTTATTAATTTGATATTGATTTAAATTTAATTTTTGGTTCCATTCCACAATGGTAATATCTCTCTCTCTATTGACTTACAAGTCCCGAATTCCATTTATATAATTACCAATAAACCATTTCTCGGAGGTAGAATTGGTCTGTTAAGAGATGCAGTTGGATAATTGAAATTAGTCTATTATCTCTCTTGCTAACTGACCGAATGACGGGAGATCCCTGAGCAATCACTGTTAACATTATGTTTCCGCTCAGAGCAACTTGCTAATATCTAAGGATCTTTACTTAGACATTAATAATGCCATATACAGAGGCATGGAGTTATCTAAGCTAAAATATTACATAATTTATTAGAGTATGAATAATTTTTATTAGTTGTAATAAATTTAGGATTGTGATAAATAAAATTTTCCAAGGCTTAAATTATTTACAACTATTTTCCGAAAGTATATTTCTTTTTTTGTGCACTAAACTTTATTTTAAGGAATAACGTCTCGCCCTCGTCCGTTTTCCTGGATCTAGGAACAGGTGCGGACGTCAGCAGTTAATGCCGGAACAAAATAACACGTGCACAGCGTTCGTGATCCGTGTATATCTATTCAATTAAAAGTGGCGTTGCAGAATAGAACATAGATAAAATAAACTAGAAGACGGGGCTTAATTGAGTTTTCTGGACAATCCAGTTTTTAGTAGACATTCGAGTTAAGCCGTATTTAATAAAATAAGGAATGGATCGAGTATACATATATTTTAGAAAATGTCATTGTTTATCAATATTTCATAAAAGAAGCAATAGAAAAGAGAACATGCAAGCCAACAGCTCAATATAGAAGCATTGAAGGAGTGCTACTGTTATTTAACACAGAGCTTGAAGCACCAATAAGGCAAGAAAAGGCCTCAGGATGCGTACTGCGTTAATAATTCACATTTCATTGAAAATATAGGAGCCCGAATATATTTGTATAGTTCGAAAATACATCAACAAGTATGATAGTGATAGTGTGTCAGGAAAGGTTTATCAAGTTTGGGTTAGAACATCTTTTCATCAATGATGTATTTAAAAAATTGTTTGATATGCCTTCCGATAATAGTTTTTTTTATTCTCTGAACGTACCTCGGAACGTACTTTTTCTGGTAAATTGAACATATGTATTGTCCAAGTTTTTGCCAGTCAAAAGCGGCAATAACAAAGTCTACATTCGTGCAAACCCTCACCTGCAATATTACAAGACCTATTCTGAGCCACAATGGCCGCTCGGGTAAAGCCCAACATACTATTGTCATTTGTTGCTAGATAGATATTGGAATGTAGTGCCGAAAAAGCAGACAAATATTGGAATTTCTGAACCGTCGATTATCGACGATCGAAAGCAGAACCACAGGTGATTGGAATATTGAAAATTAATTGGATTATTGGAAGTTTTTGGCTTTGGTTTATTGGTCATCATATGATGAATTATTTTAGCGTAGCGGTTGATTGCTGGGAGAAATATGTACTCGTATCCCTTCACTAATTATTAAATATTAGGTTAAAATCAGATGTATTTTCATTTATGAGGTATTGTAAGATAATTCTTAGGGAAGTTGAGTACACGGGAAGAATTAAACGAGAACCGATAGAGAAAAGTGATTACTGTATATTGGTCTTGTATCAACAGAGAAAACGGAATGAAAATTTACATTATTGCACTAGAAACGTTGACATCTTGTTGTTGACAGGCCGTGTAGCAGGTTGGCATCATACCGGGACTAGCCGATCAGTGGCATGGGGATTAGGGAATTTTGTTACAATCTCCCCCTGTGCTCCACACAATCGTCCCGAGTGTGGCGCACATCAGAAGGTGGTGTGGATGGTGCTGGTTTCTTGCGTGGGCGACCTCGCTTTCTGATAGGTCGCGTAGGCGCAGGCAGATCCTCGTCTTCAGATGCGCGATATGGATAGAGCGTAGAGGCGTGATATTTACCGACAACCGTTTCCGGCGTGCTAGGTGAAGCAACCTCGTAAGTAGTAGGCGTAACTACTTTCGTAATTATGTAAAGCTCATCGCGTCGGGGCGCGAACTTGGGCGTATAAGTCTTACTGGCGTTACTTAGTACGTGCAAGTTAACAAGTACTTTGTCGCCGACCGAAAGAGAAATGTCGCGACACTTGTTATCGTGATACTTATAACGACGATCTTGGGTTTGTTCGTGTATGTCTCGAGCTTTGCGTAGAGTGTCACTCATATGTAGTAAGTAGGGTGTGATCTGCGATACGAAGTTCACGTTTTCGACATTAGCCCGAAAATCACGATTGGCATCATCTGGGGAGCGCAACTCGCGACCGAAGGTTAAGTAGGCCGGGGTAAATCCATCAAGGGGCATCAAGTCCAAGTTCTTCCGTTCCACAGGGTTTGCAGCTGGGTGATAGACTGGTATCAAGTTCTGATGAAATCCAAGGCATTCTGCTACGTGCTGCATAACAGAACTGACGAGCTGAGTACCGTTGTCACTAATGACACGACGAGGCACTCCGTAGCGCAGGATGACTTCATCAATTAGACAAGTAGCACATGCTTGTGTCGTGGCTGTCTTGAGAGGGAAAAGCTCAGTCTATCTACCAGCTGTGTCTTCGATTGCAAACACCCATGTAAATCCTTCTTGGCTAGCAGGCAAAGGGCCAAATAAGTCAATAGCTATGACTTCAAATCGTTGGTTCTGCGTGAGGGTTTGCAATAGTCCAGCAGGCTTAAGATGAGACACCTTGTACTTTTGGCACTGGAGGTACCTGCTCACGTAATCTATGATTTCTTTTCTCATACCAGGCCAGAAATATCGGAATGCTATGCGCTGGTACGTTTTCTCACTTCTATAGTGGCACGCAGTCTCGGAATCGTGGTACTGGGTGAGCACGTGTGGGACCCTCGTCATTGCCACCACTAGTTGAGGTTCTTCTTCGGCTTCATCCGTGTATCGATACAGAACACCGTTATTCAGTATAATCCACGTTCTGCCCATTTCTTGAAGTGGATATCAAGGTCATTGGAGTCTGCCAAACTTTTAATGATTTTCGCCACTTCAGGATCTGCTAATTGTCATTTTCGGACGTCTGCAGCGCTGAGTGTAGGAAATTCGATCGAAACTAGGTTTAATCTGATGTGATCGTCGGTGTCGTCTCTTTCACATGGTGGTTTAGACAGTGTGTCGGCTATGACATTCTTCGTACACCAACGATGTACTGAATTTTGATGTCGTAGGAAATGAGCTCTAGTGCACAACGAGCAAGTCTGCCACTTGGTGACCTGAGTGTCATAAGCCATTTCAAGGCTTGATGATCGCTTTGCACAATAGTTTGGCATCCTTTTAGGTATCCCCTGAACTTCTGGAAGGCCCATACTACTGCAAGAGCTTCGCGCTCTGTGGTATTATAATTCTGTTCAGCAGGTGTCAGAGGTCTAGAGGCATATTCTACTGGGCGCTCATCTGGTCCCTATCCCTGGAGTAGACACGCTTCCAAAGCGTAGTCACTAGCATCCGTTCGTAGGATATGTAGCAATCTGCTGTCTGCTTGCCTCAGGATTGGGGCGGAACATAGAATCGTCTTAAGCTTACTGAAAGCTGCAGCTTGATATGGGCCCCAGGTCCACTTGACGTTTTTCTTGGTCAGTGTCGTTAGTGGCTTAGCAACATCGGCGAAGTTTTCAACAAAACGACGAAACCATGAGCAGGTTTGGATAAATCCTAACAGTTGCTTGACGTTTTTTGGTGGTAACATGTTCATGATGGATTCACATGGACGTATTCCTTCCGTGAAGAGAATGTGTCCTAGATAATGGACGGCTTCACTGTCGAATGGACATTTAGGTTGATTAAGTGTTAACTTGTACTGCGCAAGTCGCAGGAATACTTTCCTTAGATCGGTCAAATGGTCTTCGAAAGACGATGACATGATGATCAAGTCATCAAGGTATGCCAACATGGAGACGTCTTGTATTCCTGACCTAAACCTATCGATGAGGCGCTGAAAAGTACTGGGCGCGTTGCGGAGTCCAAATGGCATGCGCTTGTAACGGTAGGTACCGAAAGGGCAAACGAATACAGTTTTGTCCCTATTTGAAGGCTTCACGCTGATTAGATGATATCCGCTCCTCAGGTCTAAGGTTGTGATGTAACCCCTTTGCTTAGCTGCATGCAAAAGATCATCGATTCTCGGGGTGGGGTATCTGTCTGGTCTGGTGATGGCATTTAAGGCTCGGTAGTCTAGCGTGAGACGTACCTCGTGGTTCTTTTTGGGCACGGGGACGACGGGCGCTGCTTACGGTGACCCGCACTCTTCAATGTAGTCGCTTTCTAGTAGCTTGTCGAGTACGATGCTATGCTCGGCAAACGGAGTCGGATCTTTTGAAGGAACAAAAATTTCAGAAAATTCACATAGAATTGAGTTGAGTGTACATCGTTGTTCTTCGCTAAGCATCCGTCCTTCGTTGTCACAAAGTTCGAGTTGGTCCTGGTCGTCTGTTGTCGTGTTCAGGTACAAAAATGATTTTTGTGGAAACCAATTTAGTCTGTAGCAAGACATCACATCGAAATATGCGAGTGTCAACTCTCCTCGTAACACCGTCTGCTAAAGTCATTAATAAACGCTCGGTGGTAAACGGAACGGAGTCATTTAATAATAGGCGGGATAATGTAGCACCGGCAACACTGCATTTCGCACCCGTGTCAACCAATACACAACCACGATGACCGTTGATCGCGATAGGTACCAGTGGCCTTACTTTCAGAGTTTAATCGTCCATGGAATTGGAGAAAAACTCGACATCTCGTCCCACGATAACCGTATTTGCATTAGTTTGTTTCGGTTTACAGTTCGGACAGTTACTTTTTATATATCCCGGCGCGCTGCACCCGTAACACGTAACACTGGATGCCGAAGGTTCCGGCGGCTTTGCAGGATTCAAAGTTACCGAAGGTTTGACCGAATTTTGTTTATCAGCAGACTTATTTTTATTTATTCGCTTACGACATTCGTCAAATGTGTGTCCAGTGTATTTACAAAACGAGCAGCGTTTTTTGACTGCACCGGAGTCGTTGTATGCTGTCGGTTCAGTAGAAACGTCAAAAGTCTCTTCTGCTAAGCGCGCATGCGGGAGTAGTTCACTAAATGACGCTACTTTATCGCGGGGATTTTGTAATGCAAAAGTCCGTAAACCATATCAAGCTGGATCTCTTCCGCAAGCGTACCGGGAGGCAGCTGTGCTCAGATAGAACGCGCTTTATATACAAAAATGTCTGATTTGGTTCTCGAGTCCTGGTTACGGGTGAACAGTTCGGGATACACGCGGTAGGCAGGCTTGGCAGGGCCAAAAGTCGAGCGCAACAAGTCTATGGTAGGAGGCTCTACCATGTCATTAGCGTAGATTTTACACCTTGGTATCACGACCCGGCGAAACCGTCCAAGAGCATTGGAAGAACTTTCAAAGCATTTACGTCCCAAATGTTTGTGCAACTTTTAAAAATCTCGATAGCATGGATGAAGGCTTTAACGTCCGTGTATGACGAACCGTCAAAACGCGCGTTACAATTCGCAAATTACCACTGTGAGGATTTTGAAACTGTTGTGCATTACCAATGGCGAGACGATCCATAAGTTCGCGAAATTGCTCCTGTGTAAGGCTAACGGACGCCATTTTGTTCGAACGAAGGTTGTACGAGTGTCCCGAACATTCCACGATGCAACAATAGCAACAAAAAAGAAAATAAAAGGCTACTTACAGTTTGGAAGCTTCAAACCAAACAAATTACCCACCTTGATACTTCTTATGGAATAAAAATCCACCATAAACGGGGCACTACCCTTGGCTCTACCTGTGTTTGATGCACAATAGTCAATTAATCGCGACGCCGTGCCAGTCCGCTTTAAACGCTTAAAGTCAGTATTGTCGCTAATACCAGAAGTAACACAGCTGTTCTGGTTGATAACTCGATCACAAAACCGGCAAAAACATTAGGAAATCAAACGATGTGCAAAACAACTTGTATTCGTAACGATTTCGACCAAGTTTCGGTGATAATTTACACAAAAAGTACAGAAAACCGGTGATAACTCACGCAGTACCTAACGCGTCACAGTTGTTCACAATTCGGCTGTTTCTCGGTTATGACTTCCGTACCAAACGAGCGCGAAAAACACCATGGGTTTCGTTGAACAACTACACGAAAATCGCGATCGGCACACAATAATCACTCTACCAGTCTTGAAACTCACCTTGGCCCCACGTTGGGCGCCAATTTGTAAGATAATTTTTAGGGAAGTTGAGTACACGGGAAGAATTAAACGAGAACCGAGAGAGAAAAGTGATTACTGTATATTGGTCTTGTATTAACAGAGAAAACGGAATGAAAATTTGCATTATTGCACTAGAAACGTTGACATCTCGTAGTTGACAGGCCGTGTAGCAGGTTGACATCATACCGGGACCAGCCGATCAGTGGCATATGGATTAGGGAATTTTGTTACAGTATTTGAATTTTGAAGGGAGTGGTACCTCTCTCTTGGATTATAATGTGGGTGCTCATTTAGTCCGAGTGGTCAGGAACTTGTTTATTATTGTTCTAGGATTAATAATAATTGCATTTGTGTTTTCTTATGAGAATTCTGATCGTCATAATCATAGGCGATCACTCGATACCGATTATGATTATCTCGTATTCTATTCTTATTCTTGTCGATTGTGTGTTTTCTGATGGTTATATAAACCACTTCTGTCATGGAAAACGTGTTTCGGGCATGCGGATGAGGTGACCTCTCCAGCGAAGTTGATGCTTTAAACACTAATGTTCGTTCGTCGCTATTCAATTTTTGTTTCTTGATCTGCAAAATAATGTATGGAACTATCTTACGTAATAATTATTTCCTAGCTTTATCGAGTAACATAATATAGGATAATATGTATTTGTCTTAAGAATAGTTCCTATATATTTCTTTATATTTGCCTGTTATTTCGTTTAATTTTATTAAACATAATTTTCGTAGATTTATTCATAAATTAAGATTCTCTTCCAACATATAAGAGCAAAGAATTTACACGGAAGAGTTGAAATATTTTAATTAATGTTACAATGTAACACACCAGCATGACTCTTGTTATTTAATGCAACTTGGCGGTTGGTTACTGAGGTTTAATAATATGAGTGGTGAATTCAGAAATGTTTCATGAAATAATGTTTTTGTTGATTATTTTTATTCTTCCACTTAAATTTTGTACTATCGAGTGTCGGTGTCGGTTTAACAAATGAAAGTTTGCCATTGAAAAATGGTTCAGGAATGATCTGAAAATTGAAGTGAAAGGAAAGGTACTGGATTCGAAACTCTTATTGTGAGCAGCCTCAAAGCGGGTATTTTATATTTTGTTTTTTGTCATCTGCATCCTCATTCTGTTCAGCTAAATCCTAAACATTCCGCTAGTGGTTATCGTCATGCAAATGAATCGACATTTCCATTTGCATCTTTACAAATTTTTCTTGTTCCTCCTATAATGTTTTTTCAAATTTATTACACAAATCTTCTTATTTTCCGCCCCAGTGAGACGATTGGCGGTAACTATTTATTTCCGAAATAAATACCAACCATTAATTTCACCGATGCCTATTTACAATTTTAATTTCAGTTGCCTCACTCCTTGCAATGAAACTCAAATGCAGAATTAATGAAATTTTAATATGTAATTTTACTATGTTCAAAATGTTTTGTTTCGGATAACAAACTTGAATAATTTTGAATTATTTTTCGATTGAATTGTCCCTAACCGGATACCTACGAAATTAAACTGCCGAATTTAATTCGGCAATAGTCATTATCGCTTGTAAAATTAAATCCGATTTGTATATTGAAATTATTTTTGTGCTGCTCTATTATTTAAACAGTAATTAAACTGAGGTTGACCAATCCATAAATTATGTCCAAATACGTTGTAACAATTACGAAAATCCTATATGATATTTAGCTGATAATTTATTGCATATAAAAATTGAATAAATAAAATAAAATCATGACTTGCACGTAAACTGACGATCCTGTATACATTCACAAAACCTCAAATCAATATTTCAGCCAGTATGCTGATTTAAAAAAAAAGTCCTCTGAGTTTCCAAAAATTTATGGCCCTCTGGATATATTAGTAAGCGAGAACCAAGGCAAACAGAAAGATACCTTATGTTCCTAATGGCGATCGATATACTCATACGTTTCAAGACAAAACAGAGAGCAACAACAACAAAATAAAGAAAAACTAAAAAAAAGATACAAAAAGACGTTTCAAGCCACATAAAACAATTTTTATTAGCCTCGTAAATACAAATTTGCACTCGGGAAAGGCTTATAAAAATGTAAATGGCTTACCATGTTTGAAACAATGGGTTACCTGGTTCTAGATAAGCACTTACAATATAAAATTTGATGCTCTAGGACGAGACATAGAGAAATATCATGGGATTATCGAATGGAAACTAAAATAATGCTTTTCGATTTGCTAAAATAACGAAATGTGTCTCGTACTAAAATTATGAAAATTGGATTGGATAAATTGGCAAATTTGCTTCATGTTTTATACGTACATATAAAAAACAAAGTTGTAAGCAATACAGTATAAAATTAACATAGAGATTACCATAGTTAATACAAGCATAAACGGCTTCTGGGTCACCCCTAAATTATCGATTTTAATAATCTAATACAACAATAACTATACTTTACTATCCGGAGAGTGTGTGTGCGGCCCCTACGAGCAAAATTTGTTTTGGGATTACCTCTATGCAAAGTCCGGCTGCAAGTGTGTTTTAAAATATTCCCGGCAACTAAAAAGCAATTTAAAGCAGCTTTAATGTGTTCTATCTTGTTGGTAAATCGGTACACATATTCGTTTTATGGACAAATATTAGCAATATCTGATAACTGTTTCGGCTATTATTTAGACTATACATTTTGGGTGACCAGCATTATTCGAACCAGTAAATAATTTTGTTGTTGCAAAGGGTGGTACTGACCGCATGGATTGTGTATATAATAACTCTAATAGCTATCGGGCATTTTGGTTTGAGGTGTGCTCATGATTGAAAACCTCCACTTTATAAACCCTATTGTTCAATTTGTATTGAACGAGCTTCTCTATATTAATAGTTCCACTATAGAGCTTAATGCATAAAAATTCCTAAAGTTCATTTCCAGACATTCCAATTTAAAGTTAATTTAAATGTGCTGTAAAGTTTTTGCGGCTACACGATTTGCGGTAAACTTACTTCTCGTAGTTTCCTATTGTAGTATGTTAGTGTGTAGCTTTGTGGATGAGAAAATCATTATCGCGTAGATTGTTTATCCAGCTATAATAAATGGAATAAACTAATATTTACCCACGTACTATACAAACGCTAATATGTTACCAAATGGGGTGTAAAATTCCTATTTTTCTTTCTTTTATGTGTTATTTTTCCCTTGCTGTCGCTCGCCATTTAGGGCTCGTAATTTACTTCTGTAGTTCAACGAAAACCTGGTTAATTATTCTAAAAATGCCGACTGTACGTCAGCGCGGTTAGAAATAAAAATTCGCCACGCACCGTGAAATCAAACATATATCACCCGGTAATGTTTTTGCAGAAAAATAAAATGCTTGCGTAATGAACTAGGGGCAAATAAAATAGAAACAATTAAAAGATTTCCTGTCCCCATGAAATGCGCACGAATTGTTTAGTTTTTTTTTTTATAATTGTGCACGAAGCTTTTGTGGAATAAATTCAAGTAGAACCATGCAAAGTTTGGTTTATTAAAAAATTACTAGGTAATATTCAATTTTTTCAATAGAATTTTACACAATTCTTTCAGCTTGTTGGGCTTTTTTCAAGAAAACGGTGACAATTTGAAATATTTACCAGTTTCATATCAAGGCTAGAAATTTCAGGTCATATTGTTTGTGTTTGTTATTTGATCCAATAATTTCGTAATTATTGGACTCTCCACTGACTCCTGTCGGTCATCAACAATGAAATTGCCAATTTATATTGCTTTTCCAATTTCTACTAATAAATCTAAGCGCGCAACCTCAACTTCATTGTAAACCAATTTATTATTATCAGAATCCATAAAATGGCTATTGTCAATGCAATGCGCTGATACTGTGAATGGTAAGTATTTAAAACTGAGTTATGATGTTCTTTGACGCGTTATTTTAATTTTCCGCCAGTTTGTATAAAATAATTCAATAAATTGTTTCACAATCTTTTCCATTCAGATAATAATTTGCTGTGTTTTTTTCGTTAACTAGTAGTTAATTTTCTTGAAATATTTTCAAACACTGCTACAATTCTACAAACCAACTTTATTTGAAATTTTATCTTTACGAATGTTTGGTACATCGATAGAAAGTTTCCAATGAGTGATTGTTAGAGTCGTTTGAAACTTTGTGACCATATTCAACCTCATGAAAAGTTTCGCGTCTTTGACCTATCGTCCTTATTAGATATTTCTGCGAAATTTTTGAAATGTTACTGCGACTAAGACATACTATTTTTCAGGATATTGAATACCATCAGCTCTCCTAAATATTAGATATTTCTGATACGCATTTCAATAAAGCAATGTTAACAGAAAAGTCGGAACAGTTTTTAAGAGCAGGTTGAATTTTTACATACTGTAGTATAACATACACGAGTTCGTTCGGCAAAATTGAACTGTGTGAATTTTTATCTATTTCTTTTTAGCAAATCTTCTGAAAAACGAAATGAAAAACAAATCGAATTTACGTTTTCAAAACTGACTCAATTTTACTTTCTTGAAATGCTCCCGACAATAGCAAAATTAGGGAAATTCAAGGGAAGTTGCGATATGTAAAATAAAAGAAAAATTTGTGAAACGTCTAATTTATTATTAGAAAATCGTACCGTTCTCGACCTGGAACTCACGAGGGGAAAGAGCACGGTAGAGAAACCCTCGATCTACATTCCTCAAAAATCCAAACATACTGTGTCATTTTAATAATATTGTCAAGTCAATAAAAGTGTAAATTAGATACTGTCCCTGTTCTTGTGCTTAAATTTCAATTCCACACGCAACATTCAATAAACACCACCTATATTCAATACTGAAGAGCTTTTGGTTAGTTAGCCAGTCTGCCAGCAGGTACTGAGGTCCCGTACGGGAGGCTACTCAGCTATAGTTGTTATATTGAGCCAATCTTTTCAATTTCTTTGTTAGGATATTCGCTCGTCAGGGTAGGAAAGGATTAGTAGATTCAACAAGGCTCTAATGCACGCTCTGAATACCAAAAATTTAAATCTCGGCACAAAAGACAGCACATAATTTCTTTAGATTTTAATTTACTTTTATCTGCGTTGTTCACGGCATGAAACGATTTTTGTTAAATACGTGAACAATGAAAATGTTATAAAAAATGTTTTAAACAAACAAAAAAACATAAAAAGGAAAACAATAATACTTGTATAAATTGAACTCTCAAAACAGAATAACATTTATTCAACTGATCTGTGAATGCTCCTTATGACACACAAACTAATCACAAATTGGATTGAACAATCAATTTAATACAAAATAAAAATTTAATAATGAACAATGGCGGACAACTTCTTCCCTGGTCTCTCATTTTCTGTCTGTCTACCCTTGCGGTACGCTATTCGTGGCAGCGTCCTCGTTCTCCCCTTAATTTCATAGCGCATACATGGTTGCATCATTTACCATTCGCTTTTCTATAGTAGACGTTTTAATGAGTTAAGATTTGAAGAAATAATATTTTAAATAGGCGGTTTTCCCCAGATCGCCCCTTTGGAAGATTTTCGAAAAATCAAGTAAGAGAGAGGGAGAGAGGTTTACCAATGACTCTATATGGGCCTGAGAATAAAAGACAAAACTTATAAATAATTCTATTTGCCGCATCGGATGTGGGACATTCACGCAATAAAACTAAGCAGTTAAGGCTAACGCTACACTTTTCCAGTCCGCCCCTGTAGTATCATTTCCTGGCAGATTGTCATTCAAATCATGGTTAATTTGGTTCCTGGCAGATTGTCATCCAAATCATGTTTAGTTTGGTTACTGCTGGTATTAGCTAGTGTACCGGTAGCTGTGGTCTTGAGTACAGAAACTCTTTTAAACTCAAAAAAAAAAAACATTCCAAGCAAAAAGGGTAACTATTATATTTTAGACCTGAAAAATCCGGTGTTTACATTCGGAAACAAAGGGTCATAAAAATACAAAACATAAAAAAGTCGGGTCGAAAACTTGAATAAATTTTAGGGTGAACAAATCGTAATGCCTTAATAAATGCAGGTATTTTTTTTTTCTATTTGGGGACAAGCTCAAAACTGATAATTATTACTTACACTTTACTGAAAATAGGCCTAATAAAAACAAAATTAAACAAAAAACAACGTTTCCACTCAAATTTCCACATTTGCCTGTCGAATAAGAAGCGCATCCTGGTCACGGCACCAAAAATCTGTAGTATAACATACCCGGGTTCGTTCAGCAAGATTGAACTGTGTGAATTTTTATCTCTTTCTTTTTAAAAAGCTTCTGAAAAATAAAATAAAAAACAAATAGGACCTACGAATGTTTTGGTCCGGAGTGGATCAGTTAAATATTACTATCTTGCTCTATTGTCCAAGTATAATAAACCCAATAACACATATTCTAAATTTGTGTATTGAAAAATCATATTTTTCCTCGAAATGGAAACTAGCAAATATTTTAGCAATACCTAAGGTCACTCGTCCGACGGAGTTTAATCAGCAGTAAGCTCTTTATCACCAACTTATGACTTCACGTGCATGCATATGTTGAGGAATATTTTTTTTTTGTTCGCAGGTATAAATACTTAATATACTCTAATTCCTTGTCCTTTCCTCATCTTCCTTTTCTTCTCCTGGGTATTGGAATTCAATATCGCGACTTCTTTTATGAGATGGCAGCGACGTCATTATCTTCAATGTATTTTTTTCAATAGTCTGTCAGAAAATTTTGCTTTGACACTTTTTTTTTTGCACCTAACTCTCTCTTATCTAATTTAGTCATAAGATCATCATTTAATATTTAGGGGCCATAACAGCACCTAAAGGGTTTTTCATATTTGTTTACCTTTGGGAGGCTGAATCGCGGCCCTTTAACCACAGATTTACTTGTTTAGCATTATTATATAAATATTGTAAAAAACTGCAATGGTTATTATTTTTATTATAAAGCTGCAGCGAGCCAGAAACTGTCGTTGACCAGAAAAAGGCTACGCCTAATCACGGACATTTATTCAGGTTGCATCTTGGCACCACACCCTGCTTGTAATCAAGAAGAAGAGCAGATTTTTTGTGACTGCACTTCTCTTTCGCCAATACACAGAGCCAGATTAGGCCAATCGTACCTAGCTTAGAATTACCTCTCATCTTCAGGAGGCGCACAATGGGCCTACTGTGGCCTAAGTGCTGTGGCATACCACCCTCCCAAACTTGAACAGTTAGTTCTTTCATTTCAACGAACTTATACATGAAAATCAAGAAGTCCTCGAAGTAGACATAGTAAGGAAGTTCACCATCACACCGCGCACCGGTGCAACCATCTGCCAGTTGATAGTAAGTTCATTCACCATCACGCCGCGCACCGGTGCAACCATCTACCAGTTCATCTGTCAGTGTCTAACCCAAGTGACGCCCTCTATCAATACTAACCTACTCCGGGCAACTTCAACGAAGCCCAAGCGACGTTATCTGTCAACCTAGCGGGGGCACCTGAGCCTGGGAAATTTTTCGATACCGTGGGAAAATCTCTAGATCTGTATGCTTCAGTCTAGTTCAAGCTTTCAAACATGTGTGACCAATTGCTAATATTCCTATCGGGGGAAAAAATGTGAAAGATGTTAGTGCCGACGAGTTAAAAGACTTACCAATTGGGTTTTTTTACAATATGTCGATAGTACTATACTTTTAAATATTTGGGGAAAATTACCACTTGAACTCTATCTATTTCAACGATTTATGGATTCCGCTTTACTACCGCCTTATAGACAACGATCGTATACCTACTTTCCAGACACTACTTCCAACATCCCAGAATAAATTCTACCAGTATAAATTGCAAGTAGAATTTCAAAATAAAAGTATTCTATCGAGCAGGGAATGGACAACTATCGGTATTGGAACACATCAAGAAACCCTCGTCAAAATTGGAATCTTCTGCAGAAACCAGACTATAAACTTCACTACAACAGAAAATATTTCCGATTCGAGACCTGATGCCTATACTTACTTAATCTATACTTGTATAATAACCATAGCTGTAGTTTTTGGTATTTTATTGTCTAGAATTTTCTACCTTATTATAGGAAAAATTAATGTAATTAAGTTTTTATCGTAACGTGTGTGTGTGTGTTTTTATCCAACACACCGATTTTTCAATACCTAAATAATATACGCCCCGAATGGACGATAACTACGGTTTGGAGATGACACCATGAGATAAGGGGCTGTGGTCAAATTCCGGAAAAAACCGCCAAAAATTTGGGGTTGGCCCGGGTTAAATCCCCGAAATTTCAGATCAAAGGCGTAGCCGATCTAGAGATTTTCCCACGGTATCGAAAAACTTCTCAGGCTCAGATGCCCCCGCTAGGTTGACAGATGAACTGGTAGATGGTTGCACCGGTGCGCGGTGTGATGTTGAACTCCCTTACTATCTCTATCTCTGTTATCCTGATTAAATGTATCGTTCAAAACTTATCTCACAGTAACTCACTTATCGGCAGGACAGTTGTAGTTTCGCCTCCCTCATCCAGATGTATCTCTCCTAAGGTAGATATCTAGTAAATTATTCTGCAAAAATAGTAAATACTTATCTCTATTCGAATAGTTGGGATGATATTACGGACAAACGATAGTTCTGCAAGTTACCGCTGTCCTTACTCCCAAATGGAATTCGTGTTGTTGTGTGTTAAATAAATTTGTCTTTTGATGTGTGGGTTTTCGTCAGCATCAGCCCAGTGATGAATGCTTTCCTTCAATTCTAAGAGTTATCCATATGGATAAATTTAGTTGACGAGTTACTTTGTGAATACTGCTGGTAGGATCTTTAAGCCTCCAAAATGTTGTTCATCTACTTCAAGTCCATGTTTGTTTTTATTCATTTCACCCTTTCGAACCCATACTCTACACTACTTTTTGTGTCTCATTGTATGGACTCTCCTTCCCATTCATACTTGAAGACTAGACGGTTGGCGCCACTGCGGGCGACCTTTCGTCCCGAACCACTGCGGTCACCCATCCAATCTCCATCCCGCAACCACGTTGCGTAAGGCAACTTCCGTTCTCTATCGCCAAGTACCAACGTGCCGAACAAATCCATGCTTAATATGCATTGAGCATTCTTCTTCTTTGAAGATGTTCCTGATAAAAACGTCGCATTTCTATTGGTTCTCAATAGAGGGATTATCGGCATATTTTGAATTATAATTCTCTCTTTTTATTGAATGTGTTTTCAAATTGGAAATAATTTTGATTTAAGCAAATATAACAATAATGTTTTCAATTTCGATTTTTCTGATGGTTTGTTAGCGGCAATTAAATTGAAACATAGAAGCGAATTGTATGTTTTACATCATTGGTTAAATGTTTGACAACGAAACAAACGCTGAATCAACAAAGTTTATTAATGAAATCCAATATCCCTCTGTCAACGATTTTTGGAATAAATCTTTACCTTTTATATGGTTCCCGTATGGTCGGAAAACAGAATTATATAGACGGTCCACATAAAATCCCCGAAAACCATAAAAACGTGATCCGAAACTGGCCCCGAAAAAAGCAGAGTAAACACCCATAAAAAGAACCATAATAACATGTCTGGCCTGCATTTTGTGTGTAAGTTAAAAAAAGACCAGCCGCTATCAGTAGTGTGTCGTTGCTCGAATACCGACACGATAGCACATTATTATTTCGCATTTCTCCTAATGTCATAAATTCGTGCTGTGGTTTTATGCAAATACGGAGCCATGAATTTTAATATGCGTTCGCGACCGACGGACGTACGCACGCACTGATTCTCGAACACACTACACGAGGAAAACCTTTATGGGAGGCCGCCCGCTGTTAAACCAGAACAAAAGAAATTTTGTTTGGTACATCTTATTACCTAGTACGTATTATAAGCTGCGTGCCAAAAAAAGAGTATTTAAAAGGACCTGGATATGTCCTAGCATTTAAAAGATGGCTATCGTACTCCAATCAATTATGATAAGGTGACATCGACAGTGGCACATTTGGACCCCATGCTGGAATTTGAGATGGACTTTTGCAAAAAGGAAAACTGATATATTTCTTGGCTCTTCACAATACCCCTCCAGATATCCAGACCATACACTAAGGAACTTTAATTTGAAATTCCTGTTTCCAACAAAGTGTATCTCAGGGTGTGAAGGCTCAACCAAATTAGATTACCATTTCTTAAATGGAAAGAAAAAGTCCCCTTCTCCCAAGAAATTATTATGGTTACCATGTAACAGTATTTTTCGATTCTACTTGCCTTTGATTTATCTGCCTAGATTCAGGTATCTTTTGAAAGTTGGGTAGTTTGACTTCTGATAAAGTTCACAGAGGCGCATACTGTTGATTGTGGGCGCATTTGGGTTCACGCTCGGTGCACTTAGAGCTTGCACTTTTTTCTATCTTCCGTTATTTTTGAAGCTCCGACAACGCTTCATTGTGTTTGGTTTGACATATTTTAAGCGCTCAGAGCGAGCTCGATAAACTCCGAGTTTGTGAAGTGGGCAGCTGGAGCGTGCATGCGCAGAACAGATGTGTGCAATCTGTCTGTATGACCTAACCTATTTTCCATGATAAGATAAATAAACAATCCTAAATTTTAACATATATTTGTTGACTGGATAGTTTTAGCTATTTTGTTTAAATGTTAACAATCAAATAGCTAGTAAATTCAGCATAATTGTTCACTTTTAATTACATTTTCTCGGTAGTCCTCATCACTGGTATTATTGAACATATTTTTCTAGGCAACTTGGCAGCCTCAGAGTGTTTAGGTCCGTTTTATTGTTTATGTAGCACGATATTTTTAGTAGAACACAAAATAAAATGGGGCTGTTTGAAAATTATCGACTAAAATAAAAAACAAACGAGAAAACTCTGATGCGAATGCGGAATGCGGGCCCAAACTCCAAAAAATATATCTTAAAAAAAATAAACAATAATCAGCTGATCGCTCAACCCAACACTTTTGCACGAGTTTATTTGGCTTGACACGGTGTACTCCCTGTGACGTCACGTTACTCCGTAATCGCTCTGCTCGCTCCGCCGAGCGGTAACCCAAACACGCCCTGTGACTCCTAATGGGGAAACTCGGTAACGATAACAAATAATGAAAAGCAAGTTCATGAATTTTGAAAATGAATTTATGATTTGTGAAATGGTGAAAAACTACAATAATATATGCATTTATAAAGATTTTATTATAATAAATTTTTAATCAAGTGAATATGTCTTAGTACAAAATCGTATAAGATTGTGCTTTGCATCAAGGACATCTCTTGACGCGACGAAACGGGAAGGAAGCGATAAAATTGCGGCGACAACAATAGTCATTTCACCGCCTTGGCAGATTTCATTAAGATTATTTAAATCCATTTTGATATAACAGAAAATTATGAGCATATATTGATTTTTGAGCATTATATCTTCAAGAAACCTGCCGGTCGATTCTCTAATAAAATCGAAGCGATGTCAACAATCCTATCATTTTGACGCCTATTAAAACTAAAATGTGTTGTCTACCACAATACTGGCACTGATGTACTATTGGAATAAATAAAGACTTCAAATTTCGGTCTTAAATAAAGTCAAATAAGCTATGAACCCTAATGTGACTGGTGATTGGCTCTAATGTGCATCATCATAAATTTTATCAATACATTGAAAAGTGATAAAACATGCATTGCAGACACATTAGTGTTGGTTTATAGTATTTGTACTTCATCATTCTAATGTCCTTCACTGGGAACTGATAACATCTAAGCTTCAGCCAGAATTTCACTACGTAATTTAAGTAAACACATTTTTAGCGTCTCAAATTTTCGCGAAAACTACAAATCAAAAAATTGATTTCGTTTCGTTAAATATTGAAATAGGTACCTACATCAATTTAAAAATTTGTCGCGAAAGCGCCGTATTAACAAATCGAACGTGTTGCTCAGCCATTGTGAAATTTTCTTCCACCTTTTTCTTTTTTTTTCCTCTTTCGCGTGTTCTTTCATCATGCGAACGCAAAGTAGAAAAATCTCGAATTTCGACAACACGATGTTTTATAAATGCTGTTCGAAATTAAATTTCATCGTACATTTCTCAGGCAAGTATTTTGATAAATTATCAGTTTAACGAAAAATATTTCACTGGGGTGAGTCGTTTAAATGTCAGCTGCAAATCACGCGAAAATAAATTTAGAATATTAACATTATTCGTCTCAAACAAAGAAAATATTGTTCGGGTGCTTATTTTATTAATAATTCTGAGTTTGAGATCAACTGAAGAAAGCAAAAAATCTTACTTATGGTGAACATGACCTATAAAACATAGAATGTGATAAGGCTATAGCAATCGTAAATCAGGCGAAACGTCGTCCAAAGTCAAAAAAGAATAAAAATAATAAGTAAAACTAGAAGAGTGTGTTTTAGTTTCGGCGTCGCGTCGTTTTCTACACGCGGCGTTCGGATACAAATCATCAGGAAAAGGCAAAGACGACCGCAAGACTCCGAGTCCGGGGTCCATAATATGCACTTGCCGGCCGGCCACCGACGTTTTATCAATAATTCGGGCTGCAATAAATGGCTCACGCATGATGAACTTACCACCCTACGTGCCGCTCGAATATTAGTTTACACCAGCAGAGCGGCACCAAGCATGCCCCAGGAGCCTCAACTTTATATCTCAGTTATATGTCATATTGTAACTATGTGGTCAAAATTGGTTTTCCGAGGTCGTACATTTTTATGTTTCAATTTATCGTTTCATGCATGAAGACAGAAAAGGGGGAGGGGATCTTGAAATTAAACTATTTCGTTTTGGCTTAAGGTAGTGTTGTGAATTTGGAACTTTCCATCCCAGGAAGTACTCGGTTAATTTTACTTCTAGAAGGTTAATTACATTATTTATGAACGTATTGGTATCTCATCTCACAACAGAAAAGCTCGGTGATTTCTTCTTATTTTATTTCAGGCGGCTTGTATTTGTAGTACGTACGCCTACTCGATTTGTTGTTAATGTCAAAATTGACAAAAAAACTCTCAGCTTTTACTCTGATGGCTTGATGTTTTTTTTTTGTTGTCAACAGCTGCTCTTAAAATGGCTTTGCAGAAAGAGAGCAACTCTTTAAGTGATTCTTTATTGTCGCTCATCCAGCGAGTTGAGGGTCTTCCTCTGTCTCTGAATTCATCTGATCTGTATGATCCTTTGTGTCTACCTATTATGTCTTGCCCACTCTCATTTTTGAATCGTTTTGACAGCTCTCGTACTCCTGTATTCTATCCTATTTCGCGGCTTGTAATTCTACGTTGAACGGTGATTTATTGATTTTTTCATATTACGTTGCATTTCTTGTAACTTCGCAATATTCTCCTTCCTAAGTGTTAGCGTCTCCGTAGTACAGGCAGCGCTTACTGGTTGAATATATATTTTTTTTCAAATAGTTGATTCTGATACTCATTTCATTTGCCGAATGCTGCATTTTGTGTGTTTGTTTTTCTCGCCCTGATCCCATGTCCTGATTGTTATGCCTGAACTATACTCTTCCTTCCAATGTGTCTTTTATCGTTTAGGACAAGAATTGTCGATAGAGAGATATCGGTGAATCAGATAGCGCGTATGGACGGTAATAACGTCAGGAGTTATTTTTTTAAAGTAAAGCGGTATCATACTTTCAAAGTAGAGTTATCGGAAAACAGTTTTACGTAAAATTTGCCTGCTCGCATCCGTTATTTTATAATCGTAGCCTAACGTGTACTTTGTTGTGATTTGATTTGTGTTGTCTGTTGTTTATGGTCAGGGACAGGACTATTTTCTGAACAATCCATATTCACTTGAACACAACAAAAATAATAAAATAAATAATAAACCTAACATAACCTATATTATTCCACTGCGTTGTTTCTAGGCGTTATTCGAAATAGCGCTTAACGTAAATGCTGGGTAAATTACGTTATGCGGTAACGTTATTTTGGTACGTAGTGTTAAAAATCGAATCGCGCATAGGTTTTATGTCAAAATAACGCAGGCGCTAATACTGCATGACACTATTTGGGTTACCGATATCTCTCTAATAGCTGGGTTTTTGTTAGTTTTATTTTCAACCCAAACTTTGTTGCGTCATCATTAAGCGTTTCAGCAGCGGCTGTGCTTGGAATTTGTTTGCCACTAGAACGATATCACCATAGGTAATATAAGTTCTCTCAATTGATGTTCACTTCCATATTCTTCCAGCTCTCTTTCCTATTATATTTTTTAATGCCATTCTAATGTCTTGTTCCGTTATTTCGAGTTTTTCTTTCGATTCGTTGTTCAACACTTTGGGGATATGACTGTCATTTTATATTTTATTAAATATAACTATCTATAGAATGTAGTAAATGTAATTGATAAATGTAACTATAATGTTTCGATTTGTCTCATTAGTATTTTGAAAATGAGGATGTGCCTTGGTGGAACGGGCAGCTAAGACGTCTGAAACAAGACGCCAGAAAACTGTTCAACAAGGCAAAAACTAACAGTAACTGGGCAGAGTATAGAAAAGCCCTAGACAAGTACAACCGCGAATAACGAAAATCAAAAAGGAAATAATGGAGACAACTCTGCGAGGGGATAGAAGAATTAGCCCCAGCTCAACGTCTCCAAAAAGTTCTTTCAAAAAACCACTCAAACGGAATTGGTCTGCTAAAAAAGTCAAACGGAGAACACTGTACCGACCATATAGAAAGTCTAGAGGTACTGCTACAAACTCACTTTACAGGTTCGGTAATCGTTGAAGCCCTGAACCAGGTCACTCCGCCTATCGAAGGGTCACAAAGCCCTAACCGCAGGAGCAAAAGGCTGGCTGGAAAAATCTTCACAATGCAACAGAATAAAATGGGCGATTGATAGCTTCAGACCCTACAAATCTCCAGGCAAAGACGGGATCTTTCCCCCACACATGCAAAAAGGCTACGAGTACTTAAAGGTACACCTACAAATGCTTTTTAAAGCAAGCCTGCTCCTAGGGCACATACCGCTATCTTGGAGGGAAGCTAATGTGATATTCATACCAAAAACGGGTTGTCGACCTAAGTTAGAACCAAAATCATATCGTCCCATCAGAAGCGAAACTCTATTGAGAAGACCGCTCTACTCAAAGCAATTTGCTTATCAGCCAGGCAAATCCACAATAAGTGCTTTACACTACCTGGTTAAAGAAATTGAAAAGACAATCGAGTGCAAAGAGATCGCTCTCACAGCATTCATCGACATAGAGGGTGCATTTGACAACACCTCACATCAATCAATCTCTAGAGCATAACAAGAATGGGATGTTGAAGTCCCAGTTGTAAAATGGATAGTGTTGATGCAGAAACACCGTTACGTTACGGCTGAAATAAACGGAGCATCAGCTACCGCTACCACGGCGAGAGGGTGTCCGTAAGGGGGTGTTTTTTCTCCACTACTATGAACACTGGTGGTAGACAAAATTTTTACCAGACTGAGTAATGCTGGATACCAGGTCATAGGCTATGCAGATGACCTGGCCATTATAATCAAGGGCAAAGATGAAGGTGTAATGACAAGCCGAATGCCAAGTGCCTGAAACATCGTTAAAAATTAGAGCGAAGGCGAGGGATTATCCCTAAACGCAAACAAAACAATTCTTGTCCCGTTCACAAGAAGAAGGAAGCTAAATTTAAAAGCCCCCAACCTTAACGGTACACAACTAACATTTTCCAACGAAGTGAAGTACTTAGGGGTCACCCTGGACCGAACACTCACTTGGAACAACCAGTTAGAGAAAACATGCTCTCGAGCTACATTAGCCATCTGGTCATGCCGAAAACTTGTTGGCAAAACATGGGGGCTAAAGCCTAAGATGGATTCACCAAACTATAATAAAGCCCATGTTCACATATGCCTCATTGGTGTAGTGGTCCAAAACCCAGTAAGTCACCGCTCAGATCAAGCTAAGAAATGTACAAAGGCTGATATGTCTAGGAATAACTGGAGCAATGTCAACTTGCCCCACCGCAGCCCTAGAGACGCTACTCAACATGCCCCCACTTCACCTATGTGTGAAAAAGAAGGCAATAACCAACGCTCACAGGCAATTCTGAACAGACAAGTTCAAGCCTGGTGATCTGAGGGGACATCTGCGCATCCTTGATTTAATAAAACTGGAGAATGCCAGCAAACCAAGTGACCACATGATGGTCAGATTGGACATAGAGATCCCATTCGCAGTGGTAATTAACGACCGCCAATCATGGGAGAATAAAGATTCACCACAAGCAGACCATACATCTCTGTGGTACACAGATGGATCCAAGCTAATGGAAGGAGCTGGACTAGGCATTTCCGGCCCCAACTTCAAGCTCTCCAAGGCATTGAGTAAACATCTTACAATATTTCAAGCCGAACTGCTTGCCATAGATATATGTGCACAAGAGTGTCTTAACCAAAGCCTCAAAAGACAACACATCTTCATACTATCGGACAGCCAAGCTGCCTTAAAAGCCTTAAGGGCTTTCCAATGCACGTCAAAACTAGTCTGGGAGTGTCATATTGACAGTCTTGCAGCTAAGATCAGCAAAAGTGTATTTGTCCTCAGGAGTCTCTCAAATGCTGTCTCCAATAAAATACTCAGAACCGCATACTTTGCTCTTTGCCATTCACTTCTCTGTTACGGTATAATTGTATGGGGGCGGGCGGCCAACGCTCATAGAATCTTTGCTCTGCAACGAAGAGCTATAAGGGTGATAGCTGGGTTATCATACAGGGAGGACTGTCGGAATGCTTTCGTCAGACTTGAGATCTTGACAATGCCATGTGTCTTTATTCTGGAGAATGTGATTTATGCCAAAACTAATATAAATAAATTTAATGCCAACAGTGACTATCACAACTACGATACACGCTACAGAGATAACTTAACTACTCCCTACTTCAGACTGAAAAAATGCCAAAATGGTCCAAATTTCCTGGCGGTAAAATATTTTAATAAATTTCCCAAGGCCCTTAGAGATCTTCCGCTAAAGCAATTTAAAGAAGAAATAAAAACTATCCTAATTACCAATGCTTTTTATTCATTGGATGAATTTGAGAAGAGTGACCTGTCTTGTTAGCCTTTTTAGTTTTAGGTATTTTAGACTTGTTTTAAATCTGTTGTAATTGTTTTGATATGTAATTTTATTTTATTCTATAATTGTTTTGTAAATGTCATTTTATCTTGTGACTTATCTATAATTCCATGTGTGTGGACATTTATTTATTATTGACTTGTGTAAGTTTTGTATTTTAAACATTAGCATGAATAAAGAATCTGAATCTGAATCTGAATCTGAAACAGACCCTAAAAACACTAGTGACACACAACCAGGTAACGCTGATGTGGCTGCCTGGTCATCGAGGCATAGAAGGAAACGAAGAAGCAGATGGCCTCACAAAAGAAGGGGCCTCAACACCATACCATGGACCAGAGCCCTACAGTGGCTTAATGAAAAGCCACATCATGGAAGAACTCAACAAATGGCAAAAAGACCAACTGTCATCACATTGGAGGCACAGTCAAAACGGTTTATTATCTTTTCAGCAAAAAGAGGTGGACAGCTCCTAAACCTGAGCAGACCAGACATCAGATTGGTGGTAGGACTGCTCACAGGACACTGCCTGGTAAAATCCCATTTAAGGTTAATAGGCAGAGCAGAAGACGTTCTGTGCAGATTCTGCTCAGACGCAATAGAGACCGCAGAGCACCTACTCTGCGAATGTCCAGCCCAATTCTGCAAGAGGCTCAAATTCCTCGAGGGGGCAACACTGTCATCAGAAGAACTGACACCCAGGAAAATAGCTTCCTTCGGCAGAAGTCTACGCTTCCTGGAGACAACTTGAGATGTAGAGTCACGTACAAAATATCTGCCAAGGTAGCAGTGCTGAGCGGCTGAAAAGCCGAAACGACTCGCCCACAATCTACAATCTATAATTTTGAAAATGTCATTGCAGATATTATCACATCCACATCGTCTTTCACGCTGTTCAAACCCCTTTAAAACTCGTCTCCTTTATTAATTGTATTTTTGTTGAGAATTGCAGTTTCTAGCATTATAAAAAAGTTCTTGAGTGTATTTGTGTCATCACCTGAATTATTTCAGTTTTTCCAAAGTGCCTCCGTTCGTGTAGTTGTGACTTTTCATCTTCAAAGTCCTATTAGTTACTCGATCTCAACTTTGACCAAACAATCCATCCTTATTTCTGACCTCATCCGTACTATGCTATGTTTCAAGTTGCGGCCAGTTTGATTGCATAATAATTTACTTGCTTGAGTGTTACTTTATCAATATTGGCTCCCTTATGCTACTAGCTCACATTTTTAAAGACATCTTCCAGAACCAACGTGAACATCTTCCGAGAAGTCATGTTCCCTTGTCGTATTCCTCATTAAATTGGAACTTTGTCGGACTTTCGTGTCTTCTTCCAGTGTAATTGTCATAGTTACCGTGTCGTAAAAGGATCTTATGAGGGTATAATATCGATTCTCGTGTTATCCAATGCCCCAAGGACTGCCGACGTTTCAACGAATTCAAAGGTCTTCAATAGTTTCTTAGTTTGGTAGGTTGTATCAATCGCAAACAGCATAGGGTACTTGAAGCTTTTATTTAAAAATGTAATTAGGCATTCCATTTTTTCTCCCAGAATCGATAAAGGCCAACAGGATAAAAATAATATTATCTAGGCCTCAAAAGCTCAGCTTGTGTTTAAATCTCAGTACAAGCAATAAACTCATGCAGTTATTTCACTTATCAAACCTGATTGATACGGATCATTATTTGACATTCAACTCCAATTTACTGAGATACTTTTCATAACTTATTTGAAAAATAAATAAATGTAAATCCTCTTTTCTAGATGTAGGAAAAGCTCCATATGTGAATTGGCGCAAATGTGGAACATATTTCTGTGAATAATAAAAATGATTCCTATTTTTGCTTTTTGGAATTAATACTGATTGACCTACTTATCTTTGCGGGAAATTTAGTATTCATATTTTTAAAATTGGTATTTAGAATAGGGTCCGAAATGGTGCTTAAACTATATCTTCAAAATTTAATCGATCACGCCTGATATCGTGAACGTAAAATGTAGAACGTAGTAATTAAAAAATATTAACTTCGCTTTATCCTTCTTGTTAAATCAGGGCTTGTTACGATAATCCAAAGGCGACATTTAATTTTACCATAGCCTATATAAATGTAACTCTATGGGCACATTATGATTTCTAGATTCTAATCTCCTATCGGAAAACTATACCCAGTATTAATAGGGGAATGTGCGTGTGCAGTGCAACTCTCTATGATTTGTGCGATATGCTTTTAACGTAACCTGCATATATTTTGTGATAAACATTTGATAAACATTTACGCACAATTATTAAGTGTTCTTTGTATTACGGTTACCTGCGAACAGTATATTTAATGTTGCGTAGAATTTGCATTTCGTCTACATAATTTCGCATTTTACAATTTTCCAACTACATACATAATAAAAATTAATGATAGTTAATATTGGGTTTTTAAAAAGTTTATAACAATAAAAAACTACCTGTCTATTCTGATCGATTTTATACGTAGGTAGATTAGATTTCAAATTGAATTATTGATTTGCGGCCACGCAAATAAATATAAATCAATCTTTCCCCGCCGTCTACATCCTCTGAGGACCAAAAACCAAATTAATTTCTGTGTACGTGGTCTGATCAAATGTTTTCGAAGGCGGGAATAGTGGTAATTATGTTCAGGTTCCATTAGTACATATTGTGTTAACTTCCAAATATCCAGCACTTAACAAATCATTTTAATGTATGTGACCTTTAATATTTTATTGCAAATGTTCAAATATTTTGATAATAGTTATGTGTACTAAGTTTAATGTATGGTGGAAAGGGTAATTGATTTTAGGTTTTTGCTATATTTACATATTCAAATATTTATTATACCGGCTCAGTTTATGGTAAATCAATGCTAAATGTACTATTTTTCAATTGATAAATTTAACTAAATTATCATTATACATACTATCCTTGTCATGGTAATTTACGACCAAAAATGTTAGTTGTTTGAAATGAAAAGACACAATACCATTGCTATGAACTTGACATAATAGATTTTTTTTTATTTGCAGCCTTAAACAATTTTGAAAAATCGGTCCAGTAAATAAAAACACATTTGCAGAACATCGAAAACATGTCATCTCGGAAAATCTGCAAAGTCAGCATCCCGTTAAGTTCGTTTGGGCCATCAGTTGCATGGCAGCCGATGTTTTATTCACGAAATCCTTTACGTGCGCGGCTTTTTGTCTAAATGGCCGACATTGGTCGAAAACGTGGATCTTTGAAATTCAACGGGCGCCCTAGCAGAAAAATAACGTTCGACGTACGGTTGACGAATATCGGACAGACAACTAAAGAATGTTTTTGAAATATTCACCTGAATTGAACAATTTATGGACAATAGAATGTCTCATTAGTCTACACCTCACCTCAGTGTGAACAATGTCGCAGTTCGGAAATTTTGACAATGAAGTATTGTGTACATCAGCGCGCCTATACATACTTATAACAAAGGTGGACATGACATAATTTCAGACATTACCTCAATCATTGAGATCAAAGGCAACCTTTCGGCAAGTCAATGCAATTTCCAGGTGCACTCTAAACATTGCCAACTATATAAATGTTATATCAATAAAAACTTTAGCGACTCTTTAGCAAACAAGTATTCAAGACAAGTACGAAAAACCAACGATTTTAAATTATTATTCCAATTAACATTATGTAGATGGTGATTGTTTATATTTGGATCATCATCTAGAGGGTTATTATACGCGGCAGATTTTTGCGTATTATTTGTGTGAAACTGTTTAAAGCTTAATTAAACTTCTTAAATCAAGAATTCAGTTTTAAATATTGAGTAAATCAAAAGATAGCCATATTCAAAGTGTAGCATTTTCAATTTCTCTTCAAGTGTGCTACTTTGTTTTGCTCTGGTGGATATGATTCCATATAGAACTATAAATAAATAAATAAACGACTATCTTTTCTATGCCCAAATTTTATTATCTTGAGTAGAGCCTTCTACTAGAAGTTTTCTGGTTCAGGTTTGCAATTGTAGTTAATTGATCTATGAAGGTTTGAATCATTAACGCAGAGCCCGCTGTTATTGATTAGAATATTATAAAAAGGAGAGAGTACCATCGACTCTAGTTGGCAAATCCAAATAATAAATAATCTGAGGTTATGATGGTTGTTGTTTACTTTTTTGATTTTTCAGTTCCATCATACATCTGTCATTGAACAGCTGTCGCTGTCTAGGCGTTTTCTTTAAAACCTGTTCTATATCTTTTTGCTATAAGTTCTATAGGCAATTTTCAGCAGTCTAAGAGGAAGATTCTGCCCTTTTAGAGACCTTATGGTGTGTGGTCGGTCTTGGCCTGATTGTTTTTGGCAAGACTTTTTGGAATTTTGTGCCAGAGAAACTCAAGTTAGACTAATTTCTTGTTGATCATTGTCGAGAGTTGTCCCTTGGTCATTTCGGATTTTGTTTCGGTAAGTTTTGAGATTTTCTTCAGGAATTATTAACCTACAACACGTGTTTCATTTCTTCAATAGGATAGTTCCGAGCAGCTTTTGGAAGTTTAAGGCTTCACTTTTGGCCTAGAGTATCCCTCAGTTAGAGGTAAGATTATTTCTAATATTTGGGCTTGATCTGTTTTTTTTTATACGAACATCGTTATAGGGTTCTAGGCTGTATCTTGTAGCGTTTGAAAGCTACTTGGTATTTAGTTGTGAATTTTATTTAAAAATGTCTTGGAACAGCAGGTTGTACAGTACCGTTGATGACGTAGCTTAACTGTTGAAATGTATTTTTACCAGACAACCTCTCTCAGTTGTAACCTTGATTTTGCTACTCGCCAAATTTAATATTGTTTTCAGCTGATAATCTTAAACTGTTTATTATTATTATTATTGTTATTTTGTAAGATTATTGAGCAATATTTACAATGTTACCGTTTAAGACTATATTTGAGGTTTAATAATAGGATGTAAATAATTTTAAGTTAAGTTAATGTTGTATACAGGCCCTTAGGTTTGTTGCTAAATTCATGCTCCGAATGTCATGTCATTCCTTCCTGTCGTTCTCTAAGCCACTTTTCTGAAGGCAGTCCAACGGTACAGTCGTACTGGGTCCGCTAGAATAATAATTTTGTCCCTCGGCCTTCAGAAAGTCATATTTTCTCAGTTACCTTGATTTTTACCTTTAAATGAGTAAAAGCCTATAGTGGCCTAGTGCTTATGGAAATGTTCTTCCCTTGTGTTATCGAGAAAGTTCCGTAACCTCATTTGAGACCATCGCCGGTAAGTTTGGTTTTCCAAGTTTATCTAAGGCATCCTGCCTAATTTCGCCTTGTATTATAGCTTAAAGTGCATTTGGACGGCCTGGGAGATGCCCTCTATCAATATTTTCGAGGTTGAGCCACTCTTTTTGTCTCCAGATCCTTGATTTTCAAAGTAAGCTTGCTTCGGCTATGATATTCCCTTAAATCACCATGCAAGGGTTGCTATAAAATATAAGTGTAATTATTAGGATCTACCGAGGGGCTCCAACTGTAGTGGTGCCAGTCACCAAAAACCACTACCCTTTATCTACGAGAGTGGGCAGCTCGCAGCCTCCAGCACCCTTTGGCATTTCATCATGGTGGCTCTTCTGAGGGTTTTTTTAATTGAACTCACCCTAGCTCAAATGGCCAGAACGTTAATCTAGTATCCCGAAGGACATGGATTAAACAGGTTTTTTATAAATATAAGGTTCACTTTATATCTTAAAATCCTTGGATTTAGGTAGTAAACTTCGGTCCTGATCAGGCCGATTTGTCAAGGGTTATATTGTACTGTTACATTGCACAGGGTGCAATGAATTGTTAGGGAAAATTTAAGCTTTTTTTAGATATAAATATTTAGGGAAAATTTCAGCTTTTTAGGTTTAAGAATTTAACGAGGGATATACATTTTTGCACTCAGGCTTTAGCAAACATCAAAGTTTCAATTTAATAAACAAAACTAAGTGTAGACAGTTGTTACAATAATTATTTTTGGATTACCTATTTTTCAGATTTCCTTTATTATGCAATTTTTGATAAAGTTCATTTGAGGATTTGGAACTTAAAATTTAAATCTTCTGGCGCCCACTAAAGACACTCCTTATCTACCCTAATTTTGCTCTCTGGCGTACAGCTGCCACTGCAGTACCCTTTTTGTTAAAAAATAGGCTACAATCTAGACAGATCCTGGGCTGTGTTTAAACTGGACCTAGGCTGGATCTAGATTGCTCTTAGTTGGGACTTTAGTAACTCCTCTTCAGCAACCTTTTCGTTACCACTCTGATAGAACCACGTTGAGTTCTACGTTAAAC
This sequence comes from Ceutorhynchus assimilis, assembly GCA_917834065.1. Classification (NCBI taxonomy): domain Eukaryota; kingdom Metazoa; phylum Arthropoda; class Insecta; order Coleoptera; family Curculionidae; genus Ceutorhynchus; species Ceutorhynchus assimilis. The sequence goes on from OU892277.1 coordinate 100,287,121, forward strand.
ATATAAAACGTGGGTAGGACTTCCATAGGACTCACTTACCATACCATAGTCTGGAACAAACTTAGAACTGCTAACTAACCCAAACTAACCGAAACTTAGAACTGCTAACTGCTTCTGTCTGGATCTACAATGAGACCAAACATGCAGATAATCCCACTTTAGGAACTTCTGAGTTTTCACATACATTTGAAGATAACACTTGTATACATGTAAGTTGCACTTCTTACTATTTAGGCAAATCTTACATAAATCACTTGACACTGAATTACGTTCAGTACATGCCCCTTAAATTAAATTCTAGAATTTTACCCTGAAGTTTCTTAACAATAACTTTCACCTTTCTGATGTTAAATTTGTCTGCTGGTAGAGTGTAGCTGAAATTGCAGTCTTTCATCTTTCACAAGTGTAAATACGAAACAGTTTTTAGTCAGGTTTATTTAAAATTTATATTTATATACCTATATATATTATTTAAATTCATTTTTTTTCAATTCAAATATTTATAAATTGGGTACAAGCCTATATCTATACACTTTTTTAATAACGTCCTGGCTATCCCTATTTAGTATTGTAATTATTTCTAATAAAGAAAGCCAGATACATTATTGTACCTAATTAGTTGTTTTATTGCTAAGCTCTCCAATTGCACAGGTTTTGTTTATGACATCATTGAGTAATCTTCCTAGTTAAGTCACAATTAACTTGGTGGCGCCCAAAGATAAGATGTATACAGGGAACCCATAAAGCCATGGCGTCCGAATTGATGCTGACTAGCCGTACGCGGTATAATTAGGCAATTACCCAAAAAGTACGTTATAAAAGTTTTAAATTTGAAAATATATATTTTCAGCGAAAACAACTGTTCGCTACCCGTTTGAAAGTGCGCGCGGAGTCCCTGACTCAAGAAAAAAATCCCGCACTACCGCCACGAAAACCGCAACTTTTTTTTTAAACTTTAAAATTAATTTGAGCCTCACTTGTTCTACCACTACAAATAATCCCAGAGTGGGCGAGCAGTGATCATGTGTCAGTGAGCGAGGTTCCCAGATTAGAGGAGTTTGAAAAGGCAATCAGACAACATAAGAACAATAAGTCAGCTGCTACTGACGGTATTTCCGCTGAATTTTTGGAAACTAAGTGTAGCTTTAGAACCAACCGAGGTACAGCTGACATGATTCTCAGTGCAAGACAAATGCAAGAGAATAAAATCGCCCTCTATACATGGCCTTCATAGATTCAGTGAAGGCATTTGATTCAGCCAACAGAGAAGCTCTTTGGAAAATATTGGCAAAGGTTCGGTGTCCTGCTGCATGATAATATGAATACAACCGTCCTAAACAACGATGGACAAGGAGAGTCTTTTTAAATAACTGCAAGCGTTATACCGGGCTTTTTTATTGCACCCACCTTATTTTCTTTATTTATAGGATCTATAGTTCATCTTGTCGAGGGTCACTTGCCGTCAGGAGTTGAAATCCTGTACAGACTTGGCGGCTAATTCAACCTAAAAAAATGAAGATCCAAGACGAAAATATCGACGACATCGATAATTGAATTTGTAACGTCACACTTGCGAAGAAATAGTCACTACTGTTGCCGTAGCTATAGCCACTACTATGTCTGACAAGTGTCATCAGTCAGTCAGTCAGTTTCCCCGATCAAGTTGTAAAGTAAATTTCAATTTCAATTTCAAAATAAGTTTTATTGTTCAAATTCCCGAGAAATTATTGACAAAGCAACAGGATTCTATTACTAATTCCTAACTACAAAGTAGGCACTATAACGGCCACAGAAGGTATAAGATTAAAAAAGAATAAAAATAAACAAATAAATAAAATATACTCGACTATTAAGTCCATTATCAATTATCAGTAATTATTGCTATTATTTTGCCGACTCTGTATTTTTTTCTAGTTAGATTATTAAATAAAAACATTAAGAAACATGTGTAGTGCATAGTGTTGGAGTTCCCTTCGATACCCGCTACATATTTGGCGCCCAACGTGGGGCCTGTAGTGAACCACCACCCCAATGACTTTCTGGACTAATTTTGAGACTGTAGATCAATGAACCATAGAACACGAGACATTATCAGTATGTAAATGTGCATTAATTGACTGAATTGTGTAAGTTTTGCCACATTCGGATATTGTACCCACAATTTCTGGAATATTCCACACAAACCGACATTACAGTTTCCTGTGTGTTCAAGTTTGTCCTCCATTTTTGTACTGACATTACAGTTTCCTGTGTGTCCAAGTTTGTCCTCCATTTTGTACCCACATTACAGTTTCCTGTGTGTCCGTCCAAATTTGTTCAAAGGGTTCCTACATTACAGTCGCCTGTTTGTCAGGATTTACCCGAGTTTGCTGTTCCTCAACACTACATTTCCATCACTTAGCTTACTCCAAGCTGGATTTTCTTGTTCTTACGAATGAACAATTACAAATATTACTCGCTGGTATGAGAGATATGTTTCAGAGTACGCCACAACCTACTTCGAAGACCGGTGTGCATTTTGCAAAGCATATGGACATGTTCAAGCTGTTTGCAGAAAATTTAAAGCCACGTTTGATGGTCCGCCTTTAAGACCCATGATACCTGTCATCATTCAAAGTAAATCAGGTTTTGCTTTTGTGGATTCCGGAGCAAGATGCAGTATTGCAGGTTCAAAGTTGTTAAGCCACTTAGAAGCTTTTCGACATCCATTCAAAACTGCTCCAATAAAACTGGTCTTTGCTGCTGGTATACCCCGAGAAGTTGAAGCAAAGATGTACCAGTGTTCCATCGAAGCTATGAATAAACAACGAAAACTGCAAATGATTGCTGTTTCAGACTACAAAGATAGTAATACTTCACTTGGTGTTGATTTCATATCACAATACAATATAGTGCTCAACAGTGTTGCCAACTGATGGGATGTGGAAATACCTAGATTTGAAAAAAAATATCCCTAAAATTCCCTAGAATTTATTTTTCTTAAATTCATTTTAGAATTATTATAACAGCCTAATAATAATTGTAATATGAAAGTAATATGTAATGTATACTTGCAATTTACAAGAAAAAAAATCGTATTTTCAAAACTAATCGCAATAATAAAGTTTTTAAAAAACAACATAGAATTTCCAAAAGCAATAAAACATTGTTATGACGTTACTGGTGGGATGGCGACAGTAGCTTTGTTTTGGTTCGAAATTTGGAACGGTTCTGGGATTGCGCAGAACTGCTTGCGCACAAAAAATGATTGAGGACTGTTCTAGTACTAGTTCTGAACCGATTCGGAACCAGTACTAGAACTTAAATAGTTCTAGATAAACCAAATACTGTCAAAACAGTTCGATTACGATTCTAAGAAAACGAAAACGCGTTTTACAATATGCGCATGTGCAGAATAATTCCGAACTAGTTCTGAGTTAAACCAAAACAAAGTTAGTGACGACAGACTGTTAACAGTGTTAACAACTGTCTTCTGATTCGACGCGATTGTTGCGGGAATCCCCACACACATCACGTTACACGAAAGGCAGAGAGCACTTCACAACATACAAAAATGATACTGTTGTATGTTGTATGCAATTAGTCAAACGAACTAATAATAAGGTCACTTCCGATTCTTTTATGTAACACTTTATATCATTTATTTATTTTTTTAGAATTTATTAAATTGTTTAAGAAAAATTAAAAATAACAGGAAACCCCCTAGAATTTCTCTATATTCTTAGACAATTTTTTTTGGTGCATATTTATCCCTAGAACTAGGGACAAATCCCTAGAGTTGGCATCATTGGTGCTCAATATACCTAAGAAGATATATTATTTCAATGATGATCCAAGCAAGTCCTTGCCATAACAGGATGAAGTTTTTGATTCCAAAGCAGTTTTGTCTGTTGTTGACGGGAATGATTTTTCGTTGACGTCGACCCTTTCCAATATTGAAGACGGGACATTGAAATCGCTGTTGGAACATAACAAGGATTTGTTCGATGAAAATACAGGATTTACTCCATATGCTGAGCATACCATCATCCTCACTGATGATATTCCCATAGCTGCAACACCATATCGCTTATCTCCTGCGGAGAAAGAAGTTTTGCGTCAGGAGCCTGACAAACTTCTTGCCAGCGATATCATTGAAGAAAGCGAATCGCCGTACGCATTTCCAGTCGTCCTTGTACCGAAGAAAGACGGAACTTTACGTCTTTGTGTTGATTATCGCCGACTGAATGCTGTCACCAAAAATGTTCGTTACCCGTTGCCTCGTATAGATGACCCTATCCATTCAACTGGAAAAGCTAACTACATAACCACCTTAGACCTGAAGAGTGGTTATCATCAAGTACCTGTCGGAGAAGAAGATCGTGATAAAACCGCTTTTGTCACGCCATTTGGACTTTATCGATATAATACGATGCCTTTTGGTCTATCCACAGCTCCAGCAACGTTCCAAAAGCTAATAAACCGTTTTTGTTCAGGTTTGCCACATATCCAGATGTTAGGATATCTTGATGACTTAATAATTTTATCCACGACTTTAGAACAACACATCAAAGACTTGAGTGATGTTTTCAACCGTCTACGCATTTACAAGTTGAAGGTGAACAAGAGGAAATGCACTTTCTGTACTTAAGAAGTTAAATATGTTGGTCATCTTATTGGACGAGATGGTATCAGAGCCGATCCGGAAAAGGTTGCCGCTATCACCCATCTTGCCGCACCCAAGAACGTGAAACAAGCTCTCAGTTTTCTTCAGACTTGTTCATGGTTCCGTACATTCATTCCAAACTTTGCCAGTGTCTCCAGACCGCTAAGTAACTTGACAAGGAAGAATGTTAAGTGGTCGTGGAATTTGGCACAACAAGAATCGTTCGAGAAGCTCAAAGTTCTCCTGACTACAGCACCTATTCTGCGTCAAGCCGATCCTTCTAAGCCATACATTATTAAGACTTAGCCAGTGCCTATGTTATTGGTGCATTTTTACTCCAGGGGGAGGGACCCGACGAAAGACCGGTTACTTACTGCGGCCGAGGAGAACTATAGCTGTACTGATCGGGAAGCCCTTGCACTTGTCTACGCAGTCAACAAGTTTCACGGATACATAGAAGGTTTACCAGTTTATGTCAAAACTGATCATCAACCTCTCCGATGGCTTATGACATTAAAATCACCAACTGGTAGATTGGCCAGATGGGAACTTCAACTGCAAGCTTTCGACCTCAAGATTGACTACATATCAGGACGTACGAATGTCGTCGCAAATACATTATCAAGGCCACCCCCTTGAGTCGGATAATAATGACCAGTCACTCATAGCTGTCGACACAGTTACTATTTTGCTACCTTATAAGTCGGCTGCAGAGACCAGAACCCAGCAGTTAGATGATCCATACACTAGGAGCATTATCGACTGTTTCGAGAATGCTGATTCTGATACTGCCGAATCATACGAAATGGAAAGAAGCCTTGCCTTCTGTGAGATTTGCGATGAACTCTGCCAACAACCTATCTACTGGTTACAGCCCTGCCTATTTATGTTTTGCCCGTGAACTGAGAACCCCGCATGATGTCAAACGTGATCATTCCTGAGATCACCCCAAAATTAAAGATTGTTGCTAATGTCCTGTCCAACGTTAGAGAGACAAATGAACTGAGAAAGGATGCGTCCAAGATGTATGCTGACAAACATCGACGTACTGAACCATTCACTATAGGAGAAGATGTTTTGGTCAACTCGCATGTGTTCAGCAAAGGATCGCAGTCTAACACATCCAGGTTTGCCCCTAGAAGAGATGGCCCCTATATAATCCTGAAGATAGAATTGCCAACCTCTTATCAGATTGCCTCCACCCAATCTCCAACAGTACCAGTGGGTACATACCATTCATCAGCTCTCAGCAAGTACATAGGTGACGAATATCTAGTTCCTGTTAGGCCTATTCGACAAAGAGGTCGTCCACCTGGTAGAAGGACTTCAAGGGCTCGTAGACCCAAAAAGTTTTTTGACGATGTCTAATTTTGTTGGAACTTTGGTGACACGCTGCAAGTTCCAAAAGGGGAGAATGTAACATCACACTTGCGAAGCCATAACCACTACCATTGCCGTAGCTATAGCCACTACCATGTCTGACAAGTGTCATCAGTCAGTCAGTCAGTCCCCGATCAAGTTGTAAAGTCCATTATCAATTATCAGTAATTATTGCTATTATTTTGCCGACTCTGTATTTTTTTCCAGTTAAATTGTTCAATAAAAACATTAAGAAATATGTGAAGTGCATAGTGTTGGAGTTCCCTTCGATACCCGCTACAAATTTCAATATGCGGATGATGGCGAATACAGAAGATCTTCCGGCAATTTTCAATGCATTCAATCAGACATACAGGATAATCGGCCTAGAGGTCAACTTTAACCAGACAGCAGTCTCTGCACCAACCCGCACCGGGCACTAATCTCCAAGCGCCAAATATAACTATAAATGACCATTCCTTGCAGAACGTAGAATACTACCCATACCTTGTGAGCTATCTGTCAGCGGATGCAACCATTGAAGCTGAAATCTAACATCGCTTGAAGTGAAAGTCTTCAACATGGATACCAGCAAATGGGATACGACGGCAAATGGCGTCGAGTAGTCCACGACGGAACACAAACTTTTGAAGAACAGCGACGCAGACGCGAGATCGAAAAGAGGGAACGCAGGAAGGAGCGAGAGAACAGAGAAAGAGACAATGCTGTCAGAGGCTGGGTGTGCCAAGACTGTGCGGCTCCAGAATTGGTTTATATAAACATCAGAAAACGCATAATCGACGACAATAAGAATAGAATAGAAGATAATCATACTCGGTATCGACTGATCGCCTATGATGGATGATGATCATGATCATTGCTTTTAAGGGCAAGTTCTTGATTATTGTGTTAGTGATTTTCTTCTTTTCATGAACAATGTTACGTTTGGAGCCAACATATCAATAACTTTTCTTTGCTAAGTATTTCTCTATCTTTTTGCTAAAAACTGTCTCTCAAGTCTTTTATAATATATTCTATTCTTCCAGTCACTTTCAACGTGTGTACCATCCTAATCGTGGTTTTATCAGTCATCAAATGAATCAAGCATACTATGGACCATTTAAAATCCTATCATGGATATCTTACCAAATTGGCAATGTTGCGAAATGCAAGGCTTTTCCATCACTACTTATTTTCTCGAAATACCAGAAAAAAAATTTCAATTAGAATTTCAATTTTTGATAGAATTTTAGTATCTTTCACGTCTACTAGATTCTCTGTTTCGCGGTTTTACTTTGCCTTTCAATGATGAACGAGGATAAAAAGTAAACTTCCACAGAAGATATAAAAAGTCAATCAAACAAAGCCGAATCGCAAACTTCTCTATAAACAAATAACTCTATTTAATTGAAGCAAAAAATAGTTCCATAAATTAGAATTGAAAAAGACTGATAAATTCTGGCATTTTTATTATTGGAATGACCAAAGATTCGATATAGTCTACGTTCTTACGTATTCTTTTGAAGGCTTAGAATTGAAAATAGTTTAAGCTTCAAACAATAGTGGCCACATATTCTATAAAATTACGTAATCAGATTTCAATTCGATAGGTTATATTATTTGGGCGATTGAATTTAATTAGGATCAAGAGAATAAAAATGGCGCTTTAAAAATTAGGAATTTAATCATGATTAAATTCTAATCCTGATTAAAATGCTTTGATGCATACGGGCATTATCTTTCGTCAAACTAACGGCGTTTACTAAGTTACAAAAGAAATTTACAATAAAAAGTAATGAGAATTTTCAGTCGTTTTTGATTGTATTTGGCAAGTTGATGAAGTGGTATGCTAAATAATACAGAACTTCTCGAAATGAATGAAAACATAAAACAGAAAAGAACTTTTGAGAAACTGACTCAGTACTCGCTAATTTCAGGATGTTGAAAACTGGGGAGCCAAGTGGTTTATTTAGAATTCACTCAAAACCGCGCGATTTAAATGGTTCGATAGTTTTCAAATTAAAACTCATGAATATACATTATCCTTGTCCTACTTGATACTAACGAGTTTTTTCAGCGAATGCTTTCATGATGAGAACCCTGAGGATGTGATAAAGATATTTTCGATTGTATTTGACATTGAGGAAATAAGCTGCAGCTAATGTGAGTTTTTTTTCTGCAAATCGTGGCTTTTAACAAAATTCTCGATTGAGAAAAAAAAAACGTATATTTCTCCTAAAAATTAGAAGATTTATTTTTAGCCCTACTTAACGACTTATCCACATTTTATGATACAGTTGCTAGCTGTAATAGTTGACGGTACTGCAGACTGCTTGCTTTGTAATCTGAACGTATGTTCGGAAAGTTATGTAACAAAGTTTCTCTTTGTGGCTGGATGATAATATGTTTGGATTGCTGAATTTGTAAACTTTCAAGTCAGGACAATACTTATTTAAACTAAAGGATACAATTTATTTATTTTTTTTAAATTTTTGTTTCTATTATTTTTAAAATAAAGTGTATGTGAGAAGGCCTTGGCACGCTGGCTGGTGAGCAAATAATTTTTTTATAATTCTAGCAAGAATAAAATGGCTTCTATATTAGTTTACGATAGTAATTTATTACCCTTTTTCTCAATCTGTATCAATACATAGAATGCTCGAAAATATCAACACAAGCCGATAATCATTTTACACAACAGCCCGCATAAATAATGTATATCAGTTTATTAGAATTTAGTATTCATACCCAATCGCAATTCGCAATAGTATATTACCGCTAAAACTGTATCTCCATTAATTGAACCAAAACTACTAATGAATGGTCCGTATCCAACGAATTAGCTCACCCGTACGTTCTGTTTAAGTTGACGTAAACAAAGGCTAAGTTCATGATTGGTTATAGTTGTTATTAATTTAACTGAGCACATTCTCTGGCCCTTGTGGTTGTGGCGAGAAACCGCCGGCTCCGCTCGACGTGGATTTAATAACGTTCTCAAATGGTAACGTCCAACTAGTGGCTGGATAAAGTAGCTTTATAGGATTTAAGGAGTATTTATGACATTGTTTATCCCATTAGGTTATTAGACTTCGACTGCAATATTCATTTTTTTTTAACACCAATTTCCCATTTGCTTTTTATACTCCACACCAAACTATACTATATAGGAAGTCTCTTTTCGAAACTCCAAAATCCTTGTTATTTCCGCTTCTATTTGGCTGTGCCGGTGGACGACGACTACGACAAATCTGGAAGCTTAATGTGTTAATATTCATTGGGGAATAAGAGAATGAATATGATTATGCTAATGTGCCATGCAAATGATGATAGAAGGTCGTTAAAGCAAAGCCTCTGTTTGTGGGAGAAGTGTGAAGAAGTCATTTGCCTCAAGAGTAGGCCAAAATTTAAACTTATTTCTCTCAACGTAAAAAAAAAGTGCATCTTTTGGGATGCTTTTGTCGATGTAGAAAGCATAATTGACTCTTTAAATTCAATAATTTCCAAAAAAATGTATCTTCTAGAGTGATGACGGGAGAGAGTTTGGGTGAATGTAAAGGCTGATTTAGTTTGATGTTGCGTTTATAATGTTTAGTAAGTATTTTTTTGGAAAGTTCAGCTATTTCAATTTTGATATATTGGCTGAATGGCAGAACTCCTGTGTAGGCTCAAGAATAACACCGGAAATCTCTTCATTTAGCTTTTGGAATTATTTACTTTTTGCGTCAGATAGCCTCAAAGAAAAAATCCAGCAGGCCGGCATCACACGACCTTGTTGGACAATTTTGATCACTGCAACGAGACATAATGCAGTCGGGAAGTTATTTTGTGAATCAACTGCGACGTTTTTGGTGCTGTGTGGCATATGTCACCTTTCTGTTGGAACTGCATCTCTTGCACATACATTTTCTGAAACTAATGCCTACATTTTTTTTCATCGCTGAAGATTATTTTGCTTGAAAAATCGTCATCAACTTGGTTGTGGTTCAATTGGATCTTGTAGACGTGCGTATGCAGATCTTCTGTTAATATACGCTGCGTGGTTCTATAGGAAAGATCCAATTGCTAAGATCGGCGGTGGATGGAAGTTGACGCATGGTCTCGTACACTGTTTCCCACTGAAGCAACATTTTCGTTTGATCGATCACTTCGAGGACGTACTGTTCTTTGAATATCCATCACTGATCCGGCTTGGACACATTTTTGGATTAATTTATTAAGCACGACACGATATCGATGTTTATAGTTTTAAAGTTATCTCGCACTAGAGGAATACTGAAAACTTATCATATTTCATCCATCTCGCAAATGGGTTCGAACAATATACAGGGTGTTCCTAAATATCACGTACAAACGAAAGGAGGTGATTCTTTGGCTTATTTCATGACTAAAATTTCTAATAAACATAGGTCCGCAAACGCGTCGTTACCGATCTACAGGGTGTTGAAATTTTAATATTTTTTTAGTTTTTTCTTTATAGCTCCTTCAATTTTTGAGGGATTTAGCTCAAATCAAAAGGTTACGCAATAGGAGCTGAATGATTGCACATGTCAAACGTTTGCCAGAATCTACAGGGTGATGTTTTTTCAGGGGTCGTGCCCCCTTTTCTGCACCTGAACTTTTTCGCAGTGCGCCGCTGGTCGATTCTAAGACACGAAATAATTTTTCTACCTTATTTAGAAACTTTTTGTTCTCTTGTAGTTTTTTCGAATTACCGACCCTTATCGAGAAAAAAAATAAAAAACAAATCTCTGTAATTAGCTAGATGAAACTAAAGTGACTGAATAAACCTTTTCTACCTACAGTAACGACAATAGAGGTCCCGCAGCCATATTATTGGTCATTTTCAATAGGAATCTAGAAGTAAGACACCCTTCGCCGCCATATTCTTGCTCATTTTCAATGTAAATACATTAAAATTTCAACACCCTGTATATCGATAACGAAGCGTTTGCGGACCTATGTTTATTAGAAATTTTAGTCATAAAATAAACCAAAGAATCACCACCTTCCGTTTGTACATGATATTTAGGAACACCCTGTATATGCGTCATTGCGTTGAATACCTCTTCATAATCACAGATTTCATTACTTAATAATGACACAAGCATTTGAAATCTCAGATTTTTATTGCTGCCAGGAAACCAGTGTTGCCATATTCAAATTGAAACCAATCATTTTATATAAGACCAGCTGTTAAATTTAGAAGAAATCGGACATGAAACTAACAACGAAATTTTGTTGTTCTCCTCGGGCGGCCGCCTATGGATTCAAGTGTAGTAATCAACATTTTGAAACAAAATGTATCTAGATGTCGTTTGCTTTGTCCTTTGCCTATTAAACAAAACAAAATATAATAATATTTTTCATCAGAAATTAATATTCTAAACTACGATGGCTGGTGCAAACAACTGACGGAAAATTTGATGACGTCAGAAACATTGCTAGTACACCATATAGTTGATCCATAGAATCTAGGCCAATAAGCAATCATTTGTTTTGTAGTTTGTGATATCCTTGTGCAAACTCTCAGACTGATATGTCAGACGATCAACATAACCTTGTTTTTATTCAATTATGAAAGGACCGTGCAATCTGACGCGGCGAACTTCGTTTCGGTTATCAGAGATTGCATACGGATTTAATGAAGTTTCCCCATAAACATGTTTTTCGTGATTTTTTCAATATCAATATCAATAAATGATATAACCGATACGACTTGCTAACGCCACCTTTTCGGCTAGCTTCATCCTGTAAATATTTGAATTGCGCACGATCTTGCTTTAGGACGAGCGACTATTCTTTAGCAGCTCGGTTAAGCAAGTCGACGTCAGTGACGTCAGCGAGCCCTTTTCATTTTAGGCAAAATTGCTAAGTTTTCTTAAAAGTTTCTTGAAGGGGTTAGTCTTTCAAACTGTCTCTGTGGTTCGGAGTGCCATTTATGGCTAATTAAATAAATAGTTTTATTCGTCGACTCGGTCACCTCTTGTTTGTGATTTTATTGGAACATGCCAGGTATGTGAAAAATCCTTTTCTATCTTGAACATCCCTTAAGTTTATAATTATTTCTCCAGCCTATCTTTATCTGCAACCACCTCTGGTGATGCCAGTGCCTGTATTGTGTACCAAAATACCAAATCATGGTATACGAGGATCCCCTTGTTCAGGGTGAGTCATGTACTTTTGTGTCTTATCATAAACTTAAAAGACAAGTTTTTTGTCTATTTCACCTTTCTTTAAATAAAAGAGACCATCAGTAATTTACTTTTCTGATAGGGTCCTACATTCAGGCCTAGTATTGGTCGCATTCACTAAAAAGGCATGCTACCATTATCTTCATGTGCCCCTACTTCTGAGGTCACTTTCTTGGTCCCTGATAAATAGTGCCTTTCGTCCTTGATGACACCTCGACTTGGAATTAGTGACCACCGGTTTTTTAACGTTTAAATTTTACCTTTTATATTATTTTTTTTTTGAGGAATGTCTCATTTCTATTTCAGTTCGCTGTTCGGCTGAGCATATGAATTTTCAGAGCAGATTTATATTTTTAATTGAGGAAAACCTAGTTGGAATGTTTCATTTCTATGTTCAGTTCGCTGTTCGGTTGAGCATATGAGTTTTAAGGGCAGATAGACCAGTAGAAAGGGTCCCAATTCAAATAAAATGATCGATCATTATTATTATCTTACACAATAATATTTAGTTAAGGGTGGTACTGGGTTGGAATCAAATAATTCTTACATTTATGATTCTCATTAAATTGACATCCTAGATTTTGTAACTTTCCATTAAACTTTTATTTAACATAATTAAGTGGAGAGCGTTGCTGTATTATTTCTTTTTATACATAATATTTCAGATTTAATATTAAGGTCTATTTTGAGGTTTGAGACCTTATAAATAAAAACTTCGTGGCGCCCTCAGTGAACACTCCTGCTGGGGTACTATGTAACGAATAGAGATCGCTATTTCTATCTCTATGGCTCTTGCTGTCTTCTTCTCTCTTTTCGAATTCAATAGAGAAGGGACGTCAATAGAAATAGAGAAAATATCTCTATTCGTTAAATAGCAGAAATGCTCTCCGATGAACAGCTGCCATGAGCAATAATATCTTTTTAATCCAAAGTAATTAAAATCGTTACAGAATCATCAGGTTGCGATTTAAAGCTTTCAAAAATGCTAGAACATAATTTATAAACATTTCAACCAGGTTCTTATTTTCCACACAAAACTCGCGCATGTCTGAAACTGCTCCCAACATTTTTGGTGCCTGCTGAAACAGCAAATTATAGTTGTCTGCTAAAAAATCAGATGAAAATAATATTTTGGTGGCACTTCTGTTTCTGTGTTACTGAAACGATAAAGAAAAACCTGGCATTTACCAAAAAGCTACATCTATTCAGTTTCAGTCAATCTCAAATAAGCTTTAGAAGGATCCTAAACGAAGAGTAAACATGTACCAAAGCTCATGTCGGGATTCCGCGCAAATTACGGACTGACACAGGGGGGGTTGCCTCGCCTCTCTCCAACACTTTTCAAAATCTACCTGTAGCAAGCCTCAAGGTCACGGTAGAAGAGATGAAGTGAAATGCGTATTCGATGGTTTGGAGTAGATGACTAGAAAATTAATCGACGAATGCGAGAGTTGCGGGCTTGAGATAAATATAAAAAGATGGAAAACATACATGATGACGACATTTAAGATATAGAGAAAAAAAACTTAAACGGTGGAAAAGCAGCAGGTACACTCAATAGAATTTAACGGCATGTCAAAGACTTATGGATAATAAACAAAATACCTACCCAATTAACAACACAGCTCAATGATCTGGAGCAGTGAAGTATGGCGAATCGAAAAAAAAAAAAAAAACACGACATATTTTTGAGCGTCACAGATATTAACTACTGCAGGCAAGCATCATGATGATCTGGAATTAGAACACAAAATAAATTATAAGTAGATTTAAAAAAATTATGGAAGTGAATCACGACCTTTTGGAGATCAGATGTTTTACTGACTAATGTGGAAGAGCCATGTATGTCAGATGCCAGATAATCGACTCCCAAGACACGTGCTTGCTTCGACAACACCATAGTAAAAATTTTCTATCTTGCAATGATATCTGCACCGATTCTAACAACATTACAGCTATTTGCAAGACTACCTTGGTACAACGATGTTTCGACCTCGTTAGTATGACCGGCATGACGAGCAACGTCAGTTCGACGTCATAATTTACCCATAAGAAGTAATTTTTGAACGTCGCTGCAATGCCGCCATGTTAGGTACCTAATGCAGCCAAGTTAACTTAGGCGACTTTGGTCAGACGTTGCCATCCAGCTCATTTAAAAAACAGGTTTTTAAGTTGGTTTGACGTCGTTAGACGACCCTTTCGCCAAAGTCGGATTCCGGCTTTCAGTCTACCGGAATTTTATTCCACATTTTAGTCGAATTTCAATTGTCAAAATAGGACGACCTACCTAATATTACTTTACAGGACGTCTGATTGTGACTTGGACACAGATTGGGTCAAACAGAAAATAAGCAACAAAAAGCTGGAGAGAAAGCAGAGTCTTTCGATAGTGGCCGACTATCCGCTTCAAATATTAACGCAAGGCTTGACCGATCAAGCATAAATAAATAAAGGTTCGATTACTAAGTTGATGAAGCTTTGTACCGGTTCTTTGTTTATATCCTAGGGAAAGAATGGTTTTTAAGTTTTCAGTTACTGTGGCCGATTATTTATAGCTCACATTCACCCTAGTCAGAGTGAATTTCATTCAAATAGTTTTCTGACTGTTTCTGACTGTTTTCAACCAATGAAATTCGCTCTGACCGGTTTGTGATTTCTGTGCGAACAGACCTAATGTCTTAATTTTTGCTTTTTTAACATTCTCGGTTTTAAAGCGGCACTGTTCTTCCATTTGTAACCCCTTTTGTTAATGAATTAACAAGAAGCCCATAATATGCTCGGTTTGCTCAGCCAATAATTATTAGGGATGGGTTGATAGTTTTTACTAAGTACAGTATGGCAAGGGCGCCACTGAATTTTTGAAAAAAATTAATAATAAAATTGCATAAAATATGGAAGGGTGAAAATTCAGAAACACACCTAGAAAATATTCAGCAAATGTTAATACGTAATTCTGAAAAATAAATGAATAATATACACAACTCAACTCCTGACGTACAGGTGAACCAATAAAACAATTAAGTAAAATTTCAAATTAAAATAGTATATATTTTGACAGTCAGTAAAAAATTCAGCATTAAATTATTCCAAAATATAAAATCAATTATTGTTGATAAGACACCTTAGACCAAATCAAAATAAAAAAGTTCAACTTTTAATCAGAAAAGTTAAAAAAAAAAAAAATTGTATAATAACAAATGCACCTCAATATTCTTGCCAATTAAGTTCATTAACAGTCGCTGGCCAAATCATTAATTTGAAAGGAAAATATAAAGATTTAAGTTTCCAGGAAACTAATTAAAAAAATATATGATTGAAAAATTCTATTGACAAATATGGTCAGCTTCTACAAAAAATAAAAATAAAAATAATTCGATAAAATCAATTTGTACCTGAAAGACATCGAAAGTTGGGCTATATAACGGTTAAATGGTCTGGAGATTTAATAGAAATCCTCAAATATATAAGTCGTAGGACCCAGGGTTGAAAATTGATCAATTTTTGACGTTATAGGTACTTACTTAATAAGTTTAAATTTAGAGCATGTTGTCCAACCTTGACCTCAGTTTAGATTAATGATTAGGATTGATAAAAAATTAAAAAATGTAAGGCAATATTTAAATATAACGGTACTAAAAGTTTAGTAAAAAAAATCTATAGTAAATACGGCAAATCAAAAATCGAGAACAAATATTTAAAGTTCACTAAAGTGTCAAGAATAACATAATTGAAACTTTTTAAATTTAAAGGTAATATTGGTAAAAATTTAATCAATTAATTATGTTAATTGACTATAGAACAGAATTTAGAAGAAAAAGATATAAAAGTTATTAACGAAACTCTATACAAGCCTCAATTCCAACAAAAAGGTAGATTACGGTAGTCGTTAGCCATCAAGTTTTGGTCACTGGACGAGGGAAGTTGCACTGGAAATCGTAGATTCTAGCCTGGAAGATAGAGGCTAGAAGTTCAGTTTTCTTCGTCAAAGGTAGAGGTACAGGAATCGACACGTGAAGGACTCAAGAGCTCTATGCCCAGAGATAGGGCTTGTTGAAAATGGATCCCTTGAGAAATACAGCTTCTCGGAAAATACAGGTCCCCGGTAAAAATAGGCCCACGGTAAAAATAGGCCCACGGTGGAACCCTAAGTAATAGAGACATTTCATGAACAACTATCAGTTAAAAAAAAAAAAAAGTTACCACGTTGATTTCGAAATTCAAACTTAAATAAAACTGTAATCACGAGACTTTTTAATTAAATTTTTTCGGTAATCAATGAATTACTGCCTTACACAACTTTATTTCGCTTAGATAAGGTAATGCCTGAAGGCCAATAAGGTACTTTTTCCACGAGAATGGCAATTACACTCGAGGAAGATGACTGCCACAATCGAGCTCTCAGGGCAAGGGCCAGATTAGAAAAAGGACTCTTCAATTTTCTCTTCCAGAATAAATAGATTTCACTTCACAGTTTTGAAGGAAACCACTGTCAACCTGTCGACCCTCAGCTATGTGAAAAGTACTACGTTCGAAAACTATTAACGAGGTTAAAGAGCAACGAAGAACTAGGGTCGAGTAGATCTAGGTAGTACAAAAGAAAGCGCCTACTCCCTTCTTGAGGTCACCGATAAAATAATTAATTCAGCCGGCAATAGATGCCGCTGAATAATTATATAAAATTAAAAATGTGAAAATTAATTATATAAAAAAAAGCAAGTGACTTTTGCAATGTTACATATTTTAGGATTAATAATACAATACGTTCAATAATAACTCGAGTAGGTACTGGGATTTTGAAAATATTCAACAAATTCGAGTTTAATTAAGTCAAGTCCTGCCCAGGGCCGATGTTCGCAGAACCAATCACATATTATCTATTCAGGACTTCTCATCGCCCTTATGTACATTTGTAGAAATTGAACCACAGTCAGTATTTTTATTACCCTATAAATAAATAAGCGGATATTGTTTTCAAACTCTCATCTATATTTCGTTTCGAAATACGCGAAATAATGTTGTGGCATCTTGTTGCAGACGGAGAACCCATCAAGTTGCCCGAAAACTTGGAAAGCTTGCCCCGCGCCGACCACTTCCCCATCCAAAGGCACCGCTGGAATACAAATGAGGTACGTCCAATTTCTTATTTAGTTTAGTGAATAATGTAAGCGGACTTTCAGTCACACAATGGTCTCTTAGGAGTATTACGTCAAGCGTGAGGCAGAGCTGGATTGTTGATTAGCAATATTCTTGTCTCCTTTTATGGCATTGTGTGATTAAAAACATATATTGTTAAACAGAGTTAGTGCACGAGCTTATGTATTAATCGATTATAGTACGAAAAAGAAGGCACCGGTTATTTTTTTTTTCAATTCTCTTAGATTCTCAAATTTTGACGACAATAAACGTTGAGTGATGCCGGCGACAAAAGTTAATTACGAAAAGTTTTGTTTCTGTCGAAAACTGAACGCACTCCGAAAGCGGGTCGTGTTTTTGCGTTGAATTTAACTAGCGTCGGTTCTAATATTTCTGAACAAAATTTTAATTTTTAAAAAGCTGGAGTTCCAGCTGGCAAACAACTATATTTATTTAATTGTTATCTCAATGCTCGATTTCATAGACACGTATAACCTGACCTTAATCGAGATTCTGTGAATAAAATCCTCATGTAATTCTCACGGGCGCGGGCGCTTTAATTGAGTCCAAAAAACTGGGCATCAGGGGATAGCGGAAAGTTCTGTATGACTTACTTATGTCCTAAATCGCCAATCACAATTTTCTTTTATACTTTTCTGCCTCATCATATGAAAAAATGTCGAACTTATCAAGAATCTCAATAAATTTTTAAACCTTCTTGTAATAATTCGTCTCATTTGATGATTTTATCTTATTTAAATTCAATTTTTGAAATATATTATCTATAATGGCTCACATTTTATTTTTTTGTAGTAAAATTAATAAAATCAGCGTAAAGCCAAAATAATTACCAAAACATACTTTTAGTCGGCTGTTAAAAATACCTACATATTATAACTTGCTTATAATAAAATTATTATTCAACAAAATATGAGGCTGAGGATGATTTTTAAAATAGATTGCTTCAACGATTTAATTAAAAATATAAAATAATATAGAATAATGAAATAATGGAAGCTTTCAAATAATAAAATATTTAATATCTGGGTAATATTATTCATTTAGGAATTTTAATTATTTATGATTTAATTAATGATTACAAACTTTTAACGATATTTTTAATATGCATTATCTTTATTAATATTTTTGGAAAAGATATTTTTTTCAATTTATTTCATTGAGCAAATTGTTAATTTAATGCTTTTAGGCTCAAAATACATTGTACATATTGGTATTTCTCCCATTACCCTTCTATTAAATTTTATTTTTCTAAAATAATAATTTAATTTCCATTATTTATTATGATTTTTCAAGCAGCTACTCAGAAATCGGTGATTATTGCTCAAAGTTCAAGTTCTTTTAACACAAATTTTTATATTATTTTTTGAATCATTCAAATTTTCGTCATTCTACTATCTCAACAAATAAACGTTTTATGTTATACAGGGTGTATTAGGTTTGTCTATAAAAATATGGCCCATTTTGAACAAAAAAAGTTTATACAACATGGGGTCTAAACTCTACCATTGCTAAGAAAAAGGCCTTTGAAGTTTTGACGAATATTTCAAATATAAATAAAATTTCAATCATTATGAGATGTAAAAAAATTTAGATCATTCAATTATTAAGTAATTATGCATTTTTAGTCAACAAAAATAGTAAAAAATTGAAAAAACAACATGAAAATTTTACTTGTAATTCGGTATCAAAACCTCTGGCAACATGGCACAAAAAATAATAGGTGGTTGAACCTTGGTTGAACTCAATTGATTCTTGATTTGTCATGTCAGCTAGTTGAAGTATTGGAAACGCGCATAATACATCCTGTTTTTAAAATAAAATGTTTACAAACGTCGAATGTGCAGATATTTGTTTAGAATCTTTAGGCAGAATCGTTGCAAAATGCTCATTTAGTCGCCAGAATTTACAGGTAAAGATTTCCCAAAAAAAAAAAAACGGCAGCCACCTGATGCAAGAACATCGTGCCTGTTTTACAAAGATTGCGTGATACGGGAAGTGTGAGTGTGAAAAATCGTCGTGTTGTTGATTTATGTGTTTTGAGAACCTTTCAACAAAAATTAATATTTTCATAATAAGGATTTGGCAAGTAGCTGAGTGCAACTCACAACTTAATAAAAAGGCACATTTTTTATTTCTACTAGAAAAGTGATAAAAATGTCAATCATTATTTACATTATTTGAAAGCCAATAACAAACCAAAACGTTAACAGGTGGAAATAAATAAACTTCTCGCAAAAAAAAAACCTTTAAAATTTACCCGTTTTATTTACATTTACATCCTGGCAGAGATAATATCTGTACAATGTTGTACACTGTCAACATTTTTCTAAATTTAAATTCTGCGATAACTCCGAAAATACCAACAATTGACCCATGGTTGATAGGACAGGTCTAGCTTGAAATAGGCCATATTATCTCATATTAACATATTTGTAGTCATACCTGATACACCCTGTATAGGAACAAAATTGACGAAAAATGTACGTGTTAGAAAAAGGACTTTGGGTCCATGCCTCAATTTAAATTCTAGCCGAGGCAAAAAAGAATCGAAAATCTGTAATCTAGACAATTAACAATAAAATCAGTTTTTCGAAAATAAATTTTCGAAAAATCAAAAAATACTTGGCAGTGTATCTCCTGCAAAACTGTTTCTCCGAGTTGGTGTGCTTTCCGCTTATATTGCACTGACGAGGACATAACAAGTCCGAAACCGGTCTGCAATTAGCGATATGAAAGAGAATTCAGTTTTCTCCATTGTCTTACAAAGCAAAACCACCAAGTATTGCGTAAATCTGACCGTGTCAGAGCAATACAACTCATAGTATGAGTAATTAGCAGTGTATTGGAGCTTTGGCGAAACACTTGTGTTTTCCAAAAATTCCTCTAATTAACAATAATACTAGATATCTTTCTTTGCAATAATAAGGGTGAAATATTACAGTTTGCATCAATCTTTTCTGAATTGATTCTTCGAATAACAGAAAGCGGAATATGTTTGCAGCTCATAAATTGAATTTAATTAAAGACAAGAAAATAACGGCTCTATAACATAAAATGTCCCAAACTGTTTCTATAACTTCGAAATTTACGAAATATTCCGATCATAAACGAAATGTAGAGGTAAAATTGCTGAAAGAAGAAGGAATCTAGCAAATTACCGTTTTGCGAAACGCGAGAATAAAGTTCAAGCATCTCAAATAAAAACAACTTACTGGAAGTTTGGCAAATTAGGAGAATCTCTGTGAGCTTTACTGGAAATCTCCGGGTTTTCTGAAGTTGAAGTTTAATATTGGAGTCGCGTAGCGAGTTCTTAAGCTCAACAAATAGAAAAAGAAGACGTCATAATTTTATTAGCTTGCTTTGTCTCGTGCGGATGTTCCTTAAGCTTATGATATTTATTAAATGCTCGTTAACGAACTATTTAATATGTCAGTTTTGAATCTTTTCATTAGAACGGCATTCCGTTGAAAGATCCCATGAGAGGCAAATTTTCGATTTTCTCTTTTCATTTTATTAGACCTATAGAAATCAGTTTAATAACAGTATTTCAACACTTTCGGTCATAAACTTTCTGGTCGAATTTTTATGGGGTTAGTAATCGGTGGAGTTTAGCTTCGGAACGGAAATGATGGAAGGAAACGCGACTAGACATTTGAAATGGTACATTAAAGCTTTATTATTAGGTTTGATTTATTATTCGCTAGTTTATCGCTTTGGATATAGTTTGCACGCTTTAAGGAAAATATATTTTAATTTTTCAAAAAAAAAAAAATTATAATAATGTATATAAATTACCGCACTCTTAATCGAAAATCAAATAAGCTCTCAAAGGTAAACAATCAACAAATAGTCGAGCAAGTTCTCGACGAAACGAAAGTGCTTTTCTTTGTACACACTTTTCTCTCTCGTTTCTGTAAATAATCGTATCGATTGTAGCCACTCGACGTGAAATATCTATCACCGGGTTAAATAACTGTCAGGTCGCGGTCTGCAAGTCATTTAAGAGGCCCAATGCCTTCCAAATGCAGACCACAAAAGCGTCTTTCCGAAAGGAAAATATCGAGAGGTCGCGTTGCTGTCGAAAAATGTCAGATAAATGAAAATGTCTTTAATAGAAAGAGGGTTAAAAAGGGATATTCAAATTTTTGGAGGAATTGTCGGATGTAGCATTCGCGGTAGTATGCTGACTGGGAACACAATACTGAATAGTAATAAGATCTCTTCTTTTTAGATTTCCTTTCGTTTGCTTTCTTTTATATATATGCCCGACAAATGTTGAAATCATATTTGGATCAAAGACATTTTTCAATTTAAATTTATGTTTCTATAAGCATAAAAAGGGAAACAAAAAACAAGGTCTCCTAAATGTGCCCGTTTACCGTTGCATTACAGTATTGACGTAAAAAATATTCCCGAAAGATCAAGATGCTGCTCGGAAACTATAAAGAAAAGAGAATGTTTAATTTTCTCCAATTTTGTTTATTCCCATCTGAGAGCTTCTTTCAGTTTATCCGTTTTTCCTATTTCTTTCTCCTCTAACGCAGCCCGAGAGCTACATCCCACAAATCATGTTGGTACAGAATATTATTTCACGATAAATCCTGGGATATTTCCTGCGAAATATTTTTAGAGCAAACGGATAACCTTAAATTGTTTGCTAAAAGGCCAAATATTAGGATAATATTTTAACGTCATAAATAAATATTTGCATATAGGGGTCATAAGTGAAATACGGATGGGAAAAAATAACAGACATTAATTTAAAATGTTATACTTTAAATTCAGTTTAACAAATTTAATAAACTGGCATCAGGACCTTTTAATGTTCGTTTTTCACATAAAATGTTTTGCTTATTTAAATCCTGTTAGATGAACGATAATTTCAAATATTTAAGTACTGCTCTCGAAATTTATGTCAAGAATTTTCACGTGAAGGATCATAATTCATGCAAGATACTTAAAATGATATTGAGGTGTTACTTCTATTTTATCTCGGAAGCCACGAGGGTATTAAGGTATGAGAAGTGTTCGTGGAGTGGCATAAAAACGTCATAAAAATAACGCCTCAAGGCTAAGGCAGTTAGTCTAACATTGTTTATTTATAATGAGCTCAGGTTTCTGATAACCTAACCCAAACCCAGCGTCAAATTATTTTTTTGTTTTTGTGTGTTTCAAGTACGTGTAGCAAATGTTCAATCTCTAACAATTGTGCGCTAAGGATCTCAATGTATGTTCTTCCGATATAAAATAAGAGGGATAGCCTTTAAACCCATATGTCGTACTTATTGATCGATCACTGGATGCCCGGTAACGGATTTTGCGGGTTCTCAAAAATTCTCTTTACTAACAAAAATAACTTTGAATAAACTAATTGATTTCAGGAAATTCAAAATCACTTATCGCTTTCACCCCACTCCATAATCATCCCATCCATCGTTCTCAATCTCCCAACTACCGGCAGTACTATGCCTTTCAGTTGGTAGAACCATGTCTTCGGAAATAATGTCCTCCATATCTATTTTTTTCGTCATACTCGTAATATTCTGTATCATCCCAAGGATCCATAAGCTTAGCATCTCTATCTCTGTGAAATGTATTCCATCCAGGTCAACTCTTATGCCTGCGTGGTTCTTCTTCGCATGAACTGGCCTCACTGGAGCTGAAAGACTGGCTACTTCTTTCTTGTTAACTGCCAGCTGAATTGTCTGCACATGCGCGGATGGTCGTAGCACTCGTAGTATTTCTTATGTAACCCTTTTTTGTTAACGAATTAACAAGAAGTCCATAATATGCTCAGTTTGCTCAGCGAATAATGATTAGTGGTGGGTTAATAGTTTAATAAGTACAGAATGGAAAGGGCGCCATTGAATTTTGAAAAAAAAAAATTGAATTACATAAAACATTGAAGATTGAAAATTCAGAAACAGAAAACACCTAAAGAAAAATAATCAGCAAACGGTAATAGATAATTCTGAAAAGGAAATAAATCAGGCATATAACGCAACCAAATCTTGACATAGGTAAAACTAATAAAAAACTTACGCAATTTTCAATTCAAAATAGTTTATATTTTCACAGTGAGGTCAAAAGTCAAGTATTGAATAATTATAAAATATAAAAGCAATTGTTGGTAAAACACTTTAAATAAAATCAATAAATAGAGGTTAACTGTCAATCAGATTCATCAAATTCGGAAAAAATAATAATATTACAATGTACCTCAATATACTTGCCATATAAACTCATTAACAGTCGCTGGCCATATCATTATCATGAAATGAAAGTATAACAGATTTAGGTTTCTAGGAAACTAATTGAAAAAAATAAATAAAAATGATTCAAAATTTTAAAATTATATGGATAAATATGGTCTGCTGCCAGAAAATAAAATCACTTAAATCAAATTAACACTGTATGAAATCAAAGGTTAAATGTTGAAAGTATAAAGGGGATATAACCGAAATCCTCAAGTATATAAATTATAGAACCCAAGTGAAAAATTGATCAATTTTTGACGATGTAGGTACTTACTCAATAATTTTAAATTTAGAACATTTTGTCCAACCTTAACCTCGGTTCAGATTAATGATTATGATCAATAAAATATATATATTTTTTAATCATGGCGGTACCAAAAGTTAAGCAAAGATAAATCTATAATAAATTCGATAAATTAAAATTAGAAATAAATATTTAAAGTTCACTTCGGTGTCAAAAAAGTGAAATTGAAATTTTAAATATTTAAATGTAATGTCAGTGAAAATAATCAATTATGATGATTGATTGATAAAGCAGATTTCATAAAAAAGTTAATAAAAGTTATAAATGAAAGATTATGCAAGCCTCAATTCCGACAAAAAGGTAGAGTACGGTAGCCATCCATTTTTTGTCACTTGACGAGGGAAGTTGCAAATAGAAGTTTGCAGATTCTAGCCTGGAATCAAGGTAGCTAGGTGCTAGAAGTTCAGTTTTATGTATCAAATGTGGAGGTACAGGTATCGACACGTGAGGGACTTGATTCCTCTAGTAAATGACTTCAAAAACTTTATGCCCACGCTGCACGAGAACGGTGATCTTTAGGGCTTGTTGAAAATGGATTTCTTGAGAGAAACGACTCCTCGGAAAAACGCTCTTCGGAAAATCAGCTCTTCGGAAAAACAGCTCCTCGGAAAACCCCAAGTGAAAGAATCATTCCATGAATTACTTTAAAAAAATTAAAAAGGACTTACCACGAGGGGGTTCCGAATTCAAACTCAAATGAAACGGTAATCACAAGACTTTCGATTTAATTTTTTTCGTTAGTGAATGGATTAATGCCTTACGCAACTTTATTTCGTTAAAACAGTGCCTGATGGCCGATAAGGTATTTTTCTTCACGAGAACTGTAATCACAGTTAAGGAAGATGGCTGTCTCCCTGGCCAGAGTCGACCTTTCAGGGCAACGGCAAGATTAAAAAGGGACGAAGAAACGGACAATCTCTAAAGGCAGAGCTTCCTGTCAAAAAATAGCCAACGGAAAGCGTTGGTACTAAACTGGTACTTCAAATTTAAACGAAAATCGTGCCCTCTAGTTCAATAATTGCTAATATTATTAGCGGCAGAAACCTTTTTTTTTTAACGCTAGTCACCAGACTGTCAATATTAAAGGAAATATAAAATTATGTTTGAAAGAAAAAAAAAACAATTCCAACAGTAGCATTTCACATGCTACACTTATCGTGGGAATCTGTACAGCGTCTACTTGAAGCATAATGTCGACCTTCTGGATCAGCAGTGCTTGCAGTGAACTGGGCATGGTCGCCTGGATAAGCGTCTGTGTTGTTATTCAGTTCAGAAGAACGCTGTTTGATTTGAAAATCGTGCTGTTTGCAATTTCTCCATCAATGGCTGAGACTCACCAGAAGAAGAACAAGTTCTCAGCCGTAGTCTTCAATTACGTTTGAAATGTCCTCTTCTTCTGCAATGGTACCATCTGGTGCCCACTTTCCCATTGTAGCTGAGAGTCACCTGAAGGAGAGCGACATTCAGCCGTACCTACCGACTCTATTAAAATGTCCTCTTCTTCCGCAGCATCCGCATCTGTAACATTCGGTGCCACGTTTTAATCTACGATATTCTTGCTGCTACAAACCGGTCTTGTTCTTCTTGTTCTTCTTTCTGTCTTCGAACTTCCTTTACTTGTTTGTCTTTCAATCTCCGATCTTCTTGTTGTAAAAGTGCTGCAAGCCGGTCTCGTTCTTCGTATTTTTCTCTCTTCTTCTTCGGACTTTTGCTTCTTGTTTTTTTTTTTCTACATTTTTTATGTCTTGCAATATCTGATCAACTTCCTCGGCTGTTTGCTGTCGTCATTTACCATAGAATACTCTGTATATTTTTCTAAACTTGTCCCCGAACAGAACCTGATGGAATGTTCTAGAAAAGTCACTCTATGGACATGTTTTTCAAGGTAAAAACAGTAATAAAGTCACTATTTCATTTCATCAAACCTTTCCTTTTTGTTCCCAAATTAGCTCAAATAAATCCTCTAAGTTGTCTCGCCAATAATTTCACCAATCAGCATAAATTTATACACCAAATCTCTCGCTAATTATTCCACTTCGGGCACCAAATTGTCACGAATTCCGCGGGTCCCCTAAGCCATCTTTAATGACAACAATAGCTTCTATTGGGCTTATCCATTTCCAAAATTCGCTGCTTTTACTTAACTTCATACAAAAATTTCCTTATTTATACTATATTATTTACACTATACTTTGTATAGGAAGCCACTTTACCGACAAATCTCTCGTAAATACTTGTTAATTCAAATCACACAATGGAAACGAATTCCTGATACCCACATATAGGTCGTGTACAATTTCGCCTGCTTCACCACACCAATGTCATTTCGTAACAATATATTATAAAAAGTGGAACCAAGAATACAAAGCCTTAGAACGATAAAGAACAATTTTTGAAGCCCAACATGGATTTAGGCATGGAAGATCTATTTACTAAATTCAGACGACCAAGAAGAGGGACTTTATATGGTATTATAAAATCTATAACAAAAAATAACTATCGTGGCGCTACTTTATCTGATTTTGCCTGCGTTATAATAGAAGACTCAAATAAAGGATAGTCTCCATATCCATGTTCCGGTGTGCTGTTGACGCTAGTGACGGTAAAGCCCATGGTATCTTCCTCATATCGGCGTTGTGGTCTAGACGTTAGCGTTTCTGCGTTTTGCCATGCAGCTCCGAGTTCAATCCCTGGTCCGGTCAACGTTGATGTTAATATTTGGAATTTGGTATTAGCAAGGAAGCCATCTTTCGGAAAGTGATGTACAACTGTTAATCCCGTGTATCAGTGATGTGATGCACGAACAAGATCCCTACCATCGGCAAAGATGGGTGCGGCAAAATTTCCAGATGGGGTGTGACAAATTCCCTGGCGGCGGTGGCCTTAGTTGCAGAAATAGGCCAACGATAAATAAATGGATGGAAAAGAGTCTTCTTTATGGCCTCATTCAAGCAAACTCGTGGATTCTCATTGTTCAAAAATTAATTTTTGTGGATATTTCTATAGGTATCGAATAAACGACATATTGCTAAAACTGTATTGTGAACAATATTAAAACATCGTAATTTGTGCAAAACCAAATAATTTATCTTTATTCCTTTCAAATAAAATTTTATTATCAAAGCAGATTTCTTTACAAAAACGTTAAATTTATTACGGTTAAAGCAGCAAAACCTTTTAGGTTGGAGCTCATCGAGGTGTAGCATTTCTAACAATTTCGGATAATGGAGGTCGGTAAATGAGATCCTTTTAATTAATTGATATCATGCCCTTTTGCATATTTTATGGTAAAAGTATTTTGGTAAGGGCTCTTTAATATCTATTAGCATCCTTGGAATAAATTGGCTTTCTACAGGTAACTGCCTGAATATTTAATAAGTTTATCAGGGAACTTGTCATGTTTTTGCTATTCATAAACTTGGTTTTTATAATGCGTTCCAATAGACAAAAATACTGTCATCGCTGCTTTTTTATTTCTGCGACATTTTTTGAATTTGCAAAATTAGAAATAAAAAACAAAAATTTACATAACTGTAAATCAAAAATGATATTTTTAGCATTTTTAACTTTTCCTATTCCTCTTCGTAGCTAACACAATTTAAAAGTAATAAAACATCAACTCCTTAGCGAAACTTCCCCAAATAAAGGATAAGCTTTTATGAATCAAGGTAAATTTTCTTTTTCCATTTACTCAACTTCGAGTCGCTGGGCGACTCCTATTTCAAACTTCAACGAGAAAAGGGAAAAATCATAAAAATTTTCTAACTTATAGTTTCTTTTGTTTGTTAAACTCCAAACGTCTTTGTTCTTATGCGCTTTAACTTTATTCCTAGGCGAACGGCAAATTGAAATTGTAATTTTCCCTAATATTCGCGTCACGTGATTATTAGAGATATACGTCGCAACGGCAGGCTGCCAATTGATCAAAAGTGGACGAGGGCCGAAATTAAATTATTATTTTCCAGGTGCTATTTTATTTTCAAATTCAATTTCAAACAAAAGATTATGTGTGGAATGAAAATTTTGAAGTTTATTGTCTTATTAATCATGCAAGATCGGATTTACAAACTATATAAAGCCTGATAATAGGGTCCTTAGGAAACATTAAGTTACAGAACCCCATCACTAAATATATTCCATGTTTAAGGGTTGCCTAACCACAAAAACCAGAAATTCTCAAGGTGCCTAAACTTTCACGGCCTAATACTCAAACCGCACGACCGGGGGAATTTGTGCCTTTTACCCCTTAACCTCATATTTTCTTGAGCCCTTAAGATTTCGCAACGGAATATTCTAGAAGGGTTATTGCCGAAAATATGCGTAAGGATATTCACTCGGATTCAGGTTCGGTGGAAATTTTTATATGTAGTTAAAACGCCTCTTTTGTTATCGGGCGCATATAAAACCACAATTTATGCGAAGTCAGGCACCGAGCATTTTTGGGAACGAAATTGCATGTACAAAATTGCTAAAATTGTCCCGATAACAGCGACTGTGTTTTCCTTTTTTTTGTAAAAATACTTGAACGTAGTTAATCAAGGCTTAATGGTTTAAAATAACTGGGGAGAGTTTGTACTTTTTAGAAATAAAAATAGTTGAAATTCATAGGTAAATAATAGTTGGGCATCCTTTTAAATATTTGTGTATTGTGCACAGCACGAATCAGGTCGCATGTCAACAAAAAATTTAAATTGCGTTCCAATTATGTATGAAAGGTCCAAGCAAGTGTCACTACTTAGTGATGAACAATTACAGTTGAAAATTCTCCAAAAAAAATATAACCTAGAAAGGAAAAACACTGTACATCTGAAAATTGGAGGCAAAGTGTCTGATGAATTCAAGTTGCCTGGATCTGAGGAGTGCGACGGATATGCTCATCTCCAATATTTCTCGAATAATCGGATGTCTATCAGCTGTCATAAATGAGCTACTTCTTCTTCTTCAAGTGCCTTGTCCTCTACTAACGTTGGCAATCATCAGCGCTATCTGTACCTTGTCGACTGCTTTTTGGAATAGACTTATCGTGGTTTTGCCATACCAGTGACGTAAATTCTTCAGCCAAGACTTCGACTCTTCTGCCTGCGATTTTTTCTTCGATTATGAGCTTGAGAAGTAGGTATTTGTCATTTCTGAGTATGTGTCCGAAGAAATCTATTTTTCGCTTTTTAAACGTGAACATAATTTCAAGATCTTTTTACATTCTCGTTAGAACATCTTCATTGTGCCCTAAGTCCGACCAAGGTATTTTTAACATCCGTCTATATGTCCACATTTCGAAAGCCTCTAGCTTTTCACAGAGTCCACGCCTCAATCTCATAATAGGGAATACTGAAGACGTAGCAAAGGAGTACTCGAGTGCGAACGGAAAGCGAGAGACCTCGACTATATAACACGGACTTCATTTTCACAAATGATGCACTGGCTTGTTCAATCCTGGCACGAACCTCCTGCATGTTTTCCCAGTCTTCATTAACCTGACATCCTAGGTATCTGTATAATTGAACCCGATCGATCTGTTGGTTCTGTACCTGAAGAATACCTCCTCCAACCTGGTTGTTACTGGTCATCCATTTAACTTTTTTGGCGTTTAATTTTAATCCAATTTCTCCACTTTCAGTAGCCAAATGATCAAGAAATATTTGAAGACCTTCTAGAGAATCAGCGATTAAAACTGTATCGTCCGTATACCGAAGATTGTTAATGTTCACGCCGTTGATAGAAATTTCCTCAGTGCAGTGTTCTAACGCTTTTTCGGATATTTTGTTCGAATAGATATTAAAAAGTAATGGTTGAAGGATGCAACCCTTCCGGGCACCTCTTCTCATCCGTACTTCGTCAGAGATTTGTTGGTCTACCTTGATTTGTTCAGTCTGATTCCAGTAGATATTTGCTAATATCTTAAGATCTCCATCATCTAGGCTTACATCCTTGAGCATTTTCATAAGCTTCTCATGTTGTACCTACCCTGTCAAACGCTTTCTCATAGTCTACGAAGAATGCGCATACAAGAACAGAAACATCTCTACAGCTTTGAACTAGCACTTGGATGCTGAACAGGGCCTCTCTTGTGCCGAAAACAAAATTGGAATTCGCCCGTGAAGGACTCGCACGTTGCGTATATTCTTTTATGGATGATCTTTAGAAAAATCTTGAGAAAGTCGCTCATCAAGCTAATAAGGCATTATCGCCTTATGACATAGTTTTGCAGAGTTCTTCTCCGAAAGCGTCACAAATAATGTTGATTTAAGACAGTCAGAGGGAATGATGGCCGATCGGTAAACCATATCGAAAAGCTTCACTATTGCGTGTAGTGACTCCTCATTTTTTAGGATTTTAATAAATTCTGAGAAGACACAGTCTGGACCTGCAGCTTTCCTGTTTTTGGATAACTGAACGGTGTGTTGGACTTCTTCCTTAGTTATGTCCTGAAACAGGTTTTCGATGTAGCTGCACCACTGTTTACTTTGTCGTTGACATCAGTGGCGGACTGGCTAGGTCGGCAGGTCGGCAAATGCCGACCGGACTCCCATTTCTAGGGGCCCTCGTGTGTGCAATCGCACTGAAAATAGTCGGTACGTCTCTGTTTTCCAGAATGTTCCCCATGCAATGTGGGAATGTGGAATCGTTGTGTCCACTATCTCGCAACGGCCCTAGGCAGTTAAACTCCTGAGCAATCCCACTTTCTCCAGTCTTTAGGCCATTCGGAATGTTGGGCAAAGCTTTTGAGCTTCTCCCACACAAGATAGTAAGTCACAGAACCGAACGGCGACTCGTCTCGTTCAAACAAGTACTCTGGCAGCAGAGGGTGCTAGTAGGCTAGTCAATAAAAGGATCAAACATGGCAAAGGCGCATGTATCTATGATTTTTTTATATATTGTTAGGACCCTTGTGAGTAACTTAAACTCAAGTTTGCAAGCCTGTGAACCTTGTGCTACACCCATGGTACTCGAAAAATTTCAACATTCTGGCACTTGTTTTAGTTTTTCGAGAAAATTACCTCAAGGAAGCGTTTTTTGGGTATTTCTATACATATATATTTTTGTATATTAAACTTACCACAGTTTCCTTAAAATCGAAAAGATATTGAGACATCGGTATTTGAGAAAATAATTAAAACAATGCAGGTACTGAATGCTGAATGGTGGCTGGCAAATGCAAGAAAAAGTGCTTAGAATCGTGCAGTTGTAGAAAGGCAGGGCGTAAGTGTTCCATCCTATGCTCTTCTTGCCAAGGGCGAAGTTTTAATACTTCCAGTTGTACCTGCGGTTGCGGTCTGCAGCTTGCGGTCAGCTGCCTGCAGTCTGCAGCGATGTTCGGAATCGTACCTTTACTCTATCGTCCTTAACAAAGAAGACGAGGAAGTAGACAATTCAAGAACATATGATGATGACCCGCCACCATCTTCAGAAAATGACGTCCCGTCACAGCTTTTCTCTCCCATGATCCTGATTGGATTAGACCCGGGCCTTCCAGAAGAGCGAAATTCTAAACTATACTGCAGTGTTTGTGCTTGACTATCTGAATGGTAATTAATAGTTTATTTATGTTCACGTTGTTGGCTCCGCGTAGAATGTGATGGGCATGAATCCTTGTCCGCTGGTGACCCATCCCCAGTCACACGGGTTTTTGTCTACTTCCAACCATTTTTGATAAGTCCTCTAAGAATGATATTTTGCAGCCTCTGTGGTGGAAGGGAGGCGGGCAAGGTTGACTTTGGCCATTACCGCTGATTTTACAAATTCTGAGTATCACAGGAAATTCACCGTTCCCTCATCTCCTCCATGTAAGTTCAAGATTCTCTCGCCAGCATTTCCTACTTGATCCTGGTTTGCGTTTGGATCAAGAAAAATACCCGCGACGTCTATTCAGTGGGTTTTTTTTAGGAAGTTGCACCACTTCATCTTGCCTTGTCAGAAAAGAGTAGGGGTGGTGTCACATCCACTAATGGCATGCAGGGATAAAACCATCCCAGTAGTCGACATCTTCCTCAATCATAAAAACCTTATCGAACGATGAGCTTATGGAAAGGGCAGTCATCACTATATCATCATCGTCTTCTTCTTCTGTTTGATGTACCTTGGTACCATGTCTCGCAAATTTCGTAAGCATCATGATGATCATACGAGAGTTTGTTGGATTCGTTTGGGACCAGTTTTTCTTGGGGCAGGAACAAAGCAAAACGAACAGCGAAACGAACTAGACAAGTGCGGAATGTATGACATCCCCGTCAGCACGATGAACAACCACGTATTTGCGCACCACGGGAGTAGCACAGCGTTTTCAGGGTTGCACACTTGGGTATAAACTACTCTCAGGGATCCTAACAACATATAAAAAAATCGTAAATACATGCGCGTTTGCGATGTTTACCTTTTTTTGTGTCGATATTGACTGGCCTATAGGTCTTATCTAGTAGTGAAAGGTTTTGTTCTGACCAGTTGGGCAGAACAGCTGGGCCACTGCATCGCCACTTGCCCAGAATTCTGAGCAACGAGGCGAACTCTGGCTCCGTAAAGCTGGGAGGGTGTGACAGCCCGAATCCGTATCATAACAGCGAAATTCGCTCTTTTCTGACATTGTTTCGACAATTTGACGTTCTATGCGTGAATTAAACGTCAAATTGTCGAAACAATGTCAAAAAAGTGCGAATTTCGCGGTTATGAGTACTAGGCTTTAGGCGTTTTCTCGCGTCTTAAATGTTTCAAAACTGGTTTAAGTAATGTCACCATGACGTCATAATTTCTCGGCGCGAGAAAATGGTTTGAAAACGTGGATTGGACTATATTTCGAAACGGTTTGATCCAATTTTGACGTGACGTCATGGGTTTATCGCAAGAATGTAGTTTTTCAAAACAGTTTTGAACCAGTTTCAAAAAAGTGGACGCGAGAAAACGCCTCAAGTCTGGGAAAGGGATTCATGACTCCGAGCACAAGGAATACGGAGCATGTAGACTACATGAATGCACTGGTAAAATCTGGCGCATAGGATAGGTCCCAATCTCAGTTTCTGGGCAACAGGGTAAGCAATAGATAATTGATATCTAGTCGTCCACTCGTCAAATGTTGCTTTATTGCAGTCACGAGGAACTCAGGGGAGATGGGGACGCCACCGGGCGATGCTACCATTGCTACCACTGTCGCGGCGCTAGACTTACGGTGGAAGAGTAGCGAAATCTTTGTAACCGGTCATGTTGTGCATCTTTCTTAAGCGGGGTGATGTGTGTCACCACGCCTGACGGGGTTGACAGCTAGTGTTTCTGTGCACGTAACTTTTCCATTTCGCAAAAGTAGTAGGGACCATCACAAGCAGCACAATCATACATATATTGCAGGGGCGCAACAAACGTGCCCAAAAGGCATGTGCGCTGAGTTCAGTAGTCTGCGTGATGGTTGTGCAGAGCTTGAACGTAACATAGTGGCTGTACATACAAGATGGGAAACAGTTCAGCAAGGTTTACGGCTTTGGACGTAAAAATTAAAAAAAAAAAACCGTCGGACCCGTAAAATATTGTTTTCAGGGGACATATTTTATTGGTTTTTCGACCCCATACTTATATGTTAACCCCTAAGCCTGGGTGATAGATACCCCCAAAATTTCAAATGAAGAGGGGGGTCGAGTGATACGTCAATTAACAGCTATTTTCATTAAGATTATGTCCCCGAAGTTTTAGGTTGCTACCATTCACCTTGTCGAAATGACAGCAAGTCAAGGTTAGGATAATAGGTATTTATTTTACTAGGCAGAAAAGCACAAGATTCAATGCCGCAGCTGGTCTTTGAAACATTTAATTTTTTCTCCGAATTTGTTCTTATTTCACTTATAGTATATAGTATACAGTCTCCATTTTTCGATTCTCTGCCCTGTTTGTTACGTTCAGTTTTTTAGCTTCTAACTTCGGCTAGAGTTCTTAAGTTGTTTGGTATTGTCGGATCCACTCTGGGGCTGTTTCTTTTAGCTGTACATCTTCTTAGTATCAACTGGATGTTCGCTACAAGCGGATTGTGAGCCGAATTTATATCTGCGCCAGGGTAAGTCTTTGCAGATTTGATACAATTTCTGTAGCGTTTATTTATCAGCACGAAATCAATTTGGTTCCTGACAATTCTATCCGCCGAAGTTGGAAAAAGAGATTGAGACGACAAAACCGATTTCCAGACAAAACCCGAACAGTCGGTCACTACGTTCGTTCGCAATACCCAGTCCGTATTTACCAACCATGTCATCCCTTACTCCACTGCCAATAATAATAATTGTAATTTCTGACTTCTTAGTCAGATCTAAGGCGCTCTGTAGTTGTCTATGAAGATTTCAAACAGCTTCGTCTGGGTAATTGCAGATTGGTGGTTTGGGATTGAGTTGGAGGAATGCTACTCTATCGGAAATCAGGACGAAAGATTTCACAGTTCTATGCATTTCCATGTTTACTATGAAGGCCACGCCGTTTTGTCCATCCCATTTCGCTGATCCCTAAGATGTCGATATGCATTATCTTAATTTCTTTGATGGCATTGTGAATTTTTCCTCCTTGGAACATACTTTGTACGTTCCAGGTCGCAATATCCACAGTTTTTTTTTGCCATTGGCGCCCAAAAGGCGTGAACGTTGAATATTTATATTTCCACAAAAAGCACATGACTCTATCTATGCAGTGGTTAGGAAAAAGTCGGATGCTTATTTAACAGTTACGCGACAAAAAAACAATGGCGTTGAGAGAACACTTATGCAGAATTGTGGAAAAATTAACGATCTAGAATTTCGTTTCGACCACTTTTGGGATTGGTTTTTGGAATAGCTTTTATAAACATTTGTTTCCTTGTTTGAGCTTTTTCCGAGTTATAACTCGGAAAAATATTATTATTATAAACCAAATTAAAAAAAAAAAGAATAGTATTTAATTCTCCTCCAATATATTATTTCAGTAAAATGTATCAAGAAAGGATTGCATCAACCCTGACTTCAAAATTGCCGATTGGGCGGTAGAGGATTAAATAATAAAAAAATCTATACAACATATAAACGTCTTTCTACTGAGCAATCTTTGTATTAAGAGTATTTCGGTTAAGTTCGTAATCACTTAAACACAATCTCACCAACAAAAGGGTCAGCATTTATTTAAATCCCCATAAGACAATAACTAACATGTTAATAGATACATCAAACGAACAAAATCAAGAAAGGGTTTAAATTGCGAACGTGGGTCTCGATATCATAGAGAATTTTTTTTAATTTCAACATTTGATTTTGGAAAAAATAATGTGATATTAATATACATATTCAATAATACGTGTGTGTCATATCTTTGCAATAATGTCAACAGTGAGGTACGAATTTTATTCGGCC
This sequence comes from Ceutorhynchus assimilis, assembly GCA_917834065.1. Lineage (NCBI taxonomy): Eukaryota > Metazoa > Arthropoda > Insecta > Coleoptera > Curculionidae > Ceutorhynchus > Ceutorhynchus assimilis. The sequence continues at coordinate 100,322,373 of OU892277.1, forward strand.
TGATTACGAAAGAAACTAACTAAATGCTAAGTCAACCTTACAGGCGCGTTTCCATTTGCCAACCGGTCAATGCAGACAATAAATGAATACGTGTTAATCGGCACAGGCCGAGAGGGATCCACGAAATGTGGGTGACATCGGAAAAATGCCGATACGAACAACGAATGGAAAAGTAAAATCGATCGGCTTTGGGTTGTTCAGTTCAGTTCATTTTTTCTTATTGTGTCTAGTTGTCTCATTGGTAACTGGGGAAGGAACGTGCAAATTATAATGGTATTGCTCTGATTAGGACATACGTAATGATATCATCGCAACATTTTATCGCAGAATAAACCAGAGAAAATAACAGACGGATTTTCTTCGGTATAATCCACTATCAGACATTCTTGGATCTCGGTTTCTCTGCATCACCACAAACGCGGACAAGCCCATCGACAAATGCCGACAAATGGAAATCTAAGGCAAAAAATACCTCAATTTTTTCTAAGATGGCTATTTTTATAAACAATGAAAATAAATATCTAGTATCGAAAGATTTGTATTAGATATAATAATAATAAAAGTCTTTGATTGACGGGATTATTATAGTATTCTTGTAGTATACTTTGTTTATCAAAGTAATACACAAAACAAAAGTAAATGCAAGCATTTGTTTTTAGTTTTACACAGAAGGTCAAAATGGACCCTTTTAAAATAAAAGGCCCCATCACTATAAAGTATATAGTGTATGTGGACAAAGTGCCTGGCCATTAAATTCGCGACAAGGGTCATTAGGGTATCTAATAAATATTTACACAAATTAGGTGGACCCCACATCACGAGCAAATATTTTATCATTTCAACACGTTCCGTTATAAATTTTAATTAGTCCGAAAAATGTTTTCCCGAGTCCGTGTGCAGCTACGCCACTAAAAAAATCGCAACAAATTCTATTAAAGTCACGTGAGACCGAGCTAAAGGCAATATGGAACAATGTTATAACAATAAAATAGAAGCAGTTCGTCTGAAGAAACGGTGAAATTGTACAGTTGCGGCTATTTAAGGGTAATGTCTCGCAATTTATTCCATTATGAGGCCATTCCGTTCCGTTACATATTAAACTGTTTTAACAGATAACATTTCCCTTGGAATGTTCCGGGTTAATGAGCCTTATAGTTTGGTTATTTTTCCTAGGGCAATTCGGAATATACATTTCAATTTAAAATTTTGCTTCTAGGGGGGAATAGGAGAACATTGTGTTTTCTAAATTGATATTTTAACTCTTACCTGGTAAAAGGTTTTAGTTCATGTTATGGAATTTTTTTATTAAATCTACCTTGTTTGAAATAAGTTTAAAAACAGGGTTGCTTAGCGATACATTAGCTTAAATGAGATAATAGTGTTGGGACTAATTTTAATTTATATTTATAAATTGGGAATAAATAGAAGAGCTACGCACGCAGCCGCGTAGCCTCTGTTGGGGGTAGTAATAATGCTCCTGCATTTTACTTCTCGCTCAAAGTTGCCTGAAAGATGTAATTTGAAACAGTAGAATAGTTAATGTTATGTCCTAGTAAATTATCCTGTGGAGCGATATTGCTTCTGTTCTATTGTAGCACGTGAAACGCTACAGTTAGTATTTTTTCCCTTTTTCTTTCAAATATAAGCAAAATTATTACCTTTAATGTTGAGAGTAGTCGCCAGACAGGGCATTAAAAAAAAAAAGATTTTCGTCGAAAATAATAATAGCAAATATTAAACAAGAGGGCACGATTTTCGTTTAAATTTGACGTACCAGTTTAGTAGTACCAATGCTTTCCATTGGTTAATTTTTTTTGAAACAAAGCTCTGCCTGTAGAGATTGTCCATTTTCTTCGTCCCTTTTTGAATCTTGTCGTTGCTCTGAAAGGTCGACTGTGGCCGGGGAGGGCAGGCATCTTCCTCAAGTATGATTACCGTTCTCGTGGAAAAAGTACCTTATCGGCCTTCAGGCATTATTTTAATGAAATTAAATTGCGTAAGGCAATAATCCATTGATTACCAAAAAAATTAAATTTAAAATCTAATAAATATATATAGGAAATATAGAAGTATTGAAATTTACTTACAAAATCTTTTATTAGATAATGGATTTCCACCAAGTAAAAGCCGATTCAATAAAAATGTTAAATTTAAAAGTTTCGTGATTGTCGTTTTATTTGACTTTGAATTTCGAACCCCCTCGTGGGTTTTACCAGGGAGCCGTTTTTTTTTTACCGGGGAGCCGTTTTTTTTACCGGGGAGCAGTTTTTACCGGGGAGCTGTTTTCTTTTACCGGGGAGCTGTTTTTTTACCGGGGAGCCGCTTTTTCCAAAAAGCTGTTTTTCTCAAGAAATCTTTTCGCAACAAGTCGTTAAGATCACCGTGCAGCATGAGCAGAGAGCTCTTGAGTGCCTCACGTATCCATACCTGTACCTCCACATTTGACGGAAAACTGAACTTCAAGCCTTGATTCTAGGCTAGAATCTGCAACTTCCATGTGCAACTTCTCTCGTCCAGTGACCAGAAATGGGTGGCTACCGACTACCGTACTCTACCTTTTTGTTGGAATTGAGGCTTGTATAGAGCTTCAATTATAACTTCTATTACCTTTTTTTTATGAAATCTATTTTATGATCAATTACCATAATTGATTATTTTTCCTTAAATACACATTTAAAATCTCTCATTCTTGACACTGAGGTGTACCTATAACGCCAAAAATTGGTCAACTTTTCATCTGGGTTATATTACTTATAAACTTGAGGATTTCGGTTATATTTCCTTTATACCTTCAACGTTTAACCTTTGATTTCATACGGTTTAAATTTGATTTTACTGAATTTTTTTTCTGACAGTAACTGTCCATATTTATCCATATAATATTATAATTTTCCATCATTCATTTTTTGTCTTAAATTAATTTTCTGGAAACTTAAATCCTCCATATTTTTATTTCAAATTGATGATATGGCCAGCGACTGTTATTGAACTTATATGGCAAGTATATTGATGTACGGTAATATTGTTTTTTTTTTTTTGAGCTTGATGACTGATTGAAAGTTAACCTTTTTTTAACGATTTTATTTAAAGTGTTTTACCAGTAATTGATTTTTTACTTTGAAATTATCCGATACTTGATTTTTGACCTCACTGTGAAATATACACTAATTTCATTTGAAACTTACTTAATTGTTTTATTGGTTTACCTATGTCAGGATTTCGTTGAGTTATATGCCTTATTTATTTCCTCTTCAGAGTTATCAATTACCGTCTGCAGATTATTTTTTTAGGTGTGTTTCTGAATTTTCTCCCTTCCATATTTCATGTAGTTTAATTATTGATTTTTTGAATTCAGTGGCGCTCTTGCCATTCTGTACTTATTAAACTATCAACCCACCCCTAATAATTGTTCGATGAGCCAACTGAGCATATTATGGGCCTCTTGTTAATTCATTATGAACTACTGCAGATGATATTTTCAATCATAGACAGAAGCGCTGCTTATCGGATCGTTGGTATGACACCAGTGGAAACCGCAGGCGTCCGCGTTCTTGGTCTTCTGGGCGGCCTTCCTCTTAACGTCTCTGGCATGCTTCGGCTACTTCAGGCAACCTCTGTCGTTGCAAGGTTCCCAAATGGCATCTGTAACATTATTGAGGCTGCTCCGATCCGAATTCCCTTTTTCCATGGACATCGAGCATGGCTCTCCAATCGTCTTGTCGCTTCAAGTGTCAATGGCTCACTAAAATTCCGATTTTCCAGATCCTGTCGTTCATAAATCTTCAATGTCAGTCATGTTCTCTAGCTCTTGCTGGATTTTTGCGCAGTGCATGAGTATCAGGGGGGGTTTATTTGAAACGTGCAATTCAAATACGTCTGACTAAGTCGCAATTTTTGCCGGTATTTCAATGCTAAAAAATGCGACTTAGTCAGACGAATTTGAATTGCACATTTCAAATAAACCCCCCCAGCAAGCTACGTATCATCGCGTAGAGTTTCTGCACCTGGTAACTAAGGTTCGGTTTTCTAACTTTTGATATTTCGCCTTAAATCCATGGTGTGGTCGAAGTCGATTTTTCCACTGCTTCTACATCGTAGTCCAGTCAGTGCAGTAGATGGTCACTGGTTTGATTGTTCCAATTTTTGTATTGGGTACAAAGTACTTGCTATCACGGACAGGTTATCCGCTTCCTTTCTGGTTTAGCTGGGAGTTTAACTGGGGTCGATGATCATTTCAGCTTTCAAGACGCATATGTTGAGGCACGAAAACAAACTTAACACAAACTCCAATCTCATCTAATTATTATTGAAAATATTAAAAAATCCATTAAATAAATTACCAAATTGAATGTTTCTTCTTCTTCTTCAGCCTTCTTTAATCCACTTTTGGGCATATACCTAATAGTGAGCTGTTCATTTGTGTCGATTCTAAACCCGTCTCTACCGACTGTCTCCTTGATGTCATCCGCCATTTCCGTTGTGGCCTGCTTCTGCTTACCTTTGTTTCCTAGGCCATCACTGTATCACTTACTCTCTATATTAGTTACTCTAGTTTGCTCCTTTTCTTCTGAATTTTCACGCTGTCCTTAAGAGATATCTCCAGCATTGTCCGCTCCATGTCTCTCCAAGCTACTCCTAGCTGACTTGCGCTGTATTGGATCAACGTCAAAAATTCCAGGCCATAGGTCGCCACAGGTAGATGTGTCAAGCACTTTCTGTTTTAAGTTTATTGGGATGTAGGTATGGATTTTTGAGTAAGTGTTGTTTAAGTTTGCCGAACGCAGCGCATGTAAGCCGCACGCGTCTGTGTAGTTCCGCGTCTCGTCTTCGTTCTCCTTTCCCAGCTTGACAACTTGCTCGAGATAGACGTATTCGGTGACATTCTCGATAATGTGGTTTTCCAGGGGGATTTGAATATTGTTAGTCTTCATTATTTTCGTCTTATTGATATTAATTTTTAGACCTATATTCTTGGAAGCCTTATTTAGCTTGTTACAAATAAAAATCGTTTATTTGTACTTTAAAACAAGAGAACCTATAGGGTCGTGGAATTCAAAAAATCAAGATAACGTGTAGCCCCCTTATGTGCAAATGAAACCACTCAAAATCCAATAAAGAATAATTTTATTTAATATTTGTTCACAATGTAAGTAACAAGTAACAATGTTACTTTTCTTTAGAATTTGACAATTAACAGCTTGGATGTTCCGGTGAATCTGACACATGTACCTTTCCAATCCGGAGCTCTTGAATGGATGTTTGGGGTTTCACTTTCGTGAACTGGAGATCTTCGTGTTGTTTCCTGTATCCAGGCAAGAGGATAGATTGCTGTAGGGACGTCACTCCAGCTGACCCAGACTCCAAACAGTGATCTTTATGTCGAGTAGGTACCCAGAAAAGAATAAGGCAGTATGTTCACCAAGATTTGGAATATCAAATCCCTGAATTCTATCAAAAAGTGAGTGTCTTGCAAAGAAAAAAAAATAATATGAAATTAGTTTATTATAAAACCATTGTTCTGCAGACACTCCCTTCCAACAGAATCAGGTATGAGCAACTATTGCAAATTGAAAAAAAAAAAAAAAATATGTAAAAAAATATAATTAAATAATTGAAAAATAATCATAAAAATAGATATAACAGCAAAATTAAATTAAAATGCTCGTTACAAGTTGAGCAGAGTGCTGCTTTTCTGGCAGTAGCAATAACAGGCAAGATTACCAATAAATGTAGGAAAAATTGAATCAGATAAAAATAAGAAATTAAATCTCTAGATTCTCCCCCAAATAGACAAAATTTTCCTTTTAAGCCAAGGTAGCTACTAAAGGTACTACAAGATAAACCTGAGGGTGAAATCAATCAAATCCAGAATATGTCAAAATTTTTGAGATTTTTTAATTAAAACTTTTTTAATGAATTTTTTGACTTGTCTGGATTTCTATTTTAGAAAATTACACCCTTTTTCAATACTCTTCTCCTCGAGAAGGTAAGAATTGACGGAGTCAAACAGAAAATGGCTATTTAGGCCTCTGCCTGGATTCAATAAAGAGTTGATAGGGATGGACACACAACTTTGGTTTTCACCGACTCTATTTAAAGCAAATGGGCCAATAATCCCACACTAACAATTGATTCTAAAAACCAGAGCAGCAGTACCTATTTATTAACCCAAAAATCTTAATTGAAACACCTCAGTAAAACGTGGCCCCACCAATCGGCACTCACACAAAATGGAGGCCCACAATTAGATAAAAAATTAAAATATAATATTTATATTTCAAGAATAGATAAGATAAGGTATATCAGGTAAAAACTTAACAGTGATATGATAGTATCCACTGATGGTAAAGTAAATTAGAAATTATTCAGGGAGGATCAAGAAACTTGAAGGAAAAATTATTAAAAATTAAATTTAACTTTCCTGCCAGAGCACTGCCAGAAGAAGAGAACGTTTTAGAAACCAAACCCTATAGGAAACCAATCTTGTGTTTTTTATACTTAACTGCGTATTAACCAGATCAACCAATCAGAAAACTACACTCAAAAGACCATATTCACTTCACAATGAAAAACCACGTGGAATAAAAGAGAATAAATAAAAATCCACTAGAATTATTTAAATTGTTTACAAATTAGAATAATTTAAATTGGGGTTATGTTAAAAACAAAAAACCGCTAACTAATTAGGTCATTAGGCCAAAAATACTCATTTCAGAATCAGATGTTAGAGAAAGACAGAAATATATCTATTTGCTAAAAGTGAGATAAATATAATTTCTTTAAATGACTGTCAAATGCTAAAATAATTAAAATCATACTTTGAAAATAAATCTATCAGGTACTAGATGGTAGTAGGTACCTTCTTTCTTCTTTTAATAATAGATATTTGCATTTTCTGCACATGATGGATAGATGGCAGTACTTATATTATATTGACCTTTGTGGATATTTTTAGTTTACTCAAATTATGAATTATTATTTTGCTGATTCTGAAATGGCAAAAATACAACTTTATAATGAAAATAAGAAGAGATGGAACATGTTATGTAAATGATAAATTAATCGTTACAAGCTTTCGTGGCATTTCCCCAGTTCATCTAAATTTCTCGAAATTATAACAATATAATCAGCAAATCGCAATTGACGCCACTCCACTGGTGATATTGTACCACTCCTCGATTCAATTTAATTTATTTTCATCGATCCTTAGGTGCATGGTTGCATTCTCATAGATATTTTTAATAAGATGAAGATAGGAGCATGTTTCAATTATTGAATCAACCTCCTTGTGAAAGTCAACGAATGCAAGACATATGGGGATGTTTTATTTGGTGGCTTGTCACATTTCACGTCTGTAAATGATCGACTGCGCTGAAGCCGCTTTGGAATCCTGACTGTTTTACTGGCTCGTAAAAGTTCATTTCTCTCGAAAGACGACTGGTGAGGACTTTCGTAAGGAGCATGTAAAGGTGTGATGCTGATAGCCTCTCCCTTTATGAAAAGTAGTACCTACCACAGGGTATTCTGTAGATCGGCTCTCGTGTTAGGCATCGCAGATGAGTATAATACACAGTAGAATTCCTCGATGATTCGGGAAATCTGTTGAGAGTTTCATAAAATCACATCGTTCACATGTTCGTTTTTCAAGCTGTTGAGTCGTTTATTTCCATTCCAGAGTCTGAATGTTTTTGTGACTGGAAACAAAACTTTTTGTTGTTTCTTTCTGAGATATTTCCACAGTGGACTTGTACCTATATTGGAACCTTATCTTTTGATGCAAAAAAAAAATATCCTGATAGGAATTATGTTCTCTATTGAAATTCGTATATAATATGTCTAGAAACTGCGTATTTTGGCCATTCGACGTGATGTCCAACTTGTGTCCAACGTCTAGTTAGAGTTTGCACCTTGCGTATCTAAACGACACTGATTTTGCAGCTTTTTGTATAAACAGCTATTAAGTATATCCGGTAATGTTAAAAGTAAGTTCATCTCAGAAACGTCATACGTTATTTTTAAAAAGAAATTCCTTGATGCAATTATATATAAGCTTTGGAGCCGATTTGCAAGGCAGTTAGCAGGATAAAAGTTTTAAATACCTCGGCAATTAAAAAAAAATGTAATGGTCCGGTGATTTGGTGCAGAAGTTTATTATTTTATATTGCTGTTTTTCAAGCTAAAACGCTTTTATTCCATTTTACCGCGCCAGTTATTTAACGCCACGGAAACAATAGAGCGGTCTGGGGCCAGTGTAATAAAGTAAAACTACACTATTTCCTCTGTAAATTAAATAAAATCGATGTGTTAAAAGTATCCTCCAATCACACTTACTACAAACCATCCTTCCTTCAGAATAGCCACTGCGATAAAAGAACCATACAAAAACTCAGATCAAAGTATCCTCTAATTGATGTAAGGCCCTGTTCGACCGTTTTCTTCTTAAAACGTATAACTCGGACTGAAAGTTTAAAATTGCGAATTCTCGAACGTGAACGTAATCCATTTTTGCTTTGTGCGGTCGAACGCTTTGAACGGTCCTTACGCCATTTGGTATTTGTAAGAAAGTATTTTCTAAGAAGTCTAATGTATTTTGTATGAGGCACTCGAATTTTTACTCAAACGTATGACATTTGAAGTCAAAAATTGCGATAAAGTTATTTACGTCAACAAAGCAATTACAATTTGTTGGAAATGTTTACCAAACCAAAACCTGTACTTTCGCGAGTTAGTTTATCTATATCTAATCCCAATCAAAAACTACTCTCCAGACTCTCCAGCGTCTGGTCTAAACAAAATGGATCGTTTGAATCCCCATTAGAATTCGATTGCCAATTGCAATACTCTCGTGGATTTCGTGTTGTTTTTGTTATTTTATTGCTTTATTCAGTTACTGCCTAATTTCGGTTCAGTTTCTAAATCACAGTCATCTGAAAACTATAGAAAAATATTCTGACTATTTCCGAATACCGTATCTCCGCTCTGCCGAAAGTTTTCACACAAATCGTCTTTATTTGGAAAATAAACAACCCTTATTTAGAACTAGTTGGGTTTATAAATATGTATAGACTATGGATTGCCAAAGTTGAAAACCAGCCTTGTTAAAATTACAGTTTTTATTTTATTGTCGAAACTTTAAAAAGGGGATAGGCAAGATTTATTCTCAATTAAAGCCGAAAAGTTTTACTAGTTACGGTTTTGTCTATCCTAGAAGTTTTATATTTGGTAATGAGAAACTGTTTGTTGTAAAATATAAACAGTCAATAACAATTTAAACAATAGACGTACTTGTTGCTACAAGGCGATAAAACACACACAACATACAATCGCCATTTTATCATGAAAATAATGGATTTAACAAAAAAAAAAAAAACATAAATTTGTGTTTATACAGATCGCAATTTTCATAATTAAAAAATCATAAAAGTCGAAACCTGTTACAACGCTCGGTTTTTTTCACTAAACGACCTAGCGCCGTAAAATGCGGCGCATCAAAAAATAAAATATTTGAATCGGTCATAAAAGGGTCGTCGATAAAACCCCTAAAAAAAATATATAACACACAAAGGTAATTAAAATTGCGTGTCCCATCAAAGCTATATTTTTTACATGTTGCATTCTAAAATGATTCTAAAAAGAATTGTGGATTTTGTGAAAAATAAGCTCGTTCCAATCATCTCAAATGCAAATTCGCAGCAGCATTAAAATGCTTTCTGGTCATCAAATAAACTTTTCTTGTCTAAATATTTACAAAGGCGGCGTTTCTCGCTGAAATGCTTTGATTGAAGTGGTTATTTTCCGAATCGATTCAAAAACGAAATATTTTTCTGAAATCATAGATGATATTTATTAGGTCAGAATATTATTGATTATCTGAGTATTTTTTTTGTTATAATTTTAATCTATTGGACCTCAAGTGGATTATCGGTTATTCTAAAAGATTTTGGATTTGTAGGATCGATTTCATAGGTGAAGAAAACATACCTATTCGCTTCAGATGGCAATATATCACTCTATCCCTTTTATTGTCGACCCTTTTTTGGTCATTGCTCTGGCCTGGATATTTATGTGCCTCAAGGTGCGTACAGACATGCAACAGAACACCGTAACCAAACGTAATTTTACCACGTATATGTTTGCGACGCAAATATGATGCGATGAGGTTGATTTGGTGCAACAAAACATCCTATCAGCAATGAAAATTTAGACGGCCCACATTTTTTTAGTTGCTAAGTGTATTTCGAGCAAGATGGACATTGCGGCTGCAGCTATGCACTAGACGCTGGCTCAATTATTCAACAGTAAAACTATGTGAAATCAGTCCACTACATTTTAATCGACTAAATACTGAACTCTGAACGTGACCGGCAGCACCAAAACGACGCTACGGTTCACAGACACGTCCAGACTAGCAAATTCATAGTGCAACATCGCCGTGAACATTTCTTTGATGCAACGATGAAAGACCGTCATCCGGTGGAACGCTGCGATGTTACGGTGTTCCGCTGTTACTGTTCTGTTACGATGTTGCAGAGTGCAGTCCAGACTTGATACGCGGTGAAATTACGTTACGGTTCTCTATTGCATGTCTGTACGCACCTTTAAGGATGTGCAGAGCGCGGTGCAGACTTGATACGCAGTGAAGTTACGTTACGATGTTTTGTTGCATGTCTGTACGTACCTTGTTCGCATTGGACATCTCTAAGGCGCTTGATCAGGTGTGGCAATGGCTGGGGAGCTTTTTTGGAGGCGAGTCACTGCATGTTGTGGTCGATGAGATTATGTCTTCTGATATACTGCCTATAAACGCCGGCGTTCCCCATGGCTCAATTCTGTCCCTAACACTGTTTCTCATTTTTATAAATGTAGCACAACAGCAGGCTGTCCGAGCGGTTGCAAAAAATACACCGCATGTCGTGCCTGGCGTAGAAACCAATACGAACAAACTCGATCGTCCTTCCCGGCTGCCAACCGTATAACCAAGAAGTTACACAACCAACAAATGCGTAATCGACTTTTGGACTGCCCGACTGGATCATGGTCCCTTTGGTCCTTTTTCAAGCTCATAGAAAAAAAATTCAAATCTTCTTTTCGCCTTCAGTTATGGACAATAATTGCATTGTAGTATCGTCAGACGTCTTTGCCAAACGCAGCGCTACAGGTTCTGCCACACATTGGTTCTTACATGTGCGTGTGTATGTGTGTGTTGGAGGTGTCAGTTGCACCGTGACCAAGGTTGATCTATTGTACCCCTCCTCCTGCTGCTAAGTTCGGGTTTCCCGCTCAAATCAGCACCTCCAGTCCTAGGTCCTAAGAATTTTGGGATGTCTAGTGGTTCCAGGGCTGGAATGTCTTCCAACTGTATAAGGGCACTTCCCAGATTCTTCATCCTTGAGCGACTAACGGCATCGCAGTTCAGTAGAAGATGGTGAGGTGTTTCTTTTCCGTCTTCACAGAATCTGCAGGTGCCACCTTCTTCGAAGCCCAACTTCTGTAGGTGTTTCTTAAGTCTGCAATGTCCCAAGAGAAACCCGGTTAGAGTCTTGAGACTTTTCTTGCTGGGGTTGACCAGCAGTTCTGATCTTTTTTGATTGAAGTTGCCCAATAGATATTTGACCTGTCATAGTCCTGGCTGTTCTAGCCATTGTTTGTTTCTTAGCAGGTTCTCTTCTTTTTGAGGATTTCTTGGAACTGCGCATTTCCGACACCGCTAAATGGTTCTGGCCCAGTGAAGGGGGTAGACGCTCCCGTTCTTGCGAGTCTGTCTGCGCATTTGTTGCCCTCGACACCTATGTGTCCGGGCACCCAGAGGAGGGTTACTTTGTTTTGTTTTCCCAAATCATTTAGTTTCTGTAGACATTCCCATACTGTCTTAGAATTGATGACTGGGGATCTCAATGCTTCGATAGCTGCTTGGCTGTCAGACATTATAACAATCTCTCATTTCCAATAACTTCGGTCAGTTTGAACTGCACGCATTTGCCGATCGCATGAAGTTCCGGTTGAAATATGCTTGGTGATTTACCCATTGGCTCCGAGTATTTGGTCCGTGGGCCGAATATTCCGTCTCCAGTTCCCTCAGCAGTTTTAGAACCGTCTGTGTTTCATTTGATTGTGTTTGCTTTAAAGGACTGGATAGATTCTATGTTCGATCTGTTTTTTGTATTTAGTTCGATGGAAAAGTTTTTCTTGAAACTGAATTTATTAACAATCACGTCTTTTGGTAGATCCATGAGGTGTGCACAGTTTGGGAGAGGGTTCTGCCAAGGTGCGTTTGGTTTGTAGACCTATCTAGTATCTTCTCCAGTCTGAGACATAATCTTTTGGCAACCCACTTCACTATTATGTGGAGTGGTGTGAAGTCTAGAATGACTTCTAGTGCTGCGGTTGGGCATGAACTCATTGCTCCTGTTATACAGAGACACGCGAGTCTTTGCACTTTTCCTAGGGTTTTCCTAGCTGTTACTAACCGGGTTCGGCTATACCAGGCTATCGCTCCGGACGTGATGATAGGTCTCACTATCATATTATACATCCATCTAGGATTGATGGGTTACAACCCCATGTTTTACCCGCAACGTTTTTGCAGACCATGAGTGCCGAGATTGCTTTGTTTTTTCTGTTCTCTACATGTCGGTTCGAAGGGCTTTTTCTATAAGATCGCAGAGTATTCCTTCGTATTCGCCTGGTCATGATGACAATATCATCGGCGTATCCAAAGCAGGTGAAGCCCTGAATGGTCAATAAATTTAGGAGGTCGTCAACCACTAGACTCCACATCAAAGGTGAGAGTACTTCTCCCTGCGGACATCCTCTAGTGGTGGTGAGCTGTATAGTTTGTTTACCCACGTCAGTTTCTGCAGTTCTGGTGGCTAGCGTTTCGCACATCCAGGTGGATATGGTTTTGTCTACTCCTTTTTTGACGAGCGCATTCTTTACTGACTCACTAGAGGTGTTATCAAATGCCCCCTCTAGGTCCAGGAAGGCGCAGACGGCTACTTCTTTATTATGCAATGTGCTTTGGATGCTGTCGGTGAGTTCAAGTAAGGCGGTTTGTGTTAACTGCCCGCTCTGTAAGCATGCTGCCTAGGATGTAGTGGCGTCTTTTCTGAAACACTTGTTCTGATGTAGTTATTTACAACTTTCTCAGCTGTTTTAAGCAAAAACGACGTGAGGCATATAGGTCTGAACGACTTCGGAAGAGTGGCGTCTCTTCTCCCTGCCTTTGGAATGAAAGTTACTTTAGTTCTTCTCTATCGACTGGGTATGTATCCAGTCGCTAAGCTGTATCTGATGAGTTTGATTAGATACGGCATGATTTCATTTTGCTCTTTTTGCAGCAGGGCTGGAAAGATGCCGTCAACTCCAGGCGACTTGAATGGTTGGAACGAGTCGATCGCCCAAGAAAGCCGCTGGGGAGTGTAAAGGTTCTTGGCAACCTCCCAGTTTTCTTGACTGGTTTTCCTGGGCCGCCCTTTGTTTTCTTCAGTATCATTGGGTGTGCTTCCTGGAAAGTGAGTTTCCAGTAGTAGAGCAGCTCGCTGTTCTTCATTTTTTGTGTAACTACCGTCTGGTGTCAATGGTCCTTGCACCCTGCCTTTCGCTAGGGTTTTGTATAATCTGACTGCTGATGGTGTTTCTATGATAGATTCACAGAAGTCTCTGAAGTTTTTTTTGCTTGGCCTTTCTTATTTCTTTGTTGTACTGAGTCAGCCTTTCGGTATAACCCTGTCATTCTCTGTCTCGTTTGGCTCTGTTGAACAGTTGCTCATCTCTTAGATTTGTGTCGGTACTTCCCCAGATGGTTTTCTGGGCGTTGGCGTTACAGCCAATTAGGAGCGGTAGTTTGCTCCTGTCGCAGTACTCGACTAGTCTCTGTACTTCTTCTGGTGGTGCTTTCCCATCTCCAGCGAAGTAATATGATGCCATTACTAGATCGCGCTGTGGTTGATCGGTGATGAGTTTTATCCGAACAATGACCAAGTCCCGCGACGTAAATTCTGAAAGATATAAATGATTAATGTTTTCTTTTAGGAGAATGCTTGCTCTGGGCTGGACAGTCAGTGTAATGACTGTCCCAGATTAGTTTGGCCCCTTTACTTGATAGACCTTTGATCTGCCCCTTATATATCCAAGGTTCTTGGATTAATACGGCCCCCAAGTGTGTCGACGTGAACAACCGCGTTATGGCCACTGATCTCAAAAATAAATGGATGAACAAAGCACGCTTCTAATGATGCTAATTTACGAGGTCATAACGTAAACAAAAACAACTGACTGGGACAGCTGTGAGCGTGCGCAGTAGATTCATGTATTGTGCGTGCACAAAATCTGGCCAATGAAAACGAAGGAATTTCAAAATTTAGAACAGTTGTTTGAAAGATAAGACACTGCGCAGGCGTTAGGCTGTTCCGTTGCACAACTGTTCATAGAATATTGACCCCAAATTTTCGCACAAGTTTAGCCAATCGAGCCGTACGATTGTTTATCCATTTATTTTTTAGATCAGTGGTTATGACAGCAGATGTGTGTTCACTTGGGCTATTTTGGTGTGATTCGCCATCTTACTTGTTATTTTTGTCTCTTCTGGTGTGGTGGAGTGTTGGCCTCCTATTCGCCCAGAAGCATATTTTCTTCCTCGCTGGGAATTTCCTCTACCGGAGTGAGAGTCTTTTCCCTTTCTTCTTTTTCTGAAGGAGTCTAAGGAGTACCTAAGCAAATCCAATCATCAGATACAATGGCAGTTTGAGAAGTAGCTAGAAAAGTGGAGTAGACGAGGAAATGAGAGACTTGGAACGATAATTGTATAAAATTATGAAACGACTCAATATAAATTCATATACAAATTAATGGTTTGACATTTTGCCCTTTGCCCAAAATTTGAACAAATTAGTGAGCATAAAATATCAGATCCTCTCTCATCTGCTTTCGCGGCATATGCATTTATTGCTCTAGGGAAGTTGGTCGAATGACAGTTAAATGAATAAAACAAAACTCGTTGCTTCATCTTTATGCCGAATTTTCCGAGAAATAAGAAATGCCTTTGAAATAATTCCTATTTTGCAAAATATCTGAATCCAAAAATCCTGAACACCAATCGATTCATTCTCGTTGCTAAGCAAATGAAAATTTTGCAAACAACATGCACATAACACGGACTTCGAAACTGTAAGGGTATAATTGATTATCGAAAAACTCTTCTTTAAATAGTCGCTCGTAAAATTGCATTAAAATCACAAAACCCATTCACCAATTTCCCCATTGTCTAAATATGTACGAACCAGTAATTATCAAAGCAAAATGTTGGCTTTATTTAAAAGTTTGCTATCCGAACTTTGCAATAGCCCTGGTTTATTCTCAATTGAAACCTGAAAAGCTCCACCGGCAACAGTTTCACAGGGTTTTATGTACCTTTTTTCAAATTGATTTTACCTCAAGGGCTGACAAGTTTCAGTTCCATTCTGTAGTTGCCTCAATTATTATTAATCAATTTTATGAGACAACTGTTTTATTTTGATGCGTTTCAAAAAAATCGCTAGTTGAATTGCCTCTCCGCGTAAAAGTGAATTAAATCGCAAAATAAAATCCTATTTAAAACCAAATTACTAATAAAAAACAGTTCGTTTAAAACGACGGAATAGAAAAAAAAGCGTCTGTTAAAAATTTGAAACACAAATTTGGCGCTGTTCAAAATTGTGCTTTGTTTTAAAATACACGCAGTCAGATATACGTGTGCACCCAGGGGCCTTTGTGCCTCTTTTTCACCCCGGAGCTCTATGAAACAAGGGATTTTTTCAACTGGATGACTAGTTTGCGATGTTAAAACATTTGGTTCGGGTTCGGTTAGTGATTCGATGACAGAAGTGATTTGAAATTTAAATTCGACAATATTTAATTTGAATACATTAGTATTCGATAAAATGATAATATTGTAAAAAAAAGTACACTATTTATCTCAATATGAGCCCAATCTAGAAGTAGTTGTAATTAGTCCGGGTTGGAGAGTGGCTTAATGGCCTTAATGCGAAGGAAATTTGGCAACTTCAAAGCCAGCATTAGTATCTATAATAATTTTCATCTTGAAGCGCTCTATAATTTGAACTGTATTGTCATCAACACTCGACATAGAAGTGATCCATTATGTTCCTAGGACCATAAAGATTTTTATTTATAGGGTAATTTTTTCGTTTTTTTCTTGATAGAGGCAGTAGCGTCATTATGTTCTTGTAATTAATTTTGCGTTTTCTTCTCGCGTCAACGACCTGGTTCGGAAATTAGCTTCAAGGGCATAATTTATTCATAATTTGCACTAATTTTTGTTCGTCTTTTATTTTTTGTTGAATATCATGGCAAAAAGAAAATAAGAGCATAAACAAATACGGATTACCAAGTTAATGTGTCTGCTCGCCTTCACGAGCTTCCATGTTCAAAGCAGTAATATGTGTTCCGAGTGACCTAATAGTGATTTGAAGTAAACAAATTTGACATACGTTGTAAATTTATAGCGACAGCAGTTTATATTTTTCCGAAAATGGAGAAAAAAAGCAGTAATTGAGTTGTGAAAGAAAGGAAATATTGCAATCCCTTGAAGATGACCCACTTCATGGCCTAATGACATAAATAACTATTCTTTCTATTGTAACGAAGTTACATAATTTTTTCATTTGTTTCAAAAGGTACCGCGATACAATCATATTATTCTCAATGATAAATTTGCGCGTGACCTTGCTTTGAGTGTACAATTCCCTGCCGCCACGCCAGCACACGCATCCGGGTGACCCTTTTCCTCCACTTTTGGTTGATGTCCGGATGGTTCGTCTTTCCTTCATTCTTGGTTGATGTCCGAATGCGTCCGTCTTCTTCACCCTTGGTTGATGTCCGGGTGATCTTTTTTCCTCCACTCTTGGTTGACGTCCGGGTGGCCCTTCTTTCCTGCATTCTTGGTTGATGTCCGAATTCGTCCGTTTCCTTCACCTTTGGTTGATGTTAGGGTGACCCTTTTCCCTCCACTCTTGGTTGATGTACGAGTGATTTTCCGATTAGAAGCTGGTATAAAATACGTTCCGGGTTCATTACGTCTTAGGAGGACTGTTGCTTTGGTTTCTTCCGCGCTTGCAAAATCGCTGGAGCTTTTTTTGCCTGCCTCATTATTTTAACCGTCACCGCTACATTTTTGGTATAGCGGCACCGATCGTACTTACCCTCTCACTCTCGCTCGCATTATGCATTTCAATATTTGGGTTTGGTTATTGATAGAGAATGTTTTAGTCTGCAAATACAATTTGTGCTATTATCGAATTTGGTGTTTGATTTTAACACGGAGCTTCACAGGAATTTTTCAGGCTTCTATTTTGGTTACCGTTTCTCCACTGTAACAAGCTACCTGGTGCACGTGGGTCCTTAACCACTTTAATCCTGAGGGTGGCGCCCGAGATAACCGTAGGATAAGAAACCGATTACCCATCTACTTTGCTTCCGTACAAAAGCGCCTCAGAAATTTGGCGCCCGAGCAGGGATTCAACGCAATTTAATGACGTCAGCATAAGATCGAGGAGATTTCGTCTTCATCAGTCCTCCATTTCTTCGAGAGGCCGTCTGCTTTGGGGACCTTCATAGGTCTGTCCGTTACCGTACCGTTTTGATGTGATTGCCAGACCGCATATCGCCGGAGCGAATGAACCGCTCCTTCTCGACCGTTCTGCGTGTGCCTTATCGCCCGCCCCATATATTGGAGGTCTTAACCTATCCGTCCAAGGAAGATAGTTCCTGTTGTATTTCGCACCGCATTGGACCGAATATTTGTTTTGAAATTTCCCTCATTTTCGAGTAAACCAAGGTCGCTGATATCATTTTTCTTTTTCCTCTCTTATCTCTCTAGAAATTTCTCCGTTGATGTAGTTTGTCAGAAACCGACCGCTCCGTTGCCAGTTCAAACTTCAGAAAGCCATAAAACTCCATTCCAAACTCTTTTTCCGCTCCCTCCGTTCTACGCATGCGCAACTTCTGTGTCGTACTTTTATTCTGCGACAAGGATAATTGGTTGTATCATCTAAGAGTTGCCATATTACTTAATCAGTCCGAGGATTTAGAGACTTGACCGAATAGTTGACAAGGAGAGGGAGAGTGTGCGAACAGCTGTCATTCAAGTAGAATCCCACCAACTGTTGCTGGTAAATCGCTCTCCACTTCTTCAAAAGAGTATGAAATGAGGCGCTCGCACTATAGTTAGAAGAGTTCCGACCGAGCCTCTTGCCCGAGAACACCTAATCCGCAGAGTATTAGGCTGGAACCAAAGCTCGATTCTCGAAGACTTTCAACTGTATCGCCAGTAAGAACAGTTCCGACCGAGCCTCCAGCCCGAGAACACTCAATCCGCAGATTGTTAAGCTGTACACTAAGCTCTAGAACTGAACCGCCAGAGTTCCGACCGAGCCTCCAGCCCGAGAACACCCAATCCGCAGAGTATTAGGCTGGAACCAAAGCTCGCAACTGTACCGCGAGAAAAAGTGATTCGACAGTCAAAGTCATTTCACTTCCAACCGTACTACCGAGTGTAAGCCGTAAACCTGCTGTAAGGAAAACGCCTTAAACTATCTAAGCATAAAAAGAAAACCATACAGGTACCTATGTGATCTAAGTTGAACAACACCACAATGAACAAGATACCCAAATCAGTTTATTCATTGATAGCATGACTAATCAAAAAGCCGGTGGCGGCTTGATAATGACAGTCGTTAATTTTCGCATTATGTCAAAGGTGCCAACTTAAAAAAAAAAAACTCAAAAGTACGGAAGTAAATTTATGAAGACTTCTCTATATACCTAATCAAGAGAGACAGCAAGATTGTATGATGCTAGTACTATGATGACATGTGAGGCTATGGAACACGTCAGCTAAGCATGTCAACAATATGAAATTTATCATAGGGAGTAAAAAATAAATAGAATAATCATAGGTGTACAGTCCGGACGGAGAAAAGAAAATCAGCTGATAAGATGGCAGAGGAAAATTAGTTTATAAAAAAACTAGTATAATTTAAAAATAAAGGATTATCAATGGCCAGAGGCTGCAAAACTTTCCAATGATCATACTAGACGTCAGAATTTGTGTTTTGTGATTTGTGATAATTGAGAATCTGAATTTACAGATTAAAATAAATTCAATTACAGCCGCAGATGCGAAATACATTTAATATTATGTACTTAAAATAACAATAGCACAACAATGGTACGTTAGGCCGTTAAACTTCGCATGCAATGATTACCCCGGCTACTGTGCTTCAATTTGCTCAATTTGTAATTTTTCACCTCAAATCGAAACACGGACTAAATTCGAAAAATCACCAAATTAAGTACGTTTGTGTCGTTTTTTAATTAAACTCATTTTTCTCCTAAACGTCAAGTAAACAGTGGAGATTGTGAAGCGCAAAAATCCAGGGTTCCATTCTAATTTAAATTATGTCCAAATCAGAACGATACAAAACGAGTTTGTTAAATTGTTTGTCTAGTTTTGGTCACTGAGGCGAGAAGATAATTAATGATATATTGCTTCAAGTCGGATGATAGGAGGATAAATAAACAGTAAAAAATTATTGGAGTTTTCAGTTGCTAAATAGGATATTGGGATTTTTATAAGAAAGAAAAATACTCTAGAAATTTTTTTTCATCACTCTTATGACTAAATTCAAATTTAATTTCCTTTAAAATGATCTGCCTAATTGCATGAAAACCAACCACAAATTATTGTATTATTCCAACCATTTCATTGCTCCAGGATAAATAATAATGTAATAATATTAAAAAGCATTTCCGTGTTTTCGTATTGAAATATAGGCACGAAGTCCACTGGTATGAGAGATTTATTTTAAATGTGAACATTTTATAACAATGATACAGCTGTTTATTCTATTTTATAAATTATAATGTTATTATTGTTGATTCACATACATGGGGTATAATTTTAGGTCAAAATAATATTAAAAATAAAATTTGTGTTTATGAATTTATTGTTTTAAAATTATTGAGAATAATATTCTAGTAAAATATATTTCGATAATATGATATATCTATAGGAAAAGTTTTGCGTGTCCGTGCGTTGTGCATTTCTATGAAGGCATGACTCAATTTAAATCAATGTCTGATTCCCGATCTGATTATCGTGCTCTATATCAGTACTTATTTCAATGGGTTTTATGAATGCGATTTTTCATCACTTTGTATCGGAATTTGGAAAATGCCGTTTGATGCATTCCTTATTGAATCCTATAAATCCTACTAAATTATACAAAATGTCTTTTGAAAAAGTTGCTTAATTGTAAATGCTCATAGCTATTGTTGTATTCATATAAAGCGGCGATTAAAGAGATCCTTTTCGATTGCGCTACAGCATATAACATGCTAAATGTTACTGTTTTTTTTTCACCTTATAAATTTTATAAGCTAAATCATTACCTGTATTGTTGACAGTCTGGCGACTGGCATTAAACAAAAAAGAAAAGATTTTTTTTTAAAAGTAATGGTTGTTCATGGAATACCTCTATTACTTAGGGTTTTTCCGAGGAGCTGTTTCTCTCAACGAATCTATTTCCAAAAGGCCACATTTTGAAGGAGCATCAGTTTTGTGCAGCGTGGGCATAGAGATCTTGAGTCCCTCACGTGTTGATACCTGTACCTTTTCATTTGACGAAGAAAACTGAACTCCTAGCCTTGATTCCAGGTTAGAGTCTGCCGCTTCCCTCGTCAAATGGTCGAGAATGGATGGCTACCGTGCTCTACCTTTCGTTGGAATGGAGGCTTGTATAAAGTGCCATTAACAACTTTTAATATCCTTTTATTTATGGAATCTGTTCTATAGTCAATTATTAACAAAATTATTTATTTTTTTTGACTTACACATTAAAAATCTCTCATTCTTGACATCGAAGTGATTGTGGAATAATTAACTTTCGATTTATCGATTTTATTATAGGTTTGTCTTTGTTTAACTTTCAATATTGCCATATTTCAGGAATGTAAATTTTGTTATTCATAAGCAATGATCTGAATTGAAGTCAAGGTTGGATAATTTTGAGTAAGAGTCTATATCTCATATATTGGAAGATTTCTATTATATCTCCTGACCATTTAACCCAACTTTTGACTTCCTACAGGTTTAATTTGATTTTATTGATTCCATTCTCTGGCAGCAGCTGACCATATTTATTCATATAATATTATAATTTTGAATTGTTTTATTGGTTTACCTATGTCAGGATTTGGTTGAGTTATATGCCTCATTTATTTCCTTCTCAGAATTATCAATTACCGTTTGCTAATAATTTTTTTAAGTCTGTTTCTGAATTTTCACCCTTTTATATTTTATGTATTTTTTTTTTTTTATTATTCAGTGGGGCCCTCTTAACCGGCAGTGGCCTTTAAGGAATCCAGTGAGCATGCTGAGATTGTTTTTACTCAGTGATATAACGTCTTTGGATCTTTCTTGAAGGGGCCCAAGAAAAAGTTTTGATTGCCTTCACCCTGGAAGTTGATCCATTTGTTCTGCTCTTCCTTTCTGAGCGCTTCCTCATAGGTGTGCGTCCCTATGCTACAGACAGGCTCTGGCCCTAAAAGCGGAGATTGTGCTCCCAATTCCGTCACTTGGTCTGCCTTCTCTTTACCTGCGATCCCTGCATCTCCCGGCACCTACTGGAGGGATAGTTTGTTATTGTTGCCCAGTTTTATTAACTTGTCCAGACATTCCCAAACCATTCTGGAGCTGATTATTGGTGAGCTCAGCGCTTTACTGGCTGCTTGACTCTCTGAGAATATGATAATCTCTCTCTTTTTGAAGTGTCTGTGAAGATTGAACTCAGCACATCCACTTATAGCATTTATTCCTGCCTGAAATATGTCTGGGTGCTTTCCCATTGCTTCGTAGAACTTGATTCCAGGCCCAAGTACTCCTGCTACGGTCCCTTGTGCAGTTCTTGACCCATCAGTATACCATTTTACGGCTTTCTGCTGCATTGGAAGAACGGATGTGGTGTTTTCTTCCCATTCCTCTCTGCTTCTTATGACTACTGTGAAGCGTTTCTCAAATTTATATGTTTTGATCATGTTATACCTGGGAGCTTGAGGAGCAAAATAAGCTTGCTTAAAAATGCTAATTCTCTCCTTCCAAGGCAACCTCCCTCACCAGCCCCCTTTCTCGTGATTCTAGTCATTGCTCGTCTAGCGCGATGTAAAGATCTGTGAGACCTACAATTGTTCCGATTGCTGCTGTAGGAGAAGTTTTTATTGCGCTCGTGTCATGCCAGGCGCTATAGTTTGAGCTGCTTTTATGTTCTGCTTCTCAATTTCTTGAACCAGTATATCGATCCATATAGTAGGGTTGGTTGGTCCTACCATCATGGTGTTCATCCATCACAAGATACCTGGCTTGGCTCCCCAGGTTTTGCCTACAAGATTTTGGCACACTATGAGAGCCCTTATAGCCTTGGTTAAAACTCTCTCAATGTGTTTGCTCTATCTGAGTATGCAGTCCAGCGTTATGCTGTGGACACCGGTGTAATGTTAGTCCCGTGCATTCTAGGGAGTTTTCTCCTCCTAGTGAAAGGCACTACGGTGGATGACTAATTCTGATAACAAAAATTAACCAACTGTGTAGGTACATCCGAAACTTGGTGTCCGCAATATTGTTTAGTGATGGTAATCCAACCCTGCAAAACAGACCAAACAAACCTTTTTCATTTCGTGGCGCTGTCCATTTCACTTGAATATGTAAAACTCCCCATATGTTTTTAATTTGACTAAGATCTGTTGAAGCTATTGGCAATGGTATTGTTGCCAATTGGTGTTTTAGCATTCAAGCTTTTACATTAAAATTACATAAAGTACAGATTTAGGACTTCGGAAATAAACCTCCCTTTTTTAGAAAATTATGCCGACATTTCGACCATATATTTGATCTTCTTCACAGGCTATTTTTACCAGAAGACCAAATATGTGGTCAAAACGTCGACATATTTAAAAAAAAAAATTAGTTCTATTTCCAATGTCCTAAACCCATTATCTCTACTCCATGTCAAACACTAAGGACGTTATCTGTAAAATATATTAGCATAACAATCTATTTTTATGAAGAAGTGCCCATCAGAGCTTATCGGTGATGGAACCCATCAGGGACAACCGGTAAGAATAAAAGCACATGTTATGTCAAATATTATCGGGCCCTCAAAATTGAATAGGAGTCATGTGCTATTTTATTTCACAATTTTTATCCTGGATGTTTAATTTTTCCAAATATACAGGACCTAAAATCAGATAAAAAACAAAGCATCTTCCAATTAAATAATTATGATCAATGAATTATTTTACTAGCCGTATAATATACAAAACGTTTAGCATCCCGTTTCCGAAATTAGTTTTTGTCTTGGGTCTCGTTCGTCCTCCGAAAAAAAAAAGCACAAAAGAATTCTTTATGACAAATTTAGGTGGATATAAAATTTCCCGAGGCCCGAAAGAACGCCGGGACGGACCAACTATTGTGCTCCCAATTAATAAAATATTTACGAGCTTTTCTTTGAGGGCGAGCGTCCTTTTTGCCTTTTTGCGATACGTTTTTTTGTTGTGTATTTTAAAGGAAATTAAACACATTATGTTTTAAAGGAAATGGATTTTGTGACACTAGGGGATACCTACCTAATTGCAGGCTGTAGATCCATCGGTTCTTATAGAAGAAAAATTCTTGAGGCTTCTTGCATGTGGCTCACGTTCAGGGAAATGGGAATTGAATTCTAAAAACATTACAAAGTTAATCAATAGCAATTTTATTCTGTCCCGATTTTAAAAAATCATAAATTTTGGTCACAAATATTGTATGTTTTTTGGTAATCATAATTCATAATGCACCTTCTCGTAATACTATGATAAATTTAACTATTTATTTCAAGTCTACTGGTTCAGTTTCAAACAAAAACAAACAGTGGTTGTTCTCGTACATACCGATCCCTCCAATACAGTCATAGTCATTGTAAGTGAACGTGTTAAAGATATTCCTTTCTCCATAATTCGTAATCACATTCAGCAATTAAGAATTTCCAGACGGTCTTTTCGAAATTTTGACACAAAATTTGCTGGTGACGCGCTCGCAAATGAAGTTCCAAAAAAATCAACTATTTCATGCTGATTTTTCGAGAAAAAATTCTTTATCGCAGAAACCTTTTCGTCTTAATCAATAAACAAAATTGTCGAAGTTGAGAATCCAGAATTTGAGAAGCAACTACTTCCAATAAAACCAAGCAGTTATTGCAAATAAATGTCAAATGGCCACGATCATTTGGCTTGACACAATAATTAGACTTCTTTCCCTAGGCTTATCTTGGGGATGAAGTGTATATCAAGAGACCACAGATTATGTACGGCCTAAAAGAAGAATTTCAGCATTACATTGCTTGAATTTCAAATCAATTTTGTCAATGTCCCGTAAGCAAGGCGGTCATATTTTTTCAGGTGTTTTATCTTACACTACACTACTTTGAAATGAAGAAAATGAATAAAATTAAAATATCAACCTAAGAACGCGTTAAAAAAACAGCTGTAATGAAGGCTGTTAAACGGTCGACTGTCATTTGCAATTTGAGTGTGTCCAGACAAGCTCCACTCTTTCATGGACATAACATTCTAAGCGAAAGTAGATTGTAGATTGTAGAACATTCTAAACGAAAGTAGATTGTAGATTGTAGATTTCGAGGGAGTCGTTTCGGCTTTTCAGCCGTTCAGCACTGCTACCTTTGCAGATATTTTGTGCGTGACTCTACATCTTAATTTGTCTCCAGGAAGCGTAGACTTCTGCCGAAGGAAGCTATTTTCCTGGGTGTCAGTTGGCCCACTTCTTCTCGAGGAATTTGAGCCTCTTGCAGAAATGAGCTGGACATTCGCAGAGCAGGTGCTCTGCGGTCTCTATTGCGTCTGAACAGAATCTGCAGAGATCGTCTTCCGCTCTGCCCATTAACCTTAAATGGTATTTTACTGGGCAGTGTCCTGTGAGCAGTCCCACCACCAATCTGATGTCTGGTCTGCTCATGTTTAGGAGCTGTTCAGCTCTTTTTGCTGAAAGGGTAATAAACCTTTTTGACTGTCTGAGTCCCGGTGTGTGCCTCCAATATGATGACAGTTGGTCTTTCTCCCATTTATTGAGTTCTTCCATGATGTGGCTTTTCATTAAGCCACAGTAGGGCTCTGGTCTATGGTATGGTGTTGAGGGCCCTTCTTTTGCGAGGCGATCTGCTTCTTCGTTTCCTTCTATGCCTCGATGACCAGGCAGCCACATCAGCGTTACCTGGTTATGTGTAGCTAGTGTTTTTAGGGTCTGTTTACACTCCCAAACTAGTTTTGACGTGCATTTGAAAGCCCTTAAGGCTTTTAAGGCAGCTTGGCTGTCCGATAGTATGAAGATGTTTTCTTTTGAGGCTTTGGTTAAGACACTCTTGTGCACATATATCTATGGCAAGCAGTTCGGCTTGAAATATTGTGAGATGTTTACCCAATGCCTTGGAGAGCTTGAAGTTAGTGCCCAGTCCAGCTCCTTCCATTAGCTTGGATCCATCTGTGTACCACAGAGATGCATTGTCTGCTTGTGGCAATTCTTTATTCTCCCATGATTGGCGGTCGTTTATTACCACTGCGAAGGGGATCTCTAAGTCCAATCTGACCATCATGTGGTCACTTGGTTTGCTGGCATTCTCCAGTTTTATTAGATCAAGGATTCTCAGATGTCCCCTCAGATTGCCAGGGTTGAACTTGTCTATTTGGAATAGCCTGTGAGCGCTGGTTATTGCCTCCTTTGGTGAAGTGGGGGCATGTTGAGTAGCGTCTGTAGGGCTGCGGTGGAGCAAGTTGACATTGCTCCCGTTATTCCTCGACATATCAGCCTTTGCACCTTTCTTAGCTTGATCTGAGCGGTGACTTGTTGGGTTTTGGGCCACCACACCAATGAGGCGTATGTGACCATGGGCTTTATTATAGTTTGGTAGATCCAGAATACCATTTTTGGATCTAGCCCCCATGTTTTGCCAACAAGTTTTCGGCATGACCAAATAGCTGATGTAGCTCGAGAGCATGTTTTCTCTAACTGTTTGTTCCAAGTGAGGGTTCGGTCCAGGGTGACCCCTAAGTACTTCACTTCGTTGGAAAATGTTAGTTGTGTACCGTTAAGGGTCGGGGCTTTCAAATTTAGCTTCCTTCTTCTTGTGAACGGGACAAGGATTGTTTTGTTTGCGTTTAGGGTCTAAACGAAAGTACTCCATTATTTAAACTTTCTCTGGCTTTGACAATTTTAGTTCTCACGGATTTGAAGAGCAGGCGTTAGCCCAATACTTGTAAGCTGTTCATAATAGAAATTAAAATCGGAAAACCTCATATCTTGTTGTCCATCATCAAGTCTTAAGATTATCCAGAAATTTTCAATTTTCACGGAAACAAAAGTAGTTTTTGTAAGCTTTAATAAATTTGTAAGGTTGCAAATAATATATTTAGTTTTATCACGCACCAATAGGACCTGCTTATATAATAATAATATTAATTTCATTAATTTTTGTAGTGAAACTTCTTGGGCGGTGGTCTGATATTTGGGACGAGAATTAGAGAGAGTGATATTTAAAGGAAGCGTCACGTCAGCCATATATTTGGGGTGTGACGATACTTGACAATACCAGCCGACGAAAGATTGACACAAACCAAAGATTATCAGTAAAGAGGATTGCCTTTTATTGGGCGCCGATACCTTTGTGACGTCACTACAGATGCGCATCACCCTTTTGTGTGGTCCTTCGTCTTAACCCCATACTCATACGCTTAGTCGAAAAGTTGTCGGAGGGGGAGAATAGTTTCTAAGAAGTTCCACTTCTTAACACTAGTACGATGCTGCACATGATTTTTTTTCTGAAAGATAGCAGTAGTATTCAAACTATCTCTCCAAGCATTGATTTACCTTTATATTGCCAATTCGCCTTTCACGAAATATTTCATAAATAAGGTGCTCCAATAAGATATTTTTACATAACAATACCTAACAACACTTTGCTCAATGTGCATGCGAAGCCTTAACCTTGTTTTTAAATTCGTATTACGTGCTTTAGAAGCATAAAAATCAAAAAGTATCACACCAAACTTCCAAACATTGACGTTCTTTAAGAAACTTACCCCATAATTCTTTTAATTTGGGTACAAAATTGGGTTGAGAAAGACAAAATATATTGATTATTGTTTTCTCTTTGACTGATAATGTTAGTCATGTAGAAAAAAAACGCAAATAAAGATAAGGCAATTTCCTTTTCCGCGTCTCATTTGCCGAAAAACTTTTAACCCTGAAAACTTTAAATCTTAACCTTGTAAAAGCTTGTCATGTTTGTAGCGAGTAGGGTGATATTTCGTTACGGCTCCCGTGACATCCATTTAACTTCTCTTGCTGTGTATATTTTTTAAAACAACAAGCTTGTTTCGATTACGAGTTTTCTAAAGATATGCCTGGGTTTTTGTTTAACAAAGTTAAATTTGAAAAAAATTAGAACATGTGTTGGGAGTTTCGGAAAAACTGATTGTTGTTAGAGTAGAGTGTATTTTCAGGATTCAATTTCCTCAGTTTGGGTTGTATTGGCAAAGTATATCAGTTGGTTTAGGCTGGTAAAGTTACCTATTTATGGAGAATTCTGCAAAGGACTCTTACGTGAAACAAACATTAAAACCTAGCCGCTGGTTATTATTATGGCCGTCATTCCAGCTTATTGATAACCAAGTTGCCATCGATTTTTAATTAAAACCACCCACCAACCATCTCTAGAATAGCACTCGGCGGCACTTTATAAAGTTATTAAACGCGTCCTACGACCCGGGGATATTAAATATTGCATGTGCATTGAATTTGCATTCAATACACAAGCCAAATGAGCTTGATAGGTTTTATGCTTGACAATGGCGATACGACGAAACTGTCTCTATGGAGTATGTGTGTGTAACTGAAACTTTAAGTTTTATCAGGGTGCCTATCACAAATGTTTTAAAAAAAGTTGAAATGCTTTTTAAGTCAAAAGGATATTTAGGGTGCCCATCACTACTAAGAAACATAACATAGTGTTTACGTAATTACCCCATACACATGCATCAGTTTGGCTGTATGCCTGAATTATTGTGTTTAACTTTATTTGCGCGCCACCTAATTGACTAAGGCCTATCGAGTGGATAATCAACCCTGGAGATTCTTGCAATTAGAGGGTTTATGTTATAGTTACCTAGCTGCCATACATCAGCTTACTTTGACTTTTAGGGAAGGCGTAATTTTTACTATAATTGGTTCACTTATATTGTAACGTGCCAAAATTGCCTTCAACTATTTCACACTTATTTTCAGTTTTCCATATAAAATTCCTATTTTTGCGTGATTTTATTAGGCTTGGTTTACATTTTTCTTCTATGAAATTCAACAATAATTACAGTAGTTGCAGATCCTGTAAATTTTCTAATCCTTATTATTCAAATTCTATTTTCACTTGTGAGTAGTTCTTGTTGACGACTAATGATTTTCCTCGATTTTAATCAATATTTTAATTTCATTTTCATGTAAACAAATCAAATATTTCTTATTCTTGGGCTAGGTTTTCCAAATAGTGGTCCGTTCATGAAATGTGTTTTGCACGCTACTCGTACTCTGTTCGGTTGCTGAACTCAGTACCAGATTTAGTTCCGTAATCCGGTTACATGAACCACCGAGTTGCTCTCTATTTTAAAGTGACACTTAAGTTATGTCACTCATGATTGGTGTGCCAGCTGACGGCAGAAATGTCGTTCATCTTTGTCAATTAGCCTTTCAATTAGTAATGGTTTTGGGATCATCGATTCCTTTATAATCGTTTACGTTTTGCAACAAGAATTGCTTATTCATTGTCGTGTTCTTCAAATTATGATTGTTCTTGTGGTAATTACTTGTTGTTGTTATCATTAGCCGTCAGCTGTTGTTTTTGGTATTTAAAATTTTACCGATTTATTTCAGACAATTGTCGTTACTTTGCCTCATCTCTATTCCTCTAATCTAGGAAAGCTAATTAATTTACTTGTGGTGAATCTTCTTTTTACGATTTGGTTGTTCCGAGAAAAGGTTCTCTCTTGAAGAACTTAATTTTGTCTAAAGGGGATTTTGGACCTAATTTTCTAAGTTATTGAATTATGGTACATTAAGTTGCCTTACGTTGCGTTACGTTTTCATAGAGTGCAATAATTTCGCCGATGATTTCGGATTTTTAAAAACCATTTCGGTAAGTTTTGCTTTGCACGTTTTCCCCATAAGGGATTCTGACTTTCTCATTTGATCATTAGTGAAAAGCTGCCCTAGAAACCACCATATTCTATCCAGGATCTCGAGTCCCGACTAGTCCAGCGGTCAGCGGATTAGAGTATTTTTGGTGGCAAATAAAACCATATTCCAACAGGTGAGACATAATCAAATAACCTGAAATTTTCTTTGCAAACTCGAGTCACATTTCCTGTTCTATTGTGGCCTTATCTGATTTTGCCTAATTTGATTAATTATTATCATAGATAAATGTTAATATTCAATTTTTCTCTCACAGTAATTTTCAAGAGCTATAGTTTTACCAAGTAAATTTGATATTAATAATTGACTAATTTGCAATGTAAATTCATTTTCTTCTCTACCATTATGTCTATTCATTGACCCTTGACTTGGCTGAAATTTGCAATATTCAGCCTATCCATCACTTGACCCCTTCTAAAAAATTCGCGTTGGATGATTTGGTTAATGAGAAACTCTCACAAATAGATTCTGCCTTAGGTTATTGTAAGGTTGCGGAACACGAAATCATTTTAGAATCTGGTACAAGGCCAATCAAACAAAGGTATTATCCAGTGTCACCTTACAAACAAAAAATCATCGATGCTGAAGTTGAAGAGATGTTATGGCTTGGCGTAATTGAAAGGTCCAACAGTCCCTGGTCTAGCCCTGTGTGCCTGGTTAGGATAAAAGATGGAAATTTTCGATTCTCCCAAACTCAATCTGCAAACCAAGAAAGATGCCTAACCAATTCCCTTCATTTCGACTATCTTGGACAATATACGCAATACCCGATACATCAGCTCGATTGATATTAAATCAGCTTTCTGGCAAGTTACTTTAGCCGAAAACACCCGCGGTGGAGGAGTGTATTCCTTTTACCGTCCCTGGAAGAGGTTTGTTCCAGTTTAGGAGGATGCCATTTGGTTTATCTAACGCTTCTACCACTGGGCAACGTATAGTTGACACTATTTTAGCTCCTGAACTTGAACCAAATATCATCGATACTCGAGCTTGGTTTCGTCGTCTCCATTGAAAAATGTAAATTTTGCCAACCAGAACTAAAATATTTGGGTTATTTGGTTGACAGTAAGGGTCTTCGTCCTGATCTGAAAAAAAGAAGAGGCCATCGTCAATCTTCCTCCGCCTCAAAATATCAATGAAGTCCGTCGTTTTATAGGAACTGCTTCCTGGTATCGTCGTCTTGTTCCTGAGTTTTCTTCTCTTTTATCACCCATATTGAATCTCACTAAAAAGAATGTTAAGTGGAATTGGACCATAGAATGTCAAACTCCTTCACTGCCTCAAAGAAATCTTTAGTCGCAGCCCCTACTCTGACAGCTCCCAATTTTGGAAAGCCATTTTATCTGCACACGGGTGCATCATCTCTCGGACTTGAAGCCGTTCTTTTTCACAAATTTGGCGAAGATGGAAAGGTCATATGCTATCTTTCCAGACCTTTTTCCAGACAGGAAATAAAACTATCAGTCACCGAGAAGGAATGTTTAGCGGTAATTTGGAGCGTCGAGAAACTTCGTCATTATTTAGACCAAGTCCACTTAACTGTCATACCTGACCATGCCACTCTCTTATGGTTACAGATCAGTCCCCATTTCCATCGAGTCCATTCAAATTTTCAATAAACCTGAATTTAATTCCAATACTACTGACAAATGGTATCTATCTATGATGCAAAGAATCGAGAAAAATTCTCTGAAATTTCATTTGTGGCGTGTGCCTGACGGCCCGAAATTTCAAATCGTTGTCACGACATGCCAACCGCTGGTCATGTTGGCGTGTTTAAGACCTTTGGAAAAATTCGTCGAAGTTCTTCTTCTTCTCGTCTCTTTATGGCGCTGCTACTAGGCAATTTGCCAGCACAATTTCGTGGTGACCCTGATGTTGTCTGGCTCTAGGCCATATCAAGGTCCCCTATTCGTTTCAATTTCTTTTGTGAAAGGCACATCCAGGATTTGCCTAAATCAATCGCCGAAGCCGGATATAACCTGTTTCTGTCATAACAAACAGCGTTTTCACGAGTCTCAGACTCTGGCCGCCATTTTGCCAACGTTTCCACGCGGGAACTTTCTGTTTATCTAGGATTCTAATCCGGCTTAGTCAAAAAGATGCAACAAATCCACGGATGGCGATGAATCTCGGTTTTTAATCGCAAAATTTGGTCTCTAGACGCCTCTAGTGCACCACCCGGTGAAGCTCTTGGAGCTCCTCAAATCAACCGACCATACTCTGGTGAGAACAAATCGAGACTGTTCGTCAAAGTTATTTTTGGCCCAAAATGACGGCAGACATTGTTCGCTACACTAAATCATGCCGACACTGTGCACATAGTAAGGTCGAACAAACGAAACCTGCAGGACTAATGGAAGAAAGACCGGTCATCACTGAACCATTTCAGTCGATAAGCCTTGAATATATAGGACTCTTACCTCGTTCTAAAAAGAGACATTGTTATATTCTTGTCATTTCAGACTATTTCAGCAAGTTGGTTTTCCTGTATCCATGTGGCCCTAGAAATTAGTCGATCAACGTGGAAGAACACCGACATACGTCTTTAGTTGGATCACTTGAATCTCAAAAGTCACATCAATTAGTAGATATCCAAAATTCTCAATTCTCTTTTTTTTGAACAAACGCAACTGTCTGTTTTGGAATTTTGAGGTTCTATAATTATGCTTGTAATGCCTATTTTGAGTTCGGCCGACTCTCATAAATTCAATGTAATTCCAAACTAATCTAAGTTTGCATTTGGATTTAGACTTGATGTGCCAGACTAGAAAATTGGAGAAAACATCCCAGCGTGTGTAAATGTATGACAACTAAACAATTCTATTGTTATATTATGTTTTTGAATATAATGCATAGGTACAAAAGGGAGATATGCAACGTAGTCTGGCCCTAAAGCAGCCTCTTTCTCAATCCAATCCGAAACTCCGAAATTCACCATGGAGAGAGGATATCAAAGTAAAGCGGGCGCCAGCTGTCGGGATGTGGCGTATTTGTCAAACGCATATTTCCGATTTCGTCGTCACATCTACAAATTCACGCCACTTTGTCACTCGAAATCGCAGCCGGATGCCGAAATTATAGGTCGCAAGAATGTGCCGCCTCCTTGACACGTCAGGAATTTTTCTGCCTGGGAATTCGACGACGCCGCGCCGCGACGCACGAAGCATTTCGTTTCTAATATATTCTCTCGACATTTTTCTGCTGAACATTCAAGAAAGTTGTTTTGAATATCAAATTGTAGTTTTATGAAATAAAGTATCAGGCATCTACAAGTGGCTATCGGATGTACAGCATAAATCCGGTTTCATGACTCATTAAACAGTTTTAAATACCAATCAACTCGCCAATCAATGAAAATTGCTATAAATACTTTGGCCTTTTAGCAATTTAATTAGCGACAAAAATTTATTACATGCCTGAATCTGTCCAACACATTTTTTCTAATTTCAAATGCAAACAATGTGTTTTCATTTAGCAGTACATGTTTATTTTTGTTTAATGGAAATTTTGTTCTTGACAGGAATAAACGATTACTTGAAGAAAATAATAATATTCGTTATGAAACAATGCACGTTTTGAAGCCATTTTGCCACTGATCTGGTTTTCTTTATTTGAAATTGAATTTCGGACCCCCTCGTGGTAAGTCTTTTTTTAATTTTTTCAAAGTAATGATTGTTCATGGAATGCCTCTATTACTAAGGGTTTTTCCGAGGAGCTGTTTTTCCGAGGAGCTGTTTATTCCGAGGAGCTGTTTTTCCGAGAAGTTGTTTTTCCGAGAAGTTGTTTTTCCGAGGAGCCGTTTTTCTCAAGGGATCCATTCTCAACAAGCCCATATCTCTGGGCATAGAGCTCTTGAAGTGATTTCCTAGAGGAATCAAGTCCCTCACGTGTCGATACTTGTACCCCCACATTTGACGAAAAAAATTGAACTTAAAGCTTTGATTCCAGGCTAGAATCTGCAATTTCCCTCATCAAGTGACAAAAAATGGATAGCTACCGAATACCGTACTGTACCTTTTTTGTTGGAATTGAGGCTTGTATAGAGTTTCTATCTATCTATTTTATGATCAATCATCATAATTGACGGAATTTTTGCCGACATTACATTTGAATATTTTTAATTTTAATTCCGTATTCTTGACACCTAAATGAACTTTGAATAATTATTTCTGTTTTATCGTATTTACTATAGATTTTAATCTCTACTTAACTTTTAGTACAACCATATTTAAAGAATGTACTGATATTTTATCAATGATAATCAATCAGTAATCTGAACAAGTCAAGGTTGGACAACATGTTCTAACAAATTGTGAATGGCTTTCGCGGTCATCGTCCAATGATGAGTGGGTTTTCGGGCTGTTCGGCCGTCGTCGTTGGAGATCGTTTCTCGACGTTTCGGCATCTTCAGGAAATGTTGCTTGCTAAGCGACTGATTGAAGACTGAAGGTCTGCTCGTCGCGGGCGCAGGTTATATACGCAGTGTGGATGGGCGGGGTTTATTTTGGTTCTGTTTGTTTGGTCACATTTTCGAGATTCATTTTCATTTTCCTTGTGTTTGTACGGCAACTTTGTTGTATTTTTGAGAATCGGTACCCATGTTCTGTTGATTTTAAGTGTTTCCTCAGGCCTGTTAAAATTTTGTTGGGGTTTGTGAATTTCAATCGCCTCTCTACAGAACCTAGGATAATATGATGCAGTAGTGCATAAAACTTGGGTGTCCTCAAATTTTATTCTGTGGTTTTCATTGTTTAGTGTGTGTTCTGCGACCGCTGATTTTTCTGTGTGTCCAAGGCGGCAATTGGCCTTGTGTTCTTGGATTCTGGTGTAGAGCTCAGTGGATCTCTCTTATCCTTGGCAGATCTGAGGTGGTTCTCGATCTTCTTGGATGGTTTGAAAGTAGTTTCGATGTTATATTTTCCCAGAATTCGGCCGATTCTAACTGTGACTTGACGTACATAAGGTAGAAAGGCTTTTGAAGTGATGTCACGGCTATCTCGTCTTGTCTATGTCCTTTCCGACGTATCCATTTGATATAAGAGCGCCTTTAAGGTGACTTAGTTCCTCGTCTAGGTGTTCGGGCTCGCAGATTTTTTTAAGCTCTCTCTACCAACGTTTTTATTACTCCTCTCCGTTGGCATGGATGATGGTTGGAACTGTTGTGTAGGTAACGATTCGTGTGTGTAGGTTTTCTGTACACAGTGTGTCCTAGTTGTCTCTGTTTTTTCTCGTGACTGGGACATCGAGAAAAGCTAGTTTTCCGTTGTCCTCTAGTTCCATGGTAAATTGGATACTGGGGTGTATGCTGTTAATATGAGTGAGGAAATCGTTCGGGCTATCCCTAACATAGGGCCAAACCACGAAGGTGTCAGCTACATATCGATACCAGGCTTTGGGTTTTAAACGTGCGCTGTCCAAGGCTTTCTTTTCTAGTTTTTCCATAAAGAAGTTTGCGATTACTGATGATAGCGGACTTCCCATTGATACATCGTCGATCTATTCATATATTTCCTTGTTGAAGGTGAAATACGATGTCGTAAGGCAAATCTCAAACAGTTCAGCGATGTCTTTGGGAAATATATGTTCGACCTCACTCATTGCTTAACACAGTGGTACTTTGGTGAACAGGGAGACAACATCAAAGCTTACTAGAATGTCGTTTTCGTCCAGTTCCAAGTTTCTGATCTTCTCTATGAAGTGAGTGGAGTCCTTTATATACGAATCCGTTAGTCCGATGTGCGTTTGCAAGATCGTGGCCAGATGTTTTGCGAGGGTGTATGTCGGTGAGCCTCTATGGTACTGACAATGGGACATCTTTCTTATGGATTTTGGGTAATCCGTATAATCTTGGTATTGAGGCGTATGCTCTTCTTGATTGGTTCCTCCAAAGAAGAAATCTTAATCAGGTGGTTTACTTTTTTGATTGCGGATTGTGTTGGATCTCTTCTCAGATTTTTGTAAGTTGAGGGTTCTAGAAGTTCGGCCATCTTCCTGTTATAGTCAGTTTTGTTCATAACTATAGTTGCGTTTCCTAGAATGTTCTCGTCTTTGTCAAGCTCTTTGATGGCACGGGCTTCCTTCCTTGTGATGTTGGATTTTGGATGTTTTGCTTTCCTCAAAATCTGTGAACATTCTGTTCGTATTTCCTCGGCCTGCTCTTCGGGCAATCTTCTGATGACAGACTCTAAAATAGCAATTATTTGTTCCTTAGGAACTTCTTTGAGTGTTATGGCAAAGTTTCCTCCCTTGGAAAGTATTGTGACTTCATCTTCCGACAAAGGACGGTCAGACATAGTGATAACAGTTTTTGTTGTATCCAGCGAGTTTGTTGGGTATTTAATTTACTCTGGTGATTTTCCAGCTTCAGGTATTTGTTCTTTTGTCTCTCTGTGCTTTTCTGGTGTTCGTTTTTCATGGATTTGTAAGAGATTGAATCGATTTTCTTTCAACCTGTTCTGTGCATGCTGTTGGCTAGATTGTAAAAAATTGAGAGATTGTTTGGTTGTTTAATTGGTTTTACCTATGTCCAGATTTGGTTGAGTTATATGCGTTATTTATTTCCTTTTCAGAATTATCAATTACCGTTTGCTCATTATTTTTTTTTAGGAGTTTTTCTGGATTTTCTCCCTTCAATATTTAATGTGATTTAATTATAAATTTTTTTCATGTAAGTTCAGTGACGCCCTTGCCATTCTGTACTTATTAAACTATTGACCCACCACTAATAATTATTCGCTGAGCAAACTGAGCATATTATGGGCCTCTTGTTAATTCATTAACAAAAGGGGTTACAGGGTTGATGTCGTGATTATTGAAGACTCCCTCTAGAAGTCGCCCTAACGCCGCGCATACTTCAAGCGATATTGGATTTCAGCGTTATTGCATTGCGATTGCATTCACTGACAGATGTTTCCCCGGGTATGGGTAGTGTTCTACGTTGCAGTTATATTTGGGGCTAGGGGATTAGTTTCCGGTGCGGGTTGGTGCAGAATCTGCGTCTTGTTAAAGTTGCCTCCTGTATGTGGAAATCATTGATAATCGCTTGAAGATCTTCCTCTGTATTGGATCTTCCTCTGTATTGGATCTTCCTCTGTATTGGCCACCACGCTGTTATCATCCGCATATTGAAGTTCAATTATCGATGTCGTCGATACTTTGTTCTAAGCTCATAATATGTTTTTGTTGAATAAGCCGTCATCAAGTTTGTACAGGATTTCCACTCCTGGCGGCAGGTGACCCTCGATAAGGAGAAGTATGGATCTTATAAACAGAGAAAATAAAGTAGGTGCAATAACAGAACCCTGTTGAACGCATGTGGTTATCTGAAAAGATTCTCCTTGTCATGTGGAAATTATTATTCAGTTAGCGTAATTCAAACCAAAATTGGAATTAAAACGATCAATTGTAACTCTTGAGCTGTATGTTTATAAACGAAAACAAGTTGACACTATTAACTTTAAAAGACGATGACAATTTCAAAATAACAATCCTTAGGCAGTGATAGAAAGTTTCAATCTTGAAAGCAATGGGAGTGAAATTAAGTATTTGAAATTGAAATACCTCGAACAGTTGAAGATTCAAGAAAATATTCTATAAAAAATGTATTATTCACAACGATAAAATCAAGGTGGTGGCACGGGATTCCTTATTAACAAGAGCAGAAATATGCACAATATAATAATATAATGGGGATCAAATGAAGATGGAAAAAATCTTCATGCTTTCATTGGAACTCTCAGGCAAGGTCGGAATTCAGAAGTATGAATCAGGAAAATCAATTGGAAAATATGGTTCGGACGGCGGAGACTCGTAAACTACCAATATCACTTGTATTTATGTAGAAAAAAATTTAAAATGAATGAAGCTGTGCGAGTCCCGATGATTAAACAAAATAAGAAATTTACTCCTTCATTGCATCAAAGAAACGGAATGATACAGATACTGTCAATAAAATCGGCATTGTACTTGACCTTCGGTCAGTAAGAGCGACCGTTATAGATAACCAAGGAAATGTGAAATCAAAAGTTGCTATTGAAGTAAAACCAATGAAATGAAATCCACCGAAAAATATTCCGAAATCGTAACCGAGCAAATACATTCCACATAGAGATTCAAGCCCTCATCAACACAACAATAGAAATATTAATAAATTAATAAACGCACGTAGCGAAACTGTGTAAAATCACCCCACAAAGAAGAAGAAAGGCTGAGAAGGAAAACACACAAAAATGTTGATTGACTTTTTATGGGCCAAGAGAAGCGAACTCCCTCCCAGCTTCAATTTTTTCACATAAATTGAATTAGTACATAAAATTACTTCAACAAATTTCAATAACAAAATAAACTCATAATTGACAAATTTATATTTATAAAAATAGAATATTGAATCAATGTGAATTAATAAAGCGCACTTGAAAAACATTTCCAATTCAATTAAAACATAACAAACAGTGTTTAATTTAATAAACAAAATCAACAATCAATACATTAGGAAAAATTGCTTTGTTAGTACAGAATATTTTGTTGATTTTCATAATCAGGACTTGGATGTTTGTGCAAGTGTATTACTTTTATTGCAATTATCGTGGATCGAATTGTTCAGGAAAGCTTCACTTGTAATTTTTCTGTATTTGACTGGCTTTTTATTTTTTTTTTCCATTTCTGAATTACGAGTCTCTAACATTATCGACGTCAACTGAAAAACTCACTAATGGAAAATGAGAGAGCCTGGTCCAGGAAAAATACAAGGCGTATTTGTTTTGTTACAGGAAGAAACATCGAATAAAAAAACTTTTAGCGTTTTAAGCGCACCGGCAATGCTATAGTAATTAAGAGTGATTGTTTTGCATGCTTTATTTTTTCCTTCTCTGTCTGTTTATTGTCAAATTATTTTATCAAATAATTGAAAAAATTCATTTGCATTCGGCCCATATTTCCCTATTTTAAAATATGTGTCATGTCGCGTTCTCTCTTTGCATTTTGAATCTCGGGTAACGTCAATAACGCTAAAAACACCTCGATGCAATTTCGAACTAACCTGTAAGTCGACTTTAAACAGATACTTTACCCTTTGGCAAACGTGCCGTGTTTAAACTGTCAACACTCTTAACTCCGACTTTATACAAAAAAAGGTTTTTAATTCAAAGGCTTTCAATTTTTATGTTGTTTGTTCGGGCGCGGCTTCAAAAGAATAAGATGCTTTAGCGTTGATATAGAAATTTCGCACTCGCTTTTGATTAAAATATCATTAGGGCTTTTGGTTAACTATCGTATAATTGGAAAAGATAATTATCAGATTTTTGGGTTTCCAAATTGACCTATTGTACCTAACTACCTACTTATTACACAAAGAGCCCCCTAAAATATCTTATCATTAATAATAATTTAGGCGCTGTAGTTGAAAATAAAAAAGTCCCTCATAGAAAAAGAAATGCATAGTTTCACGTTTAATCAAGAAACTGCTTAATTTCAACCACAGAAAACTTAGGTCGCAAAATCGGTGGCTTAAGTAACATTCTTGATGATTATTTCTCTAGAAATGGTTTGGTAGAAATAAAGGCTTCTCAAGGTAACTATTTTCATTTACTTTCTCCTATAGGACATATTTGTTACGTATTCAGTATTGCTTATCATTGGAATTGAATTAAAACTTTCACTTTCCAAAAGTAAGACAGTGGCAACGCCAGGGGGGGGCCAGGGGGGGCCGGGGCCCCCCCTGAAAACTTGCGTTTGTGCCAAATGTCGCATGAAAAAAGTCTACATCGAAAATATGACAAAATGTTATATGATATACCATACAAATATAAACAGTGTGTCCCACTTTTCATAAATACACAATTTTGGTGGTGAGTGTATCTTAGAAAAATTAACTATTTGACACAGTAAACATTTTTATTTACCATTGGCGTGCGTGTTGGGGGGTGAAAAAGGGTTGTATTTTTGGGAAAAAGATATTAGGGCTTATTCTAGATAATTTTTTGCATCAGATTAAAATTCAGCATCCCCAAAAACCCCTTACTTCATATGTATTTGCCAAACAGCTTATTAGAGCATGTAAATTAAAATAAATTTATTAATTTTTTTGCTAAAATCATCTCGCAAGATTTTTAAAATATGAATTAAGGGGTTTTTGGGGACGCTGATTTTTAATCTGATACAAAAAATTATCTAAAATATGCCCTAATATCTTTTTCCCAAAAATACAACCCCTTTTTGCCCC
The DNA here is from genome assembly GCA_917834065.1 of Ceutorhynchus assimilis. Taxonomy (NCBI): domain Eukaryota; kingdom Metazoa; phylum Arthropoda; class Insecta; order Coleoptera; family Curculionidae; genus Ceutorhynchus; species Ceutorhynchus assimilis. The sequence goes on from OU892277.1 coordinate 100,361,936, forward strand.
CCAACACCGCACGCCAATGGTAAATAAAAATGTTTACTATGTCAAATAGTTCATTTTTCGAACATACAATCACCACCAAAATTTGAATAAAATCGCATCATTACTGAGAGTGGTGTATTCATGAAAAGTGGGACACACTGTATAATATGAATATTGATAATATTGTTGATACTTTTGCTAAAAATCATAATAACCGAAGAATTTTACTGCTTCAGGTTTTAGGTTTCGGTAAGTAGTAGTTTTCCGTTTTCCGCACGCATTTCCGTGCTTAAAGTTACACTTTTTCGCACTCTGTGCGCATAAGGTCTTCATCCGCATTGAGTGCAAAAAAGTAAAACTAATTATCAAGCAACAATAAATGCACCTCGTCGACAAATGATGAAAAATGTTTCCTCTGTTTCTATATCATCTATACAAACTGGGGTTGCTTGCGGAAAATTAACACTTTGCGCACTTGTTAGGAAAATAACTATTTTTACTTGGATATGTCTTGCTGTTTTTTTTTGTATGTTTCAATATACCTAGATAATTGAGGTTATTAAAGTTGATCTTTATCACCTATACCTACTTCTCTGTTTTTTATTACCTCAATATTACCATGCATAGCGTTTTTGATCTAAATTGATTAAAATAGGGTACCAAAGCAAAGCAATAAAGTAAAATCAAGTGTCCCCCCCCTAAATTTTTCTGCCCCAGTCTGGCCCCCCCTAATTTTTTCTGGCCCAGTCTGGCCCCCCCTAACATAAAACCCTGGCGTCGCCACTGAAGCTAGGGCAGTAGAGATTAAAGCTCTTACCGAAAGTAAGATTCTTTTTATTGTTGATAAAACTCAACCTATAATCGAAAAAAAAATCCTGGGTATTATTTGTTCTCGCTGGCTTTGCCATATAATCTGGAATACTAGCAAAGAAAGCAAATCCTTATGGCAACTTCCGTAAGCCTGAAACAATTTGTTTTCATTGTATACGAGATGAGCTTTTTGTAGTAAATTTTAAAAGCTACAATTTCGCAATTAACTTTTTCCCCCGAAATTGCCTGGCTTTTTCCCCAGCGGATTTCTCAAAAAGCTATTTTCAAAATTAAAATTCCATTAGCAATCAATAAGGGTATCAAGACTGAACACTCCACAATAAGCCCGGTAAAATATACCACAATGCTCTGAACTGAGAATAGCAATTAACCAAATTAATGTTGACAATGATTATATACATTACCGTTTAATTACAGACCCTTGTTTGTTTTGACGAGTGGAATCGATTGTTAAAGCATGATTTAGGTGAATTTTATAGAAACAACTCTGACAACATTTGTAAAGCATTAAACATTTCAAATGTGCACGAACAGCACCTCTACAAGAGGTATTTTGTAGGCATAAATGATTTTGTATAGACATATTTATTTTGTATAATAGATAATGGGTACATTGGACAACGGAAACATTTCAACCTAGCAAAATCACCAGGAATAATTATCGTTATTTCTGATGGCTTGAAATCTCTTCAATAGGGAATTTTAAAATTCTCATATGGGCACCTATTTATGTCTATTTTTTATATGTGGTAGGCCTTTAAATTCTGGTGATTGAATTGTTAAATCTTGATTTTCCGGACTGATTTCTATTTCATATCGCAGCACTTACTGCTGCCAGAGATTTTCCTAATGACTTAACAAGTTTGATACAAATACCCTGATGATAGACTGATTACAGCAATTGAAAGGATAAATGCGGTAATTAAAAGGTATATCCAATTGAAAAGGTAGATACAGTAACAATTCAAGATCAAAGAAAAAATAGATACAAACTAGTTCAATCTACCTGCATTTCAAAGTAGAGGCATGAAATCACACTCTTGGATGATCAATAGCGGAATGCTGGAGTATGGGAAAGACCATTCCACAGAATGGGAGGTGATGCAAGCAGGACTTTTTCTGAGGCTCGTGAACCTTTGGCTGTCGCCCAAAGGTGGCCTTTTGCAACGGGGAGTGGAAAGTCATTGGTATGAAAATGTGGATAAACGACAATCTCGGTGAGAGAGCGTACCTGCATAAACCTTATCCAGAGCTATAACCTCACTCTGGATAAAGATGGTTTAAGATTCGGCGCTCCGGAAAATATTATCAGCATCTCACTGATATTTCTTGTCAACACCATATTGCACGATAACCAAAAAGGGATAATATTTTTTAAAAATTCTGAAATTATCCTCCGAGTTTTTGACGAAAAGCTCCTCCTTGGCCAAAAGTCGAGCGAGCGTTGACAAAATTAGGGCAAGAGTTTGCAGGGAGAAGCGCTTTCAAAATGCCATGGACTCGCAACCGATCGAACAGAAATGACGTAGAGATTATTTTTAGGTATAACTCCAAACCTAGGGATCCGAAGCCTAACAACACGGTAGAGAGGATATATCACTTAGGACTGAGAACAACTTAAACAGGTACCTACTCAAGTATTGCAGTTCATAAAAAAATCATTTAAACCAACAATGATATTTACAATACGACATAAGAAGGGTGAGCTCTGAATATACAGAAAGGATCAGGCTCCTAGATACATAGGCTTCAATGAGACCAGTAGACTGATACCCTGGTGATTTATCACTGCTTATCGAATTGCATGCTCATGCTATCAAAATTCGTGCATCTTCGGAAGCTCGGCTATATGTGGCATCGGCAGCACCGCCCGGGTACAAGCTAATTCGTCCTATGTGTGTGTCTAGTAGGTTGGTCCGTTCTATGAATATGTATGTCTATGAAAGAACAAAACGCAAAGAAAAAGGAAGTAAACTAACTTAAGTTTGCTGTGTAATTTAAATTCCACCGAACCAAATTTTTTCCAAAAAAATTTCACTACGAAACAATAAAAATCTAATTTTGAGTTCAAATGTCATGTCAGCTCCTACTTTAACAGCAATTTTAGTTATATCGTCTATCACTAAACTCTGTTTATGGGCTGTGCTCTCAATACTTCGCATGCTAACAAATAAAAAATGCATCACTAACTTACTTATCGCTCTTTTAAGATACTTAGTGAATAATTCTACTTTTACTTCCTTCCTGTGTTTCTTTGTCACCAAAACTTCCTGTTGGTCCAGATAAGCACATGTGCGATAAATAAACAACAAACAATATTCATTATTAAAGCCAAGCGAGATTAGTTTGCCTGGTCCGAAGAGTGTTTACTAGGGTCGACCGCCTTTTACAGTTTAAGTAAGAGCGGTTGCCCGCTAGATGGAAATTTATAGGACTGTTTACTTGCGAGTCTTGAGCCTCTTAAATAACTAAACTTGATTAGTGGTACATATTATCTACATCTAAGATATACTCCAATCTAATTACTGAGGGCACATTCATTTGAGTTTGTTTATTATAATGTATTCATTAAATTTTTCAATTTTCTAGCGATCCAAATAAATTTAATAATCCGCCAACGCTGCATTAGATATTTTACATAGGAATTTACACAAATTTACAACGTAATTTATAGTTTATTACGTTTTGGGAACTTTAAGGGCGCATATAAACGAAACTTGCAAGCGTCGGATGGTTCTGGAATTCGGAAATAAGCCATGCACCCCGTGTCTGTTGTACTACATACATTTAAATCGCATTTTGTATGGATGGAGAACAACGACGAGTTATTTATTATTAAATTATTGCGTTTTCAATTTTAGTTAATTCAGAGTTTAATATACATTATATTTTCTTATTCCGCTGTGAATCAACCTTTAGTTCCGATGAAATTCTATGTACCGTTTCAGAGATTTTGCTTTCTCTTAATAAAGTATTAGGTCGCGTCGTAAATAATGGATTTGAACTTAAATCCAGTCTTATAAATTTTTTGTTTCTCGTGAGTGGACTCTAAAGATTAGTTTTTCCTTGAGATTTATTTCCTTGTCGGCTAATGGACCGTGTTTTAACAGAAATAAGGAAAAATAAAATCGATTTCATTGAGTACCTACTAAAAAATATTTTGATGTAATATTTTTCATAAAAATAAGGAGTCGTATCGAAATCGAAAGTAATAATAATAGTCTGAAGGGCCTTGAGGTTTTAGAATCGCATTTAAATTAAAAATTATTTGATCTAATGTATGTAGTATAACATACCCAGGTTCGTTCAGCAAGATTGAACGGCTTGAATTTATATTATCTCTTTTTTAACAAATCTTCTGAAAAATTAAATGAAAAACAAATGGGACCTACGTTGGGGAAACTTACTCAATTTTACTTACTGGACATGCGCCCGACAATAGCAAAATTAGGGAAAGTTAAGGGAAGTTGTGATATGTAAAATAAACAAAAAATTTGTGAAACTCCTAAATTATTATCAAAGAAAATGGTACCGTTCTCAACCTGGAACTCACAAGGGGAAAGAGCACGGCAAAGAAACCCTCGATCTCAATTCTTCAAAAATCAAAACATACTGTGTCATTTTAATAATAATTGTAATTGTAAGTTAATAATAGTTCAAGTTAGGTACTGTCCCTGTGCTAAAATTTTCATTCCACACACTACATTTTTTCAACACCACTATATTCAATACTGAAGAGTTTTTGGTTAGTTAGCCACTCTGCAAGATGGTACTGAGGTCCCGTTCAGGAGGCTACTCAGCTATAGTTGTTATTTTTGAGCCAATATTTCTAGACTGGTATTCGCTCAGTCAGGGTAGGAAAGTGTTAGTAGATTCAACAAGGCCCTAATGCACGCTCTGCATACCAAAAATTAAAGTTCCAGCGCAAAGTCAGCACATAATTTTTTAGGTTTTAATTTACTTTTTATCTGCGTTGTTCACAGTATGAACTTGATTGAACAATCAGTTCAATACAAAATAAAAATTGAATAATGAACAATGGCGGACAACTTCTCTCATTTTCTCTCTACTCTTCGGTACGCTTTTCCTGAGGCGCGCCTTCGTTCGCTCCTAGTTGACAGCGCCTACCTGCATGGTTGCAAAATTTACCATTTGCTTTTCTATAGTAAACGTTTTGAAAAGTTAGGATTTCAAGAAATAATATTTCATATAGGTGGTTTTCCTCAGGTACTACAGTAAAATAAACCAACATCTTCGACGTTTCGAAAGACAAGAACATAAGGACACATAAGGACTTGAAGAGAATAGAGATAAGCATATAATGATGAACAATAAACTGAATTTCAGAATAAGATATGAAAATGAGACAAGATTACCACTAGTTCATAGAGTAGCCAAAAAGGAAGAGTAAAATTTGAGAAGCTTACCTAATAGAGAAACAAAATAAAATCGAACAAATAATCAAACACTATGTCTACTATCTGAAAAGTCTTTAGAGGGAAAAATAATACAGGAGAACATTGCTATCGTAGTTATCATATATAAAAAAAGGAGCCATTCTCATTGATCTCTTCCAGCGGAGATCCATTTCGACGAGTTGAAACGACTAGGGGCTAATTCCGTTCACTTTCCTGGGAGTCAAATTACACCTGTTAAGACTACCTACCATTCTAGCAGTGACACTAGTTGCTGATAACAGCAAAAATCCTCCAACTAAAAACGAAGTAATTATTCCATATTCATATGTTTTGTCTTTGAATATTATTCTTCACTGCAATGACAAAGGGATGGTTCCTTATAGGCTGATAAAATTTTAAAATTCAGCAATTATGGATTGTCGGTTTTTTGTCGATGCTTAAATGAAAAATCTCTAAAAAAAAATGTCAAGCTAGTGGGCCAGGTGGTAAGCTGGATTATTGGAGTCTGGATGGCGTTAGGTTAGGTTGGAAAAGTATCTTATGGATTTTTTTTTGATATTCCTGTTAAAACTATCATTGGACTTGTTGGTGCAGTACTAGAGTTGTTATGGATTTTGTCAAGGCATATACTGATATTTGGGATCTCAATATATCTTACTCATTTATTTATTGACGGAAAATCCCATAATAGCATACAAAACATCTATATACAATAATAATTAATAATAATCAGGTCCTATAGCTCAAGGGAGAACCATCGTGGATATTTATAGCTTGAGAGCTTCTTCTTTGGTACACAATAATCGATAACCGTATGGAGTACGTCATAGAAAACTCTGGTCATTTCCGTTACAACGAGACCCCGGAGTAAGTCATCCCAGCGAACCATCCCAAGGTTATCATTGAGGAGTGTGTAATCAGCAGACCCAAAATCATAATAGTACGCGTCAGGCTGGGGGACGTCAGCATTGCAGTGAGGTGACCGTCCTATTGCAGGTGGCAAAAAGTAAAGCAGGATAATATGCATCAATGGGGAGGCTAATGTCATTATCTGGGAGACAAGTATCCTCGGGGTCCTGGCTGAAAACCAGATCAAGTAAAGTGCCACGAGAATACATTTATCTAGAACAGGTTGTGGTAAGCTCTCATATTGGATAAACATTCGGTGGCTTCACGCTCTGAGGTTAAGGAAGACTGAGCAGCAACAGCTGCAGAACTGAGACTGTCACTATCCCAGTGAGCCTGCTCCTGCTCCGGCTGCTCCTTTGCCTTGGTTCAGGTCATGCGAGGCAGCCACGGTGTACGTCAGGGTTTGCGTTTGGATAGATTTGTTTACGTACTGTTCCGAGGTAAGTAATTCGCTGAACCAAAAGGCGGTTGTTTTCCTTCAAAACGGTATTCTTGTCGGACATTTCTTCGATGAGGCTCTTTAATAAACTGACTTCACTGTGTAACTTCTCGTTTTCATGTTTTAAATAGGTTAAAATATATTTGTTTACATCCGTATCAACTTTAGGCGGCAAACCGCTGCAATCACAACACTGAACACTCGACTTGCCAATAAACTTTAAATTCTTCCTCTTCGCACAACTCCCATGAAAAACTTTTTCACAGGTAACACAGAAATAGTACTTACAAGACTTTTTACCACAACATTTAAACTTTTTATCATTCTTGTGGGTAGTAACGCCAATAATACTTTCCGAATCCGACATGTCGTCATCGGACGCCATCTTTTTGTTTTTTAATTTTTGTATTTTTGAATATATCCTTATTCTAGTCCTGGCTCGATCTGCAAATTTCGACAATTCTTTCTGAATGGATATCGCGAGGAGATGGAGATCTCCGGAGTGGGGGGGTTGCAATTGAAGTTGAAAACTGATTCCTAGATACAGGACCTGTGAAGAGATAAAGAATCCTTTTTTGTGAAATGGAAACTAGAATAAGTGGCACTGTTGATGCCAAACTCATATGGAGAAATGTGATTATAAAAGCTCTGTTCGTGGAAGGTAGACTCAAGGAATGTAGCCAATAATACTTTCCGAATCCGACACGGGGTCATCATCGGACGCCATCTTTTTGTTTTTTTATTTTTGTGTTTTTGAATATATCCTTATTCTAGTCCTGGCTCGATCTGCAAATTTCGACAATTCTTTCTGAATAGATATCGCGAGGAGATGGAGATCTCCGGAGTGGGGGGGTTGCAATTGAAGTTGAAAACTGATTCCTAGATACAGGACCTGTGAAGAGATAATGAATCCTTTTTTGTGAAATGGAAACTAGAATAAGTGGCACTGTTGATGCCAAACTCATATGGAGAAATGTGATTATAAAAGCTCTGTTCGTGGAAGGTAGACTGGCATTCTGACCTCGTAGTTAGTGCGAAGTTCCAGTTGTCTCGGTCTATGCTGGTGAGGATTTTATAGTTGGATGAAAATCATAAAGTTGATCTTACCAATAATTGGTGTGTACTTTCTGTTGCCCAAGTCCTGCACACAACACAGAAGGGGTTCACATTCTATGGGAACATCCATAGGTATATCCAACAAAGCATATAAGAAACTGCAAAAGCTAAAAGTGAACTACAGGATATAAGAGAGCTTTGCGTATGCTTCCCAAGCCAACCGTCTTCTCCTCTGTAGTTCCCTTGTCTGAGTTTTCTCTTCTGGGTTTGTCCTAGGTATAAATATTCCATTACTTTTGCTATTTTTGTTTGTGCTACCTTATAATAATTACAGTTCTTCCTGTTTGTTTGACATATTTACTGTTCTATTTCAATTATTCATCTTCATTTTGTCGTCATTATCTCTATAGTTCCTCTATTTTGTTCGTTGGTGGTACAATGTCATCTGCGTATCGCAAATGATTCAGGAATTCGCTTTCCATATTAATAAATACATATTTTACTAATTTCTAGTTGCAGACCTGAGTTGAAATTTTTACTTCAATTTGTAAAATAGGATCAGTATCTCTCGTGGCGGTTTCAGTATTGTGTTCAGTTACGTTATTTGTGAAATTCATTTCATATCGTTAGATTCCACTTCTCTTTCGTTTTTTAAACTATTAAGACGTTGTATATGTCCAAGCTAGGGGTGTGAGTATTTCATATATTCTTTTTTCGTCTGGTATTCTCCTCTCAGTTGCTTTGATATTATTTCTGATTCTGGTTTTATTCAGCTACTTATCATCTCGCGACATTTTTTCCCCTTTTTCTACTAAAGTCCTTTTTTATTCATTGGGTATTTTCCTTCTAGACAGATATAGCGATCCCTCTTTGCTTTTGCTTGTACTTCTTCGCCTTCACTTATGCATCAATTAAGAACCAGGTAATTGTACAATCCAATCATTTTTTAATTCCTTTTTTCAGTTTTCCGACTTCTAGCATCTAAACATTTTCATGTTCACTTTTTGCATAACATTTATTCATTGCGAAAAGTTGTCTTTTTCTAAGTAGTGGTTGTCTGCTGTCATTTCTGTTATCGTGGTTCTAGTTTATTTTCTTTTTAATTTATTTCTATTCCTAGATTATCCTTGACTCTCCTATTCCTGATAGTAACTTTGATTTGTTTCTTTCTAGAGCTGTTGTTAGTCCTTTGTACAAGTTTTCCATATCTTCATCGCTATAAGTGCTTGTTGGAGCGTATACTTATATGATTTTTAGATAATGTTCCTTTCATTTTAAGTATAGTATACGCCGCTCGGTTTGATATGCCCCTGATAGCCTGTATGAATATGTAACCCTCTTATTTATAATAAAACCTACTTCGTTGGTTACGTTCGCTAATTTATGTAGGTAGATAATTTTACTTTCAGGAAAGTAAACAAATTGCGTATAATTTTTATTCCATCTCGAAATAGACGCGAAATTCCAGTAGTAGTTCTATTCCAAGCATCTCCATACATATTTTAAAACAAAAGCCTTTGCCCGGTTCCCTTTTAAGGGAGAAAGTACACATTTCTGGAAACATCCGGGTTGAAACCGGCGCGGTTGTTATTTAAATTAAAGTCCGTAATAAGTTTTCAGAAGTATTCTCGTAAGGGAGTAAATGGTTCGCGCTAGTTAGAAAACAACAGACAACTACTATTAAGAGACAAGTCCCAAATTGAAATAAACAATTATTATATCCCAAAAGTGTTGCGTCTTGAGGTCCTATGTTAAATTTACGACGGCAAAGAGTATGTAATTCGGAATGCTTTATTTTGCGGAAATAATCAGTTAATTTATTTGGGAAATTTCTCGATAAATTAAGACCCTTTTATTTATTTTTGAATTAAAAGAGCATCATAGTTAAATGAATTATGAAACTTTATTCCATTACGTCACTTGTTAAATCAGGACAAGTGTGCAACTAAAATCCATTTAAAATGATTTAGCGTCCTCTGATATGGCATTCCGGCAACGAAGCAAAGCCTTTTAATTGATAAATACCCGTACGTGATGCTAGGCGCTTTTATTGGCTAGTTTTCTCTATTTTCCTTCTTTTTCTATCGAAAGTAATTGTTTTCTTTAAGCCGCTTGGCGAGAGAGGATGGCTGCTTGCTTTGTCTTGCTGGTTAACTAGACCTACTTCTGTAATGTGATTGGATAAAAAATCGATTTTGAATTAAGATATTTTCGATGGGACGATAGAAGGAGAATTTCAAATTTTCTGCACATGGTTATCTATCTGCATTATATGTGTCGTTCAATTTAGAGAACCTCTATAACATTCAGTTAAAATTACCCAAATCGATTATGCATCCACGTAGGTACTTAATTAAGCTAATTGTATCGACCATTCGCATAAGCATAGGCTTTATCACATTTCATTTGAAGTGATTAAAATGTGTCGCCATATACATAACTAACTAAGATGGCACATGCCCTGCATTAATTAACTATTACTGTGTCAACAGCTAACAGAAACAATTTATCATGGAAGATCTTGGGCTAATACTGCTACTAGGCATATCGTAAATTTCCCCATTAAATATTAACACAATTAATGGGTTTGCGCTATTTATGGCAACGGCTTGGAATATGGGGAGGGGAGATTTAATCGTCGTTTGTTGCTTACTAAAGCTTAGGATGGGTTTTGTTTATCTATTGTTTATAAATATATCGAGAATAATGGCATTTAATCATAACGCTTTATTTAGGGGACACATTCCACAGCACCTTGTGTACAAGGCGAAATACTAAATATCCAAAATTAAAATTGTAAATTTATAGAAAAATCAGTTCCACATCCTTTATATTATAAGCTTAAAGAAATCTCAAACTGAGCAACAGTATGTATTCAAATTTAAATATTAAAGTTTTCTCTTTGTAAAATTTTTCAAATCTTATCCCTAAGTTTTATATGCACAACACCAAAAAGTTCATAGAACCGACTGAATACTAGGAGAGACTAACATATACTTGAAACCGCAAACTTTCAGTTTGCTTCTTTTAAAGTGGACGCCTAACAGCACTCTTAAACCTTAAACCCAAGAGAAGCCGCGCATTAAAGAAATATGCGCCTTAATTAGCCTGTCTGAGAGGATCCGAAAATCCCCTCCATTCGGCCATTAATTTAATGCAAAGCATCCGTTTGATTACTTACGTAATGCAAATGTGCCGTTTTAACATTTTATTCCCATTTTAAAGGTTTATAGTTTCCAGTGGTCTGGTTTTGGGCGGTTTTAAGGGTACGAACTTTGTGCTGTGCAAAGAAAATTTTCTTTGCAGGTCAGCTTAATCTAACATGAATATGGATGTGATGCTGTTTAACTTTTACCAGCGCCTATGATATAATAATACAGTATAACGATTCGACACTCTCATTTTCCCAATTGAAGGAGGCGCAAAGCGAATTTAAACTAAATTCAATGAACGAAGCGTTCATTTTAAGAAAAATACTACACATTTTCAACATTTGAAAAACAATTTTCTATAGAATAAATCAATTTACCTGACCTCAACAATAATACGATAGCTACGATATTGATTGTTGAAAAGCTAATAAATCTTAACCATCAATGATAATTGTTATTGTATACTTGACCCAATGATCAAAGCTTGTCTGATCTAACTGGTTGTAATATAAGTGATCACAGCATTTACAGCGCTAATAGTTGAAAATCTGAAGATCAATAACTAACACATTTCATTCATTGGCATATTTATATAAAAAATCGAAATACTTATCGGAAAAACTTTTTTATTGCGCTCGCAGTCTGGAATGGATTATGTGGGATTGTAATTTTCTTTATCGAGATTCATTCCCTTTTCAGTTGTTGGAGTTGGAAACCACCTGATCCTGATGTGTGTTAAGGGTCTCGTCAATCCGAAAATATAACTGTCTATCTTTGTAACGTCATTCAGCCTTTTATAATCCATAGAGGACTTCGTGGGACCAATCTTTTTGTTAACTAGTAGGAACGGCGATGACCATGAACTATGAGATTCTTCTATAAAGTTTTCTTTGGAAAATCATTCCTTCGTGTTGGTTGGCGAATATGTGTGGCACTTCCCGTGTTGATGCGACGCTCTACTAAATTGGTTCGTGTAGTAATTTTATCTTGCACAAAGGTATGTGCCCTGTTCTTCCACAAAATCAATATGTTTCTTCTCTTTCTGCTGGTCTAAATGAAATCAACTCTTTTTGGAATCCTTCTTGAGTTTTAGGGTTAAGTGTGCTCAATCTTACACCGGGTCCTTTTTTTTACATTGCACTACTCAAATGGCAGTGTACATCTACTCATGACTTCTCCTTTATTTAGTTTCACCCGGTTTCTCATTAGAGTGGCTGCCCTCACTGGAAAAATTTGAGCAGACACACTCACAGGAATTGAATACTACCTGTTGTCGAGTGGTTCGAATACGTCTATCTTCGTCATTTATGATTTTTTGACTTGGAAGGTTTTATTTGAAGACGACGAGAATAAAAAAAAATTTCGTTGGTTACTCTCAGAGCCGCTTTCCAGCTGAAAACCTGCGTAGGTTTGGCACCGCGCGCTTCGAACCTCACAAGTCTGGAGCGCCGATATCAGTTGGAGCACGCTTCTGAAACCTTAAATATTTCCCGCATTAAGATCACCGTCTTTTAAGTCAGGAGAGAGGTAAGTTGCGTTCCATGCCCATTGGCAGGTGGAACACAATTTTCTCACGTTCAGCTGGAAAGCGGCTCAGTTCACAGATAAAAACTCATCTACTATCTCAGCATCTATCACCTCATCTTCAGTTTTGTATTGACTATTCTCAATATCAAAGTCTCCCGACAAACGTTTATCAAATATCGTTTATCTATTTCTACTTACCGGTTTATTCTTAATGTCATCGCGGAGTTTGTGAAAACTTGGTTGGGGGGAATTACTTTTCTAGATGTTCCTATGTCGATAGTGGAATCGCATTGTTGACCGTTGGAGGTGCAACAGCAGCAAAATCATTTTGTCTTACGTCAGGTATATTCTGAAGAATTTCGAACACTTTTTCCCGTAATGCTGTTACTTCTCGCAATTTGCTGATCATGCCATCCATTTGCTCTTGCAGCGTCCTCTAACGGCGAAACATCCTTATTCTGCCTTGGACCATTCGTATGTATTGTATGTTGTAGCAGTGTTTAGAAGCGATAGAATCCAGCAAACACGCTGTCGTCATAATGACGTGACTAATTGGATTTCATTTTCATCATTGGGACTAAAAAGATGACGTCATAATGTCGAAAAGAACGCGTTGTGAAATTTTGATCGGCCAAGATCGGGATAACTGGAGTATTGCCTAATTTTTAAACACTTTGTCTTCTTTATTGTTATCGCACAAGAATACTGTCAGATGTAAGTGGACTCTCCTGGCTTTTGGTGCACCGTGGAGTCGCTCTAGAATAATTCTCCTGGCTTCAAGAGTGACTTTGGATTAGTTTTCCTGGATTCTGGAGCGCTGTTAAGTGGTGTGTCTTCGGATTAGTGGCGATATAAGGCTGATTCGGACTCTCATGTCTCGTAGGGCGCTGTAGAATTGTAAAAAAGTAATTCAGGTTAATTCTGCTGGCCTCTGGAGTACAGTAGAGGTGTCGCTTCGGAATAGTTCTCTTGGCTTCCGGAGCGTTGAAAAGTGGACTATCCTTGTTGCTGTAGGATCAATTTGGATTTTCGCGGCTGAAGGACCACGCATAGAAGTGATATACTGTAAAACTGCATGTACGACTTCCTTATCTTCAAGAACATGAAAAGAAACGGCTTCTTTCTATGTTACAGTCTCTTGCGTGAGGAAGTGAAAAAAACTTTGTAACCCCTTAATTGAAATTTCTAATTGAAATATTTCAAAATATAAAATCAATTATTGTTGGCAAAACACCTTAGATCAAATCAAATAAAAGAGGTTAACTTTTAAACGGATTCGTCAAGCTCAAAAAAATAAAATAATAGTATAATAACAATACACCTCAATATACTTGCTTTATAAATTCATTAACAGCCGCTGGCCATATCATTATCAGGAAATGCAAATATAAAAGATTTAGGTTCCCAGAAAACTGATTGAAAAATTCTATTGACAAATATGGTCAGCTTCTGCAAAAAAAAAAAAAATATCTTAATTTTGTTAATTGACCATAAAACTGATTTTTTAAAAGAAAAAGTATTAAAAGTTATTGGTGAAACTTTATACAAGCCTCCATTCCAACATAAGGCAGAGTATCCATCTTCGGTCATTTGACGAAGGAAACTGCACCTGGAACTTGCGGATTCTAGCCTAGAATCCAGGTAGATAAGGGACTAGAATTGTCGTGAAATGTGGGGCACACGTGAAGATCTTGATTCTTGTAGGGTAGAAATACTTTCAAAAACTCTATGCCACACTCCACGGAAATGGTGTGGCCTTTTTGGAATGGACTTGTTGAGAGAAACGGCTCTCCGAAAGACCCTAAGTGATAAGGCATTCCTTGAAAAGCTATTACTTAAAAAGAAATTAAAAAAACTTACCACGAGGGGCGATGAAATTCAAACTTGAATTAAACGGCAATCACGAGACTTTCCATTCAATTTTTTTCGGTAATCAATGGATTACTGCCTTACGCAACTTTATTTCGCTTAGATAAGGTGATGCTTCAAGGCCGATAAGGTACTTTATTTTCCTACGATACGGTTGTTCCGAGAAGATCGCGATTTTCAGCCGATCGACTTTGCAGCTCGACGACACAATTCAAAAAGAAAGAGAATTGAAATGGACAACATGAGCAGACAGCGTTTCCTCTCAACGGAAAACGTTGGTACTAACCAGTACGTCAAATTTAAATGAAAATCGTGCCCTCTAGTGTAATAATTCAATAATTGCTAATATTATGAGTAGCAGTAACCCTCCATTTTTAATGTTAGTCACCAGACTGTCAACATTAAAAAGGGTTACATAAAATTAAATTTAAAAAAAAATGAACAAGTAACTTTACACGTTACAACTTCTAATTTCTGACCGAATTTATTCACTAACGTCGAAAGTTATGAAAGAATAACAAGGTCATTTTTATATAACTGATAAATAAGATATTACCTATACATAATACCTATATACATAACTTATTCAAGACTATTTTATTTATTTCTGAATCAAAACAGCATCATAGTTAAATGAATTATGAAAGTTTTATTGTAGTGAATAAATAAAAGGTCGGGATTATTCTATATTCTTCGGGTTTCTGCAAGATCGTCAGTTTTCCGATACGATGATGCTTGACCGTAAAACTTATTCATTATTGTACAGAAATATATTTAACTAGATACTCATTTTTAAATTTCAATTTAATTTTCGTATTTCATTATTTGATGTGCAAATTACCACCCTTACCGGTGGTACTATACGCGACTCACCAAGATATCACGTAGCATCCCATTTCAACTTCGCTACACTAACTATTGATAAATATAATTTCACTTCTCGGATATATGAGTTTAGTCTCCGATAGGGGCGAAATCTCCCTCTTCCACAGATCGTTAACCTAAGTTGCAAATTTCTGTTTTTTTATCATGTCCCAAACATCGACAACCCTCAACAAGTATATCGTAGCTTTTAAGCCACGAATTACCACCGAGTATACAGAATAATTTCAAACTGGAACTTAAGTAATAAACAGAATATTTCCAGGACTTGTATATAAATATAACTCAATCTAAAAGTAATAAAAAGTTCTACCTTGGGGTAAAAACGAGGACAAAATTTGCTTACTGCTCAGTTTTTCGATAGACATAAGGCACGAAACTATTTTTTTTTTGCTTTATAAAAAATGAATTAAAAACCTAGAGAAAAACTTTACCGAAAACCAAACCACAATACGACGATGTCTTTGTACCATGTAAATAAAAGTTTTTCCTCAAGAAATATTGTATTATCTCGTCTCCTACTTTTCGCTTTAACAGTCTTGTAAGAATTCAGAGGGGAAACTTTTAAAGCGGTTTGAGTTTAAGCCATTCAAGACAACCATTTACGCAAGGAACGTTTTATAGTATAAAATTTCTTTGTGAATAAGTTAGATAAGAGTTTAGCGCTAAAAGTTTTATTATGAAAAAAAAAACCGAAGTTACATATTTATTTTTATTTATTTCCACAAACCAAACAACCAAAAGTCCAAAAAATTCATCGTTACATTTTTCATGTTACGGTAAACTTTCGCGATTGACCCAACAAGTTTAAGCGATAACTTTATGAAGAAACTTTTTTGATTATGTCGTCCGGCTCCGGTTTGGAGTTATCAAAAATTTATGTACTATTGACGCTCTAGACACAAAATGGAAACAAATCAAATTAAATTTATGAGGCTTTTATCGACGCAGATATAATTTTTTTATTTATTTATTTTTTTTCTGTTTTGCAATTTCCGAGTAGAAAATTCAGAGATGGCAGAAAACGCAAAAAGAATTTGTAGTTTGTTATTCAATACAACTAGTACTAAGTAAGAAATTTTAGTGTCTACATGTTCATGGCCTCTTAAACTAAGTTTGGTTTTCCACTGCACATTCTATAGAAGACATACTAAATATTTGAAAGTTTTGGTTAGGGGATGTTGAATGTGATGGACGGATTACGCTAGCTTATAACATGGCGAGTTGACAGCTGATAATGGGTCTTAAGCTGGTTTTTTGAGTTTTCTTTAATCGTACATTTTTTTTCTAAATTGATGCTCTTCTAGAAAATTCATTTTGTTGTTTCATTGTTCGTTTATTAGCCAAGTCTTAAATTAGCTCTCATCACTTGGTAGATTTTATTGTCGCTGAGCATTTTCACCAATTTTTTGGATAGTAGATTGGTTTCTCTTCTCAACCACTGTGAAGTTTCCTTTATCGGATCAATGAAAGCCTTTTCAAGTTCTGCCCTCCACTCATCAAGAATTATTACCATTCTTGTCGATATATTAATATTAGATTGACACTAAACCTCAAGGAAAACTGGTCAATATATTGCGTTCTACCTCACTAAAGCTGATTAAAAAACTGTTGTTGAATTCATCGGAATATCAGAATTGAGGTTTATAGTGTTT
The DNA here is from genome assembly GCA_917834065.1 of Ceutorhynchus assimilis. Classification (NCBI taxonomy): domain Eukaryota; kingdom Metazoa; phylum Arthropoda; class Insecta; order Coleoptera; family Curculionidae; genus Ceutorhynchus; species Ceutorhynchus assimilis. Next base: position 100,378,653 of record OU892277.1, read on the forward strand.
TTACTTTTTAAAATGTAAGTAACTCTATGAATTCTCACTATCTTCTATGGGTTCACAATCAGTGTAATGTTGAAATTAGAAGAAATGAGAGTTTCCTTTCTTTCCTCATTCATCCACGGATTCATTTCGATCTTGCAGTTCTCATCAGTGTGGAACGAGCAAACAATGTTGGTAGACTTCTGGTCGTTACGCCATCTATGGCATAAAGACGGTACTAGTCCAAGGTTGTTTGAAAGAGGGTAGGTTGCCCGATATTTTTTATGACATCATCTGGGGTGCCCAAAAATAATGCAAATCCCCATTAGACACCCCAGATGACGTCATCTATTTCCCATGACCAGACCACCTATTAACTTCAAGGACCTTGGTACTAGACAACATTGAGCTCTTCAAAGCACCGGTCGCCAAGCAGGCAGACCGAAAGACCGATACCTAAAAAAAAGTACTACCTTCATCTGCTCTTTCATCCACAGACGCAGTGTGGCTAGTAGGTACCGTGTTCATGTCATTAAAATCGATATTGTGATCATCTTGGAAATAGGCAGGGGTCCTTAATATATACCTACTTGCTGCAATATCGAGAAATTCTTCAGAGGGTATTGATTCGAAATTCCTTAGAAATAGCTCCGTGATACAATGAATCAGTATTACGCAAACACCCACCCAGAATCTACCTGATTAATTGTTATTCTCAATGCGTGAAAACCAGCTCTTTAAATTATTAAAATAATTATTACACAAATTTCGTATCAGGTCGTCTTTCTATCATAAATTATCTTATAACCAAGAACCCAATCAAGTTACACCTAAATTGGGTTTGATAAAATTCAGCATATTTTCTCCTTTCCTAACACAGGAGACTAAATAATTAATAATTCATCCTCCTAACTTTGATGAGAATATTTCCAGCCTACACCTCATTACTACCAGGTCACTGGGTTTGGAAAAAATTTAAATATAAAACATTGGCAAGCACAGGACATCGCTGTTTACTTTATTTATAGGGCAAATTATTAGCTACGACATTTGATTGACATTTCAAGAAGTGAGAAAGTTGCCATGCGTTATTAGTCCATGTATAATTTAGGGCGACGACATTTTTAATTCTTTGCCGCTTTGTGGCCAGGAGTTGCTATAGGTCAAATAGAATGTCATTACCATTAATGTTGTTCATTTGCCATTGTATGTTTATTGACAATAGAGTGGATTGCTAATGTATTTTTAATTTTTTTAATTTTAGTTGGTACATGATATAATGAAATTTTGAGAAACCTCAAATTTATATACTCGTTGCAGAAAAACAAATACATATAACAAATTGGCAATAAAAGTTTACGTTAACAAAATTGGTCGTTAACAGACGATAGTTCTTAAGTTTAAACACGGTTTCTTGCTTCGGGTGTCATTGTTTAAGGACTGATTCTATTAAAGTTTAAAACGTGGAGGCATTACCGTTTTTATGAGGAGTTTAGAGAAAACGCCCCGGGCTGCACGGCGGCACACATAAACTGAATAACAGGAATTCTCCTTTGCAGCTCCGAAAATTTCTTAGTCCAAAAACGTTAAGCTTGCTTACTGACCGAATTAAACTTTTTGTCTCTGTCCCGAACTAGATTATGTGCAAACTCACAATAAATCTAGCGGCGTCAAAGTTTGTATTCACACACACAAAAGTAAAGATAAGGAGCGACCGTGGCGGCTATATACCAAGAAAGCACAAAAACAGGGGTAAATATATTTTGTTTGTGCAGACGGGGAGACATTGATAGCGAGACAAGGGTTGAACTAAAGATATATGGAGTTAGACCGCGACAGAGGGTAGTATTAATCACTGGAACTGAGAAGGACTAATTAAAGACTTTTCCGGGACTTTAGACTTTACCTCGATGTCGCTTTACAGTGCGGTACTAGATGAAAGTGAATTTTCAATTTATTAAATAATTGTCAGAGGTTTTAAGGAATTGCTAAAGAAGAAAAGCTAATATACTTTATTGAACATAAAGTAAGATCAAAATAAAAACCCTTCCCTGCATAAATCAGTAATCTATGACACACACTTTATAAAATTACTGTCGGAGGCTCTAGTTCTAGTTTTTAAATTTTTTCCTACGCTAAAACTCTCAAACTCCGAAATGTCCATACGCGGAAATAAAATCTGGAGCACAAAATGGTTCCGAGTGTGCAATTATGAAAAAAGAGAGACAAAACACATTCGAAACGGACAACAACCGGGAAAAAAGGACAGAGTAATAGACAAAATGGACAGCTGTGCTTTTAATTATTCTGAAGCCCGAGTCGAGAGTGGCGACCGCGAAATATTATGCCAAATTTAATTCTAGAACCGGATCGAGATATTTATATTAAGCTGAAAGCGGATTAAAATTGTTTCTAAAACATTAAAAAAAAAAGTAAATTAATTTACTGTCATGTGCATTCGGCAAGAGGTCCTATCTAGAAATACAAATTTTCATTTTTCTAGCTTGGTTTGAAATGAGATTTTATGTGTTCTGTCTGGCCTCCTGTCCGTCTAGTTATCCGGCAATAGATCGCAAACTCATTATCAGATGTTAGATAAAATGCTTGTCTCCATTCTTTTTATAGATGGTAGTAAGGTTTAGCTTTTACCATTTTTGATAATGTTCAAGACACTTTGCATTCGGCGTTTTATTTGCCTCCATGCTCTCCTTTCATTATTATCGTCAGAACATCTGCGTAGCCTTAGAGTCTGTCTTTGCTTAGCCAGGATGTTTTCTGCCACTAGTTTCCACAATAAGCGAAAGGACCCCCCTCTCAGGCAGCCGAGAGCTTTTTTGATAAATGCAGATGTCAGCCCCCCTCTATATCGATAAAGCGATTTCTTTCGCTCCAGATGCCTTTCCTCCGTCTATTACTAGACTAATAATTGTGTATTATTTGGTATATCTTACTTCAAATTTTGTTCCAACTTGTCTATATTCTGGCCTATATTACATTAAATGGTATTTTGATTTTTGAATCGTAATGTTCTATGATTATCTTTTTACAATATTTGTTGAAAGACTGTATACGTTTCTATAAAATTTGAAGCTATTATATAACTAATCAGGTGGCGTTCAGCGCGAGTTCAATTTTTTAAAGCTACAATTTCTAAGTTAGGGCTGACTAACCAAAAGAGTGAGTATTGTACATCTTCTTGCAATGACCATAAGATTTTCTATGAAACGGTGTATTTGGAATTATGATTTGGTTAACACAACTTCATAGAGTAATCTCTTAGGATTGGCTACCATGGACTATTTTTAAAATTAAATGTTTTTAGCAATTGCTTGTTCAGGTGCTGGTATTATTAAAATAAATACAATATATTAAAGAAAAATTAAAAATAGCTCGGCACCTGCTGCATGGTTACCATATCTTTTTAAACAATAGGCAACAAATAATATTTCTATTATTCTTATTATGCAATAAAGATATTCTTATCCTAGATTTCAGCACTTATAAAAAACACATTCTGCTTTGAACAAGAGTTGCATGTTGCATACATAATTTTTTACGACTCTAGCTCTTCCAGTGTTTGGCATATTTCTTGTTTCCATTATAAAGGCTATTTTTACCATTTAACATGTAAAGAGTCGTCTAAATAAATAAACTTTTTTTGCGTAGTTTAAGAAAAATAAGTAAAAAACGTAAAATACTACTAAGCTCTCGTTCTCTAGGGGTGGTGACAGCATGCTCCATTATTCAAGTTGATAATTAAGGCTGACAGAAAAAATGTCATGACCTATAATTACTAGCACTAATAAGTCTGCTTTATAACATAAAACCTGAAGAAGTTCATTATTACTCTCATTTTTTATGGTTTATAAATACAGCACATTAGCAGCCGTAACGGTATTTGAAACCACGAATAGAATTTTTTGCGAAAGGCCTATTAGTTTATCAGACCCATGATAACATACGGGGCCACCGTATGGTGGCCAAAGACTGAGCAAAAAAGGACGGTCATGAGAGTTAATCGTCTACTAGCTTGTGCATTTCAGGAACCATGGGTAGTACTTCCACGGCGGCAATGGAAATAATTATGGGTCTAGAGCCCTCAGATATCTTCATTAACAAAGAGGCCAGAATGAAAACGGCAGGAGTCTTAAAGCCACAGCCGAGCAAATACGGACATACAATAGTGACACATGTCATAGAAAACGAACTGTTGGAAATGAGATCGGATCACATGACGCCGACTCACAACTTTTAAAGACCGTATAAGATCGAGTGCTAACCCAAACTAACCCTAACATGCGGAATAAAAAAAATGCTCCCTCTGTTGCTTGATGGACGGGTTACGTACACCGACGGCTCAAAAACGGCAAACGGAGTGGAGGCAGGGATATATGGAGAACTACCCAAAATGAATATCAGCATCACTGAGATATGAAACCACTACATATAAAGCAGAATTCTTCGCTATACATGAGTGCATTCAACAAAGCACTACGCGAGGATCTGTTCTCGTCCGTACGCTGAACAATACAGTCGATTGCTTCTTAATACCGTGTGCGTGATTAATACAGTTTTTTGTCGTCACATTCCAGTAGCGAATGTGCCTTGATTTTTCCGTTGTTTTCCGTGCTAAAACACACGCCGGGTAAGTTCTGGGTACCCAGATTTCCTTCGGGGCTTCGCCCTATCCATTTTTTGCCCCGATAAGCCAAAATCCAAAAACCCGATTTTTTGTGCCAAATTCCACAAAACAAAATTCTACAGGAACAAGTTAGGGTACCCAAAATTAAAAATCAAGTTGAAGTACGTCAGCCCGCCTCCAACTACTCCAACTTTTGACTACCACTACCAAAAGTGAGGGAACGCCGCCTAAGTAAGGGCACGATAATTCACGCGTCCAACAATAAGTAAGAGGACGTGGCAAATTTTGAAAGTGAGGGAACGTCGCCAAAGGGAGGGAACATCGCCAAAGTAAGGAAACGTTGCCAAAGTGAGGGGACGAAGAAAAAAGTTGGGGTACGTTCGAAAGTAAGGGTACGGCACATACCACAACATATTTACTAAACAAGTGAAGGCATCACCTAACAAAGTGAGGGGACTCTCCTCACAGGTAAGGGAACGTCTATGAAACAGCGGACGGTCCCAAATAAAGTGAGGGAACGACACAGGTCAGGGAATTCGAACTAAAATTAAAGGGGTGCCCCAAAGCACGGGGATACCCCAGGAAGGGATCCCACGATGGAAGACGCACAAGACGACTCCGACAATGAGAGTGTCCGGAGCTTCCGCTCAAATGCGACCTCTTCTAGAGAGGCATTGACTGATCTGTCCAACGCGTCCTACCTTTCGGCTTTCGCACTTCTGTTACCCACCAACTATCAAGCTAGCCGTAACTACCCCCCAGAGTCCAACACCTGCGAAAGGCACCAAGCTTTTATACTTGATTAGGCAAGCCGTGGGTACTCGTGTTAATCGGGTTCCCCCAACAACATTTGACGAGTCACCGTTCGCTCCCATTTTCATGGTCGCTACCACATCTAGGCTAATACACGCTTGTAGAGGGAACGTCGCCAAAGTGAGGAAACGTCATCAAAGTGAGGGGACGAAGAAACAAGTTGGGGTACTGCCGGAAAGTGAGGGCACGGCACGTACCATAACATTCTTTTCCAAACAAGTGAGAGCACGTCGCCAAGTTAGGTGACTCCAAACAAAGTTGGGGTACGTTCGAAAGTAAGGGTACGGCACATACCACAACATATTTACTAAACAAGTGAAGGCATCACCTAACAAAGTGAGGGGACTCTCCTCACATGTAAGGGAACGTCTATGAAACAGCGGACGGTCCCAAATAAAGTGAGGGAACGACACAGGTCAGGGAACCCGAACCATAAGTAAAGGGGTGCCCCAAAGCACGGGGATACCCCAGGAATGGATCCCACGATGGAAGATGCACAAGACGACTCCGACAATGAGAGTGTCCGGAGCTTCTGCTCAAATGCGGCCCCTTCTAGAGAGGCATTGACTGATCTGTCCAACGCGTCCTAACTTTCGGATTTCGCACTTCTGTTACCCACCAACTATCAAGCTAGCCGTAACTACCCCCCAGAGTCCAACACCTGAGCAAGCCTCACCCCAGTCATCCATTACCCAGATACTTGGGATAGGGTAGACGTTCAGGGGTCCCTCGCCAATGCCAACTAGTGAGACTATGGGTATTACTCAGGTTATACCTTTAACCCCCCGGCCGTGCCCGGGTCCTCGTTTAATCGGACGAGTCGCGGTTCGAAGTACCACCCATCCCCGGAAAGCTGGGCTCAGCGAACTTTCAGCCAGATTTACTGGAATCGTTCGCTGAGTTCCCTGCTTTTTGCGAAGGATAGACAATACCGCTACTATCTTTCTGGAAAGAGGCTCAGGAACTATACCCAGAATTCTGGGATCGTTCGAGAGGTCCTCCCTCCACACGATAGTTCGGTGGAGATTAACAAAATTGCACCAGCGAACCATCTATCGAAATATGGGTAGGGAGTAAGAAGCATCCCAAAAGTAAAAGCTCGACTCCTTGTGCATACAGGTGGATGCAGGGAATGCGCAAAGCACTATGACGATCTCGATACCCATACAGAGGAGGAAGGAAGGGCCATGATCGAGATAGTCATTTCGTATATAGGGCGAAACCACCTCTACGTGGCACCCAGACCCAAGCAACTAAAAAGACCACTGGAAACCAGTCCCGATCAGTGGAAAACAAAGAAAACCACTTCCCCCTGCAGAATGCAGAGGAAAACCCACCAACCTTGTTCAAGGCAACGGGCTTTGGAAAACTGTTCCAAGTCCCCACCAAAAACAGATTTCAGGTGCTGGAGGATAAAGACCATAAGCCTGACCCTGGAATCACAGTACTTAACAAGTCCCAAGAGGAAATCAGAATCAAGGTGGCGGACACTCCTCTACCAAAGCCAACAGGCACAGCCAAGGGGAAAAAAGCCCTTCCTCCCCCAATTGTGGTAAAAGGCAGACTCGATAACCACAAACACTTTCTTGATACGGTGGCCCCAATAACATCAGAGCCACTCGAGATGAAGTACGCCCGGAACTAGGTCATCTTGTATCCGAAAGATATGACCGACCACGATAGCATGGCAAGACATTTAACTAACGATGTTGCTGAGTTCCACACCTACTCAGTACTATCAGAAACGACGCACGCCTCTGTGATGAGGGGGATGAAAGGCAATTACGAGACATCCGAAATCAAGGAATACCTGGTAGACCGATACAGCATGAGGGTCGAGGAGGTTTACTAGATGAAAAATACGGGGCAGGACAACCCACTGTACCTGGTTGTCACCTCCTCCGAGTGGAAACTCGCAAAACTTAGAGCAACCTTGCGAACAGTTATCGTCCACTAACTACCCGGTATATAAGTTCAAGAAGCGCATGCTCGAGGAGCGATCTGCTTCTTAACCAACCTATATTCCTGCCCCGCAACCCAGAAACCCAACCTGGGGCCGAAGAGAGGGTCAGGCACCCAGATAACCGCCACAACGACTGCCAACGATGGACTATGAAAGGGACTTTCCTCGTGGGCTAGTGCGTGATACGCGTCCGGAAATGTGCGGGAAAGTGTCCAAGCGCCAGCACGGTAAGACCAGCAAAAACCTGCCAATCTAGGCGAAACTTTCACAGCGTTCCAGTCCAAGTTTGCCCGCCTGGATTCGCTGATAAATCATCCATATTTATGATGCGAGGACTGGACCATTATTAACCCCCTTTTTCCACAGAACACCCGCTCCCTGTTGCTTGGAGAACGCGAGACACAGACTTTGGCGAAATGATAGAGGAAATACCAACGGTATGATCCTAAATTATTTCGTCAACGACCAACCGGAGCTCATACCTCAGTACTGAATCGCCCACCCATTACCACAGCAATAACATGACACCGACATACATAGGCATTGCCATCAGCAAAGGACTCGGGGAACTTTCAGATCTCATCACCGTCAACGCCTTGAGTTCAGATCACTTACCCATCTTCTTCACCTGGGGCGAACTTGATCCTTCCCGGCCACCAGTTCGCCTGAGCTGAAAAAATTTCAATTGGCCCCTGTTTCGGCAGACTCTCAACGCCACAACCCAAATTCCTGGTCAAATTGACACCATAGACGAGGGACATGCATGCGTAAGCATACATTCCTTATATGTCTGACTACCTGGACGAAATCAGCGACAAACTCTTCAGATATCAGATTCAGGGATCCCCTCAAACACGCAGCCTAACTGTAACCAGATATGATCCCGACAACCCCATAGTTCACGGACCGCTTTACAAGAATTTACCCATCTGTTTTGAACTCCCATGAAAACCTTCCCTAATCCCAAAATCTGCTAACCACACACCCAAATAAAATAAAAATAACCCATCTATGCACAGCTAAAATCCAACCGTCGAGACAAAATTAGACAAGAGAGATTTGGCGCTAGCGCCAATAGTCTAAAGCAGGAGACTGTGACAAATCCCATCATAAGGTCTAATTTCTATTCTCAGTTCTTCGGAAAATTCCAACTAGCCAGCGAATTAATGTCTAGCAAACTCCTCTTTCGCTGACTACTAGGAAACGCACTTGTCTAATTAAACATTGGACACCCCCAATTCGATTAGCAAATATAGGTGCAAACTGCCCTGGGGCACGGTGTGCTGCATCACACTGGAATTTTTGGTATTAAGTCTATGTCCTAGTTTATAAGTTAAAATTGTAAATTTTTAGTTTGAGGGGCGCCTAACCCCCCTACCTGAAGTTATAATATATAAAATTATTAAAATAAAGAGTTTTGAGTTTGAGTTTGAGGATCTGAAAATCAAAATGTAGCTATTCTCACGGATAGCCAAGCAACACTAACAACGTTGGATATCTATCGCATCACTTCCCGAATGACGATGGAGTGCCTGAGTGACCTGAAGCGGCTTATTAAGGAAAAATAAGTTCGACTCCTTTCGGTTCCTGGCCACTCAGGGATAGAAGGCAACGAAAAAGCAGACGGGCTGGCGATACCTGGAGCTGCAACGCCATTTATAGGCCCCAGTTTTGGAATATCGATCCAAGTGGTGAAGTTAACACTGGAAAAATGGTCGAAAAGACAGCATTTAGCCCATTGGAATACAACACCTAGACAAAATCACGCAATAGGAAAGGAAACCCTTAACGAAACTAACAACTGTCGTGCAACGACTTACGCGCACACAAATTAGACAAGTGGTAGGGATATTGACAGGACACTGTTACTTGAGTAAACATCAGCACAGGATGGGGATATCCAATAGACTCACTGGATGCAGACTATGTGGAGAGGAAGACGAAACAGCTTCCCACATCATATATAACTGTGTGGCTCCATCACACAAAAGATACAGACTCTTCGGAGCAGCACAGACCGGGGATAGACCACCGCCTGAAAATCTTGTCCAAGGGCTATTAGGCATGATACAGGACTTCTGTAGGACAAGAAGGAAATTGAGGTGTACAATAAGCCAACAGGTTGCAGGGCTTGAAAGCTACAGCGCCAACCAACCTATTAGTTTGCGCATTGAGCAACTCAATAATGCAAACTAATTTCTGTAAAATGATACAAAATTAACAGAAATGGTAGATTTGTTTTGTCCCCGTTCGTTTCAGTTGTAATTTAATCTAAATTACCCACTTGGCTTTATTATTATTTCAAAAAACAGAATTATGCTGGCTGCATTAAACTCTCACACAGTTTGCTTTGCTTTTCTAGCACATAAGCAGTATAAGCCCTACGGTTAAATAATTTCTTGTCGTCAACTACGGCGTGATGTTATTATAAATGTATTTGGAGTTTTCAAAAGCATTATTATCTCTCAAGGGATAGGGATATATAAATTAAAACATTTGTCAAAAATCATTTTATAATATTTTCCTCGCATTTTGATTTTTAAATTCTAAAGTAATTTATCACCGGTGGCAAAATGTTCGTATGAATACAAAAATAAGCCAATGTATATCATTTGTCACTTTCGATAGACAAGCGAAACACTTGCTGTGACACATTTATCCAATTTGTTACAGTTGCGCTTTTTTTTTCGAAAAGATTAACTGACATTCTATGATAATAAAATAATACCTATTTGTTAAATATGCCTATCAAAAAATCTAATTTATTGTCGGTTCGTGCAAAAGTTCAAGAACAAATTTCAGTTGTGGAAGAAATGGATTACAAGATGCTTTTGGATGAATGGTCCCAGTTGGATAAAGGTTTTTTCCTAAATCTTGGATTATATAAATTTATACATTTTGAGGCCCCCACAGATGCTCCTTTTTTTGCACAGGCTGACTGTGCAGGTCAATTTGCGCACATTAATCTGTACCGGTGTCCCTTGCACACACGCGAAAACTGCGCACAGTCCTTTTCGCACAGGATGACCAACGCAGTTCAAGCATATTTAGGCTCTACAGGTTTGTCTTGTATTCTGCTTGCTTGTTCAATAAAGAAAAAGCAAAAAATAACAACGGTTAGTATAGAAGCAAACGGCAATCTTTTGTCCGTTTGCTCAAAAGAATTTACTATTCCCGTGTCAATTTACACAGGATTGGTTTATCTACCTAAGAATGGACGAGGAAACTTACTTACTGACCAAATAAGCTGAAGAAATGAACTGAACACGCACACACACGCTAGGCTTGTTGGTTTATGCGTGCCAAATTTCAAGCAGATCTTGAATTTACTCAGGCAGGCCAGGCCAACGAATACTCGGCCGGAAGTATCCACAGACGTGCCGATATGCCTGCGTAAACCAGGTTTCCACAGTCGGCCTGTGCAAAAAAAAACTGAGCGTCTCTGGGGGCCTTTAGACTTTGACCCAGAAAATAAAACCATTAACAACAAAAACGGTCTTTGTTTAGAAGTGTTATCAAAATATTAAACAAACGACGCAGCGAGTGGTCGTCGTCGGCGCGACACACAATAAAACAGTCTATCTTAACCTAAATATATAGCGTTATAAATTTGAATTGCAAAACTGTAATTAGCTGTAAAATAAATTTCAAGCGGTATATATGCATATTCATTTAGAAGTATAACACCGACTGAGAAAATTCCTTAAGTATCGATTCGCGCCTAAGGATTAATTAACCGGAAATTCGTTGGTATATAAAGTTGTTCTTGTAATGTTTCTTCAGCCCAAATATATTTTGGCAGCATTCAACATTTTAATAGCTCAAGTCACTGACACGATAAAATTATAGCGGAATATCATACTCTCATAGATTATGGAAGTTTATATGGAAAATCCCATAACTGTTTCAAAATTTGTTTTAAATAATTACCAAAAATTGTTGCCTCTTATTTCAAGCAGTGTTACACATAAAGTCAAAATAATTAAAATAAAAAGCTGCTAAGTATCAGAAAAAAATATTTTTCCGTGGTTCTAATTTCCGTGCCACTAAGAACCCGGATTATTAAACAAGAATGGTAAACTTCCATATGTAAATTGAAATTCATTAATCATAGACCAGTAAGATTAAGTAAAATTATTATTTAGTCATTTTTATTCGCATACAAACGGGGGAAATTAATTACTGAAATATTTAACATTCTGCTTTACTGATAGCTTATCGGTTTTAAGCCGGATTTTGAAATGAAATTCGCTGAAGGGTGAAATGCGTATACGCACATTTGCATATTTCATGAGTTATATTGTGGAGCTTACCCACAGTTTTGTTGTTGGAGAACTGATGAAAAGGTACTGAATGGATATTGTTGCATATCTCGATATTTATTGCAAAAATACGCTTAGAAAGTCCTTTAACTAAAGATGCACAAAATAAACTATCACAAAGAATTTAAAACGACCTTAATAATCTGATTATCCACATTGAAAGTATGGCCTATCTGCTAATAATTTGGTGGACTGAGATTATAATTAACTGACTCTTGATTATTCTTTTTTTCTGTAAGTTAGTACTCAAGATACTAAACGAAGCTCTGAGGAGCTGGGAATCAAATCAATATCTCCTTATAGGGTATATTCACGAAACAAGAAAATCCGAGATGACTGAGGACAAGAATAATTTTGTAAAATATTAATATTCTTGGCTTTATAAAGATAGGACTATCCTAAAAAACGACGAATCAAACTGTTATGAAACCAATAATTTATTAACCACAGTTTATATCTTTAAAATAAAATTAAATGTGAATGTTCATTTTATCCAGTTCAAAATATAAAAAAAAGCTTTTAAACTAAAACACGCGTAAAAAACTCTTAAAAAGAAACTCAGCCAGCAGGAATCAGTTGTTCACGTTCAAAAAATATCGTAAACTATCGAAGATTGACACCGAAAGATCCTGTAAAGTTTCCAACAAACTTTTCCTCCTCGTTCTTTGTTGTTTAGCTAAAAAGGAAGAACTCTTAACTTATTTGAAAGTCGTTTTATTATTGATGACTCTTTTCAGATACATAGTGGATCATCGGCTCTACGATCGATGTTTAACAATTTTATTGTAAATTACTTAACGTAATTTGCGATCGAACTTTAGTTAATTTATTGGGTATTCTGTTTAACAATAAACCAACAAACACAAAACATGTTCTTTTTCCCAACATTATTACTTACTTCTACCCGTACAGAAACAAAAAAGATTAATCAATTCGAAAGAATCACGATAAATGATCCAATTACCTTCGAATTACTTTCGTTTACAACCTTTTATGATTTTCCAGAGGACTATTATATTTTAACCTTAGGCCGATGATTTTTCTTTTGTAAATACTCATCATAAGGAAAATACAAATGTATGTTACATAAATTCTTTATATTGAAATCACAAATGATACTATCAAGAAGTGCCATCAAAGATAGAAGTAAAAAAAAAACTTGGGTCACATTTTAATTTAAATGACCCATTTCGCGTTCCTCGTTTTACCTTTGTGTACTCAAAATCGGAATGTATTTGGCCTTTTAAAGTCTCGACCGACGTCGGCACCCCAAATAACTCATGCTCTTTCTCGTTTGCAGGAAATCGCCGCCATCCTTATCAGCTTTGATCGGCACGCGGAGTGGCAGAGCAAGGAGGTCAAGATCAGGTCTGTATTAGAAATGAGCTTATTTTACCTTTTCCCTTTTTTTTTTAACTAACAGTGATTGACGCAATGAATAAAAAAGTGTTTGTACTTGTGGCATTTTAACTTTGGTGATTAAGCATGCTAATGTCCTCGAATTAAGAGACGACGTTGAAAATTCAAATGTTTATATTTAAGTGGAACGATCAGGAAAATCAAACCAGAGTATTTCGAGCAAATATATTCAATATGTACTTAGCAGGGCGCTTTTGGCTTCCCGGGCATCCTCAGTGCTAACTGAGAAGAGAGAACAACAGGCCCGTTAGAAATTTCTGTCTTGTAAAGCGGTGAGGTTGTATACAGCAGAAGCAGCAACGAATCAAATTTTGAGAGGCGAACATTGTACTCACTTATCAGTTAAAGTGCACAGGAACTACTGAATGCATAATTACATTCATATGAACACAAATTGTAGAAATGTGAAAATAATATCACAACCCCTATAAGTTTCGTCCTGTGACGTCACAACAGGATCGTGACCTATGGGCGTTGGTGGGGTTCAGGTAGAGAGAAACTCGCTTGGTATTGGTACAATAAGATATGTATTGAATATATAGGAATAGTACCACGACGTCTCTTCTATGGAGGGACTTACTACTTAGGCCACTCTGTACTATGTACACTCTGTACACTTGGCGTGACTGAAGACTGAAGCCGGGTTTAAGACAGGTCCAGAAGAGCGTTTCCCAATAAAGGTAGTTTGCACTGGACCTAGTGTGTTGCGTTCAGTACTCCCAGAAGGGCGTTTCTCAATAGAGGTAGTTTGCACTAGGAAGAGATTTAGCTAGAGGGGCTTTTCGTAATTGAGGTACTTTGCACTAGCCTTTTTTTTCACCCTTTCGAGCCCATGCTCTGCATTGAAGCTTATTGTGGCTTATTGTACATCATTTGCATGGACTCGACTCCTTCCCATTCATACCAGAGTCTAAATGGTCGGCCTTGTCATGCATCCCCCACCCTAAGATGGTCCGATTCGCAATCCATGGTCGGCCATTCAGACTTCACCGACATCGCGCAAGCCTGAGAAAGTCCTTCCACATCCTCTCGCCAAGCCAACGAACCGGTTGAACACCACAAACAACCATGCCCTAGCCGGGATCAAAACCTGGGACCCGAAGCATGCGAAGCAGATACACTAACCACTACACTGCCTAGGTCGGCTTGCACTAACCTTGGTCTGCCGGTTATGGATCTCAGCGCGGTATTTATACCAAATTAATGCTGACTCATCGACGCACTATGGTTAAATTGATGTACAGAGTGGTATTCACTTGAGTAGTTGACAATATATATAAAAAAATGGTAAAAAGGACTACACATTAAATATTGCAACGGATTAACATATTTGAAACCCCAATGTATTAAATAGGAGGAGGGTTGAAGGTATTTCCCTTAAGCAAGCAATTATTAGTTGAAATTATGTCGTGATAAGCAGGATCACATTTTTGCCTTTTTTTTGTTGTGAAAAATTCCATAAAGTTAGAGAACAAACTCGTCCACATCCAGCTACCACATAGTTACCTTTTAGATTCCGTTGATGTCTCTAATTTTCTCCACCACAGTGCCCAAATCGGAAACTGCTAGTATGATGGCCATTTGAAAGGTAGAACAAATGACACTAATACCACATCCGTACTTTCTCTCGTGAATATTTGCCTTTCACAGATTTTTTTTTTGTGTTCAACAATAAATTCTATCAGCAACCTGTTGGCTTGGCCATGGGTAGTTCCAACTTCTTGTTCTTTTTTGGCCAACACTAAGGACTTAATTGACAAACTAGCCAAAAGTGGTGTCTATAAGTTAGAATGCATTTGAATTCGTGCAGTTGTTCTTATGGAGGACGCACTTGTGGACCATTAAAGTAACGGAATGCTGAACACGTAAGCAGGCCCATTTCTGTTTTTGGTGAACATTAGGGATCCACTTATCCCACATTCAGCCTTAAATCCAATTCAAAAATTCTTCACCAAATTAGTTCCAAGAACTACAATCGCCTAGATTTTCTTGAAGACATCCACATATCCAATGAGCTAGAGATTAACCCCTCTTCTCTAAATATACAAGTCAATCTTAATAGACATTACATCTCTCTGCATAGGAGATTACATAACTATAACTCACTTTGATATTATATTAAGGTTTAGTTTCGCTTAATTCAACCGTTGGAAGTTGGTATAGAAAAGTAATTAAAAAGACGACATCTTCCAAGTTTTATTATATTAAAAAATCTGTTACTCTCTCTTATCATTTATTATTATTTCATTTCCCTTTGACCTCTTTTTCGAATTGGGGTATTTTCTTTTCTTATGTTTGCAACACTCCCGCTACTGGAGTCTCTTTTGTTGACATTTTTGCACTTTTGTGAAGAAAATCTTCGTCTTCTTCCTTTTTTCTGTCACCTGATGGAGACAAGGCACTGATTTTATTGACTTGAGTGTTGTTGAGCCTGATGGTCGTATCTTATCATAACCACACTTATTGGGCAATGACTAATGTAAAAACCTGACGTCAGTCGGAAAAAAGGCAAAATTTGATCTTGCTTGACACCACATAATTTCAACTAATAATTGCTTTCTCAAGAGTAATGCCTTCAACCCTCTCCATTTTTAATACACTGGGATGCCATTTGGACTCCGCAACGCGCCCAATACTTTTCAGCGCCTCATCAATAGGTTTAGGTCAGGAATACAAGACGTCTCCATGTTGGCATACCTTTGACCGACCTAAGGAAAGTATTCTTGCGACTTGCGCAGTAGAAGTTAACACTTAATCGACTTAAATGTTCATTCGCCTGTGAAGCCGTCCATTATCTAGGACACATTCTCTCCACGGAAGGAATACGTCGATGTGAAGATAAAGTCGCTGCCATCATGATCATGTTAGTACCGAAAAACGTCAAGCAACTGTTAGGATTTATCCAAACCTGCTCATGGTTTCGTCGTTTTGTTGAAAACTTCGCCTATGTTGAAAGCCACTAACGACACTGACCAAGAAAAACGTCAAGTGGACCTGGGGTCCAGATCAAGCTGCAGCTTTCAGTAAGCTCAAGACGATTCTATGCTCCGCCCCAATCCTGAGGCAAGCAGACAGCAGATTGCCATATATCCCACGAACGGATGCTAGTGACTACGCTTTGGGAGCATGTCTACTCCAGGGGGAGGGACCAGATGAGCGCCCAGTAGAGTATGCCTCTAGACTGCTGACACCTGCTGAATAGAATTATAATACCACAGAGCGCGAAGCTCTTGCAGTAGTATGAGTATGGGCCTTCAAGAAGTTCAGGGGTTACATAGAAGGATGCCAAACTATTGTGCAAAGTGATCATCAAGCCTTGAAATGGCGTATGACACTCAGGTCACCAAGTAGCAGACTTGTTCGTTGGGCACCAGAGCTCATGCCCTATGACATCAAAATTTAGTACATCGTTGATAAGAAGAATGTCATTGCCGACACACTGTCTAGATCACCATGTGAAAGAGACGACACCGACGATAACATCAGAATAAACTTAGTTTCGATCGACTTTCCTACACTCAGCGCTGCAGACGTCCGTGAAGAACAATTAGGGGGGCTTCATTTTTATGTGTTTTTATGACTTTAACTAATAAATGAGTAAAATCTTCTCCTGTCAAAATTTGTTTCGTTGCTACTTCTGCTCTATACAACCTCACCGCTTGATGGGACAGAACTCTCTAACGGGCCTGTCGTTCGCTCTTCTCAGTTAGCACTAAGGATGGTCGAAAGCGCTCTGCCAGGATTATATTAAATATATTTGCTCGAAATATTCTGATTTGATTCTTCTGTTCCTATATTTGACACATAAAAAGAGATGTTTTCCATGTATTTATGGGTTAAAGGTAGATGGTTGCAATTTTTGTTATGCTTTCAGAAAGTACTATGACTGTAGAACTTGAAAACAATCGCATTTTTTTACCGCTGATCGACCACTTTTATTAGACAATTCTCAAATATTGCTCGTCCATAAGTCTTGAAGTCAATTCTCATATTCTGTCTCGAGCCTAATTTTTATGCAGGATGGGTGTTGAATTATTTGAATAGGTTCGAGAAATGCGCTCACGTTAAATTTGACTTGTTGTATGTTTGCGCGAAAATATATTCGGTGATGTAATCACGTAATCAATTTTTGACATCAGATTTACCTACGTAAACTCAGCTAGATCGGATTTCGAATCTCGCCGCAAAGAGGACGGTATTAGCACTTACACGATCCATATTATTAATACGTCCGTAAAGACGTCTGGGAATACGGATCATAAATGCCTAGCTAAAAGGTGCTTTCCCACAATATGTGAAACTCTTTAGCCTATCAATACGATTCCATTCATATAATATAGTCTTACGATGGATTTATGCAGAAAATAACATGAGCTACTAATAGATAAAAATAAGAATGACTCATGATGGGTAACAAATAAGGATGAAGATGCATTTAGACAGCAAATAGAATGTGAATGAGAAATGAAGAAGCCGAACAAGAAATTACGCTAGACGCCTTGCCACGCTTTTTCGGTGAATAAAAAGTTTAGAAGGAAAAAAAATAATAAAAATAAAATAAAATTTAATGGAGACCTACTTGAGATTGCAGAACTGAAGGTCGAAGTGCGTGAAAATTATGCCCTCGCTCAAAATTAAACAATTCGGAGATTAGGGGTGGATTTATTTTTGGGCGTCACCGACTTAGGACAGATGAGTCGGACTCTCCAGGATGTTATCTGGCTCCAGGTCCTTACAATTCAAATACAAAAATATATAAGAAAAGCTAAAACTAGGCTGAGTGCATAAAACCAAATAAAAGTCGATATGAATCAAGTGCTATAGACTGTTTATTCACTAATTGTGGTTATAGTCCACAATGAAACAATATATGTATTGAGATATTAGTAATAAAAAAAAATAAACAAGTAAATTAGCAATATTACCAATCAAAGAGTGAAAAACTATTTAAGAAAAGACAATCGCTTGAACTGTCATTAATTAATAAATAAAGTGACTTTTTAATGAAGGGTCAATCAACAAGTACAGGTAGTGGCTATAATATGAAAATCAATATTGGAATAAACAATTAAATTAAGTGGAAAGGAAAAAACTGAGAATGTTATTGTAGCTCGAAAACCAAATGAATGAAATATGGAAATTAAAGAAAAAAATAAAATTGAAAGATAAGAAATAAGAAAAATAATATTATCTAGTAATTGGAACGATTACCAGTTACCAACCATACATAATATAATAAATCGCTATGAATAATCAACCACTTGAATCAGGTTACGTCTAGCTAAATTTTCTATAATAGTTACGGTTGTTTTGTTTCACTTGTCACATTGGTACAAGTACTGAATTACTCCCAGAAATACCTTAGTGATCACTTTGGCGCACAAAATAAGGGCAAAATGTAGATACTATAAACCATTTACTTTAAATGAAAACAAAAGAAAAAGGTAGGATAACTAAAGCTAGTACGATACCAAAATGTTCCAGATGGTATAGCTGCAGGTACAATTAACCAGGTTAGTGATGGGTACTGGTTGTGGTTAAGGTGGTCAAACCAATTTCAAGGTTCAAATTCAAGATAGGGAACCGTCGAAATAAAAGGCGTATGCTCTGGTAGCAACAGCCTTACAATATCGGTTACAATTGAACGTGTAGTGTAGTGTTACAACTGTAGCCGTGAGTAAAAAACTCTAAGAGAAAAATTATTATAACACACTGTATTTGTAACTGAACCATAGCCAAGCGAGGCACTTTATGAATAGACAGAATTAGAAAATGAAATTAAAATGTAACTTAATTAGTCTTTAATAGCAAATTCACTTGATAAAACTGTAGCTCTTGAAAATTATTGTAATAGGAAAATTGAATAATAATGTATCTATAATAATAATTAAATTAGACAAAATCAGATAAAGCTTCAATAGTAAAGAAAATGTGAGGTTATTAGGTTATGTCTCACCTATTGGAATGGGTTTTGTTTGCCTCGAAAATACTCTGGAAATCTGGATTGAGGTCTGGATTCGAAATTCTGGAGTGAGTGAGATGATCTTTACTCTACTCTTTAGGGCAGCTTTTCACTAATGATTAAATAGAAAAGATCAGAATCAACTGTGGGAGAAAACGTGCAAAGCAAAACTTACCACATGGATGGTTATAAAAATCCGAATTAATCGGTGATTTTATAGCACTTTACGGAAACGTAACGTAACGTAAGGCAACTCAATGTGCCATAAATTCAATAATTGAGAATATTAAGGTCAAAATCCCACAAAGGTGAAGACAAAATTCTTCAGAAAGAGCTTAGTTCTCCAACCACCGAATGTGAAAAGAAATGTGCACCACATAAAATTAATTAGCTGACCTAAAGGTAGGGATTTAGAAATGAGTCAGAATAATGACAAATGTAAAAAATTAATCGATAGAATTTTTACGTACCAAAAATTGCACACAACAATGAAATCAGAGAAAAATGACAACAGCTGACGACTAATGATAATAACAACAAGTAATTATCCAATAGAACAATCATAGTTTGAAAAATATGACATTGAGTAAGCAATCCGTATTGCAAAACGTAAGCGCTTACTAGGAATCGATGATCCCAAAAACATTACTAATCGAAAGCCAATTGACAACACCAGTCAGCTGAGATACAAATCAAGAGTGACATGACTTAAGCGTCAAGTGTCATTATAAAATAGAGAGCAATGAGAGCAATCCGGTGGTTCATGGAACCAACGATGGAACCGGATGCAGAACGAAATTCGGTACTGAGTCCAGCAACCGACCAGCATACCGTGCACACTCTAAAAACGGCTCACGATTTGGGAAACATAACCCTAGAAATATATTGTTTATATGAAAAATTGATTTTGAAATGGAATTAAAATATTGATTAAAAGCGAGGAAAATCATTAGTCATCACAAGAACTAGTAACAAATGAAAATAGAATTTAAATATTGAAGATTTACAGGATCTGTAATTACTGTAATTATTGTTGAATTTTACACAGAAAAGCTGTAAACAAAGTTATAGGAGTTTTGGATGGAAAACTAAAAATAGGGATGGAATAGTTAGTCAATTTTGGCACGTTACAGCCTGCACACAAGTCTTAGGAACTGTCAAGTGTCAACAATATACTTTCTTCAGAATTTTTGAACAACCCAAATTCACAATCCACACATACCATTCGGCTCTCTTTTATTTCCAAATTAGGATAAAATAAAAAGATACATCAATTTTCTTATTTTATTTACCTACTTCAAAAATTCCTGATTGCTTATGTTATTTTTATCTCATTCCTAACCTACTTTATTTGTCTCTATCCGAAATCCAGCTTCAAATGTTACGAGTAATCTGTGTATCGAGGTGTCTACACTCACCTTCTCTTCAGTTTACATACTTTATTTTGCTGTGATTCACATTTAATATTAAACTGTTACCGATGCGATCAAGAAAATTGAACTCCAAGATTTATTTATTTAAAAATGTATACTGCTCAGTTTTTGCATTCGCTCCGACCTAACCTTTTAGAAATACGATTTTTTTAAAATCAGCTGTTAAAATCTACACAATGGCTTTGTGCAATTGTGAAGTATAATAGCAAGGTTATTAAAGAGGAATTGCTTTAGTGAACCTTTATCGATGTCAATACTGAAGTTTTAACATTTACTGTTCAATTAAAGTAGGTACCTATGTAAATATCTCAAAAAAATGTTGCATTATATAGTCATGTAATGTTATTTCGGCTTGAGACGAAACTGCAATATCTGAAACGTTGCTGAGTAGTTTTAATTCTTTCAATATCTCATAGAAACGAATAATGCAAAACTCGAATAATTGAGAACCAATCGAATTATTGAAACTGAAGCTAAAGTATTATGCCCACTAATCCATAAACTACATACATATAACTTTATCGCAACCGTATACGTTTAGTTGGCCGAACTGATTGGACTAACTCTCAAAATGCATTAATTTATTGAATTATCCATTCGTTCCTATTCTGAGGGTCACTGGGGCCGTCTCATATTGAATTTTTGGTTTGGTATTCTTCTGAAAATTAAAAAAATTTGCAGAAATTAACTTATAATAAGATTGCAACGACTAGGTATTTAGCCTACGGATAGGCTAAATTAGTTAGAAATAAATAAAATTAACAACAGATCGATGAATTTATCCTATTTTAATTCACCACAACATGTTCTTCAAGCGTTCATCATATACCCACTCAAAATAACAAATTTTTATCCATATTTTACAAGTATTCGCCCGATGCAACGCCCGCGCTGGGGCAATTTTTGTTATTTTATCGCAAACCTCGTGTTGTTTTTACGAGAGTGTTTTTGAATATAAGTAAATGCGGAATGAATATTTGTTAAGCAAATACGACCGATGCTCGTAACCAAAAAAGTTCCCCAGGGCACCATTTTGATTCGCTTGATAATGCTGCCTATGCTTTTTGTTCCGAGGAAAGTAATCTAGCAAGAGTTTCCGTTGGTATTTATTTTGTATGGCTGGTCATAGCCTCTCTCATCCACTTGTTCATTACCCGAAGGTTAGGGTTTTCTTTTTTTCGGCAACAAAAATATTTAATTAAAAGGCCGGTGTTTAAGTGGTATCATACGGTAATCAATTTGCATACAGGATGACGGTTAAAATGCATTAAGCCTGGTCCCTCAGGAAGTCAAAAGCTCCCCCATCATGTAATGCAGTCAAAAACGCTGTCGACACATTAGATAGCAGCGCGGAATTTACAGAAAGTTTCTGTTAGCCGGTTTCCAAAAATGCCCTTCCTAACAATTATGCAATCAATCTAAAAACGATTCTACTAATTCCAACGCAACTCTATCATCGAGTTCGTCAAGAACCTACTTCAAAAGGTTTATTTTGGAATGCCGCTGTTTTATGTGCATTTGCTTATTCGCTCGTGGCTAACACACTATTTAGCTTTCGGTATAGAATGAAATTTATTTTTTCCGTTTTTATTTCAAACATTGCGAGGCGCTGGAAAACAGGGAATATGTAGATGCGACCGAGTATAGGAGCATATAAGCAGGCTAGCGATGAAGCTCATGAAGATATATTTTCAGTTCTCGATTACAGTCTTTTTCTGTATAAGGTAATATTATAAGATAGACATATCTTGCTTGTGAATATAAAAACCAAAATTGCTTATAACGAAATACATTGATCAGCGTAAACAAGAATTATTGGATATAACACAAAACACATTATGCAGAAAGGAAAACAGAACACACAAACCGACGAAACAAATTTAGGGTCGTCGCGCTGTTTCGGTTATGGGGGTTGGATAGGGTAGGAACGTGTAATAATACAGAATAAATAGTGGAAGCGAAAACTTTTGTTTAGATTACTTTTGCTAGCAAAAAGCATATTGTATTATCAAACGAATCAAAATAATGCCGAGGGGTATGTTTTCCGTGCGCGCTCCGTTTCGTATTTGCTCAGCAAATATTCATACAGCACCAACCATTTTAGAGGAAAACATGTAGCTGAATACTGAGCAAAGTATAGTATTTTATGGAGACCAACAGGGTAACGATTTGAATAGAAGTTACCTATAACTCCAAAATCTGCAGTAACCGTTAGGGGCCAATGTTGGTCTTAGGTACTGATAAAGATTCAAAATGAAAATGCACACAAGTTGCGAGTAATTTTATTTTCGGGCTGTATTCATGAACTTTTATTGGCTCAACTTTCAAAAATTACCGCAAGGCATTTTTTAGAAACTCGAAAAAATCATTGTTATGAAATATTTTGTTTTTTATTATGAAGGAATTTACCGAGAAATTAACTTTTCAATACGTCGACAATTTATTATGCCTGATTTCTAGTAACTGTTGGCGAGCTTTACTCTGACTGCTTTGATGCTCTTCTGGGGCCTAAGGTCTTGTAGCGTAAACTCTATATTTGATTCTCCTCCCAAGAAAGATATGCATAAGCGTAGCGTCTGCGTGCGAATAACTTTGTCAGACCCTACGATTAAGTAAATTTTCGTTCAACCACTATCTCACATTGGCAGTATTATGCATGAGTGCTTAACCAAGTTGTGATAGAAAATTTAAGCGATAATCAAGAGGATGCTGACCAAGGTTGGTTGGTTGGTTGTAGGGAGAATCTAGGCGCTATGGCCTTCCATGTACTACAGCCTGTTGGCTTATTATGCACCCCAATTTCATTCTTGCCCTACAAGAGTCCTGTTCCCTGAATCAGGGCTAATAGACCTTGCACAAGATTTTCAGGCAGTAGTCTGTATTGCTCCGAAGAGTCTGCATCTTTTGTGTGATATACGATGTGGGAAGCTGTTTCTTCTTCCTCTCCACATAGTTTGCATTCAGTGGGTCCATTGGGTATCCCTATCCTGTGCTGATGTGTCCTATCAATAGCCCTATCACTTGTCTCATCTGTGTGCGCGTATGTCCAAGCACGTCACTTTACCACTCGAATCGATATTCCAAAACTGTGCCTGGGGCCTATAAATAGCGTTGCAGCTCCAGCTCTCGCCAGTCCATCTGCTTTTCCGTTGCCCTCTTTCCCTGAGTGGCCTGGAACCCATAGGAGTCCAACCTCGTTTTCATTATGTCAGTGAGGCAATCCATCGTCATTCGGAAAGTGATGCGATAGGAATCTAGCGCTTTCAGTGCTGCTTTATGCTGCTACATTTTGATTTTTACATTCTCGCGTAATGCTTTGTTGGATGCACTTCTGCTTGATATATATTCTCCAGTAATATATGCTGAAATTCATCTTGGGTCGCTTCCCATATATCCCAGTCCCCACTCCGTTTGCGGTTTTTGAGCCGTCGGTGTATCGAACCCGTCCATCAAGCAACAGAGGAAGCGTTTAAAAATGCTTCTGAAGAGTATTCTGTCTTAGACATAGGTACTCAATTATCCAAAGTCGATTATCTTAAAAATAACCGAAGAAAACTGAAAATTATCGCCAAATTTAATAATCGTTTATATTTCAAAAAGGACTGATTCTACATCTGTCGATAATATTGACAATATCTGGAAATATTTCTAAGAGGCATCTTTTTTTGATGTTCAAAATTTTTCCCAGATTTCCGTTCATTTGTGATGAAAAGATTCAGTGCCATCAAAAAAAAAACAATGTTGATGATGCTGATGATGAAGTTACCTATCATTCCGCACTTAAATCTGAACCAAATTTAGCTCCTCCGTTCCGCTACTTGATGTGAGTTTTCGGTAGTTCAATAATGGGGATTGTGTTTATTGAATGTTCCACAACTGGTAAAACAAGTTTCATCTGTTAACACATTTTTTCGTAGAAATGATCCGGATCCTCTTGACATTGGTCTGAAACACATTGGCAGAGTCTTTAATCGTAGTCGTTTTGATTAGGTTTTTGCACAATCGTTCGTTTTAATGGATGATAGTTATTTCGATGTGAATAGATGATTTGGTGAGTTCAATGTCTCGATCTTCTGATGTTTCCGGATTATCTTTTATCGTGGAACGGTCATTAATCGCTCACCGTTTAATCGATATTTCTTATATCTTCCACTGTCATAGGTTGCAAACTTTTTGCACAACCCGCGTGTGGATAAATTTAGCTGGTGTAGGCACCGTGGTGGAATGATAGAAAGAGCAGTGTTGTTGAATTAAACAGGGTTTGGCACTAGCATGCATTAGTGAATCGTTAAATCATCGCATCCGTAGCATTGCAACATTTTGGTCAATTTAGTCACACGCGGTATGTGACTGAAAATTGTTCGGTGAGGCTGCTGTCTCTCAGTCATGATCGAAATACAAATCAGCTATTTCAATATCGCTTAGAAAAACCAAAAACTATTCATTAACTGAAAAGATCTTCAATAAATTCGTATACCTCGTATGTTTTGTTGCTAGGTACTGAAAGATTTTCAGAAATATCTTTCTTCTCAAAAAGTGCATCCGGACATAGGTGATGGTTCATTGCCCTCTCCCCCCCCCACACACCGGTTTTCCAATAAGTTCAATTTTTTAGCACCCTTTTGCACCCACCTAGCACCTAACTTACAGAGCTAGCACCACAATCCCCAGCGAGTTATAGCTAATTTTTACCGGAAAGGGGGGGGGGAGCTAATGTAACGCGAGCCCCCCCGTTTGTATATTTCGTTGAAACTTTAGCACTGTCTACTATACACCTAGCACTACCTAGCACCAACGGTTAGAATATCAAACCTACCAAAGTTTCATTAATATCGATTAAAAAAATCAAAAAATGGCAGCTCGAAAATAATGTCGTGGGCACCTATTTATAAGACATACCTACTGTAACATTGCAAATGTCACTTGCCTATTTTTAATATAAGTAATTTTTACATTTTAAATTTTATATAATTATTCAGCCATAAGGCGGCATCTATTGCCGGCTGAATGTATTATTTTATAGGCGACCTCGAGAAGGAAGTAGGCGTTTTCTTCTGTACTACCTAGATCTACTCGACCCCAATACTTCGTTGCTCTTTAACCTCGTTAATAGTTTTCGAACGTAGTAGTTTTTATATATCTGAGAGTCGACAGATTGACAGTGTTTTCCTTCAAAAGTGTCAAGTGATTTCTATTTATTCTGGAAGAGAAAATTGAAGAGTCCCTTATCTACTCTTGCCGTTGCCTTGAAGAGGTCCGAGTGTGGCCTAGGGGGTTAGTCACCTTCCTCAAGTCAAATTATCGTTCCCGTGGAAAAAGTACCTTATTGGCCTTCAGGCATTACCTTATCTTAGTGAAATAAAGTTGTGTAAGGCAGTAATTTATTGATGACCGGAAAAATTTAATTAAAAAGTCTCGTGATTACCGTTTTATTTAGGTTTGAATTTCGAATCCCACGTGGTGAGTTTCTTTAATTTTTTTTTTTGAGTGATATTTGTTCATGAAATGTCTCTATTACTTAAGCTTCTATCGTGGGCCTATTTTTACCGGAGACCTGTATTTTCCGAGAAGCTGTTTTTCTCAAGGTATCCATTGTCAACAAGCCTCATCTCTGGGCATAGAGCTCTTGAGTTTTTCACGTATCGATTCCTGTACCTCTACCTTTGACGAACAAAACTGAACTTCTAGCCTCTATCTTCCAGGCTAAAATATACGACTTCCAGTGTCCAAAGACTGGATGGCTACCGACTACTGTTATCTACCTTTTTGGTGGAATTGAGGCTTGTATAGAGTTTCAATTATAACTTTTACTACCTTTTTCTATGAAATCTATTTCATTATCATTTATCAATTACCATATTTGATTGAATTTTTACCGACATTACCTTTAAATTCTAGAGTTTTTATTTTCATTCATTATTCTTGACACCAGAGAGAACTCTAGTTTTTAATTTTTGTTTTGCCGTATTTACTATAGATTCTTTTTTTACCTAACTTTTAGTACCCTCATAATTGACTAATGTACCTATCTTTTATCTTTTATTAATCATAATCATTAATCTGAACTGAGGTCAAGGTTGGACAACATGCTCTGAATTAAAACTTATGGAGTACGTATCTATAACGAGGTTGTAGTGCTAGCTCTGTGAGTTGGGTGCTAGGTAGTGCTAGGTAGGTGCAAAAGGGTGCTAAAAATTGAACCTATTGGGGGGGGGGGGCAATGTAACGGACCCGGCATAATGATTTCAATTTTAATACTCATCAAAAGTGTCCTCTCACAGAATAATATCTCAATATTTTATGAGATATAAGAACAAAAATTAAATTTGGCGATTTTCAGTTTTTTTTTCAATTATGGTAAAAATAAATAATTTTTATTGAAATTCATGGCAGATTCTAAATCAGCATAAAAGTTAGCAGACTTTTTACTGTGCTTGTCAGTCCCGGGTCTCGAACTTTCTCAATTTCTTTACCGTCTAATTCATAAGTTATGGTCCTGAACAGAAAGGCTCCCACATTATTTGGTAATGAACATGTTCCTGTCGTCCCACCACCTGATGTGATTGTCCTGCCTAAAGTTGGCTTCAATGTACAGCTCAGCTTGATGTCCATAAAGACATCTTACTGGTTGATAAGTATCTCGTGCCATTCTTCTCGAGAAATGGATTGTTGACCGGGTGAAATATTTGAAGTTTTTCTGATACGAAAACCATATGTGTGCGATAGAGAGTGTAAATAAATCAGACTCTAGTGTGTGAGTGACTGTTTCGTCGGTAGCTGACTAAAGACTGAAGATGGGTTAAAGTATTCACTAATAATACGATGATCACGTAAATACAGATATGTCGCTGGAAAAATTTAAAAGCCTCTGTTCAGAGTGTTGGAAAGATAAATATGGATTTCTGGTTATTGTTAAGGATTGTGATATATGTAAAGGGCGGTACAGGAGCAAGTTTGATGCTTTCATAATTCCCTAGGTGATGACACTAGTTTCATTATTACTAAAGACATTATCGCACACAGAACTGTCTCAAGAAGCTGTCTCTATAGACAGACCTATCCCAAAAAGCTGTCTGTGTAGACAGACCTGTCTCGAAAAGCTGTCGGTGTAGACAGACCTGTCTCGAAAAGCTATCTCCATAGACAGACCTGTATCAAATTAGTTGTTGCGATGACTCCGCCTGTTTTGAGTAAAGTTGACAGAGATATCAAGAAGCGAATTAATACTGTTCCTAGAAACATACGGAAAAAATATTTGTCTCTGAAGCTGAAGAAAAGTAATGAAGATGAAGCATTGGATAGACTTTCAAACCCCAGAACCGCTCCTCTAAACATGTAGAAAAATCTAAGAAGCAACCAAAAAATCTTGAGATGAAACCAGAAATATTACAAGCTGTCTGGAATAGTACATGATAAGTTAGAAACAAAGATATTTCAACCATAAAGAAAAATATATCATTCATCTTTGCAGCAAGTTTTACAACATGGCATAAAATTAGAAAAAAATTTATCGCATTCTCACTTTCAATCAATTTCCCTGGCTCAAAGTTTAGATTGACCTAAACACAGCGGAACGGAATGCTGCTCCCAATAGGTTTGAGAAAGATTTTTTCAAACTTATGAATAACGCTGTGTTTGGGAAAACCATGGAAAACGTGGAAAAAGGTGTAGACATCAAGCTGATTACCCATTGGGAAAATATTGGTAGGAAACTGGGGGCAAAGCATGGATTTCGAAACCACACTTCAAAGACGTCACTATTTTTGGTGAAAATTTAGTTGCTATTCATATGGCTGAACAGAAAGTCAAATATGATAAAGCTACTTATAGGGATTTACCATCTTGGATATATCCAACACTATTATATGGATGGTTGCGTGGAAGAGCATTCATTTGAACGTCGCCATCATTTACCAAAAACTTTTTGTGTAATCATTTTTATCCAGAATAAAAACATTATATATTGTATTGTATTGTATTGTATTGTATTATATTATACAAAATTAAAAAGGATCCACCTGGATTTTCTCGAAAATTATCAGGAAATTAAAAAAACGCCGAAACACGTCGATTTTGTTTGCAAGGGGGACACTTTTTGGCTATTTCAAAATTTTCCTAGATTGCACCCCCTTACCGGGGTGAGTTGCACCCTCAAAAGTTGAATAGGGAAACTGGGTCGAGTGGTACCTTGTTTAAGAGGTATTTGAGATGACTTCACAGATCTGTAATTTTTTTCAAAATCTGACTTTTAGTTTTCAAGATATTCGCCTCGGAAGTTGCCATGGGGCCAAAAGAGAACGTGTGTTTCGCGAAAATATGAAAAATGGGTCATGTTTGAAAGGTTGTTCAAAAGGTTCAAACTAACAAAGAAACAAAGGTTCAAAATAAAAAAAAATTGACGTGTTTCAGGAATTTCAATTTTTTCTTGTAGAAATGTACGAAAAACACTTTCTCTTTTCGCCGCATAGCAGCTTCCGAGGCGAATATCTTCAAAACTAGTAGTCAGATTTCGAAATAAATTACAGATCTGTAAAGTCATCTCAAATACCTCTCAAACAAGGTACCACTCGACCCATTTTCCCTATTCAACTTTTGAGGGTGCAACTCACCCCGGTAAGGGGGTGCAATCTAGGAAAATTTTGAAATAGCCAAAAAGTGTCCCCCTTGCAAACAAAATCGACGTGTTTCGGCGTTTTTTTAATTTCCTGATAATTTTCGAGAAAATCTAGGTGGATCCTGTTTAATTTTCCACTCGTATATGATTTTGCTGTCTCTATAGACAGACCTGTCGCAAAAAGCTTTCTGTGTAGATGGACCTATCCCAAAAAGCTGTCTGTGTAGACAGACCTGTCTCGAAAAGCTGTCTCTATAGATAGACCTGTATCAAATTAGTTGTTGCACAAACCCCAGAACCGGTCCTCTAAATAAACTTGTAGAAAAATCCAAGAAGCAATCAAAAAATGTTGAGATGGAACCAAAAAAACTACAAGCTAAGTCTGAAATAGTACATGCTAACTTAGGAACAAAGATATTTCAACCATTTAAAGGAAAAGTATGTGGTGATGATGATGATGAAGTGTTTGTTGATAACCCATTAGACGATTTACAACAATCAGAGAACAGACTCCGAGTTATGTAGAATCTATGAAACAATATCTAGAGATTGCTCAAGACTATGTTCTTAACCCTGCAGCGGTGGCGCCCAGTCTCTCGTGCCCGGGCGCCATAACCCAATCCATAAAAAGAGTGGGGATTAATTTGCATTCTTCGCCGTTCCAGTACCTTCCTATAATGTAGTGTACTATTGAACGTCATTAATGTTGCGTGCCAAATATAATCAGCATGAAATTCTCTAAAATTTTCCGAATTTAACAATTAACTGACCCTTATATTAACCAAAATCTCAATGGTGAGGGTATAGATTGAGAAACGCTATGTGGCAGAAATCATCATCATCATATGCGATCACTCGATATCGAGTATGATTATCTTCTGGTTTTCTATTCTATGCTTATTGTCGTTGATTAAGCGTTTTCTGATGGCTATATAAACCAATTCTGGAGCCGCAAATTCTTCCACAGTCTTGGCACACCCAGCCTCTAGCAGTATTGTCTCTTCCTCTGTTCTCTCGCTCCTTCCTGCGGTCCCTCCTTTCGGTCTCGTGTCTGCGCCGCTGTTCTTCAAAAGTTTGTGATCCGTCGTGGACTACTCGACGCCATGAAGGCCTATCATTTGCCATGGTCTCTCAGTTGCTGGTATCGATGCGGCACTTTGTCATTGCCTTGATTTCGTGTTCGCTGTTTCAGTTGACTGTAAGATTATTATGAGAGACGCGTTCGGACATGCGGACGAGGTGACCTGTCCAGTGAAGTTGGTGGACGAGGTGACCTGTCCAGCAAAGTTGGTGCTTAATGATAAGGACTTCCATGCTAGTTGTTTTGGCCTCCTCTAAAACAATAATGTTCGTCCATCGGTCTTGCCACTTGATCCGTAGGATCCTTCTAAGGCAGTGCTGGTGGTATTTTCCTAGGCTTTTTATGTTACTACTGTAAGTGGTCCTTGTTTCGCAGCCATATGTAAGTATTGATATTACAACTGCATTGTAGACACGAAGTTTGGTCTCATCGCTGATGTCGTGATTGTTGAAGACTCTCTCTAGAAGTCGCCCGATTCTCTTGTAGAAACGTTAAATGCATTGATAATTGCCTGAAGATTTTCCTCTGAATTAATCATCACGACGTTATCATCCGCTTATTGAAGTTCAATTATCGATGTCGTCGATACTTTCGTATTGTGTCGTAATCTGTTTAGGTTGAATAAGCCATGCTAGTTGCTTTGGCCTCCTCTAAAACATTAATGTTCGTTCGTCGGTCCTGTCATTTAATCGGAAGAATCTTTCTTAGGCAGTGCTGGTGGTATTTTTCTAGGCTTCTTATGTGTCTTCTGTAGGTAGTCCTTTGTTTCGCAGCTATATGTAAGTGTTGATATTACAACTGCATTGTAGACGCAAAGTTTGGTCTCAGAGCTGATGTCGTGATTGTTGAAGACTCTCTCTAGAAGTCGTCCGAACGCCGCGCTAGCACACTTCCAGCGATGTTGGGTTTCAGCGTCAATGGTTTGATTCGCTGAGAGATGACTCTCAAGGTATGGATAGTGTTATGGCAAAAAATGGTCATTTATAGTTATAGTGGATGAAGATAGTGAGGTTTAGGACAAAAATCAAACTTCTGGATTAAAAATTCGCCGACGTTTCGGCCTTATATTAGGCCTTCTTCAGGGCTGAAAGAATAATACACATTATTATTTCCTATCTGCATCCTGAAACATCGCTTTCGACTACAGTAACGATTAAAAAAAAATTGACAATTAGAAAACTAGACAGTTGCAAAAAAAATTTTTTTTTTTTCGAAAAATTCAAAAATTTTTTCCTTTCCTATCATTCAACATTCAAAAAACAAAAACAAAATAAATATAAGAAACAATAAAAGTACAAACAAACATCAAAATCTTAAACAACACAAAAGTTAATTAGACTACAGGTAACGAAATATGAAAAGTTCGATGGTTATTCCAGATCTCGACACTGTTATTTCTATATTGAAACATGAAAATATTCTGATTTAGCAGGGTAGAGAAGCAACCGAATAAATTGTAATCGATTTGGTAGTCGAAATTTCAAACTTTTTACTTAATTTTTTAGTGACATACCTCTTCTTCAAATCAGGAGCTTTCGTGAACACTTAACTCTAAAAACTCCACATTGTACATAATCATTTGTGACATGATTGAAACAAAACAACACAGACTTAAATTGCGGGAAGAGATTTTGACGACACACTAGCAAACAAATTCAACTGGTGTGATATGGTTCCGTTTAATATTTGTGTGGTTTGTAATTTCCATAAAAAGTTTAAAATTTGTTGGCACTTTTTCTATTTTATAATGCATGTTTTATGCGGTATTATTATTATTATTATTATTATTATTATTATTATTATTTTTTTCCTTTCTCCGGTCATTTACTGTATGTTGCTGTTTATCACATCCCATTGGTAATTAAGTAAATTCTATTAAGTTGTTGTCATTGTTTTATTTTTGTATTGATTCAACAGGTGGTTATAATGAATACTGAGTCCCTGTGTATCAGTTCTATGATTTATTGTGTCATGTAATGTTATCTGAATCATTTCACTTATGCATCTTTTTCGGTACACGTTCTCACTATCCAAGATTGACGTATTGGAAAAATTAAAATTATGGCCTGTGTTAAAATGATGGCTAGAAAGGGCAGTTTTCTCATTTTTGTCTCTATTGTATTCTCTGCAGTCATACATATGTTGTTTTACCCTAGCTTTCAAATATTGTTTTGTGGTTCCGACGTAGCATTTTTCACAGTTGAGACAAGGAATCTTGTATACTAAATTAGAGCGCTGTTCATTTGGGGTTTGGTCTTTTAATTTGGAAAATAGGCTTGCAGTTGTTTTAGTGTTGTAGAAAGCTAGTTTGCATTGAGGTGCTTTTTTGCTTATGGTATGCTACCTGATTTTTGTAAAGGAGATATATGAAACGCCCTTGCGAACACTTTTTGATTCACAGAAGTGCGTCTTTTGTCAGAAGCGATCACAGAATCAGAAAATATGCCAAGTCATGACTAATAATTTGCAAGAAAAAATAAGAATGATATCACGAAGCAACCCTGTGTTTTTTGTGAGAACTGGAGACAACGACTTATTGCATCGGAAATAAAATGTCATGCCGCTTGCGTTTCAACGGAGTTATGAAATCTCTACAAAAAATCGGTTGGAAATACTAAGATTAAAAAAACAGACAATGAGGCATTAGGAAATGTTTTTGAGGAAATGGAGAGGGGTTTGGAAAAAGGTAAAAGATACACCACAAAATCAATTGGCAAAAGATATCGTGAAATTAGTGGCATTGACCCATTGACGATATGAGAGAGAAACAAATAGTGAAAAAAATGAAATACCATTTAGGGGATGGTATTGAATCAGTAAGGTCTCCTAGACGAAACGAGCCCACAATATTTTTAGAGAAGTTTTCGAAAGAACATGCAATTGAAACAATTGTGCATAACCACGACGAATTGGACGCTTCCAGTTTCAGTTTTGGTGCATCAGAGCAACACATTCTAGTAAAAATCTGCCAAACTATCCGAAGTGAGATAAACAAGATGTCATCTGAGTCCGCTTTAAAAAAAAATGAATGTTAGAGACTACAAAATAGTATATTGTGTAGTTAGGTGGAAAAGTGACACATTCTCGGTCGACGGTGTAAGCAAACACCGAAGGCTGAGAATGTGCTTTTCCACCGAAATACACATACTATTTTTTCTGCGATCGGTTAAATATCTGTTAAATGGTTCTTTTTGTTCCAATTATTCAGTAGTACGAGAATCAGTTTCCCGGAAAAGTGATTCCCGTATTGTTATTCATTGATTCCCTAGCAACTATTGAAACATAATTAAAATACCAGAATCTTGAGTTTTGCGGCCTGTCAACCGGTCAAAAATGCTGACATTTCTTCTATGCATTTCTTGTCAATCGCAGAAAAAGTATATTCCTAAAAGCTTATACTATCTTGTTAACCTTATTGTCCGCAATGAAATTGAGAATGAAACGGAGATTGAAACTCTAAGTATATTATTTTCGCCTGCTCGAAGGAAAAAATTAAAACTCCAAAGCACTCTGGCTTAGGACTTTTGGTTCATCAGGAAACAAGGTCATTGAAGCAATACACGCTTGCGGTGATTCAACTTCATACGTCGATACTCTTAGAGTAGGTACGTAACAGAATCAAGGAGAAATTCAACTGTTCTTGGAGAATGAATATGTGACCATACCCAGACAATTGGTACCTGATAGATTCGTTCAATTTGCCGCTGACAACATTGACATTTTGGAAGAGATTTTGGACAAAACCCCTACTTTCCACGGAACCCACAAGGCTGCCTTCCAGAGAGGACCATTTAATGAAAAAATACCTGGGCAATTTAAATTTTTGCCGTATAATCAGAAGCTTGCAATACCTAATGGCTTTCATTCCCTCAACAAAATTCCCTTTGACAAATCAAAAAGAAAAGTACAACCTGAGGAAAATAAACTGGTCATCATAGAGAAGGGCGAAAACCTCAATAATAACGTGAGGTATCGTAATATGGCGTGGTGTATTTTTGTATTTATTTTTTTACGGATATGCGCACTTGCAAGGAAATGTCCTATCACGCTCGAGAAGCGGCAAGTGCGCGGAAATGTCGGTGTATGTTGGTCTTGAAACGGTTCAGGTTGTAACCTGCAGGGAAAACCGTCGCAGGGAGTTTATTCCACAGCGATGCTGTTCTCCAGAGATATGAATTCTCCAGAGATATGAATTCTTATAGAATGAGGGACTCTAGTAGCGATCAAACCATTATTCCGCAGGGGTCAGGATTTCATAAACTGATTTTGGAGGGTGAATCACATGTAACAACCTTTGGCTACTTACCTGTACTACCCCATGTCTCGTCAGAATATGATACCGTTTGGACTGTTATTGTAAAGTGCAGTGAAATTGCTAAGAAGCTAAATAACAGATACCTACACTGTTCTGACATTTGATCAAGCGTTCGATTATAGAGCTAAATAGCTCCAGTGGTTCTAGCCGGAAGACACAAAGAATGTAATTATTCGTCTAGGTGGATTCCACATTGTTATTAACTTCCTCAAAATAATCGGTAATAACCTACTCATTATTACTATGACTACATAAAGACACAGCACAACAGAATACTGTATGTGTTAATATTTTGATAAAAGATAAGCCAAAAAACTCTTAATTTAACACTATTCCGTCATTCTTATAGTCGTGCCTAAAGCGTATTCAGTTTAATGTGAAATGGCCGTTACAAAAAAAATCGACCGTAACAACATCGCCATCAGTAGAGTCGATTTTCGGTTGCCTTTGGCCAAAGACAATACTTTGGCTTGGCATAGGACTCTCGCGCTTCCTCGCATCTCCGCGCTCGCGGCTGTCCGTCGCGACATGCCGTTCGATTTATTTAATTTTCTTCTAAACTAATTGTCCAATCAAAATTTTGAAAAAACCAACATGTTCTCTGATGTTTGGTCTATAACGTTTATAGAAACCCTTTTTTTGATAGACCCAATACTTTTCGAGGTGGAGCGAGTTAAAGGATTTCAAAAATATGGGTTTTCAGGGCAAGCGATTTTGTGTGAAGGCGCTCCATATACAACAATGGTGCAACGTATTTATATAAATTAAAAAAAAATCTTTCTAATGTCCGGATTGATATGCAAATTTCAGAAATTAATTCTCTGAAATCTTAGATCCGAAAAATGATGAAAAAACCTCCCCACCACTCCCCTCCCACTACGATTTTTTGACGACCAGGTGATTTTGCATTGCAACGGTGTTAGGAATAATAAAAAATAGGTTTTACATTTTAGCAACAAAGTTCCGACGAAAATCTGTTCTAGAAGCCTTTTGCCAGTCCATTTACTCTACTAGAATATCTTTCCCTGAATCATCACGACGTTTTCATCCGCATATTGAAGTTCAATTATCGATGTCGTCGATACTTTCGTATTGCGTCGTAATCTGTTTAGGTTGAATAAGCCGCCATCAAGCCTGTACAGGATTTCCACTTCTGACGGCAGGTGAACCTCATCTCGTGCAAGTAATAATTTAGTACCAAAAAAAAAAAATATTTATTCAACTTTCTTGCCTCTAATTTCATCATTATCCTTTTCAATTAGGCTCGCAAATATAGTTCCTATCGCTTTTTCGGGTATTAGCGAACTCTCAGCACTTGTTAAACAACTGCAAACTCTACAGAATTTCTGTTCGTCACAGTCGATCTTGTTTTTGCTTTATTCTCTTTAGGTAAAGTTTTTTTCATCGCATACTCATTATCGATACTCTATAAACGATCGGGAATGTGTTTTTGGTGGCGTTGTTATTCATGTTGAAACATATTTATGTTTATTAGCACGAATGTTGTTTGAGAAAACATATACCTCTACGGTGCACATTAATTTCACTTTTAACCGCATACAAATTGGGTAAATGCAGAAACTTTGCTTGACAAAAATATTTGTTTATTCGCAAAAACAAACGCCTTAATTTAAATTGTTTGTTTTTCATTTTATTTTCAATTTACTACACAAATACAATAAAATAAAGGTAAACAACAAAGTTGCGACAGTGGCCACAATTTTACCAGCTGATCCAGAAAATAATTTTTCTCCGGGGGTTCCAAAAATGGGCGTACAATTTTCAAGTTTTGTTTCTCTTTCCCCTCAGCGACTGTAGGGAAATAATTTGCGTTGTTAAAAATTTAAATATCACAATTTTTTTTTTTAACCAATTATTGTTTTTTCAGGCCCAAGAGTGGTTCGATGCTTTTGTACAGTAGGAAAAAAGTACGTTATCGTCGAGATGGATATTGCTGGAAAAAAAGAAAAGATGGCAAAACTACAAGAGAAGATCACATGAAGTTGAAGGTTCAGGGAACAGAGGTAAATTTTTATAATTTATTTCATAAATTTTCCCCAACAACACATCATGTGAAGTGGGTAGTTACCTAATTGAATTTATCGCCTTTCCGATTGCCTGAATATATTCCCAGGAAATAAAATAAATTTTCCCGGCCACCGACCATTTCCACTCGTTTCATTCAGAAAAAAGTTACGGGCCGAGCGAAGAGAAGGGCGTGTAAAGCGAAAAATAATATTTGTTTCGCCCGCGAAACTAAATCCGGTTTATTTCCTTTTTTCGTGGCTCGGCGCCGTTAAGACGGGGTAATTGTTTGGGTTAATTAAGCGGCGTTTAAAAAACATTAATCTTAGCTCAAATTGCGCAGATTTCGGATATTACAATGGTTTCAGAAAAAGAAGCGCCACAAAAGGGCGCGAAGCGCGGAAAGACTATTTAAAGGCTTTTTTCCATGCATTAATGTTTAATGGATGAAGATAAAGTGAAACAGGTGATACTTTTTTTCCTTTTTTTAAATGAGCTTAAATAAACTTGACCGTATTAAGGTTAGTGAATTACTTAGAAAACTCTTAAAGTCATGAAACTGCATTAACTTTTTACGAGGGTGTATATGAGTTTTACTATGCACTCGACAAGACAATAATTCTATTTAACTTGCTTAAATTTTAATGGCAACAGTTCAGACTGACAGCAAGGCAGGTTTGGGAATATATTCTTGGGAACATCTTATAAAATTTCAAAGTAGCTACAATTTTATTGATGATATTTATTTTCAAATTCATCTCACAAATTTGTATTCCTAGGTAGTCTAGGAAAATAGTCGAAAAATACATGCATTGCAAAAAAAAAATCCTACCCAAATGAACTTTTCAGGGATGATAGGGGGCGGGTGGGTGATCATAAAACCGGAAATATCAAACATTCACCCCTCTGGCGTTTTGCGCTATAGGGGTTGAAAGTGCGCCATTGGCGATTACTTGGTACCTATTGATTTTACAAAAAAATGTTTCAAATAAAAGATGTGCAACATTATTTCGTCGTTAGTTTCACAAAGTGACGTATCTCAAATCAAAGTTCCCTTGAGATACGTCACTTTGTGAAATTAACGACGATTTGATCTACAATGTTTATCTGAAGACGTTTTTGATTAAGGGCCGTCTGTGGTCATAAGGGCCGTTTGAAATTTTATAATGAAAATGAAAAATTGTAACCAACGTGAAAAAATTTTCTACAACACATACAACATTTTTGCTTTATGAAGTTTTTACTCACCCCCTGCCATTTTTCAATAGGGGTAGTTTAAAGTTTTTTTATTTTTCTACAAAAAAATTTTCTTGATAAAAGTTTTATAAGATTACATTTCCTACAATTTTTTCTTATAAACTTTTTTTAGAACTCACCCCTATTCCAGCGGGGGGACACTTCCTTTGGGAAAATTTTAGTTTTTAGGGGTATATAATATTTTTTTTTTTTTCTTTTCTCGCCTTTAGTGCATATAAAAAGTTGCAATTAACATTGTATTAAAAGGATTTTTTTTCCACCACCTTTTTGTTTTTAGGGGTAGTTCGCCTATTTTTAACTTTACAAAAAAAAATTATAAAGAAAAGGTGTTCAAAAAAATAAAATGAACAAGTATTCTCAATAAATTTTTTTTGTAAAGTTGAAAATAGGCGAACTACCCCTAAAAACAAAAAGGTGGTAGGAAAAAAATCCTTTCAATACAATGTTAATTGCAACTATTTATATACACTAAAGGCGAGAAAAGAAAAAAAAAATTAATATATACCCCTAAAAACTAAAATTTTCCTAAGGGAAGTGTCCCCCCGCTGAATGGGGGTGAGTTCTAAAAAAAGTTTATAAGAAAAAATTGTAGGAAATGTAATCTTATAAAACTTTTATCAAGAAAATTTTTTTGTAGAAAAATAAAAAAACTTTAAACTACCCCTATTGAAAAACGGCAGGGGGTGAGTAAAAACTTCATAAAGCAAAAATGTTGTATGTGTTGTAGAAAATTTTTTCACGTTGGTTACAATTTTTCATTTTCATTATAAAATTTCAAACGGCCCTTATGACCACAGACAGCCCTTAATCAAAAAAGTCTTCAGATAAACATTGTAGATCAAATAATGTTGCACATCTTTTATTTGAAACATTTTTTTGTAAAATCAATAGGTACCAAGTAATCGCCAATGGCGCACTTTCAACCCCTATAGCGCAAAACGCCACAGGGGTAAATGTTTGATATTTTCGGTTTTATGATCACCCACCCGCCCCCTATCATCTCTGAAAAGTTCATTTGGGTAGGAATTTTTTTTTTGAAAATCGACAATTTTCCTAGACTAAGGTAAGTATCAAACAACTTTGAGCCGTCTTGAGAATGATATTAGTAATACTTGAGTTTATAATATCAACATGTACACCTCCTTTTGAACGCTAATTTTTAAGTAAATTTAATATTACCTCGATTTTTTTTCAAAACAGTAAACGGAGGCGTGGTTATTTTTATCTCAACCTAATTATCGGCGTTGTTCGCCCTTAACAAAAGAGTGTGCTAATCTTAATTTCATTATCTTTTAAATTTTCACGGTGCGTGCCCTTTTTTTTGGGGAAACCAAAAGACAAAGTTGGTTTTAATGGCCTCAACTAATTAAAAGAACATTTAGATGAAGTGTGTCTGAACTTTTTGGACTCTTTGTGGGTTTTATTGTTTAACTTTCTAATGGGCCATCTTGTCATTAAATGTTAATTCTTTTAGGACATCCCGGTATTATGGTAACATTTTTATCTCGCTGTCGAACTTAATTAAAACGAATCGAGAAAACATCGTAAAAATCCGTCCAAGTTCTTGGCCAGTTCAAATAAAGTTGCCAACTAACCTGTTCGAAAATAAAACGTGTAAGAGTTTAAATAGAGACCTTTTTCAAAGAGCTCGTCGTGCCATTTTACAACAGAAATTGGAAAAACTGCCCTATCAATTGAATTTGTCTAATGTGAGGCGGCTCCGAATAAAACCTTTTACCACCCTCGGATCCATCTATAAAGATAAAATGTTCCTCTTTAATTCGGTTTAATTCAACTGAGTCTGAATGGTTACATTTTCTCTTGGACTAAAGGTCTAAAGCTCTGAATTCAGTCATTTTGGAGTTCGAGTGGATGGCGGCGAGGATTTCGAATAAGAGCGACGTTATCGAACGCTCTAATTAATGGTAATCTTAAGCGAAAAACTTCAATAAGAGGATTTTTATACACGCCGTTTCGGAACGGGTCGAACAAATTTATGTTATTTTATTAGATCTTTAGAAATTTGTACAGCTCTTCTACCTTCCGGACAGTAAAAAGGGCCCTCTTTTTGCTCAAAACTACTAGAAACTAGAAACATTTTTGTGACATAAAATGTTTGAACAAAATCCTAAAAACTTGTATTCTCTAATGGAAGGCTTATTGCAGTGGCGCACCTCTTTCAAAACCTTTGTGGGTAAAGAAGCTAAATAAAAATTAAAAATATAAGGCCCTACAACTTTCTTGTTAGTTATTAGAGATAATAGAGATACCTAACACCTATTTTTGTATCGGTAAGTTGTGTGGTTTAATAATTTTTAAAAAATATTTGAATCACAATAATGAAGCGTGCCAGGAATTTTTTGATCCTTCCGCATGATCAAACTTTCTTCTAGATTGAAGGCTCTTTGATGATGGCCCTTTTTCTATAAATGGCAATTTATATTTTAAGCTAGGTAATGTCATAAGATTTACTTTATTTAATTACTTTCAAGGGTCTCATGACAAAATAGACGCGTAGCTCACGAGAACTATTGCCTGAAATCAGATCGTCGCCTACGAGTTGAGGTAGGTCAAGGATAATGACGGGTTCATTCAAAACTCTCTAACTTATCCTACTGATATCCTCGGTTCTTTGATCTTTCTTCATCTATTCAAAGAGAAATGTTTGGTAGCTTCATACCTCAGCGCATGGACTAAGGTTTTGGCTAAGGTGCTATGCCCTCTCACTCTTAGCGCTTTTGGAGATTTGTATTTCTTACTCTACTCCATTATTGAAGTACTGGATCATATTTTGTTCAATGAAGTCTTCGGGTGCTCATGACTATACCAACCGGACTTTTTGTAACTAGTGAATTTCTGCACCGTCTCAGATAGGCTTTGCACTATCTTTTCAGCTGGCTCTGATACACTCCACTAAAATACATGTTTCCATACCTCAGTTCTAAGGCGTCTACAACAGCTACGTATCACTATCTTTCATCTCAGGAATACTCTGAAGAATTTCTAGTGCTTTTTCTTATAATGGCACTACCCAAAATTTTGGATTAGGAGCGGTCTCAAGCTATCGCTCATCATGGACCAGGATGTTTCGCCGTCGAAAGCTAGTGGTTTCAGTTGACTGGCATTCACTTTGCCGCCACCTTCGTTATTGGCTTCATCGCGTGTTTTCTCCATCTCCTCCAGTTCTCTACATTTCTGTTCGAATCCTACGGGAACCCTTTCTATTTTGTCTATGACATCTTCTTTGACGGTTTCTATTTCGTCTTAGACGTCTTGTCGAATGTTCGGGAACAATCTTGCGATTCTGCCAATATCTTTCTGTCTTCGTTCTTGCTATTTTTGTAGATTATCTGGAGCACCTTCTTCTTCCTTCTTCTTCTATCTGTCTTCTTGAACTTGCATAACTTTCGGCGGGAACGGTCCTGTTCTCATTGTTTTTCTTTTTGTAGTCTGTCTTCTTCTTCCCATGTTTTTTTTTTCTGTCGGCTGTCTTCTTTCTGATTTTTTTTCTGTCGCTTTCTGCTTTCTTTCAATTTTTTCTTGTCCACAAATTTCAATAAACCGGGCATCTGGTTAATTTGATCATTTATTTCGGCGCTCTCTGGCTGCGTTTTCGCCATATACGGAAATGTTCTTATATTGTTGCGTAACTATGCAGGTTCGCAGAACAGTGCGAGACTATTCCTCCAAACTTAAACAAACTTTGCTGGAAACAATGACATGAAAATCACGACAAAATTAGAACTGTCACAAAACTTCGTATCACTTGTAACATGCTAAATATTACTGTTCTTTTTCCATATAATTGTTTTATAAATTAAATAATCGCCTTCAATGTTGACAGTCTGGTGACAAGCATTAAAAAAAAAGAAGATTTCTGTCGAAAAAAATAATAGCAATAATTAAACTAGAGGGCACGATTTTCTTTTAAGTTTGAAGTACCAGTTTAGTACCAACACTTTCCGTTGGCTTGTTTTTTGAAGGGAGGCTCTGCTTGTTCAGCTTGTCTTTTATTCGTCTCTTTTGAATTTTGCCGTTCGTCCTGATAGGTCGACTCTGGCCTGGGGGCAGCCATCTTCCTCAACTGTGATTACCGTTCTCGTAAAGAAAAATACCTTATCGGCCATCAGGCACTGTTTTAACGAAATAAAGTTGCGTAAGGATATAATCCATTAAATACCGAAACAAAATTGAATCGAAACTCTTGTGATCACCGTTTTATTTGAGTTTGAATTTCCAACTCCCTCGTGGATTTTCCGAGGAGCCGTTTTTCCGAAGAGCCATTTTATCGAAGAGCCGTTTTTCCGAGGAGCCGTTTCTCTCAACGAAGCCATTCCTAACAAGTCCACATTTTTAGAGAACACCATTTTCGTGGAGTGTGGCATAGAGCTTTTGGAGGGATTCCTAGAGGAATCAAGTACCTCCCGTATTGACGCCTGTACCTCCACATTGGACGATACTTGAGAACTTCTAGCCTCTATCTACCTTGATTCAAGGCTAGAATCTGCAACTTCCCTGTGCAACTCCCCTCGTCATGTGACAGAAAATGGATGCCTGGATGGCTACCGTAATCCACTTTTTGATGGAATGGAGGCTTGTAATTTGTATTAAGTTTCATTAATAACTTTTAATATATATTTTTTCTATTAGAATATTTTGGATTAATTTTCTTTGCTTTTCCATCCATAGACGCGTTTCGACCTATATCAGGTCTCATCAGTATGGCTAGGAAAAGCAAAGAAAACCAATCCAAGTTTTGTGCATGTATGCAAAATAGAAGTAGTAAAACGGTCGAAATTTGATCGTGGCGTCAAAAAAAGTCAAGGTTGGACAACATGTTCCAAATTAATTATTGAATAAGTACCTACATCGTCGAAAATTGATCAAATTTCAACTTGGGTCCTATAACTTATATATTTTTTAGGGTTTCTATTGTATCTCCTAACCATTTAACCCAAC
This sequence comes from Ceutorhynchus assimilis, assembly GCA_917834065.1. Lineage (NCBI taxonomy): Eukaryota > Metazoa > Arthropoda > Insecta > Coleoptera > Curculionidae > Ceutorhynchus > Ceutorhynchus assimilis. The sequence continues at coordinate 100,421,434 of OU892277.1, forward strand.
TTTTCATTTTATACAGGTGCAATTTGATTTTACTGAATTTATTATTTTTGCAGAATATCAATACAATAATTTGTAATCATTCATTCTTATTTTTATTAGTTTTCTGAAAAATGTAATTCTTTTATATTTTTACGTGTATTTCGGAATTCCCACACTTCAATATTTTATGTGACTTAATTATTTATTTTATTTTTCAAATTCGAGGCCGCCCTTGCCATTCTGTACTTATTAAACTATTGACCCACCCCCAATAATTATTCGCTGAGCAAACTGAGCAAATTATGGGCCTCCTGTTTATTTGTTAACAAAAGGGGTTACATAAATTGGCGCCTAACGTGGGGCCACGAAACATCACATATTAACATCATTAAAATATTGTACAGTTTGGTATTATCTTTTATCTTTTCTTTTCGCATAACTCAACCACTTGACTTTAGGTATGCCAGTATTACGTAAATTAATCCAAATTAATTTTTAATAATTTACAGAGCAAAATTTAATGAATACTTCCGTCATTTACCTACTGATTCTTGATATTTTCCCTGGAAATTTAGTTTCGCATTTCTTTAATAATCCCGAATTCTAATTTTTTTTTGAAAAACAATAGATAGCGAACAGTACTTCCTAGCGATCCCGGCGAAGGATGGACTGTTCAGGAACACAGCACATCTGCCTACGCGAGATCTTGATTTTTCTCATTTTCCACTCCGAGGAAAATCTTGTCCTTATGCCTATAGTCCCATATAAATGTCCCATTTTCGTCCGTATTTCATAGTAAAGTTTTCTTGCTCCTATTGAATGATTTTAATACCTCAGTGTCATGACATAATTTTTTTTTTGTTTTGTCTAATCAATTTTCCTTTTGTCTTACCGTTTTCGATATGGTATCGACATTTTATCGTGTGTCATGCATTGGATTGCATTGGCATACTATTTTACCGTTGCTTATCGATTTATTTTATTCATTGATGTATATATTTTCAAAAAGTTATCTTTGTATCTTGGTTGATATGGACATTTTGTTTTATACCTTGTCAGTGTCATTGGCTTTAGCTTTACTATCTTTCCTTACCCTTACCGTTATTATCTTCTGTTTTTTTTCAAGACATTACCGTGGTTTACAGAGATTTATCTCTGGAGTGAGTCCTAGTAATCCTCATAGTACCGTACCAATTTCAATAAGTTTCTGCGACTCATCTATCAATTTTGTTACCTTAGGGTTAAATTTCTGTCTGGTAGTTTGCTGAAGTTGCCATATCCTATTTTTTGAATTACCTATTCTGATTATCGCTTATCGTCGATACCTTATGCCGGTGTTCATGATGTAGAATCAGATTTCACCAGCCATTATCGTCATGAATTTTGTTCGGAATTTTTCCCTGTACCTTCATTCATTACTTTTCTTTACCTACTGCTCTATCTTTCTCTATATTTCTATCTTTCTTTGCAAGTTCAGTCAAGTTTTGAGGGACCCTACCGAATTATGACTTTTTATTGATTAAGTTTTGATTATGACCTACCAATTTCTCAATTATGACCTAACAATAATGATTTCCGTAAGGACGAGAGATACACGTTAGATATCAGACTGAAAATACTTGAAAACCGCCTTCAACTCTTTTCCTTTCTGCCTTAACTATTTGTCTATCTTTTCTATGCACTTACCTTACCTAGTTTTTAAGTCTTTTTGAAGGATGGCAGTGTAACATGCTAAATGTTAATGTTTTTCTTTTTTCCATATAATTGTTTTATAAATTAAATTATCACCTTCAATGTTGACAATCTGGTGACTAGCATTAAAAAAAAAAAAAAAGATTTCTATCGAAAATAATAATAGCAATTATTAAACTAGAGGGCATAATTTTCCTTTAAATTTGAAGTACCAGTTTAGTACCAACACTCTCGTGGGTTTTCCGAGGAGCCATTTTTCCGAATAGCCGTTATCCCGGGGAGCCGTTTATAACGTACTTATTTTGGCAATTGCCTAATTATACTGCATACGGCTAGTCAGCATCAGTTCGGCGGCCATGGGTCTATGGGTTCATTGTATACATCTTACCTTTGGGCGCCACCAAGTTAATTGTGACTTAACTAGGAAGATAACCTAATGATGTTTAAACAAAACCTGTGCAATTGGAGAGCTTATCAATAAAACAACTAATTAGGTACAATAATGTATCTGGCTTCTTTATTAAAAAATAATAACAATAATGAATAGGGATAGCCAGGACATCATTATGGCTTGTACAAATTTATAGATATTTAATTATAAAAAAATTAATGTAAATAACGCATATATAAATATGAATTTTAAGTAAACACGACTAAAAACCTTTTGGTATTTACACTTGTGAGTGATAAGAAAACTACAGTATGGGTTACACTTTACCAACAGGCAAATTAAACACAGAAAGATGAAAGTTATTGTTAGGGCAACCTCAGGGTAAAATTCTAGAATTTTATTTAAGGGGCACTTACCGACGTAATTCGGTGTCAGATGATTTATATAAGATTTGCCTAAATAGTAAAGGTGCAACTTACATGTATACAAGTGAAATGTATGTGAAAATCCAGAAGTTTCCAAAGTGAGATTATCTACAGGTTTGGTCTCACTATAGATAGGCTTAGGTATGGTAAGTGAGTCATGAGTCCTATCCACGTTGTATCCGTTCAACGTAGAACTCGACGTGATTCTGCCAGAGTGGCACCAAGAGAGTTGCTGAAGAATGGCTACCAAAGCCCCAACTGAGAGCAATCTAGATCCAGTCTAGAATCTCTCTAAATACAGCTTAGCAACTGTCCAACTATAGTCTGAGACTAGGACCCTATAACGATGTTCGTATAAAAAAACAAATCGAGCCCCAAATATTAGAAATAATCGTACCTCAAATTGAGGGATACTCTAGTCCAAAGGTGAAGTCTTAAACTTTCAAATGCTGCTCGGAACAGTCCTATTAAAAAAATGGAACACGTGTTGTAGGTTAATATTTCCTGAAGAAAATCTCAAACTTACCGAAACAGAATCCAAAAATGACCAAGGGACTACTCTAGACAATTATCAGCAAGAAATTAGTCTAAAACTTGAGCACAAAATTCCAAAAAGTCTCGCCCCAAAAATAATTAGGGCCGAGTCCCGAGACCGGACGACTACTCAGCGTGAGGTCGCAGATCAAAAGGGGCAGATTCTTCATTTAGATTTCGGAAGAAGACTTTCATCTGTCAAACTTCTAATTTTGACATTGAAGAAAATTATAGAAAAGGACGTGTTCAGTTTCACCCCAAAAGTACGAACTGAGAATCGGTTGTGTAAAAAATGACTGGTGAATGTTGAAAAGTGCCTATAAAACATATATCAAAAAGTAGAACAGGTCTAAAGAAAACGCCTAGACAAAACAGCTGTTCAATGACATGATGGAAATGAAAAATCAAAAAGTAAACAACAATTATTTTCATAACCTCAGATTATTTATTTATCAATTAGATTTGCAAACAGAAATGATGAAAAAATCTCTCCTTTTCCTAAGATTCTAATCAATAACAGCGGGCCCTGCCGTACTGAATCAAACCTTCCTAGATCAATCAACAAAACTTGCAAACCTGCACAAAAAAACTTTCAGTAGAAGGCAGTAATCAAGGTAACAAAATCTGGGCACAAAAAAGATAGTTGTTTATTCATTTATTTCATTGTAGCTTTATATGGAATCATATCCAGTATGGCAAAACAAGGTAGCTTATTAGCCAAGAAATTGAAAACGTTACACGTTTTTCTTTGGAGCCGTTTCTCTCAACAAATTTCATTCCCAACAAGCCCGGATTTTTAAAGAACACCATTTTCGTGGAGTGTGGCTTTTGAAGGGATTCCTACAGGAGTCAATTCCCTCACGTATTCACTCCCGTACCTCTACATTTGACGATACTTGAGAACTTCTAACCTCTATCTACCTTGATTCAAGGCTTGAATCTGCAACTTCCATGTACAACTTCCCTCGTTAAGTGACAGAAAATGGATGGCTGGATGGCTACCGTAATCCACCTTTTGTTGGAATGGAGGCTTGTATAAAGTTTCATGAATAACTTTTAATATATATTTTTTTTATTATCTATTTTATGATCAATTAACATAATTGATTGAATTTTTACTGATATAACATTTAAATATTCAAAATTTTGATTTCGCATTCTTGACGCCGAGGTGATGATGGAATAGGTAATTGATTTTCAGGATTTTCGATTTATCGAATTTATTATAGATTTATCTTTACCTAACTTTTAATACTGCCATGTTTCAGGAATGTAAAATGTAAATGTCATAATCATTAATCTGAACTGTGTGTTTCTGAATTTTCACACTTCACTATTTTTTATGATCTAAATATTTATTTTATTTTTCAAATTCAGTGGCGCTCTTGCCATTTTGTACTTATTAAAATATTGACCCACTCCTAATAATTATTCGCTGAGCAAACTGAGCATATTATGGAACTCCTGTTAATTTGTCAACAAAAGGGGTTATACATTCAAATTAACCTCAACTAATCACTGATAAAGTAACTGTTTGAAAGTTGACTCCTTCAGCTTATTCTCCCATTCACAACCCACTCGCTCCAACTAGGCGGACAACTACAGTAGTTCGATCTCAAAGTTTCAGTATATCTACCAGATCTTATAATAAAACGTCTGGTTCAAAATATTTTTAAATTCCAGTGTATCTATGGCTGCTATGTCCACTCTGCTATTCTACCAACGTTTCATCGGCGATGTTATTGGCTCCTTCAGGTAGTATGTCAAATTTTATTACTAAAAAAAAAAAACATTATTAAAATATTCAATGCCTGATTCTGCACTAATACATTTTTCTCCTTAGAATCCGGATATCGTCCTAGTACACTATCTCAACGTACCCTATCCAGATGACAACAAACTTGCCGTTATAACACCCAATTTGGCACTGTGGGCGGACAAAAAAGAATGGACAAAAGATGAACTGGTATCCCAGCTAAAACCGATGTTTTTCAGCGAGGACGAGCCCGATCTCAACAACGAATTAGAAATATCGGTAAGAAAATGTATTACTAGAAATGGCATTAAAATTTTTACGAGTAGATTTGCAGTGTGCTGGCAAGTAAAGTTATTGCTTTTGATTTTATAATATTATTGTGGTTGTAAAAATATGTTTTACGGGTAGTTTTAGAATATTTATGAAGCCAGAAAATATTGACAAAACCAATAGGGGATAAAATTTGAAGATTTTCTTTGATGTTAACGAAAGATAAATGGTTCTTCCGATAAATCTTTATTATGCTAAGTCGAAATGTTCTTCAAACAAATAGATTTGAACGTGCGAATTTTGATTCATTAGATGTGATTCTATCTATTTGAATCCTGTAGTTAGAAAAAAACGCACTGTGCTGCGTCATTTCACACGTGTCTCAATTTGCGCCTTGCCTTAATGCGTGAGCCACACGCTAAGAAATAAAAATATTCGTTATGTAAAAAACCTTTTAAATGGGTCTATTATTAGGGTAGGTAATTAAAGCTACATTTTTTACAATATTTGTTATACGCCCCTCAGAGACCTGGGTAACATGTCCAAATGGTATAAAACCTAAGATATATTGGCGACCTTCATTATATACTGTGAGTCATCGGAAATATAAAAAATGAGAGCTTTTGCATTATTAAGTATTTGTGATTATCCACCTTATGTTTTCTTTTGAAAATGTTTCAAAAATTCACCGTTTCTCATTATGATTTCAATAAAGTTTCACGCTTTGGACATTTTCCTTCTTGTTTATACAAATTTTCTAATATTTATGTTAATAAGACTATTTGCAACGCCATGATCCCAAATGCCAAAACTATAGCTCTGGCCAATTCTCTCACTCTTATATAGCGATTTAATTTAAGCCCGTAACTGAGAGTTTATGAAATTGTATAAATTATATTTTATCCTTTTCCCTTCACAGAATTTTAAATTGCAAACCGCGGAAACCGTGGAAGCCATCGTGAGCCAGTTAATGGAAAAACAACGAGTCGCGAGACAAGCAGCTTTGGTAAGTAAACAGTTTTATTATTTTTTAAAATATACAATGAAAAATTATTATAGTCAGTTATAATTAACGAAAAAAAAAAAAAAATGGTTTCAACTTTTTGAGGTCTGAATTATTTTAAGAAGATTGGAATTTTTGAAATTTAGGTAAAACAACTCGAATGCGGTTGTCCAGATTCCACCTGTGCCGATGGTAAAAGTTGTTCACATCCTATGCGTCGTATAACATCTGCTAAATCAGGATCTCCTCTTCCTAGTTCAAGTACAAATTCAAGAAACTCCAGTTCAAATTCAGAAAGTAACAATCAGGTTTCCTCGACTACTGGTTCTGGTTCTTTGCATATAAATTGTCATAGTACTCCGAGAGTTTATTCCAGGGATAGAACTACTCAGTTGCAAAACGGTAACAATTGTTCATCCAGTTCTGCGAATACTCCCCCACTTGTTTTAAGTTTATCCCAAATTCAAGGTGGGTTATGATAGAAAATTAATTTCTCTTATACACTTATGTTAATTGTTTTAGGAAGCGGGGGTCTTCTAATTCTTAACAGCAACACGAATAGTACAAATCATCAAAGTCTTGTAAATCCTGTATCTGTAGCAAATTTCATGACGTGCAATACTAACAGGGGAATAGTAAAAGAACAAAGGACAAGGTAAAAATATCAAACGGAAACATTTTTGGATAGGTACTATAAATAATTTTCCAGTCATCTAGTTTTGAAACAAGAAGTAATGGATACTAACACATCATCATGTCTCCACGCGTCCAATCCAAAGCAAGAACCCAAAAATAAGCCACAAAGAGATAACAAAATGGAAATAAGCGATAATTTAAGACAATCATTATTTGAAAGCAATATTTACGCTACTAGTTTGCAACAACAGCAACATCAGCAACAACAGCAACAACAACAGCAACAACAACAACAACAGCAACAACAACAGCAGCAGCAACAGCAATCTCGGAGTAATAATATGTAAGATTTGTATTGTATTTACTAATTGTTTATTAGCTTTACTAACAAATTCAATGTTGTGTTCGACATGGGGCCATTCTCAGACGGTCCATTTTCAGATCTCAATCACAAACTGAGGTTATTATGTCCAGCGCACCTGCGACACCTTCAAAACTGATGGACACTGGACATGATGAGGCTACCAATGGGGACTTTAAACATCAAAGTTATGAAGATACTGTAGTGCTTCTTGGTACGTATTTCTTTTATCTTCTAAAATAAATTCTATTTTGTTAATTTCAGGTACAGATTCTAGTGGCTCTCTAGTTAGTAAAAGCGACGGTTCTTCTATTATAAACGGAGGGTTTTTCAATGAAACTTTGGATCTATCACACGAAGATATTCAAAGAACCCTCTCAGCCAATATGCCCATGTGTTCAAGTGAGCTTGAAAATCATCATGCTACACAAGAAAATGAGACAAACAATAGTAATCAGCAAACTAAAAAGATAAATGAACCCACAAATCTAACAGGTATGTTTTATAATATTTTAAAAAGTGCATAAAATATTAAACAACAAACTTTTTAGGTGACATTAATCCCATGGACTTCATCGACAATTGCGATGTTGTAGTTTCGCCCACCCACGTTGTTGACGATGACGTTTTTGTGAATCTCGATGCGTTTGATATGCTTGGCGAGTTTCCGGATCTGGATGGCTTAGAATCCAGCCACGCTTCTCTTTTAGATGTGAATCCGTCCGAAGCGAGTAGAACCAGCCATGGAAAAAGCCATGTTAGTCAAACTGCGCATCAACAACAGGTTCAGAATAATAGCGGTCAGCATATGGAAGGTAAGACGATAAGGATTCAAATAGACTAGACTAGGTTTGCTTATAAAGGGTGTCAAATTCAGCACGAATGTAATTTTCATAGGGGTTGGCTCGATCTCGAAGAACCACCTCCTAGAAAATTATGAATTAGAAACGGCAGTCGAGTGATACTCCATTTTATTCAGACTAAAATCATCCATCATAGAAGTTGGCGGTGGTAATTTCTCACATTCATGTAAATAATGTATCTACTATAAGTAGGTATCTAAGTCTAAGAAATATCTTGAAAGCTTTCTAATTTAGTATCGATTTTATTTTAATGGGATTGTAATCTGGATTTGCTCGTTTATAATAAGAACGCGGTTTTGGAGGATTCGGGGAAAGCCAAACAACAACAATAATTGTGGTTTGCTTGATGAATATTTTCGTACCTATTGGCTAGACAAATTCGATAAGACTCTATCGTGGCTGTTAGGGAAGAGTATCACTAATTTTTCATAAAAAGTTTGCGAAAAAATATATTATGAGCTTTCGTTCCAAAATGGACGCCCTGCATATGTATGATCTTATACTGGGTGCATTGTTATAATTTTTTCAACGCTTCATTACAGGTGCTGCCAAAATAACTGATTACTCTCCTGAGTGGGCATATCCAGAAGGAGGAGTCAAGGTATTAGTTACAGGCCCTTGGCACTCTTCAGGGCCATACACAGTTCTTTTTGATACATTCCCTGTCCCAACTACCTTAGTGCAAAGTGGAGTATTGAGGTGTTATTGTCCAGGTAAGAAAGAATTTCCCAAAATTTCATTGTCTTGGATAACATTTCGGGTCATTATGCTATTTTAGCTCATGAAGCTGGCCTAGCCACTCTCCAAGTGGCTTGCGATGGTTACGTGATCTCCAACTCTGTGATATTTGAGTACAAGTTGCCTCCAAAAGAAGAACAAGCCGTGGCGCCAGAACCGAAAGTTGAACGATCCAATGATAATTTGTTGAAGTTTACGCTTCTACAGAGACTAGAAGCCATGGATGATCGACTACAGATAAAACAGGAGCCAGCTGATAATGACGTGGTAAAGTTTATTTTATTTTTATGTTTCCCGAGGCAATGGAGGAAACCTCATACAGTTTCCTATGAAATTTTGGTTATAATATTCATTCGTTCCCAGTTTTCTCACTGACTTTTACTTTTCTATACTATCACCAAAACAACATCATGTCTAGTTTAGCTGTCATTTAACCGATGATAGTTATTACTTAGCCAACAGCTAAACTAAATAACCGTCCACTGATGAACCGATCCTTAGTGCGGCTAGTTCAATCGTTGGGTAAATTCTTGTTAGCCAACAATAACCTCAGATTTTGCCATAAAAAAAACAGTACCATATTGACATTGACACAATCAATTTTTTTTGTTAACTGACAAGGACTTAACATACGATTGATCTAGTCGCACTCACGAATTTGGCTCTCAAGTTTTTATTCGTTCCATCCATTAAATATTATGAGTGTAAATGGGATTTGGTGATACATTTTCGTTTGTGGTGAGAACGTGACAACGGACCGCCGAAATCGAACATGGAATGAACCAGGTTAACGATTTATTGAAAGTTGCGGACGAGAAACAGGAAGAACAGGATAAAGAACAGGACCGGCTTCAAAAAATATTGCAAAAGCAAAAAGGCAGAAGACAGAAACTAAAGCTGGAAGAATAGGACCGGCTCCTGAAAAAGCTGCATGAACAAGCGACAAAGAGAACAAAAAGAACGAAAACAAAGACATTGTAGTAAAACGCACTCAAGTACTCTATTTGATTAGTTAGATGGTAAATGGCGAGCGGTATATTGATGGTGTTTATCTCCTTGAGCGGCTACCTATAAAATTGTGGAGGGGTTCTATTCGCAAAAGAGAGAAACAAATTATTGAGGTTTACTAAATTATATTTTATTATACCTTTAACCAAAAATTTAAATAAGCAAATATCTTTCTATTCTGACAGCCACTTCTATTTTTCCCAATTCCAATTATTTCACATCCGTTCAAATTTCATTACTACGGACCAGGAAATATCCATACAAAAAAATAACGCCCTGCTTCTTCTATTCTTAATAACTTATAAGTTTATACATTACAACACTTCCGATTCACATTCCTATTAAAACTACCCTTCACCTATATCTATAAATTCTTAAAACTCCTCATTTAGTGACTGCTTATGCAAAATAATTATTTAAGTCATAATCCGACTCATTGGATTAAGTATATATGTGTTACCAACTATATTTTTATAAAAACCTTACAATAATTAATAATTTCTAAATGAAGAAAAAAAAAACCTAATTCAAAATTTCAGCACTTAAGGTCATCAATGGTACTTTATGAACAACAATTTTCAAACAAAATGTTCTCATTCTTTTATTGATTTATTCTTTTACTTTTAGTGGTTCCTATCCTTCACTAAGGATCATTTTGAACAGAACAATTACTTTACTCGGATTCCTAGCCAACAAATACATTTATTTAATTAATAATTCCTACTCAAAATCGAATATTGTTAAGAGCATTATAATTTTCCCTTGTTAATTCTTTGCAAAATTAATTAAAATGTCATTATACTCGAAGGCAATTAAAGTTATGCAATAAAGTTTTTACAGTCAAATCACTCAAGTTTTATGCATTAAAGTTCAATGTCAATTCACTTCTTATCATTCCGATCATTGATAAAAGTAAAAAAAAAACAATACTAGTCACTAGAGTACTTACATTTAACTTTTCACTCGTAAAATTACTTAATTAATTTTCTTCAAAAATCTCTAGGGCTCGTACATAATGTTGAACGCATTTAAATGGTCTTTCTTTCATAAATTTTAGTTACTTTTCAAAGTTTAACGCGTTTTCCCCAGGCAAAAATAGAAGAAACTCTCGCGAATTTTAACCAGACTGACTCATTAGGTACTGTAGATTTAACTCAAACTGGACTGAACTTAAACTGAACTGATCTTCTAAAATCCCTGTATTTATACTTTTCGATTCCCCCAAAAATATTATTAATTATCCACCAAAATCGACAATAGGCGGTCGTTTGACCATCTATAAGTCAATTCTATTGGTCGACCTAGATATTATTCCAAAAATTAATTTCATCATCTAGAGGATGATGCAATCTGTGCGAAATTTTTGTCATTTTGGGTCCAATTTAATTAGGTGCTTAACCTTGTGATTTATCTTTTCCAGTTTTTTATTTACGAGTTCAAATGATGACCGCGCTTGGTCATTGATGGCTTGTTTAAAATTTGAACGTACCGATATAAATATTTAAATTAATTTGGGTCAATGCTAATTTGTTCCATCATCTTTCAAGTTATTAATACTGACATGAAATATTGGAAATTCAATTTTTGATTATCTGATTACATTTAATTTTTATAGTTAAGACATTGTTAATTACGGTTCTATTTGCCCGGGTCATTACATCCCTCCGCCCGTTAAAACCGAAATTATATTGAATAAGATAATTCCGGTCAAATCTTATTCAATGTCCCATTAAAATATAGAATTTCACCCTAAATAAGTGCCTACCTCGTAAAATATGGTTCGGTCGGTGAACCCTCTGTGATTTATGGTTTACTTTTCTCAATTATAAAAATTTGACGATAATATTATCCGAGTATTTATCAGTTCGTTCAACCTAATTATGTGCCAGCTTTTCCTACCCTAACTTTTCATTTCTTAAAAATATCCGTTATATTTTTATTTTACAAAAAAAAACAAAAGTAATACCTACGAAATTAAACTTTTCCCCTGTAATTTCCCATCTTCATTTACAATAATAATTATTAAAGATTAATTATGAATCTTTACCCAACACTAGATTTTATCCTGGCATCAAAAATTTTTCTTATCTTTCTTCAGTAATACAATTTCAATTTAATATTTTCCTTCAAAATTGTTGATGCTAAAACGACACAAAACAAATTTCAATTTTACAAAGTAATTACCCTTACTTGTAGCAAAGTTTACTTGCTTTTTTTGTAATTTGTAACGCTGGTTGCTCGTTAGGCCTATATTGAGTGGCCCTATATTACGGTCTTCCACTACGACTCATGGGTTGGTTGCCTGTAGTCTCGCTGTCAATCTCACAGTAGTAGGTATCGTAGCTAGGATAGTTACGATCTGGATGCTGATGCTGCTCATGGATGATCTCGCTAGTTTGCTTGTCACACTTACACCTTTTTGACTTTTCACTTTTTCACAACACTACCCTCGTGGCTACTGGCTCTGGTTGACTACTGCCACCATGGTCTTCGGAGTTGTTCCCGATGGCTCGTCTGAGTGTCATTACTAGGACGGCATTGTCCAAACTTTCCATTTCAACATGGATACGTGGTAGCGGAACGAGTTCGTCGTTTTCTTGGTACCTATTAAGACATTGTAAATTACGGGTCTAATTTCCCGAGTCATTACAACATCTAAATATTTAACGTATCGCCGGATTATTCGAGAATCGGAGACGCTGCAGGAAACCAATGTTTAATAAAGATTTACAGCTGCGCTAGAGAAGGACGGAAGCAGTAACTTGAAAATACCAAAATTTTCAATTTTTATGTAAAATTTCTCGCTTATCAATTTGCCCCAAAACTGTTATTTTTTTCATCCTAATGTTTGCCAATTCTAAATTTTCTAGGTTGAAGACACATCGCTTTTCACACATCCCAATTTCGAAGATCGTCTAGTAAATTTCTGCCAAAATATGACATGCCGTATTTGGAAGTTTGGCGAAGAGCTCAGTGTTGCTTGGTTTGCAAGTCACAGAGGTAAAGTATTAAGATAAAATAATATCAAATTTAAACGTATATATTTTCAGGTATGACTTTGCTGCATCTTGCAGCATCACTGGGTTACTCCAGACTAGTATGCGCCATGTTGCATTGGAGAGCTGAAAACTCCTCACTTCTACTGGAAACTGAAGTTGATGCACTTAGTCAAGACGAATTTGGATACACACCATTGATGTGGGCCTGTGAACGCGGTCACACCGAAACAGCTGTAATGCTTTACAAATGGAATCATACAGCCGTAAATGTGAAAAACATGCAGAATCAGACTGCCCTGGAATGTGCTAGAGGCAACAATCAAACTGAATTGGTTGAAGAACTGGAAAAGCTAGAATTGAGAAGAGATAAAGCCAATATGTTGCTACATTCAAGCCAATCTTCAGTTGATAATGTTTCGCCTACAGTTATAAGTCCTGCTAGTAGTATTGGGTCTCTTGCCTCTATTTCGTCTGCTAGCAAGAGTCATGATGGGGTGTTTTTAAGACCAGGAGCGATAACAAGGTAAATTTTAATTTATTCGAAGTTAGTTTCATACTAGGTATTCATTCTTTCAGGAATGAGTATAAATCAAAGTTTCTAAGCATTGATCTGGACCCTGAAACAAATAAATTCGTCACTTCCTCTCCAAGTCCCTTATTATCAGATTTATCTTCGAGTACTCGAGGCAGTAACGGACAAAAATTGATTAAAAGACCATCCATTGATAGTGGGATCCATATGAGTTGCGGTCCTAATAGTACAAATGAAGGTTCAAACAGTAGACCAAAGAGCTCAAAAATTGCTTCTAGAGAGAATATAAAATTATCCAAGTAAGACTAACTAATTGCATAGGTAGGTAAAGCTGGAAATAATTATTTTTTCAGGATTGATCGTAGTATGTCCCTGCCTCTACAGTCATCTATCTACACAAGAGATAATTCCTTTGAATCTGATTTTCTGGAACCAGGACGAAAAATGGATTTCGCTTTGTGTAAGTTAATTTCATTGATAATATCTGGATATGTTTATTTTGCGTATACATACAAATTCGAATGCGGCTTATTTTTAAACCAAAAAAGAATATTAAAAATAAGTTGCAAATCCAGGTAAGTCATACATTAAACTCTTATGGTATTTCAAAAGTTTTATTGCATGCTGTAATCTTGGTTAAAATGACAAACCAAGCTATTATATTTTTATATTCGCTTCAAACGCTATTTTTTTATTTTACCAAATTATTGTTTATTTTGTAGAACCAATATCATTTGATGTAGATAGTAATTTTTAATATATTTATTTTTTTTTAATAATCTTTTGGAAATACATAATTAAAATTCGGAAATTAAATTTGCGTCCAAAAATATTAAATGGATATTTTACATCACCTCAAGCCGAGATAGGAACTGGACGGCGCAGCAGTAGTCCATATATTGACGTGGAAGCAGTAAGCGATGAAGATGACCATGACATCGGTTCGGGCAATGCAGTAGGTCAGTTCTCATATGGTCTATGTACTTATTTTTTAAGTGTTGTCTATCGGTGTTGTCTCTCTCTAACTTGTATGTTTTATTGGTGTCATCGCAAACAATTTACATTTGAAAAATAAACTAAGTTATTAAGCTGACATAAAGTATGAATTGTAAATTTTTTGCGGTATTTATTGGTGTTTTTTTTTTTTTTTTCTTTTTATACTTTTACCTAGCTCTCTGTCATCTTTTTCTCAAGTACAAAAATATGAATGTAAGTTAACAAAAATTAGCTATTGAGGAAGGGCCGTGACGATTTATTGGGTAGGTATCCAGATAGCTAATTTTTGCCTCCTTTTTACTTGACATCTATTCGAATAGTTCAAAAGTAGCAACACAATTTTTTACTACCATATACAGGGCTGCCTACTTTGAATGCCTTAGATATATCTAATGGTCACACTTGATAGAAAATATGCATAGTGGGCCAAATTGAATTGCACGTATTTTCCCCTCTAGTAAATTTTTGGTTTACCATTTTTTTTTATTTTTTTTATTTGTATATGTATTTAAAATATATTTTTCCAAATCTGCGTTTGTTCTGTTGGAAGGGGTCAAGTGAAAATTTATATCTTCAATAACATTTAAGACCTGTAGACAAGTAGATTAATATCTTGATGAAAAGGAGAACTGAGCTTCACAGTTCCCACCCCCATTTGGGGGTCGAAAATCATTCTCAAAATCAGATCTAGGCCAACGTTTTGAAACTGACCTGTGCCATCTTCAGGGCCAGGTTCTTGTATGGCTTAAAATCTGTAGATCTATTTTTTAAAATACGCAAACAGATTAATGTATTCTTCCTCCTGTTTTCTTTTTCTGTCCTCTGTCTTCTTGTTCCAGCATACTTTTTTGGAGCTGGTCCTATTCTTCTTGTCTTTTGAAGTCATTCGTCTTTTTCGTCCTATTTTTCTTTCTGTCGCCTTTTTTCTTCTTCCTGTCGTCTGTTTACTTATGATCTAGCATAATTTTCTGAAGCCGGCCCTGTCAATCTAGTTTTTGTTTTTCTCGTCTGTTATCCTTTAAAACAATTTCAATAACGTGGTTTATCTTCCATTTCGGCTGTGTGTTTTCTCCTAATTACCATACACAAAAATTATTCACTCACTTCAAACACAAACTATTACGTGAACAGGCTCGTGGATAAGTGAGACTATACTTTTCCAAACCCAAATAAATTTTATTTTAGTCAATAGGACAAAAAGTATAGCAAAACTAGTAATGCTACGACACACTTTGAATTACAAAAGGCTTACTTGTTCGTAGAACTTAATTACCAGATCTAAAATTTCGAAAGAAAATTTTCCGTCGAACATTTTCCCTCGCCTGATATTTTCCCATATATGCCAGAAGGCAAGTGATAAATGAAGGGGGAAGCTGGAAAGTATTCCGAAGTTATTCATATTTTGGCATGTCGTGTGTGGATAGTCTATGGAGTAGAATCTTATTTTTCGATCTCGAGAACCCTGTGCTAACTTGGGGGAAAGTCGAAAGACCTAGAAATTTTCGAACTTTTTCAGTTTTTTGCCCATAACTTCTAAACCATGCGTTTTTAGCGGAATCCCACCTATTTATAAAGTTGAAGAAAATTTAATCTCCTTCAAAACTGGTCAAAAGTATTCTTCAACCCAGTACTAACCGAGAACAGTGGTTCAAAGATACAAAAAAACTCAACTTCTCAAAAATTTCTTCCCGTCCTAACATTATTCAAACCAAGCATGGGATAAACATCTTTTATCCTCGTCTCTTTCACGTGCACTCGCACAGTCTACTGTGCCCCTGAATAATTTTTTAATTGTATCCTATTTTAATAATTATTTTTGGAAAATAAAACTTTTTTGATTTTGATTTTGACGTCATCTGTGCTGAACTCGTCTTTCTACTGACCATCTGCTGTTGCGAACTGCCACTTAGCTTGATCTATTGTTATCACCTGTATGAAGACCTGTTTGGAAAAAGGGAATTTTCAAGACATGAAATTGGAGCGGAAAGATAAGGTTGTATATTGATATTGATGGTGGGTACCTGCTACATAAGGTTGTGTGGAGCAAATCAAGAGATACGACATTTGAATTCGTGCCAGAATTGTTCCACTTTCAGGGG
Organism: Ceutorhynchus assimilis; assembly: GCA_917834065.1. Classification (NCBI taxonomy): domain Eukaryota; kingdom Metazoa; phylum Arthropoda; class Insecta; order Coleoptera; family Curculionidae; genus Ceutorhynchus; species Ceutorhynchus assimilis. The sequence continues at coordinate 100,437,716 of OU892277.1, forward strand.
TGAAAATAAAACACGTGAGGTCGATTTGATAACTAGCAAAAGACTAACTTTTATTATGTCAAACAATGAGTGCCAAAATATAGAAACAATAGTTGAAGTGGACAATGTTGCCAACTTATTAATATGTTTAGGTATAATACCAACACTCCCACTTATCTAAACAATATGAAAATTATTTAATTTCATGCTCATGTTTACATAAACCTAGTTCAGCAGACATTTTTGAATGTTTTGGCAAACAAAGTGCTTTGGTTAGCACATTAGCTGGCATTTCATCGGTGGGGAAATACTTGAGGTTTACTAGTTTATTTGAAACAGCCTCTCGAATAAAATGATAGCGTACGTCTATGTGTTTGCTCCTTTTATGACATACAGGATTCAGACCTAATTTTTGAGCACTTTGGTTGTCATTAAAAATTGTAATGCACTCAATAATACCCAACAATTCTGAAATCAATTTTTTAAAGTAAATAGCTTCTTTAGAAGCTTCGGTGATAGCCATATACTCGGCTTCAGTACTGCTCAGAGCCACAGTATTTTGTTTATTACACTCCCAAGAGACAGCACTCCCTGATAATTTGAAAATGAAGCCAGTATATGACTTTCTGTCATTTACATTACTTGCAAAATCAGCATCCACAAAACCCATTTTTATACTTCAAACAATATGATTTAGTGGCTTGCAAATACCAAAGGATTCTTTTGACATGTGTCCAATGCTGTTCAGTATAACAATTATTAAACTGACTAAAGAAATTTACATAGCAAAAGTGATATCGGGTCTTGTCAATACTGACAAATACATCAAGCTACCTAAAAGTTGTTGATAGGGTAGTTTTTTATCACAAACATTGGAATCTACCTTATCAAAAGAAATATTTTTGTCCATTGGTGTACCTACAGGTTTACAATCCCAGATGTTGAATGTTTCTAAAACTTGTGAAATGTATTGTTTTGGTCCAATGATATTTCTTTTTTTTTCTTATCAATTACAACTCTCATGCCCAGACATTGCTTAATTTAACCTAAATCCTTGATTTTGAAATTTGAAGCTAACTGATTCTTTAGAAAAACTGTTTCTTGCATAGAGTTGGAAAAGATAAAAAAATCATCAACGTGTAAAGCTATTATGGTTATGAAACTGTTTTCACGCTTGACAAAGATACAATGCTCATAATCACATGTTTTATAATTCAAATTCTCTAGAACAATTAACCTTTCTGTACCATACCCGTGAAGCCTGTTTCAGTCCAAAAGTCGCCTTATTCAATTTCAATGCCTTATAATTTTGGTTACTCGAGTCGTCACAACTAAAGCCTTCTGGCATTTCCATGAAAACGGTTTCCTCCAGTTTTTCAACTTGTCCTAACTTAGCCCTATAAGTAATGCTACCATCACCATTTAATTTTCTTTTAAAGACCCATTTACACTTCACCGGTGTCTGACCTGAAGGAAAGTCAATCAGATCCCACGCAAAATTTTCACTAAAGCTTTCAATTTCGCTTTTCATGGCACTTATCCACTTCTGGCAGTCCGGACTTGAAAGAGTTTCTCCCACAGATCTTGGATCTCCCACTGAAGCTGGAACCTCTTCAGAACAATTTTCAACTACAGCCAAATAGCTAACAAAATCTTCAAATATTTTCGGTTTTCTTTTTCTTTCTGATTTCTTAAAAGTATCTGATGTGCCGACTTCTGGATTGGTATTTTTAAAATTTTTAGGAACATAAGTTTCGTCACTAATATCATCTTCTACTGTGTCTTCCGATGATGAAGATATTTGTTCTGCTGAATCCCACTCGGAATTCAAACTGTCTTCAGTCCAGTGGCGGTTCCTCCATAAGAGCACATGTGCACGTGCACTCCCAAATTAATATCAAACAACTTTAAATTTAATTTTATCATTTCTTCAAATTTTAACAATCTACCTGTAAAGTATTAATTTAAAAAATTAGTGGCCAAATGCGCCAGCAAAACAAACGCAACCGGCAACGCTGGAATCACAGCGTCCACCGCGTCGCTTGATCGCCCCGTTCACTGCACATTTCAATATTAAATCCAATTGGTGGAACTATGCCCCCCGCACTCTTTGTTCCCCGCGAAGGTCTAGCGACGTTCGATGTTTTAAGCTGGCTGGTGTGCACATGTAGTCAGTGCACTTTGGGATCGGAAGCTGTTGTTTTATATTTATTTCGATTTCGAGCGCGATTTAACTGAAAACTGTGTGTAGAATTGCGGGATTTCTGAACCCCGATAGCCTTAGCGTGCAATATTTAAAAACAATTAAATTTTCTTCGCTTTCTTTGGAGGAAAAAATCCAAATCAAATGTGTCGGCCGTCCAAAGCCAAATTTAATAATCACCAACATAACAAAATGCAAAAGTCGTGATTATAAACGAACTTTTAAAATGGAAACTTACGAAAAAACTGACTGGTTGTGCGGTTGTGATGTTAGTAATAGTCTTTACTGTTTTCCCTGTTTGTTATTTGGAAGCGATGAAGCATCAGAATGGACAAAATCCGGCGTTAAAGATTTAGTACATTTATCCGAAAAAATTAAAAAACATCAAAACTCAAAATCACATCTTACTCTTATCTTTCAATACAAAACGTGTCTGTGAGAATTGTGAGATTGAAAACTATAATACATTTATGTATAAAAACAATTGTTAGACCAGGACGATGTACTCAGCGAGGTAAGTTACTTTGTTACTTAATTTCTAGTTTATTGATATAAGATCCTTCAATTTCCACGATTTGATAGACCGAAAAAAGTATTAAATGAGCTTAGTTGGTTGTTTGGTAGGGTAGATATGAAATCCCTTAACAATATTTTTAATTATTGGTAGGTAAACACATCACATAACTCATACGATCACTTACAATAAATTATTTTTTTAAAGGCCTAAAATAAACACTTCTGGGCGTGGCACCCCGAAAAATTTCGCGCCTCCGGCGGCGCCTGCGGCGGGCATCCCCCTTTCGGCATTTATTATGAATTACAAATTATGTGCACCCCCAATATGTTATACCACGAGCCGCCACTGGTCTTCACCAAGATTACTTTCTTTATTTATGGTTGTCATGGTAGTTTCTGTAGGGTCTATTTCAGGTTCTACATAAAAGTTCATGTCATTAAAGCCTTTAGGTCCTTTTTCAATAATATGCACATCTCTACTTGTGGATATTTGACCCGTTTTTGGGTTATACAGCCTGTAACCTTTTGTAGTTTTTGAAAAACCAATTAAAGTTAATTTGATAGACTTTTTATCCCACTTTCTTTTTTTTTCTTTTGGAATATGGGTCATGGCAGGGCTTCCAAATATTCGAACATGACTCAAATCTGGCTCTCGGTTGAAAAACATTTCATGGGGTGTTTTTTCAATGTTATGCTCTGCCGACCTGTTTCTTAAATAGCAAGCTGTGTTTATTGCTTCAGCCCAGAAGCGTTTTCCTAAACCTGCTTCATACAATAAATACCTAGCTTTCTCTACTAAAGATCGATTTAATCTCTCCGAGAGCCCATTCTACTCTGGAGTGTAAGGATTAGTTGTTTGATGAAGTATGCCCTGTTTTCTTAAAAAACATTCAAACTCAGTACTAACATACACTCCACTATTGTCTGTGTGTAACACTTTGATTTTCCTACCCAGCTGTTTTTCAACTAAGCACATAAAGTCTTTAAATTTCTGGAAGGTCTCGTCTTTATTCTTAATAAAGTAGACAAAGGGCATACGGCTGTAATCATCTTGGAACTGCACAAAATACTTTGACTCACCTATGGAACTTGTCTCCATGGGCCCTGCTAAGTCGCTATGCACTACATCAAGGAGCCCTGTGGTCCTAGTGCCTACAAGCCCAAAAGATTTACGAGACTGCTTTCCTTCGCAGCAAAATTTGCAATTTTCTTTAGTTATTTTTGCATGATCATTACATTCATTACATTGGTTTCGTCCTGATTGAGGGCATTTCGACTGCTTATATTTAAAACAAATCACATCATATGAATTTGTGTTTTTATTTTTGTTGACACTGTCACTTTGACGTTTCTGACGATTCCAATTTCCTTTACTTATGAAGGCACCAGCTGTTGAACTCGTGCTGCCATCTGGCTGTATATCAAGTAAATTAGTTTCAATCGAGTCGGTGGTAATAGAAATCCCACTATGCTCCAGCGTCATCACCATTAAGGTGTACCGTTCTGGCAAACCTGCCAAAAGCAAACTGCCAACCAAGGTTGAATCTAATTTGAGGCCGGTCCTATCAAGCTTTTGAGAAGTCTCAAAAATCCGTTAAACCATTTTCTTTTCCGTCAATAAAATCCGTCAGAATGAAAAATGCGAAATGCGCTAAACAAATAAAATATATTCAGTAGGGCCAACCAAATTATGCAGAGTTAACGACAATGCCATTTGATTTTAGACGTTTTTAGAAACACTGATCCGATTCACCCGATCATCGGCTGTTTGTATTTTATCCTTTTCCAATAAAACCGTTGAAAAAAGACAGATAACATCAGCTGGTGATCGGGCTAGTCGGATCAACGTTTCCGTAAAGGCTTGTTTACAGACCAAAAGTAGCTTGAATCGCTTAACAACCAGTTTATTACATTTATAGAACATAATTTAGAATTTTTAAACGGAAACTTTGTTCCTGTTAAAAAATCCGTCACCCGTTGAAACTTTATTTTTTCCGTTTCCCTTCACCAAAATCCGTTAGATATGACGGGAAATCCGCTAAGTTGGCAACGCTGATTCTTACATTGATGCACAACTTTCCAACCTTAATGTTTTCATACAAATTTTTCAATTTATCCCAAATTTCCTTAGCTGTAGGTGCACGTACAAGCTAGAGTCGAGACATAATACAATCTTTGCCTTGGCCTTTGCTATCTGCAGATTATCCGTTTCTGTCCCGTCAAGACACTTATTTAGACCTTCAAGCACGAGGAAATTTTCCATCGCAAACGACCATTCCTCGTAATTTTCACGGCCTTGGAATTTCGGAACACTAGAAAGATAGTATTGACCGCCATTTTATAGCCGCGCCGCACTTTACACTACTGGTACAGTTCAATTTCAGGAGCCAACAGCCGCGGAACAACTACCAAAACTTCAACGTACTTCTATTTTATTTTCGCAATACTATTAATAGGACGCTCTGGGCCTGGGCCACATAACCTGTTCAACTTTTAGGGGTGAAAATAAAACACGTGAGGTCGATTTGATAACTCGCAAAATACTGACTTTTATTATGTCTAACAATGAGTTTCAAAATATAGAAAGAATAGACGTATTTTAGCGACCAGTAAACAACATACTACGATTCATGACGTCATAGTTACTCAAATAACAGGTGGAGTGTATTTGACAAAGGGTCTAAAAGAGAGTTCGATCGTTGTTTATTTGGGTTTGTTGAATTTTACAAAATTTTATGTTTTCGAGTTTGAATATTATTTCTCCAGTGAAGATTTTCGAATATTTTCGATTGATTGTGGTGTTTTTGAATTTTATGGGGACTGGGGACCCCATGCCAAAAAAAATAAATAAAATTACACTTTTGTGCACAAGTCAAGATTTTTTTTTTGCAAAAAACCTCTAATAAAATTATTAAAATCACAGAAAACCATGGCAAAATGGGGAAAAACAATCCTCTATTTAATGGAAAGAACTGTGTCGGTAATCGTAGTCACCTGTTTTGCCCATATGCCCATTTTCGTGTATTAGAAAAATATGCACTGACATACTACAACCAGTAAGTATTCCTCGTAGGATGGTTACATATTTACAGCCGAGTTTTATGTTGTGACGTCATAGTATGTTAGCCATGATCGCTAAAATGTAGTATCCCAAGTAAAAACAACATACTACTGGGTTAAAACTCTCGCTAAAATACGCCTAATAGATGAAGTGGACAATGTTGCCAACTTATTAATATGTTTGTATAGGTATATAATATCATAGACTTAAATACTACGAATAGACGTCCAGTCAAATGGTAAAAATCTGCGACGCTATTTGGAGGCTCGCTATCGAAAGCGAGCCTCCAAATTCAATTCAGGCTCTGGTATTTTAGATGCTGGATACGAGATGGCGCGCATTTCTGTCATAATTCAAATTCGCGCGTTACGCTGTTGCCAATAGTTCTAAAATAACTAGTCCAAAATCATTAAATAGGCCAAACCATACATTAAGACACCAATTTTTTTTAATACTGCATCTTATACTAAATAGTAAATATTATACGCAAATTAATAAATTGTTAATGTTAAGATTTTTTTTTAATATAAATAAATTTCACTTATTTTGTAAATTGTTAAGTTTTCTATTTCTAGTGAAAGCTGAAATGGATTTTTTTTTCTTCTTTTTCTCGGCTTCTAACGTTTTCAATTTTGTAGCTTCCCATTTTGAAAATTTTAATAAATTTGTTAGAACCAGAGATTCTAACAAAAATTTTCTATGATGATGGCAAACGTCATCAGGGTCAGGGTCAGGAAATAATCTCACCCCGTCGTTTCTCTGACTTTTGCCACAACTAAAGTAGCAACATTTGTTTCCAGAAATTTTGAAAATTAGTTCTTTGAAATCCAAGCAATAATTTATTTCTTCGAAAGTCGCAAATAGCAAAGAGAATTCTTGTCTACTTTTTTGCCCGTATAAACTTGACAACACCGAAACATCAGAAAAAAGGCGGAATGCGGTTGTCCTGGAAACAATGACACGCTGCTCGTACACAAGGGTGCTAGCACAGTTTTCTCTAAATTTTTAATACGAGTGGCGCCATCTTATGAATTATTGAGGCATTTTTTGTGCTGCTATTTCCACTGGACGTCTATTCGTAGTATTTAAGTCTATGATAATATCAACAAGAATCACGTCGACTATGTGCAAAGACACTTCGCGGAAGCAATGCTAGAGTGGTTTTTGATGGGTATCCTGTTGGCATAAGTTACCAAAGCACCAAAGCAGTAGAACGATATCGACGATTTCTGCTGCACTCATAGTAAAATTTTGTGTTTTCCAAAAGTATAGGGCAAAAAACTGCATTTCTATGCTATTTTTGATAATTTAAGAAATTACTTGAATTTTTGAACCACTATATCTCAGTAACAATTGGCTCGAATACTTTTGGCCAGTGAAATTCAAAGGAAATTTCAAGTTCTTCAGCTTTGTTGAGAAGTTTTAAGCAAACAACTGGAAAAGTCCGATAATTTTGAGGTTTTAGTTGCGGTTAACGCGGAAAATAATTCAGGTGCACAGTAGACATAATATATCGCCTGTGGGTGCACGTGAAAGAAATGAGGATAAAATATGTTTATCCCATGCTTGGTTTGAATTGTGGTCGGCCGGAAGAAATTTTTGACAAGTTGAGAATCTTTCTGTATCTTTGAACCACTGTATCTCGGTTACTATTGCGTTATATAATACGTTGACTAGTGAAATTTGAAGGAAATCTAATGTTCTTCAACTTTATAAATAAGGTGTATCCCGCTAAAACGCATGGTTTAGAAAATATAAGCAAAAACTGAAAAAGTCCGATAATTTCGTGGTTTTTCGACTCCCCTCGAGCTAGCACAGGGTCCTCGAAGTCGAAAACTCAGATTTTACTTCACAGGCTCCCCACAAATGAGATACCAAAATATCATTAACTTCGGAATACTTTCCAGCAGAGAAAACTTACCTGCTGGACCAATAGGAAACGAGTTTTTGACGAAAGTGTCACTTTTTTCCCTTAAAAGATGGTAGGTCGCACAAGTCGGACAGGGGTTGGTTGCAACTCGATTTTTTAATCTTTCAATATAGGTAGCTAAAAATCTAACCTTTTTGGCAAATGAAATAACTCCAATAATTATCCGGTTGGAAAATTCTTATCCTGCTATTCATGAAAAACCTACCCATTTTCAAGAGTGTTCGCATCAGAGCTCATTCTTGCAAGAATTCCCTAGCCCTAGACGATATTTCACTAAAAAAATATTATTGGTCCTCTTGGTGGTATTTAAAACCATTCTGGCATATCCATTCAATAAATAAAACTCGCAAATATGTGCAATTTGAATTTGGTCCATGTTGAATTTCTCGAAATTTCACAATTCATCAGTAGTCCCTTGCTGAAACGGTTGTCCCTACACTCTTTTGAGGGCATGGGGCATTTTTCTGGGTTTAACAATTTATTTTTAGTATAGAAAGGATACAGTTTCGTCAGATACCCATTATTCGCTGACATCAAAATTAATTATTCGGATCATAACCGCCACTAATATCTGGTATTTTTGGCTACTTTATCGAAATGTTATTAGCATGAAAGTTTGAGGACTTTTTAACTTTCTCATAAGATAATTGGTTTTTGACTTTAAAACTTTCAGGTTCCTGGATGACCAAAAAACGTTCTTATTCAATTCGTAATTTCATTCAAGATTGCATGCGCACCTGTCCTTGTTGACTCTTTCTTTGCTGAATCTATTATGACTTGAAATAAAAATAAAATACATTAGGCCGTCGCCTTATCATGGCAACGAATAATTTTTTTCCAGATATTTCGAAAATCTGGTGCCTAAACATTAGCAAGGAAATCTTTGAACATTTGAAAATAGAACCAATTCCATTTGGACTAGAAATAAATTTTTAAACCTTCTTAGAAAAATACAAGGTTTAGATCTTGGTACCTACTGAATTTAGCATATAGTACAGTAAATGCGCACTTAATCCATGTCTGCCATTGGTTCAAGTAATATGCTCGGTACTGGATTTGCTAGTACCCACTCTTTACGGCTACACAATTATTGAAAAGTATAAGAAAATATATTTTAGTTCTAATTTATTGTGCGCTTCTAGCCAGCTTTAGCGCAGCCGTAAACATATAAAACACGTTGTATTGTGCTAGTTTATTTTTATTTCTATATTTGTATGAGGGGTTTGGCAATATTTGCATGAATTTAATACCTGGGGGTGAAACTTCCTTTCCGTCTTGCTCACATATCTTGAACATTTTGATAATAATTAGATTCCTCCTTAGAACTTCCTTTTCAGTTTTGGCACTTGAATGTGTACAGAATTAGAAAAACAGTGTAGTGTTAAAAAGCGGCCCTTTGTGGTATTCTCCATTATAATTTTTAGGGGAACAAGATGCCAGAGTTCTCACATTAGCTGAAAAAATAATTGCTGCGATGCCAGATCGAATTAAGGTAAATTTAATTTGAATTAATCGGTAATCAATTCAAACGTTGTACAAACCTATTTAGAATGAATCTGAGGATCTTCTCATGGAAAATAGTCCCGGACCTCCCGATACCCTTCAACCATCAGAAACTTTATACGATGTTTACATGGAACCACTTCTTGAACCTTCTTCGTCCAGTTTTGAATCTTCTGAGTTCAATTTCGAATTTTCCGATCACAACTACAGGTAAATAATTTCTATAACCTAAAATAAAGTAATACATAGTAGTGTTATAATCGTACGAGATGCGAGGTTGCCAAATTAAACATTCTCTAGAAGTTTGGTAAAATGTGCTAATCTGGCAACTTCGCGTGTAGTGTCACCAGAGATGACCTCCCAGAAGCGAACAGAGATAGGAATTTTTAATTTTGGTAGAGAACAGCTCCTATTCCACTTTGCCACTAACACAAACAGTCCTTTATCCATAGATTATACTAAAACTGGAGCACTGGTCAATCTGTTTTCAGGTCCATGGCTTACATTCTGGTATTCAATTCTTCTCAGTTAGCCTATGTAAGGCTTCACAATCTTCCCATAATCCATGACAAAGCTCCAATAGTCAATTAATTCTGATTGAATTTGGATACCTACTAAATTGGGCGAACCCTTAAAGGCTTCGGAAGAATCGAAGTGGTCTAAAAGTAGAATACGTCAGAGTGAGTCAGCTGTGAATTGGACAGGACAGTTAGTTGAACAGAAGTCGATAATCAGTTATAGTGATACAGTTCAGTTTAATTTGAGTGATACAAAGCATTAGTCTCACTTTTTGCCAATACCCATGCGTATTATTTGGTGTCAGTGAGTGAAGAGACTACAGACCTTCTACAGACCGCCCAAATTGTTGATCAATTGAGCCAGGTGCTCAATTTATTGAAGATTTCTGAAGAGCAATGGGAGAAAGGAGAAGGGAAAGAAGAAGAGAAACGGCAGAAAGAACAGGTCGACTTCAGAATTTTTTACAAGAACAAGAAGACAGATGACTGAAAGAAAAATAGAAGAGCAATACAGAAAAAAAAAACGAAAGAAGACAGACGTCAAAAAAAGCAAGAATGAAAATTGTGCAGGACCAATATAAGTAGATGAACAGAAAAGAACGGGAACACGGGCAGAAAACAATTACCAGGATCGCCGAAATGTTCCAGAACATTCGACAAGAAGTCACGAGCGAAATATAAACGATCCAAGGCCAAATAAGATCGGTCAAAGGCGGAAAGCTCGACAAATAAATTAGCAGTGAGACGGAAGCGGCAGCTAAATTGATTAATCGATGACTCCTTTCGTTCGTCGTGATCGACTCAAACCACCAACTTTTGACGGCGAAACATCCTGTTCTATGTATAAACCACAGTTTGAGGTCGGTGCTAGTGCAAATGGATGAAACTATTCAGAATATTCGTGAGATAAAACAATGTAATTTTTCAGTTGTTGCAGGCTAAGGTACGAAAACAGGTATCTTAGTCAAGTTCATCAGAGCCAGCTGAAAAGGAGAGTCGGGTTGACTATACCCTAGCAGAAACCGTTGTACATGAACTGCAGCACATTGAACTTTGAAGCTGCCAGAAATGCCTTTTCAAATAGAAGCAAGATTACGGAAGTAAATTTATCTGAGGAAAGCCCGAACACAAAGCAAGTATTTTTCTAAAATTAGAGTCGATCGGAAATAGCAATTCAAGATTCAGAAAATTGATAAGATGCTACATCTGCGGCAGAGAAAGACACACCAGTAGACAATCAAACCTATGATGTTTTATTTTCTGTTATTTCAACATCAACGTTAAGTAATCTGTTACTGTTTATTCTATACGTCAAAATCGAGACAGAAATAGATGTTGAGCTGCAACAAGCTCTTGAAATAACAGGAGAGGATGCCATAGCCTGAATGCCGGTGGCGTTCTAGTTCAAAAAAGAAGCGATACGCAAAAAGAAGGTGGCCAGACATCAGGGAAACAATTCAAGGCGACCACTGAATCTCCAGCCTCCAAATTAGGGGTGTTCTCCATCAAAACGAATTGTGAAAGTATTGTTGTCGAAGGCACACTCAATGGCAAGGGGATCAAGATAAGTAGCCCCCCCCCCCAAGTTTTCTGAGGACTCTGTGATGAGGTTTGAACAGCTAAATTGAAGGTACAAATGATGAGTTATAGTAGGTGTCGATGTCCACGAAACATTCGAGTTTTTGTCTGTAGACCTCGAAAATAAAATACTGAGGGTGGTCAACGAAGAAATATTATTTTATCACCTTCAAATAAGTACTTCAAGCTAAAAATTAGTAGATGAAGATACACGAAAAATAATTTTATTTACTCGAGGACAGCATGTTTATTTTATTAATATTTTTAGATACTACGATGTTGGTACGCCACAATCCAGCTTAAGCCCAGCATCTTCAAGCTGTCTTCAATCACCATGTTCTTTCACTTTGGATTCTCCTTCGCCTCCACCAACCACAGCTGATTTTTGCGAATTTTTACAAGCTTCCGGATCAGTTTTCGAAAAAGACTTCTCTAATTTGACTTTATCAGGTAATCATTACTTTTCCTATGGCTAATTTCTATGGTTAATTATTTATTGTTTATTTAAGATCGAGAACAACGTGAGTTATACGAGGCAGCAAAAATAATACAAAAAGCATATCGATCCTACAAAGGAAGACAGCAACAAGAACAGGATAAAGAAAGACAAGCAGCTGTGATTATACAAAACTACTATAGGAGATATAAGCAATATGCTTATTATAAACAAATGACTCATGCTGCAACTGTTATTCAAAATGGATTCAGGTAAAAAATTTATCTGATCACTATTTTTTTAAAACTTTAATCACTGGAATAGTCAGTCAATTCTAATCCTTCCCAATCTTTTATCAATGCAGTTTTTTTCTGTAATTATCTTATTTAGGTCATATTGTGAACATAAACGCTTCAAGAAGAGTCAAGAAGCGGCAGTTTGTATCCAAAACTATTACAGAAATTACAAGGAGGCAGGGGGTAGAGGAAGTAGAGAAGGAACTCCAGCCAGTTCCGGGCTCAAGTAAGAATTTAATAACAGATTTTTTAATAACATTTTTCTAATTTTTCTCAAACTAATGTTTTATGAGTTATGTATTAAAAAGTCTGTTACTTTGGTGGTGGTGGAATCGATTGCTATCTTAGGTGGTGTTTTTTAGCTGTGTGTTTATTGTTAGATGTGTTATAGATTTGTCAATGATGTTTTATAGCTTCATTTATTCATTGAAAAAGTGGTACGAGTTGAACGCATTTGTGTAGTTTTATAATGTAATGTTCTGGTTAGAACAGCTCAAAACGAGGGAATATTTTATCTACCTTGATCTAAGGTGTATTTTCGAGTAAAGTTTTGAAAAAAAAACTGTATTTTTCCCTGATGTACGTTCCTATACAAATTGCCAACCCTTGAATAAATAATAATGTTTTTTGTTGATTTTTAAGCAAGCGATTCCCTACTAACAATAACCCTTAGCCCCTTCTAACCCCTGCCTGCTTCATAACTAATAATGCACTAATTCGGATATCCTAGTAACAGGTGTCTGAATTCGTCCAATAATCATTTGTGTTTTTTTGTACATTAAATGTGTCAAATTTGTTGTACAGTTTGTGTGTCCGCAAATATCATAAACCTATTTATAAAACATTTTCCTTCGAATATATAGGAGGACCTATTCGCAGAGGAGGCAACACCAAGCAGCGAGGAAGATTCAACAGTTTATGCGACAATCGAAAAACAAGTAAGTAAAAAAGCCATACCAATATACATATTAGGCATATATTTTTGTGAATCTTTCAAATGTTATTTATTTCATTTTTTAAATGCTAACTAAAGTTTGTGGGATGAACCTATGGGATCTGCAACAACGGTAAATGTCCGCTGATAATTAAAACTTAAAATTTTTTTTTTATGAAAAGTGACGCACCTAATTTTTGCTATAAATATGATGTTTTGTTGTTTGCTAATAAATTTGCAAAAGCTTTTTGTTCCTTTTCAGGAGGCTTTTTTGTATAAGTACCTTTCATGGAGAATTAAATTTTTTTCATACGACCGTTTGTTAACAGAAAAAATTACTAAAACCATTAGGTATCGTGTTGAGGCCCCTTCTTTTGCGAGGACATCTGCTTCTTCGTTTCCTCCTATGGCCTGATGAGCAGGCAGCCACATCAGCGTTACCTGGTTCTGTGTCGCTAGTGTTTTTAGGGTCTGTTTACACTCCTAGACTAGTTTTGAGGTGCATTTGAAAGCCCTTAAGGCTTTTAAAGCAGCTTGGCTAACTGATAGTATGAAGATGTGTTTTCTTTTGAGGCTTTGGTTGAAACACTCTTGTGCACATATGTTTACGGCAAGCAGTTCGGCTTGAAATATTGTAAGATGTTTGCCAAACCCTTGGAGAGCTTAAAGTTAGGGCCGGAAATGCCCAGTCCAGCTCCTTCAGTTAATTTGTATCCATCTGTGTACCACAGAGATGCATTGTCTGCTAGTGATAATTCTTTATTCTCCCAGGATTGGGGCCTGTTTATTATCACTGCGAATGGGATCTCTAAGTTGCAATGTCAATGGCTAGGACCCAGTCACAAAGTTTGGTTGATAAGGCAGGGCTTGATCAGCTTGATCGAGGGTATAAGAGACCTCGAAATGGACCCTCAGGAAAAAAAAAAAAAAACTATAAAATTCAGATATTATCACAACCGAACGTGACAAATTCCAGCTTTTGAAAGGCGGAAGGAATACAAGAAATTAATATATCTAATAAGTTACCTCTTGGATGTTGTTTGAGGGTTAAATCCTTGAATGTTGCCAGGTATTGATGGGCAACGGGCGGCGTGCAAAGGGCGGCAAATATAGATCCTCTTGCGAGTTTTGTGTAGAGTACCAGTAAATCCAAAATCACCAAAATATTCACGAATCGAAATCCTGACCATCATGTGGTCGCTTGGTTTGCTGGCATTCTCTAGTTTTATTATTTCAAAGATGCGCAGATGTCCCCTCAGATCACCAGGCTTGAACTTGTCTGTTTGGAATAGCCTGTGAGCGCTGATTATTGCCTCCTTTTTCACACATAGGTGAAGTGGAGATATATTAAGCAGCGTCTCTAGGGCTGCGATGGGGCAGGTCGACATTGCTCCCGTTATTCCTAGGCATATCTGCCTTTGTACCTTTTTAAGCTTGATCTGAGCGGTGATTTGCTGAGTTTTGGGCCACCATACCAATGAGGCGTATGTGACCATGGGCTTTATTATAGTTTGGTAAATCCAGAATACCATCTTAGGCTTCAGCTCCCATGTTTTACCAACCAGTTTGCTGCATGACCAGATGGCTGATATAGCTCTAGAGCATGTTTTCTCTAACTTTTTGTTCCAAGTGAGTGTTTGGTCCCTCAAGTATTTCACTTTTTCGGAAAATGTTAGTGTTATACCGTTAAGGGTGGGGGCTTTTAAATTTAGCTTCCTTCTTCTTGTGAACGGGACAAGAATTGTTTTGCTTGGGTTTAGGGATAATCCCTCGCCTTTGTTCCAATTTTTAACGATCTTTAGAGCACTTTGCATTCGGCTTACTATTACGCCTTCATGTTTGCCCTTGATTATGATGGCCAGGTCATCTGCATGACCTGGTATCCTGCACTTCTTAGTCTGGTAAGGATTTTGTCCACCATTAGTGTCCATAGTAGTGGAGAAAGAACACTCACTTGAGGACACCCTCTGAACGTGGTAGCGGTAGCTGATGCTCCATTTATTTCAGCCCAAATATTTTAGCATCGACTCTATCCATTTTGCAATTGGGACTTCAACATTCCCTTCTTGTAAGGCTCTAACGATTGATTGATGTGAGGTGTATTGTCGAAGGCACCCTCTATGTCAATGAATGCTGTGAGAGCGATCTCTTTGCACTGGTTTTGAAGTTATCCGCTTTCTTGAGTTGCGATATTTGACAGCTCATACCTATCTTATCCGATAAGTTATGATAAAAAGTCATAAACCAAAATTCTGTGAAATTTCATCAAAAATCTATTGCTACGATTTTTAAGCTACGTTTCCATTTGAAATTTCAAAAATTAAACCATTTTCTTACTTCGACAGTTGGGTTGCGCCCCCTTGCGGTCATTTTAGAAAACTGAAATATATCTCCATCATTTTCTCTTGGCCACATTTAAATGATAATTTAACCTACGATAAATAGTTTCTGAGATACGGCCGAGTGCCATTCTCAATGAATCACCCTGTACATTGAAACATCATCATAGGCGATCAATCGATACCGAGTATGATTATATTCTATTATGTTCTTATTGTCGTCGATTGTGTGTTTTCTGATGGCTATATAAATTAATTTTGGAGAAGCACAATCTTCCATAGTCTTGGCACATCCAGTCTCTGGCAGCATTGTCTTCTCGCTCCTTCCTGCGGTCCCTCTTTTCGGTCTCGTGTCTGCGTTGCTGTTCTTCAGAAGTTTGTGGTTCGTCGGGGACTACTCGACGCCATGAGAGCCTATCATTTGCTGTCGTCTCCCATTTGTTGGTATCGATGCAGCACTCTACCATATTCTTCCCAAGAACATTCTTGTAGCGTTTTTGTTGACCTCCCTGAATTCGATTTCCCTCTTTCAGTTGACTGTAGAAAATCTGTCGTGAAAGACGTGTTTCGGGCATGCGGGTGTGTCCTATTGGTGCTTATTAATGATGAGGCAATGAGGGCTTCTATGCCAGTTGTTTTGGCCTCCTCTAAAACACTAAGGTTCGTTCGTCGGTCCTGCTATTTAATCCGTAGGATTCTTCTTAGGCAGCGCTGGTGGTATTTTTCTAGGCTTTTCATGTCTCTTCTGTAAGTAGTTAATGTATCGCAACAATATGTGAGTGTTGGTATAACAACTGCCTGTGTTGTTGAAGACTCTCTCTAGAAGTTGTCCGAACGCCTCGCTAGCACACTTCAAGCTTGGATTTCAACGTTAATGGTTGCATTCACTGACAGATGGCTACCAAGCTATGGGTAGGGTTCTACGTGCAAGAATGGTCATTTATAGTTATATTTGGGGCTTGGGAATTAGTATCCGGTGCGGGTTGGTGCAGAATCTACGTCTTGTTAAAGTTGACCTCTAGGCCGATTCTCCTGTATGCCTGGTAGAATGAATTGATAATTGCCTGGAGATTTTTCCCTGTATTGATCATCACGACGTTATCATCCGCATATTAAAACTCAATTATCGATGTCTGTTCGATTCTCTATTTGTGTAGGTACATATTTGTTTTCATATTTACTATTCGACCTTGCAGGCCAGTTTTCTAATGAAAGGCATCCTGCTAATTCCGTTAACTGAAGAGTTTTACGTTTTGTTGCGTAATTTATACTCACCCAAAACATCACCGGAAGTTAAGTTCGATGATTTGGATAAGTTATTATTGAAGTATTATGCTCCAGTGCGATCAATCTTTTGGAGAGAAGCAAATTCTATACCGCGAAAACAGAGCCTGGTGAAAAAGTGAGCGATTGGGCCGCACGTGTCAAAAAATTGACAAGTAATTGTGGCTTCGATGCAACAATTTCTCTGGATTTCCTAATGAGGGACATCTTGATGATGTGCATTACACGAATAGGTTATTTCAGGAAAATGCGACAGAAACCAAGGTCACTTTCCAGTCCATGGAAAGGATCGCCTAAGCCGTCGCTGATCACAATAAGCGTGAGAGCAACAAGCCTACTAAATCCCAAGTGAAAACCGAACCAGAGGAGTTGTTCTATGGTTGAAAACCAGGTACATCTTGGCAAGGCAGGGATAAGTCAAAATTTGAACCAGTACAGAGGGCCCCGCATCAAATTCAAGGGGCGAAAAAAGGAGACTTCACAGGCAAATGTTCAGTCTGTGGGCGCTCCAACCACAAATCAGTAGACTGCGCTCACCGCGACTGTTACTCTCATAAATTTGGCCTGCAAGGTCATCTTGCACCCCTATGCAAAAAAAGTTTCATCAAAATATTTTGGAAGCAAATTTGGTATAAAATTCTAGTGACAGAGAGAAATCGTGCTTCAATATTGCAGATGAGCCTTCAACTCCTTCTGATGGAAATAGTTTTTCCAAAGAAAATTTATTTCACAATGTTGTGGCGGACGAAAACCCAATTTTCATTCGATTTTCAGTTGAGGGAAAGCCTTTTTCCTTTAAAGTTTATTCAGGTTTTGCCCATGCAGCAATTTCAGAAAAAATTATAAAACGTACTTTTACAAACTTGAGTAATGGGATAACGATCTGTCTTTATAAGATTATATTGAAATGTTTTTCCAGCCACTAGGTTTTGTAGATTCAAAAATAGAGTATGATTGTCAATTTTTTGTCTTGAAAACGTACGTTATTAAAAACGGTGGACCTCATCTAATTGGTCAAAATAGCCTAAAAATGTTACATGTAGGCTTTTGTAAGTTAGATGATAACTTACATAGAATATTATACGCAAACTTTTCAAAAATTAGAACAATTTGAAAATATTTTTGACGGCCCTTTAGGCACATTGCATAAGTTAAATGCGACACCAGGATTTTTCAAGGCGCGCCCTGTCCCACTTGCCCTTAAGCCAAGAATAGAGCAAGAACTGGATCGTTTAGTCAAAAATAATGTTTTAGTTTCCACTGAATTTTTAAAATGGGCCACCCCAATTATGCCGATTCTAAAAAAAAATGGCGGCTTAAGGTTATGTGGAGATTTTAAGGTTACCTTGAACCCCCAGTTGAAATTTCAACAATTTCCACTGCCTAGATTCGAATATTTATTCAGTCAGTTGGAGCGAGGTTTGAAATTTTCAAAAATAGACCTTTCTGAAGCGTTACAACAAATTCAATTAGATGATAACTCAAAAGAATTGGTAACCATTTCTACCCATCAAGGGCTATTCTCTTATTACCTTTGGCATCCATTGTGCGCCCTTCATTTTTCAAATTATTATGGAGCAATTGTTTAATATTCCTGGTGTAATATCGTTCCTCGATGATATTTTAATAACGGGGAAAAATTACCTTGCGAGCACCTGGAAAGACTAGAAAAAGTTTTTCAAAAATTTTCAGAATGTGGACTTAAAGTTAAAAAAGAAAAATGTCGTTTTTTGCAGGATTGTTTGACATACATGGGACATAAAAATTGATAAATTTGATTCGGATAAAACTGACGAGAGGGTTGAAGCCGTAGTAAAAACGAAAAAACCCTCAAATATTACGGAACTAAAATATTTTCTTAGAAGGAGTGAACTATTATGTCAAATTTTTGCTGAACGCGTCTACTATATTATATCCCTTATAAAATTTGTTAAAAAAGGGTATTTCCTGGAAATGGACCCATGAATGTCAGAACAGTTTTGAAAAAATTTAAGAATTGGTAATGTCTCCAGCTGTGCTAGCTCATTTTGACCCCAAATTACTAATCAAACTATTGGTTTATGCTAGCATCACTCATTCGGACGGCTCTGAGAGGCCTATTGCGTTTGCATCAGGACTACTTAATAAAAGCGAACTCTCTTTTTCCCAAATAGAAAAAGAAGCATTAGCTATTATTTTCGGTGTTAAAATGTTTTATCAATATTTATATGGCGCTAAATTCACATTGTGCACCGATCATAAGCCGCTGTTAACCATTTTTGGTGACAAAAAGGGATTACCTATGTATGCTGCCAACCTTCTTCAAAGGTGGGCGTACAATTTATCCTCATTCAATTTTGAAATTAAAAAATGTAAATACAAAGCAAAACAATTCCGATTTTTTATCACGTAGGGGGTAGCATCAAAAACGTTTTTTATCATTCAAGTAACTCACTGTTGTTTGCTTCCAGTAAAATGGATCAAATTTCTGATCTAAATCATATTCAGAATTCTGAATTTCCAGTTAATTTTTCAGAAATTAAAGAATAAACCGAAAAAGATCAAATTTTAGGCATGTTCGGAACGGTTGGCCAAACACTTCATGTCAGCTGAGTTCCAGGAAATCCTTAGAAGCCTAGGTATTATACATAAAACTGGTGCACCTTATCACCCTGAGACTAATGAGTTAGCCGAATCAGGGGTGAAAATTTGTAAAGCAGCCTTGCGCAAAAGTTATAAAGATGGAAATAAGGACCTTCAAATTATGTTAGACACATTTCTTTTTCAATACCGCAATACGCCTCACACTACAACGCTAGAATGTCCATCTAAGATACTTTTTGGTCGTTCCTTACGCACAAGGTTCAATTTATTGTTGCCTTCTACTGCTAACGTAATTAAAAATAAACAGAATAAATTGGAAAAAAAAATAGAAAGAGCAACGATGTTTCATTCTCGATAGGCGGAAGAGTTTGGACTCGTGAATATCGCTCCAATTTAGATAGGAGCAAATGGTGTCAAGGGGTAGTTCGCCATGTTCTTGGCCGAAGAATGTGTTTAATTGAGGTAGATGGTGGAAGTACTTGGAAAAGACATGTTGCTCAGTTGAAAAAGAACCATTCTTGTAAAGAAAACAACACACCTATTTTTCCACGATCTAATCTCACCACAATAAATTCCAAAATGGAAGACAATATTATTTCTATATCAGATTCAATTAGTCCGGGAGCGGAGATCGCAAATTCGGTTCTTTTAGACAACGCCGACGCTATAGGTTCCAGTGAACGTATGTTACGTAGGCGTAGCAAAATTAAGATTCCGGACCGTTTACAAGTGTCTTAGGTTTAGTTAGGGTAAGTTAGTTCAAGGATAGGTTTATACAGACAGGGCGCCTCGGTCAATAGTAGCCAAACCGTTGAACTTATGGAAAAATGTTCTGTATAATAGTTTTAACATTTCACAGGGTATCTCAAAAAAGAGTAATCACAACTTTTATGTTTTTGGGTTGAATGCAGCGTTGCCAAGCTATGATTTTTCGAAGAAAAAAATAGACCAAAACATACTTTTTTAAAATTGTCATATCTCCGCCACTGTACATTAATTTCCATTAAAAATTTACATGTAATCTAATGTTAGCCTATAGTTGCTCCTACATTATCTTCATTTTTCGATTAAAGTATACAAGGTCTCCAAAATATTTGTCTAAACACGTCAATTTTAAAGTCCATTTTAATTGAGTTTTTCAAATACAACACCCCGTATATTATTTTTCTATCGAAAAGCTGAAAATGTACTCTTTCAGAAAATATCATATTTCCCGTACCTATGTATCTCATTAATATTTTGGGATATTAAGATTTTCCCTTAACTTAGCACAAAAAACGGTGAAAAGTAAAGTAATTTGGTAGTTTCACCTGGAAAGTTTTTCGAGAGTTTTGAAAACTTTATAGGTTTAGATGTGTTCTTTCTGAATGTCTACTTTGTTACCTAGTATTTTTGCCGCTCGCGCCGCAATATTGAAAAATTTCGCCAAAAAAACAGGTTTTTCACAATATCTCCTTTCCTTCTCATCAGCATAAAAATATAGTTATGTAAAATCTAAATTAAACTAGAGAAAATTTTCTCATAATTACCCTTTTTATTCTGTAAAATGAATAGTTTCAGCGTACAAGTGCGACAAACCATCATACAGCTACACCAATTCGTGTTTGTCGTATAATATCGTATATTTCACCACGTATTTGAAAACCGGCTTACTAGGGTCTGTTCTTCCTTCGCAGGTATAAAGGAATACACCGCCATGGCGTGGAGCCTCCCTCTATTCCTTCTATAAGCCATCTGCTGGCGAAGTTCAAGTATTTTGTTCGAATCATCAGTAATAATTTCGAAGGAAGTAAACTGTTTTATTTGTGAAGATCCATTGCAAGAAAATGAAGTGAAGGATTATCTGATTATCTTGTCTTTTCGTAAGTCAGGTGCTCAAAAAAAAAAAGGACAACAAAGCTAAGATCTTGGACAGACTAATATTGATAGTGGTTCAAGATGTATGTCGAAAACGATATAATAACGAGAAATCAATTGCTGTATCTTAACGTATATCAAGCGCCATTTCTCATCCATAACTGCGACACAGATCACCTAATACAGATGCCGTCGACGATATTCTGTGACGAAGCCGGGGAGCCAGCGCCTTGACGCATATATACAGATCGCCCGCGTCAGGACAATTAACGTGGCCGGGTGCGTGAGCATGTTCCAGCCTGTGGGTTTACATATTTTTGCGGGTAAAAAAGAATATTTTTTTGCTGTTTGTGAACCAATTAAAGAAATAATATTATATTATTGAGCTTCCGCATTTATATAATAAATATGTTCAAAATACATTGATGCGGCATTGGTGCGGCCAGCCTATGTCTATAAAATTAAACTTGAACCATGAATTCGCCGCTCTTTCGCATCTGTATGTAAGTAATCTGTGACTGCGATTCACGTATCCAACATTCTCATTCAGAGATCAGTGTTTTTTTTGGGCGCTGCTGAGATATCAGCAGTTACTGACGGAAGCCTAGTACTACCAGAACAAATCGACAACGAAGCTGTTAATCCCATCGAAGATGATGCGGAAGAAACTATCTGTAACGATTCGATCAGTTCTGAAGACGATATCGATAAACCCGCAACACCTAGTCCATCAAGAATAGCGAAGCGATGGAGAATGCGCTGAATATTGTAATAATCCATTGCATTAGGCCTACTGGGGATACACGATAAAAAAAAAACCGCGCCACTTACTCTACCTCATGGTGGCGTGAAAATTAGTTTTTTGGCCAAAACGCGTGTTAAGTCGACTTTGCAGCACGCGTACGCTAAAACTAGGTATTCATTTTTACTTTTCTCGGTGAAGGGAAGTATTTGTATTCACGTGAAAAATCGACCTCGAGATTCTTTCACATTTATACGTTTTCAGGTCCCTAGATTACGAAAATCATGTTTTCTCAATTCCGTCGGTCTGTCGGCGCTCTACAGACCGACAGATAGACATGTCGGTGTGTTGGCGCTCCAGCTCAATAACGGCTCAACCTAGAACAAAGCTTTGATATACACTTTGAACCCCTACCGGTGGCGCTAATGTAAGGGTTTTTGTTCGCAGATACGGGGTATTTGTATTGTATTTGAAAAACTCAAATAAAATGGACTTTAAAATTCACGTGTTTAGACAAATATTTTGGACACCCTGTATACTTAAATCGAAAAATTAAGATAATGTAGGAGGCACTAGGCTAACATTAGATTACATGTATATTTTTAAGAGAAATTAATGTACAGTGGCACTAGTGGCGGAGCTATGACAATTTTAAAAAAGTAAGTTTTGGTCAATTTTTTTTCTTCGAAAAATCATAACTTGGCGACGCTGCATTCAACCCAAATACGATTTTAAAGTTGAATACAGAGCACATAGAGGCTTCATTTGCCACATAAAAACATACGGTATTCCATTATCAAAAAAAAAAAAATTGTGATAACTCTTTTTTGAGACCCTATATACTTGAAAATAATTTTGGTTGTTTGGTTTGTCAACCAATCGGTAATAAATTACGTTGAATGCATTGTTCATCTGTCAATATAACCGACTGGTTAATCGCCTTTAATTGAACTATACATTCGCTTCTAAATGATATTTGGAGTATTTATTTCAAAGTAAATATTTATCATTGCTCGTAATCTGTTTTAGGTTGAACATTGAAGCATACCTACATTATGGATGACATATGTCCATTTGCGAAACTTTCGCTGAAAAAATAATTTTAAAAGCTTATGCAAATCGTTCTATTGGCTGAGATATGACAAAACATCAAGGGTTGAAGCATAAATGAGGCGCTTAACTTTTCATGAAACCAAAGTGTGAATACAAGAAAAGTTACATTATTTTTTTTTATCTATAGATTACAGAAAGAACGAGCAGAAAAAGAGAGGCTGGAGGGCCAGTCAGCGGTTGCCCCCCAAAGGTCACAATCTCTCGGGGGCTCTTCCAACTCCATCGGCACAAATAGCAACAGGTATTCAAATTGAATTATTCCATGTCTCCATTAATTCGGTTGTTTTCTCAATTTTTTTTGTCAGGTTAAATAGTACAGAGCAGCAAGACGATCGACGGTCAAGCGAAAATGAAAAACGCAAGTACTGAAAAGTTTTAAGTTTCAATTATTGTTTTGAAAGATGTCTATAGAATCGTTACTATGATATAATATTTTGTATATAATTCGATATTATAATATATCCATTGTATTTTTTTTATATATATCAAGAGCCAATGGATATACCTACCTAGATAGCTATATCTTGAAAAAAGCATTTTTTTCTTTCTTTGTTGAACCAAGGCTCTTGACCATAAAAAAGTTAATTATGGATTTTTGGCTGTTATTTCAAATATTTTAAAATCTGCATTCAACTAATGTAATGCAAGGATCGACAAAAAAGTGAGATTGTATTAGAAAAAAAATCGAAGTACGAACTCTTTAAAAATAGAAACTTATATTTCTGACCGATTTGAACTATATTTATTAATTGAGCTGTGATTGTAGTAATGAGTACACTTTTTCAGACAAAACACACACTCGACCGTGTTCAACTTTTTTGAATGCGGCTTTTGACATTTTTATTAGAGAAATGAAATTATTGAGTGTTTCTAATTTATTTTTTACTCATATCGTTTTGAAATAATATTTATCAAGTTTCTTCCCATTCTCTCTATATATCTAGCATCCGTAGTTCCGTATCTTTCTTGACTCTTATTCAGACCCAAACAATACTTTCATCCGTTTGAAATTTTATACCTAATGAAAATATATTAGAAATACAAAATTATTTACAAAAATTAAAATTTATGATACGATTGAAAAAGTGTTTTGTTGTTATAGTCAAATGTTTCTAGTCGTAGTATCAACTAAGTTTGTTAATTTCTCTTTGTATGTTATTTATAACTGTAAATGTTACTTAAGAAATTTTATATTTCTAACTTGACTTATTTCGAACTATTTTTCACTGCCACGGTTAGGTACTTAAAAAAAAAAATTACGTATGTGATTTATTTATTTGATTTCCCTTTGTGTGTCTTAAGTAATACAAACTACATAGAAACGAATCTGTTAAATTTTTATGGAGGTATGTTTAACATAAAATTTAATAAAAAATAAAGTATATTGCCGTCCTGTATCCACCACATATAGTTAAATCTATACCTAAATATTTAAAAAAGTATAGCTACAAAAACCAATATATCAGACTATTTATGTTATAATATTATGGATGTTAAACATATTTCTTAAAATTAGTTGCGATAAATATATTCTACTTACTAGGTACTTAATAAAACTTCGCTCATACATATCACTATAGTGTATAATGATAAGTAAAGTAATATTTTCGACTTTGAACCCCTTAAAAACGGTATGAAGTACCTAGTCCAAATATGTTAGGTGATATACAAACCCTTCTACGCTTCTATTATTGGAGTTTCATATTTCAATATATTCAACAAAATTAAAAAACTAGAAATATGGGCTTTAAAAGTTTTATTTTGTTAATAAGAACAGATGTAAAATCACCTGGTGCCATATCTATTCTCCTGTTTTTTATTAAAAATTCTGTAGGTTTCATATAATGTTCATGGAGCCAGAAGGCTTCAGGCACAATAATTGCAATATTTCCAAATGTTATTAAAATTGGTAGGTATTTTTCAAGCTATTTTGCATTTGTAGATGCTTATGAAATATTCTACATTCAAAAGTTTCCAATTTTAACATGGTTTTAGATATCGTCAAAATTTAGAACCCATGGCCTGAAATTTTGTATGAATGTCGTTTGAAACCTTGCAAATTTCTGGAGTCAAAGTTTTAGAAAATTGTAGAAATAACCTAAATATACCTATTTCAGAAAAAAAACTTCAACTCGATTTTGAACATATTTGGACTATACTTCAGAAAAAAAAATGTGTACATATTGTAAAGGAAGTAAACGGATTCGTTGGTGCTCAATATATTAATGCACAAAAAAAAACAAATGAATGGCAAATTATCTTTTTCCATGAGGCAAGTTTTGTCAATTATTATGTGAAAATTAGTCGAGGGAAGAATTATTTTTATCATTGAGAGTATTTCGGATAACCTCCATGTGCTGCAATTTTTATTTCTAATCTCGTTTTCGATGTAGATTGTCCAAAATGCTTTCGCAAATCCACATAAAAACGAGTACCTGCTGGCAGGATAATGTTGAAGACGAGCACTATAAAAAAATAACCCTCCTTTGTATAAAGCTGTTGTTCAGTTTGAGAGATTTTATTCTTAAAAAAAATTATTATAAAAATGAAAAAATCACGTTCTATTTAACTATAATATTAGTACTTAATCCCTTTATGTACATTTTAAATGTTGATATACATTATTATACATAATTAAACAATATTGCTATAACATTATTTAAATGAAAAACAAATAACTTGTAGGTACTTCTCTTTTCTAAGCGAGTACAAATTTCGTAGGTTAAAACCGTTTCAATTTCTAGATAGGCAAATTTATAATTAAATATTAGATAAAAAGAAGTTTTAAATCAAAATAATTGTTCATTATTGAAAGAAAATCTACATGATATCAAAATTCTGGTACCTATCAGTCATGATGAGTCGAAAAACAAATGGATTTTTGCCCATTTGTGGAGATTAGGCGAACAAAAATTGTTAACTATGTATTTATTTAAACAAATGCTCTCCACTTGAATAAATTAAAAATGGAAAAAGAATTAAAAACCATTCTGGTAAGTATTGAACAAAGTTGGAAGTTATTTTCGAAAAACACAAGTCTTTGATCAAAGCTCCAAGCACACTATTAATACTATGAGTTGTACTTGCGCTGAACCTATCAGATTCACGCAATACGCATGGCAGGTAGGCGTGGAATTATCAGTTGTTGGGTACTGGCCCTAATTGCAGACCGGTTTCGAGCTTGTTAGCTCTCGGCAGTGCAACATAACATGGGCGAAAGCACGTCAACTCAGAGAAACCGGTTTAAAAGAGATTCACACGATAAGAAAGATATAGAGATTTAATAGCGTGTGGCTTCCCCTTTTAGTCTTACAAAGGAAAAACCAAAAATAACCCGTTTGGGCCATGGTAAGTTCAACTATATCTCAGCTTCACTCTAGTTTGGATGAGAAAAGATAATTTTTGGCAATGCGTGCAGGAACCTTCCCATTTAAGAAACAGCTCGAACTCTACTTCTAGGCCTCTCTGTTAAGGGCTGTCTGTATATCCAGTTCTTTCCTTCTATTCCCTTGATGTCGCCTCATCGCCATCTTTTCTAGAGGTCTCCCAACACAACACTTCTCTTGTTCTTTCTTGTTCGTCATGCTAGGAGTTTTTTTGTGTTTCTGGTTTTTTCCTGCAATGCTATATGGCCTACCTATCGCCACTTTAACTTCAAAGTTCTTCTGATGTCTTATGTCTTCATTTGGCGCTCGATTTCCCAGATTAATTCTGAGCATGGCACTTGGAGAAAGGTGTAGAGATTTGCTAGCGCCATATGTCCGAACAAGCAAAATGTACATTGATCCTAAAATTTTCTGTTGGATTTACTGGTATTTCATCTGATCCTGGAACGACACTGAGCGTATCAAATGCCGCCCAACAAAGTACTTTTGTTTGAGAAATTTGTTCAGTATTTGATTTTCTTTACATAATTTTATTATCCAATAGGTATTTTCAGATACAGATTGTAAGGACTTGATTCCCGATGGCGGATTTCATTCATCAACTCCAAGCCTCTTCCAAATCTTTCCGTCTCATTACTAAGTTCGATTTTGTGCAGGTGATATCTGACCAGCTCTTAGTTGGCACCTGTTCAGTTTAAAAAAGGCTTTTCGCCTCTTTGCAGTTTGTCTTTGGGATCTTGTATAAAGATTCTGAGGGGACTGAGACTGAGAGACAGTATAAGGCCTCTTTGGTCCAGCAATTCGTCTTAGTTGGTACTGGTTGTTAGACCAGTTCCTGATCTCGGTTTTCACCAGGCAGGAGGCAACCTCAAGTAGTGCAGGTTCCGGCACAATAAAGGCAGTATACCTTCATGCGCAGGCTGGTTGGCCTCGTTGTTGCCTTTTAAGCCCGTGTGACCCGGGACCCAAACAAGGGTGACCTTGTTAAGCCCACTGAGTAGTTCTAGGGTTGTCATACAGCATACAGTCACGCGTGAGCCTTGAGTTGACCTTGGAAAGGGTTCGGAGTGCTGCCTGACTGTTGCTGCATATATAAATATGCTTGTCTGAGAGTCAGTAACCTCTCTGGACATTCTTCTAAGCACACACCTGTATGGCGTAGATCTCAGAGTGTACCTATACCAATGGACACTCGCCTATTTAAATATGTAAGTATAGTCGGCAAATATAAATTTGCCGACGGAAAGAATGCGGATAAAAAAATGACAGGTGCGTCAAATCCTGCCCTTAGTACATCAATTGTCATCAATAAGGCGATTGGCTGCAGATGATGGTAATCCATTATGGCTACCTTCATAAAAACAAGTTTAACAAGGGCTGCGTCGTTCGAGAACCTGGTTGTTGGTGTTGAAATTATTTCAGGAAGTGGTGTAAATCTAGCTCTAGGTTTTCGAACAGTGGCCGAAAGGTTCAGTTTTTGGGATTATCTCGATTCCTATTGCTCCAACGATATAAACACCTATTACCAAAGTTGGAGATAATAAAATTCCTCACCACTTTTGTTCATGAAATGAACCGTTGTTGAGATAGAGCGCGAAGAGTAGGATAAGCCCTATGCTCCAGATTTTAACCTATAAATAAAAGAGATCTAACGGTGAATTTTTGCGTAAACGTTGTTATTATGGGTCTAAATAATTGGTGAAAGTTTCCCATCGATTCGGTGATTATTTGGGCCGTTACGAAGGGTCAAAGGTCAGGAATGCATTTATCAATATCTCGAAAACGATCAACTTTTTTAAAAATTTCATGAGAAAGTTAAAGATCATTAAATTTTCACCAAATTTAGTCTGAGGTATATTGCTCTACAGTAAGCCCTTCTTGAGATACAGCGCAAAATTTAAACAAAGAGGCGGGGTCATTCTCGAAGTAGGGGAAACAAGCTGTAGACTCGTACACACCTTCATTTGGCCACTCTCAAAGTTGCTAAGCGCTGCGCGGTTGCCGCCCTCTAACTCAAAAACGGTTGGGCACATGAAAGAATGTTTAGGACAAAATTTGTCGTAAATTTCATGATATACAATTTTTATAATAGATGTTAAAATCATTGAACCTATATAATCGCGAAAAACCGATTTTTGTGACATTTGACCTGACATAACTTACGACACGCACACGTGATTTTATTAGGCTTTTGGGCTAATCTTAAGAATGACCAAATGAAGGTGTGTACGAGTTTACAGCTCGTTATCTCTCATTGCGAGAATGGCCCTCATCCTTGTTTAAATTTTGCGCTGCAGCTCAAGAGCGGCTGATTGTAGAGCAATGTACCTAAGACCAAATTTGGAGCAAATTTAATGAACTATAACTTTTTTGAGATTTTTTTTTAAAAAGTTGATCGTTTTCGAGATATTGATAAAAATATTCCTGACTTTCGACCCTCCGTAACGGCTCAAATAATCACCGAATCGATGGGAAACTTTCACCAATTATTTAGACCCATAATAACAACGTGTAGGTACGCAAAAATTCACCCTTAGATTCTTTTAATTTATAGATCAAAATCTGGAGCATAGGGCTTACCACTCTTCACGCTATATCTCAAGAACGGTTTATTTTATGAAAAAAAGTTTCAAACAAAAGTGCTTAGGAATTTTATTATCCTTAACTTTTGTAATAGGTGTTAATATCGTTGGAGCTATAGAAACCGAGATAATGACCTGCAATAACTAAAGAAGCCTTGGCTACATCTATTGTGACTTTTGGGACAACTATTAGAACGTCAAAATGAAGGATTATACCAATTTTCAGCTTCTTACCTCAAAATTGGTAGGTGGACCCCTATCTTATGCTTAATTAACTGTACTATTTGTGGTTTGTTTCGTTTATAAAATGGAATTGAATTGACCGAAGTAGAGATGATAGATCTGTTTTCAAACAAATCATAAACCTGTCAGAGCATTTTTGATTGGTGCAAATCGCCAACAAACAATTTTCTGACTATTTTCAACCAATGCAATTCGCTGAATTTGTGATTTCTGCGAGAACATACCTGGTATGCATCCTCAAAATGTCAGTGTCACATGTGTGAGCTCGAATTTCACTCTAGTCGGGACTAGAGTGTTCGGTGTACGCACCAGTCCGGAACGCCGGAAACCCTGTGATGTTTATCCACACCCCGCTATTCCTGTTCCTCAGACGTCGCAGGCAAAATTAAATTTGCCAGACTTTATGTTGCATTGTTTTAGCAAAAATGCAATTGTTTTCACATGGGTACCATAATTTTAAAAGGCAGGAAGCTATCAAAAATAGAGAGCAAGTGTATTCCAAAAAATCAATTATTATATACTACAGCTTACTACTACTTATTAACGTGAAACTTGGTTGTTTTCAAATTTCAATTTTATTCCAAGTTTAAAATATACCAAAGTTGAAACTAAAATCGCCCACTAACTTATTTTTGATAGTTTCTCACTACCAAAATTTGTCAAAAAGCAATCAAAACATGAAACAATCCAATTTTAGTAAACCTTGTTACAAATATGAAACTTGCACCAAAAAAAAAAAATGTAAATAACCTGCACAGCGCTTAGAAAGAAATTTTTAGTGGAGACTTTTCGACCCAAAAAAATATATACTTTTTATTATTAGGATTACAATTTCCTATTTTCAAGAAATTACTTTTCTCGAAAATATTATTTTGGGTCAGCAATCCTCCCAATAAAAAAAAAAAAAAAAACTTAACACCAAAACTATATCGAAAAAAATATAATGTAAATTTGTATTTTACATCCGTAGATAAAAAAGTTTTATTAAAAATATATATTCAATTTTAAATTTTATATCTCCTAGAAACACTATACTAACGAGTGTATTTAAAAATATACTGTAGTGAGAAAAAATATATTAGTGAAAAGTATTTATTTCCTATATTTATTAAGTAAGCTTTAATACTGACCTATTCTATGGAAGTGATATACAATTAAAAAAACATCTTTTTTCTAAAAACTGTTTAGAGAAAATAAATGTTTATTAGTTGAAGTCACTTATGCAGTTAATAAAAAAAAAGATGATAGTATTTAATACATAGCAAACTTTTGACTAACGTAGAACAAATAATGGTACCGATTATTTTTTAAATAAATTTGATGACTAGGCAAAAATACTTTTCAATATAATTCAGACTTTTACTGGCTTTATTTCAAAATATTATCACATCAAATTATGATTTGTGTTGACTTTTCAAAAAAATCTATGTCGAAAAGAAACCCCATGAAACATAATCGGTACCCCAAAAACTTAGTATGTAGTTGCACAGTACCTACTTATATCTATTCTATTTACCTGTTTATTAACTAGGCGTTAAAAAACTTGTTGATATATACACACACTTTTAAAAAACACATGTATATAAAATTAATATACATGATCACTAACAATATTTTTCAATGGTTACTGTACTTGCACTCAAAAAACCTGTAGGTATTATCGTTATTTTGAAACATTTTTAACGTTGTATGATGTAAAATATAGTTTATTTTTGTTCTTTTTCTATTAAGTTTAAATTGAGAAAAATGTTATAATAAACATTGAGACTGTTTTTATAACAAAATTGAACTGATTTAGAACTTATTTGTCCAATGGGATTTATTGCAAGGATTCAAGCATAGAACAAAAATATTTATTTGTGTTTATATTTCATAAAAATCATTAGTAGGTTTACAAAAGTGGCATTTTCATGTACTTAGATATTGGTATTTGAAAAATGTAATAATTTAAACTATTGTTTGTTTATGTTCCTAATTAAAAATTGTAAAAAATATAAGTCTTCCATTTTATCTCTGCAATAAAACTTTTTCATAATATGTATATTATTGTAAATTCACAATAAAATTATTAAGAAAATGCCATTTTTAAAACATAAAATCAGTGTAAATTAAGTTTATCATTCCACAAAAGAAAAAAATTGACGTTGAATAATTTATTAGATGCTATGCACATTTTGTGTCTACAGTTTTGCAATTTATATTCCGGTCAGTTCAACACTTTTTGACAGTATTTTTGTTTGTTGTGTTTATTAGAGTGCAAATGTTAACTATTGGTACATACTATTATTGTGACTAATAAACACTTCTGAATTGAGCTGTAGTTGTTTTTATTTTAACTTCTACCCTTCCCGTAATAATAATTCCCATTATTTATCCATTCTCAGAGACATTATTTGGTATGCCTGCATGGTTATTTGCACAAAAGATTTAAGAGGCCAGCAACAAATTAAGCGCGCGAAATTCATTCTTTGTCGCCGAGTTCAAAGTAGGACCGTGATAGACGACGTTACGGCAAAAATTTCCAAGGTAACGGAAGGGTGTGATCAAATTGCATGGAACGTGAATAATAGATCCTATGGGCTTTTGTGGAGGCAAAACTAATACCTACACCTATCATATTTAATATAAATTGAAAAGTATACAGTTATAATAATAGTTTTATAATTTACATTGTGCTTTTTATTTAACAAATAAGAATGTGAAGAATGAAATGTGCGGAAACACAAAAATATATTACGAAGATAATAAAATGTACCTATACAAATACAGCAAAATAGATACTTGAGATGTTTACACCTAAAAAAAGTGAGGTGGCGTAGTTACGAGGGTGGGAGAGATGATGTTTATTACATAAAGAACTTCCAGAAAACCTAGAAAAATAATAAAAAGGGAAAGTGTTAATTTCACACATTCGTGAGATTGCTCATGAAAACCTCGGACACATCGATTTTTGATTTCAGTTGCCGTTTTCCTGATGGTAATATCAGGTATACAGGGTGATCCAGAAACAAGTTGTGACAGCTAACTTTATTTTTTTAAATGAAAACATTAATTTTTTATTTCATTTCTTATTTCTACGTTACATTCTGAACTTATTTTATGTATCATGTCCTATACCACAGCCTCCTATAGTTAACAAGCCATGAAATTGGAAATGACGGCAACGTCGCGTATGGTGCTATTTTGTTATTGGGTTATGTGTGTATTGCTTTCATTGTGTATTGTTGCAATTTAGTATTTTTATGGGCATTATTGACGAAAAAGTGGATAGAAACACACCAATATATTGCCCATATTTAGTTGATACCTGTTCCTTTGTGCTTTGATTGCAAATTTTTAGCAAATGGGTACAGGAGCAAAAATGAAAGTAAGGTAAGGTAAAACAATAAAAACAATATTAATATTTGTCTGCAAGAGCATAGGTCTCGATATATTACCTAAGATATTTAAACTTGTTCCAGATGCCATGAAACTACTGTGTTCCTGGGTGCAAATCGAACTATTAGGAGTTCCTTAAAAACTGAAGAAATGCAAACATTTTTATTTCCAAAAAAATTCTGAAGTGCAAAAAATGTGGATGAAAGCAATACACCAAGATAATTATACCCGAGATTATACAATAACGAAAAATTCTGTGGTGTGTTGTAAACATTTTGAAGAAACCGAAATAATTAGATTTGAAACAAACAAGGATAAAGGCGTAGTTCGAGAGTTCAAACTAAAACGTCCAACTCTTATTTTCGAAAATCAGCTCAAGTATTTGAATGGACTTGCCTTCCGAAAAAATCCCGAAGAAAGAAAAAGTTAGATTTTCAAAAGACATACTGAAACATAGGCCTATAACACTTTAGACTCTAGAAATATATTCATTTAAATCAATTATTTACTGTTCTTATTTACACAAATAGTTAAATTATTCATTGAATTACTGTTTTTGGCCCTTTAGTACAATAAATTATGTATTTTTTGTGATTCATATTAATAAAATAAAAAATATATATTTATACAAAACAAACACCACCAGCACCACTTGGCGGTAAGATTGCGGTGTTGCCTTTTTAACTTCATGGCTTGTTAAATGTAGGGGGCTGTGCCTATACCTATCTTTAACTGTTTCGGAAATAATAACAGTTTGAAATTTACTTTTTTGCAACTTTGACAGGCTCTAAAATCTGAACGGTTGATTTTAGAGCTAAACCGATCATACATTCTTGTCTTAGTTTTCCATGAACTATCATTTAACACCAACTTTGAATTTTACCGGAATTTTTAATCTTGGATCGAGTCTTGGATTGATTTCCAAGCTGGTGTCAAATGATAGTTTATGGAAAAATAAGAATGTATGATCGGCTTTGCTCTAAAATAAACCATTCAGGTTTTACAGCCTGTCAAAGTTGCAATAAAGTCAATTTTCAACTGTCAGATTTCCGAAACAGTTGAAGATAGATATAGGACATGAAGCATAGAATATGTTTAGAATTCAACGTAAAATTTTAAAATAGAATAAGAAATCGTTGTCATTTGAAAAAATAAAGTTAGCTGTCATAACTTCTTTGTGGGTCATCCTGTATACATGATATTATCATATAATAAATATCACAAGAGAAAAAATTTTGTCGGCAAAATTTTCGAAAGGTATGAAAGCTTGTTGCTTGGCAATTTGGCGAGTGATTTTATCAAAAATGTCATGAGCGAAATTGCCGAAAACCAACAAACTTGAATAAAACCTCGAAAACAATTTTGCCTACACAATTTTTTTTCGAGTGGTATTCGTCATGACTAGGGAAAGGCAAATATGCATATGAAAGTATAAGAAATATGCGCATATATATGCATATATTTTAGTCAAAATATGCAAGTATTTTTGAAAATATGCATAAAGAAATTTCAAAAAATAAACACTGTTGGATTGTTGATGATATATATATTACAAATAAGTCCTAATCAATTACAAATATAAATTAACAGTTGTAAAAACAATAAACAATTAAATATTCCTTAAAATTTTCTAGTAAGAATTTCTGCCTTCTATGGGAATGCATATATTTATAAATGGAAAAACTTCTTTCCACGTCAACTGACGTAATGGGTGCGTTTTTTAAGCAAGCCACGATTTTAGGATCTAAATCTAATTCAATGGATTCATCAAAATTTCCCATTAAAATGTCTGTTACTTTGGAAATAAATTGGTATCCGTTATTTTTTGCTAAAACAATTTTGAATTTTTCAAAAACCTCTTCCCCAATTTTACCCTTGACATTCCTGAAAACTGACTCAGAGTCTCTTACTATACGTGTGCTTTCTGTTAGTGGTAAACTAGAAGCCTCTAATTGAGTCAGAGATTTAGAAACAAAACCATAACTACTTTTTATGAATGAAAGCTGCTGCTTGATTTGCTTATTATTTTCGGATATTTCTTTGGCTTCTAAAAGTGATTGAGAAGAATCATCTGACAAATCTTCCATAATTTTTTTTATTTGACAAGAATTGTCTGCATAATAAATTGCAGCTTCCAGCCAAGTACCTACCCCATCTTGTTAAAACAGGTTGAGGTGGAAGAGAAGTGTTTGGCAGTCTTTAAAAAACTGCACTCGCGTAGGTGCTTTCAGGAACACTTTTTTGACACTGGAAATTAAAGTATTGACAATGGAAATTTTTTTCTAATCTCTTCGGCAACCCTGTTTAGGCCATGTGCTAAGCATTTTATGTGTCTTAATTTTGGATAAAATATTTTTAAATTTTGTCCCGCCTTTACCATGTAAGGTGCTGCATCCGACAACAAAAGCAAGAGATTGTCGGTAGGAATAGCTGCAGGAAGAAAGAATGCTGCAAGTTCTTCTTGGATAAACCTGGTCACTGTTAGAGCATTTGTTTTTTCTAATTGTTTTGACGCAATGAGATAAGATTTTGATAACACTTCTTCGCTGAGAACACCGACCATTAAGTGTGCGATATACCGTCCCATGGAATCAGTACTCTCATCCATACATATATAAAAGTAGTTATTGCCAATAATTACTTTTATTTCTTCAATTACTGAAAAATATAAACAACTCACGTCGTTCCTCCTCGAAGTTCTCTCACTAGGAACAAATTTGCAATATTTTTGCAGGAATGAACTGAAGTTTTCATTGCCTAACTTCGACAATGGAATATTGGACGCCACCATTGCACGGCATAAATCCTGGTTGGATAGGTGTTGTTCGTTAGGCTCATTCTTATCTGTAGGTTGAAAACATTTGGACAAAGATGACTGTGCTTTTTCTCCAGATTTCAGCTTTTCTAATTTGGCTATATGGGAAGACGTCTTGACATGTTGGTTTAGGTTAAAATTTGAGAGAGATTTTTCATGCGATGTACTGACCAGAAAAAGAAACAATAATATGAACATGGAGTTCATTTTATTTCATCTTTTTTGAATAAAGGGTGTTTGGCGAAGGGTTAGCAAAACTTGGTGGTTGTATAGATAGGCCCATTTCAAAGATATTTTATTGATATACTAGTGCCCTTAAGGTCCCCGCTTTTTCTATATCATTTCTTTTGTATAATCAATAAAAATTTTCAAAAATGGACCTTTTAACTTCTGTAACTTTCATCAAAATCAAGAATACCAAAAAGACACGAAAAAAACTTTTTCATAAACAATTAAAAAAAAGTTACAGAAGTTAAAAGGTCCATTTTTGAAAATTCTTGAGAACAGTACCAAAGCAATGATAAAAAAAAGGGGAGCTTAAGGCCACAAGTGTATTAATAAAATATTTTCGCAAGGGCCCTATCTATACGCCCACCAAGTTGGGCTAACCCTCCGCCAAACACCCTGTACCTGTATAAAAGTGGTTTTTGGAAAGAAAAAAAAAACATAAAATATTATACCATACATGTTTTGTGTATGTATCAATTTTGTCAAAAAATTTCAATATAATTATCTAAGTACTGAATCATTTAAAATAGCCTGCAAATTTTGCTATGAGTTTTAGGGACTAGGCAGAAAATGAAGCTTTCTACGTACTGGAATGAGTCCGCAAAATAGCTATTCTTACAAAAAATAATATAAAAGTTAGGAACTTACTATTATACTACAAGAGGAGCAGTCCACCTTCCCCATGTCAATATACATTTCTTTGTATGGTTTTATCCATATGGAGATACTTGCACTTGAAACTTTAGGCATTTTCACAAAAACTTGAACGGAGCTGTATAAACGATGCACAGTACACCAAATCACAACTTCGAATGAATATGGACATCTTCAAAAATCGATACTTACTATAAATATTTATTGCTCTACTTCCAGGCAAGTAGGTCCCAAATTACGTACATACTCAGGTAGGTAGTTAATGGTTGAATTAGGTTTTAATCAGCAGTATGAATATTGGTGCAATTTCCATAACAAGGCTGAGTGAAGGATCTTTCACGGTGGGTTTTCCGGTAATTACGTAGGTACCTGCTGAATGGTTGAATATTTAAAAATTCTTTCTTTCATTGAAACCTTTTGTCTAAATTTGATAGATTTTATGCACTTTTTTCAGGTTTTCGAAGAAATATGCAGAATGAAATAAAAATGCATAAAATATGCAAATTATGCGAAATATGCACATTGCATATATGCCCTTCTCTAGTCATGACTATTTCACGTAAGATTTTGAAAATAAATAGAATGCAAAAATATGAATAAAAACTTCAAATTAAAAATATCAGTTTGACAATGTCAAAAAATGGTCGTTGAAATACCACGTTGTTGGTATTGTCCAGATAGCAATATTGTCAGCTGAAAACCGAATTTATTGCCGGTGTAATACACTCTAGTGAAATAGTCAATACATAGTAATATAACAAGTAATATAACAAGTACTTGCATCAATTTTTTTTTTATTGCTGATTTCATTAGTCCATAAATTGATGATGATTCCAGAGAAACGAAACGTTGGATTTTAAATTTAATACCGCCATCTTGTAGAGAGGAGAAAGTGACAGAAAAAACATGAACTTCTCGTAGTTTTCAAATTTTTTCCTTATTTCATTTAAAAAGATTTTGAAAAACTAATTTGACCGTATTAAATTTAAAATCCAACGTTTCGTTCCTCTGGAATCATCATCAATTTATTTTTTTTAAATACGGACCTGCTTTTTTTATTGTGTTATTGAAAAATTATAAGTATTATCGGATAGCCAAAGATGGCAAAATCACAAATAAAAAATCCAGGTCCGTCTTTAAAAAAAGTAAGTTGAAGATGGCCCCCTGAAGACGAAACGTCGGATTTAAATTTAGTAGCGCCATCTTCTAAAGGGGAAAAAGTGACAACGATGAAGTGACCTTTATTTTAAAATTGCTCTTCAAATGAGCCCAGGAAAAAATAAAAACGATTATACAAAATTTCGTTTTTTTCCGAATATCTCCGGAAGTGTACGGAATTTTTCTAATTTCAAAACGGCATT
This sequence comes from Ceutorhynchus assimilis, assembly GCA_917834065.1. Classification (NCBI taxonomy): domain Eukaryota; kingdom Metazoa; phylum Arthropoda; class Insecta; order Coleoptera; family Curculionidae; genus Ceutorhynchus; species Ceutorhynchus assimilis. The sequence goes on from OU892277.1 coordinate 100,475,235, forward strand.
CTATTGGTCATTAAATTGCGCAACTTTGCCATAATTTAATCGACCCTGTATCTCTTACGGTTTCCGAGATCCCAATGATGAGGCTCGAATTTGGGCCACCCTGTACAGGGTGGGCCAATTTGGACACTTTCTTATTGAAACACCCTTTATTTTTAGAGATAGAAAAAAATGAACCCCCACTCTGAGGCTTAGATTTAATGAAATTTTGATTGGCGCAAACCGCATTTTGATATCTTCAACCGTTTAGCCGCTAGAGGGCGGTTCTCGATTTTGAGCAATAATGTGAAACCATCATAACTTTTTTGTTTATGGAAATTATTGATTTCCGTAAAAACTTTCTTGAAGCACTTTTTCAAGCTGAATTCATTGACGTTCTCAGTTTTTTTCTAGTTGGTCCCAACGTCGAGATATTGACCAAAGTCTGGTTTTTTTCAATATTTTCAAATTCCCTATATATTAATAGCTCATTAGAAAGCTCTGCTTTTTCCGATTTCATTGGTATAAAGTTCGATAGGTAACAGTTTTCGAGAAAAAAAAATATTTCGGTTTTTGTCATAAGAAACAATGTGTTGGAAAGAGACCTTTCTCAGTTTCCTTACAGATATAAAGTCCTTTTCTTACAAATTGCTTCTTATGAAAAAAACCGAAATAATTTTTTTTCTCGAAAACTATTAGAGATAAACCTATCGAACTTTATATCATCGAAATCAGAAAAAGCAGAGCTTTCCGATGAGCTATTAATATATAGGTTGTCCTATTGAAAAAAAAACAGACTTTGGTCAATATCTCAGCGTTGGGACCAACTAGAAAAAAACTGAGAGCCTCGCTGAATTCTGCTTGAAAAAGTGCTTCAAGAAAGTTTTTATGGAAATCAATAATTTTCATAAGCAAAAAAGTTATGATGGTTTCACATTATTGCTCAAAATCGAGAATCGCCCTCTAGCGGCTAACCGGTTTAAGATATCAAAATGCGGTTTGCACCAATCAAAATTTCATATAATTTGAGCCTCAGAGTGGGGGGTTCATTTTTTTCTATCTCTAAAAATAAAGGGTGTTTCCATAAGAAACTTTCCAAATTGGCCCACCCTGTACATGCTATTTCAACTTTTAATAGTATAATATTATTTTTTCAACAAGCAGAATTTCTTATAAAGGATAACTTTTTTTCGTTAAATTGATAATAAAAAAGTTTCCCATATGCTGCGAACTTAAGTGGATACACTGTATTTTATGAGAAAATTTCATGAATCAAAAATTTAAATTTTTTGTCAAAAATTGTCAAAACACCAGTTCTCGCATTAGTTACTATGCAATAATTTACACTAATACAAATTATCACGTAATTCCAATCAGATTGGTTCAAATCAACAATCAAAACATGTTAGTTTATTGTTGGTATGTCAGTTTTGACAGTTGTATGAAATTCTCATAAAAAAAACGGCCACTAAAATCAAAAATCGACGTATCCGAGATTTTTTGAAAAAAAATTAACCCTGTATTTTTAATGGATTTTATTCCCAACCTTTACGTACTAACTGTATTTAACTATGCTATATGATATCCTCTTTCGTTTCTTGAATTCTAGTAAAGTGATCTTTGTTCGTTTTGAGTTCATTATGAAATATATTCACCATAATTATTTACACAAACAAATAACTGGCCTTGCAGTCTTCTCGCGTCGTGTAATTTTTACTTACCCCGGTGCAAAATTAAACCCACCAGAGGCAGCACTTCGCTGCAGCCAAAATTTTTGAATTTCCGTGTTTGCAGGGCTTACAATTCGAGACGAGATCTCAAAAACTACTTAATATTTTCTAATGAATCAAGAAGATTTGAAAAGATAATAAAATTTAGAACAATGCTCTTGTTTTATTTTTTTAAAAAAAGCGATGGGTTTGGATGCACCGAGCGATAGAAATGATGCTTTTTTTCGAGTATTTAGGTCGTGATATTTTCAATTTGCAATTTTTTTTTCGAAAAACTAAAACAACAGCATGAATCTTTAGACTTTTAACTTTTATTATTTTCTAATCCGGTCAAAAAATATTACAAAATAAGTGAGTTCTCGTCTCGGGAAATCAAACCTTTTCCTCAATTTTTAACGGCTTGTTGTTGGCCTCTTAAAGGAATCTTTATCACTGATGGGAAGGCCCTTTTTACGTCTGCCAGGGGTAAGGATTAGGGATTTTTAAAATAATAGTCGAATAAGGAGTTTATAATATATCTAGTAAAATAGAGGATATTTCTTTGATACGTCAGAAAATTTAATACTTCAAAGATCTGCTGTGGTTAAATGACCTCAATTCTGTTCTAATTTGTATGGTAGTTTGATATACAGAGTGTTTCACGAACATCGAAACAGAGGCGTTTTGGGGTATTTCAAGGTCGATTCAAAAAAACGTTCGGCCACGTCAATTTTCTATTCAAGTGGGGAAAGTTTTTGACCCCATCGGTATTTCGCTAGGGTGCACCCCCTGGGTGGGGTGACTTTCACCCCTCCTTTTTAGATAAGGAAGATGGGTCGAGTGGTACCTTGTTTTTAAGGTATTTTGATTCTCGTCACAACTACGCATTTTTTTGGGAATCGAATTTTTTTTTTCAGAAGCACACAAAAAATGAAAATTAACGTGTCCGAGAAAAAAGTCAGGAAAGCGTTAGTTTGAGAATAACAGGGCCAGAAGATTGTTTCTTATCTAGCCCATTGCAACTTTGACAGTGATCTTGATCTTGAGAACTAATTATTCGATTTTCAAAAAAAATAGCAGCAGTGACGAGAATCAAAATACCTTTAAAACAGGGTACCACTAGACCCATCTTTCCTATCTAAAAAAAAGGGGGAAAGAACACCCCACCCAGGGGGTGCACCCTACCCAAATACCCATGGGGTCGAAAAGTTTTCCCCTTGAATACAAAATTGACGTGTCAGAACGTTTTTTTTTTTTCGTCGACCTTAAAATACCCTAAAACGTCTCCGTTTCGATCTTCGTGAAACACCCTGTATAACAATAATAATCCAAGATCGAGAAGGAGGTTTAGAAGTACACCACAAGGACAAGGCAAAAATTCCAAAAACCAAAAATCAATAGAAAATCAAAAATAATAGGAAAAACACGAAAAAAGCCGTACGAAAAGACATTTAATAACATTGGAAAAAGCGAAAAACCATAAATGTAATTTGTCGTTGGTTATTGTTGAGCGCTCCTGTTTGTTAGTTTTTTACTCTACACCTGTGGTGTGTGTATTTTATTTCATTCATACATTTGGCATTTTACACCAAAATCATGCCTCTTTTCTGTTTCTTTGTCTCCATTATACGAACCTGATGACCCTGAGGATGGCCCTTCAATAGGCCGAAAGCGCTCGGTTGATATTTTTTAAATAAAAGAAATCTTACACCTTTACACAAAATCCGCCTTTTATTCAATAATAAAGTTGTTTGCTACTCGTCATGTTTAGGAACTTTCCCATCCTCAGAATATGAAGAACGATTATCGTGAAATATGTGAACCATCTTCAATGGCAGAGATCCTTGATATAATGGTGACTGATAAGTGAAATTTATTTAGGTAGTCATCAGGCTATCACTCGATACAGATTATGATTATCTTCTATTCTATCCTTATTATCGTCGATTGTGAGTTTTCTGATGGCTATATAAACCAATTCGGGAGCCGCACACTCTTCGACAGTCCTCGCACACCCGGCCTCTCTCAGCATTGTCTCTTCCTCTGTTCCATCGCGGTTCTTCAAAAGTTTGTAGTCCATCGTGGACTACTCGACGCCATGAGGGCCTGTCATTTGCTGTCATCCCCCAGCAGTCCCAGCTGCTGGTATCGATGCGGCACTCTACCATATTCTCCTTAGGAACATCTTTGTTTTTGTTGACCTCCCTGATTTCGTTGTCCTTCTTTCAGTTGACTCTAAAGAATTTTGAAAGACGTGTTATGGGCATGCGGACGAGGTGACCTGTCCAGCAAAGTTGATGCTCAATGATGAGGGCTTTCATGCTAGCTGTTCTGGTCTTTTCTAAAACACAAATGTTCGTTCGTCGGTCTTGCCATTTAATCCGTAGGATCCTTCTTAGGCATCGCTGGTGGTATTTTTCGAAGCTTTTTATGTATCTTCTGTAGGAGGCCATGTTTCGCAGCCATTATATGTAAGTGTAGCTATTATAACTGCATTGTAGACGCGAAGTTTGGTCTGAGTGCTGATGTCGTGATTGTTGAAGACTCTCTGTTAAAATGTCGCCTAACGCATCAAGCGATGTTGAATGTGAACGTCATAGGTTGCATTCGCTGAAAGATGTCTCCCAAGGCATGGATATAGTGTTTTTCGTTCTGCAAAGAATGGTCATTTATTGGGGGATTGGGAATAAGTGCCCAGTGCGAGTTGGTGCAGTATCTGTATCTTGTTGAAGTTGACCTCTGCTAGGCCGATCCTGCATTGATAATTGCCTGAAGATCTTCTGCTTGCATTGACCATCACGCCGTTATCATCCGCATGTTGAAGTTCAATTATCGATGTCGTCGATACTTTCGTAATCTTTAGGTTGAATAAGCCGCTATCGAGTGTGAACAGGATATCCTTTCCTGACGGCAGGTGACCCTCGACAAGGTAAAGTATGGATCCTATCAATAGAGAAAATAAGGTAAGTGCAATAACATAACCCTGTTTAGCGCCTGTAGTTATTTGGGAAGACTCTCGTTGTACTTAAGCAACGATTAAGACAGTTGTATTCTGAGACTAATAATAAAACTACAGACCAAACATGCCATTTAGGAATCGCCCGATGTTTACAATCAATCATCTTTTAAGTCCATGGCAACACTGTCGCATGTCGATTCTACCACAACCAGTGGCGGCGAGTTCAGAATGTAATAGAAGTTTCACTTTCAATAAATTACCATAAATATCCGCTACGCTAATGTCAAGGGTAAAATGATGTCAAAAGCAGAGATGGGCATCTACGCGTAAACAAAGATTGTCTACGTCTGGTGTAAACAACGCGTAGACAATGTAAACTATGTAATCTATGTAGATAACGTAAAATATGTAGACAACGCGTAAAGTATACAATTTTTGACAGTTGGCAGGCCTTTAAGGTTATGTTTCTGTTTTTGCTTTGTTTCGTTTTTTGCTTTGTAAAGTTAATTGAACTGCAGATAATGACTAATTTGATACAATATAAATTTAATGCAATGCAAACTTTCAAAAAAATTACTCAAATTTCAAATTTTCTGTTGTCTACGCATTGTTTACATAGTTTACATAGTCTACATGGAAAAAATTGGATGTAAACGATACGTAGACAACGAGTAGACAAACCGCGTAAAATAGATTTCATAGTCTACGGCACATCTCTGGTCAAAAGTCTTGCCGCCGAAATATTGAAATGTTCTTGGAATCCTTACAAATAATACATCGACGGACCATTTTAACGTTTGTCCGACGGACCATTTTAACGTCCACCACACTTTCCACGGTTTTAAATTCAAAAATACCACTGATTAACACTCAAAGTCACAAAATTAGCTCGATCACTTCCCAGCAACACTGCCAAATCTGTTATTGATGACATAAATCACATAAGAGATCATCTGATTGGCTGCTCGTAGATGCAACGTTGCCGATGTGCCGTTTTTCGAGCAATATATTTCTGGTTATTCTAGAATTTTCACTAATTTAAAATCAAAAAAAGACCAACTATCCTATTCAAAAAGGCATTCAAGTTATGTTTCATCAAAGATTGACACAAAAAAGCATTTACATTATGTTAAAACATATTTTGAAATAATAATTGTCCGTGAAGACAATTGCAAATCACATCAGATATTGGCAACCAGGCATTTCATGCAAAAATCGACCTTATGGATGGATGTTGGATCGCAAATTATTTGTTTACTGTCCTATCTGTCGTTTTGAGTTGTTAATTTGTGGTTGCATTGATATTATCATGCAGCAGGTTGAGTACCTAGGTATTATGTACTTTTGCGGACACCCAACCTTTGCCAATATCTTCCAAAGAGCTTCTCTGTTGACCGAATCACATGCCAAATTAAAAAAAAAAAAAGATCACTAAATATGTGAAGGCCTCTTAGGCTAAGCAATGAGCAGATTTACCTAGAAAAAAATAAAGGAGTTTTAGAAAATTGTAGATTGGCATCACCTCGGTGCGCCGCCATATTATAAAGATGGCGCCCAAAACGTTTTTTCGCAGTATCTCCTTTTGTACGGCATTCGTAAATAATAGTCATCACAAAAGTTATAGAGATGAAAATTCCCTACAACTTTGTTCCATTCCATTTTTTCGTGTGATCAATAGTTAAGGAGTTACATAGATATGAGAGCTGCTTTCCAGTGCCTATATTTTTTGAATATCCTGCCCCTGGAGTGTGATGCTTTTGAACTGTTCGACATAAGCAGCACTGGAACGCTCTCGTGTGGTGGGTGGTAGCTTGTGACGTTTGATTTTATTTGACATTTTGTTATGTTTTTCCTGTTCATCAATAGTTCTTTGTAGCCCTCCATTGCTTAAATTACTTAAAATGTAAAAATTGAACAGGTTTTAGAATATTTCAAAATAAGAATAACAATGACGAAGAATAAAGAAACGGCGAAAATCGAACGAAAAACGAAAGATATAGCACCCTTACGTAGGTGCCTGTGGTCAAAGATTTTTTTTTTTTTGGTGTCCCGCTCAAAAGCCTTCATTTCGAGCCTCAAAGTGAACGTTTTTGGGCGTTTAGGGTTAAAAAAAACTTGTTTGGAACAACATATCAACATACTTGTTTTCTATGAGTTGTTTGAATGCGGGTGAGTGGTGATCAATAATGACAAACACTATCCTAAACTAAGTTGGACTTGGCTTGGGCCTAGGTACGAGAGTGAAAAATAGGGCCCTTTGGAAAGTCAAGACACTCCAGTCCCTAGTCGTAATACTTACCCACGGTATAACATACCCACCTGCATTTGGAAGTCTTTGGTATAGTTTTTTCAAAGTTAATTGGAACCAGGTGAACATTAATTATAACTGGTGGCTGACTAGTAGCAGTGCATTTCTTATGGAAATTCTCAGTGACTAGTCAGCCACCAGTTGGTATACCGTGTTCCAATTGAGTTTGGAAATACTATACCAAAAAAGTTGGTACTATTGTTAGTGGGAGTATTCAACTAGTTGTGTTGAACGGTTAGTAATTATTCTTGCAGAATTAGGTGAATCGGGAACAAAAATAAACATTTTGAAAAATAACGCAGAAGTATTTAGGAAATATAAAAAATTATGCGATCTTATGATGGATGTGTATAGAGTTAAAACATTATTATGCGTGAGCCTACACATTGACTGTGCACTAAACTTTCTATTTATGCTATCAGGAAATCGGGGTTTATTTTCATTTTTCAGGAGTTTTTTGAAGTTCAGCTTATTTCTTTATTAGAAGTAGTTTCATTTTGAGAAATTCGTAAAAAGTTTTACTTGAATCGCTTGAAGTTAAAATCAGCAATTTTAGGTTCCTAGTGGCTTGTGTATATAGACAAAAGCAAAAAACAACCGTAAAGCTTAACTTAGGACTCATACGAGCTATTGAAATTGCTATGACATTAAAAGAGCCTGTCTTTATCATGGGAGACTTCAATTACCCTGAAATCACCTGGGACAAACTAGTAATTCATCCACACAACCAGTGCAGTTATGAGTTCCTAGAGAGTTACAAAAACCACAGAGGACACCAACATGTTAATTTCCCAACAAGAATTAGAAATGCCCAGCAATCACTTCCAGACTTACTTATAACAAATGAGAAGAAACTAATTTTCGATATTCACCAACATGCACCGCTGGGAAAAGGTGACCATGTAGTATTTACAGCCACAACGCAATTTCAAGTTATAACTCAGCCAACTCACAAGGTTTACAAGAGACAGTTCTGGAAAGCTGACTATGATGCTGTCAACAACTCACTCCAGCAAGAGTTACATAAGGTAGCAAATCAAACAAATATTGACACCTTCTACGAAGCAATAAACAGATCAATCAACATAAACATACCAATAAGACCTCAAAAAGTTAACAAGCAAAAAACCGTGGCCGACTACAGAAGTACCTATTTAAAGAGATCCAGCTAAAAAGAAATCTGTGGCATAAATATAAAATATCCAAAACTGAAGATAACTATCAAAGGTATCAACAACAAAACAAGAAAACTAAAGCGTGCAGAGGGCAAGAAAAACTTATGAACATAATCTACTGACAAACGACAAACAATTCTATGCATACATAACTCGCACCCTCAACTCCAAGCATAAAAACTTTACCATAGTTGATAATGCAACCCAACAACCATTTGAGACAAACCAAGAAATTGCAGAATGCTTTGCAGAGCAATTTGAAAGCGTATAAACATTACTGGATCAGAACACAAATAAACCCACACTTCCCTTGGAAACCTACTCCAGGACTGAAATTGTCAACATCATATTCACAGCAGAAAAAGCCGAAACCGCCATCACATCGCTGAAATAAAACTCTGATGAGATCACACCAGTTTTTCTCAAGAACTGTGTATGTACAGGTGCTAAAAGAGCCTTTGTCTCACTTGCTTAACACCATAATGAGCACACCAATATACAAGAAAGGAAACAAACAGCATGCAGAAAATTATTGACCAATCAGTCTAACAAGTGCACTATGTAAATGCATGGAAAAAATAGTAGCCAAAGAACTCACTGATTTTCTACTTGAAAATGTTTTATCTGCTGAACAACATGGCTTTCTCCCAGGAAAATCAACATTAACAAACCTGCTAACCAGACTAAATGAGTGGACCTTGGCTGACGACAACCATGAACCAATTGATGTCATTTACCTTGAGTTTGAAAAAGCATTCGACAAGGTGCCAACAGAATTTTTGCTTTATAAATTGGAACATTTTGGAGTTAGAGGTAAACTTCTGAGGTTGTTGGAAGGCTTTCTCACTGTACGTACCTTCCAAGTACGTGTGGATTCCTCACTTTCAAAGGAGCACAAAGTACACTGTTTATAACTTACATAAGTGATCTCTATCAAGGGCTTCACACGAATAATGCGACATTTGCTGATGATGGAAACCTATACACAAATCCGCTGCTACATCAGGTTGAATTACAAATGGACCTTAACAACATTAAAGCTTGGACACATAAGTGGGGGATGCCTCTGAATGATTACAAATGCACTGGCCTTCATATTGGTCAAAACAATCCCAATTTCAACTATTTTTTTGAACAAACGGAAATAATACCAGTAACGTAACAACGAGACTTAGGAGTCACTCTAACATATGACCTGAAATGGGATACACATATCACACAAATGTCCAAAAAGGCCAATTCAATCTACCTTATTCAGACAGCCTTTAAAGACTTATCAAAGGAAATGATCTTGAAACTTTACAAGTCGTATGTAAGACCAAAACTTGAATATGCCCAAACGATCTGGAATCCATACTACATTAAAGACATAGAACAGATTGAGAGAGTTCAAAGAAGAATAACCGGATTACCGCAGGAACTTAAAAATCTGTCCTATGGGGAACGGCTCCTGAGATTGAACCTCACAACTTTAAGAGACAGGAGAATCAGAGGTGATCTCATTGAAACACATATAATACTCAACGGTCACTATTCCTGTAACCTGAGAGACATCTTCCAACCAAGCCACAACATAAATCTGAGAGGACACGATCAAAAGCTTTCTAAAGAAAGATGCAATAAGCTCCTGAAGAAGAATTTCCTTAAGAATAGAGTTGTTTACACTTTGAACCGCCTGAGCGCTGAGACCATAAACTCTACCTCCAAAAATCAGTTTAAGAATCGCCTCGACCAGGAAATGACAATCTGGGCCATAACCTCCTTTGTGCACTACTGTCTATAGACCATACAATCAGAACTAAGAATGTGATAGCTGTCTAAACAAATACGGCAGTCTCATCGGTTTTTCTTTAAACCGCCTACTGCTGTTAACACTAATAATAATAATAATAATAATAATAATCTTGAATGACAGAATTATAGGCGGCCTGCCTAGTGTTGGCCGCCCGCGTGCGGGGCACGCGTTTCACACCTGCTAGGATCGGCCCTGGCCTCAAAGTTGGAATTTTGCCTAAATTTCATCCAAAACTTCAAGTTGAAATTGCTAAAAAACCACTGGTGGTACAAATATTTCTCAAATACCACATCAAAGCATTCAGTAAAAGCTACAATCTCAGAAAAATTTGGCACGATACCTCTTATGGATATTGAGATATTACCTCTTCAATTATAACAGGTATATAAGGTAGAAAGCACTTTTGTTGGATAATCTTGTACATACATAATATAGTGAAATGAATGTAAGTAATAAAAAATCAATCGGAAAATTTCAAATTTCCAATTTCACAGTCTGGAAACTCGTGTAAAATTGCCCTTTCATTACTCAAAAACACAACTTCCATAGCCAAAATAGATCAAAAAAGCTATATAAATCATGAAAACAAATTTTCCAAACTTGAATTTTGTTTCTGGAAGTTGGAAGTTGATCTGAGATCTTTTTTTCCTAGAAAAATTAACTCAAACTTGAAACATTGAAAAGCCATCTTTTCCCCAATTTGGAAATAGGTCTGATTCTTGATTCCAATGTCCAAAATGAAAAAAACTTACCAGGATTTTTACCATGACTCCATATAATTCTGGATTCCAGTCACAAGTCTTGCAGATTTAAGCTTAAAACTCTCGGTTATTAGTGCTGCCCTATAACAAAAAGTTTATAATTTTAATAAAGAAAGTTTTATTTTCAATAACTTACCTTGTTAGGTTTCAAAATTGTAACTTCAAGCCCAATTTCCACACCACCCTAGAGGTATATACGAGCTGTCGGTGCGTTTTTTTTTTTCAAGTGGTTTCTCCGTTAGGCCTAATGCACTTTGAAATTACACTTGAACAGCCAAAACCGTCAACTATCCATTAATTCAACCTTCACTCGCCAGCTAGGAAGGCACCACTGCGAACACTTACCATGCTTACGGTTTATATTTAGTGCAACAAATGAGGTCCAGGAAAACTATGGCATTAGGCTCCCCCGGGGCTTCCCTGCTTCAAAGATTCAGTCGAATCATGAACTGTTTTTCGGGAATTGACACATATGTAATTTCACCTGGAAGAGGAAAGTAATAAAAGTTTGGATCCATGCAGTCATGTCCATCATTGTCCAGTCGGCTGTGGCTACGTCTACCATTGTCAGTCATTTGTTTCAATGTCCACAAATCCTAGTTATTTGTCCCATGTCTAGAGTGGCTGTACAATGTCCAAAGTAATGATAAACTTAGCCTTTATTGATCCATTTGTATCATATCCATGACCAAAACCAGCTCATCACTTCATGGTTCAAAATTTGGAAAAGGGATGTCTGGAAAAACAACTTTATGTTAGTGAAAATTCAATGTTTTATATTAAAAATTACTTATTTATTCAGCTTCCAATATCCAACACCCAAAATACTAAAGCACTAATGTAGGTAGGTACAATAGAACCCCGGTTATCCAAAGTAACGTGGACCTCGGATAACTGAAAACTCGGATAATCCGAATGTACATATATTTATACCTATGAAGAGTGTAGGTAAATATTCGTGACTGGCCAGTTATAAACAGAAGTTATTTTCTGGGGTATCAGTCTAAGGGCTAAATAGGTCTCAGAACTTTTATACTATGTATGGTATATTCTAGAAACTCGGTTAATATGGAGTATGGACCTCGGATTTTTGGGTCTTTAGACTGGCATGATTAATCCAGAGCTCGGATAATCGAGGTTCTACTGTATAGGTGAAAAATGTACTATTACCTTGCACTTACAAACCACAATTAGGATTTTCACCAGAAATAATTAATAGCCTAATATTCTACTTGGGCTCAGAATGATTCTGGACTTTAGTGAGTAACGGCTTACCTAAGAAATAGAAGTGACACAATTTTTATGCGGATATCAAACGAAAATGCACTTTTATACAATTTAATTTTTTCTGGAAAACTACTAGAGGGAAAATTGTGAAATTTTCAGGAGAAAAACAGGAAAGTTAGGAGATCATCAGACTAAAATTTCAAACTTTTTCAGTGAAAAATAATAAAATGGGAAATTGATGAATATGTACTTACCTTTGTCAAAAATCCGTCGAGAAGAAGATTCTTATTATAGACTCTAAGAGTCATCCGACAACTTCTGGATTCTGTTTGTTTACACTGTTTACAGGGAGGCTCACCTAAAAACAATAACACAGCGGCAGAAAAAATTGTTCATGTATATACAGGGTGATTAACGTAGCCCGTGCATTGGATTGCAGGTGGATTACATACACCATCTGCAATCTGGAAAATTTAATGCACAAAGCAAGAAAAAGTCCTCAAAATTTCAACTCTCGACTCACTTCAGTTTTTGAGTGAAAAATTGTTTGTAGAGTATTACTTTACAAAACATCATTATTTAAAAAAAGTCCTAACTCCATTAATAATAACTCAATTCAATCCCTTTTTGTTTTGAGTATTTTTAACAATGAATCTTCAGGAAAAAGTCCCCAAAATTTCAACTCTACACTCACTTCAGTTTTTGAGTGAAAAAATTGTTTGTAGATTGTTACTTTACAAAACAATATTATTTTGAAAAAGTCATAACTCCATTGATAATAACTCAATTCAAACCCTTTGAGTTTTTAGTATTTTTTACATTGAATCTTCAATAAAAAGTCCTCAAAATTTCAACTATACATTCATTTCAGTTTTTGAGTGAAAAAATTGTTTGTAGAGTATTACTATACAAAACATCATTATTTTAAATAGTAGTAATTCCATTGATAATAACTCAATTCAATCCCTTTGAGTTTTTAATATTTTTTACAATGAATCTTCCGGAAAAAGTCCTCAAAATTTCAACTCTACACTCACTTCAGTTTTTGAGTGAAAAAATTGTTTGTAGGGTATTACTTTACAAAACATCATTAGTTTGGAAAAGTCATAACTCCATTAATAATAACTCAATTCAATCCCTTTGAGTTTATACGTACGTCGGGCAGCTATGATTACGCTTAAGTGTAGGTCGAACATATACAGGGTGACAATTAGAAAAGCAGCAATCAGGAATATTTCTTAGACAAAAAATACTATTAGGAAGATCTTAAATATATAACCTGTTGGATTATGGATACAGGTAAATTCGCCCGAATGACCATGAGTTTCAAAAGGTCTACTTTAGCCGCTCAGGTATAGCAGATAAGATTCTATAAGTATAAAAACATTATCTTATTTCAATTTTTGTCCTATATCCTATTTCCAATATATAACCCCTCCTGTTTTGGTGATGGGGCCTGCCCCCCCCCCCCCCCCCCCCCCCCCTAATGATTTTCTAAAATGAGAAAGACCCCTTTGAAGCCGTGACCCATTTTATTTCAGCTACAATATAGAATATGATCAATTGACTCTTTATCTAGAAAACACATAAACAATTTTGCCTGCGGCAAAGTTGAAGAGCATTCAGCTATTCTATTAAAGCCCTATTATAGGCTGAATATTTACGTTGTGCAACTGACACCCAACACCAAATTATAATTCAACCATTTCTCGCCGGTATTCGGTAGTGCCCCACTGCCACACTTACCGTATATAGTATATTCAATGCAACAAATGGGATCCTAACCTATTATGGTGGACGGCCTCCCCAGGGGACACCAATTACCAAAAAGACATGATCAAATCCTAATTCGTTGCTCTGGATAATCAGTGAAACGCAACCCCCATAATATTGTAAATAACCCCATTGTAACTATATCTAAGATTAGTTTTTTCTGTAAATCAATGAATCCTCCCCTTCCTTCAACCATAAATGGTAGTTGCTCAGCCAAAAAGGCAACTACATGAACCATGAACTGTAATCATGTAAAACTTAAAAATCATTAATGTAAATAGAGGCTAAGATCCGCACAATACTCTATTTGACTAAATATAATCCTTATGTAATTAAATGGCATTTTCTTATTCATAGTATTTTTTGTCTCAGTGTTAAATTGTCACCCTGTATGTCCGACGTGGCCTAAAGGGAAACATCACTGTCGGACAGTTTTGCTCGACGCGACATGCAAATGGTCTCTAAAAAATTCATTTTTTCGACATGGCTTCACAAAATCATCTATTACCTACTCTGTTAATATTCTATATATTTCAATGTAAGAATAACTATTCTGAATCAGAGTTTAATGCTCTTCAAGATGAAACACGTTTCATTCCAATCTTTGAAACGGTTCTGAAGATATGAACTTCCAAAGTTGAAACTTTGTGTCAGATTTCCATAGAGCTCTTTTGATCCTACATCAAAAATTATTGAATTTTTCAAATTTCTGACTTTACCAGTCGAAAAATAACGTCAAATTCAGTAGAAAATCATTGTGACAACTTTATGTTTAAGGTTCCAAGGCTTGAAAAAAATTGAAAACACCTATTGATGTACGTTAATGACTGGCTTTCCAAAAGTGCTCCCAATACCACTTTACAAAACATCATTATTTAAAAAAAGTCATAACTCCATTAATAATAACTCAATTCAATCCCTTTGAGTTATTAGTATTTTTCACAATGAATCTTCAGGAAAAAGTCCTCAAAATTTCAACTCTACACTCACTTCAGTTTTTGAGTGAAAAAATTGTTTGTTGAGAATTACTTTACAAAACATCATTATTTTAGAAAAGTCATAACTCCATTAATAATAACTCAATTCAATCCCTTTGAGTTTATAGTATTTTTTACATTGAGTCTTCAGGAAAAGGTCCTCAAAATTTCAACTCTACACTCACTTCAGTTTTTGAGTAAAAAAATTATTTGTAGAGTATTACTTTACAAAACATCATTATTTTAGAAAAGTCATAACTCCATTGATAATAACTCAATTCAAACCCTTTGAGTTTTTAGTATTTTTAACATTGAATCTTTAATAAAAAATCCTCAAAATTTCAACTCTACGCTCATTTCAGTTTTTGAGTGAGAAAATTGTTTGTAGAGTATTTACTTTACAAAACATCATTATTTTAAAAAAGTCGTAACTCCATTGATAATAACTTAATTCAATCCCTTTGAGTTTTTAGTATTTTATTCATTGAATCTTTAGGAAAAAATCCTCAAAAATTCAACTCTACACTCACTTCAGTTTTTGAGTGAAAAAATTGTTTGTAGAGTATTACTTCACAAAACATCATTATTTAAAAAAGTTATAACTCCATAAATAATAACTCAATTCAATCATTTTGAGGTTTTAGTATTTTTTACATTGAGTCTTTAGGAAAAGGTCCTCAAAATTTCAACTCTACACTCACTTCAGTTTTTGAGTGAAAAAATTGTTTGTAGAGTAGGTATTACTTTACAAAACATCATTATTTAAAAAAAGTCATAGCTCCATTAATAATAACTCAATTCAATCCCTTTGAGTTTTTAATATTTTTTACATTGTATCTTCAGGAAAAAGTCCTCAAAATTTCAACTCTACACTTACTTCAGTTTTTGAGTGAAAAAATTGTTTGTTGAGTATTATTTTAAAAAACATTATTATTCTAGAAAAGTCATAACTCCATTAATAATAACTCAATTCAATCCCTTTAAGTTTTTAGTATTTTTTACATTGAGTCTTCAGGAAAAGGTCCTCAAAATTTCAACTCTACACTCACTTCAGTTTTTGAGTAAAAAAATTATTTGTAGAGTATTACTTTACAAAACATCATTATTTTAGAAAAGTCATAACTCCATTGATAATAACTCAGTTTAATCCCTTTGAGTTTTTAATATTTTTTACATTGAATATTTAATAAAAAATCCTCAAAATTTCAACTCTACACTCATTTCAGTTTTTGAGTGAGAAAATTGTTTGTAGGGTATTACTTTACAAAACATCATTATTTTAAAAAAGTCGTAGCTCCATTGATAATAACTCAATTCAATCCCTTTGAGTTTTTAGTATTTTTTACATTGAATCTTTAGGAAAAAATCCTCAAAATTTCAACTCTACACTCACTTTAGTTTTTGAGTGAAAAAATTGTTTGTTGAGTATTACTTTATTACAAAACATCTTTATTTTAGAAAAGTCATAACTCCATTAATAATAACTCAGTTCAATCTCTTTGAGTTTTTAGTTTTTTTTACATTGAATAATCTTTAGGAAAAAGTCCTCAAAATTTCAACTCTTCACTCACTTCAGTTTTTGAGTGAAAAAATTATTTGTAGAGTATTACTTTACAAAACATCATGATTTTGGAAAAGTCATAACTCCATGAATAATAACTCAATTCAATCCCTTTGAGTTTTTAGTATTTTTAACATCGAGTCTTTAGGAAAAGGTCCTCAAAATTTCAACTCTACACTCACTCCAGTTTTTGAGTGAAGAAATTGTTTGTAGAGTATTACTTCACAAAACATCATTATTTAAAAAAGTTATAACTCCATTAATAATAACTCAATTCAATCCCTTTGAGGTTTTAGTATTTTTTACATTGAGTCTTTAGGAAAAGGTCCTCAAAATTTCAACTCTATACTCACTTCAGTTTTTGAGTGAAAAAATTGTTTGTAGAGTATTACTTCACAAAACATCATTATTTAAAAAAGTTATACCTCCATAAATAATAACTCAATTCAATCATTTTGAGGTTTTAGTATTTTTTACATTGAGTCTTCAGGAAAAGGTCCTCAAAATTTCAACTCTACACTCACTTCAGTTTTTGAGTGAAAAAATTGTTTGTTGAGTATTACTTTACGAAACATCATTATTTTAGAAAAGTCATAACTCCATTAATAATAACTCGATTCAATCCCTTTGAGTTTTTAGTATTTTTCTCAATGAATCTTCAGGAAAAAGTCCTCAAAATTTCAACTCTACACTCACTTCAGTTTTTGAGTGAAAAAATTATTTGTAGAGTATTACCTTTCAAAACATCATTATTTTAGAAAAGCCATAACTCCATTAATAATAACTCAATTCAATCCCTTTGAGTTTTAAGTATTTTTTACATTGAATCTTTAGGAAAAAGACCTCAAAATTTCAATTCTACACTCACTTCAGTTTTTGCGTGAAAACATTATTTGTAGAGTATTACTTTACAAAACATCATTATTTTAAAGAAGTCATAACTCCATTAATAATAACTCAATTCAATCCCTTTGAGTTTTCAGTATTTTTTACATTGAATCTTTAGGAAAAAGACCTCAAAATTTCAACTCTACACTCACTTCAGTTTTTGAGTGAAAAAATTGTTTGTAGAGTATTACTTTACAAAACATCATTATTTAAAAAAAGTCATAACTCCATTAATAATAACTCAATTCAATCCCTTTGAGTTTTAAGTATTTTTCACATTGAATCTTTAGGAAAAAGACCTCAAAATTTCAATTCTACACTCACTTCAGTTTTTGCGTGAGAACATTATTTGTAGAGTATTACTTTACAAAACATCATTATTTTAAAGAAGTCATAACTCCATTAATAATAACTCAATTCAATCCCTTTGGGTTTTAAGTATTTTTTACATTGAATCTTTAGGAAAATGACCTCAAAATTTCAACTCTACACTCACTTCAGTTTTTGAGTGAAAAAATTATATGTTGAGTATTACTTTACAAAACATCATTATTTTGGAAAAATCATAACTCCATTAATAATAACTCAATTCAATCCCTTCGCGTTTTCAGTATTTTCTACATTGAATCTTTAGGAAAATGTCCTCAAAATTTCAACTCTATACTCACTTCAGTTTTTGAGTGAAAAAATTGTTTGTAGAGTATTACTTTACAAAACATCATTAGTTTAGAAAAGTCATAACTCCATTGATAATAATTCAATTCAATCTCTTTGAATTTTTAGTATTTTTTACATTGGATCTTTAATAAAATTCCTCAAAATTTCAACTCTACACTCACTTCAGTTTTTGAGTGAAAAAATTGTTTGTAGTGTTACTTCACAAAACAACATTATTTTAAAAAAGTCATACCTCCATTAATAATAACTCAATTGAATCCCTTTGAGTTTTTAGTATTTTTTACATTGAATCTTTGGGAGAAAGTCCTCAAAATTTCAACTCTACACTCATTTCAGTTTTTGAGTGAAAAAATTGTTTGTAGAGTATTACTTTACAAAACATCATTATTTTAAAAAAGTCATAACTCCATTAATAATAACTCAATTCAATCCCTTTGAGTTTTTATGTACATCGGGCAGCTATGATTACGCTTAAAGGTCGAACATATACAGGGTGACAATTAGAAAAGCAGCAATCAGGAATATTTCTTAGACAAAAATTGCTATTAGGAAGATCTCAAATATATAACCTGTTGGATTATGGATACAGGTAAATTCGCCCCAATGACCATGAGTTTCGAAAGGTCTACTTTAGCCGCTCTGGTATAGCAGATGAGATTCTATAAGTATAAGAACATTATCTTATTTCAATTGTTGTCCTATATCTTATTTCCAATATAACCCATCCCGTGTTGGAGATGGGGCTTGCCCCTCCCCCCCCCCCCCCCCTAATGATTTTTCTAAAATGAGAAACTACCCCTTTGAAGCCGTGACCATTTCATTTCAGCTACAATATAGAATATGATGAATTGACTTTTCATCTAGAAAACACAAAAACAATTTTGCCTGCGGCAAAGTTGAAGAGCATTCAGCTATTCTATTAAAGCCCCATTATAGACTGAATATTTACGTTATGCAGCTGATACCCAAGACCAAATTATAATTCAACCATTTCTCCCGGTATTCGGTAGTGCCCCACTGCTACACTTACCGTATATAGTATATTCAATGCAACAAATGGGATCCTAACCTATTATGGTGGACGGCCTCCCCAGGGGACACCAATTACCAAAAAGACATGATCAAATCCTAATTTGGTGCTCTGGATAATCAGTGAAACGCAACCCCATAATATTGTAAATAACCCCATTGTAACTATATCTAAGATTAGTTTTTTCTGTAAATCAATGAATCCTCCCCTTCCTTCAACCATAAATGGTAGTTGCTCAGCCAAAAAGGCAACTACATGAACTGTAATCATGTAAAACTTAAAAATCATTAATTTAAATAGAGGCTAAGATCCGCACAATACTCTTTTTGACTAAATATAATCCTTATGTAATTAAATGGCATTTTCTTATTCATAGTATTTTTTGTCTCAGTGTTAAATTGTCACCCTGTATGTCCGACGTGGCCTAAATGGAAACATCACTGTCGGGCAGTTTTGCCCGACGCGACATGCAAATGGTCTCTAAAAATTTCATTTATTCGACATGACGTCACAAAATCATCTATTACTCCGTTAATATTTCATATATTTCAATGTAAAAATAACTATTCTGAATCAGAATTTAATGCTCTTCAAGATGAAACAAGTTTCATTCCAATATTTGAAACAGTTCTGAGATATGAGCTTCCAAAGTTGAAACTTTGAGTTAGATTTCCATAGAGCTCCTTTGATTCTACATCAAAAATTATTTTTTCGAGTTTTTCAAATTTATGACTTCACCAGTGGGAAAATAAGGTCAAATTTGGTAGAAAAACATTGTGACAACTCTATGTTAAAGGTTTCAAGGCTTGAAACAAATTGAAAACACTTATTGGTCTCTAAAAATTTCATTTATTCGATATGATTTCACAAAATCATCTATTACTCGGATTAATATTCCATATATTTCAATGTTAGAATAACTATTCTGAATCAGAATTTGATGCTCTTCAAGATGCAACAAATTTTATTTCAATATTTGAAACGGTTCTGAAGATATGAGCCTCCAAAGTTGAAACTTTGAGTCAGATTTCTATAGAGTTCCTTTGGTCTTACATCAAAAATTATTTCTTTGAGTTTTTCAAATTTCTGACTTCACCAGCCAGAAAAATAAGGTCAAATTTAGTAGAAAAACATTGTGACAACTCTATGTTAAAGGTTCCAAGGCTTAAAATATATTGAAAACACTTATTGATGTACGTTATTGACTGGCTTTCCAAAAGTGCACCCAACACCTCCATGAGTGTCTCAAAAAAATTGAAAACTTTCAAATTGCCTGTTTGAAAAATACAGCTACATAACTGGATAGCTATACTATCTTTATTAAAGAGTATTATTGTGTAATACACCTGTAGATTTTCAGCTGAAAATGTTTAGTGGACTTCCACTAGCAATTTACCCCAAGGTGTTAATATGGGTACGTTGTGTTGGGTTAGTTCGGTTGTTGCTAGTGGTAGTGGCTTATTGAAATTTACAATAATTGAGACTTAAGACCCAAAAACATCTTTGGATAATTTCCAGTGACAGAATAGCTATATAGATTCAAAGTGGCTTAAACAGCAAAATTGTGGACAAAAATCAATTTTTTTGGGACACTCCAGCATTTTATTACAACAGTATCTACATCCAGCATACAGCGTTCTATTCCAACAATACCTACATACTACATAACCAGAACCCAGCATTCTATCTCACAACAGTGGATCATTCATCCTTCACACAAGCTCATCTATACTTTCTTCATTAACGCACTTTTGGAAAGCCAAATCAAAAAAAGAAAATTAATGATGAAAATAGATACTGGAAAACTAATTTTTGGACACTCTGTATATTTTACTAATTGCCAATAGTTATAGAGAATCAAATGAATTATAATTTAAATTAAAAAAAATAAGTTGGATTGTTCGAAATTCAGACATTAGAAAAATCAAGGGTTGTTTATTCAACAAAAGATTCAATAAATCCCAAACCAAAAAATAATTGTTGGTAGGTACTACTTACCAAAATCCAGAAGTCAATTGGCACACTATATGGGCACACGACACAATAATCTAAGCTTGTGTAAAAAAAAATCGATAATTCTCGGACGCAACTGACGGTGCTTTATCTCCGGGGATTCATACTCGATTAAATCCGAATAAATTTAAATCCCTTTGTCCGACAAAAACCCCCACAAAAAAAGGTAAACAGATAACGTAATAAATATGAATAAGTTAGGAGCAAAAAAATTTAACTACGTGATAGAATACAGGGTGGGCCAATGAAAACTTTCCACCCCGATTTTTTGGACTTGAAATGAAAATCTGGAAAAACGCTCAGACACGTCAGTTTTTTATTTGAGGGGGACCCATTTTTGAGTTTTTATCACCCCTGTAGCTTCAACCCCCTAGCTGGGGGGAGCGCAACCCCCCAAATTTGAATAGGGGATAGGGGTCGTGTCATACCTCTTTTTAAAGGTCTATGACCCTAGAATTTCGTCTCATTATTTTTATTCATAACTGTTTCGTCCACTCAATAGTTTTAAGTTATTTGTATTAAATTGCTAATATTTTCCTTCATTGAATTATTTTTGTTTTGTTTATTTTGCCAATTATTTATTGAAGTACCTGCATACTTTGAATTTGGAGTAAACTTTTAATCCACGATTCACCCTTCAGATTATTTTCGCGTTCTTGAATATTTGAGGTCTTTATCTACTTAACGCCTTGCCCTCATACAAGGTGTCCCAGCTAAAACGAAACAGAGGAGTTTTTGCATATTTAGAATTATTTAAATGAAAAACACTCGGACACGTCGATTTTTGCATGAAAGGGGACAACTTTCAAATTCATCTTTAATGACCTACCTGTCATCCCTTAGCGGGGGCGCGTTCAACCCCTAAAAATTAAATAGGGAAAGTGGGTCGACTGCCCTTAAATGAAAGCTCTTCAAATTCTCTTTTCAACGGTACCACATTTATTGACATTTATGTCAAAAAATTTGACAATGACGGGTCCCACCCAAAACGAAACAAGGCAATTTAAAGGCATTTCTCGTTTTAAAAGTAAAAAAACGGCTAACACGTGACTCCACAACTCGCCGCTGTAAACTGGGTTAGGTAAGATCTCAATTGTACTCGTAATTTTGAAACCGTAAAATACAGTCCACTTTTCTCACAGCTGATGCTCAGCTATAGACTAGAATAGAAACGACGATGAGCTCAGGGCTGGCTTATTGCACGATCAAGTATTGAACTCGAATCTTGGACGATGGGGTCGCCATATCCTTATGCCTACTTTTTAGATAGTACCATAGTATCAGAGTCTAAGAATTCTATATTTTTTATACAATGGTAGAAGCGCCTATATGCTAGAGTTTAGGAAGTTTATACATAAGAATATTCAAATATTTGAATATTCGATTAGGTACATATTCCAATATTTTTGGATAACTTTTTTAGAATAGATCCGAATTTCGAATGATAAATACTTGAACGAATAATCTAATACTGAAATCTCAAAAATTGCGAGCCCTAAGTCAATAGCGTGAGCCACATGCTTCAAGCCTGTTTGAGATTAATAATTGCTATCAATTAACTATAATAATCAGGATGAAAAACGTAGGGTGGAATCTTTGGCGTCCGCTTTCTAAGTAGATAGTATTTATACTGATTATATGAGATATTTGAATAAATTAAAATAGAACAGTTTCAGAGATATTCAACTGAACTGGTTTGAGGCAGAGGTGTAACGCCTCGCATCAGTGTGCAAAGATTAACAAATTATATTTCCGGTAATGTGAAATTCCTGAAGCAGTCAAGGATAACATTGTGTATCATTTCAATTATTTACGAAGTATGGGTAACCATTCTATACATCGAAGCATCTTCTGTTTCTCAATGGCTTAGAATTCCTTTCTATCAAAGAGCAATAGGTACCTGGGTACATTACGATCTAATCCAATTTAAGGATTTTTTTTTGCTTCCTTTCAAAATCGTTTAAATCTTCATTTTTATTGCATGTTGAAGTTCAGCAGACCTTGACCATGTGATTTATGTGTCTTTTTAAGAAATAAATAAAATTTTAATGGATACCACAGGAGACGGCAAATACCCGTAAATACCCGCGTTGGATTACACTGTTTAGTCTAAGTCTCCCTTTACAAGACCCAAATGAGGACAAAACATGACTGGATTGGCGTAGTTCGTATTTGAGACAAAGGTAAAAGATACTCTTAATAGTCTTATTAGGTATTCTAAACTTAAGCAGGTTTCTCAAACAGCAAATAAAATTTCAAAAACTATATATTTTAATAATACTTTCCCATATTTTTGGTAATTTTAAATTGAACCCATTTTTACACCAGCCTTGAGGTAGATTTCTGGTTCGTTTTTTTTTCTAATGCGGTATAGGCATCAGATGTTCTCTTATTTAAAAAGATTCAACTATCTATCAGGTGTTTGTTTATTAGTAGAGCATCAGATTTCATTCCATTTATTTCTATTTATCTGATGTTGGCATTGGCGAACTTTTTGTTCTCCTTTGTTGCAATTTATTCTCTAAGCTTGGGTCTGCTCATGGACCCTCAGAACAGGTATAGAGAATTGAGTTTTTAAAAAAATCTAACTTAAAAGAAGTGATGCCTATATACAGTAGGATCAACTCAAATTAATATAATATGTAACTGAACTTGTTTTGACTAAATTGAAAAAATAAGTTGTGGAAATTGAGAAGAAAACCTTTTTTTTCCTTTCAAAATCCTTAAAATCTTTATTTCTTGCATGTCCAAAATTCAGCAGACCTTGACCATGTTATTTATGTATCTTTTGAAAAAAGAAATTAAAGTTTTAATGGATACCACAGGAGACGGCGAATATCCCTACCCGCGTTGGATTACACTGTTTAGTCTAAGTCTCCCTCTACAAGACCCAAATAAGGACAAAACATGACTGGATTGGCGTAGTTCGTATGTTCATTTTAGAACTCAAAAATTACCTTTTATGCCCTTACTCAGAATATACTTGAATTGTCGAACCGGCCCTAAGTCGCCTAAACTTGAGCAGCTTTCACAGACAGCAAATAAAATTTGAAAAACTCCATATTTTTATCTTGGGTCTCAGAACAGTTATAGATATCTGATCCGATTTTTTTTAATGCAGTATATCCTAAAGGTCTACAATATCTTTTACGTGTTTTTATTATTATTGCACGTGTTGCAGGTTTCAATGCTAGATAAAAATAGGTATTACCTACCTCAATCCACTCAAGGTAATAATAGAGTACCTATACCTACACAATCCGAATTAGTTTTTTTTTTAAATCTAACTCAAGGGCAATTTTGTTCAAGTAAAACCTAAAGCATACAAAAACACGGCAGGCTAGAAACGCTATATTTGGGCTCCCTAATGATTTATACTGATGCGGGTCCAATTCACAGTTTATGTGCAGTAAAGCTACCTACTAAGTATAGTAGCGCGACATCTGTAAAGATGACGCATTGCTAAGTCCTCTATGGCAAATACGACATATGTGTTGATTGTTGCTATTATCGAGCAATTCTGTTACATTAATTTTATATTTAATGGAAACACTCGCCTACAGTTTTACTGGTTTACTGGTTATTCATGACAAGTTGTCATAAGTTGTCATTGTGAGCAAGTCACGTTGCATGTGTTCCATGTTCAGATCCGATGATTTATCCTAAATAAAGTATTTCTATATTGCTAAATTGAATCAGTGTTACTGAAGATTTTACGGGTTATGGGCACAGTGCTTGAATCCCATAAGAAAAGCTGTGAAAATTGAGCTAGCGAAAATAGAAATTGGAATTATTGACAGTCGATAGGAAGCGGCTGATTTGAAAGGAAATTGTCAAAATGGCGGTCCTACAAAATGTTATAAAGCCATTTGATGGAAATGGTTACGCTAACTGGGAATTTAGAGTTAAATTGTTGTTAGAGCACCAAGATGTACTAGAAATATAAGTCTGTACCCACCTAATCCAGAATCACGTGAAATGGTAAACTTCAAGAAAAAGGATACTAAGGCAAGAAACTCAATTATAAATTGCTTATCTGATAAGTGCTGGAAATGATAAAAGGAAAAGCAACAGCCAAAGAAATAATGGAAACATTAAGAGGCACATTGGGTGAATACAGGGATACTGTATTCACGTTGGTCATTACCTGAAAAAATATTTCTAACAATTTCCATTGTCAACGAAAGCTTAGACCAATCAGTGTAGTTCAACGCCGGTAGGGGTATTTGTCGAGTAGTTGTTTCTGACTGGTCAACGAAATTCAATTTTGCTTGGACAGGGAGCTTCAGCCTATGTCCTAACAAAGACGAAACGCGTCAAGGATTGGCACGGAAACCTGAGCCCACTGCTCAGTGGGCTGATTCCCAAACAGGAACCGTAGTGTCCCTGTATTCACGTTGGTCATTACCTGAAAAAATCAATCAATCAACAATTTTTATTATTACCTACCTTAAAACTTCCTAAATACCTTGTAAAATATAATAAATAGCCCTCCACCTTGTTTTTTTCAAAAGAACGTGTAATTACCAAAATTTATCTGGAAAAATTTTCCTGTATCCTTCAAATTTGACAGCACACGAAAAGGCTACGCCATTAGTTGTGACGTCACGAGGTACGAACGCGTCAACCGCTGACATTTTATGTCGCTTTCCGAACATGTTTTGCTACACTGTAGCTTTATCAGAAATGATGGTTATTATTTTATGTTAGATATGAAAGTGTTATTGTCAAAAATTTTTGGTCTGGAGAGGATGGTCAGATACAATAGATGAGCATTTGCGCTCGCAAGCTTCATTCGTCATTTATCAATATTCGGCAATCGCCATTTGAATTTGGCCGGCCTGCAATTCTTCTAGGCGTTCTCAAATGACCCGAAGCTGTTTTGAAAGAATTCATCGAAGATCGGAACTTTTTTATGAAATGCTACCGCAACAATCGGTTTAAAAGCTCGACGAATCTGATAAAAATTAAAGGTAAAAGTTTCACTCACAAGCCTTCTATATTTGTTTTGCAAAATGGAACATTTTAACTGCTTAAGATCCGTAGCGGCAGCAGGTGGCGGCGTCCTACATGACATTGATGCAATGCGCACGCACCGATGGCATCCTCCAGAATCTCTAGAAGTATGATAATGCCATTGCATGAAATTGATTTTAATTTGACAGAATTGCTCCAGAATTTGGAAGCGTGATGCGTGGTCTCCAGTTTGGTTCATCAGCTACATAAATGAACGTACATTATTTCAAATTATTCCTGGCACGTTGATCCTCTAAGGCTAGCTCCTTCAATAGGCCATTTCTATAATTTTCTATAATTTTCCTTGTACAGTTGGCGGCGTTATCCTATTTGGCCTTTTCCGTTTGTCGTATGAGGCGAGGAGAAAAGAAGAATCCAATTAAAACAGGTGTGAGATCAGGTGGCCATAGGCGTGCTGCATTCCACTCAATAATAAAATCAGAATAGAGCCTTTAAAATACACCTCATCAGTGTCGTATTCAAGTATCCGTATCCATATTCGAACCTGAATTGTTCAAGTGAGTAGGTAAAGTCTCTACTTCATTCCACTCGACTGGCTCGTTCTTCTCAATTAACAACAATACAATAAATGTTGCGGTTCTATATTCGTTTAGTGGGTACGTGACAACGATTTAACGCAAACAATTTAATTAGATTTAGACCCTAAATGTTCTGTTTAGGAGCGAAATCTGAGAATTAAGCACGCTCGAATACTTGGTAATATTTTCGCAAAATGAGAGTCCTATTAAGTCCTATCGCACTATTCGCCATGGTAAAATATGTTTTATATGA
Source organism: Ceutorhynchus assimilis (assembly GCA_917834065.1). Classification (NCBI taxonomy): domain Eukaryota; kingdom Metazoa; phylum Arthropoda; class Insecta; order Coleoptera; family Curculionidae; genus Ceutorhynchus; species Ceutorhynchus assimilis. Next base: position 100,501,873 of record OU892277.1, read on the forward strand.
AGGGCTATCCGGTATTTAACAAGGGATACTAAAACGAATAAATGAATGGTATAAAATATAGAAAAGACACCTACCTAGTAGATATTATAGATCTACGGAAAATAAAAAAAAAGGAAAAATCTTAAAATGCGCTACCGTAAAGCAAAAAAGGTTAATCGGATTCTTGGCAGCAAAGTAACGTATAGCTACTTCAGAAATAAAGCCTATCATTATTGACAATTTTAGCCTGTAGCATCTTCAAAGTCGTCATCAAACCGGTATCATGAGCAGCCGCCTTCTTTTGGTTACGTAGGTTAGCGTTTAGGAATGGGCTGGAATTCCTCAAATTGGTCGATACAATAAAATACCTTTGCCGATATCCCATATTGACCTTGAATGCACTTGAGCACCAAATTTTGGAACATTCAACTTCCCAATCAGAATTTGTTTTTATTTTATACGGAGATTTTGAACCAAATCCTTTGACCACAAACAAAATAGAACGAAGTACAAGTTTGATCCGACTTTTCTATTATCTTCATGAATGCAATATGTATTAGCATTAGCAAAATAATTTTAATTAGAGGTTATCAGAACTTATTTACATTATAACGATATCCATAATCATATCAATTATTATTCTACAATAATCAGGATTTGAACCGATGTTCACGCTCCTGTAATTGATCTAAACAGTTATGCAAGGCTGCTTACACGTAGAACTTGCGTGACAACAGTCCAAGAACATTGTAAGGTGACTGGCTGAAAAAAAAGAAACACATACAATTCAACGTAGGTACCAAGCTGAACAAAAGTGATAAATTGTTATCTTGAAGATAAAAAAAGAATAATTAATTTTGTTATCGTTCTCGATCTGATGAAATTTGAATTTGCATTTACCCATCTCTAGGTATAGCGGTACCCGTCGCGTTGGTACGCGTGGATCGCTCTGCACGGGCGTGGCATGGGGCTGGCCCGTGGCCAGCGAACGCATCGCCGCGGCACCCGTCGCAATGCCTGACCTTCGCCGACCTTCTTACACAGTCGATGAACTCGTACACACACCAGTACCACCTTGTCAAACATATTGCGGTTTTGTTTCATGCTATTGATACTGTTGTGTGTTGTAGTACTATTTTTGATTGAAGGCGTTTTCCGACATTGCCACTTCATGAAACAGTACTTTATAATAGGTGGTAGGTACATGAAAGTGATTAATCACTTGGAATATTAAACGCATCTACTTTTTTCTTTTCGAGGAAAGAAGAAAAGAGGAACTAGATGATGTTTTTCTGGAAAGGGCCCTCCGAGAATAATGCTGATTTTTTTCAATAATCGTGTAGCTGAAGAAAAATACATTCTGTACCTATAATATTGCGGGAACATGACATGAAGTATCTATATGTTACGCCCAATATCCGAATTTTGGCACCAGCTCGAAAATAATGTGTGTAGAACTATACGCTTACTTCCGAAAAACTTCCCAGCCTTGAATTTACTTTTCAACGAATGTTGAGTGTTATGAATACGAAAAATTAGTTTTAAGTAGGTACCTATACAAAGTTCCCCACACCCGAAATTCCACTAACGAACGGCTATTTAACATTTAGAAAATAATCAGAACTATAGGTTCTGTTCATTAATTTGAAAAGAATCATTTGGTCTTTTATGATTTCTAAAATATTGGTCCAATATCAAAATTGATTTTCCTGCCAAAATAAATGTTTGTAAAGCATTTCATAAATTAATGGCGCTTGCCAACATCAGAAACGAATTATTATTAGATTTGTACCAATGTAATCAATGCAAACCAGAAAACAATAGGATATTTTATTACTTCACACTCTGAGTAATAACAAATTTATTTATTATGCATACAAAAGAAGCCTAACCTAATCGACATTTTATTGTTAGATAACGGTAAACATTGGTGACAATACTAGGAACACTGTTTATGAGATTTCTATCCTATTATAGATCCTATAAAATTTTATTATTAAAACCCATTAATGATTATTTGTTCGTCTTGTATAAAAATACTTTCCAAAAGCAAATATTACCAATATGGCTCAAATTAACAATAAATTATCTAACAAGACTATTTTTTATTTAATTAGTAACGGGACGTGTAAAAAATTATTGCTTCAGTTGATAGTCTGAACTTCGTCTTTCTCCTGCGACAACACAAAAGCGACGTCCGCACGACGTTGCCCTAGACAGCTTTGACGCTGGGTGATTACGTTGAGATGACCATAATCTGGTGCACATTGGAGTTTAATTTTTGGGTCGCGTCCTAGGCGTGTAAACGACTTATCAGCCGATGTTGTGCCGGAGTTATTTTGACGACTAGTCCGACTTCGGTTAGTCGTTGGTTGTTATGATTTCACAACTAAGGTGAGTTCGGCTTGGCAAAACGCAGTTGGAGTGGATGAAGAGCAGTTTCATAGTCACGTGATCACAGAGTGAAAAGAGTAAAATGGTTAAGTCGAACGCATCAGGAGCAAGGCGAGCCGCCGACCGCGAGCGCTTGCGCAAAGATAATTTCTAAAAATTCCTAATTATTCCAACGTAGAAAGGAAATAAATGAAATTTAATTGAATTTTTTTTATTCATGTATTTTGTGTTTGTCGTTTTTGAGCCTATTTGTTTTGTGTTGTGATGGAGCAGAAGCTATAGTGGTCGTCAAATTTGCAATTTTTTTCTTATTTGATAGTTCATCTGAAGAAGAGGACGTTTTGGAAAAAGCGGATAACTACGCCGAACTCACGGCTCCATTTATGTCTGATAAATAGTTTCAGCAAAATTTCAGAATCACTGCTACCAGTTTTGAAGATTTGATGAGAAAATGCAATCAGCTGCTTGTAAATGTTCATGTAGGGTTTCCAAAAACTGCCTTTGATAAGGAACTTATGATCGCCATTTTTTTAGATCTATTGCTGAGAGTGTTGGTGTCACAAAGTCAACTTGTTGGGAGATCCTTCACCGCACTTGCAAATTGATTTTAAAAGATAACACGGCCTACAAAGTTATCTGTTGGCCCAATAGAGAAAGGCAGCAGGAAATTTCTAACAGTTTCGCAAGATCTGGATTCCCAGGTAGATATCACTTAGTGATTATAATCGCCTGATATGCCGGATCACATTATTTTTTTGTGTAGTATTCCTAGCCTTTCAACATCATTATGAACATTGAGACTTATTTTTTACATTTTTTGTTTCTGTTTAGTTTAATTATCGGCTGCATTGATGGTAGTCACATAAAAATAACAGCACCTCAAGAATATCCAAATTCATATGTAAATCGGAAAAGTTTCCATGATAGACCAACATAACAGTGAAAGAACAATCATATTCTCAGAATATGCCCTCAAAGTGCTTTTTGGAATGTTCTTTTAGGAATGTTTAATGAATATTCTAAGATTGTTTCGATTGAAATATTCATTTTTGGACGTTCTATTTATGTACTAGGAATGTTGCTTCTATGCACCTACCTGAGAGATTGTGCTAAGACCTACTTTATATAACATTATCTGAATATTGTCATATGAACATTATTATAATGTACCCTAAAAAATGTTTTTTCGGCTAATATCTCTATCAAGTATTAAAAATATACCTACCAAGTTGTGCTGAGAAGTTTATGTAGGTAGGTACCCATGATAAGAATATTTTCATATTGTTCGCCTAATTATCTAAACTACCTACTCACAAATCTTGATTGAACAATTAAACAATAATCCTCTATCTCAGCGGTTCCCAACAGGTGGGTCGCGACCCCTAAGGTGGTCGAATAGGATTTTTAGAGGGGTCGCAATGCCGATATTAATATACAGGGACGCGTTCTGGAGTTATCATCTGGATAAAACCTCGCTGGACACTCTGTATATATTTCTGCATTTGGCAACACGCCTTTGCCTCCGCATCAAAACTCGCGCAGCGTTGCACTAGCCTCACGGGCGAAGCGAAAAGCACAGGTTGTGAGTGTTGTGACACGCATGTTTTTGAACATACCTATGCATAATGGCTGACGCGTCATAAACAGGATTTGTGTAAAATCTAAAAGAGGAAATTGATTATCACCTTCAATTCCTTAAGAATAAAATGCAGCGTTATTTTCTCGAGCTATCTGAACAAAGAGCTGCAGTAGTAAGGAACCCGTTTCATGCCTCGTTATATGTTGCTGACGTTCCTGAGTGCAGGATGAGTTTTGGAGCTGAGGAATGATTCCTCAGCACATGCCATATTGCAGGAAAAACCCTTGCTCGAATTTTGGTGTGTCATGCATAGTTCATATCCTAATATCGCCCTGATTTTTTTCCAAATACTAATACCATTTGCATTTAGATACCTTTGTGAAAGTGGTTTTCCAACTCTTTCGCAAATTAATATAAAAGCCAGAAATAGACTGATAGACTGAACGGACAAGATGACATAAGATTGACTTTGAAAAAACTCAACCAAAAATTTCATCAACATGTTACGCAGATGCGATGCAAACTCAGTCATTTGTTTATTATTTATTAATGGATAGAGGGGGTCGCGACCTTATAAGGAAACCTGCAAGAGGGTTGTGACTAAAGAAAGGTTGGGAACCACTGCTCTATCTAGAACCTACTAAAAATATTATAGGTATATTCTTTTTCGTTTACTTTGTAGGACTTCTAAGAGAGGGAGCCACGCGCTATTGAAGATCTACATCTTGCCTAGCGTTTGAATCTCCTTGGAAACTGTTTCTCTCAGTTGGCGTGCTTACGGCGACGAGAGCATAACAAGCTCGAAACCAGAGCTTTGGTTAAACACTTGTGTTTTCCAGATAAATTTTCCAATAACTCTTTCACTGGCTTCAATATAAAAGGACTGAAAGGAGCATTATTTGGAGGGGAAAATTAACATTCCAAGTATATCCCTGGAACCAAACAAGAATGTTATGTCTAGGATGCATATTGAGAATGATTATGTAGATATATTCTAAGAATATTTCAAGCATATTGGTATAATATTTTTTTGAGGACATAACTATAATGTCATAGATACATTCTTTGAATGTGAGAATATACATTTCAAACATATTGTTAGAATCAAACAGGAATATTCTTTTCAAGATGTACTGAGAATCTCATAGGTATATTCTAGGAATATTCTAATGGTTTCCCAGGAAGTTCTTGGGTATTGCAAACAGTATTTCTACAATCTTTTCTCAGAACATTCTCAGGATATTCGCAATGGTTTTGGCGAACATTCTAGGCACATTCCTTCTAAAAAAAGAACATTCCTATTACATTCTGAGGATGCAATTTTGTTATGTGGGGAAAGCTTACTGATGTGTATGCTGGAGAGGCAGCATCCGTTCATGACTATACAGTGTTTAAACGTTCTGATCTGCATCAAAGAATTTCAAATGGGGAGATTCAATTTTATGATGATTGTCATATGGTTGGCATCTTACCTATAGGGTTTCAACTTTTTTGTTATCAGGATTCAAGAATAATGGACGTCTCACACCAAGAGAGAAAAAATTCAACAAAATACTAGCTAAAGCTCGTGCTACTATTGAAATGGCTTTTGCTTACTTGAAAGGCCGGTTCAGAAGACTAAAATTCCTGCAAACAAAAAGATTAGATTTACCTTCTTTTTAGATTGTAAGTGCTTGTGTGCTTCATAACATATGTATATTAAATGGAGATTTACCAGGAGAAGTTTTGAATTTGTTAGAAGAAATTGAGGAAGAAAGGTTGAATAATTCGCAAGATCGCCAAGATTTTGACCCAGATGAAGAAAACAGAATTGGTTTAATAAAACGAAATAATATCTGCAATGCGCTTCCGCCGCTTCCAATATTACAAAATAGATAAATTAGATAATAGGTATACCTAATATAGCAATTTAAACTGAAAAAAAAAATGCGTTTCATGTCATATAATACAATATTATACTATTTACCATGTAGGTATAAAAGATACAACTAGACGAGATTCCTTAAATTAATTAGGTAAGTAAACAAATAATAAATAATCACATAAATTAACCATTTAGCTAACAGGGTGAGTTTGACAAAAATAAAAATCGTATTTTTCTTTAAAACCATACTTCAAATTAAAACATTTTAACCAAAAAAGGTTACATTTCTTCAACCATTTTTTCAAAAAGATCATTGAACCTATCCAATTTTGCCATTTTCTCCTTGTGTCTCTTGGCAACTTGACTTTCTCTATTCCTTGTTTTCTTAGAGAATGAAGTTTCTTCGTTTTTGAAACTCAATTGTCCGCTATTTGTGTCACTTTCATCTTCATCATTAGTTGTCTTAGTAATCATAGCTTCATTACTGCTGGCCACTTGTTTCTTTAATTTGCAGTCCTCTAGTATCGCTGCAAGTTGCAGTAGGGGTATTTCAGGTTTCTTGTGCATAAAACCATGGATTTTATTGAAGAATTCCCAGTACCTTCTTTGCTTACCTGATGTGTTATTATGCAGCAGGACAGTTTTATAAGTTCTTTTCAAACTCTTCCACTTTGATTGTACTTGTCTGAAAGTTACTGCTGTTTTAAATTCTTCACCACATTTCTTAGCAATTATTTCCCACATACAATCTGTAACTGGAATAATCCAATAACGTCGATTGAATAATTGACATTCAGGCCTATGATGTATCATTTTCTGTTATTTTAACAGCAACGTTATGTTATCTGTCACTGTTTATTCTACACGTAAAAATAGAGACAGGTATAGATTTTGAGCTATAACACAACTGTTAAAATAACAGGAGAGGATACATCATAGGCCTGAATGTCTCTCGTCCATAACTTCCTTGATTCTTCAACCAATTCTTCAAGGGTTTTTTCCTCTGAAATTTGATTTTCTGCTTCAGCTTTATTTTTATATGCCTTCTACTATCTTCATTGTCCACCTCAATACTATTAAAATTCGGGTTTTCTTGATCTTCATCTTGAAGACTCCCACCAAATATTTCGCATATATTTCTGTTGAAAGAGATGTACATCAAATTGCCACCTAAAAATAAAAACCCCTATTCAGTAATATTTGAAAAAAAACTTCTGCGTAGGTACCTATTTCAAAAAACCTTCAAGAGTTTAAGCAGATTCCATTTTTTTATTAAACAATAAACAATTGTTCCCAGATAAAAGAATCTAATGTGAAAAGCAACAAACAAAAACAAAAATACTACTTTTTTCTTGTATGAGCATTTTTTCATCACTAATAACGAGATTATCCCCATCACAAACCGGAACATGTGTTTTTGCTGATATTATGAGAAGCGATGCCATTTTTTCTACCTGGGGCCCCAGGAGACAACCAAGCCCTAAGCAAAAAATATCTTCCTTGAATTTTTCAGGTTAAGATGGTTAGAATAGTGAAAACTTAAATTTTACCGCTTTTTGGAAATATAGGAAGTGCGCATGCCCGCTCCTCGAGCTTCATCTCGCGAGGTGGTGCTTGTGGTGTTAACTCTTTTCACTCTACTTGGTTGTACCAGAATGATAAGGAGCTTGCAGTGCTTGCACTATTTGCTCCTAGTGGCCTGACACGAACGATTTTGGAGTGAAAAGTGTCAAAAAAGTTGCCAAGCCGAACTCACCAATAGTGTCAACTGATTCTGATTGAAGTTGTCAAAAAGTTGATGTTTGTTCAATTTTTGTAACAAGAACTTTACTGGTTTGGGAATGCACCAAACTTTGTGCGAACAACCGAAATGAATGATGAAAGCATATTGATATGGGACTTGGTATAGACATGACTACCCTATGCAAAATAAAATTTGAGTAAACTTCATTCAGACATATAAGAAACTTATTTGCATATTATTTCTATTTATTGGCCATAAACAGGAGCCGAAACCCAACAGTAAGTAGTTAGGGGGCGGGTGGCTTATACTAGCCCAATGCTCTACCTAATAATTTAAAATTAGGAACCCACTTTTCAACTTGAACTAAATCCAAATTTATTGCAAAGTTAGTTTTTAAAAATTATAATAAATATTACTACTTGCTACTATGAGCCTGAATCTGGCATGTGATGATGGACTCTCATTGGTCGTATATGTGGAGGAAACTGGACATAGGTATTTGTTGATTGTGAAGTTCCAACCAATAATCGGCCTATTTATCTAACTGATGTTGACCGTTTGGCTTGTACCACACCAAGTGAAAAAATTATCATTCAAATTAAAGGAAAGTTCTGCAAAAGGGTAACAAGGCCTAGGGTCATTACTGTGAATCAGGTAGGAGCGGCCTAGTTATTATTCAATTTTATGCTATTTACCGTCGAAATTTCATGGAAGATTTAATGACCTTGCCTTATTCTAAGGTAGGTACTCAAAGTTACGTTTGTCATTATGTTTTTATAAGATACTGACATGGTGCCATCTGTGATGTGTGATGTCAATAGTGAATAAACAAAACGTTTCGTTAGTTATTGTGTCAACACAATTCCTTATTAGATGTGGTTCTTCTGATATCTTCTGTATATAGTTTTTGTTACCTACCAGTATTATTTATTATCATATCGTATGCAAGAGTGGACTCACTGGAAAGCAACTTTTAACAATTTCATATAATTCGTTGATAAGCTAGAAAATGATGGAAAACTGAAACTCTTGGTGACCTAAGCCAGAACAATTATGAGCACATATCCTGCTGTTCTTCTTACTTAGACGCTATTAAGATTTTGGATTTAATTTTCATTAAACCTAAAAATGAAATATTTGCCAGACACTGCCGCCGTACCTCCAGGAAGCAGCAACCTGGAGAGACTGTTGATTAGTACTTACACTTACACTGAAGAAAGTCAAAACGACTTTATTAGAGATTCTTTCATTAGTGGCTTAAGCTCTTCCTAAATTTGACAACGATTATTGGAGAATATCACTTCGAAACTTGATGAAGCCAAGAATCAAACTCTATGTCTAGAATCGGCACAAAAACATTCAGAAGCATACCTATAGCATCTCTCAAGGTGTAATTAACTCAATTCAATCTGAAAGTAGAGAAACACATGAAGAAGACCTCATCTCCGCTGTTACGAAAGTGTACAACTGTTATTTCTGTGGAAGTACTAAGGGCCAATACTTTTGACATCTCGTTAAATTTAACAAGGTTTTGCATGGGCAAGGTCTGTAATTATGATCTGGTTAGAGCACATTCAAACCCCTGATTATTTTTTACCGCTGTCAAATTCGAAAACTGATAACAAAAGTACCGGCACCAAAAGACATTTTCGCACGTGCCTTGCTAAAGTAAAGATTCAACGTGTACTGAATGCGGTAAATGTGGACATTTCTCCAAGGTATGTCTAAGCAAAAGAAAAGTCAAAACTTCTGCCTCAATTATACCTGCTTCTGGGCACCTGGAAGTTTAACCAAATGCCTTATCAAAATTAAATTAAACAATGTCGTTGCTGATGCTTTAGTAGATACAGGAAGTTATGAAACATACATTAATAAAACTTTTGCCTCATTAATCGATGTACGTATACATTCAAGCATTGGATATATAGTAATTGCCACAACAGCCTTACAGTCTCAAATATCCGGTCATTGCTTCGTAGACTTACAAATAATGGGGAATACATACAGAAAATTACATTTATCAGTTCTTTCTGATTTATGTGCTGATGTCATTATAGGTCATGATTTCTTAGACAGCATTCAACCCTTGAAGTATATTTTGGAGGTTCCAAGCCTCCCTTGTATATTGACAACTTATCATCGATTTGTAGTTTGGCGTTCCTAAAAATTGATTCACCTACATTATTTTCAAATCTATCAGCAGACTGCAGGCCAATTGCAACAAAGTCTAGAAGATTTTCACCAGAAGATGGACACTTTATTTTTATTGAAATAAGAAACCTTCTTTTAAATACAATCATAGAAGAAAGCAACTCTCCTTGGCGGGTACAGGTGTTGGTAACGAAAAATGAAACGCACAAGAAAAGGATGGTGATCGATTACTCTCAAACCATTAACAGGTTTACATATTTAGATGCTATCCTCTGCCCAATATTGAAGATATTGTTCGTTCTATGGCGAAATTCAAGATTTTCAGTACTATAGATTTACAAAGTGCGTATCACCAAGTTCCCATACGTGACGACGAAAAGCAGTATACTGCTTTTAAGGCAGATGGTAAATTATATCAGTTCCGAAGAATTCCTTTTGGTGTGACAAACGGAGTTGCGTGTTTTCAGCGGGTAATAGACTACATAATGAAATCAGAGAACTTGAAGGTGTCTATGGATATTTAGACGATATTATGATATGCGGTAGAAATCAAGCAGACCATGATAAAAATTTAAAAGAATTTTTGCTCGTTGTAAAAAAATACAATTTTATCATAAACGAAAAAAAAAGTTCTTACTCCCTAAAATCAATCAAACTCCTTGGATATCTAATCGAGAATAATGCCTTGAAACCTGATTCAGCTAGATTTGAACCTCTACGAAAACTACCTGCGCCTGAAGATTCTCAGTCTCTGAAAAGAGCTCTTGGGATGTTCGCCGATTACTCAAAGTGGATACCTATTGCTTTTCAGAGAAAATTTATCGATTGTGTCCGTAAATCTTTTCCGTTTTCAGAAATCTGTGTAAATGATTTCGAGAAGCTTAAATTGAATATTGCAAAATCAGCTGTTTCTTAAATCGAAGATAACATTTCATTTGTCGTTGAGACTGATGCTTCAGAATATTCCATTGCTGCCATTTTCAGTCAAGTAAGAAGGCTAGTTGCATTTTTTTCGAGAACACTAAATAAGTGTGAACAAGATCATTCATGAGTGAGAAAGAAGCTTATTCCATAGTCGAAACGATTAAAAAATCAGAAATTTTCTGATTAGTCGTCATTTTCAGCTGATAACTGATCAAAAATCTGTATCTTTTATGTTTGATACCAAACACAGTAGCAAAATAAAAAATAAAAAGATTTCAAGATGGCGGCTTGAACTATCATGTTACAGCTATGATATAGTATACAGAGCAGGATGAGAAAACGTGGTAGCTGATACATTTTCTCGAATATGTGGTTCAAATAGTCAGAAAAGTTTATTCGATTCATATCAAGCTTTGTGTCATCCTGGAATTACTAGAATGGTTCACTGGGTCAGATCTCGCAATATGCCCTACTCTGTAGAAGATATTCATATTATGTCAGCGTCTTGCCCAGTCTGTACAGAACTTAAACCTAAATTCATTAAAAATCAAGGGACACTCATTAAAGCAACTTCGGCTTTCGAAAGAATATCTCTGGACTTCACAGGCCCTCTTCCATCTGATTCAAGGAACAAATATATACTCACTTTCATCGACGAGTATTCTCATTCTCGCTTTCCATTCGCCTATCCATGCCAAGACATGACTTCTGAGACGGTGATTCGGTGTCTAAGTAACTTATTTTCCATTTTTGGAATGCGTAGATATATTCACACAGATCAAGGATCTTCATTTATGTCAATTATCTTCATTCAAATGGAATAGCTACAAGCAGATCGACACCCTATAATCCAGAAGGCAATGGTCAAACACAACGGTTTAATGGCATAATTTGGAAGACGATTACTCTAGCCTTGCGCTCAAGAAATTTGAAAATTCAACACTGGGAAGCGGTTCTAGAAGATGCATTGCATTCGATCAGGTCTCTTTTATGTACAGCAACTAATTCTACTCCACATGAAAGAATGTTCTGTCATTCAAGAAAATCAATGAATGATACAGCAATACCTTCATGGCTGGAAAAATTTATATGAAAAAGCATGTCAGACAATCAAAGTACGATCCTCTTGTTGAAGAAGTAGATCTCATTGAAGCTATCCCTTAATATGCGTTAGTTCGACTTTCAAATGGACGAGGAGCAACGGTTTCGCTAAAACATTTAGCTCCATGTGGTGATGAAAGTCTACTGCAATTGGAAAATAATGCTGATAACCATGTTATAAATATGCCTACTCAATCAGAAGAAAGTGTAGATTTTTTACAGGAAACTATTTCCACAGAACAAATGCGAGAGATAGAACAAAAAAATGTTAGTGAGACAATAAACCAGTTTCGATCTATTCACTGTGAGCCACAACTAGAAAACCAGATCCGTCGTAGATCAAGAACTAGACAATCTCCCAAATATCTTGACGATTATGTTGAAAAATAAACCTGGGGAGAATGTGGTACTTTTGATATCTTCTGTATACAGTTTTTGTTATCAGTATTAATTACACTAACCGACAAAATTTTATTTATTTTTTGTAACAGCAAGCTGAATAGCATATTGTGGTAGAATGGACCTATCCATATACGAAAATGAGAAAAAAAAAGTTGTAACACGTAACGTTTTTTTGTTACATTTATAGAACCACATTTAATGTTACAATATTTAATACCTATTGCAAATATAATTTAAGATTTTTTTATCAGTGTATATCGAATTTATCGATAGTTTTACTACTGATCATACCCATACCACATCTAAGAAAAACACAAACATCAAAAAATGTCCTGAAAACACTAATCATGTACTTATAATTCTATTTTTTTTCTTTTATGATGGATCATATCTTCTCTTTACAAAAACCAACAGTAATCACCCATCATGGCTGGATCCCATTGACCTTAATAGCAAATTTCCACTGTGCCTTTTATGTCTAATCTAAACAATACAGAGGGGTTAATTTTTTGTTATAAAGTGCATCCATTTTTACCGTCTCCTGAAAAAAGTGACTATACCCCTACCTACTAATGTAAAATGGTCTTATCAAGCTATTTAAAAGTGGTACGTGTTAGGGCTTTAGGAATATTTTTTCCATTATTAGAAAGGTATTTCCATTTTAAAAATAAAGAGCTAACCTGTGTTACAAAAATCTTGTCGGCCAGTGTTATTATCATATTGTATTTGTCATTGTCATTAGTTTTTCATCATTGTGAATGTCGTGTATAATTCTTGTTTATTAAAGCCTAATTTCTTAAGGTAATTCGGTAAATCATTACAAAAACAGAAGAATCTTAACAACCATTGCCATATTCAAAACAAAATAGGATATCGTCTTGAACAGGGTTGCTATACGTTATTTTTTGCTCCAGTATAACGGGTAAATGAGCACGTCGGCGTCGCGTCGCCGGACAATACATTAAAAGAAACAGACGATTTATTGACTTTCACGACAGTTCTTGTATATCGTTGGATAGACTTTACCTATATAATTTATTTGTGTTTGTCCTTGACATTTTTGCAATGAAATTTAAAACTCCCAGAGTTCTATTGAAAAATGTGCTGCACCCGAATTTTTCCAATCTTTCTCTTATTTTTTGGTTATTGAAATGTATCCTCTATCTTCAAGCGGTCTGTAATTTAAACTTTATTGTCGTCAATTCGTCAACACATGAAAGAGAAGTGATCCACCTAAGACCATAAAGATTTTGATATAGTAATCGTGCTAGATGACTGCAGCGCTATTATGCCGGTTTTCCACCAAACAGACAAAACAAAAACAAAACCCAAACTCAAACTTTGTTTCCCCGAAAAAACAGAACGTAGTCCGCTTGATGGAAACAAGAGTTTTGTGTTTATTTAAGTTTTGATTGAGGAACAGCATCCTTTTCTTGATTTAACTATAAATTTGTATCTAATTGAAAAATGTATAAAGAGGCGTACATGTTGGGCGCTCGTCTGAAAATGCACACATTCACGCAGATTCAAGTCATCGTAATTTAAGAAATTTCTGAGTATTTCAGTTCAATTCAAGACTATAAACATGGAATGTTTGGTATCCCATCTTTTCTTCGAGTTATTTTCACAATTTTTTAGCCATTTTCTTTTTGTCAAATTAATTCTAAGTGGATAATCCTTCTTGACTCATGGCTATTATAAAATAGTATTCTGATTTATTCAGCTACTGGAGAAAATCAGCATTCCATCCAATTTCTGTAGATTGTAGTATGTAGCGAAAAAACGTGGACCTGGAAGGGCTCACGCTCTTTGGATCAAGACTTGCCCATCCTGCATGGAGACACCATTGATTCCAGCTGACCTGGAAAGATCACGTCAACAGGGTCGTCTAGAGGGCCACTGCTGGCCTTTGGGCCTGTAAAAGATCCATCGGACTTACCTGGGGCTTCGAACCCCACATAGTCCACTGACTTTATATAGCAGTGATGGGCCAATGATCACGTACGACAGCTTAGTTTGGTAGAACGCACTTCCACCTACAAGGCAAATCCATCTACAGGGCAAAGCTGGACAAGCTCCAACGACTTGCCTGCATGGCTACCATTGGAGCCCTTAGAACCACTCCAACGTTTGGAAATGGATGCAATACTGGAAATAATGCCTCTTCATCTCTTTGTGGAGGCACGGGCCCGGGAAGCTTCTGTCAGATTCAACGATTGGGGACAATGGGTTCACAGAATGCTGAATATGGGACATGCAAGAGCCTGGACTGGCTCCATCAGATAGGACCCTCTTCTCACCAGAAGGTATACAATGCTAAAAACTTCAGCCCCCTTAGACAATACAAGGTCGTCATCTCTGCAAGGGACGACTGGCTAGAACCTGACCCAGGCTTCTTCAAGTCGAAGGGGCTCATCTCATACACAGACGGGTTTCTGATGGGGAAGGCTGCAAGGGTTGGTGTATATGGGGAGAGACCTGTGGCGAGAATTAGTTTTACACTGGGTCGATACCCACCCAACGGAATACCAGACTGAGATCTGCGCCATACATGTATGTGATCAGAAGAATACCCAGAGAGGTTACTCGGGCAAGCATATTTTTATATGCAACGACTATCAGACAGCACACCGAGCCCTTGGCTCAGACAAGGTCAAGTCGAGGCTCACGCTTGACTGTATAACAACCCTTATTCAACTACTCAGTGGGCTCAACAAGATCGACCTTGATTGCGTCGGAGGGGCATGAAAGTCAACGAGGAGGCGGAGCAGCTGGCTCATGAAGGTAACAACACTGCCTTTATTGGGCTACAGTCTGCTCCAAAAACCGGTTCCAAGACGAATGGCAGGAACAGGGAGGCCTCAGACAGTCAAGCATATTCATGCAAGGTCCTTCAAACTGCAAAGAGGCAAAAAGCCTCCTAAAACTAAACAGAAGCCAACTAAGAGCAGGAGACCTGACGGGGCACGGGGTGGTCAGATACCACCTGCACAAAATCGGACTAAATGACACGGAATGCAGGTTCTGCAGCAAAGTAGAAAGTAGATGAAACTACCAAGCATATAGTCTGCGAATGGAAGGACGAAGGGGCTCCCAGACTACGATACCTCGGGTACAGTTTCCTGGAACCTGATGAAATAAAGCATGTGCGGCCTGAGCGGGTCTGCACCTTTTTCAAAAGTTGCGGGTTCCTAAGGTAAAACAGTGCTCTACCAAAAGGGGGATAGCAAAATGGACCACATGCGCGTCTACGCGTTGTCTGTAAAGACTTTCCTTTCAAAAATCAATCAATCAATCCATGAAGATGATAAAGCAATAAATAAGTAAAAATGTATCATTGGCGTTGAATCCGTCTACCGAACAGCCTTATTAAATTTGGAAAGATTCAAATTAATGTATGATCGAGCCAGAAGCGCAAACTTTATAATCACCCACAAAGGGAATATCTTAACTCTCCATGTATTAAAACTAAAGACATAATAATATTCTTATTTTATGTACAATTTATTCTTTCTCTCTCAAGTCACTGTTACCCAAAGAACTCTCTCCCATGTGTAAAAAAAATTATTATTAAACCCCAGAATATACGATATCCGGTACACTATAAAATATAGGGTTATTAGCAACAGTGTCAGTGGTAAATGCAGATCTCCCCATCTCCAATCTCTATCTTCAAAGCTATATTTAGATACACACCGAGCCGAGCAGCACGTAGGACGTCCGCCGCAAGGCTATATATGGCGAAGCCCATGGGTGCAAGTCCTTTTGCAAAACGTTATTTTCATCATTTTAATTGATCGACCATGCAGGATTTTATTTTCAAGTAAGAGACAGAAGATAACTTGTAAGAAAATTGAATTTATTTTCACACATTCTTCCGTATTTACTATTCAGGCCCTCATTGGTGTGGAGTTCGTGGATTGTTTCTTAATGAATCGACCAGTTCTTATACCGCTGCATTCATGGTTTAATGACTTAATGTAATTCTTTTTTTTTTTGTTTTACTGCTCTTACTTGCTAGATAATCTGAAAGAAGATCAATGAACTGATGAATATATTAATTTTCTTTTAGAACATAAGTTCTAGAGAAACTACTCCATTAATTAATTTTTCCACTCTGGACAACGTAAATAACTTGTCTTACCTCTTGATTGCACAGCATAATTATTGCTCTTGCAGAAAAGACATAAAATAACGCCAGGAGATTTATTTAGGAAAATAATTGTCTTGTATGTTAATAGGCTATAGCTTAAGTCATTATAGCAGATTAATCAAATAGGTAAATTTAAAGCGTAATTGAACGTTTTGAATCGGTTAAAATTACTCTGGCTCGGCGCCAGCTTTAATTAGCCGATAATGAGACTTAAATTTTTATCTGAGGTGATAGAAATATTTTAATTGGTTCAATTTTTTAAAGCCTACTAAATATGTATAAGAAGAGGAAAAGCAAAGTAGCTTCGGTTAAGTTGGTCGCCGCCTTTCGGTTTTCGGTATTTTTTTCACAGTATAATTTTTTACGGGCAATTACGATATCTGCTCCGATTTGCTTTACCTACACACAAAATTACAATTCGACATTATGATTTTTGAACAGAGCAAAATTTGATATGATTATGATAGGCATAAAATGTGCCATTGAATCAGAGTCATACCTAAAAATTTGCCATTATTAATTGCCTCAGAAGCAAGAGGCCTGATGGGTGATGAAATAAAGAGGTAGATGAAAATAGAAACCGCAAGTTAGCTTTGAAGTAGATCTAATAATGTGACGCCATCAAACAGCAATATTATCAAAAAATCTAGCTACAAAAAGAAAACAAAGAGAGAACGAGCGTCTACAAACGCCAGATTACTTCCATATAAGTTTAGAACCTTCCGACTAAAATTTTCAATTCCTATTCCGGTGCGAAGAGTAGTTAGAACATGGTCGTATAGAGTATGGACGTCGCCTTTCGACGTCAGATATCGAGTATCAACATCGGCCCCACGTCCAAATGCTTCTTGGGTAGGTATGTTTCCAAAATGTAACTATATGTATTTACCCATGTAGGCATGATTTAATGAAACATATACTACTATTATCGGAAACATGATTTTTCCTTGTGAAAACCGAGCATGACAGATAAACGTTTTAATCCCATTTAGGAGTTGGAATGGACTTAAATTTTAATAAAAAACCAGTCATAATATAGGTAATTGCATTATTTTAATATCTTCAAAACGCGTTTATTATATAAAAGTATTTTGCCAATTGTCATTATTAAAGTGGTACGCACTGAGAATACGAGTCAGAATATAGGTACTCAAAATCTAAATTTATATTACATGCTAGAAAATCCTATGTATCCTTATCAACATAACAACTCTACATTGACATGGCACATAATCTGTGAGTGGGCGCTGGCTATATCCAGAGTGTTTCAGGTGAAAATAAATAATATTTTCGCAACGATTTGGAACAACACTTTATGTTTGCTGAATATAGGCATGTAGGAATTCAGCAACACATATATAAATCAAGCAAATTAGAAATATAATGGAAACAAATTACATAAAATTCGGTACAGCACTTCTGGATTTATTTTTTGCTCAATGTTTGCAATTTTCCCAGACACAATCTATCCATAATCAAAGGTCGACTCTGCAACATTAAAATGTCTCAGGAAAAATTATGGCCCATACGTACTCTTGACGCATTGTTCATAAGTAAGTCAAAAAATGCTACTGAAGTTAGTATAATCTCGGCCTCAGCAAAGCTGCACAATGGCCGGAATACGACAAAATGCCTGAATCAAATTCCGTGTGTGCTAGAAGGACAAACATCGTCAATCTCTGGTGTCCCTGAGGATCAAAATTTTATTTTGAACGGAAACGGCCTTCATCGAAGATGTATCACCTTATGGCGCATAAGGACTTCAAAACAGTAGTGGACAATAAGGCCTCTAGCGAACAAGCTGAAACAACCCAGTAGAAGAAACTCAGTGAACGTTAGTAAAACACCCTTTTTCAGATTTCTGCCTAGAAACATCCAAAACAAATAGGCTATAGTGATGCCTCTTGACTATATTGATGAGGTTTGTAGGCTGCTTCCTAATCAGAACACAGTGAGAATTTCTCAATCAATATGGTCGGGAGATTCAGCAGACAATTTATCTACAGTATGTTCAATTTTAATGGCATGCAGAAGTTGCAATTAAAATTGATGATAACTTTTCTTGCCTCGACTAGGGTTTGAACCCAGGACCCTCGCATATCCAGTGCAATGCATCCGTGGTTGAAGGGATAATGGATTTCAAACAACTAATAATTGTAAATGTGTTATCCTTATACCTTCTAACGCACTCCCATACCAACGGTAACCGCCGAAGTTTGCCGTTGGTCTTCACAAATAACAACTTGAAATTGATGAAAGACTTGATCGACAAGGTAGAAATGGAACCGGTCTCGGAAGCTCAGTTGGTAGAGCGTTGCACTGGATATGCGAGAGTTCTGAGTTCAAATCCTAGTCGAAGCAAGAACATTTTTCAGCAATTTTAATTGAAACGTCTGTATGCAATTAAAATTAAACACACTGTAAATTTGTATAATTCAATTCAATTTCATATTCAAGTCACACAATCTACGATTTGCATGGTTTTTTTCTCTGTATACATCGTTTCAACGAGGTACATCAACATGAATTATTAAAGCTCTGATTACTTACATGTCATTTTGATTTTGGGCGCACACAACAACGTAGTCGATCAGATGTCAGCGCTTTGTTCGTGGATGTTGTTTTCAGTCTATTCTTCTGACGAAAAAGAGTATTTGTGTTGCTCTGAGCATTTGGTCACTAGAAGAATTCAGCCACAACCTTCTCTCAGCCATAAACAGCGTAAACGCGGCAACACTGCTTGGTGGTCTGCAATCTCCATAATCGTATAACAGCTGATGAGTATTTAACCTCTAAAACTGTTCTTTATAGCTTTTTTTTTATTAAAATAAGCTGAAAATATAGTTAAATTATAGATTGGTACTGTTGTTAGTCAATAACTAACTAGTTGGAACCATTTCCAGAGTGTTTTTATTAATAAGCAGTCATACAATGTCAAGTTTTTCTCTGCTTTAAATTAGTGCCGGTGCCGGTTTGTGTGTTTGTAAACAATAATAGTTTCTGGACCTAAATTCGTTGTGTTTCGAAGCTTAAAGTGAACAGTTATGTTCTACTGGTACCTACGTACCCTCAAATTTTTGAATTTAACAATTTATTATGCCGAAAACGTGCTGTGTCCTGGGATGCAATTGATGCAAATCCAATTATGAGAGTACCCTAAAACAAGGTAAAACAGCTGTTTCTACCTTTAAATTTCCAAATGATGGCGATTTAAGAGAAAAATGGTTAAAATTAATCCCTAGGGATAACTATGGACACCGTCAAAATATTCTGTTGTTTGTGCTTTACACTTTTCGGAAACAGCCATTATTCGCGAAGATGATTATTTATCACTATAATAAGTATACATCTGTTTAAATTTAAATTCATATTATAGGACCTACCTAGGTATATGTTTCTGCTTCTTTGTATAATTAGTTAGATGATTACTCGATGATTTAGATTTGTTCTGTTTTGTAAAGATATTGCTAGAACTTTCCCTCGAACTGGGCCTCAATAAAAAGACCTTTTTTGTTATAAATAACAAAATGCAAGGACGCAACGGTCCTACCACCAAGTCATTGATGATGCAGTGTTGCCACATGTTTGTTCATGGCTGGATACGTAAAGACGGTTGTGATTCAGCTTGAGTTTGCCAAAGGTGCGTCGAGAGGGCCGAAATAGCGTTGCCAGATGAAATGAAAAAATTTCATGAGAATCGAGAAAGAAAAATCGTGAGAAATCGTGAGACTAAAAATTGCTTAGGGCCGAATTTATAGTCGTTCCTTGAATCTTCCTTGAAGGCCGTGAGTTTAGAATGGACACTTGCCACTATTTGACAAGTTAGTCATGTCAGTTCTAAACGTTCAAGGCTTCCTTAAGGTCTGAGTAAATCTCAAGGAGCGACTATAAATTCGGCCCGTAATGTTATGAGAAAATGAAGTACAATAATTTTCTTTTATAGATTTTTGATAACGTAAACATTATTTTACATTCATTAGAAATAAACATTTTATTATTAAATATCTTGTATCCATGTATTTTCCGTTTTTTAGCAGGAGTTTCTGGAAGCTGATCCTCGTTTTCACGTTCACTATCCCCAGCATTGCTCATAAGGCGTACGTTCGCTAATTCCCGAGTCGGCAGCAGGTCTGCGCGTGACGTCACCACTATTAGTAGCTGATAGTGATGACGGCACCCGCAGACCTTGATGGATTGCTTGCGATTCAGGCTGTGGATGTGCTTGTTGTGAGTTAGGTTTTCCGTCGTTAAATTTAGAAAAGGTGATTTTACCGTTAAGGCTCAATAAGCTCAATAAGCAGTCCTATTAGGTTAAGTTTTCTTGAGCGCGCGGCGCGCATGTACCAGGAGCGGCGTAACATTACTAAATATTGTATGGTGGATTTTTATTTCGATTAAACATTAGATTTAATTACCGATTTGTATTACTTCAGAGAGAATTCGTAAGAATTGCTACCTCATTGGTGAGATCGTGAAATTCTGACCGAAATCGTGTAATCTTACGAATAATCGTGAGATCTGGCAACACTGGGCGGAATATCTGCCGGTTCAGACATTGAATTGTCCTATCAGAGTAACTTTATATTTCAACCGCACTCTGGTAGTGCTTAGGCTGATGATAAGCTTTACAATAAGGAACCAACCTCGAGCATCTTGATGAGAATACTTTTGGAATAAGTGAAACTCTTATGACTCTCTGCCTCAAGCTCGTAAACCTCTTTGATGGTTGGTGGCCAGTGTAATTGTAATTAGTGCA
Organism: Ceutorhynchus assimilis; assembly: GCA_917834065.1. Lineage (NCBI taxonomy): Eukaryota > Metazoa > Arthropoda > Insecta > Coleoptera > Curculionidae > Ceutorhynchus > Ceutorhynchus assimilis. Next base: position 100,522,920 of record OU892277.1, read on the forward strand.
TACGCGTCAACTTTAGATTTCGATGATGACAAAAAAGAAAAGTTCTATCACCACCTAGATAGAATTTTAACAAAGATTCCTGGATCAGATATCTTGTTAGATGACTTCAATGCCAAAGTGGGCAGAGATTCCGCCGTCTGGAATGACAAGAATGGTATAGGCAAAAATAACTCACTTGCTACTGACCAAGTGCTCGGAGCACGATCTCGTCATCACAAACACTCTCTTTCGTCAAAAGAACAAGCTGACGACAACGTGGTTATATCCAAGAATAAAGTAATGGCATCCCATCGACTACGGTATTGTGCGCGCCAAATACAAAAGTGACGTGAATGTAACCAAAGCTGCAAATCCATGCTGATGACTGCTGGACTGATCACAGAATGGTCCGATCTGTAAAGAATCAACAAGTACCCACCAAACCGATGGCAACAAAGGAAACGACCACAGCGCAGAGTGAATGTGGAGCGACTGAGAGATGAAGACAACAAAACAAACATCCAGTTCCTACTGAATCAGAAAGTGTCTGCTGGATGTCCTGACGATATCGAACAGCACTGGTCAACGCTTAAAACAGCTATGCTAACAGGCTGCCAAGAGTCAACAGGCTTCATCACAAGGAGACATCTGAATTGGTTTGATAAGTACAATAAAGGAATACAGAATGTCATCGACCAGAAGAGAAAAACCTTTGCATAGGGCATTTATCGACTTTGTCAAAGCGTGTGACTCTGTTAATAGAGTCGCTGCATGACAACATAAACGCCACTGTCCTTACCAAACATGGACCCGGAGAAGACTTCAAAATCACAACTAAAGTGCAGCGAGGATATGTTTTTGAGCTTTTGCACCACTATTCTCTATATTTTATAGGAGCTGTAGTTCGTCAAGAACTAGAACAGTCCGTAGAAGCAAATACCATCAAATGGTGTAAGACAGTTCCAAGCCTTATGAGGGAACTGAAGCAGGAGTAGTCGGGCCATGGACCAGATGGTCGGCAATGAGCAAATTACCAAGCATCTTTCGAGCGGGAATTGCATGACATCGAAAAATGCCTGCAGTTCAACCTTAACAGAGGATATTGGAAACGAGAAATTATAATAATGTCTGACAGCCAATAGCCAGTAGGAGTCCTCAATGAGCTAGGAGGAGGAAATAAAGTAACCCTTCTCTGGTCGCCTGAACACATAGGGGTTGAGGCCAACGAATGCGGTGACATAACATTCTGCCGCCTGAGAAAGCGAATTTTGTGAAGATGGAGTGAAGTGCGATCTCGTTAGTCATTCAAGGATGAAGAATCTGGGCCGCCCCCGTTATACAGTTACAGTTAGAAGACATTTAATCTCTGGAACCACTGGATATCCTAAGATTCCCAATTCACTTAGGACTACAGGGGCTACTTCGAGCAGGAAACCCGAATTCACCATCAGAAGGGGTCAGTTACATTAGCTCCCCACTGAATTTCTCTAAATGAAACATATCCCATAATTTTGCCCCCATTTTGTTCCACCAATTATAATTTTTACTCCACTACAGTGGAGAGACTATGTGGCCTATTAAGTGGGGGGGGGCAAATTAACGCTAGCCCCCCCCCCCAATGAAAATTCGAAGTTTTTTTATGCTCATTTTATTTTCCAAGTTTTGCTCTATTTTGCTCTATGATCGACGAGTTTTGCTCCATTACCTGGAATGAGCTACAGATCTCCCAAGAATCTCTCCTAGCCCCCTCAGCCCAGTGATTTTTTTTATTTTTGAGTGACACCGTGTATATTTATTTTGTAGCTCCGCTATAATCGAATTCTATTCAAAGAACCAGAGCAAAACAAAATATTTCTATCATTGTTTATTACATAGTGATAGAAAGAGATACAAATCACAAATACACTTGCCCACTAAATGTATTTACCGATAGTAGTGGTGCCGCGAGACGAGACTAGACGAGACTTGAGGTTGGTCTCGTCTCGTCTCGACATCTCGAGATGAGATCGTGACCTTGTCTCGTCTCGTCTCGAGTGGTCTCGTCTAGTCGCGAGTTATACAGGATGTCGGGAAAATAGCGTAAAAACTCTTCACTGCGTGATGGAGGACCCTTCAAGCAACCCCAGAGAAATGATTTAAAAAATCTAGTGGCATTTTTAAGAAAGTTATTTGCATTTTGATATTTATTAAAATTTGCTACACTGAAAATATCCCGTTGACAATATGTCAGAGAATTAAATTGAATACCTATATGTAATTACCTGAGGAATTCGAAGGTGAATTTTCACATTTACCTCTTCATATTACCAAGAATAATGCTGGAAAAGGATTTCTTAAATTATTTTTCTAGGGTTTCTCCTACTACGTGGAGAGCTTTTACGATATTTTTCGGAGACCCTGTATTTATGGTTTTTATTTTTATATTATAACGGAAGCTCAAACTGCCACAGTGGAAAAGCGGTTATTTAAAGAGTAAAGAGTATCCGTGATGTTTAAAAAAAAATATAAGAGCCAAATTAAAAAAAATGTCGGACAAAACAGTTTTTGAAAAAAAAAATCACCCTGTAATTTTTTTATGAATTTTTGGGATGCGTTTTATATACTTTATCTTCAGATCTAACTTCCAGTTTAGCCGAAAGTGCTTATGCTTTAAAAAAAAAATTAAATTGATGTCACTACTGGCTAAACCGAAAGTGTAGATGGAGGAGAGATATTTGGTAGCTATGTAGCTCATTCCAGGTAATGGAGTAAAACTCGCCGATCATGGAGCAGAACTTGAAGAATAAAATGAGCCTAAAAAAAACTACGAAATTTTCACTGAGGGGGCTGGGAGAGATTCTTGGGAGCTCTGTACCTCATTCCAGGTAATGGAGCAAAACTCGCCGATCATAGAGCAAAACTTGGAGAGTATAATGAGCATAAAAAAACTTGGAAGTTTTCACTGGGGCAAGGGGGGGGGGCTAGCGTTAACTTGGCCTTCTCCCCACTTAATAGGCCACATAGTCTCTCCACGGTATAGTGGAGCAAAAACTATAATTGGTGGAGCAATAAGGGAGAATGAACAAAGCGAAAGTTCCATAAATCATTGGTTCTAGAAAAAAAAAGGAATTTAGTACTAATGATGTCGGTGGAAAGACAAAAATATTTTATGTTCAGTGTGTCTCGAGCTGTATTTAGCATTCAAACCTGGGGCAAAACGTACAAAAAGCAAATACAGTATCCGCCAAAATAAACAGTACTGAACATATAAATTATATCATTTATTAATTTGTATCATGCGTATATGTTCAAAAAATGCATCATAGCGATGTAAAAAAGCTTCATAACGATTCTGCAAATTATTGGAAATATTTATTGAGAGTGGTTGCTGAATTTTTTCTGAGACTTGTTTCAAACTTGAGCCTTTATTCCTCCAAATCCGTATGACCGAAAATAGTGCTCTACTAAGAAAATTATTTCTTAAGTTAGAAGATACATAATGACGAAGATTTTAACCTTAACTTAATGTTAACCTCATATAACTAATGCCAAGTAAGCGAAACATGATAAATGCAACTTGCGTGCGCAAATACTCAGAGCTCTAGATTTCGGTACTGTTTATTTTGGCGGATACCGTACTATCATAAGTGGGCTCATCTAGTGAAGATTACAGTCCGCTCTCTTCTTCAAGTGAATGACAAAATTTCTCAGATCTGCAAGTAAACTAAGCCTCGAGCTTGTTCTGAAAGGAAATTTGAAACTTCTGTATTTTTATAAGGAGCAAAATCAAAATTTTGGACTTAACTAAAAAAAAAATATTTATAAAAATGTGCTTTTATCAATTTAAAAATTTCAACTAGCTGTAGAATTGATGTGTTAAAACTGATCATTTATCGTATAAAGTATTAGTATTAGGATCAAAATCTGAAAAATAATAGTTCTGAATGAAATAGTTTGATTTGCGATATGAAGTTAAAGAAAAGGAAAAAGGAATATTTAGACATATCAGATGATTCAGAATTACGAATTTAAGTAGAATAGTAATATAGCTACAGGGCGTTCTATTCGAAACTCGAGAGTTAGCGTCATTTCCGGTTGAGCTGGAAATGTCGCAAAGTGCGCGATAATAACAAAAAACTTAGTTATACAGTGTCATTACTTAAGTGTGCAACATATGGGATTTTTTTTTAGTAATAGCACAATCAAAATACAAACAAGGCCAAAAGTTGGTGCAAGTCTGATAATCATATTAGGTGCACTCAGAATGGTTGCAAATCAAACAGCATACAGGGTGGCTCAAAAAATATCAAAATTCTACTAATATTTACCTAAATAAAATAAAACTTTTGCACTTTAAGGAGAGTTTTTTCAATATGGCTATTATCATTAGTAATGTTTTAACTTGTTAAAAAAAAATTGCGACATTTTAAAGTTGTGTTGAATATCATTGCAACAAACATGAATTTTGAGATTTCAAAAAAAATTAAAAATCTAAGTTAATTTTACAAATATGCTTGAATTTGAACAAAGTTATGTAAAATTGATTTGATTTTAATTGAATTTTGAAAGTATTAAGGGCGGAAATAAAAAATAAAAAAAATATAGAAATTATAGATTTTTTTCGAAAAAAAATCAAAAAAATCTTAGGAGGCTATGTTTTGGTATTTAGGCATAACTTTTGATTCCAAACAACTTTTCTTTATTACATTTTGCTGAATTTTCTAAAATAAGGGTACTTTACAGTACCAGCTTTGATATTGTTTGTGCTACCCTGTATGCTGTTTGACTTGCAACCATTCTAAGTGTACCTAATATGATTATCAGACATGCACCAACTTTTGGCCTTGTTTGTATTTGGGTTGTGCTATTAGTAAAAAAAATCCCCATATGTTGCACACTTAAAAAATCACACTGTATATAGGGACCTGCTTTCAAAATTCCAAGTAAAGATGAAAAAGGTATAAAGTTAAGCGTGACCCTGTATATTAGGTAGGCCTACATATTGTCCGATACAAAGTTGAAATTGAAATAATAATTATTTTGAGGCACGCAATGAAACTGTTCTCAAAAAAAGTTATTGATGTCGAAGCAGATATAAACCATCCCCTTTTTGTCCCCTTGAGATTTAAAAGGTAATTACCTTAATGCAGGCAACGGACATTGGATGGTATTAAATAAAAGTAAATCGAAGTAGTTAATTGGGAACTTTCTCCGATATTTTAATTAATTAAAGTAAACTGTAACAGTTTTTGCGGGATCGTACAAAAATTAAAAAAAGTTGATTTAATTGGAGCAAGATTTAAGGCTGTTATTTACTACCAACAACATTGTCATATAAAGTTTCCTGTAATATTATTGTTATCTGAAGTAAACCAGCCTTAATGTCCGTCAATTTAGTGAGTGAATGACCAACTCTGTGTGACTTCTTTTGGTCAGGACCAGAAGTTGGTAGTCTTCTTATAAAGTAGATTCACATGATGCAGGCAGTGCATCAACCTTTAAAGGAAACGAGACTTTTTTGATGATTTCATTTGCCTAGATTTTAATATGACGCATATTTCGGACAATATTATTTAGAATATAACCAGTAAACATGATAATAGATATTTATGATGTCCCTAATTAGACCCAACCCGGTAGTTTTTCAATAACAATATGTTTATATTATGCCTTTAGCTTAAATTAATTAAGCTAAACGGTATGACAACGAGGGGGTGTTTGCCGTTATTTTACCCTCGGGTATTTGCATTATCAGGACGAAGTAGGGTGACTGACCAGTGAAGGTGATAATTATGGATTAAATAATGGACATATGTCAGCTGTTCTATTAGAACTATAGAAGGGCTGGTTTAATTTGAATGATTTTAAGAAATATGATTAGAATTTTTTGAATATTGAGTTAGGTATGTATTGTAAGAGCAGAAAAACAAAAAATGATTAGTCAGAAAGTTGAAAGCTGAAGTCGACAGAAATTAAATTAGGTACCTATATGTTTTTCCAAATTTTAACTTTAATTGTTGTTCAGTCTATAAACTTTGCAATTTTTATTAGTGTTTATCGAAAAGTTTGGGAAAACCTAAAAGTCGATCCATTCGGTGGCCCCGGCTGTCCCATAGCAACTCCAGAATTTTTGTTTTGTTTGTTCTCTAATACATAAGCTTGCGTCATTTTCATTTTAGCCGCACCAATTGAACCAAGACGTGAAATTCATAAATGAAAGATTAAATGCATTTCCATTAAGGCAGAAATAATTTTCAGTCTTTTAAATAATAAATAGGTAGGTAACTGTAAGAATTTGGTTTTAAAAATTTAAAATTTCATAGAAGAGGAAGCAGTTGGTTGATTAATTAGAACCCTTCAACCACAATCACAATATTAATTTGTTTATAACGCTGAATAATAAGCAAACAAGATTAAGTCTCAATGTCATTATCAAATTAAATTAAGGAATTCCAATGATATATTAGGGGACTGGATAATTTTTTCAAATTTAGGGTATCATATTAACCTACTTAGCTATTACAAAATACAGTGCATTAGGGTCGTTAAAAGAGAAAAAGTAAAACTCACTTCTGGGTTTCAGGAAAAAGTCCAAACTTTATAGCCGAAGTGTGATATCAAGGGCGGCGGTCCAATATTTGGACGAGAATGAAGAGTTATTTGAAAGATGCGTCACGTTTAGGCCCATTTTGTTACACGAGAGAGAAGAACGATATAACGCAGAGAGACGGAGAAAGACAGCCATTGATTGACTTAAACCAAGAGGATTGCCTATTATTGTCAAGCTTTGATACTCTTGTGACGTCCCTACAGATGCTCATCGCCCTTTTGTGTAGCCCTTATTCTTTACCCCGACTCATACGCTAAGTCTAAAAGTCGTATGAGGGGGGAAATAGTTTTTGAGAAGTTTCATTTCTTCACACGTGTACGATGCTGCACATGATTTTTTTCTATCAACAAATTAGAGATTGGGATTCGAAAAGAATTAAAAAATGATTCGCTAGTGATAACTTATGTAAGCTCTTTCAAGCCACACGAATCAAATAGGCGTGTTCAGTTATAAATTCCCACAGAATATCTACCTATTTTGCTTAAATGTCTCTTGGTCCGTTTCAATTGTCCAGCAGTTTAGTTTAAAAGGTATAATAGTGTATAGTTTATTTCCAGATGAAAGCTTGAAAAATACTGAAGAAGTCGTAGCAAAAATGAGTCACACGATTTTGTCTGAGCTTTTTAGTAAATTATGAAATTCATGCGAGCCACTTTCGGTTATACCTATATTGAGTTACGTTAAATCCCATTATATTACCCACCTCTGGACACAAAAAATAATAATATCGTTGAAAGTGTGCTTATGTGGGGTGTTGTATTAGGGTTGATCCGGCACACCCACACGATCGATGTGAAAACGCCTTGCCGGCTTAAGGGCGCGGCCCCACGACTAACAATAACTGCTACCTACTTCATTTTCTTGAAAAAGCAAACAGACAACCACCATACATTTGTCACTATGACTTGTTTCCTTGAAAAGTTCGCTCATATTATATTATGCAAACGATGGAAATGATCGATATGAGCCTTCACTTCATTATATAGATATATCGGTTTACTTTGATGAAAGCAATTGATCCAGATTTATTACAACAGAATAGAATATATTGTAACCCAAATTAGGCCTACATGTATGGGGATCTGAAAAACTATGTGAGATGCAGGGACGGATTGGTAAGGGAATCATATTGGTAACTGAACTGTTTCTAAATATCTTCTGTTTCCGAGTTATTTTAAAGCCAAACCTCTAACTTCCATATTTGCCAGTAATCTGGAAATCTGTAAATCCTAGCGAAATCGTAAACCAGTCTGTACTGGAGATCAGCCACATTATAGTAAGCCATTTAATAAGCACAAATTAATAAACATAAAATGTGAATAGTTAACAAGACCAATTTCACTGATTTTGACAGGAAGATGACAGGACAGGAAAATATTTAGCGTAATTTTTAGGCAAAAGTTGTTTCAGTTTGATTTTCTTGGTTGTTTTGTTAGTTTTTATTTGTTGCCCACAAATTATACATCACTGAGAAGCTAAAGTTAATACCAATCTGCTAGGCAGAAAATTTATCGAGATAAATATCTAGCCAGATGATGTCCGAAGAAAGCTGAAACGTCTTATTCAAAAACTGATATTTACACAAAAAGTTGCTTCAGGAAAGTTCTTACAATGAATTGGTAAATAAAATAATGATTGTTGTTTTTCAACATCAGTCAATATTGAGTTAGAAATATAATTCCTCAAAACTTTCCCTATTTTACCGTTTCTCTATCTCCTACAGTTTTCCAGATCTGCATAACTACCAATTTAAGTCACACCGTATATGAAGAAATTTCTACTGTATACTAAAATTCCTTAAATTGCATTATATGGTGCAAATACACACGCACCTAACTTATAGATACGTAAAAGCAAAGAAAGAATTTCCTTATCCGAATCATACACAATCATAATAAATTGAAATTCCATTACAATCAGACATAAATGGGTTATTTCAAAAACGACCACTTTAATGTTTTAAGCATTTTGTCATAATATATTGCCATTGTATAAACATTAAATAAACAGCGTGCTGGACGCAATCGGGCAGATTTTAGCATACTTAATGCAACGGAATCGTAATAAATTTATCAAAATGCAAAGCAAACGTCAGAAAGGCACGTTTGTCTTTTTCCTTTTGTCCCAATCTGATTAGTCCGTTTTTGAAATTAGTTGTGCTCCAATAGTTTCGTGTTGACGAGATTAAAATCAAACCTTATAAGTGTTTAGAGTTTGCCAACCCATAGGAAACTATAGGGGGTGTTCAGTCTAGCTGACATAGAAAAAATGTGATTAGGTTATATTATGTACTTATTATTTTAAATATTTTTTTTATGCTAGAATAAATTTTTTTCTACTGAAAATGCGTGAATAAATTTTACCAATGCAATAAATAGTTTGACAAATTGATAATCCTGAAAAAGTTTCAGATTCATTTATCGGCAGTTAGAGAGCTTCCAAACCATTTCGCACGCCAGATTATTGTGAAAGGGAAATTATTGAAAATATTGTATTCGATATCTGATAAATAGAAATCGAGGGCACGATGCCACAAAAAGGGATCCGATTTTTTTTCTTGTCACAAATTCAACGAAATTATCTAAAAAATTACAAACTTTGAATTAGACACTAAGTGCAACGAGTCGACAATGGGACAGTTAGGCTACGTTTACACTTGGAAAGGGCGGAAAGTACTTGCTCCAGATGTAAGAACAATATTCCATTCATGGTCTGATTTGAGCCTTTGCCTTATAAAGGAGAAGAACTAGAAGAAAATGTTCGGAAGCAAAGAAGTTTTTCGCACGAAATAAAAAACCTAATTTTTGAAAAGCGGTTTTGGTGATCAAGGATACCTACATGGTGACACCAAGACAAGTTGGTCGTTGCGCTCACCCCCAAGAAGACATACCTACTGAGGGGTGGATAGAAAGGTTTTTGTCCCGATATCCACAAAACTAGGCAGGAGATTTCTTATTTGAGCATACTGCTGCCTGAGTTTTGGAAGCATTGCATTTGACTAGGTGTTAAGGCCCCGGTTGGAAATGGTGTCAAGATCACTGTTGAAAGAACGAATCTGTTCTCAGGCGAGGCATGTGGAAGTGGCTAAGTAAGCGGTTTGTCAGAAGAGAAAGATGCAATCAAGCTACTATCGTTCGCAAAGCTGTATATTGGATTTCTTGTCAAATTTAACAAATCATTTATAAAAATGAGAAACAGTTGCAGCGAGTGAAAATGGTCTAAAAATGGAAAAAAGACTAGAACACCTAGACGCAGAGAGAGAAAGGAAATGAACGATGATGACTATAACAAATTCCATGACTCAAGATCTTTCGTTAGTACCTTTAACGGAAGGTCGTAGTTTAGCGGCGACTGGTACTCTCTCGACAACTACCCCCAACCAACAACTTGGAAAATCAGAGGACAGAGCTCTAACATCATCACGGAAGCCGGCCGGTTCCCAAAAGCCCCTTACCCCTCAAATAGTACAGAAATATGAGAAAAGTAAAGAAAGTTTAAAAGGTTCAGTTAGGTAAAGTTCAGTTAAGAATATAGAAGTTTTCAAGGAAAAAGTTGTTTTTAGTAAACCAGACAAGGATGCGAATTTAAATAAAGATAAGGAAGTCGTTGAAAGAGAAGGTGTAAGAAAAGAGAAAAACCATCTGGTAACATTGAGAGAGGAATTAACGATTCCGCCAATGAGTGAAGTAGCAAGTAGTGTGTCAAGCACACTGATCTCAAAAATAAATGGATAAACAATCGTACGGCTTGATTGACTAAAATTGTACGAACATTTGGGGTCAATAATCTACGAACAGTTGTGCAACGGAACAGCCTAACGCCTACGCAGTGTCTTATCTTTCGAACAAATGTTCTAAATTTTGAAATATCCTCCATTTTCATTGGCAATATTTTGCGCACGCACAGTCCATGTATCTACTGCGCACGCTCACAGCTGTCCTAGTTGTTTACATTAGTTGTATTCCTTTCACACCTAGGAGGAGCTCCGGAACAGCTCCAAGGCTTCACGCGCTTATTCCTTTCGAAAAGTGTTTGTTGCACCACGCATCTATTCCCTGCAAATCGGGGGCGACTAAACACCGGAGCGAGTAGCTCGAGTGTTTCAAACTCTTGAAAGGAATACAACTATTATGACCTCGTAAATTAGCAGCATTAGAAGCATTCTTTGTTTATCCATTTATTTTTGAGATCAGTAGTCAAGCAACACTACGCGGAGCAAAGCAAGTTGAGGCCGAACACTGAGTCCTAGAACCAAGTAGTGACGCACCAGCTTAAGATAATCTAACATTTGAGAGTAGTCATGGTTGGCAATGATATTTAGATTGAACATGTAATTATAATATCTCAAGATTTTTTTCTGCACTTACCCCACTTGTTAAAACGCTAACAGTAAGGCTAACAGTACGTTAAACAGTACTAGCGCCACTTCAACTGGCAATCTGCATCTGAGCCACGGCGGAAGTGGTGGAGACGGGTGGTGGCCCCATTTGTCTCACCCGCACGACCTTCAATGCTGGAGTTATGTTCACACGGCGACTGGTATGCCACATTCGCCCCACCCGCAGGACCTCAAATGCTGGAGGTATGTACACACGACGACTGGTATGCCCCATTCGCCTCACCCGCACGACCTCCATTTAGTGTGAACACGGTATGAAAAATGGCAGACAGAAGGTTGGGGGTTGGCTATGAGTATGAACAAAGGAAGGATGGTTTCTTGTTTATTTTAGTTACGAGTCTAGTAAATGGTTTGTTAAAGTTTGAATGTGAATTTTCCTTCCTAAATACACACAGTGAATACATAACATATTTGGCGACGAGTGTCGGTACGATTCTATGTATTATACCTAGTCCGGTGTCCCTAGTCCTAGTGAGTAAAAGTTAATAATTACTATTAAAATAGTTTCAATCGGGTCTATTGAACAATTTAATCCGGAAGAGTCTGATATAACGTCCTATTTGGAAAAAATTGTTCAACTATTTCTTTGCAACGTCGTAGAAGATGGTAAGAAATTTCCACTTTTATCAACTTTGTTAGGAGGTGTAGCCAGACTAAAAAACTTGTTGAAACACTACGATTTTGGGGCATTCTTATCGGAATGCCTAAGGGATAGATTGATCTGTGGTGTTCGTTCGCATACCATTAAACGTAAACTATTGTCCGAAGTAAATTTGACTTATGAAAAAGCTTTTAATATTGTTGTGGCAATTGAAGTAGCAGAAAGCTAAGTAAAATCAATGGAAACTCCAATGGTAGCCTTCAATCAAGAAAATCTGGAAGTTCTGTCCAATAAAAAGGAGTTCGGCCCTCACACTTCTGCAGCTGCATTCCGTCCTTGCTTTCGTTGTGGAAGGGAGCATCATAACAATTCATGTCCAGCAAAAGGGGGGAGTGTTTCAAATGTAAAAAATCGGGTCCATACTAGCAAAATGTGCAGAAGCTTAGCTGTGAATGGGATGGAAGATACAGCAGAAAAAGAGGACGAGCCCTTGGTTTTAGGGTTCCTGTTGGTGTTTGAGTCAAGTAGGGCAGATCCAGAAAAAGTCGAATTAGATGTTGACAGTGGTGCTTGTCGTACCATGATGCATGTGAAAGACTTTGATATTCATTTAGCAGATTTGAGCTTGTATTCAGTTAGATATGATCTAAGGGTTCTTACTGGAGAGGGTGTCAGAATTTTCGGGGAAACTGATGTGTTTGTTAATTTTAGTAATTTTATAGTTAATTTGCCAATAGTCATGATTTTGCTCCATTGTTAGGTAGAAATTGTTTGAATGTTTTGAATCCGGAATGGAAAAATAAAATAAATTTTAAAGGGTATATTATTGATAAGGTGAATAGTCGAGTTCATGTCGAAAGGTGTCGGAATGTAAAAAGTCTCTCAATGACATTAATTATAGTAATAGACAAGTCGATCAAAAAATTTCAATTTTGGTGTCACGAGTTAAAGCAGAATTTAAAAGCGTATATTTGGATGAAAGACCTAATTCTTTTATAAAGGGATTTCAAGTAGATCTAAAATTGAAAGATGGGGCTCAACCAACATTTCATAGGGCATATAATATGTGAACTGTGGAACATGGAACATTCAAGGCTCAAAAAACAAACTACCTGACGTCTTTCGGGAGATCCAAATAAGAAACATTTTTATAGCTGTATTAACGGAAACAAAGAAGAAAGGCTCAGGAATAGTAAAAGTAGGAGAATACCTACACATATACAGTGGCGTTCCCGAAGAAGAACGAGCCGCAAAGGGGGTATCCATTGTAATAAAGAACAGCTATGAACAGAAAATCACCAATTGGGAAACAAACACTAAACGCAAATATCAACCATCGAGAACACAAAATCACTATTATTGGTGTATATGCCCCTACTAATGACGCAGCTGCCATTATAAAAGATAACTTTTTTGACTGTCTTAAAAATACCCTGGGAACAAGTGGCGACCAAAGAGCGATTACTCGTGGGAGATGAGAATAATAGGAAACAAGGAAAAGCATCCTGTCGTAGGAAAATTTGGAGAAAATGTTCTTAATGACAACAGAGAAAGGCTATTAGAATGTTGTCGACAACACAGCCTAAAAATTTTGAATGACTTCTTCCAACATAAAGACATCCATCGCTTCACTTGGAGGAAACAAGGCAACTACAATCAATAATTGACTAAGTTATTCTGCGTCAGGACTCTAAACTGATATGTCAGGATGTTAGAGCATTACGTGGAAATGAGTGTGGAAGCGATCATTTCCTAGTCAAAGCAAAAATAAAAACGCCCTGCAAAAAAAACAAACAATACAAGACTCGATGACGATTCAACAAGCTTCAATAATATTGATAACCCGTCGTACAAAGTAGAGCTTTTTCGAGAGGAGAGCGTCAAGCACTTATATAGGTATATATTTTAGTAGCCTTTTGTGCAGCCTCGGAGGGCTCTTTGGATTTCAAGCAAACATCGAACCACGGAAGGTCGAGTAAAAGATTTTAGGCCTTCCCTGTCTACAGCTCCCTAATTAACAATCTGCGAGGAATTGGAGCTAAGGGTATAACAAACGAACTTCGAGCGGAAATGAATTTGTGGCCTGATTTGCCTAAAGGTGCAAACACATCGATCTTGTAAGGATCGGAATAAGTGGTAAGGAACAAATCGAGTCAGTTTTGAGAAACGGAACCGGGAATACGTGTGGGCTCTTCTACCAACTGGAATGGCAAATGCTTCAGCAATCCTTCCAGACTGGAGTCGTTGAGTGAAAGACATACGCAGCAAACAAACTCAACCATGTTCGTAGAAGTGATTTTTAGCAAAATTACATCGTGATCAGGTGATTCGAGATCATCCTCTCTATGGAGACGGAGAAAAGACGTAAAGTTCATAGCCGGGACATAGCAGATGAATTGGGTTGACAGAAAATTTTACTTCCGTTAACGCCAGCCTTATGTGAATTTTTGTGCTCAATATGTTGGCGCATTGAGTTTAAGTTGGCGTTAATACCTCTGATGTTAGAGAATTCATTTAAACTTGATGAAGGAGATCCGAACGGGAGAGTATTTTAACTCAGGCAATATTTGCACAGGATGTCCATAAATTTAACTTAATTTAGAATGAGAAGTTTCATCTACGAGATATTATTTCAATGTAGTGAAAAAAAAAGAAAAGCAAAATGTCTAATTTATATTTCTCTTCTTCATGTAGGTAGGTATTTCCGATAAGTTAAAAAAAAGGGTAAAAATTCAAGATTTTTGATATACTCTACCCTCGACTGTGCAAGTTAAATTGTCTTTCAAAAAGTCAACAAAAGCATTTAGTTTTAAACATTATACCTAATTATATTATCAACGATAAACTGAAATCAGGGTATAAGAATAATTGTGGTAAATTCGGAATTGTGGTTGATGAACATTTTTACTGGTAATTTTTTTGTGGTCATCCCCCTGTAGTTCAGATAACTTCTTCCTATTTTTCACCTCACTATTTCCTCTGTGGTTAAAACATTTTGGTAATAGTGTAGCGACAATTACTTGTCTCATCCTAAGTTATTTACACATGTTTATTTTATTTCAGCGTTATTATGACCAACTTCCATTTAGATTCAGTAAGAATCGCTTTTTGTTGACTTGTAAATGGGTAAATATAATTATTTATTTTTAACCTATTCCAAATGGGAATTATTGTTTGTTCATATGGGATTTCTACATGCAAATTGCCTTTCTTCACTAATTATTTTTTTTAACCACGATAAGATGACATCACATCAAGCAAACATAATTAAAATATAATCTCAACAAGTTAATTATCACTCGTCCGGCTTTGTCAGCTGAAAATCAAAAATGTATGTGAATCCTTATCCCTAGGTTACAGAAAAGATCATCACTGGAAAATAACTACTAGTTTATCAGAATGGTTTATTAATACCGTACTTGAAAAGCAACCATATTTCTTATTTGTCTTCTGAGATAGCGTGAGTTCAGTTCAACTCCTTATCTTTTTGGAAGATAAGTGGAGACCTTCCGACCCTTGAAATCCCATTAAAAACGTTTATTTAATCTAACAAAACAGACAAATAAGATAACTGTGGAGGTTATCGCAGCTCAAAAGTCACCAATATCTGACCTCAAAATGTACTAATTTGGTGAGATTTATCGCGTATCGCTGTTATCAGCATGTGAAGAGAACCTCTTGGATAATTTTGAAGTTATAAAACATCATTTCTTGATGAAAATTAATTATAAAAACGCCTATAAAAGCAAAAATATGTAAACAAACAATATGGAACCTAATTAAATTGCATTTTATGATGCAAATTGTTCATTTGTTCTTTTATTGCTTACATTGCAATTAAGAAGATTAATAAATTGATTTCTTAGTAAATATTCATGCGAAAAATTAAAAAAATTTATATTTATTATTTACTTATATATTAACTTTTTTCTTGTTTTAAAAATGCATTTCATTACTATTTAATTAACACACGTTATTAATTTTAATATGCGGACGGTTTTACTAATAATTAAAAGGCGTGTCGGCAACGTTATATTGTTGGTAAACATGAAAACGGACAGTGGAGTTTCAAACATTTTTTTTTTTGCTTCAAATGAAAAAGAAGGTAATTTATTTTGAACAATTATTCTTCAATGCCAATTTCCTTAAGTTCTCGTTAAAACTCAATAATGACATTGGCATTTAAATTGAACATAAATCTATAATGCTATAAGCGGACGTAAAATAAATTAAGAAGCGCTAATGGAATGTTAATGAAGCCAAAATAATTGGTAAATTGGGCATGAATTCTACGTTATGATTCATAAGCAGGTAACAGTTAATGGCCATTAAGTGAGCATATTTTGAAATGGTTACCAAATGAAAACCACTTTTGAAGTTAGAAAACTTACACTATTTACCAGAAATCTAATTAAATTTCAGCAAGTCATCGGCCGACATAGAAAAAATATGGAAACCGATCCCAGATAATGTTAAAAACCTTCAACTCCAAACCCTTAAGAATAATAGATTTATCATGAAAGGTTCCCTAATCAAATTTCAGGAAAATCGCTGTTTAAGCATAATTTTCTTGGAATCGATTAACTTATATCCCTTGTCTGGAATACGATCAATGTAGGTTTTGAACGGTGCGTAAATACTATATAATGCTTTATTGTAAAAAAAAAATAATTAATTAATACATAATTTGTAGACAAAGCCTTAAGATTGAAAATATGTAAATTAAAGAAGTAGTCCATATCTCAAAGTGGAGGTGAAATTTCATTCAAAAAACTCAAAGTCTTCCTCCACAAATACTTTAATAGTTTTAAAAGGCTCATTTGTTGAGAACGTCTGCAACTGCAGATGCTTCTTGATTTGGAATAGCGAAATATTAACAGGGATGTATATCATAGGCTGCCGATCATGCTACAAAAAATAAATGAGTTTAGGTTTAAGCTTAGATTAGAAAATATAGAATCAGGACTCCGAATGTATAAGGGAC
The DNA here is from genome assembly GCA_917834065.1 of Ceutorhynchus assimilis. NCBI lineage: Eukaryota > Metazoa > Arthropoda > Insecta > Coleoptera > Curculionidae > Ceutorhynchus > Ceutorhynchus assimilis. The sequence continues at coordinate 100,539,472 of OU892277.1, forward strand.
ATACCATTTTGTGGAGGAAAAAAAAGTTCAAAAATTACTTTATGTCAAATTAATTAAAAAAGGTAAAAATAGATTTAAGTAGATTAAAGAAACTTTGATTTAAGTTATGTATGTACACTAAACTTAAATCTATTTTTACCTTTTTTAATTAATTAGACACAAAGTAATTTTCAACCTATTTTTGACCTTTTTTTTCCTCTACAAAATGGTAAAGTCCTTTTTTCACTCGGGGTCCTGATTCTATATTTCCTGATCTAAACTTAAACCTAAACTAATTTATTTTTTGTAGCATGATCTGGCAGCTTCCTGTCAATATATGAACTAATTTACTGTAAGGCATTTTAAAACAATTAAAGTATATTTGTGGAGGAAGACTTTGAGTTTTTCTTTTGAATTAAAAATATGTACATACCTATACAGGGTGTCCCACCGGGAACCAAATCGATCTATATATAAAAAACTATACAGAAAATTTTTGAAAATTTGACAGTATACTAATGTCAATGGGAGCAGCCCGGCTGAAATATTTTCAAGATGGTGGCACTTCCGGTTATAACGGAAGTAGACGTCACCTTGCTTATTTTAAATGAGACACCCTGTATGTGATTGCATATTTGGATTCTGCGTAAATTTCTGAGCAGATATCATGTGATATACCCCATACCTAAGTTCAACTGTTTTGGAAATATTGATAGTTGGAAATTGACTTTTTGCAACTTTGACAGGCTGTAAAACCTAAACGGATAATTTTAGAGGAAAACCAATTTTACATTCTCATCTTAGATTTTCATAAATTATCATTTGACATTAACTTTGAATTTAACCAGAGATTCAATTCAATTGGAATTTTTAATCATGGATTAAATTCAAAGTTGGTGTCAAATGATAGATTATGAAAATCTAAAATAGGAATGTAAAATCGATTTTTCTTTAAAATCAACCGTTTAGGTTTTACAGCCTGTAAAAGTTGCAAAAAGTCAATTTTCTACTGTCAAGTATAGGGTATATCACATAAAATCTGTTCATAATTTTACGTAGAATCCGAATATGCAATCATATATAGTCCGTTGCGTGGTTCTTGAGCTACGACTACTGAATAGACAGAGGGAACAATCGGCTATTGCTGCGTTGTCATATCAATAATATTTATTTATTACATGAAAATGAAGGAAATTTTATTGTAATTTTCATGTAAGTATTAATAAATATTATCGATATGACAACGCAGCAATAGCCCATTGTCCCCTCTGTCTATTTAGTAGCCGTAGCTCAAGAACCATGCAACGGACTATAGATGGTGTCTCATTTAAAATAACCAACTTGACGCCTACTTCCGGTATAACCGGAAGTGCCACCATATTGAAAATATTTTAGCCGGGTTGCCCCCATTGACATTAGTATACTGTCAAATTTTCAAACATTTTCTGCATACATTTTTTCATATAGGTATAAATCGATGTGATTCCCGGTGGGACACTCTGTATATTATTATATTATCAGTTATGTAAGAAAACGTCTGAAATTTGCCGCCTTATCAATACCGGAACTCAACATTTAATTTAAAAACCTCTGGACTTAACTCTTTAGCAAATATCGGTGCGTGTGAGTGAAAACTCTATTTATGGTTATACCTGATTGAACTGAATAAAATTTAGAGATTTGAAAAATCATGTCATATCAATGTCAAGGAGAAAGAGGTCGTCAAATTTACATATTATATAATGATGAAATCAAGCAGAATACTAACAACATTTTAACTGGCAACTTTCCAATATCGCTGCTTTAGAAAACTTTGGAAAACACTGGTCTAATATCAAAAGAAAAAGGGATCACACAGAAATTAATGGATGACCAGGAACTTGGATTGATGGAGAAGGCGGAAGTTGAGAAACTATCAAAATTGGCAATTGCTCCTCACCACAGAAAAAAAAATATGTATGGAAATATCTGGACTGTATAAAAAGACATTGATAAGTCCTATCAGATACGGACATACTGGATCTCGGAAAAGTTTTGAAAACATGAAAAACTTATACAGCTGGCCTTTTCGACGACAGACCACAGAACCCATCGTGTCTGGTAAACGGGTCACCAGCTGGGTAGTTAGTTTTTTGCTTGATGTTTCTCTGAATTGTTCTCTTTATACAGGGTGTAAAAAAATAGTGTACCGGACTTCGATGGGTGATACTACATAATGAACATAAGAAAAAAACTCCTATGAATATATGCCCTGAGATGCTCCCTGAAGAAGTTACAGCCCTTCAAACGGTAGACCTTCAAACGGTAGATGAAAATAATAGATTTTATTTATTTTCAAGAGCAGTGGCAAACTATTTTCTTTGAAATTTGGCATTCTCGTAGACATTTCGATGCCAAAGCGAATGGTGAAAGTAAAAAAGCCGTAACAGTTCTGAAAGGGTAGTTTCCATAAGGGCAGGGGATAGTTACTCACAAAACAAAAAAGCATCTTAGGGCATATTATGTTCATAGGAACTTTTCATATGTAGTATCACCCCTGGAGGTCCGGTATACCTGCATTATTTTTTTTTACTCCTGTAGTATGTGTAATAATTATTGTTGCATGTTTTATGATTGCTTTATTGCTTATTCTTCTAAATTTGTTGTCTTTTCTTTTTATTTAAATATTTTATTTTATTTATATACCGGGTGTTTTTCAAAATCCGCTCACCCCTATAACTTTCTTATTTCTCCAAATAAACATATGAAATTTGGTGTGTTTATTTATGAACCGGATGTGCATTATTTGACGTATTCAATTATTTATTATCACTTCCGGTTTGACCGGAAGTGACCGTAACTTTCTTATTTTAAATGAGACGCCAGGTATATTTCTCCTTATTTCAATAGAAAACTACATTACGAGTACAATGACACCTCATTTGTCACTTTTTGACATTTCATCTCCAAATTATTTAAATTTTTACTTTTTAATTTAGAACGCCATGAATTAGTTAAAATGCTTAATTTTGCTCCAAGGAACCTGGGAAAATTTGTTTTGATCTTATTTTGAATTTTATATCCTCAACAGACTAATTTAAAGAGAGTAGAAGCGCATTTTTGGAGCATATTCCGAGAGAGCATTTTCTAACGAACAATTAAGTACCACACAATCGCTAGTTTATTCAAATATTGAACTAAAATTTTCCAAAAATATTTAGAATGCCAGGAAAATTCTTCATTTGAGTCATGAACTAGCGATTGTGTGGTACTGAATTGCTCGTTAGAAAACGCTCTTTTGGAATATTGTAATGAGCCACACGCTTTCCATTTGAAAAAATTGAGAAAATTACAAAAATGCACTCCTACTATTTTTTAATGAGTCTGTAGAGAATATAAAATATAAAATAAGATCAAAACAAATTTTCCCAGGTTCCTTGGAGCAAAATTAAGCATTTAAACTAATTCATGGCGCTCTACATTAAAAAGTAAAATGTCCAAAAGTGACAAATGAGGTGTCATTGTACTCGTAATGTAGTTTTCTATTGAAATAAGGAAAAATATACCTGGCGTCTCATTTAAAATAAGAAAGTTACGGTCACTCCCGGTGAAACCGGAAGTGATAATGAATAATAATAATAATAATAATAATAATAATAATAATAATAAATGCCTTTTATTCAATGAAAACAATTGTCACAAGAAAATCACGTATGGACGGCGAGATCTAGCATGGCTATTCTATCTAACCTATAACTGAATACGTCAAATAATGCACATCCGGATCATAAATAAACACACCAAATTTCATTTGTTTATTTGGAAAAATAAAAAAGTTAGGGGTGAGCGGGTTTTAAAAAACACCCGGTATACAATTATCGGTTTATAACGTTCTACGTCTTCCGATTCCCGATCTCCAACTATCTCTGTCAATCCAGGCATGCTCTTCTAAGCCTCTGTCTGTCATTTCTTCGTCTACTCCACTTCTCCTGCTTCTTTCTTGGTCTGTCGCGTCTTCTTTTTCCCCCTGGCTTCCACTCAATAATTTGCTTGGGTATTCTTGCATCTGCCATTCTTTGTACATGTCCGAACCAAATCAGCTGTTTGTCCTTTATATTATCTACTATTATATGTTTTACGTCCATTATCTCCCTAATTCTCAGATTTGTTATCCTTTCCATTTTTCACCTGCCTGCCGATCTCCTCCAAAAGTCAATTTCAGTGGCTTCCAGCATTTTTGCGGTTCTGAACTTTAGTGGCCAGACTTCTGAACTATATGTGACTATGCTTTTGACTATGGTGTTGTATATTCTAGTTATGTTAGTTTTGTTGATATTCTGGTCCCACAGTACACCATTTAGTAGGGATATTGCCTTGCGTCCTTGTATGTTCCGATCTTTAATCGCTTCGTCTAGGGTCCCCTCATGTGAGATTTTCATACCCAAATATTTGTTCAGTACATTGTTTTAGTTCTTGTCTGTTATTTAATTTGAGAGTTCGTTGTTCACGTCCCATAGTCATATATTCTGTTTCAGTTAAATTCACTTCCAAACCCCATTTCTCGTATTATTTTATCAATTTACGTGTCATGTACTCTAGGTCATCATAGTCATGTGCAATTAATACCTGATCATCTGCAAAGCTTAAAGTATATAGATTCTATTCATTGAGCGGTATTCCCATGTGTCTGCATTTATTTTTCCACCCCTGTGTGTGTGTGTGTGTGTTGGTGATATGCAGCATCTCTGTTTAAGTCCTTTAGCTATGAAGCTTTCACTGCCTTTATTAGTTCTAAGTTGATATTGGTCTTTTCCAGTGCTTCCCAAAGCTTTTTCAGCGGAACATTGTCATATGCTTTCTTTAGATCTACAAAGAGTAGATGCAGTTCTTGGTTATACGTTAGTTTCTTTTCCATTACCTGGGTCAAACTAAATAAATGGTCTACAGTTGATCTTCCTGCTCTAAAACCGGCCTATTCTTCTGCTTCACTATCTTTGTACTCGTTCTCTATTTTGGCTTTTATAAATTTTTCATAAACTCTGCTCAGCGTATTTATTACTCCAATTCCACGATAGTTCTCGCATTTGTTTCTGTCTCCTTTCTTATGTATCGTTGGTAAATAGCTTATTTTTCACTCTTCCGGTACTTCATGTTTATCCATGCATCTTTGAAATAGTTTTGTTAAATGTTTGTCGAGTTTATTGATCTCATACTTTATCGGTTCTCTATATATTTCTCCTGGGCCTGGTGCACCACCATTTTTCAAGAAGCTTCAGTGTTTTTCAACTTCTTCTTGCATAACTCTTATTGGTGATCCTGCAGTTTTTATGTTTCGTATCTGCTCCTTTTCTTCTTTAAACTCTGCCCGTTGTTCTGACCTGTCAGTTATTCTTCAAAGTACTCTTCTCATTGCTGGGGTGTTATTGCATTGATAATATCCTTGGTTTTTGTTTTCCACATGTTTTTTAGTAATCTCCAACTTTCTGTGTTTCTTTTATCTCCCAGATAAGTATTAATATGCGCACAGCTTCTTTCCCGTGACTCTTTTTTTGCTGTACTATTTTATTCCTTACTCTTGGTTGTGCTTCTTGATACAGGGTGTTTGGTACATCGATAGGAATATTTCAATGAGTGATAGTTGGGGTCATTTGGAAGCTGTTTGACCATATTCACCCTAATGAAAAGTTTCGCCGTTTTTTGAGATATCGCCATTTTTAGATATTTTGAATCCATGTATTTTAACACATAACTTGGGCTACATATTTGTATATTTGTTCATATAGAGTGCATATTAGGAATATCGGAAAAAAAATTGAGAAAGGGTAAAGTGTTTACTACCAAAAAAAAAACAATATGTTTTAGGAACAATTCAAAAATATATGAAAATGCTGATATCTCAAAAACGACAAAAACTTTGCATAAGGGTAAATGTGGTCAAACAGCTTCCAAATGACCCCAACTATCACTCATTGAAAATTCCTATCGATTTGCCAAACACCCTGTATATTTCTTTGTCTCGTGTCTTATTTCAACTTACCTAGTGTTGGTATTTCTTTCTTTTATCTGCTATGTCTTTCTCTATTTCTTGATCCCACCAATAAGGCGAGGGCCTTCTTCCATTTTTTTCGTATTTGCCTGGGGCTTCAAATGTTTTATTTATTATTTGACTTTTTATATATTATGTTATGACATAGTAAGTAGGAAGCTTGTTCATAAGGCTGCTTTGTAAAAAACGATTTAGTTGTGATAGTAAGCTTTTTTTTTTAAATCGTAACATGAGTCGATTAAGAAACTGCGACATATAATTATAGTATTATAATGCTTTGCTGTTTCCAGAGAAACATTTGCACATGAACGTCAGGAGTTTCAATATACTGGCTTTATCGATTCCTTGCAAAACAATGGAAACCATTTCGAATATTTAATTTTAATTAATTGTTTAAGGTATTATAAAGTTAATGGGCTATATATAGTTTTATTTAGTCAATCAAAATCTCGTTATCGTAATGAAAAACAAAAAGTTCTGCTTACTAAAGTTATAGCCAATTACTGAAAATTTTCAAATTGTCACGTTTAATAGTTCCGTTGAATCGCCTTTTAAAATTGAAATTGTATCTGGTTTCGCCGATAAAAACAAGAAATATCAATTCAAAATATGTGATTAGTCACGTTTTAGTTTCAATGTGTTTACAGTACTTGGGTTCATGATGTAGGTACCTCAAGAAACTACACAATAGGTAAGTGTGTACGTAAATTCTAAGGATTCTCGGAATTGAAGGCTAATGCGTGCAATTCTGCACGTACTCCTGGTCTGGGTCCCAGGAATGAGTATAAGATAACTTTTCTGTCGTAAAAGGTTGGTGGTTCTCACGTAAACGTATACGAAACCTCTCTGGTGAGAAAGCGTCTGATTTTCTATTTTCTTATCTCACGAGCTAAGAGCCTCAATAGCTTTGAAAACTAGAGTCGTTAAAGGTATCTGCCAATGGGCCAAAATTGTAAAGCTGGCAAGAACGATCTAGGAATCGCCTAAATTCTTGTTCTCGCCTATGGTCGTATTTTGGTGCAATTTCCTCTCCGCGCTAATTATCATATATTCGTCTCTCATTTTGTTCAATATTTTCTTCTCCTCTGAGTCTTTCATCGTAGTTTTGTATTTCTCCAGTTCTTCGTCTCTCAGAGTTACATCTTTCATCTTCACTTTTCTGTCTGTCTTCATTTGTGCATCGAGTGGCGTATTCTCGTTTATCGACATCGATAGTTGTATCACCATCCATGGATAGTCTAACTAGTTAAGTTAGTTTCACAAAACTATAAAAACCCTTCTTCTTAGTTCTGAGAACTCTGGCCCGGGCGAGACAGCTATACTCTGTTTCCTTTTCCTTAGTAGCTCAGGGAAAGACAAAAAAGAGTCGAAGACCATAAGACCAGGTTTCTTTAAGTTTTTTGAGTGGTGTATACATATATAGTATGTAATCTCATTGTCAATTTATTTTAAAAATGTCATCAGGCTTTAATCCGGTAAAATGTAAGGGCGTTCTTGATTCCAAAGCCAGGACTATAGTATTGAATGTACATGATATATACTTGTGCCTCAGATGCCTTGAAGTACTATCTGAAGTATAGTCTGCACATGTGCCAATATGACAGGATCAGTGAATCAACAATCTATAAACTTCTTAGCCAAGGAAAAAGTTACTGGGTAAAGTTGCCTTAAAAATCGCCCGCAAAAAAACCGTTGGAAGTTGATATAGGAAGGAAAGTACATTCTTTTATCTAAATAAGTAGATCCCAAGAATAGATAAAATATAAGCAGTAATAAGGGCGGACGAGACTACCAGATATGGGACGAAAGAAATTGTGGAAAATATTACACGATTTTTGATGGGAGAAACAGAGCAGAGAAGCGATTTTGATTGACCTTGATGTCCTTTCGATTGGCTTGGTGCCCTCCGGTAAGGGCCGCAGATTAATAACTGACATTGGTAGTGATGGAGGCTTTTTGAATGGAGGTTTGCTTGAATTCGAATCAAAATTAACCAAAGATTAACGATTTCCATGAAGAGATGAAGGCCTATGTTTTTAAAGGCTACTTGCTGAAGTGATAACCTCAATTCCCAAAAGTTCCGTCAGTGTCATGAACAACGCCAGTTATTATTTCAGACTAGCAGAAAAATTACTCTCATAGTTGCGACCCTGTAAACCGTTGACTTATAAATTAATCATAGGTGACTTGAAGCCAAACTAGAAGTGAAACAGGAAAACAACGAAGTTCTAACAGGCAAATAAGGGTAGAGAACACAAAACGAGAGAACTGAGAACCTCTATAACCTTATCAATAAATACAACTTTTCTTCCGTGAACTTATATTTCCATGTTAAATATAGTACACAATAACTTGCTTGAACCTATGCATAAGACATAAATAATGAACCTACCACTGGCGTAGCCAGGGGGGGGCAAGGGGGCATTTGCCCCTTCCAAGACCCTTAAATTTTATGAATATTTCTTCAAAATTAAGATAAACAGTCCCAAAAATAGCGTAAAGAAACCTGAAAAAGGGGCGTGGCACCCAAAAATTTCGCGCCTACGGCGCTTTGCCTTCGGCAGCGGTCGCGGTAGGGCCGCAAAAGACGCTTCCTGCAAATTTGCCCCCTCCCCCAAGACAAAATCCTGGCTACGCCACTGGAACCTACCAAAATAAAAATTAAGCATTCAAACGTACATAAACACTCTTACGCATAATATAACCAGAGCACTAAAAAAAGCGTGTTGGTAGCAAGTAAAAATAAACTGAAGAAGTGAAAACTTTACCCAGAGTACAAAATTATTGTCGATAAAAATGGTATTATTGGCCTGGTACAAGTATTCGACTTTATTAGGATGCCGCTCACTTGATATAACGTTGTTAGTGGCAAGACTGGCAAGTGGCATGAGTCATTGACAATAATTTCAATATCGGGGTATAATTCCGAGAGCAAAGGACAAAGTAACAGGTCGACTTTATCAATCAACAGAAAAGAACTATTAAACTCCATTCGAACAATATTACTGAAACCTATACAAAGCACAAAACATCAATTACCCCAATAACGAAGAAAATCTATCTGCAGGAAAACTCCCGAATGTTGATTCTGAAGACCAACCTTAACTCCCCTCAAAACGGCACCTCTTCTAAAGGCATTAAAGGACATAAAAAGAACAAAGTACCCTGCATCGACGAGAGACATGAGAATGATAGATAGTCTAAAAACAGTGTTCAATGATTACTTGGACTATTGTGAGATTTTAAATGAATGAAAACTACCGGCATTAATAGACAGTCGTATTTGTACAAGCTCCTCATAAAAGTTATCACAACACCAGAACAGAAAACTAGATGAATGGAGGGATACCTATCAGTAAAATAAATATCGCCTGTGACCGCCATCAACAAAGCCAGGTGTTATTTCTTCTACGTTAACGGTATTCTCATTTAGTCAGCAGTTATCGGCGGAAGGAAGTTCGACGTGCCTTATCGGCTATTTTAGCATACTTGGTTTATTTCAAATAGATTTTTTTTGTGTTTTGTAACTGGTTCGCCCTACGAACCGGCAGGATTTGGATAAGGTTATTCGATGCCTTTCTCTAATCACAGGATCCATACTTCACCTTGTCGAGGGTCACCTGCCGTCAGGGAAATACTGGGAAATCCTGTACAGACTTGGCGGCTTATTCAACCTATACAGATTACGATCCAAGACGAAAGTATCGACAGCGAAACTTTAATATGCGGATGATAACGTCGTGATGGCCAAAACACAGGAAGATTTCAGGCATACAGCAGAATCGGCCTAGAGATCAACTTAAACAAGATGCAGATTCTGCACCAACTCGCACCAGATATTAATCGCCAAGCCCCAAATATAACTATAAATGACCATTCTTTGCAGAACGTAGCTTACCAAACTAGCTTAACTACCCAAACCTTGAAAGCCATGTGTCAGCGAATGCAACCATGGACGCTGAAATCCAGCATCGCTTGAAGTGTGCTAGCGCGGCGTTCAGGCGACTTCTAGAGAGAGTCTTCGACAATCCTGACATCAGCGCTGAAACCAAACTTTGCGTCTATAATGCAGTTGGGATACCAATACTTACATATGGCTGCGAAACATGGACCACCTGCAGAAGACACATAAAAAGCCTAGAAGCCTAGAAACTAGAAATACCACCAGCGATGGCTAGGAAGGATCCTACGGATTAAATGGCAAGACCGACGAACGAACATTAGGGTTTTAGAGGAACAACTAGCCTGAAAGCCATCATCATTAAGCACCAATTTCGCTGGACAGGTCACCTCGTTCGCATGCCCGAAACACGTCTTCCACGACAAATTCTCTACAGTCACCTGAAAGAGGGAAAAAGAAATCAAGGAGATCAACAAAAACGCTACAAAGATGTTCTAGAAGAAAATATGGCAAAGTGCCCCATCGATACCAGCAACTGGGAGGTGGGAAATAGCGACGCGGACACGAGACCAAAAAGAGGGACCGCGCGCAGGGTCCTCATTCTTGAGAAAAGAGAGCAGCGTTCCCGGGAGAATGAGTGTTCTGTCTTTGTCACTTATATTATCATTTGCATATCATTGAGGAAGACGTAACACTCGCTTTCCTGGGAGCGTCGCTCCCCTTCTTCAAGAATAATGACCCAGGAAGCAGGAAGGAGCGAGAGAACAAAGGAGGAGACAATGCTTCCAGAGACTGGGTGTGCCAAACGTGTGGAAGAGTATGCTGCTCTAGAATTGATTTTTATAGCTCATCAGAAAACGCACAATCGACGACAATAAGAATAGAATAGAAGAAAATCATAGCTACTCGGTATCGAGTGAACGCCTATGATGATGATGATGAGATAAGGTTATTCGATACCTGACCACTCATTGAAGGTGACAATTCTTATTGAGCATGATATCATATTTTTCTGTTTTTCAGAAACCTTCTGACGTAGTTGGGGCAATGCACAAACGCAGGCTTCGCTAAAGGTATATACAGTTGACAACTCAAACAACCAAAAGAAAATTAAGCCTTCTCAATCGAATAAAAGCGTTGAAGAGGAGAATACCAGCCCTCTAGGTACTAAGCTATTGACCCTTGCTTTGGAGGATGTATTTAAACGATTGAATTGGTCAGAAAAGGGAGTAATTTTAAAATGCGCCTTGAGTTCACAGGTATTTCGAAAATACAATCTAGAACCAACAATCAACGCAAGTATACGCACCAACATTGGAACTTGAATATAGCAATCTTAGCAGTGACAGACAGTAAATCCTAGAATTTGTCTATGGTAAATCCGGAAAGCTACTAACCGCTTAGTAGATAGCAGCTCCCAGGTAAAACTGAATTATCAATTAAAGTATAATGCCTAATAAATTTGGCCAAATCCTCGCAACGAGTACGAACTCCCAATGGGTTACTTTGGGCTAATATGCAAAACGCGACTGATTAGAAAATGAAATAATTAATAAATAGTTCGAGGTTCGAGCTATTTATAATACAAATACTGGGATTTACCGCTTGATGCTGATTAGAGTACTAAATTGAAATAAAACGACTAGTTTTCGAGCTTTTACCACTGGCTTCTTGCAAATCTTAGATTTAACGCATCCGTCCTGGGATTAACCAAGCTCCAAGCCTTTGCTGCAATAAATATTCATATAAGCCCCCAAATCAAAATTTTAAAAAGTAAGGATCAAAGACGACTTGGGTAGGCCATAATGAGTCGTTAATTAAATTAGAGAAACTAACGCCCACCGAGCTAAAAAAAAAAAACGTGGTTCTGTCACAATCGAAAAAATGAATGTAAAACATGTGTGCGCTAAGGCGCGACAAAATTCGAACCAACGCTGAGAAAACATCGCGACCAGCGTCGCACGGCCCGTCTACAGACCAAGTCTAATACCTAGTAATTTTTTCAGTTGTGTGTGTGCGGCGTTTATAACACATGCAATAATTACTTAATACAACACGTGGTCCGCCGAATATTTTGGGGCTTTTTATCGCATTCCGTGAAGAATTTAATGGTTCCATTTCCATGCTGATGAACAGCCGTCCCACGTCTACGCCTCAGCGATTACCTACTTTACTTAACGGTATGTCATGTCACAACTTTATTGATATCGTTTTAAGGTTTTGGTATTTGATCCAGGAGCGTTTCGTTAAATGAGTAACTTTACATCGGACAATATTTAAATGTCTTTTGATGCAATATTTTTTTTAATATTTGAACTGAACTGAAAACGTTTTCATTTATAATGTATCGAGAAGATTTTGTGAAATAAGGAAAAAGTTATTTCACAAGCCTTATGTGTTTTTTTTTTGAGCAGTTGATTGGATGATGTTGCTTGAAGTTTTTACGTTTCCGATTGACGCCAACTGGTTTAGGAGTTCAGATAGGAATTGATTTTATTAGTTGCTTCGTTGCTTGTATCGGATCAAAAATGACATTAATTAAAATGGCTTGACAGGATTGACATAAAATGAATTACGAAATGAAAACGAAACAAGGTCGATATCTCGTATTCATCGTTTATTGAAAAAAATCGCTCGGACCCGTCGATTTTTATTCGGAGGGGGAAATCTTTTGCACATATTTTCAATGTTGTCACTTCAACCCTCTCGCGGGGGTAAGCTCCAACCCTTAAATCTTAAATGGCAGTAGGGGTCAAGCGATACCTCATTTTAAAGGTCATCGAATTCTCTTTTCAACGGCGCCTATTTTTTTGAATTTGATGCAGTGGTTTTCGAAAAAACACATTCAAAAATAGACGAAACTAGTACTGTTTTAGTCATTTTGAGCACTATCAATTTTGTAGCTATAACAATTTTTTCTTAAGAGGTGATTTTATGTGTTTTTTTTTTTGAAGTCGTGTGCTATCCAGCTTGAAATCACAAGGATAAAGTCTAGTTTTTTTTTATCACTCAATAAAATTCAACTGAATACATTCTTATTTTAAATATCTTTTGAAAAAAAAAACTCAGTAAATTCAAAAAAATAGGCACCGTTGAAAAGAGAATTCGATGACCTTTGAAATGAGGTATCGCTTGACCCCTACTGCCATTTAAGATTTAAGGGTTAAAGCTCACCCCCGCGAGAGGGTTGAAGTGATAACATTGAAAATATGTGCAAAAGATTTCCCCCTCCGAATAAAAATCCACGGGTCCGAGCGATTTTTTTCAATGAACGATGAATACGAGATATCGACCTTGTTTCGTTTTCGCTGGCCCACCCTGTATACATATTATTTTGCGACACACACATCGCATTGTGTGGCAATCTTTTCTGCAGCCACAACGATCGAGGCATGGTAGATCCTTTCCATATTTGATTTTTTTTTAAACCATTCTGATACCCAAGATTCATGTGATAATTGCCAACCCCACAAGGATGGCGATGGTGGCTGATCATTTGCCATCACATTTTCACATAAGTGATCTGCTTGGTACATTGCACGAATTGCGTAGTTTATGCAGTGACGTGTATGAAGTATGAGGATCATATAAAAATAAAGTGAATTGTTCCAAGAGTTTCATATTTTCCTCTGACATTTCTGATAACGGCGACGAAAGCATGACAAAAGCTGATGTTACCTCCGTATGAGAGAGCAACGTATTAAAACACGTTTTATTACCCTCAGAAGCAAAATATGATGTACTGTCGCTGCCAGTGTAAGCGTAAAATCCACGAAGGGCGTCAGATTTCTCTCTACCAAGAGCCGCTGCTATAGCATGCACCGGTACATATCGACGTTTTGTTCGTGTTCCGGTCAGCATCCACAACTCTTCTAATCCAATCTCTTTTAGAATACCAAAATAGGAAACAAATAAAACCAAGACATCGGTGACTGAAGACCTTACCAATACACGTCTAGCACCATGTTCTGCCATATCTCTTGCGTGCCAGACTAGACGAGCATCAGCTTCCTCAGTATTTCCTGTCTTTTTAAACTATTTGGCAAATAGAAATCCCAAACGAAATCAAGCCTTTCAGATTTTGTTTTCTGAACATCAAGCATAACATAGACCTTCAGGTCTATATGAAAATACTGACGAAATGTTTTTCGAATTTCTAGGTCTTATCATTTGAACTAATACTGCGCCGTTTTAAACAATGCAATCAAAAATTTCAGGAATATTATGTGCACCTCCTAAAGACTCCATCGTTTCGGCCAAGTTCGCTTTCGTTCCTTGGAGAAGAAGTCCGTTCGCCGATAGCGAGGGCGGATATCTATGATTCTCATACGTAAAAAAAAAAAACGTCTATATCAAGCTGACGTTCCCTTGTAATTATAAAGAGCCTTGAAAATAGCTGGACTTCACCCTTTAAATTATTTTCTCTCATTGTACTTGCAGACTTTTTTAGATGCGTAGAGAATATCTGTATTTTTTTTTATGGGGTCATGAATAGATTTTGTACCTTCTACAAATCTTTCTTTAATAAATGATTCATATATCCCTTTACCGGATTTTTCCAAACTATATAAAGCTTCGGCCGAGGCTTTTGCTGCAACTACCCGGGTATCCAGAGCTACCAGTTCTTGGCCGTGTTCTAGAAATGGGTTACCCATTTGTGTAAAGCTGTCTTTCATTGCAATACAATATTCGACGTATTTTCTCTGAAAAGCTGGATGATTTTCATGATGTCTTTTTTTACAGCTGGTATAAATATTTGAGATACATATTCTTTCAAAATATAACTTATTTGTGGACCAGCAACAGTAAAGCGTCGCAGAGATCCTGGATCTTGAGTGAGGCCAATAACTCCCCCTTATTCTTTTACCAATGCTAATGAGCTTGATCTTTCGCTAATACTAAAAATGGCCCAGACGACTTGCGAATTACAAAATTGCCTAGGAATGTTGTTAATTACTAAATATTACCATGTTATAGTCAAAATATTCCTTTATTTACAAACGTTCACAAAACTCGGGAGCTTTCACTTCCAAATCTTCTCCTTTAAATGAACTGCTAACCATCGTGTGTGAAGCCCGGGACACATCTATCATGCATTCTTCGGATCCGACTCCGATCATACAATCAGGGTACTTATTCTTGGAACAGAGAGCAGCGTTCCCAGGAGAACGAGTGTTCCGCTGCTCCCCTGTCCCAAGAATAAGGACCTTGATTGTATGATCGGAGTCGGATCGGAAGAATGCATGATAGATGTGTCCCGGCCTTAATTCGTATAATCGAAAACGAAAAACCATGGTATCATTTGCCGTAAAATCTCCTTAAATAGGAGAAATTCAAAACTGAAAACCATCAGCCAGAACATAACGGTTGGCGATTTAAGCGATGTTTGTGATAACCATTCCTCAATTGGTTTCCGTCTTTCTGGATTTTCCATCTCATAGGCCTCAATTATCAAACTGTAAAGCAGAGTTTTGATGCATAAACCGTGCCTTCGTAATGTGAGTAACCTACAAGAAAGAGTACAGTATTCATTGGTTACTTGCTATCGTGCAATTCACGCGATTGAACTTAGTTTTAAAATGATATACCTTGACAACGCCTTCTGCTAATTCATTTTCAATAATTCTTGAGTTTGCTTCTATTTTCAGCCAGCCGCTATCTTCTAACAGTTGGCCACTGACATGTAAAAAATTTTTGTTTAATGTGAGGCGGACCAAATAAAAGTACGAATTTAACTTCGCCAAATTGATCTGTACAGTTACTGGATTATTTTACCCAAAGTATACAATGGTTGATCAGCACATAAAGTTGGTATTTGATCAGAATTTAAATATTCTGTAAGTTTTTTTATGATATTCATTCCATGGTGAATCATTGAAGCAGTACCGGCATGCTCATGAAAAAGTGGTAATAATGCGCCGACGCCGGAAATTCTTTTTTAGTCTTGTAAATTCGAAGCATGAAAAGCACCTCTTGATAAATTTTCCAAGGCATCATTTTGTCTAACAACGTTTTCGTGGACTTTCTCGAACCATTCGCTGTTTTTGGTCCATGACATTGTTAGAGGTTATGAAATGAAGATCAAGTCAAAACTATTTTCTAAATATTCAAAATCATTTACCTGAAGATATAAGTTGATTCCCAATTTTATTTGTACATTTGGGAACACTAGGACGTTTATTGTACAGCACCATAATCTGGAACAAAGGCGTAATTTTCTGGAAGGTGTGGAACATCACGCTGATGAGGTTTTTGAACATCAATATATGATGTTTCAAAGGATCTTTCAACTCCTTGATTTTCATCGGTTGCCGTTTGAAATAAAGAAAGGCTTGTGTCGTCGAAAGAGTCTCTTGAAGTACCTAGTACTACTGGGGTTATGCTCTAAATTATCAATAGCTGCTATTGAAAATAGGCCTTTTTTCAAATCAAACGGACAAACCAAGTTTTCTTCCTTCGATCTTTCAGTAACTAAGTAACAAAAGCTTGAAGTTATCTCCAAAACTCGATCGTAGGAAATCGCAATACCAAATTCGTGCAATTTGGTTATAAGCTTTCTACATCTAAATTCCTAAGTACCTAAATTGGAAGATTTGGTTCACATGATCTTGTGTGGCAGACTTCGGCAGACTGTGGCAACTTCGGCTTTTGGAATTCGTTTATGGACGTTATACATTATCAGCTGAGAGATTGTTGTTTCGGGCTTAGAGGTTTGGTTGGAACCCAAAGAACTTCCATAAACATGTTACTACAGCTAACAAGGCAGCTGATATCTCTTCAACAGGATCTACCAATTTTCCTGTAAACTCGACACGTTCTTCTAGTATAGTATTTCTCAAATTTCTTATAAATCTTTGAAAGGCAATGGCGTCGCCATCAAAGTCTTCTGGATTAATTTTGCAATGGATATTTGCATTAATTTTTGAGTATGGTCCCCGCCACAGATAATCGAGATTCCTACAAAAAATGATTTCTTTGCCGGCGATGCCCCGGATAAACAAAAACAAAAAATTGATGCTCTTGGACTAAATTTATTCTCAACCCTTATCTATAGAGTTTTTGCAGCGGTTTATGTTTATCCGGGCATCACCGACAAAGAAATATATTTTTGTAGGAATCTCAATTATCTGTGGCGGGGACTATAGGTATATGTATGTTCTCGCCCAGCATTTGTGTTCTTTGAGCTCGGGTACGTAAGCTGATATTTTACATCGAAAACGAGTAGAGTGAGGAGGTGACATCTGATCAGTTGGTCTGCCACTGAGATGTGAGAGCCCCTCTTGGTAAATTTTTTTTGGCTTTCCATTTTTAAGCGTATAAATGCCAACAAATCTAAGAAATCAAGGCCTTCACACAAGTTAGTGCCTGTATCTTGCTCTGTTTGGATTATCATGCATTTATTATACAACCGAGTGACGCAAATTGTGTAATATTTAGCTTCTTGAGCAACGAGGTTGCCAGCGCTTAAAGTTGTTAGAAGCATTGAGTCTTGTAGAAACTCTGCACAAGTTGTAATGTGATGAAATACATTTTCTGTTTCCACATTGTGGAGAGGCTGATTCCATGCTTCTGGTTGTAAACAAACAAAACACAACATCTCCTCAAACGAAGGCACTGAAGAGCGAGTATCATGTGAGAAACTGCTGGCACTCGAATCAGATTCCAAATGATTTTTTACGCTTCTCTTCAAGTTTCTTTAACTTCTTCCCAAAATACATGGCATAGCAATCCTTGTGCCACTTGGCTTCTTTTGATATAAATGTGGAGAGAATTCCACCTCCGTTTAAACTACTTACTAGAAAAGTTGATGGTAATATGTATTTAAAACCAGAAAGTTTATCTTAATGAGAAGTCAAAGTTTGATAGCCCGAATTGCGTTTAGCTGGATTGGATCTTTGCCAGGGCAAATAAGATTTTGAAACTCTGAAGACTGGCACAAGCAACAACGTGCCCAGTAGACTGAGAAATGAGTTTGAGCCAACCCACTACAATTTGTTGTTCTTACATTTTTGACATGTGCCATA
Organism: Ceutorhynchus assimilis; assembly: GCA_917834065.1. Lineage (NCBI taxonomy): Eukaryota > Metazoa > Arthropoda > Insecta > Coleoptera > Curculionidae > Ceutorhynchus > Ceutorhynchus assimilis. The sequence goes on from OU892277.1 coordinate 100,557,401, forward strand.
GTCACTGTTAAATGCAATAAATATGTACTTAGGAAATAAATTCTTGTAAGGTTGTTACTAAATGTTTTGTTCTGTTATGGTTTTTTCTATATTTTATTTTATTTTATCAACAAACTTCCACGGCATGGAATACTTAAAAGGAATTGGACAACGATACTGTGTAATCCTGAAAAAATCGGATAAATACGGAATACGTACTTACTTTTGGCTTTATCCAATATGTAATAGACACACTAACTAAGGGGGATAGGTGAAAACTCGCCGTTTGAAGAAGATATTTAATATAAAATCATTGGGCCATATTTGAGAAAATAAAGTTTAACAGACTTTTGCTTTTTTGCGATTCGCAACTTGTTTTTTTTTTAAATTTTTTCGGGGCTCCGCCACTAGCATGCTCCATGCAATTAGTTTTTCGGTAATATATAGCTTCAAACATTATGTTATACAGGATGTTCGTTTTAAAACTTACCACCCCTTTCATCTTGGAGTTGAAAATTTTCGAAAAAATCCTTGAAACACGTCAACTATAATTTGGAGGGGGATGAGTTTTCATGAAAAATTCACCTTCCCCCCAGCCCCTAGAGCCACCACCTACAAAATCTTAAATAGAAAGGGGGGTCAACTGATACATCAATTTGGAGGGTTTTTTGGAAATATTGACAGTTGAAAATTGACTTTTTTGCAACTTTGACAGGCTGTAAAACTTAAACGGTTAATTTTAGAGGAAAACCGATTTTACGTTCCTATTTTAGATTTTCATAAACTATCATTTGACACCAACTTTGAATTTAACCATAGTCGGTTTTCAACTGTCAATATTTCCAAAAGTTGAATTTAGGTATTGAAATTTAGTACCAAAATGTACGGAATTAAAAACCTCCAAAATGATGTATCACTTGACCCCCCTTCCCATTTAAGATTTTCTAGGGCGTGGCTCAGGAGGCTGGGGGGTTGAAAGGGTGTAGGTGAATTTTGCATAAAAACTCATCCCTCCCTAAATTATAGTTGAGGTGCTTCAGGAATTTTTTCGATAATTTCTTATTTCCGAGATAAAAGGGGTAGTAAGTTTTAAAATGAACACCCTGTATATCAATTTCAATCAAAAGATCATTCATAATATATGCATGTAATGAATTTATGAAAAAATAATAACATATATTGTTTTTGAGAATAATTTAAAATTGCCGCCATCTTGAATTCTAAGGGATGAAATTTAAATATTTTATCTGATGCTTTAATCCCTGTGATAAGATTTCGTCTGGACCAACTGCTTTGTTATTTTTTGTATTCTGTGTATAATTTTTGTTTTCTTGCTTTAATGCTATTCATTTCTATTCTTAACGGATAATTTATTTCTTACTTATTCGATTCGTCAATAAATAATTTCCTCATCAAAATCTAAAATATTTAGACTTAAGCATTATTTCCCAACTTCATAGCCAATCATCTTTATACATAGAAACAGGTTAAAGTTTATTCAGCAATATTTTAAAACGTAAATTTATTGGTCGGCTCATGTAGTAACCGTCTGATAACTTTGAAATACAGTCCAAACATTAGCATATAATTCAAAATATCCATTTTTGCAATGATAATTTAATGATAATATATGCTTTTGTGGGTCAATAGGTCGGCTATTTTCAAAATCGATGGACATAACTTAACATTATTTATTAGGAAAAAATTGAAATTTAGATTTTCGTATTTATCGGATCTGAGTTCGTTATATTTTTTTTAAGAAATAATAATCAGAATTTCTTGACTCGATCATTAATGACAGAAGACAAATGCAAACATTCATACTCGATTATTCCATAAATAATTAATGAACCAATCAATAATATTATGTCTTTAGACTTAGTTTTCAACAGCAAATACCAGTAGCAGCAATAATGGTCATTAAATAAACTAGTAAGGACACATGTATGCAAGTAATGCAATGAAATCGCCACGATTTAATTTACTGACACAAAATCGAGTAGTTTTTTTCGATCCCGTTATAAATCATATATGGGCATGACGTGTTTTTAAGCCATATTTTACTTAACCACCCAAATAAATTACTGATTATTCAAAGAATTACAGGTTGTTTTCTTTTGGTTTTGGAAAGGCCTTTGGCGAGCATACTTCTTGTCCCCGATCTGGGAGGCACCATACGATTTTTTATACTTCACCAATAATTATATTACGTATTTTGAAGTTTGTACTTTATAACAGTTAATTAAAACTTGCTAATGAGCTTACCTGTAGTCGACTTCACTTGCATAATTGATGCAATAATAATTAAGCAAATTATCTATAATCTTTTAATATCAACATTATGTGGAACTCCAATAAATAATAGTTTTACTTGTTTTACTAAAGGAATACCTATATATATCAGAGCTGGGTTAAATAAAATATCTTGACTCAATTTGAATAAGATTACCCTATAATAACATTAGTGGAAAATAGCCTATATGTCTAATTTTCATACAACTGACAACCACTATCCTTACAAGATATTTTGAAAAAAAAACACAAGAGCGCTTGTTTGCAATTCACTACACATAATCATTTACATTAACACATGGACCATAAGCTCAGGTCTTGAGAAATAAATGGCGTTCGATGTAAAAGGCGTTAACTCTTGTGACTAGCACGAGCCAAAGCTTGCTCAAGGATGTTTCGAAATTTTTACCTAAATACGGATGCAAGAAATGGAAATTCCATTATGAAAACGCGAATACCTAATTTCAAATTATGTCGCTATAAATATTTTGAAATGTTCAATTGGAAATTGATGGTGAATTATGCCCTTTTTGGGTGTATAGTCTATGTTGTTAACATAAGTAATTGGGAAATTGTTGCAATAGAAATTATATAGGTTGGAATTGTGAAGAGTTCCAAGCATTAATTGTTCGTTAAAACTGAAAATTGAAAATAAACTGGTTGAGAGTGGTTCGTTTTTGAATGCACACCTCAAATGGTTCGATTTATTATGATATATCTAAGGTATCCGTTTTTCGAGGACAATCACCATCTCAGAAAGGAACTCCTGTTTTATCTGTCTGAATGTTGCCATCTGTATCAACGAGTCTACAGATGTTTATTCGGCCTTCTATTCCTTGAGGCTTCTCCTCAGCACTTTTAAGCTCCCATTCCTTCAATTAGTTGCGATATGGGTTTCTCATTACCTATAATTTTTAGCGTCTTTTCTGGCAGATGGAAATTTCTCTATTTAGTTGTTTAAATGCATCACTATTCCTCTTTTATCTATCCCTCATTTTCTTCATTATTTCTCGTTCTTACGGGATATTTTCACTGGGTTCATCGTCCCTGGAATATTTTAAGTTTCTCAGCTTTATTGCCATTTCGTCTTCATATGACGCCTTATTCTTTATCGTCCATTTTTTATCCTGGATCTTTGACATCATTTTTGGCCTTGGATGATATACTTTTTCTCTGAGCCAATAAAGTTGATTTCGTTCGTCGTTGTATCATTTGGGCTTGACTTGAACCATTAACGAATTGAGCTTTTTAAAGAAGAGGTTCATGGCGTGCAGTTTTTGTTGAAGAACAAATTCAAAAACCTACCTGCTCGACGATTTTTCTCTCCGTAACCTAACAGTTGCGCTTCATCATAATCCAAAAGGATTAAACAGTGAGCTCTGTCTTGTTGTAGCCCGTGATGTCTTCGATAAAGATCTCCACTTCTTCGTCCTCGTGGTCGATTGTGGGTGGTTTTAAGATTTGTTGTTTGTGTTTCTGTGAACCATAAGCCAAACTCCATCTACAGAACGTGGTCTCCAATATAGTTGAGGAGATGGAACAAAGGACGTGAGTCCATCTTCTGCACTCCTTTCCTACACACCACTCTTGGTACTAGTAAATTCCAACAATTCTTCTCTCTTCTACAATTCTGGGAGCAATGAAAACTAAATCTTCAAGCCTTATAAAAACACAATATACGATAATGCTTCACTACAGTTTAGGATTTGCAAAGACGATGCAATACCTACCGATTTGTTCATCATCGCATTCCAAGATGTTTGCCATGGTAAAATAAATATAAATATAGATGGTGTCTGGTCAACCTTGGTGTCTGATTACACCTATTACATCATAATCATTTACAGAGATACAAACGACCTTATGCTAAAAGAAGGATAGACAGCATCGAACCAATTAAGAATCAGAGTGAATTCAAATCTGATTAAAACTATTGAAAAAGTCATCAAATTTATTTAGGTCACACGATAAAGCTTGAAAAACTGAATCAAATAACGGAAATAATTTCAAACGACGAAACGCTCACCGAGTATGACGTCATTCGCTACAACAAGCAATAATATACTGCAAATGAATTAATATTGTAACGTTGTCAGATTGTCGCTGCTATGGTGGATTTCCAAGATTGGCTTCAAATACCTATATTTTGTTTCATTGATTTGATTGAGTTGAAAGGGGAGCCTTTATAGGCAGCCCGTAGACGCGCATGTGGTCCATTGCTATCTCCCTCTTGGTGCAGCCCTATCTCACCTTAGGAGCCCGTAACTGTTGAGAAAGGTGCAGACCCGCTCAGGCCGGACATGCATTATTTCATCAGGTTCTAGGAAACTGTACCCGAGGTATCGTAGTCTGCGACTGACGAGGGTGTCACATTCGCAGACTATATGCTTGGTAGTTTCATCTACTTCGCTGCAGAACCTACATTCCGTCTCACTGCTGAGTCCAATTTTGTGTAGGTGGTATTTGACCACTCAGTGTCCTGTCAGGACACCTGTGATGACTGTTAGTTGGCTCCTGTTCAGTTTCAGGAGGCTTTTTGCCACTTTGCAGTTTGAAGGACCTTGTGTCTGAGGCCTTCCTGTTCCAGCCATTCGTCTTGGAACCGGTTGGTTGTTACATCGGTTCCTGATCTTGGCTTTTACCAGGCAGGTGGTTCATCAGTTTGTAGGATTTCAGAGCCCGGAAAGTGTGTTTCCAAGAGCCAACAAAGTGCCTCCCCTGCGGTAGCGCTAACTACCGGAGGGAAGCCTTAGTGACCCCAGCTCTCGTCCTGGGTCTTTCGAGAGAATCTTTTGGAGCTTGGCGGCTGCTGGAAGCTCGTCTACGTTTCTGCAGGACGTCTTCCACGATTCTCTTTTGGACCTTCTCATAAGATCTTTGTATCTGCGCTGAGACTGCTTGTGGCTGTCCCAGTCAGCTAATGATTTAGACGTATGACCCTGTTAAAGAGCCTACAGGTTTCTTTACGAGACTTGCGATGTCGGAGTTCCACCAAGGGGTTTTCTTCTTTCCTCGATGGGTCCGAAGCTCACAGCTTCGTTCATACGCATCGGTAATTGCTTTGCACATGAATTCGGCTGCTTCCTCCACTTGCCTTGCGCTCAATATATTGGCCCTAGTTCGTGTTCCGGGGGTTCCTGAACTTACAGGGCCCAGCCTTGTGATCAATATTATCCAAGCTGAATCGGATGTGTCTGTGATCCGATAGGGACGGTTCGTCAGACACTGTCCATTTTCTTATCATCGGTACTATGGAGAGTGAGCCCAATGTCAAGTCTATGACCTCTTGTCTACGCGAAGTGACAAAGGTCGGTGCGCTGCCACGGTTCAGCATTTCTAAATCCATGGTGTGAAGGTGCTTTAGAAGACGAAGCCCTCTCCGGTTCGTATTGGTGCTGCCCCACACCATGTGGTGTGCGTTGGCATCGCATCCGACAATCAACGGAGGTCCAGTGAGTTACAGTACTCCACCAAATCGATGAACTCCCGTGTTGGGGATCATCTGTTGAGTCATAAGGCAGATAGGCCGAGCAAACTACTATCAATCTGCTCTGTCCCAGTCTGTCCTTGAGGCATAGCTGTACCGCTACTAGGTTTCTAGAGCAGAAGTTAGCGATTAGAGTGGACTCGATCCGTCTGTCGACATAGATTCAAGTCCTTGGGTTCAGTTGGATGTCCCTTTTATAGAAAAGAGATCTTTCCACTCTGCCTAATCCTCTTACGCGATCCTTGTATGCCCAAGGTTCTTTTAGGAGGTATACATGTGTCTGCCCCATAGCAATGTGACGATTTATTAAGAAGCTCGCCCCTTTGCTATCTTGCAAGTTACTTTGAAGAAATAAGGTCTCTTTATCCATGGGTATGGGATAATGATTGGACACGTTGGAAGAGTACATCAAGTAGTGGATGGAAAAATAATCCAGTTTCTTTTCAATTTTGGGTTTAAAACATAACAAAATGGAACACCTTCATTGTTCACTCGTAATCTTTCAAATTTTCTGATGAGTGTTTACCAGCTTTATTGTAGCAGCCATTCATTCGGTTCTAAATCGAATAATAATAGCTTTTTCTCCTAACTGCCATGATTTAACAATTTCTACTTAAAATCCTACTTAGAATTTTGAGAAGGCTGTATGCAGTTTTTCATTTGTTATAGGCACTTTGCGACAAAACATTTTTTAAACTAAAATGAATAGAGGCGGATCTGAAGTTGTTGTTAGACCACGAAACAGCCATAACGCCAATTTATGAAAGTACGTGACAAATCACAAAGTACCTACACATTAGTTGCAGTTCACCTCAATTATTATGAGTTTAGAGTTACGAGAAGTGCAATAAAATTATTTATAACTTAATACTTCTATAGGGAATGGTTATTTTAAGAACAAATGGTATTTACTTAACTTTTAATGCAAATTTGTTCTGTTTTGTTACTTCCGTGTATTTAGTTTTCTAAGTTTTAAAATTGCGCTTTTTAAATTTCATGCTGGAGAGAGAGTTAACAAGAAATGTTTAGACGCACCATGAGGCTTCTGCCTTTTTTTCAATAATTTAAACTGTTTTTTTTTTTTAATCCCTCATCACATCAATCATGCCACCTGTAGTACTCCTTTATTGGGTGAGATAAACACACACAATCTAATGTTTTAACTCGTATATTAATCACTAACACGACAAACTAATTATACGTCTTTAACGTGATGCTCACCGGTTATCAGTCTAACAGTAACTGTTCGATCCTCAGATTAATCAAATATTTAGATTACACAACCCCTTTGTATTCTCTAAGTCATCGAACCGTCATCGCTATTCAGGTAAACGGTGCGTACAAACATAATTTGTATTTTCCCAAAATACATAAATAATATGAGACACTACACCACCCAAATTTGAAGTAGCAAACTTTCGGGATCAATTATTAATTAACTAGAAACGATAAACTCTGCCTTCCAGATTCATGACAATGTGTCATCTCTCAACAACGGGGATGACAGTAGAGACTTCAAACTTGTCAGTTTAAATAAGGGCTAAAAGAGGTTTGAAATAATATATCATTTTTGAGATTTTTAAAGGGTTGTTCTGGGGGCTAGGAAAGGTGACTCATCCCCCTCCAAATTATAGTGAACGTGATTCGAGGATTTTTTTTCCAAAATTCTGCAATAAAATTGCTACCCTATATAATAGATTTATCCTTGGAGAACTCAATCATTCCCTTTAGGGTGGGTAATATAAAACTATTTTGACAGATAACTAAAAGTTAACTTCTGGAATTACTATGAGAAGTGACGTCATTCCAGGAGTTAACTTTCAGTTATTCTGTCAAAATAGTTTTATAATACCCTCCCTTAGTGATATTTACTATCCATGCCCAATGAAGTTGTAGAAAAAATCATCATTGGGATCATCTTTCAAATCTGATTATGTTTTTTTTTTGATGAAATTGAAGGAACCTTGGCGAATTGAAAAATTTGGTGAATCATGGAATGGAATGCGGAAAATGTACCTATTTGTTGATGATTCGAGTCGAAGATAGAAATTTGAAGTATTCTCGGGATCCACTTTCATATACTGAATATTAGGATTGAATCCATCAAGAAATTTATAGTGATGCCGCGAGACTCGAGAGTGGTCTTGTCTCGTCTCGTTTCGTCTCGTTTCGACTTTTTGAGACGAGACCAGATCGGCGAGTGTCTCGCGTAGTCTGGAGTCTCGAGATTACAATTAAAATTTTTCTTTCATAGCTTTATTATTGGACTATTTTGGGCTATTTGTATATAAAATCAGTAAATTTTAATACTAACAATAATTGATGGGATGATTTCTACATACCTACTTATTTTTCACATTCCACTTTCGGTTTAGCCAGTAGTGACATCAATTTAAAAAAATGTTCAAAGCATAAGCACTTTTGGCTAAACTGGAAGTGGGATCTGGAGATAAAGTATGTAGAAAGCATCCCATTAATTCACACAAAAAAAATACAGGGTGATTTTTTCTTCAAAAACTGTTTTGTCCGACATTTTTTTTTTAATTTGACGTTCATATTTTTTCAAATATCATGGTTAGTACGGTTACTCTTTACTGTGATTTTTCACTTTTCAAATAAATGCTTTTTCACTGTGGCATAGTTTGAACTTCCGTTATAATATATAAAAATAAAAACCATAAATACAGGGTGTACGAAAAATAGCGTAAAAGCTCTCCACGTAGTAGGGGACCCTTTGAGAAACCCTAGCAAAATAATTTGAAAAATTCTTCTCCAGCATTATTCTTGGTCATCTGAAGAGGTAAATGTGGAAATTCACCTTCGAATTCTACAGGTAATTACATAAGTATTTAATTTAAAGGGTCATTTACATCCACTTAACTTAAGGTACGGAAAATTATAATTAACGTACAAAACTGAGAAGGTGTGTATTTACAATGAAGTTAATTTTCCTACGTGTAATCACCAATGACATTAATAATCACAGACTAGTTCAATCTGTCTGTCATTCATAATTATTATTGAAATTAACGTACGAATTTCTTTAAGTTGAAGTTGGTTCAACTTTTCCGTGTGTTACGTTGATTTTCTTAATTTTTAAGTGGATGTAAATAACTACATATAAGTACACGATCTTCAACTTTTCTGTCTTTTCTTTATTATTAATTTTCCGTACGTTAAGTTAAGTGGATGTTAATGACACTTAATTCTCTGACATATTGTCAACAGGATATTCTCAGTATTGCAAATTTTGATAAATATTAAAATACAAATAACTTTCTTAAGAATGACACTAGATTTTTTAAAATATTTTATTGGGGTTCCTTGAAGGGTCCTCCACCACGTGGTAAAGAGTTTTCACGCTATTTTAGGACACTCTGTATAACTCTAGACCAGACAAGACCACTCGAGACGAGACTTTGGTACTTGAGACCGAGACTGTCACGAAGTCACGGTCTTGTCTCGAGATGTCGAGACGAGACGAGACCAACCTTAAGTATCGTCTAGTCTCGTCTCGCGGTACCACTAGAAATTTAAAACTGGTGTTCAACCTTTCTTTATTATAACAAACGTCTCGTCAACGTATTTCATTCAGAAAAATATCTACCAAAAATACTCGTTGTTCCCAAACAATAAATCAATTTCAGAAACCTACGTGAATGCTTTTGCCAGATGTGGTGAAAAACTAGATCTTATAGGAAATTCCTCCTCAATTCTACAATACAGACACTTTTCTATAAAAGTACCAGGAGCCTGTCTCTAACTGTAGAACTGAGGAGACCATGATAAATTTGAGTGTTATAATGATTCGAAAGAAGGTTTATGTCAAAAGACTGTTTGGCAAACTCAGTCGTAAGGTTCGATATCTTCATCTTTTTCCTAGCCGTTCTCTATCATCTGGATATAGGCCTCTCTTAGATTTTGCCAGGTATTTCTATTCTGTGAGTACTGGTACCAGTTTAGTCTTGCTGTTCGCTTGATGTCGTCGTACCAGCGTTGTTGAGGTCTGCCGAAGCTTTTTCGTTCCCCCCAGGGTGTCCATCTCGTTACTTTTCCGTTCCTGTTGCTTGTATTTCTCGCTACGTGGCCAGCCCAGTTCCATTTGAGGGTCATATCTATGTGTAATGTCTTCGACCTTTGTTGTATTTCTTATCCACTTGTTGGTCTGGTGATCCCTTAGTGTAATACCTATCATTCTCCTCTCTATTGCTCTCTGATGTACTTGCAGTTTATCTAGGACTTTCTTTGTAAGCGTTTCGCTTCCATATGCAACTACTGGCAGAATACATGCGTACCTAGTAGACTTTAGTTTTCAGCTTCGAAGGTAACTTGGACCGGAATATGTGGCACATTTTACCTTTGCCAAGCATTATCTCCTGTCCTAGATACTTGTAGGAGTTTACTTTTTTCACCTGCTGCTCTATGGTTATTATGTCCTTATCTGTTTCCTCATTTTTCTGTTTTTGATATGTTCATTTCTGATCTGATCTTCTTGGCTTCTTCGAGTAATTCTTTCAGCATGATTTCTAAGTATGTTTCGTTCGGGGCGAATATTACGATGTCATCATTTTATTTTTGTTGCTTCTTGAATATTTTTGATTATGTTTTTGTAATGCTATATTCGGTCATCTTTTCATTTAGTATTCTTATTGTGTGAAGATGTTCTATAGTGCTGTAGCTCTTTCTATAGCCTGCTTGTTCGTTAGGTTGGTAATCATCGAATTTTGTTTTGTATATCTTAGACAGGAGGCTTATGGTTTTCAAGATTTGATGGGTCTCCTTTTTTGTATATCAGAACGACGATGGCAGTCTCCCAGTCGTGTGGTATTTTCCCCTCTGTTGGACATTTATTGGAAAGTATTTTCAGTTGTTTTACAAGGCATTCTCCTGCCTCCTCCAGCATTTCTGGGGCTTTTCCATTGCTTAATTGGCTTAGCGCTTTTGCAATTTCTTCCTCCTCTATATCAGGGATCTCTCATGAACCAATATTTAGAATTTTGCATGTTTCGCTTTGGGTTTCCGTTGTTGCTTCTTGCGTCGTCTAGATCCTTATAGAAATTTTCCGCCACAGGCAATATTCCATCTCTGTCCTCTATATTGTTTGTGCTTCTTGGTAGTTTTTAATGTCTTGTTTTGTCATCCTTTCACCTTCTGGCTGTTTTGTTTATTTGTTTATTTGTCTCTCTGTATTCTGCCGTATATTTTCTTTCAAATACTCTTCTCCTCTCCAGCATTTGTTTTGTTTCTTTGCTAAATTTTTTTGATCTATCATTCGGTTTCATGATAATTTTTGCTGTTTTTTTTTATTGTTTTGGTTATTATTTTCTTAATTTGATTTATGTCTCCGTGTGGTCTTATGGGGTCTTTCTCCAGTTTTTGTGTTATTTTTGTTGCGAATTCTGTTTTTTTGTGTTTAACTGGTGCGTGTGCTCAATTTATTTTGGGGGCGGTTGAATCTTTCTAGTCTGCCATTTATGGCTATTTCACATCTCATACCATTCTATGATCGCTGCCAGTCGTGAAGGTGCCTAAGACGTCTAAATATTGGATTATGTGTTTTTGATGAGTCAGTATAAAGTCCATTTCGTTTTTTGTCATTCCATCCGGGCTTGGTCATCTCTTGGTGAAGAATGTGTTCATCGCAAACAGTTGCTTACTTACTAAGAAGTTGATTAGCATGTTGCCTCTTTCATTTCTTGTATACGAATTTGCCAACGTAACATGAGTCGGTGTCATCTTGGCCTATTTTTGCATTTAAATCTCCCATAACGAGAGTGTACTCTGTTTTGTTCTCGTGAAGACACTGTGTTACCTCATCGTAAAGTTAGTCTAACTCTTAAGCCCGATTTATAGATTGACGCAACGTAACCGTAACGCAACCATAAGAAGTTAAACATACACATTCAAGTGAAGCAATTTATACTTTAACGCAACCGTATCTCCGTAACGTAACGTAACGCAAAAGTTGGCCAACTTTCAACTTTTTACGTTGCGCTACGTTGCGCTACGTTGCGTTCTTGCGTTTGACCAATGAAAACTCAACAATACTCAACAAACATTTCAAAAATAATAAAATTAAAACACTTCCGGGATGCTGGGCAAACCTAAACTGGGACCATTGAGGCCTTCAGTATCAAAAAAGGCAACGTAAATATTGTAAATATAACAATTAATCACTGATTTTTAACAATTTACGGAGCATGTGCTAAACGTAACGTTAGAAATGTATAAATTGTAATTTTTAATATGCTTGCGTTTTGCTGCGTTACGGATGCGTTACGGTTAAGTTACGGAATCTATAAATCCGGCTTTAAGTTTCGATATGAAAACGATAAATTATTATACGCTGATCACAGTCTGTCAAACTTTACGATATTAGGGAACCCGGGGCAGAACGGCATACCTAAACTTATATACGAGTCCGGCCCGAAGGGCCGGAGTTATATGCGAGCCCGAAGGGCCGGAGATTTATGGCCCGTAGGGCTAGAATTTTATGGCCCGAAGGGCCAGAATTTTATGGCCCAAAGGGCCAGAATTTTATGGCCCAAAGGGCCAGAGTTTTATGGCCCGAAGGGCCAGAGTTATTTTAACCATAAGTTGTATTAAATCAAAATCGACGGACAATATCTTTCAATAAAGAAAATTCAAGAGCCTGGAATAGAGAAAGCATGATTTTTCACTCAATTTACTAATCTACCTCAAATAATCCTTCCATGTTTTCTGGATCAGCTTGGCAGCCTTGTCTTGCCTCTTCCACATCCGCGTAGACGAAACTATCTCCAACTCCTTCCTTGTAGGAAACTGCTTTTTGAATTTGATATCCATTTGCTCTTGCAACTGAAAACTTTTTGTTTGTATCTCTTTCTTACATATACAGAGTGCGACATAACTTCTGCCCCACTATCACTATTCTTCGCTTTTTCGTACAGCATAGGGGCAGCTTTAAGAGGCCTTTTCTTCAAGGGATTTTAAAATTTCGAGACCAACTTAGGACATGTCCTTCTTTATTGTTTAAATAACATCCAAGAAAAGTTTGAGACGAATATTATCAGAAAAAAAAATGTTTTTGAAGCTCAAAAAAAATTTGTCAAAACGACCATTCTGCCCCGACTATGGGGCAGAATGGCCTTATCTTGGGGCGGAATGGTCATTATGGTAGAATAATGAAGTAACCGTATTTTTGGGAACAAATGAAACACTCAAATATTAAATACACAATTTAATAGAAATTTTAAACTTATTGCCAGATTTCGCAGACAAAGTCTCCACAGTAGAGGCATTGGGAATCATCACTTTCACTTTCGCTGGAAGATCTTGTTCCGACGCTTACAGGAATCCTTGTGTTTTGTTTTTTTTTTTTTTAATTATTCTTTTGCATAATCTTCGAGCGAATAACTTTTTTATTTTTGGGTTTTTTATTTATTGCCAATTTATATTCTGCTATTGATTCATCTGGACTGCATTCTATTAAAGACGACATGCGTGAATCTCTTCTTATAATTGAAAAAATTCATATGACTATTTGCTAATTTTAGGCGGGGCAGAATGGTACCCTAGACCATTCCGCCCCGATCCGTTCTGCCCCGAATGTGGTTTAAAAATATTTTCAAAAAAATAAAACAATATCATTGAGGAAAAATATCGACACTACCACCACTAATGCTTGGCATCATGTACTACGTGAAAAATATAATAACAATGGCTTATTATTTGTGTACAATACTTACTTTGTCATTAAATTTCGCAAAAAATTATAAAATTTATCTACAAATATGGACATGCATGAATTCCGTTAGACTAAAGTAGTTTTTGCACTGGCATTTATCAAAACATAATAGAATATAGTCTAGGCTATGGTTATAAAGCGATTTCGATTTACTATTTTGGTTGTGGCTGGTGTTAGGAGGCCTATTTCGTTGTGCCCCGGTATGCCGTTCTGCCCCGGGTTCCCCTATATGCCAAAAAAGATAACAGAGAATATACACATTTCAATATTTTTTTACCAACACTACTTTCCGGCTGGTCTGTGCTGAATTTGAAAAAAGCTGCAAACAATGTTTGAAAAAATTAATTGTGAAAAGTGCGATAAAATTATCTATAAATTGGACACAGAACAGAAAAATATTTGAAATTGATGTTTAGAAAAGCTATCAAAATTCTTTTTTATTTCTAGGAGAGTTAAAACAAGCATTTGGCGTAGGAAACTTACCAGAACTTTTTTTTAAATTTTTCGACTCAAATATTATTGTATTTTTAGCTTTACAGTTTTTCTATTTTGAATTTTACGTCCACGTTCCAAACGAAAATATAATATCTACAAATTTGACACGGAATTGTTCACACATAACGCTAATGGCTTCCGCTGGATTGCACTGAAACAATTTTAAAACTTTTTTTCTAGAAACATTTAAATATTTTTTCGAAGACATGATTGTTGATTTTAATCTAATCTAATTTTGATAGTTTTTTGTTATTAATAATTTCATTAGCTACCAAACTTTTTTAAATTTTTTTTACTCAAATATTATTGTAGCTATTTTTAGCTTAATAGTTTTGAAATCAGCTATTTTGAATTTTACGTTCACGTTGGCGTTCCAAACGAAAATATAAAACAAATTTGACACGGAATTGTTCACACATCACACATAACGATAATGGCTTCCGTCGGGTTGCACTGAAACAAATTGTAACTTTTTTTTTCTTGAAACATTTAAATGTGTTTTCGAAAATATGAATGTTTGTTGATTCCTTCTGCTATAATTTCTAATTTTGATAGTTTTTTGTCATTACCTAATATCCAATAAAATGTTTAGAATTCTCGTTATTTCAAGAAGCTATTCTTTGATAATCCAAACAACTTTTTGCTATTTTTGAACTTTAATTCTATCTTGATTCTTTCAGCTGAAAATAATACTCAATATTCTGACACATAATTAAAACATCTTACACTTTTTTGTCACAAGTTTGTACTTTTCATATAAGTAGGTATAATTAATCATATTTCATGCTTCATTGACCACGTATTAAATCATGGGAACCTGATCCGATCAATTACATCGGATTTTATAGTCTCTCAATCAATTTTATTTTCACTTCCCGGGAAATTTAACGAGAATACCTATGATAGAAACCGGAACCCATAATACCTACTTTCCTTATTATCCAGAAAAATACTTATAATTCTTGGAACTGTAGCTCTTCTAAATTAGCAGTCACATTTTCTAAAATGGGTTAGCAGTGCTATCACTGACTAAAGAAATTATAATTATTTATTAAACTTATCATTATCTATAAATATTCCATGGCCTCTATGCTCACTTCGAAATCAAATGAAAAATAGGTCATGAAGGATGGTTGTTCAGTCGAATATATTTTAATTTAAACTGACCGACAAATAACCTGCGACCTTGATATTTTGTTTCTTAATTATTTGACATTGTATCTATTGAAGACACTCAAAATGTATTTATATTATGTGTTTGAATTCTAATTATCCTTAATGCATCGATTAGGTAACTAACTTATGGTTAATTTCACTTGGACAAGGTACAAGGTCTGGTAGGTATACCAAGTGAAACATAAATTGCTTTTAACATCATAAACATACAGTAGTAAATATCTATTACTTAAAAGAGTTTTAATATCAATTAGGCTCATACTTAAAAGCAATTGTTGCGGAATATCCACAAGAAAACTGAAAAATTTAACATTGCCTCGGGACGAAAACCTATTAAATTTTCATGCGCACAGAAAAACAGAGTTGTAGAATCAAAAGAAATAACTTTGAATAAATGATACACTCGTAAACGGATGTCTTCGTTGACAGAGTAAGATAATGGTTCTTAAAATCTCTGGCTCTAAGTTTCCAGAAAGACCCAGTAGCATTTCCAATGCGGTGTTCGATTTCTTCGTCAATGTTTCTTCTGGTATTGACGATGCTTCAAAGATAGTTGAACTGCTCAACAGCTCGACATATTCAAGAGAATTCCCTTGAACACGAATCTCAGTCTGGTCTAGGACTGCTGGAGTTGTCATAATCTTGGTTTTGTTTATATTTATTTTAAGTCATATAGTCATGTCAAACGATTCTGACGACTGACAGTTCGTCATATTGTTCCTCCGACGAAAACACCTATATACTTAGAAAATACTCAAGATTAAATACCCCAGATGCTATAAAGTATTTTACAATATCCTCACAAGACGTCCGTGATGCTGGACCTTTAAGAGATAATCAATTGGAAATTTAAGACGATTTTCCTAATACCGTTGACTGAAACTTTAAAAGTGACAATTCTGAAGTCATTCCAAATTTGGATAATGAATGTACAATTTGTAGGAAAAAATTTAGTTCTATAAGAAGTCTTAAGTTACACGTCTCTAAAGGCCATAGTGTTTTATCGAAGGTATCTTATAATGTTCACCAAACCATGATTGATACATCAGAAGATTTAAAGCAGCATGCCACTAAATATGACCTGTCTTATAATTCCTATAACGGGCCATTTCACGAAAATAATACGACCATACTTTCTTAGCACCCAGCAAATCACACGCTCAATCATTCCTATTCCAGTTGTGGACAAGCATTCATAAGATCAAGTAATATAGTGAAATACGGAAATAGTAAGAAATGTATCAGACAAACGGCAGCGCTTTTAAGATCTGATCCCACTCAATCACATCCAACTTGTTCTAATACTGAAGCTTTCCAAACCAGGCCATATTCTATATCATCTCATGGTAATATACGAATTATGAGACGTATTCCGCGTAGTGTTCGTCCTCAAGTAGCCGAAGCATTGGCAGTTATAGTGTGTTGCATTTTCTTGGCATGCGAACGTTTCAATTAAAATTGATGAAAAATTTTCTTGCCTCGACTAGGGTTTGAACCCACGACCCTCGCATTTCCAGTGCAACGCTCTATCAACTGAGCTGCCAAGACCTGTTTCATTTCTACCTTGTCGGTCAAGTCAAGTGGAGTTTTTATATATAGTAGTTCTTCTTTGAATTGTCGTCGAATCGAAGAAGAATTGAAGGGTTTCTCGGCAGATATAAAGTTTATGAATAAGGAAGATTTGTCACTGCTAGGTAGTCCTTTGACTGATGAAGCTGCACTGAGCATTATCGCAAAGAGCATTTATGAACTCGCTCTCATATGACTTCTCGTTTGAACGCTATTCCTTCTCAACAAGCGTTACTTCTACTTCGTCATTGTTATAGCATTACTAGCACGATTACTAACAAAGAAATGGACTTGGAAACTTGGCATGTTGCTACTCTACCTGTAAAGTTGGCCGGTTTGAGAATACGTTCCGCGGAAGAACTAGCTGTTCCTGCCTTTTTGGCATCGGTTCATTTCGTGACTGATCTCTCGGCGTGCTGACAAGAAACATAGCACTTTTCAATATAGTTTCGTACTCAGCAGAAGCTTTGGAATTGTGGAAGGATAAAGCTGCTCTTGATGTACCTGAATTTATTGAACGTAAGCTACAAAAGAGTTGGGACCATCCTATCGTGTTGAAACGTTATGAAAGTTTGTTGTCACGATCTCAAGATAATCCTCTACAAAAAGCACGTTTATTGGCTGGATGTTCTGCTGAGTCTGGGGCATTTTTATATGCTCTACCAGCAGCTACTCTAGGAACACTCTAAGAAAACGACACTTTTCGTATTGCTGTTGACCTTCGACTTGGTACAAAACTTTGCGAACCCCACTATTGTTATTGTGGAACCAGGATGGATGAGTGGGGTTACCACGGTTTATTCTATAGAAAGATGACTGCGGGTCGTCTTAGTCGTCACACTTCGTTGAACAATGTTTTGCAAAGGGCTTTAAGAAGTGCAGGAATACCATCGTTATTGGAAACACCTGGTTGATCACGTATTGATGGGAAACGGCCGGATGGTATGACTTATGGTCCATGGAGTAATGGTCGTCAGCTTATGGGATGTTACATGTAGATATTGTTAGCCAAAGTAACATCGTCTCATCCTCATCAGCCGGTGGTATCG
Organism: Ceutorhynchus assimilis; assembly: GCA_917834065.1. Lineage (NCBI taxonomy): Eukaryota > Metazoa > Arthropoda > Insecta > Coleoptera > Curculionidae > Ceutorhynchus > Ceutorhynchus assimilis. Next base: position 100,575,174 of record OU892277.1, read on the forward strand.
CCGCTGAAGCAGCAGAAAAAATAAAGGTGCAAAAATATGAGAATTTGCTAGAGCGCTTCATCTTCTACCCCTTTGGTGTAGAAACATTGGGATCTTGGGGTCCATCAGCAAAAAAAACGTGTTTCGGAAATTTCTCAGAAAATTTATGAAAAGTCGCAAAAGAATCGTTACTTTGAATTTTTGAAGCAACGATTCAATTTGGCGATTCAGCAGGGTAATGCCGCTTGCAGCTGGGTACTTTACCACCTCAGAGAGCCCTGGATGAAATTTTTTATGTTTTATGCGTGCGCTAAACTATTTTCTTTTTTTGTTACTTAATTTTCTTTAATCTATTTTTATTACTATTGTTTCAATAAAAATACATTTTTCATTTTAAGTCCCAGAGAGAATCCCCCAACCAATCAACCGATAAACTCTATATTCCGTATTTTTCAAAAAAATAATTGGATCCGATCAATAAATTATCTTTTTTTTTTAAAGAAATAATTAGTTGTTGAATTCGTATATTTTATCTTCAAGAAAAGCCGTACAAATTTTCTTAGATCGTCATAGATTAAAGCATTTTATGCTTGGAGAAGAAAAATGAAGCTAATTTCGGAATTTCGTAGCAGAAATATTAGATACATTATTGAAATTATGACCTTTGGTTACAAAATAAAACAGAATCGGATCAAAAAGGTTTCAATAACATGATTTCTGCTCGTCTTATCAGTACATTTATTTATAATTATTAATATGGCTGTTTTATAATTAGCACTTGATTTCACACAATAATTAATCATATTATTTCCCTCTGGTTTATTACATGATTTAACTATGGTAACCGGTCATGCGAAGATAGGATGGTTAACGTAACGTTGCCGAGTTGTGGTGCAGGAAAGATATCAACTTGTATGTAAATATAGATAGCACTTAACCTGTACTTGTAATGTACGATTTCCCTGATTTCTCAATTTATATTTTAACGGCTTTACCATATTTTTTCATAGTAGGTAGTTCCTGGTTTTAAGTGGACTGGGCTGCATTTTTTCTGTAGTCTAAGTACGCTTCTTGATAATGATGACTGCAGCATCAAACAAACAAAAAATTGCAATGATATTTTTGTATTATTGTGCAATAACCGCCGAATAATATTAATGCGTTATCATAATTCCTTATTAATCTGGTAAAAGTTTCCATAAATCAACAAGTTTTAATGATGGCGTTTGTAATATGATTTTGATATCTAGTCAATAGGGATAAAGGATAATGGCATTTTTTGACCTGAAAAAAAGCAGTTCACAGATTTAATGGTGTTTTTGGTATTACACAGGGTATTTCCTAATTGAATGTCAATATTAAAAGGGGCGATTTTTGGGTCCATTTTAAGAAGCAAAACCTTACATGGACGTATATCCTAAACGTCTCAACTTCTGAGACTCAGAGGGTGATAAAGATTTCAAAAATAAATCATTTAGCTTTGCTTTAGAAATGATTGGAGATTTCAAGAATAATTTTTATTTGAGGAGGAATCAGTGGCGTACCATCTATGTCTGTCAAAATAGGCAGGTCGAATTCCGAACGAACGCCACTATATAGGTATAGTGGAAATTAAAAAAATGTAGTCCATTAAAAAATGCCTCTTGGCACGCCTCTTGATACACAGTATATGTATGCCAAATTTCATTAATATGTATAATATATAAATCTAATGTGGTGCTTATTAATAATAAATGACTTTTTTTCGAAAACTGTATCACTCTGTGTCTCAAAAGTACCAGTAAAGAGCGACAAAGGATGATAAATAGAAAAAGACCAAAAAATGGACGCCTCCGATAAATGCAAAAGAGTTTAAAAGTTACATCAGTGAACCACTAAATATGAAATCAACAACAAACGACATCAACACGCTAAACGATACAATAGTCAATACAATAAATGACGCCTGAGAGAAATTTTGTGCCATAAAGCCAAAAGAGTACAAACTTACTCTAGAAATAAAACGCGAAATGAAACAAAGAAGATCGCTAAAAAGCGACAAAGGCACTGATCCATAAATCATCAACAAAATCAATAGAGGCATCTCCAAAGCCATCAGGAAAAATCTAAGGCAGTTTAAAAAAGACCAAATCACACAGACCATTGAAGAAAATAAGTGCATGAAAGTGATGACGAAATTTTCAAGTGGCAAAAAGGTAATCTTTAAACTTGAGAACGAAACCGGAGAATCCACAACCAACAAAGCTTAGAGCTCTGAGTAGCTCTGTCTCAAAATCCAGACTGGTATGGGACTACCAACATCTCCTAAAGCAGCTCGCGTCTCGCAATAGAGTCACCCTATCATGGGTACCAGGGGCAGAAGTCGAGGGGAATGAGATAGCGGACTAACTTGCAAGACTAAGAGCTGCAACCTCATTCTTTGGACCAGAACGTTTCTTTAGCCATATAATAGGGGAAGTCCAAAATTGGGTAAAGACTCAACAAGCCTCCGGCTAGAAAAGCCTTAGTAATTTTCGCTTTGCAGATGATATTGTCCTAATATCAGACAGTCTGGGCGAAGCTTATGAAATATTTCAGGAACCTTAAAATTCCACGCAAGAAGTGGGCCTAAAGATGAATTCCAAAACCAAAATGATGACTAATCTGGTTCTCAGTGAGCAAATACAGATAGGCAATAATAACATAGAAATAGTGGACAAGTACATATACCTACCTGGCTTATGCGATGAGAATTCACAGAGATAACCAAGCATGCAAATTGACTAGAAGAATAACCTTGGGATGGGCAGCATGTGTCCTTCCAGTCCTGACCTATGATGCGGAGACATTGACTCTCACCAAAGCATCAGAAGAAAAGTTTAGAGTAACACAGAGATAAATGCAGGGCCGCAACCAGGGGGTGGCGAACTAGGCGCCGAAGTATCGGGGCGCCGAAGGCGCCTAATTTAATCCATCCATATTTTACAATTCAAAAAAATGCAACAAATTTACGCATCATTTGTCGTAGCACGGAAATTTATTTTGCTTGTGTTACATCTTTGTCAACCATCAAAAATACGAATATTGATAGTAATCATATGAATTATGTCAAACACAGTGCGCGTGCAAAAGGCAGCAGCAAATTTCAATTTCTGTGATAAATTCTTGATGACGTAGCGCCCAACATTCGTTAGCTAGAGATTAGTTTCGAGTCGAGCTTTGATCCTACCAAACTGAGCAAGAGCATTGTGGGCGACATGGACGCCCTCTGCGTGCTGCATGCATTATCTCTTTTGACTCTTTTCTATTTAGCCGTTTACGGAAACTATAATCAGGTTAACCCGATCAGCAGCTGAATGTTTTCTATCTTTCCCTAATGAATACGATTGAAAAAAGTCAAAATACGTCTGCTGGCGGTTGGGTTAACCCGATCATAGTTTCCGTAAACAGCTTTTACTTTTACAATAGCTTCGTTCGCGGTAAAGATTCTGAACAGGGGTGCGATTTTCGAAACCATTCGAGTACATTTCGTACACGAAATTTGACTGCTCCTCATTTAATTTACATTGCTGTCAGTCAAATTTCGTGTACGAAATGTAGTCGAATGGTTTCGAAAATCGCACCCCAGGGGTCGTATTTTCGAATATTCTCGCATACGAAATTTGATACCATTTCGAATGCTCCCCATTTAATTTACATTGCTGTCAGTCAAATTTCGTGTACGAAATGTACTCGAATAAATTCGAAAATACGACCCCCACATTATCAGTTTTTATTTTCCATTTGAAATCCAGTGCTAGGAAGGCCCGTGGAGAGCCAAAGCATCAAAAAATGTATCTATTGTTACTTTTGAGAAGGCGGTGGAGGGGCGCCAAAATTTGAACTTGCCTTGGGCGCCGAGGGTTCTAGTTGCGGCCCTGGATAAATGGAAAGGTCCATGCTATTAATGCATATGCATATTAATTCAATATTGGCATTCAATTTTTTATTGATATTTAAATTCACTTCAAAAACTTTGTACACCCAATATTTATTTTCAATTTTTTCACAATATTGATACTTTTTGAAAAGCCCAATGAAGGGCCAATATTTACATACTAATTTTTACCAAGGTTAGATTTTCTGAATTGAAAATGTTGGTCCAATATAGGGTATTCAATGTGCGCACTTGGTGTGCCGACCAAAAAATAGATGGAGACTCTGTCTTCACTTTACCTGTCTTAAACCTGGTTCCGGGATGAAGCCAAAAATTGGTTGTTTTCTCTCTGCGGGACCCTGGCGGGACTAAACCGTGCTGATGAGTTGTGATACAGCGAAACGGATCCACGGATGGTCCGGCAGAGAGAAAACACTTCTTAGTCGCGGTCCTTATCATTGGTCCGTTACCTTAATTAAATATAATATAAAGCCAAGATTTACATACGTCTTCGGGCCAATATTGGTAATTTCAATTGCTATATTGCATAAAATTTTTGATATGATATTGATTATTTCTTTTTGGGCCAACATTTGGTTACGTTATTGTACCAACGTTGGTATTTGTTTTTGGGTATATATTGACATACGTTCTTGGACAAATATTGCAGATTGTCCACATCTTTTATTGGGCCAACATAGAGAATCTGACTTGGGCCAATAAATCGTAGTTATTGTCCCAATATTGGTCCAACATGGGAGCGGTGCTTGGGTAAGGACCGTTTGAAATTTTATAATGAAAATGAAAAATTGTAACCTACGTGAAAAAATTTTCTACAACTCATACAACATTTTTGCTTTATGAAGTTTTTACTCACCCCCTGCCGTTTTTCAATAGGGGTAGTTTAAAGTTTTTTTATTTTTTCACAAAAAAAATTTCTTAATAAAAGTTTTATAAGATGACATTTCCTACAATTTTCCTCATCAACTTTTTTTGGAACTCACCCCCATTCAGCGGGGGGACACTTCCCTCGGGGAAATTTTAGTTTTTAGGGGTATATAATAATTTTTTTTTTCTTTTCTCGCCTTTAGTGCATATAAAAAGTTGCAATTAACATTGTATTAAAAGGATTTTTTTTTCACCACCTTTTTGTTTTTAGGGGTAGTTCGCCTATTTTCAACTTTACAAAAAAAATTTATTAAGAAAACTTGTTCATTTTATTATTTTGAGCAACTTTTCTCTATAACTTTTTTTTGTAAAGTTGAAAATAGGCGAACTACCTTTAAAAACAAAAAGGTGGTGGAAAAAAAATCCTTTTAATACAATGTTAATTGCACCTTTTTATATGCACTAAAGGCGAGAAAAGAAAAAAAAAGTTAACATATACCCCTAAAAACTAAAATTTCCCTAAGGGAAGTGTCCCCCCGCTGAATGGGGGTGAGTTACAAAAAAAGTTGATTGGGAAAAATTGTAGGAAATGTAATCTTATAAAACTTTTGTAAGGAATTTTTTTTTGTGAAAAAATAAATAAACTTTAAACTACCCCTATTGAAAAACGGCAGGGGGTGAGTAAAAACTTCATAAAGCAAAAATGTTGTATGTGTTGTAGAAAAAGTTTTCACGTTGGTTAAAATTTTTCATTTTCATTATAAAATTTCAAACGGCCCTTATGACCACAGACGGACCTTAATCAAAAAAGTCTTTAGATAAACATTGTAGATCAAATAATGTTGCACATCTTTTATTTGAAACATTTTTTTGTAAAATCAATAGGTACCAAGTAATCGCCAATGGCGCAGTTTCAACCCCTATAGCGCAAAACGCCAGAGGGGTGAATGTTTGATATTTCCGGTTTCATGATCACCCACCTGCCCCCTATCATCCCTGAAAAGTCCATTTGGGTAGGATTTTTTTTTGCGATACATGTATTTTTCGACTATTTTCCTAGACTACAGGCAATGAAATGAACACAAAAGAAAGGGAAATTCTAGAATCAATCTCTATTCAAAAAAGTCTATTTGCTATCAATGACAAAAAAAGTGGTCTCAAAAAAAATCTATCTGGCAGTACTATGAAAACAGTATTTGTTTAATGCTCGTTTCTGAAACAGGAAAATTTGTAAAATAAATATGTAATATCAACAATATTTTTGTCTCTTTAGAGATCGTACTCAATTGATATTCATTTAAACATTTAGTTTCCTACATACCTGCATTCATGCATTTTAGGTTGTGGCTGTAGGTGATCTTGAGAATTTTTCTTATTATTTATCAATTTAATTTATTGTTATTGGAATTCTGTCCAATTTATTTGATTTATGTTTTCACGTATTAGGCAGGTATACATGCATTCATATATCATTCTATTATTTTTTTTGTCAATGTGATCCGTGCATTCAATTTATTGATATTCAATTTTGATAGCGGAAGCAAGAGGTAAGTTAAGTATTACGTTTTCCCTCAACATCACCCCCTATCTTTTTTATATTTTTACCATCTGTTTTCGATTTATCAAATATAATATCAACATCAACCATCCTTTCACTGTCCCTCAGACCATAAAGTTCAAGTTTCCTAATGAGTATTTTTTTCCAGTCTCTGATATATCCAATAGCATTTCCATATTATGATCCAGTTGCATGCAACAAATTGAAATATGGCTGTCTGTGTCGATTTATGATTTTGCATATAAAATGTACCTACCTACATTTTGTGAATTTATCTATGTATTCTGTCTTACGATTTTCTTGCATTGGGTGTATCGATTCCTCCATCTCCCATGCAGCATTTTACTTATCGTACCCCGTTTCCGCAAAGATGGTTCCTGGTTCCAACTGATTAGTTAGTAGAGGTGAATTAGTGGTCATTTGACATTTAGCGTTGATTCGGTTACAGCTATAATTTCAAACGTCAGCTTGTAGTAGGTATGTTTCTTTCGATCCATTATTTAGCGCCCTTTGAGTGAATTTGGTTCTCCTGTGGAGTTTTTGTGTACTCACGACTCGGATTGTATTAAAGTGATAGTTGTAATGCTGATAATCATTCATTGTACTGGTGAGTTTCTTTTTTTTTTTTTCATCGTATTTCCTTAGTTTAGTGGTGGTTCTCTAGTGACGCTTCTCTCTCCATTGCTTTAGATAACTAGAAAATTGATAAAGTTCTAAAGAAACTCAAAATCTACAATCCAAACATTCTAGTCAGCAAATAAAATAATTTTGTCTTTCATTTTAAAGTAAAATAAACTTTGTGCAATCTATATATCTATAGGGTGTCCCAGGGAAAGCAGTCCACCCCGATTTTTTCGATTTGAAATAAAAATCTGGAAAAACGCTCGGATATGCCTATTTTTGATTTGAGGGGGAAATATTTTTCAGTTTTTTCTATCCTCGTAGCTAGGGGGAGAACAACCCCCCAAATTTGAATAGGGGATAGGCGTCGTGTCATACCTTTTTTTAAAGGTCTCATCGAGTTCTTTATGACCGTAGAATTTCGTTTCATTATTTTTATCCATAACGAAATGACAGCTTGTCAAAATCTTGGAAATAAACTACCTGTTGTTTTAGTAGGAGTAAAAGCGGTACCTACTTACCTCCCTTAATATAAATACTTACAATTTACAATTCACGTGTACACCTTATTAATAATAATAATAAAGAACTTCAATTTCAAGAATTTTTATTGAGGGAGGTAAGTATCGCTCTGACACTGAAAGAATAGTCGATTTCCAAGATTTTGACAAGCTGTCATTTCGAACAATTTTCCAGTTTTTCATTTCAAATCCAATAAATCGGGGTGGACTGTTTTCCCTGGGACACCCTGTATATACAGGGTGTCAATTTGGAAACTTCCCACCCCTTTTATCTCGGAGTAGAAAAATTTTCGAAAAAATCTCTGAAACACGTCAACTATAATTTGATGAGTTTTTGTGCAAAATTCACCTTCCCTCTTTCAACCTCCCAACCTCCAGAGCCACCCCCTTGAAAATCTTAAATGGGACAACCTGTCAAAGTTGCAAAAAAGTCAATTTTCAACTGTCAATATTTCCAAAACAGTTGAACTTAGGTATTGAAATTTGTTACCAAAATGTATGAAATTAAAAACCCTGCAAAATGATGTATCACTTGACCCCCCTTCCCATTTGAGATTTTTTAGGGGGTGGCTCTGGGGGCTGGGGGGTTAAAAGAGGGGAGGTGAATTTTGCATGAAAACTCATCCCCCCTTCAAATTATAGTTGACGTGTTTCAGGGATTTTTTCTAAAATTTTCCTACTCCGAGATAATAGGGGTGGAAAGTTTTCAAATTGACATCCTGTATGTATAAAAAATACAAAAAATATTTCTATGTATGTCCATTATGGACTTTGAAAACACCCGACCGATATGCCCCAAATCAGTTTAATATGAAAGGCAATAATGAGAAGAAGGTTTTAGACTACTAATGACAGGTGTCAACTGTTAAATGTGACAGGTGCAGATTTTTGAATCATTTCTTCGCAACGGATTTTGCTGAAATTTTGCATACACGGAAACGCCATAAGACGTTGAAAAAAACTGACAGATGTCAACTGTCAAATGTGACAGATGGAGAGGTGGGCAGGTTGTCAGGACTACCCCCGTCTTTAAAATTTGCTTTTTTCAACAAATAAACAGAATGTAGGTACTTATTTTTTTAGCTTAGTAGCACACGCCGGGTATCCGCTAGTAGCCAATAATACTGGTTAATCTACAGGGTGTCCCATCCACGAGTGAATTTTAAGTCCTTATAACTTTTAAGCCAGATGTGTTAGCCACGGTTTGCGCCATTCAATTTATTTTTTCCGTTGGTCGCAAATTTTTTTGAAACTCTTATTTCTCAACCATACCAAGACTCTGTAATACATGCTGTTCAGGAATTATTGGCATCAGCTTATCATTGGAAATTTGGCAAAGCGCCCCTTGTATATTAATCACGTAAACTATAAAAATGTATTTTTAATTTACAGGTTATACATTTTGTCAATTCGAAAAGCAAAGTTGCAATGTTGTTAGAAATTTCTGAGTACCTACTTACCTCAACTTACTCTATTATATTTATCAAAAAACAAAGATACCTATGTATTAAATTTATTCAATACATATGTATGTAATCAAACAAAAATTTATTTATGTATTGGAAACGTTGAACGATAAGCGATTTAAAAACCTAGTGTTTAGTCTCTATCGGTTCCTTTGCTCTTTGCACCCGATCTATTATTCCCAGTTTTGGAGGCCAATTGCATTACTTCATCATTTATAATTACATACAATGTTTTTATTCATCTCACACGTACAGATATACTTTTTGTATAAACGGTGTTAAATGCAAATGTCTATGCAATATTTATGGTCTTTTTTCTCTGTTGGGGGTTTTTCTTGTATGCGTTCAGTATCTACGGGTTAACTTAAGGTGGCAAAAGCACCCCATAATGCACATGCGCACATAGGCTCATTTTGGTGAAATCACTTTGACTTCGTAGAAATCGCTATTTCGCTCATCAAAATCTGCTTTTGGAGAGGCTTTTGGATATAAGATTCCAATATTTGACAGCTAACACTGCCTCACCTGTCACATAAACAAGATTGTGTCCATGGTGAAAAATGTTGCTTACAGCATCCCCAATTACATTATTAAATTTCATCCAAATCAAATATCAAGGGTAACCAATTTCCATTTAAATATTACAGGGTCCTTTGTCTTTCATCGGAAATTGTTTTCGGCATTTTGGTTGATTTTCACGAATTATCAATTCAATAATTCTAGCAATGCTGAACGAAATGTCATAAAGTTTTGCTCGTATAAGGAATTCAAATTTCAAGATATATTTGTATATGATTATTATTATAACTGTCTTGAATTTGATTGGTCAGCGCGGTTGAAGATATTTTCAAGGATAAGTTGATGCCAATAATTCCTGAACAGCATATACATCACAACGTTAAAAAAAGAGTCGTGTCCCAAGGTATACATGTAGGTACCATTAAACACCGGCCTTCATACTTCAAGTTTGGCAGTAAACAATCAAAATAGAAATGTTGGTATTTTTGCAAACCCAGTTTTTATTAGAATATTTACAAAGCGATCAAAAACTGCTGGAAAAAATAATATCAGCTCATAAAATTGCTGTCTATGTCGTATGTCGGCCGTTCTATTCTGCACTCTACACATTTATGGAGTCAATCCAGTGAATAGTTAAATGAATTGTGTGAAATATCCTGTATTTCGCTCTTCAATATACAGGGTGCCCTTAGATTAAGTGACAAATTTTGCAGGTAAATATCTATAAAACAAGAAAAGACAACGAGATGCGGTTTCTTTTTTACAGTATTGCCGAATTCTAAAATTTGGTTTTACAGACATGCGATTTTTTTTAAATAAAAATACTGCCTTATTTTCAATGAAACACCCTGTATAGTTTGACGTTTCTACTTCACAAAAGTTTATATATTTCAATATATTGAAATTGCATCGTAAAAATTGCACTTTGTTGTCACGGTTTTAATAAGAGTAATAAACCCAAATTGATTATCGATTTTTTTGCATCTAAGTGAGAAAAATTTCATCATTCCATCTCTGAGCTTGAGATCCACTCGCAGTTTGTTTTCTTTGATAAAAAGACCCTACTCAATAAATCCTGAAGGTTTAAGGTCCCTCTGATTGCTTGAAGAATTTTCCAGAAGCTTTCAGAGGTGATTTAATAAAAATTTTACATGATTTTTTTGCATCTAAGTGAGAAAAAACTCATAATTTCATTTCTGAGCCTGAGATACATTCGCGATTTGTTCCGTTTGATAAAAAGACCCTACTCAATAGATCCTGAGAGTTTGAAGTCTCTCTGATTGCTCGAAGTATTATCCAAATATGATTTAATAGAAATTTATGGGTCAATTCTGTGCACATCTTGTCCTGAGATACATTCTTGAGCCTGAGATACATTCGCGGTTTGTTCTGTTTGATAAGAAAACCCTACTCAATAAATCCTGGAAGCTTAAAGTCGCTCTGATTGCTCAAAGGATTTTCCAGAAGCTCCTAAAGGTAATTTAATAGGAATTTTACAAGGTGTTTATTGCATTTAAGTGAGATTTTTTTTTTAAATTCCATTTCTGAGCCTGAGATTTACTCGCGGTTTGTTTTGTTCGATAAAAAGAACCTACTCAATAAATTATGAAAGTTTGAACTTGAAGTTCCTCTGATTGCTTGAAGTATTTTTCAAAAACTTCCAAAGGTGATTTAATAGAAATTTTACATGATTTTTTTGCATCTAAGTGAGAAAAAAATCATAATTCCATTTCTGAGCCTGAGATACATTCGGTGTTTGTTCTGTTTGATAAGAAGACCCTACTCAATAAATCCTGTGAGTTTGAAGTCCCTCTGATTGCTTGAAGCATTTTTCATACGCTTCCAAAGGTGATTTAATAGAAATTTTACATGATTTTTTTGCATCTAAGTGGAAAAAAATTCATAATTCCATCTCTGAGCCTGAAATCCACTCATAGTTTGTTTCGTTCGATGAAAAGACCCTACTCAATAATTCCTGAAAGTCTGAAGTCCCTCTGATTTCTTGAAGTATTTTTCAGAAGCGTCCAAAGGTGATTTAATAGAAATTTTGTATGATTTTATTGCATCTAGGTAAGAAGTCACTGTTTTCATTGGAATATTTCCTTGTCACATTTAAAAGGGTGGTAAGGTTGTACCGAGATTGTACGTGGTCATACCGATGAGGCGGTAGCAGAACCCCATATCCAGCTCTCGCTATCCTCTTGCTACAGGGGTTTAAATGCGAAGGTGCCAACTATTTTAGTTCAATTTTTTCAGCAATATTACAAATTACCATTGGTGTTACTGGCCTAAAAAATACGGATCCAACGCCATAGGGTATATCAATTGAATCATTTAACATACCTATCGGTGATGTTAGAAAGCCGATACTTGGTAAAAATTTAAATCCATGGTTGGAGAAAAATTAAACTCATTTTTACCATATTTGTATTATATTCTATTACAACAGTAACATGTTTCACTACAGTGTATAGATTCATCACCCGATGAAACTATACTTACACGACTCTCATTAATTTGATCAATGGAGCTTCTGGTGAATTGAACATTTTGATGGATGATGCTGATTATAATCGTTAACAGCTTTTCCATTTCTGCCTTGTGATCACCTTTTTTCGCCATCTTATTCGTACTATGCTCCATTTAAAAATAAAACGTTCATTATCCTTAGTATCCAATTTCCTTTACTAGGCTTTCTACATTGTCTTCTGTTACTTTATTAATTTTATATTAGACTATATAACTGATTTTTCAACTACATTTTTCCTAATTAAGCATTTCTAATTCTTCTAGAAGTATATTCTATTTAGATTTCTTCTTTTTAACGTTGCTTAGCGTTATTTTGAAATTTTTGTTGCTGATCCTTGAAATGACATTTTACTTTTATTGTCTCATCTTTTGTTAGTTCAGTCTGTCGTATGTGTTTCTTTTAGTTTTTGTGGCATCTTCAACATCTTGAAGACGTTTGGCAGCTTCATGCGTTTTGATTGCTTCTGGGGTTTCTCATAGGTAGATAGATATATCTGTAGGGACTAGTTCCTTATTTTTATTCTCTGATTTGAATTACTTCTTGGGCATTGTTTTCATTTTTGTGGTCTATATCATTGTATTTTTTTCTCGTTAGGGCATTTTTCTTTTATAAATTTCCTATCTTAAAAACAAATTAAGCCTTAGGTATATATTGCATTGTGCGCGTTTCTTAATGACTTTCTGAATGGGTCCATAGTCTTGGAATTTCTATTGATAGAATACGTTTTTAATTGTTAATAGGTACGGTGTTCCCTTTAATTTGCGATTAAATTAATGTCGTTCCACATGCCCGAATCCATTGGATTTTTGTGTTTTCCCTCACACACCGGTTCAGGCAGTTTAAACTCAAATTCAAGAAAGCAATTTGCGGGTATATGATTTTTCCCAACGATTTTCGCCAAAAAAATAGTTTCCTCGGGCCTTCTAGAGAACAGAATGTGTCAGACAAAATTTTACGTTTTACGGCAATCATATATCATCATATGGCTTACCTAGTCAGAAGTCATTGCCAATGACAGCTTTATGACACAAGTCAAAGGATTCCTAAAATAAAATCAATGTAGTTGGATTGTGAGATGCTTTCCCGGCCATCATTTAACTTTAGTGTCATTTTCCGGAATTTAGGCCTAAAAAACAATGGTCTGAAATCATAAGAACCAGACTAAAGACTAACATTAAAATAATTGTAGTTGTTGGATAAAACCATGTGTGCTATTCGTTTGTGTTATAGGTATTTGCTTTAAAAATTATTTCCAAGTTTTCAACATAACACACTTATATCTAGGTACCAGGTACCTAACTACTTGAGCCAGAAATACTTAACTCTAACCTAACTATCTGTTATTATAAAATGTGTTCTTAACTGTCTGGTAATTGTTCTAGGTTCGCTTTCCTTAGACATATTTCAAATTATACCTATTTCATGATAAAGGCTAAGGAACTTTCCTTTATGAACCCTAGATAGGCATCTAAATTCCGAGTCCAAAAATTAAAGGTCCAAAAAATCCTTAAACCCCAATCTACATAATTTGACTTTTAAATTACCCTCCATACCAAAAACATTATAATTAATCTAATCTTGGGGTCCCCAAAGGTCAACGCCATAACAAAAGTGATTTTATTTAAAAATTGCCTTTGGGTGGACATTGCCCGCCATTTCCCCACTTTTTCTACCGGTTTCGAAAGCCGATGCGCCGGCGCTAAATATTCTTTACCAATTCCAACGCTGCGTGTCAGGAAATTTGAATTCAGTCGTCGAATAGATCCAGCTTCGTCGGGCTGTGCCGGTTCTACTCCGGAGTGACTCTCTTAAACCTTCATTCAGTGCATACCGGCATAAGTGTGCTCTAACCTCATAATCGGATTATTTTATTCTGTTTATGGTGCACTAATTTCAATTGGCTAACTTCACTTCGATCGTTGATGACCTAGCATCGGTAAGAACTTTTCTCATATGGAAAACTATTTATTTAAATTTTTTTTTTTTTTATAATTTTGAAAAATTTTCAAAGCCTGCCTACTTAGGTATAACTTATTTTATATGTAGGTAATTAACTTGTTATTCTTGTTAAGAACTAAAACTGCTTCATTAAATCAATCAATTCTAACTTGATATTTGAACTATTTTGCGCGTTTACAAACTACGCGTTCATTATAGCTAAATTCGAAAATAAGTTCAGAAATATGGCACTGAATGCGAAGATAAGGTTGGCTGAGTGCAAAAATTACTGCTTGGAACATTCCAAAAAATATTTTACACGAAATGTTTATTGATTCAATATTTCACCAACACCAAAAATGTACCTATTTTTTTTTTGGAAAGTTGGATTCGTTATGTATTGGCCCAACCAAAAAGTATCCACAAAAATTCAAATTTGGCCACTGAAATTTGAATTTCATTAAACAAGGCACTGAAGTTGCAACTTCTATGCCAGTTTATAGTTTGGTAGGTACTTTTGGTCCAAAATCACAGGTACAATTTTTTCAATCGTTCATTATTTTTCTGGGACGGGTTACCCAATTCCTTAATTGCTAGATACTAATAATATTCATGTAATTTAAATGGAAGTTTTTTTCAAATTAAGCAGTTAAGGAAATGGGAATTGGAGCTGCATGTTAATTTGGGTATTCACTCACCTCACTAACATTCAGTGCCTTATTTTTGCATTAGTTTGAAAAAAAATAACTGGACTGCTACAAAATACCCATTACTTTTTGCCTGAAACTAAAATTAGTAGTTGGATAGTACTTGTGCATAAGCTTTATTTGTATTAAAAATTAACTATCATCAGAATAAATCATACCTACACAATCATAAAATTTCAAAGTTATTACTCAATTCCATTTTGGTAGGTATTGTACGTAATGCATGTGCCAATAACTCAGATGCCAATAAAAGTTTAAATTTTGGTTTATGTAAAAATGCAAACACGGTAAGCAAAAGTTTATTATTTTAAAGCAAATATTTGTACATACGTCATGTGCTAGCTGGTCATAAATTAATGCGTTATTCACTATTGCACTATTCACTTAGCTTAGCTAATTTAGGAACCTATGTATTTTTCTTTTGATCGGAAGTTCTAGATTTTCATTGTTTTTCAAAGACACGCAACAAAGTCTTCATAAAGTGAACCAGTTTGGGAGTAAAAACGCTTAAAACAGGGTTATTTCAATATTGACGTCAAACTATTATTTGAATGTTGTTGAAAAAAGGCACTTCATTACATTTCTGGCATTTGCATTAATTGATCACTTATTGTCAAGCTCATAATCATGATAATCCCGGTGAACAGTTTTCAATATGTTGCATATTATATATCTCAATTCTCATCAATAGCAAGTTAATATGACAAGCTATTAATACCTTCTTAGTTTTTCTAATACACCTCTAAGACCCTGTAGACTAAATTAATAAAAGTGCATAATGCATCCGTTACAGTTTATCATAATACACATAAAAAAATCGATTGGTCACGATGATTCAGGTATACTCATTTAGTCCATATAGTAATTTGAGAGTCACGCGCCATGTCCATCAACATGCAACCAAGCTGAACGCGATTCCTCGATGTCAGACTTGAAAGAATTTTGAAGAAGTTCAGGTGAAATTATCTGTGGTTGAATGAATAATTGGTTAATTTCTTCACCAATAAATAACCGAGTTAACAAACAGTTGAACTTGGACATAAATGATGAACGTTATATTTTAATTGATTTGTTACCATCCATTATTTTGATTTCACCTCCGCGACACATGTAAAAACACCAGTAATTAGAATTTTGACATTCTTTTCTCCTACATTTTAGGTAATTCAATAGAGCAAATCATTCAGACAAACTATACGCCCCTCAAATAAATAACTTCACATTTGTTATTATGCTAATATTAAACCCACAAAATCCTGTTAATCGTGACCAAGTGTTATAAATTGAATTATTACTAATTTGTTTGTGTTTATAGTGGTGTACAGAGTTCATTGTATGAGTAAGTAGTTTTCATCCTCAATTGCATATTTTGTATTTTAATTAAAGAAATAAAATAACAAGGTATAGGTTTTGACACTTAAAAGTAATAATTGCATTTTTATGTGGGAGCAGCTGAACTCAAAGTTCGTGGTCCGCTTTGTATCAGCATGTTTTCAATGTACTGCGACATTCTAATTTATTGTTAAATAACATAAATTTAAGTGTAGACTTGAGTGTCATGCTTTTTTTTGTTGGCAGTCTAGGAGGTACATTAATAATCAACGTTTTCAGGGAGTTGTTTCCAAATTATGATGTTTCACGCTTTATTCATCTTATTTTTCAAGACATTTGAATTTGACACAAAGCTGCATCCAGGTAATGTATCACTGTTGAAGAAACTTAAAAATAATTATTTTGAGAACCATGTATGTCTGAACGATGTCCTCGATTTTTTTAGTGCGCCAGTTAAAAGCAGGTGTGATAAATTTAAATAATATGTACATAAGCAGGCTACTTTCTACATACCAGGTGTGTCGAAAAATAAATTTTAATTATTTTTTTGGGCTGCCGATGAACCAAAAAGATACGAGATAATATGTAGTAGGCAATTCAGATTCAATTATTATTAACTGTGTATAAATAATTGTACCTATTCAATATTTTATCTTTTGTAAAGCAAAATAAACATTTAATTATTAAAGAAAACTCGAGTTTATCGGCTCGAAACTTTTTATTGTTTTACCGATAAAGGTTAATTAAAAATTACGCAATATTTTGGGTCTTATCTTAAAAAGTTTGCATTGTTACAAAATTGATTTGAATCGTAAGAAACAATACCTTATTATGTGATTATATACAATTTTGAATTACCTAGGTACTTCATAGCGGTGTATGATTTAAACTTTTTTGTTGTCAAAATTTGACAAAGAAGTGATCGATTATGGTCCTAGGACCATAACCTATGTTATAAAGCAAAGAACTGATTATTTTTGTGCCGAGTTCAAAGTTTGATTAAAGCGATTTACTGATTCAAAGTAAACAAACATGACATAAATTATTGCGGCATCCTTTTATTTTTCCGAAAATGTTGTTGCATGCCATTCGGACCAGAAAGTCTTTTTGTGCTTCGGTTTTTGACAAAATTCCGTTTATTAAGAAAAAACAAATTTTCAGGTACTTTTGATTCTTTCTGTGCATGAAAAGTAAAGAAAAAGTAAATGAATGACAAAGCAACAAACAGTTCTCTAATCTGCCAGTCACTTTCTTATGGCTTTATCGTCATATTTACCTCGATATTTACATTAACATTTCATTAAGATTAGATAATAATCTTACATTTCTTAGGCCTGCACTGTGGTACTGCCACTTAAAAGTAGGTATTTTTAGCAGTGAGGAGTTGGGGAAAGTACTTAAAACAAATTAAAAATATATATATTCAAACGTTTCTATTCTTGAAGCTGCATTGCTAAAACTCAATATTTCAAATACCTCCTTCAAGGATAATCAAATCGAGTCAGACTGGTACCAATGACACCGTGCATACCAGGATAAAAGTTGTTTATAAACAGACGGTGTCACCTCTTCTACCCACTCATGCTAATGAAGGAGTGACGCATCGCCATTTGCAATAAACAGATTTAAAGCAAAGTCCTTATAGAGTTAAAACATAAACTTGTAATACAAGACAATTGTGACACCATATGGGTTCGTCCTACTACTACTACTACTGGTCTTAAGTTAACTTCTGCTTGATAAATCCCGTTAAAAATATTTCTAATGAAACTGAAATAACTTTTTTTGTTTAAGACAAAGATAATGGTATGGTATTTTTTTTTAAATGTCCAAATGCTTCATTTACTTTTCATTTACTATGCCAACTAAACCAAAGTCAAAGATTGTTTCTCAAAACTTTCCAGATATTTACTCAAAGATTTTCTACTGTAAAACCGGATCCCAGACAACACTTGATATAATATTTTATCATACTTTAAATAGGTAGGTACTTAAATTTTTACTGATAACCAAACTTTCATATTTACAAAATTACACCTTACGCATGATTACACGTCCAATTAAAATTCTAGTCAATTATTTAATCTAAATATATACATTTAATCTCTGCGTTATATCAAGTAAGGAAAAAAGTTATTATATAGCTGTAACATGGATGAGTCCACTGGACATGAGACTTGGCAATAACCGATAAATTTTATAAATTAAAAACCGGTTAAAATTTATATGGTAATTTTATTGCCATCTTCTCGACAGGTTCT
The DNA here is from genome assembly GCA_917834065.1 of Ceutorhynchus assimilis. NCBI lineage: Eukaryota > Metazoa > Arthropoda > Insecta > Coleoptera > Curculionidae > Ceutorhynchus > Ceutorhynchus assimilis. The sequence goes on from OU892277.1 coordinate 100,593,389, forward strand.
CTCTTGTATCGTATCAGCATTTTTGGGTTCCCAATGCTCTGACCTACCATCAAGAGTTTAAATTTCCGGTATGGATCCTAAAATCACATTAAATAAATTAAAATTTACTAGAACTTCAGGTGAGAATACAAAAAAATTCATATTAATAGATTTTATGTATAAATTAGCGATAAAAATTCAAATTGGAGAATTTTGCAAGGCAAACTGGCTAACATCATTTTTTTTTGAAACCCAAGAAAAATCAAGGCTACGAGAAATCCTGAATTGGCAGCCCGGAGAATTTTACTAAAGCTGGTCCATAGATCATTGAAATTTACAAATACATCAAGTAAAACAGTTTTATAATAAAAGCCTCAAAATAAATCAGAAACTTATTCTTCCGAAATCTCATAATCAATATAATCATATCTAGCGGTTAAAATTGTTTAAATAAACAATCCCTAAGCAAACCACTAGTTTCCACACAACTAAGTAAATAATTAAAATCAATGTTTGTATATACCCAGGTATAATAACTGTGTCTTGCCGCTGGTGCTGGGGCAGTTCTATAATTAGACTACCATATACTTACCTACGTTTTTTTTAAATCAGATTTCGTATCCTTGAGTTCTAATTTAAGGTTTAATTCAACTATTAATGAGAATTATTGTATCTGTAAAAAAATAACAAAAAATAACTAAAACACAACTTATAATAATTGCAGGCTTGTAAGCTATAGTTTATTTTAATGGCACGTCTTGACATTAAGTAAGATAATGACATGTTGCAAAAATAAACAATACACTAAAATACTTGTAATGTTCTCATAGCGTTATTCATTTTCACTCGTCAATTTATGTTGACTAAGGCCAAAGTTCGGAAATTTATTTTTAAAAAACTAGTGGTTTTATTTAAATTTAACTTGCGGTAATTAATCAGTCGGATGATTAATGAATTTAATGTAATTTTGATAAACCATAACTGGTTGCTTCAACTCAACTTAGGTTTGCTTAATTTATGGCATAAAACTTTTGTATCCGTCACAGTTGCCCTGGAATGGGGCTTAAAAGCTCAGTTAAACAATTCAACTATTATCGTTGCCAACTCACCTAAAAACAATGCAGTAATTTATTATTATGCAAACAGGTATATTACCATCAGTAAATAATAGGTATAGAGTTTGTTGGATAATGTGTGGAACTACGTTTTTTCTTATTGGTCAAAAAAAGATAAATTTATCATTTCAAAAAAAAAGAATCAATCTACGGAAACAAATTACTAAGGACCTGAAATTGATAATAAAACTAAGGCCAACATTGAGCTAAAGTTTCAATTACATATTATCAAACATAACATTTCAGATTCGCCATCCTTTCCATATTGTACTTTCATCAATATTCTAGATAATATAATTCGCATAACTTGAAAAATAAAATCAATATCCTTAGATCTATGGACTGATTTGGTTTCACTCCAGAACCAGTTCTCAAATTCTTCGCAGGCTACCAAACTGTTTTAAATGGTTCTAGAACTGGTTCTGGCCTAATCAAACCATCAACAAAGCAAAATATACCCAAGTAAACTTGAAGTTTTCCGCCATACATAGATGCAAACATCAAATCATTATAAGCCTATAAAATTTAATCTCCAACGTAATGCCTGTTATTTAGGAAGCCAATTTTATAATAAAATGGCCTGTCCTTACTCCTCAATGACCACCTAATGCTTACATCGATTCGCGGAAATAGTAAATTCCTAATTACATGCTAAATTCTTTGACTTCTAAACCAAAATCCACTTAAACATTTACTAAATGGCCTATTCAAATTAACCTGTATTTAATGAGCATTCGTTTTGAAAATCTTTTCAAGAGGTTAAGTACCAAATTAGTTTCGGGGAAGTCAATAAGTCATTTGGCCATCCGAATTAACACAAGCAGATGTGTATTTGCTGGTCATTTTGCTGCCTGGGTGAACAAACCCTCTACGACAATAAAAATAATTTGGGCTGCTGTTCATTCTCAACCCACTACCACTTTTTGACAATGTTTCCAATAAACGTGTAGTGGAACCATCTATTGTAACAAACTAATAAATTTCAACTTACTTACTTAACTTGAACCATATCATATTTCTGCAATTTTACGACTGCTCTGCAATAAATTGCAATTTATCGCCGAGCATTGTAGTAAACACACTATAAAATTCAACTCAACTAAAGTATTTGGTGGCTTTTTACATAAAAGTAATTATTATTGTGTTACTTCCTGTTTATATAATAACCAATCTATAACACCTATTTAAACAATATTATATACTACATGAGTTTTAAAATGAGTACCTGCTTACTACAAGAAGACAGATTTTTTGATAAGATAAACGATACATCTTACCTAGAGAGTTTTATTTTTCTAGTCTAAAGATAATGATAATTATTTAAATGTTATAAAATGTTTTCACGCAGGTTTACATCGAGGACACCAAGTAAACCAACCTGGTGATAGAATCAGATGTTAAGAAAAATACTCAGGATTTTTGATGGGAGTACTGTTAACATCTTACCGGGCAGCATTAGATATCATTAGTACCTCTAATACTGTCAGGTAAAGATGTCCTCCGGCTCCCGATTCAACATAAACTTCAGGAAGATGCCAGAATACCAATTTCATATTAAGTAAGTATAGGTATTAAGAGGATTTATGCGTTCAACATTTCAGGTCTATGGCACCGCAAAATTGTAGAAAACGGACGAAAATTACATATTCGTAATCGACCAGTAATTATATTCGTTTGACAAACATTCCACCTTCCTATAGCTATGTACATGCTTGACAACCACTTACTTTTTTTCGAGGTCACAAATTAAAAAAAAAATCATAAGTAATGTGGATATTTTGGAATCCCACCGTATACATATTCGTGTTTGACCATGCGTTTGATTACCACTGGTTAACTTTTTTCTAACTAAAAAAATTGTGTTGCGTTTATAATTTCTCTAATTCTCTGGTTTGTTATCTTTTCCATTTTTCACATGTCTGCTGCTTTCCAATTCAGTTACTTCCAACATTTTTGCGGTTCTGTTCTTTAGTAGCCAGACCTCTGAACTCTATTTTTGTTGATCTCACAGGACTCCATTTAGTAGGGTTATTGCCCCATTGTTCAAAAATTCTTATAAACATATTTTTCAGTTGTTCGTGAAAAATATGTTTTTTGAATCATGAAATACCCACGTTTTACATTGAAAAAAAAGTAAGTGTGGGTCAAACATGGCGAAACAATCATCTATACGGAGGTAGGATTGAATTCCAATTTATCAACGTCGTATACATGTTTATAAATAAACTTTTTATTTGCTGCTCGAAATTATCAATAAGTATGTAGGTTAAGTAGGTAGTTTTGAATCATGAAATATATTGACTTTTGGGATACAAACAATATAATTTCACTACAGTATCCACTTAGTAATGGAGTAATAGTAAATAGAGCAATCACCAAACTACAAAAATAACCAAATATTATTAATTCTATTACCAGAGAAGGAACCTGCTAAATCACAGGAAGCTTAATACAAAAAAAATCATATGTAGCGCCGTACACGTGGTAGAAGTGAAACTCCTTAAAAACCAGGGAATGAGAGAGATTGAAAGTGCTGGAGACAGAAAGAGAGATAATTTCAAAAGAAATACAATAGTACAGTCAGAGCTGGGAGTAACGACAAAAAATAGTTACTTTACTTTAACGAGTTACTGACAGTTACGCGTTACTTGGTAACTTCGTTACTTTTCAGATTGATTGATAAGTACTTAACTGTAACGACGTTACTTTTCTGTAACTGCACTTCGTTATTTTGTTAAAGTAACGAGTTACTATGAAAGAAGCACGTTACTATGAAAATAACGCGTTTATATGGAAGTAACGCGTTACTAGTTACTATGAAAGTAACGCGTTCTCTCAATTTGTTTATCTTCTTTACAAATAATTGAAGATTGAGGAAAAGGAAAAATAAGTAATCCAAAAACTTTGTATGTCAAATAAAATGTGGGTAGTACAGAAAATTTGTTTTGAAAACGCAAAATAATCGTTTTTGGGCGTGGCACGCGCCGCCTCTGCTCTAAAGACACTATATGCAGACACCTGGGGCGCTTCAAAAAGCAGGTTTTTCTGAAACCAAGTTCTCTATTTAGTCGCTTAATCCTTAATCCGTTTAAATTTTGCAACAAAACTCTTCCACATAGTTGGACTCACAAACTAAAAACATCTTGGCATTTCGTATAGGTCTTATTTGATTGTTTGGACTGCTGTGTTGGTCAGTTAAATTAAGGAATAACGCAATTTTCGACCTAAACAGTTATATATGAAGTAACGCGTTACTTTAAAAGTAACGCCTTATTTAAAAGTAGCGCTTTATTTCAAACTAACGCGTTGAGGTAATGGGTTACTTTCAAATAACGAGTTACTTTCAAGTAACGAACTACTTCTAAAGTAAAGAAGTTACTTTCAAAGTAAAGAAGTTACAGTAACGCGTTACTTTCCAATAAGTTACGAAAATAAAGTTATCATTATTCGAAAGTAACTGTAAATTTTAAGTAACGAGTTATTTTTAAGCAAAAGTAACTGTAAAGTTACGCGTTACTTTTTCCAAGTAACGATCCCAGCTCTGAGTACAGTGTGGTCATTTTATCTTGATAACATTTTAAACTATCATAATTTCTTTATTTTTGAAGTTATTTAAATAAATAGAAAAAAGCACAGGCCACAAATATGTAATGTATAAATAACGGAAATAATCACAAAACACAATGATACTAGTATGACAAAAGGGAGACGCGCATCTGTAGTGACGTCACAATGTTATCGGCGCTTGTTTATAATAGGCAATCCTCTTCACGCTTATAATCCTTGGTTTGTGTCAATATCGGCGCTTGTCAATAATAGGCAATCCTCTTCAAGCTTATAATCCTTGGTTTGTGTCAATATCGACGCTTGTCAATAATAGGCAATCCTCTTTGCGCTTATAGTCCTTAGTTTGTGTCAATCAATAGCTGTCTTTCTCTGCCTCTTTACGAGTAACGAAATTTGCCCGTGACGCGTTTTTCAAATCACTCTCCATTGTCGTCCAAATATCAGAACGCCGCCTAAGAAGTTTCAGTTCAAAAAACTTTTTTTGGTTCCTTTCTATTAGATTGATGTGGAAATTACAGCCCAGAGACCATGCAGCAGCAGCAAACTGCAGTTTACTTTCTATAAAAGAATGATGTTATGATGAAAGATAAAATTGACGCAGAGTTTCTAAAGTCATGGCAACTACGTTTAATAAATCACAACATTTTAAGTTAACCATATTAGTAAACATCAATTTGCAGCCCATAATGACCCCAGGTCTTTAATTTAATTTATAACTGCTAAACCTATATCAATCGATATGTAACTGAAATCAAATGCGTTTCTTTTTCTGGTAAATGTTCACATTTAATATCAGGCTAATATTACGACATAATGTAACTAATCTTAGAAGATCCTCCTGCAACCTCTGACAGTCCTCAATCGACTTAATTATTTTTAAGATATTCATATGGCGTCTGCATAAATGAAAATTCGACAGTAAAGGCAGATGAACCAACTGACTTCCTCGAGAAAACTCCGAAAGTAAAAAAGAGTCAGATTTAAAACCTGGAGGATTTCTGACAAACACCCATCGGCAGATGAATGCAGCCACTCCAGTTTCAGAAAGTTTAATAACTAAAATATTTTGATCAATACGGATGGCCTTAATGAAATCCGAGTAGACTGTAACTATGCTTCCAATGCCACATATTCAGAAATATAAGTATTCGCTTTGTTGAACAATTGTAGGTAAAAAGTGGTCAATCGATATCCTATACGAATCAAGTTTTGATTCCAGGATCCATATTGTTAATGAATTTTATAAAATAGTTTTTTCATCAGTGGTAGTAGCAGGGGCTCGATAGAAATTGAAATTAACTTATTTTGTAATGCAATACTAGGTACGTGTACATCATGTCTTTTTTGAAGAATGTACTGCACAGGAGACTCTATTATCTAAGATGAGGACGTAGGACATTCACCTTTCATATCATGATAAGAAACTCTATGGTAAGTTAAGATTTTCTTCCAGAAAAGCTCACTTCATTCTTCTCTAGAAATGCGGCAAAATCTTGGTCAAAACAAGTTATTCAGACCTAACCACGTTCTTCCAACCCCAATTTCCTTAGGTGTTCCTCAAGTCTGCAGTGTCTCGAGAGAAACCTGGTTAGAGTTTTGAGACTTCACTTGCTAAGGTTGACCAGCAGTTTGGTCAAAGTTGCCCAATAGATCCTTGGCCTGTCGTAGTCAAATAAATCAAAAATTCATGGCTAAAACCTTTTTATGGATTTCTTGAAGCTGCGCATCTCCGACTACGCAGAATGGTTCTGGCCCATAAGTAGAAGCTTCTGTTCTCTCAAGTGTGTCTGCTCATTCGTTGCCCTCAACTCCTACTTTTCTAGGCACTCAGAAGAGGGTTACTAACTCATTGACTTTCTGTAGACATTTGATAGCTGTTTGGCTGTCAGACATCATCCCAATATCTGTTTTCCCATATCCTTTGTTCAGGTTGAACCTCACGCATCTTTCGATTGTAAGCAGTTCTGGTTGAAAGATGCTTGCTGACTTGCTTATTGGCTCCGACTATCTGCTCCGTGGCCCGAATACTCCTGCTTCAATTCCTTCAGCAGTCTTGAGACCGTCTGGATAACATTTGATGGTATTTGCTTTTAGGGACAGGATATATTGTACACTGTGGGCCAAAATTATTTGGAATCCAATTTGGCTCTGAATATTATATTTCTTTTTTTTCTGCGAGTTTTTGTGAAATTTGGTGTGAATATTAGGGGAGCCTTTCCTTAATTGTAGAAAAAATTTCGAATCAAAATGTACAGGGGAAACAAAGTAAGAAGCAGTATTTTTCATCATTGCCTTTGGGGCTGTTGCAAAATTAAATTTTTTACTCTTAAACTACATAAATTATTTGAAAATAGTAAGAAAATATCGGAGAAGAGGCTTTGAAAAAATGCTTCGAGATATTTTTTCTACAATTAAGGAAAATTTCCTCCTAATATTCACACAAAATTTCACATTCACACTGAATCCGCCGAATTAGAAAAAAATATATTCAGAGCCAAATTGGGTTCTAAATAAATTTGGCCCTATGTTCGATTTGTTTTTCGTGCTTAGTTCCATGAAAAAACTTTTCTCGAAGCTGAATTTCTTAACAATCGTATCTTTTGGTAGATTCGATGTGAACAGTTTGGAAGAGGAAAGATTCTACCAGAGTTCGTTTTCCCTTGCATAGGTATCTTCGCCAATCTACGATATGATCCACTCGCAGCCCGCTTGTGAGGTCTAAGATGACTTTTATTGCCGTAGTTGGACATGATCTCATTGCTTTTGTTATAGAGAGCCACCCAAATCTTCGCACGTTCGTAAGAAATAGTCGGTCTCAGTATCATGATAGATGGTAGGCAAGCAAAAAATGAAAAAAGGGGGTTTAAAAGTAAAACGTTGCGTAGTACCCCGTACGTCGGTCCAACTGATGCTAAGTTGAGGAAGCTGTGGCTGCGTAATTTGAAAATGAAAATGTATACATCCTGCATGCGAGTGTGCAGTACATTTCCGTGCATAATATTTCGTATGTGCTCTTCATCGGTCAAATGGGACGATTGCAGACAGTGAGATTGTATTATTAGTCTATTTTTTTCTTGTTCCATTATCCCGCTACTAAATATGAGATTCGCGGTAAAAACACATTGTCCTTCAACCAGGGTTGCCAACACTCCGGTTTTGACCCGGATTTTCAAGATAATTCTCCGGTCTCCGGATTACATGTATATTTCTCCGGGTAGAACTCGTAGGAGTTATATAAAAACCAAGACTCAAATATAGAACATGTTTCCTGAAACATTTATGCGACTTGAATGGCATGCCGGCATGGTAACGTCGTAACAAAACAACATATTTTAACCTCAAATTGCGCAATATAAATTTTTTCGCGAAATTACAAAATACTGGCAAATACAGCGAGACAACGTGATAGAAGGTCTGTTCTCACCGAAATCATAAACCAGTCAGAGCGAATTTCATTGGTTGAAAATAGTCAGAAAACTGGCTGTTGGCGATTTGCACCAATCAAAAACGCTCCGACTCTTACTGGTTTCTGATTTCTGTGAGAACAGACCTAGAAACACTCATGGGGTCTGTTTTCAGTTTAATGTTGAAATGATAGGGTGATTTGCGTCACATAATGGCAAAAAACAAGAAAATTTGATTGGCTATTAGAACTGTCAAAAATTTGTCTTAAACATATTATGTATGTCTATGATTGTAGGTATAGATTTTAATAAGTGTTTACTATGTTGTAACTGGAAAGAAATGTTTTATTTTTAGTTTTTGATTTTTACTATGTTTGTTTTGCTGTTTCAATTCAAGGCTCCTAAAGTTAATAGGTTGTCTGGTAATGGGTTACTTTATGACGTCATCTGGGTTGCCTTATGGAGATCTGCGTCATCTCGAGGCACCCCAGATGACGTCATAAAAGTTATCAGGCAACCTACCTCTCTCAAACAATCTTGGTTTCAAATGACATAATTTTGGGAAACGCCATTTTTACGTCACGGAATCTCCGGGGGAACCAATTTCAAAAGTTGGCAACCCTGCCTTCAACTATAGTGGTCGTTTTCTTTCTCCCAGCATGAACTGGATGTCGTCCTGAGTAATTTGAAATTCACTGACTGACTGACACTGATTTTTTTTTACACAAACTAACGCGCTAACGTTTTTCTGACATTTTAGCGTGAATCCAATATATCCGACATATTGACAAACATCCGCGCCATCTCTCGATCGTGCAAATCGCCAATAGATATCTAGTCAATCGAAGAATTTTTGTGTTCAATTTGGGACAATTCTGTCCCTATTTCTTCGCTGAACCAACCCCAGTTCAAAATGCGCTACCTACGCTTTATGCCCTTTATCATGTATAATATTTATGTCGTTCGTATGTCGCTTGCGGACATTGCTTTACAGGAAAATGCAAGCCTAATAGGTTTTTGATGAAACCATCAAGTTGCATTTGGAAAACTCTTGAGTTCAATTTTTTTAAAATCATATCAGAAGGTATCATACTTTTGGTAATCTAATTGAGACCATAATTACCAGGTAGGTATATATTTCGTGCAAATCAACAATATTGATTGGGCTAAATATTGTGAAGGTTTAACTTGGAAGGTACCTTCCGGTAGCTCAAAAGTATAAGTATCCATTCAATAGGAAAAATAAATGTGTTGAATTAATTTTTCGATTCTCGCCACGGACAAAACCAAAACAGTAAGCTCGCGTGTTTATTTGTTTAAACGTAATTAGGCCTGGTAAACACACACACCATGACTCCTTCAATTGAGTAATTTTCGCTGGTAACAGTTAATGTTACCTGACTAATTGAATTATATTGAATTGAACGTTTGAGATGATTTATTGTTAGCGGCTTTATAAAACTAATTTGAAGTTTTTGTTGTATGGCTTGGAGCAGTTCGAATTATTTACTTTGTTCACTGAAGATCAGTCACGATTTAAGTCACATGTGTTAGTAGTTAATGGGCCGAGAAAGGTAATAGAAACACGTCACCTAATCTAATATGTATTATTATTAATATTATACCCAGGAATTCTGATGAAATGCACGAGATATTATTGTTTTCGAATGTGTGCGAGACGGCGTTTATTGGTAAGAAGAGGATCTGGAAAAGATAAACCGTTTTTGTCGTCCTGACAAGTTCAAGTCAATCTCATACCCTATAATGTATAAGGTGGCAAGCGTGAGAAAATGTTAATAAACAATGTTCTCCTATAATACCGCCCCACCTATCAAGCTCATATTTTTTTAACTGCTTTTAGTTACAGCAAAAAGTGAGTACATACCTGATAAATATTTATATTAGGCGAGTTTCTGCATTAAACTATCTATACAGGGTGTCCCAGGGAAAACTGTCTACCCCAATTTATTCGATTTGGAATGAAAATCTGGAAAAACGCTCGGACACGTCGATTTTTGATTTGAGAGGGAACTATTTTTTAGTTTTTTCATCCCCGTAGCTTCAACCCCATAGCTAGGGGGAGAACAACCCCCCAAATTTGAATAGGAGATAGGGGTCATGTCATAACTCTTCTTAAAGCTCTCATCGAGTTTTTTATTACCCTAGAATTTCGTCTCATTATTTTCATCCGTAACGAAATGACAGCTTGTCAAAATCTTGGAAATAGACTATTGTTTTAGTAGGAGTAAAAGCGGTACTTATTTCCTTTAATAAAAATACTTAGAATTTACAATTCACGTGTACATCTAATTAATAATAATAATGAGAAACTTCAATCAAGTATTTTGATTAAGGGAGGTAAGTATCACTTTTACTCCCACTAAAACAATATTCTATTTCCAAGATTTTGACAAGCTGTCCTTTCGTTACAGATGAATATAATAACACGAAATTCTAGGGCCATGGAGAACTCGATAAGACCTTTAAAATAAGGTATGACACGACCCCTACTATCCCGTATTCAAATTTGGGGATTGTTCTCTCCCTAGCTAGGGGGTTGAAGCTACAGGGATGAGAAAAACTGAAAAATAATTTCCCCTCAAATCAAAAATCACCGTGTCCGAGCGTTTTCCCAGATTTTCATTCCAAATCCAATAAACCGGGTTGGACTGTTTTCCCTGGGACACCCTGTATAAATTGTAATTTTTCTGCTGTAGATTGTAGAAAGACAGCGTTAAAATGTTTTGTTTATTCGGCGTGTCGCGCAGCTTCACGGCTAATATTAGGACAGTTGGAATTTGAGACACTGCCACACAGCTATATTCCGAACAATCTTTGTTCGTCTCTAAATTAGACAAATTAATGGGCGCTTTATTTTTACCCGCTTCTAGATTTAAAGCTCACAGGCGGTGAGATTTATTAATAACATAAAAACATTTATTAGCATTTACGGTATAGTTCAATATATCACTCCTGCAAGATTGCAGATTAGAGTGGTCCCAGATAAGGACATGGAGCGAAATCGGAAGACGAGAAACTATTTTTACACTTGTCTCTCAATTAAAATACTCAAAAAAAAAAAAGGCACTAGGCTGATGATCCAAAACATTTCTGTCTCCATCTAGCATGTGTTGAGTAATAAGGAAACACTCATCCACATTATTAAGCGGTTGGATATTTTTGGAACAGAAAATTTTGTGATACATTCGGGAAACAACAATTAGGCGCATCGCCTTTGGAGACACTCGAAGCGTTTGTTGAGTCTAATTTCAGTGGCGCCCGATTCGTTCATCAGTTCATCTGGCACAGATCAATTATTGAGTCATAAAACAAAAATAATTTGAAATGATCCGGAAAATGTATCCACAAAGTAAAATGTTTTTAGGAAACAATAATTAAGTCTGCTGATTTAGTGTGACTAAGGCACAATAAATAGAAATTAGATACCTTTGACAATCTTTACCGTTACATGTGTACAGGATGACCCAAAAAAAAACGTATTATGTGAACTTTTTAACACCCCATATTTTCTATCTTACTTTATTTCTATGTAATCTAAACTGTACAGCATTTTGGTTGTACATAAGGGATAATTAGAAGGATGCGGTTTTCGCGAACTTTTTTGTCAAACGAAATATGCCGTCAACAGAATTGTCATCCCCCTTTTTGTTTTTTTTTTTGAAATTGTTGCATTTCAGGACACCCGTTGTATCTCGGCTCTCCCATAAGTTATCGAAAAGGGACAACGAGTTCTTATAGATATTTCTACGTAGAATCCAGGGGTGTAGTTAGCTTTTCTCTAGCAGTGATAGTTCTTGAATTGTAAATTAAACCTACACCTTGTATATCCATAACTCATTGGGTAGCTCTGTTATGGCTGATTTCAATGATATATTCTCACATCAACGAGACCGAGGAATGGAAAGTATTCTATATTTTCAAGTGGTGTTCCATTATAATTACATCTGGATCTAGTACATTCGTATTTGGGGCAGGCTGGTATAGGAATTGTGTCTCATCCGTGTTCGGTCCTAGACCGATGCTTGCATAAATGTTCAATTTGCAGGTTTTCTTCAGTGGCATGGCGGTTATCAGCAGCATATTTGAAGCTCACAAACAGTTGCCGTGGATACTTTGTTCTGGTTTCGGAGTCTTAGACTGAATAGCTAACCATCAGTTCCATAGGACATTTCAAGGCCCAACGGCAGGTTTTCTTGGATAGGCTGAAGTACGGCTTCTTCAAATATAGAGAATTTGTCTGGCGCAATGAAACATTCTTGCTTGACTCCGGCTGTAATTTTAAAAGATTCTCCGGGTACGTTGTTGCGAAGTATGTTGATGAGTACCAGTATTTTGCAAAGAGCAACAGAGTCAAACGCTTTGACAAGGTCAAGGTCTATAAATGGCATATACAAAGGTTTGTTTTGGTTTAGAGCAGACAGGTTCTCATCGAGTAGGAACTGAATGTTTGTTTGGTTGGTGTATCCTTCTTTCAGTCGCCTGATATTTGACCTGCGTTGTGGTCGTTGTTAATTGTTATAAAGTCTAGTTAGTTCAAGAATAGAATGAGGAAGACCCGAAAAAATAACGATATGTGTTGAGCAACGATAATTGAACAACAGAAAACCCGCACTAGATTATGGAGTTATGGAGTGTCACAGACAAATCCTCCAAAAAGTTTGGGTTGGGGATGGTTGGAAGCAGAATTTTGGCTCTTGCTTTCTCTGATGACTCATTAAATGTAGGAAGATGGCCTCGATTCCCGGATTTGACCCGGTTGGATTATTTATTGTGGAGCCATATCCTAAAGGGCATATCAATACCTATAACAAATTTTGCTATAACTAACAATATTGATGACCTTAAAGCCCATAAAAGGCTAAAGTCATTTGGAGGCTGTTTGACCGTATTTACCCTGATGAAAAGTTTCGTCGTTTATTGAGATATCGCCATTTTTAGATATTTTGAATCCATGTATTTTAACACATAACTTGGGCTGCATATTTTTTGTATCAATCATTCGGTTTTTCTTTCCGTATTTTTCGATACAGTACATAATATCAGGAATATCGGAAAAAAAAATTGAGAAAGAGTAAAGTGTTTACTACCAAAAAAAAAACAATATGTTTTAGGAAAAATTCAAAAATATATGAAAATGCTGATATCTCAAAAACGACGAAACATTGCATAGGGGTAAATATGGCAAACAGCTCCCAAATGAACCCAACTTTCACTCATTGAAAACTTTTTATCATCTACCAAACACCCTGTATATTGTTTTAAAAGAATTTTCACATACAGAACCAGAAAACTAAATGAAAAATTAATTGAGTGTGCAACTGAAAATAAAAATTGCGTGCATTCACCTGGTAAATAATTAGTCGGTTTGTTAACCTTTTTGAGATCCCAGTATGTATAAGTAGGGGAGGGTGGGCCACGTTGAAACAGTTTTTACTTTTTTGGGGATAAAATTGGTAATTTTAATTTTTTCGCTACAGTTTCGTAAGCCTCCTAATCCTTCATCTTATTGCACACATTTTTTGAATAAATTATTAACACAATGTTATTTATTTTATTTTATAGAGGAATCTAAAAAAATCTGATTTTGTCTCAAGGTAGCCCATGAGGTGGGCCACTTTGAGACATACATAAAAACCGAGAAAAAAGGAGAAAAATAGGGTTTATTCAAAAATAATACATCGTAACGAGGGCGGTAATGTAACTTTTCTTCATTATTTTGTGTTTTTTCAACATATCTTGCAAATGTTTGATATTTCACGTTGTTTTTCTCTGCTGCATTCCTTAGAAGCTCAATTTATGTTTAATCACATCTTCGACAGCCCTTTTTATTGATGCGGCACTAAACAGGCCTTCTAGAGATCTTCTTTTGCGTCCCCGTGACATGTTTTGAACAAAATATTTTTTCTCAACATTTGAGACACGTCTCAAGGTGGCCCAAACTTCGTGTCTCATTGTAGCCCATGGTAGGTCTGAGTTACAAACCGCAATATTTTGGTAAAACGTGAAAAAATCGACTCGTAATATATGTAAACAATGAAATTAATATTCACCCATTGTGTTGGAAACCTCAGAACAAAATGAAAGTATATCGGGAATGACTGATGAAGTACTGAACTTACAGCAAAAGAAATTTCACTATGGCGAAAATAAATCGAAACCGGCAAAAAATTTGGGGGCGCACGTGCAGCTTCTCTGGCAACAGAAATAAGACTAATATGTTTCATACTTGATGTACTGTGAAATGGAGACAAATACCCCACATTATTAAAAAATAATGGCGACTGTCTCATGATAATCGCGTCTCATGGTGGCCCACCCTCCCCTACCTACTATCTTTCTATGTTCTAAAAAATGACATATACTTTGAAAATAGACCTAAGATACTTTATGTTTGAAGCTTAAAGCATAAGTGGCACTTTGGTATCGGTGCTGAGAGCATTTCAGACATCAATGAAAATTTCTCATCATGCTGCTGTAGAAAATTTGATATATTCATTATCCTGCTAAGCAAATATTTATGCACCAAATCAATTCTCTGCATTCAATATAAACGCGAACTGTTTGTTGATTATTGAATGTCATTGAAAATAGTTACTATTCACAAAAAAGTTTAAAACGTTTTATACATTTGTGTTGAAAAAGACTAAGTTCCCTAGTGATGGTGGAATAGTTGATATATTCTGGACATTGGCTTTCTTGTTATTACAGAATACATTTTTCTATTACTACACCATGCCTCGCCAAACCATTCTATTGAAGCATTTTACCCACTAAACTAAACATCTACAAATGATTAAAAGTATTCCATAAACGCCTTAAAGGCATTATTACAATAATCTAAATCTAAAATGTTTGTACCGTTTTAGAGATTGTTGTTTCAACCAGAATTGTTTCCTAATTCCGATCTGTTTAGATAAACGTGAGTACTTTTTTGCGTTTGTTATATTTGGCAGCACCTTTCCTGACATTCGAAAATAATTTTGAGAATTTGTATAAACAAAATCAAAGAATATAGAATTTTGTTCGGAAACGCTCATGATGTTGAAACATAGTAAGTGATTAGGTAGGTACTCTTTAATTTCTAGTATACTTTTAGAAGATCCCATTGTTCCGCCTCTGAGCTAAATTCCTGAGTTCTGTAAATCTGGACAGTGTTCTATTTTAAAACTCTGGCACACTTGAAACAATACCTTAAGATATATATAAAAAGTCATGAGATGGAACCGAGCCAATTTACCATCAGGCGTTTCCAGTATTTTATTTCAAAAACTGTCTCTACATTTTTATTTAGTTCGCTGTTCCATCATGTTATTTATTGTGTATCTACTTCAAGGTATTACTTAGTGATTAAATATATAATTTAATCATTGGCGCAGGGTCAAAACGAGTAACTCAAAAATTGCAATCCGAAGATGCATTAATAATGGTACTGGGAGCCGTGCCAAAAAGAATTTCTTATTTGTTCGTTTCAAAGTTTTATGTATCTGAACGACATTACATAAGGTCAAAATTCACCAATCGTGGGCGATGAAATGTGCATGCGTTTTACGGTCACTTATTCAGAGTCCAGCCCTTTTGCGCTGCGCACTGACAAGCTTTGATCAGCTGGTTCAAAAACTGAAAGGTAGGTAGGTAGGTACGAAAGGAATATTCGGCACGATTTGTTAGGAATTTCTCAGTACGCATTCGCAACAGGGTTCGACTTTGTAAAGGCTTGGAGCGCGTAAATAAGTCACAGTGGCGATTATTTATTGCGGATCTAAAAATAAAATCTACATAAATATATGATTTATACCATGTAACTTCCTGTTTCTTGTACTTTATTAGGTAGTTCGAAAGGAGGTCTGGAGTTTCTCACAAAAAAAAAACATTCTAGAAGAAACTGTTTAATATTGAACCAGTAGGTACCTATAATATGTCCAAGGCATTGCCCTTTAAATATCTTTTTATAATAGTAATAATAAGGGTTGCGATCATTTCCCGAAGGTACCTGGTCGTCGTAAGTTGAAATTTCACCATGACCTTTCGCCAGCATGAGTTCCTATAAATTCTTCAGAGGTACCTTCTTCCATTTCCTCTGAATGCAGACTGGAGAGAAGAGGAAAGGCCTGGTCGTTCGATGCTTAATGGAGTGGTTCTTGTGTTTCGAAGAATGATGTTTTAAGGGACCCCGCACACCTCTTATGGGTATTTGGTTTTCTGTCGAACTCAATGAAATTTTGATATATGTTACACCTTGACTTCCTGATAAAAAGTTCTCATGGGCTCGAACCAATCCTATGACTAGTTTTTGATATACGGGTAGTTTAATGTTCAAGAAATGTACACATTTTATATGCATATATACATCTACTTGTCACCTGAGCGTGAGGATACCTGTCCATTCTGGTATATTATTAGGTGACAGATAGATGTAAATGCATATAAAATGTGTAGGTACATTAAACTACCTGTATCTCAAAAACTAGTCTTAGGATTCGTTCAAGCCCATGAGAACTTTTTATCAGGAAGTCAAGGTCTAACACATATCAACATTTCATTGAGTTTGACAGAAACCCAAATACGGGTGTAAGGGGTCCTTTGGTTTGGGGTCGGTTGCTCTATAGCGAGTCACCTCCGGGTTGGTATTAACTCTAGGGTAAACGTGTCCAGTTGCAATGTTTACCCTTGATGAAAGAAGCGTAACCTCTTCAAAATCGAAATTCCCTTCACTGAGCACGTGTTCTGTAACTGCCGATTTGTCAGTTTTGTCTCAGTCCGCAGTATTGCTTCGGTGCGATGTGCTATTCTGGTTCCCATGAATCTCTTCGTCGTTCCTATGTACACCTTTCCACATGTACATGGAATGCTGTACATGTACATACTGACAATCCCTGGTTTATCATCTGAATTTTGACATGAACAAGATTTAAGTCTCATTGCCTTATCAATTTCAGATGCATTGGATACGTTAGATTAGATTGAGATTCAATTTTGAGGTGATTTTGTTGTTCATCCAGATATTGGGGCTCACAGATTCTCCGAGGACGTTCCGGTGGTGTTGCAATAATTCAACGCTTTTGACTAGGGTGATGATTGCATCTGGTAAAACCCACAACGCCATCAAAGAGATGAGAAGAATGAACATCGAAAATTTAGGGATCAGCGACGAAATGAGATGGCCAAATTCTGGAAAATGTCAAATCCATCCATCATAATATCTACTATAGTGGCAATGACGAGGTCCATCACTATAATGGCGTGGCGCTCATAGATAATACCCAAAGTAAAAAAAACGGTTAAATCTTTTGTCCCAGTCTCTGATAGAGTAGCACTTCTGCAGCTCAATTCCAAGCCATTTAATGTCAACGTCATCCAGTTAACTCTAAAAAAGTGTACAGCAAAGGGAAGCTGTCCTGAACCAGATCTGACAAAACTGAACAACCCAGAAATGCTAGTCGATGTCAGAAACGAACTAAATTTTGGACTAAGCAAAGTAAACGTTGTGGAGAATTCCGAAGCGGAGACTGTTGGACCAAAATCAAGGAAGCTTTCGCAAACGCAAGCTTGAAATTACCTTCAAACGATAATAAGCTTGGATGACGGATGAAATTTTTTATTTAATGGAAGAGAGACGCTTGAAAAATGGTCATCCGGTATACAACCAGATGAATCGTGAAATAAAGAACAAAATTAGATTTTCCAAAGAAAATTGGCTTAACGAGCAATGTCACGAAATCGAAGTTCTGGAGGCTAAATATGACAAGTTTAATATGCACAAGAAAATTAGGGAAGCTGCTGGTGTATACAAACCACGAGAAAATGGCATTCTCTTGGACAATCAAGATAAAATAAGTCCCGACGTTAACGACAAAGTAGTGCAGTGGTGTAGCTATATCAAAAACCTTTTTCATGATGAAAGATCGGACACTCCTGAAAAATATGCAAGCGAAGAGCTTGATATAACTTAGGAAGAAGTCCAACATGCAATCTCGTTATAAAAAAATAGAAATGCTGCAGGTCCAGATGGAATTTACTCGGAAGTCATTAAAATCTTAAAGAACGAGGAGTCACTAAACGTGATTATGAAGGTTTTTAATATCGTCTACCGATCGGGCGTTATTCAAAGGAAAGCGACTGGCTTCAATCAACAATCGTAACACTTCCAAAGAAGAACAGAGGAAGAACAAGCCGTTTTGACGAAGGGCGGTAACTTCATAACATATGCCTGCGGAAGAAATCATAGCCAGTACAGAGGCAGCTATCAGGAATCTACCTGAGGATCAATCGGAAGAGACCTGGATTGAGACAGCCAACTTTCTACGAAAGGCTCGACCACCCACCACACATTGGAAAGCCAACTTCCGCGGTAACTTTAGCGAGTGAAATCATCATAGGCTTTGCCCTTACGGGACCTTATCTCGGCGGAAGGGTGATCAGTTGGGCCAGATGGGTTAAAGGGCTGAAAAAACATAAGGAGATTCTTAATTTCACGGTTATTAAGATTAAGTGAATCATTGTTTAGATTGTTTACCAGAACAAGCGTGTCAATCTTAGGATCAAGATGCCTCAAAAATTTACTAGCATAGAGAGTACCAAAATACCAAATGTCTTGTAATATTTTTATCGAAATCCAAATCTGCACGCCGCCAGCAATTCCAGGTATATTGAGCGCACGACCTATGAAAGATGATTGGACGTAGACGGCGACACCACCTCCTCTGCCGCTATCTTACTTTAGAACTCATGTTTATTGCAACAATTACAAGAATTTTTATGCATAATGTCATAACAATAAATAACTTAAAGATAAACTTAAAAGCTAAACTAACATGGTGGGCACCTTAAGATATTTCAACTTAAAATAAGTAAAATAAAACGGACAAGTTGTCTTGAAGAGACTTCCTAAACCTAAACTTAAAGCTAAATGGATGGTCCTGGTCCTCGTAGGGGGCTCCTGGTCCTGGATGGCTTCTGTTGCGGCAGAGTTAGGTGAGGGCTTCCTGCTTCGGACTACCTCCCCAGGCTGGGGAAGCTGTCTCCGGCATTCGGCGTCCTATGTTTGACTAGCTTCCTGCTGCGTGCGTCCCTCTGTCTGAGGGGCACGCTGCAGTAGGCTTGGAAGGCTGGCTTCCTGCTTCGGACTACCTCCCCAGGCTGGGGAAGCCGTCTTCGGCATTCAGCGTCCTATGTATGACTAGCTTCCTGCTGCATGTGTCCCTCCTGGGAGGGACATGCTGCAGTAGGTTTTTGAGGCTGGCTTCCTGCCTCCGATAGGCTTCCCAGGCTGGGAAGCTGTCTCTTTGGCAGTAGGCGTCCTGTTTGACTTCTCAGGCAGAGAAGTCGGGGGCGGCTTCCCGCTGCGTATGATTCTCAACCCCTGCTCAATCCAGGGCTGAGTATGCACGCAGCAGTAGGCCTGTTGTGGCCGGGAGGGTTTCAACAAACATTGCGGGCTGCAGTGTTTGTTGTTCCTAGCAGTAGTTGTTTGATGAGAGGTGCCAGTGCGCTCGTCAGTTGTGTCAGTTGTTCATGGTAGCTCCTGTTCATGTTCTCTATGGCACTAGAGATTTGTCGGAGCGTCTCGGGCAGGCTGTCGCTGATTGGTGCCGCCGCGGGTCTGGGGCCCGCGCTGGCACTGGTGTTCGTACCGGCGAAGGGGCCCGCGGTCGGGGCTGTTCTGGCTCTTTCGGCCCAGGAGAAGGGTCTCCGCTGGGCTGGTTGTTTGTGTTTGGGATGGCTTGGGCAGCCTTCCCATGAGGCAGGGTGGGCCCCCTCGCAGTTGGCACATTTGGGGGCTTCTTCTGGCGTTTTGATACAGACTTCAGTTTTGTGGTCGCCGGCGCACTTGACACACTTGGAGGCGGCCTTACAATTGAAGGAGGAATGTGCATGTAATTGACAATTGTGGCATTGTCCTGGTTGGCGCTTCGTTCTTTGTGCTTCTAAACGGATTGTGATTCCGTTTAGTGTAACAATGTTGTCGTAAATGTCCTTTTCGCTTCTGGGCAGCAGCACTAGGACGCACCGCATGGGGCGCCCCTTTTTTGCTCCGGTATTCCAGAACCACCTGGTGACGGCGACTGGGTGGTAGCCCAGGTCTACTAGCTCGGATTTAATAAAATCCGTGGACGTAGATTCCAGAACTCCCTTGAAAACCACATGGACTAGTTTGCTTTCAGGGAGCTGAAATGTATGATATGGCACTTTAGTAGATTCTAAATGACTCACCAGGTTTCTGTAGTCAGTTGAGGTGGCTGGGAGTATGCGCACTCCCTCTTCGGTAGCTGAGGCCTTGGTTATGACGATGTTTTTGTCTTTCGCAAACTTAGCGACCTGATCGTACCTGGCTTTGTCCCTGAGTACGATTGGGGGCACTTTTTGGAATCGGGCTGCTGTATGGCTGGTTCTTCTGTTGTTGTTTCAGGGGCCGGCACCACTCTGGCGATGTTGGTCCGGCCGCTGCGTCCCCTCGGCACAGTGTATTTGCCGGGGGCTTTGGTGTCTCCATTTTTCACTGCTGGTTCCGCAGCTGGCTTCGCTGTTGGTTTCAGCATCTGTTTGGATGGTCCTGGCATGGCAATGGGTTGAGGTGGGGTGGCTGAGCGGCGCTCGTTTGGCACGTGCCTGGCGTCGTCGTCGGACTGGGCGACGTGGGTGGATCTGGCTCCCTTCGGTCGCTTTCTTTGCTTGAGGCTAGAAATTAAAGAGTTTTTAGTGGGGTCTGAGTCTTCTTCAGACCGTTCGGGCTTGCGCTTGAGGCGCCGGCTGGGAACGGTCGAGAAACCGTCGTCTACGTCAATAATGGATTCGAAGTCAGAAATCGTTTCCATGGTTTCGATCGAGCTCGAGAACGCATCCACCTCCGTTTCCTCATCTTCGTCCGAGTGCTCGGATTCAGAAGCGGACTTGGCGGCGGACGCGGCTTCCCGGAGGGTTCGATTTTCTTCCATGAGAACTTTCATGCACGCTCGCATGATTTCCATCTCTTTCAACATCTTGACGTAGGCTTCGGCTTCTGCTGGGGTAACTTGGCGGGTTTGGTTTTCCATGGCGTGGCGTAGAACTGGTAGAACTAGACACTAGTAGGACGAACTAACTGGCTGCTTGCTGTCGCAAACTAAATTCAGATTCGAGTATTCTCAAGAGTAAACGTGTTCACTGATCGAGAGCTCAAGTCGGAATGTGCCGCTATCCGTACCGCGACGATTTTTATATAAAATTTTGGCCACCAAAATATTTCTGAAGCTAAAACGAATGCGATTTGGAATTTCTGTAGGATGTGTCTTGCTCTTAGGCTGCGCGAATTGACGAAAATGCTTCAATTATTCAAAAGCTCATACAGTACTCTACAAACAACAACTAGTTTGCAGACACCTGTAAAGTTGCTCGGACCCGACGATTTAGTTTTCGAGGAAAATCATTTGGCCACCTTGTAATTCTACCCCTGAGCGGGCATATGTGTTACCCCCAGAGAAGCTCATTATAAAGTTGTCCAAACCCTGATAACAATTTAAATGTTTGGCGTAGAGCAAGCCTATATGGCAAGATTGACAATCAAGTTCTCAAGTTTACTCGTGCCATGTACAGAATCAGATAGTTTGTGGTTTTTTTTCCGATTTACATATTGAAGAGATGATTCACATGAAATATCATTTGTACACCTCCGTGAATATGCATATACTGATTTATTTTTGAAGGTATTTCGGAAACAGTTTTTATCGTTTTTGTGTCAAAAATGTAAGAATTAGAGAATGTTCAAAATTTGTATGTTCACTTTCACACTGGCACCCTAAATTTCATTTATTCTCAAACATTCTATATCAGTAATTGCGGGTCCTTTGGTATGTAATGTAAAAATTAGATAATTTCCAAAAGGTTTGAACACTTCATAAGATATGCAATTTTTCAAAATTGTTCTCCAAAATCACTAGTGGGTATTTCCGTTTCTACATGCAGCATTTCGGGGTTGGAAATGTATGAATAACAAAACGTCGAAGAATATGGAGTGATAATTTTCACAAGCGCGGCGGCAACCTTTTAGCGGATAGCGAATTTTTTAGTGGCACTAAGTGATATTTCCGTGCCAAATTAGCAGTTTAACAACTTTCCCTAAATATCTGAAAATGTTCGCCAGATTTACCATTGTAATTTTATGTATGTAGTTCTAGCGACGTTGAGGTTGGTCAGCCATAGAAGTAGAACTTCAATAAAATGTTCTGCTAATTTAGTTAGTTCAAGAGCAAAACAATTGTGCAATAACGATTTCTCAAAATATGAGGGTATCTGTTACATGTTTGTTACAAACTTCATCGACCACATTAAAGCAACTACCAGGTTCTAAGAAAAACATATCTTGGAGTCAAAGTCAAAAATAATATAAAAGGAAAAAAATATTCAAAATCAACTTATTTCCATCACCTTGGTGAACAGTGTCATAAACGATACCAGGTTGCCAAATTCAAGTTTCCCCTAAGTTGGGGAAATTGTGTTCAATCTGATTCTGGCAACACCATCACCAGTCCCCAAGAATGACCTAACAAAGTCTCAAGACCTGGACCTCTATTCTGGAAGTGGGCAGGGAGATAAAAGTCGTATTCTTGAACAAAAGTTGACAGAGGAAGCTGCTTCCGAGGGAGCGTCAATAATCTCTTGTACGACCCAATAGGAAAGGCCTATCCCCGGTATTTCCAACTAAAAATTTGGATTTCTGTTTTGTTTGGTGCGGGTGTGCAAATAAT
Organism: Ceutorhynchus assimilis; assembly: GCA_917834065.1. Taxonomy (NCBI): domain Eukaryota; kingdom Metazoa; phylum Arthropoda; class Insecta; order Coleoptera; family Curculionidae; genus Ceutorhynchus; species Ceutorhynchus assimilis. Next base: position 100,616,195 of record OU892277.1, read on the forward strand.
TTAGCACTTTCGGTGTGTCATTTCTCTTTTTTTTTGCTTTTTTTATCTGATTATGTAGACATTCTACATTTATCAAATGATTGTAGAAGAATTTGATAACATTTGATTTAATGATGTCATGGAACAATTTGAGGTTCCAAGGGATGTCCTGGACAAGATCAATCCCTTTGATCTAACTGACTATAAATTTGTTAGACTATTTAGACGTAGCAAAAATCTTTGTAGAGAGATAGTCGAGATGGTGACGACATTTGCTGTGCATCTTACACGACAATGAGCCTTAACAGTAATGACAAAGGTTATAGCGAATTCTATTGGTAGAACCGGTGCAGAAAAAATGTATTTTCGTCTCTTTCTTATACAAGCTGGTAGAACAAGACACGAATACACTCAGTGCGCAGTTACCTTGCCAATAGAATTCGCTATAGGTAAACAAGGCAAGGGCACGCAAGAAATAATCTGTCAAAGTTGTCTGCGTTTTTATTGGTAGCTCAACGCGGCAACAGTGTTTCCAGGGACTGCGTTCTCTCTCACGTTCCCCGTCTCTCAAGAATATGCGTTCTCTATCAGTTAACTGATGAAGTTATCCAAGCATCAGATCAGGGCAATGAACTAAACAAACACACTGGAACGGTGGCTGCATAATGTTTCTAATGCAAGGGTTTGTTCGTTCCAGAGTGTTTGTTTAGTTCAATGGATCAGGGTCAATGTTCTTGTGTAGTTCTATTGGACTACAGCAAGGCATTTGACACGCTGATCCATAAAATATTATTTACTAAACTCGGCTATTTTGGATTGAGTCCTGATATAATTGCCATGATGGCAGATTACTTTAACGGGAGACTTCAGAGGGTTGTTTTTGATGGCAAGTTTTCCACACCTTCTTTTCAGGAAAAAGTAGTGCCACAAGGGAGTGTTTAAGGCCCTTTACTTTGTATGCGGCTGACTTCCAGAATTTCTTAAAGTATATGCCTGGCTACCAATTTGCCGATGATTACCAGCTCCAGCTCGCTTTTGCAAAACACAAGTAACAGAGGCAAAAAAACAAATAAATAAAGACCTTGCTACAATCCACAGCAAGCAATTCTCTTTGGAAGCAACAGGAGGCAATATTTTGAAGATGGGCTTAAATTTCTATTCGTCAAAATGAAATTGAGTTCAGCGACTGCGTAAAAAATTTGGGTGTCATGATAGACTTTAATTTAAGATATGAGTTACATGTTTCAAAGCTTTTACGAAAAAGTTATGGTAAACTTAAAATGCTATACTTGCATGAAAGCTACTTATCCACCAAAGTTAAACTTAGGTCATGTGATGTGAATCACTAATTTTCCCACAATTATCATACTGCGACAGTTTATACTGGCCCGCACTATTGAAGTTATATAGTCAAAACGCATGTTTAAGATTTTCATATGGTATGCGCAAATTTCACCATATCTCGCCCTACTACGTAAGGTCTGGCTCAGGGTTGATAAGCGATTCTTCTTGCACATTGTACAATAGTTCACAAAATTACCTTGACTCACCAGCCCAAATACTGGTTTAAAAAGCTTATCAGAGGGTCAGACATCCATAATCGACCTAGCCAGCACAGGGGATTGTATACAGTTCTCAGGCACAGGACTGCTCTCTTTCACAGGTGCTTCCGTTACGTTGCAACAATATGTTACAATTTGATTACACTTGAAATAAAAGGCTCAAAAACTATACCTACATTCAAAAAATCACTTAACAGCTTCCTAGAAACCAGGAATTTGAAACCCATTTACATAACACCATAGTTTCTCGCTTGATCATTCTAGCAAAGTCTATTCTAGACAGTCTGAATTGATAGAATAAGTTAATTCGCATATTTATTATTTGGTTAGATACCTATTTATTTAGTTATTTTTTTTTTTTTAAGTTTGTGTTCATACTTTTTCTTTTTTCTATATATTTTTCCTAATCATACATTTTCATTGCGTTCACGAACTTTGCGTCCATGTTTTTCAAAGTGGTTAGATAGAATAGCTATGCTAGATCTCGCCACTTATTATAACTTGATTTGATCTCGGGGACTGCCGCGCGCCGTCGAGAAAAAAATTCCTGGAAGCTCCCGGCGGATGCTCATCCCTTTTCTCAGTTTGGAGAATAGAGCCCCAGGAATCATCCCTGCGTTGCTGGATTCTGCATAAAGGCCGTTCAGAAAGTATGAATGGTTAGTAAGACCAGACCTATTTGTTATTTTGAGCCCTACGGTATTGAGACTTAAGAAGTGGGGCGTCATATCTTCGGATCTCCCATGCGGCGTAACCAGATTGTGTACAATTTCTCGAAATCAGGTAAAACTTGAATAGTAATAGCTAGATCCAGGAGCACTTGAGAACCAAGTTCTCTTTTTAGTCGGAAGTTCATAGTTAGAACCGACTATGTTGCCTTGCAGTGGCTAAAAATCGATCACATGCCGAGAAGACCGTGGATTTGACAACTCATTCAAGCATATTTTGCCAAACGCAGGATGAAGAGGCAATTTTGGACCTGTTCAACAAGGGCAAGAATACGAAACCAGATAATAGTACTGATGAAAACGTTACCAAAGAATACTTCCAAAAAGAACAAAATGCTGTAAAGGGTTTGGAAATTATGCATGTTTGGCTAGAAAATAGACAAAGACCAGAATAGCAATAAGAAATGTTTAATTCCGTTTAAACAATGAAGGGATTTTGAGTCTGAAGGAGGAAAACAACTAGATGGGGTACTTGGAATAAGAAAACTGGAAAAACAATTACAAAGACCCTGGGAAAATACATAAACAAGATCGTCATGAAGATCAACGACTTAGAGTACAGGATTCAAATTTCGCTAAAAGCCATGCCAAAGGTCGTTCACGTGTGATTCAGACTGCAGGAGTGCTAGCTTTATGGTGATTTTTTGTGTTATGTATGTAAATGTTGGGGTATTCTCACTCATGTATAATTCCGCTAACGTAACATTATTGTAGAGCCATTTTCTTGAAAATCTTAAACGTTTCGTTGGCTCAGGCTCAGGACGATTTAGGCAGAATTAATATAACGTGTGTTTCGTTCATGCTCATTCCTACCTTTAAGATATTTTACTAAATGTCTGCCCTGTATATAAAATGAGGTCTCTATATGGGTGTGACAGACATCGATATCAAATTTCCATACTGATAACAACTTATTGAGTTGTCACAATAATATTATTCCAACGCATAGGTATTCATAATCCTGTCATTTAAGTAATTTTAGGATTTTTGCCTATATTAAATCGGGGTTGGAAACGCCCATACTAAAATACATAGTCTATTACCTATTTCATTTAAATTATCTACTTAACTTAAAAGTAAAAACCACTTACCTACAAAGTAGCATTTATTTTTTCAATCATAGCAGTAATTTTACGCATACATGCAATTATGGGTACCACGCTTACGGCATTTTTCATTATATTTTATTCAAGACCGGTACACACTTAATGGCGGATAATTTATATTTTGCCCTGCAGGAAAGTTCGGTGATCAACTGACTGGCAATTTTATTGCTTAGGTTAAATAAAGATCGCCGATTGGGATGGTAATTTGCATTTTTTACCCAGACCCTTTTTGGGAGATGTTTAACTTCACCACACATCTGATTTTTATTCAGAAAGGCTCCATATTCATAACCCTTTTCTGAAGAAAAGATACTTTGTTTTAAAAATGTTTTCTCCCACATTTGCGTCTATTTCAATGAAATTTAGTGAGTATATAGAAGATTAGTCCATGTTTTGCGAATCTCAAGGCAAGGGAAAGATGATAAGAAAAATTCTGAGTAAACGTGAAAATATTGAGATACTGAATAAGGATGTCGTGCATCACAGCACAGTTCAGCATACTTCAGATTGAATTAGGAATCCATTTTTGTTTAATCTGATTTTCAAAATTTTTGGGGGGCTTAGCGTCAAGTTAGCCCCTCATCTTTTTTTTCGTATAACTTTGGTATCGGAACGGCACATTTCAAAAGATCATCGGCACAGTGGTTGCAATTTTCTTAAAAAATTCGAATGTGGGGGGCTAACTTGACATGCAACATTTGTCATGATACCTTACGCTGGTTCTAAAATTGTTACTAAAATGGAAATTACTTTTGGAAAAAAATTTGTATTGTGAAGATTTATTTTCGTTCATATGAAAATAAACGAAATAATGTTTAAGACAAGTCGATAGTTATCTAGGTACCTAACAATGCAGATAAGTGGTACTTTTCTCCACACGTCGGCAGTTAGATTATTTGGACGAACGTCGCGAAGTGAAGTTCGGACAAGCCGTTAAAGGCGGGAAAAGCACTTTCTGCAAGTGTGAGATACAATTTTTCTTCTATAAGCGCTTATAATTTCGAAAGATATCAAAAGTTACAAAAAAAAGGTGATTAAATATGACTTCATTCTTAATAGAGGTAATAATATTACAATTATGCAGTGCAGTAAAGTTACATATGTATGTATTTTACAAAGTATGTGCTATGGTATAAATTAGAATACCTACTATCAGTTTTGGTTGACATTCAAATGAGGAAATTTATAGCTAGGTACGTAGGTATCTGAAAAATAATCTTTGTTATGACTTTTTTACACCTATATGAAAGAAAGGACGATTCATATCGTGTGTAATAAAAAACTGCAGGCCCGTCTTTCTTGTGCGCCAAAAAAGTTTTCGGATGCGCCCACTACCCAACAACATATTTTTCGTTGCGCCCACCTTATGTAGTAAAATGAAAAATGCGATAAAAATATTCTTCGCAACATGTGGCTTATTGCTTTTGAGAATCAATAGAGGCACCAAAACTTCTTCTTACTACTACTTATCTGAGAAATAGGTGGTTATTATTTATTCCATTTTCTCTAAACCCTAGGTAAATAATGGCAATAATAAAAATCACACCTAGGTCACTAATCACATGGCCTACTATGATCATTCATTTAAATAACGAAGTAGCCGACCAAGGTTTTTCTCTCCTTTTTTCCTACAGTCTGGTGCAAGCGACAGGATAGAGTGCAGTTGCAGCAAGTTTGCTTTTTATCTTAGAGTAACATAAGTAGAGTAATAAATAATTAATTAAGCGGACAACGTCGTGAGATAATTTAGCAACATATTCAATTTTATATAAGAAGCAGTAGCTGGACAAGTAGCTATTCCTCTCGACACTAGCACAAGTAATTTTTTCAACGTCTAATTTGTCAATGAATTGAATATTAGGTTGCTTTGTTATATTGACATAAAACCCATAGCTTCGGGCATGTTTTGATACTCACAATTCTTTTATGGGTTCAAGAACGTGTTGCAACCGCAACGAGCGCTTCCATTAGAAATATTCGACGACTTATAAACGAACCGCAACTACTTGAAACCTTCCACGTTGATTCTTGGCAAGCTTGATAGCATAGCTCCTTCGAGTACTCATGGGATATTCAACAGAAAATTTCTCATTCAACAGGAGCTGAAAGTTGGTTTTGGCGTCTTCATTTTCAAGTCTTCCGATTATGGTTGTTTCCTTTGTTTCCATCGTGACGGTGGTAATTGATGCATTATAGCTCTAGTTGCTTCTAGGTCACATGTCTCACAGCTCGACAGTAAACAAAATGTAATACCAACAAGCAACAGCAGAAGTTCAAAGGCAAACGCGAGCATTAGAAAACCGATGGTGATAACAAAATCAAACAAAATGCAGCAAATAGCTGAATCCAACCAGGCCTTCTTGCAGGGTACTAAGATGGTATATGAGCCACTCAATCCTTTACGATCCAAAGACGGCACAAAACTTCTCAAAGATAGTTCTTCTATTAGTTTTCGTTAGTACAGTGACAAAATTCCAGAAACCATTACAACAAGAGTGAGTGAGGTTTCCAGATAAAAGGAGGTTGAAAAGGCGATCAGATAACTAAAGAACAATTAGTCAGCTGGTGCTGACGGCATTCCTGCTGAATTCTTTAAACAAGGAGACCCAACAATGAGTGCCCAAGCCCACATCCTAATAAGTAAACTATGGATTACTGAGACCATACCTGCCGAACTTAGAGATCGATGCCTCCACAATTGCCATTTTCAAAAAGGAAGACAAGGCTCAATGTGAAAATTACAGAGGAATATCTTTACTTTGTGTTGCGGGAAAAATACTTGCCAGGATATTATCAAATCGTCTAATCCCAACTGCCGAAAAGAACCTCCCAGAGACACAGTGTGGCTTTAGACCCAACCAAGGTACAGCTGACATGATTTTCAGTGCAAGATAAATGCAAGAGAAATCCAGAGAATAGATTCGTCCTCTGTACACGGCCTTCATAGATTTAGTAAAAGCATTTGATTCGGTCAACAGAGAAGCTCTCTGGAAGATATTGGCAAAGGTTGGGTGTCCGAAAAAGTCCATCATCCAGATACTCCGTATGCTGCATGATAATATGAATGCAATCTTCCTAAGCAACGATAGACAAGGAGAGTCTTGCAAATAACTGCAGGCGTTAAACAGGGCTGTGTTATTTCACCCACGTTATAATATTCTCGAAAGTATCGACAACATGGATAATTCAACTTCAATATGCGGATGATAACGTCGTGATCGTCAATACAGAGAAAGATCTTCGGGCAATTATCATTACAGGAGAATCCGCCTAGAGGTCAACTTTAACAAGACGCAGACTCTGCACCAACCCGCACCAGGCACTAATCCCCAAGCCCAATAATATTAATGATATTCTTTGCAGAACGCAGAACGCTACCCATTAGTGATGCCGCCGAGACGAGAGACCGATTTTCTCTCGAAAAGTCACTCCGAGACGAGACGGGAGAATGCTTTCTCTCGTCGAGAATTTCTCAAGTTCTCTCGAACTCCCTCGCTCTCTCGAGCAATAAAAGTTTATTGTTATACATATTGCTTTTGAATTCTTAGAACGTGAATAATTAAAGAGTGTTTAATTTTATGTTTATACAAGAAACTGTATCCAAAATAAGTTTACGCCAGATCAAAAGCACAGCTTGGTCCAATAACTGCTATAAATCTTTAGCTGATGCTGCTTTCAAAAGATTAGGCGAGTATGCGGTAACGCTACTTCACATATTGTGCGGTAAAGTTACTTCAGATCCTAGTGTGCAGTAAAGTTGACCGAATGACGCGAGCGAAATTCTACTCGTCTACTGTCAAACGTGACAGAAAGCCAGCCAGAGATGCAATTTTATTTTCTATATTTTTTTAAACTTCTTTCGGTTGTAGATAATGATGAATGAAATTAATGGCTTTTCTGTAGAAAACTACAAGCTTGCTTCATATTATGTTCAGTAACAGATCCCGTGGTAGCTCTCTAATTCTATGTAGAAATGACTTGCATTTTATTGCTAGGGATGATATAACAAACTCTCGCCTATAAAGTCAATGTGAAGTGTCTGCTGTAAAACTTCAAACTCAAAAAATTATTTTATTGAGTATTCTATGACATGTTTATTGTTTAAATAAAATCCTTAAGATGTTGCAGTCGCACCCCTATGAAATTATAATCTGTGGTGACTTTAATATCCATTTTCACTCCTGAGATCGTTCTTATTATGATTTACTGGATTTGCTCAATTCTTTTAACTACCAAGTTGCAATTATTGAGGCAACAAGAAAAACTGAGTGTTTGGATAATATTTTAATTAGAATGACCAGGAAATATGTCACGGAAGTCTATGAGCCAGGATTCTCGGACCACAGGGCAGTTAAAATATCTGTGGAGACTGGTAATGTGAACAAAAATAACTTTAAGCCAAGTTATACTAGACCCATTACTCAAAAGGGTATGTTAGAATTTTATAAAGGCAATTCTGAAATAAAGTGGGATTTTTTAAAACATAACCAGGTAAGTCCTGGGCTTCTGTTTGATCAGCTACTGATTATTCTCTCGGCAAATACTGAAGCGAGTTTTCCATTAAAAATTGTTCAAATTAAACAGAAAAAATCATGGTTTAATGATGACTTTAAAAAAATGAGAGACCATCTTAGGCTTCTAAATGAGCTTTGCTGTAATTTTCAATCAAACTCCATCCTATTGGTGAAAAATGAATATAAAAGTAATTATAGGGTAAGGAGGGCTAAGATGGAACATAACAAAAGAGCCATTAAAAATAGTGCAAACCCAATAAAAACCTGAAAAATCTTAAGAATAAGCCAGGGCTAGATTGTTACAATTTGAATGCCAAATTACTCAAGTCTATAAGGGAAGAAATGTTTCACCCTCTCACAAACCTCATAAATGATTGCATAGCTGGGGGTACCTTTCCAGATAGTTTAAAAGTAGCTAGAGTTCTACCTGTACCAAAAAATAAAAACACAGGTGATTTAAATAATCTTAGACCAATCTCAATATCGCCAGTTATAGTAAAAGGTCTTTGAGATAGTATTGAAAATTCAAATTGTACAATGCTTTGAAACAAATAATCTGTTTCACTTTGGCCAGTTTGGATTCAGAGCAAAAAAATCTACAGTAGACGCTCTGATCTATTTAATAAATAAAATTATATAGGGCACTGAGAATGAGGATATTGTGGGTGCAGTCTTGTATGATCTCACAAAGGCATTTGATTGTGTATCCCACAGTCTCCTCATTTTCAAGTTAAAATACAGCAATTTTGATGAAAATAGTGTCCTGATAAAGTCCTATTTATAGAAAACAGAAAACAGTTTGTATCAATAAATAACAAAAACTCAGATATTGAAGAAATCACCTGCGGAGTCCCTCAGGGGTCAGTGCTCGGACACATAGTGTTTTTGATTTACATAAATAACGTCAGTGTGGATCCGGGTTCTGACACCATAGTCTTTGCGGATGACACCACAATTCTTGTTAATGATGCAGATGTTAAAAATCTAAATAAAAAAATCAATAGCGCTAAATTGTCGGCATCAAGGTGGTTTGGTAACAATGGTTTGAGTTTAAACGAAAATAAAACCAAAACCATATGCTTCAGTCACAGAAAATCCTGCCAACAACAGGAAAGTTCCCATATTATCATGGGAGCATCATGTGGACTTTCTTGCCGCAAAATTATCGAAAAACATTTTTGTCATAAGATCATTAACGGATGAGTTAACAAAAAAATTAATTTTGACAGTTACCAAAAAAATTAATTTTGACAGCTTACCATTCAATTTTTCTTTCACACTGCGGATATGGAATCCTTGCATGGAGCCGTTGCCCTCATGCACATCGAATTTTCAAATTGCAGCGGAGGGTTCTGCGTGTAATGTTCAGAATGGGTTACAGGGACAATATTGCGGAAGTGTTTGTAGCAAATAAACTATTTACCCTTCTTTCCTTATACATATATATATGTATTAAGTACGTCAGAGAAAACCTTGGCACCTATACACATAACAATGAAATCCATGATTATAACACCAGGCCGAGCTCAGATATAAACATTCGAAGATTTCGTTTGTCATAGCCCATACGGGGTGAATTACTATGGACTTCTATTTTATAATGTACTGCCTACGAATGTGCAAACATTAAATGACGAGACCTTTTTAAAAACCATGAAAAATCACTTACATAGGCATTTTACAATTTCACTGATTTTCTGCGTTCTGAAATTTCATAAAGGGATGATTAAGGCGGAAGAGTTTATTTCTATTTCTATACTGTTATTTCTGTTTCTATACTGTGATTGCTTGTGATATCTATGTAGAACATTGTGATATTCATGAAAAAGTTATTATTTCTTTATGCTCTTTGTAAATGTTCATTTTAAATTTTAAACAAGAGAATCTGATATTTAATTTTAATATTAGTATAAGTGATTTAAAAAATTAATTGTTGTAATTTTAGATATCTGTTCTTAGAAATAACTAATCAGAAACTGTATTTTTTTCCTGTTGACGTGTGCAAACAATTATGTATGGTGAAGCATGAAAATAAATTTGAATTGAATAAAATACTGTATATAATACTGTATACTGTATACATAGAGATTGCAAACCTCGCCTCACCGGTTCGGTCCGGTTTGCAAATTTCTGTCGCGTGCGGTAATAACCTAGTTACCACACTTATTATATAATATACTATTATATCACAAAAACAAAATCGTCGATTTTATTGAAGCTATTTTCCCTAAAATAGGCTTGTCCAGTTGCGTTCCAAACCATTTGTTAAAATAAAAAAGTACGTAAATGTTCACACCACTGGAAAATTTCAATATTTTTCAGAACTTTTGGGTATTATGGGTAATATTACATTTTTATACACGAGCGAGAATACATTTTTTCCATTTTCTTGACATTGGCGACGAAATTAACGTACTATGCGTCAAAACTCACGAGAGACCAGAGAAAACGAGACGAGACAAGAGAAGAGCTCTCTCGTCTCGGATTCTCGTCTCGTCTCGTCTCGCGGCATCATCACTGCCCATACCTTGGGAGTCATCTGTCAGCGAATGCAACCATTGACGCTGAAATCCAACATTGCTTGAAGTGTGCTAGCACGGCATTCGGGCGACTTCTAGAGTCCGCGTCAAGAGTAAAGAGTACGGTGTCGTCATATGCGCACAAACCCAATTTTGAAGACTAACCGAACTATCGTATCGATCGGTGCTGCTGCCGAACGCCAAGCACGTGGTTCATTGTCGTACGGCCAGCAGGCATATTTATTTAGTTTATTTTGTATCCAAGTTTTGTCTAAAAAGATACCCCGCTGCTGGTTTCAGCTCACGGCCGAGGTCACGGCAGACAGCGAGAGATAGACGAGGGAGAGAGATCCGACCCGCTTCGCACAGCTTTTTATGTCGTCACCGTAGTCTTTACTGCTGACGCGGACTCTAGAGAGTTTTAACCAATCATGACATCAGCGCTGAGACCAAACTTCGCGTCTAGAATGAAGTTGTGATGCCAACAGTTACATATGGTGCGAAGCATGATGGACCACCTACAAAAGACACATAAAAAGCTTAGAAAAATACCCCCAGGATCTAACGGATTAAATGGCAAGATCGACGAACGAACATTAGGGTTTTAGAGGAGGTCAGAACAATAATTAGCATGGAAGCCCTCATCATTAAGACCCAACTTCGCTTGACAACAAAATCAGGGAGGTCAACAAAAATGCTACAAGGGACAATGGTGGCAGAGGCTGGGTGTGCCAACACTGTGGAAGAGTGTGCGGCTCCAGACAGAATTGGTTTATATAGCCATCAGAAAACGCACAATCGACGACAATGAGAATAAATAACGCAGTCAGTCGATGAGATGCCAGCTTTGATCTTGGATATTGCCACTATTTTTGTTGATGGATATTATTATGTCAAGATCGTACTCTAAGCATTTGGTAGTAGAAGGATTCTATATCTGAATTACTATTTCACTTGCCAATGTTGCGTACCAATGTTGTCTCACAAAATAACTTTATCTGATCTAGGTAGGTATATATTTGTTGATTCTATCTAGATGGTTTTTTTTTTTGACCTTGTCAGAGTGTAAAGTTAGGGCGTATGCACTGATCATACAACTCTATACTCTTTGGTAGTTCACGACTATTCACGAGCTTGAGACGAAGAGTTATGTGCAGGAATTACTTATTCTCTTTGCTTAGGGGCTAGGGGGAAACAGTATAAATCCCGCGGTGATCAGAAAGGTAGATATTTGTAAGGTGGGTACATGATGAAAACAAGGTTAGGGAAGCCGATAGCTGGCGTCATTGGCTGTACCGTGTACGCATTCAGTAGCAATAATCAATCTACTGATTGACAGAAATGACCGACAACATATCGAAAACATCAAGCATAACTCTGATAGATGTCCATCGAGTACATTTCAAAATCATCACCATTGCTCTGTTTTGTATTTTTTGGATCTGCTCCACTTCCAAAGAAACTTGGAGCATAGAAATTCAAAATTTGAATCCAACCTTTACCCAAACTACCCTTCATATTTGGAAAAACGTTTAAAGTCACACTAGACTTTCTAAAAAAAAACTGTTCGAAAGTTATAATAGGTACTAAAAATACACTGAAAGAAGCTGAGAGAAATGTTTGAAAGATATAGTTCATACCAAATAAACTTGTTGTTGTGACATCGATGACGCCATTTTTAAAATCGATATCGCCAACCGTGAAAATATTCGGCGTCGGATTGACTTAATTGGAATTTGAATTTCCCGCTGGCCATTCAGTTGGTAACACCATGTCAAAAAATGTAACGTTGCCAAATTAAATTCTTGACATTTTGATTGCATTTTGGCAGTTTACGAGTTTTTGGTTTGTGCTGTTAATTGTGACCTTGTTTTTTGAAATCAGCTTGTAGTGCGAAGTGTACAAGATGCCGAAGCAGCTTAACAGCCGTTGCAAAGAACTAATCGCATCCTTTTTACAATATTTCGAACGAGAACGCGATAATAATGGCCCTTAATGTCCCTTAAATGCTGTTAGGAAGGTGAGTTTATAAGTCGTTGATGTCGTGTGACCAAATACGAATTTTTAATTTGAACTTTCTCTCATTTTTGGCGAGTAGCAGAGGCTTTGAACTTAAGTATGTCCACTGTCTGTGCTATTTCGAAGGCAGTAAAAAATAATGAAGATTTGGAATCGCCTTCTAAGAAACGATGCACTTCGAATAAGAGAGTCTGTGATGTTTCAAAGCTCGATAGCAGTGCTATACATAACACTATTTACGATATGTGTATAAAAAGTAAATCGTTTGAGACAAAGGTACATATAGATATCTATGAATCGCCCTTTTTTTCTTCTTGTAGAACAACATGTAACATTATCCTGTATATGGGAGCAATTGAAAGACAAGCAATTATTTGATGGCAGTAGCATGCCATTGAGTAGAATCTTAAAAGAAATAGGCTTCAAATGGAAAAAAGATGACCCAAGACGAGGGCTCATGGAACTTCCTGGGACTTTATTCTCGAAACAGGGGAGCAGCGTTCTCATGAGAACGAAGGCTCTGTCTTCGTCGTCCGTATTCATATTTCCATAACACTGACAATGACAAAGCAATCGTTCTCATGAGAACGCTGTTCCTCGGTTTCAAGAATAAAGTCTCTGATATTGCTGTTAAACGCATATCATTTTTAAGGTCTTATCTAAGACTGAAACAGGAGGCTTTGTACCGCAGTTTGTTTTCTTGAACGAGACTTGGATTTTTCAAAATGGTACTATTAACCGTGGGAAGACAACAACAAGCGAAGTGTTAAAACTACCAAAGTTGATGGTATAGGTAAATTTAAACACGAATACAGAGAGCAGTGTATTATATGTACAAAGAAATGCTTTTTCTAGATATATCATACCTACTTCATGCTGGCACTGAAAATGGATTCATTGAAGGTACATCGCTTGTATATTCATCGAAAACTCAACTTAACGACTATCATGAAGAAATTAATCAGCAAAACTTTTTATGTTGGTTCGAAAATCAGCTGTTGAAGAACTTGAGTGAACCATCTGTCATTGTTATAGACAATGCTCATATGGCATACGCTCTTCCACTTCAATAGCATACATCCTTTCACTTATCAATATTGATGCAGACTCTAGCGATTTCAGCGATTTCAGTGATCCAGAATAATTGAAAATCTTCTTGATGGATCAAATATTCATAATATTTAATAAGATATTTATAGTATTTAGAGTGGCTGTAAATAAAATAGGTACTGAGCGTTATTATTATATTTTATGTGATTATTGAAAATTGAGTTGTTATTAAATATCTATAAAACCAAGCTTTGAAGCAATGTTTATAATTTAAGTAATAAATGTTTGCATTATATTATAATACAATCCATTATTGTTTCTGAAAATATTTTGACCAAAGGAAAATATGGAAGAGACGGCAACGCTGTGCCGGCCGAGCTTGACAACCCGACTATAAGTTTATTTGGTATGAACTATAGGTAGGTACCTAATGCAAACTAAAAAAATACTTTAATAAATAGGACAATGACAGCAAACTAACACTTCGGCTTTAACTTGGTTCCAATTAGTCTACAATCTATATACACTTTAGACTTGCACGAAAAGTTGCTGGAAGCTTTGCATAAAATACATAACAAATGTCTGAATTATTAACATAAGAGCATTTGAAACTTTTTAACATGAATAAACTACTAGAAATAATGTTCGAAACCATGCAAATGAATAAAGGACACCTAATTTGTACTTAAATTTTTTTCGATAAACATTTCCTAATTATAGAAATTCGATACGTGCCTAATGTGTAGGTAATTTTTACCTTAAGCCATTATTTAAACGTAAATTAATTAGAATAAACCGTTTTTGCACGAAAAAGTAAGTTTGTTAGTGATTAAACAGCACGCAAAATATTTTATACATACAAGAAAATATTTTCAGTGGCCTGTCCTACTTTTGCTGATGAAGGGGTTGGTCGGTGTAATAAATATATTTTGCACGCAGGCTGCTATGTAAATTTTTACCTCGTATTTTTTGATAGGGTGGAAAGATAAACAATAAAGTGCTATTTTTAATATGGAGTTTAAATTTTGTATCTCAAAATGCATTCAAATAACTCGTTCATTACCAAATCCTGTTTATATTTTTGAACATTGATAAGAGATCAAAACTGGGATGACCTTTCGATTATTTCACATGAACCTCGGTCCAAAATAAACCCCACGTGTTTATTAGAACGTTATTTTTGACCTAATAATAAGAGGTTATCGCAGGTTCCATAGTTTATGTATATCGAATATCTTGTTCGAAGAACTCAATCCGAGAGTTAAATTCCAGTCAAAATCAACAAAATTCTAACATATATATAGAAATCATTAATTGCCTTGTCGAAACACGTAAAAATAATTTACAAAACATGTTTTTTAATGAGTATGGTTGGTGAAAGGCAACATTTAAGGTAGATAAAGACGACCAACGTCCCCACAAACGCCGAATATTTTACCATTCCTTATAGCAGATTACCATACAGTTTGGCTTTGTATTGAAATTGGGGCGGCCTATGACATTTTATGTCGACGCAATAACGCAATGATATTTTCTCATCATTAACATAGTTCTGCACCATTCTGGGTTCAAGTTTTCAACTTTTGTCATAAATTTTACTCTGAGCATAATTACATAGTTAGAATTAATATGTGAGAACGACAGGACAATAATAACCCATACAAACGATACAATAAAAGAAATTTTGCCTATTTTATTTTTTTTTGGTCCTATTTAAAAACCCATTAACAGATCTTTAAACTCAAAGAAAAAAGGTATTTTGAGCCAAGCTCACAGAAACATTTATTTACGGTTCTTAGGGTTTTAATAACTATTTATATCAACGAAACCCCTCTTCCTAGATTTAGAATGCAGTCTTATTTTAAAACATAATTTGATTTATTCAATGCTCTATTTAAAATCTTTCATGTCCGACCATTCAAGTAAATGGATTTATGTGATCTTGTCACAAGTATAATAAATAAACTATGCTGAAATTAATTGATGCTCGCATCCAAAGATATTGATACTTACATTGCACATAAAACATAACGGTTGAACACATTTTCGAGAATTTGGCAAGCCTATCTCAGATTTGAGCATTTTGTTTGCAACTAGTGAAGAAGTTATAGTCCAACGAAAAGTGCACAGCTGGCTTCCAGCTTTTTTTTTGGCATCTGTTTTTGAAGGGAACATATTTTAATCATATTTTTTAGGCTGTCGCTTCACTTTGAAATGTTACTACAAAAACTGAGCTGGCACATCAGAAAAGACCACTTTTGTTCCTGGACATTTGACGGCTAAACCTGGAAATGCCTGAGATGCAACTGAAACTTTAGCAGAGATAATGGAAAATGATGAAAATCATGGAGTCGATGCTTACTTTTTAATTTCGGCAAGAGAATTTCTAAATGCTCATCAGTGAATGGCCGTCAAATCGCTCTTGAACTATTTTGTTTAGGGCCACTCAAAAAATAGATGTTTTACTAGTAAACACGATTCAATCATAAATTTTGATATTAAAGTTCATGTATTCAGTTTTTTGTGATAAACAATAAATAGACAAAAATGGTATCATTATAATATAGGTAATGAGAGTTTTGCTTCTTTTAAAATGAAGTACTTAACCACTTGATGATTGAAGATAATTATAAACCACACTTTCTGCAGTTTAAGCAGGTTATTTGATCGAAATGTTCAAATATAATATTTATCTTTTTGTCACTTCTTCTGATTCCCTATGTTCAACCATTTCTGTTCATCTAGGCGACGCGTCCAAATCTGTGTCTCTGATGATTTGGAAATAAATTTTTAAAAATCGCCAGTTTTTTTGTATTTGTTAAATTTTCTAGTAGGTCATCATCGTCATCAGCATAGGCGATCACTCGATACCGAGTATGATTATTTTCTACGCCATGAGGGCCTATCATTTGCCGTTCGTCTCCCAGTTGCTGGTATCGATGCGGCACTCTACCATATTCTTCCTAAGAACATCCTCGTAACGTTTTTGTTGACCTCCCTAATTTCGATTACCCTCTTTCAATTAACTTTAGAGAATCTATCGTAGAAGACGTGTTTCGGACACGCAGGCGAGGTGACCTGTCCAGCGAACTTGGTGCTTAATGGTATTTCAACTGCATTGTAGATGCGAAGTTTGGTCTCAGTGCTGATGAAGAATTTCTCTAGACGTCGCCGTAACGCCGCGTCGGAACACTTCAAGCGATTTTGGATTTCAGCGTCAATGGTTGCATTCGCTCATTCGCTGACAGATGGCTACCAAGGTATTGGTAGTGTTCTACGTTCTGCAAAGAATGGTCATTTATAGTTATATTTGTGGCTTGGAGATTGGTGCCCGCTGCGGGTTGGTGGAGAATCGGCGTCTTGTTAACGTTGACTTCTGATTCTTCTGTATCTCTGGTTGTATTGGCCATCACGACGTTATCATCCGCATATTGACGTTTAATTATCGAAGTCGTCGATACTTTCGTCTTGGCTCGTGATCTGTATAGGTTAAATAGGCCGCCATCAAGTCTCTACAGGGCAGTGGCGTAGCTAGGCGTCGGCGACGTCGGCGACTGCCGACGGCCTCGCGCCCCAAAGAGCCTCGCAAAAAATAGATTACCGAACCTAAAAATTGGTACTTTTCGATTTTTCAAAATAAAACGTAGAGAACAAATAAACTTAATCCAATACGAAACTTAACTAAATATCATAGAATTCACATTCACATTATTAATTCTACTGCAAAATAACCTAGAACTCTCAAATCATATGGTTTTAATTTTTTGATAGATTGTCGGAAGGATTTGTTAGCGAAAAATTGAAAAATATTATTATTTTTGACTAAATATTGTTATTTCGTACGTAGTATTCTGTAGTATTAGCATTCTTCCAAGTTCCAAGGCTTTAGATTAAGTGCCTTAGAATCTTGCATTGGTCTCCAAAGCTATGGTCTTGAGAGTCTTTATCCTCAAGACATTTCGAAACCTTCAGGATTTTCAGAATCTTCAGCCTGCAATGGCCCTAGAATAATTGATCAAGACGCCGACATCTTTTGCATCTTCTGATTTTAGCTCAGTAAAGCCCTTATTTCAAAATAATTTGAAAAATGAGTCTTCAGAGACTTCAAAATCCCCAGAGTTTTCAGTCATGAGCCTCAAAATCTTTAAGGTGTTAAAAGTATAAGGATTCTTCCTAGTTTCAAGGCTTTAAATCAAGTGCATTAGAATCTTGCATTGGTCTCCAAAGCAATGGTCTTTAAAGTCTTCTTAGCTCTTAGCTCAGTAAAGTTCTTATTTCAAAATATTTGAAAATAAAAATAGTCTTCAGAGACTTCAAAATCCCAAGTTAAGACTTTTCAAGATCTCTAAATTTTTCAAAGTATAAGGATTCTTCCAAGTTCCAAGGTTTTAGATCAAGTGCCTTGGAATCTTGTCTTGGTCTCCAAAGCTGTGGTATTTAGAGTTTTTATCCCCGAGACATTTTGAAACCTTCAGGATCTTCAGAATCCATAGTCTGCAATGGCTCTAGAATAATTGATCAAGACGCCAATATCTTTTGCATCTTCTGATCTTAGCTCAGTAAAGTCCTTCTTCCAAAATATTTAATAAAGGAGTATTCAGAATCTTCAAAATCACCAGAGTTTTCAGTCATGAGCCTCAAGACTCTTCAAGATCTCTAAGGTGATCGAAGTATATAAGGACTCTTTCAAGTTCCAAGGCTTTAGATCAAGTGCCTTAGAATCCGGCATTGGTCTCCAAAGCTATGGTCTTTAGAGTCTTTATCCCCAAGACATTTCGAAACCTTCAGGATTTTCAGAATCTTTAGTCTGCAATGGCCCTAGAATAATTGATCAAGACGCCGACATCTTTTGAATCTTCTGATCTCAGCTTAGTAAAGTCCTTATTTCAAAATATTTAAAAAAATTAGTCTTCGGAGACTTCAAAATCCCCAGAGTTTTTAGTCATGAGCCTCAAGACTTTTCAAGATCTCTAAGTTGTTCAAAGTATTAGGATTTAGATCAAGTGCCTTAGAATCTTGCATTGGTCTCCAAAGCTGGTCTTTAGAGTCTTTATCCTCAAGATCTTTCGAAACCTTCATAATCTTTTATCTGCAATGGCTCTAGAATAATACCGTTAATATACCGAAAAAAGAGGCGCGACACTCAAATGCTTCCACTGAATCTATGAAGGCCTTATATAGAGGGCCATTTTATTTTCTTGCACTGAAAATCATGTCAGCTTACCTCGGTTGGGTCTAAAACCACACTGTGTCTCTGGGAGGTTCTCTTCGGCAGTTGGGATTAGACAATTTTGCAATGTAGAGAAAAATCGTTGTTGTAGTGGATTTTAGAGAAGAACTATCTGGAAATTCGGAAAGTAGACAAAATTCACGACAAAAAAGATCATAATATGATAATCAAAATATTTCGGATGAAATTCCACATTCATCTTTTGACAGATGATTACTACCGACCCTCTCAACATTGTGT
This sequence comes from Ceutorhynchus assimilis, assembly GCA_917834065.1. Lineage (NCBI taxonomy): Eukaryota > Metazoa > Arthropoda > Insecta > Coleoptera > Curculionidae > Ceutorhynchus > Ceutorhynchus assimilis. The sequence continues at coordinate 100,635,142 of OU892277.1, forward strand.
CTCATTGGTTTCAAAATCGGCACGGGTTTAGGGGTTGAAAATATGAAAAAAATTAGCTTCAAATTGGGGTTTTATTTTCTTTCCCAAGATTTTAGATAGGGTTCCGCATTCATCTTTTGACAGATGGTATGGGTTTAAGGGTTGAAAATCTGAAGAACAAAAAATTCACAGATTTCGCAATCCTTGCAACCATCGGAGACACTGGAAATGATAACACCATCAAATGGAACCTATTCAACACATAATAAATGTATATTATCTACGTCAGTGAGGTCAACTTCCACACGCATATCTTAAATATCCTGTTAACTCATTTGTATCGTAAATATCTATTATTTTATTGTAATCCCCATCCAATAGAACAAACGTTAAAGGCCTTGATTTTTGTCCCATTATCCCATAATCCCCATATAATTTTTTTTTCAATTTTGACCCCCCAGATAACGATATAACTCTTACCGCGCAATGCTATTTGCCGGCAAGGCGCAATGCTATTTGCCGGCAAGGCGCAATAAGCACTGCGCCCACTGCGACACGCATCGCCTTGTACTTCAAATTTCACCGCACGCCCCTGGCGACACCGCCGTCTTTTGACCGTGAACGAAACTTGGGAACGATAAACATTTCCAATGTTAAAATCAGCTTCAAATTGGGTTTTTATTTTCTTCCTCAAGATTTTGAATGGGGTTTCACATTCATCTTTTGACAGATGATTACTACCGTCCTTCTCAACATTGTGGCTTATTGGTTTCAAGATCGATACGGATTTAGGGGTGGAAAATATGTAAAAATTAGCTTCAAATTGGGTTTTTATTTTCTTTCTCAAGATTTTGGATGGCAGGTATGGTCTCAGTAATCCATATTTTACTTATTAGGATGTAGGCTTGGGCACTTAGTGTGGGCCTCCTTGTTTAAAAAATTCAGCAGGAATGCCGTCAGTACCAGCTGACTTATTTTTCTTTAGTTGTCTGATTGCCTTTTCAACCTCCTCCATTCTAGGAACCTCGCTCAGTTCTTGTTTTATTGGTTTCTGTGGAATTTCGTTAAAGATATGATCAATTTGTGATTCTGTGTTAATTAGTTACAAGGAGAATTAATGGCAGCATTGTCTTTAAGCAGTCTTTTGCCATCTTTGTTCGTAAGGGATTGAGTCCTTGAGTGGTTGGTCCGTATACCATCTTAGTAGCCTGGACCTAGTGCTGTTGGATTCAGCTAGTTGCTGCATTCCGTTAGATTTTATTATCCACCATTGGTTCTTTATTCCTTGCGTTTGCCTATGAATTTCTGGTTTTGCTTATTGGTATTGCCTGCTTTTTACAGTCGCTTTTCCATGCATTGTGCGCTATTCTTTTGAAAGTGGTAGAGAGAGGTCGTGTTCAAGGTGTTTTCCGTTTAAATTGAAAATTATGTAGTGGTTCCAATGATGAACATATTCGTGTTGGGTGTCAGATGGAAGGAAGCTAAGTACTTTCGGCTTTCAATTCAATATAATTCATAAAAAAACAAAAAGTTATTATTTTTTTTAGAACCAGGAATCATGTAGAATATGGCACGATTTTGTTACATATGCGACCTATGTTTCGTATTTAGGGAACCGGCAAGGGGTGGCAACCAACTGTTTGGTTCGGCATGCGATCGTTGCAAGTCTGTAACATGTCGAAACTGACGAGATTGGACCGCTACTGAGGTGCGATTTCTGGCACTGCAAACTTGAAAAAACTAGAAAAACAGGAAACTTAGCGAATTATTATTGGTAATGGAGGAAAGAGCAGAGGAAATTACCAGCAATATGCAACAGAAAATTGAACGACTCACCAGCGAAGTTCAAGAAAAGGAAGATCGAATAGTGAACTTAAGAAGACAAACTGTTGACTTCCAAGATGAAGTCTTCCTGACGGAAAAAGATATGGAGCAGAAGATCAGCAAACAGGGAGGTGCGATTGCATCAATGGAACGTACTATCTGCAAATTGACTACTGAAAGCAGTGGCGTATCCAGGGGGGGCAAAGGGGGTAATTGCCTCCCCCCTAGAGCAACAACCTTTTATTTTTTCGCGCACGGAAACTCTTTACGCATTCATTTTTGTTTCGCATAATTACCGTATTTATACACAAGATAGGCATTCAGGCAAAAACAGGTGTAAGGTCAGGTGACCATTAGCGTGGAAGCCACTAATTCACATTCATTTGGAGTATCAGATCATAAAAGTTGGACAGTAAGTTATACTCCTCCATTATATACTTCTCAAGTTAATGGTGTTGCGGAAAAAATTAATCAAACACCAATGGACAAAGCAAAATCCATGATAATGCAAGCAAAAATGGATGGGATATTTTGGGAAGATGCTGTACTTGTTGCTATGTAAAACTAATTTAAAAAATCACATGAAAAAATATCATGCCAGGTAAGTTAAGTCTCAAAATTTGGCAGGAAAAACAAATTTTAAGTAAACCTCGCTAGCACAACCACTGTTGCAGATAAAATCAAGCTGAACCTAATCACTGAAAAAAAAAATAATTGAAAGCACAACACGAACACATTGAACTAAAAGAGAAAATTACCAGTTTTGAGCATCTGGAAACATTAAAGAAGATAAGGTACAGCTCCTCTGGATGCTATGCAAATCTTCATACACTCACAGAAAAAGTGTTGCTCCTAACACTTTATGCGCAAAGTATCTTTCCCGCACTGAAAACTTTATCCGAACTCCGCTTTGCGTACGTCGTTCGTCTAACTGCTTTTTCGTGCGGGAAAGTATCATTTTGCGCACTTGTTAGGAAAATTACTATTTTTATGTAGGTATGTATTAAACACCTTTGAATTTAACTTTAGTTTGGTTGTGTGTTTTGTGTTATATGGTACTTGTTTCTTGAAAGTCGATTTCAATTATCAACCTCTTATCGTTTCAATAAGCAGCCCAAACATTTTTTCCGTGGCGGCTCGCAGGCTAATAATACGGAACCATGGTACTGCCTTACTTTTCGGTAAAAATATATTTTTTGTCCTATAAAAGTATTAGAAGCGGGCGAATATGCCATCAAGATGTGTGATTTTAACAACTTTTGGGCGTGGCACCTCAAAAAATTTCCTCCGGCGGGCATCTGGTCTGCCCCCCCCCAGAGCCACAGGCTGGATACGCCACTAACTGAAAGCTGTCATCTGAGAATTGGAGCATGATGAAAATGCAGAAAAAGGTAGAGTAGCTGAAATGAATGCAGTTCACTTGCCATACACAGCCAAACTATTAAAGGCTACCAAAAAGATCTTAAAGTCAGAGATGAGAACATAGAAAGATTGAACTCTGAGTTAAAAGTTAAAAATAAAGAAATTAAGATGCTACAACTGAACTATAGGTAATGAAATTTATCAAATAAATCAGAAAATGGGTGTGGCTGTTGCTAAGCTGGAAAGTAAAGTTCAGGAGGGCAAACGCAGTTTACACACATATTCTTCATGTCTCGCAAGTGAGAATGGAGAATTTTCGGTGACGAAGGAGTAGTTGGCAGCTAAAATGGAGGATATCATCCAATTGAACTATGAGATTGAAAGAATGGATCAAATTAACTGTCACCTGATCCATGATCTTGAAAACCTTATTGGCTGGTGATCAGTCTGCCAAAGATTTCACACGATTATACACGTGTCTTCGGTACATCTGTAGATAATGACGTTTATGATCTAACTGGTTACAATACTCCCTCGCGCAAGATATGTGAAGGTATTTTCAATCAAACACGTAATTTTAATAGATCAGATCATATTGTGGTGTTCTTGAATGTCAATTATAAATTTTGTATTTCTGGTTTGAAGGAACTGTTATCACTTGGAAAAAGCACATATTTAATTATAGTTGTTTTTTGCAATTTCAATTTGCATTATGACCGACTAAATTATTTTAGGATTCAGAGATGTATTTACGATCTTTTACAAACTAGGAATTATGGTTCAACTAGATTAATTGAAAATGTCAAAATTGGACTTTCATACAGACGAAAAGATCTTTAAGTAAACTTATATTAAACTATCTCAGTGTTACCGCAATTATCATCGGCAATGAGACACCAGGTGTGTCCAATTTGGAGGGTGGGCATATCACCCCCAAAATTGATTTCAGTAAATGAATATGATTATTTATTGGCCGAAGGCTCTTTTGAATTTCCAATGATCTCGAGTACTAAGAAAGATATTTATATTTTATGTATTTACCGCCCGTTGAACGTTTTTTGCAGTTTAGATATAATTTTGTCGCAATTATCTTCCTCCTCCAAAGTAATCTTGGCGAGTGACTTTTATATCAATTTTGAAGACAAATGGTCTATGATTACTGTATCGCTAAATAATAAACATCTCAGTTATGACCTGGTTATGCATGTGGACACTCCAACACGTATAACCGAGAACTCGGCCACCACTATTGACTAATTGTGTTCAAATTTTGACTGTTCAAAATGTTGTGTCATCGATGCCGGTTTGTCGGACCACGAGGCAGTGAGTTGCAGCTTTGGTAATGTTTTTGGGGGGGCTGAAGGTAGGCGGAAGCGGCGGCATGGCAGAATATTTGACAGGGCGAACTTCAACAGGTTTCGTCAACTCAGTTCGTATGTGAATTGGTGGGGGATCAGTCACTCCCCTGAGCCGTTAACCAGGTTTTATTCAGTAATTTTGTTCAACAGAGCTTTTCCAGAACGATGGATTATTACTGGGAACAGAAAGCACAAGCCATGGCTGACGAGGGGATTGAGGGTGCCTTCGCATAACCATCGTTCGTTGAGTAGCCTGAGAAAGTTTGCGGGTGATAATCCGTTTTTCATCGAATACTGTAATAAATACCGCAACATATATAGTAAGCTGATTAAGAGTTCTAAGGATCTATTTTACTCGAACAGGCTGAATAATGCCCACAACAAGCAAAAAGAAAGTTGGTCTATCATTCACGAGTTGTGTAATCGAAAAAAAAATGTAGTGGTCACAGGGAGATTAAGAGAGGCTCGGACCAATTGAATGAGTACTATTATAGAATGGCGGCTAATTTGACTGAGAATCTACCAACGGACACCGACCCAGTCACTTTTTTGACATATTTATCGGTCCAGGGTCCGTTTGATTTCTTTCCTTGTATGATACATGAAATTACAGACGCTCTTCGAGATATTAAAAACAAAAAAGGCAGTGGTGGGGATGCCCTTTCTGCTGAGGTCTCATTGGCACTACCTAATGCGGCTTTTGAGGTACTTTCTTTGGCGATTGATGATTCATGGTCGCGGGGAGTTTTTCCAAAATGCCTGAAGAAATAACTTGTGGTTTCGTTGGACAAGGAAGGAGATCTAAATGACCTTTCAAACTTTCGCCCTATTGGCTTACTGTCCACATTGTCAAAGTTTATAGAAAAGATAGTGAAAGGGCGAATGTCACACTTCACACCTCCATGCGTTTTGCACTCGAACGCTTGAAACCGAAGGGGTCAAACTGTAACCGGGGTACTTCGGAGTAACTCGGGAGCGCTCAAAGGGTGGCATTTGAAAGCAGCTGAGGCTTCTCTGGGTACCCATGATGCAATTTGCAATGTTCTTGACTGTCTCTACTCGAGTATTAACCGAAGTGAGGTGGTGGCGGCAGTGTTCTGGGATCTCTCTAAAGGATTTGACTGCGTGGACCATGGAATACTGCTGGCAAAACTTGAGAGATATGGGTTTAGGTGCAATGTTCTTGCTTGGTTTAACTCCTTTTTGGAGGGGCGCGTTCAGTCAATGGTGGCTTCAGGGGTTAAGTCAACACCAGGTGCAGTGAACTATGGTGTTCTTCAGGGATCTGTGTTGGGAACGCTTCTCTTCTTGATCTATGGGAACGAGGAACGATCTGGTGCAGATTATATTCTCTGGACATTTTAGCATTTTTGCCGACGACACTTCTGGTCTAGCTTGAAAAAAGATATGTCTGGGGATCTGCAGGCGATTAAGAATTGGTTTGATGCTAATAGCCTTTATGTGGAAAACCAGCATAGTGGGATTCAAGCGTGAGATTTATGGAGTTGAGATGGTCGGTGAGCCACTGCGGCAAAAAGTCTCGAGTTAATTTTTGAGTGCTACCATTGATAACGGTCTTCAGTTTGAGGAACACATTTTGGGGCTTTGTCGGAAATTGTCGTCGGCGTGCTTTGCAATAAGAACAGTGCGTTGCGAGCTTGGTTCAGCCATGGCCAGAAGAGTGTACTTTGCTCTATTTGAGTTTCATATGAGATATGGAATTCTTTTTTGGGGTGACTGCCTGTACGTCTCCCTATTCCGACAAGTGCACTGACCCAGCGGTCTTTAATGTATGCGGGAAAAAAGATATTCAACCCTTTGCCTCGCAAAGTCAGATGCTTGATATCCCCAAAATCATTCAGAGTGTGTCTTAGGAATCTTCTGATTAACAAGGTCTTTCACAGCCTGGATGAATTTTATGCTGATAAATTGGTGTATATAACTATAACTATACCTACTTGAAAAAATATACGCTCTCTTCGACTGCGGCTCGTTTTCTGCCAATGTAGGTACGTCGTTTTATATAATTTATTTTTGTACTCATTTTTTTTATCTAACTTTTTTTTTCCTGTCTGTTTTTATATACTTACCTACCTATTAGCATAGATTGTCTGTAAAGTTTATATTTTGTATTTTGTTTTTGCTTTGACTTTTTATTTCTCTGTTTTATTTATTTATTTATTTATTTATTTACCTCACAGTTCCGCTTTTTTTGAATTAGTCTGCTACGATTTGTATTTCAAGTAAGTAATGTTTTAGTTTTTAAACTCTCATTTTAGTATGGCTATAAGGTCTTGAATTTCAGTGTCGTTCTCATCTAATGAGAAGCTGTGTAATGAGTCTTGACGTTTCTTCCGAGGCAGATGTTATTGCGGTCTTCAATATTTTCCAGTACTTCTCAATGCTTTCCGGGTACTCCAACAGAAGTTCCTGTCTTAGAGAGGCTTGGAAGTTTGTCCTGATATGATCGTCTTGAAGGCGTTCTATGTTAAATTTGCGTTTGAACTGCTTTTTTTGACATCAACGTAAGTTGATTCGGGCTGGTATCAGAGTAGGTACTTGTTAGAGCTCTAAGAAGTCTAGTAGGTATATTTACATCAACAGAACTATTATAATCATTTGTTGATCGATTTTTGTTAATTACCGATAAAAGTTTCAAATTTGTCAATATATTTCTATACCTGCAATATTGTATCAGGATATTGGAGCCCTCGAAGTGATTCTCTGCTTGTTCCGGCTTAAGCTTTCATATTGTTTGCCATTCTTTTAGCTTCAAGTTTTTTAGGACCTCCCTGATGGCGGCGATAAAATAGAAACATATATACCTATCAAAAAGAAAAAACCTTCTGTTCTGAATATATCCGTTTTTCTGTGTTTTTGGCTACTTATGTATCGAAAAGTAACAATTTCCATTTTTGACTTTGATTTTCTATAAATTTCAAAACAAAACGTGAAATCTGATAAATGTAACCTCGTGATACCAACTCTTGAATTATTTATCAATTATTTATAAATGAAACGGGAAATATTGATATTATTATTATATTACATCGAGGCGCCAACTTATGGCATCGTTCAGAAAAAATTAATTTTTTTCTATTGACTATTACTTGTTTATTTTTCCTCTCTTGCACTTCATCAAAAAGTTGATAAGTATGCAAAATGTCTAGAATGGAGAATAATAACATTCAAACGCCGCCAAGTTCCCAACTCAAACCAAGATGTTTATAAATAAGGTTTCTGCCTTATTCGCAAAAATAGATTCACTCGACACTCAGCATTAATGAGAATCGTGCAAAATTCCTCAATACAGCTTCATCGACAGTTTTTATTTATATTGAATCTATTTGCAAAGTGATATAATAATTATGTTTATTATTTCAGACATTCCGGTGTATAGTAAATTAAGTCTTCAATTCCAAGAAATTATTGCACGTAACGTGATTAGTTCGATGAAATAACTTCACGGTACTCCTATCGCTTTTTATGAAAGGAAGCATTATCAAACCTATATTCAACATCTATTATTTGAAATAACAATAATTAAAATCAAAACCACCTACCTTTCTTATTTAGGAATGTGAACTTTAATAATTGTATAATTTGTGTTTTTGCTTTTTTTAGAAGTCAAATCGTTGGTAGATAATATGGCAATCCTGGTAGTGGGAGAGATTTGTTTGTCCTCAAAAACATGTACAAAATTCTAGAGTACCTATCTAGTAAATAGCTCGATGGCAGAAAAGCAACGCAGTCTTCATCCGCCAATGACATTTACTTTAATTGAAGCCATCATGTTTCGAAAATATACAAGTAGCATCCTCAGGGCAAATGTAGAAAGAAGAAGAAAAAGCCACACAGCCGAGAAGAATTGGATTCTGATCCATCTGCTCGATATTGTGGCCTTTTCCGAGAGGTTCTTCCTGAAGTCTAAAAGAGCATTTAGATATGGAATCCACAGCTTGCTTTAGTAAACAGTGCTATAATGAGGGAAAATGTTTAAAAAAAAAACCTAAGAAGCTCCTTTTCAGAGAAACACTGACAAAAGTCATAAAATGCAAAGAGGATTAATTTTACATACCAAAGGTGTGGTATTTTGATTTGCTATTATTTTCAACTGACCTGACAGCACTTACCTCAACAAAGTAAAGATATCTAAACTTTTTACCTACTATTTAAATAGTTTCTATAAATTTTTTATTTTTTATTTTTTTTCAAAAACCTTGAAAGTTTCCTCAGCCATTCTTGAATAGCGATAAACGTGTCAATGAACGGTACTTGTATAGCCTTAAAACTCAGTTCCAGTCATTCGCTACACCTCATCAACATGTCGTCGAAACAAATGTCGAAGTATGTGCCCGACTGGCGCCTCTGAGTCATTTTGTCGTTTATCGTCTCATAGTACAGCCACGGTAATCTGACCTTCTCTCGCATCCCCAGGGTCAGTTACGACAAATGCAACACTAATTTAAAATTTAGCATATTTTAACTAAACAATTAACAAATCGGTCGGATCGAAAATTTGAAAATAAAAGCGTTTTCCGATCTTTATTGTACGCATGTAACGTTTATTGCTTGAGTGACGAGTGAACCAATAAAAAATCGACTCGACTTTAGTTGAAACGACTTTTCCCATTTGATTCAAATTTTCATATTAGAACAAGTCTTGACAGACTCATGGCTGCATGCATGACTTTTTGGATTCTGAAGATGTAGCAACAGGTCTAAAAAATTATTGCTACTTATGTAGGTTAAGTTTTTTTCGTAAATATTTCCATACAATAATCAACTGGTGTTAAATCAGGAAATCTTGCCGTCTATTCTATTGGAATACTTATATAGACCGACTATATGTTTATAGTATACCGTGTGTCCTCATTTACATCCTCGCCATTAGGATCTTAGTTATTATAAGAGAAAGAGAGTCAATTGAATTAGGAAAATTTTGGAGAATTTTTTGCTGATTTAGAATCTGTTTTTGACTTTTATTAAATATTATTTGTTTTAAAAATAATTAAAAATAACTTAATATCGTTCGAACTTAATTATTGTTCATATCTCAAAAACTATTGATTTGACATCTGTCGTCGACATTATCAAGATACATTTGTAAGGGGATATTATTGATAATTTTTAAAATCATCGATATTCTCGCAGCAGAATCAAACTGGAGAACTTAGAAGAAATTAAATTTTACCGCTGCGGAAGAAGGGGACAATTCAAGCGTGATTGTAGAATATGATTGAGATCTCGCTTTCCTTTTAATGACTTGCAATGGGTAATTGGAACAAGAGCTCCGAATGTTACCACTGCGGAAGAAGAGGACATCTCAAAAGTCACTGTAAATTACAACTGAGATCTCGCTCTCCTTCTGATGACTGTCAAACTTCGATTGAGAGCTTGCAACGCCGAGCATGTCTAGATTAAGACAAGAACTGCCTCAGAATTGATCAGCTAGAACGAGTTCCTGTTAGAAGCTTTCGATTGGATACGGATGAAAAACGGTGACCTGAACAGCTGGGAAGTGATCAACTGGAGAAGAGTGACCTTGCCGGGGATGTAGAAAAGAAAAATTTGGCAACCGAAGAAAGAAGAATCTTTGCCCATTACGACTAATGCTGATCCAGAAAGTCAAAGTTATCCTTCAAAAGGCCGCTCTGCAGATTTCCATGAAGAGGAGCGCTACGAGTGCAGCGACTGTTCACGAAAGCGCAGGAAAGGCAGTTGGCAGCATTGAAATCAACCAGCCATTCGTCTAGTATCCATGACGTCAATCCAAGGTAAGAAGAGCCACGCATTGCTTGGAAGATGGGAAGTCAGGAAGGCCGAGCGGTCTAAGGCACTACGTTCAGGTCGCAAAACACTCAGACAGGCATAGAGATGTTAGGCAAAAGAAGAGATTAAATCATTATGGATTTGAGTGGAGATATAGACGTAGATGAGGTGGTGCGTGTTGGTGGAGTCAGATCGGGATGATCTGATTTGAGAGGAAGGCAGTGATACGAAATTGTCTCAAGAGCCCAGCCGATTTCTGAGAATGCAAATGCCTGCGCGACGCGTAAAAAAATCGGAGAATTCTATTCGAGCAGGGAGCCGAGTTTTTCTAGATAAATCCCGAATACAATCTGATTTAAGAAGGAGGCAGTGATACGAAATTCCGGCCCAATTCTGAGAATACAATCTGTCTAATTAAATCCCGAGTACACTGTCTGCTATAAATAGCGCGTAGTAGTACTAAGTGAAAGTCAGTTTTATTTCTACAGTTTGTTGTGTACGTTTAAAGAAGTGATAAGTGAATTTCATAAGGTCAATTAGTGAAAAAAGTTGTTACTGCTTCTGTAAGGGAGTTTTAGTGAACCCGGAATCCGTGACAGGTTGATCCTAGCTGGTATTGGGACACGAGCCAACGACGCCATAGCTTTAATTCGAAACATTAACAGTGTACCTACATACTTGGTAAAATTGGGTGATACTCAAAAAATAAATGATACTACTGCCGGCAAAGGAGTTAACAAGTTAACCTAGGTTACCAAATATTTATTTTGCTCTACGACGGGAATTATATTGAAATAGTACTTTACCCTTGGAGTTGGCAACATTTACGTCATGCGTTATTAATGTAGCATGGCGAGTCAGTTGGGTACTGACTAGAAAATATTAAGTAAAGGAACCTGAAGAAAATCTATACTGATGCATTATCTCGTCTATGGTTTAGTGTTAAGTACTCTATATGATCACGTAAAGACTTAATATGTTTTAAATTTTGACATCCAGACTAAATGAAATACTGATACATGTTCCGTAACGGTTAATAATTTTATCGGATAACTTCACTGGATTTATTCTAATGATATATAGCAAGTAAATTATGTAATATAGACAGTGAATTTTTTTAAAGATTCCTACCTTCATAAATGCTTGGGTTCATGTTCCAATACGTCAACATAGAGGAAATTTTAAAAAATACTGAAGAATATTCACAAAATGGATGGAAATGATAACCAAAGAAAAAACATGTTAAGCATAAATAAATTCGAAATCAAGGATAATACACAGACTAATAAAAACAACTTAGAAGAGTGGAATGTACAGTCGTGAGCATTGAAAGTGGGACACTCGACTGACAGGTCTTGTCATTTTTCGCTATTTTGGGTAAATCAGTCTTTTCTCTACAATGGATTTTTTGTCGAATATGACAATCTTTGTCAATGCCGAAGGTATAGCTGGTGAGCTCGTTTTACAATAGGAAAAATCGGGTGTCCCACTTTCAATGCTCACGATTGTACATACTTTGATGGGCCATCTAGCCAAGACCTCGATGATGGGCTTATCAGAATTCATGTGTATGACATAGGGTAAAGGGTGCGGTATAATTTCTGCCCTAGCCAGCAGCAGGTGTTGTCTCTTTCCATCATATATGGAGCATGTATTAGCACCACAGGATATTCCACCTCCGTTTCAAAATCCATTTGCGTGTTTAGTTGAACTCGTGCGTTTGTTGAGAGGTACCATCCAGTGGCGTAACTAAGGGCCCGCAGGGCCCGCAGTTGCGGGGGGGCCCCGTGACTTAGAGGCCCCGCAGGGCCCCAGACCAGGCGACAAAAAAGTACTAAACTGGCGACAAGAATATTACTAAACTATAAGAAAATACTTAAACCTAACCTATGAACCTCATAATACATAAAAACCATTACCATTGAAAAAGTATGTCTAACCAATGTAAGAGATCTCAGAGAGAAATGTTTAGACATACCTACTCACACATGCAAAATCAACTGTGGCCGTTTCAAGTGACATATTACTATTGCTATATCTCTGAAACGGTAAGAGTTACGCAGTCGGTTAAATTTTAAAATAAAGAAAAGTGGCAGATTTTTGTATCCATTGGAGGTAAGTTCACAGGGTTGCCAATTTTTTGTTCGTTTCCAAGATATAAAGGGAAATGTAAACCCAACTAAAAGCCCTGTGAAGATAACAATGACACCATTTTGTAGAGAAGAAAGAATCTTGAATCTTTTGTATGAACACTTTTTGATAGATTTTGAAATATTCATTAAATAAGTTTCAATTTTTTTTACATTTTCCCTTATATCTCGGAAACGAACAAAAACTTGGCAACCCTGTGTACTTACCTTCAATGGATACTAAAATCTGCCACTTTTATGGCTATTTCCACCAACTATTTTAGGGAAGCCCTAACGGTAGGTATGCCTTAAACTGACATTTCTCCATGTAAAAATGTCATTTTAGGGAATACTTATCGTTAGGGCTCCCCTAAAATAGTTGGTGGAAACGGCCATTGCCTAATTTAATCTACTTCGTCCATCTTACCGGTTCGGAGATAACAATAGTGGTATCACTTAAAATGGACACCCTATATAAAGCAAAATAAGAAAGAAAAAAAAATACATAAAAGATGGGCCCTGGGAAAATCCCTGCGGGGGGCCCCGGATTTGAAGTTACGCCACTGGTACCATCCTTATTTTTATAGTGATGCTGGGGTTGATAGACAGGTGGCGTTCCTGACAACGTCCTTAGACCAGACGAATGGGCGCTCTTCATATTGTTGCTCAGGACTTCCCTGGATTTTCCATTATTTAAGTATCCACAGGTGGTCTGCATATGCATTTCGGATAGAATCCCTAAGAGTTAAGCAGCGATAGGACGCCTCCCTACCTCTAGTTCCAGGGTCTTTTGGGAGCATGTTTAGATTCCATAACAACGGCAGCTGGCACCCTTTACTAATGTCGAACTGATTTTTTAGGTAGATTGTAGAACGCGTACTCCTTGTATACCGCTAATTCCAGGACCGAGTCAATCGATTTATCCAAGGTATATGTGGGTTGGGATGTAGTGGTCTCTTCAATAGCGTTCACACAGCCTCTCCAATGTTTTCAGCACAAAGCATGAAGCTGATCGGACAATACGCTTCTGGGACGGTGAAGTCCATCCTTACTAATTCAGGAATGAAGAATACTCTTAGTTCTCTAAGGGTGGGTATTATAAAATTATTTAGACAGTTAACTTAAAGGTTAACTTCTGGAATCACGTTATTTCCCATAAGTTAACTTTTTGCTATCTAGTGAAAAAGTTTTTTCCGGGCTATAATGCCGTAGTCCATTAGTATTTCTACCTAACGTCTCGTCTACTGCTGCCGTAGACATCTTCAGAGGCGGTGTGGTAGAGGATGAAGTGTTCTCTCCCGTGTTTCTCCGATGACTAAATTCGACGTTGTTGGGCCTGCGTTATTTATATCCAGGGTTGTGGGCGTGGCTTGTATTGGGCTATTTTCCTTGTCTCGTTCTCGGAAAGGAAGGATCTTTGGTTTTCGGAGAACTGGCAACCAGCTTTTGTTGACGTTCATACCCTCTTCTTTTCTGTTGAAGTTGTTGTGGTGTTTCTGTATCTCTATGGCTTCTCTGTGGAGTCTGGTGTAAAAATGTTTGTTTCTATCCAATGCTTGAGTCTGGTCGAAACGAATGACATTGTTTGTTTGTTTGAGCACGTGTTCGGCGATTGCTGATCTGTCTATTTGTCCCTGCTGACAGTTTCTTTTGTGCTCTTTGACTCTGGTGTTGATAGAGCGTTTGGTTGTTCCTACATAGACAGATCCACAAGAGCAGGGAATTCTATAGACGCCAGCCGTTTCAAAAGGTGCCCTAGGATCCTTGGCTGATCTTAGACTTTGCTGAATTGTTCTTGTGGGCTTGTAGATAAGCTTAACGTTGTGTCTTTCTAGCGTTCGTCCTATGCGATCTGTGACATTTTTGTTATTCGTGCGCCGTTGCTTCGGTCTTATGGCTCTATTTATCTCCTGCTTGATGTACCCATTTCCTTCAAGTGCTGATTTTAGGTGTTGCATCTCGTCCTGAAGGTGTCAGGGTTCACAAATCCGGGTTGCCCTGTCAGATAGAGTTTTAATGACTCCTCTCTTTTGCCTATGATGGTGATTGGATTCCTTGTTGAGGTATCTGTCCGTATGCGTCGGCTTCCTATATACTCTGTGTCACAGTTTACCTGAGGGTAATCTTTCTAAGAGGACGTCGAGGAATGCAATTTTGTTGTCCTTCTCGACTTCCATCGTAAACTGTATCCTGGGTTCTATTGAGTTTGGATGATTGAGGAAGTTTTCGAGCTCTACCTCTCCATGGCCCCAAACAACAAATGTGTCATCTACATAGCGAAACTAACAAGTAGGTTTCTTTGTGGCGGTTCGCAGTGCCATTTGTTCGAAGTGTTCCATGTAGAAGTTTGCGATAACCGGGCTGAGTGGACTTCCCATTGCGACTCCATCTGTCTACTCAAAGAATTCATTTTGCCATTGGAAGTACATAGTCGTCAGACAGTGGTGAAATAAGTTATTGATTTCCTCCGGAAAAACATCTGTCAGATACTCTAAGGTCCGATTCACCGGTACCTTAGTAAACAATGAGACGACATCAAAACTAACCAGAATCTCGTTTGGTAGTAGAGTGATGTCACTGATCTTTTCGATGAAATGAGTTGAGTCTTTAACATTAGAGCTGGATTGGCCAATCCGTGGCTGAAAGAGGGTGGTGAAGTATTTGGCTACGCTGTATGTGGGCGAATCTATTGCACTTACAATGGGCCTGAGTGGGTTGCCCGTTTTGTGAATCTTAGGAAACCCATATATTCTAGGTGGTAAGGCCTCAGATTTGATGAGTTTCCTTATGTTTTCTGGGTCCAACGGTAGTGCTCGGACGATTTGATTGGTTTTTCGCAATATAGAAGCAGTGGGATTGCGCTTCAGCTTTCTGTAGGTGGAGGGGTCTAGCAGTTCGGAAATCTTTGATTCATAGTCAGTCACGTTCATGATTACCGTTGCGTTTCCTTTATCCGCAGGCAGGACTAGTATGTTCTTGTCTGTATTTAGACTGCGAATAGCTTTCCTTTCCTCGTATGTCAGGTTGCACTTTGGAGGCTTCGCAAGTCGTAGAATCCTAGAGGTTTCATTGCGTATTTCCTCCGCAGTAATGTGCGTATGCTGGCTTCCACATTTGCTATGATATCTTCGAATGGCAGGTCTTTCGGTGTTATTGCGAAATTGCCTCCTTTTCTTAGAACACTGGTTTCCGAATCAGTCAGAACGCGTTGGGTCAGGTTGACAACTGTGCCATCATTGCCTGTGGGTTTCGTAGTGTTCACTGGTTTCAAGGACTCAAACTTGTTTACCAGTTTCTTGGTTGTTTTCGCTAATGTGGCTTCCATCACGTCATACGTCATTCGGTCAATTTTGTCCCAGTCACTCCAGTGCATGCTGTTTGATAACCTTTGGTTAATCGATAGAAGATCCTTGTCCATAGCTGCTGGGTCTTTTCTGGTTTGGTGAATCCGTTCCCGAAGCAAGGCTCGTTCCGCTCGTTGGAAAATTCTGTTAGATTGAAAGGAATTAAAAAAATTTCGAATCTTCAGGAACTTCGGAACGACTTTCGAGTCTTTACATCTTTGGAGAAAAGCAAGGGACCCTAGAGAATGGGCCTTTTTCTTGCGTAAGTTTTCCAAGCGTCGAATTAGTCGTGGTATTTCCTCCCCGTAGAGACGTTTGAACAAAGAATGAAGGCTTTCACAACGTCGAACTCAGTCGAATTCAGTCATTGGAGAAACACGGAAGAGAACACTTCGTCCTCTACCACAACGCCTCTGAAGATGTCTACCGCAGCAGTAGACGAAACGTTGGGTAGAAATACTGATGGACCACGGCATTATAGCCCGGAAAAAACTTTTTTACTAGATTTGACCGGCCGTGAAAGCCTTCATTCTTTGTTTTTGCTATCTGTCAAAATAGTTTTATAATACCCGCCCTTAATGCCTTCGGTACGCAGTGAAGAGCTGGACAGGCATTAAACACCATTTCCAGCTATTAAGGCGTTCTGGCTCCATTTCAATAGGACTGGGTGTATACCATCAGTGCCTAGTAATGTGAAAAGTTAGAGCTAGAGTTTGAGGCTTAGTACCGCCCATCGTATTCTGTCTTCGCTTCCGATTTGTATGGGAATTTGCCAGTTCAAGTCGGTGGCCTGAAGACTGGCCAGTCTTTGTTGCCTGGTTCTCGACGAACTAGGGAAATGAGTTTGCAGAAGCAGTGCAAGACTCTCTTGTAGGTTGGCAATTTTGGTGTTACTGTCCTTCATCAGAAGACTGATTTTGTGGTCTTTGCCTTTCGTTAGGACACTGTAGAGGCGCAGTTTGCGAGTGATTTTCAATATTCTCGTAAAAGACCCTCCCGACCTCTCTATGTGGCGTTCTAACTAGTTATTTGACCTCTTGCAGATTGGAACTGTATGTTCCCAGTCTGCTTGGGTTCTGGTTCTTCTAGATTTGTTTAATCTAATCTGATTTCAGACGGTAATTTGACTTACCAAATATCAACTCATATACAATGACTTGTTCAACACAGCAACCATTATTACCTACAGACTTGTAACATAACTATCGCTTTTAGTCTACCACCCCCGCTTAGGCAACCCAGTAAAAAGACACTAATAAGCAATTTGGAATTTGAAATTGAAAATGTGTTTCAACTGCTGCATTTCCAGCCTTTTTAAAAACTCATTCAAATATTAGAAATCAAATAATATTTTTAAGCCCTCCTGATTCAATAGGTTTTCGTAGATTCCTTCCAGAATATGTAACTACAAAAATCATCTTTCGAAAAAAATCCAAAGCAAAGTTATAGTTTTAAATAGACGCATTTTTGTTTGTTTTTCAAACTTCAAACCACGTGACATTAAAGATGGCGTGGCGGCCACACATGGACCAAAAAACACAAAAAAAATTCTTGTTTCTGCTCAACTTAATAGTTTACGTTCCTAATAAACAAATATATTATTGAATAATCAAAATCAAAGCTCCATGCAAAACTCGAAGCAAAATAATTAAAATATGCATGAAAACACATATTCAAAACTAACTTGCTGGCCGCCACGCCATATTGAATTTTTCGCTTTGACAGATTGATTGGATTGCCTAATTAATAATTACACCTCTTCTTCGCTAACTAACCTAACCTCTACGTCATCATTTGTCAAATTTCAAAATGACCATAAATGAGCACGAAATTCAAATTTTCAAATTCAAATTCCTACAGGAGTATTTTAGTGTGGGTACATCAGTTTTTCAGAAATTTGCAATGGTGTAACTATATTTTCTCTGGAAAGAATTTCAAAAATTATTTAAGTGCTTCCTGTAAATTCACATCTAAACGAGTTTATTTCTTTGCAAAACATCGTAAATTTCTAATGTGAATGTACATACATGATCGTAGCACCTATTTAAAATATATTTTACAAGTACCGATAAGTTTTACGAGGCTGGTCAAAGGACTTAATTGTTTCGGCTGAAACTTGCAAGCGCATTAGTAACAAAGATATGGCATAATTTTATTACTGACGTGACATTATAATAATGTAGCCAAGCACGGTATTAAACGTCGATTCGCGGAGCTTGGCAAGGGTCAGCAGCGCAGACTTGTAGGCGTGCCCGGACGTGTTAAATATTTTTACATCTAAAAGCTTATTAGCCATGGAGTTATGCGCAGCCTGCCGTCTTGCGACTTTTAAAACAATGCCTTTATATTTATAATAATCATATAATAAAAGTATTTTAACTAAGTTCAGAGTTTTTAATCAACACCAGAATAACTAACTAAAGATCGCTTAAAAATAAATGCGAAAGAAACATTGGCGACATGCGACAGCTGGTCTACAAGAGATGAATTCTTTGGGTACTTATCAATTGTTACACTTATTACTTCACTTGTAAACGATAGTATCTGAAGTTGAAATATTTTTGTGTTGGTAACGATATTAATGGCACCGTACGTAACTCGATATCTATAATAGGAGTTTAAGTGAATCCTTATTATTGTGGGGCGCCTTTGTATATGAAAGTCGTTCGATGAAGTAAGCGCTACTATTTATTTCGACTTTTATTTTCAAGATTATGTAATGATTTAATTCTATAATTAGGAGAAAAACCTCAAAAACAGTAAAAGATTTATTCTAATTCGGAATCTTATTATTCTTTATGTCATCGCACCTAGCCAGGGGCGTAGTCACCGGTGTTCCGCGTGTTCCACGGAACACGGGCCCGGTAGCTCAAGGGGCCCGGTTCGACATGTCAATAATATTTTTTCTCCTATTAAGTATAAAAAAAATCATGTGCAGCGCCGTACACGTAGTAGAAGTGGAACTTCTTAAAAACTACCTCCCGGCCTCCCTCATACAACTTTAAGACAGACGAAGTACCTACCACACAAAAGGGAGACGCGCATCTATACTGACGTCACATGGGTATTGGCGCTTCACAATAATAAACAATCCTCTTTGCGCTTATAATCCTTGGTTTGTGAACTCAATGTTTTAATGGCTGTCTTTCTCCGTCTTTTTACGTCTTGTATTTTTCCTCTCTCTCTCTCGTGTAACGAAATTTGCCAAAATGTGACGCGTCTTTCAAATTATTCTCCATTGTTGTCCAAATATCAGACCGCTGCCTAAGAAGTTTCACTTCAAAAATACATTTGAAGCTAATTTATATGAAAATAAAAATCATGTATAGCATCGTTAAGGAGTAAAACTTCTTAAAAACTATTCCCTCCCTCATACAACCTTTAGACTTCCGAGTATGAGTCAAAGTAAAGCACTAAAGGTATCAGCGCTTGACAATGATAGGCAATCCTCTTTGCTCATAATCCTTGGTTTGTGTCAATCGAACGTCGGCTGTCATTATCATTGGCGCCGGTCATTGGTTATCTTTCTCTGTCTCTCTACGTTATATCTTTCTTCTCTCTTGTCTATCGTGCGTGTAACGAAATTTGCCAGAACGTGACGCTACGTGACGCGTCTTTCAAATCAGTCTCCATTCTCGTCCAAATATCAGACCGCCGCCAAAGGGCCGGTTTCTCAATAGCAAGTCACCCCTGGGTTACCTTAGCTTAACTCCAGGGTAAACATTGCAACTGGACATGTTTACCCTGGAAACCGACCCTAAGAATTTTCACTTCAAAAAAAATAAAATATATCTGTATCTGCGTAGGTGAAGTCGTCAATTTTTATATTCGTATGTAGACTTATTTGACTTATGATTTCTTTTATTCTTTCACACTTTTCGATTTGACGGCTTGTTGCGTGTCGCATATCTCCACAATTCATTAGTACGGCCGAACCAAGGATGATAAACACTACTACTACAGGATGGCCTATCCTCATATGGCCTGTGTGTAACAAATCCTTCCCTTCCCCCCTACGCCAAACAACCAGTTGTGACGTAGGCAGCATGTTATTTCTCGCCTTGACGTAGGCTGTTTGAACAGCTGATGACGACGGCAAGTTACCCATTACCAGACAACCTCATATTGAATATGTTCCATACTTTAAGTTCACCCTGTATATTCGAAAACGAAATATATAAGTATAACTATCATTTTCCAATTTTTTCATCTCGCAGTGGTAGGGGCCCGGTAAAATTTTCGAACACAGGCCCGAAGCATCGTCACTACGCCACTGCACCTAGCATTTTCGTCACTGCCCTCGCTTTTCCGAGACCCAATATCAAATATTGTTCCTTCTGTGACTTCTCCCATACACTTATTTGTCTATTTTTGCTTTTAATTACATGTCTTTCAAAGCAATTTTTCTGTTATTAAATCTTTAATATTTTTGCCCTAGCACATTCTTTTGGCTGCAGCTTACCGTAAATATAGAGTGAAGTGCGTAACGGATTATGTCGCTGGTCTATTTCATATTGAAATAACTATATGCCTATCTTGAAAACCGAAGTTCGCAATTATTTCTCCACTCTACCATTTCTTAAAAGTCAACTCAAGTTTCATCTGAACTAATTATTGTTTAAAGGGTCCAAATTATGGATGCTGGCGAGGTCGCTGGCAAATTAATCATGATCGTAGAGGGTAGAGGTATAAATTGAATTATGAACCTTCGGCTAGGCTTACCAGCGGTATAAATTAGCCTTGCCAAAAAGTTAAGTGACCAGACCAAAAAGACTGATAGCTAGTGAGTGGTGAAGGGTTTCCAGTAAGTTATGCAGTTTTGACCTCAACTTATTCAATTCTGATACTCGTAACGGTACCTTTTACCTGTTAGATTATCGTCGGAAACGACGAATTCTGTAATCGTCGTGAAAAAAATAATAATTTTTCAGGTGCGTGTAATATAAAATTACAAATGCACAGTAGCTTTTGTTATCACTTAACTATCACTCTGTAATATCAAATATCAGAGCTACCGAATTTAGAAGGGAACATGCTCAGATCGGTTTCATATCAAATAAGACATAAAAGTTAAAAATTCCCCAAGTTTATTTCTCATGTCATGTTGAGTTATTTTCTGTGTGAACGCCGAATGGAGTTAGTTTTTTATATGATCTTATGGGGTGTTTGTGTAAACCAATAAACCCATGCACCTTTGAAAAATTTATTTGTCGTTCACGTATTTGACTGTGAAACACGTTTTCCTTTAGATTTTTCATTATAGTACAATACAAGGTTACACGACACTGATTTAAAAAGTTGAAGGCATCTTAGTGAAGGACAGAAAAGATTCAATCGTATCACTATCCAAACACTTTCTAGGATTGCATATAGAAAACAAATTTAAATACTAACCAGCATAAGGGAAGCAATTAGCTAATCTATCGAAAATTTTTCCAATTTTTTTCAGAATTCCATTCTATGAATTTCATTTTTATTCCGGTACACTGAACACACCAATTCAATCTAGCCACTGTGAACTACCAACATCGAAAAGGCATATCTTACCGGATACAGACATGTTTTGTAAAAGAATGATATCAGAGTAACATTTTTGCGCCATGCGGTTTTCTTTCTCACCAAATTGGTGTTACTGAGGCCAGCTGTTTTCGAACAATATCTTTCATACTAAGGTTTACCACATGAATTACATTGAAAACAAGTACCTGTTCCAAATATCGAAAAAATAGGAACAATCCAGGGTATTTTGCCAGCTTGGTAATTTAATTCTAGTTTTTTTGAATAGTTTTAGTTGAATTCTTTAGTTTGAAACAAAACATCAGTACCTAATAGTAGGCACAGAAAGTTAATTTTTTCGGCCGAGATTATCGATAGCTGGGTGTGGGAAAAACTACCTACCTACATCCCGCGAAGTTAGGATTTTTTTTTTAAAGTTTGAAAAAATTAAACCAAGTACAATAATATAAGTAAAATTTATTTTTAAAGGTAGGTGATTATTTGCAAAATAAGTAATATTGAAATTAGAGCTGAAGCAAGCTAAACTCGATTCAAAAGACGTGCTACGCCGTGGAGAAAATTAGCTTAGGATGAACGCTGATTGCAGTTTTGTTCGACTGAACTTTACGATATGGACGTGAAGAATTTAATGATGGCGCTGCTATTTATGACTTCTCCATCCGTCGAGTTTTTTAGAATTTATCTCAATGTGATGACACCTTTCCGCAGTTGAAAATCTCCATTTTACAAATTTAGTTTATAAAGGATAAGCTCAAAAAAGCAGAGTAAGGGTCAACTTTTTTTTTTAGAAAGACCTAGTTTTTTTTCTCAAAAATCGGCACCCTTACTAATGCCAGTTAGTTATCCTTAAATGAGTTTTGCCATGGTTGGCGACGGTGCGGAAAAATCAATTATTTTCTCAATTTGCAGGAAAGTAAGTCCATTTTCCCGAAAATTCATTGTAACTTACTCAGTCCGAACACCATAACCAAACTGTAAAAAGGCAATAAATACCGAAGGAACAAGTCGTGGCCGAGTTCCGAGTTCGGGCACACATCATTGTTCGTGTCCAAATGCTGTCGACACATGACCTAATATTTGTGTCTAAATAAAAACTGTGCGTGTTATATAAATTTATTTACGATGTGTGTCGACCTATGACCAACTCGTTTTATCTGGAAAAGGTGTATTTATGTCTAAATGTCGACAAATGTGATCAAAATGTGTAATTTTTGTGTAGAATATTAAACACAGTCGTTAATCAGTACTTAATCCTTATTCGTCTCCGATTTCATATTTTTCCTTAGTAATATTTTTTCGCCTTTTTAACAAAAATTGAATTATGTGCACACAATAATTTTCACTAGACTTCTATTATTGGATCCAATTTAGGCACATCCCCAGTTTCCATTATGTGCCTTGAATGTAGGTATCAGCTCACACGATTGTGTGTGTTATTGTCAAGACCTAGCCTCATTAAAAAAAAAATGCCTGAAATGAAGAAGAATACATCGAAAAGTGATTTTAAGACACACTCCAACGGTAGGTTATCTACATACGAAAATGCAAAATAATAAAGAAAAATTAGGTGATTACAAGAAGAAGACTGCAGAGAAAAACTAGAGACAATGGCCCAATCAATCCTTTCCAAACGTTCTTGGAACCTAATTCGTGAAGCATGAGGCAGAAAATCTTTATGGTTGTGATGATTCTAAAAATTTCAGCGTTGATACTAAAGAGAAAGAGTTCGCCCGCGTTGCTCATCTACTTTTTTCTAAGTAGGTACCTAATCACATCAAAAGGTATTTCATGAATAGATGCTCTGTTCATCTATGGTAACAGGTCATTGATCTGAATGCATGTTGGGGAAAATTCTCAAACCGTTTTATTTTTCTAGACAGAGAGGTTATGGCTATATGAGGCTTATGCCAAGAAGAAGATGGGAAAATGAAGTACCTGATGATATCTGGTAATATCGTCACCCTACTTTTATTTTGAATATGAATCGCCACCATCAATCGAGCAAGAGCTCAAAAAACTAGTCAGATTCTAGGAGGCATACTGCCTTCAGCTAGAAACTGGATACGACTCCAATGCACACAATGTCGCTTGGGGCAGCACTGATAATACCACCTGGCGATCAGCACTTCTGAAATATCTAGTAAGCAATAATCTAAAAATGCCTGAAAAATAGTTGAAAACGTGTCCATCTCGAAACCGGGCAGGACAAACTAGATAGACTAGGAGGTTTTTTTAATAGTTAGCCTAACGCTTTAAGTTTATAGCACATTCTTCCCTTCAAAGCAACCCCATCCATGTGTATACCTACTCGCCTACCAACCAGACAAATCATGTGAGACGGCCGAGCAAGTGGCATTCATGATACGGATGTGATACAGGGATGTCCTGGAGGACGGTTTTGTCTGCTCTTCTATAGAATCTTCTTGAGGATGGTCTTCTAAGAGAATCGATGTTCAAGGTTTGTACGCTCGCAGGTACATGCGATGCGTCGGATAACATAGCGCATTGCTTTTATGGAAATATTTGACCCAAATAACAGGTCTCATCTAAAGAGCGCCGAATAGAGCTTAGAAGTGATGACAGAAAAACAATTTTATGATCAACTCACAAAAGTCGGTTATTATCCCGTTTCCCAATAGAAGAAACATAGGGATCTTTAACGATCTCAGAATCTTCGGAGAACCGATAGCGATCACCAGGTAGATGGCATATTTGTGTTAGTCACACTAGATGGCTAGAAGCATAACTGAACTGACATATTGGAACAAATCTTTTCAAAAAGCATTGAGCAAAGTTAAAACTTCCATGGTGGATTTCCAATAAAACATTGGGATCGAAAATGATGGATTGGTTGCAGAAATTTAATGCGAACTTTTCTCGATAGTAGGCCTGTTTGTTTGTAACAGGAGTCATGGGAGTGTGAAATTGACGCCCTTGTTGGACATAAATATTACAGTAGAAACCCTAATCGGCGCCTAATTTGGAAAATTTGCCACTCTCGCCATGACAATCAGTACTCACAAGAATCGCGGCACAGAGCTGATATCCGGAGAATTTCTATACTATTTTCATAATATCAACCTCGAAATCGATAACCATTCTGGAAAGGCACAGTTGTTGCTCATTTTATAGAAAATCTGCCTCCATATGAAACTACTTGCTGACGATCATACAAGTATCACAAGTATCAGTGAAACTGAAATGAAGTCACATCGCTAAAACCGTAAAGTTCAAGCTAACGAAGCAGCACAAAATGATTGAGACAGTCAAAAATTTTCGACGTCACAAACAACCGCTGTCAAAGGGTTTTTCTCATTTGTACTCAAATAGATATTGTGGCGCGTTCGCCAGCATGTACAGAATCTAACTTGGAATCTAGAAAATACTGGCTTTATTCGGGCAAAAAGATTATCGCGTTTATCCTGGATTCAGAAGGATCAAGAATTCAAAAACCCGGCGAGAGTTTACAATAATTCGAACCGTAAGTTAAAAGGCTAGTGAGTTTGGCGTTCCCTGCAGCTGGGGAAGACATGTAGGAATGGATGGCAGTATCTGAGTTTATTGATGGTCTCAGAGATTCCAAGATCCAGGATAACCTGCGAATGTCTAAGCTCAGACAAAGTAGCGGAGCCTTTGTCCGAGCATTGGAACTGGAAGCAATCTTTGGTGCCTCACGACCCAGAATACGAGCAGTGTCCATTGAAGACCCAAAGGATAAACAATCGTCCAAAGAAGATGGTAGCTTCAAGAATGTTATGAGTAAGTTCACTGAGAAAATTGATGAACTATTACTAGAAGGTAGACAAACGGGAAACGACTCCAGACAAACACCAACATCGAGAAACCGAGTAGAATGTTACCAGTATCATAAGCTTGGACATATGCAATGGAATTGTAGAGTAGGTATGTCCTCTGCATCTAGGGATGGTTCTCAACGCTAATAACAGACAGGAACCAACTAGTACGGAGAGGCAGATGCTGACTAGTAATGACGAAGCCCCCAGGGTTGTTTACATAAAATCAATGGGCAGTCATTAGAGGATTGAAATTCGAAGAACAAATTAATCGAGGAAATTATCACCTTTGGTACGGGTGCTGAAGTTTCTATAATTAGAAGAACATTAGTCAAGTCTCGGGCAATCCAACCGCTCACTAGAAACCTGTCACTACCTACAGTCACGGACGAATCGGCATCAGTTCAAGGAGAAACTATGGTTGAGCTTACTTTTGGATCTACCACCTTTAGGCGCAGAACATTAGTCGCCGATATAGAGGATGTTGATCGGCCAACATGGTTTCTCTTTCGATCCTTCTATGAACATTCCTAAATTTGGAGCTAAACCAGAAAGGTGTCTCATTGGAAAGACTCTAGTAAGAACAAATAGAGACATTATGATAAGAATTACCAATGTTCTGTTCTGAAATAATAAAAATAAAAGAAGGAGATATTATTGGAACTCTCGAACCAGTTAAGCAAATATCGAACTGTGACCTACCAGGTAAGCGACATTTTGAAAAATTGAAATTGGATACAGACACCTTGATGCAGACTTTGGAGACATCATGGAAACACCTCCATCCAGATAGACTCCAAGAAGCCACAGATTTCATCTTGGAAGAAGCAGACGTATTTGTGATGGATAATCAAACCGGACCGACCAGCTTAATTCTACACAAAATTGATACTGGATTGGCACACCCAATTAGACAACCATTTCGACGTATGCCAGTAGCTAAACAACAGGAAGTGGAAAACCAAATTGATAGAATGCTTCAAGAGGGAATGATTGAAGAGTCAAATAGTCCATGTTCTGCGCCAGTAGTATTGATTACAAAGAAATATGGAAGTCTTAGATTTTGTGTGGACTACCGTAAGCTTATAATGACGTCACCAAGAAGAACAGCTTCCCTATTCCGAGGATAGATGATACATTAACAACTCTATCGAGCTCCGAATGGTTTTCCACCTTGGATCTCAAAAGTGAATACTGGCAAATAGCAATACACAAAGATGACAAAGAGAAAACTGCCTTTAGTACCGGACGCGGGTTATACCAGTTTCACATTATGCCTTTCGGATTGTGTAATGCTCCAGCTACGTTTGAGCGACTGATGCATTTTGTTTTGCAAGGCCTCACATGGAGAACTTGCCTGATATATTTAGACGATGTCATGATCATGGGAATTTCGTCCCAAGAACATCTCCATAACCTGAAAGAAGTTTTTGACCGCTTCCGGAATGCCAAGTTAAAACTCAATCCAAATAAGTGTTTTCTATTTCAAAAGAAAGTGGAATTCTTAGGTCACGTGGTAACTGAAGATGGCATACAACTTATGGAAGGAAAGGTAGATGCTGTCAGGGATTGGCCAAAACCACGCGACAAACATTAACTAAGGAGTTTCCTAGGATTATGTTCTTATTATCGAAGATTTGTGGAAGGATTCGCCAATATAGCTGCTCCGCTTCATTGATTACCGAGAGTATAGTAACGTGGAATAAATTATTCTTGTGTTAATTGGACTTTGATTTTGAATAAACGGACCCAAGATTTCTGACACGCTACCCAGAGTCGTGACAATATCTTTCTGAAGAGAGAATATCGCATCAGATATTCCTTGCCACACTGGCAGTGAAACTGATTATTCGAGAGGGCTGTGTTTAGATTGAGGAATGATGAATTCTGATCTTGACCAGTTCTTTGATTACCTTATTAAGTGAAGAAAGAAGACAAATTGGACGAAAATTTGCCGGAGAGTCAAGAATCTAACACTCTCTGGAAAATACTGCTGTTTGTCTGAATTTGGCTACAACAATCCTTCAAAATCACAGCCGGAAATCACAGTCTCGATATTGTAGAAACCATATTCCACTTCATCAGGGAAAATCTGCAACTGGGTGTTGAAATAACTCATAGAACTGATGATCAGCTATTCTAATTTAGCAGACTTCAAGTCAACACCAACCTGCCCCAAAATACTTATGCACCAGGTGGAGCTGTATTAATTACCTCTAGAAAATATGGAATACTCCATACTTCGGTAATCATCTTTCGACAAATGTAAATACTTATCGACGCAGAAATTTAACACCGACTTAAGGCCGCGTTTCCCAAAAAGTGTAAAAACCTCTCGGTTTGCAATGCCATTATCGTGACACCGCTTCTCTACGGATGTCAAACCTGGACCACCTACAAACGTCACCTGAGCTGCTTGGAGAATTAGCATCAGCAATACCTAGGAAGAATACTCAAAATAAACTGGCAGGATCGTCGAACAAACATTAGTATCCTCAAGGACATCAACTCCACCAACAGTGATCGTCCAATACTAGTTTCGCTGAGCTGGTCAGGAAAAATGTCAGGTCGCTAATGCCTAATGGTGACTGGGAGACTACGGTACTAGATTTACTCGTATGGCAATGAAATATCCATCAAGGCTCGCACTATTCCGAACAACAAAAGAAAAGGCATGCGGATGACAGACAGGATCGTAAAAGACAAAAACGTGATCGTTTGATAAGAGCTGCTGGTCGGCTGGTCCACAACAACGAGCGGTTAACGCTAACTGGTTGTGCAATCAATGTAGAAGAATTTGTGAGACGAGAAGAGGTTTATTTAGCCATCAATGAACCCATAGATAATAAAGCTACAGAAAGACTTACCTACCATACTCGTTAGCAAGGTAATCTATATGATGATGTATGGTGCGGAAGAGAAATTTTTCCTCACACAAATCAATCATGCTTATAGAAAAAATAATACCTATTATGTTATGTATCGAAATTTTTTTATCACGTGTTTGCCAGTCGCACACAAAAATCAAAGTATATAATTACTTATAGGTAATATAAAAGTAAGCAAATAATCTTTTGGATTTAGTTATTTAGGCGTAAATAAATGAGAATTTATTCCTATTGGAATCTTTTTTTCCAAGTGATGACGTCGCTGGCTCTTGAAAATCTTGAAATATTCTAACAACTGTTATCGGTTGACAAGTCCTTTTGCAAACGCGATAATTTTCTTTTCTACAAGACAGAATAATCAATAAAAGCGTTATCGATTTGGCAGGAGAAACAAACACCCTCCATTTACAAAGGCTTCCTTTGCTGACACATGTAACAGCCTTCACTATAAGGGCGTGGAACATATAATAAATTGTATCTTTTTATAGTTTCTGATGGAATACATGTCAGAGTTTATTGAGTTTAACAAATTAGAGTGATTTCTTATCGGAGAAAAATGGCATATTAAATATCTCATTAATTCTATCAAAAATTGTGATGCGGGTATTGTTGCAGTAGGGTAGGGACACCAACAATGAAATACCACTAGCATAACTATGATTATGAAGTATGAGACCCAGAGTCAACATATTCAATTCTACCGGAACCCGAATATTAAAAGACACCATTTAAATACCAAATACTCCAAACTTAGCTTTCACACAATGAATATTTTATATTTTAAACATGATAGGTATTGTGAATGCACTAAAGCAGTGGTTCAAAATAGGAATTAATTTTTGATTACTTTGCACCCTATATTTAATAGATTCTTCACGTGTTTCTAGATAGATTTTCAACGCGCCAAATACCTATGTAGGTACATTTTCACAGGTATTATTTTTGATTTTTTAGATACTTTATTTGAAAACTAAGGTAAAAAGTGCGTTTTACTTTCTGTCGTGGCACTCACGCCCACTGGCCCATGGAGGTTTGAATTATTCATTATTCATTTTATTAACCCGAAACTTATACTTTGTTTTTAAATTGTCTACTGTTATGGTTAAACGGCTTTTTTTGTGAAATCTTGATTAAATCGGAATATTTAAAATGTCTTTGATTTTTATTCGGAATGTCTCCGTAGGGTGTGTCAACGTCAAGGTGTGAGACTTTTTTGAATCAGAAAATTGCGTTATTTACGGTGTCATAATTTTCGAAACTATAATCTTATTTTTAATTGCACATTCTACAGAATGTTCTTGAGATACTGGTCGTTTTAACGGGTCCATGCTGAGACTGGTCAAACGACGGACCCACTCCCTGCCTGCATTCTGCTCGATACCACATAAATTTATTCCGCCTTTCCGTTGCAAATTGATTGCGAATTGGCCATTCGGACTCTCCTTTATATAATCAGATTCTCATTCACTGTAGACTTATAAATTTACATATGCATAAAACAGAAACTGACAATTTTTGACTAATTATATCGCAGATGAAGCAGACTTGGTCGTAAGTTAATGTGATATAATATGACATATGCCACAAAGTTTTACTCTAGCCAATATTTTTATAAGTCAACGCCCCTTTTTTTGTATTCTTTACGACAACACAAACAGATTAATTTTAAAAAAAATCAAAAATATATACACACCACATCTACAAACGCTGAGGGATACATCATCATGCCGTATCAAAAAATATGATATCGTGGGTGTTTTCGATATACAGGACTGTATTTTTAGACGACCCAAATGTTAGGATATTAGTGCGACACTATTTGGCACATGGGAGGCGTTAGTCCGGCACCGAATTAAATAATAAATCTGTCACGGACTCCTAATATATTATTTAATTTGCGTTAAACCGCCTCACAATGTTTTATCTGATTTGGGCGCATCCTGCGATTTAATAGCTGGGCGAACATTATAAGAAATTTAATTCCGTGTAATTTGTTTGAATGTTTATGAATGAAAATATTATTTTCAAGGCATAATATTTGTCAACTTCCCCCTCTCAACACTTTAGCCTCCAGAAACACCCAATAAAAAATCTTGAAGTCGAGTGATACATAATCAAAGGTTTTAGACGTTGGTTTTTCGGCCCCTATTAAAACTGACTAGTTTGAAGTATATGCTGTCAACCCCCTTGATATGACAGCTTGTGAAATTCTTATGGCAAATGTTTGTTTCTAGTTAATTAATTATTAATCAGAGTAGAGACTGCAAGTAGGTACTCATAACCGCGAAATTCGCCCTTTTTTGACATTGCTTCGACAATTTGACGTTTGATACACGCATAAAACGTCAAATTGTCAACGCAATGTCAAAAAAGTGCGAATTTCGCTGTTATGAGTACTAGGCTTGGCCTTATTCTCACTTGCGCGAAATTCGCTTTTTTTTGACATTGCTTCGACAATTTGACGTTTGATACACGCATAAAACGTCGTCAAATTGTCGAAGCAATGTCAAAAACGATCGAATTTCGCGCAAAAAAAGCGAATTTCGCGCAACTGAGAATGAGGCTTTAATGGCCATTTCCACCAACTATTTTAGGGAAGCCCTTACAATAGGTATGCCTTAAACTGACATTTCTCCATGTAAAAATGTCATTTTAGGGAATACATATTTATCGTTAGGGCTCCCCTAAAATAGTTGGTGGAAACGGCCATTAGCCAGTGGCGTAACTTCAAATCCGGGGCCCCCCCCCGCAAGGGTTTTCCCGGGGCCCATCTTATATATATATATTTTTTTGAATTTTTCTTTATACAGGGTGTCCGTTTTAACTGATCCAACTATTGCTATCTCCGAAACGGTAAGAGGGACGAGGTTGGTTTTAATTAGATAAAATTAGACAAATTTTAGTACCTATTCATTGAAGGTAAGTTCACAGGGTTGCTAAATCTTTGTACGTTTCCGAGATATAAGGGAAATGTAAAAAACATTTAAAACTTATTTCATAATTATTTCAAAATCCATCAACTTTAGAAAAAAGTGTTCAATGCAAAAGTTCCAAGATTCTGTCTTCTCTAAAAAAATGGCGTTTGTTATCTTCACACAGCTTCTAGTTGTGTCTACATTTTTTATCTCAGAGGTTTTATATCTCGGAAACAAATAAAAAAAATTGGAAACTCTATGAACTTACCTCCATTGGATATTAAAATCTGCCATTTTTATTTAATTTACCCGACCTCATACTTCTTGTTTCGGAGATAGCAATAGTGGTATCACTTGAAACGGACAGTTAATTTTACAGACATACTTTTTTAAAGGTTGATATGTATTATGAGGTTCATAGGTTAAAGTATTTTCTTTCAGTTTGGTACTACTCTTGTCACCAGTCTAGTACTTTCGTCTGGTCTGGGGCCCCGCGGGGCCCCCAAAATCACGGGCCCCCCCTGCAACTGCGGGCCCTTAGTTACGCCACTGCCATTAGCCTCGTACTCATAACCGCGAAATTCGCTCTTTTTTGACATTGCTTCGGCAATTTGACGTTTGATTCACGCATAAAACGTCAAATTGTCGACGCAATGTCAAAAAAGTGCGAATTTCGCTGTTATGAGTACTAGGCTTGGCTTTATTCTCACTTGCGCGAAATTCTCTTTTTTTGACATTGCTTCGGCAATTTGACGTTTGATTCACGCATAAAACGTCAAACTGTCGACGCAATGTCAAAAAAGAGCGAATTTCGCAGTTATGAGTACTAGGCTTTACTAGTCAGTTTCAAAAGGCCCAAATACCTTTGAACAGGATCCCCTTTCTTGAAACAGGAGAGCAGCGTATTCCCGGGAGAACGAGTGTTCCGTCTTTGTTATTTATATTACCATTTGCATATCATTGAGAAAGACGGAGCACTCGTTCTCCTGGGAACTTTGCTCCTCTGTTTCAAGAATAAGGACCCAGATGTGTCACTTGACCTCCCTATAATACATTCAAGATTTTTTTAGAGGGTAGCTGTGGGGTAAAAGGGGGGAGTTGAATTTTGTATGAAAACTCACACCAGATTATAGCTGACGAACCTATTTGGGTGATTTTCTGTTTCTGAGATTATAGGAGTGGGAAGATTTCGAACTGACACCCTGTAGGTATTGTCTGTCGCCTGTTTCATTTGCACTAAGGTAGGTACCTACTATTGCTATTTCCATAATAGATTTTTGTGTTTTTTCAACTTTTTCGTATTTGTCTGAAGGCCGCTCTACAGTTCACTATTTTTCTCCCTGCAAGTTTCCTACCTGCGATTTTATTGCTGCTATAAATTTGAAGCGGTTGTATGTACTTCTTTGCAATTTTTATACCCAATTTTTGATGCCATTTTCCGAATTACCAACCACAGAAATATTCTTGAACGTCAGCTCTTTTTCAAACTGAGGTGATTTTTCCCTGTTCTCAAACCTAAGTTAACAACACAGGATTATCTTTGACGAAAGATATTGAATCTTGCACACGCCTTAAATAACCTTTACGCTTTGTTCTTCTAGAGAATTTAGGATGTATTTCATATAAATCCGTTTTCAGTTTTTTTTTTAACGCATCATCATTATACAGGGTGTTATGATTTTTTTAATTATCAATTTTCTTATTTCAGCGTAAGACCTAAAAAACATGTTTTAATTTTTTCCCAAAACATTATTTTCAGTTTTTTGGCCACATTAATATACAGGGTGTTATAAAAAGTTATTCGTAATATGGATTACTTCGTTCAAAACCACCTTTATAATTGTATACCTACATATATTGGGTATGTTACCAAATTTCACCCTCACATCTTGTTATTGTGTGATAAACTCTTTTCCACGCCACCCATGAGGTAGAGTTCAAAGCGCGTTTTTTTTAAAGTGATCTCCCCATGTATAGGCCTAATCCACTTAAGTTTAAGGTTTAAAGTCAGGCCTATATAGTTCATTACAGCAACGCGAGCCGCTGTCGCATTTCGAATTTCTTTTTTTTTGCGAAAATTCGAAGTAGGTATTATTCTGTTTTATATAAACAGGGTTGTTATTTGGATCCACGCACATAATTTTGAACGTTCATCCGTTGGATTTTTTTTAATACAGTGTAGCTACGGGCGTATTTACAATTATTTTTGCTATAGCGAGAAAACAGAATCAGTGTAATTTTACTCAAAAACATACTGGGAAGCTAATATTGTATTTTTGCTAATTACATAATAAAAGTTTATAGGTGGTATTGAACGAAGTAATCCATATTACGAATAACTTTTTATAACACCCTGTATATTAATGTGGCCAAAAAACTGAAAATAATGTTTTGGGAAAAAATTGAAACATGTTTTTTAGGTCTTAGACTGAAATAAGAAAATTGATAATTGAAAAAATCATAATACACTCTGTATAATGATGCTACGTTACAAAAAAACGGAAAACACATTCCTAGGGCTGATACTTTTGCTCTCGATTAACGAATTTGATACGTTGTCAAAGTTTTGCATGGGCCAAGGTCTATATAAGTATGATGTGGTTAGAGCACATTCAAAGCCCTGATTATTTTTAAAGGCTGTCAAATGAGAGCAAAAGTACCGGCACCTAATGTATTAAATAATAATAAACAAAAAACGTCTCTCGTATTTTTTTTGTAAATTTAATATTGGTGGAGAAAATTGGCAAAATCTGGTTTTTCAGCCCTTTCAATCGATGGGGTGAAGTTGGCATAACGGCGATTTTCCCGAAAACTCAGATTTTTAATGCACCCATGGTCCTTAACAGTAAAAAAAAGCGTTCTGCCAAAAAATCACAGATGACCCTATTTTAACGACGGATTTACTGTACTAGAGGTACTCTTCAAAACCGAGAAAGAATGGACTCTCCTGTAAAACTCTGCTCCAGTATAGTGGCGCCATCTAATATTTTTCAACGCGGAATGATGATTAATCATAAACGAGGCCAGAAAGAAAACTGCAGCCTAACCACATCGATCGTTATATTAATATATGCTAATAGATGGCGCAACTATAAATCGCGAAGTTCGCCAAAATGTGGTTTCCGAAAGAATGTGAACCTGACCCGCTTTCTTTCGCAAATTTGCCGAATCATATGATACATATTCATTGGATGAATTTGTTGCGTTTTGATCAAGATCGACGAAAGAACGATAGCATTGAAGTTTCACATAGCTCGAGACTATTCAAAACAAACTAACCATACAATTTTCACGTTCAGTTTGATTCTGAATTCGCGAATCGTGATTTTTAATCTGTCAAAGAGGTCGACAAAAACTCAGAAAGAACGTGATTACGAAATCCTTATAAAATTATTTAAAAACATTTTTACATGCGTCTGAATTTTTTCCTTCTCCATGATATTTTAATTTTCACTCAAGTTTGTGTAATATAGGTACCTAATACCCCAAAACAGCAGTTGACTGTCGTAATTTTTTGTGAGATTAGGCGTTATTTCCACGTTTAAAATGATGTCTATATGACGAAGATCACCTGATTATGTCACAGCTCAGAAGAAGTCATTTTATGACGCAAAAAAAAGGGATTTCATGACGTCAAAAGTACTCACGTGATTTCATGACGTAGAAATACCGGATTTTATAACTTGAAAAAGACGTATAGTTTACAATGATTAAAATGACGTAGGATTACGTCATAAATACGTCAGCCATTTCGTATTTGGAATATGGAACAATTAATGACGTCGTCATATATACAGTGTCCCCCATAATGTTCGCTACATGTGGGAATTTTTTCTTATGTGTGATCGATCCTGCATGTCTGATAACCTAAAGTACATTTTGAGATTGGTCACGTGATCACTGTTGTGGCGGCAAATTCGAAAATTTAGTTATGGAAACACGAAAAGTGGGGTTAGATGGCAAAATATCGGAAAAAGTTATTTGAAAAAAGTGATAAGAACGAAGTTTTAGGTCTGTCTGCGAAATTTGGAGCAAAAGCAACAAAAAATAGGAAATTACTTGTTTTTAGCCATGGATTCCTATCAAATTATATTATACAGTTTTTATTATTTAAATAGTCCAACTACCTCAATATTTAATTTGTATTGGTGAAACAAACCTAAATTCTTCATTTGCAATCATTCCTAGAGAATTAAATAAAAATATTCGACTAGCACATGAAACGTTTCTGTAGCAATACGTGGCAATACCCTTTTTCTTGACAGTTTGTGAGATTTCCAATAATTTACTGTTGATACAACAATTGGGCAGAACCTTTATTGAGATTTTTTATTGAATATTTCAATACAGTTCTAAAACACGTTACTTAACTGTCAAGATACAGGGTATTCCATGTGCTAATCGAATATTTTAATTTAATTCTCTAGGAATGATTCCGATGAAGAATTTGAGTTTGTTTTACCAATACACATTAAATATTGAGGTACTTGGACGATTTCAATGATAAAAACTGTATAATATTAAGAGATCTATGGCGAAAAACAAGTAATTTCCTATTTTTTGTTGCTTTTTCTCTAAATTTCGCAGACAGCTCTAAAACATCGTTCTAATCACTTTTTCCAAATAACTTTTTTCCGATATTTTGCCATCTAACCCTACTTTTCGCGTTTCCATATCTAAATTTTCGCACAACATGGATCACGTGATCGATGTCGAAATGTACTTTTAGGTTATCGGACATGCAGGATCGATCGCACATAAGAAAAATAAGATATCCTACAATTAAAAAAATTTCCCATATGTATCGAACGTTATGTGGGACACTGTATAAGTATGTCAGTTTGATGAGCGCCTCTAGCCCTCTAGTCAGGTTTGCTCTGAAATCAAAATCTGAAAAATGTTAAAAATAAGGACGTCAAACCGATCGCCGACGTCCTATCTTTTATTTCAAACTTCTCTTCAATGATTATCAAGAACATTTTGTAGACAATGTGATGAAGCTCATTTAATTGTAAACTTCATTTTTAAGAGGAAAATCGATCTTACATTCTTATCTAAGATTTTCATAAACTTTCATTTGACACCCAACCCATTTAAGATTTTCTAGGGAGTGGCTCTGGGGGCTGGGGGGTTGAAAGGGGAGAGGTGAATTTTGCATAAAAACTAATCCTTCTTCAAATTATAGTTGACCATGTTTCAGGGATTTTTTCGAAAATGTGTCAACTCCGAGATAATAGAGGTAGTAAGTTTTGAAATGAACACCCTGTATATGGAACAAGTGGACGCCAATCCGCTGGTGAGATCTGCTTGAAGCAAGAAATGCAGTACAAATGATTACCCTATATTAGTCGAGCACTAATTGATTTTGCATGTCAATAAAAAAGCTAATAAATCGTGATGGAAGTGGCAAGTTTATAGCATTCTGATGCATAGTTTTCACCTAGCTGCTCACAGAATAATCTAATGAAAAGAATATTTCAAAGGGTCAGTCACAAGGTCAGTATTTTCAGATATAACGCTGTGTCTAGGAGACGGTGGACGGTGGCATGTTTACTGCTATTAGTGGCGTTTCCTGACCACTAATATGCAAATGTACGAAATATACCTAAAGAGCCATCGATTTTTTTCAAGTCTGTTATTTTTATGAGCTTTAAGTTTAGACGGCAAAATTATGTATGACATGAACTTTAATACATTTATGTATTATAATAGGTATATGAGCCATATAGCAAATTGACATGTTTGTCTTGTCACATTTTATGGACATCTTCCTGCGTATACACGATACACGATGCATGGTCTTTTCTCTCATTGCGTATCTAAAGCCGCGTCCACACTAGTAAAAATTTACGTTGTGCGTGGCATTCGTCACAAATGTGTGCGTGCAATACAAATTTATGCGAATGTGGACCTGTTCGCCGCATACGGACTTCCGCAAAAATTTTCGCGGCATTCAACGCACGCGATCCGCGGCTTGTCGGTTTTTTCAATACATCAAAGGGATTTGCGGCGCAACATCGTTCTAGTGTGGGCGCATTTTTTCGCGAACGAAACAAATAACCAAAAACAAGCAACGCGCACACTGAAATAAAATAGGCACACACGCGTTGAGCAAGAACGCACAGAGCACAATACAAATATTTACGTCGGTCACAAGATGTCAAATTTGCGTCGCAAAAATTTCTGGCGAATCCCGAATTCAACGCAACGCATTTATTTACTAATTTGGACGCGGCTTAACAGATACATACTCATCGCACATAACATGATCACATGTGAAAGTGATTATGATAACCTAAATTATTCAAAACAAGAAAAGCCAAGCCTAGTTCTCATGGTGCGAGATTCCGCATTGCGGGTCCGGAAATCGCAGTTTTTTGAAAATCGTAATTTTTGATGGTTCACATGAAACGGAATTCCGGATGCGGTTTTATGTCAAATACATGTGATCTTAACCTAAAGCCGGGCTCAAACGACTCGTGTACTTGGCGAATAATCGTTACTTGCGTATACTTGCCATGTCGTGTGAGTGGGTTACTTGTACAATTATTTATTTGTCACTCGTTGGTTTTCCATTTCTTGTCGGTAAAAATGTCCCGAGTCAAAGGG
Organism: Ceutorhynchus assimilis; assembly: GCA_917834065.1. Taxonomy (NCBI): domain Eukaryota; kingdom Metazoa; phylum Arthropoda; class Insecta; order Coleoptera; family Curculionidae; genus Ceutorhynchus; species Ceutorhynchus assimilis. Next base: position 100,672,633 of record OU892277.1, read on the forward strand.
ATCACGATTATTCGTACACTTGCCAAGTTCATACTTGTCTATACTTGTAGAGGCGCTCAAACGAAATGCACAAATAATTGGCTTTTAGTGCGACTATTTCATTAGTTTTCGACCAGTATCAAGGTTTAGCCAAATCTTCGCGCTCGCGTACTTGTAAATTGTAACACGTCGTGTGAGCGCCCTGCTTGCCATCGCAATTCGCAAAGCTCGTATACTTGCCAAGTAACCGAATAATTGTGTATTCGCCAAGTACACGAGTCGTCTGAGCCCGGCTTAACATATTTTTTGTTTTTGTTTTCCTGTGTGCCTGGATGGATAATTCACCATATTAGTTAGGTTAGGAAAAATCGGGCGCGAAATTTAAAATGGGTTCCTAAACACATTTCAACAATTTTGACAGCAATGTATTTCTTATGGGGGATTCAAAAGAGTGATTTTCAGACGGGAATATCTTGGGTTCTGGACATTTCTTAGTATTTGAACCTATTATACGTCAAACTTTGAACATATTTCTCTATAATTCATGCTCTAATTGTTTTTTTAGACCTATGAATTAAAAATACAAATGATTTTAATGAAAAGTGTCTGTTTTCGGTGGACGTACGTCGGGTCTAAAACCAGCTGTAGGAAAGTGAGGTTGTGTGTTGTGTTATGATTGTTGGTGAATTGTTTATTTATTTATTTATCACTAGTTCAGTCATTTATTTTTCCATTTTTTTGGATTATTGAAGTACATCTACTAACCAAGTATGTAGGTACACTTTTATTTTATTATAATTATAGGTACCCATATATATACTTATGGATCAAGCAACGACATACGAATTTTATACAAACATCGGCTTCTTAAATTGGTAATATTTTTATTTTAACAATGTTTATTCAACTTTCAAACACTCTCTCAGTTAATTAACATATTGAAAAATTTATTTATACAACTCACTTCCCTAACAAACGTTCTATCACGTCTACAAACGCTTTTAAAATTGAGTCCCCATAAGACATCAATAGGCATTTTTTAGCGAGTTCCCGTTAGTTCCCGTGTTACAAGCGGTTACAGGAAATCAATAACCGATCCGTTTTTGCGAGAAAACGGTAATAGGGGAAGGTGTTTTCCTGTCATAAAGTGACGTCATCGTTCTATAACACGGTTATTGTTTTTGATACCCAAGTCGAGAGTTGAGTAACTGAAGAATTCTAACCTTAAATTAATTTGTGATTGTTTTGATGTGTTTTTTTCTGAGTTATTTTTGTTATTAGAGGATATCAAAAAATAGGAGATCACGCATTATGGTCTATAAGCTGTCTCTCATGATTTTCTCCCAATAGGTATACATTTCAAGGGACACCACTATACTTGACTCGATAAGACTTAGAAATTAGAATATACAGGCGGGTGTTTTCAAACATAATATCGTCAATTAGTAATAAGGACTTAATTATTGACTTCATTTCCTTTATGTTTACCACAAAATATAAACTAAACTCACTTTACTGAGAAATATGTATAACCGTTCTGTTTTAGCGAGAAGCGGTTTAATCCTAAAAATTTGCCAATGGTAGGGATATATTTTTGAAGTGGGAGTGTTACCGTGTATAACCGCACCGGTTATAAATGGTTATTACTGGGATCTCGCTAAAAAATGCCTAATGCATGTAATAATTTTTGAATTAGGAACCCGCGCCAATTTGCGATTCTAACCTAACTAATATGGTGAATTATTATATTGCACAATTAAATTATTATCAATGGAAAAGACAGAGGGAGGTATGAAAAAAAACAAAGTATCTGCTACTACGACAAGTAGTAGTAGATGCTAGTAGATACTACATTTCGAAACTACCGGAAATTAGTAAATGTAAATCCTTTGTTGTGAAGTAAATACTTCGTAGAATATACCTCAGATTAACAACTAAAAACGACAGATACAACAGTAAACAAACAATTCGCGATCCAACATCCATAAGGTCGATTTTTGCATGAAAAGCCTGGTTGCCAATAATCCGATGTGATTTTCAATATTAAATGTTTTCACGGATAATCATTATTTCAAAATATGTTTTAACATAATATAAATGTTTTTTTTATATCAATCTTTGTTGAAACATAACTTGAACGCCTTTTTGAAAAAAATAATTAGTCTTTTTATAATTTAAATTGGTGAAAATTCGGGAAGAACCAGGAATATATGGCTCGAAAAACGGCACATCGGCAACGTTGCATCTACGAGCAGCCAATCAGATGATTTTAGGTGACTTATGGCAGCCATAATGGATTTCGCACTGTTGCTGTGAAGTGATAGAGATAAATTTTGTGATATGAGTGTTAATCAGTGGTATTTTTGGATTTAAATATGTGGAAAGTGTGGTGGAGAACGTTAAAATGGTAAATCGATGTATTATCTTTAATGATTCCAAGCACATTTTAATATTTCGGCGGTAAGAAATTTGACATCATTTTACGCTTGACATTGGCGTAGATATAGGATATTTATGGTAATTTATTGTGAATGGCAAAATTGAGAGGAAACTGAACACACCGCCACTGAACAGTCTTGCCATTTTATAGGTCTATCTCTCTCCTACTCAAGTCAGGGACTAAAAGATGATTGATTGTAAACATGGGGCGATTTCTAAATGGCATGTTTGGTCTCTAGTTTTATTATTAGTCTGAGGAATATACCTACTACTATTGTTTGCCCAGCGGATCTGAGTCTACGGAAGGAATTCGGACGTAAATGTGCCATGTTGTCACGTTTAATTATAAAAAAGCGAAAATACTTGGCATGAAGTATAGTTCATTTGAAAATCCATTTTTTAATAACAAAATATTGATAAGAATAATAAAACGCTAAATATTTTAACGTGGCTGTTGGATCTATTCTTGTTTTAATCCTGATTTCTTCAATTTGGTTTATTGTAAAAAATAAACATTTTCTTAAGATACCATCAGCTTTCGACAATTTGGCAAGCATCCGGCCTGGATGGACCTGATTGGTGCAGTTTTTGGCAGGATCGCCGTTGCCATGGGGAACGATACGGTTGTCAATGAGCTAACGTCACCTAACATCTCGCTATTGGCCAGGAATTACGTCATTTTATCCTCCCATCTTGGAATATCGATTTATATTGAAATATCCAGTGGCGGAGGTTTGGTCATTGTCGATTTTCGTGTACGAGTTGCAATACGATAACACTTCCAAAAACTCCCGCACGCAGCTGGGTATTTTATGAATGAAATCAGCCATTTTTTTTTTACAACTTCATTCCCCTTACCGTTGCCCCGTAGACACAGATTCGCTGGGCAGACATTACCTGTAGTAGTAGCAAGTACTTCGTTTTTATTCAGACTACCACCCAATATACGTTAGTATTGGGTTTGCTATTAATCCATAATACGCATGAAACTTCATCAAAGAAGCAGAATAGCAGAGGAATATTAAAAAAAGGAAGATGTTATTCTTCTGAAAAGGCATGAACAAGGGGTTTGCCGTAATAATATGTATTTGAAAATAAAACAAGCACACAAGCAAGCAGATCAATTTATTTTTGTTAGGTATTAATTGTTTTATTGTTTTTTGTTTGAGGTTAGTTTATTTGTTTATGTAGAAATCAAACAAAGATGAGAAATGTTTAGACGAAGACAGAAAAAAAAATCGCAAGAAAGTTGAAAATGGTTTAACTTTATTGCGGATCCGCAAAAAAGTTGACGTTTTCCCGCCAACGGAATCATTTCAAAAATTCCGCACCCGCAATCCGGAATTCCGCATCATGAGAACTAGGCTTTAATGTTATACCGTTGATACACAAACAAGTTCTGGACACAGCATAGGTAGGGTCAATGGGTAGGGGTAGGGTAGAGTGAGGCAGGTTCGGACATGGGGCACCTCCGGACATTTTGAATTTACCGCCTTCCAAAACTGAACGCGTTTCCGCATTTTAACAGTTGATACCAGTGCCTGCTCTATAACGCCAGACAAAATGTTGTGCCGGTAGCTTGAGAAATTTGGGAGTGATCACCAGAAATAGGTACATAAATAGTGACCCCAACTAAGTATTATGTCCTCTACTCGTGAGGTTTTGCACGATTTGGTGATGTAATTTTTAAGTTTTAAAGGTATATGATAGTTTCACACCACACAACCTATATTTCAAGAATCGACAAGATTTGATTTTCAGTTTTTTTAGTTTTTGTTTTTACATTTTGTACATGTGGGGCACATTCGGACTATCAACTTTTCATGCGGGGAATGCTCGCATGGCTAAATTTTTAAAATTCAACGTAAATTTTGATCTAAAATAAAAAAAATTATACCTACTTTAATAATCAAAACATGTTTAATTTACGTTTTTTTGTCATTATTTATTTTTGTACCTATTATTTATTTTTGTAGGCTAGTGCCAAAGTTCATAGGTTTGTATGTTTGCAGTTCCTTTAGACTATAAGTTTTGATGTTTAGATAGATGCTGAATTATTTCAAATATACATGTAAAAAAATAAACTGTTTATAAAGTAGGTACCTATATGTCCGGAATTACCCCATGCATGTCCAAAACTGCCCCAGCGTGAGGCACCTTCGGACAAATGGCAACTTCTTTTTATTTCAATTTTCACGAAAAACGGTGCAGTTGGAAGTTTTAGTTTGATCTCTATTGATAGGGAAATTGCTCTTGGCAGGAATCAAATTCAAAATAAAACCTGAACAGCCATTGAACACGGAAAATAGTTACCAAATAAAAAACTGCATGATATTCCTCGAGACTTATAATGCCCAATCTGTTAATCAACTCTTCTCTGGGTCATGGTTGAACTTCACCAGAAAAAGGCACTGACTGACAAACCATGGGAAAGTCTCCAGAATCAGTTGTTAAGATGAATACACAATATAATTCCTGAAAACTGCTCGTGAACATGAACAAACTCGCCAGTTTCTCAGCAGGGCACTGATGCAATTTCGTAACAATACTATATATTAATTGTTCATATTGGTTCCTAAAATGAAACAATCATATACTTACTCCATGATCCTGTGAAGACTCCAGCGCTATCGCTTTACTCTCTTGGTAGGTACATATTCTTTCTCGTATCATGTTTGAGGGTTTGAGGGCATTTACATTTATTTCAATGACTACGCGTCCGCCTTCAAAATCTTTCGACTCAACTTTTGTCCGAATTTAGTCTATGAGAATGATCACTTGAATGTCGGCGTCTCAGAGTCTCAGTCGTCAGAGACTTCTAACATCATCATGTTACTGTTGTGTCTTGCATCAATGACCAAGATGTCGATCAGATTTCTTGTAAACTCATCTCTAGACATCCAGGTTTGCTTGTGTATGTTTTTATGTTCGAATATTGTGGACTTTATAAGATTCAAATCAACCAATAAGCGAGCTCCAGTATCCTTACAATGTTCATGTTATCAGCGTTTGCCTAATGTGGGTTTTTAAAGACATTCTTCATTCTAACTTCAGCCATAAAATTTCCTATGGATAAACCGAGGGATGAACATACTTACATAATATCCATGATAAGATAAATGATGTAGATTCCAGAGGATTACTGAACGTTTTAAAACCCCGCTCACTTTGTTCCTTTGTAATTTTGGCGACAATTCAATTACAGCTTCTCAAAGCAAGAATAGAACCCTGACGTTAAAGTATTAGATCTTTTTAAGAATCGTTTCTAAAGTTCATTCTAGTTAGTCGCTACAACTATGCCTTATGAGCCATATGAGTAAGCTTGGAGACCACCGAGTAGTTTCACCCTTCGCCCTTCTACATAAGTAAGGACGTTCATAGACAGTGAATCAACTGAGAGTGGAAATCAAAATACATAGAAGGGAATCTATTATAGTTGATATATTGCATTTTATTCTAAAATCATCAGTATTTTAACAAGAAAAAAAATACAAATTATTGCTAAACCCTTCTTGCAATCATCGTTCAAAAAAGACCGATTATTCAAAACAGAAAATTACTATTTCAATCAAACATTTTTCTTTATGGAATTATACCTACATTTATTTCTAAAGGTCGACGGTACGTATCAGAGCTACTAATCCAGCATAACTTTTGGTAAGTTTAACTGAAAAATTTGAGGTACATAAACCTAAAACCCGAGTTCCTTAAATAGTTCAAGAGAAATTTCAAGCAGAGCAGCTGAGCAACACCTCAGATGAAGCCATCAGGACAGAAAGCCTAAAGGGATAGATTTATTTCGCAAGGTAACAAGTTACACTTTTTAAGGGTTAAACCTTTTCCTCGGTTGTAGATTGACCAAAACATCTCCAGTAGTTACAGTTATGGACGAAATTGGTGGTACCGCCTATGGCACAAACCAAACTGCATACATCGAGTAGGTACATAAAAACTCCAAACTTCGAGGATGCAAGTTGTGGTTGATTCAAGTGTCTATACTGCAAAAATTTGGTTTTGTTTTTTTTTTCTATGTTCAAGTTATTGTATGTTAATCTTAGTTTATTTCTATACGAATCACAGAATCTAAGTTGCAGAAAAAGCTAACCATTGATCACATTTTATATTAATAAAAAGTTAATTAGAACTATGTACCTACCTAGTATTTCTTTTTTTCTCAAAGGATATATTACAAATCTTAAATCGGTTACGAAACTGGTATAGTTTATACCTATGTAGTCAATCGGAACAGGATAAAATATTTGACCGACTGGAAGAGGCCATGAATGTGTAGTTGGGTTTGGGCAAGAAAATATTCATACGGGGTTTAGTAATCACAAAATTGGGTCATTTTCATCGGGATAATATTTATATATTCCCGGTACGCGACTCTGTTATTTAGCTGATTGGATTGACTTCGTATAGTATAAACTCTACCACCAAGGCCTTCACATAAAATAATTATGTACAGAAAAAGAAAATATAAATCTAACTATATTTGAAAAAAAAATTACCTACTGGGAAAGTAAGAACTTCTTATATAGGTACATTTTCAGTTTCTGTCATCAAAAAGTCTTTTGAGATTACGATACACTGCATTGTCCTTCTATATTTTTGTATAAATCTGTACTGGAAGAGGTCTGGCCTTTCGTAGTTCTGACATAAGTATTTCTAATTTGTTCTCTCATTCTAATATTGTAGTTGTGGTAGTTTTTATTTAGTGTGGTGTCTACATTTTTAAATAGGCGTTTTTCTATTTTGGGTATGAGTTTTGCCTGTCCGCATCTTTAACTGTCCAACTTTTAAAAACGAAATACTGTCTATAAAGGGTTTTATTGGATGTAAAATATTTAGAATACTGTTTTTTAAATAGTTTATTTTAAATATTTAACAATGATCATTATAGGTACTTATTATTAATATTATTGTATCACATCTAAATTCTTAGCATTCAATATTTTGGAAACTTATAACTAATAAAAAGTCTATATACAATGGATTACTATGTTCTTGTGGTTTCTTAATTATGGAAATAAATAAATATTGATTTTTACATTGCATCAAAATGAAATCTATGACTCTCTGACAACCTCTCTTTCTTATCTTCCTGTCGTTCTTTCCAATGCAAAACCCCAATTATCACAGTTATCATACCACAAACAGCAGTCAAGGCTGCCACAGACATCAGAATAAGTTTACTAGGTGTTACAAATAACTGAGCTTTCCATTTCCAAGATTGGTTTACTGGCCAAGGAATAACAACCTAAGAAGAAAATGTATCTTTAATGTACATTAAATTAGAACATAGTTACTTACCATTTGGGAATTGGGTATAATTTGTGTCCAATATCTAGAATGGTTGGAAAGACCTACTGTGAGATAATCCACAAAGTTGGGAGTACGACCCAAACCGAATATTGTATAAGGGAGATTCAAACTGAAATGTGCAGATTGGGGTAGTTGGGGAGATACGCCGTGACGTAAGTTGCCTTCTTGGGTTGTTGTTTTGTAAGATATTGATGGACCTGAAAAAAAAATGATGCTTTATAATTTAAGTATCAATTTGAGAAACCCTGCTAGTACAGGAAGATGAATAACACTTTCAACACAATCTAGTAAAGTAAAAAAGCCAAACGCTTACCTGGCAAATTTGATCCGTATGTCCTTCTTTTTTTGCCAAGTCTGCCGTTAATCATTTCATGATCTTTATTAGTCAATCCAGTCAATACCATTGCTTTTATAAAGTTAGCGTCATAATCCAAACTATTTTTGAATGCAGCAGCTTGATATTGCCTGCCATTATAAGTAACCAGAATACAATCCAAAATACCATCCTGGTAGAAGTCAAAAAAGGCGGCCATTGCTGTGCCGTTTCGGAATGGACTTAAAGTGTTCCATTTGACTGCGAATGATCTGGACAAAAAATTTATCAAAAAATATGTTTCATGTATTACTGGACATTCTGAGCAAAAAAGTTAGACATGCTATGTCAAACGACAGCTTTGTTAGATTTAAGCAGTAGGGCTGCATTAATGTCACTATTGTGTTGTTGGTTTCTGTAAATTAAGTCAATTATGACAACAAAATCTCACATTGTCAAATGCTTTCTGCAAAGATAAGATATATAACTATTTTTCACATAAATTCAAAGCCTATTGTTACTTTTTTATTTTTGAATGGTATGTAAAATAATTTTAATAATTCTTGAACTGAGAATCCTTTAAATGTCTATGTACTATCCTTTAGAACCCTACCCCCCTCAAACCTACAACCTATACATTAATTTGGACCATAAACATGGCTCCTTGATTTTTGTTAATTACTTTCTCCCAATGCACAATTTGCTCAACAGTGACTTCTTGAAAATACCTACTCGGATACTATTTAACCAGAAAAAGTCTTTTCAGTGAACTATGTTTGATAACTAGCTGGGCAAAGACAGACACGCAGCCACTGAAAACTAAGTGATCCCTAAAGGTAATATCACTTACCGCTTGAATTTACCACAACCACTTTGACATGCAACATTTTCCAATAAAAATGATTGTGGATGGTCATCATTTTCTGGAGATAAGGTTGCTAAAATATCAGGGTAACCATCCATGTTGAAATCTCCACTCCTCAGGGTAATTACATTTGTATATCTGCTACCTAATAAAAAAAAGGTATGATGACAATAATTTACAAAAAAAAAAAAAATTATCACCTACCTTCTTTAAGATAAAATCTCCAAAGATTTCCAGCATCATCTTTGAAATTAACTTGTAAATTTATCCATTGTCCATCTGAATGAACCATAAGTGCAGCTCCTTTACAATTTCCATTCTCCCTTTCTGCACAAACTGGTGTTACTAAATCCATTGAGCCTTTTAGCTCAACATCCATAAAAAGAGACTGGCCAATAATTTTAGAATTTTCCGGTAAATTGATTGTGGTCTGATAAATAAATTGGGACCCATTTTCGTTGCCTAGCCATACTTCAAAGTGATCATTGGTTGTGATAAAGAGGTCGGCCATGTAATCATGATTTACGTCTAAAAATGCATGAGCATGTGGCCGACTCAATTCACCTCGATTACTATGATTGTCTTCCATGGGGACTATACGCGGACCCTTCCTTTCTTTATTAAACACCCAAAACATTCTTTTTTTGTTGATATCTTGTCCAAAGAGATCTATATAGGAGAAGTAAGTTGAAAAGCAGCAAAGATTTGTAAAATTGTTACTAACCTACTATCATATCCTGGTTATAATCCATAGCCAATGGTTGCCCAATCATTTTTATTACTGGATTATGTTCATCAGTACAATTCAAGTGATTTGCTCCACCCCATAAAATGTATACATTAGTATGTGATGGCTTTTGAGAATCTTGTTCTGTAAAAAGAATGGAAATACAATATTGAAAGACTAAGAAGGAATAACTGAAACATTTTTTTTCTGGGAAAATTTTTCTAAAAAAAAAAAAGGATTTTTAAAATTTTTCACCTACAGGAATGTGGATTCGTTCAGGGTCCTTATTCTTGAAACAGGGGAGCAGCGTTCCCAGGAGAACAAGTGTTCTGTCTTTGTTACCTTCTTATATTATCATTTGCATATCATTGAGAAAGACGGAATACTCGTTCTCTTGGGAACGCTGCCCCCCTGTTTCAAGAATAAGGACCCAGGGTGGTTACACTGATTCGAGCACTGATTACAAACAAAATTACCTTTTGCTCCATACCACAAAGAGAAACTCCAAAAACTCAATATAAACAATAAATATTTTGAATAGCCTAAAGCCCGGCCTAAAGTCTTAAACTCAGTCTTAAAGCAGAAAGACCTGAAATTTTAAATCCCCTGCATTATTTGTCCCTAGAACCCACCTGTAGAGTAAAAAATCTGATTTTTGCAGAAAAATACGCTTTGTTTCACAATCAATTTGTTATTACCTGTTCGTTTAAAAATTGTAGTGACCATAACATCCATAAGAGCATCCCCATCAAAGTCCCCAGGAACAACGCTCGTTATTGTTGATTCGCTAAAAATACATTTTAACGGGTCCTTAGCTGGCCTTAGCAACGGCTCTTCCTCATGAGCTAACAGTATTTCAACAGCTTTGTTGTTATCTGAAATAAAATAGATATTTGGTGACGACTGCTTTTGTGTTAAGGTTTAGGTATTAACAGCAGCTGAAACATGGAAAGATTAAAATGAAAAAAGCAAAAACTTAGCAGTCCTGTAGTTTTTTTTTTGATTTTCTGAAGAACTGAAGGAGCTCCTCAAGGAGCTCCTAATTTTAGTTAGTAGAGAGGTCCATATTACTATCACCTAATTTTGATGAAAAACATTTTTTTTTTTTTAAATATCTTTTACTTTAGCGGACTGCTATTTCATAAACCTAGCAGTTCCTTAGTTTGTCTTTTTATTTATTTATTTATTTATTCATTTATTTACGTATAAGAAAAATACATTTGAAGTTGAACAGAGTTTAAATCTAAATAAAAAAAAAATCTAACCTAAAACAATACTCCTGGCCTTCGTCTTAAATTTATCCAGAGATAAACCAAAGAACTCAAGGCCCTCACAGAACTTATTTACATTGGCAGATATTCTATTCACAGGACTGAATAGTAGGTACCAGGTTCGACAGTAAGGAATGTGCAGTAAAGATTTACTTCGTGTCTGATAACTTTGAATGTGTAGATTAAAACATTCAAGACATTCGTGGCTTTTTATGTAGTAGTTAAGAATTTTAAATGCAAAACAGACATCAAAATATTCCCTTCTGCGAACAAGAGTAGATAAGTCTAAATAAGTCATAGTCAGGTCCTCACTGAGAATTACACCACTCAAAGAAAGTTTGTACCTTGCAAACTTAATAAATTTGTGTTGAACACTCTCAAGCCTATTGATGTGGATCTGATAGTAAGGTGACCAAACTATGCATGAAAATTCAAGAACGGACCTGACCAGTGATGTGTAAAGAATTTTGATAGGGTGTATACTTGTAAAGTCCCTAGTAGCTCTCTTAATAAACCCCAACATTTTATTAGCCCTGCCAATTACCACTTCAAAATGCTCAGTGAACATTAGCCTAGTATCTAGATAGACACCAAGATCTTTAATGATAGAAACTTCAGACAAGCGAACATTGTTTAAGTAATACTGCAAGGGAACACTATGGGTGCGTCTACTGAATCTTATACAACAGCACTTATCGATGTTGAGGGACATGTAATTAAGCTGACACCAATCGTGAACGATGTTAAGATCATTTTGCAAAATAAGTATGTCTTGAGTTGACGTCACCTGACGATACAACTTCAAGTCATCAGCAAAAAGTAAAAAATTTGACGAGAGCAACGATCCTAAATCGTTGATAAATAAGCTGAATAGAAGGGGGCCCAAGTGAGAACCTTGGGGTACCCCAGAGGATGCATGGAAAAGAGAAGAAAGATAGCCATCGATCTTGACTTGTTGCATTCTGTTAGTAAGGTATGATTTCATCCATGAAAATAAATGTCCACAAACGCCGAAACTTGAAAGCTTTGAAAGAAGGATGTTGTGATTTACCTTATCAAAGGCTTTACTGAAGTCAGTATATATTGCATGAGTTTCTGCATTATTAGCAAATGATGAATTTATGAATGTTGTAAAGAGAAACAGGTTCGTCTCAACGGATCTACCGGCTGTAAAACCGTGCTGTTGACTGATCACAATCTGATGAAATATTTTTGAAAGAATTCCTTCCACGCACTGCTCAAATAATTTTGGAATCGCAGACAGAATGCTGATGGGTCTGTAATTTATTACATCATTTTTGCTGCCTGACTTGTAAATAGGACAAACGTAGGAGAGCTTCCACATTTCTGGAAAAATTCCAGAAGATAATGATTTGTTGAAAATATTAAACAGAGGAAGATACAAAGTGTTAGAACAAGATTTTAGTACTTTGTTGGGAATACCATCAGGTCCTGCAGACTTGTTGATGTCCAATTGCGTTAAAGCCCTCTCAATATCTGTTGGATCTATGACAATGCTTGAAACATTCTCAAGTCGATCAGCAAAGGTTCCAGCGTCGGAATTTCTCTGAGGGTTATAGACGGAGGAGAAATAGACAGCAAAAAGATTAGCTATGTCAACACCGTTGGACACCTTTTCTGAGGCAAGAAACATTTCGTTAGGAATAGTACCCTGATTAGATTGGGAGTGAATAAAGTTCCAAAAAATTTTCATATTGGTGCCTATGGCTCTTTCAGTATCACTTATGTATAATTTATAGCACTCTTTGGTGAGGTTTTTACAATCTCGCCGAAGTGTACTAAATGCAAAGTAATCCAAACCTCTATTCGACCGCTTGAATCGTCTGTGAGCAATTTTCTTTTGAAAAATCAGATTTTTCAATTTGTTAGAGAACCAGATAGGAAATTTCTCGCTGTAAGAATGTGCCTTTATTGGAACAAACATATTAAAGCAGTCGAACAGTACCAAGTAAAAGCTCTTAACAGTTTCGTTTAGATCGTCCATCATAATGGATCGCCAATCAAAGGAAAGAAAATATTCATTAACCAAATCAAAATTGGCATTTTTAAAGTCATAAGAAAAATAATTAAGAGGCTTCAGAAATTTAGCTTTAACAACAGGTATGGAAAACTCTAGAGCTGGGTGATAACGATCACATCCCACCAGACCGTCAGATGTTACAAGTGAAATAGGCCCAAAGTTGGCAAAACATAGATCCAGGATTGAACCATGATCGTTAGCCACCCCATTGTATTGAGACAGATTAAGAGAAGCAGTACTATCACATAACAATATTTCCTTAGTTGTCCTTACATTTCCAGGTAATAAACCTGAGAGATCCTCACTAGTGGACCACGTTATTTGGGAAAGATTATAATCTCCAAGAACAAGCACATTATCAAACATTTCACAGGCACCAGCAACTGATTTCAAATGGTTTTCATAATGGAGCACATCCATGGTAGGTGGAATGTAGACACAGCCAATACAGAAGACCATGTCACCCAGCGTAACAGACACCCACGTTTCCTCGACCGATGCTTCACCAATTGACAGGCGATGAGATTTTAGGCAATTATTTACTGCCAAAAGGACCCCACCTCCACGGCTTTTAGTACTGTTCAGACTGCTTCTATCAGAGCGATAAACCGTGTAACGCGAGTCAAGAAATTCGGCATCACAGATACTACAGTCTAGCCAGGTTTCCGTAAGTGCAATAACTGAGAAAGATTCGGCGCGAGCCGCACAGAAAGCATCTTTGAGTTTGGTTTTTAAGCCTCTTACATTTTGGTAGAGAAAGGAAGCACAATCTAACGAGACTGGTCCTCTCTGTCTCCTCTCTGAAAATTTGCATTGGACGGTTTTGCCCCCATACGACGAGGATGAAACTCCTTGACAGCAATGCCTACTGGCCAGAGGTTAGCATCCAGCAGGCCCTTCAAAAGTGATTCTTTAACCCCAATTTTAAATGAAACCACATCTTCATTTTTGTCCAACACCAAGCATTTGACATCAGGAATGGAGAGCTGATTCTTCAAATAGTTAGAGATCTGTTCCTCAGTGGTACTCGGATCACATCGACCCAGATATAGCCACTGGCGTCTCTCACCTGCAGAAAAAAAGACCTCCATCAGCACCTGTGCCAATTAATACAGGATTATTACTTGAGCGGTCCGATACTCTCACAGGATTAGGCACTGATTGGCGCTCTATGCTGCGGATTGGTCGCTGGGACTTTTGCTGTCCAGCTAGTTGCAGGCTATTTGATGACTGAAAGCTTCTTGATTCATTCCTGATGGGTACCGCCCGCAGATTAGGAGGGAACTGAGATGGGGTTTGCGAAGAACCTGAGCAGCTTGATGCAGTTTTCATAGAATTCAGGGTTGCAGTAAGCAGCTGGAACTCATTCTCAAGTTTGAGTAACTTTGTCTGTAAATCTTTGTTACTTTGTTCCAGTTCCCTTAGCTTCATATCATAAACAGCAGATGCCACTGAGTTAGGCATGATAACGCTAGTATTGTCTATTTCCGAAAGATTATTAACTGCAGAAGTGATTGGTTTTTCCAGTGAAGAAAGAGTGGCTTTGATTTCACCAACAGTGTCAGTAACACCATCCAGTTTCAACTTTAAATCATTATAATTAGTTGCAAGTTTGGTGTAGAGTGTGTCACACACCTCACTGGTGATATTTCTGATTAGCACTTTCAAGCCGCCGCCAACATCATTACCAAGCGACTTCACGGAATTTACACAGCCACTGCACGCATAAAGCATTACTCTGGATTTTAACCGGGTCACCTGAGCCTCTTTGTTTTAGGTTAAAACTAAAGGAGTACCTTATTTTTAATTAGAGGCACTAATTAGCACCTAATTAATATATAGGCCTCAAATTTTTTCCCCACAATGGGACTTCGATGTTTATAGACCTACCTTTCTTGTCATCAACAAAATTAAGAAATTTACGGTCTCGTTTACTGTTTTCTTCCTGAAAGGTGGTCAATTACCCACCAAAGGCTCCATGAAACCCTATACACTGAAGTTTTTTTTTCTCCAGAATATCATGGTCAACTCTGCCAAAGGCCTTGGAAAAGTTGGTATAATAACATGTCTACCTGATACCCATCCTCCAGTGCATCAAACAGAGTCTGCTCAAATTCTAACAAGTTTGAGATTATGGATCTGACTTTCATTGAGCCTTTTATAAAACAATGTTGTTCTGGTTTAAATGTGTTTTTAAATAAAGTGTTCTGGAAAGAATGAGCGTGGCAGAGGATAGCCTGTGCCTCGGCCTGTGCAGGTTCTGCCATGAGCCGAAAGAAACTGCCGTACATGTATGGTGCCATTGCGAAGCGCCATGCAGGCTTAGGTTTGCGAGGCTTGGAGAGGAAAAGCCCAATCCAGCAAGCTACATGGGGTGGCCAGTAGGTATCATGGCGCTGGACTCTGGAGTCTTATAAAAAGAATGGGTCTAGAGAACGCAGTCTAAGGACAGATAGGAGATACCACAATAAATCTGACAAGGTTGCAGTGGTAGAGGACGCCTCCGCGCCATCTCCATTTAAACAAATCTAATCTAATCTAAATACTTAAAGTGTTATTTTATCTGTAACTATTGCCTCGGAAATGTTGGAAAATATAGAAATTTTTGAAACTGGCCTGTAGTTCTCATGTCACCACACTTAAAAATTCTTGTTCCAAAACTAGTTTTCCAAATTATTGGAAAGGTTCCAGTGGAGAATGATTTATTATAGATTTTGCACAAGATGTAAGAAAACAAGTGTATATGCTTTTAAATGACAGATAGGGATACCACCTGGAGTCCTATTTTCGAATATTTTCGCATACAAAATTTCATACGATTTCGAATGGTCCCCATTTAACTTACATTGCTGTCAGTCAGATTTCGTGTAAGAAATGTACTCGAATGCATTCGAAAATCACACCCCTGGACCTGTTCCGAAGTTTTCGTTTAGCTGGGAACTCATTATGTATACCATGACATTGATAAACAATGCACCTAAATTAACAGTAACAACACATTGTTTAAATCGCTATATTCTTTATATAAGGAGCTAAAATATTTTTTAAAAAGCTCTACAGTTTCCGCAAGTGCATTGGCTTTCTTTTCGTTAAATGTGATAAATCTGGGAAAATCTTTGAATTCCTTTTTAGATCTCATTTATCTCCAAAAACCATTTTTATCTGGAACCCTATCCTCTATATACAATCCAAGTAGTTTTGATGCCCACAAAGCTGTGCTTGAGTTATTCCCTTGGGTTTTTATGGATAAGTCTCATTGTCGGATTTTTAGAAGCATAGCTTAGTCAATGCTTATGGATATGCAGCTGATGACTGTACTAAGAAGGGCCTCGAGAAGGGCACCACAATGGAATTCACTATTGTATTGTTGTACTTATAGCTTATCACTGTTTCTAATTATCTCTCACCTAAAATCACAAACACGTCAGTAAGTTCGTCAGAGTTGAAATCTCCAAAGGCTGCAGGCATTCCATCGGTGTAGCTTCCAAACACCAAATGCGTGATGTTACTGGCAAAGGCACTCTTCAAGAGTATCAATATAGTGAAGACACAAAGTTTGCAGGACAAGACGTTCATGATTTGATTTTCCTTGTGAATTTCACAATAAAAAAGTGTTCTATTCAACAAATTCCATTTTTTTCATTTACAATTTACACTTTTGTTTACCTTCTTTTCTTGATTTCTTGGCATTGGCAGCTGTCCTTAGCTTTGTTCCAAAACTGTATAATGAGTCACGATTCTGCGCAAAACCTAACATTTGTGCGTAGAATTCGAAATTCGTATACAAGATACAAGAGTAGTTTCGAAACCGTTCATGATTCATCGGTTGGATGTTCAGAAGGATGATACACACTACTAAGGATTGCTAATCGGCCTCGTTTTTGGTAATCGCCGGCATATTGGTGAATCACCATTGCCGACGTCATAAACTAAGTCGTCGGCATTGAACTGAACAAACACTCTGGAACGGGCGCACCGCTTCGTCCCACCCACACGCCTAATGAGGATAGGCTATCCTGTAGTAGTAGTTCATGGGTCAGTTTATGACGTGTTGAAACATGTTTGGAACAGGTTCTCGAACGTTATCGGTACAGTTATTTCGGTTCTCTCTAAGAACTGTACGTTCGGTATTTTGATCTGAGCTCTCCGAGCTTGAATTTACCGTTCGTTTATTCGAAAAGTGTATTCGGTGCAGGCTCATTCGCATTCGTTTATTCAAATTTCTGAAACTCTAACCACTACGCTGACACAGCGTTCAACTGCTCTGTTCGCTCGCTGGTCACGTGATTACGGCTCTGCTCAGCACGCTCTGCTCTTCAAGCAAAATATCGAACGCAAGGGAAGAAGGAACTGTTCGAATCTGCGGAAACACCACACCGACCAAGCAAAGAGTGAGATACGATAATACGTAAGGCAAAACCGAAATGGTTAAAAAAGCGCTGGAAACCTTAGATTCCTAAAACCGTTCCAACCGATATTCAATTCTAGAGATTCGGCAACATATTCCTTCCACACCTAGAAGAAGCTCCGGAACAGCTCTGGGCCGTTACGCGCTTATTGCTTTCGAAAAGTGTTTGTTGCACCTGAAGTTCATAAGCAAGTGGACGCAAGAAAACGGCTGAAGATACAAACATAAAACATGTTTCCTGAAAAATTCATGTTACTTGAATGACATGCCGGCATGGTAAAGACCTAACAACACAGTTTAACCTTGAATTGCGCAATGTAAATTTAATTCAATATGGCGTAGAGGTCAAACAAGTTTAATTTGAATATGTGTTTTTGATGCGTGTCTTGGTTATTTTGCTTCTAGTTTTGCTTGCACGTTTGATTTTGATTATTTTTTAAAATATTTGTTGACTAGGTACCTGGATAGTTTTAGGTCTGTTCGCAGAGAAATCACAAACCAGTCAGAGTGAATCTCATTGGTTGAAACTAGTTTTCTGACTGTTTCTGATTGTTTTCAACCAATGAAATGCGCTCTGACTGGTTTGTGATTGCTGTGCGAACAGGCCTTTTATAATACCCACCCTAAGGGCGGGTATTATAAAACTGCTTCGACAGTTAACTTGAAGTTAACTTTTTGAATTACATGTATTTTCAGAAGTTAACTTTAAGTTAACTCTCAAAGTAGTTTTATAATACCCGCCCTTAAGCCTAGTACTCATAACTGCGAAATTCGCATTTTTTTGACATTGCTTCGTTAAATTGACGTTTGATACACGCATAAAACGTCAAATTGTCAACGCAATGTCAAAAAAATGCGAATTTCGCAGTTATGAGTACTAGGCTTTAGTCGGGCAGAAACTAGATATTTTTTTGTGTATAGTTCTAGAGCGGGTATTATAAAACTATTTTGAGAGTTAACTTAAAGTTAACTTTTGGAATTACATGTAATTTCAAAAAGTTAACTGCAAGTTAACTGTCAAAGCAGTTTTATAATACCCGCCCTTAGGCTTACCAGGCAAATGCAAAATCCTTTGGTACATCGAATCGACTTTTTAACCGTGATTACATAATTAGCCCTGATTAGCTAATTACGAAAATACCTGAAAATGGTGCATACAGGCATAATAAAAGTGTTTATTGCACCTGAGTGCTCAAGCTCGAATCGAACCATTTAAGCCGCTTTCCAGCTGTGTGCTTCAAGCTTCAAGCACGGTGCAGCACAATGTTCTGTGTTTGAAACGCAAAAGTTAGCAGGCTCTCGAAGCGCAGTACGGCTGGAACACGAAAACGCGCTTGAAGCATTTGCGCGCGCAAAAGCTCGATTGCGTGCTCAAAAGCGTCAGCTGGAAA
The DNA here is from genome assembly GCA_917834065.1 of Ceutorhynchus assimilis. Taxonomy (NCBI): domain Eukaryota; kingdom Metazoa; phylum Arthropoda; class Insecta; order Coleoptera; family Curculionidae; genus Ceutorhynchus; species Ceutorhynchus assimilis. Next base: position 100,691,392 of record OU892277.1, read on the forward strand.
GCGGCTTTAAATGCACGAAAGCCAGCGCATCTGTTCCTTTCAGATCGGGGTCGACTAATGCCTCATTCTCACTTGCGCGAAATTCGCTCTTTTTTGACATTGGTCATTGTTTCGACAATTTGACGTTTGATACACGCATAAAACGTCAAATTGTCGAAGCATGTGAAAAAAAGAGCCATTTTCGCGCGACTGAGAATGAAGAAACACCTGAGCGAGTAGCTCTAGTGTTCTAAACTCTTGAAAGGAATAGAACTATTGTGGTGTAGTATGGTGTAGGTATAGATTTTAATAAGTATTTACTATATTGTAATTGGAATGAAATATTTTGTTTTTAGTTTTTTTTTTTTGCCGTTTCAATTAAAGTATTTTTGGCTGAGTTCGGCTTATGCCTCATTCTCACTTGGGCGAAATTCGCTCTTTTTGCGCGGAATTCGCTCTTTTTTTGACATTGCTTCGACAATTTGACGTTTTATGCGTGTATCAAACGTCAAATTTTCGAAGCCATGTCAAAAAAGAGCGAATGTCGCGCAAGTGAGAATTAAGCGAACATTCTTTAAACTCTGAGCTCGCTCGAAACGATAAGATGCTCTTCGTTTAAGCTCAGGAGTGTTTTCTTTTATGTTGGGCTTATGACCGCGTATGAAGTCATGATATCCATGCTCATACCGTTCCGTTCCGTGGGGAGTGCAACTCAGAACTCAGCATTTGGGAAACGCCATTTTTATTTTAGTCGCGGAAAAATCTGCGGGGGTGCGTTCAAAGACGGCAATGCTAATGCCAAAACCTACTTTTCCCCCTCCGCCGGTAATGCCGAACCACGTAGGTCGGAGCCGAACTCGAACGCAAAATGCTAATTTTGGCTTGGCTGTAGCCATTCCTGAACGCAGCCCTGGTGAACCAATTTCAAAAGTTGGCAACCCTAGCTTTTACCGTTTTGACACTGAAGCTTACAGCCAAGAAGTATAATATAGCTGCTTTTTTTCTAACACCTATCTTAGCTAACCTAAGTTTTTCTGAAATAAAGGACCGTTTTTTCTAACATCTTAGGAAAGTTTATGTCCGTCGAAATTACCTCCCCCCTTGCCTACTCCAAGGATGCCGGATTCCATCCTAAGTTCAATTTCTTACCTGAGGTTATGTTTATTTAAGATCAGATTCTTCGTCCAACTAATGTGTACGTTTGAACTACAACTTAGCTCAGCTAAGAGCTAAGATTTTCAAAGTTAGCTAAGATAAGACAGTGTGCAGAAAAAAAGCAGCTAATTTTCTCTAAAATGCTCTATAGAATATTTAGACATAATTTAACATTTCGACACTGTTCTGTTGAGATTTGGGTAGGTTGCGATCACCCCTAGAGTAGTTCTCGGTCAAAATAATAGGTGTCGACCAATTCGTGGTTGCAAATTGGGTTGCCTATTGCCTACCAACACAATAAAAATGTCAAAGGTGTGTTGTGTTTTGTAATTTGTAATCAAACTACTATTTTCATTGTTGACGTTGGCCAACAACAGGCCAACACAAATGAGAATCATTACTTAATTACCTTTTTAATTTCTGTAAGTTTGAAGCAATCCTTTAAAAACACAATCTTCTCTCAGGCCAATTCATGAAACATTATATTTCAGCTACTGGCCATAGGCTAGCACCAGCAGTCAGCAGCAAATAGGGCAGTGAACTTTAATGAGAAATTGTCCGCTGATAAGAACTTCCTTTGAATAATTGTATTTTGAAGGGAGAAAATGTCCACGAATTATCACCGAAGAGATTACAGGCGACAGCCCTCCAGTAATTTCACCTATGTGAGCCCTTGTGTGAAGTATCTGATATTTTTATTAAATTTTATTTTCTGGGTAAGTTAACTTTTTGATGATTAATGCCGGATTTATACAACATTTGAACAATCATAATCAGAAATATAGTCTTTAAACGTAGCGCAAAGTTTGTTAGTTGAAAATTTCTAACCTAAATATCACCAGACAGAGCACCTCATTCATCATGAAATTGCCTTTGTTGTGTTAAGCAGGACATTGTTAATTGGTAAGAAAATGTGCGAGATGTGGCGCTTCCCAAGCACATCCTTGGATGATAAAAATAACTAAATTTCCAATCACACCACATATTTTTTGAAATGTATTATGTTCCTGTTTCCCACTGAATACAGGATTGACAGGAACAGATCTTATGTGACAAAAAAGATATTATCCTCGATATTACCTATATGACTATATGATGATATAAAAGATCTTCTCCCATAATATAAAAAATCTTATATGACAAAAGATCTCAGATGACATGACATGACATAGAAGATCTCATATGACATAAAAGATCTTATGTCGGTCTTTGTTTACCGTTCATTGATCATCATATCTCAAGATAAAGACAATTCAATAATCTGGGCAATACTGGACTACTATGACGGGCAGAGTTACGATTTATTGAAGTGTTGCCAAATTGAATTGAAGAGTGCGACCTGATACCTGTGTTGAAAAAAGAAAAAAAAATTATAAAAATATTCACAAAATCTGATCTTTGTCAGCATAGATTTTTGTTTATGATTCTGTCTATCTGGATATTTGGTCACTGATTTTGACTATCCTCTGTTTGTATATTTTTCAAAATTTAATAAATGATATTTGAATTGATCTTGGGTGGCTCTTAACAATTCAAAGAATTGTTATCATCAAACTTCCACATAATATATTCAAATAAAGTGGCACGGCAAAATGCCATTTCTTTTCCCTTTTTCCATTGATTGCCTAATTTTTCACCTTCTTTGTCTTGTTTGTTCGTTGTGTTTAAGTTTTGATTGTTTGTTGCCACAGCATGACGCCAAGCTTAAAATTAAACAGCAAAGATCTAAAGTGCATCAATTTCCACACAGCTGAAAATTTGCGGCTCGTTTCTTTTTCAAAAAAAAACATGTTTTGCCAAGTGGACGTCAAGTTAGTGAGAGGAGATCACTAAAAAGTCAACTTCTGGAATGAAGTTACACGTCAAATCTCAAAGTCATTCCAGAAGTTAACTCTTAGTTATTTGTTAAAAAAGTTTTAAAATACCTTCCCTTAATTATCAGCAAATAAGTGGCACATTCTTGGTATAGTAAAAATTCGTTTTTCCGAAGTTCTCTCGCTAAGTTGATGGACATAAGACTTCATTCTATGTCTTGCTCTTGAAGAATTTTGGTACTTTTCTTTCAGGTACAATTATTATTCTAACTAACAGTATTGAGCATATTGGACTTTGAGATAGTAAATACTGGATCCAAAAAAAAATAATTTTTATAACTATGATTATTCTTTTTTAAATACAAAGACAGTTTTGATATTGGCCAACAATGTAACTACAACACGCGATCCTTGGATGTTAGCTACCTATTACATAGGCTTACATTAACAGAAAAATGTCCTCATTATATGTGCCTAAAATTGTTCAATGCTCTGCCAGAAAATATGAAAAAAATAAAATCCCAAAAAATATTCAAACGAGAAATCAAAAAACTGTTAGTTGACCTAGAACCATATAATTTAAGAAAATTTTGTAGAGACCTTTAACTTAATGTACCTATACCTATGTACTTGTATGTATGACGTCATTTCTTTCATTGTTGCACTTGTAATGATGATTTTGAAATAAAGTTTGTTATTATTATTATTATTATTATGATTTTTTATAGTCTGAAGTCTAAAATTGAGATTATGATTAAGACTAAGACTGTAACTATGTCTATGCAAATGTATAATCCTGTCAATATCTTACTGGAATTTATTTCATCACGATTTTTAGTGCACATTCAATGAACAAGCCTCGAAAAATTTTTCGGGTCTTTGACAGACTAGAATCAACAAAATACTTAGGTAGCTATTTCGTACTGTTTCAGTTATTTGGTGGTCTCTTAATTGGCATAGGCCTTTATGCCTTTGTGGACAAATGGCAGTTAACTGGATGGGTCAAGTTGGAAAATGTATATGATGTCATACTGAATGTATCTTTAGTTATGGTCATAATGGGTGGAGTAGTATTTATAGTCAGCTTTGCTGGTTGTGTAGGAGCACTTAGGGAAAACACTTGTTTGCTCAAATTTGTAAGTTTGATTGGCGCAAAGGAATTTTAAATTTAATTAATCTAATTTTTCTATAGTATTCACTATGCCTGTTGATCTTCTTTCTGGTGGAAATGGGTATTGCAATCTTGGGATTTGTATTTCCACATTCCATGCAGTCGGTTTTAGAAGAAAACTTTACTGATAAAATTATTCATACCTATCGTGATGATCCAGATTTGCAAAATTTTATAGATTTTGCCCAACAAGAAGTAAGTAATACTAGTAATTGATCATTATAGTTGTAGATACTCAGGTATTCAAAAAGGTACATCTTCATTTAGCGTGTCTTAAATTTAGCGCATATTATTGTACATATTTCTAAGAATCCACTATAGGTACATTTTTAAATTAAACTTTTTCCTATTCTTGCCGCGACTCTTACCTTTTTTATTAATTATGGGTTTCATTAAGTAGCTATATGATAGCAGGATAAAACTTAAACTCGAAGTAAAGCAAAATCTAAAAAGTACAATTATTACCCCCATATAACTTGAGCTTAGTGGATACTATTGCTCACAATAATAGATATATAATAATTATTATTAAGTATTAGGAATCCTAGTATTTAAGATATGAACCTATTAGGATTCCAAGATCTTGGCCCTTTTTTAAATTAAAGCCACAGTGTATATTATATATACTTGGTCAATATGTTTTATTTCTAAATTGATGTAGGTACATATTTTTACTAGTTCAAATGTTGTGGGTTGAGCTCAGAAGGCTACATGGATTGGTCGAAGAATGAATATTTCAATTGTACGTCGCCCAGCGTAGAACACTGCGGAGTTCCCTTTTCATGCTGCATCAATGCTACAGATTTAAGTTCGCGCTTAGTTAATATAATGTGTGGATATGGAGTACAGACTTTATCGGTAATATTCAATTATTTTCCTTTTGTCTATTTTTATATGAATATAATTTCGTTTTAGGTTGCTGAAGCTAGCAAAAAAGTTTGGACCTCTGGCTGTATAGAAATTGTGCGGACCTGGGCAGAAGGAAACTTATACACCATAGCAGGCATAGCTCTGGGAGTCGCTCTATCCCAACTATTTGTCATCTATTTATCAAAAACATTGGAGGGTCAAATAGAATTGCAAAAATCCAGGTGGGCTAGTTGAAACGTGGGGTATATTTGTAAATATGACGTCCTGCCATTTTAAATGTTTGTATTGTCTTCAATATATGTTTCGTTTTGTAAGTTTAGTTAAGAGATTTAAATTTAACGATCTAAAAGTAAAAGTTGTTATTTGATGGCCAATTATTACTCTGAATTAAGTTTTTTTTGAAAAATCACTGCCATTGCTCAACAAAAATAGGTATACTCTTATTTGCCATCTTGGTAACCAGTGAAATAAGAAAAAAAACCTCCTTTTTTTACAGCTTCATGATCCTGTCGGATAACAGCTTAAGTGATTTTATTGAATTACTAATTTTTTGTAGGTTTATGAATAAATACTCTGTATGAGGTTGACCATGCAGGCGAGTTTACAGAGGTATAAAAAGCCACGCCTGTTAAACATCAAAATGTGCCTTAAAAGTGGCATTTCACTGGTTACTTTAATTTTGGCTCCCTCTTAGGCTTTCTAGCCCTTCAAATTATCAAAGATCAAAAACAAACCAGAGTAGGAGCCTGAATAAAATTTCAATAGAAAGTGCGTACTCTCTTAGAAATTTTCGAAGCTAGGAAAAAATATACAATGTTGGTTCTTGGGCTTATTTTTTGTCCGCTGCAAATTATTAACCTGGAAGGTCTTGGGCGTGGTTACTTCAACTCTGTACACTTGGCTGTAAGTAACAAGTAATTTCAAGTGTAATTTAGCTAAGTTTGTTTGTTGTAATTTTTTGTCTAGGAAATAGCCTCAAAAGCCTTGGAAATATGTGTGACAATCAATAACTATACAGTATGTTGGTCTTGTAGTTTAATTTTATTGGCAAAGAAACACACAAGCTTTTTAGACTGGACCCTTGTACGCTTCTACAATTAAATGATCACAATTGTTTTGATAAACGACTGAACATGCAGAGCATAGTTTGAAAAGTTTGTTAGTTTCATTAATTTAGGTATTCAAGTTATGATATTTAATTTTTAAATGTCTGATGAAGTAATTACTCAAATTATATTTAAATTCATAAGGAGGCTGCACATATACTTACCACCCACAATGAGGTGACTGAAAAAATCGGAAATTTTTCAAAAAGTCGCGCCATTTCAAATGAAAAATCCTTGATAAGGTAAATGCAGCCACCTTCTGTGCTACGAGAGGCTTACATACTGTATATTTGATAATTAAACTGCTTTTGAAGATTGAAAGTGAAGTTTCACTTTTCCAGCTTCAAAAATCATCAAAATCCTAATTACACTATTTTTGAAAGCAGTTTATTTTGGTAATGGATGATATTTATGTGCTGCTTACAGAAAAGACAAAAATTTCTTTAATGATCTGTTTCAAATGTTAAATCTAGAAACCATAAAAATAATTAATGTGTTTAACCAAAGTTAGGACTAGAATTATTTAGGTAACCTACTTTCATTCCTAATCTACGTTAAGTTAAGCTCTTGCTCAGTTTTTAGTAAAATTATAATCTCAATAACCGATATTTGAATCTCAAAAAAGAAGTATCAAAAGATTGACTCATGTGCCAAACACAAATAGGCAAATTTTAATATAAATTTATTTTCAGTTATTATCGCTCATTGCAGACAAATATTCTTTGGACGTAAAGGACAAAAACAATTCTAAACAGTATGAAATTATATTATTTTAATTTGAATTAAGAAATTTACAGAATCTATTCTGAGTGTGATAAAATTAAATTTTGGATTTTAAGTAAGAGATTATTGCTGTTTATTATGCAATTGTATATATTTTAATTATTAACTTTATAATATAATTCGAATAGAGATAGTCCATGATATTATAATTATTGACAAAGCTAAATGTTTTGTTATCAACTATTTGTAAAATAGGTTATTCAAAATTAAAACTTTTTTTGTAATCAAAACTGGAATTTGATGAATTAAAGTAATTTTTCCCTGTTGCCAGAAACACATAGGTACCTTTGCATAGGCATGAGAAAAATTGACAAATAACTTTTTAAGTAATTTTGCAATAAACCTTTGTTGTGTCAGGCAACGTTCTGTACCTCAGAAGTAAAGTGTATTAAGTCATAATATTATAATTTTTCAGGAGAGTGAAAAAACAATTGTAAATCCCGTAAATTAGGTATCTCTTTGACACCCTATAATTTAGTGATCTGATATTTCGCTTATGGAATTATGTCTTAGTGACGTAATAAGAATTATTATTTGATTTAGAAAAAATGCCAGTACTAATTAGTTTTAGTGACTTAACATACTTTACCACTAGTGAAGTTGATAATGACATGCGACTTAAAACATATTTTAGTGACAACATAGTTTACCTGTAGTAAATTAGGACAATTTTGATGTCGCCCAATGGAAACCCTGTTTCAAGACAAAGGTTTTTTAGAATTATTGGGTAATAGACAATAAATGATGTGAAAAAATTGGGATTAAAAAAAGATTTTTCAAATATTCTTGATTATGAAATGCAAAAAAAAAATTAACATTTTTATGAAGATGAATGAGTGATGCCGAAGTATTTTATTTATTCCCCGCCTCATAGTGGAAGTTCTGGTTTTTATGACGATAAGGTGCATTCAATTTATCTTATACCAAAGTTTTATCCATCTTCTATATTATCATTGTACAATGATATTATCTTAGTGAGTGAGGTATAATTTCATAACATTTTCAAATTTCAATAATTATTTCTATTGGAATTTCACCAATAGTAATAATAACAATCAAAACAACAATAAAGACCATGTTAATTCTACTAAGAACCACTGCCCACTGAAAATTTCGGAGGGATTTTATATTAAGTACGTTCTTCTGGAGAAAAATTTGCGAGGTATAATATACTAAGTTATTTTAGTACAATTTACCTTTGAGCTTGGTGAGTGACTTGATACAGGTTCCAACTGGGTATTTCGGTTGTCCTTAAAGCTAGGTGTATGAATTTTTTTTCAGAGGTCAAGTAATTAGAAGTAGTATTCAGCTAAAAACCCATTTTCGAAAAAAAGTGACTTAATACAGTTTACCTCTGAGGTAAAGATATTGTATTTTGGGTTGAAATTTTGATTTATAAATTGAATAATACAGTATCAGAATGGTAAGATTTTACCATATTTAGCCTTGTCCTAAAACTATAGATCTATGTGCTGTAGAAGACTATAAAATCAAAAAATGGGTGGGTGAAATAACAAGACCGCAATAAAAGAGTAAAAAATACTATGTTTATTATACTAATTAATATTATGTATGTTTTTTTTTGTTAAAATATTGCACATTTTTACTATCAACGAGTGCAACGTAGTTAGGCAGATCATGTGCTATGAACTATCCATTCAATTGGAGTGTTGGTGTACAAATTACTGGATGCATTTCAAAAAACCAGAATCATAATTTGTAGTGCATTATTATTATTATTTGGAAAAGAAAATGATCAATTATAGTAAAGGACAAAGCTTCAGAAACTTGTAAGAGTCAGAAATCATACAAAACGCATTTCCATCATTTTGATAATTTAAAACTATCAAATAATAATCAACTGACAACATACGAGTTCATGTTTTTTTGTAGTAACAGTGGCGTACCCAGAAAAATGTATTGGGGAGAGGCAAACCATGCCCGCCGCCGTAGTATTGGCCGGCGAAGCCAGAAAATTTTGGGAGGGGGCCCATGCCCAATTTTGACCAAGAAGTCGTTAAAATCGTTAAAAGAACAAGGATTTGGCGCCCTCTTAAATGGCAAATGGCATGTTATTAATTAAATATTAAACTTTGTTTTCAAAAATTTGTTTTTGCGGTCTTTTTCAAGTCTTTTGTAAACTCTACAGGATTTCCGAATCGGCTAAATCTGTCCGCCAAAGCTGTGACGTCAGCTGCAGTCCTTTATTGGCGCGTTTACTATGTAAATGCATGCAAAAGATGTGAAACTTGCAGTATTTTTATGGATTATGATCATGAATATCTAAAGTAGGTATCACCATTTGGCTTTGTGAAATAAGTACTTACTTTAAATGTCCTCATTATCATTATCATTTACTATAGTACTTATTGAATTATTGAGTAATAATTAAGAAGTAGGTAGAGACAGTAAAAAATGAAACACACTATTGCAGCCTTGTTTGACTTATATTTTGATATTTAGAAATGCAAAAATTAAATCATTATTGCACAAAATCATACATACAACCTTGTGTTTTTTGACAAACAGAGAAACTTATTAACCATGAAACATTTATTTGGCCAATGGTGATTTAGTAAATGCTAAGTGCTTTATGGCGTTCGAACTATACCTATACCTATATTTTTTAATAATTATTACAGTAAACAAATACTTATATTATACTGAGTAACATATTAAAAATAGGTAATTAATAACATAAACATATAATATGTGCAAGGATAATACACACTATACTACTAAGGATTGCTTATCGCCCTCGTTTTTGGTAATCGCCGCCATTATTGGTGTATCACCATTTCCGACGTCATAACTAAGTCGTCAGCTGTTTGCACTAGCGGTCGTAGTTTAGAATTTAAATTTATGAAGAAAATTATGTTTTAATTTTGATTAACATAGGTAATAGGCAAAGGGGAAGAGGAAAACGAGATCTAAAAAAAAAAGTTGTTTTAGACTGTTAATTATGGCCGTTTGCACCGACCATTTTGAGGAAGCCTTAGCGATAAGTATTCCTATATGTGAAAATGTCATTTTGAGGAATACTTATCGCTAAAGCTGCCTTAAAATGGTCGGTGCAAACGGCCATTAGTGTAGTAAAACCAACTATCACAGCCTCCTACACTACAAGCCATGAAGTTGGAAATGACGGCAACGTCGCGTATGGTGCTATTTTGTTATTGGATTATGTGTTTCTGTTCTGTGTATTGCTTTCATTGTGTATTGTTGCAATTTAGTATTTTTATGGGCATTATTGACGAAAAAGTGGATAGAAACACACCAATATATTGCTCATATTTAGTTGATAACCTGTTCCTTTGTGCTTTGATTGCAAATTTTTAGCAAATGGGTACAGGAGCAAAAATGAAGGTAAGGTAAGGTAAAACAAGAAAAACAATATTAATATTTGTCTGCAAGAGCATAGGTCTCGATATATTACCTAAGATATTTAAACTTGTTCCAGATGCCATGAAACTACTGTGTTCCTGGGTGCAAATCGAACTATTATTAAGAGTTCCTTGAAAACTGAAGAAATGCAAACATTTTTATTTCCAAAAAAAATTCTGAATTGCAAAAAATGTGGATGAAAGCAATACACCAAGATAATTATACCCGAGATTATACAATAACGAAAAATTCTGTGGTGTGTTGTAAACATTTTGAAGAAACCGAAATAATTAGATTTGAAACAAACAAGGATAAAGGCGTAGTTTGAGAGTTCAAACTAAAACGTCCAACTGTTAAAAGTAGGTACCTCTTATCTTCGAAAATCAGCTCGAGTATTTGAATGGACTTGCCTTCCGAAAAAATCCCGAAGAAAGAAAAAGTTAGATTTTCGAAAGACATACTGAAACATAGGCCTATAACACTTTAGAATCTAGAAATATATTCATTTAAATCAATTATTTACTGTTCTTATTTACACAAATAGTTAAATTATTCATTGAATTACTGTTTTTGGCCCTTTAGTACAATAAATTATGCATTTTTTGTGATTCATATTAATGAAATAAAAAATATATATTTATACAAACAAACACCACCAGCACCACTTGGCGGTAAGATTGTGGTGATGCCTTTTTAACTTCATGGCTTGTTAAATATAGGAGGCTGTGCCACTATGCATAAAGCAAAGACCCGCGAAATCATAACCTGTAGTGCACACATCTTACGTCAAGGCAAGAAACGACATGCGGCTACGTCACAACTGGTGATTTGACGTGGTGGGGGGCTTCAGATATGTTCCACACAGGCCTTAGAGGATAGGCTATTCTGTAGTGGTAGGTGTAGGTTCTACATATACCTATTTAATCTATGTTTGAAAATGTTACCAAACTTTCTAATTTTTTCTCTACACGTACCATCTCGCAAAGGTTTTCTTTTCATACTGGTGGTAAATTTGGTTTTAAATTTCTGAAATTCAGTCGAATAATCGTTCTTAAATTTAAATTAAATGGTAAATCTTTTTCCGTTTTGAATATTTTTATTGCCAAGTTTTGTACCATACCCTTCCATGCCGAACGAAGTGAACGAATCACCATTTACTGTATTCCTTTTACCCGTCGAGCTACTCGGAACTGCTTAATGTCAAAAGCTTGAACGTTCCTTTTTAAAAGTGCACTCGATTCGCTCATAGTGCATCCCCCTTTACCCCCGGCCAAAAATTTGTGGTAGGTGCAAGAAGCTCTTTTAGGTAATGTTAATATTAGAATATTTCATTTGGTTTAAATGTAAAGTGTAGTGGAACGTAGGTGAGATTCTATTCATTTAAACAACGAAATATTCATAAGAGCTCGTTCGGTGTAACTCGATGTATAAAAGGAATACAGTAATTGTGGAATGGAAAATAAAAGTTCCCTTTTCAATTTTTTTCAACAGTACTAGCATTTTATAGTTCCATAAATAAAATCGTGTTAAGCAATTTTGGCCGGTTTTATCAATTTTTCTATACGTCCTTTTGTCATAGATTTCGGCTTTATCTCAGAATAGTGTATGGAGTTTGGGGGGTCCCCAATGATCATTTAGACGCAAAATTTCAACATAAAAAAATTTGACATTTCATCATTTTGGTACTATTCTCTCAAAATAGTCAGAAGACTGTTTTCTGGCGATTTGGACCAATCAAAAACGCTCTGACTTAGCTGCTTTCGGGTGCCATTCTTTGAGCGCTCCCGAGTTAGTTCCTCCGAAGTACTCCGGCTACAGTTTGACCCGTTCGGTTTCAAGTGTTCGAATGCAAGACGCATGGAGTATGACAGGGACTTTGTTCTCGAAACAGGGGAGCAGCGTTCTCATGAGGACGAAGGTTCTGTTTTCGTCGTTCGTATTCATATTTCCATAACACTGACAATGACAGAGCAATCGCTCTCATGAGAACCCTGTTCCTCGGTTTCGAGAATAAAGTCCCAGGTGTGAAGTGGTATAGGAGAGGAGCTTCGCACTCTGCACCCGATAGCGGCTGTGGTTTGTGATTTGTGTGAAAGCAGACTTATCATCTGTACTGCAGTCAATTCGATTCAATTTTATCAAAAAAACAAACCACAAACTATACAAACCTTAATTGTCACTGTTCGAAAACTTAGAGCTAGATTTGCACACCGATGTGTGTCCGCCCCCCACTCCCTGAAATAATTTCCACACCAACAACCAGGTTCTCGAACGCAGCCCTGTGTACGGAGATAAGCCAAACAAAAAATTTAGCAACATGGCGGCCATTTTTTAATATGGCGACCAAACCCAGGATGATACACGCTACTACTACAGAATAGCCTATCCTCATAAGGCCTGTGTGTAACAAATCTCCCCCTTTGCCACCATGTCAAAATACCAGTTGTGACGTAAGTAGCATTTTCGTAGGCTGTTTAAACATCTGACGAGTTATGACGTCGCAATGGTGGCACACCAATATGGCGGCGATTACCCTAAACGAGGCCGATAAGCGCTCCTTAAGATGGGTTCGGCTTCCTCACTCCGAGTGACTCCATTCGCACTCCAGCCGTTCGGGTTAAGATTCGGGTATTGCTTTTTACCGTATAAAGCCTAGTACTCATAACTGCGAAATTCGCACTTTTTTGACATTGCTTCGAAAATTTGACGTTTGATTCACGCATAAAACGTCAATTTGTCAAAGCAATGTCAAAAAAGTGCGGATTTCGCAGTTATGAGTACTAGGCTTTAGGTGTGACTCCATTAGCTCTGTTCACTCCACTCCAACTCCGCGTTGAATAGCCGAACCCAGCTATAGATTGCGAATTCTCCTTGGACCAAACCACCATGATCTGGATCAAGGATAATACACACTACTATTACAGGATAGCTTATCCTCATAAGGCCTGTGTAGACCAAATCTCAAGCCCCCCACCACGACAAAGAACCAGTAATGACGCAGCAGCGTGTCGTTTCTCAGTTTATGATTCTGCGGGCTTTTGCTCTGTGCATACTTGGTTTTAGTACATCCAATAACATTCTAAAACAACTCTTTTTTAGATCTCGTTTGCATCTTCCTCTTTGCCTATTATGGAAATCAAAATTAAATTTTTCATCATAAATGTATATTCTCTAAACGACGACCGCCGCGCCGGCGCGAACAGCTGACGACGTAGTTGATGACATCGTGAATGGTGCTACACAATATGGCCGCGATTCTCAAAAACGAGGCCGATAAGGAATCTTGTGTAGTAGTGTGTATTATTCTTGGATCTGGATCATGTGACCAATGTTTTTTTGAGCTCCAATAGATGTAATTAAGCCACATACAAAATCTTAAGGGACATATAACTGCACACGTGACATGCGCTAGCTCCTAGACTATGCACACTATTGAAGGAAGACAAAGTAAATCAGCTGGTGATCGGGTTCGGGTTGAGCGGATCAGCGTTTCCAAAAAGGCCGATTAGGTCGCGAAAAATAGCCTTATGGGTAATTAATTATTGTAGTTTTAGTAACTTCACCCCAAGGAGAATACACACTCTAGGAGTGCTTATCGGCCTCGTTTTTGGTAATCGCCGCCATATTGGTTTCATAACTAAGGGTGGGTATTATAAAACTGCTTTGACAGTTAACTTGAAGTTAACTTTTTGAATTACATGTAATTCCAGAAGAAAATGAAAATCAAATTTGACAAATGTCACAATCAAATAAAATCGGGTTTCTGGCGAAGGTGGATTTTCAATTTCCACAGGTGCTAACCACTATGATCTCAAAAATAAATGGATAAACAAAGAACGCTTCTAAAGCCTTGTACTTATAACTGCGAAATTCGCACTTTCTTGACATTGTTTCGACAATTTGACGTTTTATGCGTGAATCAAACGTTAAATTGTCGAAGCAATGTCAAAAAAATGCGAATTTCGCAGTTATATGTACTAGGCTTAATGCTGCTAATTTACGAGATCATAATAGTTGTATTCCTTTCACACCTAGGAGGAGCTCCGGGACAGCTCCTGGGCTTCACGCGCTTATTCCTTTCGAAAAGTGTTTGTTGCACCACGCATCTGTTCCCTGCAAATCGGGGGCGACTAAACACCGGAGCGAGTAGCTCGAGTGTTTCAAACTCTTAAAAGGAATACAACTAATGTAAACAACTGGGACAGCTGTGGGCGTGCGCAGTAGATACATGTACTGTGCGTGCCCAAAATCTGGCCAATGAAAATGAAGGAATTTCAAAATTTAGAACAGTTGCTCGAAGAATAAGACACTGCGCAGGCGGTAGGCTGTTCCGTTGCACAACTGTTCGTAGAATATTGACCCCAAATTTTCGCACAAGTTTAGCCAATCGAGCCGTACGATTGTTTATCCATTTATTTTTTAGATCAGTGGTGCTAACGCTTTAAAAGTCAAGACCTTTCAATTTATCCGTTTTCATTTGTTACTGGTCCTTATCAAGGCTTTCGCTGTCATACACCGTACCAGAGAGCACCCAGAGTCGTATTGCCGCTGTTGAAGCACTCCCGAGTAACTGCAAAGTACTCCCGGGATTTCTGGCTGGATTCGGCTATTGCATTTGCGAACAAACAGAGTGAATTTTGACGGACGTCACGTGATCACATATGTTTCTTCACGTGTGAAATGACGTGACAACTGTCAAATTTTGCTCATTTTTCTTGCCGATGCAATTACCGAACCCAGCCTGTATTAGGTGGGTTCGGGATGACTGTTCTATAAACTCCAACTGCAATAAACACTCCCGATGCGTTCGGGTATTGTCATTTTGAGCTAAAAGAGTAACTTCACATGCGTTCGGGAAGGACGTGCGGGAGTCAAAAGAGCTGACTCTGAAAGCACCACCTCGTCATCAGCAAGCGCCGGAGCGGGCATGCGCACTGTGTGCGTTTTCGTGATTTTGTGTCATTTATCCTATTTTTTTGATTGCGACAATCGACTAATCGAAATCGACAGTCAACAAATCAATATTTAATCTGTAATTACCTGGTAAATGAATGGAATGGATTTTAAACTGCGTATTTGACATGCAAGCAACGCGTAATTTCACTGAAATTTCCAATGATAATCTTGATGACTTCTTAAGACAAGTCGCCGAAATAAACGTCTTCAACAAAATCAAATATAGGCACCAAATACCAAAAATTCATAGAAAAGACTCGAAAAACGTTTGTTGTTTTTAAAATAATACTTGTCATTTGTGGGATAGGTTAAGTTAAGAAACTCCAAATGCACCTTGGCCGTTCGGTTTTACTAATACACTCCAAAAGCTTTTTGGTCACGTGATAAAAACGCCACTCCAACTCTACTCGAGCTCCGCTTGGCCATCCCGAACCCAGCTATTGTAAGAGGGCGACGGGCGTGTTTGGATTGCTGCTCGGTGTGGCGTGAGCAGAGTGATGTCGTTATATCGAGAGCAGACGACACGCAGTAGTTTTATTCCTTTCAAGAATTTAAAACACTAGAGCTATTCGCTCCGGTTTTAGTCGACCCCGATTTGGAAGGCTCAGATGCGCTGGCTTTCATGCATTTAAATGAGCGCGTAACGCCCCGGAGTTGTTCCGGAGCTCCTCCTAGGTGTGAAAAAAATACAACTAGTGCACCCAGATTAACCAGAAATTTATTGGTGCCAGTACTCACATTCTTAGGCTATGTTCCGATATCAACTGCCAGTAGGATTTACTGTGCTGATTTTACTGTCATTTGCCGTTCCGATTTCAACAGCGTACTCTTGTGGTCATTCAGTACTGAATCGACTGCATCCAGTGTACTGAAAATAATATCGGAACGGCCAAGGTTCCTAGTTCATTGGTTGTCTGGTAATGGGTAACTTCATGACGCGTTTGGGGTGCCTTATGGAGATTTGCATTATGTCGAGGCACCCCGGATGACGTCATAAAGTTTCAACCTACCTCTCTCAAACAACCTTGCGGAACGGCGTCGCGTCCAGTAAATTCAGTACCATTGTTCAGTACTGACAGTTGATATCGGAACATAAAATTATTCGGCTAAAGTTTTTTGGTGAGTCCGCCCCGCCCGGCTATTTTTTGGTATATAAATTTTTACATAAACAAGTTTCTGTAAACAAGGTAAGTACGATAAGAATCATGTATTATTCACGTCACATCAGTTATCAGGGTACATAGGTCAACAATAATTATTCTTATAATTTAATTTTTTGCCTTTCTCTTTCTGCCTAGTTGGCCGTTCAGAGTGGAGTTTTTCAGTAAAATAAACTTTTAGCGAGACCAGGCCAAAATGACCAAAATCCAAGCTGGAACCGTCGTGGATATTCTTGGGGATGAAATGACCAGGATTATTTGGGATGCAATCAAGGAAAAACTAATTTTACCATTTCTGGATATTGATCTGAAGGTCTTCGATTTAGGCATGGAAAACAGGGACCAAACCAATGATAAGGTAATAATTTATAAATTGATTCAAATTTCCAATAGCCCCTTGTCTGCAGCAGCAGTCAGCCAGCTGAGCCAGGGTATATGACTTTACAACACAACCACACCCAGATAGCTACTTTAGTATAGCTAGCAGTATTTTACCTGAGTTATACAATAATTACTTATTTTGTGTTAATACCTATTAGAATGCTACGTCAAGAATTTACTACAGGCTTTGTGTGTAAATCTTGAGTAACAAACTTGGCATTGTTATCTTAAATAATTAATTATCATTATATATTTTTAAATCGCTATCAATTAATTAATTTGGATTTTTATTTATTTATCACTTTCAACGTCTTTTTTCTATGCTATTCAATTTATCTAAAAACATCACTATTATCGTACTTCGGGTCAAAGGTTAAACATGCACTTTCGAAAAATATTCCTGCATGCATAACTAATAAATACAGGAAGTGACTAGTGCATTGTCTCGGAGTCTAGACAGTATGCTTACAAAATATCTACATAATAATACTGCTAAAAAAAGGGTTTTATTATTTAAAATTGGCATAATTGGATAAAGCAACTACAAATATAATTTTCAGCCCTCAAATTTTTGAAAAACTCAAAGAGTCTTTTGAGAAAATAAATAAGAAGAAACCTGTATAAAACACACACCTTATGCTCAAAACGTCACTAATTGTAGGGAATAAAAATTTAAATTCGGATCAAAACGCGATCTGTAATCCCATTGGTCAGCATTTTTTTTTAAATAATAAAATTTGGTACAGGGGTCCAATGACGAACTACCGCGATCGATTTCTCAAAATATTAACTAAGAAAAATGTTGTTAATTTGGCACCATAGCAATGTCAATGAAGGCCATCCGGTCAAAATATTTCTAAGATTGCGGCATCTCCGGCCTTCGGTTATAATGGAAGTCTTGGGTCCTTATTCTTGAAACATGGGAGCAGCGTTCCCAGGAGAACGAGTGTTCCGTCTTTGTTATTTATTATCAGTTGTATATCATTGCAGTGGCGGCTCGTGGTATAACATATTGGGGGTGCACATAATTTGTAATTCATAATAAATGCCGAAAGGGGGATGCCCGCCGGAGGCGCGAAATTTTTCGGGGTGCCACGCCCAGAAGTGTTTATTTTAGGCCTTTAAAAAAATAATTTATTGTAAGTGATCGTATGAGTTATGTGATGTGTTTACCTACCAATAATTAAAAATATTGTTAAGGGATTTCATATCTACCCTACCAAACAACCAACTAAGCTCAATTTAATACTTTTTTCGGTCTATCAAATCGTGGAAATTGAAGGATCTTATATCAATAAACTAGAAATTAAGTAACAAAGTAACTTACCTCACTGAGTACCTCGTCCTGGTCTAACAATTGTTTTTATACATAAATGTATTATAGTTTTCAATCTCACAGACACGTTTTGTATTGAAAGATAAGAGTAAGATGTGATTTTGAGTTTTGATGTTTTTTAATTTTTTCGGATAAATGTACTAAATCTTTAACGCCGGATTTTGTCCATTCTGATGCTTCATCGCTTCCAAATAACAAACAGGGAAAACAGTAAAGACTATTACTAACATCACAACCGCACAACCAGTCAGTTTTTTCGTAAGTTTCCATTTTAAAAGTTCGTTTATAATCACGACTTTTGCATTTTGTTATGTTGGTGATTATTAAATTTGGCTTTGGACGGCCGACACATTTGATTTGGATTTTTTCCTCCAAAGAAAGCGAAGAAAATTTAATTGTTTTTAAATATTGCACGCTAAGGCTATCGGGGTTCAGAAATCCCGCCATTCTACACACAGTTTTCAGTTAAATCGCGCTCGAAATCGAAATAAATATAAAACAAGCGCTTCCGATCCCAAAGTGCACTGACTACATGTGCACACCAGCCAGCTTAAAACATCGAACGTCGCTAGACCTTCGCGGGGAACAAAGAGTGCGGGGGGGCATAGTTCCACCAATTGGATTTAATATTGAAATGTGCAGTGAACGGGGGGCGATCAGGCGACGCGGTGGACGCTGTGATTCCAGCGTTGCCGGTTGCGTTTGTTTTGCTGGCGCATTTGGCCACTAATTTTTTAAATTAATACTTTACAGGTAGAATGTTAAAATTTGAAGAATGATAAAATTAAATTTAAAGTTGTTTGATATTAATTTGGGAGTGCACGTGCACATGTGCTCTTATGGAGGAACCGCCACTGTATAATCATTGAGAAAGACAGAACACTCGTTCTCCTAGGAATGCTGCTCCCATGTTTCAAGAATAAGGATCATGATGTCAACTTGCATGTTTCAAATAGGACACCCTATAAAATATTATGTCATATGAATCTAAAAATAAAATAATATGGAATTTGAAAAAGGCTAGTTAACATGAACTTCCGGTTATCGGAGGTGCCAATATTTTCAAAATATTCTACCTTGATGGCCTCCATTTACATTGCTATGTTGCCAAATTTCCAAAATTTATATTCCGAGAAATAGATCGCGAAAGTTGGACCCTACAAAAATACCTAGCATCTTCCAAAATTTCATTTGTTCCCAATGTTTCTGTAATATGAAAACTGTTGAAGTCAACAGAACTCAGAACTCCCCCAAAATGTTACTCTACAACACAGTGGTTAATTTTCATTCTCTAGCACAGTAAATAAGTAAATACTTCATGGTATTTTTAAAATGATCCACTAAACTTCTCTCAGTTTTTATCTAACCACCCTATTCTGAAATTTCCAGGTTATCAGTGACCAAATAAAAGATAAATAAAGGAATAACAAATTTTGTAACTTTATTAAAGACATTAACAATACCTCAAACAATACAATCAAATAAACTGGTTCATATGCCAAAATAGTGGAATAAAGGCTATTTTTGGAAAACACACACACCAATTTTGTCAAACAAGGTCCCATTTTTTTAAGTGAAAATTGAGAAGGAATTT
Organism: Ceutorhynchus assimilis; assembly: GCA_917834065.1. Classification (NCBI taxonomy): domain Eukaryota; kingdom Metazoa; phylum Arthropoda; class Insecta; order Coleoptera; family Curculionidae; genus Ceutorhynchus; species Ceutorhynchus assimilis. The sequence goes on from OU892277.1 coordinate 100,711,081, forward strand.
TTAAATTTGCCTTCGAGTATTGATACCTTACCTGTGAAAGAGGAAAAAATTTGCTTTTAAGTTCGCTTCAACCCTAAAAGTGCGTAATTTAAAACCAGAAAAATAAAACAAGACAATCTGAAAACTCTGACAAAAGAAAAAGCCCTAGAAAAGGACCCCACACTAATCTTATGGAAATTGGGTCCCGGCTAAATTTTCTGGCACTTTGGCATATGATAGTTTTTGAGCTTCTGATCAAAACCTATCATTGCGCAAGTGTGCTCCCATCTCTAGTTTTCAACTTATTGGGCCTTTTTTTTGATTTTTTGGGTCTCGCTCGGAAAACGCTACTCTGCTAGTCAATTCATGTCATTGGCTTCTGCAATAATTTTATCAAGCTACTCTGAATTTCATCACCACATCTTTTTAGGAATGCCCCAACAAATTTGATCGCTACGTGTAAGCTTTTTCATATTCAGTTCATTCAAGGGTAACTTGTTTTTCTTAGATCTTAATATGTATTGATAATGTACTTTACCCAACTTTATTTTTCAGGTAACAATCGACTGTGCTGAAGCAGTCAAAAAATACAATGTCGGTATTAAATGTGCAACAATTACACCTGATGAGAAGAGAGTTGAGGAATTCAAACTTAAAGAGATGTGGAAATCCCCCAATGGAACTATCAGAAACATTTTGGGTAAGAACTCATTATGGATTTCAATACAATATTTATAGCCATAATTAATTGTTTATTACAGGAGGTACAGTGTTCAGGGAGGCCATCATCTGTAAAAACATCCCACGTTTAGTTACTGGGTGGGAGAAGCCCATTATAATCGGGCGTCACGCTCATGGAGACCAATATAAGGCTACTGATTTTTTGGTGCCAGCACCGGGTAGACTGGAAATTACTTGGGTAGGAAAGAATGGAGAGAAAATTTCCCATGTAGTTCATGATTACAAAGGAGCTGGTGTTGCCATGGGTAAGAGCTGTATATTTTTGTGTGGATATTTTAAAAATTTGTAAATTTGTAGCTATGTACAACACTGACGAATCAATCATCGATTTTGCTCATTCTTCATTCAAATATGCTTTGGATAGAGTGCTGCCTTTGTACTTGAGTACCAAAAATACCATTCTGAAGAAATATGATGGACGCTTCAAGGATATTTTCCAGGTAGCTACAGTACAATATTTAATTATTCTATTTATGTTGGACAGTCTGTGAACAGGTATTGATGCGTTTGTAAGTGCTGGGGAGAGAAAGTATTATGGAGTAGTAAATAATTATCAGCCTGATATTATGTTTGATAGGCAATACTGCTTTAGTTGCCAGTTGCTACTACTAAATTACTACTATTATTCATACTAAGCCAGTATCCTATAATTTGGTGCGATTTTCCAAGAAAATGTTGAATAATGTTTTTTCATGTTAGTGTTTTGTTCTGAGATGAGTGTTATACCCATATTCTAGAAAATCTTCAAAATACACTACTTGCCCCCACTCTTTAACGTTTCCAATACTCTCTGAAATTTCTAGCCTCTAGGCTCAAACTGTATTAGACATTCCAAGCCAAATGTTATTCTTTTTCCAATGTTCTTATGTCCTGAGATTAAAATTAATAATAATATTGTTCAACATATTGCAACTGCTTAAAATGTTTTGGTTAACGTTGCTAAATAATCTGGGCTCTGATTATCTAATTCTGGGCTTTCAAGATTTGAGTTTCACAGTCGCATCTGGACCTTGAATGATTTATTATTTTTGTCAACAATTTTTTTATAGGACATCTATGACCGCGAATACAAATCCCAATTCGAAGCCAAAGGTGTTTGGTACGAACACAGGCTGATTGATGATATGGTGGCCTATGCAATGAAATCCGAAGGAGGATTTGTTTGGGCTTGCAAAAATTATGATGGAGATGTGCAGAGTGACTCAGTAGCCCAAGGCTACGGATCCTTAGGTCTTATGACTTCAGTATTGATTTGTCCTGATGGCAAAACTGTAGAAGCTGAAGCTGCTCACGGAACAGTTACGCGCCATTACAGAATGTACCAGCAAGGAAAAGAAACTTCAACTAATCCAATTGCTTCTATCTTCGCTTGGACTAGAGGTAATTAAATGTTCTGTACTTTTTTCGAAATCATATATTTTACTGCTGTTATTCAGAATGTGCTACATACAACAAATCAATGTTTATAGGTGATTTTTAACTGCTAGACCTACTTCTGGTGATTGAAATTATGTAAAAAAGTGTTGAATAGAGAAGTAGTTGGGATTTTTATGACAAATTAAGAGCATTCGTTAAAAAAACAATTGAATGAATTCAAAAAAATATAGTAGGTACCATTTTTTGCCTAATTTACAAGGAATAACCTCTATTTGATTATGTTTTTTCCGATTCTATATAAACTTCGAGCCTTAAGGGCCCCATTCATGTTGAGATCGGTATCGATACATTTTTCGCGACACGCAGCGCTACATGTATCTGAGATTTGTATCCATGTTTTAACTGCTCCTACACATTGAGATGAGCTCAGGAAACATCAGTTCAGTCACAAGTTCAGTTCAATCCACATTTGAAAACAAAATGGTGTCGCCTCCCATACCTGTGTTTGTAGCAGTGGCAGTTGTATTATCAAACGTTTTAAAGAAGAAAAAAAGACAAAAAAGAAAATGGACAAAGAAATGGTTACATGAAAGAAACAAATATACAGTGGTAAATTTACTGCAAGAATTAAAAGTCGACGAACCAAATATTGAATATAGTAGAACCAAAAAATTCCTCCCAAAACTCACGATCTTCCATGTTGGAAACAACATGGTTTATATCTTAGTCGTGCGATACATATTAAACTTCAACACACACGTTGAAACAAGTAGCTATCAGTTGCATGCGTTCAGTATCGAAGTTTCAGTACAGTGATACAGATGGCGATACCATCGGATACGATACAGCAATACTGAGACAGACAAATACACAGGCTAAGTTCCGATATCAACTGTCAGTACTGAATTTACTGGATGTCGTTCCGATATTATTTTCAGTACACTGGATTCAATCGACTCAGTGAACGACCACAAGAATACGCTGTTGAAATCGGAACGGCAAAGCACAGTAAATCCAGTACTGGCAGTTGATATCAGAACATAGCCACAGTGAGATTTATATCAAGATACTGATACTTGAAACATGTGTCGATACCAATCTCAACGTGAATGGTGCCCTTTAGTTTATGTTAAATGTCTTTCAATTACAATAAGCAGTTTTGGGAATATCGCAATGAAAGTTTTCCTTCAACTAGTAATGGAAAAATTGATATTTTATTGGAATTGTGGAATTATTAATAATCTAATTTTTGTTGTTTTCAATTTTATATCAAGTTTGTGAATATTTTTTTCCCTTTCAGGTTTGTTACACCGAGCCAAATTGGACGACAACAAGAAACTGGAAAAATTCGCCAATACCTTGGAAAAAGTCTGCGTCGACACCATCGAATCTGGGTTCATGACCAAAGACTTGGCTATTTGCATCAAAGGCATGAACAACGTCAAAAGATCCGATTACATGGAAACTTTCGAATTTATTAATAAATTGGCTGAAAATCTTAAGAATGCCTTACATTGCTAATTTAAGATTATCCTTAAGACTGCCTTATCTATTTTTTTATTTTTAAGGATATTGCTTGGTTTGTGGTGTGGTGGCTGGAATTGAGCTAAAGAATTTTATTATATATTTTCAAAAATGAAGTTCTTAGTTCTTATTTTACATGCCTCTGGGGGTCCGTTTCTCAATTGTGAGTCACCTCCGTGTTGGTTTTACCTCCAGGGTAAACTTGTTCGGTTGCAATGTTTACCCTGGAGTTATGCTTAACCTAGGGGTGACTTACTATTAGAGATGTACCGGCAATATATTTGCCGACTAGTCAATAGCCAAATAATCGGCCTTCCATAAAGTCGACTAGTCGGCCTTCCATAAAGCCAACTATTTTCAAATGCCAGCAAAATGCGCGGCAAAGTTCTTGGGTTATACTCTAGCCAATAGAGACTAAATAAAGGGCTTACCTGAAAAAAATAGTCGGATTCTGTTTTATAGGATAACTTTATGTATTTTGTATCGCTAATTCCGAATTTTTCACTTCCCACCAAAAAATCTCACTGGAAATCCCATTATTTTGAAAAAATGGCGCGTTTTTTTGAAAATATCTATTTATTTTTTTTAAATGCAAATACAATAAACAATAAAATTTTTTCCAAATGAATAAACGCATGAAGGCGCTAGTGCGCTGTCAAAGTTGCTTTCTGATGCAGCGATGCGGACGCGCAACAAATATTGCCAACCCTGGTTTAATATACTGGGTTTCTGGGATAACTTGAAGTACCTGGGGATACAGTGTGGACCAAATCGGGAAAAAGTTGCGCAATGAAGTGCCTACAAATAACCTGTCATCTCATCAACTTCTTTGAATTCGGAATAGCAACGGATATATGAAAGAAAAAAGTGTGTTTTATAAAATCTGGTCTATGCAAGAGGTCTAAAGAAGTTGATAACAAATTATTTGTAGGCATTTCATTGTGCAATTTTTTCCCCATTTGGTCCACTGTGTATATCTTCAATAGTTTCCAAAATCCCCATTTTCTTCAAGTTATTCCGAACACCCTATAAAACTGTGCTGATGGATTCAAGGTAAAATTTTTCAATATGCCCACTTGTCTTGTTTATCCTAGCACATGCCATACTCCTCCTCATTCATTCTCTGCAAGTTGGGTCTGCTTATTGACATGTATCTTTGATTCGAGGCTCACATTCTCCATATTTGTCATAAACTATCATCTGGGTGTTCTGCCATAAGGCTGGCTAAGCGCAAGCTGGGTAAGTCTGTTGCGCGGAGAGTTCATTTTGCACTTGTGGAGTCACATTTGCGGTATGGGTTGCCCTTTTGGGGCCTCACGACTAAATCACTGGTGATTGCTGTTCTCATCTTCTATAAAAAGGCTGTGAGGTACGCGTGCAAAGCTAGTTTGAGGGAACTGTGCAAGCTATTATTTGTTTTAGAGAGAGTCTTGATTCTAGCGTGTCACCTCTGGATTGCTTTTAACTCAAGGGTAAACGTGTCCAGTTGCAATGTTTGTTTACTTTAGAGTTATGCTTAACCTGGGGGTGACTTGCTATTGAGAAATCGGCCCTCAGGCAGGAAGAGCATTTGTACCCTCAAACAATAGTTAATTTTGAAATAGTCAATGGTTATTGTTATTTAATAGCTAAAGTTACCTATAATGATATTATGATCCTGTTGCTTCATTTAAAATAAAGCCTTTTCTAAGGAGAAATCGGGATTACTCAATAGGTAAAAAAAAATAAACAAAAAAAAACCTTTTTTTTTTAATTATAGGATTTGAAAAACAATCAAGTCTTTATAAAACAACTATCTGAATCACTATCACAGCCAGAGTATTCTTTAATCGTGCCCAACCCCTTATTTTCTTCACTTATACAAGCACATCTGAAACTTTTACTTCCTGCTTCATAATACTGTCTAGGTTTTCCTGCCCATGTCCTTTCGATTCCTCCGCTAAAAAGAAAAAAAAAACTAATTTTAGTTCACAAGAATTATTGTAAATTACCCTGTGCTATGTCATGACAACTCCTCCAATATCAGTAGGCATGGCATGAAAAAATAAGGTGGCTATCTATTGAGGTGCAAAGTCTCTTTCTTTGAGCAATATGTCAGGAGTTTAGTTACTACTAAGTACAAAATTCTGTATAAACAGATAAAAAATATTGTGGACATATCATTACCAATATTTACCAAAAACTGAACAAGGAAGGTTTTTCGTGTTTTTGGTGGATTCTCGTTTCCGAGGATCTTCTTTTTGAGATTTGGCACATGGAGCGGGCAATCGAAGACTCAAAAATAATTTAAATCTCAAGGTGTTATGTTTGAAAAAGGTTTTTCAAGTTGCTGGTGGATTTGGGTTAGTTTGGTTTTATTTTGGTTAGTTTTGGTTAGTGTGGGACTGGAAAAAAATAAATCTGAGCACCTATTCATTTAATTTTTTTTTAAATTCAGAGAATTAACTTGTTGTTTAGGAAATGGAGCCTTCTCTGGCAACGCTGTATGCGAGATCCTTGATTGAGAGATTTTCGCATCGTACTGTTGTCTAGATTGGAGCAAAATGCAGCATGTTTTTTTTATTTATTTTTTTTTGTCCAAACATGCTTCATCCAACAATTTTTTTCTTTTAATGCGTTCTATATGAGTTGGTCTTCCTGTTAAAAATAATCGAAAAATCGGACATACCTATACTTTTTACAGCCCCTTATGTATGAAACATGCTAAATTTAACTGCAACAAGATGGGCAAATTTGAATTGATAGGCCTTTACAGGAACGCTGATCCGATTGACCCAATCACAGGGTGTTCCTTTTGCACCTTTCTTCAATGAACACGATTCAAAAAAGGCAAATTGAATCAGCATTTCCGTAAAGGTATGATGTTTCAAGTTTATGAAAGAGATGCCATTTTCCTCCAATTTTCGAAATTTTGAAACAAGCCTCAACCCGTTCGATAATTAGCAACAAAAAACCTACTGGTCTCACTCTGGCAGACAGTGTACCTTTAATAAATATGTTTTCCCATTACCTTTTGTTTGTACACCAAACTCGGCTGCCTTTTACAGCATCCCATTCAATATTACAAGGAGGAAACTTCCTTTTATCAGTCTGGTTGCTTTCTTCACTTTTTTCAGCTTCTTTTATAAGTTTTTTAATTTCTCTTGCATATGGTGTAAGTCTTCCAAACTCGTCAAAGTATCTCCCCATAAGCTTGCCAACTCTTTTATAAGTGCTCTTATAAAACTTTAACCAGTTATTCAGAGATCTTAATTGGTTTTGATCTAAATCATCAACATCGTCTCTTGAATATTCATTTTCAAAGTCTCCTGTTATGAAATGTCTTGTAGCATCTTTACCTAAATTGACATTACATTGAAATGTTTTGCTAACATTTTATATAAGAAAATCTCACCGACAAAAAAGTGGTAGGGCTCTCCAACTCCATAATGCTTAAGGCCATCGGTAACGTTATAAACTTGTCCCATAATTGACAAATATAAAAACATTCCATTGGTACCATCAAATGTGGCTAGTTCTTCCGATGTAAATAGATAATTAGGTCCTTGTTTATTTGAATTTAAGTTGAGGATACGTTGGAAACTATAATAAATATCACTGAGGTAAAACGATAGGATTAGGCCAAGTAATCCTAGGAGGAATAGGGGTTTGAGCATTGTGGAGATAATGAATTGACTATTGTTATATTTGAAAGGCGACAATTCATTAAATACTTATTATAATATAATCTAAAATATTAATTTTGAACATAAGGTAGGATGTAGGATATCATAACCAATGAAATCATAACACATGCATCGATTAAAGGCGATTAACCGGGCTGCGTTCAGGAATGACTACAGCCAAGCCAAAATTGGCATTTTGCGTTCGATTTCGGCTCCAACCTACGTGGTTCGGCATTACAGGCGGAGGGGGAAAAGTAGGTTTTGGCATTAGCATTGCCGTCCTTGAACGCAACCCCGGTCGGTCATAGTTGACAGATAACCAATGAAGCAAACGTCATTTGTCAACCAATCGGTGATAAATGACGGTAAATGCATTGTTCATCTGTCAATATAACCGATTGGTGTTTCGCCTTTAATCGACTATGATATAACCACAAAACACGAAAGTGTAGCCTAGCGCCAGCGGGCTTGGGGCGCGTTCAGATTGAAGAGTCCGGACGACGTCCAGTGAAGAGCGCACCCGATAGAGAGCGCACTCCGAGTGTGCCCGGCGATTCGCCCAATCTGAACGGCCAAGACGCATTATTTCTTTATAACCTCAATGATTCTAACATTTTTGCCGTTTTCTTCATAATTTTTTAAATAAATACTAACTATGGAAGAAGCCAGATTATCTTCATATTTAAAGAGTTATTGAATGATGAAGACGCTTCATCTTCGGACGACGAGGATGTGCTAGTGTCAGTGATTGCTATTAATTTAGCATCACAAACTAAACAAAAAAAAAGAAAGAGGCCACCTTAATTTTAAATAGAGTTGATGAGGATAACGAAGAATTTAGATAAACCCACCATAACTCGCAAAAATAATTATTTACAATATTTGCCTTTATTATTTAAGGTTAGAACACAAACGCGCATGCGGGGCAAATTTTATCTTGCTATTTTATGGGATGCAAAAGTGTGCGCCCGGGCGACGTCCGGTAAAAATCTACTGACAATCTGAACGGCTGGGTAAATTTTACCCAAAGCAATCTGAACGGTCGGAACGCGCTCGGGCGACACCCGACGTTCAATCTGAACGCAGCCTTGGAGTGACTACTTTGGACCTTCTGGTTCTGACATGCGCGATGCGCGAAATTCAAATTCAAATTTAAATATAATTTTAATGGGTTCTCAATTATAATTATTCTAAATTAATTTATGTAGACTTGTTTGCTCCTTTTATCAAATATCAACCAATCAGAAGATTAATTTTCGTACTCTCGTACATATGTAAAATATCACTTTTTTCGAGTCTGTTTAAAATAAATTTAAATTTCATTTTAGTCGCCAGTAAAGTGTTCGGAGCGCACTTGCGGAGCGCGAACCAGTAGGTGAAGAGTGACACAAAGGGTGTGTTCGGAGAGAACGCTATCGCGCTATGCAACGCATACTGTTGCAAACGCTATTTGGCCTGTGGTGCGGGGAGATGCCAGAGCGTTGCAAGGATAATACACACTACAAAGGATTGCCTATTGGCCTCGTTTTTGGTACTCGCCACCACATTGGTGTGTCATCATTTCTGACGTTATTAACAAGTCGTTAGCTGTTTGCACTAGAGGCGTAGTATAGAAATTGAATTTATGATGAAAAATATTAATTAATTTTGATTAACAAAATAGGCAAAAAGGAGGATGAAAACGAGATCTGAAAAAAATAGTTGTTTTATGGTTGTTTCCACCAACTATTTTAGGGGAGCCTTAACGATAAGTATTCCCTAAAATGACATTTTCACATGGAGAAATGTCAGTTTAGGGAATACTTATCGTTAAGGCTCCCCTAAAATAGTTGGTAGAAACGGCCATTAGAATGTTAATTAATGTAGTAAAACCAAGTATGCATAAAGCAAAAGCCCGCGGAATCATAACCTATAGTGCAAACAGCCTACGTCCAGACGAGAAAGGACATGCTGCTACGTCACAACTGGTGATTTGGCGTGGTGGGGGGCTTCAGATTTGTTCCCCACAGGCATTATGCGGATAGGCTCTCTTGTAGTAGTAGTGTGTATTAGGGCGGTTACACACGGACGTGGATGTCTTAATACATATACGTGCATACATCAACGTGCAAACAACAACGTGCATGGCGCTTTTGTACAGACGCTCGCACAAAACTGCAGTCTTGCTATTCTTGCTACAGTATTCCGAGTGTGCATATAAAATTGCACATTCAAAAACGCGACGCTATTTTGCATACACATTGATGTTTTTGTTTGCGCGCTCATGTATGTGCGTACATGTTTTCAGTCATCCACGTCCGTGTGTAACCGCCTTTACCCTTGAGAGCGTGGGTCCTGTCCAAGGTTGGTGCTGTCAAGCTCCGTGAAAACTAGTGAAGAGTCGTAGCGTGGTGTGGTGTAGATGCGAGGATATTACACGTGAAGATGTTTGTTCTTATTTCAAATTTGTTGACCTAACCAGAAAAAATCAACAAAATTCCATAAAAATCAAGGAACAACAACAAAAAATAATGAACAACAAAAAAAATCAATAAACACCGGCAAAAATCAATAAACAACGACAAAAATCATTAAACAACAAAGATAGCTCGAGCGAGATCAGAATACGCTGTCCACGGAGGCTATGGCGCAAAATGTCGATAAAGCTATCAGGTCTGTTTCTTCAGAATCACAATCCAGTCAGAGCAAATTTCATTGGTTAAAAACAGCCAGAAAACTAGTTTTAACCAATAAAATTCACTCTGACTGGTTTGTAATTTCTGCAGAAACAGACTTATTATCATTCATCGACTGCCCAATCTGCCCTACCTACTTGAAAATTGCATTTCATAGCGTTAACGATGACGTAGGCAGCGAAATGACGTTAGATACCCATGCGCTTCATAGTGCTAGAGAATCGCTCCGCGAGCAAAGAGTTGCACCCGATTCTTGAGTTGTACCAAATGGCCAAAAAAGTGTGCTACCCGAACACACCCAAAACGTTACGAAGGCCGAAAATCTTGATTTTTATTTTGCCATTTGCCACAACATTTCGATATTCCGAACGGTTTCAGTGTGATCTTTAGCCGCTCATCAGGTTCTCGAACGTATCCCAAAAAAAAAGAATAATCGTATGACATTAACATTAAATGACAGTTGACATTTTTCTATTTATCCAATAACAAATTTTAATTTTTATTTATTTATGGCAGACGCATTCCTGTGTGATCATGTGGTACCAATTTATCTATAACAATAACTGACTGAGCCTGCTGAATGCTAGGTTTTACATTGCGGTTTTATCATTAGTAATCTAAACTATTGTGACGCACAGTGAGTCATTGAGTACAAATTTGTTAAAAGAAGTACTTTCGACTTGGTAGGCAGTTTGTGGTGAATGACCCAGTGTCTTATTGCTTGAATAGTATTTCTCATAATCTACTCATTTTTAACTCAGAAATTTTCTATCCGAAGCCAAAATGTCGATCTATCCGAGTTTAGAAGATATGAAGGTGGATCAGATTCATAAGGCCCAACAACAGGTAAGAATTTTGCGAAATATATTTAGCTTTTGTGTTTACATTGGCTCTCCTTGCTCCAGTCTTTGCTGCTCCTATTTTAAGTTTATCTAGGTGTGGTGTAATATGTTTGATAGAATATCACTCAAATGATTTGATTTGATACTTGATTTAAGTTGTTTTGTTGTTATACCTACAGATAACCGATATGAACATGAATACATGAAAGTCACTTAACTTACATGTGGAAGTATTTGAATTGCTTTTTTACTATAGTATTTTTATTGATTTTTCAAACCTTTGATACCTATTTGTGTTTCTAATATTGTCTGGCAGTCCATAAAAGACTCTAGCCAGATCCATGTGCCACTGGATTATTCAGTCATGAATTAGTTCTGGGTTCTGGCAATATCGTTGGTATATGTTATTGCATGATCTACTATGATGTTCATGAACATAAGCCTCAAAAAGGATGCACATGCTTGTTTTTTTGTTGAATAAAACATGTAACTTTCCTACACCTATATCTTTCATATAAGTAGTCTGTATAACCTGTCGTAGTTCGATAGTACTCAAAGTACTTTATTTTGCAAAATTTGTACCTTATTAAAGCAGGCCTTACTGCACATCCCCCACACAGGGATCAAGTACGTACTTATATGACATGTGACAGGAGAAATCCCTATGCTTTATAGTTTATTCAGCAAAAAAACTGTGGCTAACAACACTTAGGACCAGTTTATCAGTGAACGATTATTTAGTTTAGCTGTTGGTTAACTAATAATTATCATTAGTTAACCAACTGCTAAACTAGATAACCGAGTAGATAACTGTCCACTGATAAACCGGTCCTTAGAGTGCTAATGTTTTCTAGGAAACCATACTGGAATTGGTACACCAAATTGTATTTTTTTATAAAGGAAGTCCTTCTTCTCTCAATAATTTTTTTCCAGAACTTATTGTGCTCAGAGTTTATTTCATTAACCTTAATGTTTCTCCTAAGTAGAGCTATCTCCTGATCTAAGTTTTTAATAATGGACCCACCCACTTGTGACAAGTCATAGGGCAAGTCATTTAAGTAGATTTTTACTAATTTGTATAGGATATGTGATGACCTCATATATATAATTATCGGTTTATAATGTTCTACGTCTCCCGATTCCCGATCTCCAACCATCTCTGTCAATCCAGGCAGCCTCCTCCAAGCCTCTGTCTCTCATTTCTCCGTCCACTCCACTTCTCCAGCTTCTTTCTGGTCTGCCTCGTCTTCTTCTTCCCCCTGGCTTGCACTCAATAATTTGCTTGGGTATTCTTGTATCTGCCATTCTTTGTACAGGGTAAGTCATTTTGGGTGGGAATGCCGGGTACAGCCTAAACGGTAATGGATACAAAAAATCTAATATATGTGTCGCGATCTATTTTTCTGAGTATAGTTCAATGGACCACTCAGAATTTTTTGGACTTCTTTTGTTTTTCGATATACAGGGGTTTTTTGGAAAATAGCGGATTTCTGTTTTCCTCTGTATCTTAGTTAATATCAAAAATCTTAAAAAATGGTAAATTACGTTTCTGTTTGATTTTTTACGTAGAATCCAGTGGCGTACTCAGATTTTTTTTAAGGGTATTATTTTATGAGATATGGTCCAAATTTCAACTTTTTTAAATGGGACACCCTATAGATTTCTACATCGTCAAATTGAATGTTTTTTTGTGATTATAACGATATATAACACTTTATAGTTTTAATGATTTTAACTGTCAAAAACGCGAAAAAACTATATTTTTAGGGTATTTTAGCTAAGTTTTTCCTTGGATTTAGCGATCCCAGACATAAACGTTGCACGGCGGTAGCGGGAGCAATTAAATTACTGGCAAGGAATTCCACCTTTACTGGCAAATACAAAAAGTCGAATTGAGGCCCTAGTTTTAGGCGATTTCAAGCCAGACACAAGTCTTGACTGTTTTTGTATTCACATTTTCAAATCAGAAATGATGACGTCAAGTTTCAAAGACCTTGGCTTGAGCTTGAGAGGGGTCATTCTCACTAGTTACCAGAATACATTGAATAGAATTTAAATTTGTGTTCATCATATCGTAATGACATGAGTCAGTTATTTCAAATTCCTATATACTAGACTGCTCATCGCCTCATCAGAAAAAAGGAATGCGCCCGTAGTAGGAGGAAAAGAAACATTTTCCTCTCTTGTTTAGGGGTCGAAAATGAAAAATTATGACAATCTGGACATGGTCAAGACATAATTTCAGATTTCAATCTTAGATTTCAAAAAAGTAGTCAAATTTGATGAAATATTTAAATTACTGGCAAATAACTGGCACCAAGACTTTACTGACAAAGTTACTGGCAAGGTGTTTTTTCTGGCAAATGCCAGTAATTACGGGCACTTTGACAACCATGGGTAGGATATGATACATTTCATCCCGTTATTTCGCTTACATATCCCGCCCCGTGTTTTAATTCCGCGACGCTGCTCCTCCCGCGGTACCGCACTGATGTGTAGGATCCTTTATTGAAGATTTTTAGTAAAACAAATCATATCCAGTTTTTTAATTGAATATAGATAAAGAAAATCGTTTGTGAACTAGCAGACAGAATAGCTAATTAAAAGTTCTAATAATTAATAATTCAGTACACTCACGAATTCCAAAAAATTACAAAAAGCCGGAACCAAAATGAACATAATTGTGCTTCGTTTTAAATATTTTGTTAAATACTCTGCCAAATGTTGACATCAAGGGAAGAGCATGCGCAGATCCGTTTCCACATGAAATAAGACTGTTATATGTAGTTATTTCTTATGTTATGTTGTGTCTGTATAAACCCACCTTAAGCCTGGTAATCTATGTAGAAATTCAAGGTTCAAATCCTAGTTTGGTCCAAACTTTTTGTTAACTAAGCCACTGGAAAAATTAGCTCACGCTCAAGCTCTTACTATTAACTATAGTACTACTAGGTATGTTTGATGAGGTAGGTATTTGTTAGATTTTTGTTTATTTATGTTACTGGTTCACGAGTTATTTGATCTACCTAGTTCGTTTCCGTTAAATTCTTGTTTCCAATGAAAGTTTTCATGATTTGAAATCCACTTCTTTTCTTACTACACTAGTGTGATAAAAGTCCATATCGTGGCACAACAGACAGAATACGTAGCTACTTTAAAGTTAACGAAGAGTTTGGGTTGGACTGGACTAAGATTTGAACCTAGAATTCAGGTCTTCAGTTCATTTTTACCCAGTCATGTGTTTCGTTTAATATGTTCGTTAAACAATCGTAAACCTTCGGTGATTACTGAATCTAGAGGTCTAAGGTTTGAATCCTAATCAAGTCCAACCTTTTAATTAACTTTTACATTAGCCATTCTGTCTGCTAGGTCACAAACGATTTCCTTCATTTATATTTAGCTAATAAACTGGATATGATCTGTTTTACTAAAAATGTTCATAGAAGGATCCTACACACCAGTGCGGTACCTTGGGAGAAGCAGTGTCGTGGGATTAAAACATGTGGCGGGACATGTAAGCGATATAACGCTTTAGGATGAAATGTATCATATCCCACCACATTTTCTAATTCCGTGTCGCTGCCGCCCTTGGTCCCGCTACAACCGAGAACAACTTAGTAAAAATACCCCAAAAAAATAATTTTTTCGAGTTTTTGACAGTTATCAAAACTATGAAGTGTTATATATCGTTAAAATCACAAAAAAACAGCCAATTGAACGATGTAAAAATATATAGGGTGTCTCATTTAAAAAAGTTAAAATTTAGACTATATCTCAAAAAATATTACCCCTAAAAAAATCCGAGTACGCCACTGGATTCTACGTAAAAAATCACACAAAAACCTAATTTAATATTTTTCAATATTTTTGATAATAACTGAGATACAGAGGAAAACAGAAATCAGCTATTTTCCAAAAAACCCCTGTATACCGAAAACAAATCAATTCCGAAAAATTCTGAGTGGTTCATTAAACTATACTCAAAAAAATAGATCGCGACACGTATATTATATTTTTTGTATCTATCTCCGTTTAGGCTGTACCCGGCATTCCCACCCAAAATGACTCACCCTGTACATGTCCGAACCAAATCAGCTGTTTGTCCTTTATATCATCTACTATTGTGTGTTTTACGTCCATAATCTCCCTGATTCTCAGATTTGTTATCCTTTCCATTTTTGACCTGCCTGCCGATCTCCTCCAAAAGTCCATTGCAGTTGCTTCCAACATTTTTCCGGTTCTGTTCTTTAATGGCCAGACTGCTGAACTATATGTGACTATGCTTTTGACTATGGTGTTGTATATTCTAGTTTTGTTAGTATTGTTGATATTTTGGTCCCACAGTCCCACATTTAGTAGGGATTGCCTTGCGTCCTTGTATATTCCGATCTTTAATTGCTTCGTCTAGGGTTCCCTCTTGTGAGATTTTCATGCCCAAATATTTATATTTAGTACATTGTTTTATTTCTTGTCCGTTATTCAATTTCAGATTTCGTTGTTCACCTCCAATAGTTATATATTCTGTTTTAGTTAGATTTACTTCCAAACCCCATTTCTCGTATTCCTCTATCATTTTTCGTGTCATGTACTCTAGGTCATCATAATCCTGTGCAATTAATACTTGATCATCTGCAAAGCTTAAAGTATATAAATTGTATGCATTGAGCGGTATTCCCATGTGTCTGCATTTGTTTTTCCATCCCTTAAGCGCTTGTTCTAAGTATATTTCAAAAAATGTTGGTGATATGCAGCATTCCCGTTTAAGTCCTTTAGTTGCTATAAAGACTTTACTGATTATATTTCCCTGTTTAATCTTGGTCTTTGCATCACTATAGAGTGTTTTTACTGCCTTTATTAGTTCTAAGTTGATATTTTCCAGTGCTTCCTAAAGCTTTTTCAGCGGAACATTGTCATATGCTTTCTTTAGATCTACAAAGAGTAAGTGGTGTTCTTGGTTATACGCTAGTTTCTTTTCCATTATCTCGGTCGAACTAAATAAATCGTCTACAGTTGATCTTCCTGCTCTAAAACCGGCCTGTTCTTCTGCCTCACTTTCTTTGTACTTGTTCTCTATTCTGGCTTTTATGAGTTTTCCATACACTGTGCTCAGCGTATTTGTTACTGCAATTCCTCGGTGGTTCTCGCATTTGTTACTATCTCCTTTCTTATATATCGTTGTTAAATAGCTTATTTTCCACTCTTCCGGTACTTGATGTTTTTCTATGCATGTTTGAAATAGTTTTGTTGAATGTTTGTAGAGTTTATTGGTCCCAGACTTTATCAGTTCTCCATATATTTCTCCTGGGCCTGGTGCCCTACCGTTTTTCAAGAAGCCACAGTGTTTTTTAACTTCTTCTTGCATAACTCTCATTGGTCATCCTGCAGTGTTTATGTTTCGTGTCTGTTCCTTTTATTCTTCAAACTTTGCCTGCTGTTCTGTCAGTAATTCTTCAAAGTACTCTTCCCATTGCTGGAGTGTTATTGTATTGATGACCTTATTATCAGCCATATTCAAACAATCAATAATCACATCCCTCTGTCCCTTTTCAAAAAAGCTATTGATCATTTTTCACAGTTTCCTACTAGTAGCACCAGCCTGTGTCCATTTACCCAGAAAATATCTGTTTTCTAGAGTTTTTGTAGTACTTTTTGTTTATTTTGTTTTTAATTTTTTGAAACTCTTAACCTAGACTATAATTATTATGATTATGGTCCTTGACAAGTTGTTTGTAAATTTGGTCCCTTTACTTCATCATTGAAAGGAGTTCACCATTAATCTGATTATTGTTTTCTCTGACTTTGATAACTTTTGTTTTTTCCTCAGTTCTTTCTGATATTTGCTCAAAAAAGCAATGTTGATGGATACATTTTACTCTTGATGTTCTGTTTCTTGTAGATCTAGGAATGTTTAAATTAATGTATGTATTGTATTTAGTTTATAAAACCCATTATTATACAGTTTACCCCATACACATAGCACATTACCTATCTTACATGTAAATCGACCTGGTACAATATTTAAAGAAAGTCCTTACCCAACAAATAAAATGTACCTATGTATTTTTGAAACTCTTCGGAAATATTGTGAACCCTTTTGTGATTTTTTCTAAACTTTTAGAACTTTCCATTGCATTAGGATTTTTATAAACTTTTTCTCAGTGGGAAAACCCCCACAAATATCTCCTGTACTTCCTAACTTCTTTCAACCACCTTTGATTCCCTAACGAATTTCTTATTCCATAAACTTCTGTAAAATTTTTATTACTTTTCTTCCCTAGGAATTGTAGGTCCTTGGAGTAAACTTTCCAGGTAGTTTTCCCATCGCTTTTTTTATATTTTTACAATACATTTTTTCCAGGTTTACCACTCGCTTAAAACTTAGTTCTAAACCTTGAGGCTTTAAAAATGAGAATTTACACACTCAATTCCACACATACTTATTCAAGTACTTACTATTATTATTATTATTTCATGAAAAAAATGGTGTGTAGGTAAAAAGACTGCAGACAAAACCTTTAGTTTTTTGCTTATGACAGCTTGAAGACAAATAATTATTGTTCTTGCAGATTGGATCTGAATACAACACCCAACCTTTATACAACCCTGGCACCTATAATGCAGGAGCCACTTCCGCAGATGTGGGTCATGTCTATCCATCACTTGGAAACTATATGGGACTGGAACTAAGTGAGGAAGTCATAAGAGAAAATATGCCTGAATATATGCACACTGTGTCCATTTATCAACAGTCGCCTGTTGTTCTTGCTGGCACTACAAGCATGGTTGCGCCGATTTCTGGACTTTCTAAGGGGCTACAAAGAGCTCAGGTTACAAATGGTGTTCGGGAAGTTGTTCTTTGTAAGGACAAGGACAATAAGGTAAAGTAGTATTTGCCAAATATATGTAAACAATTTGCGCCAAAATGTGCGTACATTTTATAAATAGATTTTTTTTTGTTGGTAATTGCTTCTGCATATGCGAGTACCTAATCTTGATTTTGACTTATGTCACATGACCGCTAAGATGGCAGAGAATTAAAAAAAACGAACATTGAACATTGTTACTTACAAAATTTATAATTTTTGAACATCAACTGAAATTTGATACATACCTTGTTTTCAATTTAATTCCTACCTCTCAACAGTATTGCGGTTATCAGCCATTACTGGTATTTCTGCAATAATTAGTGCCTAATGTATTGCATTTTCTATTTTTGACCTTGGTGGCCACAACCACAAAGCTTTTTAACCTGTAGGAATAATAGGCATTGAAAATACACAAACATGTCGGAGAATGTTTTTCTGGTTTTTAAAGCTATACATATTTTATGTAATATTAAATGCGTTTTTGGCTCTGACCTTAGCCAGATGCTTCCAACCTTTGAGTTAGAGATTCGAAAAGACGTCTTTTCGCATTTCGGAGTTGATTTCAAAAGCATCTCCAAGGTTCATTACATTTCTCAATACGTTTATGATGGGTCTCTTACAGGCACCTGTCCTCATCCCTAACTTGTGTGCTCTAAAAATGATTTATACAATGTCAAGGAAATATGCTGAAAACGTCAAAAATCAAATTACGAAATTAATAGATGGTTTAGGAAGGAATGTGATATAAATTTGATTTCTCATTATTTATACTTTATTGGAAATCAGCAAAGTCGAAAATCAGATTTCACAAGATTTAAGGTTAACTTGATTTCCTGTGATTTTCCCAGATTTTTTCTTATCTCTTTGAAATTCGTGCTAGACCTGGAAATGCAAACTAGAGTCCTATGAACTCCAGACTCCGCGGACAGTGTCCACAAGCCTCCAGTTTTTGCAGAAGCATCTCAGGATCTCTGCATTCAAACGACTCAAATTAAGGAATACCAAAATTGATATAGAATTGATTAGGCAAGTGATAGGACTTGTACCAAGGTTCCATATTTTAAACTTAAAGATCAAATCATTCACCTGGTTTCAGTAATTCATCCCTCGTTTTAAAGCATCTTAAAATAATATTGCATCTCAAATCATTCTTAAATTATTTTTTACTTCTAACTTTCAGATTGGCCTGAGAGTGAAGGAAATCAACAACGGCATTTTCATAGCCTTAGTAGTCGAAAAATCACCAGCAGCCCTTGCAGGACTAAGATTTGGTGATCAGATTCTGCAAGTTAACGATCAAAATGTTGCAGGATTTTCAATGGATAAGGTGCACAAAATATTCAAGGCTTGCCCAGTAAATGGGATCAAAATTGTACTACGCGACAGGCCATTTGAGAGAACATTGACTTTGCACAAAAATAGTACTGGGTGCTTAGGATTTCAATACAAAAATGGCAAAATAACTACGATCATTAAGGATTCTTCTGCTGCCAAAAATGGGGTTCTAATCGATCATCAATTGTTGGAAGTTGATGGGCAGAATGTGATTGGATTGAAGGATAAACAGATTAAGGAGATTATTGAAAAGGCTGATGGTGTTGTCACCATTACTGTAGTGCCTAGCTACATTTATGACCATATGGTACAGAAGTAAGTATACATTGTTTTTTTTTTTTTTTGGTGAGAATTTTTTTGATAATGGTGTTTTTTATAGAATGGCTGGATCTCTACTGAAAAATTTGATGGATCACTCCATATTTGACATCTAAACTGGGCCATTATAATCTATTATTTTTCTATTTCCCATTTAATCAGTGCCATCTATCTGATAGGTAGGTTTTTGTTATATTTTTATATTCACCTTTTAAATGTAAGTTGTTTTTGTATCCTATATTATATACTCACAATTTATACAAGCCAAATTAGATCCTAAAAATAATATGAAGTGCAATATTTCATGTCTGTCGGAACTTCCTTTTATTTAGAAATATGGATGTGATTGTTTAGCAATAATTAATAATGTTTTTTTTTTCACTTTTGTCAAAACTATTGAATGGAATGAAATCTTTGTAGGTAGTTTTAACTTTTATTTATGTATCAATGACTATCACTTACTTAGGCCAAGTAGCATATTTGTGTTTTTGTTTTTGAAAGTTGAAGTACAATGTGATACTTAGACAAAGTTATATACTATGGGACCAAAGTATCTTCTCCCCTCACTTTACTTCCACTATTTTTGTCGCTTTCTTACGTGCCTAACTGGGTAACAGTTTACCTTTGTCCACATATTAAGTTGTACATCAACTGTAAAGTACGTATTTAGCCAAATTGTGTCGCACTGTATTTTCAAAATAGGTAAATCTGGGGAAACTGTGTTTCCTATTTTAACGTAATGAATGCTACCAACTTAATGCTAAAAGCTACCTTGCTTAAAATAATTATTTATTTACACAGTAGAATGAAATTGGAAAACTCCAATTAAAAATTGTTAACTTTTAATTGACCATTAATATTATGAAATATTGATGTAGATACCTAAAATTTCAACTCGAGCTTGGCCAGAAATCTTGTCGTTACCTCGTTTAGTTTGAAGATTGCAGACTTTGCATAGTTTTTGCTGTTGAACAATTTGCCTTACTCCCATGATAGTTGTTTAGCATTAGGTTAGTAGTTATCAGTATCTGGAAAGTAGGTACCTACGGTATATGGTGTTATAAAACAAAAATAATTAGTTTTCATTAATTATTCAGTCTGTTTTTTTTATTAGTAAACATCGAATTAAACAAACTAAAATCAGTCCTCACTCAGATTTACCATAAGGCACAATCTTCATGACATTATTTTATATTCTACTTAAATATTATGTACTAGCAAAGCATTTATTTTAGTATAGTTAATAAATATGTATTATGTATTACAATAACAATTTTATTTTATTACATTACCCAGGTGTCTAGGTAATCTATCTCTTTAGTAGAAAAATGAAGGCACACTAAGCTACAAATCTACAATGTTAAGGTAATTTAACAAACTTTTTATTCGTCCACTCACAAAAGACAAACTCTATACTATAACGACAAGTCGGCCACCTCGCGGCTATGTTCGCGAGATTGCAATGATGCATGGTTTGATCTTCCCTGTACAAACAAAAAAGAAAAGGTCTCCAGGTAGAGATAAGTGATATGACTGAAGGTATAAAACCGAGTATAAAACTATCTTCCCAAAACAAAGGAAAGATATATCAGTTAACTTTGACAGAAAAAAAAATCACAAAAGTACTAAGTATACAAAACTGTATGATTATTCGAAAACTGTACATACGAAACTGTATGATTATCCAAAAACTGTACATAGGATTGAATTCATACTAACGTGGAAAGGTTGAGGGGGTAGCTAGGAACAGGAAAATACCAGTGGCGTACACTAGATCAACCTACGAATGGAGAACCATATGAAAATAAGTACAAAAAATATACAAAAAACATTATGAAACTTGCGAAAGAGCTATGTAACAAAAGAATTATACAAAACGCAGACAACAAAACAAAAGCAACATGAATTTAGTAAAAAAAATCACGAAAAAGATTGAAACCATAGAATCTCTATTTGAGAACTTCTAAAATGACAATACAAAAAAATTCCTAAATCAAGTAAACAGCTTTTATATCAACATTTGCCCTAACATAAATGACAACAAAGCATCTTCTTGCAAGTATCTTTTATTAAAAAGAGCATGGAACTAAATCATGTAACGCCTCAGGAAATCATGGAAATTATCAAGAAACCTAAAAATAAAAAATCATGTGGATACGATGAGATACCAATATGCTTGTTTAAAGAGTCAGCGGCTCGTTTGGCGGTGCCCCTCTCCCACATAGTAAATCTGTGCTTAACTGCAGGAGTTTTTCCATTAGTATTGAAAATAGCTATATAGTCAAACCAATTTTCAAAAAAGGAGAACAAAACGACCTAAAAAATTATAGACCAATTTTCCTCTTATCCAATAAAGGTAAGAAAAGGTCATACATAACCAATTAATTACTTACAAACAAAATCAGGTAGACAAAACGGATTTGGACACAAACTAGATAGAAAATATCAGGTCTGTTCTTACAGAAATCACAAACCAGTCAGAATCTTTTTGAGTGGTGCAAATCGCAAACCAACCGTTTTCTGACTATTTTCAACCAATGAAATTTGCTCCGACTGGTTTGTGATTTCTGTGAGAACAGACCTATCATAAGGAACGAGGTTAATACTTTTGCACCAGACGATAAGAATATCTTATATTCTTAATTAGCGAAAATAGCCAAGAAGAAGCAAAAAAAAGAGGTAGTTTAACATTGCAACAACTGGAAAACTGAGGTTTACATCAGATAATCTTCAAATGATCATTGAAAAAATGCAGCTAATAAACTTTAGACCAAAAAAAAAAAAAAATAGTTTGATATACAGTTTGGTGGGGAGGAGCTGGGATCAAACAATCCTGTCAGATTCAACCTGTACATTCTTGACTGTATAAAATTTGCCATTGAAAATCAAGATTCAAGAACAACCTTAAAACAGAAAAAGCAACATACATACAAAAAAAACGTAACACACAACATTCTTGGAATACTCTAGCAAATTCATTAAAAATCATTCATTACCTACACCAAAAGAAGTACAATAAAATGTAAGGGGTTTTCGTGAATCTAGAGCCTATTATTATTCCCTTAAAGAATGAGGATAAATTTTGAAGAAAAAAGAAACAAAAAAAAACGAATTATTTTGTGATATTTTATTTTATTTTTTTATTTATTATTGTACATTTTAGATTTTAAACCCTGTCCTCCTGTTTTTATATAATATTAGATATATGGACAAGTTCTATCCCACATAACTATTAAGTATTTATTGTAAATAACTAAAGGAACTAGAAATATATATCTATCTACCTATGATTAATATTTTAAATTTAAATGAACAACTAGGTGTTATCGATAGTGGCTTTAAAAACACCAATAGGCTGCACCGATTTCCGTTTTTCGTTCAATTTTCCCAGTTCCAACCTCAACTTATTCAAAATAGCATGATTGGGTTGATTAACGGCAGCTTTACTTTGCAACGAAGTAATTTCCTGTTCCTCCAATTTTTTCTCCTTGAAACTTTTCACTGATCTGTTGCCGTAAAGTCTCAGCAAGGAACCCCATGTCCTGATGCTGGGATGCAGTTTTTGTAGAATTGCTTGGGAGGCCCTTTGTTTGCCTTCTCGTTTATTTTTGCAAGCAACCTGAGCGGTGTGTTTGCCTACCGTCATTATGAACTCGTTGCCTTGATTCTTAGAGGTGTTGCCTTGATAGTGGATTTTTAAATCGTCCAAGCCAAAGTTGCGCGTGAGGCATGTTAGTAAAACGTCATAGGGAGCAGGTTCTGTTGTTTTGGCACAAAATTCAGCCACTCTAGGGTCTTCCACTGATATTTCGTCAAAAAACGACAAGTCTTGGTCTTTATCCTTCTTTGTACAGCCAGATTGAGTATCTGCAATTATTTTGGACTTCATTTCTGGTATTAGAATCTCCAAAGTTAATTTTGCAGCTTCTGATTTTGCTTGCTTTTTACTTGTGCCATAACCTACGCCGTATTTCATTGCATTAATTTTTACAGTGGCGGAGTAAGGAGTTGCAGCATTTTCCAGTTCAGTGAAAACGTAGCTGGGTTGTTTTTTTAAAGCATGTTGTACGTATTCATGTAAAATGCAGACATAAGATTTGCCATTTGGGTTCATAATCCATTCTCTTTTTGAATACTGGTTGGGTTTTTCAGTGTTTTCCAATGTTTTAATTGGAAAAGTAATTAATTTGGTGCCGTCTGGTAGTGTAGGGCGTTGCAATTGAGTTTCTTGACGCCTTTTTTTGGTAAATTTTCGCCTTTCCGACCAAGTTTTGAATCTCAAGACATTCACTGATTGAAATTTAAACAATTTTTTGCAATATTCTCTCAATTGTTCAGGTGATATATTTTGCATTTCAATATTCTCTTGAACAGTTTCTATTTTTGCATCTGGCATGTTTTTAGTTAGTTCATTCTTTTGTTCAACTTCTTCGATATTTTGATTTTTTAGTTTTTCTTCCAATTCAATGGATTTTATATAATTTAGACAAGGTACAGCGTTTATAGGAATGTCGTGCTTCCTAGCAGAGCCAGGACCCAAAAAATAGGGCCTTGATAAGGTACACACACGAGTAGTCTTGTGTAAGTAAATAGGCATTCCACTGTTATGGGTCACTTGAATCCAATCTAATGGCAAAACATCGAAATGGTTTTTACCTTTTTCTACTAATATTACTTTGGTTCGTTCCTCGAAAGGCACATCAACCGAAACGTCAGCTTTCCGTTTTTTGCTTTCCAAAGCTTCTTCCAGCATCTTTTCAATTTCTTCATCAGAAAAATTCGAGTCGCTGAAAGATCCATCTTCAGAACAATCCGAATCGACTGTTTCGTCCATTATATGAAATTGAGTGAGTAGTTGTTCTTCTGTGGGTTTTTGAAAGGGGCATCTTGCACTCGTACCTTGCGTTTTCATTGGAAAAAAGACCGGATTATTACTACTTGAAGCCTCGCTTGAAGCACTTGGTATATTTTCTGTTCTGATTGGACTAGAGGGCGGAGAATGATCTAAAGAACCACTTGCATCCATTGATTCAACGGAGGAATTAGTTTCGTTCATTTTCAATTTTAGGAGACAAAAATTTATAGGTTTTCAGGAATTTTATAATTTTGTGAGTGTAAACATGTAAACAATACAAACTATGGGAAAAATCTAGAAAATAGAGGGCGCTCGGATCGCAAAGTGGTTCGGGCTGTCACTTCACTGGTTTATCGGGGCTGCGTTCGATAACTTGGTAAGCAGTATAAAAATAACTCAGTTGTCTTTCCAAGGTGAAGGCAATTGAAATTTTACAGAGATGCCCGAACTGGTTCGAAAATCGACTTTTTTGGAATCAAGGCCATATCGTGTTGCACCATTGTCGACGTCATCAACGATGTCGCTAGCTGTTTGCACCAGCAGTCGTAGTTTAGAATGTACATTACGATCGTTGAAAAATATTATTTAATTTTGATTAACATATAATAGGCAAAGAGAAAGATGCAAACGAGATCTAAAAAAGGGTTGCGTTTAGAATGTTAATAAATGTACTAAAACCAAGTATGCATGAAGCAAAAATCAGCGGCATCGCCTGTGATGCTAACCAAGGATAATACATACTACTACTACTACAGAATAGCTTATCCTCATAAAGCCTGCGTAGATCAAATCTCAAGGCCCCCATCACGCCAAAGAACCGGTGATGACGTGTCACCGTGTCGTTTCTCGCCTTGACGTAAGGTGTTTGCACCACAGGTTATGATTCCGCGAAGTTTTGCTTTATGTATACTTGGTGCGGGTATTATTATAAAACTATTTTGATAGATAACTAAAAGTTAACTTCTGGAATGATATTACTTCTCATAGTGATTCCAGAAGTTAACTTTTAGTTATCTGTCAAAATAGTGTCATGATACCCGCCCTAAGGATTGCTTATCGGCTTCGTTTTTGGTAATCGCCACCATATTGGTGTGTCACCAGTTCGGACGTCATAACTAAGTCGTCAGCTGTTTGCACTATCGGTCGTAGTTAGAATTTAAATTTATGATGAAAATTATTATTTAATTTTGATTAACAGAATAGACAAAGAGGAAGATGAAAACGAGATCTAAAAAAGAATTGTTTTAGAATGTTAATTAATATAGTAAAACCAAGTATTTATAAAGCAAACGCCCGCGGAATCATAACCTGTAGTGCAAACAGCCTAAGTCAAGGCTAGAAAAGACATGCTGCCTAGGTCACAACTGGTGATTTTGCGTAGTGGGGGGCTTCAGATTTGTTCCACACAGGCATTATGAGGATAGGCTATCCTGTAGTAGTGGTGTGTATTATCCTTGCAAACAGCCTACGTCAAGGGGGAGCAAACAGCCATAATTTATTCTAAGGCGTCATTCACCTTCTGATAAACTGTCAGGCATGCAATTTGACGGATAAAAACGCAATCTGTAATCCCATTGGTCGGCCAATTATCCGCCAACCAATAGAATTATAGAACGGTAAATTTATTTTGCAGATAGTTACCAGCCAGTTTTTCTGAAGATAAATAAACCGGGCCTAAAACAACGTATTTTTAGATCTCGTTTGCATCTTCCTCTTTGCCCATTATGTTAATCAAAATTAAAAAAATTATTTCATCGTAAATAGAGAGTTCTCGTGCCGTCCAAATTTCAAATACCGTAACGCTATTTGACAAGCGTGACAGTTCTTACGGTATAAGCGTTAGCGGACCCTGCTATCTAACGGAACTTAGCGGATGCCTTACATTAACGCTATAATGCTATGTCAAAACTAGTTTACGCTCCATTTATGTGTGCAAAAATAGCAACTCCTTATAATTCCTCCTTAAAAAAGACCAAGGGAAAATTAATCAAGCTCAGGAATCTTCAGGATAAATGAAAGTTAAAACAAGCAAAAAACGTTGGGTTAGATCACTCAACTCGCAACAGCTGTCAAAATCTAAACAAAATAAGGTATTGGAGGATTTATGAGTCTTCGTGTCCGAGAACTATAAAGAGGTACGAGAACTTTTTAATGTATGTTCTTCTAAACAACGTTCGCTCGCGCAAACAGCTGATGACGTAGTCGATGACGTCGTTAATTGTGCTTCACAATATGGCCGCGATTCCCAAAAATGAGGCCGATAAGCAATCCTGTGTAGCAGGGACCCGGACCGAAGTGACATATCCGTACCGTTCCGGTCCACACTGTCATTACATATATCGGTGCCGTTGGGGTTCCGATTTTACGAGAGATATTTGGCTTCGGTTCCCATCAAAATTTCGGTTTTAACGGTTCATACCGGTATAGTTTTTCACAAATATCTGACAGAAAAATATATGTATCTGTAATTTGTGGTTTATTTTTTATTGGCTTTCTCTGCCTATCTGCAGCAACTTTAATATTATGTTGGATACTGGCTGGTCACTTTTCCATAAATAAAGTAAACTTATTTTAATCAACACAGTATTTATTTTCGACTCAAAATTACATAATTCTAACTAGTTTCTAACAACCACATGAACTCTATATTATATTTTTTAATGAACCCCTTTTCCTCTGTCCAGTAAGAGTTTCAAAAATGTCACTGCTGTCAACGCCATCCAGCATAATATCGCGCGAAATTTAAATTGAAATTAAATGGCGCTAACAATTAATAATAGGAATGTTCACAAAATAAAAAAAAATCCGTTTAACCATCATCAAATTATTAAGCATCGTTTCATAAGTAAATCTACAAAATTTTACGAAAATCAGAAAATTCTTTCTATTGAGAAAAACGGAGACGAAATATTGATATTCGTTTAAACTTTAAACGCACGAAGCGCTGTCTGACGTCACAATGCGTAATGAGTTAGCATGCGCAAGTACAGTGGCGTTACTAGCTACTTGGATCAGCCTCTTGGGACGTTGCTTTTGCGATTTTTGTTGGCAATAAAGAATATTGATATTAATAGCGTTTTCTGTTGGTAAAACTCGTGCTGTCCGAGTTCTGCACTCAACACTGAATCAGTTCACGTTTAGTGCAATCCCAAAAGAACATGAATTTGGGGCGTTTTGTCATTCTTTTCAAATTTATTATTTAACGATCCCTGATCTCTAACCTAACCTAAAGATATTTTCAATGGAATAAAAATTAAAAACGTTTGTGTGTATGAAAAAGTTGAAAACGGAAGTTTTTCCTGTATGTAAAGTACATAATTACGCTGTCTCCCGAGATGTGCAGAAATAATTCCAATGATACCTGCGTTGAAATTAGTTTTTATGTCAATTTCAATAATAAAATTTTGAATTTTTGGTATCTCATTATCCCTGGCAAACATTCAGGCCTATGATGTATCCTGTCCTGTTATTTCAACGTCTGTGTTAAGGCTCAACATCTATTTCTGTCTCTATTTTGACGTTGCTGTTAAAATAACAGAAAATGATACATCATAGGCCTGCGATTGTATATAATAATAATAGGTCTGTTTCTGCGGAATCACAAACCAGTCAGAGTAAATTTCATTGGTTGAAAACAGTCAGAAACAGTCAGAAAACTAGTTTCAACCAATGAAATTCACTCTGACTGGTTTGTGATTTCTGCAGAAACAGACCTAATAATTCTTCCTCTTCATCGCTGTCGCTCGACGAAGATAAAAAATATAGAATTTTATCAATATCGATATCCATAATTTGTTTGTTTTGTTTATACACAGACTTTTCGGCACTTTACGCCATTTTTGTTGTGCCCTGATATTGGCACGAGCTCTCTGACCTCGTGCTGGAAAAGTTGCACGAGGGCAATAATTGATTGCCCTGGTTTTCCAATAGAACATAAAAACCCGCTCGGAAACTGCCAACAGAACATAATTTTTGCATGAGTGCAGCACGAGTTTTACCAACAGAAAACGCTATAATATTATTGTTATTATTATTATGGTTCGGTTTTAATTTAACGAGAGAGTCTGTTTAACAAGTATTTTGATATTGCTGCTATCTTCATGTCGATCTCTGTGTTATAGGGTTTATCGAAATTAGGGTAGAAAAGGTACTATGGCTAAAATGAAGGAAGGTTTTCAAAAGGCCGATTCACATAATCTGCCAACTGTGGACGTTATCTACTATTTTTTTGTTTATTTCGTTATATACTATACAGTGTCATTACTTAAGTGTACAACATATGGGATTTTTTTTTAGTAATAGCACAATCAAAATACAAACAAGGCATGGTGGTGCATGTCTGATAATCATATTAGGTGCATTTAGAATGGTTGCAAGTCAAACAGCATACAGGGTGGCTCAAAAAATATCAAAATTCTACTAATATTTACTCAAATAAAATAAAACTTTTGCACTTTAAGGAGAGTTTTTTTAATATGGCTATTATCATTAGTAATGTTTTAACTTGATAAAAAAAAAATTGCGACATTTTAAAGTTGTGTTGAATATCATTGCAACAAACATGAATTTTGTGATTCCATAAAAAATTAAAAATCTAAGTTAATTTTACAAATATGCTTGAATTTGAACTAAGTTATGTAAAATTGATTTGATTTTAATTAATTTTTGCAAGTCTCAAGGGCGGAAATAAAAAATAAAAAAAATATAGAAATTATAGATTTTTTTCGAAAGAAAATGAAAAAAATCTTAGGAGGCTATGTTTTGGTATTTAGGCATAACTTTTAATTCCAAACAACTTTTCTCTATGACATTTTGCTGATTTTTTTAAAATAAGGGTACTTTACAGTACCAGCTTTGATATTGTTTGAGCTACCCTGTATGCTGTTTGACTTGCAACCATTCTAAGTGCACCTAATATGATTATCAGACATGCATCAACTTTTGGCCTTGTTTGTATTTGGGTTGTGCTATTACTAAAAAAAATCCCCATATGTTGCACACTTAAAAAATCACACTGTATATGGTATCAAAATGTTTGGTCAAGTGTCGACTTGAATCAGCTCCAGTCCATTGGTGTAGAAGTAAAACAGACGTTATTAGATGTAGGTATAGTTGCATTTGAACAATGATATATAGTTATTTACCTATAACAAGGGCGGAAAGTTATACTTTCCCGCACGCAACGGCATTTGCACGAACGACGAGCCAGCGGAATTCGTGCAAGCCGCAAGTGCGGAAAACATACTTTAAGGCCGTTTTACAGCTTGCAAGAAAACTTGAATGCCATTTTTTGCATGCAAAAAAATTGCATTCAAGATTTCTTGCGCGTCGTTTTACACCTTGCAATTTGACTTGTTTCTTTCTCTAACCTTAACCATACTTTTTGTTTTTAATGTTTGTGTTGTTGATGTTTGCATTTACCAAAAATAAAAAAAGTAATTATAAGCCGATATGAAAAGAAGAAAGCAATAGCAGCAACTTTAAGCATCATAATTGCTAAAAATTACCCAGCTTGCACGAAAGCATTCAAGAAAAATGGCACCAAACCGATTGCATGCAATGCCATTCAAGTTTCAAGAATCTTGTAGAAACCAATCAGCTGACTCACTTCTGCGCATGCCCTCTTTCAAGTCTCTTGCATATTGCAAATAGAATTGCAAGCTGTAAAACGGCCTCTCTATGCTCGTGTCAGACCCATTTTTTCTATAAGCGTGTGAAAAACGCGTTTTCACGCAACGATTTGCGTGCGGAAAGTAGCACATTTTCGCACCTCGTAGAAAAACACGCACGTAGAAACCACTCTTTTCAAGTCGGCTTAGCTTTGCTTTTCAGGGCGGGTATTATAAAACTACTCTGACAGTTAACTTGGAGTTAACTTTTTGAATTACATGTAATTCCAGAAGTTAACTTCAAGTTAACTGTTAAGGGCGGGTATTATAAAACTGCTTTGACAGTTAACTTGAAGTTAACTTTTTGAATTACATGTAATTCCAGAAGTTAACTTTAAGTTAACTCTCAAAGTAGTTTTATAATACCCGCCCTAAGTCTCCCATCATTACACAAATACAGATAATTGGAGTGAATGAAGCTTCTTGGGATAAAGCACTAATCTCAAAAATAAATGGATAAACAAAGAACGCTTCTAATGCTGCTAATTTACGAGGTCATAATATGAACAAAAACAACTGACTGGGACAGCTGTGAGCGTGCGCAGTAGATACATGTACTGTGCGTGCACAAAATCTCGCCAATGAAAATGAAGGAATTTCAAAATTTAGAACAGTTGTTCGAAAAATAAGACACTGCGCAGGCGTTTGGCTGTTCCGTTGCGCAACTGTTCATAGAATATTGATCCCAAATTTTCGCACAAGTTTAGCCCAAGATTTAGCCAATCGAGCCGTACGATTGTTTATCCATTTATTCTTTAGATCAGTGGGATAAAGCAACAGTCAGCAACACAATAAATCCAATGTAAACTTGTAAACAAATCTCGCCAACGCGCCAGCTGATTTTTCGCTCCGCACAGTGACGTCACAAGCGGTACTCTCGCCGCAGGAGGTCGTTTTGCTAGCCTCGCTAATTTCGTTTTTTTGTTTTCGATTTATTCAAAAAAAAAAAGGGTTTCTAGATGTTTTAACGCTTAATACGTGTTTTATGGACCTAAAACCACCACTTTTTATTACAATTGAAAAATAGTGAACATCCCTATTATTATTAATAATACATTTTTGTGTTCTCGATCAGTTAATTACAGTGTGTATTTTCTAACTTCGCCCGTGCGTCATCAATGAATATGCATATCTTATGAGGTCCACCACAACGTTGATGACGTCGCCAACGGTGCAACAGCATATGAACTTGACTTGAACCCAAAAATCGAAGCCTACGAGCAAATCTGTAATAGTGTGTAATATCCTTGGTGTAGCCTAGCCGAGTTCAGAAATGCGCGCTTTCCAACGCTCTGTTTTTAATGGCTGTTTGCACCGATCATTTTAAGGGAGGTTTAACAGTAATCAACATTTGAAGTGAAATTTTTCACTTTAAACGTTGATTATTGTTAAAGGCCACCCCAGACAAACCTGCATAATTAGTTGTATTGCTTTCAGACCTAGGAGGAGCTCCGGAACAGCTCCGGGGCTTCACGCGCTTATTCCTTTCGAAAAGTGTTTGTTGCACCACGCAACTGTCCCCTGCAAATCGGGGGCGACAGAACACCGGAGCGAGTAGCTCAAGTGTTTCAAACTCTTGAAAGGAATACAACTATTGCATAGCATAGGCGCATAAGGAATTCGCCCAATCACAGGCTGAATAGGAGCAGCCATATTGCTTTTGCATAAGATTCACTGTTGCCAATCGGCGGATTTTAATCAGATTTGCGGATTTTTTTTGAACGATCGGGTTTTTTTCGGATTTTGTAATTTTAGAGGATTTTTTGCGGATTTTTTTAGATAAAGCGAATTTGGGCACTAAATCGCTTCAAAGCACAAAAAACCAATATGGCTGCTATAGCAGTGTGCAACAGAAGCGTTTGGTGTGGTTTCGAGATTATGGCAGTGCGATTTCATGAAAAACAACATCAAAAAACGCATTTATTAGGCAATTTTTCGCGAGGATAATCAAGCATAATCTGATTATGCTGGGTTATGTGATGTGTTAATTGTGTCATACTCCCCTAACTCCTTCTCCATCAAATTCTGGGCTTGCGAGTGACGTCACTTTCAGCAGATTATAGTGATGACGTCACCCGCAGACCTCGTTGGAATGCTTGCGATTGAAATTTCATATCGGTAAAACACCTCGTAGGAAAATCGGACATTTTCGGATTTTTTTTACAGTTGATGGCGGATTTTTTGGTTATATGGCGTTGGCAACACTGATAAGATTTTCCATAAAAATGAAAAACTTATGGAGATGTGCTATGCGCTATGCGCGGCCAATCAAAATACGTCGCTGCAAGTCACGTGATTTTTGACTTGATTATATTTAATAATATTTATGTTTTTGTTTATGAAAACAATTAAAACTAACGGAACCTCAAGTGCCTAATTCACAGTGAAAAAATTAAAAAATCAAAATTTGCAATCAAATAAACACAAACGGAACAAACAATTCATCTCATAACCTACAAAATAAATGTTGATGTATGACAAGATTGCCTTAATTTGATTGTTCGAACGCCCTATGGTTTAGGTTTTGAGTGTTTTGTCTGGTTTTGCATAGACCATTACGTATGGTTATGCGCCATGCTATGCGTTATGCAAAGTTGTCTGGGATTGCCTTAAACCCCCTGCAGTGTCCTGTAAACTGGCTATAATATTAGAGAGTTCTCGTGCCGTCCAAATTTCAAATATCGTAACGCTATTTGACAAGTATGACAGTTTTCACGGTATAAGCGTTAGCGGAGCCCGCTATCTAACGGAACTTACCGGATGCTTTACCGTAACGCTATGCTATGTCAAAACTAGTTTACGCTCCATTTATGTCTGCAAAAACAGCAACTTCTAATAATTCCTCCACAACAAACACCAAGGAAAAATTAATCAAGCTCAGGAATCTTCAGAATAAATAAAAGTTAGAAAACAAGCAAAAAAAGTGGGGTTAGATTACTCAACTCAGCTGTCAAAATGTAAACAGAATAAGGGATTAGAGGATTTATGTGTCTTCGTGCTCGAGAACTATAAAATACCATGTGAAATACCGTATTGTTAGCGGTACCGTATTAGCGTAGCGTCTGACGCACGAGAACTTTCTATTATTAGCTATTCGGCAGCACTGCAACGTCACAAGTCAAAGTGCTACAGAGCACTTGAGATGGGAGACGAGGCTATCTTCTACCACGTCCACTGAAGTGTTGACCTACCATAAAGCTTAAAATGTAACCTCATGATACGACATTCATAATATAACTAAATCTGTGATAATATGTGATAACCTAGCCACTACTAATTAATAGAAACACCATAAAGTAATTTACGCAGTTTTATTACCGCCCCAACACCTTCCTTAAAATGGTCGCTGCAAACGGCCATTATGGCCGTTTGCACCGAATATTTTAAGGAAGCCTCATGCCTCAATAGTTGTATTCCTTTCAAAAGTTTGAAACACTCGAGCTACTCGCTCCGGTGTTACTCACACTTTTTTGACATTACATTGACAATTTGACGTTTTATGCGTGTATCAAACGTCGAATTCGCTCTTTTTTGACATTATTGCTTCGACAATTTGACATTTGATACACGCATAAAACGTCAAATTGTCGAAGCAATGTCAAAAAAGAGCGAATTTCGCGCAAGTGAGAATGAGGCATTAGCATGAGTATTCTTCAAAATGACATTTTTACATGGAGAAATGTCACTTTAAGGAATATAGTTATCGCTAAGGCTGAAGACACTATGACAAATACAAAGTACAAGAGACAGATACAAAATACCAAAAAATCGAAATTTTGTATCGTGGATGGCAAGTAAATTGTATCCTGTATCCATTTATTCTGGGTTAAAGCATTGATACACGTCTTATTATATTTTTGTCTCTTGTCACTTGTACTTTGTATTTGTCATTGGGTACATTCAGGCGGTCCCAGCGGCTTAGCTCAGCCTCTCAGCAGGAACTTTATCCTCGAAACCAAAGAACAGCGTTCTCATTGGAACGAAGGTTCTGTCTTTGTCGTCCGGCATAACACTGACAAAGACAGAGTAATCGTTCTTATGAGAACGCTGTTCCTTGGTTTCGAGAATAAAGTTCCTGCTGAGAGGCTGAGCTAAGCAGCTGGGACCGCCTGAATGTACCCATTGTGTCTTCAATCTAGCTTACTTTCATGCATCCGTTTTTCCGTCAATCCGTTGATCCTGAAGTATTCCTATTGGTTCTATATTTTGGCGCCAAAATTTTGGACCAATAGGAATACTTCCGGATCAACGGATTGACGGACAAACGGATGCATGAAAAGTAAGGCTTTCTTAAAATGGTTGGTGCAAACCAAGGAGAATACACACTCTAGGAGTGTAACCATTGCCGACGTCATAACTAAGTCTTCAGCTGTTTAAACAGGCTACGTCAAGGCGGGAAGTAACATGTTGCCTAGGTCACAACTGGTTTTTTGGCGTGGCGGGGAAGGGAGGGATTTGTTCCAGGGCCCGCTCTAGCCTTTCGGCCATCCTGGGCAAAAATAAGAATTGCCGCCCTAGAAAATGATTTGGACGTGAAGGGAAAGGGGGTTATTCAGTGGCGGCCCGTGACTTTTATCTCAAGGGAGGCAGCCTAAAAAAATTTAAAAAAAGTCGTAGGTAAATTTGCAATTTTTTCGCGGAATGGAGGGAGGTTGGTAAAGTCCACAGCAGGCGCCGCCTGGGAAAGAAATTTTTTTCGAGTGCCACGCGCAAAATGTTTATCTATTTTAGCTAGCCACCGAGCCGAGCGATACCGTGCTATGCGAGAAAGGCGAAAATACAATTCTGCGATTTCAAGTAGCCGCGTTTATACTTAAGGCTTGTCCGAGCGGGTCCTAACGAAGACGATCAGAGCAGAGCGATAAAAGGCAAAAAGTTTGTGATTTGACGCTGATTGGGTTGCGTTTTTGAAAATGGATATGGAAAAATTTATACAAGAAGTTTATTTAAGAACACCAATATGGAATCAAAAAAGTCCTTCTTGTTTTTACCACAATATTCTTTGCCACAACCGTGATCTAATTGCGAAATTATGACAAAAGTGTTAATCTCGTGTGACCAGCACCTTCTTCTTCTTCTTCTCCTGCTCCACAACCATTTTACGATCAACGAATTTTCTAATAGTAACAACAAACACGTTACGTTCATTTTAAAATCACGTACAGTCTTTCCTTAGGTGCTTTCCAGTGAGCCATTTGAGTTACTCCTGAGCAGCTCAGAAGTGCTCCACAATTACTTTGCGCGTTCCAGTGCTTAGAGTGTAGCACACTTGAACTACTCATTTCTGTTATCCCCTGCCCCCTCGAGCACAAATCTTTATTTCGGTGTTCCATGCTCCTGAAGTCCGAAATGGTGTGGGTTAAGACGAGAGCGTTCCAGTGCTGCTTATGTCAAACAGTTCAAGAGCGTCACACTCCAGGAGCATGATACTGTAATAATTTAGGCACTGGAAAGGAGCTCTGGTTACACACAACGAAGGACTAATTAGGAGCTAGAAAGACAATCGCAAGCGAGTTATAGAATACAATCTTTGTAAAGTTGTTTTTTTTAAAGATAAAAGTCATAATGACATTATATTGGCAAAACAATGTAAAATTGTCAATGCTTTCAAATTTTTTATGTAGAAAAGGCTTCTGTTGCCAACAACATAGTTACTAAATTTTTGACTCAAGGATTTTTTTTTTTTTTTTTAAACAGACTTTAAATGCACACTTTCTCGCATTACTAGGACTCGCTAGGTCTCGCGGCCTTAGGTCTGTTCGCACAGAAATCACTAACCAGTCAGAGGAGTGAATTTCATTAGTTGAAATTAGTTTTCTGAATGTTTCTCTGACTGTTTTCAACCAATGAAATTTTCTCTAACGGGTTTGTGATATCTGTGCGAACAGACCTTTTATTTATTTATTTATTTGTTTTGAAGAACCAAAACGGGTTGTAAACAGTTTACAAATACCAACGGATTACGTTGGATAAACTCTTGGTTCTGATAAACGATTCAACTTTTCAAAATGATAGAACGTCACCCTCTGACTGTTATGTTACGACACAAAACACAATGTATTGGACATTATAATATACACTCTTAATTTAGGCTTGCAAAAATGGGACCGTTTGCAAAACATGATGTTTGGTTTCGGCACAAATTCAACATATCGTTCAGCCCTTAGAGCAGGTAAAGCACTGTCCTACGGACATAAGGAGTAGGAACGCGCTATTCTGCTATGAAACTAAAGTGAAGCCAAGTTTTTGGCAGGTGCTTGGCACCAAATACAAGTAAAGCATTGAAATTGCCTATACCGCCATTTTTTGGTGCCAAAATACTTGGAAAAAAACGGCTTCATTTTCCAAGTTCATGTTACTATACTTCCTTTACCTTTACCTGCTCTAAAGGTTCAGCCGAACAAACGTAAAGCGTTTTACTAACGTTTGTATCTACTGAACGCCCCCAATAACAATTAACAAACTAATAGGAAATGATACCAATGACAGATAGTTAATAAGCTATGAGGATAGGCTATCATGTGTAGTGTATTTGGGGTATTAGCACCACAGGGCACAGGTTATGATTGCGCTGGTTAGTTTTAAGTACATTAATCAACTTCCTAAACAACCCTTTTTAGATCTCGTTTGCATCGTCCTGTTTGCCTATTATATCAATCAAAATTAAATAATATTTTTCATCATAAATGTATTCTCTCAACAGCGCTGGCGCAAACAGCTAACGACACCGTTGATGACGTCGGTTCGGCAACGGTGCAACACCGCCAACACCAGATGACCAAAAATGGAGGCCGATGAGCAATCTTGTAGTATTATGTAATATCCTTGAAGTACAACTCACAAAAGATTACGTGCATGTCGTTTGTCACTTGCCAAAATGGAAAACCGCGAACGTTCTCAGTTACAGCACTTCACGTCGCTGAGTATATCTTCATCCCTTTCTCTCAGCCTGTTGAAGGAAGAGATAGAAATACAAGTTCTTTGCACCAATTCTACCAACCAAAAACGCCTAGTGCGCGCAGACGAGACATGTCATCGTTCATCGTTCTGTCATTCTGTCAAAGTCGAAAAATTTTGAAAAGTTATTTATCAAAACATAAACAAAATGAAAATTGTTTAATATTTTTTGTATGGTACATTGATATACGGTACACAGTATTTTAAATTTGAAGAAAAAATACTCACAACTAACTTTATTTAGATCATCAACAAATAAATATGTTTTTAAGAAGATTCTATTTTCTTAAAAATTGAAGAGAACATAGCAAATTTGGGGATACTTGTGAACTCCGCTGAAAATGATACCTCCATTAACTCCAGGGCAATCTGATATAAAGCAAAATTTGGTTGGATGGGTAAGAATTTTCCTCGGAATTTTCATTTTCCTATGGGAAAAAAAAAATCTAATGCAACCTGCAATTTTAAACACATTGCGAGTAATAGTTGGTAGTCGAAAAGCAACAATTATTTTAGTTCTAGTTTTTCTCTTTTTAGAAAAACACTTTCAATATGCGACAAATAACCCTCCTGGATTTCGCCTCCTCCACTAACTTTGCAGTGAAAAATGGAGTCAAATCGCCAAATCAAAACCAACGGAAACCATCCATTGGCAGTATTATGAGTGCCTCAAAATCGTTGGATTTATTGAGAAGAAATTTACAGACTGCTATCAACAAAGATATTGAATATGTTATAAAAAAATATCTTGATGTAAAGTTCACTTTAGTAAGATTTTCTTTTTGCCAAGGTGAAAAACTCAAATTTTTAGAAATTCTTCCAACCTGCTCTAGTCAACATCAGAAATAATTTGGGACCTGAAAGTGTCACTGATGAAAACGTGAGGGATGTTTGTAAGCAAATCTTGGAAGAAGCTAAAAGCATTTATGTTGCTCCTGCAAAACTTAAGGAAAATTATTCATCTTGCATATGTATCAAAAGTGAAGCTGACACAGATTCAATAAGTAGTAAAGTTCATGATTCAAATACGGTAAGTCTTCTCTCTAGACATGTGACTGCAGAAGCACCTAATTATTATTATTAAACAGTGTTTGAATAATTGGGAAATGGTAAACTTAATTTTTTTAACTTTAACTCTCACAAAACCAAGCTTTCGGAGCTTTTTTCTCCTTCAGGGCTATAAAAAAATTGATAAATATAATAGGTAACTGTAGGTTGAGTTATAGGTATAAATTGTAAAAAAAATATACAAAATGCATGTCTCAATTTATACTTTACTATGTAACAAGTTTATAACTTTTGGTTGTTTATATTTTTTACTATTAATCAACAATGAGGAATTTGCACATTTTGTTTTATTCTCTTACTAAATTCTGCACATTGTAAAAAGTTACTTGCCACATACTTAAATTTTAAATTTTCAACTAATAGTTTTTCTGTCAAAAAATATACAAATTCAATATAACTCTCTTGTTAAAATTTTAATGTTACTGTAATTAGGTTGATGTCCAGTATAAATGGAATGTTTAGGTAGCTATAGAACTGGTTTCTTTAAGCAATCTTATGTCACTTTTATGTCTTAAAATTCCGAGTAAAATTCTGTTTTGAATAGTTTGAGAAGTTTGGCCTATGTAAGTTTTATCACAATTTGTAGGTACTTGGAGTTCATGAACAACATTAGTTTTCATGTCTGTCATGACAACCCCAGCAGAATTCGAAAAAAAGTAGTAGAGAATTAGTTGCTATTTTGTTGCTAATTATTCACCATATTTTTGATTTTTTTACTCTTGCCAGTTTCGAAAAAATGCGACTCTGCTAGGTTGATATCAAGTAAGCAGAAAAAAAATTATTCCCAGCGGAATAAAAAAAATAGTTGGGAGTTAGTTACCATATTTTTGATTTTTTTACTTTTGCCGGTTTCGAAAAAATGTGACTATACCAGCCTGGCATTCAAGCTACCAGAAAAATGTTTTCATGTTTTATTTTTATTTTAAACCAAGGTACCTTATTATACATGAAAATCTATGGCTATTTTATTGATCAGATAATTACAGGAACCAACTTTCGAAAAGTCAATTTTTTCATCTATTCACTGTTGATCAAACAAAACAATGCGCGAACAAAAAACAATAGTCACAATATAGAATACATTTTTGACCTGATGATAATATATATTTTTAACTGTTTAAGGACCGATTAAGTCATATTCAGATAAACTTACTGATAACACTGTCTACGAGATAAATTCACCAATCTCTAATCCTATTGGTCGGCAGATAACTGGCCGACCAGTGGGATTACAAATTGCGTTTTTATCCCTCAGATAAGAGTTATCACCCATACCTTTTTGAATATTTTTCTTCTTTTATCGTCTCCCGTATTTACAGGCAGGAAAGGTCTCTACAGATTCCATTTTCCGTCAAAATTTCTGACGTAGGAATCTTAACTTATCTAGCAATCCGATATGTTTATTTTGGAACACACTTCGCGCTTCTTTCCTGTCAAAAACGCACCATTCATAATAATAAAGCACTGAATCTTGCGGATTTTAGTGCTCTTCAATTAACCTAAATATATTTTTTTTTCTAAAAAAATTAGGGATGCCAATAATAATTGATCCAATTAAAAATTATATATACTTGCCTAACAATTGCAGAATATGCATTTCTCAGGGTAAAAATATTATTAAAATCTTTTGAATTGCGCAATACAAAACCCAATAGCCTCATCGCTTTATTAGTAATCCTTTCTATATGCTCATGAAAATTTAATTCTACATCTAAGAACACCCCTAGATCTCTAATAACATTCACTCTTTCTAGAGCAACATTGTTGATGAATTAGTTGAAAATTAAAGGATTTTTTAGACGACTAAAGGACATTTTACACTTATCGATATTTAAACGAAGATTATTTGATTCGCACCATTCAAAAACCCATTCAGCTAGTTCTGCAGCGTATCACACTTACAAAGTTTTGTTTAACATCATTCAAGAATAAATTGAACAAGAGAGGAGACAAATGCCCGCCCTGAGGGACTCCTGATGTAACCTCAATTACATCAGACAGATAGTTTTCAATTTTAACCCTTTGTTTTCTATATGAAAGATAGTCGATAAGCCATTTAAAAAATGTCCCATGAAAGCCCAGTGCTAACAATTTCCTTGAAAGGATATTATGATCGACTCTGTCGAAGGCCTTGGAGAAATCGGTATAGATGGCGTCCACCCCCTCCAAGGCATCCAACAGGACCCGCTCAAACCAACAAATTTGAGGTGGTTAACTTGCCCTTCATAAAACCGTGTTGTTCTGGTGTAATTAAATGTTTAAACAAAGGTGTAATTTTGTCAGTTATTATAGCTTCAAAAATCTTTGAAAAAATAGGGATTTTGGAGGTAGGGCGGTAATTCTTGACATCACAATTGTTACCACTCTTGAATATTGGAGTTAAATAACTCAATTTCCAAATATTAGGGAAGTTCTCAGTTGATAGCGATTTATTAAATATTTGAGACAAAATAAAAGAGAAAAAAACAAATGCAGTTCTAGAAGACACACAGAAACACCTTCTGGACCACATCCTACATTTT
Organism: Ceutorhynchus assimilis; assembly: GCA_917834065.1. Classification (NCBI taxonomy): domain Eukaryota; kingdom Metazoa; phylum Arthropoda; class Insecta; order Coleoptera; family Curculionidae; genus Ceutorhynchus; species Ceutorhynchus assimilis. The sequence continues at coordinate 100,751,474 of OU892277.1, forward strand.
TAAGTTGATAAATATTGTTATAAACATCTATGGGTTCTATTATGATATCACCTAGATTGACAGAGAGGTCACTAGATATATTCATCTCTTTGTGGTCATAGGATGTGTATACTACTGAGAAATGTTCACAAAAAAGATTTGAAATACCCTGGGGCGTATCACTTTTTTGATCCCCAAGCACCATTGAAGAAGGAAAACCTTTTGTTTCTTTTTTTGAGTTTATGTAACTCCAGACCCCATCCCTTTCCTGCACTCTACCCTCAATACTATCAAGATAATTTTGATGACTGATTGGGGCATGCTGACGAAGCTGGTAGAATTTTTGATAATCCAGTAATGATGACGAAATTCTGTAAGTTTTGTGAGCAGACTTTTTATTTAAAATAAGGCCTTTTAGATGATCGTCCATCTATCTAGGAAATTTTGAATTTTTATGCCTGTTTAGAGGTGTCGACACATGAATGGAATTGTCCAATGCCTCACAAAACAATTGCACACAGCCATCAACATCATGACCAGACAGTATGTTATTCCAATCAGCCATTGTGAAAGTTAGTTCAAATTCTCATATATGATATAATATGTCGGTTTTTTATCGTAAATTTGTCGTGAAAAAAAAATTGTCACGTTTTTTTTTTAAATACCCTGGTAGTGCTAGTTTGATATCAAGTTAGCACTACCAACATCACCCGTTATTCCTACAGAACTTTCATTAAGTGAATAATTTCTCGCTTTTTTGTCGTAAATTTGTCGTGCAAAAAAAAAAGTTGTCGCGTTTTTTTGTTCTTCTCAACTTTCTATCTATGATAGAAAAAAATTATATGACTTTTCAAAGTTTTCATAAATCTAAATCCTAAGGTTTGTCTGGCAAATTTCTTTAGCATTCGGCTATTCTTATATGGCCCAGTAAACATAATTTACTTGGAATCAGATTGTTCAGCTGACATCCAACAGCCTATCATAATTCAACCATTTCTCGCCGGCATTCGGTAGTGCCCCACTGCTACACTTACCTTAAATAGTATAATCGTGCAACAAATGGGATCCTAACCTATTATGGTGGACGGCCTCCCCAGGGGACACCAATTACCAAAAAGAAATAATCAAACCACGAATTGTTGTCCTGGGTGTCAGTGAAACACAACTTCAATTGGAAAAAAATGGTAATCATTTGAAGAGGAAGTTATTGAAAACATTTACAGCCAAATGCTCAAAGCCCAATACCAAACTTGATCAGGATCAGGAGGCTATATAAATAGTTGTTGGTACTTACGAAATTTAATAATTTGTACACTACTTAATAATCAATTATTAGAAAATTCGGTCAAGAATGCTCACTAAACTCGAAATGCTTTTCCTAAATGGTAAATAGTCTACTGCCGAATTCTGAATGACGAATATTTGAAATAGATAAGAAAAGAAAGGAACAAGCTTGTTTACATTACCCTGGTCCCTTTTTTTTATTACTTTATAGTGATGATTCATGAATTAGGTATATTGAGAGAAATAAATTCTTGCTGAAATCATAGCTGAAATGCAGGAATCATCAATTCCAGATTATAATAAATTTCTTTATTCTAGATCATTAAACAATAATACGAATCAAGACTTTTTATTTGCTTAGGGAGCGTATTGAATAATTTGACACACCTATAATGCGGCGATTTTTCCGTTAAAATAAGTCTATGTGGCTTGTACTTAGAATCCAATGTTCTCGTGTTATTTTTGTGACGGTAAATAAATATTTTCCGGTCAAGAAGAGAAGAAATCGCTCTATATTATAATATATAGACTCATTCTGCTAGCGGTAAATAAATACTTACCAGTCAAAAAGACTCAAAATCGATAGATGCTGGTCTGGGTTGTTGTATATTACTAGGTAGGTAATACGATTCTGCTGGCGGTAAATAAATATTTACGAGTCAAGAAGTCTCCATATTGCTCTAAATCGCTCCATATTATAATATAGACTCATTCTATTCTGCTAGCGGTAAATAAATATCTAACAGTTAAAAATATATATCATCATCATCACCTCAAAAATTTATTCTATATTGTGACTATCGTTTTTTGTTCGCGCATTTCTGTTTCATGAACAATAAATAGATGAAAAAGTTGACTTTTCGAAAGTTGGTTCCTCTAATTATCTGATCAATAAGTCATAGATTTTCATGCATAATTGATTAAAAATAAAAATAATACATACCTAATAACCTTTTTCTGGTAGCTTGAATATCAGGTTGGTTTTATCGCATTTTTTCGAAATCGAAAGAGTAAAAAAATCAAAACTATGGTAAATAATTAGCAACTAAATAGCAACAAATTCTCCACTAAAATTTTTCGAATTCTGCCGGGAAATTGAAAACATTTCTGCTAGGTTGATATCAACCTAGCAGAGTTGTATTTTTTCAAGATCGGCAAGAGTAAAAAAATATGGAAAATACTTGCAACAAAATAGCAACAAATTATCAACTAAATTTTTTAGAATTCTGCTGGGGTTGTCATGCTGGGTTGATAGACATTTAGTTTTCAATTCTAGTGGATCTTTATCTTTTAGTTTTGTATTCAAATTAAATTACCAATTGTTTTAATTATTTTAGAAGACATTTTGATTGATTAATTTTTGAATTGAAATATTTAGAAACTATTCTATTTATTTCCAATAGAAATTACATACCTACCTATTCAAAATGTATTAATCTATTTTACAAATACTAGGTACACCAATGGGCAGTAGTATTTCTCCAATACTAGCACAATATGTTCTAGATGATTTTATTGAACATTGTTTACCTATACTTAAAGTGATACTTCCAAGTATTTTGTACACCTGATTTTTGATTTTCATTACTTTAATGGAAATCAATGTAATCAAACATTAGATTTGGTAAAGTTTCATGATTTCACTTGATTTTAAGGATTTCCTTAGATGATTAATTGATTTTACACCATGCTGTGCTGTGAGTAATTTCGATCTTAGTTAAAGGTGTGGGGTGAATATCTGACCCAAAATGTGTACACCGAGCTCATCGAATGCCAACTTCCACAATCTTAAAGGGGCAACAGCACCCCATGTACACTGTGTCCCAAATTGCTTGTGAACATAGGATTTCTCGGTAACCAGCAGAGATAGAACTTTGCGGTTTTCGCGACCCTATATCAATTTTTCGTGAAACTTTGAATGCCTCAAACAGAATTGTGCCACCTTGTTTCGTTCCCCAGATACAAGGTGAAATAGAAATTTTGCGCTTTCTGGGGTGGTATCATATTTCGGACACCCTGTAAGATAGAAAAAAGGTAAAAACTGCTATAGATAGATATTTTCACATAGAATCCGGTGTTGTAGTCAATAGGTAATATTGCGTCATTAGGCTCATCGAGATTATTAAGTTTATCAAGTTCAGAGTAAAAAATGTTTATTTAAAAAATCAGTAATTTTGTTCAATTTTGCTTGTGGACACTTTAATACTTATAATTCACCATATTAGTTAGGTTAGGAAAAATCGGGCGCGAAATTTAAAATGGGTTCCTAAACACATTTCAACAAATTTGACAGCAATGTATTTCTTATGGGGGATTCAAAAGAGTGATTTTCAGATGGGAATATCTTGGGTTCTGGGCATTTCTTAGTATTTGAACCTATTATACGTCAAACTTTGAACATATTTCTCTATAATTCATGCTCTAATTGTTTTTTTTTGGACCTATGAAATAAAAATACAAATGATTTTAATTAAAAGTGTCTGTTTTCGGTGGACGTACGTCGGGTCTAAAACCAGCTGTAAGAAAGTGAGGTTGTGTGTTGTGTTATGATTGTTGGTGAATTGTTTATTTATTTATTTATTTATCACTAGTTCAGTCATTTGTTTTTCCATTTTTTTGGATTATTGAAGTACATTTACAAACCAAGTATGTAGGTACACTTTTATTTTATTATAATTATAGGTACTCATATACATATACTTATGGATCAAGCAACGACATACGTATTTTATACAAACATCGGCTTCCTAAATTGGTAATATTTTTATTTTAACAATGTTTATTCAACTTTCAAACACTCTCTCAGTTAATTAACATATTAAAAAAACTATTTATACAACTCAATTCCGTAACAAACGTTCTACCACGTCTACAGACGCTTTTAAAATTGAGTCCCCATAAGACATCAATGTATTAATTTTTGAACTAGAAACCCGCGCCAATTTGCGATTCTAACCTAACTAATATGATGAATTCCATGGCCAACTTATGTAGTTTTTCTTTCATTATTGCGTTTTTAAGGGTTAGCTTGAGTCACAAGTGCATAGTGTGATATATCATTTTTAAGAAACAAAAAAGAGAATTTTTTGGGACCAAAAATACAGGGTGTACCATTTAAAAAATACTAAGTTAGGGCTATATCTCGAAAACGGTTTGTCTAAATAAATTTTGCCTACAACACTGGATTTTAGGTAAAAATATCTATCTATAGCAGTTTTCACCTTTTTTCGATCTTACAGGGTGTTCTATTTCACCCTGTATCTCTGGAACGAAACAAGGTGGCATAATTCTGTTTGCGGCATTCAAAGTTTCACGAAAAACTGATACAGGGTCGCGAAAACCACAAAGTTCTATCTCTTACCGAGAAACCCTGTGATTACAAGAAATTGGGGACACAGTGTATGTAAATACATGCACATGGGCCAATTTTCGTGAAACGTTTCGAAGGTGCAAACAAAAAATCTAGCCTTAACACTCCCTGATCGATTATCTAAAGATTTGTGGAGTTAGTCTTTCCATATTTTGAGTATTTGTTTGTATGAAAAAATAGCAGGCTGTTTCTTTGGTTGCCTATCTTTTAAAAAAGATCTTGCTACAGATTGAAAATCGGTTTGAAGGTGCAAAAAAAATGGCTCATTAGAACTGGCTCAAATTTGGCATAAACATTCTTTGATCAATTATCTAAATATTTATATATTTATAATCCATAGCAAGACCTTTTTCAATAGATAGGCAACCAAAATAACACCGGGGTGCTGTTGCCACCTTAAGGGAATTTGCTAAGATTGCGAATCATTGTGTACGATTGTAAATCATTGGTAATGATTGTTAATGATTGTGACCAATTGTGACTGATTGTCAGGCGCGGATCCAAACCCAAATTAAGGGGGGGGGGCATACAAAATATTGGGAGGTACAGGGTGTCTGGTTATAATTTGACACCCCACCTTTATAGATAAATGATAGGTGCAAACACAAAAGTGGAGCAGTTTTAGCTAAATTATTGTCAGAAATTTGAAATTTTGCGTACTTTCAACTTTTTTCAAATAGAATGCCCTATATTTCATTCTATATTCTTGAAGAGCACAATTTTCCGATTCCAAAAATATATAGTTTCTCTATATTTAGTTGAGCCGTCTCCACCATATTTGGCTTCAAAAAAAAAAGAAGAAAAAAAAATTAAGAACATATATAAATTATTTGAGTATAAATTATTCATAATATTTATGATCTGTAGACCTAGACCATAATTTACAATAATTAATACTGGTTACCTTATTTAATTTAACATCAATTTTAGGCTTGAAAAGAAAAATATACATATACCTACCTAATTTCAATCAAAAAAAATAAATAAAAATACCATTACTTAAATTGTGATGTAAATATTATTTATGCATGAAATTTATACTTAATTTTTTATTGTTAAAAAATATATTTTGCATGCTCTCTATATAATGCATTGAGTTAAGGATGCTCTCAGAAAGGCTTTAGTATACCTGCCAAGACTTTTTTTCATGCTTATCTTTTCCTCAAGCAATAAGAGGAAGAGCAACATTAAAAAACTTTTATTAACAAGTAAAAATGATTCACTCTGGAAGATGAACCAGTTAAAAAAGTTACAGTACTCTACAGAATGGTTGCAATAGAGTACTTAGGTATACCTTTTATAGTTTTTCAGATATGATTTGCTAATGTTGAATGTTTGAAATCTTAAATGTCAAATGTCTGTAGGAATACACTTTAACCTCGACTTTATCAATTGTGGCAATGTTATAAAGTGCTAAAAATCGTTTTATTCTAAAGCTTTTGGGTTTAAAGAGGTAACAATTAACTTTTTTTTTTTAAAATTACTAAGTAAATGAACTATCATTATTACCTTACCCTACAATCAATTGTTGATTCCATCTTCTAATGTAGGAGTGCGTTCGAAATCACCCTAGGCGTCACACAGAGTGCACACCAGCTATGAATTATTCATGGCTGGTGTGCACTCGGTGTGACGCCCAGGGCGATTTCGAACGCACTCTTTTTATGAGCAAAGTCGCTCTGCAGTCACATCTTGGTCCATAATGAAATATTGTAAACTTTATTTGAAATTCAATTTTTAGAACACCATGGTTGCTCAACAGTCATCCAAAAGAAAAGAGTCTGATTTGGATCTTGAACAATTTGCATTATCAGTAGCCACAAAACGGGCTAAACCGAAGCCATTATCAAATTACTATAACGACAATATGGGCTGCAAGTTTTCTTTGAAACGTGATGGGCCAAAATGGAATCCTGAAAGAATTAAGGCCGAAACATTATTTATAATGGGTTCTAGAGCCAATAAAGTTTTGGGTAAGTTATTTATTTATTTAGAGCCAGTGCTTCCATATGAACAGTTAATCTTCAGCTATTTTTATGCAAAGGTAGTTATTATAAAAATACCAAAAAAATTTGTCTAGCTAAAATTTAAAATTGAGGATCTGAGTATTTTGAAGAATTATTTCAAGTATTCTTGATACATATTAGGGACTAGTTTGTTGTGGATTGTAGATTCTTGTGTAGACGTTATGAAATCATTTATCATATTGCACTGATGTATGCATTGAAAACGTCAATGCATTTGAATTTTTTGTAGGATAAGAAACATCATAATTTGTGAATTCAGTTTTCTTATTGCACATGTGAGTTCCACTCTAAAGTACCTATTGGATTTTTGGAAATAAGTAGAGCAGGCGTTGGAAATTTGAGTACCTATCTTATAGACGTTCAAACAAAATTATAGCTTAAATAGGGTAATTTTAAAAATGGAGGTAACATAAATTTAAAAAAGCAATGATTGCAAAAATAGCCAAACTTTAACCTGCTCAATAAAAGCACTAGCTCATAATAAAAATTGTTCGACAATAAGAAACGTAATAATGTATGTAGGATATGGTCAAACCAGAGGGAGACTTTATGTTCGCCATCCCAATCTTCTTCGCTACTGTGGTGATCAAGACGACAAAGAATGGTTGCAAGCCCAAAATCTACTTCCAGCCAACGGAGGCAAAATTTATATAATGCTTCTAGAAGATATTAGGGAATTAACGGAAAGTGATGAATATAAAAACAATCCAAACTTACAATTACATGAGCTTCATGGATTTGAAGCACCAAGATTCATGAATATAAAGATCAAAAATTTTCTAGAATATATTAAAAACGAAAAGAAACTTGTTGCTGTTGTTGATATTGATGATGATGACACATCTAATAATGCCATTACAAGTGATGTACAGTTGACCAGCGTAGCTGAAAAATCGGATGCGAATTTTTGGAAAACTTCCCAACTGAGACAACAAATTGACTATCCAAATATGTCTTCGGATATGAGTTCATTGTCCAGTAGTGTTATTTCCAGTATATTGGCAGGAACCTATAGTCCGGTGATTACTAACTTCAATAAGGATACTAGGGATAAAAAGTTTTAGTTTGTAACTGCCATAAAGTGATTTATTATTGTTTATACAGGGTTTTGATTCAATTTTTAATTATATAAGTTGTTATTTGGCTGAGTTCCAAATTTAGAAATACCTACAGCAAGAGCCTATTTTTTCAATACCACATAAAACGAATATTTAGATTTTAGAAGTAAAGTTGCATAAAATTTTATAAAATCAATCATAGGTAACAACCTAAAAGAAGCTAAAAGAAGTATTCATAGGAATAAAATGTCTGCCACCCTCACACAAACTACTGGGAAAATTTGAGCAATATACATATGAGTGCAGATATAAACAATCTCATTAAAACAAAGTAAACTTAATCCAATATATGCAGCGTTTTTTGTTGATGTATAGTCAGCCAATAAAGTAGTGTCGCGAATTAAAACTTTACTACCTTCAATTCAATTTCAATTTATTGATCAGTACATATAGAAAAAGTACAGGGCAGTCATAATTGCATGTATCACAAATCATACCTAATGCTATGCATTATAATACAATAATACAGAATACAGTAATACAATAATACAATAATACAAATACAATGACAGCCCAGCAGGAATACTGAATACTGAGCTCACATAAAATCATTGAGGTAAAATTCTAAAACATAAACTTTCAAATATGATTTTTGGATAATTGATAATAAAAAAATTACATAATTATCTTAAAGGGTTTTTTTTTATAGATCGTTGAATTTTTAATCAGGTACCTATATTACTTTATTGGCTGTACTTATATATGGTATTTAGTTCACAAGTTCGCCATGTAATACTGGACTTAGTTTCTGTTTTATAACTTCAGTTTATCTATGAAGCGGTTCAACGATAATACAAAATAAAAGAATAGATTAGTACAAGCGAGCAAGCAACCACTGTGGTTTTAAGTGATTTAGCTTGAATAGGTATACTTGCTAAAAAATAGCACTTGTGCTAGACATGTTACTGCTAGACGATTAAAGATACAAAATTGGTATTCAAAAATTTGAGATCGAATGAGTGGAAAAACAAGCTTTTAAAAATTAAATTGTTCTAGCCCTCTTTCCCTAAAATAGGAAGACAATTTTAAAATTTCCACCGAAAGTAGGTCTTGTGAGAGTGGTAGGTAGTTGTTGCTTAATAAGCGATACATTTAGTAAATTGTTTTTCAAGCTGAATGCTAAATTTATTACTTCAATCTTATTTATTTCAGTTAAATTCTTTAAGTGCCAATAGCTCAACCTCAGTTAAGAACGCTCAGATGCTAGTCACTAATTAGATATTAAGAAAAAAATTCTGTTAACAGATTGAATGAAGTTTTGAATGTAGATTATTCAAAGGCAGAAAACTTTTAAATTTAGAATAAATTTTTAAAGCTTCACTTTCAACTGTTGATATAAGCACTATAGTCCTTGCTATAAGAAATTGTCAAACAACCTTACTGTTTTAGTGGTTAATCAATAAAACTATTCAGAAAAAATTGTTTTTATTTTTCACTCCGAAAAACAAATAATGTAAGTTTTCAATTTTAAATAGGTAGGTACCTATATTCCTGATATGTTTTAGCAGCTTCACTGATTGTAATGAAGCTTGTGTCATCTAAAAGGAAAGTTGTTTGAACACCGCCAAACGTAAACTTATTACTGTGATTACACGCAAATATGTTCAAGTCATGTCAAGTGACATGTATTTAGAAAAGCATAATTTGTTTTATAATACAATAAAAATAAAATTTGGTTTAACAATGGTAAAACAAAACAAGACAAAATAGACACTTGTAGAACAATATAAGAATCGGCAAACACGAGAGTAAGTCCATCCCTCTCTACATGAAATTATGGTTTTTTTCAAGATACTCTTTGATGTTGTAGTGAGCTTTGCCTTTCAAATAACTCTTGACATTTGCCCCAAACGTTTTTTGGTTTTCCAACCCTTGTACTGCTATTGGATCGGCAGTAGAATGTAGAGTATGCTGGTCCCATTCAAGGTTTTCCTGAATTGTAAATGCCAGAAAGGACCCCGCACTAATCTTATGGAGAATGGCTGTCGGTGAAATTGTCTGAAATTTGGATGTGTTGTGCTCCTGGACATTCTAAACCAAAATTATCATTGGTACAAAAAAATCCAACAAGCCATTTTTGAGTTATAAGTAAGATGAAGACAGAGTCTCCAAGTATCAAACCCAGTTCCGGGATGGAACCAAAAATGGGTTGTGTTTTCTCTCTGCGGGACCTAACCGTGCTGATGATCTGTGATACAGCGAAACGCGTCAATCGGTCCTTAATTGGGCCGTTGCCTAATTAAAAGTTTTTGAGTTATGTTAAGCTTGAAAGATATCAGATGCAACACACTTCAATTTCTTATCACTTTATAAAAATGTAGAAATGACATTCATGAACAGTCAGAAATAATCGCCCAGCGCCCAGCTAAGTTACCGATTTATCTTGGAACGACGGCATTGAGAACATATATGGGCGATGCTTTCTGACAGGTTGCAAACTGTCTAGAAGACTATTACTTCACATACAAGGGCCATATTTCTCTGACTAACGTAACAATAATGTAGCAATGTGACAACGCAAATTTGAAAGAAACATAGATGGTATGAGGCAGTGGATTCAAGAGGGCGACATTTTCCTAGAAGACCGAGGATATCGAGTTGCTGGTCCACTGCTTCAAGGCGTAGGCATTTGTCTACAAAATGTCAATACCTCTAAATTGGGGACAATTTGAACTAAGATACTACCGAAGAAGCAAAAGAATCACGTTAAGTAGCAAAAACCAAGTGGATATAGTTGAACCACGAAATGGACACTTCAAATCAACTTTTAAGTTTTTAATGAATGACATACTATCTTAATGGCACATCTTGTTTATCTCGGCTACCTTTACTCTACACTACAGAAATGCTGGAGCTATTCTAAACCGATATTATACGAAAACATTAGTAGAGAGTAGGAGCAGAAAGTCTAAGAGCCAAACACGGTAGATGGGTTTAGTTAAATCCGAACCACTCACCTAATTTCCCTCGTCTTACTCTAAACGATCTGCGGGACTTAATTGTTGGTATTTACCAAGTTGCTTGGTACAAGACGCCATTATGCACCATGAACCCTTCTCAGGCTCTGAGCAAGACAATTGACTAACTGAAACTGGGTTTTTAAGAATTCGTGTATTTTCTCGCTTTCGTATTGAGTCAATTTTAGGATATTATTGTACCTACAAATCTGAACCAAGAACTCTGGGAACTAGAACTAGGATAATAAATCTATGCCAACAACTGACCCGGAGAAACCTTTAAATCATAGTAGAAGCCGTACTCAATGCGATAGAAGAAAACCTGCCGTTGGGCGTTCAAATCGCCTATAGAACTGATGGTAAGCTATTCAATCTAAGCAGACTTCAAGCCAAGGAAAAGGTATCCATACCTAACAACTCTTTGTGAGTTTCAATATACTGATGATAACGGTGTCCTGGTGAATACCGGAAAGGACCTGATCATAAGTGCATTTCAGCAAGCATACGAAAGTATCCGTCTAGAACTCAACATAGAAAAGATAAAAAATCATACCAGCCTGCCCCAAATACGAATGCACCAGATCCAGCTGTAATTGTTTTTTGTTCTCATTCCTTTATTCATCCAATTTTTGTTGTTGTTTTCTACTTCAATGATTTTTATGGGATAAGCTTCATTAAACATCTCTAAGTTATAGAATAGAAATCCTCGAATGCATTTATGGTGCCCTCGTACAATTTTTCTTTCCAAATTATACAGGCTAGTTTTTCAGAGAATTTTTGAAAGTTCCTCTCGTTATAGATCCTCCTCCTGGCAATGGGTCCACTGGTCGTTGATGTTAATCAGATCAAATATGATACTAAGGCATAAAAAAGGAAAACCAGCTTGAAATATCGTCCTCATCATTCTTCTTCTGTCGTTTTGATCCCTACAATTGCCAGAGTCAAAATGTGCTTGTAAACTGAAACGCGGTCGAAGGATTCCGATGGGCGCCCGATCTACAACAGGATTAGGAAAATTAAGAAATAAGCCCTCACCGCAGTTTCTATATAATCTATCGTTTCTCAAATGAGACAAGGCAAAAATTGGGGTCTTCACAAATTATCGTATTGCACCTTGAAATTATTATACTATTATTGAGCGTGCCCGTATACATTGGATGCGAATCCATGTGTAAACAATGTTGTTTAATACAGTCAACGTTGACTCCAGGAATATCTTATTGGTTAGATTTTTTAGCGCCGTCTTTGGCGGCATATTTCTTTGAAGCGGCTGCCGCACAGGAATCAGTTTCGTCTGGAAAGACAGTGCAGTAGATATTTTTTATAAATTTGATTCCTATTTGAGTTGTATTGTGCCTTATGTTTTATTTTATATAAATTTCTCTTACTCCGCCCGTTCTTCATAAAGAAAACGCCAACGGCCAAAGGAATTCTATTTTTAGCTTCCTAGATAGGAAGCTATGGTGATAGCCCGATTTTGACCATGTCAAAATATCATTAAATCTTGACGTTTTGGATTATTTTAAGCCTTTTTGGCAAGGTGGCACATTTCCGTCTGTGCGTGTGTATGTATGTGTGTAAGTGTGTATGTGTATGTTGTGTGTTGGCATTTTTCTGAGAAAACGGCTCGATGGAATTTGATGAAATTTTGGAAATAGGTATAAGAAGACGTGTAGGGAGAAGTTACACAGGATATAGGAAAAAAAATTCCTCTCAAAGATATGACGTCATTGATCTCTATTTCAAATGGGAACGCCATATTTTTTTTCATTGATTAGATAGAGCTCATTTTGCTTTATATAATCTCAAAAATCTCAATAGGTTTCATTGGGACATTTTTGAAAAAAACCAGATGTCAAATTTTTGACATAACGCTTCCTAGAATCGTGAAAAATTATCCGTAATTTTGAAGCTCTCGTGGTATTATGTGGTATTATCCCCGAAAAATGATATTAAAACCTGAAAAAATGTCAAGATTTATTAAAATGAATTCATGTTTTGAAATGACAATTAATGACAACGACAATCATTAATTAGGTAGTTATTTATCTAGGAAGCGTTATGTCAAAAATTTGACATCTGGTTTCTACTGTCTCATTTGACTATCGATAGACTATAACAAATATGTAGCGGTCACAATATTACTTATGAGCGTTACTTATTGTCTCTATCTAGACGTAAGCATATTTGATCTGAGAAAAAAGTAGATGCATTGCTTACAAATTGTAGGCATCTGAATCTCTTAGACTGGACTTCCTCGAGTACAAAACAGGTACTGGCGTTTCTTGTGCATTCGCAACTAAATTTTCCGCTTCTGTAGGTGCCAGCAGCTACTACTGTTTACTGTTTGTATTTATATCAGAATTAATTGGTTGGCAGTATGTTGTGATAGTATTAAGCTTAATTTGTTTTATTCCCTCAGTATTCTCATTTGCCTTGTTCTTTATTAATGATCTTTAATTATTTTTTGATATTTTTTGTTTGTACAACTTCACGATACTCTGTTAACCGTGTTTCAATGATTTCTTGGCGTCATTTTTAACTCCCCTATACAGATGGCACCTAAGCTTGACCCTTTGAAATCACTGAATCAGTTTTCAACACAAAAGTTTTGCTTTCAGCCACACGTCCTAATTTCTAAGTCCGACAAAGAGGATAACATATTGATTATCGCGGTAAGCTATAGAAAGGTTTTTTGTGTTGATGTTGAACTTGAACATTTATAATGCATAGGTACATGTATTTACTTTTTTTGACAAATATCCAACAAATCATCGACAATATAAAAACAAGGACTTGCTTCTGTTAGCGCTGCTAAAAGACAAAACCTTTTTGTTGTAAGGATATGCTAGCAGATTCTGATTTTTTATAATCTCACTTACTACCTAAGGGTTGGACCAATTCAAAAGTTTGCACGTAATTTTTGTTTTTCGGACCCTTCACTGAAAAAAAACAGTGAAACTCCTGAACTTCCGAACAAACCGAATATAGGGAGAAAAAGCATCCACTTTATATAGGTTACTCACCTGATGTACGTAAAGAACGAGTTGGAGTAAATTTCTATGAATAATAATTATTAGATATAAACAGTACCTACTGGACATGAGGGCGCCTATCCGCAACATGCAATTTCGTATCAATATAAGTAAATGCAAAACGGCAAAAATATCATAATAATTCCTTTGAACGAAATTGGTAAATACGAATATGAGAGATAATGTTTTTACATCTTGCCTGAGTCAGTCTCATTTATAAAGAGGCGGTGATATAAAGGACTTAACAATGTATCGCCCTGTTTCCATACTTCCATAAGTTTCTCCATTTCTTTTAAAAACAAATTGGATGACTTTGAAGACACTAATCTTTTTGCTATTGATCAATTTGGTTTCAGGAAATAACGGTCCATATGACTCCATCCTTCTAATTTTCGTGTTTTAAAAACTGTGTAATAACCCGATCAATTAAATTTTCATCTAAATTCGAACATTTACATTTATCTCTTTGAATTCTGAACCTAACATTAGATTTATCAAAGTTTCTCTCGAAATTTTTCTAACTAGATAGCGTTTATTCCTACAGCTTGCTTTATTTTGCTTTGAAATCTTTGTCAAATTTTGTATTTGCAATATCAAAAACATCATGACCGGAGTGCAGCACCGCTCTTCTTTTCTTTGGATCTTCCACATTTGAAGCCTCCAGATAAAATATAAAGGGCTTTTTTCCACTTGTCCCATCTCAATCCTACCGACCTTGAGTCACCCTCTCAATAAAATAGCTCTAGGGATATTCAATTGTTCATTGCTTTTTTTTTGTCTGAAAATAAAAAAAATTCCAGTTCTATTAAATTAGGGGTTAGTGTGGCACTTCATCTAAATTCTTTTGAAATTCGTGCGCTATTAACAAACAAATAATAATTGAATAAGACAGTTTTTTAACCTCTGTCTATATGCTGTTAAAATTTGAAATAGTACAAAAATACAATAATTCTTGTTCTAGAACTTGAAATAGATGTTTCAATGTCCGCTCGTGGAATCGAGTTATATCATTTTCAATTTCCTAAATCATGTTGTCTCGAGTGGTTGGTTGCGTTTTATAAACAAAGTCTCTTATTTGTTCCCACATGTTAAAATCTAACACAGTTAAAATTTAACGTTAAATACAGGGATATGTAGGTGGCCACAAAAACAAACTATTTGTTCCAATCCAGCGATTTGGGTATCTAACATTCAAAAAGTCACAGACCCTTTGCGAAAAGTCTTCCGGACATCCATCATGTTGATACCACATGGACGTTCTTAGGTCAATTTTCTAAAAGTTCAAGTGAAGAGAAGATGGTCATTAAAATCCGACAATTATGTAGTTTTAAATTCCAAACCACATGTTTACACTTCACGTGTTTTGGTGATCCACTTCGCACGTATCCAATGAGTTTTAGTTTGTAACCAATAGTGCATATCAGTTTGTAACCAATATTGCATATTGTGTAAATTAACTATGCCGCAGGTAGTAAGTAATTAGAGGCTTCATCAATCCATATAAACCACAATAACATTATATCCCCGAACTGTTTTTGATAATGTTCGCCGGTATTAATGGAAATTTTAACTTTAGGTAGTGGTACTGCATTTCCATCCTGCATTGAATATTTTTATTGACTAATTTTTTATGCGCAATGAAATTTTCCATCAATCTTTGAAAATCGCATGTTGATATTCAATTCAATTGTTTTTTTTTAATGTAAAAACATACAATTGATTTCTTAAATTGATTTATTAAATGTTCAAAATTATTTACATTGTTTTGAAGGCAAAAATAGAGCCTACACTGAAAAAAAAATCGTTCATAATATTGACGAATGGCGGTTGTTATTTTTTTGTCATTAATTAAATGAAATATTTCATCAATCCAATTGATCAGTGTTCATAGCCTAATTACTTCGTTCCTTAATGTAACGAATTTATGTTCATTATTATCATAAAACCCGTAAATTTTTATTTTCCATTGTTCGAACGAACATTTTCATCAGTATAAAGAAGTTTCTTTGAAGACCAGTGATTCTATTCCTTGATTTTATGAATTATCGTTCATAAACCACATTCATTGTACTAATGATTATTTCTCATCTCAAAAAGTTTGTTCATCATGCTTATGGAACTTTCTTCATTGTGTCAATGAAGTTATGCATCGAATCAATGACTAAGAGTTCATTAATTAATGAATAATTATGTTTCATCAGCTTGACGTATGTGTTAGTGATTTAATGAACGTTTATAACTAACGAAATTTACTCATTAATTTAATGAATTTTATCGTTTTGATATAGACCTATTCGTCATGCTAACGTATAGAATTCATTAAACATACCCGCACTCCATATTATCGACAGTATATCGTAAATTATCCGGAAATTATATTTTGTGTTGGTGTTTAATTCATCTCTTTTTGGAAGAAATTCGGAATTCAGGTATTCATTGAGTGAAATAACTTCTTCATTTATAGTGTACAGAAAACATTGCAGAACGTGGGACACTACCCGGAAGCCATCTGTCAGTGAAGGCAACCATTGAGGCTGAAATCCAACATTGCTTGAAGTGTGCTAGCGCGGCGTTTGGGCGACTTCTAGACAGAGTTTGCAACAATCACAACATCAACGCTGCGATCAAACTTCGTGTCTACAAAACAGTTGTAATACTAACACTTACATAAATTACTGCGAAACATGGACCTCCTATAGAAAACACATAAAAAGCCTAGAAAAATACCACCAGCGATGCATAAGAAGGATCCTACGGATTAAATGGCCAGACCGACGAACGAATATTAGTGTTTTAGAGGAGGCCAACCCAACTAACTTGGAAGCCCTTATCATCAAGCACTAACTTTGCTCGACAGGTCACCTCGTTCGCATACACGAAACCCGTCTTCCACGACGACAGATTCTTTACAGTCAGCTGAAAGATAGAAAACGGAATCAAGGAGGTCAACAAAAACGCTACGAAGATGTTTTAAAGGAAATTTTGGCAAAGTGCCACATCGATATCAGCATCTGGGTGTCGAGCAGAAATGATAGGCCCTCGTGGAGTCGAGTAGTCCACGATGGACCACAAACTTCTGAAGAACAGCGACGCAGACACGAGACTGAAAAGAGGGAACGCAGGAAGGAGCGAGAGATCAGAGGAAGAGACAATGCTGTCAGAGACTGGCTGGGCAAAGACTGTGGAAGTGTGTGCGGCTCCAGAATTGGTTTATATAGCCATCAGAACACGCACAATCGACGAAGAATAGAGGATAATCATACGCGGTATCGAGATTCAACATGCCTAATAAATTTGAGGGCTTAATCACAGTTAAGCTCGGGTTAACTTAAGCCGAACCCATAATATGAATATTCTTGTCCATGCAACTGAGCCTAGGATAATGCATTTATACGTTAAGCCAATGAAACCGCATACATTAAATCGAAAATTCGATTCATTGAACCAATGTTATTTGTACATTATATTGAAGAAGTTATTTCACTCAGGCAACGAATTTTATACGTCAAAATTATTGAATCCTTACTCTGCGACAATGAATTCAACCGTTAAATCAATGAACCTTTTTTCATCTATTTAACGAACAGCTTTTCATAATATTAACAAATTCGTTCACCGGCTCAATATTAATGACGAGATTCACTGGCTTAATGCACTTTTTCGTTATATTTGTGTACCTTTTTTTTTCAGTGTATCATGAAACTCTTGACAAACATTTGCAAATGACGATGATGAAGTTGCTGCATTTACTCAAGTTGCGTTTAAACAACAGATTTAAGGTGACCCCACAAAAAAAATCGAGAAGCGTTAGATCCGGGGATCTAGGTGGCCATTCAAGAGGAACTCTTCTTCCAATCCACTGGTTGTTAGTTACTCACTAGAATTCACTTTACAAATAGCACCAACTTTGATTGAACAAATGTACTTTATTTAAAATTTACTTATTACTTATCGAAACGTACACAACAAATCTCGTATTTAAAATTACAACAACAACAATCTCAATTAAACTGATTTTATTTATATTCGACATCGTACTCCGGTTCTATTTAGAAAAACCCGGCGCCCGACTCGAACACAATAGAATTAGTCTCCGGATAGTCGCGTGAGACTTAAACAACTCCATTCCTAGAACTCGACTAGCTCGAGGCAATTTCCATGGGCGTCGTTTGGGGGGGACAAAAGGGGGCATTTGCCCCCCCCCCCTAGAAATCGTCTTTTGAACAAGAAAGCAGGTAAGAGAGTTCGTATTTGTATTGCTTTTTCCATTTTTTCAAAATTTGTTAGGTACTTTTTGGCTGACATTTTCATTACATTCAACGGAGTGGCAGCAAATATCCAGTTAAGTTCCCCGAAATTTTGTAGAGGGCGCGAGTGAACTTGGAGTGCTTTGAATTTTGGCGGTAAATGTCAATAGTTTTAAACCGTTTTAATAAGTAGAAGTAAAGATGACTACATATGAACAATAAACAGTGAATAAGTTAAAATATCTTCCAGAACGTTCAGTGGTCCTTAAAGATTCTCAAAAGTGTCAGCGTCAGCTTGTCTTGAAACCACACATCAAACTTGACTTTTGAGGTTAAAACTTCATTCGATTATTCACGCGCCAAAATTTGAAAAGCTCCAAGTACAGAAGCGCCCTCTTCAACTCAACTGTCAATATTACATGCCAATACTCCATCCCAAGGTTGAAACTCAATAATCGATTCAGTGTTTTATATTACCGGCCATTAGAAAATTACCTAAACAAATGCAGTGGCGACGCCAGGGTTCTATGTTAGGGGGCAGACTGGGCTAGAAAAATTTAGGGGGGGCATTTGTTTTTATTTTACTGCTTTTCTTCTTTGGAATACAAGATGGGAAGTACTTGTCGACACTATTATGTTTGGGGTAATCCCAGGAAACCGAAAGCAGCATCGCAGTTGTGCCCAAGAACACTCAACCTAATAGGACTGCTTCATGAGCTGAAAATGTCTGCCATTTCAGCCTAACACCTCAACAATTGGCGTAAAATGCATTAGCCGAGTTAAAGACAACCACAGGTCGCAATATTCGTTATAATCTTGTTGAAATCACCTTTTCTACATTTAAAATTGACGAAAAAACAAGCACAACTTGAATCGCAAGCATCCCATCGGGGCCCGCGGGTGACGTCATCATTATAAGCTGTTATGCTGCTAATTAGTAGTGACGTCACTCGCAGGCCCTGCCGACTCGAGACCGACAGAGGCTGCTGATGTTACATTGGATTGTTTCCGACATGAGAGCAAGTTTTCAGGGGGGGGCTAAATTTCAGTGGCGGCCCGGCCCCCCCTGGCGTCGCCACTGAACAAATGACGCGGACAGTACCATCATTTTTAACTGAATATCGATATCAACTAAGTACACTTGGCCAAACATAAAACTGGTACGCATTTTCCTATTGTGTTGTATTGTGTAAATCGACTTTCTTTATCACCTCAACAATGACAAATAGAGTCAAGTCAGTGTCATATTCAAACCAATCATAACATAAAAACATGTTGTGTTTACTTTTGTTCAGCTTTGACGTTGACAAAAACTACCTCAAAATGCTCAAAAAGGGGCGTGGCACCAAAAAAAAAATTAGCCTACGGCGGTTGCCTGCGGCGCTAATGGAAATGGTCTTATTATAATACTGCCCCCCCCCTGAGAAATCTCGTAACGATGCCCATGGCAATTTCGTAACACTGCCTGACTCTAAAATCAGATCTTCCCGATTTGAAAGCCAAGGCGCGCCACCTCCTCTTTTACGTCTATATCGTCACTCAGATCCATAAAGTCCCCCATCTATTCATTTGCCATCTCTATGCCTGACACCTCTCGGCCTTCCTGACTTCCCCTGTCTGCGTGGCTCTTTCTTCTTTACATCACGGATGCTAGAAGAATGGCTTCCTGTTTCCTGTTGACTGTCATGCTACCAACTGCCTTTTCTGCGCATTCGTAGATAATAGTCGTAATCCACCAATCTTCAAGTCTTTCTTTCTTCGCTTGCCGGTTTTTTTCTTATCTACATTTTGTTGATCTATTCCCCGGATTTCCCAATGTTGAAGAATAATTTGATGTCGATGTTATTCTCTTCCAATTGATCACTTCTCAACTGTTCAGGACTCCGTTCTTCATCTACATCAAATCGAAAGCTTCTAACTCTTCCACGCTGATCAATTCTGAGGAAGTTCTTGTCTTGATCTGGGCATGCTCGGCCAGATGAGGCATCTGCGTTTTTAGGCAGTCGACCAATGCGATGTTTGCTCAGAAAATCAAATTGTTACAAGTTCTCGATCGAAGGTTGACAGTCATCAGAAGGAGAGCGGCGAAATGTCCCCTTCTCCCGCAGTTCAGTGAAGACTGAGAGTCATTAGAAAGAATGCGAGATCTCAATCGTTCTCTACAATCACGCTTAAAATGTTCTCTCCTTTCGCAGGGGTAACATTCAATGCTTCCTTCCAAGTTCTCTAGTTTGATTCTGTAACAGCCTTTCGTAATTCTTCCAAAAGTTGGTTGGTTGGGATGCAGAGAAAACAGGTCGGGTTAAGTGGGCCCAACATTGCAGCCGTCGGCTCATTTTATTGTCCTGTTCGTCTGTTTAGTTAGTGAAAAGTTTCGAGACCTTGATTAGGTTTAGGAGCCTCTTCACCGTGTGGCTTTTGGTGAGTTTAGAGATAGTACCCGAGTCAAGATAACAGAAACAGACAAAAATAATATAAAGCTGATTTTTGGTAGGGATTATGCCTGACGGCTAAATTGCAACATACTAAAATTCCTGGCCAATCCTCCTTCCGTAACCCCCTTTTCCGCCCCCTAACCCCCACCCTTTTAATATTTCGGTGATTATCTCGAAAACTATGCACTTTAAGGAAAAATGTTATGAGAGCATTTTTGAAGCTGACAAAATATCCCTTGCAACGACGTATTGCGAGCCAATATAGTGCCACGTGGTACGTACCAGTAGCGTATCAAATGAAGGATTACTTTTAAAAAATATACTTTTTGCTATTTATTCTCAGTTTTTGTGATCTAAGCATACTTTTTTAGAAGCAACATATATTTTTCTCTAAAACGATCATTGAAAGATAATCAACTTGCGAGTCTATAAGAAGTTTATCGTATCTACTTCAGCCAAAAAAAAAAAATTTGAAGTTTATCCAAGACTTCTCAGCTATCAATTTCCCAAATAACAGGTGCGCGTAGCGCCCCGCGACTCTGTAACGAATAGAGACATTTTCTCTATTTCTACTGACGTCCCCTTTCTATATATTGATTTATTTATTTATTTATCGACGGGTCAAGCCCATTTACATAACAAAAAAACAGCAATAACAAGTTCTAAAACTAGCTGTTTACGGCAACTATGATCGGATTAACCCGATCACAAGGATCACGAATTTCGACGTACGGCAAGGGATCTAGGATCAGTTCACTCTTGTACGGAAAGTGATCGGGTTGTTCGGTTCAGTATCATATGTTTGGATCTCATCGACCCGATAAAATGCGGGGTAAATAGGATTGACAGCCGTCAGCTATTTTTCTTAACCCAACTTTTTAGTTATTTGTTGATTGTTTTGCCTTTAAAATAAATGTGTCAGACATCTTCAACAGCAAGAAGCCAAAAAAATGGAAATTTGAGAACTGGAGATTAAAATTAAAATCGAAAAATTGAAATAATGTTTGTTGAGGTTAGGACTGTTGGGAGGTGTCATTTGACAAGATTCATCTACGGATCTATCGGTTCGGAAAGTAACCTAGCTCCACCTAGATAGTTTATAAATCCTCGAACAGCTGATACTGATCGAACTGATCCTAGATCAGTGTTTCCGTAAGCAGCTACAATAAAATTCTGAAAACAATAAAGCAAAACAATGGAACAGAAAGAAATAAAATTAAATTAAATCAAACCAAATCAAATCAAATGTACCATTAGTAATTAACAGTTTTAAAAAAGGAGAAAAGGGAAAGAAAAGGTAAAAAAAAGAGAATAAGGAAAAAAAAAAAACAACAGTAATTTATGATTTTTATAAAGTTAGGCCTTTGAGTTTTGACAGTTCGCACAAATGGTTCGCAATGACCAAAGAAATCTAAATCTGATAATTCATTGCACAGTCTGAGGGTACGAGAAATGAATGAGTAGTAAGCATAATTTGTTCTATCAAACTGTTGGTGAAAAGTTTGTGTAGTACGAAAAGTGAGAAGAAAACAGGAAGGGCCGTAGCGATAGGAATCTCTATCCGTTACAGAGTCCGAGCCCAGGGGCGAGTTCAGAAGTAATCGTTCCTTCTTTCTTTGTAACGTGTAATACGACAAAAAGCGAACTGATACTTTACTTTATCACTTCTCAACTCACTGTAGTGTTGTTTAAGGTTGTGTACTTGACATATTCCTCTGCACTTTCATTGTGCGATGTTGCCGGATGGAACATTTATCAAAATAAAAGTGCAAGCGATGTGAAAAGACACTTTAAAGCTTTTCTCTTGTCTAATTTAAGGCGTTGTAAAACACTTGACACTTTATCACTTTTTTAATGGGTATAATGTTCGATTTTTATTGTCTACATTCATTCTGCAGCAATACAATCTGGCTACACTGCAACCCACTAGTTGTGCGCGCATGTCGTGTTTTACTACTTCCTAACTTGTATTCATAGTTTTTCCTATTTATGTGAGACAGGTCAATTGCCTAATGTGTCATATTTTTCTATATTGTTTAATTGAAGATGGAGAAATGTGTTTTGTGTAAACTGCCACTAAGTGAGCGTGTTATTACTAAAGTTGGTGAAAAAGGAGTGAAAATATTACTGACTGCTAGTGAAAAGCATTGTGATGGTTTACGTGAAATTTTTAAATACGTGAAATCAATCGGAGTGGATCAGGAATGCAGGTGACGAATTTTGAATATTCATACGCCATTGCGGGCTAGGAAGATAAAAATCTGATAGCTGATGATTGTTTCTGTTTTTAGAAAGAAAACAAGAAATGATACAATTTTGAAACATATTCGGGAACAAAATGCGGAAACTGCAGCACCCACCTTTTCTTCTGAAACTCCGGATAATAACATTTTTTTTTGATACGGTACTGGTGCGTACCACGTGATAATATATGGGCTCGCAGTACGTCGTTGCAAGGGAAATTTTGTCAGCTTCAAAAATGCTCTCTTGACATTTTTCCTTAAAGTGGATAGTTTTCGAGAAAATCACCAAAATATTAGTTTGGTGGGCGAAAAAAAGGGGCTGTGGAAGGAGGATTCTCCAGGACTTTTAGTATATTAATATCTAGCCCTAAATTATGATATATACCAAAAATTAGCTTTATATTATTTTTGTCTAGCTTTACCCAAAATTTGAACTATCTTGACTCGGTCTTCTGGCCCTATCTGTCTGTATCTCCACTGGCGTTGAGCCTCACATTCGAAGATTATGTGGGTGGCGGTTTCATCGTCCTCGTCTCAAAGTCTGCATATGGGTTCTTTTTGGAGGATGCCCATAGTGTGAAGGTGTTTTCTCAGGCTACAGTGTCTGGTTATGGGTCCAGTTATTAGCCTGATTTGATTCTTGTTTAGTTCTTAGTTGTAGGATCTCTTTAGTGAGTTGTAAGTTTAGGTTGTTACCATTAGCTTACTGTGTCCAAGCTTCAGAAGAGTTTAATGTTGTCCATATACCTATTGGTTTATTTTTGTTCTTACGGAAGATTTTGTGGTGCCAATTGCCGGTTCAGGACCAGTATAACTGGTTGCTGATCCTTCTCTTGTCAGAGCACCTGCTTTTTCATTTCCTTCAATTCCTTTATGCCCTGGCACCCATTCAAGGGTTACCTTGTTGGCTAAACTTAGGTTTTTGAGGATTTCCAAGCATTCTAAAACAAGTTTGGATTTTATTTCACAACTGTTGAGTGCTTAGGATAAGGATGTTCTTACCTGTGTATCCCCTCCTTAGGTTTTTTCTCAGACCAGGAGTCGATGACATAGATCTCTGCTTGGAATACAGTAGTTGCAAAATTTACTTCATCGAACCTTTTATAATTTCTCGGTTTGGTTCTATTTCTCTGAACATCCATCTAATCCCATAATAAATAAAATTTTCGGTTACTAGTTGTTCTCGCATTTCTGCTGCTGCTTCCGTTCGGGGCAAATGAACCAAACGGCGAACGACAATTCCAAAATCTTGTAGGCTTTCTGCAGCTTTCTGTTGTACCTCGTAAAGCTGCCATCGGTATTGATCTTCATAATCATAACAACGCTCTAACGCATCAACACGCGCACCATAGTTTTGTTGGGAAGCAGGAGGAATAGCCTCTAATAAGTCTAAGGCAGGACTACGCAATGTTAAATTTGGAAAATTTTAGAGCTGATTAAGAATCTGCTATGAATTTCAATGAAAATTATCCGTTTTCACCATAACTGAAAAAAAACTGAAAATCTCCGAATTTAATTTTTGTTTCTATATCCCAAAAACTATTGACACATTATTTTGTGAGTGAATACTATTGATAATTTTTAAAATTGAAATCATCTATCATCTTTTTGTTTTCATATCCCTAGAAACCACCTAATTTTTTCTTATGGCCTCTATTCTGAATTTTTAGGTCACTCGATAGTGCCTAGAAAAACTGTTTGAATGATGAACATGTTGACAAAATTACGATATGATGAAAATATCCGATAAAATCATTTTTCACACAAAACCCGCAAAGTTAAATGCTTCATCCTATTATGTCGGGCTGCATTTTTTAAGAAGAAGGATGTTTCCGAAAATCTTTCGTCTATAGCAAATGATTCAATTGAAGATATTTTCAGTTGATAAATAGTTGGTCGTTTTTCTTAGCGATATTGCATTAATTGATTTCTTATTCGATCACGACTGAGAGACAGTAGCTTCATTGCACAATTTTCACTCACGTTGTGCAATATTTATAACCTATTATGACAGTGAAACATAAGAAATATCGGTTAAACGATGACCGATTCACGATAGAAGATAATCCGGAAACATCAGAAGATCGAGAAATTGGACAAATCATCTATTCCCAGGAAAAACTCAATTAAAAATACGACAACCGAAGACTCTGCCACTGTTTTTTAGACAAATATGTCAAGAGGATCCGAAGCATTCTCACGAAAAAAATTGTAAAGAGATGAAACTCGTTTTACCAATGGCGATGTTTTCTGTTTTCTAAATCCTTAAAACACGTTTACCAGCATTTCAATTGTCCAATCAGCAACAACCAACAAAATCTTATCATACTAAAATTTCAAACTTATCCAGTAAAAAATAAAAATGGGAAATTATAGTATAGAAGTAGGAAATCGACATAGGTATTCGAGAAAATATATAATCTATGCAAATACAAGTGGAGAAAGATTCAAAAAATAAAAAAATAAAGAGATTTCCTTGGGGTGGAATAAATGTGTCCTAAGAGAAGCCTTTGATATTATGTTTTGCTATAGATGTTGTCAATATAACCATAAAGAGAAAAAATGCGAGAATCACCTTATTTGTTCATACTGCAGCAGACAGCATAAATATTGGGACTGTGAATCTCGATTTGCAAATTGCTTCAACTGTAGGAAGAGTAACCGAATATATAATACACATTCTAGACATGAAGCAAACACTGATAAGTGCCCTATTTACCAACTATTAAAAAAAATAACTGAAGGAAAGATTGACTATAACTACTACTTACTTATGGAAAACAAAATCAAAATAATTTATCTAAATGCAAGATCGATGAAAAATAAAATGGAGGAAATTGAAACGTTATTGGAACAAAAAAAAATTCATGTATTTATTGTGGCAGAGACTTAGGTAAAAAAGAAGAAATAAAATATTATAACTTCAAAAATTATGAAAGTGTTTATGCAACACGAAATAAAAAAGGAGGAGGTATGGGAATATTTATTGATAAAAATATACCCTTCAAAATTCTAGAAGTGTCAGAAACTCCATATTCGTAAAATATGCAAAACAATATTTTTTAGCCGCCTAACCTTACTTAAAAAAAAATATATTTAAGTAACTATGTTTTCTTATTTTTTTTTGTGTTGATATTGGTAACCACTAGGTTTACTTAATATTTCCCTGTATTAATCCTTAATGTTTGTTGGGAAATCAACGATTGATCCCGATTAAAAAAATGTACCCTCTTGCATTTTAATTTTTTCCTGGAAAACTACTAGAAGGAAAATTGTGAAACTTTCAAGGGGAAAAGAGGAAAGTTAGGAGCTCATCATATTAAAATTTCAAACTTTTCCAGGGAAAGCTGATAAAATGGAAAAATAATGAATATGTACCTGTCAAATTTTATCACAATAATAGGTTCTTGATCAGGCTCAGACGACTTCTGGATTTTGTTTGCTTACAGGGTCACCTAAAAAAAATAACACAGCGGCAGGAAAATTGTTCGTGTATCTATATGTTCGAGTACTCAAACAAAATTACAAATTAAAGTTGATAACTCACAGGGTGTCAAGTTATAAAGTACCACCACCTGTAACTTTTTTATTTTTGATCGTACATAAAAAAGTTACGGGTTATGCTACTTTATAACTTGACATCCGGTACATGGAAAGCGCATTTGTATGAAACATCAAATACCAAACTTTAATATCTTTATCTTTATTAATAAATCATAACAGGTATAATAGATTATCCCTTAGATAATACAGCTTTAAGCTAAGTGAGCTGTAATATATTTTAAATATACTATATACCTAGTATATGTATAGTGATCTCAAAACAGCAAATATAGTATAATTATTTTTAGATCTCAGGACATTACAAATATAATATAATTTTTCTTCGGTTTCCAAAATATACGTGTTTATACTTAGAGACAAACTATAATATTGTAGCAAATTACTCCAATTAGAAGTATTTATAAAACCTCAACACTCAATTTATAGTGGACCACCCTGTACCTGATTAAAAATTGAGACGTAATCCCACATTTGAGTGTGTTAGAGTTACGTTGTTCTTAATAAATGTAGGTGAAGAAAATGCTCACGTAAACATAAAAAGCATGTCACTACAAAACTAGGTACAGATTTTTGCAAACGAATCTTGAGAAAAAGTGTCCAGATTTTTCCAGATAAAAAACTCGGCTCTTGGACTATTAGGCCTACTATAATTAACTATTGACCAAATTCCGAGGGGTCAACCACTCCTCAAAAATGTATACCTACACGTATTGCAAAAAAGTTGGTATTTCGCAAGTATTTCGCGAAATTTAAAAGTATTTCGGTGGTAATTCGTACCTAATTTTTTGTGGTATTGCGTAGTAATTCCAAGTTAAATTTGAAGTATTTCGCGGTTACTCGGAGTTTTTCGAGTTATTTAAAGGTATTTTTTTTTATGTACCGAGAACAGGTAATTCTTCATCACCTAAAATTGAAGTAATATTATAGAATGGAAATTAAAGTCCATCTTTAAACAGGCTAAACACATAAACATAATTTGGATTTAAGTGCTGTAGATTAATTGAAACAAATGGAAAGATATTCCTAATATGTATAAGTTAGTAATAGTAGGTACCTAACAGCCTTGTAGAACATTTAACTGCATTACTAACTATTGATTTATTTAATTATCTGAATCCTGTGTATCCTCCGAATAAAATTCATCATATCAAAAGACACAAAAATCCAAGAAAAAATTCTTTACCGCGATCTAGAAGAAGACTCGTTATCAACGAATTTTTTTTTAGTATATTGCGGTAATTCGAGGGTATTTCCATAAGATTTCGCGTACTTCGACAGGAATACCTGGTATTTCGATGTACTCCGTGGTATTTTAAAGTACTTTCAAGAATTTGGGGCCAAGTGTATTTCGGGAAGTGGTTGACCCTTCGCCAAATTCTCATAAATCCTTCAACACATTGCATGCCACGTGTATATTGGGAAAATATCCCACAGGGCCACCCGTGTTTTTCTCTTAATTTTTATTAAAGGGGGTGTGCGCCAAAAAACAACTTCATCTCAAAAAAAGAGAAAAAAAATCTAAGAATAATAGTGAAATCCGCTCCCCTCTATGACAAATAATACCGCAGATATGGCTCTATGAAGGTACCGCATCTCACCCTATGACGTCACGAACGCTCAAGCGACGCACGAGAAAGTGGGGTTAATTGAATTTACATATGTTTCTCCTGTGTTACTTGCAATAATCTAAACAAAAACCACTCACACGTGCCGGGAACAATCAAATTAACAATGCGGAGCGCGGCTGGACGAAGTTTTCGTGACGTCACGAGAGCGTCGTCCATACTTTAAAGCGGTATATCTCAGCGATGGTTTATCGTAGAATAACGAGGTTTGAACAGTTATTCTTAGATTTTTTTACACTAAAACTTTAATTTTTGGCGCACACCCCCTTTAAAGAGTGGCTGAAATAATAGATTAAATTGTTTATAGTATTTTTTTGTTTGTTTTTAGCTTTCCCCACCATTTTTTCTATGTCAGATGTCAGTCATATGACTGACGTGGCCCCCCAGGTTATTTTCATGGACTTGGACATGGAGAGGGTTACGTCAGTCAAATATGCCCGACGAATTTTTTTTATCGGTATAACACAATGTTTGATTTAGAACCCTCAAAAAAAAAGGTAAATCCAAGTTTACCGAGATGTTCCGCACAGGCCACTCTTTAAAATCCCATAAGGAAATATACGTATCGTCGGGCAGGTATGATTAACACGGCCTGGTATGCTAAAGTGTGCGTCAAGCAAGGGTGACAATAATTTGAAAAGTAGCAATCGGGAATATCTTTTAGACAAAAAATACTATCAGGAAGATCTCAAGTACGTAACTCCTCCTGTCTTGGAGGTTTACCCCCATAATGATTTTTTTTTTAAACCCCGTGTGATACCTTCTTTGAAGGCGTGACCATTTCATTTCAGTTACAATATACCTAGAACATGTTCACTTGACTCTACATCTGGAAAACACAAAAACAATTTTGCCTGGCAAAGTTGTGAAGAGCATTCAGCTATTCGATTAAAGTCCCATTTGCTGAATTCACTTGAAACCACGTTGTGCAGCTGACACCCAACAGCAAATTATAATTCAACCATTTCTCGCCAGTATTCGGTAGTGCCCCACTGCTACACTTACCGTATATAGTATAATCGTGCAACAAATGGGATCCTAACCTATTATGGTGGACGGCCTCCCCAGCGGACACCAATTACCAAAAAGAAATAATCAAATCATAATTTGTTGCCCTGGATAATCAGTGAAACGCAACTTCAATTGTCATTGAAAACATCTATAGCCAAATGCTTAAAGTCTAATACCAAACATTATGCTTAACTAGAAGTAGCTCAAGGATAATAATATTTAGATAAATAAATCATTTCATCAAAGGGCCCCATTCACGTTCAGATCGGTATCGATACATATTTCGCAACATGTATCTGAGATTTGTATCCATGTTTCAACTGCTCCTACACGCTGAGATGAGCTCAGGAAACATTAGTTCAGTTCAATCAACATAGGTATTATTTATATAAATTCAGTACTCATAATCTTCCATGTTGGAAACAACACTGTTTATATTTTAGTCGCGCAATACATACTAAACTTCAACATACACGTTGAAACAAGTATTAGTTGCATGCGTTCGATATAGGAATTATCCACGCAAATAAAATAAAATATCGTCTCCGTGCTTTAAATAATAAAACAACATATTCAGAACGCCAGCAAAAAATTGTTTATCGTGATAAGGATTTAGATTTTAACTTTTTTTGTTCAGCACACATTTCTAAAGACGTGAGAATAATTTTTCCGCCAATTTGTTGCTACCAAAATGTGGACTTTTGGAATCCTGGATTGGCGATATCCATCACTGTGCGGCGATACCATCTAATACCGATACTGAGACAGACAAATACACAATGAGATTTGCATCAAGATACTGATACTTGACACATGTATCGATACCGATTTCAATGTGAATGGTTGCTGAAATGCACAAAACACCAATTTCAGATTGTTACGAAAATGCGATGAAAAACCTTTAGAGAATGATCATAATTCGAGTGACCAAAACTTTACTTAGTGTGAAACAATTATAATTTTTTTATGTGGGTACCCACTGTATACTTATTATTATGCATCAGATATGTATTATGTAAATAAAACCCCATAACTGTAAATAAAGGCTTCAGGCCCATTTCGATACTGTAAATATTGTAAATAACCCCATTGTAACTATATCTAAGATTAGTTTTTTCTGTAAATAAATGAACCCTCCCCTTCCTTTCACCATAAATGGTAGTTCCTCAGCCAAAAAGGCAACTACATGAATTGTAATCATGTAAAAAAATAAAAATCATTAATGTAAATAAAGGCTAAGGTCCACTACGAAAGCTAATTAGGTACCTATCGTAAAAATTTCATTATAATACTCTTTTTGAGTAAATATATATATTATATAAAATTTTCAAAAAAAAAAAAGTAAATAAATGAGATCTTCTTCATAGTATTTTTTGTCTAAGAGATATTCCCGATTACTACTTTTCAAATTGTCACCCTGTATGTCCGACGTGGCCTAAATGGAAACATCACTGTCGGGCAGTTTTGCCTGACGCGACATGCAATGTACGTTAATGACTGGCTTTCCAAAAGTGCACCAAACACCTCCATGAGTGTCTCAAAAAAATTGAAAACTGTCAAATTGCCTTTTTGAAAAATATAGCTACATAACTGCATAGCTATACTATCTTCATAGCAATCAGCTATAGAGTATTATTGTGTATGTTTGTATCATTTTGGAAATAGCTGAACTACCATTAGCAATTACCCCAAGGTGTTAATATGGGTTAGTTGGGTTATTGCTAGTGGTAGTAGCTTGAAATTTGTAATAATTAAGACTTATTTTGAGACACTTTTAAAGATATTTTGGAGTATTACACAAAATATCGAAATCATTTTTTTTGGGACACTCCAGCATTATATTACAACAATACCTACATCCAACATACAGCATTCTATTCCAACAATACCTACATATCCAGATCTCAGCATTCTATCTCAACAGTCTACATCCCTGGATCATTCATCTTTCACACAAGCTCATCTATACTTTCTTCATTAACGCACTTTTTAAAAGCCAAATCAAAAAAAAAATAAAAATTTATGATGAAAATGGGGCGCGAAAGATTTTCTGGAAAACTTCAATATAGTTCTAATTTTTGGACACCGTGTAAAATTTATACTTATCGTCCAGTTATAGAGAATCAAATTAATCACTATTTAAATTTTTAAAAAAATATAAATAAGAGAGTTCTCTGGACTCACATATTAGAAAAATCAAGGGTTGTTCATTCAAAATTCAATAAATCCCAATTAACAAAAAAATAATTGTTGGTACTAGGTACTTACCAAAATCCAGATGTCAATTGATACACTATGGGCACACCACACGTCAATAATCGGAAAATGGCGGTCGAAGAATCTTAACTTGTGCGAGAAAAATCAATAGTTTCCGGACGCGCTATCGGCGATCCGTATACTCGACTAAATCTTGTCTGACAAAGAAATCCAAATCTCAACCCCAACAAAAAAAGGTAAACAGATGAGTAGTGAAATAGGCAAAAAAAACTAATTGCGTAGTACAGTATAGTATCCCGACGGTAAATGTAAATCCCGTGTTTCTAGTTAGTTACAGGGCCGAATTAGAATTAAATTTTTTTTAAAAGTTTTAGCTTTGTTTCAACAAAACAATAAAAAAATTATAAAACTAATACCAAACACTTTTTTAGATTCTGTGCTTTATTTCCTTCAGTTTCATACCACACAACCTATGTATATTTTCGGAGGAACACTTTTTTCATGAAGATGGGGGTACATAGGGGGGAGGGGTGATAAGGGAGATAATAGAAAAACAAATACGAAACTTAGATTCCGTGTTTTATTTCCTTCAATTTGAAACCTTATAACTCAAATTTTTGGAGCTCAATTTTTTTAATGAAGATGAGGGACACAGGGGGGGGGGGGTAATAGAAACACGGATCCTATTATTTTATTAGTAGAGTCTACATATTAGTTTTTAAACATCTGTGACTTTTCGTTTCCGAGATAAAGAAAATCCCTTTACCCCCTTTCGAAATCAAATTACCCTCATTTCTCCGCCCCCAGTTGAAATTTCAAAAAACTCTGAAATACGTTTTCACTTATTTTGTTAGTAGAATCTATATGCCCAATTTTAAGATCTTTGCGGCTTCTTGTTTCCGAGATACAGAAATCCTTTTTAATATTTCAACCCCTATTTTAACACCCTTGGGGGTGAAATTTTAAAATATCCTGTCTTAGCAAGAGCCTACGTCATAAACCCAATACGTCCTCCAAGTTTCATTACTGTAGGTCAAGTAGTTTGGCCTGTGCGTTTATAGTTGATGACTAACTACCGTTCTTTTATTATAGTACGGTTGCTTAGCGAAAAAAAACGCCATTTGATGATATAAGCAGGAAATTTGGTACAGTTGTTAAGTAGACCATTTTAATCGATTTGAGTCGAGGACCCATCGACTTTTCTCATTGGTACTATAAAAATCGCCATTTTTTCAAAATGTCGGTCAATTTTTCAATTTCAATTTTTATTCTGGGTAGACAAGCTTGATTATGCTCTAGTCTATAATTATTTCGGGGACGCAGAATAATGAAAAAATAGTTTTAGAGCGATGTGACCTTTGGATGGCCTCAAAAAAATCAATTAGGGTCAAAAAATGAAGTTTTTGAAAATAGCTGCCAAAGTTTCAAAGTTAAAGTTTGTCTTAGCAATGCAGGCATGAATATAGTTTATTGTATATAACTTGAGAACGAACATTTCGAAAAATATAGGTTTAGACCGATATGACATCAATTCACCTTGAAAAATATCAATAAATATATTTTATACAGAATTTGTATGTAACTAAACTAAAGTCAACAAACTTTTTGCAGTGAATAGGGAACTTGCATGAAATAACAATCATTACATTGATCAAATAAATGGAAGGTATACAGATGTTAATAAGGGCACTTTCGCCAAAGTTTTCGAATTTATTCAAAAATACAATCCTTACGAATTTTTAAAAATGATGTTGCCACCTCTACTCCGCATTGACTTATTAGGATACTGATACCTGCTACGAAATGACGTCACATAGTATTAGTCTTTTTAATGCTGTAATTTAATTAATTTTGAAGATATTCAAATTTTGTTTGCACAGAATCAGTTCCGAATATTGTGAGGAATCAAGGGTCAAGTTGCCTATTAATTTGAAGTGGTTATCTAAAATAAATCAAGCATTTTTGTTTTTACAACTTCCTTTGCAAGTACCTACCAAAATCAGGAGTGCAAGGGAGACTAAGGTGGTGACAGGAACACCTCATAGTATCACATCCTGTCTTACAATTGCATTTTTCCATGCCTTGCAACTCTTTCCACACAGAAGACAGCTCACTGCATTTTGGAGTTTATTTATGGTTGCTCATCAAGATCCAGCCCAGTTTTCGGGAGATTGAGAAAGCGACCTGCCTCATATTTGTCCAGCTTGATAAGCTGCTCTTTTGGCTTGTTCCAGAACGCTACCTTGAAACGGAGGAGTTGAAATGAATGGTTTGCTCTCCAGAGCAGAAAATAGATTCTCGATCCTCGGCACTAAAAGATTCACTGTTTATGTCGTACATACGTAAATACAGTGAATCTTTTCATGCCTTTTGAAACGTTAGCAGGAAAAATATAGCAGCTACTTCTACTGCTCAAAAATATTGCTCCCGTTTGCAAAAAAAGTTACCGTGTCACAACCTGTGTAGGCGTGTGCAATGCGCTTATGACGTCCCACATTTGCTGCGATGGCATGACCAGCAATATACCTATCTTTTGTTTTTTCCCGTTCCAAGTTAACTGCTGGACAAATGAAGCGGAATTTTTAGTTTAACTTTGGAATCGAATATTATGCGAACCAAAGAAGAAATAATCATTGAGCGGTTTGTGTAATTTAAAAGATAATTCCGCAAACCGCTCATTGTTTTATTTTCCAGTTTGCGTAATATTGGAATTTAAAGCTAACCTGAACATTCGCTTGTTCCGTTTCATTTGTCCAGCAGTTTAGATGAAATAATTCGCAGAGAGTATGAGGTATTTTTTTGCGAATAAGACTAATATAAGATGTTTATAATAGCGGTGTTATTCGGGCGAATAAATTATAACGTTTCTTGTGGTTTATATCGTTCATAGAGCTCAAGACGAGGTAGGAGTAGGCACGGTTGGCAATTTTTTAAAACCTTATATGTTACTAAGTAGTAGGTATCACAATTTGTAGCATGCATCAAGGTTTTAAAAGTCATTTCAACTTTTTTATGTAATATAGGAGGTAATCAAGCTTAGTCACACCAGTATATTATCATCTGAAACTTCTGAAAGTATAATTTTGGACTGAATTTCAAAAAAAAAAAAAAAAAAATTGGGAGTCTTCAAGGTCATCTAGGTCAGCTTAACCTTAACAGTATTATTTTTATTATCTGTATTTACAATCGTTTATAATATTATCCCAGTACATTTGAAAATGAGAGATTAGTATTAAAATACTAGTAATGAACGCCATTTTACAAAAATTACCATTTTCGAGGTCATCCAAAGGTCACAGCGTTCTAGAACAATTTTTTTATTATTCTACGTCCACGAAATATATAGATTAGAGTAAAATCATGCTTATCTACCCCGAATCAAAATTAAAATCAAAAAATTGGCTGCCATTTTAGAAAAATGGCGATTTTTTAAGCCTCACTGAGAAAAGTCGATGGGTCCTCGACTCAAATCGATTATAATGGTCTACTTAGCAACTGTGTCAAATTTCATGCTTGTATCATCAAATGGCGTTTTCTCTTGAAAAAATCCCTTAAGCAACCAGACTATTAGTATAGATAATATCTCAGCAGAAACTTCTGGTTTGCCACCAATACTCATAAATGATGCAAATCGCTTCTGTATTGCAACCGCTCAATTCTCGAAGACTTTCATATACAGCGTGTCCCAGGGAAAACAGTCCACCCTGATTTATTGGATTTGGGATGAGAATCTGGAAAGACGCTCGGACACGTCGATGTTTGATTTGAAGGGGAACTATTTTTCAGTTTGCTTCATCCCCGTAGTTTCAACTCCCTAGCTAGGGGGAGAACAACCCCTCAAATTTGAATAGCAGATAGGGGTCGTGTCATACCTATTTTTAAAGGTCTCATCGAGATCTTTGTGACCCTAGAATTTTGTTTTATTATTCTCACCCGTAACGAAATGACAGCTTGTCAAAATATTGGAAATAGACTATTGTTTTAGTAGGAGTAAAAGCGTTACTTACCTCGCTTAGTAAAAATACGAGTAAAAATACCTAAAATTTACAATTTTCGTGTATACCTCATTAATAATAATAATAAAAAACTTCAATTTCAAGTATTTTTATTAAGGGAGGTAAGTATCGCTTTTACTCCCACTAAAACTCTTCTTCTCTTGGCCTAAAGTTTTTTCTAGTAAGTTGCAAATTTTTTTGAAAATTATACAGGGCGAACAAAAAGAATCAATTTTTCAACATCGGAAATCTCCACTATTTTTAATGGAACACCCTGTATATTACAACGTCAAAAAAAATATTCATGTTCAAGGTATCCACGTACGAATAGACATCGTCCCTAAAACTTGAAGTTTTAGCCGTAAAAAATCAAAATCGAAATCTTGGTATTTTTGCAAACGCATATTTACAAAGCTTGGAACTTATGTTTGTCTAATAAAAACTGCATAAAACTACCTATACAAAATGCTGTATATGTATATGCTAGCCTTCCTGTTCCAGGCTAGTAAATGGTTGAATGAATTGTGTAACATTTCCTGGGGAATCGCTACAATGACATTACAAATGTTCTGTTCAAGATCTATCAGGCTATTTGAGCAAAGGATTGATTGAGGTTATGGCGAGCGAATAGTGACAGTCATTTGGAGGAGTGCTCCGTTAATTTATCAAAAAAAGTTGAGATAATTTACATTTAGTGATAAAAATGGTGGCAAAACGTGTAGTTTAAAGTTCAAGTTATAAGTACATATAGGAGAAGTAAGCCATTTGCTTCATAATTCGGGTGTTTTTCAAGTATTTCCCTTCATTGATACTTACTGCTGTAGTGCGCCATAATGGGACTGTCATCAGCTGACTTGAGAGAAATTAAGACAACAATAATAAACACAATGGTGAAGATATCCGTTCTGAAGTCATTCATTCAACAAAAAACTTAAAATAAATATTGATATGCATGATATCGAAAAATGCCATCGGGTCGCCTCAAGAAAGCCCAGTGATAAGCCGCCAAAGCTGTTTTGGTACGGGTCTCTAGTGACTCCGCACGGTCTATTGTTATCAAATCTCGTAAAGATGCGAACAACATTCAAGTACAAACAAGGAAGACCTCACCAAATATCGCCATTCCTTGCTTGAAAAGGCAATCAAGAAGTTTTCGAGTAAATGTGCGTGGGTGTTGAATGGCACTATTTATGTTAAAGTGGGTGAAAGGGTTCACAGAATATCGACCGAAGCTGAAATCAATAATGAACTGTAGCAAGTTATTCGCATTCGCGAACTAACTCCAAACTGAATCTTCATAGTAAACTGTGAGTTTCTATTATTATCCTGGGATGTTTCTTTTTTTTTGTAGGGAAATGGTACGTAAATGTGTCACTATGCTCACTTGCACCGTAAGTTAAGCAGAGGTTTAGCTTTTAACAAACGTTTATTATTCGTAACTGATTTGCACCGCAAGTTAATCCTTTTTTAAGTACCTCTAAACTACTGTTAAAATAAACCCTCAATTTCGGTGGTTTAAAATCACAGTTAACGATTTTTGGGTCTAATGACTTAGGTAGGTATAGGTCCAAATAAAAACGGCATTTTTATTTTTTTTTTCGAGAAAGATTCAAATCACATAGAAACGTTTAAGCTATAAATAAAATATAAATGCGCAAAATGCATATTTTCCATCAGAAAATTATATTCAAAATTGACGATTTGACACCTTTCGAAAATCAACTACGAAAATTCCCTACCTACTCTACTATCGGTCGCTATTAGCTGTGTATCAAAGATGAATTTCCCAATGATATGCCTTTGCTTTGGCAGGTATTCCATAAATTTGAAACCACATAGATTGGTTGATATAATCAAAAAGAAAGGGAGACTGCATTACTCCTAATCTCCTTAAAGTACCTACCTAAGGTATTCGTTGAATGACGACCAATGACCTTCAACGTGGTTGGTACGAACACAAGTACCTACAAGCTCCAATAAGTTATGGGATCTTGAAATTTAAATTATTTTTGAGTCTCGGATTCCTCGCTCCGTTCGCCAAACTTCAAAGAGAAGATTCTCGGGACGAAATGTAAATCCACCAAAAACGTGAAAAACCTTTTGCGAATATAACACCTTCTTGCTTTTAATTATTTTTGAGTCTCCGATTGCTCGCTCCGCTCGCCAAATCTCAAAGAGAAGATTCTCGGAAGGCAATGTAAATCCACCAAAAACGTGAAAAACCTTTTGCAAATATAACACCTTCTTGTTGGTAATTATTTTTGAGTCTCCGATTGCTCGTTCCGCTCGCCAAATCTCAAAGAGAAAATTCTCGGAAACACTTTATTGAATTTTAAATTATGCGTGTTTGTAACTAAAACCTACCAAAACCTTTTCATATCGTATATAAGTGAAATGCCTGCCGAAATGATTCCATAGAATAGAAGTTGGAACCTAAAGTCACTAGAACATAGACTTTGGCTAGAATCTGGAATCAAATTCAGCCCTTTTTTCTTGATTTGTCGCCTTATTTGTCTCTTTATTTTCGATGGTACCTTTGTATCTGGTCACTATGATAAAATTTCATTTTCCGAAAAGTTTGAGGATCGCCCTTCTTTTTTTCCCCCTTTTCCTCCATAATAGAAAATGGAAAAATTGAAAGGAATATTGAAAGAAACCTAATTGCCACCATTAACGTCAAAATATTTGCGTCAGAAATGAGTGTGAAGTTAACTTGTACTCTATGACTAGTACCAATGTTCCCGATTTTTAGTGAAATTCCCTAGATCCCTGTTAAATTTTGAGCCTTACCTGAAAAATCACGGTGCAAGGCTTTAGAAATTAATCTGCTCTCAAATTTTAACTTGTTCGTTAATTAAACTGATCAGTTAGACAAAACGGTGCAAGTGGGCATAAGTGTTGGTAGATGATACTCAACTATACAGGGTGTTCCGAAACTATTGTGCCAAAAATTAAGGGATGATAGATCTCGCCTAAATAACCATTTTTTACTTATAAACCCATAGGCGCATGCGGATGACATAATTCGAGAATGTGATAGAAAAATGACTACGATTCTTGTTCACGTGGACTTCTCCAAAGCATTTGACACGATCAATCAGGCATTGCTTGTATCTAAACTAAAATATTACGGTTTCGATATGAAATCGTGTCAAATTGTTGAATCTTATTTATGTAATCATTGTAATCGATACCAAACCATTTCTTATAATGATATTCATTCAGAACATGCTGCGGTTTTATCAGGGGTACCACAAGGATCGGTCTTGGGACCTTTACTATTTTTAGTCCATACGTCGGATATTCTCAAATCTCTTAAATATTGTAATGTTCAAGCATTCACTGACGATACACGGATATAGGTACTGTAGTTTTGAATACGAAAATATTAAGGAGGCTGAAGCTAGCATTAATACCGACCTAAAACTACTTAGTGAACTCTCTAAAGGCCATAATTTACAACTGAATTCTACCAAGTCTTGCATGATGATCTTTGGCAACCAGAATACAGTTGAGAGAGTTAAAAACAATATTAACATACACATTAACAATACGAAACTGTGCATTGTTGAATGCGCAAAAAATTTGTGAGTACTACTCGATTCAGAGTTAAGATTTAAGGAACATGTTGAAAAATTAATACAGAAATCATATGTTTCTCTTAAACTTTTATATAATAATAGACATATCTTTAACGAAAAATTGAGAAAAAAATCTGTGTGAGACCTTGGTGCTGTCTAATTTTAATTACTGCGATTATCTCTATGGATTTTGTTTGGACTCTGAGAGTAATATGCGTATTCAGAAAGTGCAGAACTCTTGTCTTCGTTTGGTGTACGGTATTAGAAAGTATGACCATATTTCTCACCTTTAT
The DNA here is from genome assembly GCA_917834065.1 of Ceutorhynchus assimilis. NCBI lineage: Eukaryota > Metazoa > Arthropoda > Insecta > Coleoptera > Curculionidae > Ceutorhynchus > Ceutorhynchus assimilis. The sequence continues at coordinate 100,790,455 of OU892277.1, forward strand.
AGATGTTTCAACTGGTTAAAGATGGGAGACCGCAGAATTTTGCATTTTTGTACATTTATTTTAAAACTTGTTAATGACCCCTCTTCTCCTCCGTCCCTAAAAGAACGTTTAATTTTTCGTCAGGATGTTCATTACATTGAGATCAGAGCTAGAAAAAAATTAACAATGCCAATCCATCGGACCGCTATGTTTCAGAGGTGCTTCACACACAATGCCGTTAATTATTTTAACAGAATTCCATCAGAATTACTAAATTTAAACTCAGAAAGCTTTAAAACGAAATTTAAGTTGTACCTTCACAATAAGCAAAATATTATCTAATTGAACTCAATGTGTTTTTCCTGTTCGTTGTATTCTACTATTTATCTATTTGTAATATTGTGATATTAAGTTATCAGTTTAAGTTAGAATATGCCCTTACTGTAATTATGTAGTTATAAGGCGGTTACACACGGACGTGGATAGCTTGATATATATACGTGCATACATCAACGTGCAAACAACAACGTGCATGTCACTTTTGTACAGACACTCGCACAAAACTGTCAGTCTTGCTACTCTTGCTACAGTATTCTGAGTGTGCATACAAAATTTCTAGCGATTCCAGAATTGATTTGAGTGTCATTCTACAGTTTACACATTCAAAAACGCGACGGTATTTTGCATACACATTGATGTTTTTGTTTGCGCGTTCATGTATGTGCGTACATGATTTCAGACATTCACGTCCGTGTGTAACCGCCTATAGGTCCTTTTTATTTGAATTTTGATTGAACCATTTGCCCAAAATTTTGTTTATGAGCTAATTATTTATTTTTTTTTCTATTAAGGCACTCGCCATTAATTAGTACCTTACTATTTGGATGTCTCTCTCTGGTTCAGTAGAGTAGCTATCAAAAAGCTAGACTGCGCCAGGGAGTAGACGTCTTAATATAATTTATTAATTGTAATTTGTATATTTTCAACAATAAAAGTCATTTATTATTATTATTATTATTACAGCATCTTTCCTTGACATAACTCCAGAGAAAAAAGTCTGGAACTTTCAAGTCAGGAGAGTAAGGTGTCTATCCTATAGGACCAGCTCTCCTTATCCGTCTTTCCCCAAATGTCACATCTAGTGATTCCCTTACTATTAAAGAATAATGAGGTAGGGGCACCATTCTGGTGAAAATTGATATCATCCAAGATACCTTTGTGTTTTTACTATTGTATTTTTCCTTTATGTTTTTACCTTTGTGTTTTTACCTTTGTGTTTTTATTATTGTATATTTTTATGTAGTTAGCTTTGGTTAGTTGTCAGGCAAGGTTGTGGAGATGAATAGTTTCGTTTTTGTTTTTAATTATTACATAAAAAAGTTAATAACTAAATTGCTTTTAAATGCTCTTAGAGAAGTATTTTCTCATTTCCAATATTGTGTTCAGACAACATAATAAGTGGTGACCCCGTTTTGAACCATGAATGAAAACAACGAAGCAGTTTTATCAGTAAATATTAAATTACCTTGTTTTTGGGCAAATGACGCAAAGCTATGGTTTGCTCAAGTGGAATCAGTATTTACTACGAAGAGAATTACTGCAGAAAATACAAAATTTCACCATGTCATTGCTGCATTAGATCAAGATACGGTTTTGGAGGTCAGAGACATTATTTTGGATCCTCCACAAGCTAATCCCTTTTCCAAATTAAAAGAAGAATTAATCAAGCGAAATTCAATATCCTTACAGAAAAGGATTAATCAATTAATTGCTTCCGAGGAACTTGGTGATAGAACTCCTTCCCAATTACTTCGTAGGATGAAGCAATTATTAGGTGATATTAAGTTGGACGATAGCTTTCTTATGGAAATGTGGATGAAGCGGCTTCCATCCAATGTAAAGATGATCCTTTTATCTACTGCTAATACAATTTCTTTAGAAGATTTGGCAAAAAAAGCTGATGATATTTACGAAATTTCTCAAACTGAACTTGTCAATGTTTCTGCTGTCAATAGTTTTTCGGAGGTTGACAAAATTAAAAGTGACATGGAAGACATCAAAAAAATGATTAAAAACTTACAATTTGGTTATCGCAACAAAAGTAATTTTCACCATAGCGGATCTAATAGAAGTAGAGAAACCATTATTTCATCGCGAAGTAGGAGTGCCAGTCCAATTTCAAACTCTAAGTTGTGCTGGTATCATGAACGATTTGGAGACAAGGCTGACAAGTGTATCCCTCCTTGTGCGGAGGCTAAGAATGTTAGTAGGTCGCAAAATAAATTTAAAAAATCTTCAAATAACAATGTATTAGGTTCGCAGTTAGATGTCAACAACTATTGTTTCAATAATTTTGACAAAGCCTTTCCCCAGAATTTATTTTATTTGCAGGATTCTATTTCCGGTCATCGTTTTCTTGTGGATACTGGTACAGAGGTAAGTCTATTAGCTTTCTATAAAAGTATAAATCCAACAAACAAGTAGGATAAAACTTTTTTCGCTGCGAATAATTCTGTTATTGAATCTTTTGAGATTAATGGCCGGTTTATACAACATTTGCATAGTCATAATCATAATCATAGTCTTAGTCTTAGCAAAGTCTTAATCATAATCACAATTTTCGAAGGCGTTTATACAATGTCATGAGCATAAAATAAAATCAACTCTAACCCGACTTTTTGTAGGGAGAGTTTGTTTACTTTTTGCGAATCGAACTCGTGTATTTACTTTTAATGGGTACTTTATCAAAAATTCAAAAAGTGTGGAAATTCAAATTCTGCGAAAGAAAACCATACAAGTGATAGGTCTGTCCTATTTATTTTTGAGTTTTGCTTCACTCATGGCTGTGGGTGGCATTTAATAAACAACTTCAACAAGCACAAACCATAGACAAAGAAGGTGAAAAGTGAGTCCCATCAATAAAAAAAGGCAGAAGGAAGGGCATTTTGCCACTTTATTCAAAGACATGTGGAAGCTTGATGGAGACCAATTTTTTGAATACCTACTCTAGAATGATTCAAGATCAATATAAATACACACAGAACTAAAATGGCAGATTTGAATTGTTTTTCTCTGTAACAGCTGATAATGGCGCTTGCGGAGTTTGGATCTCGTCTTAGTCATAATCATAAAAGTTAAAAGTTGCCAACTTTGAGTTATGCTTATGCTTATGCTTATGGTTATGATTTGTCTATAAACGGTTCCATAAGAAAATATTATTTTAACTCTTATGACTAAGACTATGATTATGATTACGACTATGCAAATGTTGTATAAACCGGCCATAAATCGTTTTCTGGATTTTGGTTTAAAAAAAAAATTTAAATGGCCATTTGTTATAGCAAATATAAAACAATCAATTTTGGGAGCTGATTTTTTTGAGAAATTTTAATCTGCTAGTTGACATGAAAAGGAGGCAAGTTATAGATGCTTTAACGTATCAAAATATTTTAGGTTGTCCTTCAAATATTTCATCCATAGCTCCTATTTCTCTAGGTGATTTCGATAATTGTGACTTTACGAATATTTTACTGAAATTTCCATTACTTACCAAGCCGCTTACTCGAAATTTGACAATAAAACATAATATAACGCACATCGCATTAAAACTTGAGGACATCCAGTTTATGCAAAGACTAGGCGACTAGCGCCTGATCGTTTAAAAATAGTTAAACAAGAATTTGAAAGGCTTCTAGATTTAGGTATTGTGCGTGTATCTTTTAGTAATTGGTCTTCTCCTTTGCATATGTTACCTAAACAAGGTTAAGATAATTGGCGTATAGTAGGAGATTATCGAGTACTTAATAATGTTACAATTCCTGATCGTTATCCAATTCCTAATATACAAGACTTTTCAGGTAGTTGTGTTGATGCAAAACTGTTTTCAAAATTAGATTTAGTTAGAGCTTATCATCAGATTCCAATTGAACCTTGTGATATTCCAAAAACCGCAATTACTACACCATTTGGACTATTTGAATATGTAAAAATGAGTTTTGGATTGAGAAATGCAGCTCAAACATTTCAAAGGTTCGTTAACGAGGTACTCCGGGGGTTTGATTTTTGTTTTGTGTATCTTGATGATATTCTCGTGGCTAGTAAAACTGAGGGACAGCATAAAGAATATTTACACAAAATTTTTTAGAGACTAGAGGAATATGGCGTAATTTTGAACCCAGAAAAATGTAAATTTGGGTTGAATGAAATAGAATTTTTGGGTCATTTAGTTAATGGCAGAGGAATAAAACCCTTATGTGCAAAAGTTGAAGCAATTCGACAGTTCCCGGTTCCGTCTTCTCAACGCAAGCTCCAAGAATTTTTGGGTATGGTAAATTTTTACAGTAGATTTATCCCAAATTGTGCAGATTTATGCAAGTCCTTGTACGATCTCGTTAAATCTAATAAGAAAAAGGATTTTGTTTGGACAAATTTTGTTCAGAATGATTTTGTCAAGATTAAAGAAGCATTAGCTACTGCAACATTTTTAAATCACCCCAGGGAAAATGTACCTCTGAATATTATGGTGGATTCTTCTGATTTTGCAGTAGGTGCAGTTTTTCAACAGTATCATAATAATTTTTGGCAGCCTGTGTGTTTTTTTTTCAGAAAAACTTACACCTACTGAACAGAGATATAGTAGGTACATTTGGAAGAGAACTTTTGGCAATTTATTTGGCTATCAAAAAATTTAGGTATTTACTTGAAGGCAGGATTTTTCATATTTTAACAGATCACAAGCCACTGGTATATGCAATCAAATTAAATTCAGATAAATATTCCCTTACAGAATTTAGACATTTAGATTTCATTTCACAGTTTACTACAGATATAAGACATATTTCAGGTAAAAACAATGCTGTTGCCGATGCTTTAAGTCGCATTGAGTTAAATTCGATTTGTTTGGAAAATATTGATTATTTAGAACTTGCGAAAGTACAGGAAACTGATCAGGAACTAAAGTTCTTTCAGAATTCAGACAATACTTCTTTGTTATTGGACAAGTTTCATTTAGATGACGAGGCAGTTAAATTGTTTTGTGATGTATCAACAGGCAAGGCTCGTCCGTTTATGCCATTTAAGTTTCGGTATAAAATTTTCAAAATTATGCATTCTTCATCACACCCTGGAATTCGTGCTTTACAAAAGCTTATTTCATCTAGGGTAGTTTGGCCAAACTTAAGATCTGATATTAAGAGTTGGACAAAAGAATGTGTAAGTTGTCAAAGGTCTAAAATAATTAGACATACGGTAAGTCCTTTGTCACAATTTGAGACTCCTAAAGACAGATTCAGTCACTTACATATCGATATTATGGGTCCTTTGCCCTGTTCTAAAGGTTTTAAGTATCTTGTTACTTGTATAGATCGGTACACTAGGTGGCCTGAAATAATTCCTGTTAAAGATATTAATAATTCTACGGTTGCTGAAGCTTTAGTTTTTCAGTGGATAAGTAGATTTGGTATACCAACTTTTATTACATCTGATAGAGGATATCAATTTGAGTCAAAATTATTTAAAGAATTAATGTTAATTCTCGGCACTCATCACATTAAAACAACAGCTTATCATCCTATTTCTAATGGTGTTATTGAGCGATTTCATCGAAGCCTCAAAAGTGCTTTGACGGCGGTTGATGGTATTCATTGGGTTGATTCGCTTCTTATAGTCATGCTTGGACTGAGAACTTGCTTTAAGGATTCTATCCAATGTAGTGCTGCGGAAATGGTTTATGGAACTACTTCACGTATTCCCGGAGAATTTTTCGAGAACTCTACTTCTGGAAGCCAAACTTCTTCTGACTTTGTTATAAAACTTAAAGAATTTATGCAAAACTTAAAACCAGCAACCTCAAATTTTAAACAAAGAAAGTTTTTCATTAACAAAAATTTGTGTGATTCATCGCATGTTTTCGTTAAGATCGATTCTCATAAGAAACCTTTATCGTATAATGGTCCATTCAAAGTTTTGGAAAAATCAAATAAATTTTTTAAAATAGACTTAAACGGAAAACCCTATAATGTATCAATTGATCGTATTAAACCAGCGTTTATGGATACATGTTTGTTGGATAATTCTTTGGAATCAGTATTGAAGATGGAAAAATCTGCACCAGTGAAACAAGAAATAAAGAAAGAAATAAAAAAAGTGAGGTTTAAAATTTCGAAGTAGAACACTTCTGGAGGAAGGTTATGTAGTGACCTTTGTGTTTTTACTATTGTATTTTTACCTTTATGTTTTTTACCTTTGTGTTTTTACCGTTGTGTTTTTACGTTTGTGTTTTTATTATTGTATATTTTTATGTAGTTAGCTTTGGTTAGTTGTCAGGCAAGGTTGTGGAGATAAATAGTTTCGTTTTTGTTTTTAATTATTACATAAAAAAGTTAATAACTAAATTGCTTTCAAATTCTTCCAGAGAAGTATTTTCTTATTTCCAATATTGTGTTCAGACAACATAATACGCTTCAGTCCTAACTGTGGAAAAAAAAACATATAAGTGTATACATTTTCTGTTATTGTTAGTTCATTAATGAAAATGGTCTGTATTTTTTCTCAAAATCAAAATCTTAAAATCAAAATCTCTATTTACGCATATAGCAATTACAATAGTATATAAAAAAAAATAGTAAATAATGTCATATCACAAGTAAAACAATTAAAAATCAGTTAAAATCAGTTAAAATCAATTTAAATCAAAAGAACAAAAGATGGCGGTTTAAAATACAAAATAACATATTCACATATAAAATTATTAATAAATCAACACACTTAAAAAATTAAAAAGACAAACAGACAACAAGCCGAAGATCAAGCATACAGAAGTTCCTTAACCTGCTTACGGAAAACATTGTAACTACAATTAAAAAAATCAATGCTATTATTTTCTTGCATTACAAAATTAGCAATTTTACACATTCGACTTATCGGCGTGTTAGTACCATAATTAGTTCGATGAAATGATGTGCTGAATAGATTCTTACTTCTCGAATTTCTAGCAGGAATGTCGAAGCCAACCTCCGCAAGAAGTTCTGGCGCCTCAATTAAATTATTAAGAACCTTGAAGACAGTACACACATCAAAAAATCTTCTTCTATTCTCCAGAGGAGTAAGATTCAATAATTCCATGAGTTCACTACAATTAATTTCCTCATAAGGGATGCCCATTTTAAGTCCCACCCTTCTCAAAAATTTTCGTTGCACTCTCTCCAAGCTTTCCTTATGAACACAATAGAAGGGTTGCCAAACTGAACTGGCATACTCTAGCACTGAACGAACCAATGCACAAAAGACATCCTTCAAGACAAAAATACTCTCTATCTCTCTCAGAGTCCGAAAGACAAACCCCAGCAATCTCATTCCTTTATTAGTGATTTTTTCAATATGTGTGGTAAAGGATAGATCACTCTCCATCCATAGCCCAAGATGTTTCACCAAGGATTGTCTTTCCAACTCCATAGAGCCAACAGAATAGTCAAAAATGATTGGCTGCTTTATTCTGCCAAATGTGATAACATTACATTTCTTGATATTCAATGTTAAATTATTTTCAGTGCACCAAGAATAGAACAAATTTAGCTGAACCTGCAAGGATTGACAATCAGTGGGATTAGTTATAATCTTAAAAAATTTAAAATCATCAGCAAAAGCCTTAAACTGGCAGACATCAAAAATCACTTTTATATCATTTAGAAAAATATTAAACAGAAGAGCCCCCCTTGAGGTACTCCCGATGTTACATTGATTTCTGATGATGTATAATTTTTTATTCTAACAGCTTGCCTGCGATCTGTCAAGTTACTACCAAACCAATCCAGGAGAGAGCCATAAACTCCCACTGCTTCCAATTTTGATAGCGAAATCTTGTGATCCACTCTGTCGAATGCCTTTGAGAAGTCTGTATAGATAGCATCAACCTGATATTTATTCTCAAAGGCACCCAACAGAGCTTGCTCATATGTCAAAAGATTAGACAAAGTAGATCTTCCCTTCATAAAACCATGCTGTTCATCGATTATAATATTCTTAAACAGAGGAGTCAATCTGTCAGCTACTAATGATTCAAAAATCTTTGCAATCAACGAAGTTTTACTTATAGCCCTGTAATTTTCAACATCAGCCCTATTACCCGCCTTAAAAACAGGAGAAATATAATATTTTTTCCATATATTTGGAAAAACACCTGAACTGAAAGAGTGATTAAATATTTTACATAAAACTTCGGACAAAACATATTTGCAATTTTGCAGCAGAGATACAGGAATCCCATCAGGACCCATACCTAAGTTTTTCTTTAGCATATCAATTTTGTTAAACACATCAATTGTAGACAATTTCAAACAGCTTATATCTAGACATTTATCACAATTAAAATTCGATCCCGCCAATGGGCTACTAAAATTCGAGTACACAGACGAAAAGTGCAATTTAAACATTTCAGCTATCTCTTGACCACTATCAGATTCATGGCCATTAAAGGACATACATTCAGGAAACTCTATTCTATCCTTCTTGGAATTGACATAATTCCAAAAGGTACGTCTATCATGTAATTGATTCTCCAGATCTCTAATATAGTTTTTATGCGAAGATCGAGAGATAGAACGGCACTCAGCTCTTTGACCAGCAAAATGATCATAGTCATCTTGAGATTGTGTGGATTTATATTTTTTATGTGCAATTTTTTTCTGAACAATCAAGTTTTTCAGATTGTTTGGCATCCATTTTGGAAATTTAGGAGTTTTGAATCTTGATAATGGAGTAAAAGCCTCAATAGCACCATATGTGATCTCATAAAACCTGGAAACCACAATATTTACATCTGTTGACTCAAAAATATCATCCCAACTGGCATAGGAAAGATACAAATTAATTTCATTAAAATCAGAATGCTTAAAATTAAAATACAAGTAGTCACAAGAGAGATTTGACGGTTTTTGAGACAGGACGAATGAACATTCAAAAGCAGGGTGTGGCACATCCAACTTTAACATGGGATTATTGCATAAGGCAACCTTCACATTACACGTATCACAGAATAAAAGATCAAGATAATTCCCATATATATTAGGAATGTCTATCATTTGGAACAAACATAAATATACAGCACAATCAGCTATGGATGTTGCTTCTTTGGAACGTTGGCCCACAGGTACAGAACCATCCGCAGTTTTCTCCCATTTTATATTGGCAAGATTAAAGTCACCCCAAACGAAAATGTTAGTGAAATTGTTATTCTCAATAAGATGGATCAAAGAGAAACAAAAGCTTTCATAAGTGTCAAGCTGTGAAGTTCCTGGAATATAAGTGTTTCCGACCAAAATTCGCTGTGTCCCAATTGTAATCAGTACAAATAAGTGTTCCACATTTTCAATAGGCGTTGGCATAATTCTAGATGAAAGACAACTCTTGATTGCTATTATTACGCCACCCTGAGTTATACATGCACTGGTTTTTATGGATCTGTCACACCTATAAACCTGATAGCCCTCCAACTCCAATTCGCTGCTCATTATCTCACAATCCAGAAATGTTTCTGTCAGCAATATCACATCGAAATCCTCCACGAGTACATTACACATGAGATCATTGATTTTGGTCCTTATACCTCTAACATTTTGGTAATAGAATGTTAGAGCTCCCTTAGGTTGTTGGGAGGTTGGGTCAACTGAAAATTTTGTTTTTGTTGTCTTTTTCTAAAGGTGAATGGCCTAGAAATCACATTTTGCGGCCAAAAACATGTAATTTTTGCTTGATAACCCAAATTCGAGTATTCAAACAAATTTACGAAAAAACCGAACAATTTTCTGCCTTTTTTATTTTTTAGGTTTTCAATCCACCAAGCTTCTACAACGGTAGCAGATTTGGTACCGGAACGTCAGCAAAAAATCCAGAACTCATACCACCGAGCCTAATCAAGTATTATTTTATTAAAATAATAAAACTCGATTCGTTTATAAAAAGTCGACTCGAGTAATTTATTTTATAAAAATAATCTGATAGGTAAAATTGCTCTAATCAGAGAGCTTGTAGTAATTCGTATCAAAATCAAGAAACTTCTGGTATTAATTTCAATTGAGGTGTAAGTCCCAAAAAATGCAAGGTAATATTATAAATCCACCTCAAACATACAGACATTTGTTACAAAACAGGTATGGGCCTTTTATCTGTTCTACGTTGAGACATTTAGAAACACTGTATGATAAATTTCAACACTCAGAAAATAGCTTAACATTCTTATGTAAATGTAGACAACATAACATTATACCTAAATCGTTACGCCTAAAAACATCTTACAATAACAATAGAACACAAAAAATTTTAGATAGAGCTAAAAAATCATTACTTAGAGAGAGAATACAATTTCATAGATATAACAAATTAAAACTAAAACAACAAATAGACATAACAAGAGATCAAAATACAACAACATACATCTTTTCAAGATTTTCTTCATATCTGTAATTGTACATTGAATAGTTATAATATTAAATTTCAAAAACAAAAACAAATTCATGAAAATAAATTTAACATTCTCAATCGAGAAAAATCAAATAATAATATTTTAGAATCTAAAAATAATAACTTTATTGAAAAAACAGTGATAAATTTATCAAATAGACAATTAACAGATGATGAAAAAATCTTTTTATCAAAAGGCTTAAATTTTTCAATAACACCTAAACACATTCCAAAATTTGACATTATAGCATCACTTGAAGAAACATCACAACACTTACCAGAAACACAACAAGAAGAATTTAGGGTCAGAACTAAAATCACACTTGACAAAACATTCAAAATCAAACAAAACCTAACATCCAAAGAAAACCAAATACTTAAATCACTAAAACAAGACAACACAATTAAAATACTTCCAGCAGACAAAGGTAACGCAACTGTTATATTAGATTCATACACATACGAACAAAAAATATCATCACTAATTACTCAAAACGTCTATACAAAATTAAACAAAGACCCAACAGAACGCATTGAAAGACAAACATACAATCTTTTAAAAAAACATAAAAACCAATTCAATGATATACAACGTAGCAAACTTACTCCACATCACAGTAAATCACCACATTTCTACGGTCTTCCAAAAATACACAAACCTAACAATCCACTAAGACCAATAGTCAGTAGCATAGACTCACCTACACAGCCATTATCCAGATACCTTCTCTCTATACTCAATCCTCTGATAAACAATACAGAATCATACATAAAAAATTCACAACATTTTCTAGAAAAACTATCAGAAATTGACATAAATCCCAATCACATTTTAGTTAGTTTCGATATTGTTAGCTTATTCACAAACGTTCCCATAGACAAAACACTCAACATAGTTAAACATAAATTAGAACACGACAATAGACTTATTGAACGCACTAACCTTTCAGTAAATACTATTTTAGAATTACTAACATTTTGTGTAAAAACAACATATTTTCAATACAATGACGAATATTACCAACAAGTTTCTGGTATGGCCATGGGCTCACCTTTATCACCTTTCTTAAGTAATATTTTTATGGAAGATTTCGAAATTAATAATATTGAAAATTATAACTTAAAACCCATTATTTGGTGGCGTTACATAGACGACATATTTTCAATTTACACTCACAATGAAGACGACCTTAATAACTTTCTTCAACACATAAATTCACAAGAACCAACTATACAATTTACAATAGAAAAAGAACTAAATCACCAACTACCTTTCTTAGACATACTTATCACAAAAGACATAGACAAATTTGAAACTACAATATACAGAAAACCAACACACACAAACAGATATTTAAACTTCAATTCAAATCACCCAATCATGATTAAAACTGGTGTAGTTAAAAACCTATACGACAGAGCCAAAACAATATGCAACAATCACAATACTTTCACTAAAGAAAAACAAAACATTAAAAATATACTAAAACAAAACGATTACCCTGAACAATTCATAAACAAATGCATCATAAACTTCGAAAATCCAAAACCTAAACAAAACGCAGACCCACCAATAGCCAATCTTCACTTACCATATATACCAGGCATGTCAGACAAAATAAAACGAATCAGTAAAGACTACAATATACGCACAATTTTCAAAACACAAAACACAATAAGATCACAAATTACAAAAACAAAACCAAATAATGAGACTATTCGTACTAAAAACGTAATTTATAAAATTCCATGTAATCAATGTGATAAATTATATATTGGTGAAACTCGTAGGCCATTACAAAAACGTATCAAAGAACACAAGAACTACATAAAAAACGGGGACTTTAACAAATCAAACATATGCCAACATGCTTTTGACAATAACTATCAAATCAACTGGAATGTTTCTAGCATTCTGGCAAAGGAAGCTTTTTCAAAAACACGTAAAATGAAAGAGAGCGCATTAATTTTATTAAATAAAGACGAATGTGTTGCTTCATGCTCAACATCATTTAGTAATACGTGGCTTCCTTTGCTTGAATCAGAAGTAAACCAAGGTAAATTGAAAATTAATTAAAAATCTCACCTTTAGAAAATACCACCATTTCCTAGATATGATTATTGTCAAAAGTTTGACACGACATTAGTCAAATTTGTAATTTTTGCTTGATAACTCAAATTCGAGTATTCAAACAAATTTACGAAAAAACCGAACAATTTTCTGCCTTTTTTATTTTTTAGGTTTTCAATCCCCCAAGCTTCGACAACGGTAGCAGATTTGGTACCGAAACGTCAGCAAAAAATCCAGAACTCATACCACCGAGCCTAATCAAGTATTATTTTATTAAAATAATAAAACTCGATTCGTTTATTAAAAGTCGACTCGAGTAATTTATTTTATAAAAATAATCTGATAGGTAAAATTGCTCTAATCAGAGAGCTTGTAGTAATTCGTATCAAAATCAAGAAACTTCTGGTATTAATTTCAATTGAGGTGTAAGTCCCAAAAAATGCAAGGTAATATTATAGTTTTTTTTCCGAATTTTCGGACGACAATTTTTGTTGACTTTCATTTTCCGCCATCTTGGTCTCAATAGAGATTGCACATCAAATTGTTCTTCTTCGGGTATCTCTATTTAACGAGTCAAGAGAAAATTCTCTGGAACTCGTTAAATTTTCTTGGAAAATGTATTTTACTTAATTGATATCTAATTAAACAGTTACAAAATTGTTTGCCATAGTGATAATAAGTCCCTACAACGCATGCGTTTGCAAAAATACCAAGATTTGGATTTTGATTTTTCTCGGCTAAAACTTCAAGTTTTAGGGACGATTTCTATTGGTACATGGATACCTTGAACATGTATCTTTTTTTTGACGTTGTGATATACGGGTGTTCCATTAAAAATAGTGGAGAATTTCGATGTTCAAAAACGGATTTTTTTTTATTCGCCCTGTATAAGTTTCAAAAAAATTTGCAACCTACAAAAAAAAAACTTTAGGCCAAGAAAAATCGAATGGCGCGAACCGCAGCACACCTGGTTTAAAAGTTATAAGCATTTAAAATGTGTCAATCTCGGCTACTAGGACACCCTGTATAAAAGATCCCTCAGTTAAGTTACTTGAACATATTGGTGATGCCGCAAATAAACACCACAATCCCCATGATGATGTTCCAGTTATTATAGACTAGTCACTATAGCAAAGCATAACCCTATCATGTTCTGCGTAGGGGCTTATGTATTTAAAATTCATATTTTTGAAGTTTTTTGTTCAGTTTTGCGATAGTTAGTTCAAATAATGAAACAACTTATATATTAAACCCCAGAAAAATAGTTCAAAAAATATATAGTTTTTAAAAACCTATGTCACCTATATTGGATTATACCTGTGTGTTAATAATGTACCTTGTGCATTATTATATTGTTACCTATAACCGGTACAACCTAATTATTACCTTGTAGGTAATCGCATTACGGTGCGGGTCTTATTTTTTTTCTACTAGCGGTAGCGGCGAAACCATCCAATCCACTCCCTTATTTTTTTTTTTTTTTTGGAAAATCAAACAAGATACAACATAGGTATCAAAAATTCAAGCAATTTCACCGAAATCACTTTTCAATGTAATTTGTGCGTGGTCATTTGAAAAAAAAAAAAAAAATACCAATCAGAATCGGAAAACGAACAAAAAAATTACACATTTTTGATTTCATCTTACGTGGGCTACCTACACTGATAAAGACAATAATATTCAATATTAATCTATTACAGATATCAAATTATTTTCATACTTTCAGGTGCGTAAATCACTGACATCACATATCTCATGTATCTGAACGTGTCAATCATACTTAATAGGTACGCACGACATAACTGGTTTTTTTTTAAATACTTTAATGCATTTTTCATGTATTTCCCAGAGATTTTGTTTGGTTTCAAATAATTTGAGAAAAATAAAAAGGTCTCATTTATTCAAACAAAATCATAAAAAAAAAACTTTTTTTTAGCTAACGCTTCTGGGATTTGTCGTCATATCATATCAGAGTTCATCTATATATCTATATCTACAGACATTAGGGAAATGGTAAAGCTTATTTAATATTTTTACATCAGATCCGCCGTAATCTATACGTAATTAAATAATAATTATATTATTCAATTCGCGGCAAAGATTAATTATAATGGTCAGAATTGCGGGAGGGCGTCCAGTGCATCGCATCAGCCGGCAACAACGTCAGCCGTGCATGCATCGGGCGCGGATGGGCGCCGCGGCCGCCGTTGCGTCACAGCGTCGCACTGCACGGATTGCACCCAATCACGACAACGTTATTGGGCGCCGAGACGAGGCGAGCGCCTGCGCCCGGCGCCCGCGAAGGCGCCCGAACGCGCGCGACGTCCGACGTCTCTCCAGTACCGTGTTGATAGCGGAGCACAGCACGCGATCGGGCTCGGCAGCTTTATCCCGGTCTCTGTTTACCTTTAGTGTAGTCGTAGTTCAGGCAATTTGTAACTCAGTGTGATGGAGAGCCAAAATCAGGAACTCGTCGCCGCCGGATCACCCGCTGAGGTGCCAAATGATCCCGGGTGAGTGATTTGGCAGCGTCGCCGGTGGTTGAACACGTGTTTACGCCCCGCCCCCGCACCTCTAAAGGTTCTTTCTTTTTTGTTTTAGGAAAATGTTTATCGGCGGACTCAGTTGGCAGACAAGTCCAGGTAAGAACCCGACGGGACACAGGATATTGAGATTATCAGGACATGACATTTCATAGATGTTCCGAAATTTGATTCTGAAACAGCACAAGTAAAGAAACAAACATCAAGCTACAATTTCTTATGAACATTTATAATGTAAAAAAAAAATTGCGCAACACTTGCCTTATGTATTATTTTTTATGCGGTAATCTCTCTTTATTTACTTATGAACTGAAATACCCAAATTAAGTAGATTTGTTTACTTGCCATAAATCTCATAGCAGATAATTAATCTCGTCGTTGTTTTCTATGATGAAATCGTAAACAATCTATTAGGTGTCGCAGGAACTAATTTTCCATTCAAAAAAACGCCGGCAAGTTTGAAATTTTGAGCGCACAGAGCTTGCGCACTCGTGTCCATCGGGGGCGGTTTTCAGTAATAAACTCTTTCCTAGATGGCGCCAGCCATTTTAATGTATAATTACGTTGGGGGTGCAATTAAAATTAGAATCGAAATGGCGCAAACCAATAATAGATCATAAATCAATTCTTCAACCAGATACTGGATAATAATAATAATAATAAAATTGCTGGACGTTGGAATAAAATAAATTTTCAATTAATGTCATGCATACCTATTTCCCTATCCAGCTACCCATTAATTTTTTTTTTGTTTAGTTTTTAAATGTCTAAAAAATTTAATTTGAAAGCTTTGCATCTGAATAGAACCTACCCATAAATTTATTGATTAGAGCTCGTATAAAATGAACGTAACGCTTTGTTATTGAGAATAATTATTTTCCTAGGAAAGTACCACAATGGTAGAATGTTTTAGAATTAAAAATGGTCGATTATTGTTTTCCTTTGGCGAGAAGTCACACAGGAAGTACGCTTCATTAATTACTTTACCAAGGAAGGTACCCGCCGGTTTTTTATTTGTTGGTGGCTTTTATACCTTGATAATCGCCATGATTTTCAATTAGGTACCTATATCTAGAGTTTTCGCTTTGAAAAGTAACATAGTTGCAAAAGGTTGTACCTATGTACCTATGGAATAATTACTAGGCGTGATTGTCATTTGTCGATTTGTCATTGGAATGAGTACCTAAGTACCTACTTTATATTAGGTACTCTCCAAAGGCAGCTTTCTTCTTAAAAGTACCTATTTAGTTTTGTCAACATTAATATAATCGATATCATAACCTTGTACTTTGATTCCTTCAATAGCCAATTATTTCTAAAATGTATATTCATTAAAGTCAGCTACTTCTGCCATTGGATCTCGGTAGTAATCACGACTTAATATCGTTATTCAGGAGTCTGATTGGATGGTAAAAATCGATTTTGCCACATGCCTGGAGAATCTAGACATATCCGAGTTTTATGGAAAGAAATTTCATGACACGGCAAAAGTTTTACGTCATCATCGATTCCCCCCTTTTCTGTACCCGAAATACAGACAAGATCTTCATACTAACTGATATAGGATGCATATGGCTGCCAGGGAGAGACTTCTCTATTTTCGATTTTTCACCGAAGCGTGGATAAACCGTGCCAAGTTATTTTTCAATTTTGTTTTTAACGAACTTTTCCGATATTTTGAGTCGCTTTTCACCGTAATCCATATTCAACTTAAAATGTATTTATGTAGAGCATACGCCAAGTAAATATTTTACAAAGACAATGGCGCAGGTTCTCATATTGGATTCGGAGAACCGTAAATGTACACATAAAGAACAGCTATCGAGGAACTATCAAGAATAGGACAAATTGAGAAGCTAACTCCCGACGTATGTACTTAACAAAAAGTTAAGCACAAGAGTCTTACATCTAATTTAACTAGCTTCTCGACAAAAACTTTGTTACTAAAGTGCTTTCTGATATAATCCTGTAGAGTGATTATGTATGACTGACTATTTAAACACTGGTTAAATTGAAAATAAATCGCAGATATTAGATGATCAATAAACAACGTCACTCGCAAGTTCAAATAAATTAATCCTTGAGCTAATATTGTGGTCGCAAATGTTGCATAATTGAAGGCAATCGAAAGTAATGAGATTTTAACTAGATTTGAACGTGTGAGACTTCAACAGTGGGAATCTTAAAATCAAAGCCTAGTTTTGAGGGGTTTATATAATGGCCGTGGGGTAAACACCCTGTCTAGGGTTTAATAAATAAACTCTGATTAATCATTTAATTGACATGTTGAATAAAGCCTATTATTGAAACTCCATTTTATGAAAGGTAATATTAACGGGATATACAAACTTTATTATGTAATAACTTTACTAAATAATATCGGGTTTCCTTTGTTAAATATTTATGGGGGCTTATTGTAATATTCTTCCAACTAACTTGAGGCAATTTTGTTTTAATTAAGGTGAAAAAATGCCTCTTCTATGATGCTCCTGAAATTGTATTTGAAAAACAAAGTTTTTGCGAAGCTCCTCCGTATTTTCTTCATCTATTTAAACCTTTTGCAAGGTTTCTCTCATATTTCCCCAAGGTTTCTCTCATTTCCCCACATCTTTAGATATTAAAGTTGCAGCCTTTATGATTCGCATTAACCCTCTCTTACGACTTTAAACCTCCTCGACCTGTTCCTATGATATTTACCAAGTGGCAGACTGCTATAGAGAATATATTGCAAAGACGCTTTTCGAGAGGGATTTGCGTACATATGTCTTAACTAGTGCATCCATCCAATATGCCTTAGGAGATTTAATGAAAAAAATTTAAAAAATCTAATCAAGATTTAGATATTAGGTACTTTTGTTTGCTAAAACTTCACCTAGATAAATTTCAGGTATAGGTACTAATAAATTAAGATGAACCTATAAAAATTAATTTATCATGTTCTGTAATAGCCTAATCTCAAGGAGATGTGGTAGTCATATTCTGGTAATAAAATGTTGATAAATAATGTCAGAATTTGGTTATTCAATTATTTTTGGAAACAATAGAACAGTTTTTGAATATTCATAGGAGTTAAACAAGATGCAATAATTGGTTTTCTCGTTAATTTTTCCAAAACAGAGGCAATCGTGGGCTGAATAGAGCAGGGCCACAAAAAATATTGAGTAGGTAGGTGGTACTATTTTTTACAGAAAAAAATGATTTCTCGAACATGAATGTGTTTGAATAACTGTCGAGACTGAAGCAACGTAAATCTTAACAATATTTGAAGGTCTTTAAATATAATAAGGCCTTATGGAAAGATTTTGTTGCTCATTGTTCTGTCGCATTCAATTATCTCTGAGGCTTTTGAAAATAAAAAAAATACGTAATTTGGTAGGTATAGCAATTTGACGGCTTAGGTATAAAAACAGTAAGGGTCAATGTTTATGCCATAATTTATTGCTCAAAATGTTTGTAAATACTTTTTCAATCAATTCTGCGATCTCTCTGTCTACAGCATCTAAGTGTTTTATCAACAGGGTCGAATACCAATAGTTTTTACTAAGCATCTTCTCAACAATAATTTTTCTATTCCACCTGAGATGTTGTTGAAGAGGTCCTAACTATAATACTTGGCTAAAAATTGAATAGGCAAAGTATTCCTGAATACAGTAGAGTTTATCTGAAATTTCAAGAGTACAGAATAACAGAAAAAAACACAGTGAACTTTAATAATCATTAAGCACCAATATCATACAAAGCACCAACAAGAAAATAACAATAGCAGAAACCCTTACAACTAAACGTATGCAATTATTATTGTTTATTTTAATTTTTAACTTTGGGGTGTACGCATATGAATAAATAATTAGAATCCCATTCAGTTCAGTCACTTCCTTTACATCACAGATTATAACAGTTAAGCACCTGACACCGTTTTGCAACATGCAAAAAAATCTATGTCATGATGTTGATTAGCTAATCTGGCAGTTTTGGAAATCAGAGTATTTAGGCCATAGTTAGTTCAATGAGCTGGGAAATGAAAGCTATCTGTAGTTGTGGGTTTAGAGGGAACACGTATATCAATTTTGTGGAGCGATTCTCGGGCTGCGGCTTTTCCATGTAATATATTTTAAAAAATGTGTAAATCTCCAGAAACGGACTGGGTTCTGAACTTACGACGGGCGATTTTCTACATGGGGTGCCATCACCAAGAAAAAGTTGAAGTAGGTAGGTATAGGGTCACTTGAGCCTTGGAACTTTTTTCGATACCGTCGGAAATTCGGCGGTTTTTGCTGGTTTTGTACTGGTTTTATGCTGGTTTAATTGGTTTTATGCTAGTTTCCACTGGTTTCATGCTGACTTTCACTGCTTTTCACTGGTTTTATGTTGGTTTAGCTGGTTTTGTAAAGTTCAGCACAACACCTGCTATAACAGCAAACAACAGTGAAAACCAGCGAAATCCAGCAAAAAAACAGCTAAACCGACCTAAACCAGTGAAAACCAGCACAAAACCAGCAAAATTCGCGGATTTTCCCACGTTATCGAAAAAGTTCCCAGGCTCAAGTAACCCTATACCTCCTAGTTGAAAGTTAGGTTAATCATATGTTATCGACCAGAATGAATTACCACACCGTTATTTGTTTCCCAAAAAAAATCAACATTTTATTGAGGTTTTCGCTAGTCTTAGGTACATTATTGATAATTTCGTTATTGTCGAACGACATAAGTAAATTTGTTTTCCATAGACATTATCATAAACACTTCCAGGTTGTTGTGATGATTTAGGTTACTTCGTAATTGATTTAAAAATACTTCAGCTTCTTGAGCTTCGATCACAATTAATTTGCGCAACTGATAGTCGACAAATATTTGTAAGCTTTCGAAAGTATTGGATAAGCGTGAAGGTTGACACGGTCCAAGTGTACGTGGATCAAGTAGCCTTGGACGCTGCGCGCGCCTCACTTGGACGATACTTGGATAGTACCAACTGTTCATCCAAGTAAGCAAGAGTGCTTCCAACATGATCCAAGCTCTCATCTAACTCTAACTGCACGTCGACCAAGCACTTGGACCGTGTCAAACTGGTTCTAAGATTGAATTTGATTGATAGCCTGTAACTGCAATAAATACAGCTTTTGCAAGACTTGCAAACTGTTGCACTGGTAATCTACTCTAATCTTCACTAGAACGAATACACGAGGAAAGCGCAAGGCACAAGCAATATGGTGCTTGTCGGGCGGGAGGCTCTCGGCACAAGAATAGCGTGACGGTTGGAATACAAATTACAAACCAAACCTAATTCACAGAGACGCCCTCTATCGGGCGCGGTAAAAGTCTCAGAATTTAATATAAAACTTTAATGGAAATTCTAAATTTTTATTAATTTGAGAGCACTAAATTAATAAGTGATCGATATTCCGAATTTATTAAAAAATATTTTTAAACCTTAAACGATGCCGATGGGGCGCTAAATCTTAAGGGCGCGGCGGGCTCCGCCCGCCAGCCCGCCGGGCTAGTCCGTCACTGTAAATCTCTTATTTTCTGACGTGATACAAGATTGAGAGACGTAGATTGTGATGGTTGGGGTGTTTAAGTTCTGGATCTTTTCGCACTGCGACCTGATTAGATCTATTGTGCTCCCCCTTATATCTAGTGGGTTCCCAAATTAAGGCTTTTAGCAAAGCCTATAATGCTTCAATCACATCCACAGCCTTTAGGGAGAGCTGCTCTAGATGGATGAGCCTTCTGCGGCAAAATGCCTTACAGTCGCAAAGCTTGTATTACGCAGACTTAGAGGCTTTTCCACAAAAGCGACATAGGTCTGATTCTGTTCTGTCCATCTTTACCAGGTGGTAACCCAGAGGGCAGATAAGAGGTCTGTAAGTAGCCTAAGTAAGTATGCCTATGCCAAAGAAAGGTTCTGTTCCAAGAAATATTGTTGCAGCTCCTTATCTTGCAAGTTGGTGCGATGTTTTCACGGGAGTGACTTTATTGCGAGACGACAGTTGGTTTAGGAGTTGTTGACAATCCCATACCAGTCTGGACTTAGTGGAAGAGCTCTTATACCCCAAGACAGTTATAATTTTATTGGGAACAAAATAACATAAAGCTGCGACTAGTCTTGATCGATAGGATTTATGGTCCTGATAAACATACTAAAAGTCCCCAGACTTCCCCTTAGGGGAACATTGTCAAAATGGCGCCGCCATCTTGGATTTTTGATATTTTTTGTTTAATTTACGTTTTACTCGAAAACTACTTATTTTTCGAGAAAATATGAAGAGGAATAAATCGGAGAGCACAAAAAAACCTTTGAAAAGAGTTATTTTTGAACTTCCTGGTTACAACCCTTACTGAGATAGGACCCGAAGAAGTACCGCCGAAATACCGCTTTCCATATGCAATATAACTGAATGTTGTTGCGTTTTGTAGGAAATTTAATCTAAATCCATTTTAAACGCTTCAGAATAGGTTTTACAACAAATGCGATCAACGAAACATAATATTACTAACGTGTATTCTACCTACATACTACATATACATATAGAAACTTGTTTACTCTGTTATGATAGGTACCTACAAACATATAACAACAATAGTTATTTAAACAACAAATTTTGAAACCGACTTTTTTCGCACGGCCGAGACAGTTTAAACGAGTTTTTTGCAATGCTTCTTCTACAACTGCAAAATAAGGCAACCAAAATTGTATTTTGATGGAAATGGAAATGACTTATAATTTCACATAAAGTCTATTTTTTTCCAAGATGGATTTTGACATCGAAAACTTTGAAACAAACAATACCGCTTAGCCCTGAATGGTCGCAAAATAAGGTGTATCTGCAGGTTGACATCAGTTTTACAATGCATGTCGTGCAAATGGCATCTTGTGACCAATAAGCGGCATTGTTTATGTTTCAAAGTTGACAATGTCAAAATCCATCTTGGAAAAAAATACAGTATAGATAAAAAAACGTAAACAATTTGACATTAATTGACAACTTCACTTTTGTGTCTGTTTGTGTCAAGTCAATATGGAGAATATATATAGTACGCCAGCCAATCACACTAGACCCTGCACCGGATAATAAAAAGAACACATTCCAAACCTCAAACCCCGACTATTCTCGTATTTTCGTATCGCATTCAAATCTTATCCGTACGTAATACTTCAGTAAGAGGGATAGTCGAGTCAGCTGTTTGCGGTGGTTCGTAATCGTATCACTCATATAGTACGCCCACTATGTTATTTAATGACTGGAAGTCAAGAAAACACACCTGAGGATTTTTAATAAATGCCGTGAAAGGTGTTTTTACTAGCGTGCGGATAAGCCTACTTTCCGCACGCATTTCAGTTTTGAAAGTGTCACTTTTCCGCATTACTTTTCCGCACTAGGGCGGAAAGGGAAAATATCTAAAATTGTATTTGAAATAAGTAGAGGTACAAGTATCAATTTTCATCTAGTACAAAAAATATTGTTTCATACTCGTGCGGAAAGTCCCTTTTCTTCACTTGATTGCTTGGAAGAACTCCGCTTCGCATCGTTCGGCCAACTGTAATCGCTGCGGAAAAGTGACACTTTCCGCACGCGAGTACTCATATCAGAAATAAGTTTTAAGTCACGCTCTTGAAATTTCTTGCTGATGCTTTTCTCTCAAAAAGAAAACTAAAAAAATCCTATGTCGGCGGTACTTCATCGGCTCCTATCTTGGTAAGGGTACCACCGCGGATATTCGTTAATACCTATGTACACTCAGATTTAATTTTTCGATTTACGTCTCTTCATATTTCTTAAAAAGTGAGTGGTTTATGAGTAAAATGAAAATTAGGCAAAAAATTGTTTCTTGGCAGTACTTCTTGAGCACCTATCTCAGTGAGGGTAGTGTAAATTAAGCATAAAATGTCAAAAATCCAAGATGGCGGCGCTCTTTTGACAATGTTCCCCTAGAAGGAGGTCTGGGGACGTTTAGTATGTTCATCAGGACCATAAATTCTATCGAGTGAGATTAGTCGCAGCTTTATGTTATTTTGTTCCCAATTCACCATATAAGAATTTTTAACTGTCTTGGAGTATTAGTGCTGCCTGATTGTCGGTCTTCACAGGCTTCTTTCGTGACACTTTCTTGTGCAATGTTCTATTGCGAATATTTCGGCTTGAAATATGGTTGGGCTTTCTCATAGGGCTGTTGATAGTCTACAAAGTAGGCCGTATACCTCTCCTCCAGTCCCTTGCTCTGTTCTCTTCGATCCGTCCGTATAGGTACCAGACACATGACCCGTTCGGGAATACAGGTAGGATACTTTATCCCTTGCAGCCCTCAATAGTCACTTTGAAGGAGTGTTCAAATTCGTACCTGTGTTGCATGTGATCAACTGGTTTAGTCTTCACATTTATGAATTCTCTCATAATGCTCATGTGGCCGACAAAGTTCCAATCCTTCAGTTTTAGGGATTGCATTATTCTCGAGGCTTCCATGTAGGCTCCTCACTATTTTATCTAGTGGGGGGGAGACCCAACATGGCCTCCATTGCGGCGATTGGACAGGTGTTAATTGCTTCTCTAATTCCAAGGCATTCATACCTTTGTAGAGTTACCAATCGGTTTTGCGCTGTCTGTTGTTTTACTTTTGGCCACCATACTATTGCAGCGTTAAGTGACCATAGGTCTTACAAGCATTTGTAAATAACCAATAGATCATTTTTGGCTCTAGACCCCAAGTCTTGCTGAATAATCTCCGGCATGTCCAGTATGTGGTTATTGCCCTCTTAAGATGTTGGCTCTAAGTAAGTTTCTGATCTAAAATGACTCCCAGATATTGAACCTCACTTGCGAAGTTGATTTGTATCCCATTTGAGGTTGGGGTTGACGCTTAAACCCTGCTGTAGTCACCATCTAATAATGACATTTAGGGCATTTTCCATGAGGTCGCTAATGATCCTGTTATGATGATGGTCGTCAGCATATCCTAGGACCATAATCCCTTGGGCGCTTAGCGCGATGAGTTCATCTACTACCAGTGACCACAGCAGTGGGGATGATACATCTCCTTGGGGGCATCCCTCGACTGCTGAGACCGTTGCAGAGTCACTTCCAATGGTTGCTTTGATTTTCCTATTCTCAAGCGTGGCTTCAATCCATGCGATTGTAGTTTAGTCAAAGCCTTTATTTCTAGCCGTCCTTATTTCTAGCCGCTCTTCTTAAGGATTCATGTGAGGTTTTATCGAAAGCTCTCTCTATATCATGAATGCGCATAGAGCGGTTTCTTGACTTGAGTCTGTGTGGGGCTGTCTCAGTTGATTTACCTGGCTGATATGCAAATTGATTCTTTTGGACCGGGTTCTCCATTAGGAATTCACTCCTGATGTGTAGATCAACGATGATGTGATGCAGTTGGTGGAATGGTTTAGTATTTCAGAGTTAGTTTTTCAGAATCAGTATACTTATTGAGGATATTTAATTTGTGTGCCACTTGTTTCAAAAACGTGTGCTCAACCAGACTGAGGGTCTAAATCTGGATGCCATAGAAGGGAGACCAGACGCAAAAGGGGGCGAACACGAGCACGATAAACTGTTCTCAGTGCCTTTAAATTACTGAAGTCTTGAGCTGTTTTTTCAATAAACCCCAGCATTTGTAAAGCTTTACTGACAACATTATGAAGGTGTTATGAAAACTGGAGAGTTGAATCTAAACTTATACCCAGGTCCTTAACAAAAGGTTATGGCCTTGCATATGCTCGAATTGAGATCCATGATGCCATCGTTGAAACACCAGTCTTGTGAGTAATGCAAGTCATACACCAAGATCCTTGGAAGTCCTGTTAAGACAACTTAGTGTAAGAGCAAAAGCAAGTAGTGACTAACGAAACATTCATGTACATAATATTAGATATTAGAAAAGTCGAGCAAGTGGGACCTTTGGGGCACACCGTAAGGAACCTTGATGGCATTAAACAAAAAATTAAAAATTCTGACAATCTGTCTGCGCTCGGTCGGATGGTTCTCAAACCAAGAAATAAGACGTTTACCGATTCCAAAGCCTTTGAGCTTATATAGTCCGGTATGAGCTGTTCAAAATTGGTTTCCCATGTGCCTTTTTGGTATATAAGCAAGCGGTTTTTTGAAAACTAAAATTTGTATTGTAAAGTCGGAACGCCGACTTATGTGCCTGAGGTGTACGTACGGGAAAATAAGAACAACAGAGTTTTTGAGCGGTTTTAAAGGTCTTCCACAATTTGCAATACTTTAATTACATGTCTGACATAAAATATACAAAATCATGACTACTATTATTATTTTAAATAATTTTGGAAATTATATGCGTACGCCTATGAACGGCAGGACAAGCGTAAACAAGCATAGCGCGCGACGATGCGATGCGATGCGAAACTGCGATGTTTGGTGCAAAATATTGTTGAGCAATTGTTAACATAATCATCATTTAAAAAAGACATATTATCACAACTAGTTTCTGATCCAGAATACGCAGACAACAAAGCTTATATTACATGCTATCCATTCATTAATCCAAAATAGTGAAGCAAATCCTTAGCTCCGTTTACGAAAAGAAGGAGGCTGGATCTGCTATCCCCCACTCTAAACGGCACACAATTATATCTCTCTCGGATGAAGTTAAGTATTTAAAGGTTACCCTGGACCGCAAACTCACATGGAACAACCATCTGAACAAAACAATATCACGAGCTACGGCGGCCACTTGTACATACCGCAAACCCGTGGGAAAAACATGGGGGATAAGACCAAAAATGGTCCTTAAAATACTTATTGGATTTACCAAATGGTTGTCAGACCCATTGTCACAAACGCCTCGTTGGTATGATGGACAAAGACTGCAAATTACTGCACAGGACAGTCTACCTAAAGTACAAAAGCTGATCTGTCTGGAAATAACAGTGGCTATGTCAACCTGCCCCACCGCAGCCCTAGAGGCACTGCTGAACATGCCTCCTTTCCACCTATATGTGAAAAGAGAGGCAATAATAGATCCCTATAGGCTTTTCCAGACAAAAAAATTTAAATCTGGGGATCTGAATCGTCACATCCGCCATTTACGCATTCTTCAGTCTATAAAGCTCGCGTGCCAAACTAAACCAACAGATTATATGATAACATCACTGGACTTTGACATTTCATGTGAAGTGGTTGTAAAAGAACGTCAATCATGGAAGCATGCAAAGCTACTACAAGCGGACAACGCGTACTGTGGTACACGGATGGTTCGAATCTAACGGAAGGAGTCGGTCTGGAAATAACTGGACCAAACTTGAAACTCTCCTCAGCAATGGGTTAAACGCCCACAATATTTCAAGTCTAGGTACTGGCCATAAGCATATGTGCCCAAGAGAGCCTTAAAAAGAGGCCTTTTAAGTGAGCACATTTACATACTGTCCAATAGTCAAGCCACTCTAAAGGCTCTGGGAGCCATCAAGAGCCATCAAGAGTATTCAGCTGATTCAGGAGGGTGAAAATATCCTTAAGCAATTTGTTGCCAGTTGGCTGGGAAAAATGAAGTAACCCTGATGTGTGTGCAAGGACAACAGAGCAAAGAGGGCAACGAGCAGGTAGATCGTCTCGCAAGCCGCTGTAACACCTTTCCAAGGCCCGGAGCATTTTGTGGACTAATAAAAAGCCCTGTCTCCCGAAGAAATGAACAGATGGGAAAAGGACTGAATGCTAGTTCATTGGAAATCCATTCCGGGTCTGAGACAGGCAAAGAGGTTCATATCTATTTCAGCAGGGAGATATGAACAACTTCTTGACATGAACAGAAGATACATTAGAACAGTCGTTGGTCTGCTCACTGGAAACAGCCTGGTGAAATCTTAACCTAAAAACAATAGGCAACTCAAACAAAGACCCCCTACGAACAAGCACCAGAAACTACAGAAAAAAAGAGTCACGCACAGAATATCTGGAAACATAGCAGTGCTTGAGCGGCTGGGACAAGATGTAACGACTCCAAATGCAATCTTCAATCTATAACAAATCCTACAAATATGGATCTGAAACTTATTGTCACACTGGAATAGGAGAGAAATCAAGAAGTATTGCTTTATCACCTATCCTATAGCTCGCAAGCTTGGAACAGCGAAAACATCGGCACTATTAGGATTTCACGCTATTTCCGGATATGATACAACCGGAAGTTGCTATAAAAAGGGTAAAAAAACATTTCACTTGCTCTTGAATCTCTTGGAAATTAATTATCGTTTACCGATCAAAACTTAAAATAAGGTACTTGTCAAGTATTTCCCCCAAATATGTACAACTTCAACGGACATTGAAGAAATTCTATGGAGAAATCTTTTTTCCGAGAAACTAACTCACGGCATGTTACCTCCAACCAGACCTTCATTGATAAGAGCTCATTATCAGGCGTTAATCTGGAACAAATGCGAAGAAGTTTTATCTGTTCATGTTAAGGAAATGAATGTGAAAACAATGAATCTATCAATAACTCAAATCGCGGAGTAGTATTTTCCTACATAAATAAAGACAAATTATGGACAGATTCAGCATCCATAGCACTAAACAACCATATTAAAAAAATAATAATGATTGAAAATAAGGTATTGCCACTTACGTCAACTGCGCGACACTGACAGATTTCAAAGCATTCCAACTGAAAACAGTTACGGCTTACAGTCTAGGAAAATAGTCGAAAAATACATGCATTGCAAAAAAAAAAATCTTACCCAAATGAACTTTTCAGGGATGATAGGGGGCGGGTGGGTGATCATAAAACCGAAAATATCAAACATTCACCCCTCTGGCGTTTTGCGCTATAGGGGTTGAAAGTGCGCCATTGGCGATTACTTGGTACCTATTGATTTTACAAAAAAATGTTTCAAATAAAAGATGTGCAACATTATTTGATCTACAATGTTTATCCAAAGACTTTTTTGATTAAGGGCCGTCTGTGGTCATAAGGGCCGTTTGAAATTTTATAATGAAAATGAAAAATTTTAACCAACGTGAAAAAAATTTCTACAACATAGATAACATTTTTGCTTTATGAAGTTTTTACTCACCCCCTGCCGTTTTTCAATAGGGGTAGATTCAAGTTTTTTATTTTTTTACAAAAAAAATTTCTTAATAAAAGTTTTATAAGATTACATTTCCTACAATTTTTTTCTTATCAACTTTTTTTGTAACTCACCCCCATTCAGCGGGGGGACACTTCCCTTAGGGAAATTTTAGGTTTTAGGGGTATATATTAACTTTTTTTTTCTTTTCTCACCTTTAGTGCATAAAAAAAGTTGCAATTAACATTGTATTAAAACGATTTTTTTTCCACCACCTTTTTGTTTTTAGGGGTAGTTCGCCTATTTTCAACTTTACAAAAAAAAATTATAGAGAAAAGTTGTTCAAAATAATACAATGAACAAGTTTTCTCAATAATTTTTTTTTTGTAAAATTGGAAATAGGCGAACTACCCCTAAAAACAAAAAGGTGGTGGAAAAAAAAATCCTTTTAATACAATGTTAATTGCAACTTTTTATATGCACTAAAGGCGAGAAAAGAAAAAAAAAATTAATATATACCCCTAAAAACTAAAATTTCCCTAAGGGAAGCTTCCCCCCGCTGAATGGGGGTGAGTAATAAAAGAAGATGATTGGGAAAAATTGTAGGAAATTTAATCCTCTAAAACTTTCATTGAGAAACTTTTTTTGTAAAAAAAGAAAAAAACTTTGAACTACCCCTATTGAAAAACAGCAGGGGGTGAGTAAAAACTTTATAAAGCAAAAATGTTGTATGTGTTGTAGAAATTTTTTTCACGTTGGTTAAAAAAATTTATTTTCATTATAAAATTTCAAACGGCCCTTATGACCACAGACGGCCCTTAATCATAAAAGTCTTTAGATAAACATTGTAGATCAAATAAATCAATAGGTACCAAGTAATCGCCAATGGCGCACTTTCAACCCCTATAGCGCAAAACGCCAGAAGGGTGAAAGTGTGATATCTTCGGTTTTATGATCACCCACCCGCCCCCTATCATCCTTGAAAAATTCATTTGAGGAATCTTTTTTTTGAAAATCGACAATTTTCCTAGACTATTAGTGCATTAGAAACCCTTAAAAAAAACCGCTTGCTTGCATACCGAAAAAGCACACGGGACTACAAACCAGACCGGACTATATAAACCAGCACACTACAAGAAACTCTGTCGACCGCTTTGGAATAGTCAGTGTCAATAGTATCAATCTGCCAGTCTCTCTTCAAGACACTCGACAAAAAATCCACATGGTCTAAAACCAAATTGTTGATCAATTAGAAAAGGCTCGAGTATAGCAGATAATATAAATTATGTCACAAACCAAACTCTCAAAAACCTTGGGAATTGCACTCAAGATGATAATTTGTTGAAGATAACTTGTTTTGTTTGTTCGAAAAGCTTTCCTTCCAATAATCCGGGAAACTTCCAGTTTGGAGCGAGAATTAGTTACCTACACATTGGAGATTAAAATGTTTTCCTCCGGGAAAACTAAAGCACAACTTTTAGAGGTTTAGAAACAATTTTGCCTAGTGAAAATGCAATGCCTGTAGGCGCTACACCTAATAGTTTAAGAGTAAGTCACTTTCTGTTAAATATCTTTATCATTTGCACATTGAGTGAAGAAAATATATTATAGGGAATATTAATATCTACTTTTTTTTGAAACTAGTCACATGGAAGAAGTTCTGTTCTATGCATTATTAGATTATTTAACGAAGAATCCTACCTATCATGTGCCCTATCCTATGTAAAAAAGTTTCTGCATACCGTTTTTCGCTCGGCCAAAGCGTGCCAGAGGAGCAACTGATTATTTGCCAATTTTCACATTTCCCAGGTTAATGATATTGTTAATTAAAAATTTGTCAGAGCACGAATAAACAAATTCTGTTTACACATTCTCCCGCAATCTCTAGTTGTGTAAACTCGAATCGCTTTGACTTTGGCGCCGTAGAAGCCCCAATAAACAATTGCATAAATTTTAGTATTTGCGTGAAAACATCGGGGATTATGCAAAGAACAATAATTTTACTTCTTTTTGGGCGCTATAGGGAAGCGCTGAAAAAAAAAAAATTCGTTGAAAATGGAAATATTTATAAAGCAAATAAAAAGTTTAACCCCTTTGACCAGCTGCGGTCGCTTGAAAACGAGGGTCGAAAAAAAACTGTTTGCTCTATTCACTTCTCCTCAATTCAAACAAGATCTAATTAATTTGCATTGCTCAAATATTCCTAACACTTTTTTTTCTCTATTTTTCCAACAAGTTTTAGGTAGGTGGTAAACTTACTAAAATTGCCTAAAACGTGTTTTGTAGGTAGCATTTTTTTTTCCTATGCAAAGATATTTTGAAAATTATAACTGCAGTGAATATTCTCAATTCTCAAAATATTACAAGTCTCAGCAATGCGAACAGATCTAGTGTTGGTGAGGGGCACGTCAAAACTGAGTTAAAGTTTGCCCTGAGGCATATTTTTTTCTCAATTCTCGCAAGTGGCTTGCAAATCTTGGACTATAGCTAATAAAGGAATATATTCGTAATATATATTTTGTTTTCAATAAACCTAAACTAAAAAAGTTTCGGCTTGTCCCAAATATTTTTCCACCTTTTGTGTTAGCTACATTAAAAAGTGGCCAAAAACTGTCGTTCAACTTCTAGTGCCAAGTTTTCTTTTTAAAATTTATAGTAGTTTGTTCAACCAACCCAACCCCCTCTTTTTCACTAACGAAATAATGCCAAAAATGAGCGAATCTACCACTGTGCTGCTATCTAGTTTTTGCAATGATATAACAGCTAACCTGAAATAAATAATAGCTAAATAAACGTAGGTAACAAAATTTAGTTCTAGATTCTTACAAAAAAATTATGTGACTGGTATTTTTATCTTTCTGCCAAGTGACAAGAATAATATTTTTCTCGAGATTTTTCTTATTTCTCAGAATCCTGTTGTACTAAGGACCGCTTTATCAGTGTAAACATATTAGTTAATCGACAGCTAAACTAAATATCCGTCCACTGATAAATTGGTCTTAAGTTTGGTACACGGGGGTTTTATGACACGTGTAGTCAGATAGTGCTACCCTCGTTTCATCTTTCAGCATTTCAGTCACATAAACTCATTAGGTATGCGTATTTTAAATTTTTTTTTAAGGGAAAATGAATGGGACAACAGACAAGCACATTTCGAGGAACTGCTTTAAAAAACTACGCAAAATTCTCGGAAAACTAGAAAAATTCTCACATAGAAAACTGTTCGTTTTCTTTTTAATGTTGAAAGGGGAGAAAATTCTCAATGCTGATGCTCCGAAGAGGATGTAAATCAAGCAATAAGTAATTCATGGAAAAATATTCTCAATTTAGTCAAATAAAATAATGTATGAAGCGCATAAAAGCTATTGAAGATTTCTTTCAGAAAGGCTGATGATAAGTTGCACTTTAATAAGTCACTTTCCAGCTTGTAACGCTCAAATTATTAAAAAACTAAATTTTGCACCAATAGAGAATCAATAAAATTTGGTATAATTAAAATTTTA
Source organism: Ceutorhynchus assimilis (assembly GCA_917834065.1). Lineage (NCBI taxonomy): Eukaryota > Metazoa > Arthropoda > Insecta > Coleoptera > Curculionidae > Ceutorhynchus > Ceutorhynchus assimilis. The sequence continues at coordinate 100,822,033 of OU892277.1, forward strand.
TCATTATAATTTTAGTTATTTAGAATCAATAAATATAAAAAGTTGTATTTCGCACTCATGTCCGATCTATTAATAAGTGAACATTGACCAAGCAACATAACCTTCTAAGTCAATTTGTACTAATAGTAGTATCGCGTTCGCAGCATTGGCAATGTTTGCGTGATGAGGGACGGTATGATTGTGTTTTTCCTGAACAGAGAAAATTACATCTTACAAAATTTGACGGTTAAATTGTTCAAGACATTATTCTATAATTATGCCAAAAGTATACGACTGTAACATCAACCGTAAGACTAATAATGAAACAACATCTATTTTATTTCCAGTTGATGAACATACCATGACTTTGTGTGACAATAATTGAGCATTGAAAATAAAAAATAATAAATATTTTCAAATAACAACTGACATGTAGCTCATAAAATCAAAAACAGCATAAATCTTTTTCACTATAAAACAAGCCTTAGTTAAAGCAAACTTAACAATAAGTAATTGTTCTTCCAAAGGCGATTCAAACTTGGCAACTGCGTACTTAAAAGTTTTCCAGGAGAAAGTTTTAAGTTGCGGTTTTAAGAGTTTTCGTTCGATACAATGTTGGCGCTAAAATATGATGGATTTTTCGTATCGTATTGTTACTCAACAAATGTATAAACCTCGACATACACTCATGTACATTACTAACAAATGTGCGTTAACAGGTATGCTTAGAAACTAATTTTATTCTGCTCAGCCCTCATCAACTTTTCATAAATAATTTGAAAAGGGAGCTTCCTTTAAAATATGCAAAATAAGAAAAAGCATACCTAGTTGCATAAAATAAAGCCTTTCTTTAGGATAAACTGCAATTCTACAATAGCTATTTCGTTAAAATTGCAATAAGAACGGTAAAAGAAAAACCTACACAATTGCTGAGTATGTTTTGACCTGGAGCCCCCAGTCGTAAAATCCTATGCAAATATTGTTCGTCAAATACTATTTCTTGAAGATAACTTTTTGGTATTTGCTTGGAAAACAGTTTAGGTTTTATTTTAAAATTTGGACTCACAAAACGATATTAAGTACGGTATAATTGTATGTATAAACATGTTGAATGTTAACCGCATTTTTTTATATGATTATAGTAAAGTTTTCCCTAAGATTTCTCAATGCCAATCTTATTCTGAAATGTCGGACTCCAGAAACTCTTTTACAAGCTTCCATCAGGTTTTTCCTCGGTGTTTTTAATTATTAAAATCCTCATAGCAACAACAGAATATGCAATTAAAACATTTTTCATCAACTGCATTTCCTACAATCACCCACATATCATTGTGTGATTTGGTGCTATTTATGTTACAACAATGGAACTATTTTATGCTCCACTGTAGCAAAGTAGTCTATTTTGCATTTCCTTTTCGTATGTGGGATCAAACGTAATAATAGCGCATAGCGATAGAATGTTAATGATCTCTTTTGAATTTTAATTAAATTTAAAACTTTATTCTTTCTAATTAGATTACTTGCGTGATAAACTTCAGTAGAACGTTAGTTAACCTCATTTCTAAGGATGTAAAATGCAGTTGCAAACCAAGAAAAATCATGCTGAAATTTCTGCCAAAATTTACTGGAATGATCAAGCCCATTTTGAATTCAGTAACTTTCTAGGCAGGATTCCCTAATTCGTCGAAGAGGTGCTAAGATTTCAAAAAAGTTGACAAAGTTCCAGCAAAAATTAACAATTATAGATGCTTCCCAATCTATAAAGCCGATTTAGTTGAGTAGGTCGTACAAAGGCCTAAGTTTATAGATACAAATCATAGTTGGCAGTAATAATTGATACCTACAATAAACATCCATCTTCCGTTTCTTCAGAATATACGGCTCATCCAACAAAAACTTCACCCCGCATGACCTTGAGAATTAGAAAATTTCCGGAAAATTCCCAAAATACGTCAAAATAAAGAACTGCGATGTTAAAAACAACCCCCAAAAGTCACCTTTATGAGCAGTTTAAAAATGAAATGCTGACGTTGAGGATGAAAAGAAACAAAAACTATTTCTCAAAATGGCCGAATTAACACGCAACCCATAATAATGGACGCTTACATTGCAATTCTTGCCCCTCGCAGCCTATTTTGACATACTTTGGAACCTCAATGCGAAGGTCTTTCCGCACTTCCGGCTTTCAAGTCATTCAAAATCTATACTCGAGATTTTTGAATTCAGAAAAAGTTATTACGATAAAAAAACCTAAACCTTAAATTTTATTTAATTTATTAACTTATGAAATATAGTATTGGGCAAATACTGTTAATGTTTTGACACTTATCTATCCTCGAACTGAAGTCGATAACTCGCCAAAGTATTGCACGAGGAATGGCGTTGATTTGATCTGTATTGTTTTGCTTCCATTCTCTTGAATTTTGTAGCATTAGCCGCCTTCCAAGGTGGCCTCATAAGAAATCATCATCATATTATGCAATCACTCGATACCGAGTATGTCTATCTTCATTCTATTATTATGGTGCGTTTTCTGATACGTATATGAACCAATTCTGCAGCCGCACACTGTTCCACAGTCTTGGCACACCCAGCCTCTGGCAGCCTTGTCTCTTCCTCTGATCTCTCCCTCTTTTCGGTCTCGTGTCTGCGCTGTTCTTCAAAAGTTTGTGGTTCGTCGTGGACTACTCGACGCCATGAGAGTCTATCATTTGCCGTCGTCTCCCAGTTGGTATCGATGCGGCACTTTACCATACTTTCCTTAGGAACATCCTTGTAGCGTTTTTGTTGACCTCCTTGATTTCGTTTACCCTTCTTGTTAAAGTTGACCTCTAGGCCGATTCTCCTGTATGCCTGGTTGAATGCATTGTTGAGTGCCTAAAGATGTAGCTTCCTCTGCATTGGCCATAACGACGTTATCATCCGCATATTGAAGTTCAATTATCGATGTCGTCGATACTTCCGTATTGCCTCGTAATCTGTTTAGGTTGAATGAGCCGCCATCAAGTCTGCACAGGATTTCCACTCCAGACGGCAGGCGACCATCGATAAGGTCAAGTAAAAGTATAGATCCTATAAATAGAAAAAATAAAGTGGGTGCAATAACACCCTGTTTAACGCCAATAGTTATTTGAAAAGACTCATCTTGTCCATCGTTGCTTGGGACGGTTGCATTCATATTATCATGCAGCAGGCGGATTAACTAGATGTACGTTTGCGGACACCCAACCTTTGCCAATATATTTCAAAGAGCTTCTTTGTTGACCGAATCAAATGCTTTCAATAAATCTATGTACAGAGGGCGATTTTGTTCTCTGGATTTCTCTGGCATTTGTCTTGCACTGAAAATCCAGCTGTACCTCGTTTGGGTCTAGAGCCACACACACTGTGCCCTAATACTCCAGGGAAATTAGACTTCCTCTGCGGAATGAAGCCGAACAAGCTGAATTTTTGCAGAGACTTTCGTTTTGATGTTCTAATGCAGCACAAAAAAATCTCATGTGCCGACCCTTGTGCGTCTTGAGATATTGAAGGTCAAAGGTAATGAAAATCCCTCCCAGAACTCAAAACAAAACTTACGTAAAATAGTATTCTCTACAAAATTGTATAGAAACATTTTTTCCGAACGACCAACAGTTTTCGAGATATAGCTTGATAAGGGAGCGCGCATTCAAAATAGTTAATACTGCGGAGATATAACTGTAAATGCATTTTTCCTAATCTGCTAGTCTGAAAAATAAAACTTTTAATAGTAAAATTGTTAGAAACTAGTTTATTTATAATAAAATATATAATAAATAATTAATAAACATAAAATGCATAACATAAAATACATTCTCTTCCGCACCACTTTTGAAGTAGAATGCAAGGCGGTTTTTTTTTTTGACATAGTGTCCCCAGTAGGCCTAATCCATGTTTTGGATCTTAGGAAAAGTTTTTTAACATTATCATTTTTTGCACATGCCTTGCTCTTCGCTCGTCTTCGTCGGGTTCCACTAGCACCTCGATCAACAAATTATGTTCGTCAGACGCTTTCTCTATATCTGTTGGCAAAATCTCTGTATGCTAACGGTCACCGAAGTCTTCGATGTTTTGCAACTCTGTTGACGGGCTCAGTCATGCCTGTCCGTGACACTCACCACAAACTTTGGAGCATGGCAGGCCGACTTTTCTACACCCGCACTGCGCATCACACCCCTTTTTACAATTACAGAATATTGTATTTGATAGTTCGTCTTGGGCAGGTGGCAGTAGTGTTGTTTTCGGCTCTAATATTCCGTTTCTTAAATCCCAACTCCATTCTTCAGGTAGTGTATTTTTCCCTAGCCAAATCTGCCCTTGATAGTAGACCTGATAAATATGCTTTCGAGATGCTTCACTGATAGGTGAAGCAATTTTATTATTGAAAGTTTTATTTTCCAAACTAACAGATTAGGAAAAACCCATTTATATTTATAGCTCCGCAGTATAATACAGTTATTACCTATTTTGAACGCGCGCTCCCGATTTACCACGCTATATCTCGAAAACGCTTGGTCGTACGAAAGATATGATTATGAACAATTTTGTAGAAAATCCTATTTTACGTAAGTTTCGTTTGGAGTTCTTCGACGTCAGATGCACTGGAAGCGAGATTTACGCGAACAAACGATTTTCATGACTTCTGACCTTCAATATCTCACGACGCACAAGGGTAGGCATATGAGATTTTTTGGTGCTTCATAAGAACATCAAAACGAAGGTCTCTGCAAAAATGCAGCTGGTTCGACTTCATTCCTCAGATGGCCCTTTTTTTGTCTCATTTCACTGGGGTATAAGCTTAAGAGAGCCTATAAAAAATAGGCCAGTGGTGTCAAATCAGGACTTCTTGGTAGCCAATTGACAAACGACGAGCATCCAACAATTTTTTTGTTATATGAGTGTGTGCAATCTAAAAATTCTCTTGATTGTTTTAAATTATTTATGACTGTTTATAGTGTGCAGATCTGAAATTCTCGTCGTGCCGTAATGTTTTTTATTTTCGTCGTCGCTGTCCTTTTGCAATTTCAACTTCTGTGTCCGAATCTAACAAGTAGTACTGATGATGACGAAAGCCGAAAGCGCTCTACTAAACTGAGTTTTCAATAACATTCAATTGTGCATGAAATACAAATGATTTGCTCCAATCCCATGCAAGCATCCACCTTTCCTTGAATAAAATTAATTGCAAATTACATTTATAAGGCTGGAATTGAAAATTCATTAATATTTTAATACAGTTCATCGATATTGGGTAGACTAACTTCATAATTTTTAGTAATTTTCACATTTCATTAGTAGGCAGTCCTTTGGAACTTAACGACTACGTTACAGTTGTTATTTTAGATCTCTTCAATTAAGCTTCAGCAAAACTTCGATTACCCTTCAATATTTTCTTGTTATTTATCCCATTGAAACTACTTCCATATCTTGTACTATCCCATGCAGGGATGCTATTTCTAGTACAATTGTACTAGATCTAGCACAATCACGTTCTACCTAGTACGCTAGTACCTCTCTCATAAATCTAGCACAAGTTAGATTACCAGTCTTCGCTCTTCACTCTGTACCGTACCCGAGTTCTGAGCTCTACTCTTCTCTCTACTTTGTGGATTGGGTTCCACGTTCCAGGTCCCACTCCGGTGCAGCTAAAGCCAAACGAGAAATTGGCGTTCCGAATATGGTTTCGAACGCAGACGCACTTTTTTATTCTGTGACTTGACGTGCGTCATGTCGGGGGCTATTCGGTTATCCAGCCGAATTTATATTCAAATTTCAAAATTTGAAGCGCGCTTTCAGCTAGTACACAATGTCGCCAATCTAGTACAATTATTCCTTACTTTCTGGTACAATTTTTTTAGTGCTGGTAGCATCCCTGATCCCACGACTAGTTTGCAAATTCGAGGATCGATATTTATTATTAGTTTATTCAGAGGCGGAACTTTGAACAGAATTTGGGTAAGCTATAAATGTACACAATCAAAATGTTACATGTCACATTCAAACTTCTGCTAAAATTAACTGAGGTCCAAAATGTGTTCAAAGTGTGTGACTTTTTAAAAGTTTCATTGATTCGATTTTTCAAAGAATATTTTGTTATTATATTGAAAGATAATATCCCGAAATCCTTCAACTGAAATAACAATTCCATTCACGAGACGTTAAAGTAATTAAGCGTTGCGTCGCTCGCGTTTATTTTTGCCCTGACGCACACATCTAAACGAAAATCGATACTAATTATAGCTCCCAAAAACTTTTTTGCAGTTTAACGTCCGTATTCTGTATTAATGTTATTAAAAAAGTTATTTTTAATAGTTCACCTCAAAGTTAATATATAACGTAGGTATGCAATAATTGATTGAAAGTGCCCGATGAGTTAGTTAACTGGAAATATATTCTTCTTGGACCATGACAGAAGATGAATTTAAATTTATAAATGAGGAAGTTTAAATGTCAAATTTATGTCTAAAAACTGAGACTTGAAAGCAAATAAATTTGTTGAAATATATCCAAGAGAGAATTAAAAATCAAATTGCTGAAGAAAGCACTGGAAGAATTTCTAAGGTAAATGTTACAATTGTTTATTAACACTGTACTTAGCGTATATTTCGATATAGAAGAACCATGAACCTTTTGTTATAGTAGCAAATTTTAGAAGTAGATATATATTATAAGAAACACTAACAGCTAAAATATACGTATATAAATAGAATTGGTCCTTTATCCTTAACAATAATATTATTTATGTGGAGTAGAAGTTTCATGGGTCAGCAATGACACAAGAAAATTTGAGAATAGATTGAATAAAAATTATTAAACATTTCTCTCTGTTGTTACAGATCGGTCTATAGAGGATAGGCTTCAGAGAAGAGCTCCTTGATGACATTTGAAACCAAGATAGCAATTCCCTTGAAAAAATACTGTTGCAAAGTGAGGATTTTCGTTTTTTAATTGTTGCTGAAAATGGAAGTGATGCACGATATAAGAACAATATATTTATGTTTCTTTTAAAAAATGCTGAACATGAAAAAATCTGATGCAGAATTTGTTCCAAGTAAGGTCTGAAATGAAATTCAATTGCTTGCTTCTTTTTTCTGTATCTAATTTAATATATATATATATATGTCAAAAACCTACTACAATGTAGTTTTATTTAGACAAAAATATAATTAAGTATTGAAACTATTTATTTAGTAATTTTTGGGATTTATGCATTTGGTAGGTACTTATACCAAATTTGAAACAAAATCCCACTAATAACTTTTGTTACACGTCCATCTTTCTTGAATGTAATTTTCAGACTCCTCAACTATTTTCTGCTTGTGTTGTTTCGGCACCACTTTGGCCGTATGGCAACTTTTTCAATTTTTGAATAGTTTTCATAGGTCTTAAGAGTCTGACTTGGTCCCAGGATTGTTCACTCTGTGTGGGCCTATTCTTGAAACCGGGGAGCGGCGCCGATCTCACGAGAATGATTGCTCTGTCTTTGTCAGTGTTATGGAAATATAAATAAGTGCGACTAAGACAGCGCCTTTGTTCTCGTGAGAACGCTGCTCCCCTGTTTCAAGAATAGACAATCAATAAAATTTTTCCTCATTGATTGCTCATAAAAAAATTAGAAATTTAACACAAAATGAAGTAAGTACTTTGATCTAATCAGATATAAAGAATGCATACATTATTTTTCCAGTAGGATTCCCGGCTCTATCAAATAGACCCTCAGATAGGGAGTGTTTAGAGGAGTAATTTTTTTTTGTCTGGCATTTTGAGGGCTGAATGTGGCTACTTTACTAATGAAAATATGGGTGATTTTGATCCTCCACCCGTTCGAAAATTTTTAGAAAAAAAAATCATTTACATGAAGCATTTTTTTCGTGATGTTCTTAAATTGTCAGTCTTTTGAATAAAAGATTGACATTGATAAATAATTTACCCATAAAAAATGCCAGATGCTTTTCAATGGCTGAAAAAGTGGGGATAGAAGTCAACTTGCAACAGAAAAGAATAGAACTTTCCGCATTTACTTTCTGTCTGTCAATCGAGAGAATGGAAGGTTTTGTTGTGAAAATAACGCTGAAAAATCGCCAGACGGAAATCGAGCAAATCCGCAAAATATTATGTGGACATTTCGAACAGGGAGCAGGCATTGAAACCACCCATATTCTCATCAGCTCTCAAAATGCCAGACAAAAAAAAATGACTCCACTAAACAGTTTTTAAGTTCGCAAGTTAGAGCCCATATGGCAAGTTATCAATGCATGTATTCATCAATAAAATAAAATATCCTCCAATATGAACATTTGCCACACTGACAATTAATTTGTTGCATCTCAAAAGCTGAAATATCTAGGGTTTTATTGTCTCACACCAAATTATTTTTCTTTATTTTGGCCAAAAGCCCAAGAAAATGTACACTATTTAAACAAATATTTATTTATCATAATTTGACACTTGGAGTGCGTTCGAAATCACCCTGGGCGTCACTTGAAGCCCAGTGACACATTTTGAAGTGACACTTTTTGATACTGATTGAAGTTATTAAAGATCTTACTTTTTGCAAGGAGCTACTGAGATCTTCGTTTCATTTCTACTTTGTCGGTTAGATGTTTAGTCAGTATTTGAGGGTATTAATTTTATGGTGCACTTCGGCGGTTACTAAAAGCTAGAGAAGTTAGTAGGGGAAGGAAGATTTATCTGAGAGATTCGACGTTGTTAAATCGTGGAAGGGTATATCGAATATCACAACAGTTATCAGCAGCAGGGTCTGCCAAGAAACGAGCCAAGAAAATAGCGGAGGATCTGCGTAAACAAGAATGAGGTAATTTTCGAAATTTTGCACTTTTTTTGAAAGATGTGAGTCAGTTCAAATACATTTGTTGTATAAACGTTTCCTAAGTGAATTTTCATAAAGTCTTTTTGTACGATAAAAGTTTATACTGTTTGTAAAGTGAGTTGTAGTGGACCCGGCCAATACCTTCTAATGATTTCTACAAAATCCAGTCCACTACTGATTTTTATTTTGGGTATTTTCATTCCAATGTATGTTTTTTCCCTAATTACATGTTCTATCCGTGAAAATGATAAATCCGATTTACGGTGATCTCTTAAAAAAAATAATTACTTTTGTCATTGAAAAAAATTATCTTTCGTTAAGGTATTTACTACGTTTTTCTGTGGAAATTATTAAATGCCAAATCATATTTTGATATTTCATATTGCTTCCTCCACATCATGCGAAAAATCAGAGCTGGATCCATTTTGTTTTATGATGCAATAGAATACTATTTTTGCTAGGAAAGGTTTGGGGTAAATTTTCTCCATCCCTCATCTTTTTCGGGGTGCTGAATCCGAATCTGAGGTTTGCTAGAAAAATTTCGTCACGCAAGATTAAAAAAAATGCAAAAAAGTACAAAAAAAGGTAGTTTTGGCAGTCTTCTGCTTATAACTAGAAAGCCATCAATTTTTCGGCAAAAACACGCTTATACAAAATGAAAGTACATAAAATTTGCCTTAAGGTCATTCCTAATATTTTTTCCTCCGACGAACCGTTCGGACCCAATCGTGTTTTGTCTATTTCCACAAAAACCCACTTTTTAACTGCAACATTCTAATTTATTATCAAATAACAGTTTTGAAATAAATTTTGACTTGCATCAAACATGTCATATGTAACGATGTCAAATATATGTTTCTTCTTCTTCATCTAACGTTATATTTATCACTGTATTATTAAATTATCATATTATTTTAGGCGTTTTCTCTTAGAAGGTCCTAGTTGAGTCTCCTCGGACATTGAGAGAAATTTTTGAAAACATTTGTGATTTTCCGATTAGACATACCTACCACATCGTGTGAGCGTTCTTCGTCAGACAGTTCTTGGTCTCTTTCTTCGGCCCCTTCATCGTCTATCTCAACAATGTCGTCCGGGGACCGGGGACTTGTTCACACAACCTGTTGCATGTAGTGCATATTGGAGAGCAATAAAGGCCGGTCTTCATGCAGATTGCATCTTTACAAGATATGCGCTGAAGTATTGAGTCCGGTGCTGGTCTAGAACACAAGACCACTGTGTTTTTTTCTACCCCCACTCATTCGGGTCTCTTTGTTGTTTATTGAATATAGTTTGTCCAGATAACCACTGCTGCATTTGAAAGTAAACTCCCTGTGAACGTTCTCGTGCAGCATCAGCTTCAGTTATTTTCTCTAAGTCGTTATCCAGTATTTCACCACAAATAAAACACACTTTCGAGGACATTTTTAACAGTACACGTGAACTGCATTGTATTTAGTAATTTGAAACTAGGAGGAACTTACTAAATGAGCTAGGTAATACTAATACTAAAGTAGAGTTTTGGACTGAAAAAGGTGGATTTGTGAGTAGACAAATAAAATACGACAATAGCTCAACCGCGGTTCATCCTACAAGAAAAATTAAAGGACGTAATTCATAGAAAATTTATGTTCTTTCATTTTGAATATAGGTGTTTTTTCTGAAAAAGTGATAGTTTTAGAGTTCTACGCAAAAGACTGTCTCAACTACCAGTTTTTTAAAACTTTTTTTTGCATTTTTCTCAATGTTGCGTCACGAGATTTTGATAGCAAACCTCAGATTCGGATTCAGCAACCTAAAAAACATAAAGAATGAGGAAAATCAAAACGACCCCAAAACTCTCTTGTATTATTGTTTTGTATGTATTATGACTACTGGAATCGTTGACTGGACCTTAGCAACTGAATCTACCCGTATAAAAGAACTTGCTCCGACGTCTCATTTTGTGTAACGTGTACCTAACTACTTTACAGAATTTCACTTGTTACACAAAATGACACTTCTTGCAACTGGTTACATAAATAGCTATTATCTTGATTCGGAATGATTAGTTCTGCATGATTATGATATGATAACTTCTTACTGAATCCTGTCACTTCAATAACTCATTGAACATTTTATTTGTATTCAAAAACTTAAATAAATGCCGCCTATTTTGTATGAGGCGCCGTTTGTGCCATAATTATTTTTTCAATATACAGGGTGTCCCATAAGTCAAGGTCTAAACTAAAAGGAGTGATTCTTTGGTTCATTTAATGACTAAAATTTCTAATAAACATAGGTCCGCAAGCGCTTCGTTACCGAGCTACAGGGTGTTGAAATTTCAATATTTCTTTAGTTTTTTCTTTATAGCTCCTGCAATTTTTGAGAAATTTAGCTGAAATTTGGAATATAGGTTAAGCAATAGGAGCTAAATGATTGCACATTTCAAACGTTTGCCAGAATTTACAGGGTGATGTTTCTTTCAGGGGTCAAATACCATTTTCTGCCTCTGAACTTCTTTGCGATGCGCCGCGGGTAGATTCTGAAGAACTAAATTATTTTTCTACCTTATTTAGAAACTTTTTGTTCTCTTGTAGTTTTTTCGAATTACCGACCATTATCAAGAAAAAAATTGAAAACCAAATCTCTGTAAGTAGCTAGATGAAACTACAGTGACTCAATATACCTTTTCTACCTACAGTGGCGACAATAGAAGTCGAGCCGCCATATTATTGATCATTTTCAGTAGGAATCTACAAGTAAGCCACGCCCTTGCCAACATATTCTTGCTCATTTTCAATATGAATACATTAAAATTTCACCACCCTGTAGATCAGTAACAAAGCATTTGCTGACCTATGTTTATTAGAAATTTTAGTCATAAAATAAATCAAAGAATCAACCTTTTCAGTTTGGACCGTGACTTATGGGACACCCTGTATATTTATATTTTCAAAATACATATATATATATATATATATATATATATATATATATATATATATATATATATATTTTTTTTGCATATATAATAGCCTATCCTCATTAGGCCTGTGTGGAACGAATCCCCCCTTACGCCAAATCACCAGTTGTGACGTAGGCAGCATGTTATTTCTTGCCTTGACATAGGCTGTTTAAACAGCTGACGACTTTGTTATGACGTCGGAAATGGTGACACACCAATATGGCAGCGATTACCAAAAACGAGGCCGATAAGCAATCCTGTAGGTGTGTATCATCCTTGGGCTGCTTCCGCATACGTTTCACGATAAATATTTGAATTCTTACCCCGAAGAAATCGTTGGTTAGGATTTTTTCTTACTTTTCAAATGCTGATGAAGTGCAAGATTGTTTCAAAGAGGTAGGTTGCCTGATAACTTTTATGACGTCATCTGTATCCCTAAACATAATGCAAATCTCCATAACAACCACCTGATGACGTCACCTGTCTGTGTTGTCATAGAGTGTGTAGATACATTAGTTTGTAATTGTAGCTGCTCTCGACACAAATTGAAATCAAAAACGGTCGTATTGAAAAAACCTTCTATGTCCATTGCTCCGCCCCATAAACGGTTTTGAAACCACTCAGCTTACGCACAAATTTTAGGTTTTGCGCAGAATCGTAACGGTACATTGTACAGTTGCCTGCTGTGTGGGAACAGAGCTTATGAAAACTGCCGCACAGCACAGACAGGAATCACACAAAAACTCAGTTTATCGGCATTTGAAAAGTAAACAAAAATTCTAACCAACAATTTCTTCGCGGTAAGAATTCAAATATTTATCGTGACACGTATGCGCATGCAGCCAGCGTTGTCACATTTAATTGACCAGGCAGCGCCACTAGCGGTAGACGGGTCAACTACAATATATATATAAGTAACACAAACAAATAAATATATTTCAATTTTATATAATATGTTTGAATTAAAAAATATATTTATTCAAAAATATATATAAATTTTCAAATTTATGTACCTATATATTTTTCAAATATATTATATAAAATTAAAATATATAATATAAATATATATTGAAAAAATAATTATGGCACAAACGGCGTCTCATAATTTTGCTTCCATATTATTAAATGAGGGTCTTTATTCCATGAAAATCTCTTATTCCCTTACGCTTAAATATCTCATTTGCTTCTGCTGATGGTTATCTCAACGATCCCATTAAATGTTAAAAAACGTTAAAAAGTAGATGACTGGAAAGCTCTGTGCTGATGCCAAAGCAAATTAGTAAAAGGCGCTACCACGGACGCAGCACCACACTGAGGTTTCGTTATTTATACATCGGAGTGTTCTATTTCATTAAGTAAATAATTAGTAATACTAAAAATAGGAGCATAATATCGTAGTAAAGCTTCTTAGTTTGCTGTAATTCCGCATACCGCGGCATTGAATAAATTATTTCTTTATGGCATTTGTGATGATTTGCTGCTCTATATAGTGAAAATTTATTATTCAAAAATTTATTGTTTGAGGTAGCAAAAATGGTATGGAATTTTTCGAGCATGTTTCATAAACTGGCACGAACTTAAATTATTTATAATATTATGACGTAGGCTGAAAAATCTATAAGGATACCATGACTAGGTATCGGATAGATAAGATACATTATCAAATACTTAGCATACGATTTCCATTACGCTCTGATTTACGGAGGTTCCAAAGTACTAAATTAGATGATGAGATTGGGACTTAAAAAAAAGAACCTTCTCAATAAATTCAAAAGCCCCTGCTTAATCTTCAAAGGATCTGATAAAAAATCTTTAGGACAATGTGGCGTAACTCAAACTTTTTCGACAAGTCTCAGTTAAATTGGCAAGGAAATGAGTTTTGAGAGTAACCTAATTAAAAAACTAGCTTCAATTATTTTTTGTACAAATAATAATAACAATAATATATTAATAATAATATTTATTTCCAGTATCTTTATACATGTACAAACACTAAATACCTGTGGATTTCCTCTCAGAAGCCGCAAATAAATATTTCAGGAACTTTAAAGTTTCGAGAGGCTTGTTTGCCTATGAAATAATACATTTACCTCCCCTAAGCAGATTTTATGATTATATCTTAAACAACTTGAAACAAATAAAAACCTAAATAAAGTAAATAAATAAGTAATAAATAAAAACCTAAAATAAAGAAATATATTACATGAATTTCTAAAAATCTAATTATGTACCACCCATTTGAAATTACATATTATTAAAAATAAAGTGAATGTAAAATCCTTCGCTGATTTTACATATTTTATTATTACATTTAAAGCAATGATTTCGTCTTTTTCATCCTTCTTTTTGTTTGTCGCAAAGACGACATATACCAGTCTGGGCCGAAATTAGATATTTCTTTTGAAACTTCAGGAAAATGTCCTCATTTATATGAGCAGTTGTTCATAATAACGAATCAGTGCCTGCGCAAGTCACATTCCTGAATGAAACTTTATTATTTATTTATCATCGACACTACAGAGCCATGCTTCAGATGGTACTTGAACAGATTGGGAAACACAATCAATGTTTATAAACTTTAAGAGACATACGCGAGCAAACAAGTTGTGGGGGTGATTCGTCGGTTAGGCCAAGAAAAATAAAAGGCCTGTTAAGTCTTTGCCCAAAAGTTTAGGGATTCATCAGGGCTAAAATATATATTAGGAAAATCAAAAAAGTGCTAACAAAAAACTGAAGTTTACATATCGGGTCTTCAAAAAAAAAAACAATCAAAGATTGCTATGGTTTTTTAAACGTATGTCTTAGCCCTATTTTTCTTTTATTTTGTGAATGAACTTTAATGTCAAAATGTCATGTCAAAAATCCTGACCAATAAAGAAACAGTAATGCGACGTACGTTTTCGTAATCAAAGCAATCTTCGATTGGCTTTTTTTTTGAAGACCCGATACCTTGTACTTAAAAAATATGTGGCCAGAATTATATAAAACAGTGCGAGATTTTCAGGATGGAACATTCGATTGCACATAACAAAATCACAATACATTGATAAAAATGGTAAAAAAGACAAAAAACACAAAAATATAAAAATATAAAAAATATAAAAATACAAAAAGTAGGACAAAGTGATTACAGAGATATAAGCAAAACAATGACACATTAATTATTATCAGTCAACGCAGTGACACCTAACGAGAAGATTTAATAAATTGTTTTCATTAGCTATTAATTGACTATTAACTATAAAGAAAGCAACAAATTATAAATTTAACAAATTGCAATAGATGGCACTTAAATTATTAGTATCAGTTTTATAGTTAACTAGCTAATGACCCGCTGCGTTGCCAGCGTGTAAATACATTTTGAAATAATACACTTCTTTTCAAATTTTGTTGTTGATTTTCTATTTAATTTTTTTTTTAATCCGATATCAGAGTCGCTTGCCAGTGAGTTCAGTGACGCATTTTAAGCACTCCAGAGCTGCTCTAGAGCGCCCCGGGATGTTTATAGGCGTTCCAGTGTATCAGAGTTTTACGCAACCGAACTTTTTTTTTCGGGATAAAAAATAGCCTATATCACTCTCCTCTATAGCCGATTCGATTGACCGGATTAGATCGATCTGGTTCAATTTAAATGAACCACACTGTGTTCGATTCAAGCTGGATCAGTGCACCCTCATCAACAAAAAAATGATCTAGATCAGAAGAAGTTCACTTAAATTGAATCCAAATCGATCTAATCTGAGTCAATCGAATTCACCTTATATAGAGATACGTGGTATTAATTCAAGATCGGTCCAGCCGTTCTTGAATTCAAAAAATAATAAAGTTACGTCGGTTGAATGCAAGCCTAAATAAATGAAATATGTCAACGTTATTTTATGCTGTCAAAAAAAGTTGGGTTATGTTGGTATGTAATGTGAATGAGTTTGTTTACAATTAAATTAATAATTAATTCAAAATTAATTTCTTTTTCCGAGATGCGTAACCTATCCACAAACCTTCCTTGGGATGGCCCTAATAACCTACCAAAGTTTCATCGTAATCGGATAAGTGGTTTTAGAGGGCATATCCGGATACCCCGTGAACTTTGATTTTTATATAGATAGAAGATTGCCTGGCTTTTATATTTATTGATAAATAACATTTCCAGAATTTTTCGCTTTTTCCAGTTTTCCTCTCTCTGATACACACTGACGGATTGTTAAAATCGAAATGATGGTCACTCTCAAAATGATGAGTCGCCAATGCCGTTTTTTCTTTTTTATCAATGTTGATAATTCGACAATCATATTGGTGTTGATATAATCTTTTTGAGAGCTTTTGCTTAGTCTCCCCTATGTACAATCTGTCACAATGAATACAATCATTCCTATAAACTAAGTTAGAACTATCACAGATAGCGGTTTTGTCTTTGGTTTTAGTAAATAAGTCTCCTACTTTCTTGTTTGTATAAGGAAATACCCCTTATGTTATTTTGTGTTTGTGAGATTTTTGATAACTTAGTGCTTAAGCCCGGAATCAATGGAATTTTAAAAAACTTAACATTAGAAGATTGAACCTGATTAGGAGATGGAACACTATCAGCATTATTACACAAAATATTATTCACTAAAGATAGAGGATAGTGATTTTGCTAACAAAATACTCTTATTCGTTCAAAGTTCGCATCCATATACTGAGGGTCAGACAGTTGCCTTGCTCTATATTTAAGTGACCAAATAATAGCCACCTTATGTGTGATGCTATGCTATGTGATGAATTAAAATTGATAATCCTCTCTGCTGCTGCAACCAACCAGTAGTAAGGTTGTTATCAACATCCCTGATGACAACTACATCAAGGAAGGGTAGCCTCAACCCTTTCTCTTTTTCAAGGGTAAATTGGAGATTTTGATGGAATTCATTAAATACATTTATTATCTCCTCACTATGGTCGGGTATGGCTGTGATGATATCATCTACATATAAATACATATAAGAAGGGAAGTTGATGAATGGGTAATTTGGGGATGTTACTTATGAGGAGCTCGTTCATAACCAAAATAGGTGAAGCCGGGTTACCCATCGCCGTACCAAAAATCTGTTTGAAATTTTTTTTGTATTAGGAGAAATAACTTGATTTGAAGATGAAGGCGATCAATTCGACAAAAACCGCAAGTTCCATAGAAGTGAATGCCTCAATATTTTCCCAATGTTTCTCTATCAGATTCAGTACTAAATTTTTGGGAATATTTGAGAACAATGAGGTGACATCGAGAGAAACAAGAATGTATCCAGCTGGAATTGTGTGAGTTCTTCTAAGTTTTTCACCTGAGTTATTCACCACATATTTAAACGTTGGAGCCAAGTTATTCAAAATTTCGGCAACGAAACTGGAGATGTTGTAGATGGGTGACATTAAACACGAGACAACAGGACTAAGGGGTGTGTTTGGCTTGTGGATCTTGTGTAGTCCATATATTTTTGGTGGAATAGAATTATGGCTTATGAACTTTTTTACTGAATCTTTTTCGAGTTCATTACATGATACAAATTTTTTAAACAATTTATTTGATTTATTTTCAAAAAGGTTTGTGGGATTGTTAGGTAATGATGTCTCCCAGTCTGTAGTTTGTCCGAAGAGTGCACTGTTCAAATTACTGTAGTAGGTAATTTTTGGGCGAGTAGTTATCTCATTCAATATTTTATGCAAGAAAAACAGAAACTGATCTTTCCTCCTGATTTCCAGAGACTGGACCAAAAAATATTCTGGTGTCATTTGTAGATAATGTCCAAGAAGGGAATGTACTCATAATAAAACCTAATAGTCTGAGGCCCTTGGCATCGATTTGATCCACGTGGAAACTGAAGGACAGGCTGTTGTCTAGTACACCATTATCATTAAAAGTGCACTGGGATTATTGAAATTAAGACACTTTTAATCGTTGTACTACTGTGGATCTGGTATTGGAATAAGACTGGATTGTGTTCTTTGTAGGAGCTCATCTTTTTCGCTTTGCCACATTTAAACTGAACAAGTTTCCGTGAAACTAGGATAACAGATCTACTTTAACTCGTCCTGAATAGGATCATCGGAGAAATTCACAACACTGGAATTTTAATTCGTCAGCATGTCGAACCATCATATAATCCTGATGTAGTGCGAAACATCTGGTGGATCTTGTTTTAACGAAGTCATGTCGATCTTCTGGGATGTAGTTTGTAAGTTTCAAAGATATGGTCGGTGAGGATCGATTCCAGAATTCCAGCTATAATGGACAGCATTGATATTCCTCTAAAATTTGTCAGGTCAGTCTTATCTTCAGAATTGTAGATAGAATTCAATATTTCAAAAATATTCCAGCTTAGTATTGATATCAGAGTGGTCTGTGTAACTTGACATAAAGTGATCAGAAGGGCATAAGCAAGTGTACTCAGATTGCCTCTGACTGATCTCGCTTCATTCCTCTAAGTATTTCGGTTTCTTTCTTCGTTTAGTTTATAAATGACCAGACATTTTTTTACGAAGGTTGGAGTAGAGTCGTTTTACTGTTACTGCTTGGACCCTATAATATATAGGCATTCTTTAAGCAGAAACATCCAGAACCGAGATATTGGCACCACTTCGACAAAATCGACGGAACGACGAAACCCTGCAGATTTCAATATTTCTAACCGATCTAAAACAGTGTTGATCCTCTTGACTCCTGACCTAATGCTTCTTAGGCCGTCTTCACTCACGTTCTGATAAACTGTCCGGTAATTGAATTTTACAGATAACAAACTCAATCTATAATCCTATTGGTCAGCCGCATAACTAAAGTCTATTCAAATCGAAGGCCAACTAAAACAAAAACCGCCAGACGCGTGATCTGTCATGTGTGCTGGGGCTTTATTCTCGAAATAGGGGAGCAGCGTTCTCATGAGAACGAAGGTTCTGTCTTCGTCGTCCGTATTCATATTTCCATAACACTGACAATGACAAAGCAATCTTTCTCATGAGAACGCTGTTCCTCGGTTTCGAGAAAAAAGTTACAGGTGGACCGCACGGTTCTTATTGGTCGATTCTGGTTTTGTGCCTCGTGCCAAGCGAGCAGTGTCGCCAGTCAATCACGTGAGCAGCGCATGATTGTGTTTACACTGTTTACAGTCAGTTCGCCTTGGATCAAAATAGACTTTAGTTTGGTTTTATCTTGTAGACAGTTACCAGCAAGCTTATCGGGAGATGAATAACCGGGTCTATTTATATCTTATTTATTTTTATAGAAATTCCTCTCACCTTAAAAAATGCTCATGTATGAATGCTGTTGCATAGAAAAAAGTAGGAACAAAAAATAACCTATGGGACAATTTTGGCATTAGCCAGTTTTGGTTTAATTAGAACCAAATAAATTGTTGTTGATTAACAACATCAGGGCTCTTCACGAAAATGTGTATTAAAGAATATTTTATATGACATGAGTTGTCAAATTATCAATGCATTTATTATTGCTATATTTTTAAACTTTAAACGTCACTTCGACATAACCATAGACTTATAGAAAAACTCTTATATAACGGAACGTAACGTTTTGAAACGGTTTATTCATTATTTATATGATAGACATCAAAGAACAATTTTATATATTTTTCCTTGGAAAACCAAGTTGAATAATATTGGTCTTTCTCAAGAAAGAAAATTGAGGTCGTTAATATTTATTTTGTACTGATGATAAGTTAAAAGTAACATTAAACTTTACCTAGATGACATTGATAGAAGCGTTTATGATATAAATAAAAAAATCCAGATGCAATAGAAACTGAAGTAAATTAATCGGCCTAATGTAAATTAATTAAAATTGAACTCTGCAAAACTGAAATGGTTGGTAATTGGAAATGCTATAAATTACAGAAATATAAAAAATATAATTAGAATTGTCGTTGATTCAAAGAAAAATTTCAGTTAACAATAATAACAATATGACAATGGCTCATTTTATTAGTTAACATTCGGAAAAACTGAGCTACAATACAAATATTTTGCCTTTTTTTATTAACCATTAAGGGATTTTTGAAAAACTGCAGATGAATGCACCTTACTCCGGAAGACTTGCTAAGACTGGCTTGTTTGTTTTCCTTATTGTTCCCAAAAAAGTACTTTGAAGAATTACTGACAGAACAACGGGCAGAGCTTAAATACGAATAAGAACAGACACAAAACATGCAGGATCAACAATAAGAGTTATGAATAAAGAAGTTAAAAAACACTGTAGCTTCTTGAAAAATGGTGGAGCGCCAGGCCCAGGGAAACAGCTGATTTGGTTCGGACATGTACAAGGAATGACAGATATAAGAATACCCTGGCAAATTATTGAGTAGAAGTCAGGGGGAAGAAGAAAACCCGGCAAACCAAGAAGAAGCTGGAGAAGTGGAGTAGACGCAGTAATGAGAGACGGAAACTTAGAAGAGGATGCCTAGACTGACAGAGATGGTTAGAGATCGGGAATCGGAAGACTTAGAACGTAATGAACCGATAATTCGAGCGATAATTATATATATGAAAAACTGCAGATGAAAAATATGTTCTGCTGATGATTTCACCTCCCTTTTCAGAAGACTTGCCAAGACTGGCTTGTTTGTTTTCCTTATTGTTTCCAAAAAAAGATCGGGAGTTTTTATATTCACATTGCTAAACGTTTTCAGCTTCATCTCTGTTTAAAAACCTTCACCTGTTTTGAATCACTGTTTCTTGAAGATCCTTCAATTCAACTCGCATATCATGGGACAAACTAGACCTAAATGCCGTTCAACTCCATCTTACGGTATACGGTCAGGCTGATCCCTTTGGTCTTAGAGGCAACGATAGAGGCAATCCTCTCAATCTTTTTTTATTAGGGAAAGAAACGTGTACTAGATATCTTCTTCAAATCATTTCCAGAAAGATTTCTCCTATAGACATTGCCAAGGCGCGAGGAAAATCAAATTTTTAAATACCAAATCGACTTAATTTTAATAAACAACCAATTTTGGTAAATTTGCAATTGAAAATGGATCACTAATCTAAAGAATAGAATAACATAAATTAATACATAGTTCCTTCAGTTTTTATTGCTAGCCCCTACATCCACTTAGCTATATATAAACCTAACAATACTTGACAATCAACTAATAGCATCCAAAATGAATATATGAATTATTTCAGTCGATTTTGAAATATCCATTTTTCTCGCTGTCAGCTATTTAAATTAGATGACATTCTCGTTTATTCTAAAATAGAAATTTTAATTTTAAATATCGGTGTTATAAATACACATTTTTTATTTAGCATGAAAGTGAATACGTTTTGGAAATTCTCATTTGTCCGCTTTAATACTTTGTTTTTACAAAAATGCGGCTATATGCATAAAATTGAGTGCCTTCTTTCTACTTACATTTTGAGAGTAGCCACTCCATTTGGTATGCATAAACATGCGAGTACACGCTCAAACTTATGAACTGAGATACTTGATTAAGGGCGGGTATTATAAAACTGGTTTGACAGTTAACTTGAAGTTAAGTTTTTTCAGAAGTTAACTTCAAGTTAACTCTCAAAGTAGTTTTATAATACCCGCCCTAGGTGTTTATCAGTTTGTTGATTTAACGGTGGAGTTCATTGTCGTAATGTATAGGGATTTCGTTTTGACGAATAGCAAGGAATCAAATGAATGCATATGATGTACAGAAAAAATTGGTTTAATGGATAGATTTTTTAAAATTGATGTTGGTTCAACGTATGGTGGCATTATCCTAGGCCCAGTTATATGAACAAGTATACCTCTGGTGTATCCTGAATTTTGATAACTTGTCGTTGCTTATGTGTTCCAAAATTGCTCTAATAGATTGGCTGTTTTGTTGTTGAAAATATGCCAAATTTTTCAACAGGATGTAAAGGCTCAATAGGCTTGTCAGTCGAAATCTCTCTGGCATAAAAAGGCCATTTTGTAATAACGTCATTTGCATTATTCAATTCAATGAATTCCAGTCTGAAATGGCAAAATGCTTTCCACGGGAAATCATTCGGCGCTCAAATTGGTAAATTTAAGTGCTCTAAGGCACGTTTCTTCGTCTGTTTCTGGATCTAAAATGGATGAAAATGCATTAGATATACGGTATTGAATGGTTAACATTTTAATTGGATAATGCACCTACCTACGCACATTTACTTTAAAAAATACGCACTGGTTTGGATATTTGATTTTACTTTTTGCCATTAAAAAGTTTTTATTTTAATATCAAATGGCTGTATTCAATAGAAATAGCGAAATTTTCTCAGACATGATCAAATTTTTTCAGGTGCTCTATCAAAATGCTTTGTGCTCTTTATCTTGTTTCAGGATAACTAGTGATTTTCTGGAAATTCGCGGTACAAAGCCCTTAAGAAGGAATTTTGTGGAAAAGGAGATAATTATCACCAACGAACAATTTCCTTAATTAAATGAGCATATGCACCAACTAGCAATTACCGTGCCATCTCACGTTCGAAAGTAATGGAAAAGGCAGTCAACCTAGAACTGGTTAAATATCTCGAAGCCAATAAGCTCATCTCCGACAAACAGTACGGGTTTTGTTTTATAGGATCAACAGAGGATCTGCTGGTATATACGTTAATCATATTTGGAACTCGACTTTCGAAAAACATGGCGAATCCAGAATTGTAGCATTGGACATCTCCAAGGCTTATGATCAGGTGTGGCACAAAGGCCTCGTCAGTAAACTTTCCTCGTATGGTCTTCCGAACCAGTTTTTGGAAGGCATGTTGTGGTCTCTTCTGATACACTGCCTATAAATGCTGGCGTTCCCAAAGGCTCACACTGTTTCTCATTTTTATAAAAATGTTTTGCTAAATGTGGCAAGAAACCCCATATTCAGCTTTGCGGACGATAGTAGCTTGATGGTAGCTTTTTCTTCTGACAAACCGTTTACTGCAGCCACTTCCACACGCCTCGCCCGAGAGCAGATTTACTATATCAACAGTGATCTTGACACCATTACCAACTGGGTCTTTAATAACCTAGTCAAACTCAATGCTTTCAAAACTCGAGCAAAAGTATTTTCAAATAAGAAATCTTCCGCTGATGATAACCCAGTTATAAGGATGTCCGGACAAAACCTTTCTATCAAGCCCTCAGTATCTCTTTTTGGGTGACCGCATCGACCAACTTTTCTTGGCATGAGCATATATCTTCGATCGCCAAAACCGCTTCTCAAAAATTAGTTTTTTTTTTTGTTTCGTGCAAAAAACTTTTTACTTCTGAAGTTCTGAACAACTTCTTTTTTATAAGGCTCAAATCAGACCGTGTATGTAATACTGTTCCCACATCTGGAGCAATGCTTCCAAGCATTCGTTGGCTCTATCAGATGCAGTACAGAGGAGAGCAATAAAAATGATCGATAATCCAACTCACAGTGATTTATTGAAATTTTGCGAACATATACGCAAGGTGGCCGACTTATCCTGATTCTATCGCTATTACCATGGGAGATGTTCTGATGATATGGAAAGCCTCATTCCAGCTAGGAGAAGTTATTTGAGAACCACAAGAACCTCACAGGCATCCCATCCGTATGTAGTAGAGTTGGCTACTCCGAGGACCTCTAATACGGCTTCTTTTTGGTAGCGTAGTGTCCACCCATTGAACTCCTTGCCTCCTACATCATTTCCTGAACTGTTTAAACTCGGCGTGTTTGAACGGAGGGTTAATCGTCACTTAATTTTTTCCGCTCATGGTACCGTTTAGGTAGATTTTGTCTTTTGTGAGCGAACCAAAACTAATAGTGTTCAATACTGGTATTTATGTATTGCACCTTTACCTAGGTACTTTGTTGACAATATATTTCTACTTTTAGAAATAAATAGGTATTGTGAAACTTTAAACCTCGTTTTAAACTGATACCATTACTTGGTACAATAATGTTTTCTGCCTATTCCTGGATTCAGATTATATAATATTAATACCCATCGAAAGCTTAGGATAACATTTGCATTTACCATATTTATGTAGAATTCAATATATTTCACATAATTTATTTCATCATATCTAATTGAAAAAATTAAAACTTGTGTTCGAGCTATTTGGATCTGATAAACTAGAGACATTTTTCAAACCAGAGCAAGTTCTTTCAACTATCGAAACAAATTTCAGCGTTCAGGCATTGGACTATTTCTGTACTAACGACTAGCGTTTCAATAAGACAAATAATATGTAAATGTATTACGCATTTGTTTTCATTCTACCGAGATGCAAAAAAAAACATACGAAACACCAACCATAATCGTGTATTATGTTCTGTTGCATTGAAAAACGAGATAATGGGAAAAACGATTGTTTATTGTTAATTGACGGAAGTTGTTAGAATGTATGGCATAATAAAAAATTGCTCTTATGTGTACCTAACCTAGACGGAAAAAATAAACGGCCTCATTGTTTGTCTTCTTATGTAAGCGCGACTTAATTGAACCTTTACCTGAAACTTAACGGTACAGTGACATTGCGCATATTTAACAGCACGCCGTAATATAATATTTCAAAATTATGATACTATAAACACGCCAGTATAATAGGTGCCACTTATACTGTCAATATTAAAAATCTAGGTGAAATGCTAATAACCTAATACATTGTAATTTTGTGCGGAAGAAATAATTATTTATGTAATTAGTTCGAGAAGTAAGTATTTTTGTGCTGAGCTAAAAGTTCTGAATGACAAGGTTGGAATGTTTCCTTTCGAAAACTTAGTCCCTGCTGTTTTTATTAATTTTCGGAAAAATAAAACGTTGCTACAGTTTATCGAGTCCGTTGAAATGTCAAATCAATATTATGTCACTTGGAACACATATCACTGCTCTGAACATGGACGCTCGTGTAAATGAGCAAACACCTCAACTTTATTATTCGTATTTATTTTTGCTCGTACTTTATGAATCATCATCATCAGCCGTTTTGAGTGCACTGCTGAACATAGGCCTCCCGTGAATGATTCCACTGCATCCGGTCTTGAGCACTTTGCATCAAGTTGGGCTGGATGCACTCAATGTCGTCCGACCATCTTGTTGGGGTACGTCCTCGGTTACGATACGCATCGTGTCTAGGTCTCCATTCTAGTATTTTCCTAGTCCATCTCACATTTCTGACTCTGGCAACACGACCTACCCAGTTCCATTCCAGCGTTGTAATTCTCTTAACTGCGTCCGTAACGTCGGTCGGTTCTTTCCCTGATGATATGATGTGAAACTTTGTCTCTGAGGGAGATATTCAACATTTATCTCTGCATTGCCCTCTGTGCCACTTGGATTTTGTTTATAACTTTTCCGGTTGGAGTCAATGTTTCTGCTCCACTAGAAGCACACATTGATCAAAGACTTTCCTCTTCAAGCACATGGGAATATCTGATTTAAGGACAGGTTTTCCGTAGGTTGCCTATGTCGATCCTATTCTCCTGTTTGCTTCTGTGGTATGGTTGTCTCTTCCTAATTTAATCTCGTGGCCTTAATATTTATAGGAATCAACTTGTTCTGTTTGCTTGCCATACGTTGGAATTTTTTTGGCCAGTACAAGGTTGGTCATGAATTGTGTTTTGGAGAAACTGATTTCAAAGCCAACTCGTGCACAAAAACTTTGGAAGTCCTGGACAAGCTGACATGTATGATCTACCTTATGAATGAAATAATTTAATTCATAATATTGAACGAAAAATGTAAAACGCACAAATTAGTGCAAATTATGAATAAATTATGCTGTAGGAGCCAAATTTCGAACTTGGTCGTTGATGCTGCCATCTAGCGAGAAAAAAGAAAGGCCAAATTATGTACAAGAACATAATAGGTTTGTTCGGACTTAGTTCAGAATCAGTTCTGAATTGAACTGCGCTTGCGCATTTGTTCATATCGAAAATAAATAAACAAATGCGCATGCGCAGTTCAATTCAGAACTGATTCTGAACTAAGTCCGAACAAACCTAATAGCGCTGATAGACGCAGGTGTCATCTAGCGAGAAAAAACGAACAAATTACCCCATACATAAAAATCTTTATGGTTCTAGGCCATAATCGGTTCAAGTGTTGACAAGACAATAATTAAGTTTAAATTATAGACCGCTTGAAGATGAAAGTTATGACTTATATTCAGTGGAATAAAATCCAATCTCTAAACCTTAAACCTAGCAGTCGCATGGTAGTACCACCACACAATCTTGCAAAACATATAAACAACATAAAATTGCAAGTGCGACCTTCCTTCTGTTTCATGAATGAAACGCTCAAGAGCAATGAAATCCGGTTTCATGACGCAATTTCGTTTGTAGTGCTCTTAAATTATTATGTTGTAAATTAAAGCAAAAAACAATTACCGTTAAGTCTAGCTACTCACTTTCGCGATTTTATCGTTGCCTTCTTGCTAAACGAACGGAAGTGAAAAAAAAATACTATTTCCAGCCTTTTGAAATAAATGTCTCTTTTAAAAATTTGAAAAAGTTAGCTTGTGTTTATAAGTTTATTATCTAATACACTTATAGGTCTCAAACCATTTTAGCTATTGCGATTAGGCTATGATCTATAGGGTAGAAAGTTACTAGGGTGCATTGAACAAAATCCTCATGGCAAACTTAATTCAAATAATTTTGCCCATTAGCGACCGTATAGCCAGCAAATAATAAGGATATATTAGAAATAAAACCTTAGGTACCATGTGGATTTGCTGTTCTAATCCACTCCAAAAACTTTTTCTATGAGAATTATATTTAAACTGAACTAACAGGTTCTATTAGAAGGAGCACTCCATCAGCCAGTAAGCAATTCGGCTTGAAATGAGACTATTAATTTGTATCTGCTCTTAAATTGAAACTAATGAAAAAGTCTAAAGTGTCGCTAATTTATATTAAATCCGTGCCGTTTATCCTGTAAACTTCAGGCGGGCGAATGCAAAATTTTTCAGCCCATAGCAGGCCGCAAAAATCAATAGAGATGCCACCCGCGTTTCTCCACCGTCCTGCTAGGCTCCTGCCGCCACCACCGTCGCCGCCTACGGCATGTATTACCACAAATCGCATCAAAACCCATTTGAGATTTGCCACCTCATATTATGCCTATTAAATATGGCAATTGCTCCAAGCTGTCTACCTGTCTTTTGACGACGTCTCAGGTGATCAATTTCTTATTTCGAAGACAAGCGATATCAATATTCCGTTATTTCAGATTACATCAACAGATTTACTGCAAGAAATTATTGATGAATTATTTTAATACTGACAACGTTTCGATGCTTGATTTGCATTCTCTTCAGGATTGCAATATTTTTATTTTTTTTTGAAGATTCAAAGTTAAGGTACTTGAAAAAATACAGAGATAGCATTCAAATATATTTATTGATCGACCCCTGTATGCCTAGTGACTGGAATATTCGACGAGTTTATGTTTGGAGGATTATTCTAGCTAGATCGAACAACCGGTCGGCATTACCAGAAATTTCCGGGTAGCGAATTATCTGGACAATTGGCGAAAGCTTCAAACTGGTATATGAGGATTCAGCAATTGCAAAACGGGTATATTTGAATTGGACAGTAAGGCAATCATTCATAGTGATATAGTTTTGCGAGCAGTTGAGATATAATTCAAAGTATCTACGAGCCTGCATTACTTACCTAACAATTTTTTAGTTTCCTAGTCCTTGAGTCATGGTCTCCCTTCTCATAGAACCTATGGAACATATCGCTTCTCATTTTTGAATAATATCTAACTCTGTACCTATGTTCAGACTTCCCTCGGATATCTTTACTTCCCTTATCTTGTATCTTTTATTTAAGTATGCATTTTTGGCAGCTTCATGCTCCAGTACATGGACAACTGTTTTAGCTAGAGTGTTATGCCTCTTCATATATCACTCAATCTACGCAGTTGCTGCAGGTCTGTATTTCTGATTCTATAGGGTGATTCAGTTTGAGGTTACAATTTAAATATGGGAACACTGGTTTGCTGGCAGCTATATATGGCTGAAATTTGACATGTGTCATAAGTGAGAATTGACATTTACGGAAATGAAGCGATATTCATCACAGGTTAAAACCTATTTCCGAAATGGAGAAAATTTAACTAAAACGATTCGTGCATTACGAAACGACTTCGGTAAACATAACCGTCCATCTCGTGCCGCGGTTAACAAATTGATTCAAAAATTTGACGGAACCAGATCAGTGTTGGATGTCCAAAGACCAATACGTCCTCGTAGTGGTCGATCAATCAAATATGTTGCGCAGTGAGAAACAGTGTGCGTGACAATCCGTGTTAGTTACATTTCGGAAATAGGTTTTAACAATTAAAATGCGTTTTTGTGTTGAGTACCGCTCCATATTCGTAAATGTCAATCAATACTCACTTATGACACATGTCAAATTTCAGCCACACATGCCTGCCAGCAAACCAGTGTTGCCATATTTAAATTGTTACCTCAAACTGAATCATCTTACCTATATAAGAACTGGACATATTTGTTCAAAAAAATCTTGGGGCGCTCGTGGATGGGACAACCGGGTATTTTCTCGATGTCTTCACTAAAGTTCTGCAGCTTCTTCGATAGGCGATTGCACTCTGCCCTTTAGCTGCCCTGATACATTTATAAGATACCTATTTCCATACCTCAGTGCTGACACTGCGTAGTCAGTTTGTGTTGCCCCAGGAATATTCTAAAGAATTTCTAGCGTTTTCCCCGTAATGCCAGTACCAGTTCTGTTCCGTCCCATCCATTTGCGCCAACAGCGCTCCAAACTTTATGTATGGACGAGGATGCTTCGCTGTCGAGAGTTGGTGGTTTCAGTTGGCCGCGAAAGGGAGAACTTATCCATTGTTGGTTGGGCTTAGCGCGAATTCTCTCCAGCTTCTCCAGTTTTTTATAAGGTACGGGAGGCAAATATGGCCCACTTAACAGGCATTTCAAATTTTGATGTTGACATTTATGTGCACGATTTCATATGAAAATGCTAGTTATTTATCAGTTGATATTTGCATAGAATTCTACTAGTTCAAAATTATTCTTATTGGACGAAGATGCAAAACTAATCAGCTTCACAAATGGGCCATATTATCCTCCCGTTCTGGTTATATGGCTCATACCTAAATTCCATAGAAAATTTAATAAACTCAAAACTGGTATGCAAATATGTGTATTTTTGACAGATAAGGGGAAACGATAATTAAATAACAGCTAACAACACTCAAAGTCATCGAAGTCATCAGGCGCAAGACCAACACAATATTCATCATATAGCCCGCATGAGTCATATTACCCCTTTGTGTACTGGGCCATATTACTCGAAGGTACAACGAAAAAAATATTGACATTAAAAAGAAGGAGCGAGTAGTCACATCAACAAAACATTTTATGGTTGGATAGCTTATAAACCAGTACCCTCCTAGGAATATTTTCAGCTCTTAGTTCAAGCCACAATTAGAGTAACGCAACGTCAAATTTCGTCAAAAAGTTATAATTGCGTGGCTTCACACTGGCCGGTAACGTAGAACTGCCGATAATTCGCAACCACGTGATGATCGGTGGATAGGAAAATACCCGTTGTAGTGGGGCGATACAAAGCAACTTTTCGACGTTGTCAGATTGGTCACAAATGCTTTGATTTATAAAAATGAGACCTTGGGCCATATTACTCACTGCGCCATATTTGCCTCCAGTACCTTATATCCAGGTACCCGAATTCTTCTTTCTACTTTGCCTTTGACTTCTCGGATTAAATTCTCTCTACTTCGCCTTTGACGAATGTTTGGATCAAATTGTGCCATTCGTCTTTGTTCACATTCTTCCTCTTTTTAGTTGGTCGTTTTCTTAGTCTTGCAAAACTCTATGAAGTTGGTCCTGTTCTTACTGTCGCTTGGTTTTCTGTTGTTCAATAAAGCAGCTAGATTTACATTATTACTCTATACGAAGTTTATGCACTAAGATTTAAGATTGAATTATAAACTCATCTCCATTTTACAAATTAGGTTAACTAGGTAAGTACCTTCATATTTGAGATACAACATGATGATGATGAACCTGGCACAGGAATGATTTCAGCGTTAGGCCATTTGCACCGCTATAACTTGAGGAAAATTTAATCTAAGTGGAGCTTTGAATGTAACTTTTGTTCCTACAAGAGTTACATTCAAAGCTTCACTTAGATTAAATATACCTTAAGTTATAGCAGTGCAAATAGCCGTAAGTCGTTCAGCATACCTAATCGCCATCTAAAAAATACATACATATATGATTTTTTTGTTATTTTTTTTTTATTTTCATTTATTTAATTATTTATTTATTCGATTACATGAGAATTTCACATAACTATGTTTTTGTATACATATATCTAATGTTTACATAAAGGTCCCTAGATGCTAAGCATCCGTATGGACGATAAACTTTAATATAATATAATATATAGGGTGGATAAATGATGTTAAGTTAAGTGGAGTAATCGATACAGCTTTTCAATGCATTGTAAAGTGAAACAAAAGAAAAAAAAAGAAATTAATAATAACTACAAAAACAAACACTCAGCACAAGCATGCGAATAAAATATAAACATGTGTAAGTAGTTCAGGAGAATATAACAAAGGAAAATAATTCATTATGCTCTGCAATATATGTTCTAGCAAGCATAGAAAAAAATTTTGCATTTGCATTCTCAAAATGTTATAAAATTTTGGTCCCAAATAGTTAATTGATTTCTTCCTGGACTCACTATAACATCTAGGAACAATCAAATGTCATATTTACATTTAGGTATTTCGAGTATTATAGACATGATCCATAGGATGTTTAATTTTTTCATGAGCATGCATTTAACAATAAACTGTATGATAGAATAATGTTCTTATGTTCAAAATGGTGTTATTGTAGAGGAGATGAGAAGGATATTAAATATTTTTTCTAAATAAAATTTTTAATATTTTATTCTGAACTGTTTGTAGGGGTTTTAAGGAGTTGTTGTAAATACTTCCCCAGACCAAAATTCCATCCCGTAGAATGGATTCAGCCAGACTCTGATACAGACTTGTTAACATTTTATTAATATCTAATATTTGTCTTGAAGAATAAAATTTATGAATTAGATATTTCAATTTTTGTGTTAGAAAGGCAACATGTAAATCCCATTTTAGATATTCATCAATTGCTATGCCAAGATACTTGGTGTTTGTAACCCCATCTACTATATTGTTAATTTTAATCGAGGAAAATGGTGGTGGGTTTATTTCGATTTTAGAAAAGGCAATGTAATTAGTTTTCTTCATTTTGATTTTTTAATTATGATTAAGACGAATCATTCCTGTACTAATTTGATTAAATAACATGAAATAATATCATTGGATTATGCCTATTTGTTAGCCTTAAAATATTCGTATCTTTATTAAATTTTAGTTTCACAGAAGGCCTCGTTTGTGTCCCTTTATTAGCATAATTAGCATATTGATGTCTATCAACAAAAGTATCACGTTTAGTCGTAAACCTGGAAAACTACATAAACCATTAAACATCAAATACTTGACATTTATTTCTTCCAATAAGGGAAGTATATCACTTAACTATACAAATTATTAAAACTATATATTGATAAGATAGTGTTAAAATGGTATATAACATCATCCACATAATTACTTATTATAGATATTTTTATTATTTTTCAGAATATCATCATAGGCGATCACTCGATACTGAGTATGATTATTTTTGATTATTTTTTGATTGGTACATAAACCAATTCTGGAGTCGCACACTCTTCCAAAGTCTTGGCACACCCAGCCTCTGGCAGTATTGTCTCTTCCTCTGTACTCTGTCCCTCTTCTCAGTCTCGTGTCCGCATCGCTGTTCTTCAAAAGTTTGTGGTCCGTCGTAGACTACTTGACGTCATGAGAGCCTATCATGTGTCGTCGTTTTCCAGTTGCTGGTACCGATACGGCAGTCTACTATATTCTCCCTAAGAACATCCTTGTAGCGTTTTTGTTGACCTCCCTCTTTCAGTTGAATGTAGAGAATCTGTCGTGGAAGAGTTGTTTCGGGCATGCGGATGAGGTGACCTGTCCAGCGAAGTTGGTGCTTAATAATGACTGATTAGGGCTTCCATGCTAGTTGTTTTGGCCTCCTCTAAAACATTAATCTTCGTTCGTCGGTCCTGATGCCATTCAATCCGTAGGCCTCTTCTTAGGCAGCGCTCGTGGTATTTTTCTAGGCTTTTTATGTGTCTTCTGTAGGTGGTACATGTTTCGCAGCCATATGTAAGTGTTGGTATTACAGCTGCATTGTAGACGCGAAATTTGGTCACAACGCTGATGACGTGATTCTTGAAGACTTTTTCTAGAAGTTGCCGCGCTAGCACACTTCAAGCGATGTTGGATTTCAGCTTTAATGATTGCATTCGTTGACAGATGGCTCTCAAGGTATGGGTAGTACTCTACGTTCTGCGAAGAAAGGTGGTCATTTGTAGTTATATTAAGGGGTTTAGTATCTGGTGCGGGTTGGTGCAGAATCTGCGTCTTGTTTAAGTTAACCTCTAGGCCGATTCTCCTGTATGCTCCGTTCAATGCATTGATTTCGATACTTTCTTATTGGCTCGTAATCTGTTTAGGATGAATAAGCCGCCATTAAGTCTGTGCAGGATTTCCACTCCTGATGGCAAGTGACTCTCTACAAGGTGAAGTATAGTATGGATCCTATAAATCGAGAAAATAAAGTGGGCGCAATAACACAGCCTTGTTCAACGCCTGTAGTTATTTGGAAACACTCTCCTTGTCCATCGTTGCTTAGGACGGTTGCGTTCATATTATCATGCAGCAGGCGGAGTATCTGGATGTACTTTTGCGGACACCCTTGGCCAATATCTTCCAGAGATTTTCTCTCAAGTACTTTAACTTTGAATGTTCAAAAAAAATATATTGCAAACTTGAAGAGAATGCAAATCAAGACCCGAATCAAATGCTTTCACTAAATCTATGAAGGTCATGTATAGAGGGCGACTTTGTTTTCTGGCTGTACCTCGGTTGGATCTAAAGCCACCCTGTACCTCTGGGAGTTTCTGTTCGGCAGTTGGGATTAGACGATTTAATGATATTCTGGCAAGTATCTTTCCCGCACCAGAGAGTAAAGATATTCCTCTGTAGTTTCCACATTAAGCTTGGTCTCCCTCTTTGAAAATGGCAACTATGGAGGCATCTCTAAGTTCGGCAGGTATGGTCTCAGTAATCCATATTTTACTTATTGGGATGTGGGTTTGGGCATTTAGTGTTTAGTGTGGGGCTTCCTTCTTCAAAAAATTCAGTAGAAATGCCGTCAGTTCCTGACTTATTGTTCTTGAGCTGTCTGATTGCCTTCCAATTCCACTCAGCTCTTGTTGTATTGGTTTCTGTGGAATTTCGTTGAAGATGTCATTAATAATTTGTGATTTTCTGTTGAGTAGTTCCTGAAAGTGTTCCTTCCAACGAGAATTAATGGAAGAACTCTCCTTAAGCAGTCTTGTGCCATCGCTGGATCGTAAGGGATTGAGTCCTTGAGTGGTCGGTCCGTATACCATCTTAATAGCCTAAAAGAAGACCCTGGTGCTGTTGGATTAAGATAGTTGTTGCATTTTGTTCGATTTTGTTTTCCACCATTAGTTCTGCAATGCTCGCATTTGCCTTCGAACTTCTGATTTTTCTTGTTGGTTTACTTGGTATTACCTTTTTTTTAACAGTTGAGCTGGGGTCGTTTTTCTTTTTCTATCTTTAAGGTCTTGAATTACATACCGTTATCTGTATTAGTTAGCTTGTGCAGTGTTTTTTAAACAATTTTGTTGACATATTATTTCAAATAATTACGATTCAAATTGTTCATACCTGCAATAGTCAATCAATCAAATTATAACCAAATTTCAATTTCTTGCCATATAAATTATTTTTACTAGCTTTTCTATCAGTAGTACATAGAAAAGTCATATATACTCAAGTAGATTCTGAATAATATTATCGCACAATACCAAATTAACCGTTAGAATTTATTCGTTTAGCACAATATATCAAATAGAAGAAGTCAAAGTACCCACCAGAAATAAACAAACAGGGATTACCTGTTGCTTCAAGGCTTCCTCTTTCTTGTGATACAATAAGACCACCAGATAAGTGATAACAACAGAATCAACATACTTACTGTATATATTTTGCAGGTAATAACTATTGTTGTGTTATGGGTTGATTTTTCTCACCCATAATTTAACTACTACACAACTATTATTGAGCTTAGTGTGTCCGAAGGAATACTAAAAACATTTGATCACTTTTCTCGAAGAAAACTGACCTAAGTGTTATGTGCAACATTACCGGACCAGATCCATATAAAAATTAAAAATTTGAAAAATCCCTACATGAACGAAACGAAATAAACCTTATAGTCGGAGAGCCAGCGCCAAAAAAGTGCAAGAGTTTCATGAAAGCTGAAAATTCAATATAAGGTTGTATTTGTGATGTATATAACTATACTCGAGTTAGCAACTGAAGTAGCGGGACAAGCTACGCCCACGCACCTTTTTAAATGAGACACCCTGTATGTGGTTGCTTATTTGGATTCTACGTAAAATTCTGAGCAGATTTCATGTGATATAATACCCTTTACCTGAGTTAAACTGTTTTGGAAATATTGACAGCTGAAAATTGATCGGTTTTCCTTCAAAATTAACCGTTTAGGTTTTACAGCCTGTCAAAGTTGCGAAAAAGTCAATTTTCAACTGTCAATATTTCCAGTTTAACTTAGGTAAAGGGTATATCACATAAAATCTGCTCAGAATACAAAGATGATGAGCCACCTTGTATACTCAGAAATATTTTCCTTAAATAGAGTCTCACGACCAATATAGATTGACATATGAACGAAATTCCTAACCTTATTAGTTTAGGACTTAACGACCGACGCGCGCTTAGCTGCGGACCTGTATGTATACAATAATGAAAATTGAATTGATTGCTGACTGGTTAAATTCCAACAAATTGAAGTCTGACTGTTATTTTCGATTATAGTATTAAATTAAATAATAACATACCAAATCTGAACCATCATGGAACAGTTTCAGCTACCTTTACTATACGACCGGAATATAGCCATGCTGACTCTAGTTCTTTTAACATAATGCTAGAAGAGGAAATATTTCCAGCTATCATGAAACTCTTTCATCGCGATTAATTTTTAACACATTTGAAGGTGCATGGGCGTAGCTTGTCCCGCTACTTCACTTGCTGACTTGGGTGATCATAAAACCGAAGATATCACACATACGCGTTTTTCGCTATAGGGGTTGAAATTGCGCCATCGGCGATTACTTGGTACCTATTGATTTTACAAAAAAATGTTTCAAATAAAAGATGTGCAACATTATTTGATCTACAATGTTTATCTAAAGACTTTTTTGATTAAGGGCCGTCTGTGGTCATAAGGGCCGTCGGACTATTATAAAAATTAACAATATTTCAGATTTGTAGTGATTTCAAGAACTGTATTAAAAAAAAGTAGCGAAGTGGTATGCTAATTATAACTAATTCACAAGACTTAAAATAAAATCAAGTGTAAGCTATAAACCGATCACAAACACTTGAGATAGGAAGAAGTTCAACACTGCTTTCAAAAATAATTGTAAATTATATCGAAAACTCAAAAGCCGCGCAATATTATTCTCGAGCCCGAAGCTGACAGAAAATTGGACATTATTGTCATTGCTCCCGCTTCCAGGGATTTTTATTTCTGTTTGATTGGTGAAGAGACTTAAATATAAAATAAGAATTAAGGAATATTTCGTGGCTATCCAATCCTTTCTCAAGAGAACATACAAATTTTCATGTTTTTTTGACCATGTATTGTCTATGTTTTGTTTTCTATCGGATGACATCAAAAAATATCTTAATAATTTGGTTATATCCTATTTTTTTTTTTGTTTTAGTTCATTTGAAATTGCGTGTGTAAATAGAAAAATTGCTTGCTGTTCCTTGAAAAATATCACTTCACTTATCACATACAGGGTGTCACGAACGGTTTGTTAAAAACTTCTAGGGATGCTAGATCTCGTAAGAATTTTTTTTTTTGATAAACATAATATGTCCGGAAATGCTTCGTTTTACAGATACAGGGTGTTCGACTTTGTAAAAAATTTTTTTTTTATTAATTCTTAGAAACGCGTTGGAAGAATTTGATGAAATTTTCATAGTTTGTTGACACCTTTATGAGGTATCTTTTGGACAGCTCAGAGTTGACCAATAATTTCAGGCGCGTGCAACAGGTTACATGGGTCCAGTGGATTTATCTTAAATTACGATATGTTTTTTGAATAAAACACTTAAAGATGCAACTTTTTTGTCTCCTCATTTTTTTCCGTATGCTGCTTTGTTTTCGAGATAAAATGTAAAAACCATTTTAGGCGAACCACGAACGTTACTGACCTCCATAAATAAAAAATAAATTGTCGCAGAATTACCTGAAATTTTACCAGCATATTTGTTGCTTAAAAATGAACAAAAAATAACAAAAAAACTTTTTTTCTAAAACGCACGCATTTCTAAGAATTATTAAAAAAATTGACTTTTCTTCACAAAGTTTAACATCCTGTATCTGGAAAGCGAAGCATTTCGGGACACATATTTAATAAAAAAAAAGCCTAATTATTACGCGTTCCCCCATCCCTAGAAGATTGTAACAAAGCTTCCGTGACGCCCTGTATTTCATGCAGGCTTTAGAAAACCTTGAATCAGACCAATGGGACTATACTATCGTCTAATATGTTTGGATCTATTCGTCTTTTATCTCTAGTTGATTTATTTTGAAGCCAAGTGCATCTGGAATGACTGGACCAATACATTTTAGTATAATAATTGTGGGTAGTTGATCATCGTGTGTTTTTAGTTTGGTATCACCATTACAAGATCTGATGAGTCTTTTTTAACAGGTAAGGGGGTGCATATTTTTCACAGAGTATTTTAAATATAATCTTCTATTATAAATCTTGAGTTTTTGCCTTTCAATTTATCGAGCATGCGAGGGTGGGTATGTCATGCAATTGCTCTTCTACTTCTAAACGCTGCGCCGTCAACTCAAAAAATAAACAAAGATCCCCCGTTAAACGAAAATATTAAAAGTTGTCACGCGAAGGGAAACCGAATCGTCTTTGAAAAAAGTAAACAGCTCGTATTAAAACGCGAACAGAAATTTTTCAGCGCGCTTTGGAGTATTAATCTCATTTCTGGATTTAATGTAGTTTTCCCATAAAACTTTTATACGTCTTTTTCGCTTTAAATTTAATTTAGCCTGTTTTTGCCTGCTTTTCTCATTCGCCGGGTATTACCTTAATGACTAAGTCCTACAAGAATTATTTGATGTTTTTTTTTTATACGTAATCCTATTACTTACTAAGTTTAAAAAGAAAAAAAAAGGTAATTTCAATTTTTTAATAACTGGATAAAAATTTAGGTATAATTAAAA
Organism: Ceutorhynchus assimilis; assembly: GCA_917834065.1. Lineage (NCBI taxonomy): Eukaryota > Metazoa > Arthropoda > Insecta > Coleoptera > Curculionidae > Ceutorhynchus > Ceutorhynchus assimilis. The sequence goes on from OU892277.1 coordinate 100,859,266, forward strand.
AAAACTGATTACTTACGAAAACCGCAGTTAGTGAATAAACAAAGTACTTATATTAGAGAGAAATTCTTACCTAATAGTTAGGCCAGGAACATAGGCGCCGAAACCATGGGGGCAATGGGGGCTTGAGCCCCCATAGTGAATTTCCTATGGGGGCGGAACCCTCATAGTGATTTAGGTATTGTATGTAGTGGGTAGGTAAAAAAATATCGAGTTCCTAACTATTTATTTTTATATCAAATTTGTGTGTTTGATGTTTTTGTTGTTTTTGCTATACCTACGTAACCTACATTAACATCAAACAGTTTGAATATTTTGTTGTGTAGCATTTAAACCTGTATTTCCAATAAGTCGTTAGATTATTGTTTTCATTCCGTTCGTTATCATGATAGGTATGTTTACATCACATGAATATATCATGAGGTAGATACCAATACACTGGCTTTTTTTTACCTAATTTATCATCAGCGTTGCCACCTTTTTTTTTAGCGAATCTTCTTTGTCTGAATCCACTAAAAAACAATTTTGAAAAATACCAAAAATCTACTCTAGGGAGCTGGGAGTGGCTACCGGCTACATTTCTGATGAGAATGTATTTCCGTCTTGCTCTTTCCAGTGTCATTGAAAAAAGAGGACATATTAGCGTCCAAAACAAGACACCTATGTTTGCTTCATAATAATTGCTCTTACTATCACTATATCACTAATGGCTATTTGCACGGCTATCACTTAAGGGATATTTAATCTAAGTGGAGCTTTGAAGGTGACTTTTGTTTCTACAAAAGTCACATTCAAAGCTTCACTAGGATTAAATATCCCTTAACTTGTAGCGGTGCAAATAGCCGTGACTGAGATCTAACTTAACTACTATTAATCACATCATGCACTAGTTATAATAGTTATATGATATGGCAATTGTAAACAAACACATAAATCGTCGGCCATCAAGGGGAAACACCGAAAACCGAAAAGCGCCGTGAATCAAGCCATTTAGAACGAAGTAACTTATTTAGTGACCTTACCAATTAATTTTTCCACAATCGATATTAGGATTTTTATCGTAATTTATGGAACTACCAGAATCTACTAGATTTTCTACTAGAAATTCTGTCTACTAAAATTTTACAAAAAAGCTGAAAATCTTCCAGAAAATTAGAAATCTACCAAAGATGGCAACGCTGGAACCGATGGTCCTATCGAGCTGAAATTTGGTACGAATCTAGTGGAGTACGAGTTTTATCGCAAAAAAATACGGGGGCCCCTATCTGAAAACCAAAGCCCCCTGGGGGCCCCTAAATATATTTTTTGGCCGATTGAAATGAAATTCGGAATATAGGTGAAAGGGTCCAGAAAAGTTGATATTCCAAGTTTTAGCCTTCTCCGACCTACCGGAGGGGTTTTAGCTCCTATCCCCCCAATTTTGGAAAAGGGCGTGTAATGGTGCATTTACGCCCTGCATTTACTTCGAAAATGCCTCCTGGTGTTTTTCGCTCCGACGCTTCGTAAGCCCGGAAAAAAATAAAAAAGATTTTGATCCTGGAAAATTTTTGGAATCCGACATGGCGCCACTTTTTCGCTTATATCTTCGGTAATTTCGAACCGATTGTCTCGAATCAGGTTTCCTTCAAAAGAGCAATAAATTATCGAATGTAATACCACAAGAGGTTTCAGGATTACCGGATAATACTTTTATCTGTCACGAAACGCGTTACGCAGCAACATCGCGACTCCGAAGGAGGCGTGGTGTTGCTGGTAACGCGTTGAGTGTCAGGTAAAAGTATTAGGTAATCCTGAAACATCGAGTGGTATTCAAAAGGTTATACAATGAACTTAATTTTAATACATAATGAAACAAAGTTTTTTCTATAATAGAATTTGCCATAATAATTGCCACCAAGCGCGATAATCCCAAAAGGCTTATCACTTGTTAAGCCTCTCGTGTCATATGGGAATAATGTACAGTGAGTTGTATAACCTACAAAATTGTTTTAATTGATATTTCAGGTTATTTTTGTGTCCGAGATATGAGCCGTCAAAGTTGAAATTTCTCTGAAAATGTATTGAAAGATTTGACGTCGATTTTCTCAAAAACGGTGCCCCGTGGAGGGGTAACTCTAATAAGCTTTTTTATAGTTCTCAACGAGATCTACATGTTTTGTGCTTAAGGTTTTTTTCGCAGGCTCTTCGTTTTCCAGCTAGGATGCTTTGAAATTTAAAAAAATAAAAATAAAGGCTGTTTTGAATTTTTTTTTGTCATGACGGTCTAAAGGGGATCCCAAATATCTCCTAATGGGTTCAGTTTATTTTCTTTCTTGTTTTTTTGATTTTTTTTTCAAAATATATGTTTTTGCCTTGTGTATATGATATTTTAATGAAAGTAACGTTCTACTATAAATTCTTATCAAAATTTGTGATAATGGCCGCATTCCCGCTTGCCTCCACCATTACAAGTCCCAAAAATACCGTAAACAGATCAAAATTTTGCGCCTGCGGCGGAGCTTCAAGGATTTCTTCCTAAGAATTTGCCCCCTCTCCTCGAGACAAAATCCTGGCTACTCCAATGGTGATGCCGAAGCCGAATAAGTATAGCCGAACTGCCGAAAATGCACGAATTTTAATAATATGCAGGGACGATCAATGATTACTTCTGGTAATTTTTGGAGCCCGAGCCCCCATAGTAATTTTGAAATTCCGGCACCTATGGCCAGGAAGCTCAATTGTAGCTTGAGCTCAGCACAAAAAGACCTTTTGGTTCGAATGGCAAACATTCATCTTCAAGGGACTGCAATGTTTCCTTTCACGACTTAAGCACTGATTTTTTCATCTATTTTCGGAAAAATTATAGGCTGCCACTATAATTTACGATGTGAAATCAATATTAGGTCATCCGGAACAAATTTCACTGCTCGGAACATGTACGCTCCGACACATCAACATGATTATTCGTATTTATTTATGCTGGTACTTTATTAATGCAATAATTTATTCCATAATACATAAAACAAATAAATGAGTGCAAATTATGAATATATTACGCTGTGAGAAAAAAACGAATAAATTAACCCATACATAAAAATCTTTATGGTCCTAGCTACATGATGGGCCACTTCTATGTCAAGTGTTGACGACAATAAAGTTTAAATTACAGACCGCTCGAAGATAAAATGATGTTTTAGTCTATTTCGAATTCATGCAGAGTAATACAACCTCATTAGTATTCGAATCCCTCACACGGCGTTCTAACTAATAACTGACACATTTAATTAGTTCTCTTATATTCTCAACACAAATCTACCGGCTCTATCTAAATTTAAGACCTGTGACACGAATTTGGGGAACATTTCAGTAGCTTCTCTCTAGAGAATATTCATAGAGGCTGCTTTTTTTACAATATTTTTTCGATTCTTATATTCTATTTTATTACTTGAAGCTTTCTAGCTACCAGAGAACTGCATATACTTAAATATCAAGAATTCTCATCACTGACGTAGCATGAAGCATACAATTCTAGGAGTTCTGCAAAAATCAATAAACACCGATTAACATATCCTGTTCTACTATCAAATTGCATTATGATCAGCCTTCGTCTGTCTCACGGTAACACTTTCAGTCCTGAAGATAGACCCTCTAGAAAAAATCAAAGAGCACTAAGTTTTTATTTTGATAGACTTGTATTTCCTCCAGTCAAACATGTATTATCTAGATATTATAATCATCAATAATGTAAGTATTTTTGTATTCAACAGACTTTCATCTGTATCGATCGATCACAATCGGAGGGCATCGAGCAAGTTGGTAATACTTACTGCTAATCTTTCACTAAGAAAATTATGTTTTTATTCAGCTGAGCTTCAATTACAGGTCACGATTGCCTCAATTATTTCATAAAATTTTACCCTGTATAAATTAATAGATATACTTAATTTTCTTTTATTTTATTTGATTACCAAACAATAATTATTCTTATACCTTCTTATACTTCCTGTCGCGTTCCTGGTTTTTATGACTGGGGTCTGATAATGTATGCAAATTACTCCGCATCATTTCGGGAAACTGAGGAGTGTGAAAAATTAAATTGACAATCCATAATCTTTAAGACGTGCCCAAAGTACGAGATCTGGTGCTTTTTTTAAACCAATAAACTGCCTCTCCATAAAATTAATTTTTATTTCTTATTTAAACCTGATTAGTCTATAAGCTTTCCCGGGCTTGACGGGGGCCGCAAGTAAATTTAACAAATTTACCCTAATTTAGTTTACCGTTTCCGCATTTTCTCTTACACTGCATCAGCATTAATACCAAAACGTACTCTCCAGGCATATTAGGTAGACGTAATAATGTTGAAGCATTTTAAAAGCACTCGTACAACATTAAAATTAATATGAGACATTTTCATCTGTCCCGGCGTTATGTTCACCGTTTTGTCATTGCCACAGAAAAATAAACGTTTGAAATCTTGTTTCTGGTGGGCAAGTTTTAATTATCTCTCAAAAAAATCGAATCAATGCCAAAAAATGCTTTATACAAGGTGATTTTTGGTTAGTTGATGGATTTATTTTTCAACTTAGAAAAAAATACTCGAGCTGTGAACTTTTATTGAATTTAAATTATGTTCAACAAATAGGTTATACTGTATAGTGTATAACTTATACCGTGACATGTGACATGGGTTTTTGCAATGATATCCAACTCGTCACACGTTTCAATAATAGTATTAGGGCAGGTAGAGATGGTTACATGCTTTTTTTTCACTAGATACACAGTAAATCTAAGCTTTGGAAATGATGGCATCTAGATCTATGATCTTGGTCATCTTCATCATCCCATCTACCTACTTGCTGTTTTGCTATCTCTACTCGATGAAAATCCCCTCTAAGATGCGTTCCTGTCCATTAAGCATTATCCTTGCGTATGCGTGTTTCATTTTTCTATCGAATGCAAAATAATAGCCACCTGTTCCTTGTTAACTCCATGATGTCATCTACCTTGTCTGCGCCTGCGCGGACGTTCGTAGCCCTCGTCGTATTCCTCAATGTTGGAGTATAATATTAACCTTCAGGATCAACAGTAAATCTTCTTGATTCCGGTTTTTCTTTTCCCGCTCGATGGATTTTCCTTCTCGCCTGTGTGTTGGCGGTCTATTCTTGGTTTTGGTTAGGCTTGAAGATGGTTTGATGTCGCTATCTTCTTATTGATCACATCTAGAACTCCGTTCTTGATCCGCTTTAGATCGAAGGTTAACTACAAGTAAGTTGACATAAATAACCAACCACCTGAATCAGGTTTGTCTAGCTGAATTAGTTATATTAATAATTCATTTGCCATATTGGTACAAACACGAAATTGCTCCCTGAAATGCCTTAGTGATCACTTTGGCGTACAAAATAGGGACAGAATGTAAATAAACAATAAAATATAGATAGGATAATTAGAGCTAATACGATACCAAAATGTTCCAGATGGTAGCAGTAGATACAATCAACCAGATTAGTCCTGGCTACTGGTTGTGGTTAGATGGTCAAACCAATCTTACGGTTCAAATTTACAGGAAGGCTTGTATAACCGTCCAACTAGAAGGCTTAGGCTAGGGTGCGATAGCCTTGGTTACAATCTCAGTTACAATTGTACGTGTGACAATGTAACCGTTATTAAAAACTTCGGTGAAAAAAACCCTAAGAGAAAAACTGTTATAACACACTGTATTTGCAATTGAACCATAGCTGTAGCGAAGCACTTATGAATAGACGGAATTAGAAAATGAAATTATAATGTAACTTAATCAGTCTTTAATAGCAAATTTACTTAATAAAACTGTAACTTTTGAAAATTATTTTAATAGAAAAATTGAATGATAATGTATTTATGAAAATAATTAATTAAATTAGATGAAATCAGATAAAGAAAATGTGCCTCGAGTTTGCAAAGAAAATTTGAGGTTAATAAGGTTATGTTTTACCTGTTGGAAATAGGGTTTTGTTTGCCTCGAAAATACTCTGGAAATCTAGATCGCGGTCTGGATTCGAAGTCCTGGAGTGAGTGAGATGGTTTCTACTCTACTCTTTAGGGCAGCTTTTCACTAATGATTAAATAGAAAAAGTCAGAATCCACTGTGAGAAAAAAAAACGTGCACAGCAAAACTTACCACATGGATGCTGTAAAAATCCGATTTCATCGGCGAAAATTATAACACTCTACGAAAACGTAAGGCAACTAAATGTGTTATCAATTCAATAATTGAGAATATAAGGTCGAAATCCCACAAAGGCGAAGACTAAATTTAATTCTCCAAAAAAATACCTTATTTCTCCAACGTCCAGATGTGAAAAGAAATGTGCAACACATAAAATTATTTAGCTGACCTAAAGGTAAGGATTCAGAGATGATTCAGAATAACGACAAACGTCAAAAATTAATAGATAGAATTCCTACCTTAGAATTCAGAATTCAGATCTTAGAATTTTTTTCTTGATTTAAATAGCTCAAGTCGTTTTTTAGGGTCACACCCCCTTTAAGGGCTTAACAGGAATCGACTATCCCAAAAACATTACTAATCGAAAGCCAATCGACAAAAATTAATGACACTTCAAAAGTCAGCTGAGATGCAAATCAAGAGTGACATGACTTAAGCCTCAAGCGTCATTATAAAATAGAGAGCAAGGATAGCAATCCGGTGGTGTATGGAACCAATGATTGAACCGGGTGCAGAACTAAAACTGTCACTGAGTTCAGCAGCCGAACAGAGTAGTTCGGTACAGGCACTTAGAAAACGGATCAGGATTTGGACATTACCCCGGAAATAATTTTGACAAATGAATATTTGTTTACATGTTTATTTATATGGAGATTAATTTTGAAATTCAATAAACATATTGATTAAAATCGAGGAAAATCATTAGCCATCACAAGAACTAGTGACAAATGAAAATAGAGTTTAAAGATTGAAAATTAGAAAATTTACAGGATCTGCAACTGCTGTAATTGTTGTTGAAATTTTATAAAGAAAAAATGTAAACAAATTTAAAGGAATTTTGAATGGAAAACTGAAAATAGGTAAGAAATAGTTAATATCAATTTTGGCACGTCACATTCTAACGGGAACTGATCCACGCTGATCAATTCAGAGCTTGAGTTTTTGCTCTGAAGTAGGCATGGTCGCCTGGATAAGGTATCTGCGATGTTATGCAGTTCACCAGAACTATGTTGGTTCACAAAAACGTACTGTTGCAACTTCTCAATCGAAGCTTCGAGTTGTCAGTGGGAGATCGAGAACTTGGCTGTACAGTCACGTTTGAAATATTGTCTTCCTTCGCAGTGTTGACAATTATTTTCGCTCCTGCTGAGAGTCACCAGAAGGAGATTTCAGTCGTACCTTACAGTTACGATTAAAATGTTCTCTTTTCTCGCAGCGATATCATTCGGTGACCCCTTTCAAGTTCCCTTATTTGTTTTTTGTAACAGTCTCTCCCATTTCTACCAGAAGCTCCTCCATAGAGTCCTTATTGGTCTCTCCTATTGGTTATTTTTATTCTTGTATCGACACAGCTCCGATTTTTGGTTTGGACATCTTATTGGTTGCTTTGACTTCTAGGGATTTGATAAGAGCTGCGCTGCTACCTAAGGGTTTGGTTATGAGCAGCATTCTGAATTCTCCATACATGCAGTCCACTATTTCTATTTATGAAATTTCTAGCCGCTAGTTGTTTTCGTATTTCCGCTGTTGCTCCATATCGGTTTCAAATTCTTGTAAACTATTGCTGCCGTCAGTATTGATCGCCATAGCCACTCTCTAACGCATCAACAAGCACTCGATAGTTTTGTTTGGAAGTTGGCAAAAGTTTCTATAATAACTCTAAGGCAGGACCAGGCTATGCTACAATTAAATCTGTAGCAATGCCATCTGCTCCCACCATTAGCTGTTGCAATAGTTCCGAACTGACGTCTGTACATCCCTCACGATGTCTGACCGTCGTTTAGGTTAAATATGATTACAACTTATAATTCAACGTAAACAAAATTAAACATTAATGATACAGTGCCTGGAATGCTCCAAATTATGTATTTATAAATCATTTATTTTATGTAAGGCTCTCTCTGGTAAATATGATTTTAAAGCTATGAGGAATTTAGGAAGAGATACTATGGCCTAAATCATCATCAAAATCATGTGGATAGTTACGGCCTTTCTGACATACTCGATAGGTGTTTAAACAGAGTGATTCCAATTCAATATGATTAAGGAACGGAGTGTTAATATTTAATTTTTTTTGTAAAGATTCTTGGCTGTATTCTTTAATGTGAAAATTTTGGGTTAATTTTCTTCGCATTTCTATCCACAGATGCGTTTCGATCTATCAGATCTCATCAGTGTGGCTAGGAAAGCAAAGAAACCCAATTTTGCCTGCAGGCAAAGTAGAAGTAATACGAAGAGCGAATTTTGATCATGGCGCCATCTAAGACTAGGATTCAGCACTAAACTACACTTTTGCTGTAACAGTACGGTCCTCTAATACGCCGATCAAAAATCAGTTTGTTTGGAAAACCCAAAATAGAGAGAAAAGGTTTCTGCTATTATACACTGATGTGAAAATTTTGGGTTAATTTTTTTCGCTTTTCCATCCACAGACGCGTTTTGATCTATCAGATTTCATCAGTGTGGCTAGAAAAGCAAAGAAACCCAACCCAAGTTTTTCACATCAGTGTATAATAGGAGAAAACTTGTTTTCCCTATTTTGGGTTTTCCCAACAAACTGATTTTTGGTCGGCCTATTAGACGGTCAGTACTGTTACAGCAAAAGTGTTGTTTAGTGCTGAATCCTAGTCTTAGATGGCGCCACGATCAAAATTCGCTCTTCTTATTACTTCTGCTTTGCCCGCAGGCACTAAACTTGGGTTGGGTTTCTTTGCTTTCTTAGCCACACTGATGAGATCTAATAGATCGAAACGCGACTGTGAATGGAAAAGCGAAGAAAATTAACCCAAAATTTTCACATCAGTCTATGATAGGAGATAACTTGTTTTCCCTATTTTGGGTTTTCCCAACAAACTGATTTTTGGTCGGCCTATTAGACGGTCTGTTACAGCAAAAGTATTGTTTAGTCCTGAATCCTAGTCTAAGATGGCGCCACGATTGAAATTCGCTCTTCGTATTACTTCTACTTTACCTGCAGGCACTAAACTTAGGTTGAGTTTCTTTGCTTTCCTAGCCACACTGATGAGATCTGATAGATCGAAACGCGTCTGTGGATGGGAAAGCGAAGAAAATTAACACAAAATTTTCACATCAGTGTATAATAGGAGAAAACTTGTTTTCCCTATTTTGGGTTTTCCCAACAAATTGATTCTTGGTCGGCCTATTAGACGGTCAGTACATGGTGATCTATTATGAATGTCACCCCTTCTAACTTTTTCATTTGTCATTTTTGACAAAAGTGTCAAATACAAAAGTTTCAAGAAATTGTCTAAAGTTTTTAACTAGGTCTGTTTTAGGCATACAGGGTGCGTCAGAAAAGTGCAGCACTGTGAAGTTATATTTTCTTAAAATGGAACACCCTGTATATTGTAGGCTTATTTGTTAGTCCCTTTTAACCTGAATTCAACGATATTCGGTTTGATATGTCTATCTTTAATAGTTATAGGGAAAAACGTGACAACCCCGTTCAAGGTTTCATATTGAAAAAAGGAAAATTATACAATTTAGAGATTTTTTTTTATAAACAGTGTACTGTTCAAATTTTATTCATTAATATACAAGATTTTTGCGTTTTTCCCTATAACTATTGGAGATAAACGTACAAAATCGTATATCGTTAAAATCAGGAGAAAGGAGACTAACAAATAAGCGCACAATATACAGGGTGTTCCATTTAAAAAAATATAATTTCACACTGCTGCACTTTTTTGACGCACCTTGTATGCCTAAAACTGACTTAGTTGAAAACTTTTGACAATTTTTTAAAACTTTTGTATTTGACACTTCTGTCAAAAATGTCAAATGAAAAAGTTAGCAGGGGGTGACATTTATAATAGATCACCCTGTACTGTTACAGCAAAAGTGTTATTTAGTGCTGAATCCTAGTCTTAGATGGCGCCACGATCAAGATTCGCTCTTCGTATGTATTCTTCAATTTTAGAGAATATCGAATAGTTCTTTTTCATAGTTCAAAGATAGGCTCTGTTCAATGAATGTGCCTAATCTGTCATTCCTTCTATAATGGACTGTATTATTTTACTGGTTTGGATAGAGGGCTTAGCAAAGGAAACGAACGTATACTGAGTGCTGGACTGAAAAACACTTTATTTGTCACCCTTAATGTAAAATTGGCTTCACAACACTAAATTCCACTAACTAATGCAACGCAGTACACTTTTCAGTAGCCAAAAAGAAATATTAACTCTTAGGTAAACTTTTCTAAAGGGCACAAGTCCAGTCACCAAATCTTAATTCTCTAACCAATTGGACGTTTCAGAAAACAATGCAAGATGGAAACCGGAAATCTTCCCCCTTGCACCAAAAAACCGCGATTTCCTGAAAATTCTACATTTCCGCCGTTTCGTACTTGTCGTTCGACTTGTCGCATTGACATCTGCCAGGTGGTGCGTTCGACACTACCGCGTGTTGCATCCCCGAATCGATATTACTCCTGACACCATGTATCAGACAGGGACAGAAAACTTTTGCGGCCTCTGTTCGGAGCTGCTCCAAACGCCCAAAATCCGACGAGTTTGGACAAGTTGTATAAAATACGTTTTTTGGCTCGCAATCCCCAACAGGCTCAAATCACTGATCTCAAAAATAAATGGATAAACAATCGTACGGCTTGATTGGCTAAATGTGTGCGAAAATTTGGGGTCAATATTCTATGAACAGTTGTGCAACGGAACAGCCTAACGCCTGCGCAGTGTTTATCTTTCGAACAACTGTTCTAAATTTTGAAATATCCTTCATTTTCATTGGCTATATTTTGCGCACGCACAGTACATGTATCTACTGCGTACGCTCACAGCTGTCCCAGTTGCTTACATTATGACCTCGTAAATTAGCAGCATTAGAAGCGTTCTTAGTTTATCCATTTATTTTTGAGATCAGTGGCTCAAATTGAGTCGCACAGCACGTACCCTAGAATGGAAGCAACTATGGAAGATATGATTCGAAAAGGGCAAAGTAGACTATTCTAGAAGTTGACAAGTTAAGTTCCTTGGAAACTGAGCTTATCGCAAAATAAGCGGAACTTAATTTTTTGGATAAGAATCCATGTGCAAGCTCAGGGAGTCGTCTATAATGAGGCCCAAAAGTTTTACAGAATCGACGACTTGAATAATAGTAGTGTTATTAAGTACATAATAGGTTGCAACGGTCTTTTATGTGAAAGAACTTTGGTTTTAGCAGCTTTGAAGGAGAAAGGGTTAGAGTGGCACCATGTTTTGTTGGCAGTCGTTGGACATGGTTCTATGGTTAGCTACAAGTCCATCAGTCCCAGATGCCGATTTGTTTTTGATTTCTTCGATTGTACTGCGAAGCTTTGAAGTTTCTACGGGTGTTAGGAAGAAACTGTGCAAATACCAGTTGCAGGCAAACATGAGACCTTTCCTGTTTTCAAGTCATATTCCAAACGTGTATTATCCTTTTGAATACTATCCATTTCTTTGCAAACACTCAAAACTTCTTCACGTACAGTGAGAATCATTGCAATTGGCACATACTCTATAAATCCCCTGTAATGTGTTAAAACTTTACTTCTTTGACACACAGGTAATGTCAGATTGATAAATCAGTGGTGAACATGATATTTTTAACAAACATGCTATTTTTTGGCTAAAATGGTCATCCATATGCTCAACAATGACCAAAAGACAAGAGCCAATTGAAATGATAGCACAAGGTGAGACAATTCTGGCAGTTACCTTAGTTCTAGGTTCTGGTAGTAGTACGATCATGAATTTAAAGAGAAAATGGATTAGCAGGGCCAACAGTACCTACTTCTTCGATTTCATTCGTGATGTTTTTGACTTCGAGCTTGTCCTTCTTTTCTTTCAACTTCTTCTTCTTACCTCTCTTTGGGCTTTCCCTCTTTTTTTTCTTCTGCTCTTCATTTTTCTGTTCTATCCTGTGGTCTTTCGATGTCAAAACCAATGATAAAGTCACTATTTCAGTTAAAGAAAAGGTCACTTATTTTTCCAACTAATTAGCTCCAATTAATACACCAACTGTCTTGTTAATTAGGTATTATCCCCTAAATGAGCTCAAACTTATCTACTAGTTATTTGGCCAGTTATTTCACTATATCTCTCAAATTTATGCACCAATAATTAACTATTGCGTTGCTAGTTATTCCACTTTTGACACCAAATTGACGTGACTTAACTGTGAACAAGTCAATTATTTCAACTGACCCCTAGCTTACAAACTAAGCAGTTTTTATGTAGAGATATTCAGTCGGGAAGTCTCTAGAATCATGTTGATATGCTTGTTTGTCTAATTAACATAATGGAACAATGGAATTCTCGAATACTCGCGCTTTGCTGTAAAGGTAAACAATCTGGTTCTAGACTGAACCATTGAACCATCTCCTGGGCCTGTCGGCAGGGCACCGATCCTTTTTCGTATAGCAATAAACATAGGCGAGGTGAAATTTTGCGACGCATATTTAACGCGGTGATGGAAATTTGCTCAGTAATAGTAAAATGAAAGCGTTTTCCTAGAAAATGTAGAACGTTACCTGCTAGCTTTAGACGGGCGACTCGATAAGCCAACTGCTCTGAGAGCAATTAGGGGTTCTATTCAATTTTTTTTTATAGAATGGCAAAATATGATTTTGTATACACGATTGCAAGAAATAGTGAACACCGAAGTTAAAAAAAAGCTAGACGATGGATTCATCGAACCATCCGCCAGTCCGTGGAGCTCTCCTGTGGTTATTGTCCGAAAGAAAGATGACAAGTACCGGTTCCAGAAAGGATGCATACCCCTTGCCATTCATCAATGCCATTGTGGATAAACTCCGCCGGGCTCGATACATCTCTAGCATTGATTTGAAACAAGGATATTGGCAAATAACTCTAGCTGAAAGTAGCAAACCGGTAACCGCTTCTACCGTACCCGTAATGGGTCTTTACCAGTTTCGTGTATTGCGGTTCGGATTACACTCCGCTTCTGCTACCTTTCAAAGACTTTAAAAAAGGAGCGACACAAAATGGTCGATGCGTCAAATGAAAAACCTTGGCATCCGCCGATTGATAGTTATAAATTCCAACAATGTATTTGCGACCTATTAAAAGAACCTGAAATGGAGATAAACATGAATGAAGAGGAAAAGATTTAAACGATACTATAGTGAAGGCCCTAACAACAAGACAAGATAAACATTCTCCAGCAACCAAAAAGGACGAAAGGAAAGCGAAGAAACTAAAGAACTAATGCGAGAAAGACGAAACAAAAGAAGTGGAGAAGCAACCACAGAGGAAGAGCTAAGGGAAATGAACAGACAAATCTCCAAAGCAATAGGAAGAGATACAAGGAGATACAAAGTGAGAGAAATTGAACGAACTATATAGAATAACAAAAGCATGAAGGTACTCCAAAGAAAACTTACAAATGGAAGGAAAGAAATATGCAAAATGAGAAACAAAGATGGAGAACTTACGACCAATAGAAAGGAAATATCAAATATAGTGGAGGAATTCTATAAACTCCTTTATAAAAGTCAATATGACGAAGAAAATCCTGAACTCGAAATTCTGACACCCAGAAGGGGCATTGTTAACCAAGGATCAGAAGAGCTTCCTGATATTACCATAGAGGAAATAGAATTAGCATTAAAAAACACAAAAAAAAAGCGCCAGGGGAAGATAACATAGTTACAGAGGCAATAAAAATAAGAGGCCAACATCTACTGCTAAAAATAAAAGAGCTTTTCAACCTCTGTCTATTCAATAGTAAAGTCGCCAAAAATTGGCATAATTCTATTGTAATCCTGCTTCACAAAAAAGGAGATATAGCAGAGCTAGAGAACTGCCGACCAATAAGCCTTTTAAGTCAACTTTACAAACTGTTTACTCGAATTATAACCACCCGACTGGAAAATAAATTGGATTTCTACCAACCTGTGGAACAGGCAGGTTTTCGTCATGGATTTGGAACGAATGACCACCTTCAAAGCGTCAAAATACTCATAGAAAAGACAATGGAATACAACAGAGCTTTAGTAATGACATTCGTGGACTTCCACAAAGCCTTCGACACAATAGAGCTAAATGCAGTGTGGAATGCACTTCAGGAATGTAGAATCGACTACCGATATATCAAACTCATCCACAATATCTACCAAAATGCAACAATGACGGTAAAACTACATGAAAATACCAACCTCATAACTATTGAACGTGGTGTTCGGCAAGGCGATACGATGTCACCAAAACTGTTCATTACAGTCATGGAGAGTGCATTCAAACAATTGGACTGGAGTCAGAGAAGTATAAACATAGATGGCAAGAACCTAAACAACTTACGTTTTGCAAATGATATAGTGCTATTCTCGGATAATCTAGAAGAAATGCGACTGATGTGGCAGGACCTGCAAGAGGTGTGTGGAAAAGTCGGTCTTAATATCAATATGTCAAAAACAAAATTCACGACAAACCTTGTTCCCAGCTGTGGCTTGAAGATTGACGGAGCTAAAATTCAAATGGTAGATAGATATGTGTACCTTGGCCATGAGGTCAGCATCTCAAGGGATAACCAGACATGCGAACTAAAGAGAAGACTCACTCTCTCATGGGCAGCTTTTGGAAGACTTATGGCCCGTATTATAAAACACTGAACCGATAGTTGAGTTTCAACCTTCGGTTGACTCCATGCAAATTGATAGGATTCAACCGAAGGTTGAAACTCAACCATCAGTTCAGTGTTTTATAATACCGGCCCTTAAAGACATTTTCAAGAGTGACATTCCCGTCAATCGAAAAAGAAGGGTTTTCGATCGGTGCGTGCTACCAGTAATGACATATGGATCAGAAACCCTAACACTAACAACAGCAACAGCAAAGAAACTCAGAATTACACAGCGGAAAATGGAGAGATCCATGCTTGGTGGACCACATAAGAAACGAGGATCTGCGCGAAAGAACCGGTGTCAGCGATGTCGTTGGAGCTATTGCGAAGCTTAAGTGGAACTGGGCTGGCCACGTTGCACGGATGCGGGATGATCGATGGGAGAAGAGGCTTCTTGAGTGGAGACTTAGAACGGACAAGCGAAGTAGAGGAAGACCGCCTACGGGTTGGTCGGACGATATACCGCCTATGCGCCAAAAAAACAACTTCATCTCAAAAAAAGAGAAAAAAAATCTAAGAATAACAGTGAAATCCGCACCCCTCTATGACAAATAATACCGAAAATATGGCTCTATGAAGGTACCGCATCTCACCCTATGACGTCACGAAAGCTCAAGCGACGCACGAGAAAGTGGAGTTAATTACATTTACATTATGTTTTTCCTGTGTTACCTGCAATAATCCAAACAAAAACCACTCACGCGTTCCGCGAACAATCAAATTAACAATGCGGAGCGCGGCTGGACGAAGTTCTCGTAACGTCACGAGAACGTCGTCCACACTTTAAAGCGGTATATCTCAGCGATGGGTTATCGTAGAATAACGAGGTTTGAACAGTTATTCTTAGATTTTCTAACACTAAAACTTTAATTTTTGGCGCACACCCCCTTTAAGAGGACCCGCAGCAACTCGATACAAACAGCACAAAATCGATTGGAATGGAAAATGTTTACGGAGGCCTATGTTCAACAGTGGACGCAGAGTGCTGTGCTGGTTGATGATGATGATGATGATGATACACAATTGTACTTGTCCTGGTACATATAGTTTGAGAGGAAACAAAAGTTGCTTTCTTGTAAATTTAAAATATGCTTTGAATTTCGGTTCTTCATCCAGCCAGCTGTTTATGAATAAGTAATGTAATAGTCATTAGGCCAAGAAGTGAACGCAGCACAAAAAAAAACCTTCCAGGCCGAATGGCATACCAACATTTTATCTTCAAGGGATTCCAATATTTCCTGTCATAACTTAACCACTGCCTACTTCATCCATTTTCGGAAAAATAAACGGGTTCGACTATAAATTTACGACGTACGTCAAATTGGTTCACTTCAAATGTGCAATCAATATTAGGTGACTCGGAACACATTTTACTGCTCCGATCATGGAAGTTCGTGTAACTTGGTACCTTTAATCCGTATTTATTTATGCTCTTGGAGCTGATGCCCCAACATTCCAAACCTAATAAAGTTTTTCCTCGTTTTTTTCGACACCCTTATATTGTAACTTCTCGGGAGACCACGGAAAATCCGAGGAAAACCTGCGTAGGGATTTGCGTATTGCAAAATATATAGGAAAACACGGCTTTACATTTTTCCCGAGTATTACCTGAATAAGCTCAATTTTCTAACCAAACTTCAATGTATTTTCCTTCAATTCTAATATGCCTTATTTTCTTTCAGGTAGGTCCTGCATCATGTTTTTTTGAGCAACTGAAATGAGGATTATAATTTTGCATCTAACTTTGACTGGTGCTTTTAAGTAAGTATAATAAGTAGTACCTACAATATTGTATTTAAATTATAATTAGGTATGCAATTTTTAGAGTTTCACCATTTTTTTTTTTTTTAAATTAAGGCCAAACAGAATTTGTTCCAACTTGTTCATGTTCGACCACAAACAGTACCTAGATACATTTTCTAAAGAATAACTAAAATATGCTAATTTTAAAAATATAGACAAAGTACAACAATTAAGGTTCTTATCGTAATTTAGCCATGTTTTCTATTTAAAAAACTTTAAATACCATATAATTTTATAATTAGCACGAGCACACAAGAACCAGCAAAGATATGAATCGGTGCTTATGATTTGAAGCAAAACCTCGCTGACGGAATCGCTTTCATGTTCGTATTTGCCTTTCGTGCGGGGCATTTATGTATTTAAACGGTTTTATCCGTTTACAGCTTGATAAATATAGGCTCTGCAAGTGTACAAATCAATAAAGGTCATTATTGGAAAATGTATATAGATATAACAAAATAAGTTTCACAACCAACAAAGGGGTCAGAATTAATGCTTATTGACAAAGAGACTTTGGAAATAAAATTAACAGAATTAACGGTTCGATTGTACAAACTCACGCGGTGCGTATTTATTTAGCTAGAAATTTTAATTATCCCTCGGCTTATTCTATTAAAGACCACCATAATTCCTTAGATAATAAAAACCGTTTAATGAAAACCGCGTAGTATAATAAGCGGAGTAGTTATATAATAAAGACGAACTATAGAATAGCGCTGCACCGCCGCGTATAATTCCCCTGCGATTCATTGCTGATTAATTCTGAACGGAGCGGCCAGCCGAAAAAAACCAATTTCAATAACCATTAACACCTGCAGTTGACAACACAACGGTGTTTCCATTTAAAAACTAATTAGTCGATCCATAAAATTAATGTAAATAATTCTAAACGGCGCTAAGTAAAGGCTTAATGGTTAGGTTTCATCATCATTGTACGCCGTTTTACACAGTGGCGGGGGATTTAACAATAAGAGATTTTTGTAACCCCCTTGTTTTTGTATTGTGTTTAACAATAGCCCAAATTCAACTGCAATAAAATCGCCGATCAAAATTTCAAGCACGTCATACACTAAGGCCATTAACCATCCAACAAATTACATAGTTTTAAAACAAAATTCAAGCTAAAGATAAAAGCCAACACATACATCAACCCTTTTATCTTTTTCCGTGCACATGTTCCCGACCGTTTGGAGGAAGTATTTTATTAAATTCTTAACAAAACAAATCTGCAAACTTTTCTATGTTTACATTCCTCCAAGTCGTGCATACGATTTTCGTCTTCAAAGGAGAAAAGAATTTAAAATAAACATGCCTAATACGTTCTCTTATATATTATATTTCGTCCCTTGAGTACTGTTTCTTTCTTCGTTTCAAATGTAAGTCAACATTCCCACGATGTTTCCTCGAAGACATTTTATTTCCTGTGGTTTATATAAATTGTGACTTTATTAGGCAAAAGCACGGTCTGAAGACATTAGGTAGGTACCTATCTGGTGAGCGCAGAAAACAGTGGCGTAGTGACGATGCTTC
Source organism: Ceutorhynchus assimilis (assembly GCA_917834065.1). NCBI lineage: Eukaryota > Metazoa > Arthropoda > Insecta > Coleoptera > Curculionidae > Ceutorhynchus > Ceutorhynchus assimilis. The sequence continues at coordinate 100,877,423 of OU892277.1, forward strand.
GGGCTCGTGTTCGAAAATTTTACCGGGCCCCTACTTCTGCGAGATGAAAAAATTGGAAAATGATAGTTATATATATTTCTTTTTCAAATATACAGGGTGAACTTAAAGTATGGAACAAATTCAATATAAGGTTGTCTAGTAATGGGTAACTTGTGACGCATCTGAGGTGCCTTATGGAGATTTGCACTATGTATCAGCACCCCAGATGATGACATAAAGTTATCAGGCTCTCAAACAACCTTGAGCACAACAAAGCGCAATGCTGGGATTGCAGGATCTTTAGATGACATACCTGGCAATCCTAACATACTATGGAGTGGTTCGGCCGTACTTATGAATTTTGGAGATATGGACACGCGACAAAGCCGTAAAATCGAAAAGTGTAAAAGAATAAAAGAAATCATAAGTCAAATAAGTCTACATACTACAAGTCTACGTCTACATGCTACAAGTCTACGTCTACATATAAGTCGACGACTTCACCTACGCATCAGATATAGATATAAACTAGTCAAAACGAAATAAGGACCACTTTTGAAAACCCATTTATTTTTAATGAATTTTGAATAACCCTTGTAAAGTGTTTATTTCCATTCACAATATAAATTTTTTGTGCACACTTTATTTGTTTATCTATACTTATTGTAAATGAAAATAGTCACTTTACCAGGGTTATTCAAAATTTAATGAAAACCTGCTCTTAAAAGTGGTCCTTATTTCGTTTTGAGTAGTATATATATATTTTTTTGAAGTAAACTTCTTAGGGTCGGTTTCCAGGGTAAACGTGTCCAGTTGCAATGTTTACCCTGGAGTTAAGCCTAGTACTCATAACTGCGAAATTCGCATTTTTTCGACATTGCTTCGACAATTTGACGTTTGATACACGCATGAAACGTCAAATTGTCAACGCAATGTCAAAAAAATGCGAATTTCGCTGTTATGAGTACTAGGCTTTATGCTTAGGTAACCCAGGGGTGACTTGCTATTGAGAAACCGGCCCTTTGGCGGCGGTCTGATATTTGGACGAGAATGGAGACTGATTTGAAAGACGCGTCACGTAGCGTCACGTCCTGGCAAATTTCGTTACGCGCACGATAGACAAGAGAGAAGAAAGATATAACGTAGAGAGACAGAGAAAGATAGCCAATGACCGCCAATGTTAATGACAGCCGATCAACGATTGACACAAACCAAGGATTATGAGCAAAGAGGATTGCCTATTATTGTCAAGCGCTGATATCTTTAGTGCTTTACCATGACTCATACTCGGAAGTCTAAAGGTTGTATGAGGGAGGGAATAGTTTTTAAGAAGTTTCACTCCCTAACGATGCTACACATGATTTTTATTTTCATATAAATTAGCTTCAAATGTATTTTTGAAGTCAAACTTTTTAGGCAGCGGTCTGATATTTGGACAACAATGGAGAATGATCTGAATGACGCGTCACGTTTTGGTAAATTTCGTTACACGAGAGAGAGGAAAAATATAAGACGTAAAAAGACGGAGAAACACAGCCATTATAACATTGAATTCACAAACCAAGGATTATAAGCGCAAAGAGGATTGCCTATTATTGTGAAGCGCCAATACCCCTGTAACGTCACTATAGATGCTCGTCTCCCTTTTGTGTGGTAGGTACCTCTTCTGTCTTAAAGTTGTATAAGGGGGGACGGGGGGTAGTTTTTAAGAAGTTCCACTTCTACTACGTTTATGGCGCTGCACATGATTTTTTTTATACTTAATAGGAGAAAAAATATTATTGACATGTCGAACCGGGCCCCTGTAGCTACCGGGCCCGTGTTCCGTGGAACACGCGGAACACCGGTGACTACGCCCCTGGCAGAAAAGAATATTTTTCGTAAGAGTTGATACTAATCTAATGAGTTTTTGACCATACCATGTCCAATGTTTTACTTTTATTTTGTTAGTCTTGCAGAATCAGATTTCAAGTATGCACGTAACCGAGTCAGTCTCGAACATCAATAAATAACTTCCTGCGAGAACTATGTATGTATGTATGTATGAGATAAACAAACATTTAACATGCATTTATTAAAGTTTTAAAAAAATCACATTTTGTTGTAGATAGTGGTGAGACTTGAAAATCGCTAGACGTATTTAATATAATCAATAGAAAAAAAATTTTGCATATTTTATTACCTACGCTCATCAAATGAAAAGGTTGTCAGGACATGTTTTGAACATTTTCAACGTCCGATTCTGTCAATATGTATATGGCACCCGAATTTTAAAACGCCCTACCTCTATTGCTATTATGGTAGAATGCAGTGTGAATCAAATCTGAACAAAAAAAAGATAGTGTAAGCGGAGGCTATGGAAATGAGCATCAGAAAAAATAATAGTTTATGCTGTGGCTCCTGTATAACTTATCTCGAATGCGTTCAAAAGAACTTGGTGTAACTATTTGGAATATTTGGTTGAATTTCATTCTCGAATTTTTGAATTGATTTTGAATCGCCAAACCTTATTTTTATATAAAGTGAGCGCCAAAAAGTTTGCAACAAATGGAAAAAGATTTTATTATTGAGATATCAAAAGAAATGTTACGTGTGATCAATTCAGCATACCCATCAACAAAAAAAATCACTGTGACAGATGTCATGCGACCACAGTCATGGCGGTAAATTTAAAAAGTTCGCCTTAAATATGTTAAGAGTGGGGTTAGACGACCAGAAATCGAAAAATTGTAGAGAGAAAAGTGGTTCAGGATCCGATTCTACGTCCATGTGTCAATTTTTAAAAAGGTACAAAGATTTTTAATAAATATCAATTTTTTGGCCTGTTTTCTGGTAATTTGGAAAATATCGAAAACATTTCGCAAAAATATTGCCTTGATTAAATTTAGAAAAGAGGTATTGGATCATTTAGAAAGATTTCATGATAATTCTAAATTTGTCATTCCAAATTTCTGTTTTCTGTAGGACACTGCAACAAGATCAGAGTGGTCTGAAAATGAATTTTTGGTTTTTTACAATTTGTCGCGGGACAATTAAAGAATTACCGCACTGGATTTTTTTTGTTAGTTTCACTTTGAATTATGTGAACCAGGCGGAAAAAATGATATTTTTCAAATTACCAGAAAACAGGCCAAAAAATTGATATTTTTTAAAAATCCTTGTACCCTTTTAAAAGTTGACACATAGACGTAAATCGAATCCTGAACCACTTTTCTCTCTACAATTTCTCGATTTCTGGTCATCTTACCTCACTTTCTACATTTTTGAGGCGAACTTTTCAAATTTGCCGCCATGACTGTGCTCACATGACATCTGTGACAGGGATTTTTTTTGTTGATGGGTACGCTGAATCGATCCCATGTAACATGTATAACTATCGGTCTATAACGATCTATGTCTTTCGATTTCCGATCTCCAAACAACTCTGTCAATCGAGGCGACATCCTTCAAGCCTCTTTCTTCCATTTTTCAAGAATTTACATTGTTTTTTAACTTCTTCTTTCATAACTCTAATTAGTGATCTTGCGGTTTTTATGTTTTGTGTCTGTTCTTTTTCTTATTCAAACTTTGCCCGTTGTTCTGTTAGTCATTCTTCGAAATACCCTTTCCATTGCTGGGGTTTCATGGTGGTAAATATCTTTGGTTTTTGTAGTCCTAAAGTGTTTCTTGTCCAAGGCTTGTTTTTTTTACTATTTTATTCCGTACTCGTGCTTCTTTTTTTTGTCGTCTCTTCTATATTTGAACTTGGGAAGTTATTACAGGTATTTTTTCCTTTTGTCTGCTATGCCTTTCTCGACTTCTTCATACCACCAATAAGGTTTTTGTTACCCTAAATTTTTCTCGTATTCATTTAACTAAGGCTTCAAATACTGCACTTTACTTACTTTCCTCGCATGCATTTCAAGGTTTTAGAAGTTCAGACTACTCTCTTTCCCTCTTTCTTTACGCTTTGTTCTTCTAAATGTTTAAGGTTGTATTTCTTATGCTCAATCTTGCCTTCTTGTTTTTCTTTTCCCTTGTGCCTTGTGATGTTTCTTCCAGAAATGAAGATTTTTGTTTTCGATAAGTACTAGTCACTACTGCAGGTCGATCCCACAGGAGCTCTCACATCATGGGAGGTTTATATTTGACCTCGGTTTTGCATTAGTGTAGTCAATAATCGATGTTTGTTTCCAGTTTTATTTAATCACGTGTAGGTATTTGAGTATTTCTTTACGCTGAAAATTTTCATCTCATCATCAAATTTTGAGGTTATTTTGGGGGCATATTGATATCAGCCTTTCTCCATTGTTATTCGTGATATTCTCTCCAAATTGTCCTACTACCTTGTCGTTGCTTTTTATTCCTGTCCGTCCACTAAAGTCTAACAGCAATATTATTTCCCATGAGTTTCCTACTTTTTAATTTGATCACTGATAAAATGCATGTTTTATGCTGACATCAGGTTTAACCGTCGTTGACTGAATATATTCCCAAAATTGGTATTTTTCTTCCAAATATACAAACATTTAGTTTTATTATTGTTTCGTTCACTACCTCCTCTCCATTTGGTTGGTTGGTTTACGGCAGGGTCAGGCGTGCTCGTGTCCCGATTTGCACTCCAGCCTTAAGGCTTATTGTGCTAACCCTGTCTTAAGCAAGTTCCGTCCCTTTGATGAAATCTAGCAGCTTGCTGGCAAGATTCTCATGCGAGTGTCTCTCACCGGGTTGTTTTCCTTCAAATACATTGTGTCTTCTGCGAGCCAGTGCTTCACAGTCGTATATTATGTGTAAGGCGGTTTCCTCCTCTTCACCACAGAGTCTACATGTCGTTGGGCCATTGTAGACTCTTATTTCTGCGCCTTAAGATGACAATCTCCTGTTAGTAGTGCGCGTTAGTGACAGTAGGTACTCCAGCTGTTAGCATCTCTGAGAAGTTTCCAATTATCCCCTTCGAGTGTGTTGCTCCAGGTGTGGACCGCCAAAAGTCGAGGTGCTGAGGGTTCGACCACCTTTCAACGTTTCTGGTCTTGTGTAGAATGCAGCCCGCTCTGAGCAGTTCGTTAGCCTTTTCTTGGCCTTCTATCTCCAAATGCCTAGGAACCCACATGAGCTTTATCCTGTTATTCCTTGACGAAAGGTCGTGTAGGCATTCCATGGCTATCTTCGAAGTAATTCGGTGTGACTTCAGAGCTTTTAGAGCAGCCTGACTGTTCTGGTTGTTATAACCCAGCCTTAGAATCTTCTGTGCGCATGCTTGAATTGCATGAATTTCCGCCTGGTAAATTGTGGCGTTAAGCCCCAGAGGCATGCTTTATTCTGATCTTCTCATCTTGGTCTTTCTCCATATATGTTAGCGCCATCTCCATCCGCTGTTTTGGAGCCAAAAAAATGTCCATCAATTTACTGTGTATAGTACCTAATCCAGAATTCTTTCTTTGCTCTTAAACCTTAACACAAAACCAGAAAATAACTTACTATATAATATGGACTTTAGTAGAAGAAATAAGGCAGTTCTGCAACCACCTTCCACCGATGGAGCTGCCTACACCCTTGAACAGTCCTATAAGTCGTACTTACTTGAAACCGAAGGAGGAAGATATTTCACAAATATGGAATCGGCATTTAAAGTCACACGAACCGGAATTTTCCATTATACACTAACAAGTAAATAGTTTGCCTGTGATAAAAATATCTGATTGAAAATTACACCAAAGGTAGAGAATAATACTGAGAAAAGCATAAACTGAAAATAGAAGCAGTTGATTTTTTTTTTAAATAATGCATTTATGAATCTGTACATCTGGCTAGGATCATTAATTATTATATAAATACGATTTCCAAAACAGCAACCGATCATAGATGCAAGTTATGCAAAACTGAGGCTGTACAACAGATTATGTCAGCAGCTGCTCAACTCCACGTGAAAACTTACCTTGGTAAGAGAAGACATTATTATTATTATTATTTATTTTTTTTTGTCAGGTCTGTGTCAACAAGACCGTGGCTAAAGCTTCCATCGGCATATTCTCGCAAGATGGTTGCCCGTGTCTACAACTCTAAGACTGACCTAACGATGTTTGCCGCATCAAGTATTACCGATTTTTGCATTAGATGAAAAGTTTTGTGTTCAACACCAATCTCCTCTAAGGAGTTCTTCAGCCTAATCGGCACAAGGCCCATTGATAAAGATCAGTTCCAATAGCGCCGAAGGCGAAATTTTTTTCGGTGCCACACCCCTTTTTTGAGCATTTTAACGTACCTACTTATTCGATATCGATAGTTAAAAATGATGGAATTTTTTTCCGCAACAAATTCACTGTCCGCATCATTTGTTTAGGTAATTGTCTAGCTAGAGTCAAATTTATGATAGGGCATGACAAATTTGACATAGGGCATACACTACTTGCCCCCTCCTTAAATTTTTTATAGGTAAACAAAATGGGGCTAATGGCGCCGATTGCCGAAGGCAAACTTTTCAATAAATCAAGATTCAGTTTTGTCTGGTAATGGGTAACTTGATGACGCATCTGATCTGGGGTACCTTATAGAGATTTGCATTATGCTGAGGCACCCTAGATGACGTCATAAAGTTACCTGGCAACCTACCTCTCTTGCTTCTATCAAACAACCTTGCAATAAATAACATCTCTGGCAAGTAAACAAAATGGCGCTGATTCCCGCGCCGGCCGCCTTGGGCATTCGTACTCTTTCAAAACAAATAAACTGCCTCTGTGCAAACGTCAAACATTGTTCATTACAATTTAGGCGACTTAGGCGTTTTCGGAAACATTCATCCTCGCTTACTCGATTTCAGGCCTTTCTACTTCAGGCATTATCAACTCTTAAATTTTCTAGAGAAACCTTAATGCATGTTGATTTTTAAAGGTAGGGCATCATCATTTAAAAGATAGGGCATTGCCCCCCTGGCTACGGCCCTGCACTGAGCCGATGGTTCAGTTTCAACATTCGGTTTACTCAATGCAAATTGATAGGATTCAACCGAAGGTTGAAACTCAACCATCAGTACGAACTCTCTTTTATTGCTTTCTTGTTCAAAAGACTATTTCTAGGGGGGGGGGCAAATGCCCCCTCTTGCCCCCCCCCCAAACGACGCCCATGGATGCGTTGTTGCGTTGTTTTTTTATGATAGTTATATCTGGTTTGTGGTGATTTATCGTTTTGCCTGTTAATATTTGCTTATTCCAGTAGATTTTGACTCTTGTGTTTTCCATCACTGGTTCTGGTTGGTACTGATAATATTTCGTTTTAGTGTTAATCTCAAACGAATAAATTTTCAATGGTTCCAGGTAAACTATAGTAGCTACTCGATCATGCCTTTCTATGTGTATTGTTCCTGCCAGTGTCTGGTACCCAGAAAGGATATAGTCTATGGTCTATCGTTTCAGGTTCCGCTTTGCATTTCCGGCATTTTTTGTTTCTTATAGTTTAATGTAGCTATTACCTGGTCCTGGAGACCTATAATGAAACCTTCGGTTTCCGGGAACAAACTTCGGTCAACCAACCACTGAATTGATGCTCGCTGGTCCACCGAATAGCGCCGTAGCTCGTTGTAAAAACGACCATAAAGAGCTTTTGATCCCCATTCCCTAAGAAGCTGGTCTCTTGGCCTTTCCGTTAGCTGATTGTGGTTCTCGGCGTTTAGATTGAGTGGTGTGTAATTGTTGTCAGCTGTGACTACAGCTTTATGAATGTCGTTGTCTTTCCATATGAAATACACTCTTAAGGATCGTATCTGTTGTTTGCAGGCAGCAATCGCATCGATGATACCACGTCCTCCGTCTTCTCTTGGTAGATTGATCCTCTTCACAGCTGACCCTGGGTAATATTTTCTTAATTATGTTAACTCGGTTCTAATCATTCGGTTAATATGATCTAAGTCAGTTTGCGTCCATTGCACAACACCCAATGAGTATTGCAAAATGGGAAGGGCGTAGCTGTTAATAGCCTTGGTCAAATTTTTAGAGCTGAGTTTGCTTTTAAGAAGCTCTCTCAATCGGGATTGGAATTGGTTGATAAGTTATTGCTTGATTCTGGTTCATCGATGGCACCACTGTGGACGTATCTAGTTGCATATCAGGACCTTGAATCAGTCTGCCTTCCTCCACGATTACTGTCTGACACTTTTTCACGCCGAAGTTCATGCCATTATCAGAGCTCATTTGGTGGGTCAAGTTGCTCTCTGTTCGCGGTGTATATTGTTAGGCTTCCTCCAAGAGAAGATAGCTGATAACTTTCGAGCTTCTTCCGAGTGTTAGGGCGAAGCCATAGCCTATTTGACGTAGCGTTTCGGATATTGGGTTCAGAGTCAGACAGATGCTTAGTGAGGTGTACCATTTTGTCATGGTGTGCCGAAGGAAGTTTATGATGGTGGGATCAATGCTGTAAATCTCTAGGGCCTTCAGAAGCCAGCTATGCATTATTGAGTCGAAAGCCTCCTGATATTATTATTGTTACACTTATTCTAATTATTATTATTATTATCATTATTATCTGAACAAAAAGGTTAGAACTCACAGACTTGTTCCTGCAAATAAGCTAGAGCTCATAATAAGGGACAAAAAGAAAAAGTCCCATTATCGATGTAACTTTACAATGAGATTAAAAAATACAGAGAAATGGGGGTTTGTAGAATGTGAGAAATGGAAACCAAAATACCTAGTTAATAGTGATTGAAGTTGTTGATACCATTTTGAAATCTATGGGTATAATGGGATCGTTGTTAAGGAAATCCCTAAAAAGTATAACATAATAACACTGCAGAAAATAACGATTCTCCATGCTCACGAAATCAAAAAAGCAATCAGCTGAAACTGTTAGTAAGTAACCCAGAAATATGGTTTATTTCACTTACCTAACACAGATCAACATCAATCAGAAGCGAGATTTGAATGTTCAATAGTAATAATAACATATACTGGAATATAAGTGAGCAACTTGTTCATTTGACGGTATATGTTTCACCAACCGCTGAATCAACAAAGTTCAATAATTGTTAACAATAATGCGTTTACAAGTTTGGAAGTAGATAAATACATGAAATAAGCCTTTTGTATTGAATTGGCTTCTACTTGGTGGAAATTCATAATAATAAAATCTTTCATCAAATAACCTTTATAAAATTATACCAATTTACAATTGTTTCGCAGATTATTAAAAAAGACAAATCGTCATAATCCTTCAACTTCGAGCAGTGACTTTCCAGATCTTCGAATATATTTTATTTACACTTACCAAGGTGTATTTATTTGGTTCTGTTCTGCCTCATCTGGAATATGTGAATCATAAATACTATTTGCTACAAAATCATTTATATTTGTTACGGAGATTTTATGCCCAGAGGCCTTTTGTGGACTAATGAGTCTCAGCTCATTGCCATTCCATTCCGGGTCTGAGGCAGGCAAAAAGTTTTTTATCCATCTCAGCAAAGAGATCCGAACAACTTCTTGACATACACACAAGAGACATTATTAGTACAGCCGTTGGTCTGCACACTGGGCACTGCCTGGCAAATCAGACAACGACCACTGCAAATCTTGCGAACAAGCAAGAAATACTACAGAAAGTTTAATATGTGAATGCCGTACTCACTTCTGCAAAAGGCTGAAGTAGCTTGAAGGGGTACGGCTAACACCCCAAGAGGTGGGCACTTTACCACCCAGGAAGCTAGCCTTCTTTGGAAGAAGCCTACAAAGCGGCTGGAACAAGCTGTAACGACTCGAAATATAATCTACAATCTACAGACATTTCTCTTATTTAACCTTATTATTCATTGTAGCAGCAAATTCCGATTTTTATGAATATTTTTCGAGGATGTCGCGTCGGTGCCCTCTATAGAGTTTTTTGATCCAATTTGACTTCAAGCTCTTGGAAATTTCTAGCGGTTGCGAAGGATATGTTATATACGAGGAGACAATTCCGTAACGGCTAAATCATTTTTTTTATCTAGCTGAAATAATTTTGTTGAAATATGAGTTAGATGCCCATCATAATATATTATTAATATCGGTCTGACATCTCAAACCTAACCAATCTAAAACTAAAGTAGCTTTCATCCAAATTTGTGAAGTAGCAGTTTGTCTGGCCACTTCATTCATTGATCCAGGTTTCCATTTCGTATTTTTCTTTGAAAGCATATTATAAAGATTGTTCCATCAGAATAATAACACAATAATACCAAAGTCGTGGTAAAGGAGGCGCAATTGTTAGATTTGCCCAGGATTGACTCCATCGCATCTTAGGCAATCAAAACCTGAGAGTTTCTTAATTGACCAACAATTTATTATTTTAACTGAATGGAATAATCCAATTATTGTGGTGCCCGGTTGTTGTTTTTCAAATCGTTTACTTAACCTATGATGTCTCATTTGCGACTGCATCAAATCCATTAGCTCGTCTGATGGAATTAATCGTTTTTTTTTCTTGTTATTTTTATGCAGTTTATTCAGTTTCCTCCTCGAATAATAAACCACCTTTAAAGTGCCCGAGGTGATGGATGCACTTAAAGATGGGTACTTTTTATTTCTATTTTAAACATCAATAGTTCGTTGAAATCTACGGTTGTTCAATTAAGGCCCCTTTCTGGGTTTTTCGTAGGTACATATTTTCGAACCATATTCTCAAAATTCATGTACACTGAATGTGGGTTAGAAAACTAGAGGTTATTTTTTATAGGAATGATCGGCCCCCATTCGCGGAAGTTTCCTGTTTTCACATCTAGTCGGAAAAAAAATGTTGTTCTTCAAGCAATTATTTCTTAGTTCGTTTTTTGCTGTTGATTATGTTCTTCAGATAAGTCTGGGTGTTCTTCGATATGTATTATTGTAAAAGTGTTGTTCTCCTTGTGGTAGTGCATTATAATTATCTTATCTATTCCACTTCTCTACGCGGCAGCTACAAGGGAAGGAAGTACATACATTTACATTCTGCGAGCACTCTAATTTATCACATGGCCTTATCATGTTGCTTATTCAAGCAAAAATATTCCTCATCAATACCGCTTCACTACACGCATTTACACTTACCTATGTTTGTGTATCGGGCTTTTGGGGTGAAGTTTTGAATACTAATTTGCTAGTTATAAGAAATTGAGGAAGAAAGAATTGGACAAATTTAAAAAATAATGGAAAAGACAGTATTACTGTGCATTAGTGAAATTTGGATATGCGCATTAAAAATGCAGCTGATAGTTGCATGTACATTTACATACGATTAGTTTTGACATTAATTACCTAACATTTAGAAATATAATTAATTTACATTTTAATGACTCTAAACACGAAAAATAAGTAAGCTTTACTTTTAACATGCGTTATGTATCTCCTATCAAAAGAAAATCTTGATCATTGATAAGGGTATATTAAAACTATATAAATGTATATGTACCTACGGGTTGTAAAAAGGTATTTATAAACGTAATAATTTTCAAACTAGATTCTATCAATTCAGGCTTAAATTAACAATGTGCGTGCTTCTAAAGATAAAGTCAACAAATTCAATTACTCTCATATGCAATTAATCAGTATATGTACCTATCTGTCTAAAAATAATGTATTCTATAAGATTCAAAATACTCCTTGATATAAATTCCAGATGTTACACAATCGGAAACAACCACATTATCATTAATTTTCATAAACATCATCCAACTAATCAGCATGTGATTTGAATGATTTGAATTCCCAGACAGAAAAAGACTTAAATTAACATTTCAAGATATAAAGAGTCTGGCTATTGAGTTATGTATGCCTTGATTGAAATGGTTTATGATTTTTCCTTGTAATAAATGCTTTAGGGTCCTATCCCTTACCGAAAACTATAATTTTAAAATATAAAAGTTGGTAGCACTCGTGACAAAGAAACGTGCAGGTTGCCCTTGCATCCATAATATGGCATTGTAGCTTCCTTGACAAATATTTCTAATAAAAGTTTCCTTTACGAGTTTCAAACTTTGGATTCTGCATGGAAACTGGGTTAAACTTTTGAGCTCAACATTGAAAAACAACAAAATATACTAATGCTAAGGTGTGTGGGGTTATGTTGGATTTAAAACTTAGGTTATGGCATCTAGAAAAGGAAAATACGAATTTGTAGTGCCCTGTATAATCTAATAGGGATTATCAATTACTAAGCGGTTTAAATTGAAATAGCCGCACGTATTTAACGGTTTAACATAAAAGATTGTCTACGCAGGATTATAAATTTAACTGGCCGACACGTGCGTAAATCAAAAGGGGGAAAGAGCCTGGTGCTGACACGTGACCATAAAAACAGGGGCGTAGATAAACTATCTCTCCCTTGGAAAAGCTTTAGTGAAAATTCGGCAGAAGTTATATGAAGGGAATATTTATTATAGTTTTCTTACATTCTTAATAAGAAGCTCCTTTTCAAAACATTATTATAAAATAAGTTTCTAATGTCTGTTTGCATATTTAGGGCTTGCTAAAAAAACATTAAGCTCCGACACTGGCCTAAGTATCCGGTTAAGAAGGCCCTCTACACCCTAGTTTATTTGACCCTGCATACTCCGGCGGTTTGGTATCAAAATGTTTATCTATTTGACGGTCGATAAAGCCATTAGGAGCCCATTAAATCAGAGTCGGATGACATTATTATTAAGGAGGGATATTTCGAGGGATTTAAAAATTGTAATGCTTAGTTTTTTTTCCCAGCATCTCTCCCTTTTTTTTGATAATCTATGGCTCACTCACTGTCATCGACCCGACAACCTGTTTTACCATAGAATTGAATTTTTGGCAATTCAGTTTTTGTAGATTCTAGTTACCAATTTTGTGGTAATGTTTATGCTAGATAAAGTTCTGACTTTAAAAGCAGTTAAGGGATTTGATCGTCGCCTCATCACTGTTCGAGTCAAGCAATCGAAACAATTTCACTTGTTATAAAAAGCGGCAGTCGGAAAATTCATTATTCACAAAATTGTCGCTCAACTCTTTATGGCTTTTTGGAGTATTGGATGTGGTTTTTGCATTGGTATAAACTCGGGCATAAATAAATAGGTAGATAATGAATACTTACAACTTTTGGTTTTTTTTGAAATTAATGGGAAGTTAGTTCTGAAAGCTGAACTGCGTAGCAGGCAATATCATTTTTTGGATCGGTAAGAAGGTGGAAAAACTTTTAGTTTCGGGTCAATGCTGTGTCAAACATGTGCGACAGAAGCAAGTGAAGAAAAAGGGGAAGACGTGCTGAGAATGAAGCTCTGAATAGATTGGTCCTGATTATGATGAATGAATTTCTGTGACACCATCGATGCTGTCATTCATGACAGCTAAAACGATTCTTTTTCGGGATATCAGGAGCAATCTAACACGAATAATATTGTGCTGGATGTTGAATCAGGCGATACAGTCTGTGTTGCCGAAGAATTTGGAAAATAGTGATGATCGCTCAGCGAAAGCTAATAGTAAATTATTCTGAGATTTCTCACCAGGGTCGAATGTGGAATTGCAGCATCTCCTGGGGGATTGTTCCAAGGTGTCTGGTTGTTCAAGTGAATGGAATATTTCGTGGAATATCTAAGGTGTCATGATTCTCTAAACTCTTGAAATCTTTGATCCTTTGATGATAGATGGGATTATTCCTCTCTTTTTGAACATCTTTATTTGAGAGCAACATGGCTTTATTATGGAAAGGTCAATGACCATGCCTTCTGTGCATTCGAGTGGGAGTGTCAGATAGATGCGATCTACACGGACTTGTCAAAGGCTTTTGATATGGTGGATCACAATATCTTTACAGGAATCTTTTTACACTCGGCATTGTGGCACGCTCTTGAAAGAATACGTCAAAGTCTTGATATTCCATATGAGGAGATAAACGGCAACGATATGATAAAATTGCTCCACTTAGTTTCATTTGGCTTTTGATTAATACCATGCTGGATGTACCGGGGTTGCTTTGCTGTGGTTGGTTTCCATGTTTCTTCTATCAACTCAAAAAACAATATTCTTGAATGAATCGTTCAATGCATTCGTTCCGATGTGTTTTGGTTTTTCTCATGACACTAAAGAGATTTGGAATTTTTAGTTGGTTGCTTTTCAAATAACTGAACTTTTTTGTGGTAATCTGCTTGATACTATTATGATGCTTCCTGAATAAATGGTTGGAAAATCTATTTGTTCTATGATGACGGTATTTGGTAGCCTTTGGAAAATACTGCTGTCGTCATCGCCGACTAGAAACACGTACATACTTGACACTAAGCATATCTATTTATATCCTTTAATAGCAATGGCTTTGTTCCATATCGGTCAACAGCGATTCCTTTCCAAAATGTGCCCACAAACAAATAGCTGTTCAGTTTTTTTGTCGACTTCATGGCCTTTTTCTAAGTCGCAGTATCGCACGAACAAGAACGGTCCCACAATATTATATTTTTATTCATTCAAAATTTTTTCAAATTCCACCAATTTTCTAGCGAAAGAAACACGTTGTGCGGTTTCTAGAAACGAAGATTTAGTCCCCAAAAATTATAAATAAATTATGCAAAAAAACCTATCAGCAAATTTTCCCTTTTATACGTAAACGACTTTTTATAGATACGACGTCGTGAAGTGCTCGTAAAGTTTCATGTGCTTAAATAATTTTTCCAAGCACAATGAAAGCATATTATCTACTGGTGTATAACATGCACTAAAACTGTTATTTAAGCCCCGTGCATTTCCAAAAAGCAAACACCTTCGAATTTTCGCTTCAAAATGAACGATCAAATTAAAATAGTATAACGTTCAGAGAGCGTCTCAATAAAACGAATAAAGTACAGTTTCTGCTACAGCCTTTATCGCGAGTGTTCAAAGCTCGAAAAGCGATAAAAGTATTAACTCACGGCTCAAAGCCCTTGAGAACATTTAATGGGCGGCCCCATAATATGAAGCTTTTAATGCAAACTTCTTTTGAGACGGCGGCGCGCTTTCAATAAAATTGAGTTTTAATATAAAGAGCTTTGATTTTCTAATGCTCATTGATAGTCTTGGATTTTATAATTGGCTAGTTCAAGATAAGGGAGTCAATGTATTATCTAGCGTTTTGCTTTGAATAACTTTGTCACTATCTTCCACCAATAATTGAGCTGTTATAGGGGCAGTTGGCCACCTTTGTGAGAAATGAAAAGCGCATAGACGGTTACGAGCACTAGCATCGGCGATATGTACGCCTATGCGCAAACTAAACTAACGAATTTGGAGAAGATTTCTGTCCGCCTTGAAATAAAGGAACAAAAAATTGTTGTAGGTATAAAGAGCTATTAATTATTATTTGTAACAACCGATTTTCCATCTACCGATTCCATAAACCGATTTCTCTAAGGATGTCGGGACAAAACCTTTCTATCAATTCTTCACTATCTCTTTTTGGGGTGACCGCATCGTCCATCGACCAACTTGTCTTGGCATGACCATGTAACTTCGATCATCAGAACTGCTTTTCAAAAATTAGGTTTCCTTTTTCGTGCAAAAAGCTTTTTTACTCCTAAACAACTTCTTCTCCTTTCTAAGTTTCAAATCAGACCATGTATGGAATACTATCCCACATCTGGAGCGATGCTCCCAAGCATTCGCTGGCTTTATTAGATGCAGTTCAAAGAAGAGCAATAAAAATGATCGATGAACCGACTCTCATTGATTCATTGCAATCTCTCGAACATAGACGCAAGGGCTGACTTGTCGTTATTCTATCGCCATTACCATAGGAGATGTTCTGACGATCTGGCCAGCCTCATTCCACCTAGGAGAAGTTATTTGGGAACCACAAGAACCACGCGAGTATCTCATCCGTATGTAGTAAAGTTGACTACCCTGAGGACCTCTAAATATAGGGCTTCTTTTGGGTGGCGTACTGCTCACCTCTGGAACTCCTTACCTCCTACTTCATTTCCTGAACGATTTAACAGAAACGTGTTCAAACGGAGGGTTAATCGTTACTTAATTTTTTCCGCTCATGGTATCACTTAGGTAGTATATTATACACTATACATTATCTGTTGTGAGCGGATTATAATTTTTTTAATCCACACTTCTCGCAAGTTCCCGATTCTGCACAGCCACAACAAACAACAACTTGTTCACTAAAAAGGTCAGTGAATCCTGATATCACCACTAATAATTATTATTCCATGCATCTCAGCAAGAGCTGTCGCCGTAAAAAAGACGATCAACTATTTCACAGAATGACGAAAATCAAACGATGTCAGTTTTTGTCAATCTAAAGGCCGTTTTCGCCCTTCTTCTCGCCACACTTTTTCTGCTTGCAAGTTTATTGCAGGCATAAAACTTGAGGTTCGCAATTTTTATTGGCAATATTTGTTGACATTTAAACGATACTAACCGAATAAATAATAAGGATAGCTCTTTCTCGATGGTAAATGAAATAAAAACAAATTATATATGAATAAATCGTACTATGTCGTCCGGTTTGTTACACGAAAAGTATTTAAAAAAAACTAACGCAAGTGTAAGAACAATAAGTCCGGCTCCTATTTCTGCAATTGATATTTCAGAAGATAGATGAACGTGCATTTTCTTGCTCCCCAGACACAGAAAAGGTTGGGTCAAGGGCACGGTTAAGTCAAGACACCAGCTTTGTATTGGTTTCACTCAGAACTAGTTCGGAATCATTCTGCACATGCGCATATTATAAAATGCGTTTTCGTTTTTTCAGAATCGTAATCGAACTGTGTTGACAGTGTTTTGGTTTATCTAGAACTATTTAAGAATAGTTCTGGGACTGTTCTAGAACGGTTCTCCCAGTTCTTGCTCTAAAGGAGGAACTGTTTTAGAATTTTCTGATTTGCGGCGTGTTTTGGTTTTTTTGGTCCCGAATCGGTTCAGAACTAGTATTAGAACAGTCCTCTATTATTTTTTGTGCGCAAGCAGTTCTGCGCAATCCCAGAACCGTTCCAAATTTCGAACCAAAACAAAGCTACCATCATTTCAAAAAATATTTGATCGTTTCTTTGCTCCGCTTATTATGTTCTTTTTTGCAATTCCTTCTTCAATATACATATTTTTAAATTCACCATTGAATATTCGATAATATGGTGAAATTTAGATTGATCATCCAAAAGTTTGTGAGTGTAAAATCTGCCTTTAGTTCTTCTCTTATTTTTATTTCTTTTCTATTTCAGTTCAGTTGCTTCATAATTTTTAAATTCATATTTTACTTCATTATCGCTTCATTAGTGGTTTGGAATAGAACATTATATACCTAGGCAGAGAAATTGGTCATTATATACCGAGCGCTTTTATAATGCGTGAGGTATGTAATGACGTTCTCTACTGAGGAATATATAGCATTTTTTTTACTACTGCTAGTAGAAAATAAAAAACTGTTTTGAAATCTGTGCTCAAATTATTTTTTCTTGTCGAAAGTGCTGCCCTCTATCAACAGCTTATGGTAATTTCCTATGATGTACATACAGGAACCTGTTGATTTCTAAATTGACAGTCTGAAATTGACATTAAACCAATAGAAACCTGATACGTCATGACAATATCCTTGCGTCCTGACGTCATTTTCATTATTGACCTAGGTTCTTTGTTCATTATTTTCAATAATCACCTAGGGAGAGAAATTCAATTTTTTTCCAGAAAAATAGATTGAATAATGACTACTTCTCAGGTTAGTAGTGAAAAAAAACTATCTTGTTTCACTAAAATTGCAAAATTCATTCCTTAGCTCACTTAGCTGTAACAACCAAATTGTTTTATAAATTGAATTTAACATTCTCACAGCAATAATACAATTTGAATGTTTATAGGATAATTGCTCAGGTTTTAAGCTTGGTTGTAGCTGATAAACAATAGTTTTATAATTGTTTGTTGGATACATTAGGCGTAGTTAAGCGAGAGTTTTAACGCAGTAGTATGTTTGTATTTACTTGAGCTGCTACATTTTAGTGATCATGGCTGACATACTATGAGGTCACAACATAAAACTCGGCTGTAAACATGTAACCATTCTACGAGGGATAGTTTCTGGTTGCAGTATGTCAGTGTATCTTCTTCTAATATAGCTGACTACGATTACCGACACAGTTCTTTCCATTATAAATAGATTATTGTTTTTCCCCATTTTGCCATAGCTTTCTGTGAGTTTTTTTAGAGGTTTTCTGCAAAAAAAAATCTTCATTTGTGCACAAAATTGTAATTAAATTTTTTTATTTGGTATGGGGTCCCCATAAAATTCAGAAATTCCACAATCCATCAAAAATCTTCACTAGAGAAATAATATTGAAACTCGAAAACGCAAAATTTTGCAAAATTCAACAAACCCAAATAAACAACGATCATGGCGTCCTATTTTAGACCCTTTGCCAAATATACTGCACCTGTCATTTAGGTAACTATGACGTCATGAATCGTAGTAAGTGTAGTATGATGTTCACTGGTCGCTAGAATAAGTCTATTGTCTACGTACTCGACTATAAAATGTCTTTGCGGACACTATTAAATGTTCACATTTACATAAAATAAGAGACGGGAATTTATGGGCCATAGTATTTTTATTTGATATTAGTTTCCGTAGAAAGGTCGATAAATATCACAAGAATATTTTTCGTGCTCGTATTAGTCAAAATGTTCTGCTCTTTTATCCTGAAGAGTTATTGTTAATGAAAATGTTATCAGAGACACAGGAATCAATAACGATGCATCCAGTCTAGAGAAACTCATCAATATTAATGAAAAATTTCAAGAGGTTATTGAGCTAAATGAAAAAAAAATTCTACTAAGTCGCTTGAAAATTTTGAATACAATGGATAAAATTTACCAAAACATCCTTGAATCAGAAATAGGAACTGAAATAAGCTTTACATTTATTTTACGAGTTGAATTTTCGGATCAAATGTGGTTCCTAAAACTTCCGAAAGTGATATATCCGCAACAAAACAGCTGAATGCGCCTTCTTGAACAGACGCGAATTATTACATTTAGATAATTTGTTTTATCTTCAAGTTCAAGCGGTCTTTAATTGGAACTTTATTGTCGGCAATACTCCACACAGACGTGATTCATTATGTTCCTGAGACCATAAAAATTTTTATGCATAAAGTAGTTTTTTTTTTTCTCGCTAGAGGCAGCAGCGTCAATTAGCGCTATTACGTATGTTCTTGTAATTAATTTGCGTTTTCTTCTCAATGGATAACATCGTCAATGACCGAGTTCGGGCATTAGCTCCAAGAGCATAATTTTTTTATAATCTTCATACCCCAGGAAAATAAGAAAAAACAATGCCACCTGCGGAATGAGGCCAAACAAGCTGAATTTTTGCAGAGAACGTCGTTTTGATGTTTGAATGAAGCACCAAAAATTCTCATAGGCCTACCGTTGTGCGTCTCGAGATATCGAAGGTCAAAGGTCATGAAAATCTCGCTTCCAGTGCATCTGACGTCGATATACATTCTTTTCCTCACCACTTTTGAAGCACCAAAAATGCCTTTATAGTTATAGCTCCGCAGTATAATACAGTATTGCCTATTTTGAATGCGCGCTCCCGCTTTATCACGCTATATCTCGAAAACGGTTGGTCTTACGGAAAAAATGTAAATGGGCAATTTTGTAGAGAATACTATTTTACGTAAGTTTTTTTTGTGGGTTCTTCGACGTCAGATGCACTGGAAGAGAGATTTTCGCAAAAAACGATTTTCATGACCTTTGACCTTCGATATCTCAAGACGCACAAGGGTAGGCATATGAGATTTTTTTGTGCTTCATTAGAACATCAAAAGGAAGGTCTCTGCAAAAATTCAGCTTGTTCGGCCTCATTCCGCAGAAGAAGTCTAATTTCCCTGGGGTACCACTAATTTGTTCGTTCTACATTTTTTGTTCTTCAAAATGTGTTTCGAGTGATCTAATATTGATTTGACATTTGCAGTGAACAAATTTGTCATACGTCATAAATTTATAGTGGCCACTATTTATTTTTCCGAATTTGGATGAAAAAAGCAGTAATCAAGTTGTGAAATTAAATATTGCAAAACGTTGAGCTCAGCACAAAAAGGCCGACTTCTTGGCCTAATGACATAAATGACTATAATGAGATGCTCTTCGGGAAGGAGCAAATATGTTGTTCAAAACTTCTGTGTGGTCTCAGCGATCAATCACTCAATTGCGCAAGACGCGCAGTATTATAGACCATAGTTACATATTTCTACCAATTTCCTAGTACTTATTAAAAAACTATTTCGAGAATTAATAACATCGGCAAAAGCTTTTAAAAAAAGCACCTATCATTTTTTATAATTGTTGTTGCAGATAGCAAAAAAGTGGCATAAAAATAATAATACAATGCTTGACAAAAAAGAAGAAGTTTCATAATTAAATTCAGTTCAAGACGTCATTTACATATTTGCTTTATAAAGAGCTAGGTAGTTTCTATTTTAGAGGGTGTATCAGGAATGAGTACAAATATTTTAACATGAGATAATATGGCTCATTTCAAGATAAAACTGTCCTATTAACCATGGGTCAATTGTTAGTATTCTCGGAGTTATCGCAGAATTTAAATACAACATTGTACAGGTATTATCTCTGCCACGATATAAATGTAAATGAAACTGGTAAATTTGAAAGTTTTTTTTTTGTAAGTTTATTTATTTCGATCTGTTTACGTTTTGGTTTGTTATTGGCTTTCAGCTAATTAATTTTTGTTAAAAGGTTTGTAAAACACTAAAATCAACACGCAGATTTTGATTTTGCACACTCACACTTCCCGTATCACGCAATCGTTGTAAAACGGACACAATGTTCTTTCATCCAGTTCTCTTGGGAAATCTTTCTCTGTAAATTCTGGCGGCTAAATGATTTTTGCAACGATTCTGCCTAAACAAGTATCTGCATATTCGACGTTTGTGAATATTTTATTTTTGAACTAACTGACACGAAAATACAAATCAGGAATCAATGAATCAGTTCAACCACCTATTTTTTTTCTGTGCTATGTTGCTAGATTTTTAGATACCGATTTACGAGTGAAATTGTCATGTTGTTTTTTTAAATTTTTTATTATTGCTGTTGACTAAAAATGCATAATTGAATGAACTAAATTTTTTTACATTTCATAATGATTAAAATTTCCTTTATCTTTCAAATATTCGTCAAAAAATGTGAAAACTTCAAAGGATTTTTTCTCAAAAATGGTTGAGTTTGGACCTCATGCTGTATAAACTTTTTTTGTTCAAAATAAGCCATATTTTCACGAGTTAAAATTTTTGTAATCAACTGTATATACAAATTTTTTTAATATTTCTTTGAATATTCACAAGATAGTTTTAACTGTTATAGCAATAACAAAATTGCCTTATTATTGTGCCCATTTTGTGTGTGTAGGGGTTTTATAAACCCTTTACTAATGATTGAATAAACCCATTCGAGACTCACACATTCTCCCAAATTAATTGCAGCGATGGCCGCTCGTTGTTGTGAACTAGCTCTTATCAGATGTTCTCGTTCTTCTCCACGATCCCGTTTGTCATTCGCATGCTTACCACTCTCAATCTGATATTTTTCTGTTTGTCTTCAGCACATCTCTATTTCATTCAAATTGCTCTCCCTGGTTGCAATTCGGAATACATAATTTGCTTAAGATGCGAGTCTGGCATGCGAAGCTGATGTTGGATGGTCCTTGTTTCAATGCTGTGATTGGTTTGTTCAAGGACAATGTTCAAGCAGCTTTCAATAAGGTACACCCAAATGCTGCGTTGGCGCACCTCATCATCATCTTCTTCTTCTTCTTCTTTCTTGGTTATGGCTTCTGCTCCTATGAGGGCAATTTAGCCAGCGCATTTGGGTTGGTCCAGAAAGCCGTCTGGTTCTTGGCCATGTTTCCGGACTCTGACTTTATAAATTTCTCTCTTATTCTTCGCTTCTTTTTCTTCTCTTGTTTTTTTCTTTTTTTTTTCTCCCTGTCTGGTGAGCGGTGGTTAGTTTAGACAAGTACTACCAAGGAGTTAACAACACAGTTATTGGAATTTTTGTTGGGGATTGTTAGGGATTTTGCGATTTGTGAATAAATGAAACATATTATCTATACGATTTCGGTTACTATGTGTGAAATGGAATGCGTTAGATTTTAAAGGTCAATTTTGTTATGTTTCAGGTATCTGATTAGTCCTCGAATTATCGAGGGATTCAAGTTTTTTAGAATGTTTACCATTGATAGCGGAGCACTGATGTTATTGTTAATTGCCATTTTGTAGATGTCTAGATTAGGTATTTTATTGATAGAGTATTCTAGGAATAGGTGATTCAGGTCTTCAGTTTGTCCGCATTCACAGTAGGGGGAGTCCTTGATTCCAATCTCGTGGAGGTATTCCCCTATTAGGCAATGTCCTGATCGCATTCTTACGATCGTAGTTATGTGCCTTTTGACTTCAAGGTTTCCTTCCATGCTTTATCATGTTCTTGTGGTATTTTTTTCTTCATCAAGGTGGTCACTTGATTTCTATTTAATGGGATGTTCTTTGGGATATTCAATGTTCTGCCGATGTTTGCCAGTTTGTCCGCTGTCTCGTTGCCTGCACTGCCTTGGTATCCATGCCAGTTTTATGTCAATGTTTAATGTTGTAATGATAACTGCTTTAGTTTGTAAGGTCGTGATATCTGCATCTGGGTTCAAATATTTTTGCTGGAGTTTTTCGATGATACTTTTGGAGTCGGTTAGGATGATTGCCTTTTTGATCCTTTTTCGAATTATATAGGTTGCGGCTTCGTGGATTGCTACTATTTCTGCCGAGCATATGTCTATTTCATCGGGTAATCTGGAGCTAAATTCAAAATTATATTGGGGGAAATATATGCTGAATCCTGTTCTATTATCTTTCTTGGATCTATCGATATATATGAGTGTAGATTATTTGTTGTATATTTCTGTATTGGCCATGAAAAGGTTTTTTGTGTGTTGATCGTGTTAATTTAGTTTCAAATTTACTGTACTCTTATTGTGTATTGTATAAAAATTCATAACAAGGAAGTTTGTCCATTTTCTCCATTTTGGTGATGGTATTTCGGTGTACATTCGATTATTTTTCATGCATATAGTCACGCCCCCATATCCGTCGTTTGTATCTTTTCTAATTATGTTGTAATTTTTCATGTAGAATCTGTAATTATTTATAAGCCACGACTCATTTATGATGATTACATCAGGATTATGTTTGTATATAAGGGTAATCAAGTTGTCCCGATTAGCTAATATGCTTCTGGCGTTCCATTGTATCACAATTAGATTTTGTTTAGAATTTATTGGGTTGCTTGTTTGTTTTAAAAATTATCGTCGGAGTCTTCCAACCCTATATTTCCATACTGTATGATTCGGGATAGTATTTCATACATTTCGCGTTGTGTCTGTTTACTTAATCTGTTGATTAGTTGATTTGTTTCCTTCAAGTCTAATGTTTCTTATTGTTTGTGCGGCCTTGGGGGTTTATTGTTACGCACTATTTATGTTTTCTCCATTTTGAAATCTGGAGGTTGACGCTTGTTGAATATCTCCCATTGATCTTTCTTGATTATTATGTTTTGTTAGGAATTTTTCAGGTCTAGTTGTTGGTTGTGATTTTCTCTGTCATAGCCTTGCTGAGTAATTCTTTTTTCAGGGGCATTTTGGAGGACCTGTTGGTATGTTCGCTTGTTGTTTTGATTGTTATTGTTTTGGATGATGACTCTTTTTTGATTTATTTGTATTTTATTTTCCTCGGTTGCTGTTCTCATTTTTGGGGCTGGGAAATCTCTGGGGTCTAGTGTATATTTGTTTTGTTGCGGGTTTTGATTCCAAACCCTTTGATGAACAAGAACCTCATTTAAATTTGAGTGGATTTTTAAGAGGCCTTGTTGAAGCCGTTATTATCCACGTGCTACTCTCTGTTAAGGAGTTTCTAGCGTTAATTGAAACATGATCTCCAAGAAGAATCCCTTCTTCAAATCTCAGGGGTGTTTGACCATCTGTGAAGGGACCATAGATTGCTTTCGTAAGGCTCTGATGTTTTAACTCTTCCATTACGATCAATTTCGGTATTTATCATTCGTTTTCCTTCTCTGTAATTCATTGCTGCACCCTGGCTTGAAAATACGGCCAAATGACTTGTTTTTTTTTTTCGAAGCTGTCACTTCGCCTTTCTCCAGACTTGGAAAAGGCACAGCGAAGTTTAATTCATTTTCTAGAAGAGAACAAAATAATTGTATTTTGATAATCCAACTAATTTTCACAACGTCAATATTTTAAATAATTATCCATCGGAATAATTCGCAGGTTGAAACGCTTTTAGAGATTTTTACCATTCTGTCGATGAATATAGTGTCACGGATTCCGGGTTCACTAAAACTCGTACATACGTATAATTGCATTCTCAGAATCTGGCTCCCGAGGCAATTTCGTAACAATATGTTATTTAAATCAAGATCAGTCCTCACACTTACTATTTGTTTTTCTTCTTAAAATATAACCAACAAATAGGGTCGCTAAAAATTAAATCAAACGATGGCGAGAATATCTTACCATAAATCTTCGCCGTGTACATACTATAAACGTTCTAAAATGAGAATTATTGGTAATCCACAAAACGGATGATGTCATTATTTGGGCAATTAGGTATGTACTTACTGTTTTTATACTAAATTTTTAAATTAATACTTTAATCTAATTTCCTACATGACCGCTTCCCACTGGTAGCTTTTTGGTTTAACCGGAGAAAATATGTACCTACTAAGCATAAAAACTTTTCATTAAAATTGAACAACGCAGTGGATTTTTAATTACTCCCAACCATTTTTGTCATGCTATTAAAGATCGTATATGAGAACTGTTATTACATGGCGCTGCAGAATTTTATGAGGAAAATTATACTTTTAAAAATGGTTTTGTTGTAGTTTGCGCTTTGATTCAGAGCAACGCGTAGAGGGTTGTTTCTTTTTAGGTTACTGTCTAGCGTAATGAGGTAACAATTGTATAAACAGATTTATTTTATCAACTTAAACTGAAAGAAATCAAAGTTTTCATAAGGAAATTTGATTTGAAATTAATGCAAATTTTTCATGTACCTACCTAGCTATCGGGTCAAAGATTGCTATGGTTTTTTAAACGTATGTCTTAGCAATATTTTTCTTTAATTTTGTCAATGAGCTTTAATGTCAAAATGTCATGTCAAAAATCCTGACCAATATTTTTTTTGCTCCTGGTTGCAAAATAATATTCAGAACCTTAGGAAATTAAAATTTAACACATTCGCGAACAGTAGCTGCTATAGCGGTAAAATGTTGATCGTTATCTGGAGCAGTTCTGCTATAGCAGTAGAAAAAAAAGTTTTAGGGAATCACTACTGTGCAAAAAGTAATAATTTCTCTAGGACTACAGGTTCTCTTATGTTTACTGTCCCACAGCAAACCGTCAAAATGTTGGGCACTGTCCTATGAAGTGAAAAAAGTATTACATTTTTAACAATTGTTCTCCTATAAATGAGGAGTGCTGTCAGGGTCACATACTGCTTTAGCAGGGGTTAGTCCATCATTACGAAGTACGGAGCCGTGGGTTACTATCCTGCCTGTAGCAAACTGTAATTTCCATGCGTTTTATGAATGCAAGTAACTACGGGACACTAGAAGTACTACTATAGCAGTAGGGTGTCCTGTGATATCCCAAAATTTGATCTCAGGGACATCATCATAGGCGATCACTTGATATCGAGTATGATTATGTCCTATTCTATTCTTATTGTCGTTAATTGTGCGTTCTTTGATGGCTATATAAACCAATTCTGGAGCCGCACACTCTTCCACAGTCTCAGCACACCCAGTTTCTGGCAGCATTGTCTCTTCCTCTGTGCTCTTGCTCCTTCCTGGGATTCCTGCTCTCTATGTGTCTGCGTCATTGTGTCTTTTTTTTTTTCAAGATCGGTAGAGTTTCAGATTCCAGGGTACTTATAGCCCTTATAAGTTGAAAATGTAAAATAATTTGCTTCGAACTTTGAATGGTGAATTTCAAATTTGAAGCTTTATAACTTTGGAATGGTAATAGTTATTGATATTGAAGTAGATCATTTTGTAGCCAATTTAATCCTCTTTCGAATGAAATATGATTCATTAAAATCGGTTCAGATGTTCCAGGTATATGGCCTATTTAATTGGGCCATGTCAAGTTGGGAAATTCGAAATACAATTTTGGAGTTTGCTTCTTGATTTTTTTCCGGGGTTAGGAAGCCTCAAACGAGAAAATGCCAAGAGGCATTTTTTGTTCAATTTGACCCCCTCTACTCAAAAAAAATTTTTGGGATCCCCTCTGCAAAATGGCTATCTTGAAATTCCGAAATTTTCTGAGTGCCTTAGTGTATGGAGTTGGGGGAATTTCGATGGACCATAAGAAGCCCTTGATTTAGATTTTGGGAAACTTTGGAAGGTCATATTTTTTTTTCTATTATAGATAGAAAGCTGAAATTTTCAGCGATTTTAATCCCAGTAGAGGACTACAATCTCTGAAAATTTCAGCTCATTTGGACTCATAGTTCCTGGGATAAAATCGTGTTAAGCAATTTGAGCTGATTTATCAATTTTCCAATTTTTCTGAGTGCCTTTTTTTTTATAATCTGGCTCCAAATTTGAGAATAATTAGGTGTATGGAGTTTGGGGGATCCCAAAGGACCATTTCGATACAAAATCTCGATAAAAAAAAAATTGAAATTTCATCGTTTTAGTAAGAAGACCTTATGATTTCAAATCACGAATGCAAGAAACCCTATCAAGTTCTGTGCTATTAATGGAATAATTAAAAATCAAGGACTTTTAGATCTGCAAAAGGATATTATTTTACATTTGTTAAGGTTCAAACCAAGATGATTTTCATTACACCAATTTGAAAAATCATTGAGTTTCTCCTGAAGGGTCAAACAGTCACTGATATTTTTAACAACAGTAAAGAATTTTTTATCGTCTTCAAAATTCAGAAATTTGCAGCTTTTAAAAACAGTCTTCACATCATTTAAGAACAAATTGAATAGTAGTGGAGACAAATGCCCTCCCTGCGAAACACCCGAGGTTACACAAATGTCACTGGAAAGAGAATTTTCGATTATTACTTTTTGAATTCTATCTGTAAGATTGCTAACTAGCCATTTGTGAGTAATACCATGAATTCCCAGGGACGCAAGTTTTGCTACCAAAATCCTGTGGTCAACCCTGTCAAATGCCTTGGAGAAGTCTGTGAAAATTACATTCACCTGATGACCTTCCTCCAAGGCACCAAACAGGGTTTGCTCCAAGATTAACAGGTTTGAAACTGTGGATTTTCCCGTGACAAATCCATGTTGCTCTGGTATGATGATGTTCTTAAATAGAGGTGTGATTTTATCAGTAATAATTGCCTTAAAAACTTTTGAAAAAATTGATGTTTTAGCAACTGGTCTGTAATTCTCAATGTTACATCTGTCTCCACTTTTGAGTATTGGTGTGACATGACTTAGTTTCCAGCATCTTGGAAATACTTCAAGAGATAATGATTTATTATATATCCGACATAAAATAGAAGAAAATTGACAAATGCAGTTTTTTATGACATAAACGGGAACATTATCTGGACCACTACTCCTACTACTACACAGATTTTAATTGTGAAATTTTATTAGACATCCATAACCTCGATGTTAATGCTACTTAAATTTACGGTTAAGTCATAGGAGGGATTAAATTCGGTTTCATCATATTCCGCATATACAATACAGACGAAAAATGGTCCTTGAAGAACCCAGCAATACCAAGTGGTGTGTCAGCATTTTCATTCATGAAAGACATATCGACTTTTGCGGAGACCCAACCTTTGCCAATATCTTCCAAAGAGCCCTGAGTACCTATTACTATAGCAGTAGGACTTAAAAATTTGCGGGTACTCTTAAAACACCATTCTAAGTTAGTATAAAAATTTCAGCTAAAACAGACAAAGGGTTCAAAAGTTATGGTGATGATCTCCCAATCACCCCCACTAATTGTGGTACTGTCCGCGAATGTGTTAAAAAACGGTTTTATTGTAGTTTCCGCTCAAATTTAGAATAAGGCGTTAAGTTTTTTATTTTGTTTTTCAACGTTTTTAGAAATGTGATGTTTCGTACTGCGATCGAATTTCTATAAGAAAATTTACTTAAAAGAAACGCACATTTTCTGTATAGATAATCTTTTTTTGTCCTGGCTGGCAAAGAAAGAAAGATATTTTTGCTTCCAATAATTGAATTTCCACATTAAATTTTATTATCAAATAAAGCGTGTTTTACAAGTATTTTTTTATATTGGAAAACAATGCGATAAATTCTAATGCCAAAAAATTATACCCACAAAATCTAAAATTGCCATTCATGTTCAAGAGCTATTACTCCACTTTAAGGTTTCAGAGGGCTAAAAAGTGGCACTTTGTGCTTGCAGAAAGCTAGAATTTTGGCCGTAAAATTCGTTACAAAATAGTTTACCGTTTAAAATTTTCACGCTTGCCGGAAAACATTGATCTTTTGTTGTAGATAACGTTCGATAGAACTCATTGACACTAAAAGAAAAAAATATAGGTATACCTAAGAAACATTTTTGATCAATATATATTAAAATTAAAACCTTCACAGCTTCAAAAGACTTTCAAAGTCCGTCATAAGAAAAAAAAAGCTAAATATCTAGTGTAACATGCAATAAACGACAAACACATCCAATTACACGGGGCGATACTTAAATAAAGTACAAGTCTTTAAATCCAGTCTGACTGGCGTTTCTTCTGCTCCATTGTAAACGCTGCTTAATTGTTACAACCTAATGTCCGTAATTCGCGAGCTTCTCGTTCGCGAAAAAGCGCTCTCCATCCGTTTTACGATAATTGTAGGAAATGCACAGAGCGTCGTCGAACACGATTCGTCCAAGAGAAATAATTTAAATTGTCTTTGTTCGTGTCATATAATCATTAGAATCTTGGTTCAAGTTCTTATAAACTCGTTAAGCTGATTAAAAAAATCTGTCAGATAAATTGAATTTTATCCGCAAACCTTGAGATATCAATAATGCCCATATATTAACCCTTTGCATGCATAGAGTAACTTAGAATTTTTTAGCGAGCTATGCTACGCCAGGAGAGTTGAAAAATTACCATAAGAATTTAATCTCGGTAGAGTATAGAAGCAATTCTTATAAGCGTACAGCTCATATCCCTGAATATAAGAGGTATTTTTCCGATAATTTGTGTGTGCTTTGGAATCATATTTTAGGAATTAAACCAAAAATGATGCAACCATTTTTTAAATTCTTCCTATGGAAAACTAAAGTTTTTCTTCTACTAGTGTAACTTGAGGGTAAAAAACTTTACATTAGGTAAACAATTTATCGGCCAAAAATTCGAGTTCATTTCACTTGGACTTCAATATGGGGGCCACCCTTTCATAAATTGATTACATTTGGACTTCGATAAAAATAAAACTTTCCAAAAGGCTAAGTTTAGTGCTCCATCTTTGGCAATAAATAAGAAAAGTTTCTCTCGTATGTGACATTATATGTACTAAATTTCAGAATACGAATACGAAACTTCAGGTATTTCCTTGCCTTTCCCAGATACTTTTGTGGATCCACTGCATTGCAGACCTATTACATTTTTCTACTCCATATGTGATGCAGATTTTCATCAAACAATCATGAAAAATGTAAATAATTTCCCTATTGTGGATACTTATATTTTCTCAACCCAGTTATTTTATGTCCTCACTTTTTGATGATGATGGTAACCGATTTAACCTAAAACAAACAAATAATTAAACTGTCAACAGTTGTTATTTATACACATGTTAAAAACATAAAATCTCAGATTAATTAAAATGAGCTAATTTATTCTTTTATTTAAAAAAAAACCCGTCTTGGATGGCTCGCGCCAAACTGTATATATCAACACAGTGCACAGTGGCAGCCTTTCAAATTTTACATAATCTTAACCAGATGTTCAGAATTCCCACATCTTATTATTTATAGCCAAGATCCGTGCATCGAGTGGCGTGAATTGCAGTTTTGTCTTGCCTTGTTGCCGGAATTTATAGAATTTAGTCAGTTTGATAATTCTATTTTTCAAATTATTAGTTTTCATAGATTTTAAGAAGTAATCAATGTAGACCTTCTGCCTAATTCAGAGGCTATACCAGTTATCCATATTAGTAATTTTTTTGAAAATTCTAATGCCAAAGACGTTTTGTTTCAGTCAGTCATATTAGAAATCCTATTGTCCAAATGATGTAATAATCAAACATTTTGCATTACGTTATGAGAGAGGTCTAGTTGAGATTTAGAATGATACCGATATATATTTTTTTTTTAATAATTAATATAGCATCAGGTGAATATGCAAATACCAATAACTCATCACCACAGTTAGTCGAAGAACAAGATTTCGATATGACAACATACATATCTGTGTCTTGTTTTCTATCAGTACGCAGAACTCCATTTGTGTTATTTGGCATGTTGTCAACAGATAAAGCATATTTTATAAATGAATGCAGTGGTAGATACAAATAAAAATGATGTATGAGGGTTTGGATATCAACCACAAAATAATAGCTTTTGGTTAACTCACAATATTATCCATTGTTATTTTCATCTTATTTTACATTGCATCTTGCATTTTTTGTGACCGATGAACGATGTTTTGCAATTGTAATGATAGATATCACGTGACGATAGTTGCTTTGGAATCTATAAAGAATTTTTACTATAGATACAGTTGAATATTTTGAAAAATGCAACTCTTAGTTTTATCACTGAATTGCTCTTATCCGCGTGGGCAAAGAAGATGAGGTGGAAATTCTCATGTGTTATTTTTGTGATATTTTGAGTTGCCTGAGACGTGCTTGCCCTTGAAGCGCCACCAATAATTATTTTCAAATAATCCTTTTCACTAAGGTGATGTTTTGTATCTAAAAATTGAACAAAATTGCTGAAGAGGCCATGATCCTAATGTCATATTTGTTATAAGCTTGACAACATTGCAATACACTGTAATCGATGACGCACAGTTTTCTCGCTCCTCGGGGCTGTTCCCCAGCTGATTCCTATACATACACGGAGTGCTGTCCTTGATCCTGAATTTCGATATATGGGCTTCTTTATGGTTTTTTAATGACTGTTCCGAGCGGTGTCCCATTATGTGACAAATATAGTAGATGTTAAAATGATATATTGCCTTTCTGGTTTAAGAAATTTTAGCTTTTAAAATAGAATAGGTATTTGTCTTCAAGCGGTCTATAATTTAAACTTTATTGTCGTCAACACTTGACATTATGTATGCAAAACCATATAAAGATTTTTATTTATGGGGTAATTTGTTCGTTTAATTCTTGCTAGAGGCAGCAGCATCAATCAGAGCTGTTCTTGTAATAAATTTCGCGTTCTCTTTTCGCTAGATGGTAACGTCAACGACCAAGTTCGGGAATTATCTCCAAGAGCATTATTCATTTATGGTTTGCAATAATTAGTTTTTTTTTCCGAAAATGGATGGAAGAATCCGTGATTTAGTTGTGAAGGAAAATATTGTAGTCCGTTGAAAATAAAATGTTGTATCTCCTGAAGGTACTTTTGTGCTTTGCTCAATTGTAGCTTTAAGCTCGGCACAAAAAGACTCAATTCTTGGCCTTATAACATCATCATCATCAAGCGATCACTCGATATCAAGTATGATTATCTTCTATTCTATTCCTATTGTCGTCGATTGTGCGTTTTCTGATGGCTAATTGTGGAGCCGCACACTCTTTCACAGTCTTGGCACACTAAGCCTCTGGCAGCAATCAGCATTGTCTCTTCCTCTGTTCTCTCGCTCCTTCCTACGGTCCCTTATTTCGGTCTCGTGTCTGCGCCGCTATTCTTCAAAAGATTGTGGTCTATCGTGGACTACTTGACGCCATGACGGCCCATAATTTGCCGTCATCTCCCAGTTGCTGGTATCGATGCGGCAGTCTATTCTTCCTAAGAACATCCTTGTAGCGTTTTTGTTGGCCTCCCTGATTTCGATTTCTCTCTTTCAGTTGACTATAGAGAATATGTCTTGGAAGACGTGTTTTCAGCAAGCGGATGAGGTGACCTGTCTAGCGAAGTTGGTACTTGACGATGAGGACTTCCATGCTAGTTGTTTTGGCCTCCTCTATAGCACTAATATTCGTTTGTCGGTCCTGCCATTTCATCCGTAGGATCCTTCTTAGGAAGCGCTAGTGTTATTTTTCTAGGCTTCTGTAGGTGGTCCATGTAAGTGTTGGTATTACAACTGCATTGTAGACGCGAAGTCTGGTCTCATCGCTGATGTCATGATTTTTCAAGACTCTCTTTAGAAGTCGCCGGAACGCCGCGCTAGCACACTTTAAGCGATGTTCGATTTCAACGTCAATGGTTGCATTCGCTGACAGATGGCCTCTAAGGTATGGGTAGTGTTCTACGTTGGGGCTTGGGGATAAGTATCCGGTGCCGGTTGGTGCAAAATGTGCGTCTTGTGAAAATTGACCTCTAGGCCGATGCTCCTGTATGCCTGGTTGAATGCATTGGTAACTGCCTGAAGGTTTTCCTCTGTATTGGCCGTCACAATCATCCGCATATTGAAGTTCAATTACCGATGTCGTCGATAGTTTCGTCTTGACTCGTAATCTGTTCAGGTTGAATAAGCTGGCCATCAAGTCTGTATAGAATTTCCACTTTTCACGGCAGGTGACCGTCGACAAGGTGAAGTATGGATCCTATAAATAAAGAAAATAAGGTAGGTGCAATAACATAGCCCTGTTTTTTGCCTATAGTCATTTGAAAAGACATCTTGTTCATCGTTGCTTAGGACGGTTGCATTTACATTATCATGCAGCAGGCGGAGTATCTGAAGACAGAAACATAAAATATTAAAATAACTGTAAATAATTCAATTCAGTTCAATAACCTCAGAAAAATTGTATCATTTATTTTATAAAGTTCCTGAAATTATCATTAAACACCCAAATAACCGTCTCTCATCTCTATTATTTCGACTTTTAACGCATGGGCACATTAAAATTAATAATTAAAAGAGCATTTTCCTGGGTAATTAAATATCCATTTGTTTCGCTTTTTGCGGACTAATTCTCAAAATGAGTGTTGATGGAAGCCGAATGTTTCAGTTCCTTAACTTTCTATGACGAGATGTTCTCTTTCAAAATGATGTCATTAGTGCTATCTCGGCAAATATAAGAGCCACAAGAATGGATTAAATTCACCATTTCACTTAAATAGGTAATCTAATCTTTGATACGAGTGACTCGATGAAAGTTTTACGCTAAATTTCAATATGATATTTTACTTTAGAATTTAAGATTCTTGAAATAAAAATCCAATTCTATTTAAATGTAAACGTACTTTCGTCTGGGACCCAATTCTTGAAGTCATACGGATTTCAATCGTTTGCGAATGTCACTCGAATGAAAGAATCGAACGCGAACGAAAATCTCAATTTTTGAGAGCAATGCGAACATTTTCCCTGTTCCGATTTTTTATTCGATTATATTCGAATTCACAATGTGAGAACATTTCAATTTTTCTGTTTTGTACTATGCCTATAAATTTTTTTTATAAACCGAAGAAAAATTGGGTGACATTATATACCTCTACCTTTTTAATTTATTTTTTGTTTAGTCTCTATAGACCTTAATCTTTAATCTAGGTATTGATAATAATTCCTAATCCTTGTGGTTACATTTTATATGAAATATATTAGGTATATCTGTGATGAGTTTGGAGGTTGTATCATAAAACGAGTAAAGATTTCAGATTTTCAGTTACAGCTTTCAGCATCACCCTATATATCCAACATTTTTTTGATATGACTCCGCAGTAAAGAATCGTGATACTGGGAGGGCCATTGTAAATTATTCATTAGGGTCTTGAAAAGCATCGGATTATTGCCATCAACTTCGGCGTTTTTCAGTGCCTTAATCGCTGATGCATATGATATATTGTTCAGGATCTACGCAGTAATTAATTTTATCGAGGAAAAATTGTTGAGTTGAAATGACGAGTTTTTATATTGTCAAAATTTACAGGAATTGATTACTTTGTCTAATGTCTGGGGAAATTAACATGGAAAGGTGAATCGTCGAACTAATAACTACCTACCTAAGTTTTGTAACATACTCCTGCTCTAGTTGGGAAATGCTTCTATATGGACTTATTCCAGGTAACGTTTGGGTATCTTCACATCTTCTGCTTGCTTACATGTTTTCAATTGACGCGGTTGGAAGAATGGGTAGAGCTATCGAAGGACTGGTCACGTTTATTATTTCTTTGAAATATCTGTTTATTTTTGCTCAAGGTCTATACCCAAGAATCGTAAACTCTACAGGATTGCTCAATCGGCTAAATTTGTTCACAAGTGCTGTGACGTCACCTGCATTCCTGACTTTCAAGATGGCCGCCGATACAGATGATAGTTAGGTTTGTGCTGACAATTATTGTATCGTAAATTCGAAGTTTACCAAGTGGTATAAGTGTAATTTAAAGTTTCATTTAATGTGTGCATAAAAGTCTCATGGCTAAAAATAATCGCGGAAACCCCAAATATTTTCTGGTTTTGTAATACTGGATTTGTTACATCAGGACATAGATTTTTTTTACTCGTGTGTATTGCTTAGTTTTCTACTGTTAGTATTTCCTCGTCAAGTATACTCCTGGACAAAATTATCGCCCCACTGCTTATGGTGATGCTTATGTGCGGTGGTGCGATAATTTTGTCCAGGAGTATATTTGTATTGTTTTTTTTTTTTGTAAATCAAATAGGTAACTACTTAGTTTTAAGTTTCCTTTGCATGTAATTACTAGAAATTAGTGTTTGTGAAGAGTAAATAAATAAATAAATATATAAATTAATTCATTTACTGGCGCGTTTACTATGTAAACGCATGGAAAATATGGGTGTTTTTCTGGTTTTTAATTATGAAAATTTAAATTAGGTATCACTATTTGGCTTTGTGAGATAAGCTTACTTTGAATGTTCATATTAAATCGTTCTAGTACCTATTAAACTATTGAATAATAATTGAGAAGTAGGTAGAGACAGTAAAAAATAAAACAAACTATTGCAACCACGTTTCGCTTATATTTTGATAACAAAATGTCAAAAATGTATTTGCATTGAGTTTGTCCTTTCTTTTACAAAAAAATATCCACTCGTTTTGAATAGTTTTAGATACAAAATCTTTTCCTTTAGGAAAGCGATGAAATTTTCATTTTTGACTTCTTGCTTTTTGATCAAAATAGTTGTTATTACACCCATACACAGCACATGTACCTTCTTGTTGCACTAAAAAAACGAACCAATCAAGGACTGCGTGACGTCACGCGCATTCCTCCATGTTCGATATTTTTATGAACGTATGTGTTATGGGATTGAGCAATCCTGTAGAGTTTACGATTCTTGGTCTATACCTATCTATTTCTACAGATAATGAGTGACGCATGACGGCTCGGACACGAATACACTCCTCAAGTAGCGCTGGTATACTTTTCCAAGCACCTCAAATGTCAACCGTGGAGGTCTATGATCTTTAATTTCAGCTGGATCTGGTGTATTAGTATTAACTAACTTGGAATGACAAGCTCTCAAAAATTATACCCGTATCAACTTTGTCTTCTAATGAGATACTTATATTTGTGGAAAAGCTCTCATGTGAATCCCAATATGCCTTATATTAAAATTTCCAGCATCGATTCTATGAAATGTTTCTCTTCTTCTAAACTGCTTTTCAAAGAGCTTTTATTTGAGTTTTCAGTTAGAGCGTCAAATACAGTTGGTAACTTTGTTGTAGAACTGAACTCCATTCTTCAATAACAGCATGTTGTGATAAGTCATAAATTAAATTGTCTGCATCATCTATGTCTTTTTATATGATTTCTAGCTTTTTCCATTCTTCGCAGGCCTGATCCTAAACTTGAAATTTTCCATTTCTATCCAAGCGAGCGTTAACTTTTAACTAACTGCTTATTGTTTAATAAAATTTTCCTATCATCTATCATCTAACCATAAATAATTCCAATCTCCTAATTGATAGTTTAAATTACTCAATTGTTTCTGCTTGTATAATGCCTTGATCGGTATTATTTCTGGACTCCACAAATCAAAAATATGAAGATTGTTGAAACAATAGAGGATCTCTTACTTTGGAATTTGATTTTGTAAACCTATTTATATTTGTAGCATAATTGGCATTTAAGGTGATATTTTGCCTGTTAATTTCTCCCAGACTAATAAAATTTCTTCTGGTAAAGCTAGAGGAGACAAAATTGAAGCGTATTTGTCAGTGTTAGGTCTATAAACCTAGCAGTCCCAAGGTGGAAAAAAATTTCGGGAACTATATAATAATTAGGTGCTTTTTAGGGCCTCTAATTAAAAATTAGGTGCTCCTTTAGTTTCTGAGAAAATAAAAAAAAACTAAGGGACTGCTAGGTTTATAAAAGCTAGCAGTCCCCTATAGTAAAAAATATTTTTTCAAATTTTTTCTTTGTATCAGAATTAAGTGCTTTTTAGGTGCTCCTGAATAGTCCAAGAAAAAATAGAATTGATTAATTATTAACTGAGTTACAGATTTTTTTTTAATTACTAGGGGACTGCTGGCTTTACGTTTACTTGTTGGTGTGTCAGAATGAAGGAAAAACTTCGAGATCTATATAATAATTAGGTGCTTTTTAGGTGCTAATTAGGGCCTCTATTAAAAACTAGGTGCTCCTCTAGTTTTTGAGAAAATCAAAAAAAAACTAATTATTAACTGAGTTACAGATTTTTTTTTTAATTATAAGGGGACTGCTGGCTTTACGTTTACATGTTGGTGTGTCAGAATGACGGAAAAACTTCGAGATCTATACAATAATTAGGTGCTAATTAGGGCCTCCAATTAAAAATTAGTCGCTCCTCTAGTTTTTGAGAAAATCAAAAAAAACTAAGGGATTGCTAGGTTTATGAAAGCTAGTAGTCCCCTATAGTGAAAAATATTTTTCCAAAAATTTCTTTTGTATCAGAATTAGGTGCTCCTAAATAGTCGAAGAAAAAATAGAATTGATTAATTATTATTAACTGAGTTACAGATTTTTTTTTAATTATTAGGGGACTGCTGGCTTTACGTTTACATGTTGGTGTATCAGAATGACGAAAAAACTTCGAGATTTATATAATAATTAGGTGCTTTTTAGGTGCTAATTAGGGCCTCTTATTAAAAATTAAGTGCTCCTCTAGTTTTTGAGAAAATCAAAAAAAACTAAGGGATAGCTAGATTTATGAAAGCTAGTAGTCCCCTATAGTAAAAAATATTTTTCCAAAATTTTCTTTAGTATCAGAATTAGGTGCTTTTTAGGTGCTCCTTAATAGTCCAAGAAAAAATAGAATTGATTATTTACAAAAAAAGGTTGATAGCGGAGATGATTGAGATCCAGAAAAATAAGAATTGTGTTAACAAAAGAACAGATATAGAACATCTTAGTAATGCATATTTTAATATATTAGCAACAATTAAATAACCCTCAAGATATTAGCGTTGGAATGTGTGGTATTCAGTTTTTTGTTTCCCATCCTATTAATGATGACGCTAAATAAAATCAGTACGTGTATGTAGCTGTTCTAATACACACACAATTGCGTCCTAAAAGCTTATTTTATAAAGATAATTTATGTTATTAATTTTTGAATAACATTTCCGTTTGATGAATGGTTAATTTTTGTTTTTTTTTTTTATCTCTCATTTGAGGTGTGTAAAGTTTGTTGTTTTTGCTTTTTTAAATTTTAAATTGTTATTGTTGTGCTACGTAATTGTGTGTTTTTTTTAATTTTTTATCAACTATGTTTTCGAGAAACCTCTATACCTATGTGAATCTGTTAAACAACAATGACAAGGAAAGTCTAATTTAAATGTAAGTAATCAAGTCAATTTCACTACCCTTTGTTAACTATAAGTATTTTTTCTATGTTTTATGATGCTACTCTCCCTACTTACAATATAGCTATATATATTTTTATATACGTATAATTTATTTGAAGGTTTTATGTAATTCTGCTATTTTCTTTCTGTTTTTATGAAATATTTATTCAAGTAATGTAGTGCGAAATCGGAGGATAGCTCTGTTTTTTGTTTGTCTTTTGTATTTTTGTAGTTCATCATCTAAGTTTGTAAAGAACCCTTTTATTTTTTATCATTACAGTGTCCTGAAGATGCAAATAAATTTTGCGAAACGTCGACTTTTTTAAAAACCAGACTTCTGCGTTTTTTTTTTTTCCGATCCTACCCAAACAATTGAAAATTCTACATTGAAAACCTACTCGGATCGACAAAACCACATTATTGTATTGATTATTTATTAACTGAGTTACAGATTTTGTTTTAATTATTAGGGGACTGCTGGCTTTAGGTGCTTTTTAGGTGCTAATTAGGGCCTCTAATTAAAAATTAGGTGCTCCTCTAGTTTTTGAGAAAATCAAAAAAAATCAAGGGATTGCTAGGTTTATGAAAGCTAGTAGTCCCCTATAGTAAAAAGAAAATTTTGGAAAAATATTTTTTACTACTAGCTTTCATAAACCTAGCAATCCCTTAGTTTTTTTTTGATTTTCTCAAAAATTAGAGGAGCACCTAATTTTTAACTAGAGGCCCTAATTAGCACCTAAAAAGCACATAATTATTATATAGATCCCGAAGTTTTTTTGCCATTCTGACACGCCAACAAGTAAACGTAATGCCAGCAGTCCCCTAATAATTTTAAAAAAATCTGTAACTCAGTTAATAATTAATCAATTCTATTTTTTCTTGGACTATTTAGGAGCACCTAAAAAGCAACTAATTCTGATACAAAAGAAAACTTTGGAAAAATATTTTTTACTATAGGGGACTACTAGGTATTGGTACATGGATTGGTACATGGATACCTTAAACATGACTCTTTTTTTTGACGTTGTGATATACCGGGCGTTTCATTAAAAAAAGTGGAGAATTTCGATATTGAAAAACGGATTTTTTTTTACTCGCCCTGTATAAGAGGAATAAAAATTTGCAACCTACTAGAAAAAACTTTAGGCCAAGAGAAGTCGAATGGCGCAAACCGCAGTTGGCTAGCACACCTGGTTTAAAAGTTATAAGCATTCAAAATGGGTCACTCTCGGCTGGGACACCCTGTATAGATCTCAAAGTTTTTTTGTCATTCTGACACAACAACATGTAAACGTAAAGCCAGCAGTCCCCTAGTAATAAAAAAAAAATCTGACTATTTAGGAGCACCTAAAAAGCACCTAATTCTGATACAAAGAAAAAATTTGAAAAAATATTTTTTACTATAGGGGACTGCTAGCTTTTATAAACCTAGCAGTCCCTTAGTTTTTTTTGATTTTCTCAGAAACTAAAGGAGCACCTAATTTTTAATTAGAGGCCCTAATTAGCACCTAAAAAGCACCTAATTATTATATAGTTCCCGAAGTTTTTTTCCACCTTGGGACTGCTAGGTTTATAGACCTGTCAGTGTTCACTCCTAAAGTTTCCAAGGACCGTAATTGTGACTCTGAATTATCATATAAAGAAGTAGGTGTCATCGTGGTTTGGCATGTTGATTGTTATACCACTTAATTTAAAAGGTCACGATTGACAATTCATCTCGCTAAAAACGAGCCTTTAGTTATTATTTCAATGCATTATTATAATTGTCTGCGAAAAATGGATAACTAACAAAGGGTCTAGCACATATTGCAAAAAAATATTTAAATTTTCCCTTGGAACCAATTTTTTCGTCTTCATGTATCTTTCCCCAGAAATCTATCAACCTAGGAAGAAGTGATGGACCATGCTAAGTAACTAGAGGATGAGGCTAATCTGATGTGTTCATTCGTTCGTTCGTTTTCACCCTTACGCGCTCATACTCTACACTGCAGCCTTATAGGCTTATTGTATCTCAGTTGTATGGGCTCTACTACTTCCCATTCAAACTTGGAGATCAGATGATTGGCGGCAGCGCGGGCGACCTACCGTCCCGTACTACTGCGGTCACCCATCCAATTTCCATCCCGCAACCACGCTGCTTGGCTTGAGTGTCTTGCATCCTTTATAAAGAACTAACATGCCGGTTAGACATGATGCGTACCTATCTTTGTGAAATTTCTCACAGTATGTTTTTTTCCAGGTATTTTTACAGAAGGAAAATTAATCGAATCCAATTAACTATGCTGTGAAAATTTGAAACATGGAATTTGAAATTTGAAACTTGGAATCTAATACCAAGAAACCAACTGGTTTAATTTTTTATTTATTTATTTACTCAATCAGTACACTACAGAACAACAATAAGTTTTCTAAATAGTACATACATGAAAATATGGTTCAAAAAAATAAGATATAGGACAAAATCACAGTGAACAACAGTTCCACTAGTAGTATACATAAGCAAATATAAATTAAAATCTAAAGTTTAGACACACGTTCAATCGACAATAAGGAACAATTTAAAAGATCACACTCCCTATAATTCTGTTGTAATTGCAAATCGTTCTGTCCACAAAAGCTGCGAATCCATAATTCGTTCTGTGCGGGTGGGTGTTCATAAAAAAATTGATGTTGTCTGGTGGCTAATGGGGACCAAAAATAATATTGATTCCACTTTCCAGAAATACCAATTTTTGATAGTTTTTTTATAAGAAGGAGGTGGCACACGCTATCAAAAGCCTTGGCTAGATCTGTGTAAATGGAGTCGACCTTGTGTCCAGCCTCAACGGAGGTTATTAAGAAGTTCTCGTAGAATGCTAGGTTGGATGCAGTTGAACGCTTGCTAAAGAGTCCGTGTTGTTCTGGTATAAGGTGAAGTCTATAGGTTCCGAATATTTTCTCGGTTAAGATTGATTCGAATACTTTTGGGATGGCAGAAAGTATCGATATTCCACGGTAGTTTTCGCACCTATCTCCAGACTTGAAAATGGGGAGAAGCAGGAAAAACTTCCACTTTTCAGGAAAAAAGCCACAATCCAAAAGTCGTTGAAAAATAAGGCTAAGAAAGACGAGCAACCTTTCAGAAATATAGCTGGTATTCCGTCGGGACCTGCTTTTTTGGATATGTCCAGTAGATTTAACTTGTCTGTAATTTTCCGTGTCTGGAAGTTATGAGACGATAGGGTAGTAGCAAACTGGACAGGTTCAATAGATGTCATATCTAAGTCAGTGGCTGGAGTATAAGATGCTTGAAAGTGCGTGGCGAATGCGTCAGCAATGGAATCAGAGCCATCCAATTTGCAATGTTTGTACTTCATCTGCGTCGGCAAGTTCGATTTCCTCTTTAAATTATTTTTAAATGACCAAAAATGTTTGACATTTTGAGGGATCAGGGCCGAGATTCTAAAATCACGATTCGACACACGACTCGACAACGATACCGGCCTTGTCGTCTCGAAAGGTATAATTCCAATGAGATTTCTAACCTAGAATCGTCGGAATAATCGTCTCGATGTCGAGTCGTATGTCGAATCGTGATTTTAGAATCCCCGGACAGGTGCTCAGTGTTGGTAACATATAACAAGTAGCACATGTTAATGCGGACTTTAGTCTCACGACGAATTTTAGTGTAGGCTTCATAGTCACCTTTCAATCCTGATTTCTTGTATTTCTTATATAATCTCTTCTTTTGCGCGATGCTTTTACGAAGTCCTTTGTCATACCATTTAGGATATTTATCGCTCTTTATTGTTTTCTTTGGGACTGAAAGGTTAATACCCTGAAAAAAGGTTTCGTAGAATAGAGTTATCATTGTCTCAATGTCGGTTATTGAAGACAAAAAAGACCAGTTTGCCTGCTCATAAAAGTGGTTAAGTTCCGAGTAATTGGCACGATAGATCAAGACGTGAAGTGTCAGAACTGAGGTCACAGACACAGCCAACAATAATTTTGCTTCCTTCGTGATCCAGCTGAACCCAAACATCCTCGTAAAGGTTTGTTTGAGATGTAGAGATACCTGAGGAGTGAAGGTGCCCCAGTGTAGCAATTAGTACTCCGCGCCCACGTTGACTGCCCAGCTCATTATCATTATAGTTCTCTTCGAAAAACTGTGTACTGGGAGTTGAGTAATTCAGCGTTGTAGAAAGTGTCATTCAGCCAGGTTTCGGTTAATGCTAATATTTCGAAGTTACATGCGATCTCATAATTTCGTCAGATTTAGTCCTTAGACCACGAACATTCTGATAAAAAGTGGTTACGAGGTTACGATTTTCGATGGGCGTACAAAATCCAGGTTTAAATTTGAGGCGTTGCTTGTGTCGTTTTTGGAATTAGAAGGAATGTGTATTGACGGGTCAGAGCACTGCGAGTACATGCCCCCAACTCCAGCAGTTATCTTTTAAGTTACACAGGATGGGCGAATTTTTGTTATCCATAGGTGTTGAGCAAAGTTACTTTTATCCCTATAGTCTATAATCCCATCATGACTGACCAATAGCAGAGGCAGAAACAGAATATGGGTAAACCAATGAGTATTAGGTTTGTTTTGTAACCAACTTCCAGTAAGGCCTGAACAGTCGCCTTTTTGATTGAATGCCCTTTAATGGTGTTTTCGGAGCCCCAAAACAATATGACATGGTCGTTGAAAGTAAGGTTTTTAGAAAGTTGTCTCCAAAATGCCAATATCCTCCAAATTAGCTACAAGTGGAGAAGCTTTAGACACAACAGCACTTTTAGAGTTCGTTATCAAATAATAAATTACAATCGATATATATCCGAAACCATTTTTTTCCACAGAAAAACCGTGATATTATTAAATATTTCCAAACTCAAAACTGCATAATTGAGGTTAGAATATCACAATTAGGCAATCCAGCAGCTTGTCAAAAATGGAGCCTAGTTGGCACACAATAAACAGAAAAAACATGCGTCTTCTTTTGTCGGGATTAACAATACACTAGGTGTATCCTTTCTAACAATCATCACTTTCAGTTTGATCACATGCAACTGATCCTGATCACTTGTACTTAAAGGAACAGGAACTGATCAGTGATAACATGCGCATGCGCCAAGACCATAAAACCTAACCTAGCCTTTTTACGTGTTTGTGTTTATCCCTCTACAGCAATTAATGGAAAAAATAAACCCAAACTAACCATAATTTCTCTAATATATGGGTAATTTCAGTTTGTGTTGTTTTGTGTTACCTCAACCTAGCACAATTCAAATGAACGTCAAAATACCACGAAGTGATCAAAAATTTTTTCCGATCAGTTACGTTCAGAACGAAAGTTAGCAAAATTGATTTTAAAAGAACGCTATCACTTTCACTTCACTTTGATCACTCTGATAATTGACTGGAAAGAATACGCCTGCTGTATACAATAAGGCAATCTGACATTCATCAGTTGACATGTAACGACCTTTCAAAGTCATGAGGTTTGAATTTCCTAATTCATATACAAAAAATCAAATCCGCCGCCCGCACGCATTCGATGTGAATTCGTGCGAAAAGAGTCGCGACTTTCAAGAATACAAATCGTTGTCAATCGATTTTTTTTTCCGAATATCGTCAATCCGGTATATAACTACCTACGGATGTAATTCGAGAATTGGACCCCTATAAAGTTTTCCTCAACAATATGAGTTTTTACCTTCAAAAATGTGCAAAGTTAAAAGTTGGAGAAGGTAAACTTCTACGCTGGAAATTGCGCCGAATAACAAAAGAAATCATAAATAAAACAGTATTTGTCAGTCGAGGATTTGTGTGTATTATGTAAACGCTGCACTGGGTGCTTTTCCGGGGACTCTTTTGTAGCACCGGATTCCGTATTTCCTTTTTCTACGTTTTTGTCATTCAATGTTGCAGGTAAACATTTAACTCTTGCTATTGACGGAGGTATAATTTAAATCAGCAACTTTTTTTCGAAAAAAAAAAGGAAAATCAAT
Organism: Ceutorhynchus assimilis; assembly: GCA_917834065.1. Classification (NCBI taxonomy): domain Eukaryota; kingdom Metazoa; phylum Arthropoda; class Insecta; order Coleoptera; family Curculionidae; genus Ceutorhynchus; species Ceutorhynchus assimilis. The sequence continues at coordinate 100,921,296 of OU892277.1, forward strand.
AGTTCTTCCAGACACTATTGGAACAAATGATTAATATATTCCTGAATCATCCGAAAGCAATATACGCCTTGATATCTGATACTATACGTCACATAAAACCCCTATTTCGCTCCCCTATGCCATATCCAATTCTATATTAAATTTTCTTTTCTTAGTGCCAATAACAAGTTGGTCGTAGTTGTCGAACGATCATAAAAATAGGTCAGTTATTTTCTTGGAGACATTCGTTGTTTATCAGATGTCTTCTCGTAATACCCTTGCTTCCAATTTTAAATGTGTTTTCGATCAATTTTTCTGAGAAAGTGTTCAATCTTAAGTTTGTACAAAGTTTTGCCACCAAATTTAAGTATGCTAAGCCATAATTCCTAACATGAATTCATAAATTGCGAATTGCTCTTACTAATAACAGATGCAATTACCGCCTATGACAAGACGTAACAATTGAACCAGTTGCGGAATTTCTAATTAGCAATAATTAGACATTATTGTATCTATGTAATAACAATTCGACCATATTGTTGCATTATGCATACGTATAAGATCAAGTGTTCTGTATGTAACTATAATACTCATGAATTTAAGGTATTTTTAAAATTGAGTTTCTAAATAATAGAAATTTGTCTCACAAATAACTACACAATATATTGTATGTGGATGTTCAACATGTAATAAACACTCGAGGTCACTAAAATGTGAAATTCCCTGAAGTTTCTCACCCAAGACCAGCAAAATTCTTGAATGTTAAAATTAATCTTATGACTGTTAGTTTCGAGATTTAAACTACCAACATTTCCCTTACAAGGCTGTCAACTACTTTCGAACAATAAGAAGCCCCATTTTGGGGCTCCGAATGAAAAGGCGTCTCGCGGATGCGTCGTTTGCAGGCTTGAATACGTTAAGCCCCGTGATTGATGATGAACTCCTCTCCTCCACTCTCTAATGGTCTTTAGGGACTTCAATATACGTGCCTCGAGACATTTTATTTTTGGTTTAACGCTTATACATCAGCGCGTTAATTTTTTATTGGTTTTAATTTAAAGTGAAATACATACGCAAAAAAAACCCTGTGACTAGACAAGAGACGTCTAAAATTGTAAATCTACGACTGTAAGCTGGATGAACTTTTTCGTACTTTTTTTCTGAAAATAATTGTTGTTGTTGAAGTCCAGGCATTTCTGATAAATGAAGGTTTTTGAAACCTACGGGAATTACATGTTGCCAGCTATTTCGATCACAGCTTAAGTTGGATGAATTTATGCTTTTTGACATCATGTGTTGTGGCTACTTGGACCAACACGCAGTTCCAGTTCTTGTTGTTGTGTAAATTCATCTTCCAGTTCACTATAGATGAAAATCGAGCGGGGAGAAGGCTGGAGTTCTCCGCGGTCGTATGGCATGAATCATTTAATAGTCCATGTAATTCTTGGGTTATCTCCGCCGCACAATGAGCAGGTGCACTGTCAACAGGTGTACCAAAAGTGCTCTACTGTTATTTCACCTATGAAATATCACACAGTTTTCTCCAAATAATTTGGATTTTGGCAAATGGATTTTCAGAGACTTAAACGTGTAGATTAGGCCGGTTAACACCACCTTCCTAAGAAAATGTTGCTTTGTGTGTATCAAAATAATTTTGTTTTGAAAAATTTGAATCTGCCAAAAGATGAACCATAACTCGTCCGCAATGTTCAACTTTTCGGGATGCATCCTGGAAAGTCGCTTGAGTTTTTGCAAATTTAAAATCGTACTTCTCATGTTTTTATGAAATTCCTTGGACCGAAGAAAGGGAAATGCCCAAACTCGTTTCAGCGCTTCTAACAGGAATCATTTAAATTAAAATATGCTAAAACGTTTATCTCATTCTTTTAAAAGATAAATCCATAATTTATAAAACTGTTTCGAAGGTGTCTGAATTTCTGACTGTTTATTTGTGGTGAATTTGGATAACCTTCATTAAATCTTCTGCAAGTTCTGATGATATTTTTATCACACTAATCGTGAATAATAAATATGTAGGTTCATAATGTCTAGGTTTATTAGATCTATTTCTCGCCTTAACAAAATGGAAAATAGAAGAAAACCTTTGACACCCTGTACTTGAAAATTAAGCCACTCTAAGACTGCATGTTCCCATCCCAATTTTTATGAAAATTCGAGGTCTGTAACCTGTCAAGCGTTGTCGGTCGAATATCTGGACACCCTGTCCTAAATGAAGAGATTATTCACAAGTCACTCGATGGCTACGGAGATATAATTGTTGGGCCTGAGACTCCAGTTACAAGGAATAAAGAAATGCGTAGATGATCTTAAGTCACTGAGAATATTGATTGATTGATTTGAAAGGTTTATCTTTATAGGCAGCACGTAGACGCGCATGTGGTCCATTGTGCTTTACCAACGCCTTCAAATATTTCAACTATATGAAATTTTGGAAGATTATTAGGATTATGCTTAATAACTCAAATTTAAACAGGAATTTTTTTAGCATTCCCCTCTTGGTTCAGCCCCGTCTCATCTTTGGAGCCCGCAACTGTTAAGGAAGGTGCAGACACGCTCAGGTCGGACATGCTTTATTTCATCAGGTTCCAAGAAACTGTACCGAGGTATCGTCGTCTGCGACTGACGAGGGCGTCACATTCGCAGACTATATGCTTGGTAGTTTTATCTACTTCGCTGCAGAACCTACATTCCGTTCACCCTCGCAGCTATCTTCCAGTCAGCTAGCCTTGCGCCAGCTTGTGGAGCGTGCATTGGTGGTTTCAGAGCCCGGAAAGTGTGTTTCCAGGAGCTAACCAAGTGCCTCCTCTGCGGTAGTGCTATAACTACCGGAGGAAAGACTTAGTGACCCCAGCTCTCGTCCTGGGTCTTTCGAGAGAATCTTTTGTTGGCGGCAGCCGGAAGCTCGTCCACGTTTCCGCAGAACGTCCTCCATGATGCTCTTTTGGACCTTCTTATAAGATCTTTGTATCTGCGCTGAGACTGCTTGTGGCTGTCCTAGTCAGCTAGTGATTTAGACCGTATGGCCCTGTTAAAGAGCCTGAGGATTTCTTTATAAGCCTTGTCGAGGTCGGAGTTCCACCAAGGGGTTTTCTTCTTTCCTCGATAGGTTCGAAGCTGACAGCTTCGTTCATACGCATCAGTGATTGCGTTGCGTATGAATTCAGCTGTTTCCTCCACTTGCCTTGCGCTGCAGCATGGTGTGGAGAACTTGGTCCCAGTTCGTGTTCCGGGGGTTCCTGAACTTACTGGGCCCAGCCTTGTGATCAAGGTCTAAGCTGAATAGGATGTGTCTGTGATCCGATGGGGACTGTTCGTCAGACACTGTCCACTTGCTTATCGACAGTGAGCCCAATGTCAAGTCTATCACTTCTTGTCTACGCGCAGTGACAAAGGTCGGTGTGCTGTCACGGTTCAGGATTTCAAAATCCGTGGTGTGAAGGTACTCCAGCAGACTGAGCCCTTTCCGATTCGTGTTGGTGTTGCCCTACACCATATGGTGTGCGTTGGCATCGCACCCGACAATCAACGGAAGGCCCAGTAAGTTACAGTACTCCACCAAATCGATGACGTCCCGTGTTGGGGAATCATCTGTTGAGTCATATAGGGCAGATAGGACGAGCAAACTACTATCGATCTGCTCTGTCCCAGTCTGTCCTTGAGGTATAGCTTTACCGCTACTGGGTCTCTCACTGAGAGGATAACAAAAGCCTATAAATTAAATTGGAGTTGGGCTGGCCAACTTTCCAGATTGACGGTCAATCGCTGGAATCACCGAATCATAGAATGAAAAAAAAATGGAAAATCCGCCAATTTCCTGATATAGGTATCGATTGCTGAGTGTGATGATAAATCAATAATTGAGTTAATGTTCGAATTTTTTTTACAATTAAAATAGTATTTTTTTTTCACAAAGTAAAAGAACTTTCAAATAATTAGTAAATGGAAGTCACATAGTCAGTGAGGCAGTAAATAATAAATTTCTTTTAATTTTTCTTTGGAAATTCAGCTATTATTGGGTATGCGGATAAGTGTGACTATTCTTTCAAACTTAATTACACTTTGTTCAAAATAATAACATAAAATGACGACAAAACTAGCACTATTGCAAGAATCCGAGTCAACTTACTGTCCAACTCACAAATCTTCTAATTATTCACGCCTCGCTCAATTCGCTATTATTTCACTTTATTTCCGATTTAAAATTTGTTCAATTCTCAACCAAACTGCATTGATATCGCGAACTACTTATATACCGTTTCAATACTCCTGTAATTGTCTACAGAATTGTCTATTGGGAATTTTGGATAAAACCCGATTCCTAATTCGCTAGATTATTTCAGACACGTTAAATTCCATTGTCGAAAGTTCTAGCAATCAATAAGTACGAAAGACTGGTTTAGCGGCTATCTCTATTATATTAAGTGGGTTGAAACTTCGCGTATTTGGGGATCATCCTCCAGGAATCTCATGCGTTGTGGCCAGATTGTGCGCAAGGACCACCGTTCTTCAAGTACGAAGAGCGGGTATAAAGGATATCTCTGGTATTTCAAGCCCTGGGACTCCGTAGTTGGGGGATTATCCCTGTGGACCTCCAAGTTGAGCACAATTTCACCTGAAACATGAATCTGGCAACGTCGGTCTCTTCACGGCTTATAGCACTGCCCCTTCCCTATATCTGTTCTTCTCAAACAGCTATCCTAGTCGCATCTAACTCGGTCCATTTTTGCCTCTGTAGGGCCAGCCTTCAGTGTCGTGAACGATCTTTAGCTTGGCTCTTGGCGAAAGTTGAATCCTGTGCACCAAGATCTTGTTGACGATCTTGAAGGGTCCTTTCCACGGCCTCCGAAGTTCGGACCTATTAACTCCATTCGCTGTAAATTATACAACCAGACCGCCTCGTTTCCGTTCCAGTAACAGCTCCAGCTTATCTTACTCTCGATGGTATTTATTGTGCCTCTTGGCCATTCCGTCAGACTTTGGATGAACTGGAACTCGTTTTTCTTATTCCCATCAACCTTATTAGTTGTTCCATATTCTTCCGCTGGTCGGCATAAAGTTTCATAGGTACCGGAGCTTTGTAGTCAATAAACGTTGGCTCGAGTGAGGGATCGCTATCAAAGGATCATCTATCTCAGGAAATGCGATCTCTGTGCTTTCAAGTAAAAACCGAGACACTCAATTAGAAATAAGCAGTAATTCTCTGAGGTGCGATAAAGAATAGGTAAAAAATAAGTTACGGTAATTAAGAATTACAAAGATATTAATTAGCTAATAAAGCTAATCGATAAGGGGGCGATAAATAAAAGGTAAAAAAGAGTTACGGTAATTAAGATGGCACGTTTAAGACGCCCATAGGTAAATAATTATACAAGCCTGGACGGAATCCTTGTAAAGCCTCGGAAGTTTTCACAAATTTGAGATCTGGAGGTACCAAACTGGCTGGAGACAACTAAATAATGGTTGGGGATCAACTTCTAACAGGACACAAACTTTCCTTAAAAAGGGGGCCCGATTTGCTCTGAGTTTCCAGGACAGTGTGGTCTCAAATTCGTCAATTTTTCACTTGGGGAAGTGCAGGCGCGGATTTTTCGTCCTGCCCAAGGTGCCTGAATGAATTGTGGAAATATAAGGACTCATTCATCAGAGACAAAAAGGAATTTACATACCTGAACGGCCGATAGTAACCTCACTTTCCAAAGTCTTCATAAAAATCAACAATAGGTTAATTTTCCAGGAAACTTTCTAGTAGACACTATCAAGCACTATATAATGACCAACTTCTCTACCTAGGTATATAATATACTATTTTGTGATATGTCAAATGTTACATTATTAAACATTAAAAAGATATAAGAAATGCTAAAAATTTCAAAAAGGAGTGGGAAAAATTTAGGAGACTTCCAACTTTCCACTAGTCAAAATATACCAAACACCCTACGCATTGAATTCGGATGAGATTGTTGAGCTCCGTCACTCACGTACCAATTGGTTAACCAGTCGCCTACCAAACAACAGATGATAATCTGGGGCGAAATCGCCTTATGTTAAATGAAAAGAATACCTTTGTTTTTCTGGACTACCATTAACGGAAAATATTCGTTTTCGTAATAATTAATATGTTGTTCATTATTAACTTGCTTGTAAAAAAAATTACGGTATAACTGGTACAGGTACCTACAGACATAAAATAATACTTTCACTTAGGGCCGGTTTCCCAATAGCAAGTCACCCCCTGGTTAAGCATAACTCCAAGTTAAACATAGACACTGGATACACTTACCCTGGATTTAAAACCAACTTGAAGGTGACTCGCTATTGGGAAACTGACCCTTAATTGAGCATTTATTATTTTTGTCGATACAATATTAATTTTAAATATCGATATGATATATATATCGATATTATTTTTCGATATCAACATCTGACCAAAGTGCTCGAAAACCACTCAAAAGTCGTGATTCAGAATCCGATGTTTCAGTACCAGAGCCCAAAACCGAAAAAATTAACTTGGACCACAGATACTCTTTATTAGAATGACACCTAATAAACATTTAAAAACTAGTTTTGTTTTCGAAATTTCTATATTTCCACACGATTTATCAGAATATTGTTTTGTAATACCTTAAATTGTCTCCTACACTTAAAAAAAAATGCTGCGTGTTAATATTTTTTTCCTAAAGAAATAGCATTCATGCATTTTTATCGTTATTCACCCTTAAAAACTGAGCTTTCTGGTAAAAAGCAATGAGATTGCATTCAAGCATGCACCATATTACCACAGAAAAGTATTTGACAAAACTGGTCGAGGAAGCAATTTTTCTCAAAGTTGGCGTATTCCAAATATTGATTGCTAATTTCCTAATGGCATTGATAGAGGTTTTTTAAATTTTCAAACTCATCAGTAATTGAGAGTTTTAACGAAAAAATATTCATTTTATTTTCTCGAATTATTTTAATCAACTTTATGGACTGTCCTTAAAATTTTATTTATACAAGTTGAGACAACATTTAACTATTTTCAATAAAAAAAAACTAGATATTGAACTGTTGGGAACGTATTAACTTTGTCCTTCTCGCTAATGTTTGTAACTTATACATTCGTATGGGCTGAACAGATCATTGCATGCATGTAATTGAAACTTAGAAAATAATTTATATTATGGGAAAACCGTATTGAATAATGTAAATAGGAAAATAAATGCATCATTTATTTACGTACAAATCAATATCTCACCCATAAATATATTGAATATTGTTTATAGAAAGCCGATTATATGTTCTGGAAATTATGAGGTGATATATTTTTATTACCAAGCTCTTATGAATGGTTGCTTGTAGTATCAGATTGCTGCAGCTGTTGTGGTTTGGATTATGCAGGTTTGAAGTGTGAGATACGTTTTAAACATTTAGCCATCGATAAACTGACGCAAACCACAATAATTATTATCTTATAATTTTTGGTATTTTATGTATGATCTACAATATCAACTTATATACGTAGTAGTGTTGCTGCCAATAGTTTGGGACACTTCTAAGGGATAACCGCCCCTATAGGGTATTTGATTCAGAGTGTAATTAGCCTGCCGACACTAAGAGTGGATACCTTATGTTAAATAACTTAATGCGGCTGTACAAATATTCGGCGTACAAATTATTTATTACAAGTTGTTGAGGGCAAGGTGAGAAAAATTAGTAGATAATCCCGATCCTCATCGTGGCAACAGCGCTGAAAATCATACGCCATTGGGTAGCTAATCAATTAGTTGTTAATAAATGCTCTCGACTTCCGCTACCAAAATATTTTTTGCTGCCTGCCCTAAAAGCGGAGACTACATGTGGTTAAGATGTTTGTTCAGTCCATTTGGGATGTTTGTCAATCAATAGACCTAGATATTTTTTTCGCATGTGTCAGAGAAAAAGCCTTATGTTGGGGTTTTGTTAAGTTAAATGACAATTTGTAGGAATCCAACCGATTTTCAGAAGACTTGATTTTTTCCTACGGATTTGTGGGCGTAAATAAAATGAATTAGTTGTGTCAGTTGTTATGAATATAGTCTCCGAATTTCTCTAATTTCTCAACTAGAACTTGAATTTTAAATCGTGAGCCATTTCAGTCTGTCAATCGGCAAGTCAGTCATATTGGGCATGTGTTCGTAACACTCTGAAGGAACATTCATTCATTGTAAAAACTCATTACCGAAATAAAAAAAACTTCACAGTAACAATGCACAGATTATGTGAGCAATTCGGCGTACATAATCATCCGTCGCGGACCACTGTTGAAAATTTGAGCGGACATTTGCACTGAAAGACGATATTATAAGTGTTAGGCGTCGCCAGGTCTGCCGAGAACATCGTCGGCGTGAGAGCCAGTATTACCGAACATCCAAGCACTTCTGTACGACATCGCGCCCAGGAATTAAAAATCGGTCGCGGTGCGATACAACAAATTTTGAAAAAGGATTTGCATGTTCATGCCTACAAAATACAGTTGACACAAGAGCTGACGCCAAGTGCGCCTCATCGCTAGCTAAAGACTAATTTGTTCTGGAATGCATCGTCAACTTGGTGTTGTTCCAATATTCTGTTGTCAAAGATTCTGCGCTGTCTATGATCGGCTGGCTTCAGCTCTTGTATCAACTGTATTTTGAAGATGCCCATCCTTTTTCAAAATGCGCTGTAGCGTTCTGCAACTGACGTTTAATTCCTGGCCGCGATGCCGGATGGAAGTGCTTGGATGTTCAGTAATACTGGCTCTCACGGTGGCGATGTTCTTGGCAGACCTGACGACGCCTTAACACTTGTATCGTCTTTCAGTTCAAATGTCCGCTCAAATATGTTGATCAAATTTTCAACAGTGAGCTGCGACCGATGATTATGTACGCCGAATTGTTCACGTAATCTACGCAAAGTTGTCTTCATTTTTATAATGAGTTTTTATAATTAATAAACATTCCTCAAGAGTGTAACGCGGCATTTTAGTGGATGTCAATGTTTTCACAGAACATATACCACCCAATATGGCCGATTTGGCGGTTGACAGACAGACATGGCGCGCGATTTGAAATTCAAGTTCTTGGTGAGGCACCAATTATATTTAATAATTGGGAAATGTACGAATAGAACGGTTAACAGTCGTTCTTGGGTTTCCAAGCTCCAGATGTGAGAGTTCTTTTTATTGTTGCATCCAAAGAAATCAAAATGAGTCTCATAACTCATATAGGTACAGTTTCAGCATTCAAGTTGCCAAGTTTCAGCGCTATTCATCTTCGCGCTGCTGTGCAAATATTCTTATTGACACCTGTCACCTCTTTGCAAAACTTTCTTCACAACATCAGAGTTGTTGCTCTCATTGCAAGCAGTTCAAACTTCACAAACTGTTTCGTCGAAATATTCAGCATTTTCACAAACTTTATCGTGTATCGACGAATTTTTGTTACCAGTAATTTTCAGACATCAAATCTGGCTCTTCTTATTTTCACATATCAAAAATAGACCTAAATTCAAAAGAGCCTTTTAGTTTGGACAATCCACTATGTTTTCGACTATATTCATAATCCAGATTTGTCAATTGTTATCATTGTTTCAACGATAACATGTTAACGGATTCTTTTGAATTAAACTCAGTTTAATCGTCCATGAATCGTAAAAAAACACAGTAACCAGCTTCAAAGGGAGAAACAATCGTTTTTAATAATCTTCCACTTGGAGCAAAAAATTCGTTAAACCCACGCGATATTTCAATGAAAAAACCCTATTATTTACCGAGTTATCTAAATTAGGATTTAATCTCTCCCACTGACACAAAAACGGTGGCCATTTTGGATGGTCCCACTCTCGGCTTTTATCGCCGTTCTTCCATTGTTTCGCAATTTAGTCCAAAGCCTGTGGATGATGTTTACGGCGTCCGCGACACTAGATAGACGCTGACTACATGCAATGATAGGTTAATATAAAAAGTACCTGTCTATACATATATGAGTGACTAAAAACTTGACATTTTCAAGTGCTAACTTGTAAAGAAACATTTTGACTATTGGAAAAAAAAAGCGTCACAGAAACCACCGTTCGTAAACTTTTTGAAATTTCCATTTCACAAATAATGAACCATCCATTCTGTGCTCGAATGGAAAAAGAAATGCCATTGAACGCATGAAGTCACTCTTCCTGTACATCACACACATGTGAGTCGCGGACGTTCGTTCTTTTTACTTGCAATTTATTTCGTTTCGCGGTACAATAAATGCATGGTTGCACCAACTGCTGCATTTAAATTCGAATAGAAAAATATTTAAACTAATGAAAAATGTAAAACGCGACTCAGAAAATAAAAATGCTACGAGCACGACATTCTGTAGCCGAACTTTAAAAGATGCAAATTAATAAAACCTAATTTTATATGTAAAAGCAGAACAGACAGAGTACAGTAAAGTTTCTGAACCTTGGAGTGTATTTTCTTTGGCATTCGCTTTACTTTTCCCAATCGCAAGGTGAGTTCTTGGGTTCGACTTTTGTTATAGGTATGATCATTAGCGGTACTCATGGGATAAAGCAATATATACAGTTACATATTATGCTTTTAGGTCCAAGCTATTTTGCAATGTAATTTATTCTCCGAGTGAAGACGCCTAATGTTTGGACTATAAACAAATAATACCACTTAAACTCTACCTACTTGTTTCATTGGGATAATTTGAAGAAGTCAGAATCATGGATCAAAATTGGGTCCATGATTAAATCATCATTTTCCTGAGCAGCCTCAAGAAACAATTTGTATTCACACTGTGCAGTATTTATTAACCTATGACAGTTATGGAAAAAACAGAGAGAGACAATTATTTTCGAGTTGACGAGGCGCGTGCGGTAGAAAATAATCCGGCGATTAAATCCAAATACTGAAATCCCAAAATCAAATGCTAACAAAATTCTTAGAAGCAATGTCTATCATGCATACATGACTACCAGTCAGGAAATATTTGTAGATAGATGAAACTTGTTCCACCAAGTGGAATATTCAATAAACACAATCACTATTATTTTCCTACCGAAAACCCTCATCAAGTGGAATGGATTCGCTTTAGATTTAATGTATGTTGCCGATGTTCATCATGCTCATTCGTCTTTGCTTTATGGTACTAAATCTTTTTTATCAAAAATAGACGGGATTCTTCGTAGGCTCTTCATCTTCCATGAAATCTTAAATGATACCAGGCTTATAAGCTGGTCAATCAAATTTTAACATTCTCAGGGAGTTTTCGGAAAATCAATTTAGAGAAATATGGTTTCAGCGAGATGATCGTTCGACATATTTCTGGACAAGTTGGGCAGATTCTTAGGCAACATTTTAGGATATAATAGTTCTGGCTAGCTAGGTCCTTTGATATCATGCTTCTGGACTCTTTCCTTGGAGAACCTCGAAAAACGTGAACATGAATTTGATCCCTCCGAAAATATTCAAATATAAGAGGAAAGCATTATCCGTCGATGCTGTCCAGATAAAGTGTCAAAAATGCATTGAACAGAATAAAAGATGATTGAACCATTTGGATGGGTTTGGTCATAGATAATTGTTAACGATGCTGCTCCAATACTTCGTAGGGTGTGGCATTATGGATCTGCAGATTGGAAAGGCCTAAAACTCTTTTTCTCGACCTTTCCGTGGTACGATGTTTGTTTTAAGTCAAAAGAATCCTCCGAGGCTGAACAAGAGGTTACCGAAATATATTCGTTAGGGATGGAATTGTACACACTCCAAAAGAACATCTCGTACTGGAAAACCCTCGTTTAACCGGCAGTGTGTCCGAGCGGTTGCAAAAAAGTACACCGCATATCATGCCTGGCGTAGAAACCAATGCGAAGAAACTCGATTTTCCTTTACGGCTGCCAGAAATTATCAAAACCGTATGACCAACGCGGCTATGTATTTATACACTCAACAAGTGCGTAATTGACTTTTGGACTACCCGAGTTGATCAACGTTCTTCTGGTCCGTCACCAAAACCATAGGAAGAAATTTCACATCCTCTTCTTTTCCATCTTTAGTAAAAGACAATAGCTGTTTTTTTTCTACACACCTATCTTAGCTAACCTAAGTTGTTCTGAATAAATGACCGTTTTTTCTAACATCTTAGTTAAGTTTATGTCAGTCACAATTACCTCCCCCCCTTGCCTACGCCAAGGATGCCGGATTCCATCCTTAGCTCAATTTATTACCTGGAGTTATGTTTATGTGAGGTAAGATCTTTCGTCCATCTAATGTGTACGTTTTAACTACAATTTAGCTCAGCTAAGATTTTCAAAATTAGCTAAGAAAAGACAGTGTGCACAAAAAAAGCAGCTATTAATTCCATTGCAGTATCGTCGAAGGAAAAGGCAGATCTCTTTCCCAAACAAATTGCATCTAATTTCACGATGGACAATGGCAGAGCGCCACAGGTACTGCCACACATTGGTTCTTACATGGACAACGTTGTATTTATACCTAAAACTATAAGTACTTTCGAAAATAATGGAATAGGCAGTCAACCTGAAACTGGTTAAATACCTTGAAGCTAATGAACTTATCTCTAACAAAGAGTAGGGGTTTCGTTCTAAACGATCGACAGAGGATCTGCTGGCGTACTTATGTAATATTTGGAATTCGACTCTCGAAAAACATGGCGAATCCAGAATTGTAACATTGGAAATCTCCAAGGCTTTTGATCAGGTGTGGCATAAAGGTCACGCCTCGCTTGAGAATAGATTCACTCTATCAACAGTGATCTTTACACCATTATCAACTGGGGCATTAACAACCTAGTCAAATTCAATGCAGAACTCAAGCAACATTATTCTCAAATAAGAAATCCGCCGCCGATGATAACCCAGTTTTGAGAATGTCGGGACAAAGCCTTTCTATATCAATCCCTCAGTATCTCTTTTTGGGCTGACCACATCGACCAACCTGAGTTGGCATGTCCATGTATCTCCGGTCGCCAAAACCGCTTTTCAAAAATTAGGTTTTCTGTTTCGTGCAAAAAAAACTTCTTCACTTCTGAACAACTTATTCTTCTTTATACGGCTCAAATCAGACCATGTATTCCCACATCTGGAGCGATGCTCCCAACTATTCGTTGACTCTATTGGATGCAGTACGAAAGAGAGCAATAAAAATTACCGATAATCGAATTATCACCGATTCATTGCAATCTCTGAAACATATATAGACGCAAGGTGGCCGACTTGTCGTTATTCTATCGTTATTACTATGATGAGATGTTCTTACGATCTGGCCAGCATCATTTCAGCTGTAGGAGAAATTATTTAAGAACCAAAAGAACCGCACAGGCATACCATCCATATGTGGTAAAGTTGGCTACCCCGAGGGCCTCTAAATAGAGGGCGTACTGCCCACCTCTGGAACGTCCTGGCTGCTACTTCATTTCCTAAACTATTCAACCTTAAAGCGTTCAAACGAAAGTTTAATCGCCACTCAATTTCTTCCGTTCATGTAACCCCTCAGTAAAGACTTTGTCTTTTGTGAGTAGATCAAAATATATATAAAAAAAGATGTGAAATCAATAGTTTTCGAGATATGAACTTAATTTTAATTCGGTGGTTTTCAGTTTTTTTTCCAATATTAATATTAACAGAAAATTTGTGATAATAAAAATCAAAAGCAAATTCAGAGTCAGCACAAAATTCTCAAAAACTTCCTCACACTTTCACACAATTTAAACGAATCTATTAAATCTATTTTGACAATCAACCAAATAATAGCTAGGGTTTACAAGAACAGAGAAATCGTGCAACGTTGCCATATTACGGATGGTAAATTACAGCAAGATCAACGAACTGTAATAAATTATCGGATGCATATTGTAGCAATGCCTTGCAGAAATGACATAATTTATCTGCCAAGCTTTCTGCAAGCGTTGTTCCCACCATTAATACAGTAATAACTAAATATATTAGTCTGACTGATTTTCAGAGCTTGCATGGGGATCTTATTATGTTATCTTCTTGGATGCAGATTTTTTTCTATGAACCGTATTATTCTACGTAGTCTATAATTTTTAGTTTATTTTCGTCAACACTTGACATAGAAGTGATCCATTATGTACCTAGGACCATAACGATTTTTATGTATGGGCTAATTTGTTCGTTCTTCACCTGCTAGAGGCAGCAGCGTCAATCAGCGCTATTATGTTCTTGTAATTAAGTTTGCGATTTCGTCTCGCTAGATGGCAGCGTCAATGGCCAAGTTCGGGAATTAGCTTCAAGGACATAATTTTCTTTATAATTTGCACTAATCTGTTCGTTTTTATTTTATTTTTTTATATTATGGATTAAATTATTGCAATAATAAAGTAGAAGCATAAATAAATACGAATAATCAAGGTGATAGGTCCACTTATTGACACAAGCGCCCTTGTTCCGAGCAGTGAAATATGTTCCAAGTGATCTAATATTATCAGGACATGAACAACTTTGACATACCATGAATCGTGAACAATGCTCAATCGTAAGTATAGGTACAGTGAGAATCATTGCAATTGGCACACACTTTATAAACATCCGCCGTAATGCGTCAAAATTTGAAACACAGGTATAATGTCAAATTGATGAATCATTGGTGAACATAATAGTTTTAATAAACCTTTAAAGGAAGAAAATATTCATGCTTAGAAATTTAGTGTTAAGTTTAATTCATGATTTTGTGTTGAGTTTGATTCTTGATTTCTATGTTTATTTGGTATGTTACATGTTACGCTTCTGCGGGGAAATGGTGTACTGTTATATTATTGATTAGAATGATAAAAATATAACGTAGACCGTTGCACTGGAAAGATGGGCGTGAAGAATTATAGTGGCAGCCTTTTATTTTTCCGAAATGGATGGAAAAGCAGTGATTAAGTTGTGAAAGGAAATTTTGCAATCCCTTGAAGATAAAATGTTGTATGCCATTCGGCCACGAAGGTCTTTTCGTGTTTCACTCAATAGACCAATTATTCAGTTTGTGATAACGATGCTTATAGGAATTTGAGCCCGCTAGACAGAGAAACCATATACAGGGTGTTTAAAAAAGACACGGCAATATTTGAGGGGGTGATTCCTCAGGTCATGTTGTGGAAAACAGTTCCCATAAACATAGGTCCGGAAATGCATTTTTTGCAAGATACAGGGTGGTAAAGATTAGACTTAAGAGCTCAAATCATTGGTGGGTGTAACTCAATTAGAAATGACCCTGGTATTTTTGAGAGAGTTCGCCAGTCAATGAGGAGAAGATTGGATTCCTGCATCCACGCCGGGGGTGGTCACTTTGAACAGTTTTTGTAATGTTTTTGTATCATAATAGACAAGCAAGAAAATAGTTTTCATTTTTTATTTTGTAAACGAAGCAAGATACGAGAAAAATTTAAGAGACAAAAAAGTTGCAGTTTTAGTTGATTCATCTGAAAGAAAAATCGAAATTAAATTAAAGTCAGTGGCGTACATTTTTTCGTCAATAAATTTTATTAAATTGCCCCCCCCTAACGCCACTGGAGTTGAAAAAAATTATCTAGTTAGGGCAAAACTAGCCCCTAATTACTAAAAACAACGCTGCCAATTTTCAAAAAAATCGGTTAAAAGATATTTGAATTATTTAAAAAAAAACGTTATTTTAAAAAAATCTTTAACACCCTGTATCTTGGAAAAAATGCATTTCCGGACCTATGTTTATGGGAACTTTTTTCCATAAAATGACCTGAGGAATCACCCCCTCAAATATTGCCCCGTCTTTTTTAAACACCCTGTATATTTCACGCGTCATTGGAGGATATATTTAAAAAGTGTGCAACATTAGTATGAGAGAGATATTTGAAGCGCATTTTATGTTTTTTTTTTTTTAGTTTCACATTTTTTTTGAATAGTATAGCTGTTGGGTGGGGAAGCGAATTGGCAATCGATATATGTTCTTCAATGCTTTATTCTGGAGGGTTTGCAATGGTTTCAGAAGAGAAATTTCAGCAGTTCTCCAGACAGAAATCAAATAATGTAAATGACTATAGGGCTCCAAACATTATGTTTTGGTTATTATTTAAATTTCTTTTACTTAACATCATATAAGATGATTTTTTAATATTAAGCGTTAAATTATGAGATATTAGGCAGTTTTTGGAGCCTTCAAAAAGTATCACCGGTAGCCGCTATTTGACAACTATGACATTTGAATGTTATTTAGCCTATATCGCTACCGCCACCGTCCGCAATCGTCGGACGATAGAGATAGTGGTAGCGATAACGATACGCAGCACTGTTAAATTTATATCTATCCTTCTCTTTCTAGAAGCCTAAATGGAAAGAAAGTTTGGAGGTTGTTTGCTTTGATTAGTTTTGGTTTTTGGTGTAAAATTAATGCATTTTCAGTGTTTGTTTGACTGTATACAATGAATGCGGCTCACACTAACAGAGTATTGACTCGAATTATGAAATCAAATCAAATTAAATTAAATCAAAAAATAGGTACTTTATTATCCAAGAAAATCAAATTTCTATTGACAAAGCATGTTATTATATAAATTCTCCAAGTACAATAAAATTATAAATAATAATGCAACTGCTATAGCTAGTCAAAGTATAAAATATCTAATATCTAATTTTAAAACCATTATGTACCTACGTCTTCAAAATATAAACAACACAACACATCAAAATGACAGGTTAGGACTAGGAGGAACGGTACCACAGCTGACAGAAAATCCTTTCCGTTAACGGCTCGAACGACTCGAAAACATTTTTTCGAGAACCGTCAAATAGCGGCTAAGTTAATGTATACGTCTATGTTAAGCGTCAGAATGTGCACATCTTCGAAAACTACCTAATAACCAATAATTCACCACTGCCAGATCCTTAGCAATGCCCGCCCTGATAGAATTGGCGTTTTCACCACAATATACAATCGTTGTAGATATCATCAGCATACAACTTGACTGTCCCACCCAGGTTCAGTTTACAAATGGAGTTCACATATAATAGAAATAATGTAGGCCCCAACACTGACCCCTGACGCACCGCACATTTATTGTCCTGCAGAGAGCTTTCCACATCATTGATCTGTTAAATAACTCTGAAACCAAAGCAAAGGTACGACTCTTACTCCAGCTTGCTCCAGCTTTACCAACAGTATTCTATGGTCTACAGTATCAAAGGATTTTTGTAAATCAAGAAATACTAAGGCACATATTTGACTACTATCTATTTTAAGCTGTATATATCTGAGATTAAATCTATAACTGCTGTCTCAGTGTCTCTGTCCTTACAAAAACCATATTGACTTCCACTCAGCAAATTATTAGTATTCAAAAAGACTTGTAACCTTTGATTGACACATATCTCCCCAATCTTGGATAACACAGGTAAAACTGACACAGGTCTTTAATTTGCTACTTCACTTCTGTCACCATCCTTGAACAAAGGGCGAACCCTAGCAGTCTTCAACTTACTGGGCACCATACCAGCTTTAAATGACAAGTCCATAACTTATGTCAGAATCACTGCCGTCTCATGCTTGAGCTTCTGCACACTGTTGATATTGATTCCATCATTTCCTGCAGCTTTTTTTTTAATCCCTGTATTACGCATTCCACTTTGGCTACCACACTGGTGTCAAGAAAAATTAGCTGGCTGGCTGGTCTTCTGCTTGTGGTATTGGTGCAGTACAAATGTTGATAATCTAGGTCCAATATCAACAAAGTATTTATTGAAGGCATTGGCTATGTCTCAATTGTCTGTCAAGGTTGCTCCATTTTCCTTTATCATGGAAACAGTATTCAAAATATTATCCTTGTTATAAAGTACTCTATTCACTGTATTCCATGTTCTCCTCTCATCTCCTATGTCCCTTTCAAATCGCCTGGTAACTATTTGTTTTTTTTTTTGTGGATCTTTAGTTTTTTATAGAAATAATCCTTTTTTTTAATCAGTAATAAAACCTTATTTGTTATGTAGTTTTTGCCTTCAACCTGCTGCTTCCGTTTGACAACCACTCGATTGTTGTCCGCAAAAGCTCGCTCCAAATCACCATAGAGTACCTCCATTTGTATAATGATCCAGTCCTTTCATTATCTGTCTCAGACTCTCTCTTGTTGCAAGAATGATCACCCTCCTCAACACCTGGTACCTAATCTCAGGTTTCCGTCTGCAGTATGAGCTTCCAGGGATAGAGAGAACTTGTAATCTGTGATCGCTGATGCAATGGCCAATCAGTGCTAGTTTAAAGTTCCTATAATTATAGTTTGTCAGTATATGATCAATTAGAGATGAATTATTTGATCTTTTTGTGAATTTGTCACTATTCAACGCTTCATATCCAAAGGTTTTATAAAGATATGCTTTAACTACATTATTGTCAGTCAATAGATCAATATTGAAATCACTAACACTAATACTCCTTGAGACAGAAACCCTAGCAAAAAGTTGCTCCAACTCTTGAAGAAAAATATCTGTTCCAAAGTTTGGCGATTTGTACACAGCAGTCAGGCTTACCTTAAGTTTGCCAATATTAATAGTTACCATGGATAAATCTGTATTATAAAAACTTGTTTTTGTGCAGGAAAGGGAGTCCTCAACAAACACAGCCACACCACCTCCCTGCCTGTCCCTGCTCACATAAGTGGCCTGGTAATTTGTTATGTTAAAGTACTTCTCTTCGCCGGGCTTCACCCAGGTTTCACTAACAACAATTATGTTTATTTTGCACTGCAGCTTTTTAAGAATAGCTTCCAGTTCCTCAAGTTTATTTTTCAAAGATTTGGCATTTAACTAAAGAATGTTCAAATTATTGCACATATTTACTCTATAGGTATTGTAAGCATCTAAATTGCTAAATTCAGAAATATCCATTTTATTTTACTATTTTGGGTCCTCCCCCAAGCTCTCTATCTGGGAAATATCTTTAATATATATGACTTCTGAGTCATTTTCTCTACGTGCCAAAACTTTTGCATTTTTACACCACACAAATTTAAAACCTTTGCTTTTCAATTTACGAGCGCTGTCAAACAGCTGCCTTGTATTTTTTGGCAAATCCTCATTCACAAATATCCTCCTCTCGGAGTCTACAGTATTGCATTCCTTCAGTGTTATTGTGCCTTTTTTTTTCTTGCCTCCATTACAATATTTCTCGTGTTTTCGCTCTCAAAACTAACAGGACATGCGTTTCATTGTTTCTGGACTGAAGAAGCCTCCTTTTCATAATTTCCTGGGGAGGAATGTTCACCACAAGTGCTGTAAATATCTTTTGAACATCTTCATTACACTTATCTTTGGTAGTTGGTACACCAAATAGTACTATATATTTCTTCTTGTCCTCTCTCTCTTCAAATGCTGCCCTTTCACTAAATTTCCTGACTTCTCTACCTCTAGCCTTTGAATGCGTTTCTCCATTTCATTCTTATCTTGTCTTAGCTGCTAATTTTCTTTCGAAAGTTGTCCAATTGATTGCCTTAATTCCTCAAGAGACTCGCCGTAGAATGTGAGAGAGTCTTCAAAATCTCTAAACCTGCCCTCTAAGAACTTCATTATGTCTGCATTTGATGGATTTGTTTTTTCGGATAAAGCAACAACCTCTTTATTTTTGTTTTGTTTATGTTTATAATAATTGTGCAGCTGTCGTGATTTTGAGGTTGGGTTCTCTTTTTCTTGAGAGGATTCAAGAGGGCGAGAGCTACGGGATTTCCTATAGGCGCCAAGGTTGTTGCTACGTTCTTAGTTGCTACCTGACTTGCGGCCGTGTTTGTTTAATTTATTACAGTTTTCTTCTTCACTGTCACTGTTCGTTCAATCGGAGTCACTACCCATGCTCTGATCACTAACCACACTTATTGGACTTTTTTGTGACTTGCAATCTTTGCATTTCCACCTATGATCCCTTTGCTTTAGCAAATCGGCAAACTGCTTCTTGGAAAGCCCACAGCACCCTTCATGGAAATGACCTCCACAGGAACCGACACATCCAATACTATACTGATTTTTATTAACATTTTTGCGACACGATAAACACACGTACTTTTTATTCGGCGCCATCTTTGTTTGTTCTTGTATTGTGTACACTGGTGCGGATTCGGATATACTGTATTCCTTTTACCCGTTGAGTGACTCGGCGCTCAATGTCAAAAGCTTGAACGTTCCTTTTAAAAGTGCGTTAAGCACTCGAGTCGCTCATAGTGCATCCCCCTTTCCCCTGATGCACCAAATTTGCGGTGGGTGCAAGAAGCCCTTTTAGGTAATGACGGTAATGTTAATATTAAAAAATAATGGAAAAATCTGAATTGTGTGTTTTGGAGTGACTCCGAGGAGCTCGTTCGGTGTAACTCGATTTATATATATTATAAAAGGAATACAGTAATTGATGATTCACCGAAACTAATCGGCCGATCTTCCCATCTTTGTTATTTGCATGTCTAGATAAAGAGGCACGGATCAACCGACGAGTCGGACCTAGTAACTGACCTCGCCCCAGTCTAATGACTAAATATGTTAGGTCGATTATTTATTTATTATTTTGTATTTTGTTCAAGTTCCTATAGCTTTCTTCTGTTTTGATATCGTTATGAAATGAGTGCACCATCAAAGCAAAATGTTATAAAAGCCAAACGAAGAATGACAGCTCACAGGCTGCATTTCAAATTCTCATCTAGTAAATACATTTCCAACCAACTTATACACTGTACATAAAATGTACGCAAATACTAGCACATTATCTATGGTGCATAGATATATTTCATAAAGGATAAACTTGCAATATGTAGTTCTTTATTAACAATACAAAAACAGTGATATAGGATGATGAAAAGTACTTTATTGCCCAAGAAACATCATTACACCCCCAGACCGAATACAACTGGGGCATGTCATGTCAAACAAATCCTTTCGTATTCTTGGTTTCATTACAAGAAACTCTCGAGATTTTTCAGTATCGACATTTAGAGTACTGTACTTGACACTGGTTCGTAGTATCTTATCCTACTCTTCAATAGTATGGTCTCCTTATTATTTAAATCATATCTACATCCTGGAAAAGGTGCAAAACAAATTTCTCAAAAGTTGTGCGTGGAAATTAAATTTGCAAAATTCATCAATGGTAGAGATAAGATCATTGCTTAATCTTGATTCCCTTGAGGATTATAGAACTGGATGTGACCTAACATTTTTATATAAATTACTTAATTACCATATTGACTGCTCTGATTTACTAGGCCTTATAAATTTTAAATGTAGTAATAAAATTCTTAGAAATATGCCATTATTTACAATTGAAAACCATCACACAAATTATGGGAAATATTTTCCTGTTAACAGAATTCAGTTGTTGGGAAATGATTTTACCCAACACCACTATGAACTGATTGATATTGGGTTTTCAAAGTTTAAACTTTATGTTAGTGAATATATTAGAAATATAAGGTAAAATTCCTTAAGTAGTAGTCTATATATTTCTGTTTCTTTTTCTCTTTATTCTTTTTTATAATATAGCGTAATAGAGATATTATTTTTGTTTTTGGTTAGAATATTTTTACTTATTGTAAATTTTTGTTAAAATGGGGACAACCCGTATAAATAAATAAATAAATAAAATAAATAATTGCAACTAGATACGTACGTCTATTGAATTTTAATAAAACAAAAAAATCAACAAACAAAAACAACGGAACAAAAAACCACATAAAACCAAATCAAAAGCTGTTTATGTTATACATTTATAAAATGCCATTACTGTCATTTCATCCTTCAAATTCTCACCTGCCTGCTACAGCCAATGAAAACTCTCGTCCATATGCGCACGCAACCTACTGTACTCAGGTGTAAATGAATAGGTCTATTGTATGGGAGCTAAGTACAAAAAAGCCTACTTCTTGGCCTTATGACGTGAATAACTATTTCTGGACATGTGCTTCGCTCAATTGTTATCAAAGTTTGAGCTTAGCACGAAAAGGCTCACTGCCTGGGCCTTATATGACATAAATAAATAATATTTAATCTCAGACATAAAAATTTAGCTGAAAATTAATTATTATTATCCCACCGTTATAACATAAATTATGGCTATTTGAGACGCGCTGTTGCTGTCCTGACATTTATGACTATAGAACATAACCACCGGAGACACTGTAATGATTTATTATGGAAATATAGTTGTATGTTAGCTATCAAGTACAAACCTGACCAGCATGATGACCCCCGCAATAGAAAAAAATAAGTTCAATCTTATGCTAGTAAATAATGAAGGAAGAGAAGGAGCTGTCGAAAAGAATATTTACCCTCGATGTATTTACCCAATAAATGCTGCTGCGGCTTCATCCATTAGTGAGTTTGGATTAAATATTATGAGAGCTTTTTTAGTAGTATTATGGCGTTCAAAATAAACACATGTCATGCCTTTATCCTCTCGAATATAAAATATACTCAACGAAGACTAAAAAATGTCGTGTTTCGTTTATGAGGCAAAATGAGAGGAACATCAGAATTATCACTATTTTATTATTGCATTATAGTCCACTGGAGATGAATGCGTTCATGATCCACTTCCAATCAAATAAAAATTTCAATAAAAAATTAAACGCCTATAAAACAGACAAATAAATCGTGATAATCCACTGTACGCAGTAATAAAACTGTACAAAAATAGGGGCTAGATTCCGAAACGGGCCGATAATAAACCATATTTATAGAGGATTTGGCTTGGGTAAAATGCCCCCCAAGGAGCGACTTCACATCAAAGAGCTGCTAAGGGAATTTCTACACTGTGCGTGTCGTGCGTGACGCCAATGAAAGCGCCTTATAGTTTACATAAAATTAATAGTTTAACATATTTATCGCGTGTCTCGCCTGTCGGAAGCCCTTTTACTCTATCATGTGGGAATTAACTTTAAAATTATTACATAAGAGAATGGGGATAAATTAATTTTAATTATTGGTATCTACACCGTATCGTGTGTAAAATGGGGAACGTGTGAAGAATTAATTTTAAGCCGCACAATACCGATAATATAATGGGCTGAATAACAATTATTATTTTACCAGGAAAAATTTTTAAAGGCCAATAAAATTAAACAATATAATGTAATAAAGCAAGAAAAGTTAAAAACACGTTCCATAAACTGAAACGATGCCACTTGTTGGCGATAAGTACTCTGGCAATTTATTGCTTTGTACACATACTACGAGACTTTGTTCAACCAGTATATATATGTTAGATTTCTTTAAAATCTTAATTTATTTTATTTTAATATTTCGCGACCACTGGCTGGGAAAATTAAACGCTGTAAAAAGCTGCAAATAGCTGAAATGGTACAATTTAATTTATTCATTGCAATCTCGATTATAATGCAAATTAGCTCTCTTGCAAAGTTATGTGGTGTATGCCACCGATATATTTCAACTATGTCGCTGTAGCTAATTTCGTAGAGGGAAATATCACCTGGGAGATGGCAAGAAAAAATTATGGTTTAAACGATTTCCATTATGATTTTTTAAAAGCAAAATTATTTAATTATTTGGTTAATCTCTAATAAAAATGCAATTCATCTAGAAACCTTAATTTTGAGACGCTCCATCCTTTATCCCAGAGAAACTTTACAAAGAATATTAATTATACGCCTGTCTAGAAGTTTCATTATGCACTTCAGAATCAATAATTATAATTATGTATACACAATATTTCGAGTGCTCGAATTTATTTCTTATGAAAAGGGAACGAAAATTGCACGCATAAAGATTATAGCCTTTCTAATTTCCAAGACGAAATCAATTAAATTTTAACTAATTACACTTAAGTTGATTAATCGCTTATCCTAATTCTCTCGTAACATGCACTCGATTGCATGCAGACAAGAAATAGCTTTTATTTCCTTCAACGGGGCTGCACTTGAAAATAATGCCCTCATTGCGAAGAAAACAGTGAACTCCTATTATTTCAAATACTTACAACTAATAATTGTCGAATAGACATGATAATGATGAAGATGATGATCATTTTGATTTCATTTCTTGTTTTTCCTCTTGAATCTTTGGTGTGTTTCCTAATATATTACGTATTGCCCATAATGGCTCGTATGAATAAAACAGAAGCAAATACTTTTGCTCAAGTTTTTCGAGATAAACATATTCATCTTTAATGCGGCAAAAACCGATGAAGGTAGGGTAAAAGCATTTGCTACACTTTATTCATACGGATTCCGCGGTTCCACTAAAAATTTATTTTACTAACAATGACAACATTTATTTAACTGATTAGAGTTTATAGAATTCACAAGCAACAATTCTTTTATCTACACGAACTCCCTGACTCACATACTACGTGTTTATATGGGAAACATTCAATTTGAGAAGTTCTCAGTTTTTACTTGAATCACAATAGAGTTCCTTGATACTTCATACACGTAAACAATCTGGTCAGAGACGTAAGCAATCTCGGGCCTCGGGCCACTCGGCAGGACATCGATACAATTTCGATGATATTTTTATCTCCCTATCACCAACAGTACTATTCACCGTAGAAGAATGTCTTCGGTAATAATGTCCTCCAGATCTATGTCGTTGGTGATTTATAATTGTTATCATCTCCGTCCTGTCACTTGCTCAAGATTGATATGCCTATGAAATGGCTGCCTTCTTATCTATCCGGGTCTCTTCTTTCCATGGAGTGACGTCACGGGAACAAATAGAATGACCACGTGTTACTTATCGACTGCCATGCCACAGCTGCCTTGCCTGCAACTGCGCGGACGGTCGTAGCCCTCGTAGTATTCCTAATCGTAAGAGTCTCTAGTTAATTTCCACCTTCTGAAACAGCAGTCGTATCCCACAAATATCCGATTTTCCTTCTCATCAGGTTTTTGGTGATCTATTGTCAGTTTTCCTCAGGCTCAAAGCTTCTTCGCTGTTCGAAACTCTGTTCATGATCCATTCGAAATTGAGGGCTTCTGAATTCTTCCGCGCTAATCAATGCTCAGATATTCCTTTCCCAGTAATGGCTGAGAGTCACTAGAAGGAGAGCAAGATCTCAGTCGTACTCGACAATATCCGCTTCTTTCGCAGCGGTAATATTCGATGCCCCCTTTCAAGTTCCACTGCATAATTCTCGTAATAGCATTTTGTATTTCTACCAGAAGATTTGAAATTTTCCTGAAGCCAGTCTGATTTTTCTTTCAATTTTCGGTATTCTCCTCGTTGAAGTGCTGCTTGTTAATATTTTTCATGCAAGCCACCAACATTTGATTATTTTCACGGTTTACTGTCACGTATTCACTATAGAACACTATGTATCTCTCTTGAAACCTGAGTTTAAATACAAAGTCCTGTGGCGGATTAAAAATTCTTGTTCAATTCTCAAATCACACTCTCTTACAATCGAGGCGTTTTCCCGTCTATCTGGAAATGTGCCAGAATGCAGTACATCCTGAAAAGCGGCAAGGAAACTCTTCGCAATTATCGTCACATCCCACTTATATCCAGACTTTCGAAAGTAATGGAAAAGGCAGTCAACCTGAAACTGGTTGAATACCTCGTAGCCAATAAGCTCATCTCTGACAAACAGTACGAGGGTCGTTCTAAAAGATCTGCTGGCGTACATCAGTCATATTTGGAACTCGACTCTCAAAAAACATGGCGAATCTAGAATTCTAGCATTGGAA
This sequence comes from Ceutorhynchus assimilis, assembly GCA_917834065.1. Lineage (NCBI taxonomy): Eukaryota > Metazoa > Arthropoda > Insecta > Coleoptera > Curculionidae > Ceutorhynchus > Ceutorhynchus assimilis. The sequence continues at coordinate 100,946,951 of OU892277.1, forward strand.
ATTAGCTCCAAGGCTTTTGATCAGGTGTGGCAAAAAGGTGTTCTCGGAAAACTACCATCATGGTCTTCCGAACGAATTTCGTCATTGGCTGGGGAGCTTTTTGCAGGGTCACTGCATGTTATGGTCGATGGTGTGTCTTCTGATAAACGGGCTATAAATGCCGGCGTTCCCCATGCTCAATTCTGTCCCTAACACTTGCCACGCTCTTTCGCTGAATAAAAAAGTTGAAAATATAAAGTGAAGAGAAATAAGGAAAAAAAAAATTAAATCAATAACTAGTTGTCGGAGCGGTTATCTTTCACTGTTGTTACCAGAACTACAAGCGAGTTGGCATAAACAAGCAACCACCTAAACCAACTGTTGTTTTGTTTCACTTGTCACCTTGGTGTAAGAACTGAATGACTGACCGAAATACCTTAGTGATCACTGCGGCGTACAAAATAGGGACAAAAAGGAAAATTAACAATAAGATAACGATAGTATAACTAAAGCTAGTACGATGCCAAAATGTTCCAGGCGGTAGCAGTAGGTACAATTAACCAGATTAGTCCTGGCTACTGGTTGTGGTTAAGATGGCCAAACCAATCTTACGGTTCAAAATTTACAGTCCAGAAGGCTTGTGTAACCGTCCAACTAGAAAGCGTAGGCTCTGGTAGCAACAGCCTATCTCGGTTACGATCGAACGTGCATTGCTGTGTACAATGTAACCGTGAGTAAAAAAACCTCGGTGAAAAAAACCCTAAGAGAAAAACTGTTATACACACTATATTTGTAATTGAACCATAGCTACAGCGAAGCACTTATGCATAGACAGAATTAGGAAATGAAATTAAAATGTAACTTAATTAGTCTAAAATAGAAAATTTACTTGATGAAAAAAAAAAACTATACCTCTTGAAAATTATTTCAATAGAAAAATTGAACAATGATGTATTTATGATAATAATTAATTAAATTAAAAGAAATCAGATAAAGCTTAAATAGTAATTGAAGAAAATGTGCCTCGAGTTTGCATAAAAAAATTGAGGTTATTAACTGTTGGGAATAGAGTTTTGTTTGCCTCGAAAATACTCTGGAAGTCTGGATCGAGGTCTGGATTGGATATCCTGGAGTGAGTGAAATTACTCTACTTTTTAGGGCAGCTTTTCACTAATGATTAAATGGAAAAATTCAGAATCTACTGTGGGAAAAAACGTGTAAAGCAACTTACCACATGGAGTTAGAAAAATCCGAATTAATCGGCGAAAATTATAACACTCTACGAAAACGTAAGGCAACAAGGCAACTAAATGTGTTACAAATTCAATAATTGAGAAAATAAGGTCAAAATCCCACAAGGGCAAAGACAATCTTCAAAAAAGACCTTATTTCTCCAACATCCAGATGTGGAAAGAAATGTGCTACACATAAGATTAATTAGCTGACCTAAAGGTAAGGATTCAGAATAACGACAAACATCAAATATTAATCGATAGAATTCTTACTTATCAAAAATTGCACACAACAATATAATCAGAGAAAAATGACAACGGCTGACGAATAATGATAATAACAACAATGTAGTTATACAATAGAACAATCATAATTTGAAAAATAGGACATGGAGTAAGCAATCCGTGTTACAAAACTAAAGGGCTTAACAAAAATCGACGATCCCAAAAATATTACGAATCGAAAGTCAATCGACAAAAATTAATGACACTTCAAAAGTCAGCTGGGATGCAAATCAAGAGTGACATGAGTTAAGCGTCCAGTGTCAATACACATATCAAAGATTATGGAACCAATGATTGAACCGGGTTGCACTAGAACTGTACTGAGTTCAATAGCCAAAGCGAGTAGTTCGGTACATACACTTTGAAAACAGATTATTATGATTTGGGGACATAACCCCAAAAGAAATATTTTTGACAAATGAATATTTATTTGTTTATTATTATGAAAATCAAATTGGAAATGGAATTTAAAATATGGATTAAAATCAATGAAAATAGAATTTAAATATTGAAAAGTAGAAAATTTACAGGATCTGCAACTGCTGTGATTATTGTTGGAATTTTATAGAGGATAAGGTAAACAAAATTAAAGGAATCTTGAATGGAAAACTGAAGAACAAGCATGAAATAGTTAGGCAATTTTGGCTCGTTACAAACTGTTTCTCATTTTTATAAATGATTTGTTAAATGTGAGAAGAAACCCCATATACAGCTCTGCGGACGATAGTAGCTTGATGATATCTTTCTGTTCTGTCTGACAAACCGCTTACTGCAGCTACTTCCACACCCTCGCCCGAGAACAAATTCACTCTATCAAAAATGATCTTGACATCTGGACCAACTGGGGCCTTAACAATCTAGTTAAATTGAATGCTTCCAAAACTCAAGAAACAGTATTCTCAAATAATAAATCCACCGCAGTTTCAAAGATGTCAAGAGCACGAAAAGATACTGAAGGGTTGATACTTCAGTATCTCTTCGTGAGGTGACTGCATCGACCAACTTGTCTTGGCATCAACATGTATCTTCGATCGCCAAAACTGCTTCTCAAAAATTGGGTTTTTTTGTTTCGTGCAAAAAACTTGTTCACTTCCGAACAACTTCTCCTTGATAAGGCTTAAATCAGACCATGTATGGAATACTGTTCCCACATCTGGAACGGAGCTTCCAAGCATTCGTTGACTCTATTAGATGCAGTTTAAAGGACAGCAATAAAAATGAGCGATAAATCTTACTCTCATCGAATAATTGCAATCTCTCGAATATAAAGGCAAGGTAGCCGACTAGTCGTTATTCTATCACTATTACCATAGGAGATGTTCTGACGATCTGACCATCTAGAAGACGTTATTTAAAAACCACAAGAACCTCACAGGCATCCCATCCGTATGTGGTAGAGTTGGCTACCCCGAGATATTGAGACATAAATTCCGATTCTACCTTCTCATAACGCAAAGTGATAAGTTTTGCCGTATTAATCTGTAATCAAAATTAACTGAACAAACATAGTTTCATCATCGGTGGATTCATCATAGAAAATATATTGGAATAAAAATGCAAGTAATATAGTTATTTATAGGTAAGGTTTAGGTTACGTCCCCATTTTGAATAAATTTAAAGAGCAGCGAATTTAAAGGGGGTGTGCGCCAAAAATTAAAGTTTTAGTGTAAAAAAATCTAAGAATAACTGTTCAAACCTCGTTATTCTACGACAAACCGTCGCTGAGATATACCGGTTTAAATTGTGGACGACGCTCTCGTGACGTCACGAAAACTTCGTCCAGCCGCGCTCCGCATTGTTAATTTGATTGTTTCCGGCACCAGTGAGTGGTTTTTGTTTAGATTATTGCAGGTAACACAGGAGAAACATATGTTAATTTAATTAACTCCACTTTCTCGTGCGTCGCTTGAGCTTTCGTGACGTCATAGGGTGAGATGCGGTACCTTCATAGAGCCATATCTACGGTATTATTTGTCATAGAGGGGTGCGGATTTCACTTTTATTCTTAGATTTTTTTTCCCTTTTTTTTGAGATGAAGTTGTTTTTTTGGCGCATACCTCCTTTAAGAAACGCGCTGCTATCTTTTAAAATATCCATTAAGTTTGCAAATTAGCGTTTGTCCTTGTTAAGTAGATCTTTTCTTCAATGTAAAAAACATGTTTGTGACTTTTGCATTACTTATCGCAAAATCTCTACGATTGTTTGCTTACAGTCGTTGGCAAGAACTTGACAAGTTTGTAGGTGCACTACGAGTAAATCAACTTTCCGAAATAAGATCGCGATTTTCTTAGAATGAGGGTAGGCATACAAAAAGTAACAAAAACATTCAATAAAAAAGACATAGCTTATAGTCTGTTTTATGCTGGATTGTAAAATCCTGTATACAAGAAATAAAAAAAATATGTATATGTATGAGTAGTCGGCAATTTCATCATCAAATATTTTTATTCGAACTCTTTTATACTCAAAAAATCAAAGGTTTACGTTAAGGGGATGAGGAAACAAAATCCGATGCTTCCTAATCTACAAAGTAACGACGGAGAGGACGACGTGCAGGAAACAAAAGGCCAGAGCCTTTTAAAACAGTGTAGGGGGTCCTTTGACCGGGTGCTCGAGAGGTGCAACTCCGCTGCGTTCGCGTTTTGCACCGGATCATTATTAAGAACAAAAGATTTTAAAAATGAGATGATTATATAGATGAGACTCGCCCCTTTTTCTTCGAGAGTCTCCTGCAGACATGAAAGAACGAATGAACAGGGTTCAGACGAACTTTATGTCGCATATACACTTTCGTTTAACCCCCGAGCCGGCGGCCCATTGATACAGTGAAGTGGTGTGGAAAGGGAGCTACCTACTGGGTGCTTTTTTAAGAGCTCAGTTGTGTTCTGGAACTATACAATATGTTTTCAAATGTTGAAGATTTATTGAAAATTTTAAATGCTGCTATGCAGTATTGAGAGAACTTCTTGAACTGCATTACTGCTTCGTTCTTTTTTATGTACCGGAGCTATTGGGAAGTGACTCTGTATAAGTAGCTGTGGTTTCAAAAATTGTTTTGCATTGCATTGTTGAAAACATCAATCGATTTCGATTCCCACCCTCTAAGCAAATTGGGTATATACTTGGTAACTTCGGAACCAGTACTACCTGCAAGCGAGCGAAGAAGAAATTCATAACAGAGCAGTTGTAAATAGGTATATAATAAATTATTGGATACATCTTTTTTTTTTTTCTTTTTACTCACTTGTCAGGTTCCGGCACAGAAATTTAAATTGTAAAAGAACAGCGACGACGAGAATAAAAAGCATAAAGACCCGACGAGAATTACAGATCTGTACACGAAAAAGATCACAAACAATATAAAACTTCAAAAATATTACACGTAGTTAAAATAAATTAATTCTCTCGAGGACTGCCAGAGAGTCAAGATTTAAATATAAATATATCTTTCTAAATTTTCCTCTGTATTTTATTTCATTATTGGAAAATATAAACTGCTCTTTCAATGATTTGTGTTATTAGGTGTTATGAGGTTTGTTGTGTTGTTCGGGGCAGCACTTCTTAGTTTGGGGCGTTGGTTTGTGAGCGTTTTTTATGGATTATCTGCCATAATCTGAAATATTACAGTTTAGTTCAAGTTAGTGCAACACAAACAAACAAGCCTCTGGTGTTCATTGAATGAGAGAGTTCAGTCTTTTCGGTTATTTTAAATTTAAAAATCTCCAAGTCATCCTATCTTTGGGATGTCAAGTTAAAGTCAAACTTTTGGTAGAAAACAGCAGCCCCCGGATTCTATTTTACGAATCGAGTCGGATTGTCTCGATATCGAATACGACAGCTCCGGACGTACCGCGTAATACGTATTGAAATATCGTAAAATAGAATCGCTATTTTGACAATTCGATTCGAATTACGACTCGACTCGTAAAATAGAATCCGGCAGCTGTTTTTTAAAAAATTGACAACTGTCAAACGCAAAGTGGGTGGGCTGTGATTCTCGAACCTAGCTGATTGATTGTCGATGATAGGCAAGTGAGGTTATGTTGTCTTTACCAGTATTAAAATATGAAATTTGAAATAATGGAATTTTTATTGAATAATTGTGAAACTAAATCAAGTAGTCTCCTATGTAAAGGTATGTAACATCTGTTGAGGCTGACTTGGGTGTTGAGACAATGGTTCCTTGCTAATCTGTGTAATATTTTTAAAGTTTTATATTGTTTGTGACCTTTTTCGCGTACAGATCTGTAACTCTCGTCGTGTCGTAATGCTTTTTATTCTCGTCGTCGCTGTCCTTTTACAATTTCAACTCCTGTGTCGGAATCTGACAAGTGAGTAAAAAGAAAGAATAAAAAAAATAAAAAATGTATCCACTAATTTATTTGTATACATATTTACAACTGCTCTATTATAAATTTCTTCTTCGCTCGCTTGTATTTAGTACTTACTCATGATGATGGTGGAAGCCGAACGCGCTCTACTACGCTGATTTTCAATAAACAAAATTTGCATGAAATACCTACACTTTGTTTCTTTCCTTATCTGGACACAAGCACACAGCCTTTTCTCCTCTGTTTATATCTCATTGGCTTGAAAAGTTTTTGAAATAAATGAAGGAGTTGAACTAATATATTTCAGATATTTGGCGATTTGTTGATTTTTTAGACGAAAAACTGGTGGGTCTGAAATTTGGTTGCATGTCCGAAATCTGTAATACATAAAAATAAATAAAGCTATTTGTTTCGATTTGCTATTTTATGCGTGATATAAAAATGTCTCTTTTAAAGGGCCATCGCCATCTCCAATTAACCAGCACCAACACAAGGAGCATCTAGATTTATTAAACAGCTCATTTGTCTCTCTCCCATTGCGATTTTCGGCCATTTAGAAAATTTAGCAGCAGTTGGCAAGTGTGCAGTTTGTAAATCTCTTTGGCGACAGTAGCCTAGCAGTTCTGCTAACCCAATGAATTAGACATGTATAAGAGAGATCTTATTAGGGGTTTTTGCCTGAAAGGGTTGTTTTTTATTGGCTATTTTATCAGGATAAAGCGATCGCAGTAGAGGCATTTATTTTTTTGTTGGTGAATCGGAAAGCAAGTAAAAAAGCTTTTTAAGTATAGATGAAATATATACATTGTAACGTTTTAAATGACTTTGGATTAAAAAGATGTTATTGCTAACGGCAGCTGTTCATCGGAAAGTATTTCTGGTCGTGTTTAAGGAGTGTTTACTGAGGGCGCCACGAAGTTTTCACTTATAAGGTCTCAAACCTCGAAATAAACCTCAACTCTGTAATATTATTTATAAAAAGAAATAATACAGCAACACTCTCCACTTAATTATGTTTAATGAAAGTTTAATGAAAAATTACAAAATTTAAGATGTCAATTTGATGAGATTCATAAATGTAAAAATAATTTGATTTCAAAATACTAGTTTAATTGAACGGTAGATGTCGCCTGCCACTTTTACGTGCTACATCACATCCCAGAAACTTTTAAAAAAAATTAGATTTAACGCAGCTTCTTCACTCCCCTTCTTAAACCCAATTAAGTTTAAAAAATTCTTTCTGGTATCGGAGAAAGGTATGAAGTTTAGAGACATCTTTTTTTGAAGCCCGAAATGTTTATTGATCTTCGGTTCTATTGCAGTTTTAAGCTTTACTTTTGCAGTCCCTTCATACAGCTGAATTTCTTATTCGTAGGTTAAGATAAAGCAGAACGGTTTCCAGATCTTTCTTAAAGTAAAATAGCTTTAAGCTAGAAATGTTTGCAGCATTATTACGGCTACTTTAAAACTATTCGCGTTTTTAATGCTAAAAGGCTGTAATATTGGGTGATTACAATGTTGTTACAGCTCTTCAATAAAACACAATAGTTTTAAAATAGTAAGCTTCTAATTTCACATTCTTGAAGCTTTCATATAACCTAGATAATGCCAAAAAGCATTTAAAATGTTACTTGGGGATCTATCTGCCCTTAAAACTCATATGCTCAACCGGACAGCCAACTGAACATAGAAATGAATTATTTCATTTATTAGGCAATGCCCAATAAAAAATATACAATATTGAATAATCTCGTTGGATCTATCTGCTCTGAAACTTCATATGCTCAACCGAACAGCGAACTGAACATAAAAATGAGTAATTCCTTTTAGGTTATGCTCAATAAAAAATATAAAACGTCTTCGTTGAGTCTTCCGTTCTGAAAATTCACATGCTCAGTCGAACAGCGAACTGAACATGGAAATGAGACATTCCAATTGGTTGATGCTTGATAAAAAATACAATATAAAAGGGAAAATTTAAACGTAAAGAAACCTTTAGTCACTACTTTCCAAGTCGAGGTGTCATCAAGGACGATAGGCACTATCCATAAGGGACCATGAAAATGACCTCACAAGTAGGGACACAGGAAGTTTAGGAAAGCATGCCATCTTTATTGAATTAAACCAATACTAGGCCTGGATGTAGGAGTAGGACCCTATCAGAAAATTAGAAGAAAGGTGAATTAGACACTAAACTTGTCTTTTAAGGTTATAATAAGACATAAAAGAACATGACTCACCCTGAACAAGGGGCTCCTCGTATACCATGATTTGGTACAGTATAATACAGGCACTGGCATCACCAGAGGTGGTTGCAGATAAAAATAGGCTGCAGCATTGGCGTATCCAGGATTTTGGTTTGGGGGGGGGGGGGGGGCTGTGTTAACAAAAAGGGTTGACCAAAAAAAAAAAAAAAATGCGCACAATATCCAATCCATTTTCATGTGCTTAAAGCATTCATGCGCTTATTTCCACATTAGAAATGACGAAGCATTTTAGGATCATTTTACTAGGTAGCTAGAGTTCACCGATTATACCTATCCTTTCTTTTTTTATAAAGTAGAAAAGGACGAAAATAGGTCATAGGTTGTGACTAGTTTTTTACAATGAACTATAAACTACACGTACCTGGAATGGCACCGACCGTTGTCGGATATGGCATTTGTCATCTCTCTCAGTGCGTCCAAAGATAGCTATATAGTGGGGGATACCTTTCTCTCTCTAGTTCATTGACATTGCTGTTAGGTTTGGTGTATATTCCCAATTTTTTAGACAAGGAAAGATTTTCATAATTGGCTCATAACGTAAATAGAGATAGGTATCCCCCACATTCTCCATCTCAATTTGCCTCATTTTATAGATAGGCTGGGCGGGCCATTCCAGGTACATGTAATTTATAGTTAATTGGTTTTTTATCAGCCATATTTTGGAATGGTTTACTAATGAGAAATTCGGCATCCTCGCATGTTTGGAAAAGTGACGTCTCTTTCCTATCCCGCGTTTTCGCAGCAGTTTGAAAATTCAATTTTTTTTTGAAAAAAAAAGTATACATATGTTACATACCCAAATGTTAGCATCAAGAATCGTATCAAGCGCGCTTTTTTTGCTGGACGACAAAAATTTTCGCATCCGGCCACCTATTTGCTTTCTTTGGTAAGGAGGAGAAATTATGTTCACGGAGCTCCTTCTCTCCTGGGTCCTCATTCTTGAAACCGGGGAGCTGCTTTATTATGGACGCCTGTAGTATCAGAAATATTTAGAAATTATTTGAGTGGAACACTTTTGCATAAGTAGAAATTCGTTTTACTGAATTGCACTCAAGCTTTTTCTTTTGTCGAAAAGGAAACTTTACATTAATAATTCGAGTTTTGTTGTCTTTAGGCTCGGCTACGGACTCGTAATTTTTTCAGAGGCAGTTTTTTTTTAGATAAATTTTTAGGTAACCAAATTCTCATTGAAATATCAAGTTTACTTTGACAAAAAAAAGCTCTCATGTAATTATAAGTGACAATTAACTTTCTAATACCAAATAATATCATGAGAGTGAACCAAGGCCTTCCTGTTACCATTCAAAGTGAATACAATCTAAAACTGGGATACAATTTATTCCATCTTATTCGAATTGCTCTTCATTTACGGAAATTTGTTTGCTGTCACAAGAAATGCCATTACAATTACCACATAGGATTGAACACGGAATATTCGGGGATAATACCACGAGAGCTTCAAAATTACCGATAATTTTTCACGATTGCGTGTTTTCTATAATTTCACGAGTCCGTAGGACGAGTGAAATTTGCAGAGAAAACACGCATGAGTGAAAAATTATCTGGTTCATTTTAAAGCTCAAGTGGTATTTAGAGGATTATTTCACGTATGAGAATGCAAAAAATATGGAAATAAATATGTATTAAACGATTTGAACATCTTAACAATCAATACAAATAAATGGTTGCTATCAGGAACCGTTTATTTGTATCAAAAATTAGCATGACAACCATGTATAGAATAACATGGTAGAATTATCGCTGTAATTCTCTCTAGTTAATCAAATGGAAAAGAGAATTTTAGCTGTAATTCTGAAAATCGTCACTTGTCTTATGGGATTTCTAACACAGGAGTGGAATAATCGACTTTATACATGTGCATAATTTGTTACATCCTGACTTGCAGTTGCAATATATCATATTCAGAACAAAATCAGGTGCCACTGCTTTTGACATAGTTTTTGGAACCAACATGTTTTTTTTTTTTCATCCCAACCCCAATGTGTTGGTTCTTTTTTATTATTAAGTCAATATTGAATTTGTAAGTAGTGATGATTCTCAGCTCCGTCTGAAGTTGGAGGCAAAGTAGCTAACTCAAAATTCTTGCTAAGAACTTGACGAGATGTAAGGGTTTTGTATTTATAATATCTCAACTGATCTAAATCATCTGCTAGCCTATGCCTACCAGATAAAGTAAATAAAAATGCATCTCCAGCTTTGACTATTTCAGATTTATTTGCTGAAAAATCTAAAAAAATTGATTTACAGTCGTGAGCATAAAAAGTGGGCACCCGTTTTTTCCTATTGTAAAACGAGCTCATCAGCTATACCTACGGCCAATGACAGGGATTGTCATATTTGACAAAAAATCCATTGTAGAGAAAAGACTGATTTACCCAAAAAAGCGAAAAATGACAAGATCTGTCAGTCGGGTGTCCCACTTTTTATGCTCACGACTGTACTTTGTCGTGAATGAGAATCTTTCTCCAAAGTCGCCACTTTCCCCTTTTTGATCAAGCAGGAAGTTGTGTCACATCCTGAGACAGCATGTGCAAACCAAACAAGATGGAATGTTTCATGTCACCAATTTTGTTCTGCATAACACCAATATCAGTTACTCTGTTAGGTTTTTCTGATTTTCCTGGTCGAAGCATGAAAATATCATTTCATAACATGACCTCCGATTCTCCGATATAAAACTCAAAAACTGACAGGTGTATTTTGCATTTATTTTCTTTTAAATTTTATTATCAGAGGCAAATAAATATTGACTGAATTGAAAACATGGAACCAAAGTCATAACATTTTGTTTTGTTCTGCGATTTTCGCGCCTTAAATAATTAAATTATCAAAACCGAATAATTAACAGAATTGAAAATTCATAAGTTGATAAATCGCTATGATACAAAATTACTTTTCATTGTATCTGATAGATTTTTTAATTCTCTTCAATTTTTATGTCTTCATTTTTTTCAAAAAAATTTACCGTTTTCGAGTTATTCGCGGTTTTTCCCAAACAGTGCTGAAATTCAAGATGGCGGACGACTTTTTTTGATGACGCAACAGTTGGAGGCATGGGGACTTTTAGTATGTTAATAAAGTGTACTAGGGCTACTTATTTTTGATAGTCGCAGCTTTATAAAAATTTTTGCATTTTCAACATTGTGAATTTCATAACTGCACTGGCCTACTAGTGATTACAATTAAAAACACCTATAAAATAATAATAAAATGACAAAGTAGCTCAATTGCTACAACATGGTGGCCCATCGAAAACGTACTGCAAGTCATTACAGGGCGGGAGACAACTTTTAGACAATATCTGTCAAGTTTGTGTCTCAGGGGGACAACTTTTGACACAGCAGTTCAACCCCCCCAAGAGGGTGGTGTCTGCCCCCAAATTTTTTCAAAATGGGAATGGGGGTCAACTGAAATCTCATTGTGATTATCAAGGAAAGTTATAGTTACACAATGTAACTAGTCGTAATTCAAAATTCTACAGCCGTTCAACAAACCTCTTGTTATGTTCCCATTTTGGATCCCAAATTTCATCCAGCCCCTACCACCACCGATGCTTTCTGCTTCTAATTAGAACAAAAAATATTAATGATAGGCAAAATCTATTTATGTTAATACCTACATGAGCGTTTATTAAGAAATTTAGGTGAAATGTAAAAATATCGTTCTCCTCCAAAGTTATTTCAATGTCTGAGAATTTTCTTTCCATTTTGGGTAAGCATTATGTTAATACATACAATTGAAAATATTCCGTATTCGATTTTATTCAGCATTTTCGACATTACTATGTTTGATTTGTTGCGTATTTCGCTGAAAGGTTGAGGGTAAAAATAAAGTTTTATTCTCGATTCCGTTCGAGTAAAGTGTTGCGTCAGCGTTTTTAATAATAATAAAAGTTCTTAAGAGCCCGAAAGAGACTTTATATGGAAGCCAGCGCAGAGATTCACTTAAGTTCGGCAGAGAGAGTATTTTGTGAGAAGTCGTTCGACATTTTACGATAAAACTGTTTGTTTAAACTCATTTTGTGGAAAGCAGGATTTTATTTGGGCCCCTTTTCTCAATAGCAGCGATCTCGACATAATTGTGCAGTTATATTTGATAAAGTGTATTGACATAAAATTGTTACATTTTTATATTAAGTATTCCGATATCACAAATTTGCCAAGAAACAGGAAACGTTTATTAAGCTTCGGAACCCTTAATTAAAAATCGAAAATCATTCGGGTCGATGTTTCGGTCCATTTCCCGATCCCGTAAACAATTTAAAATCTAATAAGAAAGAAAGTATTAAAGGTCCCGAGGCGCTCCGTTTAAGGCCAGAAGAGAGAAAATCATCGTCAAATTCGATTTCGAGTGTGATTTAACGGTGGGTGCGTTGTGCGTTCCAAGAAAATTGAATAACTTTTGGGTAGATGGTTTCGGATCGGATCGGGACGCATCAGACAACTTGCCAGACAGTCAGGCTGTACACTTGTTTAAACAGGGAAATTACTATTAATTTGCCGAAGCGAAGGAGTGTCGGTCCCCGAACCCCGGGAAATTCTATTAGCGCTAAAGTATAGGGTGAGATGTTGATGATTCATTAAGCGGATTTGACGAGATTCTACTAATTAGGAATAAATATAACTGTATGGGGAATAGAAGACGATAGATTACGACATATTAAATGAGAATATTTGCAGCAGTTTTATCATTATATTTTCTCAATTATTTTTATGTTAAACTTGTCCGGATATACAGGAAAATTTGAGAATAAGATAAAAACAACATAAAAGATAAATGTCTAAGAACATGCAGTAACATGAAAAGAACAACAAGAAATTGTCATGATTTAATGGTAACGGTACACCTACAACCGACTTGATGCAATTCCTGGCACCTAACGACCGTTAGGGAATCTCACGGAGATTTTTACTCGGAGATAGTGTTCAGATACCCCACAAGAGGGCACCATACTCGACTTAAAACTATCTGGTAATTATAAAAAAAACAAACTTGTTACTGGAATGGTTTTTCTTTTTTTTTGTCAACCTAGACAACAACCACAGGCCCTAACCTAATTTAATGATGTCTTCTGTCAAAAAGGCATAAGAGAGTGCCTACCTTTTCTAACTTTACTGACTATTACTACATTAGGGCCTGCTAACCTCTTCTAACGTTAATGACTAATACTACAATATCCGATCGGTCGCTGTGTCGTAGAAAAGTGCACTATCTCTAATGATAACTACTGGTTTGAATGGAAATAAACTATGGTATACCAGCGAGGTCCGTATTAGAAAACGAGTAGCCCTTAGAAACAATTCTACTGAAAATCCCATATAGTGACAGTATTTTTTTTTGTAATTCTTTTCTCTCCCAGTATGTGCCCAGCCAGAGTAAGCATTCGAATATGGTACATGCAAGTCATTTGACCATATACATACAAACGTTCTCCGAATATTCAAATCAGTCAGTAATAAAATGACTAAAACCTTTCATTTGAATCTAAAATAATATGAAGTAGTTGTGACTAAACTAATATAAAAACCTTGGTGGAAACTTTCATTTATGTCTCGAGATTTTGTTAATCTCGAAACTTAGTGCCTCGGTCAACTGCCAACTCTCTTGATAGTAATGAAACACTTTCCATCTCGTTATGTAATATATTATTTGTAGCTATAATGTCGACGAATTTTGTGAACGACGAAAAATTTCCGGGGAAAGTATATAGGCGTTTTTATGGAATATAAATAAATTAATTGGATGACGTAAATACTGGAGCGGAATGGCTTGGCGAGCGCTCGCGGCTTTTAACGTACTCTGCCACATGTTTATCGTTTATACTCGGAACATCCACTCTGTCCGGCTTGATATTGATGCAGAAATGTCTAGCGGACAACATATATGCTAACCCTTTATCCCTGTCCTAGAATAACAACATGGCGTGACTCACAATCGAATTATTAGTACTATGTATTGCAAATTTTGAGCCGGAAATAATACTTGTTTTGGAAGACACTAGCAAAACATGACCAGAACATCTGAAACTAATACGAAATCACTTACTGAGTTAGTGATTGAAATGGCAACAAGTAGGAGAAAAAGAAGAACAAGTTGGCGAAGGCGAATACGAGAGTGATCACTTTACCAAAAAAGGAAATAAATACATCACAAAATAATTAACTTTGTTGAACAAGGAAGGACAACAAGATCTTTTGTGACTCTCCTTTTGTCTAGAGTACAGCATCCAATTTTGTATTTTCCACCAAACTCCATAACCTCGATAGTTTCTTGCCTATAGTTTAGTTTCACCAATTGCTTCCTGATATTGGGTGGTATGAAGTATATACTCGTGAGCATGAGTATGAAGTCTGAGCTTATACTCCATTTCGTAAGAATAAAAAAGATTTCGGTTTGATAAGTACATACTCCTAGTAGTACATAGAGTAGATACTCAACATTTTATTTTGCTTTCCACCGCTCTTTCGCCTCTATATCCTATTCACAATCCGATGTCCACAGGTACAGGTAAATTTATCACCTTTCCTGATAAATTTTACCTGTACCTGTGGACATCGGATTGTGAATGGATAATATTATATCTGCAGGACTGCGGGGAAATTTGTTCCACCGTTCACTTTGCTGAATTATCAGCTACTTCCGATACAACTTTAGACACCGAAGTTTGGTGAACATCAACATCCTCGCCTACTCCTGACTGAAAGCCCGGGTCACCCACGTATCTTAAAAATATTTTAAATTTGTCTGTTGCATAAAGCACCACCTCTTCTTTCTCCAGAGTCTTTACCCAAAAATTGATTGAGTAACCACTCCACAATTTCTTTACTAAACCGGTACAACGTTTTAAAGTTCCGATCACACGTATTTTTTCTAGCTTTGTAAAATTTTTCCGAACGCAGGTTAAGATTGAAGAACTCTGCCATAGCTCTGCGTTCTACCGAGGGAAAATCGGTACTGAAATAACTTGAAGCAGAAAGTTGAGTCTACTGCATAGCAGACTCTAAAACTATGAAGTAGATTCTCCTGCCGAAGAGCACAAACAATTTTTTATTCATATCAAAAGTGAGAATTACTCATACCAAATTATACATAGGAATACCTACTCAAGCGAAATATCTGCTCGTAGTTTTTATTCATACCACGTGGAGTATTTACTCCAAAATTTGGAGTAGAAACTAAATGCTCATTTTTATTCATACCACCCTTGTCTCGCTATTGCGTCGTAGTCACATAGAATGTGTTTTGCAGTATCTTTCTCCTTTTAACAGGAGGGAGCTCGAGAAGATTAATTGATAAATATCACGAGGCCTTTCAAGTCCTTCGTTATCGTCGCTCAAATAGCCGCCCTGGGGCCGGATTCCCGTCTAAGGGCATATAGCTCCCTGATAGAACGAATGTTTCGTCCTTGTCAACGTAATCGAAGAGTAAATGAAAATGATAAAGACGTAAAATTTGTTCTCCCAGGGAGCTCTACTCCCTGGCCCGAGGATCGGCCACCTGAAGGTAATAGAACAGGAGAAAAAACATAACAGGGAACACCAGAATATACATGATATTAATTGGAGGTACCCGCACATGATGATGATTAAACTACTTAGAATACTGATATACGAGATTGGGATCATTATGCGCCAGTACGTTCCCTCGGGTCGACTACAGCTTATTAGATCCCTCCCCAATGACAATTTAGTTTATCCTCAAACGGGCGTCTTACACTGTACAAGAATCCGCCCTGTTTTTAAATAGAAGCTAGAGAGCATACAGAGGTACGATTCGCAAACCCCAATCCGATCAAATAAATCCAGACTTAAGCTGTGCCTCGCACCCACTGATACAGCAAAGTAGTGAGACACGTCTGGTTAACTTTTCTTCATAAAACATAATAAAGGTCCAGTATATGATGATATTAAATTTAACATGATTAGAGAAGCCCACGAAATCATTTTACATAAGCCCTAAAATCTTTTCAAAATGTCTACCTATTGGAAACCAACGCCTCTCCGAAAACTGGCACAACGTCGACGTGTTGATTCTATTTGGAAGAGAAAGACAACACTACTGAAAAACTACCAATCTATCAGCCTGTTTGAGCTTGAGAATAAACCCAATTCAGTTCTTATAGGAAAATCCATAAAAATTTCAATTTTCCTATCCATATTGATTCCGTGGATAATTTGGGAGCTTTGGAGCTAAGAACACAGGGCAATAATGGATGAATTAGATAAAGCTCATTTGCATAGCAATATATGATTACTGTTAGCTTGGTAACTAACATATACGAACAAGCAAAGGCAAATATAATCTCAAATTTAACCCAAACAAAACTCCAATAATGAGCTCCTAACAAATTACTGCAAATGAGAAGCAAATAGAACACGTTTGCGGATGTTTATCTAGAAAAAGGTAACTCTAGATAAGTGGAATAATGAAACCGAAATATAAGGGGCTGAAGAACAACAATGTCCCATAACATCTTAGAACAAGAGTATACGAGCAAACATGGACTCTCACAAAACAAATCTTAGGCAAAATGAAAATGACGCCAAAAGCCACGGAAAAATCCATTTTCGGCGTTTCCGTAGGAGGTAGGAAATGAAACGAGTGGACAACACACCAAAGTCGGTGACTCGCAAGAATATGACATTTTGAATCCGCCTTTGCCGGTCACGTGGCGAATTCAGAAATAACAGATGCTATTGCAAGAAGTGCCTTTTCATCTAGCTCATCATTACTCTTAGTGTCCATTATAAATTTAATTTCGAACGCCTAGCGACCTACACTGCGTTCATTCATCTAGTCTTTAATTATACCTACATTATACCTGCTCTGGCTTGGACAAACTAGTTGGTTCCCGGTTCAAGCGTGACGAACCTGGGTTAGAAATCCGAAAACTCTTTTTTTTTAATGCTTGACAGCGGAGCGTCATAACAAAAAGACCACGTAGGTAGCCTCGAGGCCCCTTTGACCACCTCAGTCTCGGAGAATTACGCCGAGTCAATTGTTCAGAACGTGGCCCCAGACAATCAACCATATCAATTACGGAGAATTACGCTCGAAACAGCCAGTATTGTCTCCACCGGACCCTCGCAGTGGTTTCGTCGAGGCAAGCCTGTATCAGTGTTTAATTTTCGGTTTAGCTACATTGCACATTTTTGTCTACAATAATATTATCTTTTACCGTAAAGACTTCCCTGAAAATAACCACGATCTGTTTGACCTTGCCTTTCTTTATCGTATGAGAGTCTTTACATGGCTGGTTACATTTTTTGACTAATTTTTGTTCAATCGGAAGCCATTTCAATCAATGTAAAAGTTGATACAGCAGTCGCACGATATTTGTCTGATGATCATCAATCGTATTTTTATCTATTTTACCTGCGGAAAAATAACACAAACTGAGCTCATTTTGTCGCAAATTTTAAGAAATCCATAAGATCATGCCAAGTACGTAGAGATTAAAAATGGATTAACCTTGAATACAATGCTTGTCTTGGAACTGCACAAACACTAAGAACCACCCCAAGCTAACAGACACTTGGCATAGCTATATAGGCATGGTTTTCTGAGGTATTTTGCTTTTATTCTGATTGAATGACTTAATAAGATCCTGAGGCGGGAGAAGAAATCGAGGGAGGTCAATCATGTATTGGGATAGTATCGACAACTATTGGAAAGCGTGTGCGCAACTATTGGCCCAACAAGTTTTATGAAAAAAAAAAAAGAACAATAATCAGCCAAGTCCATAGTGTGATATGGAATAGCAAGCTAAGCCAAGTACAAATCTCAAACACGATGTGGTTCAGGGGAGGTTTAAATTAACTCTACTTTCTAAGTGAATAAGATCTTTAAAATCTCAATTTGTATATGACTAGCTAGCAAAAAAATCCAGCATTGGTCAATATAACGGCTACCTGGAACAATGGTAAGAGGCTCACAAATGAAAGTAGCCATGTGCGAGAAAACGCTAAAATATCACCAGATCGTTTACCTTTAAAAACACTTGTGACTAATATCAAGTGGGTACGTAAACCCAAATCTGTTTCTGATTGCCTTGTGTCTGAAATTGCATAGAACGTATTCTATATTTACTCCTCTTGGCTTTTTGACACTACCGTAACCAAAAATAAACTTGATTGGCATACCTTTCCAACATTAATAGTAGATACAGTGCTTGTACTCAAACCTAGTTTATTAGGTGATATATGGATTAAGTGGGCAAGTATTCACAAAATATTTTTGAAATAGCAGATAAACAAAATTTACAAGGACTTCATGAATCACGCAATTTAAAGCTCAATTATTTCTAACACACTTTAGTAGGAAATTTATACATTGACATTAATAACTTTTGTAATCTTGACATAAACGTTCAAAATAAACAGTTGTTCTTTAATGAGATTACATATCCGACAGTAATATAATAATAGTAAATTACCTACTAGTTATTATACCCATCAGCACCCCTGCCATCGTTAAACCAAATATACAAATATGTAAACACAGGTCACGTTGCTACACAATGTGAGCCGCATTTTGTTTGTTTTGAAATGACACCAACATCAGGGGTTTTAATTGAGATTAAATTTAAATAAAGACACCCCGGGTTTTTATTACCCGATTTTTATTAAAATTGGAGGGGTAATAAGGTTACTCTTAATTTATGTATGTATGTCATACAAAAAAAAAAAATGTTTGAATATTTATATCCTATATTAGGTATAAACTTCCTCTTGGACCTACCTCGCAGTGAATGGGAAGATTTAGTGAATTTTTCTTTTTTTCAAATTCTAGAACACAAATTTAGTACATCAACACTATTTTGAGGAACATTTGAGTTTTGTCGTTAGTTTTTTATCAATAATATAAATTCCTACTTTTGAGGCAACATTTCACGACACGACAGTCAATTTGGCAACGTCGCATTGTCTAATATCAGCTGATAAATATAATAACCTCTAACTACACACTTTGTTTTGGTATGTTTTTTGTATTCTGGAACTGTGTTTTGTTGCTGGGAATATAAAAATTTCCTTTAGCAACCAACCTGAAGTATAACAAAGCCATATTGTCAGACTAGAGACCGTGTTAAACGAGCAAGGTGCAAATAACGATTGTCGTCATTGTCACGCTTCAGAGCTTAGACAAGGAAAGCAATAAAGATCTGCGTCAAAGCCATAGTGAACGATTTTATCGGTAGACTTCAACGTGATACACTGACACTGGCGTGAATCCAGTATGTTTAAATATGTGGTATGAAAACGGTATTTATTTATTCATCGAAAAAATAGGATATTTTGAAGCTAACTGAAAGTAATTGTACCTACAACTGATTGAAAACTTCCCATAACATGCTCTAAGATTACTTGTACGAAGAAGTATTTTAGAAGAGCTTGTGCGTCAGTTGAAGACTTATCAAGAGCATTCGATAAAGTTTGGCATGAAAATCTGCTCAACAAGCTCAAAGCAATGGGATTATCGCCGAAACTTTGCACTTGGTTTGAAAGTTACCTAAAAGACAGATCCATTTATGTTGCACTGGATGGCCAGAACTCCAACTCTTACCAAATAAATGCTGGTGTGCCACAGGGAGCAATCCTTTCGCCAACTCTTTTCCTGATTTACATAAATCACCTCATAGATAAAACAGTAAATCCACTTTATTGCTTTGCAGACGATGGCAATGTAGTCTCCTCACTCATACCACCCACAGGTCTTTCCGCACGTGAATTCCATCATCTTAGACTAACTCAAATATCGCAGATAAATAACGACCTGGAGATAATAGAGGACTGGGGTAACAAAAACCTTGTACAGTTCAACGCGCAGAAAACCCAAGCAGCTCTGTTTTCAAAAAAGACCAGCACCGGTGAGCCAAACATCATGCTATCTGGAAGTGCTGTCACATTACAGAGTCAGTTGAACATCTTGGGGGTTACTGCAGAGACCAACATGTCTTGGCACAGTCACGTGGCAGATATTGCTAAAAGGGCCTCCCAAAAGCTGGGGGTGTTATTTCGTACAAGACACCTGTACACACCAAGCCAATTGCTGACACTCTACAAAGCCCAGATTCGACCAACTATGGAGTACTGCTCACATATATGGAGTGCAGCACCCAAACAAACCTTAATGCTTTTGAATACCGTGCAAAAACGAGCTATCAAGCTGATCAATGACCCCGCACTTACTCGTAACTTGGATGGTCTCGAACATCGCAGATCTGTGGGCGATTTATCTCTCTTCTACAGGTACTATCACGGAAAATGCTCTGAAGAGTTGGCACGTATAATTCCACCGAGAGTAGCACCTACCAGGCGAACCCGTCAAATAGACGGTAACCATGAATTTACTGTCAAACTAGAGGCACCAAGAACCTCATTATATCAGAATTCATATCTCTGGAGAACAGCATCGCTGTGGAATAAACTCCCTGCGACGGTTTCAAGACCAACATACACCGACATTTCCGCGCACTTGCCGCTTCTCGAGCGTGATAGGACATTTCCTTGCAAGAGCGCATATCCGTAAAAAAAAAAAAAAAAAAAAAGAGTGGAATCATGTTACATTACACAAAAATGGTAGGTAGTAAGACGATTGGAGTGGTATAGTGGTATTTCCGAATGCAGCAAAACTGACACTGTCACACCAAATTGTACAGCGAGAATGCCTTTTGCAGTATTTCGTGTGCGACCATTCTAAATGTCTCAATTATATGTTTTCCCTCTTGGTTCTCCAAGTCTTAATTATTTTTGTTCCTTTAAATTGCATGGTTATTTATTCGAAACAACATAAACTTTGTCCCAAGACCGTCCAAGAGACCGTTACCGTCAATATACATGCAAATAAGTTATATGCAAAGGCTGGAAGACCTAACTTTTGCATTATTTCGAGCATGGTAATTCTGGAGGTCTTAATTATTTTTTATTGTTTCAAATTTTGTCGCCACTTAAATAAAACAATGAAAACTTTGTCTTGAGTTCATTAGGGTTGAAATAACTGTAGTTTCAAGTTAAATGCAAATGTCAACATTTCCGCTGTGAAAAGTGTTCACAACAATGATTTACTATGCATATTTTGCATCACTGTAGATAAATTCAAGAACTAATTAATTTTTACCGAGAAGGAAAATAACTTTTGGTTTATATTTGTAGGCCTTTAGACAGATGAATAAATATTTTTATAATTAGGTTTATTCAAAATATCCAAAAGCCCTATACTTAAGCACCGACTTGAAAATGTTGTAATTGAGAAAATGATAAGAGTACGCCTAAATTTTGCTAAATTATGAAACCTACTAACAAATTTTGACAATGAAATAATGTTTTTGTTGTTTACGATTTACATGTTGTCATACTGAAAAGTCTATATAGGTATGAACATAGGTAACACACAAATCCCAAAAACATACGGGAAGATGGGTACCTAATCACGCATTTAGAAAGATAAGATTATTATGGTAACAGAAGATGTCGAGAACCTAGATGGATTTCAAAAGACCTGCCAGAAGTGAAGAAAATAGTGCAAAAACCCAAGAATTTTCATTCAAAGATATGAATTCAAAAGCTTCAATAATAGCCGACAGACCAACATATGTAAATTCCTGAAATTGATTTAGGTGCAATAGAGCCTTTGGTACCTACAAGATAAATTGAAAATTGAATAACTAACAAATGATGCAAAAGCGAATGACAGGTGACTGGTATCACAATAGAAACGAAAATTGAAAGTAATTTAAAATGGCATGGACATAACACTAGATGCTTTAATTGTGCGACATCAATATTAATTTGTAATCGTTCGACTCTGATAAAGAAGCAATTTTTAATAATAATGGAGCAAAATTATTGGAGAGAGATTAAAAGCTCATGATGATAAATTAATATCGCAGTTATATGCAATAAATTTTAAATTGAAGACAAATCAATGTTTGAGCGGTTCTGGTAGTGTCAGCCTATGGCACAGAAGATTAGTACATTTAACCAGAAATGAATCAAACAGTTGGAAAAATCGCATCTAATGAAATTTGTATGCACTAGGGAAAACGACAAAATATTATAAGCAACATTAAAAATCATGTTGAAAAAGTGTATTTAATGAAATATTGAAAAAAATTAACCAGGTATATCATTCAGAGCTGAGCTCAGTTGCAAAATAAGTTGATAGGAATATGGGAGAGAATAATAATAAGTCTCGAGAAAATTAATTCTTTTTTTGTTATAAGAAAGAAATCTGTTCTACAAGAAAGGATTTGATATATTTTTGTTGGGTAACCGGTGTGAAGTTGGTGGCAAAAGATAGTAGCCAAATTTTCCGAAGATACCCGAACGCCCAGTGGCGTCGGGTCATATTTTAATCGACAGAAATTGTATTTTACCTCACTTTGACTTAGTTATATAAAATTCTACTACAGTTACATATCAGCGAAAAACAACCCATATTCTTAGGGAAATTATATCAAGGGGTATAGGAGAGGGATTTTTTTTAATGTTATTTTGTTTTTTGAAATATCTCGAAATCTGCTCGTTTCTACAGATTTATATTTGAACCACAGTTAACTTAGGTACTAATTCAATTTTAAAAAAATATTTCATCCCCAGCAACCCGGCACAAGGGGTGCAACTGGAGGTTGGAAGCATATTTTTTGAATTATTTTGAAATATCTCGAAATCTGCTCGTTTCTACAGATTTATATTTGAACCACAGTTAACTTAGGTACTAATTCAATTTTAAAAAAATATTTCATCCCCAGCAACCCGGGACAAGGGGTGCTACTGAGGGTTGGAAGCATATTTTTTGAAATATCTCAAAATCTGCTCGTTTCTACAGATTTATATTTGAACCACAGTTAACTTAGGTACTTATTCAATTTTAAAAAAATATTTCATCCCCAGCAACCCGGGACAAGGGGTGCAACTGGAGGTTGGAAGCATATTTTTTGAATTATTATGAAATATCTCGAAATCTGCTCGTTTCTACAGATTTATATTTGAACCACAATTAACTTAGGTACTAATTAAATTTTAAAAAAATATTTCATCCCCAGCAACCCGGGACAAGGGGTGCTACTGAGGGTTGGGAGCATATTTTTTGAAATATCTCAAAATCTGCTCGTTTCTACAGATTTATATTTGAACCACAGTTAACTTAGGTACTAATTCAATTTTAAAAAAATATTTCATCCCCAGCAACCCGGAACAAGGGGTGCAACTGGAGGTTGGAAGCATATTTTTTGAATTATTTTGAAATATCTCGAAATCTGCTCGTTTCTACAGATTTATATTTGAACCACAGTTAACTTAGGTACTAATTCAATTTTAAAAAAATATTTCATCCCCAGCAACCCGGGACAAGGGGTGCTACTGAGGGTTGGAAGCATATTTTTTGAAATATCTCAAAATCTGCTCGTTTCTACAGATTTATATTTGAACCACAGTTAACTTAGGTACTAATTCAATTTTAAAAAAATATTTCATCCCCAGCAACCCGGGGCAAGGGGTGCAACTGGAGGTTGGAAGCATATTTTTTGAATTATTTTGAAATATCTCGAAATCTGCTCGTTTCTACAGATTTATATTTGAACCACAGTTAACTTAGGTACTAATTAAATTTTAAAAAAATATTTCATCCCCAGCAACCCGGGACAAAGGGGTGCTACTGAGGGTTGGGAGCATATTTTTTGAAATATCTCAAAATCTGCTCGTTTCTACAGATTTATATTTGAACCACAGTTAACTTAGGTACTAATTCAATTTTAAAAAAAATATTTCATCCCCAGCAACCCGGGGCAAGGGGTGCAACTGGAGGTTGGAAGCATATTTTTTGAATTATTTTGAAATATCTCGAAATCTGCTCGTTTCTACAGATTTATATTTGAACCACAGTTAACTTAGGTACTAATTCAATTTTTAAAAAAATATTTCATCCCCAGCAACCCGGGACAAGGGGTGCTACTGAGGGTTGGGAGCATATTTTTTGAAATATCTCAAAATCTGCTCGTTTCTTACAGATTTATATTTGAACCACAGTTAACTTAGGTACTAATTCAATTTTAAAAAAATATTTCATCCCCAGCAACCCGGAACAAGGGGTGCAACTGGAGGTTGGAAGCATATTTTTTTGAATTATTTTGAAATATCTCGAAATCTGCTCGTTTCTACAGATTTATATTTGAACCACAGTTAACTTAGGTACTAATTCAATTTTAAAAAAATATTTCATCCCCAGCAACCCGGGACAAGGGGTGCTACTGAGGGTTGGATGCATATTTTTTGAAATATCTCAAAATCTGCTCGTTTCTACAGATTTATATTTGAACCACAGTTAACTTAGGTACTAATTCAATTTTAAAAAAATATTTCATCCCCAGCAACCCGGGGCAAGGGGTGCAACTGGAGGTTGGAAGCATATTTTTTGAATTATTATGAAATATCTCGAAATCTGCTCGTTTCTACAGATTTATATTTGAACCACAGTTAACTTAGGTACTAATTCAATTTTAAAAAAATATTTCATCCCCAGCAACCCGGAACAAGGGGTGCAACTGGAGGTTGGAAGCATATTTTTTGAATTATTTTGAAATATCTCGAAATCTGCTCGTTTCTACAGATTTATATTTGAACCACAGTTAACTTAGGTACTAATTCAATTTTAAAAAAATATTTCATCCCCAGCAACCCGGGACAAGGGGTGCTACTGAGGGTTGGGAGCATATTTTTTGAAATATCTCAAAATCTGCTCGTTTCTACAGATTTATATTTGAACCACAGTTAACTTAGGTACTAATTCAATTTTAAAAAAATATTTCATCCCCAGCAACCCGGAACAAGGGGTGCAACTGGAGGTTGGAAGCATATTTTTTGAATTATTTTGAAATATCTCGAAATCTGCTCGTTTCTACAGATTTATATTTGAACCACAGTTAACTTAGGTACTAATTCAATTTTAAAAAAATATTTCATCCCCAGCAACCCGGGACAAGGGGTGCTACTGAGGGTTGGAAGCATATTTTTTGAAATATCTCAAAATCTGCTCGTTTCTACAGATTTATATTTGAACCACAGTTAACTTAGGTACTAATTCAATTTTAAAAAAATATTTCATCCCCAGCAACCCGGGGCAAGGGGTGCAACTGGAGGTTGGAAGCATATTTTTTGAATTATTATGAAATATCTCGAAATCTGCTCGTTTCTACAGATTTATATTTGAACCACAGTTAACTTAGGTACTAATTCAATTTTAAAAAAATATTTCATCCCCAGCAACCCGGGACAAGGGGTGTTACTGAGGGTTGGAAGCATATTTTTTGAAATATCTCAAAATCTGCTCGTTTCTACAGATTTATATTCGAACCACAGTTAACTTAGGTACTTATTCAATTTTAAAAAAATATTTCATCCCCAGCAACCCGGGACAAGGGGTGCAACTGGAGGCTGGAAGCATATTTTTTGAATTATTTTGAAATATCTCGAAATCTGCTCATTTCTACAAATTTATATTTGAACCACAGTTAACTTAGGTACATACTAATTCAATTTTAAAAAAATATTTCATCCCCAGCAACCCGGGGCAAGGGGTGCAACTGGAGGTTGGAAGCATATTTTTTGAATTATTTTGAAATATCTCGAAATCTGCTTGTTTCTACCGATTTATATTTGAACCACAGTTAACTTAGGTACTAATTCAATTTTAAAAAAATATTTCATCCCCAGCAACCCGGGACAAGGGGTGCTACTGAGGGTTGGAAGCATATTTTTTGAAATATCTCAAAATCTGCTCGTTTCTACAGATTTATATTCGAACCACAGTTAACTTAGGTACTTATTCAATTTTAAAAAAATATTTCATCCCCAGCAACCCGGGACAAGGGGTGCAACTGGAGGCTGGAAGCATATTTTTTGAATTATTTTGAAATATCTCGAAATCTGCTCATTTCTACAAATTTATATTTGAACCACAGTTAACTTAGGTACATACTAATTCAATTTTAAAAAAATATTTCATCCCCAGCAACCCGGGGCAAGGGGTGCAACTGGAGGTTGGAAGCATATTTTTTGAATTATTTTGAAATATCTCGAAATCTGCTTGTTTCTACCGATTTATATTTGAACCACAGTTAACTTAGGTACTAATTCAATTTTAAAAAAATATTTCATCCCCAGCAACCCGGGACAAGGGGTGCTACTGAGGGTTGGAAGCATATTTTTTGAAATATCTCAAAATCTGCTCGTTTCTACAGATTTATATTTGAACCACAGTTAACTTAGGTACTTATTCAATTTTAAAAAAATATTTCATCCCCAGCAACCCGGGGCAAGGGGTGCAACTGGAGGTTGGAAGCATATTTTTTGAATTATTTTGAAATATCTCGAAATCTGCTCGTTTCTACAGATTTATACTTGAACCACAGTTAACTTAGGTACTAATTCAATTTTAAAAAAATATTTCATCCCCAGCAACCCGGGGCAAGGGGTGCAACTGGAGGTTGGAAGCATATTTTTTGAATTATTTTGAAATATCTCGAAATCTGCTCGTTTCTACAGATTTATATTTGAACCACAGTTAACTTAGGTACTAATTCAATTTTAAAAAAATATTTCATCCCCAGCAACCCGGGACAAGGGGTGCTACTGAGGGTTGGGAGCATATTTTTTGAAATATCTCAAAATCTGCTCGTTTCTACAGATTTATATTTGAACCACAGTTAACTTAGGTACTAATTCAATTTTAAAAAAATATTTCATCCCCAGCAACCCGGGGCAAGGGGTGCAACTGGAGGTTGGAAGCATATTTTTTGAATTATTTTGAAATATCTCGAAATCTGCTCGTTTCTACAGATTTATATTTGAACCACAGTTAACTTAGGTACTAATTCAATTTTAAAAAAATATTTCATCCCCAGCAACCCGGGGCAAGGGGTGCAACTGGAGGTTGGAAGCATATTTTTTGAATTATTTTGAAATATCTCGAAATCTGCTCGTTTCTACAGATTTATATTTGAACCACAGTTAACTTAGGTACTAATTCAATTTTAAAAAAATATTTCATCCCCAGCAACCCGGGACAAGGGGTGCTACTGAGGGTTGGGAGCATATTTTTTGAAATATCTCAAAATCTGCTCGTTTCTACAGATTTATATTTGAACCACAGTTAACTTAGGTACTAATTCAATTTTAAAAAAATATTTCATCCCCAGCAACCCGGGGCAAGGGGTGCAACTGGAGGTTGGAAGCATATTTTTTGAATTATTTTGAAATATCTCGAAATCTGCTCGTTTCTACAGATTTATATTTGAACCACAGTTAACTTAGGTACTAATTCAATTTTAAAAAAATATTTCATCCCCAGCAACCCGGGGCAAGGGGTGCAACTGGAGGTTGGAAGCATATTTTTTGAATTATTTTGAAATATCTCGAAATCTGCTCGTTTCTACAGATTTATATTTGAACCACAGTTAACTTAGGTACTAATTCAATTTTAAAAAAATATTTCATCCCCAGCAACCCGGGACAAGGGGTGCTACTGAGGGTTGGAAGCATATTTTTTGAAATATCTCAAAATCTGCTCGTTTCTACAGATTTATATTTGAACCACAGTTAACTTAGGTACTAATTCAATTTTAAAAAAATATTTCATCCCCAGCAACCCGGGGCAAGGGGTGCAACTGGAGGTTGGAAGCATATTTTTTGAATTATTATGAAATATCTCGATACTAATTCAATTTTAAAAAAATATTTCATCCCCAGCAACCCGGGACAAGGGGTTCAACTAGGGGTTGGAAGCATATTTTTCCAATTTTTTCAAGTTTCTCGAAATCTGCTCGTTTCTACAGATTTATATTTGAACTACAGTTGACCTAGGTGATGCTTCAATTTTAAAAAAATATTTCATCCCCAGCAACCCGGGACAAAGGGTGCAACTGGGGGGTGGGAGCATATTTTTTCAAATATCTCGAAATCTGCTCGTTTCAACAGATTTATGTTTAAACCATTGAAAGCTTATTTGTTGAATAAATTTTAGAAAAAATATTTCCAGCAACTCGGAATTTTGATAGGGGTTCATATTTTTTTCAATTTATAAGAAGATTTTGATTTTGAAAGCCTTATTAAGATAATAAAACTAGTTTTGGTGTAAGTAACCAAATATATACTTCTTTATTGTAAAATGGAACTCAATAATAGTAACGATTACCTAAAACATAAATTTTGAACTGAAACTTACATTAACAACGTAATTGAAATTCAACAAACCTTGGTTAAAAGCTACCTTTGGTTACATTTTTTTTTTAAATTTAAATTAATTTTTAAAAATTTATAAGATTTTTCCAACGCTTAAGATTTTTTTTAATCAACAGATAAATACTAGGTATAGACGCTTTTTGCAATCAACCTGGTTTATTTATTAGTGAAATAGTTATATAATAATGATGAAATACTTTAAGCAGATTTCGAGATATTTCAAAATAATTCAAAAAATATGCTTCCAACCTCCAGTTGCACCCCTTGCCCCGGGTTGCTGGGGATGAAATATTTTTTTAAAATTGAATAAGTACCTAAGTTAACTGTGGTTCAAATATAAATCTGTAGAAACGAGCAGATTTCGAGATATTTCATAATAATTCAAAAAATATGCTTCCAACCTCCAGTTGCACCCCTTGTCCCGGGTTGCTGGGGATGAAATATTTTTTTAAAATTGAATAAGTACCTAAGTTAACTGTGGTTCAAATATAAATCTGTAGAAACGAGCAGATTTCGAGATATTTCAAAATAATTCAAAAAATATGCTTCCAACCTCCAGTTGCACCCCTTGCCCCGGGTTGCTGGGGATGAAATATTTTTTTAAAATTGAATTAGTACCTAAGTTAACTGTGGTTCAAATATAAATCTGTAGAAACGAGCAGATTTTGAGATATTTCAAAAAATATGCTCCCAACCCTCAGTAGCACCCCTTGTCCCGGGTTGCTGGGGATGAAATATTTTTTTAAAATTTAATTAGTACCTAAGTTAATTGTGGTTCAAATATAAATCTGTAGAAACGAGCAGATTTCGAGATATTTCATAATAATTCAAAAAATATGCTTCCAACCTCCAGTTGCACCCCTTGCCCCGGGTTGCTGGGGATGAAATATTTTTTTAAAATTGAATTAGTATGTACCTAAGTTAACTGTGGTTCAAATATAAATTTGTAGAAATGAGCAGATTTCGAGATATTTCAAAATAATTCAAAAAATATGCTTCCAGCCTCCAGTTGCACCCCTTGTCCCGGGTTGCTGGGGATGAAATATTTTTTTAAAATTGAATTAGTACCTAAGTTAACTGTGGTTCAAATATAAATCTGTAGAAACGAGCAGATTTCGAGATATTTCATAATAATTCAAAAAATATGCTTCCAACCTCCAGTTGCACCCCTTGCCCCGGGTTGCTGGGGATGAAATATTTTTTTAAAATTGAATTAGTACCTAAGTTAACTGTGGTTCAAATATAAATCTGTAGAAACGAGCAGATTTTGAGATATTTCAAAAAATATGCATCCAACCCTCAGTAGCACCCCTTGTCCCGGGTTGCTGGGGATGAAATATTTTTTTAAAATTGAATTAGTACCTAAGTTAACTGTGGTTCAAATATAAATCTGTAGAAACGAGCAGATTTCGAGATATTTCAAAATAATTCAAAAAAATATGCTTCCAACCTCCAGTTGCACCCCTTGTTCCGGGTTGCTGGGGATGAAATATTTTTTTAAAATTGAATTAGTACCTAAGTTAACTGTGGTTCAAATATAAATCTGTAGAAACGAGCAGATTTTGAGATATTTCAAAAAATATGCTCCCAACCCTCAGTAGCACCCCTTGTCCCGGGTTGCTGGGGATGAAATATTTTTTTAAAATTGAATTAGTACCTAAGTTAACTGTGGTTCAAATATAAATCTGTAGAAACGAGCAGATTTCGAGATATTTCAAAATAATTCAAAAAATATGCTTCCAACCTCCAGTTGCACCCCTTGCCCCGGGTTGCTGGGGATGAAATATTTTTTTTAAAATTGAATTAGTACCTAAGTTAACTGTGGTTCAAATATAAATCTGTAGAAACGAGCAGATTTTGAGATATTTCAAAAAATATGCTCCCAACCCTCAGTAGCACCCCTTTTCCCGGGTTGCTGGGGATGAAATATTTTTTTAAAATTTAATTAGTACCTAAGTTAATTGTGGTTCAAATATAAATTTGTAGAAACGAGCAGATTTCGAGATATTTCATAATAATTCAAAAAATATGCTTCCAACCTCCAGTTGCACCCCTTGTCCCGGGTTGCTGGGGATGAAATATTTTTTTAAAATTGAATAAGTACCTAAGTTAACTGTGGTTCAAATATAAATCTGTAGAAACGAGCAGATTTTGAGATATTTCAAAAAATATGCTTCCAACCCTCAGTAGCACCCCTTGTCCCGGGTTGCTGGGGATGAAATATTTTTTTAAAATTGAATTAGTACCTAAGTTAACTGTGGTTCAAATATAAATCTGTAGAAACGAGCAGATTTCGAGATATTTCAAAAAACAAAATAACATTAAAAAAAATCCCTCTCCTATACCCCTTGATATAATTTCCCTAAGAATATGGGTTGTTTTTCGCTGATATGTAACTGTAGTAGAATTTTATATAACTAAGTCAAAGTGAGGTAAAATACAATTTCTGTCGATTAAAATATGACCCGACGCCACTGGGCGTTCGGGTATCTTCGGAAAATTTGGCTACTATCTTTTGCCACCAACTTCACACCGGTTGTTGGGTAAGTACAGAAAAATGTTGCTAGACAAATAAGGCGTATAGCCTATCAGTTGAATAGTTTTACAAACAGTGCATTATGCGTTTCTCAACGAAAAACAAATTGAGATTTTTAGGATGCAACGGGCGTTCAAACTTCCTCGACCAAGTGGAATAGAAAAACAGTCATAAAAAAAGGGCCCACATTAATAAAAATTCATGTTGATAAGGGTTACCGTAGCGAGGTTTTTTAGAAGTTGAGAAGTTTTTATGGAGAAAATAATAATAATAATAATAATGCTTAATTCGTTATTCGAATATATGTATATAACAAAAATATCACATAGATAGGTTTGTTTATTTTCTGTGTACTTATCTGTGGTAGCTGAATAGTCCTGTTCTGGAGGTTATGATTCTTCGGTATTCCGGACACTCGCGGTTTTCTTGTGCCATTCGGCGTGATCGTCCTGGTCTCTCCTGCTGCTGTGGTTACAATATTTCTCCACTGGTTACGATCCCGCTTCAGATCTTCCCATTGATTATGGATGCTATTAACTTAAGAGTTACATGGAAGACATCTTTGTAACTTTTCAGCTGACCTTCCTGCTTTCGACGGCCTTCCGCTAGCTCTCCGTAGAATACGCATTTTGGCAGTCGGTTTACCGACATGCGCACTACGTGTCCTGCCTATCTAAGACTTCAATGTCAGAAATACTTCCACAACCTACTCTCTGCAATACTTGAACATTAGATACTCTATGGTACTCGCATTATCTGTCGCAGATGTCTTTGTTGAATGCGTTCCAGTGCTTTGATGTATGTCCTGTAAGTTACCCAAGTTTCGCAACTATACGTTAGTGCTGTGAATACTACCACTCTGTAAACGGATGTCTTCTGTGACAGTGTGAGATCATGGTTGTCAAAAACTCTGGCTCTAAGTTTCCAGAATGACCCAGTACCATTTCGTATGCGGTTTTCGATTTCTTCGTCAATATTTCCTCTGGTATTGACGATGCTTCCAAGATATTGGATATGCTCAACATATTCAATAGAATTGCCTTGAACACGAATCCCAGTCTGGTCTAAGACTGCTGGACTTGTTATAATCTTGGTTCTGTTTATATTTATTTTGAGTCCCAGAGCCTCATAAACCCAGGCGTAGGCTTCCAGGATAGCCTGAAGTATTTCGAATGAGAGCGCTATTAGCCTGCGATCATTAGCATATTGCAGGTGAGTTCTAGATTCTGCTCTAAACGTTTTGATGTCCAAGAGACCGCCGTCAAAACAATATTTTATGGCGACTCTTCGTTCTTCTAGTTGGATATTCATCATTATCGAGAAAGAATTTTATTTTCAAGACTATGAATTTTGCACTGCATAATGTCTCTTAACAATAATAATGATCCTAGCGAATAGGTACAAGCAAAAAACTATAAATAATTAAATTCACCGGATAAATTAAAACCTGGGAGGAAATCAAGGAGTCACCTATCAGTTCGATGTTCAGTTGTTATGTTGCATGCAAATTTTATCTTCAAGGGACTGCAATGTTTCTCTTCAGAATTTTGTCACTGCTTTTTTTTGGTCAATTTTCCTAGGAATGATGGCGAATTTACGAAGTTTGTTTACTCTAAATGCCAAATCGATACTATGTCACTCGGAACATCGACGTCTTGTGTAAACGGACAGACACATTAACTTGAATATCTGTATTCATTGATGCTTGTGCTTTATTTATTCACTAATTCAATGCATAATATTGAACATAGAATGTAAAGCGGACAATTTAGTGTAAATTATGTTCTTGAAGCTAATTTCCACTCGGTCATTGACGCCACTGCCATCTAGCGAAAAAAAAAAAACGTACAAGTTACATGAGAAAAATAGCGTTGATTGACGTCACTGCCATCTAGCTGAAAAAAAAGGCACAAATGACATGAACAGGCGGCCCACTTGGCACATCATGTTGTGTAGAAGCTAATATTTTTTTCTAAAAGAAAAATTACGCTACGACCTACGACCTGCAGCAGACATTTACCTATTTAGTAGTCAAAAATAACCTTATAGAAAACATTAACATTACACTATAGCAACAAAAACATCAAGTTATACGACATTATGATAGAACCAAAACTTAAGTTAACATCTTTGAAATTTAGAAATACAAGAACCCCGATTATCCGAGTTCTGGATTAACCGAGCCAGATTATTCGAGGTACGCACGTCCATATTCCGTTTTAACCGAGATTTTAGAATATACAGGGTGTTTTTTTATGTATTGCCACCCCACCTACAGCCTTCACCTTTACAAGTAGATAAAAGGTGTAAATACAAAAGTTGTACAGTTTTGGCTGAATTTTTAGAAACCCTGGTCAGAAACAAAATTTGAATGTCAGAAATGTGAAATTTTGCATGCTTCCAGCTTTTTTCATATGGGATGCCCTATATTTCATTCTATATTCTTGAAGAGCACAATGCCCCGATTCCAAAAATATATAGTTTGTATATATTTGATTGAACAGTCTCTCATATATTCAGCTCCAAAAATTGTAAAAATACTATCCTACTACTGATTTTGTGAACCATTCTACCTGTACAGGTGAAAGCTATAGGTAAAATTTGAGATACTTGGTTTCTCTGATAGTATTTTTAAAATTTTTAGAACCAAATATGTTGGAGACGGCTCAACCAAATACAGAAAAACTATATAGTTTTGGAATTGGTAAATTGTGCTCTTCAGGAAAATAGAACCAAATATAGCGCATCCCATTTGAAAAAAGCTGAAAGCATGCAACATTCCACATTTCTGACATTCAATTTTTGTTTCTGACCATGGATTCTAAAAATTTAGCCAATACTGTACAACTTTTGTATCTACACCTTTCATCTACTTGTAAAGGCGAAGGCTGTAGATGGGGTGTCAATATATAAAAAAAAACCCTGTACTTGAACAATAACTTATAAAGTCAAAATTTGTAAGAGGATTATTCACTTTTTGTCAATTTGCCTATTAACAGGAATTAGTAATTGTTATTCAAGTTATTCAAGTACAAACGAGTGGATTATTGCGGAACTTATGGGTGGACCGAGTTCCGCAGCCATCTATTCATCAATATGTTGTGTAATTACGTTACTAACCTGACTCACTCAAATGTGAGTCATTCTCATTAGTTTAAAAACTACACGTTTCAGGTGAATGTCTTACTTGAACAGTTCAACAGTATATTAGTGAGTAGATGACTGCGGGACGAGCGCAGAGAGTTCCGCAGCCATCTATTCCTCAATATGTTGTTCAATTACGATACTAAACTGACTCACTCAAATGTGCGTTATTCTCATTAGTTTAAAAAGTACACGTTTCAGGTGAATGTCTTACTTGAACAGTTCAACAGTATATTGGTGAGTAAAAGGCTGCGGAACTCGCTGCGCTCATCCCACAGAGGTCCACCCATAAGTTCTGCAATAATCCACTTATTTGTATTTGAAGAATAACTTATTATATAAAGTCAGAATTTCTAAGATTATCCACTTTTTGTCAATAATTGGCCTTTTAACAGGAATTAGTAATGTTACTTTACCAAACTAGTAATATATTGCGACAAGTTATTCAAGTAGAAACGAGTGGATTGTTGCGGAATTTATGGGTGGACTCAGCCATCTATTCACCAATATGTTGTTCAAGTACAATACTTACCTGATTCACTCAGTTGCGAATTTTTCTCATTAATTCAAAAACTACACGTTTCAGGTGAGTGTCTTATTTGAACAGTTCAACAGTATATTGGTGAGTAGAGAGGTCCATCCATAAGTTCCGCAATAATCCACTTATTTGTAATGCTTGCAGCTCTTTTTAAATGGGATGCCTTATATTTCATTCTATATTCTTGAAGAGCACAATGCCCGATCTATATTTGATTGAGCAATCTCTCATATATTCGGCTCCAAAAATTGTAAAAATACTATCCTACTACTGATTTTGTGAACCATTCTACCTGTACAGGTCAAAGCTATAGGTAAAATTTGAGGTATTTGGTTTCTCTGATAGGAGTTTTAAAATTTTTAGAACCAGAACCAAATATGCTGGAGACGGCTCAACCAAATACAGACAAACTATATAGTTTTGAAATCGGGAAATTGTGTTCTTCAATGGGAATGAAAAAAGCTCAAAGCATGTAAAATTTCACATTTCTAACATTCAATTTTTGTTTCTGACCATGGATTCTAAAGATTTAGCCAAAATTGTACAACTTTTGTATTTACAGCTTTCCTCTACCTGTAAAGGTAAAGGCTGTAGGTGGGGTATCAATATATAAAAAAACACCCTGTACATACATACAGGGTGTACCATTTAAAACGAAGCAGGCTAAATATCTGATGCCACGTTTATTTATTTTCAAATCGCCCGTACACTTAATTCGATTTTCAACGGGGGAAGTTTTTTGCAATCATTTTCAGCATATCAACTTCAATTAGTGATGTAAAAAAAGTATCTACCCAATATAAAGTAACGGGTATTTGCCCAATACCCAAAGTATCGAATCCTTGTTGTTCAAAATACTCGATACTTTTATACCTATTATCATTGTATAGTATTACGCTTTTCAAAAAAAGCGGCGTCGTGATGGTGCGGCGCGGTATAATAAAGAGCGAAGACGCTTGCCGAAAGCAGTGGCGGTTTCTTTGATGTACGCGTTATTTGTTATTTATATTTGCAATTGTTTTATGGGTATTTTATTTTGCAAGATATGCATGCAGTTAGAATTGAGTTAATTTCTAAAGCTGGGTTCACCCCTAATAATACGGTAGAAAGCAATATCCGAACCTTAACCCGAACGGCTAGAGTGCGAATGGAGTCACTCGGAGTGCACGGAGTGAGCAAGCCGAACCCGCCTTAATTTACAGTTTAGTTTGTTGTGCTGTCAAATTATATTTTATTTTATATTTTTTAAATTTTATTTTGATATGAAAATAAAGAAGTTTTGTTTACGTTTCATGAAATCCCTGATGGTCTCTGATATATTGTAATTTTTTATAAATTATATGGAAGTAGGTACCCAAAACTATTAGGTACAGTCAACTATTATCAATTACCTCTGTAATAAAAAAGTAAAAAATTCACTTGTATTGTGAAGACCAAATAATACTGAAAGTACCCATTCAATATCCAATAAAAGTATCGGGTATTGATATCAAAAGTATTGAATCGGTACAAGTATTCAAAAGTATCCAAACTTTACATCACTAACTTCAATCCTCTAGGCGGGGTAGGACCAACCCTTACTATTTCAAATGGAACAAGGGGTCGAGTGATACCTCTTTCAAAAGAGTGTTCAATTCTCTTTTATTTGATGTCATCTGAAAGAAAATTGAGCGCTCTCTTGAAACAGGTATCACTCGAAACCCTGTTCCATTTGGAATGGTAAGGGTTAGTCCCACCCCTAGAGGGTTGAATTAGTGCTGAAAATGTTTCAAACACTCATACAATCGAATTACGTATACGAACGATTTAAAAAAAAATAAAAGTGACATCAGATATTTAGCCTGTTTCGTTTTAAAAGGTATATTCTGTATACATATATGTATTCGGATTATCCGAGTTTTCAGTTTTTCGAGGTGGGTACCTCCCCACGTTATCTCGGATAACCGGGGTTCTACCGTATTAAAAAAACAAGTCTCAATAATCTGTTATTTACCTGTAAAACTGTGAATCATGAACTTGGATGGTCCTAAAGTTAACAGCATTCAACAAAACAAAACATAAAAAAATTAGTTACGTACCTATAATAGAATAATATCATGAACTAAGACCGCCCTAAACTTATCTTAAGTTATAAGTATAGCTTTGAATTTCTTTCATAGTAAATTAGGCTGAGTCTTAAACTTCAGATGAGTTTTCAGCCAGAAACAAATATAGGTATATAAAAACTAGACACATTTAACAACTTTCAACAGAACAGGAATTCCATGTTTTGTTGAAAATTGTTAAATGTTTTATAGGAATTTTGAAATAAAAACATTATATTTATTACATCAAGCTTTTTTAAAATGATGTACTGGAGTCTGGAGTCGGTCTGTTTTCATTTATAATATCTTCGTCATCTATTTGGTTAAGTAGGGATCTTTCTATATTCATAAGCATGGGATATTCAAGCCTGCTCTCTGCTCTCGTCACCGATTTCTTAGCCTATTCTCAAAATATTTGAATTGATCATCTTTCACATGTCACGGCCCGTATTCTCGTAACCCTGGAGTTCTCAAGAGAACGATTGCTCTGTCTTAGTCGCCCCTATTGTTATTTCCATATCACTGACAAAGACAGAGCAATCGTTCTCTTGAGAACTCATCTGTTCCCTGGATTCGAGAATACGGGTTATATATTTCTTATTAGCGACGTTACAGCAATACACGCACCTTGCAGGAGCAAGTTTTTGTTGTATCCTTGAAATCTCTTTGCGCATTGTGTTTATCATCCACATCTTCACTTTCACGTTTCACTATAGGCAGTTGACACGGTCCAAGTGTACTTGGATCAAGTTCCCATGGACGCTGCGCGCGCCTTACTTTAACGATACTTGGATCGTACCTACTAACTGTTTATCCAAGTCAAGTTGAATAGGTCATCCAAGTAAGTAGGCTGGCTGTCAACTTACTTGGTCCAAATTCTCATCCAAGTGCACTTGGACCGTGTCAACCTGGCTTAAGTGTGGAATTGTCGGTTCTAGCAAACGTTTCCTGAAGAGATAACTGACTTGTAATATGAATAACATATTTTCACCAATTTTATCAGTACCTATAGTATGTTTTTTAATCAGAGGGTACACATAAAAGTGTCAGAATGCATTTAGTATAGGTAGTTCATTGGCGTGCCTATATAAGAAAATAATTTTCCAAATAAATTTCTCAAAGACAGGTAGGTACGATTTTTATATGTTTTCACATCAATTTTAAACAGGTAAAAAAAAAATGAAAATTGGAGGTTTACTGCCAAGTAAATTTGTGAATATAAACCGTAACTATTATTATAGAATCATTATTTT
This sequence comes from Ceutorhynchus assimilis, assembly GCA_917834065.1. Lineage (NCBI taxonomy): Eukaryota > Metazoa > Arthropoda > Insecta > Coleoptera > Curculionidae > Ceutorhynchus > Ceutorhynchus assimilis. The sequence continues at coordinate 100,984,855 of OU892277.1, forward strand.
ACCTGAGCAAGACATTAGTTAGAGTACTCAGAATTAGATAAATTATCATAATGTTTCTTCTTAAAAATGTAGGTACTGTATAATATGGGTTTATTTGGAATAGTTTTAGCAATTTAGCATTAGTTTTCTTGAAGCAGCAATTTAGCAGTTAAGTCCTAAACATTGAACAGTGAACAGTGCGGTTTCGGCTTTCATATTAAGTGATAAATGAATCCTTCAACGAGCTCTTCCTCTTTTCCGGTTATAAGAAAACGGAAACCTTTGAGTTATAATGAGAAAATCACACTACTGAATGTATTTGATAGCCTGAAGTTAAGACATTTGCAAAGTTCGGAAGCTAGTGTAGTCCGTATGTGCCAAAATGAAACAGGATATGAAAAAAACACGATTTACAGAATTCTTAAAGAGCGGAAAACAAAAGCTTTAAGGTAAAAAATGATATTTAACTACTTATTTTCTGCATTAAGTACGTGCTTGCCGAATTTCTCAAGCAACTTTCTTGTATTACAGAGAACCCTTAAAACCATCGGGCAGAAGAAAAATTAACCTTGATGAAGACATCTTGAATGGACTTCGAAGAAAAGTCCATTCATTCTATTTTAGAAAAGAAATACCGACCTTGGACAAAATTCTGGCAGTCATAAAACATGATGACGACATACCAAATCTAAGTAGGAGCAAGCTCTGGAATACTTTGAAAGAGTTGGGTTTTAATTTTGAAACACACGGACACACAAGAAATTCTATATTGATTGAGAAGGACGAAGTAGTATTTTGGAGAAGGGACTACTTGAGAAAAATTAAAAGGTACCGTGAAGAAAATAGGCAAATTTTTTACCTTGACGAAACATGGATAAATCAAGGGTATACTGTTAAAAAAATGTGGCAAGATAAAAACGTTAAAAGTTCTCGTCAAGCTTTTTTGGAAGGATGGTCAACTGGTATAACTCCACCAACAGGAAAGGGAAAAAGACTAATCATCACTCATATTGGCAATGAGAATGGGTTTTTAGAAGGCGGATTGCTGCCACCCTTTATATCAAACCGTACTGGAGATTATCATGAGGACATGAATGCCGATGTGTTTGAAGAATATTTTGAGCAGATGATAGAACTTATTCCCGAAGGCTCAGTTATAGTAATGGATAATGCCAGCTACCACTCCAGAAAAGAAGAAAAAACTCCAATCACGTCCTGGAGCAAAGTAAAAATACAAAATTGGCTATTGGAAAAAAATATACCCTTCGAACAAAATATGGTAAAGAAAGAATTGCTTGCAATAGTAAAGCCATACAGGTCCAGATATTCCAATTGTATCGTAGATGAAATGGCAAAAAAACAGGGAAAAATTGTTCTTAGGTTACCCCCTCACCATTGCGAACTGAATCCCATCGAGTTAATTTGGGCACAAGTCAAGGGATATGTTGCAAGAGGAAACACAACTTTTAAAATAAAAGATGTGGAAAAATTGTTTCACGAGGCAATTCAAGAAGTAAGTGCTGATAAGTGGCGGAAGTGTATTAAGCATGTTCTTGGCGTAGAGGAAAGGTTTTGGAAACTGGACAATTTAATTGAGGCAACAGTTGAACCTTTGATTATAAATTTGAATGATGACAGTTCTTCATCAGAAGATTAATTGAAAAAAAAAGTTCCAAGAATTAGGGTCTTCAAAAAAAAAAATCATAGAATGCTCACGAAAACGTATGTCGCGCATTGAACGTCTATTTCCATAAATAATGTAATTGGGACAGAAATTATGTCAAAATTTTTGTATTGACATTTATTGTCCCTTTATTTGTCAGTTGATAGAAAACAGCTAAGACATAAGCAGAGTAACATAAGTACGCTTAAAAAATCATAGCAATCTTTGATTGGTGTTTTTTTTTGAAGACCCTAAAAATTATTATTCTTATTAGGTTTGTTCCAATTTAATTTGTTTGTATTGTAAGTATTGGTTTGTATTATAAGTATTGGTTTAAATTGTTTGTATAATTATGTAAGTACCTTCTTTAAATTGAAAATAAAATAGATTTTTTTTTAAATATTCTGTTTTCCAAAAATCTCTTACCTGCGCCTATGGGTCATAAAATTTACAAATATACGCCTCTTTAAACCCGAAAACCCATTGTTTGGCGAGGGAATTTCGGCTGAAAAGAGTTTCGGGTGGGTTTTCTTGAAACAGTTTGTAAAAATTGGGTATGTGTAGACGAATGAGGATAATGAAAGTGTTGGATCACTCTGTAAGGGGTTTAAGGGATTAAAATTTGGTGAGTTTGATTTATCGTACCCAGTCATTAAAAAACAGACTATAGTTACTTTTCGTCACCAACCGGCCCACCGGGAAATTTTCCGGTCTCCCGCCTGTCCCATCCGTCCCTGAACATGAACATAATAATTTTTATGATCCTAGGCCACAATCAATCACTTCTGTGTCAAATTTTGACAACAATAAAACTCAATTTCTATGCCGCTTGAAGATAAATGGCATTTATTATTTATGTTATGGTCCGAGTCAAATCACGGCCCAATACATTAGGTACCTACGCGGTTCCGCTATTAAGTAGGTACGAGCGCACCATAAATAATTTAAATATCAGATGCCTAACAGTTTTTCCCGAGCATTAATTTTTTTCATATCCTCTCCGCTTCGCATTATAGTGGTTAAGTGCAAGGTGCATCGTGAATACACATTAATTTGTACGGTTTTAAAATAATTACTATTGTTTGAGTTTTTTTTTCATCCTAAACTACCAAATTACCTATAATTTTGATCTATATATCGTCACGAAATTCTTGTGGTTCCGCGAAACAAATAACAAAATCAGTAGCACCCAGAGGAATCTTTAATCGGCGCTTGTAAAACGCTGATTACATAAAACACAATGTTAACACTAGAGTCTATAGTGTTTTAGGCGCGAAAGTGAATGTGCTTTTGGTGCTCTATTCATTTAGAGAACCATTAAAAAACATCTATCATAAGTCAAACACGGATCTCTGGACTGGACAGAGTTAGGTTACTTGAATGTCAATTGATGTTTTTTCATTACAAAGTTTCTAACGCAAATACAAAAATCTAGTGTTGCGCATATTTTTAAAATAAATCATTGTTTTGTTTAGTGGAACTTCCAAAGTAGTATAGCGGACCAACCACACTTCCAACCTGCAAATCTTCAATTAGCTATAAGAAATTCGTTGGGAGACCAATTTAAAAACAGTTGAATTACTGTGTTCAATGTTTTATGCTGTTTGAGTGTTGAAAACTGCAAGAGCAATATGGATTCTGCCATCAGTTCTACCACTATCGCCAGGATTTTTGTTGCTTGCACCTTCATTAAAGCTGTCAAAATTTGAGCCCTCTCCGAAATACTGTATTCCTTTATACATCGAGTTACACCAAACGAGCTCCTCGGAGTCACTCCAAAACACACAATTCAGATTTTTTCATTATTTTTTAATATTAACATTACCATCATTACCTAAAAGGGCTTTTTGCACCCCCGCAAATTTGGTGCATCAGGGGAAAGGGGGATGCACTATGAGCGACTCGAGTGCTTAACGCACTTTTAAAAGGAACGTTCAAGCGTTTGACATTGTGCAGCTCCGAGTAACTCAACGGGTAAAAGGAATACAGTTATAACTGTCTGGCAAATGTTACATGCGCGATTTCTATCGTTGGTTTGCCACGAGTTTCTAGACTGGGAAAACTATCCTCAACCAAACTACAATGCACCATCAAAACCGCTGGTATAGCAGATTTCGGTCGAAATGATCAAATAACTGAATTCTGGGACAACTCTAATCTATCGGATTCCGTTCTGGCCTAAATACGGGTTAATGGTTACATGATCCAGTAATATTTGTTTGTATGTAACAATATGTCATCTAAATTTGTATTAAGCTTACATAGATGAGATAAAAATTCGTTTTTTGAAACATAGACAATACGCTCAATAACAAAATCCACCAATTATATTGTTTGATAATAAAATATGCGAAAATATCATTTACCAGAATAATAAAATATATGAAACTAACCATAACGTAGGCAGCCAATTTGGTCCATTCATTATTTTGTTTTATTTGATTTGTTTTTAGGTTTCTATTATAATTTTTATTCTAGCTGAATTATTTTAATAATAATTTCAACTCTAGGAAATGTAAACTTTGCTTCTGTGCGGTCAACATGTAATAAATTTTCTATAAAATCCAGTGAGTGTTTATGGGATGGCTCGTTGCCATAAAAAATTAGCTTTAAAGCGTAAAATTCATTATTCATCGCACTATTTTATCCGTTTATTGTTCCGTAACTAGGAGCCCCAGAAAATTAATAAAACATTAAATATCATTGGACATGCGGAACCAACTTTTGGGCAAAATAAACGCTGCAAATCCTGCTATATATAGCATTATCTAATATGGTGTATATGCAGATATATAGCTAAATTCCATGCCCTGGCTTATATGCTTATGAATTAATATCCATAGTCTTCTATTTTACTACTTTGGTTTTATGGAGAAATCGGCAGATTTTACCTCTGTGTTATTTTGTTGGCCTGTTGGTTAGACCTTGGAAATATTTAATAGCTTCCGTCTATTTTTCAACCTTTCCCAAAAAAAATATTATCAGGAGTTAAACATGAAATTTAGAAGACATACTTTTAAAAACTACCAGGCATAGCAAATTCGTATCATCGACCCCTGTAATAAAGTCGGTGATTTATCGATCGGTGTTACTGACAAAGCTCGAAACGATATATTAGCGACCCGCGACGTAGTTTTAAGTGTTTTGATTGGGAAGGTACAGCGATCAGTTATAGTTAGATAGTTCAGCAAACAAATAAGTTCAATTCGAGTAGTTTTGTGTGTTGAAGCAGTCTTTGTTTTGACTTGATTTATAGTGTTATAGTCTTGATTGAAATTTATTCAAGTTTGGAAAAGTTGTTTCACTTACTGACGAATTTGTTTATGCAACAATAGGGAACTTTAAAGAGTATTCCCCAAATATTATTCCCTTAAAATCAATAATAACTTGGTGAAAAATGTTTAAAGTTTCGCGCGTTTTAAAATCATTTTGAACGACCTTAAAACCGCGCGAATCTGGATGACGTCACGTAGTATGATTTTGCGTCACTTCGTCGCCAAACGTCATACTTCATTGCATTTGATTCGGTTGATTTCCAATTTCCACCGTTTATTAGTTTTGTTGTTGTTATGTGTTGCGGCGAGTCGTATAATTTGAAGTTATAATGGAAGAAAAGACTCGCACATACTTACTTTTGCTACCATATTCTCATCCAATCTTAGCGATAGATCCACCATTCTATGTCGGTCATTGTCATTTTCCATTCACTAAACAAAGATAACTCATCGGTGAAGTCACCGAATAGAATAGAAACGAGGGGACACATATCAACAAATGACTTATATCGGATTGGCCTTTGGAATATCGTTCTTCGGTCATAATTAGTAGTTATATCGTTTTAATTATATAATGCTATGCTAATCATCAAATAAAATTTGAAAAAATTAGAGAAAAACGCGAATAAACACAGCGAACGAGTATTTATAATGGACGGTTGGTGACAGACTGTGTAGGTCTGTTTCCACAGAAATCACAAACTAGTCAGAGCGAATTTCATTGGTTGGAAATAGTCAGGGAACTGGTTGTTGGCGATTTGGACCAATCAAAAATGCTCTGACTGGTTTGGGATTTCTGTGGAAACAGACCTATTGACAGATCATACTAGATGACGTCACGACCAATAGCAGCGCGTTCTTTGCCGCTGGAAATAATTTGAATTTTTCTGCATTTCTAATTCCCTATTCCGGCCGTTCGCGACAATTTTTTTTTTTTTTCGCTGATATATGTTTTAATATAATATATTCTTATGATTCATAGTAATATTTTCCTTTTTAAATTTTTTGTCAAGTTCCCTATTGGTGTCAGAAGTGACATAAGTAAGTGAAGAAATGTTTGAATATGGTGGAACGACTGCCGGATAGGAAGAAGAAGACAGACAGGAAATCTATGACAAAAAGAAAGACAAAAGGAACCGGACCGGCTCCAGAAAATTATACAAAAACGAAAACAATGACAGAAAGATATTGACATTTCAAAACATTCGGCAAGTAGTCAAAGGCGAAAAACAAACAGTTCGACAAGGACTGGAAAACGAAATAGGTACGATTTGCGAAGAGTTCTAGATGAAATATATAGGAAACTGGAGGAAAAGATGGCATAAACTCGCGATGAATATAACAACGAAAGTGGCAGAAAAATGAATGTGTCGTCAAGCTATCAATTTCCGATTGCGAAAAAACCTGGTCCAACAGGCCAACTAACTCGATTTGTTCCCTACGCTTAATCCCAATCCTCACAAGATCGATGTGTTTGCACCTTTGTTTCACGCTGGAAGTTCGTTGGTTATATTCTCAGCCCATGCTTCAATACCTCGTAGAGTACGGCATTAAGGAGCTGCAGACTGGATAGGCTTAAAATTCTTTCTCTCGACCTTTTCGATGTCCATTGTTTTTTTAAATCCAAAAGTTTCCACACTCCATTCAAAACATCCCGTGCCGGAAAACTCTGGTTCAACAAGCAGTGTGTCCGACCAGTTGCAAAAATAACACCGCATATCGTGCGCGGCTTAGAAACCAGTGCGAAGAAACTCAAACGTCTTTTTCACCTGCCAGAAATGATTGCAACCTTATAACCAACGAGCCTACGGAGTTACAGAACCAACAATTGCGTGATCGACTTTTGGACTGGATCAAGGTCTTTTTAGTCCTTTGCCAAGGACAATAATTCTATTGTGGTATCGTCAAAGGGAAAAGCAGATCTCTTCGCCAAGCAATTTGCAGGTACTGCCTTTTATTGGTTCTTACATGGACAACGTTGTATTTAGACCTGAAACTATTAGGAACATTCTTCTGCAACAGATTCACTTTATCAACAGTGATCTTGACAACATTACCAACTGGGGCCTTAACAACCCAGTGAAATTCAATACTTCCAAAACTCCAGCAACAGTACCTTGAATATCCTCAAGCAACAGTACCAGAAATATTACGATGGAACTATGGGTTATCATCAAATTCAGTTTTAATAAGGATGTCGGGACAAAACCTTTCTGTCAATCCCCTCAGAATTTCTTCTTGGGGTGACCGCATCGACCAACTTGGCATGACCATGGTCCAAAACCGCTTCTCAAAAATAAGGTTTTTTTGTTTCGGCCAAAAAACTTCTTTACATCTGAATAACTTCTTCTCCTTCATAAGGCTTAAATCAGATCATTTATGGAATACTGTTCCCACATCTCGAGCGATGCTCCCGAGAGTTCGAAGCATTCGGGCCAACGAATGCTTTCAAATGCAGTACAAAGAAGAGCAATAAAGAAATATTGATAATCTAACTTTCCCCGATTCATTGCAATTTTTCGAACATAGACGCAAGGTGGCCGACTTGTCGGTATTCTATCGCTATTACCATGAGAGATGTTCTGACGATCTGGCCAGCATCATTCTAGCAAAGAGAAGTTATCAAAGAACTACAGGAACCTCACAAGCATCCCATCCGTATGTGGTAAAGTTGGCTACTTCGAGCACTTGTAAATATTGAGCTTCCTTTTAGTGGCGAACTCCCTGCCTCATACTTTATTTCCTGAACGATTTAAACTTAAAGGGGGTGTGCGCCAAAGAAACAACTTCATCTCAAAAAAAAGAGAAAAAAAATCTAAGAATAACAGTGAAAACCGCACCCCTCTATGACAAATAATACCGAAGATATGGCTCTATGAAGGTACCGAATCTCACCCTATGACGTCACGAAAGCTCAAGCGACGCACGAGAAAGTGAAGTAAATTGAATTTACATATGTTTTTCCTGTGTCACCTGCAATATTCTAAACAAAAACCACTCACGCGTGCCGGGAACAATCAAATTAACAATGCGGAGCGCGGCTGGACGAAGCTCTCGTGATGTCACACACACTTTAAAGCGGTATATCTCAGCGATGGTTTATCGTAGAATAACGAGGTTTGAACCGTTATTCTTAGATTTTTTTACACTAAAACTTTAATTTTTGGCGCACACCCCCTTTAACGTGGTCAAACCGAGGGTTAATTGTCACTTTCTCAATTTCTTCCGCTCGTGGTCCCACTTAAGAAGTATGGACTTTGCCTTCTGTGAGTGGACCAACATAAAAAGCCAATATTTTGTTTATATTATATAATAAAATACAATCTTCATGTAGAAACCTAGATATACGGGAGAGACCGCAGAAAACAGAAAATGTATTTCCTGAAATTCGTCTATAACAAAATTACAATGAAGGTATCTTATTTATATCTTAAAATAGTGAACATTATACTGGGTTTCAGCCCAACTATCACATTTCGTAGGTAAATAACTCAAGATCGGAAAAAGATATGCGGTTTGCAATGGGAACCCTTAAGGGATATGTATTCTCAAATGGATCCCATAAGAAACAAAATACGATTGTGTTACCATCATCAAGACGTACATTTTTCTATTCATCTGTTTCATGAATAAATTAATTAATTTATTTATATATTCATCATATAAGCGGATTGTACCCAATCGTACATATGTACTTAACAAAATTAAAATTATAGAAGTGACTTAAAACTAAAATAAAAGATAATAAAAAAAATAGAAAGGTACAATCATACTAAATACAAAGTTAACACAATAAAGAAAAGGACATTTGACAATTTGACGACTTATAGGACTATAATGAACCGACGCAGAATACAGGTTTTCCTTCTAAATCAATAAAGGTATCAAAGGTCCGAGTTTGTTCGTTTTTTTAAGTTTGGATTTTAAGGCATTAATTAACATGTATGTTAAATAGATCACCATCAAATGAATTTGCCGTTCTCATTATCCTGGTCAGAGGAGAGTTCTGGCCATAGGAATTTCTGTGAAATTTCATTTCAAATGTTTTACCTTCCCTCAAAGTTTGCGAAGGCACATGAAATTGGATTAATTTTAGTAATTCTTAACAGTCAATGTGATTAGATTTAATTTTAAAACATATCAAAGTATCCCTTCTCCTTTCTATACTGTGCAAATCTAGTTTAAATTGTCAGATGATAACCCCTTTCTTAAAAGCAATATATTTTAGAAACACTTTCTAACTTTTTAACATATGTTTGAAAGAATGGATTCCAAAGGACAGAACAGTTTTCTAGCTGAGATCTAACTAGAGATGTGTATAATAATTTTATTATTTTTATGTCTTTGAAATCTTTAGTATTTCTCTTGACAAAGCCTAACATACGCATGACTTTTTTATAATAGTTGAATAGTTCTCTATATGGGCAGAAAATGTAACTTTATAGTCCATTAATACTACAAGATTAATTATGTTCAACTTCTTCAAATATTTGTTATTTATTTTATAGCTATATTGCTGTCGGATCTACTAAACTTAATCCACTTACACTTATCTACATTAAGGATCATTTTAATTTGAATACACCATTCAGAAAACCTACCCAAATCTTTTTGGAGTAGATTGGAACTATCTTGATTTGTTATATGCTACTATAGACCTTCAAATCATCAGCGTATAAAACAAATTGGGAGTGCACAAAGCAAGTCTGAATGTCATTGATGAACAAATTGAATAAAAGAAGGGACAAATGCCCTCCTTGTGGTACGTCTGACCATACTTCAATGGGATCCGACAGTGTATTTTCGATTTTGACAAGTTGCACCCTATCTGTCAAAAAAGACTTTATCCAGGTCAAAAGATTCCCTGTGATTCCATAAAGTGACAGTTTATTTATTAGTAAAGTGTGATTTATCTTGTCAAATTCCTTCGGAATATCGATGTAAACTGATGAATCTACGTCATATCCCAGTTCGAGTTGATCAGTTATAAGGTAAATGTACATCAATAGTAATTGGTTTGTAAATCATCTTGATTTAGTTATTATCGGATATGAGATGTTGACAATATGAAATTAATACTAAAAATTTGAAAACGTTGTCAAATATATGTCCCTACTAAAAAGTTCTTGCGTCATCTAGATTTTTTTAGAAAAAAGCGTATAGTGATATAGGCAGAGAGGCATTCTTCGCGACGTTGAAAAGGCACCAAAAGTTCAAAAAATAAAATACGCACTAAATAGAATAAAAATGTTTAAATAATAATTTATTTGAGATACGTAGGTGAAATATACCTACTCATTCAACGTGGTACGGCCAGTTGGTATAATTTCATCAAGTTTCTAAGATAAAGCGCGCATGAAATGTTGGCGGAACTAGACAGAAAACTTAAACACAGCGTTTTTTCCTACTTTTTCAAACTTGCTTTTAAAATGGAAGTTTTGTGCATTGAAAAGCAATTATTGGTTCAAAGTGTAATTAGTAACATAAGTCGCCAGTTACGTGGACTTGTCCGCCAAGAGATTTTACGGAAAATAAATATAAACGACATGAAAAATGTAACAAATGCCGAAACATTTTATTACGGGTAAAAAAGATAATACAAACAATTGCACAATTTATCAGAACAAATACATTTATGCTGAGCCTAATTTGCATGAAACCTTCCTGATGAGAGGAGTTGGATACTTGGGTAGACAAACCTCGAATTTCAGAGGACAAATAACAAAAAATAACGTTTAAAAAAAAATAAAGACTTTAAAAAAGCAGAAAAATAGCCTCTAAATTTCCATGTACCTGCACACTTCCTGCTGTCATTTCTCAGTAGGCTGAAGACAAAGCACCCCCTGATAAAAAAATCTTGAATAAGGCGATTCGAATCAGCTGATAATTAAAGATAGCGACGTGGGCAGAAATGTAAACCAAAATTGCCTCCAAATAAGTAAATGCTATTTCTACCGGTTCTAGAGTTTAATTTGATGAATTTTAATTTATTCAAATTTCCTTTGATGGTTCGTAGTTAAAACCGAGTTACTTGGAATATTTATCTACCAATGAAATTCCTAGGCAACAGGTACAAAACCGGCCCCAAGTAGGTAAAAAGGCCTAAATATAGGTGCTATACATACATACTGTGATGGCAAAAACTCACTAAACACTGTAGTTCACTTTAAATACATAAATTGCATCTTGCATAAAAAGTGGTTCAAAAACATAAATTACCTAAACCACAGCAACGTCAAAAATTAAAAAGGAAATACAAAAAAACGTTCTCAAACTGATAAAAACACTTTAGAAATTCACAGAAAATACACAGTCGCTTATGGACGTCAAGTTTGTTATGCCCACGATGCCAACTGAAATATTAAAAAATTGACAGTACGTCAAACATCAAATCGCCCTATAGGTAGGTAAAAAAAGGGTTTGAATTGGTTCACCTTGAAAAATAGAACTTCATGCGATTCAGTTCATCAGATGGCTCTTATGAGGGTCACACCATCCTGCGGGTAAACGTCAGACTGAAGAAAACGCAAATTATAATAGTAAGTCCTCTTCAAAGACTTTTATTTATTTCAGGCGGTTTTTCACCAATTACGGTGAGATAAAATGTGGCACCCTCTTGCGATCGATATTGTCCTTTCTGCGTTTTGTAGTTTCCTACGGTAAAGCTCGTTCAATATTGATTTGCTTATCACTTGAATTAGTTCTCGATGTGATGTAATGGTGGCGCTCTCATTTTGTCGGTTCAAAGTTATGCTTTCGATCAAATAAGTTAAGGAAGTTTAAGTTCAAACCAAACATTGTAAATCCGCCAAGCAAACAATATTTTTTTAGCGGAAGCTCTTCCTTCACCGGTTCTCACCGTTGGATTACAAATCGTCACAATATATCGCATCGCAGTCGGCAACTAGCAAGAAAACCGCGTTTCTCTCTCACTCATACACACAAACATCATGTTCCAAATCGCCGGCCCTCAAATATGCCAAATGCAAACATTGCTCTTCTGGTATTTAATATGGAAATATCACTTACGCAGTGGTGTAGACTTGACTTTTAAGCTTTGGATTAGAGAGATATTGCAAGTGCTTGCCTTATTTTGTTCCGCATGCGCAGTTTCTTTCCCAAGTACGAATCACCCTCATTTGAGAGAAAATATTCCTTTATTGCGGCCAAAAATTTCACAACAAAATTATTCCACATAGTCAAGCCAGCAGGCTTTGGCTAAAAACATAAATATTATTGCTTAAGTTAGAAATTACTCATCAGTTACCTATCAGGTGTTTCTTTTTTCGGATTTTTAGGGATTTATTTGAAACCCAGATTCAACATTCAATTTGCCGACGTTTCCATAAATTTATTTTCTCATTCAAAACAAAGTATTACAGTTGGCTACTGTATTTATTGTGTGTATGGTCCTGTTCTGTCTCTTGTTTGTCTCCTTCCTTTTGTGACTAATGAACTAGACTTGAAAAAAAAATATCGAAACGTTTGCAAGTTTAAATTGGGTTTTATCGAATGCTGATCCTAAAATCTCCAAATAACACAAAAGTATCATGAAAAACACTTTTCCATTATCCATTAGCTTCTGCAATACTGCCATGGTAGTTGTAATAACTAAACTTGTCATTCAAAATGAGGAAATGTTTAAGCGCGACCAAAGATGAGTGCGACTAATTATAAGCCGCATTTGCAATATTTCTCTATTGTATAGGGAACATTTTCATCCATAAGATATTATTCTAGAAGCCCAATAGAAAACAGAATATAAGGTTAAACTTAAACACTGGGAAATATTCCGTCAAAAGATATACCTACAGCATGTGCTTTCAACTTTGCAATACGTTATTATGAGATTCTTTGAGCTATCCCTAAAAACCAGTTTCCCATAACTAATGTTATGGGCCGTAGACTTCAGGTACAAAAATAAATGAGGTGTTAAGAAGTCAAGTCATGTTAACACAATAATAAATTCGATTGAGAAAATCCGATCGTCTTCCAAAAAGAAGCAATTTTACACCCACTAAGCTCATGCCGCGGCTCGACGGACCACACTCTACCTTGAAGACTGTTTAGTTTAATTTATGGGGCGTCCCACACTTGACATACTTATAATAGTTGAGTTGTAAATCGTCAGCTGAGGGTATTTGCTGCGGCTCAATTATTATGGTTCGTAAAGGTTTATGAGTTTAAAATTCACTTTTCATACTTTGACAATACTTAGAATTAATTTTTTTTTTTAAGATTGCCTTAAGAAAATCGATATAGAACGAGCCAATAGGAATGGCGGGCCTTTTTTTCTTTACTTTCGGAATCACTGCAAGCTCTTTCAATAAATACCCAGTCTTGGCTGCTTCTGGCTGATTGCACAAGGTGCAGAAGAGATGACAAACAGTGGAACAAAATATCGGTAAATTGGAAAAAAAAAATTCGGAAGCTAAAGCCGATGCGGTGTGGTCAATCTGGCTCAGTGTCAACGAAAAATTACTTAAACTTAATGATTTAATATGAAATATACGCTATATTTCATTTATTTGATAAGCTTGACCTATAGAGAATCGAGATAATAATATTTTGTTATTTTGTAAATTTAAATCAATTTATCATTATTCTAAACAGGAATCTTTTTTGAGATAGTCTAGCAATACTTCATAAAATAGTGATTCAGCAAATTAGTACAAGTAGGATAAAACAAATCGAATAAAATTTTGGTCCACAGTGCAGCAACAATTGCAAGGCCGACCAAACATAGTTGCCAACGACATAACAACCTAATCTTGAGTCAGGCGGACTTCTTCGTTCGTTGGGCCAGATAAGATGCAGCCATGCTTCAACGTGCCGCATTGCAACCGGCTGGCGCAGCATTTTTCCCAAATTATTGCGGATAATGGAAAAGTGGTCCCGAATGAACGGAAATAATGACTTTATTTGACGTTTCCGGCTTTTATGTAAGCGTTATGCTATTTCGCTCGCTCTTAAATTATACTTAAAGAGGTTTTTCGAATTTACGAAAATTGCATGTGAGATAAGGCAATTGTAATGATCACGCTTTCGTCTTTTGTCGTGGAAATTTCATAATGCTTATGATAAAAAAGAACCATCATGCAAGTGCAGTGAAGACACTAAGGCTTCGCATTTCACATACAATAAATTTCTCGAGGTTATTAGTTTATTTATTTTCATTATCGGTTATTACACAAAATGTTTATTTGATTGAAGCCGGCATTTTTTTCAATAAACAGAGGTCAGCAATATGAAAATTAACACTAAATATTTGTTGATTAAGTGCACATTTTGTTGAAAATTAATATTTTTGAGATATTATCATACCGCAAACAGATTTTTTTTTCTATATTATCTTATTCCTACGCCACTGCATTGTAGTGTAGTTACATCCAATTATTTGTTGAACTCTCAAAAGTAAACGTTACAGAAAGATAAGGAATGTAATATATTTTTAAGAAGGCATAGACGGAAAGATATAGTCTGCGTGATGGAGTCTCAGGAGCGTGGGAAACGTTAGCTCGACTCTGTCGTAAAATACTTTAAATTAAATTTTAGAGCTTAAGTACTCACCAAAGGATGATCTCACGTTAGCTACATGAAAACGACCTCCCTGTTATGGTCTCCATTTTCTTAACGACTAATGATATTTGTTACAATGAAACGACCATAATTTAACAAACTTTCTACCTTTCCTAAATGTTTAAAATAAATCTTAGATTTTGGAAGTTGTTCATTTCACAGTAAAGTTATAATCTGAGGAAGAAAGAAGAAATTCTGTCTGCTTTACTGATACAGTATTTCCTTGTTGATGTATTTCAACATTGCTTTATATGTTTCGGATATGTGTCTGCCATAAGCACTATCAGCGGCTAAAATACGTGAAAAATAAGATAAAGGGAATAACATGAGGAGAGACGCACTCTGAATTAAAAAGTCATAATTGCACATACCTTCCGGATAAAACCCGCAGCCTTATTCTGTAACTTGCGACCGCGGAGAATTGCGCAATCGTCGCTGTCAAATCGTTGTCAAACGTGTGTTTTCTATTCAAAAAAAGCAACTGGCGACCGGTTGCTAGTTGCTATGTAATTGCTGTTCGTTAGAGAATAAGCCTGCCGATCCACACACTGGTTCCAGCGTTGGCACCAAGATTTTCCATTTGAATTTTCATCCCAATATTGGAACAATGCTGTGCTAACGGTTTCGAAGTGAAATATTTGCCTTGATAAAGAAGTCACTCAAATACTTTCTCAATATTGATTCAGAAATTCTACATCAACGCCAGGGCAACATTTGAACGTCTCCTGGAAAAGGTAAATGACAAAACTAAGCCTGCAATGTCATCATCTTACCAACACTTCTCTATGCATATGGAACCTGGAGCACCTCAGGTGCTTGGAGAAGCACCTACCACCAGAGTTGCTTAAGAATAGGTAATAATAAACTGGCAGGTTTGCCGAACTAATAGCAGAATCTTTGAGGAAACCAATTCCATTAGCATCGAAGCAATGCTCATCCAACATCAGTCCCCCGTCGTATACCAGACTCACAACTCGAGTTTGTATTCTGACATCAAGTTATATTATTAGTGATTATTAATCAGCAGACGCGCTTTCCAACGCATCATATGCACATCATCATTTACGCACATAATACCAGAAATCCTTGCAACAAATCGTTGATTTTTATTTTAATTTTTAGGAAATATTATGCTAAATAACTTGGAATCCATTTTAGTTGGCTGAAAATGTGACGTATACTTTTTTGTGGGTGGAAAAAATTTTCGAACGGTATACAGGACGTTTTTCCCAGGTGATAACTTCAAAACGCTTCATCCAATATAATTGAAATTTTGAGGATCTGGGTAACTTTTTGTGCCGCTTCTATCATTGTCATTCAATTTCACCACTTTCGCTTTAATTTCCGTAGAGTGACGTCAACTTTCGAATCTTAAATGTAACTCATGATATATTATGGCATTTTTCGTTATAAAATTAAATTACAGAATCGGCAAAGCCATATTTGTTAAGGTTTTGTTAGAGAAAATCATAAAAAATTATACAGTGGAACATACGATGATGCGTTCCGAAGTCATTTGGGAAAAACCTCGTGGGACACCCTGTATATAACTATTTTTTAAACAAAACTTGCTGAAAATTGGTCAAAACAATGAAGTATTGCACAGCAAGTTGTTAGTTGTTATGACAACAATGTAATTTGTACGGGTTCCGTAAAGTAATAGAGCGGCTTTTCAAAGAAACTACCCAATCATCTCAAAAAAGAGGAAACATAAGTTCGTTGATGCTACGACTGACCTAGTGCTGCTGGTTCCATTTGTATGGGACCTGGTGTTTGTTATTCCAGAAGCATTCAAAAGATCGTTTGATAATCCCGAAGCATGAAGGTTATTTTACCATGGCTAAGAATCTTGCAATTTTTGCTGAACATGGTTGACTTCCAAGTGCAGCAAAATATCACAAATCTTGCAAGAACAAATATGTCAGTCAAAAGACAAAAAGACTATCTTGTGAAAAGAAAGCGAAAAAGCGTCCATCTTGTTCAGATCAAACTCCATCTACATCAAAATTCACAAAATCATCATTATTTTGTTCAGATGTGAAAAACGTGTGTCTGTTTTTTGACGAAGGAGAAGGTAAAGACAAACTTGTGACTACATCCAAGCTGGGTATCGGGCCTAAAATTCATAATCATGTTGTACAATTACAAGATGAAAAAGTGTTTAAGAAGTTATAATCAACAGATTTTTCAGCATTAGAAGCCAAATACCACAAATTATGCTATACTCGCTTTCTAACACGTTCACCAGCTGCTGAGCGTTCTCAAAGAGAAAAATACTATAATCCTGAAGAAGTTGTTTATGGTGCAGTTATAACAGAATTGGTTCAGTACATGCAGAATTTATACTCATCTAGCAGTACTTCTCCAATGTTTAAACTTTCTTGTTACAAAATTAGTGTCTGACATGGGAATTCAAACTGACGAAAAGAATCTCAATAGAATACGTCTCAAGGAACAACTATTAGCATTTGTACCTGGTCTGAGAGCAGATAAGTCGGCGTGAAATTATTTTAAGTTTCGAAGGGGATGTTGGCGATGCCATTCCCGATGCCTGTGCCTTTAATAACTTCAATGATGGTATGTGTCTGGGACGGGCAGTGAGTATATTACGAAGACAACTCTTTCAAGAGTTTCCTAAATTTGAAGGATCCTTTGACAATGCATTTACTGCTTCCACATCTGTACCTGCCGCTCTTATTCATTTTGTATGTATGTTATTAGAGGGTCCCAATATTGACTCTGGTGTTGCACCAAAAATACCTGCAGCAAATAATGCAGGATTGTCAATTGCCCAACTTATTAGATTTTACAGCATTAAGTATGCCAGAAAAGGAAATGCTCAGAGTGTACGTCACTCTCTGGAAAGAGAAACACCACTATATGTAGGTCTCATGATTCACGTTGTCACTAAAAAGAAAAATATTATAGATAAACTGTGTCGTCTGAGTTTGAGTGCAATATAATCGACTGCAAGAAATATCAGCCACAGTTACGAATGTATTGTGTGAACAATATATGGAAGATGGTGTTCACTCGCCAAAGTTGTGTCCCACTGTATTTGTAACATCAGCAATCAATCTTCTTCTACTGCCGTTACTTCTTTTCATGGTTCAAGTGTTACGATTATTCAGCATCCTCACAGTAACACAGTAATGGAGATTGACGATGACAGCATTCGTATCCAGCAGTGAAACAATCAAATTGTCAATGGCCTGCCTGAATATTACACTACTCTTCCTGCAACTGGTAAAGTTAGCTTGCCAACTGTCAATCCACAGTACACTTACCATAATCCTGCCGTCACTCCTAGGAAAGTCTTAAATCATTGGCTCAACTCTGTCCTTGAGAGATTGCATATTTGAGACATACAAGGAATATACCATATGCATAGAGTATCGTTCGCTGCTTCTCATGCACAAATTGAACCTGGTTTTAAAAATATAAAGTGTAATGCGTCATTGCTTCCACTTCGAAATGACGAAATTGGGATGCCAGCAATGGTATGGCATATGATGGATATCATAATAATGGTTACAGTGAAATTAAATAAAAATCAAGCTCCCGTGATTACATGTGACCAACCAGTATATGCTATTGGGAAGCAACTGCAATGGAAGTTTTCTGACAAGTATGGCGAGGATCGTATCATATTCATGATGGGTGGCCTTCACACAAAAATGATGGTCATTAACTTGGCAAGTGGTTAGCTGGCAGTGGATGGACTGAATTAGTGACAACCGCTGGTATTGCAAGTTCTGGTGTTGCGGAATCCTGCCTCACATCGTGGCATGTAAAAAGATCACGGTATGCACACGAAGTTACTTTAACTGCCTTGCATTGTCTACAGGTGAATGCATTCAACAAAACATGCGGAACAAATTCCAGCATCAGTGGAGAAGGCATCCCTTCCCAAGGTCCCTTCTAGTCCAACTTGTATTGAGTACCTATTCGTACATCTAACTTTACCATGTACGTCGATACTTTAGCTCAACGCAAATATCCGTGGACATTTGCGTTGAATGCAGTCCACTATTCTCGTTGGTTGCCAGTGTTCGTACGTACTCTACAGGACCTTCCAGAAAAATATCCAGATATACTTGCTGAATTTCTTCGTGGCAACTTCATGAGCAGTAAAACTGCTAGACCGTTTTCTGCAACATTTGACGATCAGCTTCATGAACACAATAACAAAATTATAAAGGGTGAAGGTGACGCTATTGGAATCCTTGAAAATGCTCTACTCAAGTGGATGGTAGTAGGCCCTAGGATCAGTTCTTTAATTGACGAATTTGAGGAGAAATCAAATTTTGAAGATAAGAAAAACGTTGGCGCAAAGTATCATGAGGATAACAATGCATTTGAGAAAAAGTTTTTGGCCCATGGTAAAAAAATTATTATTCAAAGTCCAAGATTGCTAACTTGCGTAAAGATTCCAACTTGTTCTTCAGATTGTATGTCGCATCTAAAGTACGGGATGGCAACATTGATGAGTTCTTTTCGCATGAAAACCAAATGTATTCACCATCTATTCCAGATGATGGAAAACTCCGCGAACCAACCAACAAGTTGGATATTATTGACTGCATTCAAACAAAATGCGACATTAGCTTTAATCGCAGCCAACCGAATGTAACAGCTAAAATATTTGATGGAGCAGCTGTAATAGACATGCTTAATCCTGCACATTTTCCGAATACTATGAACATGTTTTCAAATCATCTGAAGAATAGTTCACGAATAGATATTGTATTCGACAGATATGTTAGTAACAGTTTGAAGTCAGATACCCGAGAAATTAGAGGAAGTGGCATAAGTATTAAAGTCCCAGACTCAACTAGAATTCTGAAAAAATCTAAGCAATTCCTATGTGTTAACGGAAATAACACACAATTGCTCCAGTTGCTCGCTGAGAAAATGGTAAGAGACGATTATCCAGGAAAACATGTTGTCTGTATTAATGATGACCAAATCCTCACGTCAACAACTATGAATGTTTCAAGCATTTCTCATGCCTCACACGAAGAAGCAGATGGCCGTTTACTTCTCCATGTTAAGCATGCAGTAGAAAGTGGATATACTCGCGTCTTAATTCGAACTGTGGACTCAGATGTTGTGGTTATTTCAATATCACTGTTCCCACAAATACAAGATATTGATGAACTATGGCTTGAGTATGGTTGTGGGAAATACAGAAAATCATTGCAATTTATAAGATTTGTGCCACACTCTCACCAGAAATTTGTTGGCTTTTCATTCTGTTACTGGTTGCGACACAGTTTCCACATTTTGTGGAATTGGCAAGAAGACAGCTTGGAAGATCTGGATGTCATTCCGTGAAATTGATTGTGTATGGCAGCGGGTCTGTACAGGCACCTCTGTATTGATCATGAATGTCTCGATCTGTTTCAGCGTTTTGTTATTCTACTTTATGATCAAGCATCAGATCTTCAGAACATCAATGAATGCAGACGAGTATTATTTACAAGAAAGAATCGGACAATCGAAAATATTCCTCCTACAGCAGATGCTTTACAACAACCCATCAAACGAGCTGCTTTCCAAGCAATAATCTGGAACAACAGCCTCGATTCATAATACACAATACCTCCGCCAACCAACTGGGGATGGATACTAACTTCAAGAGGATCATGCCAACTTGTGTAGGTAACAATTCCAGAAGTGTCAAAACACTGTGTACAACTTACTTCCTGTGCTTGTCGAAAACGATGTACATGTTGTAAATGTGTTAAAATGGGAATACCTACGAAAGTTTGTGTATGTGAGAGACAGTGCTCCAAGAGTGATTGGTGATCACAAGCGAATTAAATACATTATTCGGATTATATTTGGCTATGAAACTGGAATAATATTGTACATTATAGTTATCTCTTAAGCATATCACTGATTTTAGAATCGAAATAAAAGTTTCGTAGTCCTTAAAAAGCTAGAACTTATTTACATAAACATTTTTGGCAGATTGGTAGCAACTGTTGATTAGAAAATAACAGTTATATACAGGGTACACAACTCACCCCACTACAAGCAAATTATGTATTTCCGATGCAACCAGGGAGGGTAATTTAAACGATATGCCAAGATCGCCTCAAGATAAGCATCAAATCATGTCAGATCAATATGGGCGACTGGGAGGCTATAGCCCTGGATAGACCCTCACGACGATGAAGTATCCATCAAGGCTCGCATTATTACAAACGGCAAAGGCGAAGGGATGCGGAGGACAAGTGAGAGAAGTTGTGGGTCCGGAATAGGCTCAGTTAGCTATCAAAGAGTTCACAGACAATGATGCTGTGAAGAAAAATACACGTTGATAAATGAATACCTATGATGATGACTGCTATGATGTGGCTAGTGGTACCATCTCTTCGAAGCTATTAAGCAAAAAAAGGAAATCGCCTGTAAAGGCGAGTTGCATTCAAAAATTATTCACTGAGTGCATCTTCTTGACATTACATAAATCCAATCAGGATATTTTCCAGATGAAAAAATCACAGTATGTATATGGGTTAACTTATACGTCACTGTCATTACTTCCTACTAATAGATTATATCGCTTCTAGTCACTGCTAGAATATGCAATAGGCGTGGTTGTGCTTTGTAAGACAGTCACGATGAAAGCATGTACTGTGAAAATATTCTCACAAGATTCATCACACTGTCAGTAATATGCGCTGTTTGAATTGAAAAATATTCTATTTATAGGTGACCACTCATCATTACCCACTGGACGAAATCTCTTCGCCTTTACTAGAAGCTGCAATATTTCGTGAGCAGCAGAGGGACGCAAAATACACCCCAGGTCGCGCGGCATTTAGAGCACACCCTTGTTCCCAATGAATGGCTGTCTGCCGTGTGGTCAATTTCGCGGCGGACGTAGAGGAGGGAACTCCGAAACGACCCCAGTCTCGGCTAGGCATAGTTCGCGAGCCATAATCATAAAGATGAAAGAGCTCACGCTCGAATTGCAACGCGTCGGATCCAAATGAGACCTCCACTCTGAGGCCAATGGTTCTGGGGAATACAGGTTGCACCTGAAAAATACCTACTCGAGGTGTGACTTTAACCTAATCCAAAGTCTTTGGACTTTTGGATAAGGGGCGACTAGAAACAATCCATAGAGAAAGGGGTAATCCTCAACGAGCCAGGAGTTTTCACACGCTGTCCAAAACATGTAGTTTTTTTTTTTTGGTTTTCCTTGTGAGATTTTGTCTTCCATTTATTCTATTCTGTTACAGCATTTATCGAAACTTGATACTTGTGAAACTTATTTTCGTTTTGTTACTTCGTCTTTAATTTTTTACCTATTTTGTTGAAACATATAAAATAATAAATAACCAATTTTATATAGTTTATTAGTGGAACCAACCGAGAGCTTTGACTTCCTTTCTATAGTTTATTAGTAGACTCGAAATAAATCTTATTTTCTCTTAGGCTTCCCTATTGTATTATATAACAACAAGCTATTTGCCACCTAATTACCAATTAATTGATTCTGGTTTGAATATAATTAATGACGTCCAACAGGGCACAATGCACTTTGCTACGGAACATTTCTCACGGAACAAACCGTGTCGGCATGATGCCATCGTCATCTGTATATGTTGACGATGTTCTGCTAGTTGCAGATTAGAGGCACAGGTGCCGTATAACACAATTGTCCTCAATCAGTTGACAAGGGAAACATAGACGAACAAGATAAAGGCATTTCGTTTGCTCTGGGGGTCGTACAATTAACTAAAGGCAAATTTCAACTAACCAATGTTACAAGAATATCAATAACTTCCGATTCCTGTGATTTCTGATGAATAATATGTTTATCTGTTTATTTAATATCCAAATTTTCAATAACAAAGTTTTTCTTTTGTTTCAGGTAATTTGAAATACATGAGGTTCGCAGCATAAGAAGTTCCGAATGAAGTACACGAACAAAAATTCCAAATTTAGTAGTTCGATGGATATAAAACTAGAAAATCTGAGAAGGGCTTGTTAGTTGTTATTAAAGCATAACAGAAAAAACATGATTTGTATAGCTTGCCCATGATACCCTTCAACGCGACGAAAGGGAGAAGAAGCTATAAAAGTCCGGCAACAACAAGAGAGAGATTTGAGAGTGTCTGCAATTGTTCCTTAGAGCCAGTTAACATGTATATCCGTATATCGTTGAATAATAATAGACATTTTTGGTAACCAGATTATTGAGACCTATATGATAGACTTTAAGCATGTAATATATTGATTTTTCAGCAAAATCAAATTTAAATCCCAGCTAGAAAACACTTGCAATGACAGTTTGTGAGTATGTACGTGCATTCTTTGCAATTTTTTTTTTACCCGGTCATCCAATCACGGGCCGTTTATACATTAGCGTCTCATGCGAGTTCTAAATTTATTACTCCCCTATTGACTAAACCTTTGAGACTGATTTTCCAGAAGTTGGAACCCTATCCAAGCCATTTAAGTTTTAATTGATGGCAAGGGCGCGTTAATAAGTCAATATATAGGGATCTCGGAAAGTTCATGACAAAAACAATACGAATTCTCTTTTCAAGTCTAAAGTCCCCGCTTCAGTTTCTTTTGTCCCAAGCCATATAATTCACTAAACGTGCGTCTTGAATACAATGGAAAATGCAGACCAGAGGGTCATTCGCTTATTTAATCCGATCCTTTCGAAGAATTATATTTAGTAAGGTAAATTTCCAGAATTGTCATCAATTGATCTGTTTTCAACCTGCAGCAAGCAAGATGTTATCCATGTGTAATGATATTTGGCCCGACGCCCATGCTCTAGTCTTATCCAGGGCTGGCGTCCAAATAATGATATATCGTTCGTGGGGCATTTTAATTAAGGTAAAGGGGATGCTCCGGCTGACAGGTTGGCTTTGGAATGAAACCAAACATGAAAATAATACGGGGCCGTTTTAGAGTTTTAAAGGGATAAAGCGGAGTTATGGCTCGACCCCGTTTGAGGTATGCCACCATACGGATTTTTTAAATGGAAAATATTTGTGACCGTATATTATCAAAGCATTAAAGCATAATACATTATGGCATGACTGTCGTCTTAAGAATAAAAGACGATTGATGCTTTCTTACTTTCTAGAATAAATTACGTTTTAATCCAAAAATAATTTACGAAAATAAATGTTGAAATCGACAATTGAGTTATTTTTTCCCAAATGTGAAATTAAAATGGCAAAAAAGAAGAAAAATAACAACAGCAGCAACGCGGAAAGGCAAGTAATTTAGGTTTTGCATTCTGCTCAGTGTTTGATGTTTTAATAATTGGTCTTAACGGGACAATTTTATTGTATTTGAAACAGCTTTTAACTGGGGGAAAAAGGCACGAAATTTCTGTTTATTTTTGCCCCGAGAGCCTGTTTCCAGTAATGTTATTGCTTTGATGGAAAATTAAGTTAACTACGGGTGGTTAAATAAAAAAGCATTTTAGGATTTGAATATAGGCGTTGGCTATTTAATTGCGGCATGAGGGATACTTTAAGTTAAGAGCTATATTTTATATAGGTAGCACAAATCAAGACAGCCCGGAACACATATCTATGATTGCCATCGACCCACATGCATGAAGGCGGCACGTAACGCACTTAAAACTTTATGGGATGGCTGGTGATTCCATGATTCCGATATTCAGAAGTCCATCAAAGATGCATGTTATTCATGAAACCTGAATAGGTGTACGCATAGTAGGTATAGGTCGTTAAATTAAGCATACAACCACGTTGCCGAGGCAATATCGATTAAGCACTAACGAAACTCTACCAACACTCAATTCAAGCTTTAATATGCATATTCCCACCCTATTGAAAATTCTTTGGCTTTATTTTATGGCGGTCATCCATCACTGATGGTTGGTTACATATTCACCAGTTAATTAACCCCATGTTTAATTTACCTATGATAGCACCTAGCAATTAAATCTATCAGTTCTAATTTTCCAAGCTTGAGCTGGATTTTTGTCTAAAATATGGAACACGTTTCTCATAAAAATATTAATCAAAGTTTCTAATTGAAAATATTCGATTATTGCGTCCCTAAATCAAGCAAAGGAAATAAACATCAATATCGCCCCATATATTCCCTATCAAATCTTCATCGCATCTTTGTTATCTCCCTGGACGCTTTCCTGGACAGACAGGAAATGTATTATTGGCTGACGGGCACTATTCGATTCGACATACGGAAAATGTTTCCTGGCAATATCTATAGGTACTGAGCGTTATAGGAATATTGCTTCGGAGGAAAGTAATGAAAAATTTTATTGTAATAAGAAGTAATATTATTGGCAGAGGTTTGGCCTTTGACACTATTACAATAAAATTCGATATGAATCGCGAGTTGTTTATATAGCGATAGCACTTTCAACTATCGGGTCATATACACTGTTAAACTTTCTGATACTGTGTACCATTATTTGAAGATGTCTATTAAATTTTCAGTTATTTTGTTAGGATAGCTGGCTTGCCATTTGGAAAGTTATAATGGAATAAATACCTATTTTACATTGTTGACTTAGTTTGAGAGTAGGGAATAAGTAGATGTTAGTGACGAAATTGAAATTACCAGATAATTTAACCAAAATTGCTAAAAAAAAGGTTATATAATTTTCAAGCGAGCTAAATTTACGAGTGATTCTATATGTTTACCGGGCTAAGCACATATTTTTGTTTACCAGAGCAGGCTTTATCAATATTTGCCATATGTATGTATATGGTGGCCCGTACCATCGAAATTCCTAATGGGAAAAATGTACCTAATATATGAATTAGGTCGCTCCTTTGACAACATTTTGACTTGGTTCATGGAGCGGTTAGCATGATTTAACCAGGTTACTAGGTATTTAGTTTTTCATTTTATGTCAACACTTACGGCTTAGCCTGTGCGTGATAGTAGATAGTAGAATTTGGATTTTGATCGTAACTTCTATAGTAATTTTTCTGACTAGTGCGGCAAGTTCCACTTCCATTGCTTATCTACAATTGTGTGCAGGACAGACACTTTTCGCGAGTACTAGGAACAATATTTTCAACAAGCACAAGTTTTTTTGTCTGTTGGCAGAACTGGCCGTTCATATTGATACCTATTTATCCCATTTTTGTTTTTAAAATATATTTTTCTAATTTTGACATTTAAAATGACACTTTTCAAAACTCGTTGTAGTTATCAAATGTCTTACTGTCGAAATGATGGGAGCCACATCCAAAATATATTCCTCCATCTCTGGTGTCCCACAGGGATCAAATCTGGGACCATTGTTATTTATTACAGCAATTAATGTCATTTATTTTGTCTCGGCCTAGAAAATTCTAATGCGCTGTTGTATGCTGATGATCTTAAAGTGTTTTTAAATGTGAGCATGAGTTGTATTCCTTTCAAGAGCTTGAAACACTCGAGCTACTCGCTTCGGTGCTTAGTCGCCCCCGATTTGCAGGGAACATATGCGTGGTGCAACAAACACTTTTCGAAAGGAATAAGAGCGTGAAGCCCTGGAGCTGTTCCGGAGCTCCTCCTAGGTGTGAAAGGAATACAACTATGAATGTGAATGTCTGCAGAGAGATTTGAGTAGGGACTGGTGTAGGTAGAACGGTTTCAATTTTAACGTGAATAAATGTGCAAAAATAACATTTACACACATGCTCATTTTGTTCTCCGAGTTTTGCTCCGTTTTGCTCCATAATCGGCGAGTTTTGCTCCATTACCAGGAGAGACCTACAGAGCTCCAAAGAATCTCTTCTTGCCCCCCAGTGAAAATTTTGAAACATGAAATTACTCATACCGAGTTTTGCTCCATTTTGCACCATGATCAGCTCGTTTTGCTCCATGACGAGCCGCTTCCGGGTGCCACGCTTTGAGCGCTCAGCGCTCTCGAGTTAGTCCAAAGTACTCCGGCTACAATTTTACGCATTCGGGCGAACAGAGTTTGGCGCTCTCAAGCTGCTCTCACTTTCCTCGCCTCTTTCCCCTGATGCGCCTGTAACTGATTTTCAAGCGTTCGAGTGCGAAGCGCATTGAGTATAATGGGCGTGAAATGCTCCAGGTGCTTCGCACACTGCACCCGAAAGCGGATCTGGAATGAACTACACAGCTCCCAGGAATCTCTTCTAGCAACACGGGTAAAAATTTTGGAATTTTTAATATGCGCATTTTGTTCTCCGAGTTTTGCTCCACGTTCGCAAGTTTTGCTCCGTTACCTGGAATGACCTCTAGGGTCCTAGTTCTTGAAACAGGGGAGCAGCGTTTCCATGAGAACGAGTGTTCCGTCTTTGTTGAACTCCACAGCACGGATCTTGACGGACGACGTCTGAAGGGGGAGAGGAAGCCAATGCGACAGAACTCATAGCGACAGATTTTATGAACCTAACAAACCTATCAAAACGATCGAGATATACTTAATAGCCTGTTGACGAGACAAGGACAACAAATAATGCGTAGGAGTTGTGTGTGTTCGCGGTCGCACTCCTTCGGTCCTTCAAGATTTTTGCGTCAGACTATACTCATAATATTATTTGCATAACTTTAGGCCTTTTGGGAAACGCTGATCCGATGGAGCTAGTGTAGACACTGATAAGTATTAGGTTTGTTATAGTTCAGAATCAGTTCTAAATTGAGCTGCACTTGCGCATTTGCTTATATCAAACATATATAAACAAATGCGCAAGATAAAATCAATTCAGAACTGATTCTGATCTAAGTCCGAACAAACGTAATAGCTTTGTTTGTTTATTTGCATCAACATGGCACCAAGCGACACTTTCTACACCAAAGGAGTTTGTCCATCCCTATATATTTGTCTGACAGAGACAGATTGATTTTTTTTGTGTAGCTTTGGTGTAAATGAACAAACAGACCTCGCAAGAAGGCTTCTTAATCTGGGTTCGGCTTGCTCATTCCGTGCACTTCGAGTGACTCCGCTTACATTCCAGCCGTTATCAAATACGTCAAAAAGCAATACCGGAACGGCTATGGTGCGAACGGAGTTACTCGGAGTGCACGGAGTAAGCAATCCGACCCCAGATTTAGTAAAAATTTAATTTTGATCCTTTTGTTTTCACTTGCTCCGCTCCAAGAAAGAGACCGAGTGCCCATTCGAATGAAAATCGCTATAGGAAGTCTTGCTAGGAATCGTAAGGTAGCAGCGCATTGTGTAGATTTAGGTAGAAAATTATAGCCTCAAAATCAAGTTTTCAAATTTGATAGAGATAAAAGAGGAGTACAAGTTTTTTATGTTCTATGCATAAAATCTGAAACTCGAAACTCAGGATTTGAATTCGCACTAACGACAAAAATGTGGGAATCACAAATCACATCACAATAGGTTTGTTCGAACTTAACACAAAATTTTCACTGGGGGGCAAGAAGAGATTCTTTGGAGCTCTGTAGGTCGTTCCTACAGCACGACTCGCCGATAATGGAGCAAAACGGAGCATAACTCGGAGTACAAAATGAACATGTTCAAATTTAAAAAAAATTCACCGGTGGGGACTAGGAGAGATTTTTGGGAGCTCTGTAGGTCCCTCCTGGTAATGGAGCAAAACCCGCCGATTATGGAGGAAAATGGAGCAAAACTTGGAGAACAAAATGAGCATGTTCAAATTTCAAAATTTTTACTCGGAGGGGCTAGGAGAGATTTTTGGGAGCTCTGTAGGTCTCTCCTGGTAATAGAGCAAAACTCGCCGATTATGGAGCAAAATGGAGCAAAATGGAGCAAAACTCGGAGAACAAAATGAGCATGATCAAATTTCAAAATTTTCACTGGGGGGGACTGGGAGAGATTTTTGGGAGCTCTGTAGGTCATTCTTGGTAATGGAGCAAAACTCGGAGAACAAAATGAGCATGATCAAATTTCAGAATTCTCAGTGGGGGGGGGGGGCTCGCGTTAATTCAGCCCCCCCCACCTAATAGGCCACATAGTCTCTTCACTGTAATAAAAATCGAGTAAAATGGAGCAAAATGAGAGGAAAATTATGGGATAATTTTCATCCAGAAATTTCCTATGGGGGGGGGGGGCTAACTTAACTGACCCGCCGGATTTTTGTTTCTACATTTTGTCAATGTATCGCCGGTTTCTCTGTTGCTAAAAAATTATTTGATGTCACTCTCTTCCAATTGTCAATTCCCAATTGTCCGGAACTTCGTTCTTGGTCCGCATCAAATCGAAGGCATCTAACAGAAACTATTTCACGCGGATCACGCAGTTCTTGCCTTGATCTGGGCATGCTCGGCTAGATCTGGGATGTTATGAAGTTTACCAGAGCGATGCTTGTTCAGAAAATCTTACCGTTGCGAGTTCCCAGTCGATGGTTGACAATCATGAGAAGAAGAGCGAGGTCTCAGCGGGGGGATTGCGGAAACACGACTCGAAACGGACACTCGATACGAAAGTGAATGCGCATCGACCAGTCGAGTGACTTTGGTGGAAATGCATTCGCATTGAGTGCCTTCGAAATCAAAATTTCGGTGTAACATGGCGGTTTCGGTTCAAATCGAGAGTTCGTAATCCGCCCCCAGTTGTACCCTACAGTGACGTTTTGAATATCTCTTTCTTCCGCAGCGATAACATTCGGAGTCCTTGTTTAAGGGCCCCATTGAAGGTTGAGATTCATCGAAAGGAAAGTGAGATCTTAACCGTACTCTTTAATTACGCTTATGATATTCTCTTCTTCCGCAGCGGTAACATTCAATGGTCACTTTCAAGTTCCCCACCTTGATTCTGGTAACAGCCCAGCTCTCTGTTGTCTTCAACAGGCGCACCATAGTTTTCTTGGGAAGGAGGCGGGATAGTCTCTAATAGATGCAAGGCAGAGCCACGCAATACTCTAATTAATCCTGTAGTCATGTCATCCAGCCATTATCCATTGCAACAGTCTCGAACTGACATCTGTACATCGCCTATAATGTCTGACCGTATTGTGGTGGCTTAACTTTGATACTGGTGGCAGGCGAAGTTCAGATATTTCCAGTTCTCAAGTTACATATTTACTTGTTAATTTTG
Source organism: Ceutorhynchus assimilis (assembly GCA_917834065.1). Taxonomy (NCBI): domain Eukaryota; kingdom Metazoa; phylum Arthropoda; class Insecta; order Coleoptera; family Curculionidae; genus Ceutorhynchus; species Ceutorhynchus assimilis. The sequence continues at coordinate 101,014,376 of OU892277.1, forward strand.
TTCTGAACACTATCCATTTCTTGTCAAAAAGTTCCAACTTACTTCGAACCCGTCCAACTTTTTCACATATTTCTTCACGTAGGTACTTCTTCACGTACCTCTTTCATTGCATTCTTGATTTTCTTATCTCAAACTTCCAGGATATTCTCGAGCCTGGTTTGTTCCTCAAAGATTACGGCTGGCATACATTCTCACTGAAATTTAAAATTTTCCCGAAGCCGCTCCTGTTTTCCTTGTTTCTCTTTTTGTCTTCGATCTTCCTATTCTTGTTTTTTTTTTTTTTTTTTTCTTTCTTCGGTCTTCTTTTTTAGGTTTTCCTTTCTATTTTCGGTCTTCCTCTTCTTGCATCTAGTCGTCCAAATTTTGTCGGCTGTTGTCTACTGTCGTGTATTTACACGAAGTCAAATTTCCGAATAGAACACGATGGAATCATCTTTAAAAATTTCTTTGTGGACTTGTGTGTTTGGATGTCGAAACCAGTAATCAACTCACTCTCCTTGTATCACTCAAGGTTTTTCAATGGAATTCCATAGAAGTTTCTAGAATTACCCGGTAATCGGTTTGTGAACTTATTTTTATGTTGAAACCGGTAATAAAGTCACAATTTCAATTTAACAAAAGTTCACTGAATTGTCAAAGTTATACAACAATTGTCTTGCTAATTATCCCACTAATTAGCTCGAACTAGTCCAGTAGTTACCTTGCCAGTTATTTCACTATTTAGCTCAAATTAATGCACCATTAATTCTCTTGCTTAATGATCCTAATAATTAACTCAAATTAATGCACTTATTATCTTGCTAATAATCTCACTTCTAACATCAAATTGTCCTGGATTCCGGGTCCGGTCCATTTAAACTGACTTCACAAACAATAACAACTTTTATCGAAAAAAAATTAGGTAGTATAGATTCTATGCAAAATGGTGCGAGTAGTTACTAAAGTCATGCCAAACAGACTTATATTGGTACCTACAGATGTTCTGTAAAAGAAATACGCTTCAATGTGCTTCTTAGAGCAAAAAATGAAAACGCTTCTAATGAAATATTGCGTGGATGGTGTATCAAGACTGAAATTGCACCTGTTAAGTCAGCATGTCACATGCTCGAGAAAGCCCCATTTTCCCATTCTCTGGCCTGCTTAAACATTCAGTTTGCAAAATGTCGAAATTTGAAGGGACTCTTTTTCAGCTGTGTATATCATTTGAAAGATACTTTAATAATGCTGCTTTTTCGGTAGATAAAAAAGGGGGGAAAGTAATCATAATGAAAATCTTTTATCTTGGAAAGAGAGTTCTTTTTAATAATATTTTCTAAACCGCTGGTACCACGGAAAATAAACAGATTTTGATTATGTAAATTTTATATAAGTGTGTATCATATCTCGTTGAGTTATAGAAAATAAACATGGAATAAAAATTCTAAAAACAAAAGGATTAGATATATAAAATACCATCTACATCAAACCCATCTGTTTTTAAAACGTGATTTATTTCGTACAAAATCGTGAATGTTTATCAACTAAATAGTCTCAATCTACCAACTTCAAGCCAAAGTCCGCAATATTGGCATCATTATTTACACTCACTTGCAACTGACAGCTTAAATTTATTTGTTGATGAAAAACCAGTAAAACTGAACATTCACGGTATCACGGAAAAATTCTGATTAAATGTGTGTTTGTTTTGATTAATTTTTGTTTGTTTCAGTATATGTAGGTTTATAGAAATTAATGAATATATATAAAAATTGAAAATATCTGATTTTTTTTTTTGATTCTTTGATATGCTCTCTGCTTGCATACTTAGTTTGAGATGAAGTTGTCTTACCGATCTGTAATTGCTATGTAGAAATCATTAAGTGGGATTTCAATTTGCGGAAAAGCATGTTCTGATTATTTTGAGTAGGTTGTAAGTTCTGCACACAGGGGAGATATGAGTCTAAATGCTCTTAGTAACATAATATCAGATCAGTGATTGAAGCGGCACAATATCTTCGGAGTGTAATCCCTTACAAATTGAATTTTCTAACGATTTCTTCAATTCATTCACGTTGCTGACTTCTACGAGATAACAACATAAAATCTCCCATTTTGTAGGAACTAAATAAAGAATATACAGTTTAACGCTCTTGTTCGTTTTATTGCTTCCCCCATATTTGCCTTGCGGCCATGTTATTTGTCTGTAAGGGCCAATTTAATATTGTGCGCTGCTGTAGATTTGCCAAGTATTCTGTTTGTGTTTTTCCTTGCCTTAAATCCGATTAAATTGCCGTAATAATGTTGTAGTTTAACAGGTCTTTGGGTTTTAATTAAAATTGTTTATTTTTAAATCGAATATTTTCAGAGGAACTCATCGATAAACTAAGTCGCACAAAGAAAAATTGGAAAATCAACATAAGACAATTTTCGTGCCCCCTTGCTGAAACTTGTGAACAGACTAGACAATCAAATAAAATGAGGGACGCGGGTGTGACTCATTTCTCAAAGTTTGCGTTTTATTTAATTCCGGAGAAAAGAGACAACAAGCGCGAAACGAAAAGCATTAATACGTCAAGTGTGATGGTTGGAGCTGAAGTTGCAAGCTGTTTTCCCAAAAGATAAAGTTGCCGAATTTATTCTAAATAGGGCGTCGAGGCGTTCGTGAAATGTACATAAAATTTTGAAGTGTGTTTAGAGTCTCTAAAAGTTTGCTAAAAGAATTTGACATTTTGCGAATTGTTAGAAAAAAAAATGCTGTGGTATGGAACTTATATGGAATCACAGCTTTATTTACTGATATGTATATGTTCTAGCAAAAAAGTTTTCTGTTAGTTTTGTTGTCCCATGTCCCATGTCTCAATCGCTAATGCCACAAAAAAATACTTTATGCCACTGCTTCATAGAAACTTTATGAAAAGCAAAGGTAAGCCCTAATATTCATCCTTTATGCCTAAATAATTAAATGAAACCATGCTCGGGCAAGTATCTAAGTTTTGCCTCAAAGAGAAAGTGAGACGAACAGAGAGGAAGAGTATGTGTAAGGCAGTGAAACTGAAAGAGAGATGAGATTTCGCGAAAATTCGCTAGGATAGTTAAATAGTTGTGAATTTCGAGCCATTCGAAATGCGTTTAACCGCCGGAATGCTTTTATCTGTTCAAAATTTTGGAACGTTATTCAGGATTCGCGGCTAGGGTTTGTAGAAATTTATCTTGTTGTTTATTGCGGTGTCATCAGCCACAATAAGGATTTTTGTAGAGATGGGGCAAAGTGAATTTAAAATGAAAAAGCTGATAACGTAATTTCATGAAACTGCCCTCTTTATAATATAAATAAGGCCAGTCAGCTTTTAGTTGGGAGGCCTAGACTGGGACTCTGTGACGAATAGAGATATTTTCTCTATCTTCATTGACGTCCCCTCTCTATTGATTTCGAAGAGAAAGAAGAAGACAGCAAGTCCCATAGCGATAGGGATAACGATCTCTATCCGTTACAGAGTCTAAGTCGTGGGTTCTTCCGTTGTCATGCATCGGTTCCCACCTAGTTGATTGGGACTCAACTACATGTATTGGTATTTGTATTGAAATGATTTACCGGAAGCGGGTAAAATAGAAACTCACGTGAGGAAATGTATATTCTTACATTCTTGGTGTTGAGGATGTTGAGAGAGTTGAAAAGTGTCTCATTTGCAATTAGCCTCAAATGTTTTTATTTGTAAATAAATTAGGTTTATAGACTACTCCAAAGGTAGGAGCTGAATTTGGTTCGAAAGTTGAACTTGAGTGGAACCTAATTCCTTGTTTGTGTAAAAATTCAACTGAAACCATTATGGTATCAATCTAATTTTAGAACCAGACCAGGAATTATATCATTAAAATGCAACTCAGCAGGAAAACACACTCGTACTAAACGGACTAATGGGCTCTTTCACTAAAATTTAAATACGTAATTTAAGTATAAAATCCCAAAGGAGGGACTATTTTAGGCATATATACCAAAAAAAAATTTTCTACAAGGTTAAATAAGTTTTTTACAGGCATTTGAATCTGGCGAAATTCAAAATCATTTAAAACGCGCCGATTCGCTGACGTCACATAAATATTTTCCATTTCGCTCATGTTGCAAGAAGCTGACTGGCTCGGCTGTGTTGCGCTCTGTAAAAGCACAGCAAGGTTTGAATGCGCTGTTGTCGGTTGTGACTGAATGTAGTGCAACGTAAAAAAAATAAATGAAACTAAACATAAAAAATTGTATTAAATTGTGTTTAAACATAATTTCAAAAAAAATGTTGAATCCATAATTAATTAATTGAGCTACTTTTCATGATATTTTTCCAACATTTCAGAATTAAATCTATTACAAATTTTCAATGTTGACAATTAGTGACAACACGGTCAAATCGCGAGCTGCGACGTCATAGAAATAAATTCTGAGTTTTTATTTGGAGGTATTTCTTATTTTTCTGTTTTCTCAAGAAGAACTATGAATTTTTCAAAAGTAAAAATACAGAAAATTCTGTTTTTACTTGCTTTATCCAAATATGCCAATTTCAAAAATTAGTGAAAGAGCCCATTATTCTCCGCAATACTTTAATACGGCTAACGAGCCCATCGTAAGGCAGATGTATCAGTCGGAGTTAGACACGGCTCAAGTAGGAATCTATCTGATCGAACTGAGATGTGCGTATCGTATCTCTGTCCGAGCAGATTCTCCACCTAACGACCCAAGCTTTGCGCTACTGTACAGCCTGTACCGTACCGTACTAGCTTCCATTGTAGTGCAGGAGTGGTTCCCTAGTTGCATCTGCTTTCCAGACTGAAATATAATTTGTGTTCAGGGGACTACAGTGAGTAAGGGTCAAGATTATAAGAGATTCAACGTCTCTTCTCCGTCTGGGGATGAGGAGGGACAACAAACCGATGGAACGCATCTACATTTCGTTTTTGTGGTAATACACATTTTGTCTATCCAAAATATACTTTTAGTTAATAGTCCAAGAAACGGGGATCTGAAAAGAGGGTTTACCTCAGCATAATTAGAAGTTAAATTTTTTTCGGGGGGATCGGTCCATTTTAATATGCTAAATAACATATTAGGTTTGCGACCTTGTACTTCCATAGGGTTTTTAGTTAGGGGTGGTTTTTAGGGGTAATTTGCGGTTTATTGAAAACGCTGCTTAAAGGGATGGTCCAATAACAAAAAGTTTCAAATGATTGTTGTAGCTGAAGTTTTTTGCTACATAAAACTCCGCGACAGCACCCCTTTATCTTCTATAGTTTTTTTTCTGCAGCGTCTTGAATAGTAGCATGTTTTTGTTCAAGGTCAGTGAATCAACGTTTGGCCTGTTTACGCGCATTTCATGCAGTAGCGGCCAAATGCATAATCCGATTTCAATTTTTCAAACACCACATTATTGCTAATGAAATGCACTCTCCATTGCTTTTTTGTTCGAATTTTTTGCTCGAAAATTAAGCGAGCACGGACTTGTCTAATGTGCGAGGAAGTTGTAAATTGCATCGAAAACTACCCCTTTCTTGCATTCACTGTAATTTCTAAACGGGCCAAATATTTGGTGACAGTTTTCGACAATCGGCAGCCCATTTATTCCTCTCATAATGCCCCAGCGGATTTTTTTTTTCGTTGATTACTCAATGACTTATTGGCCTGAACACGTCGCGCGGAAGTCAGAAAAAATTAAAATTGTCGCACAGCGCTGAAATTTGGTACGATGGCTTTATTTATTGTTCTTATGAATATACTGCAATTTTAATCGCATCACATGACTGCTGCAACAATTTAAATTACAGTATATTCATGAGAACAATAAATAAAGCCATCGTACCAAATTTCAGCGCTGTGCGACAATTTTGATTTTTTTTGACTTTTTGAAAAATTCCGCGCGACGTGTTCTGGCCAATAAGTCATTGAGTAATTAACGAAAAAAAAAATCCGCTGGGGCATTATGAGAGGAATAAATGGGCTGCCGATTGTCGAAAACTGTCACCAAATATTTGGCCCCGTTTAGAAATTACAGTGAATGCAAGAAAGGGTAGTTTTCGATGCAATTTACAACTTCCTCATACATTAAACAAGTCCGTGCTCGCTTAATTTTCAAGCAAAAAATTCGAACAAAAAAGCAATGGAGAGTGCATTTCATTAGCAATAATGTGGTGTTTGAAAAATTGAAATCGGATTATGCATTCGGCCGCTACTGCATGAAATGCGCGTAAACAGGCCAAACGTTGATTCACTGACCTTGAACAAAAACATGCTACTATTCAAGACGCTGCAGAAAAAAAACTATAGAAGATAAAGGGGTGCTGTCGCGAAGTTTTATATAGCAAAAAACTTCAGCTACAACAATAATTTGAAACTTTTTGTTATTGGACCATCCTTTTAAGCAGCGTTCTCAATAAACCGCAAATTACCCCTAAAAACCACCCCTAACTAAAAACCCTAGGGAAGTACAAGGTCGCAAACTTAATATGTTATTAAGCATATTAAAATGGACCGATCCCCTCAAAAAAATTTTAACTTCTAATTATGTTGAGGTAAACTTCCTTCATTGCTTGGCCTATAAGCAGATCCCGTTATTCTTTTCTTCCTATTCAACTTTTTCAGGGGGGACAAAAGAGCTACACAGCGAAGCCCGAACGGATCCTGTAACAATAATATGTTTAGGAAGTTGTTCACCTCCAATGAGTGAATTTCAGAGTTCTTAGGAATAAGGTCTATTTTTTTTAGATGGCCCTAGTGTGCTGTGGTATCGACAAAACGTCCATATTTACAGATAAGGCCTATATATTTATATAATAAGGCAGAAAGAAACGCAAGTATTGTCTCGAAATTGTTAAGGTTAATGAATATTGACAGTAGGTATAGCTGTGTATTTCAATCAATCAAAATAAATCTCATTATAAAACCAAAACACTAACAATCATTAATTATTCTGTTGAATTTCGAGTGTTTGTAATATAAATTATATCTGATTTAATTACCGGCGTGTGGAATTATGGATTATAATTTGTTTTCATTCGAGCAAGATTTTACTTATATGTCTAACATGGACAATAAACTTTAATTCAGAATATTAACGTCATTCTTAAAAAAAAACTGTTGAATATAATATCACAAATTAAAAAAATTAATTTCCTATTATTATAATATTTTCATGAGCTCGGCTTTCTCATGTCAATGCCTCAATGCCTCAACAAAATTTTCCTTGCGATAAGTAAATTTTGCATCAATATATGTGCTTTCACTCAATTTACTCAATTTCAAAAGAAGCTTGATGCTAAGCTGCAAAAGTTTCAAGACAAGCTCACACAGTTATGTGACTTTTTGAATGTGCTTAGTGATGAAGTTGCGAATAACACCGAGAGGATAAAGGAGGCTGAAATTAAATTTGACTGTTTTGAGCAAGGATTGCGAAGAAATTGCATTTGCTCCTGCGGCTTGCCATAGGAAGGAGATAGATTCGTCGGCTTTATCAATGAGAATTTGGGCTTAGAATGTTCAAAATTGGATCATATTTTCGAACTACTTTTTCGATTATTTGGCTTATCAATATGAGTGCCAAACCTATTGATGATTGGACTGCGTCTCATCAGAAAATCTGACAATTGGTTGAAACAGGAGATATCCCGAGACATCAATGGGTACTTTTTTCTTCAATTTTGTTTATCTTTTTTTTCTCTATAAAATTCCAACAATTACAGCAGTTGCAGATCCTGTAAATTTTCTAATTTTCAATATTCAAATTCTATTTTCAATTATTTTAATCCATATTTTAAATTCCATTTCCAATCTAATTTTCATAATAAACAAATAAATATTCATTTGTCAAAAATATTTCTTTTGGGGTTATGTTCCCAAATCATAATAATCCGTTTTCAAAGTGTATGTACCGAACTATACTGTTCGGCTATTGAACTCAGTACCAGTTTTAGTTGAACCCGGTTGCATTTTTGTATCGAGCGTCCAGTAACCCGAATTCGGGGTACCCGACCTCGGCACGTATCAAGCGCACGGTAGTACGAAAATTACTCGGATTACCGTATGCTCGATACTCGCGCCTACAGTCACGAATATCTTTTTGACTTTCCCTCTGGCTCCTCACCATCAAGCTACTTGATAATATTAGTTCAATTTTGGTTCTGGTAGTCAAATCGTAAAGCAATTTTAATTCTAGTAGTTCACTAAGTGGATGGCAAGTAGCAAAAAACTCAAAGATCAATAAGATTTTGCTATTTGCCTAGTTATTTGATGCTGTCTCTAACAAACTATCCCAAACTAGGCTGTCCTTCCTTAACCTTTTGCTCAGCTCCAATTTGGGTTAGTTTTGGTTACTTAGAGACAGCATCATAAATAATTATTTACATCTGCCTGAATCTAATCTCCGCATTTGTCAAATAACGATTGCAGGTATACAAATCCCTAAGTACCTAAATAGCGAAATCTTGTTAATTTTTACCTGCATTAAAAATTCGATTTTTAAATCGTTCTAACATATTTCAAAAAATAGGCGTTTTTTTTTGGAGAAAAAAGTATACAGATGATAATGTCATTGGAAGAATGTCTAACACAATAATTCAAAAATGTTTTCGAAAAACGTGAAAGTGGCCTATTCTACGGTGTTCTCGCCATAGTATTCTCAAGTAAGGTTAAGTAGATAAAACATAATTTTGCTTACTTATTCACTTACCTCGACTTCCTGCTGAGTCTTAAAATTAGTTCGTATTTCGCTGGAATTGACAACGTGGTACATATAATTTTCTGGCCAGTCCATAATAAATGAAAAACCATTTAAAAAAAACTGAATTGTTGGACGCCGATCCATAATTTCGCAGGACTAGTATCAAGCGTAAGGTAGCTTGACAATCGATCGGGAAATCAGATGCTCGTTATGAGACAGACCTCGGTTAATACGACGTTACCCGAATGCGGTATACTGGGCGCTCGATACAAAAATGCAACCCGGTTCAATCGTTGGTTCCATACACCACCGGATTGCCCCGTTCGCTCCCTATTGACCCTATTTTACTCCATGTCCTTTTCTTCAAATTATGATTGTTCTATTGGATAATTCCTTGTGGTTATTATCATTAGTCTTCGGCTCGGATGTTATAATTTTTCTCTGATTATGTTGTTGTGTGCAATTTTTGGTGCGTGGGAATAATATCGAATCGATAGTATCGATTAATTTTCAACATTTCTATTACTTTGCTACAGGTCTATCCTTCAAAATCTAAGACAGCTGATTGATTGGGTACTTGCGGGAAATTTTATGTGAAAATCTTTCTTCCACGTTCTGGTTGCTTTGAAGAAAGGGTCTCTTGAAGAATTTAATTTTTTCTTCGCCCTAAAAAGGGAAAAAGGGATTTTAGACCTAATTTTCTTCTTAATTGAATTTATGGCACATTGAGTTTTCTTACGTTGTTTGTGTTTAATTTTCGTAATGTGCTATAATTTTCGCTGATGTTATCGGATTTGAAAACAACCATTTCGGTAAGTTCTGCTGTGCACGTTTTTTTTTCTACAGTAGATTCTGACTTTTTCCATTTAATCATTAGTGAAAAGCTGCCCTAAAGAGTAGAGTAACATCTCACTCACTCCAAGATATCGAATCCAGACCTCGATCCAGACTTCCAAAGTATTTTCGAGGCAAAGAAAACCCTATTTCCAACAGGTAAAAACCTTATTACCTTAAATTTTCTTCGCAAACTCGAGGCACATTTTCTTTACTTACTATTAAAGCTTTATATGATTTCATCTAATTTAATTAATTATTATCATAAATACATTATTATTCAATTTTGCTATTAAAATAATTTTCAAGAGCTATACCTAGTTTTTTTTTTTTTTTAAGTAAATTTGCTATTTGAGACTAATTGAGTTGCATTTTAGTTTCATTTTCTAATTCTGTCTATTCATGAAGTGCTTCGCTACAGCTATGGTTTAATAATTACAAATACAGTGTGTTATAACAGTTTTTCTCTTAGGGTTTTTTTTTTTTTCACCGAGGTTTTTACTCACGGTTACATTGTACACAACAATACACGTTCAATCGTAACCGAAATAGGCTGTTGCTACCAGAGCCTACGCCTTTTATTTGGACGGTTATACAAGGTTTCCGGACCGTAAATTTGACCCGTAAGATTGGTTTGACCATCTAACTACAACCAGTAGCCAGGACTAATCTGGTTAATTGTATCTACTACTACCACCGGGAACATTTTGGTATTGTACTAGCTTTAATTACCCCATCTATATTTTATTGTTTATTTACAATCTGTCCCTATTTTGTACGCCACAGTGATCACTAAGGTATTTCAGGGAGTAATTCAGTGATTGTCCCAATGTGGCAAAGGAATTATTAAGATAAGTAATTTAGCTAGACATAACCTGATTCAGTTGTTATTTATGTCAATTTACTTGTAGTTCTGGTTACATCAGTGTAAGATAACCGTTCCGACAATTAATTCTTTATTTATTGTTTTTCTTATTTCTTTTATTTTATATTTTCAACCTTTACATATATTTTTTTTTATTACTCAGTCGGTTATTGAGTAACAATAACACTTTAGATTTTTACATTTAACTCAATTATTGTTTATGACTATAGCTAATATTTCAATAGTAGCTGTACTGTATTTGTTGATTGACCCTTCATCGAAAGGTCACTTCATTTACTGATTAATGACAGCTCAAGTGATTGTTCTTTTTCTTAAATAGTTTTTTCACTCTCTGATAATATTGATAATTTACTTGATTATTTTTTCTTTTTTAAATTAATATCTCAATATTGTTTCATTGTGGACTGTAGCCACATTTGGTAAATGAACTGACTGTAGTAGCACTTGAACTATATTGACTTTTATTTGGTTTTATGCACACAGCCTGGTTTTAGCTTCTCTTGAATATCATTATTATGATTTTTTTTTTAAATTTGAATTGTAAGGACCTGGAGCCAGATAACATCCTGGAGAGTCCTACTCATCTGTCCAGAGTCGGTGGCGCCCAAAATAATACCCACCACTACTCTCCGAATTGTCTAATTCTGAGCTAGGGCATAATTTGCACGCACTTCGACCTTCAGTCCTACAATCTCAAGTTCTTCATTAAATTTTATTTTTATTTTTTTTATTTTTATTTTGATTTTTTTTTTATTTTTATTTTTTTTTTCTTTCTAAACTTTTTAATCAGCGAAAAAGCGTGGCAAATTAATTGGCGCCCAACATGGGGCAGCCGTTTCTTTGAAAGAAAATTTTTATTCAATTTCTTTTTACTGTTTAAAGTGCATGGAATCAAATTTCAAGTTCTATCTTTAAACTTTTTTTTATTATTTTTGGAATAGCAGGTATTTCGAACCCCTGTGTATATTAGCCAATTACCTTTATCGTTATTGTTGATTGCTTAACGTATTTATTGAAACAAAATGGATTACAAAATGACTATCTCGTACCTTAAAAAGGAAATGCTCGTGCATGAGATCATTGTCCGAGGTGTCTCTGTTAGTGATACAAAAACTGTGGACGAATTAAGGTCTATATTGCGACCACTTTTAAAATTGGAAAAGTCTGCCGCATGTTCTTTTGCCCCATATATATCTTGATGAGGCTAATGATGTTATTCCCACCATATCAGGTGAGGCGAGCCAAAATAAATTTGTGTTCACACAGTCACGTCTAGTTCATCTGCTTGAGCGGGTAAAACGAATTCCTGACTCTATTTTGTCAACGGAAGAACAGAGGACTGCACTCCTCATTGATGTCTTGGCTGCCTTGGATCATTTGGAGGCTGTTGTTCGATCTGATCGTGAACTTAGTCGACAGCTCGTTGCTGACGAATTTCATGTATCTTCTTCAGTGCATAACTCCACCCACCATCGATTTCCTCCAGAAGTATCAATTCTGCCTAACAGTTCCAAACCTCCAAATCTAGAGACGTGGAATCTCAAATTTTCTGGTGACCATAAATTATCCGTCCATCATTTTCTGGAGAGAGTGGCCGAATTGAGTCAATCCCGTCATGTCACGGAAAACCAACTCTTTGATTGTGCCATAGACTTATTTTCAGGCAAAGCTCTAAATTGGTATAGAGCAAACCGTGACAGATTCGATAGTTGGGAAACCTTGTGTGAGTTGCTTCGTCGTCACTTCGAACCACCCGATTACCGTCCTAGACGTTTCAGAGAAATTTAACAATTGGAGTTCAAAACTATTCAGATCTTGAACTTCTTAAAAACTATTCCCTGTCTCATACAACTTTTAGATTAAGCATAAGATGAAGGGAGACGCGCATTTGTAGTGACGTCACAAGGGTATTGGCGCTTGACAATAATAGGCTCTTTGCTTATAGGCCTTTTGGTTTGCGTCAATGGTTCATCGGCTGTCATTGTCATTGGCTGTCTTCCTCCGTCTCTCTAGGAGAAGAAAGATATAATTCTTCTCTATCGTCTCTCGTGTAATGAAATTTGCCAAAACGTGACGCTACGTGACGTTACGTTACCTGACGTTACTTGACGTTACGTGACGCGTCTTTTGAATCACTCTCCATTCTCGTCCAAATATCCGGCCACCATTTAAGAAGTTTCACATTAAAAAAAAAAAAAACAGTTGCATTCTTAGCTACTTATAAAAATTATTGAATATACGGGTATTTAACCTTTGCTTGAGAACACTTATTCTTGTACAGTTTCCGAGTTTATTAGAGACCTTCGATTTGATTCGATTTATAAAAGTAATCAGAATGGAAACTGGGATATTTTCTACTTAGCTTGGTTTTGCAGGAGGCCTAAGGTAGATTGAGGTATCCCCGAAATTAGGGTGAGATATGATAAATCTGAATGATTCAGAAATAAAATATGATTTTGCGTTGCAGTGCATTTGTGTATCTGGCGACGAAATTGTAGATGTTTTAGATTATACTTATAATTATATATAATGAACAGAACAGGACTCACTCATAATATGAATTCACAATATCTCAACCCCATACAAGGCAGCAAAAATACTCGGGAAATCCTACCGAATTCGAAAGACAAACAACCTCTGGAAAACTGAGCCATCCATAAAATAGCATGTGCAGATTGCCGAGATGCTAACGTTGAAGAGAAAAATCGGCAAGGTGAGGCGAGCACGAAATTGCCATAACAATTGGACATTCTGCTATATACTAGCATCATCTACAAGAAGGTCTCATCGACTTGACAACTGCAAAGAAATCGCAAACGTATCACATTTCAATGATGCGGATAATAAGGGAAACCATTCGAGACAATGCCCTCAAGCTACCAACAGTCTGGCAAATTCTATCCAACAAGCAACGCATGCACTCCAAGAAATACAAAAGAAGCCAACATCACCACACAGACTGTGACGAACCAGCAGGACTCATCCAATACATGTCATGTCCCAAATTCAAGGCAACCGATGCAAACCGACAACACCACACCAAACAGGGACAAACAACATAATCCGGCAACACCGCGATAAACTCTGCGCAGGCGCCGCTCAGCAAACATCGACTACAAGCCGGCAACACCGACATCTCACTGCTCAGGCATAATCCTATAAAAGCACACTCGATCACGAGGAGCAGGGATCCTAGGACCTCAGAAAAATTATCTGGAGCCTTAGTGGGGTTGCAGTCTTGTATTTAATTCTTAAAGTTGAGGGATTGATCGTAAAGAGGCCTTGGGAGAAAGATGAATCTTTTTTGTTTGTTGAGCTTACGAGAATTTATTTTTCTCCTCTTTAAGACGTACTGCAAGACAAATATAAATCATAAATTCACAAAAATGAATCGCATAGTTTGTTTAGCACTTATCAAAGTGGGTTAGGAAATATGCTTGCTCCACATGAAGAAAATTGAGATTCCTATTCTTTATTATTTCTTAGAATCAAGTGCGGCATTATCTTGGCCGTCATATTCAACCCCTTCATTTCACAAAAATAGAAATAAAGTTTTTCTATTTTGAAGTTCATATTGTGGTGTTATTTAAATAAGTTCTCAATGTTTCCTAACAGGGTTTAAGGAAACTTTCCTAAAATAAACTGTTAGCTATGTACTTGCCCTGATCAAAAAGTACTTTGACTAGTGCGTTTTCAATATCCATTATTGTAAATATCCAAATTCGGTTGTTTAAATAGTTATTGTGTCTTTCGAAAAATTTTGTTCATATTTCTAATACTCTATGCAAATTCTTTTAGACACAATCAAAAATATTTGATAAGTGGTTTTATAGCATTTAAGTTTTCTATTCTGGTTATCATTCATTTCCTTCTGATGATGACTAGGTACACGTTTATTGCCGAATTAAAAACTTCGACGAAATATCGCTCAATCAAAGTCTCTACGTATGGGTCCATCAAAATTCCCTTAGGCAAATCCGAAAAGAATATTCCTAATACCCGTTATCGGAAATAACGATTGACGCGAATTAAAGGTATTGATCCGGGAACGTTCAACGTGAACGTCGGGCGATTATTATTTCGCAATCAAGTCACGTTTCGGTGACATACACTTGCTTAAACTCCGTTTAGAACTATTTACAGTGTTTTTGTTTGATATTGATTGTTGATTGTAAATTTTTTGATTTAACGAAAGACGCTAAAATTCCACAAAGCTAACTTTTATTTCATCAAAAAACAAATTTAAATTGATTTTCATGTTTGGAATTAGGTACCTCCGACTGATTATTGAAGCATTCTGGGTTTATTTGACAAGTTAAGTGCAGTTTTCGGAAGAGGATGTTTACTAAGCTCCATTAATATACGGGGTGTCCCACCGGGAATCAAATCGATCTATATATTAAAAACTGTGTGCAGAAAATTTTTGAAAATTTGATAGTATACTAATGTCGATGGGGGCAACCCGGCTAAAATATTTTCAAGATGGTGTCACTTCCATTTTAGACTAGGAATTGATTGAAAATTCCAATTAAATTTAGTCTCCGGTTAACTTCAGGTTGGTGTCAAATGATGGTTTATGAAAATATAAGACAGGAATGTAAAATCGGTTTTCCTCTAAAATTAACCATTTAGGTTTTACAGCCTGTCAAAGTTGCAAATAGTCAATTTTCAACTGTCAATATTTCCGAAGCAGTTGGACTTAGGAATAGGGTATATCGCATAAAATCTGCTCAGAATTTTACGTAGAATCCAAATATGCAAGTTGACGTCTACTTCCTGTATGACCGGAAGCGCCACCATCTTGAAAATATTTTAGTTAGCCGGCTTGACCCCATTGACATTAGTATACTGTCCAATTTTCAAACATTTTCTGCATACAGTTTTTCATATATAGATCGATTTGGTTCCCGGTGGAACATCCTGTATAGGGTGAGCTAAAAAAAACGGAGTTTTGTTACGCTGTAACTTTTTGTGTTGTTGAGCAATTTCCTTTTGTTTTGGCTAGTTTGGAAGAAAATTAAACAGGCTAACGAATCAAAGTGAAAATTTTGAAATTTGAGAAAAATTCAAAATGGCGGACTTCTTCAAAAATTACCTAGTTTTGGATATGACAAGGTGATATTCGATATAACAAACATTTCAATGTTTCACTTAGTTATCAACCGATTTTTCCTGTCGAGGTCTTAAAATGTTTGCAAAGTGATGTACTTTTAGATTTATTAAAAAAAATTATACAGGGAGTCACAAAAAAGTTTCAGCGCTATCCATAAATAAGGTAATTTATGAATAAATCCGCCATTTTGAATTTTGCTTGAATGTCAAAAGTTCCACTTTGAATTGTTAGCCTGTTCAATTCTCTTTCAAGCAAGCCAAAACAAAAGGAAATTGCTCAACAATAAAAAAGTTACAGCTCAAAAACAAAATTCCGGTTTTTTTAAGCCTACCCTATATGTATATCGCATACCTTCGGGTAATGGTGGCAGGAGGCATCATTGAATATATTTAAATGTTCAGGAATTTACACCAGGCATATCAATTAAATAATAATTGTAAATGTGATGTTTTTGTACATTGAAAAGATTTCTACATGGCGTCTACTGACCTAACCTCTATGTCTAGCATCAACGCAACTTATCCAACCACGAGCAAACATGTCAAATTCGAATACTTTTTTATGAAAATTTGAGATATGTAAATGATTTATATTTCATAGACTAACATCCAACAATAATGACATCTTCAACTAAATTCCACAGAAACCAATACAATAAGAACAGAGCGAGGTTCTCAGAAAATAGGAGGTTGAAAGGGCAATCAGACAACTATAGAAGAATGAGTCAGCTGGTACTGACGATATTCCTGCTGAATTCTTCAAATAAAGAGGCCCCACACTAAGTGCCTTAACCCACATCCTAGTAAGTAAAATATGGATTACGGAGACCATACCTGCCGAACTTAGCGATGCCTCCATTGCTATTTTTAAAAAGGTGAACATGGCTGCGAAACATAAATGACCTACAGAGGACACATAAAAAGCCTAGAAAAATACCACCAGCGAAGCCTAACAAGGATCCTACGGATTGAATGGCAAGACCGACGAACGAACATTAGTTTTTCAGAGGAGGCCAAAACAACTAGCATAGAAGCCCTCATCATTAAGCACCAACTTCGCTGGATAGGTCACCTCGTTTGCATGTCCGAATCACGTCGTCCACGACAGATTCTCTATAGTTAACTAAAAGAGGAAAAACGAATACAAGGAGGTCAAACAAAGATGTTTTTAAAGAAAATATGGCAAAGTGCCGCATCGATACCAGCAACTCGGACACGACAGCAAATGATGGGCCCTCATGGTAGCCTTCGACGAACCACTAACTTTCAAAGAACAGCGAAGCAGACAAACAAAAAGGGACCGCAGGAAGGAGCGAGAGCACAGAGGAAGAGACAATGCTGCCAGAGGCTGGGTGTGCCAAGACAGTGGAAGAGTGTGCGGCTCCAGAATTGGTTTATATACCCATCAGAAAACGCACAATCGACGACAATATGGATAGAATAGGAGATAATCATACTTGGTATCGAGTGCTTGCTTATGATGATGATGATGATGATGATGATAGACTGGCAAAGTACCAATTATACTCATTGTCCAGTAGTCCATATTCCATTTAGATACTTCAGAGATTAATGGGGTGTACAAGAAGTCACATTATCCACTTTTGACCAAAAATGAGTTAATGGTACTGGACTATAAAGAAATCTGAATTCTAGAACATAGTAATGTAAAATTCCGGCAAAAGTGACAATATCCTTCGCAATATCCTATAAAAATCAAATCCTGAAATTCGTAATTCGCAGCAAAACTCACAATATCCGAAACGCGCTTATGGGTAATTCTCGAAACATCATAAATCACAATCTCCCGTAATACGAGAGTACTTAACCGTAGATTCGCTGTAAAACTCACATTATTTGATTCAAGGGATATCGTATTATCAATTTTTTTTTTCAACTGTTTTGACTGGTATGAACTAGTTTGAAGCTTTAAGGTTTTGTTAGTTTTAAGGCGGCTACTCACTACATCATACTTGGCAAGTAACTTGACTTGACTGTAGTTTGACAAGTACTTGTACAAGTGAAAGTAAACTTTACACACTATGTGCTGAGTAGCCAATGCTGTATGGAATTCGGGAAGTTCAAGTCGTCGTGAACGCAAGCTTGTGATTGAATGTGTTGGTGGATTAAATATTCATGGAGTCCGAGAGTGATAATCGTATTCAGGCTGCAGCATTTGTGGTCATGTGTTGTGGTTACCTTTTATTGAAAAATAAAAAAAAAGTCTTAAACAATTTTCAAATATTTTTGATGAAATCTTTGCTAAGAATTAATGGAAGCTACTTGAGTACACTCAGTGGATGCAAATTGGAGTACACAGATTGAAGTTGCAAGCAGATGATCCTATTTTGCCAGCTAAAATCGACTGTTAGACATGTAAACAAATAAAAGTGAAAAATAAGGACATTCTCTCATGCGATGGCTGTAGTGATGAGGCTTTTTGTAAGGAATGTGAATATCTAACAGCATCGGAAGTTAAGGTTTTGCAATTGACAAGTGGTTGAACAAAGTTTTATTGCCCCAATCGTCTCGGAGGAGAATCCTTCAATCTTTTCAAACAGCTGGTAGAAAGCAAAGAAAGAATAATAGAAGATAAAGGAACAATCGTAAACCTATTGAATGATGGAGTTGAGCGACTGAAGAAGAATATAGCGGCAGGCATAACAGTGGAAAAACGCTCATACAGTGGAGTTGTGAAGAACCAAGGGCAGGAAGTAATAGTAGTGAAGCCAACGGACAGTGCACAAACAAGTGAGAACACCAGGAAAATAATTGAAGAAAGGATAAATCCCTGCGACTTGGGAGTTGGAGTTTCAGGAGTGAAATATGTGCGTGAAGGGGGTATAGCCATTAAATGCAGTGAGAGTCAGAAAAAAGATATGCAAGATCTATGTAATAATATAAAACAATCGCTAGGGCAAGGCTATAAATTCAAGGTTCCAGAAAAAAAATCCCGGAGTAATAATTTTCAGCTTACCACAATCGGAGTTTCAAGATGAGGACCTGTTTTGGAATAATATTGTCACAGAACCAAATATGAGAGAGTTAAAAGTAGTTCATAGTCACAAGAACAAGAAAGACTTGATGAATGTAATAATTCAACTGGATGTTGGATCATATGAATGTATAAGCAGAAGAGTGAAGAAGAATATTGGATGGAAAGCCTATTTTTTCAAAGATAGCTTGAATATAAAGCAGTGCTTCAACTGTTGGAAATTTGGACACATAGCCAAAGAATGCAAAAAAGAACAGCCTACATGTCCAATTTGTGCAGGAGAGCATAAGAAGGCGGAATGCAGCTCAGAGGAAATGGGTTATGTAAATTGTAAACATGCCTCAGAAATAAATTATCCAGAACTCCATAGCAGAAGAAATATGTAGCAACCAAGGACTAAAATAACAAACCTGAACATACAAGGATTGAATGCTTACAAAACACAGTTGGAATGGTTTGTAAACTAGAAGAAACCTACCTTTATATGCCTATTCGAAACTCATGTTACCAAAGACTTCATACCAAAAGAAGTAGATATAATAGGGTATATTACAGTGAGTACTTGCTCATCGAGCTCTCATACAGGTGGAACAATGATTTATATAAAGAAGGGCTATAAGTACAAAGAAATAACTAGAATTGCCTATGAAAAAAAATATGTCGATAACTGGACTTGAGACAATTATTGATGGTAAGAAATATTATTTGTATAGTTTTTACCACTTCCTAAGTGCAAGTGACGCGTGTTTTCTGGAAAAACTGGAGGATTTGGTTGGAAACATAAATATGGACGCAATATTTATAATGGTTGGGGACTTCAACATTGATCTAGCTAAAGATAGGTTTTATGCGAATAAAATAAAAAATATAATAAATAACAATAGTATTTATCAGTTGGTGGAGAGTTTTATACGTATAACAACCACCTCACTACTAGGACCAAAGAAATAATATAGTATCATTGATAAGGAATGCAAAGGTGAATTACTTCAATGAGAAAATTGATGAAGTAAAATGTATTCATCTGAGATGTGGAAAACATTGAAAAAACTGATCAGAAATAACGAATATAAGGCAACAAAGACTGAAATCATTTTTAACAAAAAAATGGTTGAAGGAAATGATATATGTAAAAATTTCAATCCCTTTTTTTTGGACAACATTAGGGATATCTCAGTGGGCATAAAAAGGCACCAAACAGATGAAGAGGTTACGCAGCATATAACCAGCCACAGTAGAATAGATAAGTTTCACAAAATAGAAATGCCGGAGCTACGAAAATTAGTGAATCGGATGGAAAACAAAGAAAGCAGTAGAGATGGTATAACAGTGAAAGTCTTGAAGACAGCTTTTGAAGTGATTGAAAATAGGATTTGTAACTTGGTAAATAAAAGTTTGGACCTGGGTGTATTTCCCAAAAAATGGAAATTAACTACAGTGATCCCTATTGAAAAGACAAGTGGGACAATAAAGTGTGAAGAGTTCAGACCTATAAACATGGTTCCACCGTATGAGAAGTTATTAGAGATGAGCGTCAATGATCAACTGGTTGAACACATGGTATACTTAGTGATAGCCAAGCTGGATTCAAAAGGAAAAATTCTTGTGAGAGTACGCTGCAAACTGTTCTTTTCAACTGGAAAGTTGCATTGAATGACGGAAAAATTATAAATTTTGTTTTCCTGGACCTTAAACGGGCATTCGAAATCATTAATAGACAATTATTGCTGCTAAAATTGAAAAATTATGGAATTGGAGGAATAAATTTGACGATTATTTAAATGATCGAAATCAGGTGACAAAGTACGATGGTCTATCAACCGCCAAAAAAACAGTATATGGTGTTCCGCAAGGAACAGTATTGGGCCCAACTCTTCTTATAATATACATAAGTGATATTGTGAAAGTTATTCAAAAATGCAAAATCCAGCTATTTGCAGACGACACCATTATATATGTACTTGGAGACAGAGTTGAGGAAATAATAAAAATTTTAAATGTGGAGCTGAGTGGTTTGTTTGAATGGCTGAATAACAATTATCTACAGTTGAATATAAGTAACACAAAAACGATGATTATCAAAAATAAAAATTGTAATATAAAATAACCAAAGAATTTAAATTTAAAAATTTACAATGAGATAATTGAAGCTGTGCAGAATTTCAAGTATTTGAGTTGCATAATCGATGCTAATTTGACATTCTCTGAACACTTTAAGTACATAACAAGTAAAATAGCAGAAAAAGTTGGTGTAATGGGGCAGATGTCGACGAATCTAAGTTGTTGGGCCAAGCTAATGATCTATAAAACAGTAATTGCTTTACATCTCTATTTTTGTTCCACGTTGTTTCTGATGAATAACTCTGAGATTCATGTCCTGCAGAAGAAGCAAATTAGAGCATTACGAATTATATTAGATTGTGATAGATATACCAGACATGTTAAATCCTACAAATCTTTTAAGTGTAAGACAAACAATAACTTATAATACACTGATTTACATACCTATATGAAATGTTACACGAACTAGTCCCTGAACATTTGTTGGATAATTGTAAATTTGTTAGAGATACACATCAACATAATACTAGGACAAGAAACAACTCTTATCTGACCACAGTGAGAACCAATTTTAACCAAAACAGCCTATTTTATAGAGGATTGAAACAGTATAATGAATTGCCTGAGGAAATTAGCTGTCAAAGTCTAAAGAAATTTATACGGGAGTGCAAGCAGTACATAGAGGAAACTATTAGCATTTAAGAATACAACTAAATGAAATTTTATCTTCTTTTCGCTTGTATGTATTTTTTTTTGTGATATTTAGATGGATAGTAAGAAGAATGGAGGCATAGTTATTGTATTTGATCTAGCTCTTTGCTATTAATAAAGATTAATAAATCTGCAATAGGAATTTCTTCAGGAAACTCGGCTTGAACACGTTTCCAGGCATCATGGACTTCGTTTATTTTTCTTATGCAAAGCAAGACATGATTAGCTTTACAAATAACAGGATCCTTTGCATAGATATCCAGAAAAAGCAAAACCCTTCCACAACTCCATTCCATTTCAACCACAAACAAACAATCAAAACTTGTCGCGACCTATACCAAGTAATGTAGCGCTTCGACTTGCCTACTTGCCATATGCTACTTGCACCCTTTTTTAAATTTAAGGTTTTTAAGCGACAAGTTTTTTGCGATTTCCCAAAAACTGCTCATGATGGAGATTGTGACTTTTGCTACTATTGTCTGACAATTTCAACTCCCTGGCAACACTATCTGGTGCCCAACTAGTTTTTTTTTTAAATATATTAACAGTTATGCAGCTGGACAAATAATTTGCTTTCCCCAGATTCCTGAGGTTGGTAGAAAATCCCCACTACTATGAACAAGATCTGCATTGAAAATTCACTCCAGGATACTGCAAGTATGATTATCCGATTTAAGGTTTTCTTATATCCATGATGTGACTAAACCAACCCATCATACTAATAGAGTTTCCCAATGCATCTTGGCTTAGAGCAAACCTAATGGAAGCAACTTCCATGGCTCATGCCTTATTATTTAACCTTATTGAAACTGGGCCGTGGATTGGAAAAAATAAATAAAATTTAGTGTGTCACTATTGAAATTCTCCCTCTCCGAAAGGCGAAAGCGTTGAATTTTAGGCGTTGAATGTTTACCGGGTTAAACGTCCGATTTTCCCAAAAGAAATTTACACTTCAATAAACGCCTGTTTTGTAGACTATGGTATAAATTGTAAGCGAACACCAACAAAGTTTTTTTAATGTTGCAAAAGAAATCAATAAAATATTCTTTGGGTTTTTTCCAACATTTAGAGAGTTTTAACTTAAAATTTAAAATTCGTTTTCGATTTTACTCCCATATTTATTTCCCTTTTCAAGGATAACTAAGTGTTAAATTTCTTATGATGTGCTCTTTCTTTCATATAATTAGCATTTCTATCCCTGGATATATGATTTAATCGTCTTTCAATTCATTTTGTAATTACATATTGTCATCCTATCATGTGAAACGGTTTACGCAAGGAAGCTTTCTGGAACAATTATTGATTTTCAAGAGTAGCTATAGCTAATAATTTGAGATTTATAAGGTCTCAAACCTCGAAATAGACCTCAATATTGAATCTGAAATATAATGTATAAAAAGAAATAATACAGCAACATTATCCACTTTATTATGTTTAATTTAGTGAGAAATTATATAATCTAGGATCACAGATTACTTACATACAGATGCGAAAGAGCGGCGAATTCGTGGTTCAAGATTAATTTGATAGACATAGGCTGGCCGCACCAATGCCACATCAATGTATTTTGAACATATTTATTATATAAATGCGGAAGCTCAATAATATAATATTATTTCTTTAATTGGTTCACAAACAGCAAAAAAATATTTTTTTCTACCCGCAAAAATATGTAAACACACAGGCTGGAACATGCTCACGCACTCGGCCACGTTAATTGTCCTGACGCGGGCGATCTTTATCTATGCGTGGGGCCGCTGGCGGCCCGGCTTCGTCACAGAATATCGTCGACAGCAAGTATACGTACTTACGCATCTGTATTAGGTGATCTGTGCTAGGATGTCAATCTAATGAGTATCATAAATGTAAGAATAATTCGATTCCAACCCACTACCACACTAAACTAAATATTATTGTGTAAAATAATAATAATGATCGATCATTTCATTTAAATTGGGACCCTTTCTATTGGTCTATCTGCCCTTAAAACTCATATGCTCGACCGGACAGTGAACTGAACATGGAAATGAGACATTGCAAATATTAGGCAATACTCAATAAAAAATATAAAATAAAAAAAGGACCTCGTTGGGTCTATCTGCTCTGAAATTTCATATGCTTAACCGGACAGCGAACTGAACATAGAAATGAGACATTTCAATTAGGTAATGCTCAATAAAAAATATAATACAAAAGGTGAAAATTAAATGTAAAAAAAACCCGTGGTCACTACTTCCAAGTCTAGGTGTCATCAAGGACGATAGGCACTATCCATCAGGAACCATGAAAGTTACCTCAGAAGTAGGGGCACATGAAGTTTAGGGAAGCATGCCTCTCTAGTGAATGGGACCAATACTAGGCCTGGTTGGAGGACCCTATCAGAAAACTTAATTAATTACGGTCTCTTTTTATTTAAAGAAAAATTAAACAGACAAAAAAACTTGTCTTTTAAGTTTATAATAAGACACAAAAGTACATGACTCACCCTGAACAAGGGGCTCCTCGTATACCATGATTTGGTACACAATACAGGCATTGGCATCACCAGAGGTGGTTGCAGATGAAGATAGGCTGGAAATATAATAATAAACTTAAGAAATGTTCAAGATAAAAAAAGGATTTGTCACATACCTGGCATGTTCCAATAAAATCACAAAAAAGGTGGCCGAGTCGACTAATAGAACTATTTATTTATTTAATTAGCCATAACCACTCCGAACCACAGAGACAGAAATTTGAAGGATTGACCCCTTCAACAAACTTTTAAGAAAACTTAGCACGTTCGCCAAAAATCAAAAGGGCTCGCTGACGTCACTGACGTCAACTTGCTTAACCAAGCTGCTAAGGAACCCGTTCTCAAGCAAGGTCGAGCGCATTTCAAATAATTGTCACTATTGACCTCGACGCACTTGCAGGTTGAAGCTAGCCGGAAAGGTGGCTTTAGCAACCGGAAGGATTGGTATTATCCGAAAGGATATAGAGCTGGGCGAAAATCATTGAATAGAGATGCTATGGTGCCATCTGAATGGAAGTAGTACTTACATAAAAATCAGGTTGACTCCTAATTACAATTTAATGTAATTCAAGCAAGTTTACTTATTTCTATTTAACTAAATTTAAATAGAAATAAGTAAACTTGCTTGAATTACATTGCAATTAATATAAACAGCAATATCGGTAATTACAATTAAAAACACCTAAATTATAATAAATTTACATACTTAAAATAATAATAAAATGATAAAGTAGCTTAATTACTAAACTATATTTTCATAATTTTGTAGTTCTAGGTATCGTTGAGCTGTAAAGTGATCTGTCTGTAGAAGGATTCGATAGCAGCCACGATTATCTTTGGTTCGTTTCATATCTTAGTTATTAATTCTAGAAACAACCTGGCTGTGATTGTTTCTAAAAAATTGGAGAACTAAATGAATGACAGGCTATTTTCGTAGGAACATTTGCAAATGTTCATCAAGATTTATTATTGTTTGCAAAACAATATAAATTATTTCGAATAGGTAGTTAATTTAACCTAGTAATTGAAAAAGTTATAAAATTGATAGATTGTAATATATTTTTCTAGTAAACTATCTAAATATGCCTGTAATTAAGAGCATCAAAAATTAAGAAGGTTGATGGGATTTATCCAGTTGTTGTCTTATTGTAGGTTTTCAAATTGTCGCAGAATTAGACATTCAACATTTTCCATGCACTAACAAGTAGTAAAACGCCGAGTAATATCGATATTCATAGAAATTTGTTTTTATGAAATAAAAACTGATGGAGGCATGTTGTTGTGAAGAAAAATCCATTTAAATGCACATAATTATACGTTGCTGGTAGCGAAATAAAAGAGATGCGTTCTTCATCCACTTAATAACTTCTCTTGTCTCATTCTAAACTATAGTTCGTGATGACGACAACAAAAAGCAACTACTACGATTTCATTTGCAATGCTGCAGTGAAACAAAAGAAACGCGGAAACAATTGAAAGGAGCCTCCAGGGTCAGTTCTTTTCGGAAAAGAGTGAATCTAGTTGTTTTCTCTGTAACGATCTCTGTCCTTGATGGTACAAAGTTTAGTTGCAACAGGACGAAGTATAAAATAAAAATGTTGCTTTGGAAAATGTTTTTACAACAATTTGAAAAATTAGAAAATTTATTGAAAAAGTAAAAGAATAATTTAGAAAAAGAAAAATAGAACGGCGTAAGTACCTAATATGTTTTCTATCCAAACAATAATAAAAATCTCGAAAGCCTACAGTGCCGGCAAATGGGACGTGATATGTCATCCGGAACACATCTTATTCCCATTAGAACGGATGGTTTACACGTAACAAGCTATGCTTTATTAAGTGTTTCTTGCTTGGGCTTTTGCTCTCAATTACACAATAAATACCAGAAAAATTATTAGGGTTGACAGCTTTAGGAAATTGAAGGTTTAGTTAGTAATTAGCAAGGAATTTAATTCGTAGAGGAAAAAATTTAAAACATAATTGAACTTTTGTCTTGCTTACTAAACACATTAATACGTGTTTACAAAATACCAAAATAAATTGGACCGCTCGACTAACGTATGCCCGGAAAACTGATTAATGTGTTTTCGTGTTTGACAGCTCCACGAAAATTATAAACTTCGTTAATAGGAGACGCCAAAACGAAAATATAGCTTTCGGAATATAATTTAAACTAGCGTAAGTGTAACGAAAAGCAAACATGTTGTACAAACCCCGCTGTATTTGCATGTCTAAGATTTTATCACTATTACTTTATTATTTCACATTTGTGTGTGTGCGCCGGTTTTGTTATTAAAATTTATGTTTTAAGCACTTTGTTAATTTATTTTTGCCCGTATAAGGTTTATTATGGCGCGGTTTACAAAGCGGGTGCTTTTCTTTGGAAGTTAATTTTGTCGTAAATTCTCTCAGCGACATGTTGAAATTTAAGCTTTGGGGCATATACAACTTTCGTCTAAAGCTGTTTAAAAACTGCATTTTATCTACTTTGTAATAAAATAAAAACTCTTATTTCGCACACATTCAATTTATTGATTTTTTTATAGTTATTAATGTTTAATAGTTGACAAACAGACATAAAAACTTTTCCCATCAAATTATAAAATAAAGCAGTAAATTTTAACTGCTCCATCACGAAAACCGCACACAGACGCAAACAAACCATAAAATAAAATAGAAAAACATGGCTGAACCCCGATTTAGGCGTTATCTGTTTCATCAGTGTGACACTTTTAAGCTTAGTTCATTAACTTTACTACTTTGATGACTTGAAACTATCGCCGTTATATTCTGCAATGTATGAAGCCTTATCTGGCCGACTATATAGATAAAAGGGCACGTTCGTTCCGTTTTGTGCCCTTTTTGGGATGATTTTCAATTTTATATTTTGACACGGAGTATTGTGACGACGATAAATTGATAGAATTTGAATTTTGAAAGCGGAGCAGTTTAAATCCAAAGCAAGATACGCCCCATTTCAATATTCCTCAGTCAAATTAATTATTGGCGAGCTAATCAATAATCCTGTTCAGCTAGAATACAGTATATCTGATAACGTCACCAACAAAACCAGTTGAATTTAGTCTAATTAGTAATGGTTTAAACGTATTGTTCTCAGGAGACCAATTTAAATACCCTCTAGCAATGTATTATGTTGATTAATTATATTGGAACAATTCAAGCACTTCTTATAAAAAATTTAGAAAAAAATCAGAATATTTCTAGCTTGTAGCCTCCTGAATCTTGCTATTTCTTGAATGTGATTGAGAATATTGACAAATGGTTAATTGACTTTTTTCAAGTGAATGAACTTTTCACATCTCAATAATTATAATGATTAGAACTGTGGTACGGAAATATGCAAAGCTTAAATGATTAGTATTTTTCTGAATATCGATAATCAACATACTTTCAACATATGGGTGTCGATTTAGTGCTGCCTTGGTGCTCTTCATTAGCCAATCAATATTTAGAAAATACAGTGATGAGGCTGTAAGAGCAGCGCCTGGCTTCATCAAGCCTGAAGAAAGAAAGAAAACAAAACAAATAAACGACAAACAAGAGCACTCAGTGCACATTAGCAAATTAGCCGAGTAACCATAACTTTTATGGCATTTTCTGCACTCCACTGGTTGGTTTTCCATATTATGAAAATCATAAATAAGGATCTCATAAACTTGGGTCCGGAAATGGGTAATAAGAGAGCTACAGCCCTTGGGAGCATACAGAATAATAACGAGTCTTATTAAAATGAATAGGAAAATAAAAAATTATTTTATATTTTTCCAAGATTAATTTATTGTTCTAAGAAAAATATAGCAAAAAAAAATAAAGTCATAGTTTCGGGTGGAGAGAAGGTATATAATAGGTCTTTCCCACAAAGGGTAGGTGATCAAAATAAAGCCTGCAAATATTTTTTTCGGATTTTTTTGGTGCCAGGAAAGGCCTTAAATTTTTATTTGAAATTCAAAATTTCTAGGATGGTGACGTCACGCGCCTAGATGTTCTATTGGCTGCTTTCTTCCTGTGTTGCCATGCGGTTGTTGATTTCACGAAATTTCTCTACGCTTTGTGTTCTCAAAGTGACATATCGATAAGGATTCGATAACCCATCGATCATCTCATCTCTATGAATTTAACCTCATTCTTGAAATGTAAACAAAGTGTAATTTTATTTTATTTATTTGAAAATATATAGCTGGGATTCAATTAGCTAATTTTCATTTCCAGAAACCTATTTACCTGAATTTCGGTTTTTATTGGGGCGTCTCCTAATTAATTTGGTGTCAAACACAAATGTATCAATTTTAGATTTATCTATTTTGCTTGGCCCTGGGGTTACCATTGTCGGTGGACTAGTTGAAATAGGTACTTCACATTAGAATTTCAAATCTGATGCATTCAAAAGAAACATGTTGCTATAAACAAAAAAATAACAACATATATACCATTTAATTTTGTTTAAAAGTTTACGATAATGTTTTCAGGTTTATAAAATATACATTACAAATGCAATACATATACCTATAGCTAGGCATCAATTTATATAATAATATGTACAAAAATCGCCTTAATCGTACTTATTTGAATGATAACTATGATACAATTAACTTTCAATTTATTTATTTACGGAAACTCCATTTTAACAGTTTTTACAACAATAATGAAATATGTATAACGTAGTAGTAACAATTCTGGTTACATAATTCTAGAAATGTGTTTTTTAAACTGACAAAATTCGAATCAATCTAGATCATATTCATTGTATGTAAGTACAACCTACGCATACATACGGGTGAGATTTTCGTTTTTGGGGCCCGATGAAGTTCTATCCACCAACGCAATCTTCAAATTCTCAGCTCAGAATGCTATTATTTGCTACATCTAGTATGACTCTTATTTGCTCTCATGTACTTTGTGTTCTGGAGTTATTCTACAATTCTACACTGAACAGTAGGTACAATGTTGGCTTTCTCTCTTCCGTTGTACATACCTAACAGCATTGACCATATTCTGTTTTTGCTAATCTAAAAACAGAAATAAACCTTCGTAGTAGTAGGTACCTATAACCTACTTTAGACATAATATGAGTTAATAGGCTTGTTTGTTGCTTATCATAAATATGTTTAGATAAATCTTCAAATTTCATTTTCTCTGAAAGGCAGTTTTGGTAAAAAATAACACAAAATAAATCTCACCTTTTGAATTTCACATTTCTTATTTTAGTACTGAAGTAGATTGCATTGGAAATTAAATATTCCGACACCATTTCCGTGATCACTTGGGATAAATTGGCAGAATCGGCTTTCTCAAATCCCTGTTCCACAACTTTCAATTTGAACCTCGATTTTAACACAACAATCGCACAACACAAACACAGTGTCTTCACTGTGTTTGTGTGGTCTTCACTCTTTGAAGACTGCAATAAACAGCACACAACTAAAATGCTTTATTTACAGAAGGTACCCTTTTTTAAGGACCTTTCTTAGTTCCAGATTTTGGGAAATTAATGGTAAGGTAAAATCTGCTCAGGTACACAAAAGCCAGTATAGGACAGCACCCGGGTGTAGGTTAGAATTCATTACAAACAATAGCACAAGTCATGTGTCATGTCTTTGCCTAATAAGGCGTAAAAGATAAAGCTGAAAAATAAACGGCTGGCCTTGCGTCTGTTTGTTCTCATCAATTGAAATTGTCAAATAAATAGAGCTGCGATAGAAATCTATAAACCGCATTTATCTTAATATTCCTTTTCTATCCTCTTTATTCAACTAGAGAGAAAAAATGTCGATTGGGAACAGCTTCGGTCTGTAAATCGGGCAACTAAGCGCGTTCTGATTGGTGCAAAATCTAGCGGACTATTTCAAATATTGCCATTCTTTTCCCTCTAATATCTCCCTCAATAATTTTTTTAAAAATCAACCACATAGTCGTTTGAGTAGGTATTTTATCGGATAAGGTTCCAAACCATGGTACCTATTCTTGAAACCAAGGACCAGCGTTCTCGCGAGAATGATTTCTCTGTCTTTGTCAATGACATGCAAATGATAATATGAGTAACACAGACGGAAAAGCTATTTTCAGGGGAATGCTGCTTCCCTGTTTCAAGAATAAGGGCCCTCATGAATGAAATATTTAAATTCAGTTGAGTGGGAAAGACCCATTCTGAGCCCAACTTTGAAATGGTTCTGTTTCCGAAGAGATCGGAGTTCATTGTATGAAGATTGTACCATTACTATACAAATTTAATTACAGTAGCGGCTCAAGCAAATTCTCGGCATGGCCAGCATGGAATATCGTTTCATCAAGCTGATCCAGCGTTTTCATGGGCTTTTCAAAAAGTTGAGATTTTTGAAAATACATTTTCAAAAAATCAGAGAATTCTTGACAGTATATCGAATCAAAGAAGGTTGTTGGAAAATATCTTGGGAAAACCCAAGTGTTTCAGCAACGGTCCAACACACTGCTAATCACTCACACGATGAGTTTGTATTGCTCTGACACGGTCAGATTTACGCGATACGTGCGGTTTTGCTTTATGAGACAATGGAGAAACCTGAATTCTCAATTATTGGGTACTGGCGCTAACTTCAGAACGGTTTCGAGCTTGTTATGCTCTCGTCAGTACAATATAAGCGAAAGCACGTCAACCCAGAAAAACAGGCTTCAAAGGAGATTCACATAGTAGGAAAGATAAAGACCTTTATTAGCTTGTGGCTACCTCTATTTAAAGTCCTACAAAGCAAAAACCAAAAACGACTCGTTTGGGCCTGAAAATTAGGATTTTGAAAAAAAAAAATCAAAGAATTCTTGGCAGTGTGTCGCAACTTGGATGCGACACACAAAAACAGTCTTGTAATGTTACCTTAATGAAAATTTTTCATCAGCATGCTACTCAAGTGCCAGTAGTTGTTCAGCTTCAATTACTTCATCTGGTTAAATAACTTTTTTCGTTTTGGCTATAACTATGTTTTGACAATCAGCTGTTTGGGCTTTGGCAGAGTTGATGCTTGAGATTTATCCTTATCTTACCAGGTCACCCGCAACTAAATATTTTATGCCTTTTGTAAGTTCGTAGTTTTCACTGATTGATTACTCATTTTTTATCTACTTTTTTACTACGCTCATTAGCTCTTTACTATTATCTAAATCAAGTTCCATGGATATTTTCCTGAATTTTATTATTTTTAAACGGAGAGTTCTGAATAAACTTGCAGCGTCCCATTAACCTAGTTCACAAAAACATGCTAAAATAAAGGATTCCTCATCAGACATTTTATTTCGTGGTTGGTGGCGGTTGCTAATCTCTGTTCTCGGTAAATTTTATTATTTTAATTATAGCGCAGGCACATAAACAAAGACCGAGAAAAATCCAATTTACAATGGAAACGGAGGAAGAACGCAAATTCCCTTACTTGACGGACGGAATGCTAAACATACAGTTTACCTCGAACCAACCCACACAAACCACTACTTGAATGCAGAATCGCACCACCATCCATCCCTAATTCAAGCGGTGGCAAAACTTTTATCTCGAGGTCTCTACCTCATACTAAACCCCAGTAGCACACAATGTTGGTCCCATGTTGCGGATACATTGGTCCAATATTGTACGTTGGCCCAATATTGGAATTTTTTAGCCAACATTGGACATTTATTGGCAATACAACTTCTTTCATCATTATAATAATATATTTATCCAAGGATGGGCCAATATACACAAACAATATTTTTATCGGCAGCATATAGCCAAGATTGGTTACATATTGGCAATACATATTTTTCTTATATAACAATGATATATGTATTTATCCATCATTGAACCGATATGCACAAAAAAATTGTTTTTTTTTTTGCATTATTGAGCCAATATTGGCAATACATATTTTTCCACATTGTTATATTATATTTACTTAAGAATGGGCTAATATACAGAAAAAATATCTTCATTGACATTATTTAGACAAAATTGGTGGATTATTGGCAATACAACTTTTTCTAATATTATCATAGTATTGTATCCATTAATGGACCAATGTGCACAGATAATGTTTTTATTTGCATTATTAGGCCAATATTGGATATAACATGGCAAAACAAATTTTTCTAATATAACAGTGATATATTTATCCATATTGGCCAAATATTGATTTTATATTGGTAAAATATTGTATATGGGTCCAATATTAGCAATTTGTAGCCAATATTGGTAATATATTGGAGATTAATCTTTTTCCTACATTATTATTATATAATATGTGAATCCAAGATTGATCCAATATTGGATCTAATCCATGTTTGGCAATATCTTTTATTCATGTTTATATTTAATATTTATCCAATATTGGTGATATATAGGAGATGTACCTTTTCCCTATCAATCAGGACTACCGAGAGAGGGCACCACGCGCTACTGATGGCCTTGCTCTTTCTTAGTGTTTGAGTTTCCTTCAAACCTATTTCTTTAAGTTGGTGTGCTTCGCTCACAAGCTCGAAGCCGGAAACCGGTCTAGTCTGCAGGTGTTGGAGCTTTGGTTAAATACATGTGTTTTTCCAAAAAAATATTGTAAATATTTCTAGAAGAAATATTTCATATTTATTAATTGGTAATATTGGAGAAATATTTATATTCACTGTCGGATTCATATAAAAAGTATACATTGTGCCAATCTGAAAGACAAATATTGGGTATATTTCTAAAAGCAATATTACATGTTTATTGATATGCAATATTGGGACAATATCTTTCTTCAATATCGGATTCATATTTACAATATATATTGGGCAAAAAAGAAAAAATCTGTCGTTTCCATTCTTGGGCCAATATGTAAATATAATATTTTACCAATATTGTTGTGCTACTGGGGAAGATGGGGAAGAAGGAAAAAACGGCTACAAAAACAAAACTATCCGGAATGCCTTTCAGAGTCAAGAGAACAGACAACGCAGGGAGAGATCGGAAAAAACAGAAACGAGAACTACTGTATTGTCATATATGAAACGAACAACGGACAGAATAGGACGAATACTACGAAAGCACAACATTTTAACCGCATACAAGGGAACAAAAAGAATCAGGCAAATCCTACCAAATCAAGCACCTCTGGAGAACCAATGCATACATACAGATATCCGGAAGAAACCGAAATTTTGCAAAACTGTTTTTATTTTTTCTTGACTTTATTTAAAGGGTTA
This sequence comes from Ceutorhynchus assimilis, assembly GCA_917834065.1. NCBI lineage: Eukaryota > Metazoa > Arthropoda > Insecta > Coleoptera > Curculionidae > Ceutorhynchus > Ceutorhynchus assimilis. Next base: position 101,047,357 of record OU892277.1, read on the forward strand.
GTAAAAAGTACTGCAACATTTAAATATCTTCAAAACTGCTTAAACCGCGTTCACACAATTCGGAATCTGTCAGTTTTCAGGCATGCGGAATTCAACAGTGCTATTGGCAATGTTGTCAGATTTCCCAGTTTTGCGCTACACGTAGTCTTTTTGTTTACTTAAATAAAATGCCCCATTTATTTTTATTGCAATGAATTGGGCGTGCCAAATTTGATAAGATTCCAAATTTTCAGAATTCTATCTTCACTAGTTGCTGAAATATGCCAACACCGCCTTTCCAGTGAACGGTATCGTAACGCTTGAATATCTTTAAAAACTCGCTTAAGCTCGTCCACTAAATTCGGTATCTGGGGATTTATGGGCAAGCGAAATTCAACTGTGATATCGGCATTGTTGCCAAGTTTCCCAGTTTCGCGTTACACGTAGTCTTGCTCGTGGCTTATGTTTTTTTTTTTTTTTTTTCAAAAATACACGTTACTTGTTCATGAGCTATTCATATTTCCGGGCGTTTCCGATAAGTTTGCGGCTCATCCTGAAATAGGTAGGTAACTATCCCAGAATGATTCTCACAATAGTCATATCTAACAGTATAAGCAGTATATTGAAAATTTGGAATCTCATTAAAATTTGGACCAATTCATTGCAATAAAAATGAATGGGGCATTTTATTTAAGATAACAAAAAGGCTGTAATCTGATAATATTTTCCATCCATGTCGAAATCCTCATCTCCGTGGCCATTCTAAGAAGCTTGAAAAGGAAAGATCATCAAAACTACCTAGAAAAAACTTTATAGTAAACCATGTAGTGCATTCTTGGAAAGTGCTTTGCCAAAATACAGTCTCAGCACCAAACACTAATATTTTTAAAAAAGTTGACAGAGAATTAAAAGGATACTGAGAAAGAATAATTCATTATGGTGCATAAACTAAATCTCACATATATCATTTTAAAATTTTGTTATAGTAACAATAGCTTCATCGGTTTCGACCGCCTGCTATTGTAATTCTAATGATAATAATAATTATAATAATCCAGCAAAACCAGGCTGTCATCTCCGCAGGCACATCTCTATGAAAGCAGACTCGAGCAGCAAGGACCTGCAGACGAATTCTAGACACCAACCGAGGTCCAAGAAGACGTGAAAATGCCAAATGCGATTGTGGCGAAACCGAGTGTTTCTCAATGAACGGATGCGCATTCGGAATATATAACATAGTATTCTCATAAAACATTCTACTTCTACCGATTCCCGATTTCCAACCATCTCGGTCAATCCAGGCATCTTCCCCAAGCCTATGTCACTCATTTTCTCGTCTGCTCCACTTCTCCAGCTTCTATGTCTGTGACAACATTTATACGACCTGTGGTAGTGATCACTACCTACAATGTTTATCCCTGGGAGGAACATCGCAAGGGACAACGGAAATGAAAAACAAGAAGACAAGATTAGGCCTAACAAATACACCCTCAAAATATCCAGAAGAACAAAGCGTGAAGAGGTTATACCTACATGAAAATATTGGACCAAAAATTACAGAGTAGCCAACAAAACAATCAAAACTAGAATATACAATACCAGCATAGTCACATATAAACTACTCAACAATAGGTTCGTTCCAAGCATAAGTTTCACCAATTTTTGAGACGCGATAACTTTTTATTAAATTAACGGAAAAATATGCCGTTTTCGCCATTTTTGAAAGCGAATACTTGTTAATCATCTGCTTTACTCAAAAAAACATAGAATTTGAGTGTTTTTTTTTTTATACAGGGTGAAAAAAGGAGTGCAGCAAATATCAAGGAATTGAGGCAACAATTGTTTTATAGGTTTACAAATTATGACGTAACTTTCTGAATAAAAACCTCGAAATTGTTTTCTGGAATTTCATTGCAGAAGTGATATACGGCCTTCAAAGTAAGTCAAAATTTATTACCCATCCTTGACACATTCTTTTCTGAAGTAAATGACAAAAAAAGATTTCTGTTGAAAATAATAATAGCAATTATTAAATTATTACACTAGAGGGCACGATTTTCGTTTAAATTTGAAGTACCGGTTTAGTACTAACATTTTCCGTTGGCTATTTGAAAAGAAGCTATGCCTGTTCATTTTGATCTTTTTCTTAGTCCCTTTTTTCTGATCTTGCCTTGGACGATCGACTGTGGCCTAGGGGGCAGCCATCTTCATAAGTGCAATATAATATCGATTACCGTTCTGTGGAAAAAGTACCTTAGCGGCCGTCAGGCATTATCTTGACGGAATAAAGTTGCGTAAGGCAATAATCCATTGATTACCGAAAAAATTTAAATAAAAAGTCTCGTGATTACCGTTTTATTTGGGTTTGAGATTTAAACACCCTCGTGGTAAGTTCTTTTTAATTTTATTTTTAAAATAATGGTTGTTCATGAATCTCTCTATTATTTAGGGTTTTACCGGGGAGCTTTTTTTACCGGCAAGCTGTTTTCACTGGGGAGCTGTTTTTCTCAAGGGATCCATTTTCAACAAGCCCCATTCCTGGCCATAGAGCTCTTGAGTCCCTCACGTGTCGATACGTGTACCTCCACATTTGACGAAGAAAACTGAACTTCTAGCCTCTATCTACCTCGATTCCAGCAGGGCCGGCTCTAGGTATTTTGCCGCCCTGGGCAATGAGAAAATTTGCCGCCCCATTTCATGGCCCGCTTAGGGAAAATGTGAGAGATCTTGAATTGTAGAAACAAAAAATAATTACACGAAACAGAAAGGCATAGCATCATAGCAATAAAACCACATACTATATTATGTAACTTAGGTAAACACAAAAAAAAAAAAAAAAATAACATAAGAAAACAAGAAACATAACAAACAAAGTAGGAGTCAGCCAATCCAAGCTCTTGGCAACAATCAACAGATACATTATGTAGATATACCCTAATAGCGCAGAAACGTTTCAAAAAATTATCCTATCAGACGTCAGAACGTTTTAAAAACGTCAGTAAAAGTAACTGAGAATATCCAAAGGTGCATTTTTATTTGGTACAAATGTCACTTGAAACGTCATATAGACGTCGAAAATGAGCGTTTCAAAAATGGTTTAATACGAACGCTTAAAAACGAAAAAGGACGTTTTTCAAAGATCTCTATATGAACATTCACTGGACTTCCTTCAAAGTATCCATCACCATCCAATTGACTTATTTTATAGGTAGTGTAAATATCACAGTTACAAACAACCTTTTAAAAACGTCTTATTCGCACTTATTTCCGGACGTGTGGACGTGGGATACATGTTTCCAATGGTGTTCCCAAAAACGACCAACATAAACCTTTATAAAAGGTCTCTCATGACTTTTCATGAAAACATACTTTTATGAACTCATAGAAAACATTCTGACGTTTTTTAATTGTTCCTAACAGAGGTTTTGAAAACAACTTAATCAAACGTCTAAAGAACATCCTTTCTTTACCTTTTTAAAAACACTCGGACATGGATTACCACGTGCAGAAACAGTAGTTTCCAAAACTTTTCTTTCAGAACTTTATGCTTATGGACGTTTTGTGAATATATTTCGAACGTCTTTTTTCGTCGTTTTTAAAAATGATTTTGTGCAAACGTTTATACAACGTTCTATTTTAGTCCTCGGATGTTTCGACATTAAACGGACTTTAAAAAAAAAAAACGTCCATCGTAACTTTTGTGTCATTAGGGTAAGTAGGTACATTTTCAATAAAATTATTGGGATATTATTTAAGATATTTTCGAGCGTTGAATGCAGCAAAATCTTCAAGTAGATGATTCTTCTTTAATTTAGCATCGATTTCACGCTCAATAGCAATCATTTCTAACTTGCTCACTTCTTACCTTTTCTTGGCCGGGATGATCTTGAATACGTTTTTATTAATTTTAATTTAGAGAAACTTTTCTTAACGAACACTTGCAAGAGTTATGGGCAATGGTAGTAAAATTCTGAGGATCTGATGGCCACAACAACATTCGGTGCAATATCCAGTTGGAGTGCTAATTTTAACAGATCAAAAGGAGTTTGATTGGGTTTCAGTAACGTCTATCACAGATAGTTCATCAGCTAATTATGCCACATTGACATCGAAAGAATTGTCATGCATGACAACATACATATTATAAATTTTTGCAATATTCCGATAACTCTTCTAGATGAAGTTTTTTGTAGTAATTGTATATCATATAAGAAGTTCAAATGTCCACTGTGCTAGTTCAATTGTCCAAAATGACACCTATCCCATAATACAGAGTGTTTGGTACATCGATAGGAAGTTTTTAATGATTACTCATTGAAAACTTCCTATCACTAGTTGGGGCCATTTTAACCTTTCTCAATTTTTTTTTTCCGATATTCCTGATATGCACTCTTTCGAAAAACTCGGAAAGAAATTCCGAATGATTGATACAAAAAATATGTAGCCCAAGTTATGTGTTAAAATAAGTACATGGATTCAAGATATCTAAAATAGCGATATCTCAAAAAACGGCGAAACTTTGCATGAGGGTAAATATGGTCAAACAGCTTCCAAATGACCCCAACTATCACTCATTGAAATCTTCTTGAAATCTTCCATAGATGTACCAAAAACCCTGTATAATTGGTTCGCTGTTCGATTTATATTTCTTAATTTTTTTTACGTCGTTGGTTTCATTTTCTATTATTTTTGTTGTTGTTGTATGATATGAATTTGCCGCCCCTGGATCGTGCCGCCCTGGGCGGCCGCCCTTCTCGCCCCCCCTTAAGCCGGCCCTGGATTCCAGGCTAGAATCTACAACTCCCATGTGCAACTTCTCTCGTCTAGTGACTAAAAATGGATGGCTACCGACTACCGCACGCATCTAAACATTCCGTATATGTATCTGGCACCTAGGTCCTTTCTATTGATTCGGTGCGCCATGCGGTCGTTTTTCAACCAATCAACGGCTAGGTGCCAAATACATATACGAAATGTAATGTAGTGCCAAATTCGTATACGGAATGTTGCACATTCATAGGACTGACGATCTTGAGTTTTATAAGTTGGAAAAACAAAAATATAGCAATAGGAGGTAGTCAAAAATGTATTTCGAAAAAGGAAATAAATGGAAAAAGATGTTGAAAAAAAAAGTAATTAGTGCACCAATGTCCTTCTCCATGTTTTGTTGCATTTGGTTGGTTCAAAGCTACGTTGGCCGAAAGATTGTGACATATTTCTCATCTCTTTTTTGGGTTAGTCTTTGAATGGTCTTCCAAATAGCAATCTTGTCGAGCCTCTCGTAATTCCCACTTTTCGTCGACTGATTGAAGTTGGTTGTACTCTTATGCTTGCACTGTGTCCAAATCGTCTCGCAATAGAGCTTCTTATGGTATTTAAAAAACTTTCGCAAACTGTTTTAGTTTTAATTATCGTTCTTGCAAAACTTTTAAAGTCAACAAATCAGTTCCATATTCATAATTTTTGTCCTTCGGGTATTAATAAAATCTTCAAGAGAACATTCTTGTTAATAGAATCTGTTTAGTTGTCCGCTGTGCCTGACAATCAGGAAATAAAAGTCAAAATACTTATTTGAAAAAAGGAGCATTAAATTTTTCAAATAGTGCATTTATCAGCATTCGATTATGGTATAATTGCATTTGTGCGTGCTGACCTTGCTCTTCTAGCTTTGGGGACATTCTTAACAGCACGTGTTATTAAAAATCCCGCGAAGCCTTAAAACAATGCATAGGTACCGCATAACATTCCGCATACGCATTTCGCACCAAATTACATTCCGTATATGCGTTTGGCACCTCGCCGTAAACGGTTTAAATTCGACGACATGGTGTGACGAACCAATAGGATATGCCTGGGTGCCAAAGCAAACGGTAATTTGCTGATTACTTTCTAGGTGTGTTTCTGAATTTTCACATCCCAATATTTTATTTTATTTAATTATTATTATTTTTTTAATTCAGTGGCGCCCTTGCCATTCTGTACTTAATAAACTATCAACCCATCCCTAATAATTATTCGCTGAGCATACCGAGCATATTATGGGTCTCTTGTTAATTCATTAACAAAAGGGGTTACACTGTACAAAAAAAATACTCAAAAATTCTATATTTATATGTGTGAAGCAGATGGTTAACAAGGAATCTCTCTCAAAAATGGTAAAAACGGTATACTTTTCCGTTAATTTATAAGAAAGTTGTCGCGTCTAAAAAAATGGTGAAATTTATGCTTGAAATGAACCTAGTGTTGAGTAGTTTAGTTCAGAGGTCTGACCATTGAAGGACAGAACCGCAAAAATGCTGGAAGCAACGGAAATAGACTCTCGAAGAATCGCGACAGGCGGGTCAAAATGGAAAGTATAACAAACCAGAGAATTAGACAAATCGTGAACGTAAGACACACGTTCGGAAATATCGAAAATCGAAATTATGGCATATCGAGAATACCCAAGTAAATTATCGAGTGGAATTAGAAGCTGGCGAAGTATAGTACACGAAGAAATGAGAGCTGTAGGAGGATGACTGGATTGACAGAGATCGGAAATAGGAAGAAGTAGACCGATAATTATATACAGGGTGGGCCAATGGAAACTTTCTACCCCGATTTTTTGGATTTAAAATGAAAATCTAGAAAAATGCTCGGACACGTCGACCTTTGATTTGAGGGGGAACTATTTTTCAGTTTTTTTCATCCCCGTAACTTCAACACCCTAACTGGGGGGAGAACAACCCCTCAAATTTGAATAGGGGATAGGGGTTGTGTCATACCTCTTTTTAAAGATCTCTTCGAGTTCTTTATGACTCTAGAATTTCGTCTTATTACTTGCATCCGTAACGAAATGACAGCTTGTCAAAATCTTGGAAATAGACCATTATTTTAGTAGGAGTAGAAGCGTGTTAGGGCTTTACCCGCTATTTTTGGTTCTCCACAATGTTCGAAATAATAAACAACTTTAACTTATACTAATTAAAAGTTTATTCACCAAAATAAAGCACAAGGCTTTCCAGAGAAATAAAATAATGCCATTCGGACCAAAATTCTAGAAAAACCCAATTAGAATGACAATCAATCAAGAGTATTCAATGACCCTAACCTCATTTCTTGCCCATACAGGGGCGTTCATAATTCACTTAGGAACTACTCCTATCTTCTATCTTTGTCTTTCTTATAGAATCAAATTAACCTATAAGAGAAACATAAAAAAATGCAGCGTTGTCACTGTGACTTTTACAATGACTATTTATTTAGAAATAGAAACAAAAATACAAACTCAACATACCCCCCACCTTGAAAGGGTGTCTTTCAATAAAACAATACAAAGGTGGAACTAATCTAATTGTTAATTATTAGGTATCATCAATACATTGATCAGGCAGACGACATATTTGGGAAATTGCACGGCGCACTTCTCCATTCCTTGTTTTTATATTCACTACACACACATTCTTATCTTGTCCACGAAATACCTCAATAATTCTACCTAATCTCCACTGTAATGGAGGTAAAGATTTATCTCTAATTAAAACCAAATCACCAATTTTTATATTTTCTTTTTCTTCGTACCATTTAGATCTTAATTGTAATTCGGTGAGGTATTCACTAGACCACCTTTTCCAAAAATGTTGGAACAGCATTTGTAAATGCTGATATCTAGACAATCTAGAAATTGGTATTTCTGATAAGTTTGGATCAGGTAGTGTAGTTAACCTACGTCCAATCAGAAAATGTGATGGTGTTAGGATTTCGTAATCATCTGGGCTAGCTGACATAGGTACTTTTGGTCGCGAATTTAATATAGATTCGATTTGGGTAAGAACTGTATAAAGTCCCTCAAAGGTCAGAGTAGAATTACCAAGAATACGTTTTAAATGTAATTTGCACGATTTTATCCCAGCTTCCCAAATGCCTCCGAAATTTGGTGAGTATGAAGGTATGAACTTCCAAGAAATATTTTCATTAACCAAGTGTTGAGATATTGAGTTAGATTCCTTCCTTAGGAATCCGACAAGCTGCAGAAGTACCCGGTTGGCACCGACAATGTTTGATCCATTGTCTGAAAAAACGCAACTGGGTTTGCCTCTCCTTGCTACAAACCTACGAAAAGTGGCAATAAAGAACTCTGTTGTTAAGCTAGGCACCAAGTCCAAATGTATTGCCTTAGTTGAAAGACAAATAAATAAGCAAATATAACATTTGGATACCTTTGCTCCCCTTCCATGCCTGTCTTTAATAGACAAGGGACCTGCATAATCAACTCCCACATTATAAAAGGGTGGTAAAGGACTTACACGTTCTTCAGGAAGTGTTCCCATAATTTGGCTCACAGAAGTGGGATTTGTACGAAAACATTTTATGCATTTAAATAAAATTTTTCTAGCTAAATTCCTGCCATTTATTACCCAATATTTATCCCTGATTGAACTTAACAACATTTGTGGACCAGGATGTAATAATCTTTCGTGCTCTGATTCAAATAACAGGTATGTGAATTAATGTTTTGCTGGGAGAAGAAAGGGATGTTTTTTATTATATTGAATATTTGAATAGTGAAGTCTTCCCCCAACTCGAACAAAGCCATTTTCGTCTATAAAAGGGTTGAGTCGATGAACTGATTTCAATTTAATTTCATGCTTACCTTGAATGCATGCAATTTCTTGACCAAAAAACTCTTGTTGAACTATTTTAATTAAAACCAACAATGCCTTCCTAATTTCATCTAAACACAGAGGACCCGTTAATTCAGTTTTACTTAACTTGAGTATATTTCCAAAGCGACGACAGTGGGCGACAGTTCTAATAAGATGATTGAACTTGTTAAAATAATGAAAAGGAAAGATAATTTCAGATACTGTTAAATCACAAAGATTTTTTCTCTTTTTTCCTTCTGGTAAGTCTTCAAAACACGGAATTTTATCATCTGCCCAATTATGTTCTTCCAACCACAAAAAATCTGGTCCATGCCACCATGTTGAACAGTTTAAAATTTTATCAGGAGACAAACCACGCGACAGTAAATCAGCTGCATTATTCTCTGACTTAACGTACCTCCAGCTGTCAATATTGGTCAAATTCTGAATCTGACTTACTCGGTTTGACACAAAAGTTTGTAGAAGACTTGGACACATTCTCATCCAACCAAGAACCACTGTTGAATCACACCAAAGAAAAATATTATCGAACTGTAGCTTCATGGATTCCATTACGGGCTTTTTCAATAACTTAGCCAATAGTAAAGCTCCACACAACTCTAACCTTGGGATTGTTTGGGTTTTAAGAGGAGCCACCTTAACTTTGGAACATAACAGCGAAACCTGGATGTCATTATCACTGGAAAAACTTTTTAAATATATGCAAGCTCCATATGCTTCACACGATGCATCAGAAAATCCATGAATGTCAATTCTAACTGGATTTTTTAAAAGTACATGTCGATTTATAGATAAATTATTTAAATTATAAAATTGAATCTTTAGTTTTTTCCACTTTGAGTCCAAATCCATTGGCAATGTTTCATCCCATGATAATTTTTCGGACCACATTTTTTGTAAAAGGACTTTGGCAATTAGTATAGACGGTCCCAGAAGTCCAAGTGGTTCAAAAATCCTTGCTATATCAGATAAAATAGTTCGTTTGCTAGTTCTTGTAGAAGTAGTAAAATTGATACTAAATATCAAGTTATCTAGTTTGAATGACCAAAACAATCCCAAAGTTTTATGTTGATCTTTCTCACCAAAATGAATATCTTCCAAATTTGAAGAATAATGACCCCCAAAAGTCTTAATAACATCTGAATCATTCGACACCCATTTTCTCAATTCCATACATCCAGATCTTAAGATACAATCAACATTTTTACATAGCTCCAAAGCACTTTTAGTATCATTTGACCCAGTTAACATGTCGTCAACATAGAAGTCTTTTAATATAACTCTTGAAGCCAGTGGACAAGAGTCAGTGTTTTTCAATCCTAGCTCTTTCAAACACCTTATGGCCAAGTATGGAGCCGACCTTGTACCATAAGTAACTGTGTTCAATGTGTACTCATTTATTTGACCGTCAGGTGTGGGTCTCCACAGAATCTTTTGTAATGACCTTTGAGAAGGGTCGACCAAAACCATTCGATACATCTTAGCCACATCTGCACAAACAACCACATTATGCTTTCTAAACCTCAAAAGAATGGCTAATAACTCGTCTTGCAAGTTTGGACCAGTATACTGAATGTCGTTCAAGGATACTCCTGTGTCAGTTTTTGCTGACCCATTGAACACCACTCTCATCTTTGTAGTTGTGCTATGTTCACTAAGAACACCATGATGGGGTAAGTAATAGGAGATTTCATCCTTGATTTCAGCTCCAAGCGACTGTTCTACCAATGACATATGTCCCATGCTTTCATATTCTTCCATAAATGCCACATACAAATCTCTCATACTAGAATTTTTAAGAAGTCTTTTTTCCAAAGATAAAAACCTATTCAAAGCATACTGTTTCGAGTCTCCAAGTTTATCAGGTGAATCAGCCAATGGAATTTTCACAATAAACCTCCCTGTCGTATCACGAACTGTTGACTCAATAAAAAGCCTTTCACACTCCACATCTTCCTTTGAAATTACCTCATTCTCAACCGACAGCTCCTCTATAGCCCAGAATTTCTCAAGTTGTTCTTGAATATTAAGATTCAATATTAGATTACAATTTGTATTTTTAAAATTCACATTAGGAATGATCGATCCAGTAGCAATTCATCCAAGCCTTGTTTTTTGAAGCACAGGTTGGTTCTTACCTAATGGAATTTGTCCAACACACAACAATTTATAAAAGACATCAGCTCCAAGTAGCATATCGACTTGACCAGAAATTGCAAAAGACGGATCTGCGAGCTTGATATGAGGTGGAATCTCAAAGGGCATATTTAAATTTTCACTTGGAATAGAACTATTTATATAGGGAACAAGCAAACAATTGATCTCTAATTTGAAAGGATAATGTAGTGAATTAATTAGTAATGAACACTTCTTTTTTATGTTTGACACAGTCTGATTAATTCCAACTATTGAAATGTCAATATTTTGTGTGGGATAGCCTAACCTTTTAAAGGCTTCCATGGTAATGAGATTGGACTGTGAACCATTGTCTAATATAACTCGCAAAGTCTGATGCCTACCATAAGCATCACGAACTTGCACCAAAGCGGTTGACAGCAACACTTCCGGCCAAGCATTACTGTTATTTGAGAAAAATGATTTTAATTCAACTGTAGGTTGATTATTTGAACCATCCGGTTCATCAGGGGATTGATTTCTCAAAGTACCTCTATTGTTAGCATTATCATTCACTTGATAATCATAATGTAACAAAGTATGATGACTATAGTTACACTTCCTACATTTACTCGACTCACAATTTTTGCTTGTATGACTACCCTTACGGAAGCAATTCAGACACAGCCCTAAACTTCTTGCTCTTTCATACCTTTTTTTTACAGCTAATTTCAAAAAATCTGAACAATTTGTTATGAAATGTTTATCTTTACAATTAAAACAAACAATGTTTGTAGCTGAGTTTGTAGCCGAGTTTGTAGCCAACCAAGACTTGCTCCTATGCTCAGGTTTTTTAAAATTGTTTTCATTTTTCCATCCATCTTTATTACTCACCTTCGGTTTGTTTTTCTCCAAAGCTGCTAACATCTCAATCCTATTTTTTAAAAATGTCTTGAACTCATTCAAGCTTGGTAGCCTATCACGAGGCTTTTTTTCTTCCCATACCCTTTGACTCGTCAAGTCCAGCTTACCACATACTAGGAAAATGACTATTGGGTCCCAATTATCTGTTTGAATACCTAATTTACCTAATGCATGTAAATGCTTAGTTATATTGTCAACAATGTTACGTAGGTCGATATGTGATTCTTTGCTCATAGAAGGTAGATTAATAAGGAGTTTAAGATGATCATTCACCAACACTGCTGAATTATCATATCTTTCACACACCATATCCCAAATAACTGAATAATTAGAAGCTACCATGTCAACAAGATGAATCACTTGTTTGGCATTGCCCTCTAAAGCACCCTTCAAAAAATATAGCTTCTCCATATCACCAATAGAATTATTTGAATGAATCAGGGAAACAAAGGTATCCCTAAACTCTAGCCAGTTTTCTGATGTACCATTAAATTTTGGAATCGGAATTGCAGGTAATTGAGGCCTAGAAATAACATTTCCTGCAGCTGCAGGTGCCGCAGCAGGTGCCACTGCAGGTGCTGCAGGCGCAACCGAATGTGCCACCGAATGTGCCACTGAATGTGCCACCGAATGTGCCACCGAAGGGTTGGAAACACTTGAATTATTGTCTAAAAGATTTGATGGTTGATTATCGTCCAAAATAGTTTTATAATATGCTACGGTTTTATAATAAGAGTTTTCAAATGCTCCCCACTCCCCGGTTTCAGCATCCAAATTTCCTAAGGGAACAATCTCCTCAATTTGACTTTGAACCTCCTGGAAGTTATCCAAAAGACCCACCAACCTTTCTAATCTAATTTCTACCTCATGTAATGTTTGATTATCAGGTGTTTGATCTACTAATTTATTTATAAAATTATAAGCCACAGTGACTTTGCCTTTAAGGACAGCACGCTTTCGTTTTAATTTAGCTTCTAATTCTGCCATATTCATGATAAATTCTCCAAATTAAAGTAAACCAATAAATGTTAAATGTTTTCATAAAAAATATGCCAATGTTAAATTCTATCACAAAATACTATGTCAAATCACTAAACAACAAAATAATAAATAGGTAACTTACAGATTTGGTCCATTGAAACTGTTTTTTTTTTTATATAATACCATCCAACACAATCCCTTTGTTCACTTCTCGGTTTACTTTCATAAAAACCAAACACCAAATTCCTTTTTTATTAGCCAATAAGCTTACCGGCGTTTTAATTCACCAGCACTCCAAAAAGTTTCTTACAATGAACAAGTCTCAACTTGTCTAAGCGTGCAGTCTCAATCCAATTCAAATCTGTGTCCAACCAAAGTATGTGGGTATCCAAATTTTGTATTCATTCAGTGTGTAGGTTAGGTACCGAAGCCAATCCAAAGCCAATCCAAAAAGCCAATATTTTAACACAGGTTACTCTAATTATTTATAACCAAAATCCAAAAATCCAAAATCTGGCTATCGAAGGACCATATGTTAGGGCTTTACCCGCTATTTTTGGTTCTCCACAATGTTCGAAATAATAAACAACTTTAACTTATACTAATTAAAGGTTTATTCACCAAAATAAAGCACAAGGCTTTCCAGAGAAATAAAATAATGCCATTCGGACCAAAATTCTAGAAAAACCCAATTAGAATGACAATCAATCAAGAATATTCAATGACCTCAACCTCATTTCTTGCCCATACAAGGGCGTTCATAATTCACTTAGGAACTACTCCTATCTTCTATCTTTGTCTTTCTTATAGAATCAAATTAACCTATAAGAGAAACATAAAAAAATGCAGCGTTGTCACTGTGACTTTTACAATGACTATTTATTTAGAAATAGAAACAAAAATACAAACTCAACAAAGCGATACTTGCAATTAAAGTTGTTTTATTATGTTTAATAATTAATAATAATAATTAATAATTATTAATAATAATAAAAAAACTTTAATGGTAAGTATTTTTATTAAGGCAGGTAGGTATCGATTTTATTCCTACTGAAACAAGAGGCTATTTCCAAGATTTTGACAAGCTGTCATTTCGTTACGGATGGAAATAATAAGACGAAATTCCAGAGTCACAAAGAACTCGATGAGACCTTTAATAGGAGGTATGACACGAACCCTATCCCATATTCAAATTTGGAGGGCTGTTCTCCCCCCAGCTAGGGGGTTAAAGCTACGGGGATGAAAAAAACTGAAAAATGGTTCCCCCTCAAATCAAAAATCGACGTGTCCGAGCGTTTTTCAAATTTTCATTTGAAAGCCAAAAAATCAGGGTGGAAAGTTTCCATTGGCCCACCCTGTATTATATTATATTAGTCACACACCACCAGAGAGCACTTCCATATTATTCAAATTTGTCGTAGAATCATTACACTGATATCGGCTTAATACAAGATTCAATAATGAGACGAACAAATTTTGGTCATGCCATAAGGATTTCTGCTGCCAATAAAAACTGTAATATCTAATTCATGAGCCATTTACCTAATGTGCTGTTGCATTTTTTATAACGATATGCGAAAATGTCGTAAGAATCTGTTTATCATCATAAAGTTCACTAACAGCATAAAACTATTGGATAAAATACCTGGATATAGTTTTTTTTTCACGCATCCAACATGTTCTGTTTACCCTAGCAGTATAGTAAACTTGTGCTAATATTTGCCGAGTGAAATACAGATAATCAGATACAATATTTGAATGGCGTAATGAATCAGAGTAAAGGACGTTAAACTCATACATTAGGTATGTTTAAAATCTCAAGTTAATACAGAAGTGAATTCATGGTATTATCTGATGTTGATGCATTATTTTAATCCAAGAAAATCCAACAAGAGAGAAGGATAGGAACACACATTAAGCAGCATTTCGGCGGCTTATATAAATCGCAAGCGGAGCAAAATCAATTACTATTATTCAGGCACGTGGAAGTAAGGCAACGCCAACATATCCTTTGTAAATATTAATAAACTTTTCGTATCAGCGTCAGCAGATCAGTTTGGGACCATTAGCGCTCATTGTTTTCAACTGAAAATTGTTTTAGTACTGAAAAGGCGTTTTTCTTGGCATTAAATTAAATAACTTCTCATTTGTGTTAAGCATTTATCTATTTATGAATCTATTTTCAGTTTAATTATGTTCCCTTCCATGTATTCATCCAATAGCAACGCTGTTAATTTAAACTTGCTGCTTCATTTCGTTTGTTACTAACAGGAAAACGGTTGATTGCGTAGGGCGGGTGGCGAGTAAAAACGATTTAATGCAGTGATGTTTTTGGAATAACACGTTCGCAATGAAATACGGACTCTCATTATACCGTTGTGGACCCAAGCTATTGTATGAATCAATCTGAAATTATAAATTGTTAAGTCTTTCTCGAAAAAATAAATGTAACATAAATTAGTTTTACTTACCTAATTTAAATTGTCTAGTCAATAAAATCAAATTTGTATCCATCTCAACTCCTCATAGAATATTCTAAAATCTAAATTAACAACTGTAATAGCTGGCTATTATCCTTAACACGAAGAGATGCCGCAACTGACAGGGACTAACTGCCCCAGGACTACCATGAACATTTTCTTAAATCCAATTACCCAAAGTCTGAGCAAACATTAACCACCCTGAGTGGTATATGTGTGTATATGCACGTGTACGGCATTCATTAGATGTATAATATGCAATTTATTGGGGTATGAGTAATATAAATTACCCAAGCTACATACTAATTTAATTTTATACCCAGTTCTATATTGAATCTGCGATATGGAATGCATATTGCTTTAACAAACAACCGCAATCATTTGTAATTTAATCATTTTAATAATAAATTTGCGTTTTCTTAGTCTAGGTCCACCCCTGCCCCCAAGGCACCGTCACCGGGGCAAAACTTTACGACCATACTGATTTCCCTTCTCCCAGGTGGTGACGTTATATTCGCGTAGCTATTCGGCCGTAATTGTGTGTGACTTATTATGTAAGTTTCTATAGTCGAAAGGTTAAATTATAATGAGATACTGACGTATTACCGGAGACATTAAATCCATTCCATTTCACGTGTGCAGACGATTATTAGTTTATTACACACACGTTCTCTAGTGAGGCTTATTGTAACAAATTTAATGAACAATTTCCACGACTTCGTTGTTGCTTCAATGGAGTAATGTAATTCAATAGACTGGGTACGGTTTTATTGTTTTAAACTTTGACAAAACAGCTCAGGGAAAGTAGTTCATAATTCAAACCCAAATACCCACTTCTTTTCATGTATATCTATAAAATCTAGCATATAGCATACAAAAATTATAAAATTGTTTACCGGGAAACCTATTTTGATAATTTCACGATAAGTTTTGAACTCTTAAAAACACAATTAAGAATTTTTCTTCGGCAAAAATCGGTGCCGAAACGCGTGTTCGCAGACGATAAGGCCAAAATTGAAATTCTAAATTTCAAAACGGTTTAATAATTGAGTCTTTTAGACCGCACCTTATGCGGGATTCTTCGAGAATAAACAATGTTCGAGCCGAAAGTTTCTTGATTATATTCTCTCTGAAAAAGGGAGCATTTTTTTTACCAATAAAAAAGTAATTACTAGGCTATGAGCAGCCTTGATTCATAAATTATTAATTGAAATACTTGACATATATTAAAAATAATTTGGAGATTATTTGGGATTAAGCATATTATTTTTCGCATTATTGAGATATTTTTTATTAAATTGTTATTTTTGTATATAAAAAATCTTAAAAATAATAAGAGTTTTAGTCTAGGAAAATAGTCAAAAAATACACGTATTACAAAAAAAAAAATTCCTACCCAAATGAACTTTTCAGGGATGATAGGGGGCGAAACCGAAAATATCAAACATTCACCCCTCTGGCGTTTTGCGCTACAGGGGTTGAAAGTGCGCCATTGGCGATTACTTGGTACCCATTCATTTTACAAAAAAATGTTTCAAATAAAAGATGTGCAACATTATTTGATCTACAATGTTTATCTAAAGACTTTTTTAATTAAGGGCCGTCTGTGGTCATAAGGGCCGTTTGAAATTTTATAATGGAAATGAAAAATTTTAACCAACGTGAAAAATTTTTCCACAACACATACAACATTTTTGCTTTATGAAGTTTTTACTCACCCCCTGCCGTTTTTCAATAGAGGTAGTTTAAAGTTTATTTATTTTTTCACAAAAAAAAATTCCTTATAAAAGTTTTATAAGATTACATTTCCTACAATTTTTTCCAATAAACTTTTTTTGTAACTCATCCCCATTCAGCGGGGGGACACTTCCCTTAGGGAAATTTTAGTTTTTAGGGGTATATATTAATTTTTTTTTCTTTTCTTGCCTTTAGTGCAATTAGCATTATATTAAAATATTTTTTTTTCCACCGCCTTTTTGTTTTTAGGGGTAGTTCGCCTATTTTCAACATTACAAAAAAAAGTTAGGGAGGAAAGTTGCTCAAAATAATAAAATGAACAAGTTTTCTTTATAAATTTTTTTTGTAAAATTAAAAATAGGCGAACTACCCCTAAAAACAAAAAGGTGGTGAAAAAAAAATCCTTTTAATACAATGTTAATTGCAACTTTTTATATGCACTTAAGGCGAGAAAAGAAAAAAATAATAATATATACCCCTAAAAACTAAAATTTTCCCGAGGGAAGTGTCCCCCGCTGAATGGGGGTAAGTTACAAAAAAAGTTGATTAGGAAAAATTGTAGGAACTGTCATCTTATAAAACTTTTATTAAGAAAATTTTTTTGTAAAAAAATAAAAAAACTTTAAACTACCCCTATTGAAAAACGGCAGGGGGTGAATAGAAACTTCATGAAGCAAAAATGTTGTATGAGTTGTAGAAAATTTTTTCACGTTGGTTAAAATTTTTCATTTTCATTATAAAATTTCAAACGGCCCTTATGACCACAGACGGCCCCTAATCAAAACAGTCTTCAGATAAACATTGTAGATCAAATAATGTTGCACATCTTTTATTTGAAATTTTTTTTTGTAAAATCAATAGGTACCAAGTAATCGCAAATGGCGCACTTTCAACCCCTATAGCGCCAAACGCCAGAGGGGTGAATGTTTGATATTTTCGGTTTTATGATCACCCAACCTCCCCCTATCATCCCTGAAAAGTTCTTTTGGGTAGGATTTTTTTTTTTTTTTAAATCGACAATTTTCCTAGACTATTTTCGATCCTTCGTGATTTATCCTATATTTAATTTCCATATTTTAATTAGTTGCGAACAAATAGACGAACATATCATCAGATCATACTATTTCTTTTTTTTTAGCTTCCTAGATATAGGAAGCTATGGTGATAGCCCGATTTTGACCATGTCAAAATTTCATTAAATCTTGACGTTTTGGATCATGTCGAGCCTTTTTGACAAGGTGGCACATTTCCGTCTGTGTGTATGTATGTATGTAGGTATGTATGTGTGTTGGCATTTTTCTGAGAAAACGGCTCGATGGAATTTGATGAAATTTTGGAATGGGAACGCCATCTTTTTTTTTATTGATTGGTTAGAACTCATTTTGCTTTATATAAAACAAAAAAAAAACAAAAAAAAAAAAAAAACAAAAAAAAAAAAATTTAAAAAAAAAAACTCAAAAATCTCAAATATCTCAATAGGTTTCATTGGGACATTTTTGGAAAAAAAAAATGAAGTATAAATTTGATGATAAGCTAAGCAGCGTCGAGCTCGGTTAGTACTTGGATGGGTGCCACTTAGAAATTTACACGACGTTGCTTTTTCTTGAGATTATAGCGTTTTAGGGTGCTTATTGAAGATTTAGGCTTGAGGTCCCTTTTCAGTAAAACACTTTATGAGGGTAAACTTACACGTACAAAAGGACCCTTAGGGTTTTTCGCTTATAATAATAAAAATAATAATAATAATCATTAATAATGAATTAATGACAGCGAATATTATCTCATGTTAATCGTATATATGGTTGTCATGCTAATTTTTGATACAAACGGTTGCTGACGCTAGCAACCATTTATTTGTATCAATACAAACAAATATGGACGCTGTTAGCAACATATTTTTTGCATTTTCATTCGTGAAATAATCCTCTAAATACCAATCGAGCTTTAAAATGGTCAAAATGGACCAGATAATTTTTCACTCATGCGTGTTTTCTTTGCAAATTTCACTCGTCCTACGGAATCGTGGACTCGTGAAATTATAGAAAATACGCAATCGTAAAAAATTATCCGTAATTTTGAAGCTCTCGTGGTATTATGTGGTAGGTATTATCTCCGAAAAAATGATATTAAAACCTGAAAAAATGTCAAGATTTATTAAAATGAATTCATGGATTGAAATGACAATTAATGACAATGACAATCATTAATTAGGTAGTCATTTGTCTAGGAAGCGTTATGTCAAAAATTTGACATCTGGTTTCTACTTTGTTTTACCAAATTAAAACTATAAATCCCATAAACAATATAAATAAAGACCAACATATCATCATCACTAAGTAGGACATTAATCAAGCCTCAAAATATTAGTAGAGCAATAAGGTGGCGCGGTGGGCTTAAAAGCAAGTAAACTAATAGAACAAGTAAACATGCATGACTGTTGTAATTTATTTCTGTTTGTTCTTTCCCGTTTCAGCTCATCTCGTATTCTGATGCATTTATCATTTTTTCAGTGACCACGGAAAATGTATATCGAGAATTTTAACAATTTATTTTATCTTCTAACATAGATTCAGATATCGAAAAAGGAAATCAAAAAAATGTTAACCGTATTTTCCATTATCAATAAATGAACACTCGCAGAAATTTGAGAAAAACCCAACAAATAATGCCTAAGTTTATCCTGCCAATTACAAAAGACCCTGATTCGTATTCAGGCTCGTACGTCCATTTACATAGACGGGGTATCGGATTTGGCGAAAATGGGCCACGTTTTCACTGAAAACAATAAATATTTCATGGCTAAATTGATATAGGTGTTTAGAAGGCTTTCCAATTTAAAAGTGTAAACAACGCATTTCCATGGAAAATGTATTCAAAAAGATAAAATTTTTATTATTAAATTCCCAGTACCTATATAGCCTTTTTTAATGGACAAGCTAACACCACGCTTGAACTTTTGAGGATTTAATATTGAAAGAAAATATATTTTGAATTTATTATGTCATGAATTTAGTTTCGTTTTCTTGAACTGCGCCTTCAAATATAGCTTGAAACTTTTAATTGTCAACGTAATAAAAAGCGTATCAGAGATATAGAGAATAATAATAAATAAGCAATATTAGCTTGTAAGGTACCTACCTACTTACAATATTCTATGATTTGATGTGTTTATGTGTATCGAACCTTATAAAATTCATACGTCGAACAAAATAATTTGTTTAGTCCATGCCAAAGTAACCCAATAAACTCACCACAAAAAAAAGTCTCATTTTATTCACTTTCACTAAACTGTCACGAATAAGTATGTATGAAAGTTTTAAATTTTCGGATATTCCTGAAAACACTCTAGGAAAATTGTCAGTCAGGCAGTCCAGAAAAAAAACACCTAAACTGTTTTCTACTGTCGTCGTACATAAAAATATATAATTATTTCTTGATAAAAACAGGTTTTTTCTTTTCTCTTTCAGGCCTGTCCGACTTATTGTCCCCATGTAGCACTGAAGTCTGAGAAAGCTTATTGTGCTCAGCGTATTTTCTTTATTCCAACCACTCTAGTATTTTGGTGCCCTGTAGGTACAAGGTTGTAGAGGGTGCTTCCTTATATTTTGACCCCTACCTACAGCTTTAGCTATACGAGGTGGAAAAAAAACTTTAGATATAAAAGCTGTAGGGTTTTATGTCTATTATCTTTTGCGAATGTCGAAACGAGCAAATGACAGGTGCCAACTGTCACAATGACAAACACTTGCATTTTTCAAATGGAACACCCTGTATATTTTTGGCTAGAATGATAGCTTTTTTTCTTCTGATTCCAAATATACCATATATGTTGATATTTGGTTCAGTTGTTTTTGCGCTATTTAATTTTAAAATTGCATTGAGCAAGCCTCATCCATTGATATAAGAAACCAGGACAGATTAAATTAAGGGTGATGTAAATGCATTTTTGAACTAGAATAGCGTAAAAACAGCTGAATCAAATATCAACATATATGGTATATTTGAAATCAGAAGAAAAAAATCTATCATTCTAGCAAAAATATACAGGGTGTTCCATTTGAAAAATGGAAATGTTTGTCATTGTGACAGTTGGCATCTGTCATTTGCCCATCTTGACATTCGCAAAAGATAATAGACATAAAACCCTACAACTTTCATCTTTAAAGTTTTTCTCCACCTCGTATAGCTAAAGCTGTAGGTAGGGGTCAAAATACAAGGAAACACCTTGTACAGGTCGTTTGGAACAGGAAAACATCAAAAATATCACGATAAAACATAATTAGGTAGGTAATTCACAATGATGATACACACTACTACTACAGGATAGCCTATCCTATAGGGCTTCTGTGGAACAAATCCCCCCCTTCCCCCCTTTTTATTCTTCTAGGTGCACTGTTTGTTCAGCTTTCAACAACCTAATTTCCTTATAGATTTGAGACGTTGGATAGAGTCTTATGAATCTATTTTGCAGCCTTTGCAGTTTTTGAAATAGTGTCTTTGAAGTTGCAGCCCAAACAGTACACATGTATTGCAGATGTGATTTAAAAATTACTTCATATATTACAGTCTTCATGTAATCGCGTAGAAGGTTTACACATTTTTTAATTACACCACATGCACCAGCCAGTTTCTTCCTCAACAAGTTCACATGTAGTTTGAATGTTAAGTCTTTGTCAATAGTAAGCCCCAAGTATTTGTAGGAGTCAACCATTTTTAATACTGTATTATTAATCTTTATGTCTATAGAATTGATGACGCTGTTTTATTTATGTTAATCTTCAAGCTGTTTTTGAGAAGCCATTTACCATAGGCAACTATGGAAGTGGGCCATCCATTTTGCCATGACTATTTTTCTTCTGTCAATTTTGACATTGTAGAAAATCACGTGGTTTGAATTGCCTAATATGTTTCATCGTGACATTTCATAGATATTCGATGACGTTTCCAGTTGGTAGAAAGAGTGCAAACAGAATGTATTTCTATCTGTTTCTTCAACTGGATGAGAGAAAGAGATGGAAATACACTCAGTGCGAATTAATTCTGCCAATCCGAAACGCCAGTAGACAAATATCCCAAAATAATCCAATTCCAATAGAAACTTGCTTGTATTTCCGATAGCTTACTATTTAGGTATAGCAACATGATAGGTACATCATTTGTGAGGGATTTTAATTGTCTTTCATAATATTTCATAATATACAGGGTGTTCTATTAAAAAAAAAAACACTTCATCTTTTTTGTACCTGGCAGTCACTCAAAAAAATAAGCATTGTTAGGTCAGCAATTATATTTAGTTACACATATTATTGTCGCAATACCAAGAATAACAATAAAGTTATTGTTGACATTATTGTTGTTGAATCACAAATATATCATTGCTGAGGTAACTAAGTATAGATTGTGAAACAAATATATAATCAAAACATATATGAAGAACTGCTAAAAACATAATGTTGTGATGGCAATAATAAGATATTTTTGATTCAATTATATGCTCAATACTCAATACTCAATTTATTCGTGCTATTATACATAAGTATTTACATTCGTCATAAACAAAATTATAGTTAAATTATACAATTTATACACAGTCTGCAGTTGTAAATTGAAACTTGAAAACTTTTAAAAAAATATTGTAAAGATCCGACATTCACACTTTAGAAACAGTACAGTTAAAATACAATTAAAATACAATACAGTAGAATATAAATCACAGCAAAGTTTGTTGTCAAAAGGACACGTCTAAAACTTATACCTAAGGAACTCTTCAAACGAGTAAAAACAATTTGAACACAAAAGTTGCTTAATCCTACTCTTGAATTTACCCCGTTCTATGCTTTTCATGGAATTCAGAAGCATGTTATAGAATTTAATTGACAGATAGCCCGGACCGTCCTGACACCTTTTTAACCTATGATAAACTGGGATGATCAAATTTTTCTGTCTTGTGTCATAGCTGTGGACTCCACTATGCACCCCGAATTTATTCTCATTGTCTTTCACATACAACAGATTTTCAAATGGTAAAGTAAGTATATTTAAACTCCCAAAGGCCTGTCTACAGTCCTCCCTGAAGCGCAACCCAGCCAAGATTCGGAAAGCTTTTCTCTGGAGTCTAAAAAGTCTGGCCACAAGGGGGGAGTGACCCCAAACCAAAATACCATATGTCATAACAGAGTGAAATATAGCACATACGAAGTTTTCAGAACATTATCTGAGACACTCTGGGCGAGATTACAAAAGACAAAGAGAGCCCTGCTAAGCTTTGTTGAAACTTGATCAATTTGCGTATGCCATCTCAGAGTGGGGTCGATGAGCACTCCAAGAAATCGAACGATCTTCCCTTTGTCATTAATACCTCTAGATTCTCCGAGGGAGAAAATCAATCTCTCTGTTTTGTCTTCATTCAGGAGCAGCTTATTAGCATTAAACCAGTCCCTCCCTCTATCCTGAGTGGCTTCAAGCTGTGAAACTGCCTGATCAAGCGATCCCGCTGACATGGAGACTGTGGTGTCATCCGCAAAAAGGGTGTATTTTTTTTGATCACTGTTAAAGGAGAGATCATTTACATAGATTAAAAATAGGATCGGCCTAAGGACAGACCCTTGGGGCACACCTATATTTACAACCCTTTCCGCAGAACACACCCCACCCACCCTGACAGTTTGGGATCTGTTTTCCAGATAAGAATTTATGAGTTTAATACTGTCTGTACCAAAATTATAGTGTACTAGCTTGCTCAGCAAGATTTCATTTTCAACACAGTCAAATGCCTTACTTAGGTCACAGAAAAGCACAGCACTAAATTGGAGACTGTCAAAAGAATCCAGAATATCGGCAATGAGATTCAATATACCCAATGTAGTACATCTGCCCGCTCGAAAACCAAACTGGCATTCAGTAAAGCATCGGTTCTCCTCGCAGAACTTCACCAACCTCAAAGCCATGCATCTTTCCACAATCTTAGACAATACCGGCAGAAGTGAAATGGGCCTGTAGTTTGTGGCTTAATTTTTTTAAAGACAGGTACAACACGACAAGAGCTTTCTTCAGAATATCAGGAAAAACATTTTGGCGAAAACAGGAATTAATTAATCTGGTTAGGGGAATGATAATAATATTCTTAATGAATTTGATCAATTTGATGCTCAAACCAAAGATATCACTGCTGGCCTTATTTTTAATGTTGTCTATGATATCCCTAACTTCACAGGATACAGGAGAAAAGTTGAAAATATTAGGTGGAGAAATCATGTGGTTTAGGTAATGTAAAGGACCAAGCACGCTCGGACCAATCTTGCTAGTGAGATCCTGTGCAATGCTGCGAAAGTATTTATTGAAATCACTAGGTGAGAGAAGCGAACTAACTTCCTCGCGAGAGTCTACATTTCTCGATTTGTTTATGATTTTCCACATTGCTTTAAAGGGATTTTTTGCTGACAGAATTATGTTATCATTATATGCTGTTTTTGCTGTTTTAATAGGGTACTTGCATGGAAAATTAAATTGATTATTGTTTATTGCAAACTGTAGGAAATCGAAAAAAAATCGTTACTTTTTTTTCATTTCGCCCAAATATGATTATTTCGGAAGTTATACAAATATTAAGTTTTGTATATATAGATATACTGAGCATGTGCGACGTCATAAAGTATTATACCTGATGACGTCATAGGCATATTTCATAGCGTTGTATCTCCGTCAATTTTTGACTAAGAAGAAAAAGAAAAAACACGTGTTGACTTATTTTTCATGGACTATCGAAATCAGCAATAAAAAAATTTGATGCAAGGGGCCTATTGCATTTGTGTAAGTTCTTTTATAGGATTTGTACTCTTGAATGGCAGCGGGGCTTTTATATTGCCTACTGATCTCACCAAGCAACCTAAGTCGATCACGCTTAATCCTTAAATTGTTGTCAAACCAGGAGCCATTACCAGGGTCATTGGTTTTAACTTTAAAGGTCTTTAAAGGAAAGGAATACAAGTAAGACTTCTCCAGTATTCCAATCAACTTCACAAATTTGGTAGTTACATCCAAGGTACCATTATCAACAAAGTCAAATGAGCAAGTTTCAATCAGATTATAAAAATTAAACATACCAGTCTGAGTGAACGATCTGAACTGTCAAAGTTCAAAATGTATAAAACTGTGATTTAAATTCAATTCAAATGCTAATAAGTGAGATTTGTGGTCTAAAAGTTCGAATTCAATGGAGTGAGATTTTAAGACTTTTGGAGTGAAATTGATAAAATTTTGTCCAAACATGAGTTACCTCTAGTGGACCCTGCAATTTTGTGCTCGAAGCCATAGCTTTTTAATAGATCACAGAGTAGCACTACTTTCCATTGAGGAGTCTCAAAATGCACATTGAAGTCCCCAGCCAGCATCATCAAATTTGCCTAAAAAAGTGTCAAAGCAACCCCAAGGCGGCCTATAAATAGCTAAAAAAATATAGATTGAAATTATTAATAAAAACACAGCAAGTTTCGATACATTTTTCAAGATTGAAATTACAGTCAATAGGTTGAACATTTGATGAATCTGGAGTGAAGATAGCAGAATCACCACCAGGGGAGAGCTTTCGTGAAAATTGAGCTCTGCAGCCATAGTTATTCAGTTGTTGAAACTTGATTTCATCCTCTTTCATCCAGTGTTCAGTTAGACACACAATATGCGGTGCCTCTTCAGCCAAGACAGCCTCCAGTGGATTTTGCTTGTTTCTCAAGGAGCAGATGTTTGTGTGAAACAATTTTATCAGGGCGTTTTTTGGGGCTTGCGTCTGATTCAGGCGTCTGCTACTGTCACGCCCTTGTAGAGAGGTTGGCGTCTCTGGAGGTTCAGAAAATGGTTGATAATCGAACCTTCTGGCCACAAGTCTGTGGACATAACATCTACCTTTATGGTCACCGGAGTTTGAATGAGCTCTTAGATTTATCATGTCTTGTGCGCATCTTATAGCATGAACAACCATCAAAGCCATTGTCCTTTAAAAATTGAGTTATGTTTTCTGCTGTGGTCTTAGAGTTGAAGTCAGATAGAAAAATTCAGGCCAGTCTGGCAGGATTTGCCATTGATAGTTGAGTGACGTTTTGTCGAGTACCTACCTCTACTAGGTTGCGGTCGTTTTGCTTTTCTCTGGACCAATTTTCACTCTTCTTTATCTTTGCTTACAATTTCATTTTCCACAACAAAAACATCCTCATCGCCGCTGACTCTGATATTGATGTCAGTTGCAGTGACTGCTCCGACATTGACACTCGGTTTTGGCGTGTTCCGGTTTGTGATTGATACTTTCTGGTTTGCAGGTTTATCTATCCCAGCTCCATCTTTGTTGTTGCCCACCAACGTACCATTTTGTGCAGCCTGAAATCGTTTAGCAGGGAGTGCATGCAGGGAAAATGACAGGTACCAGTGGTGGAGCTGGTGAGATCAGGCGGCAAGTTGATTGTTTACTGTCATCATTTTTGATTGTTTAACCTTATTTAAGGTTGTTTTTTTCCATGTTTTCCCACAGCAAATTCACTTTTTCCTGTAGCATGGCGTTAGATTTTATTCTAACTTTCCCTCTAACTCCTGGATATGCACCTTCAGGGTGGATATTTCAGCATCCTTTCGGGCTTCTAAATCTTCGGCTACGTCTACGAGCGCCATGGCTGCCATTTGATGAACACTAACTGCGGATTTTTTAGTCGCAACTTGTTTTAAGCAAGATGGATGGAAATTTTCCGCACACTTCACGCACTTTACTAAATTTTCCGAGAGTTTTTTTGCAATGAAAACAAGTTATTTTACTAGTTTCTTCACTTTTTTTTCGCTCATGTCTATCAGACGACGTTTCAGTCGGCGCCATCTTGCTTGCTATAAAATCTAGCCACCTAAACAATACTGTATAAGTGGGATGAATGTATCTGTGTGATTCCGATACCGATACCGGTCAATTATTTTAGCGATATCATCACCGTATGCATCAAAACATTCTGCCACTCAATCTAGCCATAGCCCGGAAACCTGACCAATCAAATTCGATGTGGCTATTTTGGGTGGCATAATGATACTGCATGCGCTGCATCAGGGGTCAGAATGTCGGATGATGATGGAGCTATTTAAAGGGTCAGAATGTTATTGCATGGGCTAGATTCAGGGTCAGAATGTTACAGGCGATAGAGCATTATTATTAAATTTAACAAACAGTGT
Source organism: Ceutorhynchus assimilis (assembly GCA_917834065.1). NCBI lineage: Eukaryota > Metazoa > Arthropoda > Insecta > Coleoptera > Curculionidae > Ceutorhynchus > Ceutorhynchus assimilis. The sequence goes on from OU892277.1 coordinate 101,074,415, forward strand.
TTGATATTAAAAAATCGATAACTGTGTTTTGTACGTGTTATACAATTCAGAAATTTAGATTTTATTTGTTTTTCCTATGGATTATTTTCAAGAATATATTGATTAAATTGTTAGTTTTTCGATTGAAACGGAGGAATTATGAAATATATCCATTTTGGATATAAGGGTAATTCTAACAAAACACATTGCTATAAGAGCCATAATTGGAAGTAAAAAACTAAGCATACATTATTTTTGTTCCAACAAATGATGTGATTGCAGATAATATGTAATATGGTTAATGGAAATTAGTAAAAAGGTAAATATATTAATACTAGATTGCGATAGCAACAATATTTTTGTTGTTTTCAAAATATTTATATTTATGAGAAACATGCAGCTTTAGTAGGACAAGCAATATAATCTAGTTGGAAAAAACAATGATATTTGTGAAGGAACGATAACAATTACCAATATATTTATGATACATTTAACTATATGTGTGGTTGTGCTTATATCAACTGTATTATATTGTTGCATTATACATATTTCTGGTTGTGATAGCGAAAATTTCTCTGAGTGACAATTAGTAATTTTGACCAACCAAAATGTAGAACAAATTTTCTTGCTCAAAAGTAATATGCAGGACATCCCTAAGTTAACTCCAAAATTTCAACTTTCTACGAATCTCAGTGACGTAGTAATACAAATTTAACTAGAGCTACGTTTTGCAGAAAACATAAAGAAATTAATTATTGACAAGGCGAAAATCACTAGAGATAGGCATAGGACAGTATTATAAAAAAATAATCAGAAAGTAATAGCGGAGCGAAAAATGTAATAATATACAAGGTGTCTCATTTAAAATATCAAACTTTTCATTACCTACTTTTTGGTATAAGCGGCAACGTCGCATCGTTGAAATTATTTCAGAATTATAGATCAGGGGCAATTACTTGGGCATACAAATTTTCAAAAACATCCAATATTCCGTTTTCCATAAGCGTCTAATGTACCATCGACCCAGGAATCACCCTGTATATAGCAACATTTTTTCAACCGGTATTAATCCATAAAAATTTGAAGAGGCAATTGTAACCCCAATTTTCAAGAAAGGAGATGCCCATATCATTGGAACCTATCGTTCAATATCACTCATAAAAACAAAATGTAAAAATCTTTGGAATCTTACCTGAAAAAACATCAAAATTCAACAAAAAATCAATACGGTTTCCGGGAGGGATAATCCACAAGTGATGCTATATCTAGGTTTACCGAAAAAATATACAACGCAGTGGATAACAAAAAAGCATCCTTGTGCATTTTCCTAGACCTGGAAAAAGCTTTCGATACAGTATCTCATACAAATCTTTAAAGAGAATTAGAGAATAGGCTTTAGGTGGCTAAGCCAAACTTTTCTGAAAAGTTACCTAGACAATAGAAAAATGTATGTAAAAATCGTCTCTAGTTTGAGTGATTCTGGTACAGCTGGATATGGAATCCCACAAGGGACAGTGTTAGGGCCCATACTCTTTATTATATATACTTACCTCTAATGTTTCTTGAAGTATAGTTACTTTTGCAGACGACACGATAATCTTGTATCAAGCCAATAATTGGGTCGACCCAAAAAACATCTGTAAACAAGACCTGAAAAAAATTCAAAAGTTATTTGATAACAAGTAGCTCACAATCAAATAAATACATATAATAAAACCTTTTACCTACCGTTCACATCCTATATATCACATCTTCTTACTTTTACTAAACTAAACATTTCAAAATAAATGATGTAAAAGAACTTTCTATTAAGTATTCAGGAATCTTTATAGATAGCAACCTCCGATGGGAGACCCAAACCGAAAGCGTCCATGAAAAATTGCGATGGGTACTATACAAACTTAAGCAACTTAAAGGGATTCTAAAACTTAAAGAACTAATCATTATTCACAAAGCCCTCGCTGAATCTATCATACGATATGGAACATTAATTTGGGGGGCAGCTGCTGAAACAATAATTGCACCTCTCCAGCGGAAACAAAGTCGCATATTAAAAATATTCTTTAATAAACCTTTAATCTACTCGACCGAATCTCTTCGCAGAAATTAAACTACTTGATGTTAGACAACTATATGTACATGCAGTTCTGGTAAATATATTTAAAAATAAATCCAAACTTGAACCCATCAATCACAAATAATAAACCCGTACAAAGCAAAATATTAAAACTACCATAGTTAATAAAACCGTAGGTCAGAGATATTTTAGCTATATAGGGCCTCGGCTATACAACTCACTCCCAAGCAACATAAATAATAAAACGAATACAAATACGCTTAAGGAATCTCTTACTTATTGGCTGCGTACCAATAGGTGTCACGTACATCAAAAAAGTATCAATCATACCTACTCATAAATGACAAATACCACAGCAGCTTAGTTAAAAAACATACAACCACAAAAAGGTTACACTAAGCTGTGTTATTCTTCATTTTTGTTATTGATCTTCATTTTTTCTTTTTCGTCTGTTTTTGTCTCTATTTATTCATTCGCTTGAAAGCATTTATCATTCCGTCATCATACACCTACCTATTTTAAAGGTACTATTTTATACTATATAGGTATCTAAATTTTACTTAAACTTAGCCAATTATAATTAGATTATTGAGAGTAGGTAGATTAAATTTAGACATGTAAGCAACCTGCTAGATCTCATCCTCTCAGCTGTCGGTGTGGATTATTCTCTCTATATCCTTATTGGTCCAGCTCAGAATAAGGAAGTTGCATAAAATTCGCGTCTCATACAAAATTTATTTAAATTGCAGCAACATACTATGAAAGTATATTTCTATTTGTGCCACCGGTTTTTACTGATCCGCTTATGAATACTAAAATATTCAAATATTAAATATAGCAAAACTGGGGACTCGTGTTGACCGATATTGCATCGTGACGTCGGAGCGATTTAGTGCGGAGAGAATTTTTATGAAATCCTATATTTTTCCAGAGAAATGCTATATTTGTTCAAATTATCAAGTTTATATTATTATGACAATTAACTTTTCACAATCCGAGCAACCTAATACATGCTTACGGTTAAGCGTGTCAAGCAATTTTCTGATGTCGAGATGTGTTCATGCAAATATGTATGTATGTTAAAAATTATACTCACAACCATTTTCCGATTTTTCACAACAAAATTTTCATAACCCAAACTCCGAGAAGACTTTAAGGCCTCAGAGGAATTGGAAACAATAGCAACCGCTGTTCAGACTTTCACGATCTCCTATAGTTAGGATGCTTATTTTAAACCTTTATTTTAAACATCGTCAAAATGTGCCTGTTGTAATTTCCATTTTTGGGAATATCTCTTACTGAATTTTTTCTAGAATTAGAAAATAAGTAAATAAAATATCCGGTTCGATCAAATTCTGAGTAACTATAAAATATTCTTCAATTCTTATTTTATATTATCTACTTTAACGAAATTTATATTGGAAATATTAAAGTTGAGAAAATATTGAAGTTTTCTTATTTATTCCACAACGCAACAACAGCCTCAGTGAGACAACGCCAGATAAGTTACTGGCAGCCTTCATTTATTTTCATGTTCAAGATTATTTCTTGAGTGCTTTCAGCAGTAAAAAAGGCGACAAATATTGTTTTCGAAAATAATTAGACGGTGCCAAGTCTGTGAAAAATCAAGTTTCACGTCAACTCATTTCTTGACTATAAACTTTCGCAACGAAAACACAGAACATTATTATCTTTAGAACAATATATTGCATATTCAACGTTAAAAAATCTGAAGTATGCTATTCATAGAGAATTATATGTACTTTCATTTTGAATAGAGGTTTTTTTCCCGAAAAATTGATAGTTTTCGGGTTCTACGCAAAAGACTATCTCAACTAACGGTTTTCAAACTTTTTCTGCATTTTTTTCAATATTGCGTCACGAAATTTCGTTACCAAGTCTCAGATTTGAATTTAGCACCCCAAAAAACATAAAGAATGAGGAAAATCACAAATTTTCCGTAAGAGGCTTCTATGAGCACAAATTCATTGTATTAATTGAAATTAAAGCCTAATTACAGAAAAATCTCTACGTACCTACTACCCATTTTTTTCGGCGGTAAAACGAGTAAAGATATAAATGATGGTACTAAACGAATATGGCGAAACTGCTGTAGCAATTTTACATTGATTGTTTATGATTTAAATTTAAAAAAAAAAAAAAAAAATAAGTATGAGATTGTATACTACTTGAGAGACTTGTTGAGACTACTCTCACTGAAGTTCCAAATGCTGTTGGGCTGTACGAACCTTCACGCCAGTGACTTTTCAGTGTGCGTTTTTGTACATGCAGGTTCTACTGCAGAACCAAGAATCAGATATTCATAAAATAAATTTCGAACAAGAAAGTGCAAAAATACAAATTAATATCACGGATCAAAATTATTATAAAATGTGTGTCATACTCACGCCAGTATGCACCGGATGCGTATTAGTTAGGTAATTCTTTTTGGCAACATTGTGTTTCACTAAATATTCGACATTGAACATTTTCATTTCAATTACGTACGTATTTTGGATTTGAGAAAAAAATGCTTTGTTTTGTGGCGAAAACTCTTGTATAAGTGAAACTTCAATTCAACTCGCTTCAAATTTCAACTCATTTTCTCATCTCAATCTAATTTAAAACCCTTGCCTTCTGTGGATTTTTGACCGGCACCGCTTCCCGTTTTATTTCACCAACAATCAACAATTTTTTTTCAAAAAAATCAGTGCTCAAGAAACAGATAATTCATCTATCAATATTGTAATTTAAAAAAATGTTTTATTCAATTTGTGTAGCATTTGATAACAAAATTTCATTCTATTGTTGAACCGCTGTAATTCCCTGGACCGATAATAATTTATATGGCCTATATTGATTGTGAAATCGTGGCTTTTGTGGGCCAATTTCTGTCAGATTTGTCCATTGTATCAAAATGTTCGCTCTTTAGATCTTGCCTGATGATGCTTGATTCTATAAAAAAAAACTAGTGGAAACCGGGTTTTTTCACTTGAACTGAGCTCAAGTTATATCACACAAATATTTAATTAAGCTAGATTCAATGCCTAATCAGAAGTCTTTCTGGAGCATTTCAGCGACAGTTGAATTATGAATAGACAGGTATTGTTTATTATCGCTGGTCCTTCCAGGAAATGTTGAAAAACAATAAAAAAAATTATTTTCAAGCGGTCTAAAATTTAAACTTAATAGTCATCAAAACTCAACACAGAACTGATTCATTATGTACCTAGGACCATAAAACTATATTGTTCAACGAGTTCGACGAGTAAAACACTATAGTTTTTCTATGATCATGCTTTGGTTTTTGCTGTTCAACTAATGTTTTTCAGACAAAGGTTCCTACTTGTTTTGATAGATGGCGCTTGAAAACGTGAATGAATCAAGGCGCCATCTATCAAAAGTTATCGTTTTTTCGATAATTTCTTATATTTTGCTTTTATTACATTATATAAATCAAAATTCACATAAGTTTGTGATGAACTATGTTTTTTCATTGTGCTTCACAGAATTAAATTATAATTGGATTTGATAGAATTTATTCAACATGTAAAATCCTAATCATTCGTTAACGTTATGGGATAGTATGTCACTAGTGACGAAAATGACGTTTTCAGCCATTTTCCTAAGTGAAATATGAAATATTAATATCGATTATCGTTCTCGTGGAAAAAGTACCTTATCGGCCATCAGGCATTATTTTAACGAAATAAAGTTGCGTAAGGCAATAATTCATTGATTACCGAAAAAATTTAAATAGAAAATCTCATGATTACCGTTTTGTTCGAGTTTGAATTTCGAACCCCCTCGTGGTAAGTCCTTTTTAATTTTTTTAAGTAATGGTTGTTCATGGAATGCCTCTATTACTTAGGGTTTACCGGGGAGCCGTTTTTTCTAAGGAGCTGTTTTTCCGAGGAGCGTTTTTCCGAGGAACTGCTTTTCTCAAGAAATCTATTTTCAACAAGCCCTAAAGATCACCGTTTTCGTGCAGTGTGGGCATAGGGCTCCTGAAGTGATTTCCTGGAGGAATCGAGTCTCTCTCGTGTCGATACCTGAACCCCAACATTTGACGGAGAAAACTGAACTTTTAGTCTCTATCTACGCTGATTCCAGGCTAGAATCTGCAACTTCCATTTGCAACTTCCATCGTTAAGTCAAATGGATGGCTACCGTACTCTAACGTTTTCGTTGGAATTGAGGCTTTTATAGAGTTTCAATTATATTTCTTATTACCTTTTTTATGAAATCTATTCTACGATCAATTACCATTATTGATTGAACCGACATTACATTCAAAAATTTAAAATTTCAATTTCATTCATAATATTCTTGACACCTAAGTGAACTTCAAATATTATTTCCGATTTTTGATTTGCCGTATTTTCAATAGATTTTATCTCTACTTAATTTTTAGTTCCGCCATATTTGAAGAATATACTTATATTTTATCAATGATAATCAATCAGTTATCTGAACAGAAGTCAAGGTTGGACAACATGCTCTAAATTTAAAATTATTAAGTAAGTACCTACATCGTCGAAAATTGATCAATTTTTAACCCTGGGTCCTATAACTTATATATTTGAGAATTTCCATTATATCTCCTGACCATTTAACCGTTTTTTAACCCAACTTTCGATTTCATACAGATGCAAGTTGATTTTATTGAATTTATTTTTTAAGCAGGAGCTGACCATATTTATCAATACAATTTTAATTTTTTTTTTATTAGTTTTCTGGAAACTTGAATCTTTATATTTTCCTTTCATGATAATGGTATGGCCAGCAACTGTTAATGAATTTATATGGCAAGTATATTGAGGTACATTGTAATATTATCTTTTTATTTTAATTTAATGGAACTGATTGAGAGTTAACCTCTATTTATTGACTTTAATTAAAGTGTTTTACAAGTAATCGAATTTATACTTTGAAATTATTCAGTACTTGATTTTTAACCTCACTGTGAAATATACACTAATTTAATTTGAAACTTACCTAATTGTTTTATTGGTTTACCTGTGTCAAGATTTGGTTGAGTTTTATGCCGAATTTATTTCCTTTTCAGAACTACCAATTACCGTTTGGTGATTATTTTTTTTTGGGTGTGTTTCTGAATTTTCACACCCCAATATTTTATGTAATTTAAAGATTTTTTTTTTCAATTCAGTGGCGCTCTTGCCATTCTGTACTTATTAAACTATCAACCCACCCTAATAATTATTCGCTGAGCAATTTGAGCATATTATGGGCCTCTGTTCTATTGTGTTTTGCTCAATTGAGCTCAGCACAAAAATTCTCCCTTCTTTGGCCTAATGACATAAATAACTATTTGTTGCAATCACTTAAGGAATAAAATTTGAAACAATCTGTTTCAAAATGATATATCTATAGAATTGTGTATATGCAAGCCTTTAGAGTTATATAAATTATAATGATTATATCCAAAACAGGTGATCCCCATGGGGCAGAATAGTAACATATCTAAAAGGTGCGTGTTAAAACGATTAACTCTTACTCGACGAGCAGGGAATACCGAGGCGAATAAAAATCCCTCAGGATAAATTTAACACGAAAAGTTACCTAGAGAGCGAACAATTAATATGTTAATTTTGTTTTGATTCTCTCGCAGCAGGTAAGCGTCGAGTTAAATCTTCTAAATTGCTTTTGGGAATATAAGAGCCTCTAAATTTGAAGATTAAAATATTTTCACTAACTTTATTTTTAATGTTGTTTCAAATTGCATGTTTACAACTTCTATGTTTGCGCATTGCTCTAACCACATACTAAGTTGTGGTTAATAATAAATGTGGTTTATTATCAACGTAACTCTGCCTATATCCGTTTCTTATCAGACAATAAGACTCACACGACCACGGAATGCAAATTTTCGCGGAAATAAGCTCTAAAGATAAGGGAGTGCAGTGACGTACGCCTATTACGCGCTCTGCTTGAGATCTGCTTAGTCAGATAAAAACGGAAAATAAATGTCATAAGTATTATTGTATGTATTTCAAATACAAATAATCAAATGCTAAAAAATGATAATCTAATAAAAGTTTGAAAAAGAAGGCCGTAATAAACTATTTAAACCGAAACAAGGATTCTTGCATAACTCGAAATGAAAACACGGTGTTCGACCGGCGAGAAAGTTAATTCATTTCTATTCCTTGATAAAGTACACTTTGGTGCATAAATAATTCACTATGCGAAATGACAGGCATTTGTAATTTATTAAATCTTCTCGCTTTCGCTATTATTTCGCTCTCTGTTCCGCTCACTGCAATTGTTTTATATCGATTTTTGGTATGTATTATTAATTTGTGCTTTCGCGTTATTTATAGAAGTGAACTGTATACTTGACGTTTGCTTCTTGTTTGACGAATAATTGAAAAGGAAACTTTATTGAACTACTAACAAATTTAATCGCTTGTACATACAGCAAGAGTTTTAACATTTATTTATTTGCAGGGGTGAACTCGATAAATTTCGGCAGTTGTTATACAGACATTTATTGAAAATTGGATTGGCGATTAGCTACGTTAATAGAGGCATAGTAACGCCGCGAGATATCCTCAGGATACTAGTTTCTCCCGTCCTGCCGGAGGAGTCCGACACCATCATCAGATACCCTGCACCTGGCGGTACTTGCTAAGCCAACTGGTTTCCCTTCCTCACCCATGGGAAATCGCCCCACCCGCAGCACGCTTGGGAACTTGGGTTACAGGACTCCATTCGCTCTTCCCGTTACTTCGCAATTGGCCGCCACTATGCTCTTGACTTCTCGTTTTAAGGTTCCGGTAAACCACCCCTCCGGCATCTCATCCTGCCAGAGAGATGGGGCCGGGATTAAAGGAAAGGATCCCCCACGTCCGCCCTTACTCCACTGTCACAATAACGGTGAAGAGTTCCCAATGCGGTCTCTAAGGTTCTGCTTGCCACTGCCCCTGAGAGGCTGACACCAAAAGAGAGGGCATGGGAAGCCAGGCCCAAGGGGCTCCCTTTCTTCCTTAGTACTCGTGTTACTTATTATTATTATTATTATTATTATTATTCCCATAACGTTAGACACTGAAGTTTTTAAAGGTCTGGGTCATGTCGTCTACTCCCCCAAGACTCAGCGCGGATACTAGTGCTTCTGCGTGTACAGGGTCTGACACCTATGTTGGCCGTGCATACACCTGGACTGGAAAGGCTAGGACGCCCCCTGCCGAAGGAGTACCTACGTAACTTTTAACAGGTTAGCATCGAGATTGCATGCATCTCTACTGCATATCACTTGCCACTACGGTTTCGGCATCTTTACCCTCAATTGAAGGATCGAGGCGTTTGCCGCAGTTTTAATGATTTGTGCCAAGCAGTCTACATCCCCGTCGATGTTCAGATGTAGCGCATGGTAGAAAACCCACCCTCTACCATACATCAAATAAGGCCACATTCCCAGTTTTTCAAAACAAAAAAGCTACATATTATGTGGCATATAATTTTTTCCTAATACAATTGGAATGCTCACTTGATGGTGAAGTTATTTGGGCTGGGGAAGTCTGGAAATTATGTTCATCCCCAAACATCCTTGATGTTTCACAATATCTTTTCTTATTCAAACTGGATAACTAACTTACAAACTACGCGCTTTATGTATGAAAAAATCTGATTTAGACGTTTCTAGAATAACGTATATGCCTGTTCATGTAAATTACACAATGGGAACGAATATACTTGCTCGGGCCTCAACAGTGGCGTTGGCCTTTCCGCACCAACGCAATCGGATCGTTCCGATCTGATAATTAATTCTCATGATAGGCCTTTATCCATTCAAGATGCCCCACCTTACCTTATCTTTTACGTCTGGACCTCCAATCAGATCCATAATCATTCAATCTATCATTTTTTATCTGCCTACAACTAGTAGTACTGTGCCTTTTTAGATTCTTTAAAACAGTTTTTTTCCAAATAACATCCTCTAGATCTATGTTTTTCGTCATACTCGTAATTGTCCTCATCCCAACTATCCACATGCTTAACATCTCTATGCCTGTCAAATCAATGCCATTCAAGATGGTTCTCTGTCTATCCAAGTCTACCCTCATGCCTGCTTGGTTCTTCTTTTCATAGATGGACGTCACGGGAACTGACTACCTCTTTTATGTGCTATGCTACCAGCCACTTTGTCTGCATTTCTTGTAAATTTTTCACAGCTTTCTGTTGTCTTGTCTTCAATCCCTATAACGACGCTTCACCGCAACCTCCAACCAATAGCCATCGCAACAGTCTCGAACCCTCGTATGGCGGTGGTTCAACTCAAATACCGGTTGCACTGAGAAAGTTCTTGATCTCGAGTTACATTTCAAATTCTTAAATTTTTTTTTGAACATCATGCATTTCTTGGCGAAAGATTCCAACTTCCTGAGGAACATTCCAAACTTCTCCACGCACTTCTTCCATTGCATTCTCGAATTCATTATCTTGCCCTTCAAGGGTCTTCCTGAGTCTGTTTTCTTCTCCACAGATCACGGCTTGAATCCACTCTCGCTGAAATATGAGAATTTCCTGAAGCCGGTCCTGTTCTTCTCGTCTTCGGGCTTCTTTTTGTCTTTCTCTCTATATGCGGGCTTTCTCTTCTTCTCTTTCTTTCTGTCTTTAGTCTTACTCTTCTTGTTTCTTTTTGTTCCTTCGGGCTTCCTGTTCTTGTTTTATCTCTGCTTCCGGGTTTCCTCTTTTTGTTTGTCTTCGATCCTTCTCTTCTTGTTTTCCTTTCTGTCTTCGGACTTCCTTCTCATGTCTTTCAGTCTGTCTTTGGGATTTCACTTCTTGTCTCTTGTTTCCAATAATCTTCATCAGATCGAGTAACATTTGGTTGACTTGATCAATTTCGGCGGTTGTTCTGTATCTTTTTTCAAATATAAAGTGCTCTTCCGGAGTCAAAATTATCATACCTTGTCTAATTTCCATATAAAAAGCGATGTAATGTTCTAAAGAAATCACTCTGTAGACTTGTTTTTCAATATCAAAACTAGTGAGGAAGTAACTTTTCCAGTTAACCACAAGGTCACTTATTGTTCCCATCAAATCAATATACTTATTCTCTCGTGAACTTTCCCCCTAATTAATTCAAACTAATCCACCAGCTATCTCGCCAATAATTTCAGTTTTTAGCCAGAATGGCTGGCTAATTAACTGACTTCTGACACCAAACGCAAGCCTGCAACATACAGGGACAAAGAGGACAATCCGGCAATACTGCGATAAAATCTTCTCACGCTACGCAAACAGAAGAAGCTAAGGGAAAATACCACATGGAATGTCACGAACCAGCAAGGTTGATCTAAGACATCTCATGTCGCGAAACCAAGGCAAGCCGGCAATACCGCAGTAAATAGGGACAAAAAACACTTTCTGCGCACGCGCCGCCTATAGCAAACAGAGACAGAGGCAACACCACAAGACTTTATGCGTTTGCGCATCCCAGTAAGTAAAGACACCGAACGAAATCCGGAACACAACTGTGTAAAAGCAGACTCGACAGCTGAGGACCGTCAGTCGTATTCCAGACACTGACCAAGGAAGACTTGGAAATGCCAAATCCGATTTTGACAAAACGTCGTCAAGAATCGAGTGTTTTTCATCACTCGGTACAGAACCAATGGATTCACGGATTTAGTCATAAATGAAGCAGTAGATTTCGCGGATTTTTATAGGAGTAAGAGTACTTTTTTCACTAAGTTTCTGTACCACAGTTTCATCGGTTTTATAGCTATTGTGGGTAAATTATTATTGCGATGTGAATTTCTCACGAGATTTTTTGCAAATATTGATTCGCTGTAGTTGAAAGTTGTCCCGAATCTTACTCGAAAGACACAGGCCATGCTTGTTCTGAAACCCAGAGGAGTTGCAAGAAGCCCGTTTTTTTTTTTATGGGCGAGAACAATATTCAGTCTTCGTCATGCCGATTTTCATTTTCCATGTTGCATGCGAACTGAAATAATTGCATGACTACAGCTTCTTAAGATCATTCTATCCCAGGGAGTTATAAGGATTTTCCCAGTGTGATTCCTACGTACCTACTCATTTTGGCAATTGCCTAATTATACTGCGTACGGCTAGTCAGCATCAATTCGGAGGTCATGGGTTTATGGGTTCCGTATATACATCTTATCTTTGGGCGCCACCAAGTTAATTGTGACTTAACTAGGAAGATTACTTACTTGATGATGTCATAAACAAAACCTGTGCAATTGGAGAGCTTAGCAATAAAGCAACTAATTAGGTACAATAATGTATCTGGCTTTCTTTATTAGAAATAATTACAAACCTAAATATGGATAGCCAGTACGTTATTAAAAAAGTGTATAGATTAAGGCTTGTACCCAATTTATAAATATTTTAATATAAAAAAAATTAATGTGAATATTATATGTATATAAAAATATGAATTTTAAATAAACATGACTAAAATTGTTTGGTATTAACACTTGTGAATGATGAAAAACTACAGTATTGGTTACACTCTACCAGCAGGCAAATTAAACATCAGAAAGGGGAAAATTATTGTTTCGGCAACCTCAGGGTAAAATTCTAGAATTTTATTTGAGGAGCACGTACTGAACGTAATTCAGTGTCAAGAGATTTATATAAGATTTGCCTAAATAGTAAGAAGTGCAACTTACATGTATACAAGTGTTATCTTCAAATGTTTGTGAAAACTCAGAAGTTCTTAAAGTGGGATTATCTACATGTTTGGTCTCACTGTAGATCCAGAAAGAAGCAGTTAGCAATTCTAAATTTGTTCCAGACTATGGTATGGTGAGTGAGTTCTATGGAAGTCTTACCCACGTTTTATCTGTTTAACGTAGAACTCAACGTGGTTCTATCAGAGTGGTACCAAAAAGGTTGCTGAAGAGAGGCTACCAAAGCCCCAACTAAGAGCATTCTAGATCCAGCCTAGGTCCAGTCTAAATCCAGCCTAGGATCTGTCTAGATACAGCCTAGAATCCGTCTAGATACAGCCTAGAATCCGTCAGATACAGCCTAGAACCCTATAACGATGTTCGTATAAAAAAACAGATCGAGCCCCAAACATTAGAAATAATCTTACCTCTAACTGAGGGATACTCTAGGCCAAAATTGAAGCCTTAAACTTCCAAAAGCTGCCCGGAACGATCCTATTGAAGAAATGAACACGTGTTGTAGGTTAATAATTCCTGAAGAAAATCTCAAAACTTACCGGAACAAAATCCGAAATGATCAAGGGACAACTCTAGACAATGATCAACAAGAAATTAGTCTAATTTGAGTTTCCCTGGCACAAAATGCCAAAAAGTCAGGCCAACACCGACCATACGGCATGAGGTCTCAAATCAAAAAGGCAGATCCTTCCTCTTAGATTTGGAAAGGGGGCTTCCAACGTCAAACTTCTAATTTTGACATTGATGAAAATTAAGAAAAGGGCGTGTTAAGTTTCATCCCAAAAATACGAACTAAAAGGTGGGTTGTGTATAAATGACTCCAGATAACCGGTGAATGCTGAAAATTGCCTATAGAACCTATATCAAAAAGTAGAACAGGTCTTAAAGAAAACGCCTAGACAACGACAGCTGTTCAATGACAGATGTATGTTGGAACCGAAAAATCAAAAAAAGTAAACAACAACTATCATAACCTCAGATTATTTATTAATTGGATTTGCCAACTAGCGTCGACGGTACTCTCTCTTTTTTATAAGATTCTAATCAATAGCAGCGGGTCCTGCGTTACTGAAACAAACCTTCCTAGATCATTTAAATACAATTGCAAACCTGAACCAAAAAACTTTTAGTAGAAGGCTGTACTCAAAGTAATAAAATCTGGGCATGGAAAAGATAGTCGTTCATTCATTCATTTCTTTATAGTTCTATATGGAATCATATCCACCAGAGCAAAACAAAGTAGCATATTTGAAGAGAAATTGAAAATGCTACAAATGAGCTATATGGTGCTAGTAAGAAGTGAATGTAGGTTTGTCTTATCACCCTATACATGCTACAATTGCATATCGCTAGGCGCAATAACTTCGTAAAATATTTAGGTACTATTCAACCATTTATTTTCGCACAATTAATTCCAGACGGTTTGAAAAAATGGTTGCTTCATTTGCCCCAGTTCCTCACATTTCTACTTTAATTTACTCGAAATTACATCACAGTGCCAAATGAAAGCTAAAACAAATCAACTATAACAAAGTGAAAAGAGACGTAAATTAATTACGCCACAGGACTCCGGAGGAGTGGTTAATTTGATAAGGGAGGTCTGCCTTGTAAAAGTTTTTACTTTCTAGGTGAAAAAAATAGATTTGGGATTGGTTAAATTTGAGCTCAATTCAGACACCTTCTTCATTCGAAATAAATCTCAAACCACTTTTGTATAATAACAATAATATATATAGTTATATAATAAGCTAATCAAACTACCTGTCCTCACCCAAAGTTCAACCTTGCATATACTCCTGATTTTATGGCGTTAAAAATACGTCCCTGCAAACTCCCCTTTGCAAATTGAGGTGAGAAGTTCGAAATGAAATTACAATTCGTAATTGCCAACACCAAGACCGTCGTAACTCGAAGCGGAGACGCCTTTACTGGCACGGACAAAGTTCAGAGTTTCTGGATAGTTTCAAATGCGGAATAAGATAACGATATATGGAAAATTCCTAGGAAAGCTAATAGGCATCAGGTAAATTACGCGCCGATTTAGTAGGTAATTAGTAGGTGCGGATATAGGAAATGAAATAGGGTTTTTGTTTTTTAATTTTAAGAAGGAATTCTGTTAGCTTCAACAACAACTACTAATCAATATTGTTTGGTGAAAATAATTTGGCAAACCATCTCATGGTTTATGAGCCACTAAATGGACACTTACTGACTTTTTTTTTTTTTTTTTTTGTTCGAACATTTCCCGGTTTACCTTCAATATATGTGACTATATAAAAATACATAAACATTCTGAGCTTTTGATACGTTGCCCAAATTATTGCATGCGCCAAAACATAAAGAGTCTTAGAAAGTATCACGAGAATAACATTTTCCTAACATGCTTTGAAGCAATAATCTCGGTGAAGTCTCAATAAATTAGACGAAACGTCAATCCTGAATCCAAACCAATATTAAAGCTGCAAAAACGAAAGCAATCGAAATCAAAAATACTACAACATCATGTAAGCTGGTCATGTCATCATACTCCATCAATATAGGATTTCTTATACATTATAGGCTTTTCAGTGGCGGACTACTAAGATTTTGGTTTATTACAGCAAGCAGACAAAATTCGAAACGAAAAATAGTTCCTCTCTGTATTACCTTTAGTTCAAAGAATATTTTTTAAATGTCCTTGGTTTTTTATTGATTATTATCTGAGGCTTAATACTACACATAATTGCAGGCTAGAGAAATCTGGATACCATTTGTTTTTAATAGTCATATATTAAAAATGAAAACACGTATATAGCGACGATCGTGTGCTACGCCCATGTGTTTTTACATGTTTCACAGCCAATACCGTACATAAGTAGGGCATGGGAGAGTATGCAGATGTTCTTTCTAACTTTACGTTTTACTTCACATTTTCCGGGGCTATATTAGAAGTAGAGCTTTGTGTAGATAATTGAACTTCGCCCGGCTGGTTGGTGGGACGACCTTTCCGAAGGAGGTCATCAGCTAGTTACAGGAAAGTTCATAAATAAAGTCGATGTTTGATATTGAATGGAACTTTAAAAATGTGCTTTTTAAATCAAATAACTTCATTTTAAGTATATGAAATAATTTTGTTTTGTGTAAGATAAATTATCTTTAATAATTGAATAAATTATCTTTTTCTTATAATTTGCAAGATCCCATTAGAGAAAAAGGATTCAGTTACGCTTATTTGATACGTTTAATGAACGCAATAAAAAAAACAAAATAAAAAAATATAAAGAAGGAAAAAAATAAACCGATCTTGTAATGATGAGGGCTTCGCGTGCCTTACAAAGCGATCATTTCGCAAGAGAAGAGATCCAACAGCCCCAGACTTTCTCATTGCTCTTTATTTCTTTTCATTGCGTTTTATGTTCCGCCTTGAGCAGATACTTCCTTTTTGAGCAAAATCCCTCGGACCATTTGTTACTTATCCGGATTGGATATCTCAATATATTTCTCTCAGCTTTGGCCGACTCGAATCGGAGAAATGTACGCCTTTTTAATGACAAATGGAGCTTTTTAAAGTCCTTTCGTGTATGCTTAAAATATTCGGGAAATATTGTTATTTCAGATATTGAAATATATTCCGAGAAGTAAGCCGCATTTCTACTTTTTCTCGAGCGGCCTTCTTTTCAAAAATTAATGAAGTCTGCGTCTAATGTAATCAATAAAAACCAGAAAGACTTCAGTTTTGACCTGAAAATGGTATAGTTTTATTCAATCGTGTAGCATTAGTTTATTCTATAGACTGACTATGGACTCTGCCGATTTCGTTGCAGGAAGAAATGCTTTATTTTTAACTATCACAACACCAATCGGGGGAATGGTCAACTCAACATCACTCACAGAATGAATTTCAAATATAAGTGACCTAGTACCTAAGTGATGTTTGTCCAGTTTGAAATGAAATATTTCAAGCATTTTACTATACGCAAAATATTTATTGAACCAAAGTCCTATTGATAAGAAAAAAATTATAATTATTAGGTACTTACAAGATCGATGTGTTTACAAAGCAGATCACAAAAAGATTTCCTTACAAAGCAGATCACAAAAAGATTTCCGCTCGAAGTTCGTTTGCTATAGGACCCTCAGCTATTGCTCCAATACCTCGTAGGAGTCGTAGGGTGTGGCATTATTATTTATGGTGCTAGCAGGCCTAAAACTCTTGTTCTCGATTTTTCCGTGGTCACATGTTTGCTTTGAATCCAAAGATCCCTCCGAGGCTGCACAAGAGGTTACCCAAATAATTTCCTTCGCTATGGAATTTCACAGTCCATGCTCCAATAAAACAGCCCGTGCCGGAAAACCCTGGCCCACCAATGCGAACAAACTCGATCGTTCTTTACAGCTGTGCCAGAAATGATTGCAATTGTATAACCAACAAGGCTAAGGAGTAACACAACCAACAAGTGTGTCATCGATTTTTCGACTGCCCGACCAAATCAAGATCCTTTTGGTACCTTGCCAAGACTATAGGTAAAAAAATCACATCTTCTTCCTTTCCATCTTTAGTGGAAGGACAATAATTCCATTGAAGTATCGTGAAAGGAAGCAGCATACCTCTATGCCAAACAATTTACTTCCAATTACACGATGGAGGACAATGGCAGTGCGCCACAGATACTGCCATTGGTTTTTACATGGACAAAGTTGTTGTAGGACCTAAAACTATAAGGAAAATTCTTCACCAATGGTCCTCAAAACTTGCGCACAAGAATTGGCTTCAGTTCTTTGCAAACTGTTTTCACGCTCCAACAGTCGAGGCATTTTCCTGTACGTCTGGAAATGTGCCAGAGTGCAGCCCATCTAAGAAAATTCTTCCTAGCAATTATCGTCCCATCGCAGTTATATCCGTTCTTTTCAAAGTAATGGAAAAGGCAGAGCCAATTAACTCATCTCTGACAAACACTACGGACTTCGTTCTAAAAGATCAGCAGTCTGCTGGCTACGTCAGTCATATTTGAAACTCGACTCTCGAAAAACATGGCGGATCCAGTATCGTAGCATTGGACATCTTCAAGGCTTCTGTGTGGTACAGAGGTCTCCTCAGCAAATTTCCATCGTATGGTCTTCTGAACGAATTTTGATATTGGCTGGGGAGCTTTTTGGAAGACAGGTCACTTCATGTTGTGGTCGATAGTGTGTCTTCTGATGGACTGCATATCAATGCCGGCGTTCCCTAGAGCTCAATACAGTCCCCAACACTATTTCCCATTTTTATAAATGATTTGTTACATGTGAAATGAAGCCCCATATATAGCTTTGCGGACGACCGACAGTAGTTTGATGGTGTCTTTTTCTTCTGACAAATCGCTCACTGCAGCCACTTTCACACGCCTCGCCAGAGAACAGATTCACTCTGTCAACATTGATCTTGACGCTATTACCAACTGGAGCCTTAACAACCTAGTCAAATTCAATGCTTCTAAAACTCAAGCAACAATATTCTCGACCTCAGTATTTCTTCTTGGGGTGACAGCATCGACCAACTTGTCTTCGCATCACCATGTTTCTTCGATTGCAAAAATCGCTTCTCAGAAATTAGGATTTCTGTTTCGTGCAAAAAGCTTCTCTACTTCTGAACAACTTCTTTTCGTTTATAAGGCTCAAATCAGACCATGTATGGAATACTGTTCCCACATCTGGAGTGTGTTCGAAATCACCCTGGGCGTCACACCGAGTGCACACCAGCCACGAATAATTCAAAGCTGGTGTGCACTCGGTGTGACGCCCAGGGTGATTTCGAACGCACCCTTGGGGTGGTGCTCCCAAGAATCCGTTGATTCTTTAAGATGCAGTACATATCCACATATAATCCACCTCTCACCGATTCATTGCAATCTCTTGAACATAGACGCAAGGTGGCCGACTTGTCGTTATTCTGTCTCTATCACCATGGAAGACTATCTGGCCAGCCTCTTTCCAGCTAAGTTGTTTGAGAACCACAAGAACCTCACAGGCATCCTATCCGTATGTGGTCAAGTTGGCTACCCTGAGGAGCTCTAAATATAGGGCTTTTTTTGGTGGCGTACTGCCCACATTTGGAACTCCCTGGTTCTTACTACATTTCCTGAACGATTCAAGCCGAACGTGTTCAAACAGTGGGTTAATCGTCACTTCATTTCTTCCGCTCATGGTACCGCTTAGGTAGTATATACTTTATCTTTTGTGAGCGGACTAATATATAAAAAAAGTTGATAGGTATTAGTCCGGAATTTGCAAAATCAGTACCTACACAAGTGTCAATAGTTATGGCCTCAAATTATATCAAATTAAATATTCACATATGGTGTAAAAGCAAAAAAAAACTTGAGAAAGTCTGTGGTACACAGCAAAAAATAATACAAATAGGTAGTAGAAACAGTAACTTACAGTGTTTCAATGAATTAAGTGGCATGCACACGTTATCCAACATTGATGAAAACCCAGGACAGACGATGAAAATAACTAGCAACATTGGAAACAGTAATTGTTTGTCACATAAAGGTATTTTGGTCAGTTAGAGGCAATTTATGCATTTTATAACGATTTAGCATAACATAAAAATCGAGTTAAATTAAGTTACCAGAGGTTAAGTTAATTCATGCTTCTATTCCGTAATACTGTTCAAAGGATCTTCTGGTTCAGGTGAATAAAGCTATGTAAGCTGGACTACCCGTGTTGGTGATTGTAGCACAAACACAAAATAATGCTTTTTCAAGCCTTCACATAAGTAACACTGCACTAAGCAAGATTTAAGGGAGGCTCTACATTACCAACTGGCAGGTTGCAATTCTTCGATCTCCAGAAGTTAGCTGACAGTCTTGTGCTCTAAGCCGAACCAGAAAAGGGGGCCACAATAGAGCTTCAAGGCTGGACCATCCAAAATTCAGCAAAGCCCAATTTACAGGCAGCAAGTGGATGGTCAAAGCAATAGACAGTCAATGCAAATTTGAACGAAAAATTCAGACAAAAAGAACTCTAGGGAGGAAACAGTACTGTAGTTCCCCATATTAAAAGACATATTTCACATTCAAAAAAAACAAATTTATCCCTGATCTACTGCTTTTTATTGAGGCAAATAGCATTAGGTCAATAAGTAAAAGTTAACTCATAATTATTTGTAGCGGGGTTTAAATTTGTCCAGGTCATTGTTGGACCACATAAAGAGAACAAACTCCAGGAAAATGCAGGAACCAGTGATCAGTTTTATCGAGGGACTATATAGGGTGGTCCATTTAACTTGAGATAGTCTAATATCTCGAAAACGGTGCGTTTTTGAAAAAAAAGTTCAAACGAAAGTTACATGGTATCATGGAGGAAACAAAATGGCGGCACTGATTTTTGACTTTGACAACGTTTTCAAGGTTATTTCAAGGTCAACTCTCAGTCTCTATTTTTTTATTGCAGAATCTTATTCTACGGAAAAAAACAAGTAGCTTTTACTTGAAGCATTTTTCAATCCGGTTTCAATTTAAGCTGATAAATAAGAACGAATCAATTTCTTTGATTTTCCTCCTCACAAAATCTGAAAGTAGAGAAAGGTTAACACAGTAAAAAAACACCTTAAAAACTATAACAATTGTTCAAAGTGATGTCCTCCAACTTCAAAACACTTGTCAATTTGCTGTAAAAAGCTCTCATGGCACCGAATTAGAGTTTCTCTACTGACAGCTCTACAAGCATTTCTTATGCGTTCCATCATATTTTCCGGTGTTGTGGGAACCTATTGATAAACTGTCTTTTTGATATTGCCCCATAAAAAGAACTCGAGAGGCGTTAAATCAGGTGACCTAGCAGGCCACGCAACTAGACCGCTTCTTCCGATCAGGGAATTTACGATTTAACACTTCACGAGAAATTCTGGCATAATGAGCAGGCCAGCCATCATGTTGAAACCACATACTTTCCCTTCCTTGGAGTGTTAGATTTGCAAGTAGCACTGGTAAATGATCGTTTAAAAATCTCCGCTATTCTGGTCCATTCACTGTTCCTTCAATAAAATACAGGCAAATCAACTTGTCTCCAATAATTCCGCACCATACATTCACCGACCAAGGGCGCTGATGTTCTACTTCTCTCATCCACCGTGGATTTTCAACATTCCAATAATGCATATTATGACGATTTACCGGCCCATGGTTTGTAAAACCGGATTCGTCCGAAAACAACAAATTACGGAAGAAATGTCTATCTAATCGGATTCTTTCTCGTGCCCACTGACAAAATGTCACTCCATTTGCAAAATGATCACCATGAAGTTCCTGATGTAGAGAAATATGATGTGGGTGGAACTTGTACCACTGTAAAATCCTAAAAATACTGGTTTTATAAATTCCAGAATCGTGTGCAATTCTTCGAGAAGAAATACGTGGATTTACAGCAACTGCCGCTAATACTGCGACTTCATTATTTTCTCCAGTGGCCGTGGCTCCACGTCTTCTTTTCTTTGGCTGTACACTTCCATTTTCTTTAAACTCTTCAACAACGCGGTAAAAAGACGCGCGCGATATAGCATTTCTATCTGGAAAACGTTCAGCGTACAATGCAACGGCATTAACAACACTTCTTTGACATTCACCATAAAGTAATATCATCTCAACTTTTTCTGCGACAGGAAGATATTCCATATTTGGTGGATAATCTCAGAATTGATGGCGGCATACTGAAGAGTATTTTTAAAAAAGTTTTTAATTGATATCTTGAAAACTGTTGGGTATTGAACATTAGCGCAATGATCACTTTTGTTAAGGACGACTCCCTATACACAATATCAAAAATTCAGCAAAATTCCACATAGATCACTTTTCCATAAGAAATGTGCGGGGTCCTTTATTCACAATTTGCACTAATTTGTGAATATGTAAATAACTTTTATGTCATTAGGCCAAGAAGTGAGTCTTTTTGTGTTGATCTCAAAATTTGGTGTTTAAGCATAGTTAAATTCAACAAAAAATTCAGTTTTCAAAAGTCATTATTATCAAAAATGTTAAATAACCGAAATCGCTTTTTTTAAAAGCTACAAATTTCTACGCTGAGGAAACAGTCAGCCGCTGACGTAAAGCTTTTTTCAGCCGCTGACGTAAAGCTTTTACTCAGCGCTACATTCAGCTGTGTTTCTGAAGCCGGCCACTCACTACGCGACCCTTGCCGAGTACTTGCAAAGTACTTACCAAGTATCAAGTAGCGTGTATGAAGACTTGCATAGGGTTGGCGAATTACTTGTACTTCCCGTCGGCTGTCAGAAAACGGTTGCAAGTCAAAGGCGCCGAGTCGAGTGGCATCCAAAATGCATGTAATGTATAAAACTTGAACTCCGACAAATATTTGCCAATTGTATTCCAAGTCGAGTCATTTGGCATGTACCGAGTAGTGAGTGGCCGGCTTCACTAAGCAGTGAATGTACCCATTGATATTTACGAATTTGCGCGAGAATAGATACTCCTCACACCAATTTGTTTTTGGTTCAACTTTACCAGGTGAAATGATTTTTTCTTTTTGTCTCGTGTTTTCTTGTGTTTTCAAAATGAATGTACCAGATCAAAAGAAGTAAGAACTTTTGAGGGTGGTCTGAATAACTCTGAGAGTTAAATGTTTTAACACTTTTGACGTATAATTTGAACCTCACTTTTTCATGATCTTTTTTGGCATTTCTCGCATCTTACTTCCAGATCACACATGAAGAGAAGGCAAGTATGTGGTTTCAACATGATAGCTGGTCTGCTCATTGTGCCAGAATTTCTCGAGAAGTGTTAAACCATAAGTTACCTGATCGGTGGATCGGAAGAGGTGAGGTGGTCTCGTTGCGTAGCCTGCTTGGTCACCTGATTTAACACCTCTCGATTAAATTTCTTTTTGTGGCGCAACATCAAACAGACAGTTTATCAAACGGTTCTCACATGACCGAAAATGTTGGAACGCATAAGAAATGCATTCCGAGCTGTCAGTAGAGAAACTCTAATCCGGTGTCATGAATCCTTTCCAAAGTGAATTGACAAGTGTGTTGAAGTTGGCGGTCATCATTTTGAACAATTGTTATAGTTTCTGAGGTATTTTTTTAATACGGTAACCTTTCTCTACTTTTCGATTTTGTGAGGAGTAAAATAAGAAAAAAATGATTCGTTTTTTTTATCAGCTTAAATTGGAACCGGATCGAAAAATGTTTCAAGCAAAAGTTACTTGTTTTTTTTTTCCGTAGAATAAGATTCTGCAATAAAAAAAATACGTTTCCGTTGAAAAAAAAAAGAGTTGATCTTGAAATAACCTTGAAAAAGTTGTCAAAGTCAAAAATCAGTGCCGCCATTTTGTTTCCCCCATGATACCATGTAACCTTTGTTGGGACTTTTTTTTTCAAAAACGCACCGTTTTCGAGATATTAGACTGTCTCAAGTTAAATGGACCACCCTGCATACTGTTATATAAAATGATGTTAATTAGTCTATCAGAAGATAACGCTGGGACTAGCAACCAATCAATCTAGGAAAAATCCTAGAACATCAGCTTAATTCTGGCGCCAAAAGATAAGAAAATACATAAAAAACAGGCAGGCACACATCATGATTCTTTCATTTATATTTATACATTCTTAGCGTCCACTGAAAATTCATTAGGGAGTAGAGCCTGATTATTGTTTAATATTTCCATCAAAAAACAATAAATTAAGAAAATCATGCATGCTTCTATTTGAAAAATGTTGCAATGAAATTCAAAAAATGAACTCTTTCTAATTACAATACCGATTTGGTGTCGATGATTTGTCCCGAATCTGTACCTCGTTATCCTGAAAATTATTTTTCGAAAGTGTTACAGACATGTGCCAACTTTTCAATAAACTGCATGTACGACATTTTGCTCCACACGTACTCATTAATTTGATTATGTCGCAAATATAAATTAATGTGTCAAAAAACTGTCCAGGCATTGGACTTCGAATTTCAAAGTTGGCGCTTTATGACCAAATACGCGTTTTATCGAGGGACCATACTGTTTTATAAAATCATATAAATTAGTCTGTCAGAAACGTTAAACTAATGCGTTTGACAAATTACGAGGACGCCGTCCAGTATAAATATTAAGCAGCTGCTTAGAAAACATGTCGCATTCTGTACATTGTAATTATGTCGAGTGAACTACAAGGAACAAATCAATTAGTCTATAATTATTTCTCTTCGCGCGTAGTAACGGTGTCACGAAAACTTAACGAGACGCATTTCTTACGAGGAATGTCATATGGGAGCGTTTAAATTTAATTTTTTTACTATTTGAAGTTGTTTGCTTATCTTTACGATACAACCTAACTTCAAGCACTTTATGATTAGTTTTGACTTCGATTTCTCTGCTCGAAAACTCGAACAGCTGACGCCATACAGAAACAACTATTATAAACTACCACGGTTTTATGGATATTTTTTGAAAACTTACCTGGGCAATTCTTCAGAAAAGTTTTGCCAGACCATATTTTTGATTTGAATTTGTGATATAATATGATTAGAAAAGATGAACTGGGAACTTTTTGCTCAAGTTTAAATTAATAGAGATATTGAACAACTAAAAAAAAGTTTTGTAGATTAGTTTTTCATATCAAAAATTAATTATTTTCTAAACGTTTTTATTGTTACATTATGGATAAGACTAGAACAAATAATAGCTCCTTTCTCTTCTTTAATAAAAATCATTGTTCTACTACACTGCTCTCGACGGCTGCAAGGCATAATCGGATCAGATATCGCAGAGCTCGCGGACCTGCACAATCCGAAGACGTCGTTGCGTCGTTCTCGAACACAAAGATTTCAATTTGGTCCCGAAATTGCCTTTCAATATAAAAAAAAACCAACAAGAAAACCATAATATGAACACTAAACCGAGGCAGGGCTTGTTTGAGAGACGGGTTCACTTGTGAATATATGAATTCTTGTCGACGATTTTAGAAAGTGAAATAATAAATAGAGATCTGGCACCAATTTTTTAAAAATATGTATACCTAAACAGGGAATGCGGAAAAAATTATTGCCTCAATAAACTATAAAAAATAGTTCAAGTGTTTCAAGTAACATACATATTTCATATTTAAAAACGAACAAAATATTTTATTATTGTGTGTTCGGCCATAAATATCGTAGAAATGCCCCCTTACGTAACCAACTCTGGATAAAACGTTCTCGCTTTCCTGGATTTAAAACACTTTCGGAACCATAAAAATAATTTAGGGTTATTGTTTTTCGGAAAAGAAATTTAAATTTTTATGTTCATATCTATTGCACGGGCGCAATGGACAAGATGAGGTTCAATTACTTTTGAAAGAAAAATTGTTGAGGATTCAATTACATTTTTTAAAATTTTCATTAAGAATAGGTACCTATTATTGTCCGTCGTTTTTAATCTGACACTTTCCGTATGAGGAGCAAGGGGGTGAAGCATATGGCAAATACCACGCAAAAACAGGTGTGACGTCAGGTAACCATTGGCGTTCTAACGTAGGGAGCCACCAGCTCATCACATTTCTTTGGAGTATCAGATTAAAATCGACGGACATTACATGATTGGGCGTTCATCAACTGGGCTTTTTTCACAAATGAAAAAATTCATGATAGTAGGCGTTAATCTGACAAAACTAGTAGGCGCTTAGTCTAGTTAATTTCCTTTTAGCGCTTATATATTTCCATTATCCAGTAATTTTCAATCTACGATAATAAAATATTGATAATAAAACTGAGAAAGTTGAGCCGATTACTTTGATCAGAACTTAACGCAATTATTACAACGGGGTCATTCAAATTTGAGGAGCTCGATACAAATCCCATCACTCAGTAATTGTATAAGCAAAAATAAGTAAAACCCTCAAAGGGCTTTAACTTTTAACCGATTAGTTGCGTTCAGTCGTCGGCGCGACCGAAACAAAAGAGCCTCTAATTAAATTAGCAAATAATGAGATTTAAGCTGCAAGCTAACTGGGCTGTCAACTGAAGCTGCCTAGTTGGGCCACGTTGGGCTTTATTTTATTTCCTTGTGTATGCATGTGAATGGCGTCTATTTGCATTTTTTATGATTTGCGGTCACATAATTCAAAGCGTTATTTTAGTTCATTTTTAGTATGTGAACGTTTAATGTTCCATTTGTGGTAGATTGATAAATTGGCTGACAACTTTTACGACTAGGTACGTGTTATAGAACTAAGTATTGTCATTATTCTCGGATTTATTTTCAATGATAACTATAGGCCCATATTAAATCACACCTTGACTAAAATTACAATTGTAGAGGGGATTGGGATCTTGTACGCTCTAGTGTTTCTTCCATTGTACCACCCTCTGAGTGTCTGAATCGCCAAGAAAACGGATGTGCAGAATACCAATTAAGAAATATATTGAATAAGAACTTGACAAAAGTTTGACACACACTGATATTAACATTAAAAAACCTGTACAAAGAATGACTGGTAAAAACAGGTAATATAGTTAGTTATGTTACATTACTCCCTCTTTACTCCATGAAACGTCGCGTAAATGGAGTAACAAAAATAATAATGATAATAAATAAATAAAAATACAGCAGGGATAATGGGCCTCAAACAGTATCACCTTCAAATTCATCATCTTCAATTATAACTTTACGGGGTCTACCACGTTTGCTCAATGGTTTTCTAATAGGTGCCGGATCAACTTTATCGTCGGATTTAAATTTGGTCAATGCTGACACATGATATTTTCCGAGTACTTTTTGTGAATCATCTAGTGATGCAATCTCATGAGTAGTTGGAGATACCATTTCAATAATTTGATATGGGCCATTTCTTTTCCGAGCAAATTTAGTTGAAAAAGAATATTTAGCATTACTAAGGCAGTGACTATCAACAAGAACTTTTTCACCAAACTGGAATATAGGTGCTTCTCTTCTATTCTGGTCACCATATTTCTTAGATTTATCCTGTTGAATTTCATGTACATCTCTGGCTTGACGAAGAATGGTAGGTAAAGATCTCAGGTAAGGAGTGATTTCACACACAAAATTCTCATTCTCCACAATGCTTCTAAGATCTCTATTTACATCATCAGGGGTTCTTAACTCTCTTCCATAAGTGAGGTAAGCAGCGGAATAACCTGTAGCTTGGGACTACAATATGTTCATAGAAAAGCGGACTACTTTAAGTTTTTCTTTCCATTTTGTATGGTCATTACTAACAAGTATGGAAAGCTGAGGCTTTAGATCTCGATTTTTCCGTCCTGTAGGGTTAGCTTCTGGGCGGTATATGGGAATTAAAATTTGGTCAAATCCTAGGCAATATGCAACTTGTTGCATTATTGCACTTACAAACTGGTTACCATTATCACTAATAACACGTATTGGAACGCCGTATCTAAATATTACTTCATCTGTTAGGCAACGAGCACAATTTTCAGCGGACGCTGCCGTCAATGGAAAAAGTTCTATCCATCTAATCAAAAGAGATAGTTTCAAAACACTGTCTTTGAATAGGAGTCTGTATTTGTCCTGCAGGTTTGAGATTTGTCGCTTTATAACGGTGGCAGTCTACGCATTTACTAACATAATCAGATATGTCATTCCAGGCCAAAAGAAACGACTTGCAATTCTTTGAGAAGTACGTTCTACACCATAATGGCCACCTTATGGAGAATCGTGGTACTCGGCAAGTATTTGAGGAATTTAAGATTTCGGTACTAGTTGTTGAGGTTCATCTCCATCTAATTCAGGGACATAACGGTAGAGTGCGCCACAGTTCATGATGTAGCCTCTATCAGTCCATCTTTCAAAATCAACATCAGAACCATTATCAGAGTTTTCAAAACATTGGATTATTTTATCGAGATCTGGGTCATTCATTTGTTCACGTCTGATCTGATTTGCTTTTTGTTTAGGTAAATCGACAATAACAAGATTGGCTTCTGCTGCAGGGATTGTAGGGTGTGATAACATATCAGCAACAACATTATCTTTTCCAGGATTATATTCAAAACATACATCAAAAGATTGCAAGGCTAAAGACCATCTTGCTAATCTGCCCGAAGCTGATTTGAGTGTCATAAGCCATTTCAAGGACTGATGATCACTTTTGACGATAACATTAGCACATTCAAAATAGCCTCTAAATTTGTCAGTCACTGACCAAACGACTGCTAGGGCTTCTCGCTCTGTTGTACTGTAATTTTGCTCAGCTGACGTTAATACACGACTGTAGTATTCTATAGGTCTTTCTTCTGACCCTTCCCCCTGGAGTAAACATCCGTCTTCAGAATATATGGTTTAATAGGGTCAGCTTGCTGAAGAAAAGGGTTAACGTTAAAAGCGATTTCGGATTTTCGAAAGCCTTGACTTGATCTGAGCCCCAGATCTATTTGACTTTTTTTTTTAGTGAGAAAAGTGAGAGGTTTTGAATTTTTTTATAAAACGTCGAAACCAAGAAACAAGTTCGTAGAAAAGAAAGAAGTTCTTTGCCATTTCGAGGATTTGTTATTTTAGAAATAGCAGGAACTTTATCTGGGTTTGGAGCAATATCAGAAGAAGTTATTACAAACAAGAAAATTTGCATTTCGAACGGTTAAATGTGTGAATAATTTTAAGCGGTCAAAAACTTTTTGCAAATCACTAACAAGAAGTTCAAATGAGTTTGATAAAATAATTATATCATCGAGATATGCTTATATGTTAATATCGTCAAACGAAATCTATCAATTAGTCTTTGAAATGTGGACGGAGCATTTCGTAACCCAAATGGCATCCTTGTATATCTAAAATTTTCAAAAAGACAAATGAAACCAGTTTTGTCTCGATCAGATGGTACTTGATGATAACCAGATCTTAAATCCGAAGTGGTCATGAAACAAGTTTTCTTTGCAGCATGTAATGTATCATCAATACAAAGCAAGGGGTATCTGTCGGCTATTGTTTTCGCATTTAACTTGCGGTAATCAACACTAGAGTCTAGGGAACAGACAGACGGAGCTCCGAACTTCCCCGAACGTCAGCATGTCGCGAAGCGATCGAAGTGGAGGGCGTCCAAGGTCCGTCCGCTGAACGTATTTTATTCACATTTTATAATTATTTAGTCATAGGTACAAGAGAATAGAAGTTTTGTCTAAATTCAGGTCAATTATGTGATTATAATTTATAGGTTTATAAATAGGAAACGGTATCAATCAATCAATCAATCAGTCAATCAAAAAAGTACTTTATTGTCAAAAAAGTATTATAGCTACAATAAATCTTATTGACAAAGCATAAAGTAACAAAATTATTAAAATTGACAAAAACAACATGTACCAGTGCAATTAATAAATAGTAATGAATGAGACCTTGCAAGAAAAAAACAATAAAGAACAAAGACAGTTGACACTGTTGACAGTGCAAACAAATACAGCATACAACACAGAAAAATCACTGGACAGCAAAAACCAGCAACCAGACAGAATTAAGGGATAAAATTATTTCATTTAACAACTATACTATAATACTTAACAACTATAACAAATCACAACAATTAGCCAACAAATCATCCAGATAAGTTATTAAATTAATTTTTTTTCTTTGAACGTATCATGTAGGATATTTTCCACACTAGGTAGGTATATATTTCAATCATTTTTGGACAAAATAATATTTAAAAATGACTAAAATGAGTGTTGTATGCAACAATTTTGCATTAGAATCAAAAAACATATAAAGAATGAAGACTTTTGCGGCCGGTCATATCTAGTAAAAAAGTTTTTTCCGGGCTATAATGCCGTGGTCCATTAGTATTTCTACCTAACGTTTCGTCTACTGCTGCGGAAGACATCTTCAGAGGTGGTGTGGTAGAGGACGAAGTGTGTTCCTCCTTTTTTAATAAAATTACATATACCTGGGCATATACCATACATATTTGGTTTTGGTATTTATTTTTAATTTTTAACCATTGAACCCTTTCTATAAAATATACCGTTACCTACTGTTCCTAATATTTTGTATTCCGCAATTTCATCAAAAAGACCTAATATTGATATTGATGTATAGAAAGTATGGAAGCTTTGAAGGCTCAAAATTTAGATACGAGTTTTTTTTTTCATAACTCAGGATTATTCCTATGATGATCTCGGAAATAATCCCGACTCACAGATTTATCTTAGGAATAATCCTGTTACATAGGCGTTAATTAACAACATTAATGAATACATATTATTATTTAAACTTGTATTTTAATAATGATGGTTTTATCCTAGTTTGGTACTCTTCACTAAATATAATTATTTTAATTTAAATTATCGTATATTTACACGCAATCTTAGTGGCCGTGGTCTATTCGGCGTCGGCGGCGCGCGGAGCGATGGCTATGATATCGTTCGGCATCTTTCGAAGCTCCGTCTGTCTGCTTCCCAGACTCTTGTGTAATCAACAGTCAACCTAATGCCACTATCTTTCTTTGGAACAAGAACCACAGGAGCAGCATAGGGAGAATCGCACTCTTCTATAGTTCCATCGGCTAAGAGTTTATCAATTTCTTTTCGCAATTCTTCTTTTCTTATTTTGGACATGCGATATGGAGAAATTAGAGTTTCATCTATGAGATTAATAGAATGCTCTGCAAAAGGAGTAGGCTGACTACTAGACTTAAAAACATGTAGATTAGTTTGAAGAACATCCTTTTGTTTGAAGAAAAGGTTATGTCCTTCATCAGTTCTTAAAAAAATCTTGTAAGATTTTGGTCGCATTGGAGGTTTCTAGATTATTAATAGCGGCATTATCAGAAATAATATTTAATGTCAGGAGAATCACCATAAAACCAGGAATCATTGGGTATATCCAACACTATATTGGCTTATTTCAAAAAATCTGTGCCAAGAAGTGTTCTGCTGTTATGATGTTCTGAAATAGAAATGAGACAAATATGATGAATTCTATCTTGAAGCATCATTTCAACATCAAAGAAGTAGGCTTCAACTTGAGTACTTTCACCATCAGCAAGAGTCACTTTAAGTTCTTTCTTTACATAAGGATGCATAAGGTATATCATCTTCAGGAAGAATTTTACTCAATTTAGCACCAGCAATATTTGATTGTGCACCAGAATCAAGATAAGTTAAACCATGATGACCTTGTATAGTAACATAAGTTAAGGTTCGAGTGCAAAAATTGGGTAAAAACAAATTATCTGCTGTTATAGTATAAAATTCTGAGGAAAAGGCACAAGTCTCGGTAGTCTTCGAACAATTAGGACAATTAGTTTTTATAAAACCAGGCTTGTTGCAACCATAACACATCAAACTAGAAGTATTTACGACACTTAGATTTTGCTTAGAATTTCTATTCAAGATGTTTGCATTGGAATTAACAGATAGTCCGATAGAGCATTTTTGTGAGCTAACTTTCTTCAATTTTCATTAACATCATCAACATTTTTACAATGTACACACTGAACTTTCGAATTATGTGATAATTCTGTAATGGGGTCATAATGTTTGTTCGACAACTCGAGCTTTTTCTATGAGATCCTTGAAAGTTTTAATTTACTTTATCTTTAATGCATATATTCAATAGTCCATATACCAGATCTAGCTGTGCATGCTTAGAAATAGACGAATCTCTTTTTAAATATGATAGAAGAGCTCTACATTTACTAACAAAAATATCAGTATTTTCATCAGCTTGTGGACATGAAAAAAGTTCTCTATAAATCTGATGCGGAGGTTTGAAATATCCGAGAGCATAATGCAAAGCATTCATAGCTTCATCAAATGTATCTATTGAAGATTTTATGCCTTGCCACAATGTAGCAGCGGAGTCAATTAAAAGCATGGATAGTCCTTTTATTGCGTGAGCATCTTCAATGGTTAAGCAGTCTTTGTGGACAGTAATAGCATCAATAAACGCTTTAACATTGGTATGACCATCAAAACGTGACTTGCAAGCAGAAAAAAATGCTGTTCTTACGTTTTGTACAGGAGCTGTTACCTGCTGATTACCAACATTGACACTTTGTATACCAGCTAACAAGGTTTGAAGCATTTCAAGTGTCATCACAAGCAGCATCATCACTACCGGGCATTGTAACTCTTCTTCATTTTTTTCTGGACCCCTAAATATAAAATGAACAAAACACACCAATGACACCGATTTTACCAGTGGTAAAATGAAATAATGTCTCTTCAGACAGTCTAAAACGGAAAAACACACTATTCTTAAAAGAACGCTACGTTGGGCGCCAATATAGTGGGGATTGGGATCTTCTACGCTCTATATAGCAATTCTTCCATTGAACCACCCTCTGAGTGTCTGAATTGTCAAGAAAACGGATGTGCAGGATACCAATTAAGAAATATATTGAATAAAAACGATTACAAAATTAAAAATGATGTAACAACTTGACAAAAGTTTGACACACACTGACATTAACATTAAAAAACCTGTACAAAGAATGACTGGTAAAAACAGGTAATAAAGCTAGTTTTATTACACAATTTATTTAATCTTTAAACAGAAGATGCGGATATCATGCCACCGACGGATTAGGACTACACATCGTAATAGTTAAGATACGTATATTCAACTGTCACCTAATAATATACCAGGATGAACAGGTATCCTCACGCTCAGGTGACAGGTAGATGTGAATGCATATAAAATGTGTACATGTCTTGGACATTAAACTACCTGTATCTCAAAAACTAGTCATAGGATTAGGTTGTGCCCATGGTAGTTATTGATTAGACAGGTGAGATCTATAACATACTAAAATTTGGTTAAATTTCACCGCGGTCGGAAATCCCATGAGAAGTGTGCGGGGTGCTTTCGAGGGCTCCACTCAAGCATATTTATAGCAATTTAGAGAGTTGACAAGACGAAATAAAACAGATGAAAACAATGAATTTGAAACTTAGGTGCCTATCGATATGCTGTTGTATTATAAAAAAAATTTAGAACCTAAACCTAAACGTGACGGTAATCAAAAGTTTTGTTTTCAACAAACATTGGAATTGGCATAAACAAGGCCGTCTTAAGGCAAAGCAAGCAAAAAAAAAATATAGGCGGGTAGCGATAGAATGCATAACTTGAATGTCACAATTTACTTTGACTTTGTTCAAAACCTCTAACCTCTACAATTTATTTTCCTCGTCAATGCACCGTTGGGAAATGAATTCAAATTTAAGTTCCGATCATAAGGTACTGAAAAGCTTATCAAAAACACGTTGGTCTGCACGTGAAGATG
This sequence comes from Ceutorhynchus assimilis, assembly GCA_917834065.1. Lineage (NCBI taxonomy): Eukaryota > Metazoa > Arthropoda > Insecta > Coleoptera > Curculionidae > Ceutorhynchus > Ceutorhynchus assimilis. The sequence goes on from OU892277.1 coordinate 101,107,356, forward strand.
CAGTTACAGCTTTAAATTGTGGATACAGAAATCTAAATGAGCCTTGATACCTTAAGAATGAAAAATTGCAATCAGCAGATACACGTCTTACTGCAAAAACATTAAACAGCAGATGGATGACTTAGAAAAAACTGAAATTTGTCTACAACTGTAAAACTTTTTACCTATGAGCGTGCGGCAAAGTGCACTTTACCGCACGTATTTGCAAATGGAAAGTATCACTTTACCGCACACTATGCGGTAAAGTAGAATACAAAGTGTGCGGTAAAGTGCACTTTACCGCATAGTGTGCGGTAAAGTAGAATTTGATATTTATAATAAAAAATCCTCTCTCTTTCAGAAAATGGATTTTTGATCATTTCTAAATCTTATCTAATTTCATTAATTAATCTGATTCATTAATTAATTTTATCAATGCCCTTTTTTGGAGATGTAGATGCTCATAGGTAAAATTTTGTACCTAACACATGCGGAAAGTGTCTTTACCGCCCTTAAAGGCTTGACCGATCAACTGCCGTTGCGTGCGGTAAAGTATCACTTTCCGCAATCGTTAGGTAAATAACTATTAAATCATTTATGGCATATATAGGAGAAAAAGAGACGGTTTTGATTTTTATAAATCAAAATCCAGAGAAAAATCTGTTTTAATGGAGTATCGCGATATTAGGAAACGAGTGAAAAGACAAAGTAACTTTCCTTAAAGGTAACGGTAACAAATAATTTGAAAGGTTCGGTTTTTGTGAAAAAGTTTCTGACCTGACTGAAATTGAAATTTCAAGAGAAGCGGTAAAACTGTCACAATTTTATGACAAAGAAATCGATGAATTAATTTTGGAATGTGATATTTAAAATTCTATATTGAAATTGATATTGAAAAACTAAAAAAACAGGACGTAGAAATGGGGAGAAAACATGGAATTGGTATAAGAATGTTTTTATCCATGATTTGTTGAGTATTGAAAGCGAAATTTTACAAACCATTGATTTTGAAGACATAATTCACGATTTTGCCTCTGTAAAATCTAGAAAACGACCTTTGTAATTTGTTATTTTCTTTCCACAATATATACATTACATTTCTACATATTCATGTCGTATGCCCTAGAGCACCCCCTCCCCCCCCGTAGGTAAGGGGCCTCCTTTGACATATAGGCCCAGGGCCTCAAGAAGTCTTAAGACGTCCCTGGGCATAAATACAAGAATTTATGGATTTTTATGGAAATAAAGTGGATTCCTGAAAACGAGACTGTAAAACAAAATGTGAAAAATATTAAAAAATTCAGTAGTTTTATGATAACAACTGGAATATCATAAAGAATATTTGAAAATAAGGAAGAAATGCGAATCCTTTATTTATAGCAGGATGTATGAACGATTATTATATCGAAAGTATAGATGATATGGGAGAATCAATTCCAGATTACAAAGAAGATTTGGATAGGTAGTTCTAATAATTGAAAGAAAAGTTTAACAATTTTGTAAAATTAAAAAATTAAATTGAATAACAACTACAATAGTGAAGTTAAGGATAAAACAGTTTTACTAGAATTATTCAATGATACATATCTAATAAAAAATTAAAATTTGATTGAAACGTGCCTTAAAACGGACAGATGCCATAGGTGATTTGAAATGTTTTACCTTCAAGTGGTCTATTATTTGAACTTTATTGTCATTAATACTTGACACAAAAGTGATCCATTATGTATCTAGGACTGATTTTTTTTAATGCATGGGGTAATTTGTTAATTTTTTTTTTGCTAAAAGCGGCATCGTGAATGCGTGTTATTATATTCTTGTAATTAATTTTGCGTTTCATTCTCCCTTAGATGCCACCGGTCAAGTTCGGAAGATAGTTCCAAGAACATAATTTGTTCGTTTCACAGTTTTTGTTCAATGGAGCATAAATGAAACTTCGCTCAATTGTAGTTCGACGCGTAGTCTTGAGCTCAGCATAGAAAAGCTAACTTTTTGACCTAATGACATAAATACCTATTATGTGAACCAAGTAGCTATCTAAAACACTAAGAAATTCGATAAAATGCAATTAGTATATCTATAATGGGACATTGAGGAACTAATTGAAGAAATTGGCTACAGAGAGCAGAAATGAAAAAAATAAAAAATAAAAAATAAACAAAACAAGCATTACAATATTGAGAATGTCTTGGCGGAGAATGACCAATTTATTCATTGCTTATAACTTTTATTTTTCATGGCATACATTTTTTTCAGTGATTCTTCTCAATTATTTTTTATTGGATAGTCTACTTTTCGCAGCTTGTAGAAAAATGTATTACTTACAACAGCATTTCCTCTGAAAGTAACAGCCTAGTAACGAGAAAGTAGTTCAGAGTTGTTATAGCACTTCGAATCTTCTGTAATTTTCTAGATAATTCTCTCCAAGGAATTTCCGTAAACGTCAATTCTCGATAATTTGGGTGGACATCGGCTATGCGCAAGTTGATTAATAAAGACGCAATACAAGTTCTAGGGCGAATTTGTATGTGGGAGGGTCATTTCCCAACTTAGAGAAAACGTAGATTTGGGAAATAGCATCAATTATTATATTGAACACTATTAAAAAAAAAAAGGACTCCGCAGTTTTACTTTTTTGTTTCATTCATCCTAATCCAATAAAGCGGAATGGTGATATTTATACAGACAACAAGCTAACAAAGTATCAGAGGTTTTATGTAGCATCATATCAACATAATTGGCTTTTTCATCTCTTCACCGTTCGTGTACTTCGCAACCGGCCCGAACAAGTTACGAAATTATTTAGGAGCCGGAAAACACACAATGGCTTTAACTTTTAACCGATTAGATGCGTTTTAGGCCAAAAACAAAGGGGGTCTCGGAATTAAATTAACAAATAATGAGATTTAAGCTGGCCGCCAACTCGACTGACAACTGAGCCGGCGAGGACCGTTTGCCGCACTTTATATGTTTCAAAAGAGCCCTGTTAACATTTTTATGAGCCGGTTAAGATACTACGAAAAACAGTTTGTGGCTTTTTTGTTTTTTGGAAAGTTCAAAAAAGGGACGTATTAAAACAACAATTACAGAAAAGTTAATATATGCAAAAAGGAGATGTTAAAGTTAAAAATCAATAATTATTAGCACCCAATATATCATTTATTTATTTTTATTTTTCTTTTGCAGAAAGTTTACGCGAATACTTTAGCAAATATGGCGACATATCAGAGGTAATGGTTATGAAAGATCCTGCCACCCGCCGATCAAGGTAAGTCTATACAGGCTGAACTTATAAAGCAAAAGAAATGTCAAACAAACTAAGCTTAGTCCAAATTTGAAATGAAATATACGTGTAATGCCTGTAGAGATAAATTATTCAAAGGACCTCTAATATACTGGCACAAATTTAGTGGTTTGGCCCTTGCTAGAACTTAGTTGAATTTAAGTTAGTTTGTTTGACATCTTACCCCCAACACCTTCTCACCTTCCGACCTTATTCATCCTTTTGACGTATGGACCTTTTTATACTTACTGACGTTAAATTAGAAAACCAACAAACTTCAACTAAAACTAGCCGAATCATTTAATGTTCAGATTAATCAAAACTTACATCCAGTTTGTTTGTAGTTAGCAGGTAATAAAATGCAACGTAAGAAAATTTATTTTGGGATATAGAAGGGTAGATGCTCATTATTTTCAATATTTTGCCACGAATTGTATCAAAGGGCGAATAAACCCTAAGATAAATATTCCGCTCGTTAGCGATAGCGGTAATGATGTGAGATCTCGCGAAAAATATACGGTTTCGACGACTTCCCGGAATGAGATTTCAAGTAAATTGTACCAATTATAAAAATGCTTTTGACTGTGTACAACACGGAAATATTACCTTATATAGGGATTTTTTTTCTCAGAAATGTTCCTTGAATTAGAGATTGTAAATAAAAGCTAAATTTTTTGTTTGAATAATGCATACTATGAAATTGTATGACACACATTCCGTTTCCTACGCTGAATGGAAATATTTCCAATTAGTCGTTATAGGTATTATTTTTCCATTAAATTTTCGAGCGTAAATCATATTTTAACAAGCAGCGGCACCAAAAACACAAACTGGATATGCATTTAACCCGCTTAAAAATCCACATCATTACCGCGATCGCTAACGAGCAGATTATTTACCTGACGTTCTATTCGGGCTCAACCTATCGCGAAAATAGTCAAAAATAATGAACTCTTTTCCTAGAGAAAAATGCATTATTCATTGGCTCAATTTATTACCCTTATGGGTTATAAATCTAACGTCAACTTATACGGGAGACTTAAATCATCGACGGAAGAACCTATGAAAACATTTATTTTTTATTAAAATTTATTTCTAGCAAAAGATTGTTACATGGAGTATAGAATGCATGAAGCCCTACGTATGTTGCTACTAAGAACACTGAAATGTGAATTTTTAAATCGGTTTCGTACCTAGCTATTATAGGGTAGATAGATGGTATCAAAAGAAATAAGGTGGATACACATCTAAAATGTGCAATTTAACTAGCTCACCAATAGGCGACTCTCCATGCACTTTCCCCTCAAACAGAAAATTCGAAATAGATTCGATTTTTTTTTTCTCACTTCGACTTCTCCAACAAGAGCAGCTATCAGCTTTTGGCTCAAGCAATTATTAAATAATTGTTTATGTAACAAATAACATTCAGTATTATCTAGAAAAAAAAACATATTTACAAACACCATCCGAAAGACCTTTATTGTGTAATCTAAGTGAGTATGCTTAAATGTTGCCGTGACGTTATTGCTCTTGCCGGAGAATAGTCTACTCATGTGAACTTACATTCAGTTATGACACTTATGGCGGCCCCAGCAATACCTAGTCACTTGGGCAGGTTCGGAATATAAAATAAAGAAGGCCACAAGACACCACATAGACAATACACAATAATTGAAATTACGAATATATACGTCACCAAATATTCAAGAAAGCCTGACCCTAATACCGAATATCCATTCACCCGACAACCACTCTGTAAATAAAACGTAGCCAGTCAAAAATACCCACTTGGAAACGATCGTGTTCCAAAATCTTCTTGACCCAGAACAACACCAAATCGAACGATAAAGCAGGGTCAAATCTAGCTTCAATAGAAAACGACACGATTTTTTTTTTGAATTAAAAATATGTGTGAAAAGAAATTATTGAAGGTAAATGTAATGGCTCCGGGCTTGGAATTAGTTTTCGACTAAATTAAATATATCTGTCTGTCTTCTTGATAAGATCGCTCTATTTTTCTGAGATATTTTTATCATTATAATTTATAGTTCCATTGGTCAAAACACGTTTTTTTTTCAGATGTCCGTTTCCAGTCCAATCTCTTTGGATTTACTATTTAGTTCTTCCTTCCTCGTGGTGTCTATGTTGAGTTCCTCGATTGACCATGATGTCTGCTAAAGCTTGTTGATAATTTATACTTGCATTATTCTGGGATGATTCAAGCCCTTTCTAAAGACAGCTTGCTACCTGAACTCATAGTTGTCAATCTCTCTGTTATTATTTTGGTGAAGAGATTGTATAGCAAGCTTCTATATCTATACTTTTTTATATGAAGTTACCACTTTTGCGTTGTTCCAGTTCCAGTCTAATAGGCTCTACACTATGTAATGTTCACATCTCAAGATTCACACTTTCTTTTGATGATCGATCCTTCATAACCTTAGATGGTTATTGGGAAATTTTCATATGATGAAATAGGTATCAATTATACTGTCTGCTCTTATATAATATATTTTTTTTTCCTCTTCGTTTCGTCCTTAACCTGTATGATTTTTGCCCTGACGAATTCCAATTTTGGCACCAATGTCCCTTATTATTACATTGAGTTGATTAATTCTTCATGTAACTCTCGAAATTTCTCGTTTTTATGTTGGGCTAATATTTTTTATTGGTATTCTAATATCTTGAATCGCGGATGTCAAATAATTTGCACCCAATTTCACGATATAGGATAATGGCAGAGCGCCACAGGTACTGCCACACATTGGTTCTTATACATGGACAACGTTGTATTCAGACCCTAAACTATTAGGAAAATTTTGCAAATTGACACTGAAATCTTGCGACAGAATTCCACCAATTTTCAGAAACAGCTTTTCGGATGATAGTAGCTTGATGGCATCTTTCTCTTGTGACAAACCGCTTGGTGCAGCCTCGCCCGAGAACAGAATAATTTACTCTATTAAGTGTGATCTTGACACCATTATTAACTGGGGCTTCAGCCACCTACTTAAATTTAATGCTCAGACTGTTCCTATCTCGCCTTCAACTATATCGTCTACAGATTCAATTTTTTTTTCAATATTCTGGCCTGCCTTCGTTCTTTTCTTCAAATCGGTCCCCTTCTCAATACCGTTTTCTATTCAGTCCTCTGACCAATGTAAATTCCTGTATTGAAATTTAGGAGGATGCTCAGAACACTTGGTAATTTACAAAGAAAATTTGTGGAAATTAAAGTCAAAGGAAAATTGAAAAAGTTGGGGTTTGTGCAGGATTTGAACCTGCGACCTCCGCATTGCTAGTACGACACTCTACCAACTGAGCTAACAAGCCCGCCTGGTAGTTCAACTTGGTAATTTGTTGTTTGTGGTTTGTAGGTTGAGTTAGTACACCCGGGAAGTTTGGTAACTCGGTAGTTAAACCATCATGTAGACTACGGCTCCATATGCCTTTTCGGAGGCATCACAAAAGCCATGTAGTTCCACGTGACTGTTTTTACTTGGTAGGTCCACCTGGATATAGTAATTTTCTCGACATTCTTTTCGGAAAATTTCCCATTTGCTCTTAATGAAGAGTGGCACAGGATCATCCCATTTTAGCTCTTGCAGCCATAATTCTTGGATAAGGAGCTTCGCCCTGATGATTATTGGAGCTAATCATCCTAGTGGGTCGAATAACTTAGCAACCTCTGAAAGAATGCTCCTTTTAGTAATGTTATCACAGGTGGATCTTTCAGTTTTGAATCTAAATGTGTCATTATACGGGAGTCCAGTGGATACCTAGAGACTTTCATATGTCATCTTCAGTTATTTCCACGGCTGATTTATCTTTAAGTTCATTTGCAAGTTTCTGTAGTAACTCTCGTTTGTTGCTGGACCATTTCCGCAACGTGAACCCTCCTCGATGAAACATTTCGATGAGTTCGTCTTGTAGTGATAGAGCTTCTTCTATAGTGTCAGCACCTGAGAGCAAGTCTTCGACATAAAGTATGGTGCTGCTGTCGTCCCATAGGTTACAGTTGTTAAGCAATATTCATTAATTGGTGTGTTATAATCAAATCTCCATAAGATTTTTTGATACTTCAGGTCATTAGTGTGAATTTTTACTAACTGTACATTTTTTCAATGTCAGCTGTTATCTCTACTTTATGTGACCTCCAGAGTAGCAGTATATCTGACAGTTCTGGCTGTAGTCTGGGACCTGCATACAAGGTATTGTTGAAGCTCAATCCTGATGAAGTTTTACTGGAAGCATCAAAGACCACCCCTAACTTTATTATAGTGCTGGATTCTTTGAATACCGGTTGATGTGGGATAATATATTGATGCTGTAGTTCTGTATGTGGAAGCATTTCCATGTGTCCAAGGTTTAGATATTCTTGCATGAATTCCTTATAGGCGATTTCCAACTGTTACTGCTCATTCTTTTCTCTAATTGAACCAGTCGTGAGACAGCTCGTGATCTAGACACTCCTAATAGACTCTCTTTTCGATTAAATGGAATTCTAACTGTGTATGTTCCAGTATTTCTTGTAGTAGTGGCTTCGTAATGTTGTTCGCAATATTGATCATCTTCTGATAATGGATGTGTTTGTGAGACCTCTTCAACTCCCCAAAATTTAGTTGATTGTCTATCTTCTCCAATAGGTACATGTTATCATGCTGACAACTTGTAGTTTGTTTCCCGAATGTTTTGGTAGGTTTCCGGAAAGAATCCATCCTAATTCTGTTTGTTGGCCAAGGAAACCATCTTGTATGTCTACGTCAAAGTATATTCCAGGAAGAGTTCCTGTTAGTTTAGGTAGAACGATTCCGAGAACATTAAGCTGGAAATTGCTGGGAAAATCTCGGTTTAATTAGTAGTTATAACTGTGATTTTGACACTTGTGGTTCTCCTGCGCCAAGCCCTGTAATTTTTGCTTGAATTTTTTGTCTGGGCAGGGCGAGCAAACTTGCAGCCTCATCGGTTATAAATGAGAACTCTCAAATTTTCATAACTTCCACAAGCATTTCTAACCTCAATGAGTGCTGTTGCCAGGAATACCATTTCATCTTGTCGGATGATATGGCTTGTTATTGTTTCGGTTCTTTGATAATTTTTGAACGCTGATTTTCTGGACTGCTGTGATCTAAAGGAATCGAAGTGTAAGTATGTTGTTGCAAATACGACATTTCATTGACGAATTGCATTTGGATTTGTAGTCATGGTTCAAGCAGTTTAAACATAGTTTTTTTTCTTTGGCAGCTTTTAGCCGAAGTTCTGATGATATGGCTTTGAATTTTGGACATTGGTAAATCATGTGGGCTTCATTGCAGTACTTGCAATCATCAGTACTTCTGGCTTTGTCATTATTGTTTGAGTTGGGGCGAGTTTTCTTCTGCGTGTCTGAAATTGCCTCTACTGATTGGAATTTTGCTTGAAGAAATTTCCTTATTTCAACAAAGTCCTGTATTTCATGGAGCTTGCTTAGCGATTGTTCGTAAAGCTTGTTGGTTTCATGATCCCATTTTTGGCAGATGATGTGACTGATAATAGCACCCCAATTGGAAGTATCGATACTTAGATTATTGATGGCTTCAAGACATTCCACAGCTGTATCGTGGAGCTGTTTAATCTTGAATGATGATTCGTGATTAATCACTGGAAGATCTAAAATCCTATCTAGTAGTTTGGAGACTATGTCTGTTGTTGCTGTATCTGTCATTGAGAATATTCCAAGCAGGGCCATAGTTGGTTTCTGTTAAAGACAAATACTGGATGAGTCTCCCAGCTTCCCCTCTCACATGCGTTTTAAGATACTGCATTTTCTCTATTATCTTAATTGTTGGATTTTCATGAACCACTTTGATTAAAATGTTTCGAATGTGACCCACTCTTCATATCGGCCTTCAAATATTGGTTCTTCGAAGAAGATAAAGGTTGAAAACTAGCCCTCCGCAACAGAACGCACAAATCTTACGAAAGCACGCCAACTCAGTGAAAACAGGTTCAAAGGGGATTCACACGATAAGAAAGATCTAGATGTTTAATAGCGTGTGGCTCCCTCTCTCCGAAGCCCTTTAAAGCAAAAACCAAAAACGACCCGTGTGGGTGTTAAAATCAAGACTTTTGAGAAATAAATTTTCATAAAATCGTCGACAGTGTATCGAATCAAGAAAGTTATTGAAAAATATGTCTGGAAACACAAGTGCTTAACCAAAGCTCCAACACACTGCTAATTATCCATACGTCGAGTTCGTATTGCTCTGACGGTCAGATTTCGGCAATACATGTGGTTTTGCTTTATAAGACAATTGAGAAACCCGAATTCCCAATCATTGTGTACTGGCGCTAATCGCAGACCGTTTTCGAGCTTGTCAGCTCTCGTCAGTGCAACATAAGCGAGAGCACCTCAACTCAGACAAACAGGTTTAAAGGAGATTCACACGATAAGAAAGATTTAGACCTATTGTGGTCACACACTATTGCACAAAAACAATTCGAGAGAAGCACCTTATTTTTAATTCCTTATTACAGTAAAATGTCGAAGAATAAATGGAATAACAGCAATAATTGTGGATTTTATGTTTGTTGTTGGTTCATCAAAAAAAAAGCGCGAACTGATCTGTCTGTCGTTTTTTGATGCTTGACAGCCTTGACGTTCTGTATCTTCCTCCGTCGTGTTCCGTCTCTTTTCTCAGGCATTCCATAACAGCCGTGTTCCGTTCCAACTACTCCTTGTGCTCCGTCGGCTGGTGTCAGGTGGCAGAGAACCAGGTTGCGTTCCGTCTACTCCGAGTGCTCCGTCCGGCTGGTGTCAAGTGGCAGGGAACAAACCACCCGTTTGGGTGTTAAAATCAAGATTTTTGAAAGTGAGTTTTCAAAAAATCAAAGAATTCTTGACAGTGACCGCATCAGAGCAATATAAACTCATCATATTAGTAATTAGCAGTGTGTTATCGAGCTATCGTTAAAAACTTGTGTGTTTCTCCAAAGATATTTTTCAACAACTTCTCATTCAATTCTAAACTCAATTCATAATCCGTTTTATTCATAACTACTTCCATTGACGTCGCAGGCTCCTCGTTTCAATTCTGCTGTTATTGTCTAGACGATTCTCTCGATCTTTGCAGAATTCGCTTGATTATTTCATTTAAGGCGGGCACAGACATGCGGTATTTGGCGAATCGCGATTATCCACTAATCACTATTTGCCGAGCAGCTCGGCGAAAAGAGACAGGTTAGTAGTAACGGGGGCACCTGAGCCTGAGAAATTTTTTGATACCGTGGGAAGATCTCTAGATCGGCGGCGCCTTTAGGAAACTGTAATTTCGAACCCTTGTCGATCAATTGCAAGAATTCACCGCACTCTCGACAGATGGCGCCATGACGTTTGACAGATGACAAGATGGCGCCGACGCATCCACCTTCGTTTCAAGGACGGCGCATCCGCCTTCGTGTCAAGAATGCAAGATTGAGGTTATGGTCGGATTTTGATGCTAGAACCCGCTTTGACTATCTACTTGCGGTTGATCAATAAAGTAAGGAAGATTGGTTCAAGAGCAATTTCTGTGATTATTTATCTCTGGAAACCCAATGCAGTGTTACCAGATCGTGCAGGAAGGTTGTTCAATAGGTACCAAAAGGCGGTCCGAAGTCTATCTCTGCTATTTTAAGCCTTAAGGGATTGAGACTTCGTAGTTGAGGAGTCATCCCTGGAACTCCCCGCGAAGTGTTGCCAGATTGTGCACCGGATCTTAAACTTAGGGAAATTATCGATTTCGCAATGTCGCACTCCATATGGGTTCCAACAATATTATCTGGACGTCAAAGTACCGTTGCTTTCGTTAATTTTCAATTCGGCTCAAAAATAAAAACATTAAACAGGAACTACACCATCAGAAATCTGAAAAAATCTGGTTCATAATTACGTTATGTCAATAAAACTGGAGCTTATTTGTTAAATAAACAATTTCGAAATTCTGAGCGGGCGGCAAAAATTGAAAGTCAATGTTTGTTTTTGAAGCCGAAAAAACAAACAAAAAAAGCGCGTTCCAATCCATGGACTATAACGTGGTGTTTAGGGCGAATCCCTTCTTTGGCCCTTGGAAATTATATCTACGAAACAATTACTGAAATAAATTTATAGTTTCTTACTTATGGTCTAGAAATTACTCGAGAAATTATTCGAAAACAATTAATTTGGGTTTCAAATCGTATGTACGGCGATAAACAAATAGTCGATAAATGATACTTTTTTTTGTCAATTCTCGTCGTCTACTCGATTATTTCCCGTCGCGCGGGTGTTTATTAATTTTCGAATTAGACAATTGCAGGGACCAGAGCCCAGAGTACAGGGCTCCGAAAAACACAAACAGCGAATGAAATCGTTCAGCAATATAAAACGGAAAACATCACAAATCATCGAGCTGCGACGCAAACACTATTCGCACCAGTTTTAATCATTCTCATTAAGCGTCACATACGGGATTTATCGATATTTTGTGCCGTTGTTGCACAAACACCAGATACGTTATACTTTAATGGAATCTTTGAGCATAGGAATTACCAAAATGATAAGAATATTAAAAAGATCTAAAATTTGTATTATATAATATTTATCATAATAATATACCCATTATACTGACGTATATCCTGGGCTGGAAGCAAGCAATATGAGATGAAAGTATGCCATCTTTGTCTAGGGAGAATTTTGTTTTCTAATGCGCATGCGTCATTTCCACCAATGAGCATCAATTTTGAGCAACTGATATTGCAGGGTTGCCAATAAGCGTATAAACTAGGTACCTACGTAACTTGCTTGTATTTAAACTGAACAAATATCACTGTCAAAAATCAAAGGCAAAAATGTGACACCAAATTGTTTATTTTCCACTTCATCTAAATAGTTCACACTAGAATCACAGAAGTCATACAAAAATTTATTAAAGAAGCCACTAAAAAAACAAAAAGTCAAAATGACGCATAATAAACGGATGCGCAGTTGATGACCTCGTTCTACTTCGTTTGACAAAGATAGACTTATGCCAGATCATATATCTCTATTTCTCTTTCTTTGCTTTAAAATCAGCAAAATAGGTAAATAGGGAAGGTGCGATATACGTCAGTATAAAACGTATACATGCTATTTATATATTAATATATAACTTCAATGGGTTCCATTGATTGAAAAGGTCTAAAAAAGAACCTAAAATCCCGCGATATGATACTCGAAATTCAGAGTTAAAAAACAGTTCCGAAGCATTTTGAAGGGTGCACATCTTCTATTACGCCACTTTCCGAATTCCGTTGTCACTGTAGAAGCAATCTTGTATAATTCTGAATTACGCTTCTATTCGTTCAGGTGCACAGTTTGGTGCTCCTAAAGAAGTCAATTCTTCTTGGTCGTCTTCTACAAAAGCACCCATCGTTCGAATGTTGTTTGGGAATATTTTCCATAAGAGTTCGAGTGCAAATGCTCATTGAACTATTATATTCTTTGAGTGCTTTGGGAACTTAATACAGCAGTTCTAGATCTAGTTGGAATGAGATCAGCAGAGATTCTTCTGAGAACAGGCTGTTGAGGGATCTAGATTATTCTAGTTCTTTAACGATTTAATGAGATTATTTATCCGGAAAATACCGTCACACATTGCCAAAACGGAGCTATCGCTATTTTCTAGCGGCGCTTTTTGAACGACCCATTAACTTGCCTTTGTTAAATAATAATTAAACTGAATATGTGCCGTTTGTTGTGTCTGTTCAACGCTTTAGCTCGGTTAATGATCAACTTGGCCAAATCCAATCAAACTATTTTATTAACCAAAAAGTAATACTTTGTAAACCCTTTTTACCACCCAGTCTTGTTATATTTGTAGAATTTTTGCACTAACATTCTAGAATCACTTTAGTTCCTCTAAAACAATATAAATTGCCATCAACGCAAAAAAAAAATCTAATTAAAAAAGCGGCGCATTTTACAAATCACAAAATGAATTTAGTACGCCATTAAATTCCCCTCCTTAAATTAACTTAATTTCCAACAAGCATCTCAAGATCCTAATTTTTCTTGGGCGAGTTTCGGACTAACTGAGTGGGCCAAAAGACGCACACTCGTAATTAATGACGATGGCTTAACTTGTTTAATTTTTAAGGAACTTTGTTATAATAGTGTGAAAACTCATTAGGACTTTCTCTCGCTGGCTGAATTTTTCTTGAGAAGAGACTCTGTTTGCTTTTGTATAATGGGAAAAAAAAACATTCAAAATTATAAAAGCACGACAAGCAGATAAATTAATATGTCATTAATAAAACCGCCCCATAACAAAAATAAATAAAAGTAAATTGGTTTTTTATGTAAAATGTGTGGTATTGAAAAATAAAAAGCAATATGTATCCCTAATAGAAGCCGAAGATCTATATACAATAAATTTAAATATTTAAATTTATATTTATCCCGTCACCATTCCCAATGCTCTCTATTTGATAAACATACAAACATACACATACAAATAAACGTTAATATTCGTAACCATCTACCAGCATAAAATGAAATTTAGCGAATTTGTTCTCTATTTAAATTAAGTTCTGTTTGTTTAACTGCCAGTTTCAAACGTGACAATAAATTTTAATGCATTTGTTAGGAGAAATTAAATAAAGGTTTCGACTATTAGGTTCTAATATCCTATTAATCTTCAATGTCGTGTTTAGAATTGCAAATAAGGAAGTTAATAATTGTATTCTTTAAACTTAGCATAAGTTATAGTAAAAACCCTTTTATAGGTGAGAATTTATACAGGCTAGAAAAATTATTGACCAAGACACCAAAAAAGTACGAGCCTCTTCCATATGTAACGCTCATGTATATTCACGATGCCGCCGACAAAAGACCCAAGTAAACAATTGAACGGAGCGATGAGTGTCTGAGAAGCGCTATCTGGCGGTCCCACTCGACGAACTCATCCGAAATTAGCATAATAGAATATGCTAGTCGAGGATCATTAGATGCCTGCAATTTTGCTGACAATGGTCACTTAAAGAGTCATCCTTTGGGATTAAGACACTTCGAGGGATGAACTTAAATTGAATTTCGGAAGATTTGCACATTCCCTTGATTATTTGTCGGACCGAACCGGTGAAATTTGTCTGATGCTGCTAGCTGCTGATGCTGCTGGCTGGACAGAGTTGCAGATTATCAATGAATATTCTGCGGTGTCAGAGACTGTTACGTAAACGAGGGTCGGATTTAGTGCCGATAAAATATCTTCCATGTTTAAAGACAGATTTAATGAATGTAATTCGGAAACGATTTTGGTGTTCGATTTTATTCTATAATAGCTACTGATTGATTTTCTTGTACGAAGGTACACAGGAGCCGATTTTTATGTTTCCTTATTATAGAATACTCATTTGTTTTTCATATTCTGCACAAATTGGCATATCAACTTTTTGATCGTCACTTTATTAGATTTTTTTACCCATCGGCTTTTTAATGGGGCTTATGTCCAATAAAACTCACAATTTTCTTTAGCCAGAGTAACAAATTATCTTCAAAATTTCAAAAACATACATGCCAAGGGTTCTCTTTTAAATGCACTGAAAAAATGGATTCCTCAATTCAAAGTAATACGCACTTTATTCAATGAAATTGCGACTTTGGATATGGCCAAGTGAATATTCTCTTCAAAAAAGTTAAATGTTTTCTTGTCATAGGATTGTTCGAATACTTTACTGGAAAGAAATAAGTTCTTGTCTCAAGAACACTATTCCAATGTATTGAACACAATTTCCTTGTCCCAAGGTACTTAATTTTCCAATTCTCTTGTTCCAAGAAACTTATTCGATTCCATTGAAGATCAAAGTACTTAGCTGAAGATCTCAATTGATCAGTGAAGATGAGAGTTTTTTGCCTATAATCCATAGGTATTTGATGATAGGATTATTAGTCATAAAGAAATATCAGATTTTGTTTATTTTTGAAAATATTTATTAGTCTAGAATTCAAACAATTTTTACAAAATATTAACCCACTGACTAAAAAATCATTATATTATTTCAATTTAAATAAATAAAACTGTTAAATTGGAAACATAATTATTAGGTATACCTACTACCTGTGAAATTTACATTATATTATATACCTTCAAACTTTTCCAACAAGTGGGAGTAGTGGGACAACTTGTTTGCGTCCAAAAATTCTTGTATTGGTGCCATCACAAGTATTTTCCAAACAGGATTGCAAAATAATTTTGGTCTGCATGTCGCACTGATATCCTGGGCAACACCATAGGAAACGGGATTTAACTGTTCAAATTGAAAAGTAGTCACACGTCCGAGTAGGTCATAGGCAGCACGTTACACTATACTGCTAGGCACTACACAACTGGGTTGGAGGGCATCGGCAGAAACTTGAATTTTGAATAAGATTTTGGAATATTCCATCAAAAAACAAGATTCTTGGCCCAAATAACAAGGAGCTTAACAATTATGCAATAAAAGATTATTCTTGGTATAAGAGAATACCTATAATTTCCCGTGAAAGAAATGTCATTCAAGAGTAATTTTAAAAAATATCAAGAACCACGAAATTCTCAACACAAAGTAATTTTTCTTCATGCAATAGATTAACTTTTCATATAAGATAATTTATTTCAAGATCACTGAATACCTTGAGGTAAGGGGAGCTGTTTTTTCAGTGTGCTACACAACACCATTATATTTACTTAAATGTTTTGCTATGGTACGCTCGTGTAGCCGTAACGTCTGTAGCCATTTCAATTAACATCAATTTGGCAACAAAGTGACGAAGAAATGGCTCACCAAGGGCTAAAGGAAGACAATCTCTACCATAAATTACCTACATGGTCTCTTGGTAGGCGGTTGAGATATAGAGCAAAATCCCCGTATTGGGAAAAAATGTAGACTGGTCAAAGTTCCAATCAACAGCAGAACAGATCCGAAAATCATGGATCAACTAGGCGAAAAGGGACAATAAATATTGGTACATGAAAAGTTCAAGGAAACTCTTGGAAAATAAATGAAGTGATATTAAAGAGTAAGTATCGTACAGTATCGCATACACTTCACTCCGTCGTTTTTCGTTTTTTCCTGCTTTCAAAGTCATAGGTAATTTGTGAAATTTCCCAACGGTTGTGCTTCGTTTGTGATTTACGTATACTGCTGAATAGTTCGTGTATTCAACAGCTGCAAATTGGGTATTTTCAGTTATTTATCCCATTGTTCCCAGTCCGCATTGCTTTAAAGTCATCACGGTTACTTGGATAAAAAATTGAATTATTGGAATAAATTTAATTGCACAAAAAAATAACAGCAACAAATAGTATAAATTTTAAGGAGCAAAAAGATCTATAGTGCGATTCACCTAAAATAAACACCATTTTACCTGGAATTTTAACCATAATTTGTCTGTCCCACATAACATTCAGTTTTGTGACCCAGTAGAGCCCGTTTCATCTTGTGGATTCAGCATAAGGTTAAATATAAGATAATCTGTGACTTATGTGGTGTCTGGAATTGTTTGGCCTGTTCAAAATTCTCAACCTCAGAGGCTCAGGTGACACAGTTAAAGTATAGAGTTACGCTTTATGCATGCAGTGGCTGTGTAAATTCCGTCAATTCACTTGGAAATGATGTTGGCGGTGGCTTGAGATTGCTTATCAAGGATGTCACCAGTGAAGTGTGTGACACACTTTACAATAATCTTGCAGGTAGGCTCAAGGGCATTCCTTCAAGACAAGCTTACAGCTAACTATGATGATTTAAAATCGAACCTGAATGTTGATACCAACAGCGTTGGTGAACTCAAAGCCACTTTTTCTTCACTGGAAAAGTCAAATACTGCTGCAGGCGATAGTCTTTCGGAAATAAATAATGCCAGCCTTGTCATGCCCAACTCAGCAGCATCTGCTGTTTATGATATGAAGATTAAGGAATGGAACAAAGCAGCAAAGATTTACAGACTAGGCTACTCAAACTTGAAAATGATCTCCAGCTACTTACTGTAACCCTGAATTCCATAAAAACTGTATCAAACTCCTCAGGTCCTTCGCCAACCCCATCTCAATTCACACCTACTCTACACTACAGTCAGTGCCCATTAGGAACGAATGAAATTGCTTTTAATCATCCAATAGTGTGCAACTAACTGGTCAGCAAAAGTCCCAGCGACCAGTCCGCAGCATAGAGCGCCAATCAGTGCCTAATCCAGTAAGAGTGTCGGAGCGCTCAAATAACAATTCTGTAATAATCTGGCCGACAGAGGTATTTTCTCTGCAGGTGAGAGGCGTCAGTGGCTATATCTGGGTCGATGTGATCCGAGTACCACCGAAACGCAGATCTCTGACTATTTGAAGGATCAGCTTTCCATTCCTGATGTCAAATGCTCGGTATTGGACAAAAATGACGATGTGGTTTTATGAAAGAATCACTTTTGAAGGGCCTGCTAGATCCAACCCTCTGGCCTATAGGCATTGCTGTCAAGGAGATTCATCCTCGAAGTATGGAGGCAAAACCCACCACACTAAATTTTCAGAGGGGAGAAAAAGGGGACCAGTCTCATTAAATTGTGCTACCTTTCTGTACTAAAATGTAAAAGCTCTAAAAACTAAACTTAAAGATGCTTTCTGCGCGGCTCGTTTTTCTCAGTGATTGTACTTACGGAAACCTGGCTGGACTGTAGTATCTGTGATGCTGAATTTCTTGACACGGTTTATCGCTGAGATAGGAGCAGTCTAAACAGTGCTAAAATTCGCGTAGGTGAGGTGCTTCTGGCAGTAAATAATTGATATAAATCTCATCCTCTGTCAATTGGTGAAGCATCGGTGGAGGAAACTTAGGTGTCAGTGACGCTGGGTGACTTGGTCTTCTGTATTGACTGTGTCTACATTCCAGCTACCATAAATGTTCCGTATTATGAAAACCACTTGAAATCAGTTGCGAGTGCCTATGAAATGTTTGATAATGTGCTTGTTCTTGGAGATTATAATCTTTCTCAAATAACGTGGTCCACTAGTGAGGATCTCTCGGGTTTATCACCTGGAAATGTAAGGCCAACTAAGAAAATATTGTTATGTGATGGTACTGCCTCTCTTAATTTATCTCAATACAATGGGGTGACTAACGAGCATGGTTCAATCCTGGATTTATGCTTTGCCAACTTTGAGCTTGTTTCAATTATAATATCTGTCGGTCTGGTGGGCTGTGATCGTTATCACCCAGCTCTGGAGTTTTCCATACCTGTTGATAAAGTTAACTTTCTAAAGGCTCTTAATTATTTTCCCTATGACCCTCTCTTCCTTATTTCAAATATGAATATAGGATTTAAATGGATATCTATCATAAAAAATTGAAAACAACGTATTTGATGACTATTATTAGGTAGGTACATCAAATATGTTGTTTTCAATTCTTTATGATGGATGTCCATTTAAATCTTATATATTCATATTCAAAATTAGCAACAGGTAGGGCACAAAATGGCGGCGTTTTCCATATGAATATATAGGATTTTAAAAAACCAATCAAAAATAAGGCAGCCATTGTTGCCACTGTGGTTTAATAGAATCACTGTACATCTTACCAGAAAAATGTTTTTGTTATGTTAGGTTACCTCTGTTCTCCTTGTATAAAAAACTTGGGTATTTCTAATAATTGAAAATCTTATGGAGTGTCAGCATTAACTAAATGATTATTTCATAATAAATATATAACGCATGTTTCTATATTAGGCTGGCTTTAAATGAAATGATGACCGCATTGTTCTGGAAAAAAAAAATATTTGTTGTTGCCAAGATTTAGATGAAAAGCATCATGGCATATTTGCACGAACCGTTACGGTAATAAAATTAGTAAATTTAATTAAAATTCTCGTTAAAATTATTATTGACTTGTAATTATTACCATTGAAAATTTCAAAATTTCGAGCCAAGAAAACGTTATCCGCGACGCTATTAAATAAACAGGCGTCGCAAATCGCCATGTTTTTACTGTACTTATATTATTATCTCGTCTGTAAGAAACAAATAGAACCACAATTCTCTATCAGTGTCGCCCAAGAATGACATTGATGAGCTGAACACAACACAGTAGGTACTGATTACAATTCATTATAAGTCATTTTACGCAATATTAGTATCAAAATATAGCACAATTGATGTCAAATGTATAACTGATGAATCTATTAACAATAAAAAACAAAAAACTAATAATGGGGGTTGAGGGAACAGAGTGAGGTTAAAAAACCATGTACTAGGGCGGTCATTTAACACAGGGGTGGATTTAGGCCTTTTGAAAGGGGGGGGGGGTAGTTTAAGTTAAAGTAAGCCAGATTGGGTTGGTTTGGGTTAGTTTTGGCAGCGCATTGTGCAAGATACGGTTTTTCGAAGGAATGACCCATAAAAATATGGGAATGGGGGAACTATTTAGGAGAATAAGGTGATTTTAACCCGTCATTACACGCACCAAAAAACTTACGTCATTACACGCGTTCGGTCAAATCGACCGACTGCCCAAAAGTTTATATAAATTAGTAGCTTTTTTCTCGGAGACGATCCCAAACGTATCCTGAACGCTAAGGCATGACCTACGCAGGTTTACTAATCAATAGAGACATGAAACTTTCAAATATTGCCTGCGTAAGTCATGATTTAGCGTTCAGGATACGTTTGGGATCGTTTCCGCGAAAAAAATGTACAACCACTATAATTCCTAGAATTCATAATCATTACAAAGGGAATTATATTATGTTTCTGGCGACAGAAATAGCATCCAACGGTGTTGATATCTAATCTTTTTGGTGTTCATTTTTCCTCTGTCTATAACCCCCAGAGAAATTCCAACGCTTTGGACCCAACCGATATTGAGAGAGCTTTAAAGTAAATGGGCATCAACAAGTCTGCAGGCCCTGATGGTATTCCTAATAAAATACTAAAATCTTGTTCTAACCCTTTGTATCTCCCTCTATTTATTATTTTTACCAAATCCTTAAACTCTGGAATTTTTCCAGAAATGTGGAAGCTCTCTTATGTTTGTCCTATTCACAAGTGAGGCAGCAAGAATGATATAACAAACTACAGATCTATCAGCATCCTGTCTGCAATTTCTGAATTATTTGATTAGTGCGTTGAAAATATTCTTTCAAAAATATTTCATCAGATTGTGATCAGTCAACAGCATGGGTTTACAGCCGCTAGATCTGTTGATACGAACCTATTTCTCTTTACAAATTTTATAAATTCATCATTGGATAACAATGCAGAAACTCATGCAATATATACTGACTTCAGTAAAGCCTTTGATAAGGTTATGGCGTTTCTGGACCCTTACTTTCATGGATGAAATCTTACCTTACTAACAGAATGCAATAAGTCAAAATCGATGTCTATCTTTCTTCTCTTTTCCATGCATCCTCTGGGGTACCTTAAGGCTCTCATTTGGGCCTCTTTCTATTCACCTTATTTATCAATGATTTAGGATCGTTGCTCTCCTCGAATTTTTTACTCTTCGCTGATGACTTGAAGTTGCATCATCAGGTGACAACAGCTCAAGACATACTTATTCTGCAAAATGATCTTAACATTGTTTATGATTGGTGTCAGCTTAATGACATATTCCTCAACATTGATAAGTATTGTTGTATAAGATTCAGTAGACTCACCTGTAAGGTTCCCTTTCAGTATTGCTTAGGATTTTCGCCTGTCTGAAGTTTCTGTCACCAAAGATCTTGGTGTCTATCTAGATACTAGGTTAATGTTCACCAAGCATTTTGAAGTGGTAATTGGCAGGGCTAATAGAATGTTGGGTTATATTATAGAGCTAGTAGGGACTTGACAAGTATACGCCCCATCAAAATTCTTTACACATCACTGGTCAGATCCGTTCTTGAATTCTCTTACATAGTTTGGTCATTTTACTATCAGATCCACATCAACAGGCTTGAGAGTGTTCAACACAAATTTATCAAGTTTGCTAGGTACAAACTGTCTCTGAGTGGTGTGATTTTCAGGGTTGACCAGACTATAACTTACTTAGACTTAACTACTCTAGTTTGCAGAAGGGAATACTTTGATGTCTGTTTTGCTTTTAATATCCTTAACTGCTACATAAAAAGCCACGCTTTTATCTACACACTCAAACTTATCGGACACGAAGTAAATCTTTACTGCACATTCCTCACTGTCGTACTTGGTATTTACTATTCAGTTCTTTGAGGGTGTTGACTTTTTCAGTGTATCTCAGGATAAATTCAAGACGCGGGCAAAGAGAATTGTTTTAGGTTAGATTTTTACATTATTTTAGATTTAAACTTTGTACGACTTCAAATGTATGTATTTTTTCATACGTGAATAATGTCTCAATTGAATAACGGGAAAGAAATAATGCACTGAATACAAACATTTAGGAATCAAAATCCCGCATGAGGCAACCGAAGACGAAACAATTAGAGATCGGATTATTCAAGAACGGAAGGCAATATCCCTACTGAATGGAGTACTGTGACCAAAATATTGTGGCGCTTTCGCCCGTGTGTACAGAATTCAAACCTGAAAATCTAGAAAACACTGCCTTGTTCAAGAATGGGGACTATTGCGTTTATTCTGGATTTTACAAGAATAGATTACCGATATACACTACTCCAAGAAATTAACGCACCAGTTAATATTTTGTGAAAAATATGGCCACTTTAAACAATCTGAATAATATTTTGACACTTTTGAAAATACCCTTGTATATTGTTTATTTTAACAACTGAATAAAGTTTTTGTCCGTGCAGATAATTGCTTACTATGCATTTTCATCTGTAGCACTAACAATCGTTGAAAGATAAATCGACTCTAAAATCAGTTTGTGGTTTGATTTGTGCCCGTTGGAAGTGACCTTTTATGCATTCCGATATTTTTATGTTTAAACTGTTAAGATGCAACGCGAATCCCGAAATTTGACGCCTGCTGAATGTGCTCAAGCGGTTGTATTGCACGAAGAAGGATGCAGCTATCGCCGATTAGGTGAAAGGTTGGGTGAGTCCCATACATCAGTATCGCGTATGGTTAAACGATACAGGGTAACTGGTGAGCATACCAGAAGAGCGGGGCAAGGCAGAAATCGTATCACGAAAATTTGATATTTGACTTGACTTGATTTTTGTTCTGAACTACTTGTCTTGATATCAAGTAAAATCAAACTACTTGATATTACTTGATAGCGATCTGTGAAATGGGCATCGAAGCGTTAAAAAGGGGATTCACTGAGGTTAAATAGGGAATTCACCGAGGTTACAGCCAGGACCGATCCTGAGGGGTCAAGCGCCTGCGTGCAGGATTTTTTATTCCGCCCTTCAGGCAGGGGCGTACCAAAGCACATCCTATTGGGAGGGGGGGGGGTGTAGAAAAATCAAGTAATTAGCTTGGAATTGATGTGTAACTACTTGACTTGAATTTTAAAAACAAATACTTGACTTGATTTTGACTTGATATCAAGTTAAGTCAAGTCAAGTCAAGTAGCTTGGAAATTAAGTCAAGTCGTGAATCTCTGGTTACAATCTCAGCTTCAAAACGCATGGAACATTCACGTAAGTCTGGAAACCGTTAGACAACGACTCTTGGAAGCCAATCTGCGTCCTTACATTCCTGCCCGTGGTCCAGCGTTAACCGTGAATCATCGTAGAGCCCGGTTAAACTTTGCCAGGGATCATGTGAAATGGGGCGAAGATGACTGAGAACGAGTTCTGTGGACGGATGAGTTACGCTTTAGCCTGCACACATGAGATAGACGAGTTCGTGTTTTTAGAAGGCCAAATGAACGCTGCGCACAATGCAATTTCATGAATACCATTTTATTCGGTGGAGCCTCGGTTATGGTCTGGGGAGGAAATTCGTTAATGGCACGCACATACTTGGTGGTACTAAATAATGGAAATCTGAACGTTACATATTGGACATTCTTCAGGAGCATGTTGTGCCATCTGCCCCTTACATTGGTCAACATTTTTTATTATTGCAAGATAATGCCCGACCTCATGCAGCTCGAGTAGTGCAGGATTATCTTATGGAACTGGGCATTGAAACTATAGTCTGGCCAGCACGAAGCCCAGACCTCAACCCGATATGGGATATACTCGGATGGCAGTTACGTGATCAGCCAAACCGGCCCAACAACTTGGAGGACGTAGGGCGACTTCTCATTGAAATTTGGGACCGCCTAGATCAGAACACCATTCGAAAGCTTATTTTAAGCATAACACGCCGATGCCAGGAAACAATTAGAAGCAGGAGTGAAAATATCCGATATTAGGATTTAAAAGTTTCGTAGAAATTCTTGATACTTCTTGTTTCCTTCAAAACTTCATTTTCATAATTTTGTATTTTTTCCCTTTTTTTCCCTACGGCCTAATCTTAGGAATACCTACATTGTTAAAAATTGCTTTGCTTTGGAGTGAATTAATTAAAATTATTGAAATATAATTGTTTGTGCCACAGTGAAAATAATTGTTCCGATCTTCTATGCACGAATACAGGCAGTACGGAACGGCGACGAAGACAGAAGAGTCGCGGATACGAGCGGGAAGAATTTTGTTGATGGGCAATCACGTTGTCAAAAAACATTTTGCCTTTTGATTTTTTCACTGTTAAAACCATTGTTTTTTCTTACAAAATTAATCTCATGTATTTGGAAGAAAATAAATTTATGTGAAATTCTTAAAATCTACACGGGGAATTATATTGTTATAACCCAAACACGAACAATGTTTGATTAAGTACTTATTTCAATTTAACAAATAAAATATTTAGAAATTTATGAGTGGTGCGTTAATTTCTTGGAGCAATGTATAAAGGCCGGCATTAGTAAGTAGTTTTTAAGTTCTAAGATTGGCTGTCATCCGTTTTAGATAGTTATTATTGTAAAAGTTGTAAAGAGTTAATTAGTGAAGTAATTAGTGTCATAGTGTGTAGTAACGTGGAATAGATTATTGTTCTGTTAATTGGACTTTGATTTTGGAATAAATGAACACAAGATTTCTGTCACGCACCCAAGAGCCGTGACATTAGTGTCAGAAGTGGGATTCTTAGGTCACGTGGTATCTGAAGATGGCACACAAGTTAAGGAAGGAAAGATAGATGCTGTCAGGGATTGGCCAAAACCACGCAACAAACATGGACCAAGGAGCTTTTCAGGATTATGTTCTTAGTATCGAAGATTTGTGG
Organism: Ceutorhynchus assimilis; assembly: GCA_917834065.1. Classification (NCBI taxonomy): domain Eukaryota; kingdom Metazoa; phylum Arthropoda; class Insecta; order Coleoptera; family Curculionidae; genus Ceutorhynchus; species Ceutorhynchus assimilis. The sequence goes on from OU892277.1 coordinate 101,131,815, forward strand.
AAGAATTCGCTAACATAGCTGCTTCGCTTCATCGATTACCGGAAGAAAAATAAACACTCAATTGGACCAAAAATACGATTCCGCTTTCAGAAAATTGAAAGGAGCATTATGTACAAGCCCAGTGTTGTCCTATCTCGATCAGACAGGCATGTTGATTTTGGAAACAGATGCAACCAACAACAGTATTGGAGCTGTCCTTTCACAAAATCAAAATTCAAAAGAGCATGTCGTGGAGTACTACAACAGAACCTCATCAAAGCCAGAACGAAATTATTGTGTCACTAGAAGAGAGTGGCTTGTCATAGTAAAATCAGTCGACCATTTCCATAAGTATCTCTACGGACGTAAGTTCCTGATTCGAACGGATCACGCAGCTCTAAAATGTCTTTTAGAAACGAAAACTTCCGAAGGACAGCTTGCTAGATGAATTGAGAAATTGCAGGAATATGATTTCCAAATTAAACATCGACTTAGAAATATGTAGGTTTCTATGCTGACGCTCTGTCTAGACGGCCATGTAAAGAAGCTGGTCTTATCGTTGATGATAAATGGACTACCAAACAAATGAGAGAAGATCAAGAGGCAGATCAGGACATCGGGAAAATTCTAGATCTTAAAGAAAATGATGAATTTAGGCCAGAACGGAGGGAAGTGTCGAACAAGAGTCTGATTTACAAGGCGTTGTGGGCTCAGTGGAACTCTCTGGCCGTAGAAAATGGTTTACTTAAAAGAATTTGGGGATGTGCCGATGGGAAATCCACTAAGAGCCAACTGGTTATTCCAAAAGATCGAGTGAAAGATGTATTAGAAGAAATACATGGCGGAACTTCAGGGGCACATTTTGCAGTTAACAAGACTTTGGACAAAATTCGGCAACGTTTTCACTGGGTTCACTATCATGAAGACGTTAAAAACTGGTGCCGAAAATGCGACATTTGTGCTACCAGTAAAGGCCCTAAACTAAGATCTCGGAGGCCCATGGACAGTACAACGTCGCTCTCCCATTTGAAAGAATAGCGATAGATGTAGTCGGACCGTTCCCTGAGTCAGAGCATGGTAACAAATACATCTTGGTTATCATGGATTACTTCAGTAAATGGCCAGAAGTTTTCGCTATTTCCAATCAAGAAGCCATCACTATTGCCCAGGTCCTAGTGGATGAAATTTTCAGTCGTCATGGTGTGCCACTAAAGTTGCATTCAGATCAGGGGGGAAATTTCGAATCTGTCATCTTTAAAAAAAATTGTGAGATCATGGGCAGTCGCAGTCGTAAGACAAGGACCACACCTTTACATCCACAGTCTGATGGCATGGTAGAACGATTTAATAAGACCATAGAGCAACACCTGACAAAAGTGGTCTCAAAGAACCAGCAAAATTGGGACCAACATTTGCCTCTATTTTTAATAGCTTATAGAGCAGCTGTTCACGAGTCAACAGGTGATAGTCCAGCTAGAATCGTTTTTGGAAGGGAACTCAGGTTACCTTGCGACCTGATGTTTGGAATACCTAAAGAGAACGAAAAGAAATTCAAGATTATGCCGACGAAGTAAGGGCACGACTTATGCTCGGGAGCATATCCAGCTGGCCAGTGACCGAATGAAGACCGGATACGACTTGAAAGCCAATTCAGCCGGATTTCAAGAAGGTGATCCAGTGTTGCTGTATAATCCAATAAAAAAGAAAGGAGTGTCGCCGAAATTGTCTTCAGCATAGGAAGGATCCTACAGAATAATCAAGAGGATCAATAATTTGGTTTATCGAATTCAGCGCAACACCAAGAGTACCTAACATGAAAGTTGTACATCTGGACAGATTGACGAACTATCATGAGCGTGAAGTTGATCGGGACGATCAACCTTAAGAGGAGGAAAGCGTGGCGCTTCTGCCCATGTGTCCAGAATTCAAATTTGAAAATCTAGAAAACGCTGCCTTGTTCAAGAAAGGGGACTATCGCGTTTATTCTGGATTTTACAAGAATAGCTTACGGATATATAAAGGCCGGTATTAGTTAGTAGTTTTTAAGTTTTAAGATTAGCTGTAATACGTTTTAGAGAGTGATTGTTGTAAAAGTTGTGAAAATTCAAGTTGTTGGGGTTAATAAATGAAGTAATTAGTGTCATAGTGTGTAGTAACGTGGAATAAATTATTGTTGTGTTAATTGGACTTTGATTTTGGAATAATCGAACTCAAGATTTCTGTCACGCACCCAAGAGCCGTGACAATATCGACAGTAGCTACCGAAAAAACTAGAATTTACAACACTATTGCCAAAAGCATAGTTAGGTACTAGTTCAGAGGTTTGGCACTTAAGAACAAAACCGCAAAAAAGTCGGAGGAAGAGCGTCAAGCAAGTCAAAAGTGGAAAGGATAAAAAAAAACAGAGAAATTATGGACGTAAGACACACAATGGTAGATGAAATCAAAGACCAACAACTGATTTAATTCGGACATATACAAAGAATGGCCAGCGGGAAAAAGACGCGGCAGACCGAGAAGAAGCTGGAAAAGTGGAGTGGACGTGGGAAATCGGGAACAGGGGCTTGGAGGAGGATGCCTCGATTGACAGAAATGGTTGGAGATCGGAAAACGTGCAATCGTATAGACTGATAATTATATACATTTTATATAAGAATGATAACCCCTAATAGTAGTTTTCAATATCTGATAATTTTAAACCAACCCCGCCAATAGCCCTTCAAGAATGGCCATTTTTCCAACTGACCGATAATGGAATAAAATGATTATTTTTGCATAAAATGCATATATTTCCATTTTAAAGCGATTGTTCATCAATAATTGAATAACCCAGCAGCAAAACCAAAACTACCAAATTCCAATTCCAAACGTGAAAAATAAAAAATAAAAAACATCATCAAACATATTCAAAAGCACTGCAAACGACAATGATTGCATTTCATTTAATTTCCCAAGCAAATTCGTTCGAATTTGTGAGTTTATTAAGGCTTTTAAAAGTATTATCCTCGCGCGCCGGTCTCGTTTTAATTATCTGTGTTGCTGACACAATATATTTTAAACTGAATTTATACCTGCGGGTGTTGGGAATATTTGCTGATTTTATATATGGCGGGGCTGTGTTAATCGGTTTTGCAAAACTTTCCCAACCTCAACAAATCGAAGGGCGATGTATTTTAGCTCGGCGAACCGCTGTGTGGGGTGAATTTGGGGGTAGATTTTATTAGCTTTTTGTAATAATGTAGGTACTAATAAACAAAAACTTGGAATTTAATTTTTCATCTCCTTACTCTGATCACATTGTTAATTTTGTATTGGCTTTTTTTGGTCTAAGTGACAATTTTTTTTAGGCTCTATATTTATTAGTGATTCAAATTAAAATTACGATTGTGCAATGTATAGTGACTTTCATCAAACTACAAGCTCCTGAACGGTATCTTTCGTGATAAAAAGACACACGTTTTATAATCTGGTAAAAAAAAAAATTCATAAGGTGTTACAAAATTAAAATTTTGTCTTCAATGGGAAAAACATAGAAAATATTATGGTAATTTTCAAGTCCATTCAAAATAACGCCAGAAATATTAGGCTGTTCTGGAAACTTTTCATGAATTTAGCCACCAAATCTGCAAGAAGTGTAGCAGGAGACGGTCTAGTTCAGCTTATTAGATCTAGTAAACCAACAAATATTGCGATTGTCCTGGGTTAACTTCCAATCTAAGAGACTCAACAACTCTTCTTGGTTTTCTGTTGTTATGACGAACTCTCTGATAACTTCTATTTTGGCATTTTCTGCTAGATGGTGACAAGCCAAACTCCGAGTGAATTGTGATTTTTTGATGCCAAAATCCAAAATAATAAAACTATGAGGTTTGGTAGTGCACAGCCAGAAGACTCCAAATGCTAGTCAATTGAAAACCCATCGGAAACTAGCAATGTGAGCTAACAGGAAGGAAAAATGCGTGAAAAACAAGATTGTATGTGTGAAAATACGTACCAAGCATAAGCAAATTGGTTGGTTCAAACTTGGAACACGCAAGTCCAGTAGGGACGATGTAGTGACCGCTGAGTTCTGGCCTGAATTCTCCGATTCTGCAGAGATATTACAGAGGCGAGAGACTCTGATAATGCTTGATTTTAATCGGCGGATTGAGAAAGTTGAAGTGGAGGTGAGGCTCAAGAAGCATGATATAATTTATCTGTATTTGAATGAGCACTGCCTGGGATCTGTGGGAGCTTGGTTCACACCTGAAAAAAAGATATGGGTTTTCTTTTTCTTCAATATTGGGGGTTCTCATAGGAAGTCGACTAAGACGCAGTAGATATTCTTTACAGAGATGATATCTGGTACTAGTAGCATCACACAAATACACTAAATTGAGGATATCAGAGATAAGTTACATGCCTACTTTTTAAGCAAAGTCCAATTCTGGTTCAAGAATATCTTGTCAATAGTAGCAAAACCAATACAGAGCTGAACTTTCAACGGCCAAGAAATGCGCGTACGATAACTTTATTGACCACACTAATTACACATAAACTATGCTAACTGGAATGTGATCAGAGCTGAATCTGATAACACGTTCACCTTTCTCATTTTTAATAATTCACAGGCACAGTCTTTCTACTATTTTTTTTATCAACATAGTGTCACAACCCCTATACGTTTCGTCCTGGGACGTCAAAACAGGAGCGTGACCTGGGGGCGTAGGTGGGGTTCAGGCAGAGAGAAACTCGCTTGGTATAGGTACAATAAGATACGTATTGAATACTAATATTACCCTAGAAATAGTAATATGTACACTCTGTACACTTGGCGTGACTGAAACTGGGTTTGAGACAGGTCGAGAACGACGTTTCCCAATAAAGGTAGTTTGCACTGGACCTAGTCTGCTGCGTTCAATACTCCCAGAAGGGCGTTTCCCCTTAAAGGTAGTTTGCACTGGGAGGAGACTTAGTTAGAGGGGGTTTTCCCATTTGAAGAACTTTGCACTAACCTTAGTCTGCTGCGTTCAATACTCCCAGAAGGGCGTTCCCATTAAAGGTAGTTTGCACTGGACCTAGTCTGGTGCGTTCAATGCTCCCAGAAGAAGCTAGGTTTGAGACAGGCCCAGAAGGGTGTTTTCCATTAGGTAAAGGTAGTTTGCACTGGGAGGAGACTTAGCTAGAAGGGCTTTTCCCATTTGAGGTACTTTCCACTAGCCTTAGTCTGTCGGTAATGGATTTCGGCGCGGTATTTATACCAAATAAATGCTGACTCGTCGACACACTTTAGTAAAATTGATGTACAGAGTGGTATTTTCTTAAGTAGTTGAATGATTAAGTTAGGCTAGTTTCAAAGTTCCACACTCAGGTGAAAACTTTAATAAATAAATATCTGTTTTTACCTTCGTATAAAACGCATAAAATAGCAGTAGTAAGGATTGCTATGACGTTCTGAAATTAATTTGATAGGTTATTTATTCAGATCACAGGAGGAAATTTAAATCAATCATAACACGGTAGGTATAAATTGTAGGTAATCTGTTTTTTGGTTCAAAGTATCTTTCTTTAGATGAAAATCAGGCCCTAACTAATTCCTTTCTTATTGTTTGGTAACTATATGAGATTGATACTGTATATATTGTAACTAAACACGATAAATGGCATGCAATTTAGGTAACATCAATTAACAAATGTTTAAAATGCACCTTGTAATAATTTTCAATTTCCTTGAAATACTCTTAATTCAACAAATGTTGTTACGGTCTATATTTCACCACTCAAACAAATTGATATTATTAAAATATGTGTCATAAAACAAAAACATCATTAAGCTAAAATCTCGGCTATGCCAAATGAATTTGTCACGTAGCGTAGCACGGCGGCATTTTTGAGTAAAAGATTCATAAGAAAATGGCGCCCAAACAGAAAAAAAAAATGACAAATGCTCTAGAAATATCATTAATCTTTTATGTTTTCAACCAGACGACAAAAACTTCCGTCGCCTTAAAAGAAATTTTCGGAGTTTTAACAAATTTTAAAGTTAATTGAAAAGTTTCAATTTGAATGTATATTGGGATTTGAATAATTATTTTGAAATCAGAGAAAATTTTTATCTGGAACTTACAAAATGACCGATAATATTTCTAACATTCTTTTGATATTGTTAGGTAGGAAGGGTGGGACTACTTTTCTAAAATTGATTTACCTTTATTCAAGAATATAAACATAAAAATCACGATAAAGCTATGGCACTATTACAACACTTCGTTTAACTTCAATAATTGATAAGCTCAACTAGTCACACAAATAAATCACAACTCACTGGCTTACTATCGACTCGCGCTCCACTAATCATCTGATTATTATTATTCGAGTTCAATTCACCACAAACTGATTTTGACACATCGATCGATGGCGTTTTATTTGTAACTGACTTGCCGACTCCGTTTAATAGCGTATCGTTGCTTCTAGAATTCTCTAGCCAATTCGCTTCCGTTCGTTAGAAAATCCCGCAGTAAAATTCGATTCGCGGCTTTAGTCAATATTTTCATGTGGTTTGCCAATCAGTTATCTACCGAATATCGGCAACAGTTTATGGATTGAAATTAAAAATATCTTTTGGCTTTTTGCCGGCAATTTGCCAGATTGCTTTTAAAGTAATTGGCAATATAGGATTCCTGGGAAGGTCCCTAGTTGACCAAATGCCGCAGCAGGCAAGCTTAAAATTAAGTTTTTAAAATTCTGCAATCCCCGGCTACTCTTCTCTGCGTAAATTTAACTTGATTATTTACTAAAATCAAAGCTTTGGGATTGAAAGTGGTTTTTGCCATGATTGGGCTCAACACAAATGAGGTTTCTGGAAAGGGCCCATCAATATACTAGTGATTATCGAAATTGCCAAAAACTATTACCTAATAGATTTATGCGTTTTCCAAAAACCTTTTAATAAAATAATAAGTACGCCTATAATGGATTCTTTTGGTGAGTATGTAGTACATTTCACCCCGTCTTCCATCGCAAACGAGGTAATACATCAGTTCAAATGAAATGCACTCCTGCAGACAATAGCTGGACTGGCAACTGAATTTTGCAGGATAGCAAAGTAGAAAAGTGGGAATGGGACGTTATGATGAAAACGGAAACCTATCAATCGATTGAATTTGAGTGTTGGAAATACGTAGGATTTTTCGTATTAGTACCTTCACCAAATGACATAATACTCTTTATGGTCTATATAGTTTTTTTTTGAGCAGAGCCCTATGGAGTTGTCGTTTCTGAAAAATTTATAAAACTATCTTTTGTTCGCTGTGACTGCTAGAAAATTACTTTGAAGATTTTGTTATGCTTCCTATATGTCCTCGCATGCATAAATCTAATATCAACCGATACTAATCTCACCTAGACAGAGAATTGCTTCCAATATTGAGGCAATCGCTATCAATGCGGTAATAGTATGTTAAATGCAACCGTATGGGTCTATACCGTCTATCGATGATGATTTATCTCCTGCTATACGATTTTAGCTGGATCCGGTTATCTCAGTTATTATACCTGCATTATGCGATTATCAATCGATAACATCTATATATAAAATCGAGTTCAAGTAAAAATTATAGTGGATTTCTTAATACATATCCATATATTGTAAATGTATATTATATTGTGAGAATTAAAATTACTAAGCCTAAACCAAAACTACGGAATAAATTTAGGGCAACTATAACGTTCTTGTGGATGTGGGAAATGTGCTAGAAGACGAGATTCATGAACAAGCATCGAAATTTGTCCGATGAAAGAAAATGTTATTAAAATGTCAAGTGGGTTCCACAGAAAAATAATAAATCCATAAACTTGATTTCTAAGGATGTATATATTATCACAATTTTCTCAGATATTAGTGTTAAAGGATGTGTGCCTGATTCTGATATAACATTCATAAAATGTCACAGGCATTCATCCAGCTCCTTAAAGCTGAGTTATAACTAGTGTGATTTAAACGTATTATGGCGTGAACTTGGCAGCCGAAAGTTAACAGCCTGACTCCCAAGTCCACCCGAACGATCAGTGGAGTCGTTTATGTTTTATTTTTATGTATTATACATACATTTTCTATAAATACGATACAATTGATCCAGTAGTTGAAGGTAAACAAAAAAATACTGTTTGTGCGAAATTAAAACTGGAAAATCCACAGGTTGCTGATGGAATGGTAATCGAGGAAAGATTTCAAAATGAAATTGAAAGATATCGAAACTGAAAAGGATATTTGTTCACCTTACCTTGCTCTACTTCCAAACTCCCCTCAGCTGGTCAGCTCATCCAGGAAGTTCAGGTCCCATGCGTACGAGTGCAACAAAATCGTCTTGATTTAAGCGGTCGCGGCAAACGAAAAACCGCGGGTCTATTTTCTCGAACCACACGAAGCGGGCGAAGTGTTTTTGGCAACTGGTAATGCTTGTCGGCAGAAAGTGTCAGGACTTGCCGGTACCCTTTTCAGTGTTTAACGCGCGCATTTTTAAAAGCCAAATTTAGCAAAGACGTATCATTCTTAGGCATAGAGCACGCGCAATTCAATTAGAATAAGAGAAAACAAAAAATAAAGAAAAACTAATCAATTTCCATTTCCAAATAGGATGTTAACTAAATACCCAATTTAACCTACAACTATACAATGTGTCCAAGATAAGAAGGGCCAGTATGGCGATCAGATGATATGTTGGTCCAAAGACGAAACGTCAGATTACAAATTTGATAATGCCATATTGTAGAGGAGGAAAAGTGGCAATGATGAAGTGCCATTTACTTTGAAATATCTCTTCAAACAAGGTCAGGAAAAAATACAATCGTTTTGGCCGAATTTCGGGTTTCCCGGATATCTCCTGTATCACTTGGAATTTTTAAAATATCAGAGCGGTATTTTAATGAGCACAAAATTACGCAACTTTTACATAATTTGAGCAACGTCGTACTTTCACTGTTTTTGAGAACCCCATACTGGCCCTCCTTATCTTGGACACATTGTATACAGGGCGCGTAGACGAAACTGAACATTCCGCCCACCTAAAATACAATACATTTTACACATTGGGTGGAGCGCAGAGCTTTTTTCTCATGTTTCTCTGTGTTTTTCTGAAGGTAAACAAAGAACTAAAATAATTTAAATATAAATTTTTCAAAAACTTACGAACAGGACTTTCCACATTTTCTTCTCAACCAGGTCAAGTGAAAACTGCTTCTAGACATGACGGACTCATTTTGGAGCACCTTACTTGACTTGCAAATTGGTCCAAGGGTGGTTTCGGACGGTAAGAGCGTGAATATCAATTTTTCACCTGTTCCCACACACCACGGGCAAATTTCAGAGCACCTTACTCGACTTGCAAATGGGTCCAAGGGTGGTTTTAGGGGGTATAACCAAAAAATTGAAAAATTGTGAATATCAATTTTTCACAGAATTACGTGTCTTCCAAAATTTTATTCACAACCAAATGTATTAGAATATTTTACAAAACACCATAAGCACATTCCAGGGTATATTATTTGTCTTGCAAATGGGTCCAAGTGCGGTTTTTTGGAGGTAAAACAAGAAAATTGAAAAACTAAAAATATCAATTTTTCACAGAACTATGTGTGTTGCGACATTTTCTTCACAACCAACTGTATTGGAAACTATGCTTGGGCACCATGGGCATATTTGAGGGCACCTTACTTGACTTGCAAATGGGTCCAAGGGTGGTTTTTGGGGGTAAAACAAAAAAATTGAAAAACTGGTAATATCAATTTTTCACAGAATTACGTGTCTGGCGACATTTTTTTCACAACCACATGTATTAAAATCTGTTACCAAACACTATAGGCATATTCCAGGGTACATGATTTGTCTTGTAAATAGGTCCAACGGTGGTTTTTGGGGGTAAAACAAGAAAATTGAAAAACTAGAAATATCAATTTTTCACATAACTATGTGTGTTGCGACATTTTCTTCACAACCAACTGTATTGGAAACTATGCTTGGTCACCATGGGCATATTTAAGGGCACCTTACTTGACTTGCAAATGGGTCCAAGGTTGGTTTTTGGGGGTAAAACAAAAAAATTGAAAAACTGGTAATATCAATTTTTCACAGAATTACGTGTCTGGCGACATTTTTTTCACAACCACATGTAATAAAATCTGTTACCAAACACCATAGGCATATTCCAGGGTACATTATTTGTCTTGCAAATGGGTCCATCACCGGTGGTTTTTGGGGGTAAAACTAGAAAATTGAAAAACTAGAAATATCAATTTTTCACAGAACTATGTATCTTGCGACATTTTCTTCACAACCAAGGGCACTTAACTTGACATGCAATGTGTCCAAGGGTGGTTTTAAGGAGTAAAACAAACAAATTGAAAAAAAAAAAACAAAAACTGCAAATATTTTCACAGAATTACGTGTTTTGCGACATTTTCTTCACAACCAAATGTATGGTAAACTGTGCATAGGCACCATGGGCACATTTTAGGGCATTTCACTTTACTTGCAACAAAAAAAATTGAAAACTGCAAATATCAATTTTTCACAGAATTACCTGTCTTGCGAATTTTTATTCACAACCAACAAATGTATTGGAATCTGTTGCCAGGCACGATAGGAACATTTAAGGGCACCTAACTTGACTTGCAAATGGGTCCAAGGGTGGATTTTAGGGGTGAAAAAAACAAATTGAAAAACTGTGATTATAAATTTTTCACAGAATTACGTGTCTGGCGACATTTTTTTCACAACCACATGTATTAAAATCTGTTACCAAACACCATAGGCATATTCCAGGGTATACATTATTTGTCTTGCAAATGGGTCCAACGGTGGTTTTTGGGGGTAAAATAAGGAAATTGAAAAACTAGAAATATCAATTTTTCGCAATCAAATGTATTGGAAACTGTGCCCAAGCACCATGGGCACATTTGATGGCGGTTTTTTCGTTTTTCCCCCCAAAACCACCCTTTGACCCATTTGCAAGTCAAGCAAGGTGCCCTTAATTCTGCCCATGGTGCCTAGGCATAGTTTCCAATTTGGTCGTGAACAAAATATCGTAAGACACATAGTTCTGTGAAAAATTGATATTTCTAGTTTTTCAACTTTCTTATTTTACCCCCAAAAAAACACCCTTGTACCCATTTGCAAGACAAATTTTGTACCCTGGAATGTGTCTATGGTGTTTGGTAACAGATTCTAATACATTTAGTTGTGAAGAAAATGTCGCAGGATACGTAGTTCTGTGAAAAATTGATATGTCTAGTTTTTCAATTTTTTTGTTTTTTCTCCAAAAATCAACTTTGGACAATTTGCAAGTCCAGTAAGGTGCCTGGGCACAGTTTCCACTACATCTGATTTTAAAGAAACTGTCGCAAGTTACGTAGGGGAGGGTCGGGTATTGGTGCGCACCTAAGCCACTCACCATATTTCAGAAAATTTAAAAGGTCAGGATATTTTTTCTGTGATGCATATCGATAGTTTGATCTATAAGCTACTATATTCCCATGTCAAAACGGTACAGTTTGAATTAGGAAAATGGCAACATCCGATTTTGTGAAAAGTTGCATTGCGCACAATTACCATACTGAAGCGGTAAATGGTGCGCATAGGTATGGTAATCGTGCGCACGCTAAGCGGTTGTAATGTATTAATACTTGAATGCATATATAACGACAAAAATTGTTGCTAAAGAAAAAAGGAATATGCTTTCCCAGCCATGCTTTCCCAGCCATTCGCAAATTAGGATTAAATCTAGGATTCAAGTTATTTGCTTCTGCAAATGAAAACGCTAATTTTCTAAACTGGACTGTAGAGAGACCATGAAAAATTTTAGCTAGCTTTAGAACATGATCTTTCAATTCCTTTTCTTGGTTTGGGGAAAAGACGCAGTATTTACGAAGATGAGGTTCCGCAATACTAGCGCTATTATCAAATTGCCTTTTTCTATTTCTTATTGAAGATTCCGGATTTTTTGCCTTATTCGGGTTTGGAAAAAGTACGGTTCTAGAACGGTCCAAAAGAATCGCACAGTTTATTATTGAAATTTGTGATAGCCGAGTCGTTGTTATTTTGTTGATCAATAAACTGTACGATTGTTTTGAACCGTTCTAGAACCGTCCTTTTTCCAAACCCGAATAGGCCTATTAAATCTTCTCCCAGCTGCTCGAATTGACCCTCCACCCTGAATAAAGGTAATTGCGTTTCTCATTGAATCTGTGTCCCATGACGCCTTTGTGGTTTCGCGGGTATATTTGGACATCTTAAATAAAAATAAATTGAAGTTGTGGGTTATGTATAGATATAAATAAATTCGTCTAAAAGTGCGCACGTCTGGTAATGGACGTTTAGACGACTTGGCATTTTCATTTATTAGATTTAAAAAAAAAGAAAAATTAAACAAATCTTCAACAAATAAATAGCCACTTAGTGTTAGTTAATTTTATGCGTTTACCAGATGATAAATAGATGACGCGGGAATGGTTTTCATCCATATATCTCAAAGAGTTTTTCGTTTATCATGGTGCGCACCATTATCGAACGCGCACCAATATCCAACTCTCCCCTACCTAATTCTATGAAAAAATTTTATTTCTGATTTTCTAATTATTTTGTTTACCACCTAAAACCATCTAAAACCACCCTTGGACCCATTTGCAAGACAAATTAGGTACCCCAGTAAGGCACAGTTTTCAATATATCTGGTTGTGAAGAGAATGTCGCAAGACACATAATTCTGTGAAAAATTGATATTTCTAGTTTTTCAATTTTCTTGTTTTACCCCTAAAAACCACCCTTGGACCCATTTACAAGTGAATTTAGGTACCCTACAATATTCCTATGGTGCCTGAGAACAAATTGCAATACATTTGGTTGTGAAGAAAATATGGCAAGACACGTAGGTAATTCTATGAAAAATTAATATTTCTAGTTTTTCAATTTTTTTCTTTTTCCCCTAAAAACCACCCTTGGACCCATTTGAAAGTCAAGTCAGGTGCCCTTAAATGTGCCCATATTGCCTAGGCACAGTTTCCAATACATTTGGCTGTGAAGACAATGTCGCAAAACATGTTATTCTGGGAAAAATTGATATTTCTATTTTTTCAATTTTTTTGTTTTACTCCAAAAAACCTCCCTTGGACCCAATCGCAAGTCAAGTAAGGTGCCCCTAAATGTGCCCATGGTGTCTAGACACAGTTTCCATTGCATTTGGTTGTAAAGCAAATGTCGCTGGACACATAATTCTGTGAAAAATTGATATTTCTGATTTTCTAATTATTTTGTTTTACCACCTAAAATCACCCTTGGACCCATTTGCAAGTCAAGTAAGGTGCCCTTATATGTGCGCATGGTGCCTAGGCACAGTTTCCAATACATTTGGTTGTGAAGAAAATGTCGCAAGACACGTAATTCTGGAAAAAAATGATATTTCTAGTTTTTCAATTTTTTTATTTTCACCCTTTAAAACCACCCTTGGACCCATTTGCAACTCGAGTTAAGGTGCTTTAAAATTTGCCCGTGGTGTGTGGGAATAGATTTCGAATCATCCGATGGTGAATAAAACGTCGGAAGACACGTAATTCTGTGAAAAATTGATATTCCTGCTTTTTAAATTTTCTTGTCTTACCGTCACAAACCACCCTTGGACCAATTTTCAAGGTAAGGTGCCTCAAAATGAGTCCATCGTATCTAGAAGCAGTTTCCACTTCACCTGGTTGAGAAGAAAATGTGGAAGGTGTCGTCCGTAAGTTTGTGAAAAATTAATGTTTCAATTATTCCAATTCTTTGTTTACCTTCTAAAACATGTTTTGGATCCATTTGCAGTGTTTTGTTGTTTACCTTTAATAACTGGATAAGTTTTATCGTATTTATAGAAAATGTATGTATAATACATAAAAATAAAACATAAACGACGCCACTGATTGTTCGGGTAGACTCGGCAGTCAGGCTGCTAACTTTTGCGAAGTTCACGCCAGTGTATTATTTTGTATCCTGGCTATATCTATTATTCTTTCGATTAGTCTATTTTTAATTTCGAGAATTAATTTCTTTCACCAACAGATCGTGTTTCTTTTTATTGGCTCTTCAGTAAAATCTGTTCCATCCATAGCCCTCTTTCCATCGTACCAGAAACCAAAAACGGTCATAAAAAATTTCATTTACCATTCTTAGCCTAAAGATAATTGTTGAAAGTCGGAAAGAGATTAATTTTCATCCTAGTAAGTACCTACCTAATAATTATATAGAAGTGAAATCATTTAGCAGTATCGCGGTTTTCAAATTTCAAATTCCCTGAATTTCAGTTTACTTATAGTTAAACCTGCGAATAAATTACAAGCTCAGCTCACCTTCAAACAATAAATAATTACTTAGATTTGACTCAAGTTAATTTAAAGGTTCTATAACTGCCAAGGGGTTATTATTTTAAATTTTCCATTGTCTATCAAGTTTAATAGTGTTTGATATCAACTTACCTTTCCTTTATAAGCATTATACCGTTTTAATAGTTTTACAATTAACTTTTGAATTCTAATTTTATGTTAAATATGTACTAATACTCACTTATTTTGTGTCTACCTTCGCCATTTTATCAAAGTAGATGGGAATTTTCGAAAACATTCAGGATTTAACATATTAGAGAGTTATTGGACGCGCAATAGGAACAAGCAGTATTTGAATTAGCCTTATTTTGTTATCTACGCATGCGCATTTGGGTCTGAAAATAAGGATTCTCTTAATAAGGTTACTGCTGGTCTTTATTTGTGTATGGTTAGTGCGAGGCAGTAAGATTTCCTTATTTTAATATTTCTGACATTTTTGACGACTTTGACGTTTCGCTTTTCAACGATGACGTAATTTTACTAGAGAATTTGTTTATTTTACAATAGTTTTTCATTTTACTGTAGGTAACATCAAAAAATGGGTATCAGCAGAAAATCACAAACAAAAATAAACACTTTTTGAGGTTGAAATTGGCGTCGAGTATCATGAAAGCCTACTATAGTCGTCTCCCAATTGCTGGTATCGATGCGGCACTCTATCATATTCTTCCTAAGAACATCCTTGTAGCGGTTTTGTTGACCTTCCTGATTTCGATTTCCCCCGTTCAGTTGACTGTAGAGAATCTGTCGTGGAAGACGTGTTTCGGGCATGCAGAAGAAGTGAGCTGCCCAGCGAAGTTGGTGCTGAATGATGAGGGCTTCCATGCTAGTTGTTTCGGCCTCCTCTGAAACACTGATGTTCGTTCGTCGGTCTTGCCATTTAATCCTTAGGCATCTCTGGTGGTATTTTTTTAGGCTTTTTATGTCTCTCCTGTAGGTGTTGCATGTTGCGCATCCATATGTAAGTGTTGTAAGTTCAATTATTGATGTCGTCGATACTTTCGTCTTGGCTTGTAATCTGTTTGCTATTATCTAATATATATAATTCTGGTGTCAAAATGTTCGTAACAATACTCCTCTGAAACAGCTTGACCGATTTTCATCAAATTTTATAGGTATATTCGGTAGGTCCGAGACTCGGTCGTAATTTGTTTTTTCTACAACTGTCAAAAAATGATGATGTTTGCACACTCATGACAGTTTGCGAAGTGACACTTTTTTCCCAGGTATTGATTTTTTAACGTTCCCATGACACCAGTGTGCGAACCAGCTATTTCGCACCATAGTGCGCGAAATAGCTAGTTCGCACAATGGTGTCATGGTGACACCACAGGATGCCAAAAATAATTAAAATTCACCTGCCTTTGATAGGCAATGCAATTTTGGCTTCGAATGGTCGATATTTGAATGGAGTTGTAGAAAAAATATTGTTTGCAACTCGGGTGCGAAATGACATTTCGCGCACTTGATACAAAAATAACTATTTTACACCCCAATTTTTTTTTTTTAATTTTTTGTTTTTATGATGTGGCATTAAAAATTTTTCTGTTTTTATGTTTTTATGATGTGGCATTAAAAAATACATACAACCCTAAACTTTCACTCTTCTACCACCAACCGCTATTTTTTAATAGCGATATTAGCTGACCCGGGTACTGTTCTCTTCAATATAGTCGAGTTAATTATCTACCTACTAATAAAGCGGAAAATGTTTCAGTCGATCTGAAACCCTACCGGATTGAGAATAGAACGTTGGGCGAAAATTTAAATGTGATTGGCAAAAGAGTTTTGAAGAGTTAAAATTAAACACAAACCATATCATATAATTATGTTATCAATAATTATATAAGGTTTGTGTTTAATTTTAACTCTCCAAAACTCCTCACCAATCACATTTGAACTATGGCTTAACATTCTATTCTCAATTAGTAGTGATGTGCAACTTGAATACTTTGATGTATCGATATCGAATGGATACTTGAACTTATTGTATCGGATACTTTGAAACGGTGTGTTGGGATTCTTGAGAATTGGGATTGGGAATGACGCGGGAAATCCCACAGACAACAGTCACAAAGTCTATGTAAATGTAGCATAGCGCACAGATTTCGTACGAATTACAAATCTGTACGCTACATGATTACAGATTTCTGTAAATTTTAAAGGATTTTAAAATTTTACCGCTACTCGCTAGACCTTATTCTTGCGGATTCACTCTGAGGATAGTGAAGCGTGAGAAAAAAAAGTATCCAGAATATCCAAGCATTTGAAAATAAAGTATCGGATACTTGAAATTTAGCAAAGATCACTGACTGAGCCACAGCAATGCGTGGCCAGGTCAGCTAGTAATATATATAATTCAGTTTATTAACGGCTCTTGAAGCTATTGTATCCATTTTTAATTTTTGTGAACCATTTAATTCTAAAGAAGAGATTAGGTTTAATAATAGTAGGAGGCTCAAAAACTCTTCATGGCGATATCGATAATGCATGCACATATACATAATATGTATAATGCATATTTTATGTAAATCTAAATTTTATAAAAGTTGAATCTAGTTTATTGTAAAATAAAATAAAGCAAAACAAATAAGTTAATTCATTTTAAAAAGCTTTAAAACATTACCTGTTAAATAAACAAAACAAATACATTTTTAGTTATTTCAAAAAATAATTTAAATATTATTTATAAATATAAAATGGACGCATATTACCAAATAGGGTTATTTAAAGTCGCTCACATTATTAGTTATAGAATTTCATCAAAATTTGCCCAAAGAAAAAATCCTGCTAAGAAACAAAAAAAAACTAAATTGCGGTAACTAGTTTACTAGAGGAACAGAAAATAATAGGAATTCGTTTTCAATTTACTTGCAGCTTGTCTCAATTAAAACCTCGTTTCGTGTCAGATTTTAATTCGTAATTTTTGCATATTTTTTTCACTATTAGAAAACTTGGAAATCAATTTAGCAGCTGTTGCGTTTTAAAATCCGGTTTTAAGTTTTTGCATCATAACTTCCAGATTTTTGGATAATCGACGCTATTTAGTTCCGATTATTGTCCAATTGCTTCTAAATTTAATCGAAATGCGGAATTACTAATGGAAGTTGCTTGAGATATTGACTACTTAACTACTTATTCCAAATTACAGTTTCGCAAAAAAAAAAAGTTTCTTTATTAAGTTATTGAAACATATTATCTAAAATGTTAATAATGTTTCGGCACTACTAAGGGACCAATAGTTAAACGATTCGGCGAGGCAATCAATTGGCCCATGAAAAGGATTTTAACTACTTAAGACGAAACTTGAACATTGTGTCTCTGAGTTAACTAAGACTTTGTCTGGAAATCTCTCTTGATGCTTTTAATGTCGGACCGAAATGTTTCCTGGCAAATTGGAGCGAACATCTTTATTAAAGATCTAGCAGATAAACTAGTTGCTGTCTGCTGTTGCATATTTCAAAATTATGGAATTTTTTTTTTAAACTAGTTTTTCTAATTCCCACATCAAAAGAATTATCCGCACCGCTTTACCAAAACTTTATATTATGTTTAAAAAATAACTGAACAAAGCTTCATACCGGGCTAGAGCTTAGTTTGAAATTCGTTGCTTTCTGTGTTGAGACATTTTAATCTTGCGTCCATTGTGCGGATTTTATAGAGGGTCGGCAACAAAAGAGGGACAAGACAGACGAAAATGTCCATTTTCTGGAACGGCTAGGATATTTTTCTCATCAATGTTTAATGCAGGACGGGACTAGCATATATGCCCAATATTGTTTCCGATACACGTTTTCATATCTAGAAAATAAAAATCAGCAGTATAGCTAGCCGAAAAAAAAAAAATATAATTATACGTGGCAATGATTTATTCTAAATGTTACTAGTTTACCGGTGAAATATAGTGATTGACTGCAACTGTGCCAAAAACCATGTCTCGGAGTTATGGGAAAAATATTGTAGTTGAAATAATCTGTTTTGTTCTAAAATAAATAGCAAAAGAGAAATAATTGTGGCACAAGTTTGAAATATCAATTCTCGCGAATTTTTCCCAATTTCTTCCTCCGTCCAGTCCTGTTACTTCGTTGACAAATGCAGCTAGTCAGGGGATAATCAGGACCGCTCCCTTTCACGGTAAAAAGCATTTATTTTATCTCCTTCTTTTGGACAATTAATTCTTTTGCTCGGGTCCCGAAGATTGGGACTATTTCAATTTATTTTATTGTGGTACGATGTGAGATCAGATTTTTCCAATTAGTGCGGTCAAGTGAAAAATGCAAATGTTGCGAGACGGAATAACGGTCCGAACTTGATATTGTTTAGATGAGGATGATGGGGAAATAGAATGAGAAGAAAAATTATAGGAGGATCAGCATTCCTTTGAAAAGGATTTTGACAATGAAGCATTTGACTGATGGTTGAATATAAATTCGTAATGGCAATCCTATACTTGTGATACCGAAATTTCACAGTTGCTATAAATGGTTTTCAATCGTATTGATTCGAGGCACATTTAGAAAATATATACAGTGTGTCCCGCTTTTCATGAATACACCCCGATATCTCAGTTATTAATAATGCGATTTTGTACAAATTTTGGTGAAGATTGTATGTTAGAAAAATGAACTATTTGACATAGTAAAAAAAATTATTTACCATTGGCGTGCGGTGTTGGGGGGTAAAAAGGGGTTGTATTTTTGGGAAAAAAATATTAGGGCTTATTTTAGATAATTTTTTGTATCAGATTAAAATTCAGCATCCCCAAAAACCCCGTAATTCATATTTTCAAAATGACGAGCAGATTTTACAAAAAAAATTAATAAATATTTTAATTAATTTTTTCTAATAAGTTGTTTATTTCTAATTGTGATAACCAAATTACTAATGTCATTATTTTAGAATATTGTATTTTCAATATAACAACCCCCTAATTAGAAAGAAACAGCCTTTTAGAAAAAATAAATTAAAATATTTTTTTTTTTGCTAAAATCATCCCTTGAAAAATATGAATTAAGGGGTTTTTGGGGATGCTGATTCTTAATCTGATGCAAAAAATTATCTAAATTAAGCCCTAATACCTTTTTCCCAAAAAAACAATACCTTTTCACCTCCCAACATCGCACGCCAATGGTAAACAAAAATGTTTACTATGTCAAATAGTTCATTTTTCTAACATACAATCAACTCCAAAATTTGAATAAAATCGCATTATTAATAACTGAGATATCGGGGTGTATTCATGAAAAGTGGGACACACTGTATATATATATATAAAAAATTTCTACTATATATATATATACAATTTCCTATCATTGCTGCGTCCATCAACTTCCCCAACACATACACTATTGCTTCCTTCGAATTACTGCGTCCGAATATCGGACGCAACAATGTCAACTCATATTTTTGCCAGTTCCCGTCAATTTTTAAACAAAATTTAGGCGCCAACAGGTGACAGAAGTTTCTAAGTTTCCTTTCCACAATAAAAAGTGGAGGCACCTATTGGGATTTTTATGATTTTACTGGATGTTCTGTTTGGTAGTGGACGCAATAATGTCCGTGTTATAGATAAAAATGTATACCATTAGTTCATCGATTTTCCGGTAGAGGTGCGAAAATAGTATACAGAGTGAAGTATACAGTATATAAACCTAGTATGTTATTGCGTCCGAAGCTTGACAACATGGCAATCTATTTTTAGCTCGGGATTTTTGTGTGGTGTGATGTTATGTATCGTGTCATCATTTTAGCAGAAGCCAAAGCCATTGTTGCTTCCAGTCAGCAAATATGAAACGCAGTGCCAGAATATTAGGTTTATGCCACAGAGGACCCAGAGAGTCATAATAATATACAACTTTTTTAACAATAATAGTGTAGGTGCTGGATGGGGTTCGAGAGGTCATAGCTTCTTTGAAAATATTATGCCCTAAAACACCTGCTTTGATTTGTATTTAATTTGTAAGTCTTGATGAAATATTCAATCATCAGTATCAAATAGGATGCATTTTAATATCTTTGTAATAGTATTTCTACAATTTTTTTATTTTCATATACTTATATCGCTGGCATCAGTGAACTTCAACACAAATATTGAATTTCTAAACTCAAAAACAATTGAATGAAGCCGCCTATAATAGCTGAGTGCGGTAATTGCATCTGCGAGCGAAGTGAGCAAAATTTGACAGATGTCACGTGATCTGACACGCGAAAAGAGATAAGTGATCACGTAGTCTGTCAAAATTTTCTCATTTCGGTCGCAGATGCAAATTGTAGAAATACTATTAAGCCCGTATTACATCTATGTATTTATCCGTGTATTTCTTTATGTAGTTCAGGGTGCCAACATTATTTTGTTTTTCATAATGCTGATTTATGTTGCGTTTGAAGTTTTTCGGTTGTCACCCTGAACTACATGAATAAATTCACAGAAAAATACACAGATGTCATGCGGGCTTTACAGAGATATTAAAATGCATCCTATTTGATAGCGATATTTGAATATTCCATCAAAAAGCACAAATTAAATACAAAACACGCCCTAAAACACAGCAGGTGTTTTAGGGCGTAAAAAAAAACAATTCTTTATATTATTATAATATTTATTAATTGATATAAACACCAAACTATACAACTTTAAAGCTACAAATAATAAGAATAACGTAACACGTCCCACTAGGATTACCAGCCAGACAGATACCCCCCGACGCCCAAACTTCTATTTTGTCTGCTTCGGATAGTGTCGGACAGTTAACTCGGCTAATTGGCACAGGGGTTCGGAATATGTGCTACTCAAAAATAATCAAAACGGCTCTCTCGCCTCACTAATACTGATTATAAAAAAAAGTTTAAAGATAGAAATTGAAATTTGATTCTATGCACTTAAAACAGCCAAAAGATAATGAATAATAATATATAGTTATAAGGAAGTAAAAAAAAATTAAAGAAAAGAAAAAAAAAAGTCTTTTACCAAAAGGGCAAAAGATCTCTTATTCAAATGCGGCCCCACGTTAGGCGCCAACTAATTTGCCACGCTTGTTCTGTTCAATTTAAAGTGAAAATAGGGTTATGTCTTATGAGTCGGACTCTCCAGGATTTTATCTGGCTCCAGGTTTTTACAACTTGATCGAATTATTAAAATAAAAATAAAAAATAAAAAATTATAATAATAAGTATTGTGCTGAGTGCATAAAACCAAATAAAACTCAATTAATTCAAGTGCTATAGAGTTCGTTTAATTGAGAATAATACAAAGAAATATATGGAATATGGAAATATGTTCTTAAAGCAATTTACGTACCGCGGTGATCACTTTGGTGCACAAAATACGGGCAAAATGTATAAAAAAGAAGCTAGTACGATACCAATATGTTTCGAGTGATGGCAGCAGGTTCAATTAACCTGGTTGGTTCTGGCTACAGGTTGTAGCTGATATGGTCGAACCAGTCGTAAGGTTCAACAAAACAAAGGTATAACCGTCCAAACAAAAAGATGTAGGCTCTGGTAGAGTTAGTAGCCTTACAACTGTGTAGGCTCCGATGGAGCCTTTAGTTAAAAAGGGCTGGCCGTATGCTCAAATTTGTGGCCGTAAGTGAAAACCCTAAAGAAAAACTGTTTTGGCACTCTGTATTTGTAACTTAACCTTAGCGAAGGCCAGGCACTTTGAAATGAACCACAAGAAAATGAATGTAACTTAATCAATCATTGATAGTCAATTTACTAGGTAGGTAAAACTATAGCTCTTGAAAAATATTGAAATAGTTTGTGTATAAAAGCAGAATTAGATAGATTTGAAAGAAAAGAAAATTTGGTTCAAGTTTGGAAAGAAAATCTGTCGTTATTAGGTTATGTCTCACCTGTTGGAATGGGTTTTATTTGTCTCGAAAATACTCTGGATTAGTCTGGATCAAGGTCTGGATTCGAAAGCCTGGAGTGAGTGAGGTGGTCTTTACTCTACTCCTCAGAGCAGCTTTTCACTGATGATTAAATAGAGGTCAAAATCGACTGTGGGAAAAACGTGCAAAGCAAAATTTACCGAATAAATGGTTGTGGAAATCCGAAATCATCGCCAAAATTATGGCACTTTACGGAAACGTAACGCAACGTAAGGCAACTCAATGTACCATAAATTCAATAATTGAGAATATTAACATCAAAATTCCTCAAAAGCGAAGACAAAATTTAACTTCTTCAGAAAGACCTTATTTCTCGGAACCACTAAACGTGAAAGGAAGAAGCACCACGGGGAATTAATTAGCTGTGCTAGATTTGAGGAATAGAGACGAGGCAAAGACAAATGTCAAAAATTAATCGGTAAAATTTTTTAGCACCAAAAATTGCACACAACAATATAATCAGAGAAAAATGACAACAGCTGACGACTAATGATAACAACAACAAGTAATCAACTACTAAAACAATCATAATTTGAAGAATACGACATTAAATTCGTGTTGCAAAACGTAAACGCTTACAAAGGAATCGATGATCCCAAAAACATTACTAATCGAAAGACCAATTGACAAAGATGAACGACATTTCTGCCGTCAGCTGGCACACAAATCATGAGTGACATGACTTAGGTGTCACTATAAAATGGAGAGCAAAGATAGCAATCCGAGGGTTTATGGAACCAATGATGGAACCGGATGCAGAACTGAATTTGGTACTGAGTTCAGCAACCGAACAGAGTACGTGTCACGTGCAGTACACATTCGTGAACGGACCACTATTTGGAAAACCTAACCCAAGAATAGTTGATTTGTTTACAGGAGAAATGATTTTGAAATGGAATTAAAATATTGATTAAAATCGAGGAAAATCATTAGTCGTCACAAGAACTAGTCACAAGTGAAAATAGAATTTAAATAATAAAAGAAAATTTACAGGATCTGCAACTACTGGAATTATTGTTGATCTTTTATAAAGGAAAAATGTAAACAAAGTCTAATAAAATCAGGGAAAAATTAAATATATAGGAATTTCGAATAGAAAACTGAAAATAAGTGTGAAATAGTTAAAGGCAATTTTGACACGTTACAATATCTATTACAAATAATTAATTTTATACTTTTTCGAATGAAGTTAATTTAAATGTTTCTCTTCTCTCTCCTTCCGAAAATCCGCAATCGAATCGGCTTGTGTTGAAAAAAAGAGATTTCACCGCACCTCACAAAAAAAAATCTGGTGGCGTTGATTCTAGAAATCAAGATGGCCACTCAAAAGCCCATCTTCTTTTACTCTATTGATCCGATTGTTCACATGGCCAGTCTAGTAGAGATGTCTACGATTTTGTCGGCAAGTTTACAAGTGAATCTCGTTAGTTTTCCAGTTCATCTATTAACAGAGAGTATAGGATTCTATCCAGACGACTGCCATGAACGTGAACGGGGATATAAATTTTTTGCGGGTCTGATCCAAGGTTGTCTCTCCATCGCATTCTGGAACGTCCCAGTGGTGGTCTGTTTCCCATTGGACCTGCCCATCTTACTCTTGATATTTCATATCTTGAACAATATCAATATCGTTATAAAGCTCTTGAGGTTTGGCGTTAGTTCTAATCCGATACGGATTGGGTCGTGACGATCCAAATATTATTCTAAGAATTTTCGTTTTTTTTTTTTTCTCTCAGGCCTGTCCGACTTATCCTCCCCATGTAGCACTGAAGCCTTCTTAAGCTTATTGTGCTTAGCCTGTTTGCTTTATTCCAACCACTGGTGGCCTGTACAGGTCTTTCACTGGATGGTGTTCCATAATTTTTTCGGGGGTATGTTTGTTTGCCCGAAAATGTTGTGTTTTTTTTGCGATTCAGTGCCTCACAGCTCACCAGGATGTGTCTAGATGTCACCGGTTCCTTATTGCAGAGTCTGCAGTTAAGGTCTCCGTCATACAAGTTCATCCTGTTCAGGTGGTCGCCCACCCTTTCATGTACCAGTTCCAATCCTGCTTTTTGGTCTCCGGTATGCCCTGCTCCCATTCAGTTCTGTTTGGGAAGCGTCGAACGGTGTGTTGGGGCAGTGTCGCCTTGGCACATCACATCCGTTTTCATATTGAGAATATCTCCCCTCCACAAGTTCTGCGATTGCCACGTGTCTCGTCTTTTTGTTGTAAGCGGTTGTCGGTTGCAGTCTGTACGCTCTCATTCTTTTATGCTCCCCACAATGTGCAGAGGTAATAGCGAGCAGGACAGTCTTTGCACTTTGCTAAGTTGGCGCATGGCACTTCCCTGTTGTATCTTCGGCCACCACATCACCATCCTGTATGTCCAGTGCAGCATGTCCGGTGTCAAGCCCCATAATTTTCCATGCAGGATTCTAGCTAGCATAAGCGATGTTACTGCTTTATTGGTGGTGTTCTCCAAATGCTGATTTCAGGTGAGCCTCGAATCCAGTGTTACCCCCAGGTACTCGACCTCGCTGGAAATCTGTAGGTTTTGCCCCTTTAGTCTAAGTGGTTCCAGGTCTTGTATTTTGCGCCTTCGGCTAAATGCCACGATGGTGAATTTGTTGGGACTGATATTCAGGTCACCCTTCTCTATTCACCAATCTTGTTGTTCGGTCTAGAGCGTCTTGTATTCGCTCCCTAACTGTATAGAGTTGAATTCGCCTCGTGAGATGATAATTATGTCGTTAGCATATCCGAGGGTTCGAAGCGTCTGAGTTGTTTTTCGTCTGCTTCGGTCATTGTTTACGCTCCGCATCCATATGGCATTACTGGGCTGACAATTATTGTTTTATATAATATCCTAATTTTGGAAGTCGAGAAGCCTCATCAACTTCATAAAATTAGTGTGTCCGTCCCGTTCTGACGTTACATACACTCTTTTAGTTCCACGTCATCTTTTGTTCCTTCGGTCTTTCTGGAAATGTATTTTATGGTTTAGATAGAGTCTCCAATGAGGTCGATGACATATGCATGTTCCAACAGTAGTTTGGAACCTTGTTAACATTTCAAGTTTTCTTTCTGCTGTTCTAACAGCTTTCTCTAGGACGAGGTGACTCGGCATGCTTCTCATCACTGGTGAGAGAGCGTCGCTGTTTTAGTTCACTGTGTATCTCGAAGCTACTGGTCTCTTATTTACTCGTACTAAGATACTCATCCCTCCATGCAAATTTTGTTCATCTTATGACCTTTTCTGATATTGCGTTTCGGAATAGAATTCTTTTTACGCTATCATATGCGTATCGGAAGTCTACGAAGAGGTTATGTACTGTTCTATTATACTCCTATCATTTTTGAAAAAAATGCATTAGTATGAAGAATTCGTCTATTGTTGTATGCTGTTTATACTTAATGCAACTTGATAAATACACGGCTTCTTCTCATTAATATTCCCATTAGGTATATTTTCTAATGCCAATTTCCTGAATTTGAAGATTATAGAATATATTCTTAATTTACATTTAAATTTGAATCAGAGACAAATATTTGTGAAATTTCAACCTGGCATATCCGATTTGGATACGATGACAAACAATAATTATATATTTATTCTTGCGTCATATTTAAATTTCTGATGCGCCGCTTACTCGTTATTGTTTAAGATGAGCCACTCACAATAATTTCGACCTCATTGTACCTATAGGCAACAAATATCAATAGTCCAGAAACTTTCAATTGTATTATGTCAAAATGCTAACTGATTTACAAACAAAACACAAAGTAACGCAAACGCTCTACACTCAATATTTGGTCTTTCAATTAGGAAGGCTTCGGTTTCTGTTGATTTAATTTACCTACGTTCGGAAAAATAACTAAATATTTTGCTTGAATAAGTGAGTCCATGCCAGAACAGTTGATTGAGGAGATAGATTTTCCGGAAAATAGTATGAGTTTAATGAAGTGAGTTGTAAGCATAGTATAATTGTGCAATTAACTGAGGCCCGGGAGGTTGAAGTCTGGA
The DNA here is from genome assembly GCA_917834065.1 of Ceutorhynchus assimilis. NCBI lineage: Eukaryota > Metazoa > Arthropoda > Insecta > Coleoptera > Curculionidae > Ceutorhynchus > Ceutorhynchus assimilis. The sequence continues at coordinate 101,158,075 of OU892277.1, forward strand.
AATTAAAAGGTATTCTGCTTCAAATTATATCCTTTATACAAGAAAATCGTTGGATGTTTTGATATGTTCCGTCGTAACTGAAATATTTCTACAAAAACTTGAGCAATATGTGAAGGCGTTCCATCTGCAGCTGTTCACGAATGTGGGGTACTACAACTAATTTTTATTTGTTTTTACACTGCGATTTTTAAAGTTTATTTTTATGCAGATAAAACACAGCTGCACTAGGAATTTTCTATCGTAGGATTCAGTAATTATTAGAATTAATAATAGTTCGGTAAACGTGCGAAATAATTTTTTTTTCCAACAGAATTGACTCGTTCATGCGACCCAAATATATTTTATGATTTTTGGCATTCTAACAAGGCTTAACCATAAGAATTGCCTAACGCAAACTTATTCATCTCAAATGATTCCCTATTTTGGGCTTCTTATCGACCCACATTTAAGATTTAAGCAGAACCTCAATGAATTTATTCAATCTGCCTATGCTGGCTGAAAAAATATTGTTTTCCCTTAGACATTTTACCCTCTAGACACCTAACAGCAAATTACTTCAACTAATATTTTGGTGCTCAGTCGTTCAAATATCCTAGACGTAGAATATGGATCATGCCTTCACAAGATGGATGAAGATACTATTGAACGGGTACAGAAATCTTGATTGGTCTCCATGAATCGGTGAGCTATTATAGAACTAATCTTTTTGTGAAAAATTGCAGCCATTTTGTTCCGTACATTAATGCGATTACAAACATAATACGCTACACAACTGATGTCCATTCACTTAATCTGCGTGACCGAGTTTTTATCTCTCCCCCGCCGCATAGTACTGCATTTTATAGAAGGTCATTTTCATATTATATTCATGTACTATACAATAACATTCCCCAAAGAATCAAAAATCTATCAACTGGGACATTCGAATAGCAATACATACAATATTTACTACAGTGGATGTTCCTCATGGTGACCTTTGCATTGAATGAAGCATAATGTTTGTTTAAATTTTTATATTTTGAAATAAAAAAAAAATCATGGCATTATTCTATTTATTATTTATTTTTTTCCATTAAATTTTCATAGTTTCTGAAAAGTGTGGCAAATGAATATATTTATTATTAATATAGGTATCAGTCATAAAAGAAAATAAATGTTACGGATAAATTCTAGTATAGTTTTTTAACGATTGATGGAAGATTATATAATTGGAGCTATGCTTAAAGGCAACGGGTGATAATTCTTGGACTTGCGGAAACCTCTCTATACCTACCTGGTTAGTTTTATTCAAGAAATCACGGATTCAATTATTGTCAATTCAATAAGGAAACTAGATTTCCGCAGAAAATAGTGGAAATTTAGCCTTCTCGTCTTGCCTGAAAGCAAAATAATTTATACTTTGCTGATGATAAAGCTCTATGAAAGCTGAAGGTATAACTCTATCGGAGCTACAAATACAGCTATATAACAGAGAAATACAGACTAGAATTCTTGTTTAGCCAGTCCAGCTAATTGATGTTTCAAGAAGTATGGAAAACGGGAAATTGGGATACCATATAAGCTTTGTTTTTTCTGTACAACTTATGTAGTTGAGTATGTTTGTTCTCAGTTGCATACAAGAAGTTCAATGCTCGCGTAATTATTGAATCTCAATTGGTTATCATATATTACGCAACATTGTAAAAATCTCATCCTTGATCGCTCAGATAAGTAATAATTGTCCAAATCTGGGGGCACAATACCTATAGTCTAAGAGCCAGTGAATTTTTTTTCGTAGAAAGTTGCCGATGAACAATTTTTTGCTTAAACGATGTAGTATTTTCTCCCGAGATCGAAAACCATAGTCTGGCAGCATGTAGTGGGGAAGTTTGGGTTAGGCATAATTAATAGGTCATTAAAAAATTCACGAAATTCGAAATACTTGCCGATGGTCAATTTTTGCGGCATATCATTCAAAAATGTTCCATTAACAAGGCTGTAATAATGCCAGACGATTTTCACGGGTTTAAAGCCTTGCCAGACGCTCCCAGATTGCAGAAAAAAATATTAAATTTGCGAAATACTTGCTGAAACCTTTTTTTTTTAAATTTATGAGAAAAAAATTGCGAATCGGACGGAAATATTGTTACGACGAGGTTGTAGACCGAGTCGTGGTAACCACACGAGTGCTATAGTGAGCGTTACCGTACGCATCAAAACATTCTGCCGCCCAACCTAGCCATATCCCGGAAATATGACCAATCAAATTCAACGTGGCTATTTTGAGCGGCATAATGTTACTACATGGGCTAGATTAGGGGTCAGAATGTCGGGACGGCCTGTCGCACTTGTCCGTTGTGAATATATAAAAGCGGTACACACACGACCGGCCGCATTGTCGCATCTATCGGAACGGTCGTACTGGCCGCGACCATCGAAATACTACCTTTAGAAGTGTCGCATGTTTTGTTTATTTCCCGCTCATTGCTCTATTGAAATTTATTTGAAGACATTTTAGTATTTATTTATGATGGAGATGAATGCGATAAAACTACCCACAACGTTTGTTTATTCTATGTAGTCTGAGTGAAAACACTTATCGTGCAAACTTGGTATCCGAAAACGACATTATTTTCAAAAAGCATCTTCGAATACTCCAAGCTATAGTGTCGAATCAAGGTAGTTATTTGCTTAGCTAACTTATGGAGAGAATGTCCAGTCAAAAGATTTTTATATGCCATTTGCAGTTGCAAATCAAAACATGACTGAATATGTGGATGAACGTCCTGAAAATTTCACTACTGTTAACCTAAATAATAGTTTAATATAGGATGGTAATATTGAAAATCGCCAACTATTAAGCGACCTTCAACAAGAGGAAAACACTAGGGAAGTTTTTTTTTTGCCTCACTTATCAATTTGATGAAGAAAAATCATACACAATTTGGCACTACTGCCCAAAGTTCTAGAAGATTTATGTCAAGACTTAGTTCAATTAAAACGTAAAATGCAATGGAAACTTTTTTAAATAAAGCTGGAAGGAAATTGTACAAAAACGTGTAGTCTTTGAAAAATTTAGAACTTACTTAAATTTTTATTATTAGGTATTCAGATTTTGCAAAATCTAAATTTATTGACTCCTTATATCCAAAATGGATATTTTTCTTAATTCCTCTGTTTCAATCAAAAAAGTAACAATTTAATCAATATATTCATGGAAAAAATCCATAGGGAACACAAATAAAGTCTAAATTTCTGTATAACACGTACAAAATACAGTTATAGATTCTTTAACATCAAACATTGTTTGTTAAATTTAATACTAATGCTCTATCGCATGTAACATTCTGACCCTGAATCTAGCCCATGCAATAACATTCTGACCCTTTCAATAGCGCCATCATCGTCCCGACATTCTGACCCCTGATGCAGCGCATGTAGTAACATTATGCCACCTAAAATAGCCACATCGAATTTGATTGGTCAGGTTTCCGGGCTATGGCTAGATTGGGTGGCAGAATGTTTTGATGCTTACCGCACGTGTGATATACAAAATTTTATCTACAACTCAGGTTTCTCTTTTATGTATTCAGAATTATTTTGATTTTTCACAACAGATTATTTGGTGACATTAAAGCTCAAGGCTGGAAGAAACTATTTTCTCAACAAAGACTTTAAGCAACGCTGCAATCAGCTGTCAGCAAATGCTGTCATCAGCATCAGGTATCAGTTTTACTTTTAATATTCATAAATAAAAAATGAGTTAACTAATGAGCCTATTAAATTACTAGTGATATAAGGAGCTCATTTCATAGCTAGTACGATAATACAACTTATAACGTAACTCAAATAGGCTAAAATGGGTTACGTAATACGTAATCTTATTTAGCTCTCATAATATGGCTGGGTCGTGAATCGTATATGAAATGCAAAAATTAAATTATTATTACACAAAATCATACTTAAAACCTAGCTTTTTCTTTTATTTGGGGTTAGGAATATACCAAACCTAACAGCCATGAACTAGAAAGAGAAAGGAAGCCGTCATTATACGCCGTGATTCACGTAGCCCGTGCATTAGAAGTTTTCCAGGGCCCGTATTCTCGTAACCGGGGAACAGCGTTCTCGAGAGAACGATTGCTTTGTCTTTGTCAGTATTATGGAAATAACAATATGGACGACTAGTAAAGACCAATCGTTCTCTTGAGAACGCTGTTCCCTGGTACGAGAATACGGGCACAGATTGCAGGTGGATTAGCAGTAGAATCTAATCCACCTGCAATCTAATGCACAGGCTACGTAAATCACCCTGTACAGCTATCTTTGGACACACTAAGAGAGAGAAAAATGCAATATCCGACAACGGTCGGATCCATTCCAGTTACTTGTAGTATATACCTAGTTCATTGATATACTATACAAATGCTTCTGTCCCACTCACTCCTTGTCTTTTCCTCTCATTTGCTCCCGTACGGGATCAACGACGTGTGGCCGCGGCATATTATGGACGTGTAAAATAACGTACTTTGGCGTCGTCTGGCAAGGATTAATCCTCGATAAAACCGTATGGCACTAGGTTTTTTTGTCTTAAATGTGAAAAAAAAATTGGTTGCCGAAACCTATTTTTCGATTTTTTTTATTTATTTTTTTTGCTCTTTGGTAGCGTTTGGCAAGGCACTAAACCCGTGAAAACCGTCTGGCATTATTACAGCCTTTTAAATGGCACACTTTTGAATGATAAGCCGCAAAAATTGATCATCGGCAAGTATTTCGAATTTCATGAATTTTTTAATGACTAATCAATTATGCCTACGCCAAACTTCCCCATTACATGCTGCCAGACTATGGTTTTCGATCACGGGAAATAATACTACATCGTTTAAGCCAGAAATTATCCATCGGCAACTTTTTACGCGAAAAGTTCACTGGCTCTTAGACCTTTGTTTTGTTGGTATTCTATTTTAAATTCTGGCGCTCAGTGTAACCAAGTATTTTTCGCAAAGCTGCATATATATTATTCTCAATATGAGAATAGCCTGAGGGATCAAAAATATATACTTATTGTGATGTGCCTGTCATCAGAACATGAATGTATTGGTGGTTTTCATGCCGAAACCAGACTTGGAAAGTGAAAACCCACATCGTGCAGCTTTAGACGAAACTGTACGCAAGACTGGGTTACAGCTATCAGATCGTCAAATGTAGATGGGAATTTAAGAAAGTAACGCGGTTAGAATGCCTCATGAGAACGCTGTAAGGGAGTGACTATTAATGTCATTCGATTCCGATCCTGGTCATCACACCTGCAACTTTTGAACCGGATTGCAAGGTGGATGTTGTTACATCTTTCAGTTCGTAGGACCAACCATTTCGAGTGGGGTCGAGCGTTATCATGCAGATGAATGATACTATTCATGAGGTTTATTCTTGATGGCGACACGTGAAGGTTTCAGGGAATCTTACCCCAGGTGTCCTTAAATCCAAAAGCAGCATACTCTGGTTATTGGAAACTACAGTTTTAATAACATGTCTCAGTGAACGTTGTTGGATGGTTTTCAGGATGTCGATAGCGCATTAAATTCTGGAATGATAGGGGCGAACGCATATATAATCATCGGTCCATAACGATCTCTACGTCTTCCAATTTCCGATCTTCAACGATCTCTGCCGATTCAGGCATTCTCTTCCAAGCCTCTGTCGCCTCGTCTACTACACTTCTTCAGCTCTGCTGCGCCTTCTTCTTCCCTCTGACTTCTACCCAATGATTTGCTTGGAAATTCTCCAATTCTCGTATCTCCAATTTTTCGTGCATGTCCGAAGCAAATCAGTTATTGGTCTTCATCTTCCATTGTGTCTTACGTTCATAGTTTCTCATCTCATGTGACTATTTATTTTTGTGAAGATAGTTGGATTTTTGTTCGGTGCATCGTTTAATTTCTCGTCCCTTATTCAATTCCAGGTTTCAACTCTTCCGTTCGCCATTAGTTAGTCATGTAATCTCAAAGTAGCAACTCAATAATAGACAATCCAGTGATCCGACAAGGATCTTCAAGCTTGATGTTTCTAGCAACATTGAAAAAATCTCATCCTTGATCGCTCAGTTGAATATTAATTGTCCAATTCGGGGGCACGTACAACAAACAAAACCTTTGTTTTGTTGTTATTTCATTTTAAATTCTATAAGTCTATACAAGTATTTTTCGCAATAGGCAATTAATGCCTATTATTTTCGATATCAGAATAGCCACAGGGATCAAAAGTATATACATATCGTGACCTGTGTGTCATCAAAACATGAATGTATTAGTGCATTTTCATGCCGAAAACCAGACTTGGTAGGTATCAACCCACATCATGCAGCCTTAGACGACACTGAACTGAAGACTAGCTTACAGGTATCAGATCGTCAAATGTCGATGGGAATTTAAGAACGGAACCCGCTTAGAATACCCTATGAGACCTACATTGGAGAAAGCTGTGAGGGAGTGACTATGCATGTCATTCTAGTTCTGGAGGTCTCGACCTGGTTATCACACCTGCAAATCTCAACCGTTTCCATAAAACTAAGGCATCCAGAGATTTTTTTACAGATGCCATAAAGCAAAATTTCACAACTCTTCGTAACTGATTTCCATTTTGTAATGTAATGGTAATGCCGCGACAAATAGATCTTGAGCCACTATGCTGCGGGCATACTTATTCGAGTAGTAGGGATCCCGGAATTCGATACATTTTCTCGCTATAAGTATTTGAGAATGGAAGAAATGGTATAAAATTGAAATATTCGCATGGACTTGAATCTGTATTTTCACTAAAGAAGTTATTACATGTGTCCTGGAATTTGTTTGTACTTCAAGTCTATACAAAACATGGCCACAAAACATTATCAGTTCTTGCACACCCTGAAAATGCAACTGTACGAACTGGCATTCAAAGCCAGAAAAAATAAACAAGTTCTCTCGGAGATGGCGAGCTTATGCATTGCAAAGCCTGGATTAAAGTTTTTTGCCACCGTCGTCTGTGGCTCGGTAACACGGTTTTCGCGTTCCTTAGTTTTCTTGGTAATAATCTACTAAATATGCAAATGCTAGATCCACATAGAACAGCTTAGCGTTGGAAGGACAAAATAATGCGGTGTGCATTTCTATCAAATTTGGGATTGCGGATTTAGATAGTATTACGAATATTTAGCAAGAATTTATTAAATAACAGTTCATTGTTTGGTCCTCACTTCGGGGTAGAAAAGGGGATTTTTAATTAAGTCCATAATATCATCGTATCAAAAAAAACGTTTCATCTCGAAACTTTTACCTAACAACTAATATTTTTTTCTGTCCATTAGTCCGAAGTTAGTCGATCTATCATCCGTTGGACAGGCTGCGGCTAACGGCTAGTTTAATCTTTGCTAATTTACCGTCTGACGTGGAGACTACGATCCAGCTCTATCAATCCTGCTATCGGCGTAGATAAAGTCACTTTTTTGCCCTCCCCGGTCATGTGAGAATGAAAAATGAATGATTGCCACAGATAAAAATTCAGTCAGCGGCTAATTTCGTTTTTATTTTTACTGTTTGTATGCTAAAAGAAACAATTTTTTGATTTATCAATATGAAATATAGATTTCTGTATGGTTCTTGGAGCATTAGTTTTCAATAAATTTTAGCCAGGGGATGGATATTTAATGTCCCAATTTTAACCAACCTCTTTTTGTTGGTTGAATTTCATAATAATTATGAATAAATAGAAAAGTTGCTTTCAAGTGTATATTCATATCATAGCTAAACAATATTAATAGTCATAATAGGGTCTCATATAATGCCCTATCGTCCAGGGACACATTGCCTTAACCTAGAATATCCTAAGTACACATGTTTGAGGAACCAGATTAGATATGTAAACCTAAGGGATTGTCAGGCGGTTGAATTGAGACAGATATGTTGTGTGGATAAATATATATGTATATACAAGCAATAGTTGAGGTTCTGGTCTGCTCTATGGTTCAGGAAGGAATTTTTCTTTCACCAAGCCGAATTCGCGGCAATTGGCACAGGGCTACAAAAATACTATTATCTCATAAGTATTTGAAAATTGAATTCTATACTCTGGATCAAATAAAATGTTTCAAATTCCATTTCCTTGCAAGGTGAATGTCGGTATGCAGAAATTGTTTATATATAGTTCAAAGTTTCTCCATTCACTATTCAGTGAAATACCCAACCATTCAATAAAAAAAGAGCATTAGAAATATGTACTGGTTAAATATTTCCAAACTTAGTAGTATTCCTCAAGAACAATTTCTAGGAATATTTCAATAATTGTAATATGTAAAGGTATACCTATTTGATTTTTTTGTATGCTTTAGTATAGAGTTCAATTGTTAAATGGTGATAAAATCTTCACATAAGTACTTAGTTGTTGTGGCCCTGAAGGAGGCAGTAAATAATGCAAAAAGAAAGTTTCCTTCCTTAACCCACAACATCTCCAGAAATTAAACTATCATTTATTTTATCTCGATCAAAATATTCTGATGAAGATATACTTATGTATATGTAAATTTATCGAAATAATAATTTTGAGTTTTGGTTGTCTCTCCTATCATGATTGTCAACATTTTGGCTAAAAATATTCTTCTGTTCGGTTATTCATCTTATTTAAAATTTTATTAAATTTTTTTCAGCAAAAAACCAAGAAGATAAATGCTTCAATAAGAAAACCACAATGTTATCTTGAAGATAAACTCTCACTTATGTATTATCAAAAGCGTAAGCTAATCTCCATTATAGCTTTTCTCGTCGTCGCTTGTTTTATGTCGTAAGTATAACCAAACAGAAAAAAAGTCCAAACCAAACATTTTAAAATGTCGTCGCCGTTCGATTTTCTTCAGCTTTTTTGGTTAGTCGTCTTTATTTATGGACGCTTGTCATTGTATATGACAGCCAAATTGCGTCATTGTTTATTAAGGATAATAAGTGGGATGAAAGGCAAATTGTTTTCCAATGTTATTTTTTTCGAGCAATTGAGCAAAATAATAATTAATATTCAAATGAAACGATTACGATAGGTATCTACCGTTGTATTTGCGATTTAAAAAAAAATTGTTTTGAATTTATGAGATTGAATTTTATTGACATGCAAATAAACATATTTCACCAACAGTTTCTTCTTAAATATTTATGTTAGACGTAAAACCATGAAAGCCTTTCTTTCAAATCCGCAAAATATTTTTAGACAACAAATTCACGTCAAACGATCAGAACACTTGATGCCGCGTACGTGACGCCATATTCAAAATTGTTTTGTATTTGGGAAAATGATGATTTCCTCTCTCTGTATTATTTTTCTTAAAAAGAAAGAGCTCGAGTGAAACTCAAATTTGTAGCAAATACGAGGGTCGTGACTTCTGATATCGAACAGTTTATGATATTTGAGTTTTTAGGGTTTACAGGGGGAATAGTATTCGTTTAATGTAAAATGCAGTATTTCTATGATTTTTGTTTTTGCATTAAGGTGAACGACTTTGAATAGGGTATCGTTACACTCTGTAGTATAACATACCCGGGTTCGTTCATCAGGATTAAACGGTTTGAATTTTTACTACCTCTTCTTTTAACAAGCCTTCTGGAAAACGAAATGAAAAACAAATGCCTACGTTGTGGAAACTTACTCAAAATTAGGGAAATTTCAGGGAAGTTGTGATATGAAAAATAAATGAAAAATTTGTGAAACGTCTACTTTATTATTAAAGTAAATCGTACCATTCTCGATCTGGAACTAACGAGGGGAAAGAGCACGGCAGAAAAACCCTCGATCTAACATTCCTCAAAAATCAAAACATACTGTGTCATTGTGCTAAAATTTAAATTCCTCAACACTACCTATATTCAATACTGAAGAGTTTTTGTTAGTTAACCAGTTCCATCAGCACATACTGAGGTCCCGTACGGGATGCTACTCAACTATAGTTGTTATTTTGAGCGAATATCTGTAAATTGATTTTTCAATTTGTTTGCCAGGATATTCGCTTGTCAGAGTAAGAAAATGTTAGTAGATTCAACAAGGCCCTCATGTACGCTCTGAATACCAAAAATATCAAAATCCCAGCACCTAATTTTTCTAGGCTTTAATTTACTCTTTATCTGTGTTTTTCATAGCATGAAACGATTTTTGTTGAATATATGAACAATGTACATTTATAAAATATAGTATAAACAAACAAAAAAATATAAAAATGAAAAAAATAATACGTGTATAAATTGGACTCTCAAAAACAAATAACATTTATTCAACTGCTCCTTATGACACACAAACTAATCACAAATTGGATTGAACAATCAATTAAATCCAAACTAAAAATTAAATAATGAACAATGGCAGACAACTTTCTTCTCTCTGGTCTAGTCTCTCATTTTCTATCTCCCCTTCGGTACCTTTTTCCGTGGCGCGCCGCCGTTCCCATCAATTTCACAGCGCATACAAGGTTGCAACATTTACTATTTGTTTTTTTTTTTTATAGTTGTAGTATGATTGATAAGTCAGTCAGACAGTTGTCAACATTTTAGTCAAATAAAATAAATGTAAGTTGAATGGGGGAACAACTCAATATAATAAAAGTGTTTGAATAAAAATAAATATAAAACATGGCGCAGTCATAAAGGAAAGTGATCTGAAGCTCTCGCGAAATGGATTTGAAACCCCCAAACTTTAAAGCAGGTGAAGCCAATTCAGCTAACATCTGGCCAAAGTTGAGGCAGTCTTTTGAAGTGTTTTTAGCCGCTGCAGACCTGCAGAATGCTGATGAAAAACGAAAATGTTGTCTGTTGTTGCACTGCATAGGTCAGGAAGGCCTAGACATTTTCAACACACTGGAATTTAAATCAAATGAAGTGGACAAATTTGATGTTCTTATTGTTAAATTTGATAACTATTTTGTGCCCAAAATTAACGTAACTTACGAAAGGCACAAATTTTTTATGAGAAATCAAAAAACCGGAGAAAATTTCGAGAATTACGTGACCGAGCTTAAATCTCTATCCAACTCATGTGATTTTGGTAAATTGGAAGAGTCACTGATAAGAGATCGCTTGATTTGTGGGATTGAGCATTCCAAATTGAGAGAAAAACTTCTGACATAATCTAATTTAACTCTAAGTAAGTGCATTGACTTGTGTCGAGCTGCGCTCGTTACCGAGAGTCAAGTGAAAGAAATAGCAATGGAGTCACTTGCTATAAACAAAGTTGGTCAGAAAAGGCTGGGCTCAGGCACGACACACAGAATCAAGAAACCATAGAAAAGGGAAAAAGAATAAAACAATGTACAAGATGTGGATATACACACAAGGTAAATAAATGCCCAGCATACAATCAAACGTGCAGAAAATGTAGGTAACAAAATAAATCATTTTACTAAAATGTGCAAGCTAAAGCAAGTAAAGCAGCACTCAAGAAATTACCAATAATGAAGACTCAGATGAAGAAACAACAATTTTTATTGGTTCAGTAAATGGGGCCAGCACAGTAGTTGAAGAGTGGACTGAAGTAGTTCAAGTCAGCAAAGCACCCAAGGTATATATTAAATTTAAATTAGATACAGGGTCCCAAGCTAGCATAATTCCCAAAGCTATATTTGAACAAATTCCTAGAGCCAAATTATTTAAATCAAATAATAAATTAATAAATTACAATGGAACTCGCATTGGAAATTTGGGCAAATGTTCTCTGGACTGCATTGTCTCAAATAAACGAATGGCCAACTTAGACTTTCTTGTTGTAGATGCTGTAAATATTCCACCAATTTAAGGATTGGAACATTGTAAAAAGTTTGGGTCAAACAAAAGAATTAATTATGTGTGTTTAAATGATGTTTTATCACAATATCAGGATCTATTCACAGGTATTGGTTGCCTAAAACAAGAGCATACCATTATTTTGAAAGAAAATGCTGCACCAGTTGCATTCAATGCTCGTAAAATTCCACTATCTATTAAAGAGGCAGTACGAGCTGAATTAAACAGGCTAGAGAAATTAAAAATAATTGAATAAGTGTCTGAGCCTACAGAATCGGTTCATCCATTGGTTACTGTCAGAAAATCAAATGGCAAAATTAGATTGTACCTAGATCCTAAGAATTTAAATCAAGTTATCAAGAGAGAATATTATCAAATTCCCACAATAGAAGAAATGCTAGCTCAATTGTCGGGAGCCACAGTTTTTAGCTTGCTCGATGCAAATCAAGGCTTTTACCAGATACCTCTGGATAAATCTAGTAAAAAACTGTGTACTTTTGCAACACCTTTTGGCAGATATATGTTCTCTAGGCTGCCATTTGGTATAGCTTCAGCACCAGAAGTGTTTCAAAAGCAATTCAAACAAATTTTTGAGGGGTTAAACGGTCAAATGTCCTTTATAGATGACTTGTTAATTTGATAAGAAAGATCCGTACCTTTGTCTTCTGGAATACCGAAACACACCCATCGACCATGACATTCCATCGCCAGCTACTCTGTTGTTTAACAGGAAAGTTAAGAGCCTTTTGCCCGAATTTAATATTTTTTGCAGAAAAGATAATTCTTATAATAATTAGTTTAAAATTAGACAAAATAAACAAAAGTTGAATTTTGATTCACATGCAAGAAATTTACCAGAACTTAGTGATGGTGAAGGGGTAAGAGTGCAAAGATTGGATAAATCCGAGTAGACACCCGGTAAAGGTATAAGAAGATTGGAAAAACCGAGGACTTATTTAGTGGGACTTGATAATGGTCGTGTGCTGGAAAGAAACAGAAAATACCTCATTAAAGATTGTGTAAACAAAGAAATCCCTGAACTAAAAAGTAAACCAAAGACTCTTGAAAATAATAGACCGAAACGTGACGCACGTCAGCCACATAAATTGTCTGATTACGTAAGTTAACTTATAAATTATGTTTTGTAAATAATATTTAACTTAGGTCTTAGATTTTGTGAACTAGCTTAAGTTTAGCTGAAAGAAAGAGATGTAGTGGAATGATAAGTCAGTCAGACAGTTGTCAACATTTTAGTCAAATAAATGTAAGTTGTATGGAATAACTTAATGTAATAAAAGTTATTAAATAAGAACGTTAAATATAAAACAATAGTAAACGTTTTTAAAGAGTTAAGATTTGAAGAAATAATATTTTAAATAGGTGGTTTTCCTCAACTCCAAGAAGGATCACACACCAAACACCTTTTTGTAAAGGTTTTTCACCTTCAAGCCATTTATAGTTTTTAAACTTTTTATCAAAATTTTGACAAGGAAGTAATCGATTATAGCCTAAAGCCCATGAAAATTATTATGTTCATGTAATTTGTGCGTTTTCTTCTCTCTAGATGGCAGCGGGGTCAATGGCCTAGTTCAGAAAAAAAATCAAGAGCATATTTTATTCGTAATTTGCACTGATTTTTTCGTTTTCCATTAAATAACATATTACATAAATAAAGTCCAAGCATGAGTAAATACAAATAATCAAGCTAATGTGTCTGGTAGTTTACACGAGACGTCCATGTTCCGAGTGACGTATTATTGATTTGACATTTAAAATAAATAAACGTTACATGCCTCGTAAATTAGTACTTGACTTTCATTCCTCCGAAAATGGATGAAAAAGCACTGATGATTTTGTAGAAGGAAACATTGCAGACGTTAAAAAGAAAATCTTGTATGTCATTCGGCTCACAAGATATTTTTGTGATTCACTCCATTAATGTAGCTCAGCACAAATGATTCACTTCAGCTCAGCCCTAATGATACAAATAATTTTTTTTTTAATGGGCATGTGATTTTGCGACTTTTTGCTCTTATTGTAGTATAACATACATGGGTTCGTTCAGCAAGATTGAACGGTGTGAATTTTCTCTTCTTTTAACAAATCTTCTGAAAAACGAACTGAAAAATAAATAGGACCTACGTTGTCGAAACTTACTGAATTTTACTTGCTTGACATGCGCCCGACATTAGCAAAATTAGGGAAATTTAAGGGAAGTTGTGATATATAAAATAAACGAAAAATTTGTGAAACGTCTAATTTATTCTAAGAAAATCGTTCCATTCTCGACCTGGAACTCACGAGGGGAAACAGCACGGCAGAGAAACCCTCGATCTAACATTCCTCAAAAATAAAAACAAACTGTGTCATTTTAATAAATAATTGTGAGCCAATAAAAATTTAAATTAGGTAACGTCCTTGTTCTTGTGCTAAAATTTTAATTCCACACACTACATTCAATGAACACGACCTATATTCAATACTGAAGAGTTTTTTGTGACTTAGCCAGTCTGCCAGCAGGTACTGAGGTCCCGTTGGGGAGGCTTCTCCGCTATAGTTGTTATTTTGAGCCAATATCTCTAGATTGATTATTTCAATTTGTTTGTTAGGATAATCGCTCGTGAGGGTAGGAAAGTGTTAGTAGAATCAACAAGGCCCTAATGTACGCTCTGAATACCAAAAACTAAAATCCCAGCACAAAAGACAGCACATAATTTCTTAAGTTTAAATTTTCCTTTTTATCTGCGTTGCTCACAGCAGGAAACGATTTTTGTTAAATACATGAACAATGCACATGTTATAAAAAATGTTGTAAACAGAGAAAAAAAATATAAAAATGAAAAAAATTATACCTTCTTGTGAAAATTCAACTCTCAAAACAAAATAACATTTATTCAACTGACCTGTGAATGCGCCTTATGACATACAAACTAATCACAAATTGGATTGAACAATCAGTTTAATACAAAATAAAAACTGGATAATGAACAATGGCAGAGAACCTCCTTTACTAGTCTCTCGTTTCCTATCTCCCCTTCGGTACTTTCGTTTTTCTGTGGCGCGTCCCCATTCCCAAAAACTTCACAGCGTAACATGGTTGCAACATTTACCATTTCGTCGGATCATATGAAAATTGCCTAGGTCCAATTTTTTTCAAAATTAAGATTTTAGTGCAGTCTTGTAAGAAACTCAATAATCTATGATCCAACAAAATATGTGGGCGATGAATTGTTTGATGGAGCCACACAACCATGACAAGAAATTTGCACAAGTCCGTCGTCGTCTTAAGATAGAGTGAAACTTGCGTCCAATCTTTTTTGTGCATTCTTGTCGGTGATTTGTATCATGTAGTTTATCTTCAAAAAAGTTTATTGCGCCTCCTGTAAAATTTACTTTTTTGGACTTAGGCAATTTTCATATGATGCCGACGATTTGCTTTTCTATAGGAAACGTTCTAAAAAGTTAAGATTTGAAGAAATAATATTTCAAATAGGTGGTTTTCCTCATTATAGATACTCCTTCAATAATTTTAAATACTATATGTGAGTGAGTGTCTCATTTCCAAGATTGTTATTTTCATACCTGTCGCTAAATTGTCAAATTTTCAAAAAAAATATGTTATTTTATTTTATTTTTTCTTGGGACATGCTTAGTATTGCTGTATCATTTCAGCCCGTATGATCGACTCTTGTTTGCCCGGTGAGTGGAATATTCGACAAGTTTGACCCTCTAAGTATAATCTAGGCGGCGAATTATTAATCGGCGCTAACAGAGATTTCTAGTAAAGAATTCTCGAGAAAATTAGAGAAGGTTCATCAAAAAGAAGCATCAAATTCTTGCAGGTGTTTCCGGAATCAATTCCTAACAGCAAACTCGACTCTTGAATCCTCGCACAGGATTGCAAGGTGGATGTTTTCACATTCACCAGTTCGTTGGACCAACCATTTCGTGTAGATTTGAGCGTTATCATGCAGATGAATAATACCATTCGTGAGGTTTATTCTTGATGACGACACGGAAAGGTTTCAAGGAATCTCAAAATCGCTTAGAGTTGATAATAACATTCCAGGTGCTCTAATATCTAAGACCAGCATACTTTGGTTATTGAACACTACAACAGTTCTTATTACTTCTCTTGCCCAAAATTGAAGCCGCTTTTACTCTAGATTCAGTAAGTTGCACATACTTCAATTGCATGCTCTGACGTTTGGATTCTAAAGAAAATACAAAAATAAATGAGAGTTTATTTTTTCGGATGTTCCATCTAAAGACGCGTTTCAATCTTTTGGATCTCATCGTTTGAGCTCTTGCTTGTCGTGATCAGTGTGAAAAGGCATTCAAGATGTTTTTGATAGCGCATCAAATTCTGTAATGATAGGGCGAACACAAACTCTGCTATGTGTAATCATCTGTCCATAACGTTCTCTAGGTGTTCCACTCTCCAACTTTCTCTGCCGATTCAGGCATTCTTTTGCAAGCCTCTATCTCTTCGTATACTATACGTCTTCAGCTGTGCTGCGCCTTCTACTCCTCTCTGACTTCCAACAATTATTTACTCGTATCTGTCATTCTTTGTCCATGTCCGATTCAAATCAGTTATTGGTTCGAAGATGGTTGGATTTTTTTTTGGTGCATCGTTTCATTTCTCGTCCCTTATTTAATTCCAGGTTTCGTCGTTTTGCTGGATGACCATGTATCCCATATGTCTGCATTTACTTTGGCACCCCTCAAGTGCTTGTTCCAACTTAATCCTATAAAGGTTGGTGATCGGCAGCATCCCTGTATGTTCCTTCCAGGTATAAAGTTTCGTTTTCAGCAGATAGTGGTCATTACCACAACTCTGCTGGGCCCGTATCCTCGTAACCGGGGATTGGGGAACTGCGTTCTCTCAAGAGAACGATCGCTCTGTCTTTGTCAGTATTATGAACATAACAATATGGGTGACTAAGACAGAGCAATCGTTCTCTTGAGAGAACGCTGTTTCCCGATGATGAGAATATGGGCCCAGGTCGTCATTAATCAGCCGTGTAATCCCAGTGAGCAGCTTCCACACTCATGCTGAGCATTCGACAAAGATCTTCACCCTGATGTGCCTAATTGTCTGTGAAGCAGTATCCAACTTTCTCACATTTTTACCTGCAAATCTCGAGCAGGCTAAATCTCTAGGGGATTTTTGTCAAATCAAAATGTGCTACGATATTCAACCACGAATAACTCTAATCACCATAGACTGCTTTATTTCGCGTATAAATTTCCATTGGCTGACGCCCCTCGGCGACGTGAAACTGAATAACGGAACGCATATCATCTTTAGACGAATTCCCTTTCATAGATTCTATTTTTTTAATTCAGTGTCAATGCTTCGAAAAGATGGAAATGCAAATATTGCACACTAGTACAAGTCAACAATTTTCAATTAACAAACCTAGTATTTAGTTTTCCTCTTCTAAAGTGTAAAGCATTATTGAGGGGTCGGTTAAATTATTGATATCCTACATATTAAGTTGGCCCTTAGAGTTCCATGCATCGAGCGAGCTATATGGAATTTATATTGCCTTCATATTAGGGAGCAATTTGTTATGAATGGCCGATATTGTTTTGTTGTAATTAATGTGATATTTTATTGAGGCTAGAAATATGAAAATCTACTTGAAATGAAATCTCTCACACGAAACAACTACTCATTTAATTGGAATAGGGCCAATTTCCAATACATTATCCAAGCAAAGCAATATCTAAGCGTTAAGCACTCTATTTATAAACCCCGGTCGAAGTTGTCCCTTAACCCTTAAATTAAACGCGAATGATCAGCCATACCGACAGACTAATCCAACAGGACCCTAAAGTGTAAATAGTGGCTGCGACGTTTCTCCAGGAACGTGTGTTTGTACAGGAAGACATATACGCCTGCCTTAAGCCAGGGACTGAAATTAAACGCCAGTCGACGACGGGCAATTGCCTTCCAGTATCAGGAATCTCATTTGGGATCCTATAGTAATTTAGATACTTAATTTTAAAGAAAACCGCACATAATAAGTTGTTTAGTTGCCCATAAATTATAGAAATCATATTGCTTGTTGCTCTCCTAATATCACTCCATATCTGGCACCTTTTCGATATTTCGCCTAAGTAATTGCAAAGATTTACATAAATGCGTAACCTAAACTCGCGTGTAGTAACGCAATCACGCACATGCAATAATAAAGGTGTGTGAATTCCCATTATACGGTAATACCACAAATATTTACACACCTTATAATAATCCATGCATAGGGTCATGATGAATCAAACTATTTTTTGTAGAAAATGATTCTATTAAAATAGTTGAGGAATTTTAATTTATTAAAGAAAAAAAGAACCGGAGGTCCAGTTTACGACACAAACGTAAAATCCCTCCAGAACTGTAATTTAAATTCTCTTTAAAGTAACATTGTAAGTTATTACAACACAAATTTAAAAGAAGGCTTCCCATTTAGGAGAGTGGAGTGAGTATAAAAAACGTCCTATTATGCATGTATTTCCCAGACCGGCAGTATTTTACATTTTTAATAGAAAACGTCCTTTTTAATCTGCCTGTTTATTGTATCTTACCTACTTGGGGTTTCTCTTTCATCTCCAAGGGTTACTGTTTACATTCGGTCCTCTTTTATGCAAATATATTTCGTTTTTGGCATCCTTAAATTTTGTGCCTGTGAAAAAAATGTTATTTGCTGAAGTATATAATGTATGCTAAAAGATGTGAGATGTTTCTCTAATTTTATGAATTTTTAAGCTCCACTAATTATTTTCCGCTACGCTACAATAGGCGTGGTTTTTCTTAACCCACATTCGACTAATGAGAACATCCATCGTCTTTTCAGGTCAAGTGCGACTCAAAAAACTGAAACATGCTTAGAGGTAGAAAGGAATAAATAAAAAAGATGCAGTAAACATAAAATTTATCCCGAACTGAAAAAAGGTGACTATGTACAGACCAGATTAGCGAGAGGTTCAAAGATTTTTTCGAAGGACTTTTTCAAGTTTAATCCCGAAAAGGGTGCTGGCGGATAAAAGGAACGACTCGTTTGATTTTAGAAAGTGTAAATAAGTGGGGAGTTGGAAAGTATTAGGCGGGAAAAAGGGAAAATAGGAAACTTTATACTTTGCCTACAATTTTATACTGGTTGAACTAAAAAAAAGAGCTTACTTTAAAACGAATGTCCGAACACACACAAAAAAAAAATTGACTTTCTGTGGAAGTTGCCTATTCAACTATCCTATACGTTTATCCGATCCTTTGAATTAACAATAAAGCAATTGAGCAAATAGACCTTCGTTGTAGGGCTACCGAAAACGGAGTATCATGTTTTATTTAGAAAGCAGCTACCCTGGCAGTTGCAGGAGTTGAGATTCTATCCTTCATCAGCTAAACTGTCAGGTTGTCGTTGAAATGGATAAAGTATGTTATCTGTCACGGGAGTAGCCCTCAGAACTTATTTTAGTCTCGCAGTGTTCCGAAATGTCGTTTATATATTAGAATACGAAAAGGCAAAAATTAAACTAGTTTCTTTTTTTTTTACTGTACTAAGCCAAAGTAGTACTTACTATATTCTTCAAATAGTAAACTTACTTAAAACTTACAATAGAACTCTATGCTTTGTTTCCTATACAAATTTATTAAGGTACAATCGGTGAATGGTATATGACTATACAAGCTTTAGGGATGAATATCTGTACGGCTCATTATTTTTGCATCTAGAATTTGTTTTATTCTTTGCAAGCTACTTACATTCATTTATTCTGAATATTTTTTGTAGATTGCTTATTTATAATTTTTCTCCCTAACTTGCAATGTAATAAATTTTATTTTGAACCATATGTAATTTTCACATTCCTTACTGGTTTGAAGGTTCGAAAATGTTACTTTACTTTTGTTTACTTTAAAGCAGGTCGAAAGTGACTGTTCTCCTGTCACTTTCAGCCTGGAGAAGTCACTTTCGGCCCTGATATATTGTTCTTTCACACCTAAACACAAATCCAGGTGCAATGTTTGTATTTAGAATTAGATGTCACATGTGTTTATATTATTGAAATTTCATAAGATGTCAATTTCGGTGTCAGACTATCAGCCGAAATTCCATTTTTGTCATATTTTTACCTTATTTTTTTCCACAGACTACATTCAATCAACACTACCTATATTCAATACTGAAAAGTTTTTGTTAGTTAGCCAGTTTCACCATCAGGTACTGAGGTCCCGTACGGGATGCTACTCAGCTATAGTTGTTATTTTGAGCCAATATCTCTTTGCTTTGTTAGCTAGGATATTCGCTCGTCAGGGTAGGAAAATGTTAGTAGATACAACAAGGCCCTAATGCACGTTCTAAATACCCAAATTAAAATCCCAGCACAAAAGACAGCACGTAATTTCTTTTAGGTTTTAATTTACTTTTTATCTGCTTTGTTCACAGCATGAAACGATTTTTTTTTTAAATACGTGAACAATGCACATGCTACAAAAAATGTTCTAAACTAAAAAAAAATCATAAAAATGAAAAAAAATATTACTTGTATACATTGAACTCTCAAAAAAAAAAAAATATATTTATTCAACTGACCTGTGATCGCTCCTTATGACACACAAACTAATCACAATTTGAATTGAACAATCAGTTTAATACAAAATAAAAATTGAATAATGTACAATGAAGGACAAGCTCAAGCTTGTTCCCTCTGGTCTAGTCTCTCATTCTCTTCTATCTCCCCTTTCGGTACCGTTGCGCACCTGCGTTCAACCCTAAACTTCACACCGCAGACCAGGGGCCTTATTCTGTAAGAACCAAACGTTCGATTCGGTAGAATTTCTTCGATTGTGACGTCATTTTTGGTTTGGTTTTCGCGCCACCAAACCGAAAATGACATCACAATCGAAGAAATTCTACCGAAACGAACGGTCCATTCCTTATAGAATAAGGCCCATGGTGGCAACATTTTTGTCTATCGAAGGCGTTTTTTAAAAAGTTGAGATTCAAAGAAATAATATTTTAAATAGGTGGTTTTCCTCAGTTCGTTTATTACTTTCTCGTAGTATTTATTTGTGAGTTTTGTTTGAAATTTGGTGATTATAATTTATCAATCAAGTGTTTACCTATATTTTCCGTACATCATCTGCGGCAAATTTCGCTCCATTTTGCATTTTGGGGAGTCTGTCAATGTAAGTTTCCTCTGATCCATTTTTATAAGATTTGGTTAGCCCATCAGTTTATGGTTCATCGTCCCTGCGGGTGTCCAGTTTGCAGCTTTAGCTCTTCTTTTGGTTGCACGTGTAGCTTCTGATCTTTAGACCTACCATATCCAGCGGACGAGTTTCTAATTTCTGGTGTTGTAGTTGCAACCTAAAGTACGCCTACCTGAATTTTCCCAACCCTCATCGCAGGAGTTCACCTGGAACTGATGTCAATTTCTGACGTAAGTGATATTTGATTTTCTGGCTTGACTTTTCGACTAGGCAAAAACTGCGCCATATCGGCATGTTATAATGTAATTTTTATGAAATTGCCCCTTATACATGCGTACGGCTAGTCAGCATCAGTTCGGAGGCTTCTGGGTCAGTGAATCTTTGTGTACAAGTCTATTCGGGGGCCACTACATTGACTGAGACAATTACTCGAATGGCTCCAGTTTTCGAAGGTGTTTTTTTGAAGAGCAAAACATAGGGACGATGTAATCTTGAAATTCTTTTTGGGATTGGGGTAGGAGCCTTCAATTCACTTAAGATTTTGTCAATTTGAACGCGGTCTAAAATAACTTATCTTAAAACACTTTTCATATTTATTTCATTTTGTTCCGGAAAAATCTTAGACTGTTGAGCTTATTGACTGCTATGAAAAGATGAACTTAAAGTACCTGTGCCGAAAATTCCAAATTTCTGCTGAATTTTCAAAGGCAGTTTTTGGTTTATTGATGAACTCAGCAGCTCGACCTTTTTTTGAAACTTCAATCTTGTTTGTGCATTCTGGAATTATGTGCTTCACGATCATTTATATGTCGTTAACATAATGCAAATTCAGGCTGTCTCATTTTAATAATTATTTGTAAGTCAATAAAAGTTTAAATTAGGTACCGCCCCTGTCCTTGTACTAAAATTTCAATTCCACACACTACATTCAATCAACACTATCTATATTCAATACTGAAGAGTTTTTGGTTAGTTAGCCAGTTTCACCAGCAGGTACTGAGGTCCCGTACGGGAGGCTACTCAGCTATAGTTGTTATTTTGAGCCAATATCTCTAGATTGATTTTTCAATTTGTTTGCTGGGATATTCGCTCGTCAGGGTAGGAAAATGTTAGTAGATTCAGCAAGGCCCTAATGCACGTTTTGAATACTAAAAATTAAAATCCCAGAACAAAAGACAGTACATAATTTATTTGGCTTTAATTTACTTTTTTTTTTATCTGCGGTGTTCACAGCATGAAACAATTTCTGTTGAATACATGAACAATGCACATGTTATAAAAAATGTCATAAACAAACAAAAAAATAATAAGACTCTGAAAAAAAAAACATTTAATCTACTGACCTGTGAATGCTCCTTATGACACACAAACTAATCACAAATTGGGTTGAACAATCAGTTTAATACAAAATAAAAATTGAATAATGAACAATGGCAGAAAAGCTTGTTCTCTAGTCTCTCATTTTCTATCTACCCTTCGGTACCTGTTTCGTGTGGCGCGGAGTCTTCGTTCACCCCTACTTGACAGCGCATACATGGTTGCAACATTTACCATTTGCTTTTCCATAGTAGACGTTTTATAAAATTAAGATTCGAAGAAATAATATTTTAAATAGGTGGTTTTCCTCAGTGGGTTCCGTTTCCAAACCTGATGGTTCAGCGATCGGTACTACTTCGGTTGGCAGTGGTTGCTAAATATTTCGGTTTTATACGGAACTTTTCTCCAATCGAAGAAGAAGAAGTGACTTTGACACTGAAAATTGAGTTGAATCAAGTAGAAACGAAGAGAGAATGACAGCTACCAGAAAACCGATCAGGAATCGCCGGTTGCCTCGGTGACATAACCATTTTCAGGAACCGCGTTCCGTAGACCAGTTTTTCAGCCACCAGACATTACGTAACTTGTAACCGTAACCAAGGTTGGAAACGGATCGAGCCCTAATTATACAATTTAGGCCTGAACCTAATAACCCTTAAGTCCACTCAGAATCAGACAAATTACTTCTTCCATAAATCTATTTTTTACCAACGGCGTTTAAATAAAAAAATTAAAACAAGATGACATCAAAAGTTCCCTACTTGTAAACTAGCCTTTTGTAATACAACTACGACCCAAACTTTATTTTCAGGATAAAAAGACACTCGCAGACTCAATTTGAACATGGTAAACACAATTTCATATCCGTTGTTGCAAAATCCCATGTAGGTACAACTGAAAAATAGATAAAAAAAAAACAGCTCTGCCAACATCGTAGCAGGAATAAAATGTCCGGCGTTATTTATCTCTCAACCATGTTTTTGACTTTGAAAAAAATCAGGTTTGGACCGAAATGATTTATCCTGTATTCATTTTTTGACAACAAGGTCCTTTATTGAAGCGATATAAAGACATACAGAAATAACATCTGGGGGAAAATCTTCATTCATTTCTATACAGACATAATAATTATTTTCTAACTATATTCGTATAAATCAGTACAAATATAGTTAGTTTATTGTTAATATTGATGCAGGTACCAAACCTCCTTACTTAGAAAGTATGTAGGGAATATTTTCATATGTGTGTCATATTCTATGATATATGATGTTCTATTTTGTGCTAAATAGCCATTGTACTTTGCTTCTTTGTCCTAAGTTCTTTTGATAAATGCCATATATACATATGTTTTTTTTTGCCAATTGTCTAATTTTATGTTTCTATGAATTCTAATTTTTTTGCTTGTAGACGACTGTCAGGATTAATATTTTAGAAAAAGTCTTTCATTCGCCTAAACGCATTAGTAGTGCTTATATATACATCTACTTCATACACTGATGTAGGACAAATTAATATAAGAAAACAATATTTCAGATGATTTAAAAATAACCATTGTCTTACGTCTAGATGATTTTATCCTAACCTAACTTTAAGTTGAAGCGACTTTAGATATTATTGTTATAAATTGCAGGTGCTAAACGAACGTCCAAAACTTCTCCTGGACCAAAAAAAAGTTCACCCGTCAAAACTAGTTATTGTTTTAAAGTATTAACGAAGATAAACCATCCCAAGTGGTTTCACCATTAGTTTTGATACCGGGAACGGCCTCGATCAAACCACAACAGTTTTGTTCCCGGTTTTAATTACTTTTCTGTCAATGGAAGACCTCTTGCAACTTCGAATGATAAATGAGATATCGGCCTATTATTTCACATTTTCCGTAGAATTTAATGACGGTTTTTATAGAAGCGCTTCGCCGAGTCGTCTATTGTGCTGGACACTTTGTCTTTTTTTTTTTTTTTTTTTTCGATTTGTTATCGTCGATTTATGTGTGTACGCGTCGATTTATGCCATTTATGACTGTTTGCAACCTGGATGTAAACAGAAAACATTAGCAAATTTCAAAGTGTTTGCTAATTTGATGGAATGAAAAACATAATGATAAGGCTTTGAAACTGCTAAGTTTTATAGATTTCTGCTGAAATCGAAATTTTTCCAGTTGACTATATTGCGAGATACTTGAAAACCAACTTGGCTTAACAATAAACTTGCAGAACACAAATAAGAAGAAGATCCAAACAAGTATCGGCCAATTACGTGTATGCCTACCTTTTGCAAAGTGATCATGTCGTGTGAAGCCCAGCGTATCTACTTATCAGGCACTCTGAACAAAACAACATCAACGCAGTAAAATAGAAAAATGTCTATATTGCCTATGAGAACGCGTTCGATTTAGTACTACAAATTTTATTGAAGCTTTATGAGATGGATAACTATGATATGATCACATTTTTAAGCTACGAGTAAAAACATCGAGATCGGCATTCTCCTTTTCTGGAAGGGGTGATTCTTTAAGCCAATTACTCGTTTGGCAATGATGCCTCTATCACATCGCATATCTAACTGAATATGGATTTACCATTGAAAACAATGAAGCAGAGGTGGTTCGATTGTATATCGACATCCTGAAGTTATTGTTGGCTTATGATAATCAGATATTTAAACTTCTTAAATTCGTTAAAGATAAAGATAACGCAAAATGGAACGTTCATTGATATCGGTATTCTCAACACCAATACCAACAGCTTACGACCAAAGCACAATAAAAAAATTCCCCATTACAGAGAATCAGATGTACAGATACAGAGGCAAGGTAAAAGGAATCCGGATAGTACCATCAATTTTGTGATCAACTGGGGTAATACCAAAGTGTCGTTTGGATAACATCAAGCATCAAGGATAATCAATAAAAAAATCTTCAGGACTGTGCAGAAAGAAGTCCGAGCCGTCAGATAATGTATGGATAATAAAGAAAACAATATCTGCTAGGACTCAAAAACCAGGAGATAATCCTTACAGAACTATTGGTATCTCGTATATATGAGACGAGTGAATGTTTCCCTTGGAGGCGGTGCGAGGGCCATTTGTGATAATAATAATAATTATAATAAAAATATTGATAATAGCATTTCAAATAGAGACAAATACTTCCTTAAATATGCGGAGAGCTGTCTTGCCACAAACATCAAATATTCTCTTAGAAATTTGGTCAGAAATGATGGTCAAGTTCTACAATATCTTGAAGAGAAATAATAAACAAAATAATAGAATAGAACTGATTCGAAGACATACCATAATAACATCTGAGTATATTTCACATCAGCACCGAAGATTTTTGAAGAAAAATTTAATCGAATCTCCAAAACAACCGTTTGTTCTGGTCATGTCCAGATTACACAATACCAGGGTTGCGTTTAGGAATAGCACTCTGGGTGTGAGAGTGACCCTAGAGTAACTTTAAACCGTTCATAAATTAACAGGTGCTTACTCGGAGCGTTACGCTGGAATCGTTCAGAACTCGAGAGTTGACGTGCCCAGAGTGCGCCCAAATTAGCACACTCAGGGACTGGGTAATGGGTTGAAAAACGCCCCGCGGTTTTTACCGAGTTTGACCTGATTTTACATTATTGATGTTTACAGCAACGCCCCAATACGTTCAGAAATTGCGCACCCAGAATGCACTCCAAGGGATGACGTCAGAAAACTCTGACCAACAACTACTCTACCTTCACACTCCATTTCTAAACGCACTCCTGTGGTTCAATTCTATAAGGCAATTGAATTCTTAATCATTGGATGCTATGTTAATTGCATAATGGTTTCTAACTTATGAGCTCTCGTTAGTGCTATATAAGCGAAAGCAGACCAACTCAGAGAAACAAGTTTACATGAGATGCCAACGATAAGACAGGAATAAACCCCTTATACCAAACGAAACTGGGTGTATTGGAATTATGTTTTTGGAAACATTTTCAAAATCAAAAACTGCATTCGTTTATATTGCTTTGACGAGAGCTAATAAACTTGAAACCAGTATGCAATTACCGTAGCGCATCCAATGATTGAGAGTTGAAGTTCTCTCCATTGTCTTATAGAGTAAAACCCTATACGTATTGTGTAATCTGGCCGTGACCAGAACAATACAAACTTCTCATATGAGTTATTAACGTTGGTTTGGAGCTTCGATTAAACACTTGTGCTTTTCCGAAGAAATGTTTTCTTTGCTTTTATATTGCAATTTAACTAGTCTATAAATTTTCAAGTTAACTTAAAGCCTAGCTAGAATAATTGCCATATTATTCATAATGTAGGTAGTTATATAGTCAAAAATTGCCATCTTTAGAATAACATTGCGATTTTGAGAGTAGTAGGACCGGTTTTCTGTGGCAAATATAGGCCAATTTTCCTAAGTTAAATAAAAAATCGCTTAGCGTTCCGGTCGAAAATTGGTACAGCGAAACCCCCGAACATAAAAGAGAAATGCAATACTCGTATCGAAATAAAATCCTCTATATACGTATATATTTGATTTGAAATAGTCTGTAGTAATAAAACGGGCTTAGGCTCAGTGTGGGAAATATGCGATTGGGTTTTTCTACTTTTGTGGATTGAAATTTCGAAAGCTATACGAAATCAATTCGTAGATTGGTTTGTATATCAAAGTAGCGAGTTTTTGATATTTAATGGCATGCTTCGAGATTGCTTGATTATTTTCCTGAAGTTTGAAATATTAATTAAAATTTTATTATGAAAACAAAAAATTAAATTAAGTTACTTCAATTTTCCTATTATCTCAGCAGTGGATTCCATTTACAGAAAACTAACCCCTCAATAAAATGATTTTGTAAGAAATTAGGAAAGATCATTATCTTCGGAAAAGTTTTGGAGAAGTTTTGTTATTCGCGATCAAAGGAGCGGCCTTAAAGAAATTTAATTTTAGAAAAGTTAATCAGTTCTAACCCTAAGAGGGCAATAATTTAAATCGCGCACGCCGCATCATAGTCTGCAGTAGAATCGATTTCGGGAAAACTTATAATTGCGTTTTCAGTCTTTCAGGGGATTGAATTTTGTTAGTAAGTTACTACTTCCGAAAAACTTCTCACGATAATTGATACCTACTTCATTCTTTTTCTAACAGAAATATTGTCCCAAATGCTCAAATTTGTATTTTTCATCTTTTAAAGGAAGATTTATACTATAATATTCTAAATATTTTTCAGATTTGTGCACATAGAAAACCATTTATTGCTCCAATATCTGCATGAAATATTCAATCTTTACGTCTTGCATTTCTTATCATTGCCCGTATATTAAAATATGGAGTAAGATATGGCTGCGGATACGTCATAAAAGGCTCTCGTGATACAGGACCTAATAGTCCGTCCGGACATTTACATACTGAATACATGCATCATATTAAATTGGTAGCATTTTCAGCAGCTTGGGCTATTCTTCAACATTGCTGCTAACATATAGGGTTTCCGCTTAAGTTGTGGATGGCAAGCGAAATTTAAGCTCTTAGCTTTTTATTGGGTTTAATGAAGTCATATATTTTGTTCTTGAAAATGGGATTTTATACAGAGTTTGTTTTAAAGTCATTTTCCAAAATGCGTTTAGATTGTGCAGGAACTGAAATTGTTTTAATTAATTGAGGAGTTGATAGTATGAAGAAGTTCACAGATGGAGTTTGCGTAAATTTGAATGACTTTAGGTAAGAAGTTTTGTGTACTGACAGCAAAAGAACACAGTGAGTCAATGGTGAGGTGATGTACGCTTAAAGGCACATATAGAGGTGATTGAAGGCAGCGCTAAAACTGTAATACCTGGTCATGCACGTCTCTTATGTATCTGAATATTTGTGGAAGCATGAACTTGAATGAGGCAATCCGAGACCGCACCGAACGCCTCCAGTGGTGAAAAATATTTCCCACAAACTAACGAACGAATCTTATCGTGGTGGTGCTTAAGTGTTGCCTGTGGCTGTTGAGGAAAACAACTTTAGGATAAATTACTATTCTAGTGTCAGCTTCATTCTTATCTATAAATTATTGGATAGTTGAGAGTACTGACGGCATTGAAGCAAATGGTCTTCCCAATTCAACTTGAGAAGAAGATGATATTTTTAATACGTTTATAATACCCATAACCATCTTGCGGTTCTCATAATACGTCCTTACGTTCAAATACACTAGTAATCTCTATTTTTTACTTTACTCCATTTCAATAAAAAGTGAATCCAAAACCAAAATAGATGTTGCTTGGAAATTCCAGAAAAATGTCGTCCACACTCATCACAAATTCCAACAACAAAAGGATTCCCGAGCTTGTTTGTCGCGCCTCGAAACGACCGACGCCCACTTGTATTGCCACGGCTTATTTTATTCGCATTTGTGCCCAAGTGAGTACCGGGGTTTAGGAAGATAATTAAATTTCCCACTTCCTAATTTTTGATATACTTTTTTAGGAGAAGCTTTATAGTTAAGAGAGATTGACAATTCTCTTATTATTTATAGAAAATAAATGTCGATAAGTGAAAAATTTTAGAGATGAGGTTCTGGTTGCTGGTAGTACTTCGTAAGGGTCCAGTGTCTCGGACGAAGGCCACAACGGCGATGAAATGGGGAAACAAATTATTCGATACAGCGATTTGGTGGAAACGGCAACTCAGCTTTCAGAGGTGGAATAAAAGCCCTGCAGCATCTGACTCCGAATGAGCGGCTACAAACAGCGTCTGATCAAGAGTGGGTGGCTGCTTACTAATTCGTTAACCTGCTAGGCATTGGTCAAGAGGGGTATTTTAATATCTACTAATCAACATCAAAAAACATCTCGAATAATAAAACAAAAGGACCGACCTGACTCAAAGATTCCGGGAAAGGCAAAACTTCGACAAAAGTGAAAATTTGAACATAATATAACATAGGAACTATGAATATGATGGTGTGTAAGGAGAAATAGTACCTACTAGGCACAAAGTCTTCAGAAAATAATCATCGATGAAATAAATATGCTACTAACTAACCCATCAGACTAATAGTCAGTTTCACATCCCAATTTCCTTCCTAGCTAGTTTAGTTTTAAAACTAATAGCGAATTTGGTGTGAAAAATTCCATAGAGTTCTTCCAGATATAAGCTGTGAGAGTGCAAGTGTTATCTCCGAGATGGTGATTTCTGGTATGTCTTCAGAACCTGCATTCTTTATGTTCATGTTTTGTTCGAAATCTTGGTTGTGGTGTGGTGCTGAGTAGAGTTCCTTTATAGTACTCTTGGATGATTGTTATGATCTCTGTTCTTTCGTGTTGTATGTTTCCATCCTTATCCTTCATTTGGTGGATTCTTATTTTGCCTTTTCATTGTGACTGCTTAAGGACCTTCATGCTTTTGTTGTTTTCTATGAATTCTTTTATTTTTTCGGTGTTGTATCTTTTTAGGTCTTTGTAACATTTGAAATGTCACAAAAATATATCTATTGTTCTTAATTATTTTTATGTATTTTGGACTCATGTAAAAGTACTATTTTGTACACCTAGCGACATCTATGATTCTTCTGACTAGTTTTCCTAACCTAATATCGAGAATTCTATTGTATCCGAGCTACCTGTAGCGCTGTCATTTTTATGATTTTGACAAGCTTGACAGACAAAGAAAGAAAAGACAGAGCCAATTTGGGTACTTTTGACTTGCCCTTTTCTCTTTTGTTTTGCGACCGAACAGGTCGTCCAAATTTTTAGAAGTGATTAAAAATCCAAAAACTTTACCTTTACTTTTGGCCATCGAGTCAATATTCTTACCAAATAACTACCCAGAACAGTGCTCGCTCGTGTCTACTAGAAAGTTTCCTGGAAAATCAACTGATTGTGGATTTTTGTGAAGATTTTTTGAAAGCGAGGATACTATCGGCCGTTCAGGTATGTAAATTTGTTTTTCTCTCTGATAAATAAGTCCTTATATCCCCTCAATTCATTCAGGCACCTTCGGCAGGACGAAAAATCCGTGACTGCATTTCTCCAAGTGAAAATTGACAAACTTGAGACCATGCTGTCCTGAATCTTAGAGCAAATCTGGGCTCCCTTTTCGAGCAAAGTTTGTGTCCTGTAAGAAGTTGATCCCCAACCATTATTTGGTTGTCTCCAGCCAGTTTGGTACCTCCAGAGCTCAAATTTGTGAAAGAATCCGAGGCTTTACAAGGATTCCGTCCAGGCTTGTATAATTACTTACCTATGGGTGTCTTGAAAGTGCTCTCCCCGATACCCTTGATTTCATATAGCCTGTCTTTGACATTTAAAACTGCCTAGGGATTATTTATTTATTATTTTTCCGCATTGATGATTTTTTTATTGATTTGATGTGTGAGTTAGTTGATTTATTGCTCTGATAGGTACATAACATGAACTGATTTAAGTATGGTGCATTTTTTGTTTAGTCGTCTGGTTTCGCAAAGATCCAGAATGTCCCATTTTATTTTCGAGAGTTCCTCTTCCAGTTCAAAAAGTTTATCTGGGTCTCTTAGTGTTCGAATGTTATGTGTTGCAAAATAGAGTGTTTTGTAGTGTGACGATTTTCTGCTTCCTCCAGAATCCTTGAGACAGACCCCGGTAGGGGTGCGGGATTGGCTCGATTGGGGTAACTTTCCGTGCGTTTTGAAATTTGTCATGGTTTTTTGGGGGTGTATGGCCCTTCACTCCTCCACGCTGGCCGGACGAGTTGGAAGAGTTTTTTATCCAGCCGCTCCTAACATGGAGAACAGACACTGTTTGCAGCCAACAAATTTGGGTCAGACGCTGCCTGGGAACTTTCTAGCTTCTCCTTCAGCACTTCGAGACCTTACTTGCATTGGTGTGGAAGTTTATAATAACCAATGTCAATAGGGAAATACTGAACTGGTATAGGTACGTGGTCTCTATTTTCTGAATTGTGATGCCCAGGGAGCGAGTCTTCTTTGGAATAAGTTGAATAACCTACACTCCAACATAAATAGATAAACGACTATCTTTTCTATGCCCAGATTTTGTTAGAGTTTGTTACAAGTACAGCCTTGTACTAAAAGTTTTTTAGCTCAGGCTTACAATTATAGTTAATTGATCTAGAAAGGTTTGATTCAGTAACGCAGGGCTTGCTGTTATTGATTAGAATCCTATAAAAAGGAGAGTTAGTACCATCGACTCTAGTTGGTAACGATTTCGTGTTTTTCAACCTGCAAATCTAATAAATAATCTGAGGTTAATGATAGTTGTTGTTTACCTTTTGATTTTTCAGATCCATCATACATCCGTCATTGAACAGCTGTCGCTGTCTGGGCGTTTTCTTTAAGACCTGTTCTACTTTTTTGATGTAGGTTCTATAGGCAAATTTCCATATGCTCAGTCGAGCGATTTCACCAGCCACCGGTTTGAACATCTATCGTTGTCTAGGCGTTTTCTTTAGGACCTGTTCTACTTTTTTGATGTAGGTTCTATAGGCAAATTTCCATATTCTCAGTCGAGCGATTTCACCAGTCACCGGTTGTTGGTGAGTCATTCATGCACAACTCACCCTTCAGTTCGTATTTTTGGGATGAAACTCAACACGTCCTTTTCTTAATTTGCGTCAATGTCAAAATTAGAAAATTGATTTTGGAAGCTCCCTTTCAGAATTTATGAGGAAGGATCTGCCCTTTTGATTTTGAGACCTCATGGCGTGTGGTCAGTTCTTGGGCTACCTAATTATTTTTAGTCAAGACTTTTTGAAATTTTGTGCCAGGGAAACTCAAGTTAGACTAACTTCTTGTTGATCATTGTCTAGAGTTGTCCCTTGGTCATTTTGGATTTTGTTTCGGTAAGTTTTGAGATTATCGTCAGGAATCGTTAACCTACAACACGTGTTTCATCTTCTTCACTAGGATCGTTCCGAGCATCTTCTGGAAGTTTAAGTATCCCTCAGTTAGAGGTAAGGTTATTTCTAATGTTTGGGGCTCGATCTGTTTTTTTATACGAACATCGTTATAGGGACCTAGGCTGTATCTAGATTGAACCTAGATTGTACCTAGGCTGTACCTAGACTGTACTTAGGCTGTACCTAGACTGGACCTAGGCTGGATCTGGATGGCTCCTAGTTGGGGCTTTGGTAGTACCTCTTCAGCAACCTTTTCGTACCACTCTCGTAGGACCACGTTGAGTTTCACATTAACCAGATAAAACGTGGGTAGGACTCCAATAGAACTTACTGCTTGAGCAAAAAGTGCAGCAAAATTATTGTTATTTGCAGCATTTGTGAAGAAAAGAGGATGGAAAATGGAAAACGCTATTTGACAACGTTTGACATATTGCCAAAAAATCAAAATATGAAATGAAAATATGAGTTCAATGTTCATGTCACGTTTTGGGATTCTACGCAGAACTGCTTGTGTACAAAAAATAATGGCGGACTGTGCTAATACTAATATTTCTGAACCGATTCGAGACCAAAGAAACCAAAACAAGCCGCTTATTACAAAATTCCGAAACAGTTCCTCCTTCAGAGCAAAAACTGAGAGAACCGTTCTAGAACAATCCCAGAATTGTTCTTATTTAGTTCTAAATAGACCAAAACGCTGTCACCACAGTTCGATTGCGATTCTAAAAAAACGAAAACGCATTTTATAACATGCGCATGTGCAGAATGATTCCGAACTAGTTCTGAGTGAAACCAAAACAAAGCTATTGGTTGTTACCGTTGTTTGATTTGAAGTCGTAGAAAAATTATAGTCTAAAACATGTGTGGAGTTCAAAATTCTACACTCAAATAGCCGTTCCCCTCGCCTTCGGCTCGGGGAACAAACCTCTCATGTAGAGTTTTGGTTATTCCACACTTGTTATAGAATATACTTTTCTTGATCTAACTATTCACAAGGACTTGAATGGATTACAATTCTATCTGAGTTCGGCTATTCAGCACGGAGTTGGAGTGGAGTAAGAAAAGATTTTTGTAACGTGATCTAGGAGTGATTAGAGTGAAAAATTATTACACGAACGACCGGAACGGTTGGAGCAAAAATTTCAAACAGCTGATTTGCTTTGCTTCAAAACAACAGTCAACCGTGACTTTACAACGTTCCAGTTTCCAATTTTTTTTTTTCACTTCTGTCTTTGGTGTTTCGTGTATTATAAATTAATTTCGATTCCTCCAGAATAATGAATAATATGATACTTTTGCCTCTGTTTAACTTTGTCAAGGAAATTTTTCCATCATGTTTAATAAATTTTAAAATCACATCAATTATTTAACTCGATGATTTTACCAATTTCCGCATCCACACATAAACCATTTTTGATTTTTTTTAACAACAACGCAACAACCACAACGTGACAACACAACAAATTTGACAGTTTCCAAATTTCACTTCTACGCATGCTTACTCTAAAAGATTCTCTTTCCGAGGTGGAACTTTTGGAGTGAGCTCCATTTACTCCACTCCGTATAGTCGAACGCTAATGGAGTCACCCCTAAAACGCCAAAAAGAAATAAATACCCGAACGGCTGGAGTGCGAATGGAGTCACTCGGAGTGTACGGAGTGAGCAAGCCGAACCCATCTTCTAAATTCACAGAAAACCAACCCAAACTGATCATGTGATGCCTTTCTACTATAACCATAACGAAGAATTAAAAACTCGCCAACAGATTGTATTTAACAACAATTATGAGCCCATCCTGATTGAAACCCTGATCAAACTTGAGAAACTTGAGATTCAAAATAAAAAATATATTTCATTCTCATACAGAAATTCAATTTTTGATAAAAAAATCTCCAATATGTTTTTGGTGAACATGTAATCACACATTCAGCGCTAAGTCCAATTCGAATATTCTTCACCAAATTAGTTCCGAGAACTACAATCAGAGCCAGTATTTTTTTGAATATATTTTCCCTTGATTTACCTGTCACCTGTCACAAAACATTCTGATACCTGAATAGGCCTTTGAATAACTAAACTCCAGGAGTGCGTTCGAAATCACTCTGGGCGTCACACCGGGTGCACACCAGGCGTTCGAAAATGAATTGGTATAAACTCCGGTTGACTTTCACGCTAGTTCGAAAATAACCGGAGTGCTAGCCAGTGTGCACTCTTTCTTAACCAACTCTGCGGCTAGGTAAATTTTACTCCTGTCATTCTTGTCAGTTTTTCATTATTAATCTACTATATAGGTTCTTTCAGATTCAATCGGATTTATTTATTCCATTTTCTGTTTCTCGGAAGTTGTTGATAGGTACAAACAGATAAATGAAATGCACAGAACACTGGGCCTAAATGTTATGATTTTATTATGTCAGGCTATAATTATACCCCAGTGCGTTCGAAAACACACCAGTTAAAATTTACTTTTCTGACGTGACCATATACCCACTCTCATCCTTGGGTAAAATTTAACCATTTTTCGAAGGCACTCAAGATATTTCCAAAACTATTGAAAGAAACATAAACATATTATATACCTATATTCTGATTCAGAAAAACGAGAATTTTAAGAATTTGAAAGAAAATAAAGAGGATTCCATTTGAAAAAAGTGAACATCGAAATATTTTTTTTACTTTGCGTTGCTCATTTATTCAAGCTAATTGAAAATTTTGGAGCTTCAAAAGAAAATTATCGTAAGTTTTTGCAATATCATACATGAGGATTGTTTATTTTTGAGAATATTTACTTTCAACACTAGATAATAATATTAACGGTATATGGTTATTTTTTCTAAATGCAAAAACGATGTTTCTGCTTTTAAAACTGTTCTTAACAAATTAAACAGAACTAAATGCTAGTTCATTCCGCTCTAAAAAAGTTATTGTTCTCTCGAAACCAATTATGTTTTGTGCTAGAGATGACTGCTGATTCCTCTATTCAGGCCTGTGTGCTTTATTATGGTTGCAATGTTATTTATAAATGGCTCCAGAGGTGAAACTATCTATGAGTTCCTGTAATCTTTACAAAATATCTATTTATAAAGTTAAGAATAAATTTGATTTGATGAAGAGTCTAGCAGAGAAATCTGAATACATTTGTTTGGCCCTGAATTGTGGAACCAGGGTCTAGGTCAATTTTCCATTGGTGCTATGCGATCGGTGAGCTATACCGCTTATTTATTAGGTCTGTTTCTGCAGAAATCACAAACCAGTCAGAGCGAATTCCATTAGTTGAAAACAGTCAGAAACAGTCAGAAAAATTGTTTCAACCAATCAAATTCAATTTGACTGGTTTGTAATTTCTGTAGGAACAGACCTACCTATTATAAATGAAAACCCAAACTTAACGCTTTTTTATAAAGTTGAGAGAAGAGTCTCATTCTAGTATGGAACAAGTTTTATGGTAAATAGTAGTGATTATTGGTCTATAATACGTGGCGAAGATATTGAAAGTGGTTGTGTGAGCCTATTTGGGATAATGTTGTATCATAAAGTATCATGCCAGCTGGAGTGTATTTAGGGCTGAGCTATAAGCCAATATAAATATCCATTTTTCTGGCGAGCGTTAATAAAATGGTTACAAGCAGTTTCTTTTTAGTCGCATCTACGATTTATATCCAGCTCGTCGAAAATTTATAGCCGTTGACAGTCTTCTTATAAACTCTATCATGAGTTCCACAGTAAATAGCTACCATAACTTTCATGCAAGCCGACAGAATTAAGTAGGTAAAAAGGAAAATATTACAGCGTTTTGAGAAGCTTATACCAATTTATCAATTTATGCTTTGGTCTTGCTACTTGGCGAACCACGTAGCTTATCTGGAGGAAGACGTGTACTTTATTTTGGTCGGGGGTTTTGCTGCAGCAGTTTTGCTTGATCTATAAAGTTTATTTCCTCGAGCTGTAGCTCCCAAATATTTTCTATGTATAAAGATAACTCTCGAACGTGATAAGTAATGACGGTTTTTTTTCTTGTTTCAAATTAAAGCATGCAAACCTAGGTTTAAACATTAGCAATAAAATTTAATGTAAAATAGGGATAATATTGTTATGCCATTAATGGCCGTTTCCACCAACTATTTTAGGGAACCCCCTAATGATAGGTATTCCTTAAACTGACATTTCTCCATGAAAGACTGTCATTTTATGGGATACTTATCATAAGGGCTTCCCTAAAATTGGTGAAAACGGCCATAAGTTCAAGAAGAAATTAAGAATCTCCAATACAGACCCAAATATATTTTTTCATTTCCCCTTTATAAAAAAACGGGAAATACTGAAAAATGTAATAGCAACAGTGTTAGTTTGCGTTTTTTGTTCAAAGAGTGCTTTGATTACGAAAACGTAGGTACGTCGGATTATTGTTTCTTTATTGGTCAGGACATTTGACACAAAATTTAATGAAAAAATTAATGACATACGTTAAGAAAATCATAGCCATCTTTGATATGTTTTTGTTTTTTGAAGACCCGTTATGTACCTATATGATACTATAAAGTTTATATTGTTATACCTCTTGCTTGAAAATTGTCAATAAATCTAGACAAAAGAAGCCCTAATCTTGAAATGGGCCCAATAAAGACCTGAATAAAAGGTTTTCATGTGAAGACTTTGCCTGATAAAATAAACCAGTTTCTCTATGTCACAAGCGGCGTTTCCATCTATTACAAGAAAATCATAAAATGAGTTGTCGTTTTCATTACGCGTCATTAAGAAAATTGTGGCTGGCGCTTTGTATTAAATTTTACTGAAGAATATTGGAGAGCAGCTGTGATAGACACAAAATTTAAATGCGTCAATTTTAATATTCAGGCCCCAACGTTTGAATGGGTTTTGACGAACGGCGCTGTTGCGGAGAATTAGGACATAGTAAAAGAACGTCAAGTTTGAAATGTAATCTTAGTTTTGATGTTGAAAGGCGGGCGTAAAGACGATTTTGGATTTATGACACATACGATCATGGCTATTGTTGGGGGAATTCATGTTTTTGTTGGATGGCAGACATGTTTGATTTATTACAGAAATAGTAAATAAAGGAAAAAATAAGACTCCTGGAGGGCTTTGTTCAACCTTTTCTTCCAGTTTGCAAAGAGAGCTGCATTAAAACTTACAATGTTTCACTGTTTTTATTTTCAATGATTTTTTGACAATAAATAAACATTTTTTTAAAAAACATTTACCCCATTAATTTTTCAAATAAAATCCGGAGCCGTTTTAAATAAGCGAAATTCCCTTAAAAATACTTTTTTTGTGAATTGAAATTTCAATTCAATATTGGCTTTTGCCAGTTAAACGTTTGGTTTATTGTTTGCGTCCAGTGCAGCTTCCCTAGTTATTTTCAATGAAGTGCTTAATACTGGCAATACTTGTCATTTGCAGATTTTCAAACAGGAAATACAATATCAGTTTCAGTTCTCTGGTTCCCTTATTATTTTTTTCCTTTTGGCTAAATGTCACAATTTAATTTTTTTTATACATTAACTTAATTTTGGTATTGGGTGCAACAACAAGATGTCATAAATTTCAACAAAAAATCTGAAAAATAGTATTTATTCGAG
Source organism: Ceutorhynchus assimilis (assembly GCA_917834065.1). Lineage (NCBI taxonomy): Eukaryota > Metazoa > Arthropoda > Insecta > Coleoptera > Curculionidae > Ceutorhynchus > Ceutorhynchus assimilis. Next base: position 101,195,842 of record OU892277.1, read on the forward strand.
TGTCAAGATATCTACCTAATCGATTATTTTCTAAAAACGTGCGGAAAAGTTCACCCCAATTGTGTCACGTGATCAGCCAGGCGCCACAGTATCAGCCAACCCCAAATAAAGGCTAAATTAACAGGTCTTTGTATAGCACACGTGATTAATAGTATCTATTTTTCTTTCTCCAAAAACTTTCTTTTGTTTTCTCTATTTTTAGGCGTGGAGTACGGTTTCCATTTGCTGTTTTAGGTAGATTTCCGAGAAAAAAATAGTTGGGGGGATTGGATATCGCGAACAAAATTCTCTTTGATATTTGACATTTTCCTACAATTGAAGGTTACACCCTGTACATTTAAGTAATATCTGGGAGTAAAGCAATGGAAACAAAGTAGCGCTAGTATCTGGATGAATAGATATAAGCCAGCTAAAAGCCTTTTAAATTTTGATTTAAATTCGCGTCATTTCTAAACTAGTTGCTAGTTACTTTTTAATGGAAATTTAATTGCTTTTCGTTGTGAAGCATTTGACTGGCACTTCTCCTAGAATAATATTGTTCTATCAAAATGGTTTTCTGAACTAATTAGCTTCCGCAATTTGGAATACATGATTGAGCATATTTTGAGTTTATTAAGATAACTTTCGTATCAGCCATGGCGATTAAAATGAAACCTAAAATCTACACCATAATACGGCAGCGGAAACGTGTTATTAATTCCATTAAAGTTTTTCATGGCAACTCCTAAATAAGTCATTAAGATTCTCGGCTCAGAACACCCGGGGCAATTTTCGGTACGTTTTGTAGTCAATTTAAAGGAGTTTATAAATGCCAAAACAATAAGAATTCGTGCGGAACAATCTTCCGTGTAATTCTGGTCTAGAAAATTCGCTCTCCTCTAAATTCCCTTGCTGTTAGCTTAGTTTTGGAATAATTTTAACCAGTTTTATTGAAAGCAGAATCACGGAAGATTTTATTTTGAAAACAAATTTAGAACTTATTCTACTATTTAATAGTGGAATACCACATCAAGGATAAAATTACACATCCAAGTTTCAAACTAGCAACTTGCTTTCTATATGTGGGCGAAATTTACAAGTTTTCGTTGATCGCATTAAAACACATTCAAGCATCAGGGCCACTGCTCATTATACGCGGCTAAACTCTGTTCTCTAACGCGCCGGCAAATATCTCTAGAAGTTCTCTATTTTGGCCAGGCCACAACATCCTCTTTCCTTTTAAAAGCCGACAACGTTGCCGCTTCAATATAACGGATGAAAACGCGCCCCACGTTCAAAGGAGGAAAACTGTGACCGCCCATTCGTTCGTATCGAAACTCATAGACCTTAAAGCCAAAGCTTCCACTTTTCAAAGGTTTCGTAAACTTGTCTTTAAGACATCTATGGCGTAATATTTTACGGGCCACACTTAGGCAAATGCGCTATTCCCTTTCGGCGAGATCTTTTGATTCTCTATTCAGTGTGTGGCAAGAAATTTACTGCTGAATAAATAAAACTGAACCCGTTGGGATATTCTGTTGAATTTCCGGTCTTACAGATTATAACTTTAATACGAAAAGATCAAAAAAAGTTTTTCCATTTGCTGTGTATTTTTTTACTTTATACATTTCTCAAAAACTCGTAAGCCTGTTTTTTGTTAAATCGTCCATATATGAAACATTTGAAATTTCTTAACTTGAAAACAAATCTGCTCAAAATAAATATGTAAATTTTACATTGTAAAATTGAAACTGTTTAAAATGTATTGATCAACGGTAATTCGAAGGACTCTTCAATCAAAGTTTTTTTTTTTTCGATTCGAAAAATTGGTGTGTTAAGTTGGTATGTCAGATATCAATGGTCTGTATTGATAAAAACCGCAAACGAAGTTTTCAAGTTTACTCTATTAATCTAAATTGAAGTTCAATGGTAACAGCTGGGTAGATAGTATCAGGCGCGAGGTTGAGGCCAACAACACAAGGTGGTCACCAACAGAAATGGGATTTGCATAAGGTACATGCACAAGAAATAATAGTAACATGGAACAAGGACCCTCAACGGCTTCAATGACTATTTCAACCCCTGAAACATCAAGGGAACTATGGTCCCAAACAAAGTCACAAGTCAGCGTACGACAAAGAATCCGAAGTGAGCATTCACCTGCTGCAACAAACGTTTCTTACATTGGATTTTGGAAATAGATGTATTTGAACTCATATCTTGAAGAAATGGAAAATAAGTTGCAACAAGCTGGTTAACTATTATCAGACAAAATGGAAAAACAAGTGAGAGTAGGGTATGGTGGAATTCTAGTAGTTGGAGGAATATGAAAAGTTCATAAAGTCAACGCGGTCCAATGTGTTGTACGTTCTGGATTTACAATTTAATTGGTTTCCGGCTAGACGTGCTTTGGATAAAAGCTGCACATGTTCTCCAACCATGAACCTGCGAATCTGTAACAGGATGCATTTGGTACACGCGAACAAGATAATGTTGCACATTTTTTTTCAATCCAGGAACATAGTCCTGAAGTTGATATTGAAAATCATGATAGAAAAAAAAAAAAAAAAAATTGTAAGAATATTATGGAAGTTCAACTCATATTGAGATGCAGATGAAGCTCAGAACAATCCAACTCAAGAAAAGAGATAAAAAAGACCATCGAGACTTGATGATTATGAAGTTGATCAAAAGGTTCATATGCATCTTAGCAAAGAGGTCAGAACAACTTCTTGACATAAACAAAAAAGACATTTGAACAGTCGTCAGTCTGCTCACTGGGCATTGCCTAGTGAAATATCACATAAAAACAATAGGCAATTCAAACAGCGACCACTGCAGATCTTGCGAACAAGCAACAGAAACTACAGAACATTTAATTTGTGAATGCCCCGCTCACTTCTGTAGAAGGCTGGCATATCTTGATGGGGTACGGCTAACACCCCAGGAGGTGGGCACGTGTAACCCCTTTTGTTAACGAACTAACAAGAGGCTCATAATATGCTCAGTTTGCTCAGCGAATAATTATTATTAGAGGTGGGTCAATAGTTTAATAAGTACAGAATGGCAAGGGCGCCACTGAATTTGAAGAAAAAAATAATAATAATAAATTCTTAAAAATATTGAAGGGTGAAAATTCAGAAACACTCCTAAAAAAAAATAATCAGCAAACGGTGAATGGTATTTCTGAAAAGAACATAAATACGGCATATAACTCAACCAAATCTTGACATAGGTAAGCCGATAAAACAATTAAGCAAGTTTCAAATTAAATTAGTGTATATTTCACAGTGAGGTCAAAAATCAAGTATTGAATAATTTCAAATTATAAAATCAATTACTGGTAAAACACTTTAAATAAAATCAATAGATAGAAGTTAACTCTCAATCAGTTTCATCCAACTCAGACAAAAATAATATTAAAATGTACCTCAATATACTTGCCATATAAGTCCATTACCACTCGCTGGCCATATCATTAATTTGAAATAAAAATATGGAGCATTTAAGTTTCCAGAAAATTAATAAAAAAAGGAATGATTGAAAATTATAATATTATTATATGGATAAATATGGTCAGCTGCTACCAAAAAAATAAAATCACCAAAATCAAATTAAAACTGTATGAAATCAAAGGTTTTACGTTGAAGGTATAAAAGAGATATAGCCGAAATCCTCAAGTATATAAGTTATTATAGAACTCAAGTGAGGGGTTTATCAATTTTTGACGATGTACCTAGGTACTTTCTCGATAATTTTAAATTTAGAACATCTTGTCCAATTAATGATTATGAATAATTAAATATACATTTTTTAATCATGGCAGTACCAAAAGTTAAGCAAAGATAAAACCATGATAAATTCGATAAATTAAAAAGTAGAAATAATCATTTAAAGTTCACTTCGGTGTCAAGAAAGTGGAATTGAAATTTAAAATATTTAAATGTAATGTAATTGATAATAAAGCAGATTTCATGAAAAAAACTCTATACAAGCCTCCATTCCAACAAAAAGGTGGAGGACGGTAGCCATTCATTCTTGGCAACTTAACGAGAGAAGCTGCAAGTGGAAGTAGCAGACTCTAGCCTGGAATTAAGGTTAGAAGTTCAGTGTGAGGATACACGTATTGACTCGTGAGGGACTTGATTCCTCTAGGAATCCCTTCAAAAGCTCTATGCCACGCTCCACGAAAATGGTGTTCTTTTAAAAATGTGGCCTCTTGGAATGATGAATGGGTTCGTCGAGAGAAACGGCTCCTCAGAAAAACGCTCCTTGGAAAAACAGCTACTCGGAAAAACAGCTCCTCGGCAAAACGCTCCTCGGAAAAACAGCTCCTCGGAAAAACAGCTCCTTGGAAAAACAGCTCATCGGAAAAACAGCTCCTCGGAAAAACGCTCCTCGAAAAACCCTAAGTAATAGAGGCATTCTATGAACAACCATTACTTTAAAAAAAAAAAAAAAAAAATTTAAAAGGCTTACCACGAGGGGGTTCGAAATTCAAATATGAATAAAACGGTAATCACGAGACTCTTGTTTTAAATTTTTTCGATAATCAACGGAACTTTGCCTTATGCAACCTTATTTCGTCAAACTAATGCCTGATGGCCGATAAGGTATTTTTTTTTTTTTTCACGAGAACGGTAATCACAGTTGAGGAAGATGGCTGGCATCAATAAATGTTTTCTCGGTAGTTTATAATAGGTTTAACATGGAAATGAATCAGTTTGTAGCGCGTTTCTCAATGGTGACAAAAACGAGAATGTCTTCATTTTAATTCCAAAAGGCTTTAAAGAAAAGCAGTGTAGCTCAGAAAGTCCTTGTATGGACTTGAAAATTTTCCTAGTATTCGGCATGATAAGTTCTATGAGTTGAAGCTCGAAATGAAATGTATGGGATGTGAATACGAATATTGCCTTTATATTTAGATTAGAGAGTTTACATGCTGATTTATGTGGACGATTTTTTCTTGGCGGGCACTGATGGAAAAGAAGTTATGCTACATTTTATGAACAAAAATTTTAACAAATGAATCAATTTCTGAGCATGTTAATTTCACTCACCTAAAATAAATTTCAGGGTTTCTTAAACAAAACCTGAAAATCTGAAACATTTCTAAATTTAGAGGAAAACGTGCATTCGAAAAACAGTAAAACTTTAGTCGAAAAAAATATATAAAACGATGTAATGGCCACGTGCCTTAACGTTTAAATATACAAGCAAGTCACGTGACCATATTACGTACTCATTCGCGCTGGGCACCTTTTTGAACGAACCCCTGAAGTGTTTTATTGATCAAAAATTTAATTAAAAAACCGTCCATACCTATGTAACGAAAAATAATTTTTCAAAACTAAATTGACGAAAATCAAATATTTCATAACAACAGGTGTCGTTGAGTGATCACTTGAATTATTTATATTTCACACATTTTTATTTAACATCGTTCGCATGAAAAAATATCGGACATGTGTTTGGATATTTTGTAAAACGACATTATTTGTTTATCAGACCCAATAAAACCCTGGGTAATTTAAAATCAATTTTTGTATTTTTTAAATATTAACTTTGATGTCAATGATATAATATAGATTTTAACTTAACTTATTTCCAGTGAAAATTTAAATGATTTATAAATAATACATAGGAATGGAGCGGAGCACTAAAATTTTCCTGCGACTGCTAGCTGAAATATCTATTAGTCTTAACTTATTAAAAAAAAATATATATTTAAAACTTATCGATTCAAATTGCCAATTTTTTTTTTCAATTAAAATGAAATTTTAGAAACTCAAACTATTGAAACAGAATCTTGCAACCCAACTCAAATTGAACTTGTTTTGAAAATTTATGTGGATTCAGAGGTCATGGAAAACCACACACAGAATATACAATTACTCAACAGAATAATTGAATCGACCAAAAAATATACTAGAAAAGAAGAGAATCAGATAGCCAGCTGTTGAAGCTTTGTGTAGTATTGGAAGTGGAGGTGATATTCTGGAAGATTGTGCGACGCAACTTCTGTGTATCACTAAAAGTATTTAAAAGTTATTTATTATAGATAAAATACTTATTTAATATTGCGTTTAAGGGTTTTATGAATTTTGAGAGTTATCTATACAGACCGGGCAAACCTACTAGACACATAGGGAGTAATAAGACGAATTAGCTTGTTCCCGGTTTCGAGTATAGTCGAGCTGCCGCAGATGCACGAAATTAATAACGTCTAGCTCGTCATTCAGTGACATGGGTATCAGTTAAATGGTCCCACTGGAGCCTATGTGTCTAGTATCCTGGTCCTCTGTGTACATATAGCATGTGCGAGCATTCGAAATGACTACCCCGATGACAAGCAGAGGTGATTTTAAAACGTCTTGCAGGTGCAAATGTAGTTGTCTTTATTAATCCCATTTCAAACAAAGCTCCTAATTGAACTTGAACCAAAATAGTTAGCTGCGTTTTTAAACATTTTAATTCCATAAAAGAATATAAAACTCAATCCGAGCTATTTAAAATTTGGCCCTCTTTCAAAAAACATTTTCGTACTATTGGAAATCTTCCAACGCCATCCAGGTAAACATTTTAGATCATTGAGCCGAGCCAAAATGGTACAGATAAATTGATCCTATTCCTGCTTTCCGTTTTCGCTTAAATTTAACGTATTGTCGGTTATATTATTGGCCATCGGCTCAGTCTGACGGACAATTCTGGATCTATACTAGATTAGCGTGTGTTTGCCGTCGAACTATAAACCAACAAAATGTATGGAACTAGGTTATGAATGTACTATGCTTCAACCTAGTTTCTTTTTAAAATGATTAAAAAAGCTTAGTCTAAAAACTCTTTATCAGCTGACATTTTGTTATGAAATTCAGCTTTGGCAAATATTTCTTGCGCTCGTGCTTAGAATTAAGGAAGTGCTTTCCGCAGAAAACCCCTTTACCGAAACCTAAGTTAATTCCATCATAAAAAATCGCATTAACTCCCCCCGCTTAACGCATATTGTTGGAAAGCGAAACCGCCGCTATTACTACGTTCGTGGCGTGGATAAAGAGGAAATCGGATTTGGCCTGTCAAGACATCGACGCATGATTGATTGATTGCGCCGCGTATGAATCGATCCGGATTAACCTTAATGGTCCGAGGAGTGTCCGGAGATGCTGCCGTAACGAGCCCTCAAACACGCCCTGTGCCCTCTTATACGATTACTGCCTTTACCCTACCAGAGGGGTCGTGTGTGTCTGAGCGTATATGCATGAATAATTTTTACCTTCCAAGCCCATAATAGGTAGAGAAAATATTGTTTTCGTGGAAAACATATTTTGGAAGTTTAACATGTGTATGCAAGGTAAGGAAAAAATAGAGCCGCGCTACTAGTAAAATTATTATTACCTACGTTAATCATACAACATCCATATGCAAATATTTGCATCTACCTTGGATTCTGCTAATTATTTAATTTATTAGAGTGACCTCCAAATAGAATATCTCACCTGCTAGGTTTATTATAACGTATATTTCCCTCATTATGAAATAGACCACCAGACAATGCCATTATCTGTATAAATTTTGTTTAAATAAGTGATTAAATCACTAGACCCGGTAAATTGCGATTGAATTTTTTTTTTACCCTTTTTTTTTAAGAATTTTGATAAAAATTCTCTTTGTTGTTGGCTTTAATTTCAATTATTCAAGAATTAATCTAGCCGTATACTACTCGACCTATAAATTTGAATGGATTAAACTTTCCAAATATTTTCTGCGTGATTTTGCTTTTTGGCAAATAGTTTCATATGCAATAACTTTTAAATAAAAGCTATTGTGCATTCAACTAGTTTCCAAGCAAAATCATACGAAATATGTTGGATAGTTTAATCGATTGAATTTAAAGGTATTGTGATATAATTTGAAACTTTGCTGATACGTGTACCTATACCTACCCAATAAATACCCATTTAGCAACCACTTACAACATCAGAGCCTTCTTCACCATCACAAAAGCAGCCTATGGTTCCTCCACAAAAGGTACAAATCTAGATTCTCTAAGACCTAGCTTTTCTCAGGTAGTGATGGAAGAAGCATTATGACCTCTTCAACGAAGTACCTCAAAAATCTACTTAGAACCATCTCAATAAAGTTCCTTCCGATCAAAAGTTGAAAAGGATATCAACCAACTGAACACTACTAAAGCTGCTGCGTTAGACAGTCGCTGCTGCGCTTCTTGAGCTCGTTTAATGCGCTGGTCAAAAACACATATTAGTTTATTGACAAGTCATGGAAGATTGAGGTGATTCTCTCAGATCTACGTGATACATTTATGTCACTATATAAGGAATATCACTGCTCTCATTTGCCACAAAAAACTTTCCCAGGATTCTTTCCAGCCGGATTTTGGCTTAAGCCAAAATACTCTACACGAAACACAATGTGGCTTTCTCCAGACCAAATCGAGGCACGGTGAACCTTCTCTTTGGTGAAATACAAAGGCTAGAAAAATCAAATGAGCATATATGGACCTTGCCAAAGTGTTCATTCCTGTTAATGGAGTAGCTCTTCGGAAAGTATTGGCACATTACGTGTGTACTCCTTAATTTATCAACATACTTCGTTTACCGTATGACAACATCAACGCCACTGTCTTTACCAACAACGGACCTGAAGAAGCCTTCAACGTGAAGCAAGAATGTGTCATAGTCCCAAGGTCATGCTCTATATTTATAGGAACCGTTCTAAGCTTCGTCTATGAAAACCTGTTCTTGGATGTTTAAATTTCTTGAATTGATGGTGAGCTATTCAAGCTTAGCGGACTTCGGAGAAAAGACCAAGAACTACTTGTGTGCTTAAATATGCTGATAATACCGCTGTCCTGGCTCTGCTAAACACAGAGGAAGACCTACAAACTACTCTAGATTCATTTAAACAAGCATACGAAAGCATGAGTAATAAGACAGTTATGAGCAGTGACCCGTTAGAAAATTTATTCAGTAGATTCAATAGTTTCAAGTTATCTTAGTCAATCAATAAATGAGAATCTTGTTGTTCCTCCACCTAATTTAAAACATATCTTGTAGTATGGCTTTTTGTTTAGCTAAAGCAAGGTTCTGACCCAAAAATGCTGATGCACCTTCCCCTGTAGTTTTTTTTCTAAATATTTTCGAGTAAAGAGCCATATCACATACTTTTTCGCTTGCAGCTAGTCTGCTTCTAATCTCCTATGATTAGAACTGTATACCCACTCCAGTCATATCTTGCCTTTCCGGATACTGCGAGTCTTGATGAATGTTACGTCGCCATGCGGGTCTATCCAGACCCAGTCACTCAAATCGATCTGATACGTTTTAATGTTTGTCTTGAGAACAGCTTTGTTCCATTTATTTGCCCTCTCTAGTTGCGCTGGCCATTCTCTAGTTGGCAATACCTACCTACATAAACACTTATTTAGAACGACATGATTGTGACATGCGGACTAGTCCAGTGGTGATATTGGGTGACCATTGCATTAATAATAAGTTAGTTGGTTGCTTCAAGGATGCAGTGTTGTGTTGCGTGAAGCCTCCGTCTTTGACAAGGGTGAGAGTCAACTTTGGCATCCTCCAAGGATTCTGAAAGGTTCTTTCCTAGCACCCATTAAGAATTGGCAATATGATCAAAAACATACAATGATAAGTTATAGAACTGTTAGCAATTCAGCAACTATGTTTGTAAGGAATAGAGACCTGACTACCAACTCAACCAGTATAAAAACGTCGTACGACAAAAACAAAGAGATGCCTGGAGGGCATACTGCAACGAAATAGAAAACTATACGGAAGCGGCGAGACTTCAGAAAGCTCTTAGACCCATTTCGGGAAATTGGTATCCTGTGCAAGGAGGAGGCACCTTCACTACCAACCTTCAAAAAAGCACTGAGTTACTAGCAACCACCGTTGTGGAGGATCAGACTCAGGTAACATACATACCCTCTGTGGCTGATTGGCAACTAGTGAATCAGTCATCAATATACGAGGAAAAAATAGTTTGGAAAACTTCTCCGCCTTCAAATCACCAGGACCTGACGACATCTATCCAGCCCTACTTCATTGGGGTCTGGCGTCACTCTTGCCGTACCTGGTAGAGATTTTCAGGGCGTCCTTGGCGCTGAGATACATACCCAACGCTTGGAGAGAAGTTAAAGTGGTGTTCCTACCCAAACCAGGGAGGATGGACTACACCACCCCCAAAGCATATCGCCCCATAAGCTTCTCAACATTTTCTCTAAAAACAATGGAGAGGCTATGCGAAAGGTACATAAGGAATGAAGTGTTCTCAGCCAATCCACTCCACCCTAATCAACACGGATACACCCCCGGGAGATCAATGGACACAGCCCTCCACCTGGTTGCTGGGCGAGTGGAAAAATAGCTGGACAACAGAGAGTGCACCCTCTTCATTGACATTGAGGGGCCTTTGACAATACCACCTCTTCCACTCGCTAACAGAAAGAAATACTCCGGAAACTGTTACCGGATGGATAATCAATATGCTCTCCAAAATAATTGTACAAATAAGTGCGCAGGACGTCAACATTAAAGGAATGGTCACAAGAGGTTGCCCGCAGGGAGGTGTGCTATCACCACATCCTCATTGTCCGCCTGAACAATGACAACCACTACACAATAGTTTACGCAGATGAAATAGTCATCTTGCATAGAGGTAAATTCGAGAACTCGCTCTGCGAACGCATGCAACATTCTCTTCGAATTATAGAAAGATGGTGCACGGAATACACTCTGTCCGTCAACCCCAAAAAGACTGAAATGGTCTTATTCACAAGAAAGAGGAAACTGGTACTTCCGACAGCACCCAGACTCTTGAACACTGAGGTCAAAGATCTGGGAGTTACACTCGATTGCAAACTAACATGAAACTCTCATATTGTTAAGAGAATACAGAAAGAATATATCGCCTATGAACAGTGTAGACGTACTATCGGTAAGACCTAGGGGTTCTCCCCCAAGGTAGTTATGTGTCGTGAGGCAACGAACTCGCTTCCATTGTTGGAGGCCAGAGTGGACTCTGCAAAACCACGTTTCGTCTTCAGAAAGCACTACGCAATCAACATGAAAGGCATTGGAAACAATACTGAAACAGGCTCGGGATACGGAGTATACTCCAAAGCTCTCAAACTGAACTTAGCTGGTTCTATGCCAAATTTCCTCCAAACAGAAATTACTGGCATAACCATCGCGGCCGAACAAATAGTCAGCAAAAATATCACTGACAAGATCGTGCACATCCACACGGACTGCAGATAATGATAAGAGGTCGACCTTACGCATGCAGCTAAGAGAAACTTTACACAAACTTGATAAAAATGCAAAATTAAAAATTTTGCACACCGAAAATAAAGGTGTTAAATTAAATTTCCTGAAAGCCTTATAGATTGCATAGATTGTCGGACCAAATCATTGAGACTCAACGACCCAATGAGTAATTATTTTATTGACACAGCGCATATCTCAAGATTATTTAGGTGGTCCAAATAATATCAATCTTTATTTCTATGGAGCAATACTTTCCTCCTTAGAATTTTGTTTGTTCGGTGGGTCTTACGCGTTTGAATTGTCAAATTTAGCTCAGCTTAAGTGATTGTTACCGGTCTATTTTGTTTTTTAATTTTAATGATAATTTTGATAGTATAATATGCGTTTACACCTTGTATTTGGAATTTTGTTTCTCTCGATAAGTTATTTTGCTAAAATTTGTCGAAAAATGATTACCAAGGCTGTTACAACTTAATTGAAATTTGTCACTTTAAGACAAGATAATCTAGGGTCGTGGAATTCAAAAAAAAAATTAAGATATCGTGTAGTCCCTTTATGTGCAAATGAAACCACTCAAAATCCAACAAACAAAAATTCTATTTCGTTTACAATGTTCTGTAATATAGAGTAACAGTAAATGTTACTTTCTGTGAAATTTTAGTGTTGACAGCTTGGTTTTTCCGGTGAATCTGATACCATGTACCTTTCCAATCCGGAGCTCTTCAATGGGTGTTGGGGTTTCACTCTAGTGAATTAGAGCTCTTCGTGTTGTTTCCTGTATCCAGGAAAAGGATAGAATGCTGGGGTGACGTCACTCCAGCTGATCCAGACTCAAAACAGTGATCTTTATGTGGACAAAAAAAAATAGAAAAGAATAAGGCAGTATCACCAATATTTGGAATATTAAATCCCTGAATTCTGTCAAAAAATGAGTGTCTTGCAAAGGAAATTGAAATTGAAATTTAATATAAAACGATTGTTGTACAGACACTCCCTTCCAACAGAATCAGGTATGAACAGCTATTGCAAGTTGAAAAAAAAAAAAATATTTTAATATAAAAAAAATACAATTAAATAATTAAGAATAATGGTAAGATAATGATAAAATTAAAATAATAACATGATTAAATTAAAATGCTCGTTATGATTTGAGCAAAATGCTGCTTTCCTGACAGTAGCTCTGGCAGGCAAAAATATGAACAAAATAAGGTAAAACAATAAGAAATTAAATCTTTGGATTCTCTCCCAAATAGACAAAATTTTCCTTTTAAATTAAGGTAGCCACAATAGATACTACTGGATAAACCTGACGGTGAAATCATTCAAATCCAGAATATGTCAAAATTCTTGAGGTGTTTTAATTAAAACTTTTTTACTGAATTTTTGACCTCTCTGGATTTCTTTAAAAAAAAATTACACCCTTTAGTCGAGATAATAATTGATGAAGTCAAACAGAAAATGGCTATTCAGGCCTCTGCCTGGATTCAATAAAGAGTTGATAGGGATGGACACACAAATTTGGTTTTCACCGACTCTATTTAGAGCAAATGGTCCAATATTCCCACACTAACAATTGATTCCGAAAACCAGAACAGTACCTATTTAAAGTCCAAAAATCTGAATTGACTTACCTCAGATAAACGTGGCACTACCAATCAGCACTCACACAAAATGGCAGCCAACAATTAGATAAAAAAATTAACATATAATATTTATATTTCAAGAATAGATAAGATAAGATTTATCAGGTAAAAACTTAATAATGATATGATAATATGAATTGATAGCAAAATATATACCGGGTGACAACGAAATCGTTATACAAGGCGTCATTCAGTTGTCTTTAAAGTTAAAAATTTGAAAATTGGGTGGAACGGGTCCTTGAGACGCACATTTTTCGTAAAAAAACAATTGAATATCACTTCCGGTTACTCCGGAAATGGACCCAAGTTAAGAAATTTTTATGGAACCCTGTATATTTTTTTGCACAGTTAGATAGAGCTTAAAATTCCCTTTCCAATGACATATCACAACTTGCATTTATTTCCAAGATGGCGGCGTAAGTAGGTATTTTTCTTAAATTCAATATGGCGGCATTCTGACGTAACCGATAATGTTTCTGTCAAACAAACACTTTTAACAATCCATAATTTTTAGATTTGAAATGGTTTTAGATCGAATTTGAAAAAAAAAAATAAAATGATTTTGCTCAAAAACAAGGGCATTTCAAAATTTCTTTGAAATGCAAATTTTAGTTTCAAATTTTCTAAAAATTTTGAATAGGAAGAGGTACTTATTAAATTCTAAGATTAAAGTGTGTCCAATGGCCTACCGAAAAATGTCTACCAAAATGCATATTCATTTTTCGGTTAGGTATTCAAAGGTTAGGTCAGAATGCCGCCATATTGAATTTAAGAAAGTGCCTTCTCACGCCGCCATCTTAAAAACAAATTCCACTTATTATATGTCATTGAAAAGGGAATTTTGAGCTCTATCCAACTGTGTTAAAAAATATACAGGGTTCCATAAAAAATTCTTGACTTGGGTCCATTTCCAAAGTAACCGGAAGTGATATTCAATTGTTTTTTTATGAAAAGTGTGCGTCTCAATGACTTACCCGTTCCACCCGATTTTCAAATTTTTAAATTTAAAGACAACTGAATGACGCCTTGTATAACGATTTCGTTGTCACCCGGTATATTGAAAAATCTATGAGGGAGAATCCAAAAATTAAGAGCAAAAATTACTAAAAATAAAAAGGACTCGCCTGTCAGAATTCTGTCGAGGAAAAGGGAACGTTTTTGAAACCAAACCCCACAGGAAAACAATCCTGTGTTTTTTATACTTAACTGCATTTTAACCAGTTCAACCAATCAGACGAGTACACCCAAAAGATCATATTCACTTTACAATGAAAACCCACGTGGAATAAAAACGAATAGATAAAAATCCACTAGAATTATTTTAATTGTTTACAAATTATAATAATTTAAATTAAGGTTATGTCAAAAATAAAAAACTATTAATTAATTAGGTCATTAAGCCAAAAAATGATTATTTCAGAATCAGAGGTTAGAGAAAGACAGAAATATATCAATTTGCTAAAAGTGAGATAAATATAATTTCTTTGAATGAAAATACAAATGACTGTCGAGTGCGAAATAATTAAAATCATACTTTAAAAAATAAATCCATCAGGTAGTAGATGGCAATACCTTCATTCAATAGATATTTGCATTTTACGCGCATGACGGATAGATGGCAGCACTTGTACTATTTTGAATTTTGTGGATATTTTTAGACTCTTATAAATTATTATTTTGCTGATTCTGAAATATACAACTTTATAATGCAAATGAGAAGAGATGGAACATGTTACGTAAATGATAAATTTTTCGTAACAAGGTATAAGAAGTATTCTCTATTCTCTGCTCTATTGTTAATCAGAGCTAGAGCGGGTACAGGATTTTTGTCTTACCAGAGTTCTAGACCAATGTTTTCGTATGCTTTTTTAAATTCATTTAGAGTGAATTGTAAATCTTCCTGGATGTTTCAGTGCCAGAAAACTACTATTGAATTTCACATAGAGTTGTTGTGGATAGCTTGGTCTTAGCTCGAATTCCAGTGAATCTAAATAGCAATTGCTTGGCTAGGCACTAGAAGTAATTTCATGGAGTATACAGAAATATGAAGAAAGTCAGTCAGCCATAATTCCCTTATAAAACCAGTCACTCGACTCTATTTCCTGCGTGAAGTCAATGTCTTTCGACGCAGGTTTTCATAGTCCTCCATTTATGTTATCACGGATAATGTATGCTTATTTGAAAAATGTTTAATAAGTTCATTTTCTGAATCGTGAAATCATTTCATACATTATAAAAAATTCATTCTTCTCTGACGAATATTTAGCTTTTCCATAAACATGCTTTGGGCTACCATTTCTATATATTTTATAGAGTTTTAGTGCTTTGTTTCTCATTTTTGGATCACTTTTTTAATTTTGTCATCTTACTCTCTGTCACCTGCATGGTTCCAAGACTTAGTGCAAGCCTTAAGCCTCTAAAACTTTCTCTTATTCTTTTAGAGGCTGCCTTCCATAGCCACTTGACACATAAAATAGAGAATATTTGCAAATATTTTGAGACTCTGAGCTTCTACAACTTTGCCTCTTGCTTTAAAATCAAACTACATTATAAGGAACAATGTTCTACGATTTCAAAGCTTAAATCAAGAAATTACTTTCCCAGCTGTTCAAATGATCTGTCTGGGGTGCATAATAAGTAGATCAAAACATTAGAGGAAATTAATTACCTATAGTATTTGGAATAAATTTTAAGATTGGCAAGAAAAATTATTCAAAGAATACCGCTATTAGTCGACGAACAACTTTAAATCGGTTCAAATACAACTTAAGCAAAAATTGCAAAGCATTAGAGCAACGAAATATTAAATCCGAATCAAATTTGTAAATCAAAACGTCGCGCATCTTGACGCCCGAAATTTTATTATTTTAATATAAAGCAATTTAAAATGAGTTGAGCCTGTCTCTCTCTCTACTTCGGGGTTTTCATAAATAATTCAACGAGGTAACAAATAACGCAGTGCTGTTCGGCCCCGTAGATAGATTTCAGAAATATGATAAATTAAGTTTAAAACGGGCAAAGAATAAATGGAACATAAAATCACCGAAAACGAAGAATCAACGGATAATTTTATTAATAAATACGACGGAAAAGTGTTTATTTTTCACAAAGAAAGAATATATATTTTGTTTGTTTTTTCTTATATGCTATATATATAATAATTTAGCTTATGGATGCAAATGATCCATAAAGCCATAAAAGAGATCTACGGATTATTACAACGTAAATAAACCATTTGAATAATGTTTTCGCTGTCATTCACCAACATCTTCGTTATAAAACATACTAGCTACCGGGGCACCGAAAAGAAAATTAATTGCGTTATTCCCGGAAAATAAATTTTATCCCGAAATACATAATTCATGGTTATAAAGATAACTGAAAATTTGTATAACATTGGATAGTTACGTTAATATATGGACGATAAATTTTGCCTACGTCACCCGCTATTCACCTTTTTCTACTTCGCATATCCTTATGAGATTCATGCTTAGGTGAGCACGTATCCTTGCGAGGCAAAGTTTTAGCTACTGACTGTAAGAAATTGTCAGGGTGTGCGTCTCGCTCAGTGTCTGGGTTTTATTTTTCAGTTTAGCGATAAAATTTAAATTAAACCTCGTGTTTAAAAAAAAATTGGGAACAATATTTCACAAATGACTGAAACGGAACATCCTTTCCTTCCTTTTTCCTTTATTGTTTCAGAACTTGTCCATTTTATTTAGAAAATATAATTAATTATAAATAGTTTTACATTAAAAAAACCTACAGACAAGTTCTGAAGCAAAAAGAAATTACCTGGTCCAAACCAAACCTGCAATTGCTGTAATATAATAGATTAGAATCGCTTCTTAGTTGCCCCTAGTACACAGAGAGGAAAATAAATGCTCGGAATAAACAAAATTGTCATTTTCTTCTCTATTCTAGACGTTTTTGCAAATAATTTCAATGTAATACCACAGTATTTATCTTCCAAAAAGTGTACCCTAGTCAGTACTAGATTAGTCTAGATCCATAGTAGTTCTGCTCATGTGACCATTTAAAAATGCTCAAGAGGGGGTTGTGAAGTGAGTTGATCTCTTTCAGCGGCAGTGTCTGCTTCGCTACTGGCGTGCAGGACAGCGGCCCCGTCGTATACACCCCCAGGTATGTTTCCAAGCAGGTCATGGAGAGTGACTAAGTCATTTTACTTTTGTATTTAACAGATTGAACATAATTTTGAAACAGACATTTCATAATCGGTACTACAAAATTCACTGTTCGAGAAGTATAACGTGTAATTTTTTATTAGCCAAAACACGGCTATACGAAAAAAAAAGTTAAAAAATTTCAAACACTTTGTTTCAATCTGTGAAGTACTACTAATAACTTAAAGCTAAGAAGATATCTGCAACCCCCTTTCCAATCACCAAGTAGGAAAAATGCAGTAGTTTTCCCATTTAACCCAAATCTAACCCAATTTTATGTAGATCAGAAAGTATATTAACCTCAAATTAGAGTCTATTTACTTTGTTTAAAATCTTTAAAACTAAAATGAAATACAGTTCAGTTTAAATAATTTGAAAGTCGAACAGGTTCTTTTTAGATAAACTCAAAAATTCTTTTAACTCTTTTGAGAACTGAAAAGGTAAATGGCATAATTTTACTTTAATGGATTAACTTTAACTTTATTAAAAACTTATATAAATCGAAGAGGTTAAATTCGGCGTAGATATCTTCACTTAGATTATAAAATATATCAATGTAACATTTTACGTTTTCTGTCTGATTTTAGGGGATTTGGATTTATCACATTCACCGACCCCTCCAGTGTAGATAAAGTCTTAGCCCAAGGAACACATGAACTAGATGGAAAAAAGGTAAGCTTACATTAGATTAAAACTATTTTTTTCCAACGCACTGTTTATGTCACAATATAGCTGATCCCTATCCTAAAATGTATTTACATTTAATAGGATTTAACGATTAAGCCATTTCGCATTTCCTTTTAAGTGTCTCTAATAAAATCCGCCAACCATTATTAGGAAAATTGACTATAACGCAACTCCTTAAACGTCATTACAACTTACCTAAAGTTAATTAAATTTTCCGAGATCGAAGCGACTATGCTTAGTAGTTAATGGGAATTGAATATTTTGTTCAGTTCTTTTGAAAATACGCAATTAACCAAACGACAATGTTGTTATTGTTCTAACCTCAAATTAAGACGCATAACATTTTGCTTTTCGAGATGCGCTCGATTGCAAGTTGAAGTGGGTCAGTTAAGCTAGCCCCCCCCCCATAGAAAATTTCTGGATGAAAATTATCCCATAATTTTGCTCTCATTTTGCTCCATTTTGCTCCACTAATTTCGATTTTTGCTCCATTATAGTGGAAAGACTATGTGGCCTATTAGGTGGGAGGGCTGAATTAACGCTAGCCCACCCCCACACCGGTAAAAATTCAGAAATTTGATCATGGTCATTTTGTTCTCCGAGTTTTGCTTCATTATCTGCGAGTTTTGCTCCATTACCAGGAGAGACCTACAAAGCTCCCAAGAATCTCTCCCAGCCCCCCCTTGTGAAAATTTTGAAATTTGAACATGCTCATTTTGTTCTCCGAGTTTCGCTCCGTTTTGCTCCATAATTGGCGAGTTTTGCTCCATTACCAGGAGAGACCTAAAGAGCTTCCAAAAATCTCTCCTAGCCCCTCGCGGTGAAATTTTTTAAATTTGAACATGTTCATTTTGTTCTCCGAGTTTTGCTTCGTTTTGCTTCATTATCGACGACTTTTGCTCCATTACCAGGAATGACCTACAGAGCTCCAAAGAATCTCTTCTTGCCCCCCAGTGAAAATTTTGAAACTTGAAATTACTCATTGTGTTCTCCGAGTGTTGCTCCTTTTGCACCATGATCAGCTCGTTTTGTTCCATCACGAGCCGTTTTCGGATGCCTCGCTTTGAGCGCTCAGCGCTTTCGAGTTAGTCCGAAGTACTCCGGCTACAATTTTACACGTTCGAGCGAACAGAGTTTGGCGCTCTCAAGCTGCTCTCACTTTCCTCGCCTGTTTCCCCTGATGCACCTGTAACTGATTTTCAAGCGTTTGAGTGCAGAGCGCATTAAGTATAATGGCCGTGAAGAGAACGGTGGTCCGGGTTTCACTAGCTTTGTTTGTTCATTCGCACCAACAAGGCACCAACCGACACTTTCTACACCAAACATGTTTGTTTATCCATGTTTATCCCTATATATTTTTTTTTGTATGGGTCTGACAGAGACAAACTGACTTTTTGGTACACTTGGTGCAGACTGGGGTAACTTTGGTTCAAATAGACAAACAGAGCCCGCAAGAAGCCCTGTTAGTGCAAAATGGAGCAAAACTCGGTATGAGTAATTTCAAGTTTCAAAATTTTCACTGGGGGGCAAGAAGAGATTCTTTTGAGCTCTATAGGTCATTTCTGGTAATGGAGCAAAACTCGCCGATAATGGAGCAAAACGGAGAAAAACTCGGAGAACAAAATGAGCATGTTCATATTTCAAAATTTTTACTGGGGGGGGGGGGGGGGGGGCTAGGAGAGATTTTTGGGAGCTCTGTAGGTCTCTCCTGGTGATAGAGCAAAATTCGCCGATTATGGAGCAAAACTCGGCGAACAAAATGAGCATGATCAAATTTCAGAATTTTCACTGGGGGGGGGGGGGGGGGGGGGGCTAGCGTTAATTCAGCCCTCCCCTACCTAAAAGGCCACATAGTCTTTCCACTGTAATGGAGCAAAAATCGAAATTAGTGGAGCAAAATGGAGCAAAATGAGAGCAAAATTATGGGATAATGTTCATCCAGAAATTTTCTATGGGAGGGGCTAACTTAACTGACCCAGTTGAAGTGTGAAAAGAGTATTAATAATGAAAATAAATTCAAGTAACGATTCTAGACTGTTGCCTGAGCACAGTACTAGCCAACAGTACTGCCGTCCACCAAACTCGCGACGCAGCACAAAGTCAGGCAGCCGCCTTCCCTGAAAAAAGTGCCAGAAGAAAATGAGTTTCGTTTTTCCGCTATTCTAATCACGGAGGCGTTTCCACATCTCACGTCTCATTAGTTCAGCTTGGAATAGCGGAGAGAATAAGTTCAGGTTAGCGTCTAAAGACAAAATGCTCTAAAGGGCCCCACACACTCGAAAACCGAAGTGTGTGGTAGAAAACCGTCGTGTCTCATCGTCGGTTTGACATTCAGTCCGAGCTTGATTTTTGGCACGACGGTTCAACATTTCGTTCCAAAACCGTTCTATGTGGGTCCAATTGCCAAAAAATCGCTTAGTGTGTGGTTAAAACAGGCTGATTATGAAACACCACGTAGATAATCGCGACGATGAAAACCGCCGAGACAGAACGTAGTATGTGGGGCCCTTACTAGCTATTTCAGCCGTGACGCCATCTATACTCAATGCTCAATAGCTATTCAATATCTATTCCATGTCTATACAAAAATTGCTTACATACGTCAAAATAGTTGCCAGAAGCTAAGCTGAATTAAATTAAATTGAAATTAAATTAGCGAGTAATAAGACAAATTAGCTTGTACCCGCTTTCGGCGAGTTGAGGTGGTGCTGGCGAAGATGCACGAATTTTAATAACATGCAGGGACGATCAATGATCCACCGGGACGATCCTGCAGTGAAATCGGTATCAGTCAACTGATCCCATTGAAGCCTATGTGTCTAGTAGCCTTCTCATGTCTGTATTTAGTTGCAATTATATTATCATCAAAATATCAAAATGCATTATGTTACAATAGGTTTTCGATAAAATTTTAAAAACCCAAGCAACGGCAGGTTATTCTAATCAGCAGAAAAGCAACTTATAAAAAATTATGGACCTAGTACCCTAGACCATTACTACATCTCAATGTGCTGTAATTAAGTTTTGGCTGCTTTTGCAGAACTTTTATGGAAATATTCATTTTCTTGGAACATGTGAATTTTTTGTCATATAAAAAGCAATCATGCTTGGCATACTCATCAATTTCCATTTTGCAAATTCATGCCTACACAATATTACAAAATGTGATGTCACGAACACTGGCAAAACGCAAACTAGGGTTAGTCGGTTACCTGAAGCAAACGCACCATATACAACATTCTAGAACTTCTTCTGCCGCAACGGTCTATCAAAGTTAGTGTGTCAATGAAAATGTTTGGGAACAATTTGCCGGGACAGTTTGGAAGTGCAACTTACATAAAGAAATCTATCGTCTCATTTCTGATGCTTATGATATTGGCTTGGAGTTAAAAGTTGTCTCACCAGCAAAAAACCAACAGATCTAATGATTATACGTAAAGGCATGGATTATTATTGGCCTAGGTTCCACCTGAAACTCAACTGATTTTGTTCACAAGAGGTCTCCTATATTGATTTGCGAATTGGTCTGTGAAAGTCCGTAAATTGAAGCCTAAATCCGATACGATACGATACGATACGATAAAATAAATAAATAAAAAACAATGGAGAATTGCTTACTTCCACTAAGGCAACTTCAGATTTTGTATGGAGGTTTTTCCCCTTACCATGCAGATAAGAAGTAATTTGAATCAGAAAACCAGGGGAGGACCCCAGTGAACCCACCATCCAAGGGAAGTGCTGTAGAAAAATCATCCTCCACAAGCTCACTCGCTTCATCCTTCACCACAATCTTCTGCCCAACAATCTGTTTGGATTTATAACAGAAACCAGTGTCACAAATCAAACGACTAGATTGACTTTGAATATTGCGGAACAAATGACAGCTCACTCTCGTCATCTTTGTGGGTGTTCGACAGAGTTTGGCGCGAAATCTTCATCATTAAAATGATAAATCAACCGCCCTAAAAACTCTGGAACAGTGCACACCATCTAATTCTCCTCCCGGTTGAGTAACTGGAGAATCAAATTGAACCCGAACAAAAGACTCTAACGTTTTTAATTACTTTGGATTAAAAAGATGTTATTGCTTACGGCAGCTGTTCATCGGAAAGCATTTCTGGTCGTGTTTAAGGAGTGTTTACTGAGGGCGCCACGAAGTTTTTATTTATAAGGTCTTAAACCTCGAAATAGACCTCAATAATAAATCTGAAATATTATGTGTAAAAAGAAATAATACAGCAACGCTCTTCACTTAATTATGTTCAATAAAAGTTTAATGAAAAATTACAAAATCCAGGATGTCAATTTAATGAGAATCATGAATGTAAGAATAATTTGATTCCAACTTAGTACCAGCCCTTAACTAAATATTATTGTGTAAAATAATAATAATGATCGATCATAATATCAAATTGGACCCTTTCTACTGGCCTATCTGTTCTGAAAATTCATATGCTCAACCGAACAGCGAACTGAACATAGAGATGAGACATTCCAAATAGGTAATGCTCAAAAAAAGGTAAAATTTAAACGTAAACAACCTGTGATCACTATTCCAAGTCGAGGTGTCATCAAGGACGATATACACTATCCATCTAGGACCATGAAAGTGACTTCAGAAGTAGGGGCACATGAAGTTTAGGGAAGCATGCCTCTTCATGGAATTGAACCAATACTAGGCCTGGATGTAGGACCCTATCAGAAAACTAAATTACTGATGGTCTTTTTTTTATTTAAAGACAGGTGAAATAGACGAAAAAACTTGTCTTTTAAGTTTATAATAAGACACAAAAGTACATGACTCACCCTGAACAAGAGGCTCCTCGTATACCAAGATTTGGTACACAATACAGGCACTGGCATCACCAGAGGTAGAGGCAGAGAAAGATAGGCTGGAGAAATAATTATAAACTTAAGGGATGTCCAAGATATAAAAGAAGTTGTCACATACCTGGCATGTTCCAATAAAATCTCAAAAAAGAGGTGGCCGATTCGACGAATAAAACTATTTATTTATTCAATTAACCATAACCACTCCGAACCACAGAGACAGAAATTTGAAAGATTGACCCCTTCAAGAAACTTTTAAGAAAACTTAGCACGTTCGTCAAAAATCAAAAGGGCTCGCTGACGTCACTGACGTCGACTCGCTCAACCAAGCTGCTAAGGAAGAGTGGCCCGTTCTCAAGCAATGTCTAGCGCAATTCAAATAATTGTTACTATTGACCTCGACGCACTTGCAGGATGAAGCTAGCCGAAAAGGTGGCTTTAGCAACCGGAAGGATTGGTATTATTCGAAAGGATATTGAGCTGCGCGATCATTGAATAGAGATGGTATGGTGCCACCTGAATGGAAGTACTACTTACATAAAAATCAGGTTGATTCCTAATTACAATCTAATGAGCAAACAGGCTCATTCTTTCCAGGTGCTTATCGAGTCTGCAATGTCCTGTTAATTGACCTACCATTATCCTCACAACCTAACGGCTGTAGCTCAGTAGATTTGATGTGAACTTGAGCGATTTAATGAACTGTTTTGCCTGTCGTTGTCCTGGTGCTTCCAGCCACCAGCTCCGAAATTCTCTGTATATATTGATAGATGTTTCGAAGAGGTATGCTCAGATTCCGCAGAGTGGCTGTGAGCCTATCATCTCCGTGGCTGAGCCTTCTCTAGCTAAGTCATCAGCCTTTTCATTCCCTAGGTGGCCCTCATGGCCTGGTATGTGATTCTGAGCAAGAAAAGAGCACATAAAGCATACAGACAATCACTTTCTTTGGGAGATTATTGTAGTTTTTCTCAAATACGCACTCAGTGTCGTGAATATGCACACGTCAGCCATCAAAGGTACTTAAATAACAAAGAGGATAAGATCCAGAACAGAAATGGTTTTTGGACTTACGTAAATTCAAATTAAAAAAAAATGCAAAAGGTTTCCGACTTATGTCTTTCATGAATGAAAATGCTGACACACCACTTGGTATTGCTGAGCTCTTCAAGGACCATTTTTCGTATGTATTGTATATGCGGAATATGATGGAACCGAATTTAATCCCTCCTATGACTTAACCGTAAATCTAAGTAGCATTAACATCGAGGTTATGGATGTTTTTAATAAAATTTCACAATTAAAATCTCACCTGAGTAGTGGGTCCAGATAACATTCCTGTTTATGTCATAAAAAACTGTATTTGTCAATTTTTTTCTATTTTATGTCAGATATATAATAAATCATTATCTCTTGGAGTGTTTCCGAGATGCTGGAAACAAAGTCATGTAACATCAATACTCAAAAATCGACACATATGTAACATTGAGAATTACAGACCAGTTGCTGAAACATCATTTTTTTCAAATGGTTTTGAGGTAATTATCTCTGATAAGATTACACCTCTATTCAAGAACATCATCACACCAGAGCAACATGGATTTGTCAGGGGCAAATCCACAGTTTCAAACCCGTTAATTGTGGAGCAAACCCTGTTTGGTGCCTTGGAGGAATGTCATCATGTGGATGTAAAATATACACAGAATTCTCCAAGGCATTTGACAGGGTTGATCACAAAATTTTGGGAGCAAAACTTGCGTCCCTGGGAATTCACGGTATTTTCCACAAATGGCTAGTTAGTAATCCTACAGATAGAATTCAGAAAGTAAAAATCGAAAATTCTCTTTCCAATGATATTTGTGTAACCTCGGGTGTTTCGCAGGGAGGGCATTTGTCTCGACAACTATTCAATTTAATCTTAAATGATGTGAAGACTGTTTTTAAAAGCTGCAAATTTATGAATTTTGCAGACGATAAAAAAATCTTTATCATTGTTAGAATATCAGTGACTGTTTGACCCTTCAGGAGGAACTTAATCATTTTTCAAATTGGTGTAATAAAATTCATCTTGTTTTAAATAATAATAAATGTAAAATAATATCCCTTGGCACATCTAAAAATCCTTTATTTTTTAATTATTCCATTAATAACACAGAACTTGATAGGGTTTCTTGCATTCGTGATTTGGGAATATATTTACCTAAATGTTGAATTAAACTTTATTGAACATATCGAGAGAATCTCAATCAAAGCAATGAGACTATTGGAATTTGTACTTCGCAACTTAAGAGACTTCAATAATATATATACATTTAAAAACGCTTACTCTTCCATTGTCAGGCAAGTCCTCGAATATGCAAGTCCTGTCTGTTCCCCTTTCTATTAGAATCACAAATATATCAAATTGAAAAGATACAGAGAAAATTTTTACGATTCATTGCATTCAAAATTGGAATCCGCCATGATTCTATAGCTTACAACGACTTGTTAAAACTACTAAAGTTGCAAGCTCTTGAACATAGAAGAAATCAGCAGGACTTGTACATTCTTTTTAAGTTAGTGAATTGTATTGTACAGTTTCCTGAATTATTATCACAAATTGGTTTTATTGTTCCACGCAATAGAAATACGTTTGCAGTAATAGATTTTTTTATGTTAAATATCACCAAACAAACTATGGTTAGGTATTATTTCCCCATATGTAGAATGTTAAGTCTTGCAAATTCTGTTTAAGTGGATTCTAACATCGATATCTTAAATATTTCTTAAAACCATTTTGAAATAAAAATAAAATCACTACAACTCTAGTCAAACCCCTTTTTAGTTTTATACATTGTATGATCTGTGATTTATAACTTTTCAGTCGGATATCCTATTCTATCAACAAAATGTTTAACATATATTATTATTAGTGTACATTTCATTAACCATTAACAGATTATAGTAATATTATGGCTAGATATATGTAAAAATTACTTATTACTTTTTCAATTATACATTATATATGTGTGATTTGAATTATATAATACATATTGTAACATTTATATTGTAAAATGGCTTGTCCGTAAAATAAACATTTATGCATTTTATACCCATGGTACAGTAAGCTTGTTCGACAAGCCCACCTCCTCTAGGGCATGTATTCAGTCCCTGACCAGTTTGGAGCTGATCTTCTGGGAGCTGATTGCCTTTAGGAACCGGAGATACACCACCAGTCAAAACAGCGCACTAATCAATTTTTGCAACAACGTAGCTGATGTCATGAGCTTAGGACTTTGAAGAGTTTCTCAATTGATCTATTCTGGCCATTTCTGTCTATTCAATTTTTTACCGAGAGTCGAAGCATAAGTAGATTTCGAGATACGTCCAATCACCACCCTTAACTGATCACAACCCAAATAAAATTTAAACATGTTTGTTAAGTTCTTGGAGCTCAGTTGGAATCATCAAGCAAATTCTGAATATTCGCAGTTTCTCATGCCGTCGTTATTATTTGATAAAACTCCAGCGCTCGAATTTTGGAACGAAAATGAAACCCAATAATATTTTTTTCCCGATTCGTTGAAACGGACCCATTAAAATTAAATTCGTTTTGAATCAGGGCAGAAAAAAAAACATCGCAGATTGAATTAAATGTTTTACTTCGTTTGAGCGGGATATTATTTCAATTATCGAATCTTGGCTATTCTGTACTTTCTTGCTCGCCTGAGAAACGGAATAATATATACTGAAAAGAATTTTCTCAATAATTTTAATCTCCTGTTCAAGAGAGTTTTACATTCACTGAGGCGCCACTTGCTGACAACATTATGGAAATTAAATTAGATGGAAATTGGATTTTTGCTAATAAGTAAATTTAATATAAAATCACAAATTACCACGATATGATGACACAAACATTTTTATCTACATAATTAAATAGGATGTGACGCACACTTTGCTCAAAACGTTTATCACTTTCTGTCAATTAAATAACTTTTGGACTGAAATATCGGAACCATTTCCCTAACTATTTGAATGCCTCACAATCTATTCGAAACTAGATAAAGGACTTAAGTTTCTGTCGACACTCCGACAATCTAATCAATACGTACATGAATTATCGCTTAAGGCAGCAAGCACAGTGTAAATGATTTTCTATCGCAAATTCATGTAAAATTAGTAGATCTCCACCAGATACAATGGAGAAGCTAAGTGGGGACAACACACAATGGTTTGTCAAACAAAATTAATTATGCTATAACGATAAGTGGAAGAGCATCATTGTATTCCGGATTTGTGCTGAATGGGCTAAAATTTTAGTGAACACCAAATCTATTTTACCTTAAAACATAAAACCAACTTTAATTCCTGCAATAATAGCCATATCACAATAATCAGAGGAAATATTTACTCATCCCTGACGGAAACCAACAACATAATTTGGCGTTAGTGTTCCTACAACAAACTTTCTATTATTTTAACACAATTATTCCATAATATAAAAGGAAATCCCCTTATTTTGAGGCTGTGCCTTCCAACTCGCCGAATTCCCGCGCACAAAACAGGAACAAGCAGAAAAGCACGAACGAAATCGCAATTATTATTTTATCCAATTATGTCGGCATGAAATGAAATCCGTCCGAATCGAATTATTCAGAGTTCCAAGAATACAAACTCTGATGCGGTTCAGGGAGAAAAAAGTTTATTTAGCTAATGGGCGAAAGACTCACTGGAGGATGATATTTATTGTCAAATTTATTCTTAGTGGTATTTCTTCGAAGTTTTTTTTTATAGGATTTTGGCAATTTTCTTACGGTTTCGTATTAGGTAAATGGATTTAAGTTTCCACGGAAAGACGCATAATAAAAAGGAACTTGCAAAAGACGTCTACAGAACGTATGGTATTTCTAGATAGCCAGAGCTGTCTCTAAGTTCGAAAGAAAAAGTTGAAAATCTTCTATTGTGAAAAAACTTACGCTCAAATATCACGTCCGATTTGTGTAGGATTGGCTATTATTAAGAGAAGATGATCATTAACTTTTCCCATAATAATTATTATTCCATAAGATCCAATTCTGAATCCGGGTCGTTATCATCAGTTTTATTGCTGTATGGGTTTTTTATATTCATTTTCAGTTTTAATAATGTTTTTTTGACACAGTTTCTTCACTATGACGAATTAATATTTTTTCCGTATTCCCCCATCCATTTTTACATGTTCTTGATTGGCTAAATGGGGCGGTAATGACATTTGAAATCTGTCAGTTCTGTGCTCTAATTGGTTCGTCTGCAAAGAGAAAAAAAAAAGCCTCACATCAGAGTTGGCTTAAATTTGGTATAACCATTCTTTGATCGTTTATCTACAATCCGAATATTTCAGTTTTTCGATATTTTGCGAGTTCTTAGTAGTAATCCATAACGACCTAAACTCTGAAAAATAGGCAACTGAATATACACTTTTTATTTTAAGAAAAATTAAAAATATCGAAAAACTGAAATATGTAGATAGGTAATCGATCCAAGAATCTTTCTGCCAAATTTGAGCCAATTCTGATGTGAGGTGTTTTTTTCTCTTTGCAAAAAATCAACACAGAACTGACAGATTTTAATGTCATCAAGAAATCCTCAATTTGATCAATGTAAAAACACTTTCCAGAACTTTTGTTCTTATTAATTTTAAATAATAGTTTTTGAGCTTTTTGATGTATATCAGTATTATTGCAAATATTTTTTTATGTCAGCTTTCTTTGATTATGTTTCTGGAATTGGCCTTAAATATAACGCTGCCACTTGGAGCATTTTCAAAGAACTCTTGACACAAACCGCAATTCGTATTCGTAAAAATCCGTGAAAATCTCCCTGTTCGGGTCGTTCGATGCCAAGCATTGCACCAAGTCGGTCCTAGATGTATCGCTACCATTTAATTTGAGAGTCAAATCTTGGAAAACCAATAACCAGTTTTCGTTGTGGATCTGACAACAGATTTGCTTCAATATTCTTGCTCCTCGTTAGTGCAGTCCAAGAGCTACAGCAAAAACCAAAAATTTATCAGCTTAATAATGTTTGAATAATTAACGCAGCTTCAAGTAGAGCATGAAGCCTTTTTTGGTGCAGTTATGCGAACACTCACTATATCTCAGTAAAAATCTTTGAGAGAATCCCAGCAAGGGGACAATAATGTTGTTTGAGAACTGAACAACTTAACATACTGAAGCCACTTACTATTTGGATATAAAAAATACTAGAGATAGGGAAGCAAGCATTAGGAAAAGTATGTATACTACAAGTACAAAAATATAGAAATGTGTTCAGAAGATAATGAAGAAATGCTCGATGATTCTTATTAAAAAGCTATTGGATCAATACTTTATTTCTTACAGAGAATTCGATGTCTTAGCACCAATAAGAATCCAGACAAACCTCACTGGAAACGTTGAAAAGATTTTCGAGATCAGAATTCGGAAAGTTTCAGTCTCGGTTCCAGTGACGCGAATTTGGGTGGAACGCGACATAAGATATTTTCGTTATCTAGCTAGAGAAGTTGCATGGAATTTCAAAAAAAAAAGCAATGTACCTTTTCAACTCAAGAAGCAAATTGGTTGATAAATAAATAAATGAATGAATACTTTTATATTTCCGGCAAACCAAGCATAGTTGCAGGAATCCCGAAACACATTATCAATGTACAACAAGAATTTTTCAAAATATAATAAACTTGGGAACCTAAAACACCAAAATATCACCACATTATTAATTGTGAACCAGGACTGCTTTAAGAACAATTTTTTTTTTTAAATTTTCTTCGAACTCTATAGCACTTGAATTAATTGAGTTTTATTTGGTTTTATGCACTCACCCCAAAAATTATTATTATTATTATTATTATTATTATTATTATTATTATTTTTCTTTATTTTAATAATTCGATCAAGTTGTAAGGACCTGGATAGGGATTCTAATTACTCGAAGTCGAAGGATGCGACTAGGAAATAACGTTGAAGTTGCATATACGAAACGCTCGACTCGTGTCGACTAGTGAATTTGTAATCGGGCAGCTGGAGCCAGATGAAATCCTGGAGAGTCCGACTCATCTGTCCTGAGTCGGTGGCGCCCAAAACATAACCCACCCCTACTCTCCGAATCGTCTAATTCTGAGCGAGGGCTCAATTTGCAATACTTGGACCTTCAATCCTGCAGTCTTGATTATTTATTTATTTTCACTTTAAATTGTTCAACACAGAAAAAGCGTGGCAAATTATTTAGCTTCCACTCAAAGTAAAAACCCTAAAGAAAAACTGTTATAGCACTTTGTATTTGTAACTTAACCTTAGCGAAAGCCAGGCGCTTTGAAATGAACCACAAGAGAATGAATGTAACTTTAATATAACCATTGATAGTTAATTTACTAGGTGAAACTATAGCTCTTGAAAAATATTTAAATAATTTGTGCACAAAAAGCAGAATCAGATGGATTTGAAAGGAAAGAAAATGTGGTTTAAGTTTGCAAAGAAAATCTGTCGTTATTAGGTTATGTCTCACCTGGAATGGGTTTTATTTGCCTCGAAAATACTCTGGATTAGTCTGGATCGATGCCTGGATTCGAGATCCCGGAGTGAGTGAGGTGGTCTTCACTCTACTCTCAAGGGCAACTTTTTACCAAAGATCAAAATAGGGAATGTTCGGAATCATCCTTGTGGGAGAAACATGCGAAGCAAAACTTACCGAATAGATGGTTGTAAAAATCCGAAATTATCGGCGAAATTATTGTACTTCACGAAAACGTAACGCAACGTAAGGCAACTCAATGTACCATAAATTCATTAATTGAGAATATTGAGGTCAAAATCCCTTGAAGGCGAAGACAAAACTCAACTTCTTCAGAAGGCCCCTTTTTCTTGGAACCACCAAACATGAAAGAAAGAAGCACCACAGGTAATTAATTAACTGCCCTTAAGGAAAAGAGTAGAGATGAGGCAAAGTATCGACAAATGTCAGAAAGAAATCGAAGAGAATTGCAAGTACCAAAAATCACACACAACAATTAATATAATCTGAGAAAAATTACAACAGCTGACGACTAATGATAACAACAACAAGTAATTAACCACTAGAACAATCATAATTTGAAGAATACGACATTGAATAAGCAATCCGTGTTGCAAAACGTGAACGCTTACAAAGGAATCGATGATCCTAAAAAGGCCAATTGTCAAAAATGAACGACATTTCTGCCGTCAGCTGGCACACAAATCATGATTAACATGATTTAAGTGTCAATATAAAATACAGAGCAAAGAGAGCAATCCGGTGGTTTATGAAACCAATGATGGAAGCGGATGCAGAACTAAATCTGGTACTGAGTTCAGCTACCGAACAGAGTACGTGTCGAGTGCAGTTCACATTCGTGAACGGACCACTATTTGGAAAACTTAACCCAAGAATAATTGATTTATTTACATGAATATTGATTTTGAAATGGAATTAAAATATTGATTAAAATCGAGGAAAATAATTATTTTTCACAAGAACTATAGTCACAAATTTAAATAATAAAGATTAGAAAATTTACAGGATCTGTAATTAATGTAATTATTGTTGAATTTTTATAAAGGAAAAAAAAAGGTAAATAAAGCCTAATAAAATCAGGGAAAAATTAAATATCTATAAGAATTTTGAATGGAAAACTGAAAATAAGTGTGAAATAGTTAAAAGCAATTTTGGCAAGTTACAACCCCCCCTCTCTTACGATAGGAGGGAAAGTTACAAAGAAATTTTTTCGACGATAATCAAAGCAAACCCGAGAACTAAGATAACATAAAGAATATCAAATACATGTATTTATAATTTAAACTTGAATGAAATCAAAATGACTATCAACGAACAACAGATAAAAGGTAAATAAGAATAAAGGTAGTTATGTATCTTCCCAGAACTGGTATCTGCTTACTTTGCCTTGAAAAACATAAAGGTAAGATAACCAAAGTCAATGAAGCTAAACGTAAAGGCAAATTAAGCAAAGTCATTAAGGAAAGGAAAGTAGAAAAAGTAAAGGCAAGAAAACAAGTTATTGAAGCTCTGGTTGTTCTGCGATGGAGAACACTAGGCTGCCCTCTCGCTATACCCAGTGTAGGCGTAATTGTTGATTAGCATCTGAAGTTAACCTTTGGTCTAACGGAATTTATTATTGAACGGACAACCAGATACATCTCGGAGATGTAGGAGAGAATAGAAATGCGATTGAAATTCGGTTTTCAATGTGTCCGAATTCTTTCTACTCGTTCTTTGTTTACCCTCATAAATAAAAGCCTAGAGTCGTGAGATCTGGCAAATTTGCTGTCCAAGAATCTGGCCTGTTGTTCGAAAACGCACTATTTTTAAAGTTATTCATCAAAAACATGCTAACTGCTCTTGAGCTATGTGCTGAAAAGCTATCATTCTGTAACCATATGTCAAATCGATACTCGCGGGCTTCTCCTGTAAACGCTTCGAGCAGACTTCAACTTGTAAGTGATTTGAAGTTGATTTAATTACATTTTTGAACGATGAAGTTCTAATCAATACAGGTTGATCTACATTGAAGTTGATCAACTAAACCTATTCAATGTTTTTCATACTAGGTATTCTTTATTGAACTATAATTTATCACCTTCTTGAATGAAGGTTGCTACACATTGACAATCAATTGTCGAGGATATAAAATTTGATAGGCAAACCCTAAACTTGAACTCAGTCATTCTAACACGCTTTCTTCAGTGTTCCCAAATTACGATCAAGTGCCTACAAGGCTGGTTCATTAATTTTCTAAAAAAAATATATAAAATATCACGCCAACACTACCTAATTGACATACACATATATTTAATGCCAAGATGAACGTTCAATCTAGTAATTACAGAAAAAAATAATGCCCTCATTCTAGGTCAAATAAATAAATTTGGCGTCCCTCCATTGCGCCCTTAAACACTGTTTTAAAGCGCGGGGTTGGAAATAACGTAATCTAACGTTATTTATATGGCTTGTCCCCATCGTATTTACAGCTAAAGGAGGCATTTTCTTTTGACTGATTTGCGATGAAAGGGGAGAGGCATCATAAATTTCTCTCCCCGCTAACAAGCCAGTGTCAAGGAAAGGAAAAGCGTTTTGCGTATGTCTGGGATTTATTGTTTTTCTTGGTATTTTTTTTCGGCAAATCTGGAACGAAAAAAAATTGGAAATTTATTATATGAATAATGTAATCTAATGCGGATAAATTCAATATTATTTACATGAAATCGTCAAAAGCAGTTATCGTGAAATACAATAATTAGTGAGTTTAGAGGACAATATACAAAGGAGACTTTCGTTAGCAAGTAAGGACAAAAAGAGACAATGGTAAATGAAACGGGAATAATTTTCGTCCGAGAGATAAGGAGAATCGGGACCCAATTGTCTTAATCAAAAGTGTCGCCTTTGTCTCGCTAAAAGGGCTCTCAGAGATTTTTCTCTGTCACGGCAAATATAAAGAGGTTGCTTGATAGTGCGGTGTCAGCGGAATGAAATTGTGGCTAATTATTTCGAGGTCTGACGAGCGGAGACTAAGAAGCGTGGCAGAGATTCTTACATTTTTGGTATTTCTAATTTGGTCTAGATATTTGCTACAAGAAACTACCATTATAATTTTTTTCATTTAACAAAAGTGTCTTTATTCAAAACTGTCACAAGACGACCCGTAACTTTTTCAGTTCCCATGAGCGGCGCATTAAATTTTATTACTATTTTAATTTTAGGATGCAACAGCCTGGAAAACGCAGATAAGTTGGATTTAATTTATTCAAGAAAGTTTTTTTAGCTTTTGTCTACTAGAAGATATTTTTTAAGCTCCAAAGGATTTGAATTTTTTTTGCCCATTTTTAAAATTCATTTCGAGACCTGATATTCAAATGTAGAGTTTTTTATTAGGATCTCTAAGTTTCCTTTCTCATTATCACGGTGCCTATCTCGTGGGCTGTGTTTATATCCCCATTCATTCTAAAGTGGTTATCTCCTGTAGATTAGTCAATTGTCTTATATTGCACAGCCATACCACTTTTTTTTCCAACCTATCCATTAGTTACAAGTGATATTCACAATTTGAGATGACATGACCTCACTTTTAAAATATTTAAAAACTCTCCGTTTATGTCCATCTTGCAAAGAATGGAGGTTTTCAAGATATTTCAATTATCCAATGGTAACATCATCGGTCAATTGAATGGAGGAAGTTTTTGATGATCAAATCTTACTTCTGTAGAGAAGCAAGAAGAATATATAGAATTTAAGGATGCGCGAATTCGCATATTTCGATTGCATAGAGTTGGTTTCCACGATGCACATACCTGGGGAGCTGTCTCAAGGTGCCAAAAATCTTGCATTTTTATCGCAGTCTCCATCTATGGTTAGTAAGGTATTCGAAATTATGAACACGTTCCACAACATTCCTATCCAGAAAAGGTGTGCTAGAGTCAACATCAATCTTCCTAGGGCCATGCACTTGGTTTTATTTATATTAAGTTCTACTCCTTCTCTGCGACTTGCTTCATTAACTTTGTATCTGTAATTGGTTTCTTGGCTATTGATACTTGGTGAATAAATAAATAAATAAATAGATTAACGAAGGCCACTAGGGCTAAAAGTTCCGGTAAACATTCCGCAAAGGACTCCGCACACCTCTTATGGGTATTTGTTTTTCTGTCAAACTCAATGAAATTTTGATATGTGTTAGACCTTGACTTCCTAATAAAAAGTTCTCATGGGCCCGAACCAATCCTATGATTAGTTTTTGAGATACAGGTACTTTATTGTCCAAGAAATATACATATTTTATATGCATTTACCGTTAATACAACCTAATAATATACCAGGATGAACAGGCATCCTCACGCTCAGGTGACAGGTAGATGTCATTGCATATAAAATGTGTACAGTGGGAATCATTGCAATTCGCACATACTATACTCTTTCAACATCCCTCGTATTGAGTCAAAATTCTAACCAATTATTCAGTTCAGCCTCGAGTCCAGCGGTGTACAAATATTTTTATTTTAGACCATATATGTAATTTTCACATTTCTTACTGGTTTGAAGGTTTGAAAATGACATTTTATCTTTGTTTACTTTAAAGCAGGCCGAAAGTGACAGTCCTACTGTCACTTTTAGCCTGGGGAACTCACTTTCGGCCTGCTAAATTGTTCTTTCGCACCTAAACACAAATCCAGGTGCGATGTTTGTATTTAGAAGTAGATGTCACATGTGTTTGTATTGTTGAAATTCCATAAGATGTCAATGTCGGTGTCAGAGTGTCAGTCGAAATTCCATTTTTGTCATACTTTCACCTTATTTTTTTTTCAATACTTGATGGTTCAAAATAAAATACACTCATCAAAATAGTCTAGGGAACAAGAAATATATGTCCTCCAATTTTAAAACCGAACAACTTTTTCTTAGGATAACGAGGGTATTATTTATTAAGCAAATCTTATCAAATTTACCATATCGGCTCTCTTTTGCAAACTTGTTTAGTTTAAATATTTTATAAATAAAATCAGCAAAAATTTCTGCTAGTATAGGTACTTATTTCTTGTTCCCTAGACTATTTTGATGTGTGTAGTATACATATTTCGATGCAAGGTTTTCACATATATTGTCTCGAGAATTGGTTGACCTCAGCGCTTCGCACCTCGGTCAACCATAGTATCTCTCGACAATAATGAAACACTTTCCACCTTCGCATGTGATATATTAATGTTCACCACTGATTTATCAATCTGACACGATATCGACATTACCTGTGTGTCAATGAAGTGAAATTTTAACACATTACGGGGGATGTTTTATAGTGTGTGCCAATTGCAATGATTCTTACTGTACATTTCTTGGACATTGAACTACCTCAATCTCAAAAACTAGTCATAGGATTGGTTCGGGCCCATGGGAACTTTTTATCAGGAAGTCAAGGTCTAACACATATCAAAATTTCATTGAATTTGACAGAAAACGAAATACCCATAAGAGGTGTGTAGGGTCCTTTAGAAATTTTCCTGGATTGCTAACCTCTATATAATTATTTATTAAATATGCTTCAAAAAAGGTCAGCTATCTTTTTTTCTAGTACAAGCCCTTTTCAAATTATTCGAGGTTTTTTGTGTCGAAAAAGGCGATTCAATGTTGTTGCTACATCTGTTTTATCTATACTTTTCTCATCAGGTAATTTGACTAGTTATATAAACTATTCCAGTACCCTTGCAAACCTGAGGAGTTGTTTAATAGCTGATCATTACAAGTATTGCGAAATAAACACCTTACAAATTATTGCCAGAATCACTGTCCTACCACATTTACAGTCATTGCGATTTTCAAACTCTTCAATAATAAACAAAACTAATATATCAATAATGTTGGATTTACCGAACGGTTTTCAGACTCATTGTCATCTACGCCTCGTTGGTACGGTGGCCAAAGTCTGAGCAAATTACTGCACAGAACAGTCTACGTGAAGTACCAAGGCTTATCTGTCTAGGAATAACAGGGGCTATGTCAACTTGCCGCACCTCAGCCTTAGAGGCACTGCTGAACATGTCTCATCTTCACCTGTGAAAAAAGAGGCAAGAATAGTTGCCTATAGACTATTTTAGATAAAAAGATTTAAACCTGGTGATCTGGATGGCCACTTACGCATCCTTCAATCTATAGACCTCGAGTTCCAAATCGTAATTGTATGTGATCATATGATATATGATAACAGCGCCGGACGAACCTAGAAATTCCATATGAAGTGGTTGTGAAACAACGCCAATCAGGGAAGAATGCAAAACAGACCATCTCGCAAAGCAACGCACTGTAATACCTGTTCAAGACCCTGGGCTTGGATTCTATAATGAATAGAGACATTTTCGCTATCTCTATTGACGTCCCCTCTCTATTGATTTCGAAAAGAAAAAAGAAGACAGCAAGTGCCGTAGCGATAGAAATAACGATCCCTATCCGTTACAGAATTCCGCCTCTGAACCTTTACGTGAAATAATGAGCCACGTCTCCGAAGAAATAAACAGATGGGAAAATGACCGAAAGCTAGCTCATAGGAGATCTATTCCGGGTCTGAAACAGGCAAAAAGGTTCATATCCATCTAATTAAAGAGACCTAAACAAGTTCTTGATATGAACATAAGAGACATTAGAACGGTCGTTGGTCTGCTCACTGGGCATTGCCTGGTCAAATATCAACATTTAATCTATGAATTTCCTGCTTATTTTTGCAAAAGGCTGAAATACCTTGAAGGGGTACGGCTAACATCCCAAGAGGTAGACATTTTACCACCCAGGAAGCTAACCTCCTTTGGGAGAAGCCTACGAATCTTAGACACCAACTAAGAAGCAGAGTCACGCACAAAATATCTGGAAAGGTAGCAGCCACGACTCCAATTGCAATCTACAATCTACAATGTCAAAAATGTAGGTAATTCTTGTGGTACGAAATTTAACAAATTGTTAATACTTCAATAATCTACAAATCCTCAGCTTTCCAACAATAAGTAAAAGTTCATATACATAATGCCGACGCAAAACACCTCGAATATTTCGAAAAATCCCAGAGAAGTGAGAACTTCCATGGCGATAAGCAAATCAGGTCTATGCTGTATATCGAGTATAATGACAGCGTATCTTCTGCCCGTCTTCACGTAGATGGTTGGAATGTTTGCTCGTATCTAATGTTAAAGAATATAAACAAAAAACCCTTTGGCACTCCTTTTTAAATTGAAACACAAACTTAGCTGATGATAGTGAAGAAATTTAGTATCTTGAGGTCGTAATTTTCTTATTTTTCTGATTCCAGACCTTCCAATAAAATACTACGATTGGTGACAGGGTCCAACATGCGCCCCTCTCAAAATCTATCTAGCATACTTTTAAAAAAAAATCGAAATTTGGTGCGCTTTAGGAGGAGAAAGTGCATAGGGCTACAAAATAAGAAAATGTTCATCACCAGTGTTGTTTTCTCATGATGCGTATCTACCTACGCTTCTGGAGAATAATTGATTGTATGATTTCAAATGTTTTGCTCAATGGCTGGTTAGTGTGTAAATGTCGTGTCCGATTAGTCATTCATATTTGGTTGAAGAATGCAGTCAATTGCATGACACTGTTATTAGCCAGCAATTTATGGAGATCTGTGAGTATTGCATCCAGCCAAAGTGACTTGTTGTTTTGTTTTTCGCCTCAAGGGTTTCTCCAATTTGGAATTCAAAGTTCTGCCATTTATAACATCCCGAACTTCATAATTATGAGCGTCATGATCTACGTTCTTTAAAAATATCTCTACTTTAAGTCCTTGAGTATACTCGTCTTCTTTCCAAGTATTTTATATTTCAGTATTATAGTTTTTGACAATAGAACTAAATAGTAACAGTGTAGCAATTACGACTCTTCCAGAATGAGCCAAAATCAAATAGAAACAAACTTTTGTAACAGAATTTTAGATTTTACGAACTAGTGTGCGAAACTTGATGGGCAAACTCTCAACTTGGATGTTTCCCCGACAGCTGCCGCAGCTTTGGTTGTAAATTAAACTGAAAGAGAAAATTTAAATTTTGTTTACCTTGTTTGGAAATGAATTAATTCTGTACTTGTAAATTTGCGATGGATCCTTTTCGCAACTTTTTTGTTTTAGCTTTTTGGAGAAATACATAAACCATAAAACATTCTTAAAACAAAAAAGTTTTTAAAAACATTAATAAAGACAACAGTTTCACTTTGAGTATTCTATGGACAATTTTGCCTTGGATAGAGTCAGAGGAGAAGTAATGAAGTGAACCAGAAAAGGTTATTAGTCAAAGCGGTACAAATTGTTGGAGGTATGACACATGTTTTCTAATAAAATTACAAAGAAGTACATAAAAAAAAATCCAATACAGCCTTAATGTTCCTACCCTTAAAGTCACTTGCCAGTCCAGACGATGAATGAACGGATAATATTTTTACAGGACACGTAAAATATTTATAGCATGTAAGACGTGCTAACCAAACCCAACGACCAACATGAGACTTGTAGAATGTTTCGGAACTTGCAAAAAGAATAACTGCCGTTAAATTTAAACCGGATATTTCAAATTCTTTCGAAGCTGAATTTATGTGGCAGAATAATTTTGAAGATTTATAAAAAATATTATTTTAGAATAACAATAGATTATTCAAACTGGAAAGGGATCTTTATATTTGTACTGATTGGAGTTTTAAATGGAAGTACATTAAAGCCAATTTAAAACACTTTTTTATCGGGCTTTAAATTCTTTTTTCGCAATTTCATGGTAATGGCAGTAATGAGACATTTTAAAATGCATTCAATTTGATTTAGTAAATTATATATTTTTTTGCAGACTACTATTAAACAGATAAATAAGTGTTTTTGCTGACGGATTTTTTAAAATTAAGCACGAATTTTTTAGTCGTTAAAGCACTGGATAATGGTAAACCGATATTTTAAATCACCTTTTCCGCAAAAAAAAGCAATTAAGATCGGCCCAACCAACGCCTGTCAGTCATTTACTTCCACCGGGTTTGAAAAACTTAAAAAATGAAAAGAGAGAGAACTTGGGAAAAGCGTTCCACTTCATGATTTTCCTGTTCATTAACGGGGTGAAAACCGCAGTCAGACGGGGAAAATTTTCCCAGTTTGAAACGAAATATTTTGAAGGAGTTGCTTGGCTGCCGGAAAAGGGTCTTAAAGTGTGAGTTGCATTCCGTGAAACCTAAATGTCGATAATTATTAGTGGATTTTACGATGGAGCAACGCTAAGAGGTTGGGTATTGAGTTCTATTGTATAAATTATGCGACTTCAAAATATTTCAAAGTTTACCACCAAATTTACATCTTTCTCATGAGATTTATTAAAGAGAAATATAAATAACCTACGCATTTACTCAGCTAGAAAACAAGAATTTTTGAAATAAATTCAAGACTTATTTGATGCACCATTTCTCTTTCAGTAAAATGTGTCGCACATACTAAGTTACGACCATCTAATGCAAAGCTTAAGATAAAATAATAAACTTTCCGATTTCCGCAAAATCGTTGCCAATCTACAACCCTGTTCTGGCATATTCCACTTAAATAAATCAGAATTGGCGCAATTGCTTCCGACATCGATTTGATAATTTATTTGGTGGCGCCAAAGTAACATGCTGTATCAACTTGTACAGCGTTTGTGGTAATTCGGGCAAGAGTTTCGTGGTAAAGTGGACCTGTATTATATTGATCGGCTGAGAGGTGAACACGAGACTCCGGTCCTGATATATAGCTATCGGACCGGTTCAAGCCATCGTTTCCAGACGCGACCTAATGCGGAAGATTCATTACTGGGCCTTATTGTAACATTTTGCCGAGCAGGAACATGGGAAAGCTTGATTTTACTAGAAATTTCGTATTCAGACATTTTGTTATTGGAGAACGCTGCCAGAAAATTCTAACGTTTGATCGAATCCTTCTTGAGACATGTAACCATAAAACAGTTATTTTATTTTATTCAAGTTGCTGCAATTTTTTATCTTCTTGCTTCTACAAGAGCAAATTACGAGGCTAGAACAGTGATGGCACTCCTATGAAATGTTGAAAGGTCGTATTTGGCCAGATGAGCGAAAGAAAATACTTTTTGTTGAGTCGAGTCATGTGGAAATAAATTATTGATAAAATTTATTGAAGTGTGGAAAAAATGTCTATTAATGTCTAAGAAACCGTTCAACAAATGTTGGCAATAGTGTGTGAATCTAATTAAAAGCCTCATTATATTCATATTATAAACCTTCATTAATTTTAATCTATGTATCAATTCCTTATACCAAAAATAATATATATGCAGCTGTTCGAGAAATTGAGCTGTTCTCTAATAATTTTCTTGTTTCGTTAGATGGGACATAACTTTCTGAAAATATAACTAAATAACTAGTCTATAAACTTATATTAATCTAATAATATTTGATAATCTAACAAAAATTGCGATATATTTCAGCTTAACACGCTTGTCCAACGAGAGCTACAAATTTTATGAAATTGGGGTTTATTTATTTAGACGTATCAAGGTCACGAGTTTTCTAATCCAGCTGATCCAATTTGGTAATGAATCTCCTTGTACTAAAGATTTTCCAATTTGAATTTGTAATAATCTCTACGTATTTGAAACTATTCTAGAATGTCCTGTACACTGGGTTTCGTAGCTCGTAGCCTAAGCTAAAGTTTACTATGCAGAAATAATAGGATGCCATGGTTTTCCGGATTCCTAATGGATCTTCGTCGACGAAGTGGTACTTAAAATCCTCAACGGCGGGAAAAGTGGTTAATTTTCTGTCGCGTCATGCAAAATTCCATAAAGTGGCAGTAGTTAAAACCTAATACTCGAGTCGTACGATTTGAGTATACTTACCTGAATGTCATACGGAGAGTGCACAAAATTTGAAAAAATCAGCAGTTCAAAAAATTGGTAGAAAGGAATGAAACATTTCCATATATAGGCTTGTCAGAAAAATTCAATAAGCTTGTGAACTCAAGCATTTTTTGTTCACTGTAATCCATACCAGTTTTGTTTATACTTAAGGGCCCCATACACTACGATGAAACACGACGGTTTTCATCGCCACGATGAAACACGTGGTTCCAAAACCGAAGTGTGTGGTAGAAAACCGTCGTGTTTTTCTAGAAAACCGTTGTGTTTTTCTACCACACACTTGGGTTTTGGAACGACGTGTTTCATCGCGGCGATGAAAACCGACGAGAAAGAACGTAGAGTATGGGTCCCTTTAGGGATTTCACCGATTTGACAGTTAGTTTGCTTGTTGCTATCATATGTTCTTTGACAATCAGCTGTTGGCCAAGAGTTGATGTAGGTGCCAGCATTCTGATGATTTAGCTACAAAATGTATCGTGTCTTTCTCAAACCTATGATTAATTATCATCCTGGTTTTTTCTCCATTTTGATGGCCTGTAGTTAGGCAATAGGAGAACCTCGTTCTCTCTCATCATATGAAATTAAAAATTTAGGTAATTTCTACCATGAATTGGAAATTTAATGGTGTCCTGTTAGTTAGATTCACCCACGGAAATTTTGCTGGATATTTTTGGCTTGAAGTTCTTGGTGTATGCCGATTTAGTCCGAGGCTGGCTTCACACGCTAATTTCCATTAGCGGTCATTATAGATTGGTTCAAACTTGCATAAATTGTTACCGCTTCTGTTGAGTCTGACTTTGGAACCATATGGCCACTGTTTATTTGGTCCTTGGATTTTGACTGGTAGAAACCGTAAATCAAGGATCCTGCCTTTATTTGTGGATTATTGAACTGTTTATCTTACCGGAAACTAGTTGAAACTAAGTAGTCAGAACTTTTAAATTAAAGATAAATTTTCTACAATGTTTCTCGTTGCTGAACGAGTTTTTTCACTCAATCGCGTCGGTAATTAGCAAAGCGCGTTTATTCCAGAGTTTTAGGTTGAAGGAGTATATTCTAATATTTACAGATTTTGAGCATTTAGCCGTATAAGTTAAAGTGTGAGACTGCACTTACATTCGTCAGTTAACAGGTTATATTGAAAACCTCTCCTGCCAAACCTATACCATCATAAATACAAGCAATAGACAACTTTTGGACATAGTTATATTTTTTAAACTTACTTGTGAAGTGAGAACGCGGCCGGGTACGAAGTCACTATGTACTATTTGGTTACCCTTGCCTTGATATCTTCAATGTTATAGAAGGAGTTTGCATTTTTGTGTTGTTCTTGAAGCCCAACTCTGTTAAATGTATTTGCCTCGATTTGTATACTCGATATTTTCCCTCGTATCCTGGAAAGTGAAATATATTTGCAAGTCTTTTAACATCCTAACTATGTGTGTATAACTAGCAGCATGAACAATAGGTCCTACTTAGGTGTTCTCTGTGTAACAAACAAACTTATTGATAAATAAACCAAGATTATACAATAAGAACAAGTGACCAAAATTCCAAAACAGAAAACATTGATAATACATGTAAACAACAAACAAAACT
This sequence comes from Ceutorhynchus assimilis, assembly GCA_917834065.1. Taxonomy (NCBI): domain Eukaryota; kingdom Metazoa; phylum Arthropoda; class Insecta; order Coleoptera; family Curculionidae; genus Ceutorhynchus; species Ceutorhynchus assimilis. The sequence goes on from OU892277.1 coordinate 101,238,495, forward strand.
AACGCCATGGTTCAAACCGATAATAAAATTTCAAATTCTTTACATTATAATTTCCCTTTCTCAAAATTCAAGAAAGTGTGAACATTTGGGTAAGGCTTGCCAATAACTCTATCTGGGCCTGAGAATAAAGGACAAAACTTTTAAAAAAAATTATTTGATGCATCGTAGGTGGGACATTCACGCAATAACTCTGAGCAGTTGAGGCTAACGCTACACTTTTCCAGTCCGCCCCTGTACTATAATTTCCTGGCAGATTGTCATTCAAATTATGGTTAGTTTGGTTATTACTGGTATTAGCTAGTGTACCGGTAGCTGTGATCTTGCGTACAGTTTCATTAATTTGAACTTGTTGCTGCATGAAAGCAGTGAGAGCAAGCTCGTCTGTTGACGCAACATCTCCCATAACTCCTGTATTTCCGAATTGTGAGCAGGTGGTATTGTGGGAACCATTGGTACGATACTATGCTACTTGTGACTCTCTTCTTCGAAATATTCTGGGGGAGCGTCACCAGGTACACTCTCGTCTACAACAAAACTAGCAGGAGGGTCAACTATTATATTTTAGACCTGAAAAATCCGGTGTTTAAATTCCGAGACAAAGGGTTATAAAAATACAAAACATAAAAAGGTCAGGTCGAATGCTTGAAGAAATTTTAGGGTGAACAAATCGTAATGCGTTGATAAATGCAGGTAGTTTATTTTCTATTTGGGGACAAGCTCAAAACTGATAATAATTCCCTACACTTTTCTGAAAACAGGCCTATTAAAAACAAAACAAAAAAACAAAATTTCCACCCAAATTCACACATTTGCGTGTTGAATGAGAAGCGCATCCTGGTCACGGCACCAAAAATCTGTAGTATAACATACCCGGATTCGTTCAGCAAGATTGAACGGTTAGAATTTTAATTATCTTTTCTTATAACAAATATTTTGAAAAACGAGATGAAAAACAAATAGGACCTACTTTGTCGAAACTATCTCAATTTTACTTACTTGACATGCGCCCGACAATATCAAAATAAGGGGAACTTTGAGGGAAGTTGTGATATGTAAAATAAACGAAAAATTTGTGAAACGTCTAATTTATTATTAAAAAAAATCGTACCGTTCTCAACCTGGAACTCACGAGAGGAAAGAGCACGGCAGAGAAACTCTCTATCTCAATTTCTCAAAAATCAAAACATACTGTGTCATTTAAATAATAATATGTAATTGTAATTCAATAATAATTTAAATTAGGTACCGACCCTGTCCTTGTGCTAAAATTTTAATTCCACACACTACATTCAATCAGCACCACCTATATTCAATACTGAATAGTTTTTGGTCAGTTAGCCAGTCTGCCAGCAGGTACTGAGGTCCCGTTCTGGAGGCTACTCAGCTATAGTTGTTATTTTGAGCCAATATCTCCAGACTGATCTTTCAATTTGTTTGCTAGGATATTCGCTCGTCAGGGTAGGAAAGTGTTATTAGATTCAACAAGGCCCTAATGCACGTTCTGAATACCCAAAATTGAAATCCCAGCACAAAAGACAGCACATAATTTCTTAGGTTTTAATTTACTTTTTTTTATCTGCGTTGTTCACAGAATGAAACGATTTTTGTTAAATACATGAAGAATGGACATTCTCCCAAAAACAAAACAACATTTATTCAACTGACCTGTGAATGCTCCTTATGACACACGAACTAATCACAAATTGAATTGAACAAACAGTTCGATACAAAATACAAATTGAATAATGAACAATGGCAGGCAATCTTGTTCCCTCTGGTCTGTCATTTTCCGTCTGTCTACCCTTCGGTACGCTTTTTGGTGGCGCGCCCTCGTTCATTACTAAATTTCACAGCGCATACATGGTTGCAACATTTACCATTTGCTTTTCTATAGTAGACGTTTTTTAAAAAGTTAAGATTTGAAGAAATAATATTTCAAATAGGTGGTTTTTCTCAAGGTTAGGGTCCAATACTGAAATTCAGTCGAAAGCACAGATAAGACTCCTATCCTGCCTAAGATGAATGTTTGTTCAATTCTGAATTGTATTTCTACAGAAGAGTCAAGTAGTTGCCCCTAATAAATACTCAGTTTTGCTGACTCTTTCAAGTTTACTTGACCCGATCGATCATCTGTATTGGGCTGGTTTTTCACAACCATATTTAAGGTCTCATTTGTCACATAGGCAACCACTTGGTAGCGGGAAACTTATAGATCCCTTATGTTTATTTCATTCACTTTTATCCCCGTTACATCATTATTCAGAGCCGCCAGCAACAATTTTCGTAATACAAATCGGAAAGTATGGATGACAGGATGTAGCTTTACGTATCATCTTATTGCTATAATGAATACTCTTTCACGTTTGCGTCTGGTTGCCAGTAGAGATAAAATATAAGTCGTCTTTGTCATCATTGTCGTTCATTGTTGATAGATATGCGAATATGTCTATCAAATACAATGTTAAAAATTTCCAGGTGCTTCAAATTTTAGTTGCTTATACAGTTGTATTCAGTTTTTTAAATGTCCCCATCGTTTTAACTTGTGTCGTTCTTTGCATTTTCCTTCATACTCCTCAATTGTGTTTTTTTTTTATGAGAGAGATGAAAAAAATATTTTCTCCATGTACAATGATGTTATCAGAAAACAACTCCTTTACATTTGATAATGACGCAAACAAAGGATCGAATCGTCTCCAAATTTACAACAGAGAAGTTTCTTTGCTCAACCCACATAAAGCCTTCCAACAGTTTATGTGTACAATACTAAAAGCTTTACTCAGTGCCGTTACTTTTTTTTTGGGCGATTTTTTTATTATTAAGTCAGCTATCGACTAGAACTTTTCTTCCAATTTAGCCAGCGTTTCGACATGGTGCCGAACGTGCATTTAAAAACCGCCCAACTTCGAAATCGTATAATGAAAAAAGTTTTAATAGCAAAAAAACCCCTTTCCCGCGTTTTAAAACCATCAGCCCGTTTGTTTTCAAAGCTTCGCGTTTTCCTCTCGATGACTACTTGTGCTTTTAATGTGTTTGTAGCAATTTATTGCATCAAAATAAATGGCAAAAGCACATTTAACTACTGATTTATCCGTGCTCAATCAAAGCTTGTGCTATATCTTAAAATTACTTTCGATCGATTGATAGATTATATTCAGGGTTACATTTTGCCATCACACGATGGAAGAGCTTTTGATAAGTAAAAAAGCGCCAAACACAAATAAATCTTTAAGCGGCATGTGAATAACTCCGAGGCCTGCATGGGGCGCTCAGCTGCCATTTTAAAAGCGGGAGTTTGTGCCGTTTCATTTAAATTGGCTTCCAACATTTTTAATTGTATTTTTTTTTTCGGGCAACGATGGCGATGGAATTTTTAAAAGGATTTTCTGTGAACCATTGCTCATGTTGGCTCGCTCGCTTGGACAACTTTGAAGTCGTAAATTAAAAGGATAACTATTTTCCTCAGGCGTATTATGCATGGGAAAATATATTAACAATTTATTAGATCAAGAACAAGAACTTTTTTCGTTCTCACAAATTAGGATCAAGAAGTTGCGTTCAAAAAAGATATAGCGTATATTTCTTCCTCCAATATGGAGCTCTTGATGAAGTTGTTAATGAATAATGTCGATTTAGAATATTTAAGCTGCATTTGTTCCTGAAGCTAGTCAACCAATCTCATGTATCAACCTTCATTGAAGCCTGAAAACTGCAACCCCGTACCACCGAAAATAAGAAAAAGCAAAAATAATCTATGTTCTACATCATTGCCTACTTGAGGCATTAGAGCCGTTCTAAGTTGAAAAGAAAAGTACGTACAAATAAAACAAACACTAGAACAAAAAACAAAACTTGATGTTTGTGGCGTTGTGGTCTAGAGGATAGCGTACCTGCCTCTTGCCCTGCAGGCCTGGGTTCAATCCCTGGGATGGTCAACGTCAATGTTGATATTTGGTATTAGCAAGGAACGCCATCTTTCGGAAAGCGATGTAATACTCTGGGTGCTGTGTATAAGTGATTCTCTAGGTCAGGTGGACGTCATATATACAAACTTTCAGAAGGCCTTTGACCGTATAGATCATTGTGTGTTGCTGAACAAGTTGCAGGGATTTGGGCTTTCTGAACGGCTCACCAAAGTATTTAGTTCATACTTGTTCGGTCGTACCTACTCAGTTTATTGAAGTTGAGGGTTTCAAATTACTGGCTTATGTTGCAACGTCTGGAGTCTCATAGGGCTCTAATCTGGGCCCGCTAGTGTTTAAAATGCTTATAAACGATCTTCTGAGTGGTATCACATGCAGTGGCACATCTCCCATTAGGCTGACTAGAGCCCTACAACGGAAAAGGGGCCCCCAAAATTCCAAATGTTACCTACCTATCTTTAATCTTCATTATCGTTGTTATACATTTCTTCCTTACCAAAGTTCTTCACTAATAAAAAGTATAATTTCTCTAATCCAATAATAGATGTCGCTTTGTGCTTGACGTGGTGCGCTTTTCGTGATTTGTGCCATATTGGCAAAATCCGAAATATCTAAAGTCAAATCACCTGAAGAAGGCGATATCTATGATACTCTTCGGTACTCGATAAAAAGTGAAAAACAAAGCAAATTTTCATTTAGTCTGTAGTAATATTTTACTTTTCATAGTTTCTGGTTTGTGTTAGTGTTATTACCTGATTGTATAGGTACCTACTGTTGTGCAAACACGAAAACGCCACAAAACATGAGCTTGGCAGCGCCATCTATTGGTACCGGATTTTTGCGCTTCGCCAAGTTTTACGCGCGACTTTATTCGACATGTCATTGTTTACGAATTGAATTACGAATCATAGTTTGCCATTTTCCTTTTTCTTTCATTAAGAAATTAAAGTTTTATAGGGATAAGTCCTCCACTTTTTGTATTGAATTTTGAGCCCTTTGAATAGAATATACTGGGTGTTTCACCAACATCGAAACAGAGGCGTTTTGGGGTATTTTAAGGTCGATTTAAAAAAAAAACGCAAAGACACGTGATTTTTGTATTCAACGGAGAAACTTTTCCACCCCATCGGTATTTCGCTATGGTGCACCCCCTGGGTGGGGTGACTTTAACCCCTGTTTTTGAGATCGGGAAGATGGGTCGAGTGATATCTTGTTTTAAAGGTATTTCAATTCTTGTCACAACTGCGTGTTTTTTTGGAAAATCGAATGAATAGCTCTCAAGATATTCACTGTCAAAGTTGCCATGGGCTTAATAAGAAATAATCTTCTGGTCCTATTATTCGTAAATTAGCACTTTCCTGACTTTCCCCTCGGACACGTCAATTTTCATATTTTCAGAAGCAGACAAAAAATAAAATTTGAGGTGTCCGAGAGGCAAGTCAAGAAAGTGTTAATTTGAGAATAACAGGGCCAGAAGATTGTTTCTTGTTTAGCGCATGGCAACTTTGATATCGAATATCTTGAGAACTAATGCTTCGATTTTCAAAAAAAATAGGCAGTTGCGACGAAAATCAAAATACAGAAATTAGAACAAGGTACCTACCACTCGACCCATCTTTCCTATCTGAAAAAACAAGGGAGAGAGTCACCCTACTCAGGGGGTGCACCCTAGCGAAATACCGATGCGGTCAAAAAGCTTCCCCCTTAAATACAAAAATGACGTGTCCGAGCGTGTTTTTTAAATCGACCTTAAAATACCCTAAAACGCCTCTGTTTCGATGTTTGTGAAACACACTGTAGAATAGGTAAGTCAAAGGTCCAATAATAAACTATAAAAATGGTTTCAAGAATAGTGGGATTTTTTATGGTTAAAAATTAAATACTCTGAAATTTAAAGATGTCTGGAAGAAAATATTTAAGTGGTAGCCAAAAGAGGAAATTGAAAGAAAATAGGGCTTTGGAGAATTCTAAATGCTTAAAAATTACTTCGTTTTCTGAAATTAAAGCTCCGTCCAGAGAAAATGGAATCCCAGATACATTGACAGACATAAACAAGAATAAGTACGTCGAAGTAGAAGGAGTAGCAGTAGCAGTAGAAGAAGGACTAGTAGAAGACAAGGACAAATATCGGGATGGAGATGGAGAAGCGCCAGATCCAAAACGATAATCTCTAGATGATCTTAATGTTAATGATGAATTGAAAGCTGTAGTCATCTAAGCGACTTTGGTCAAGGTTAATGAAGAATTGAATGATTACGCTTCGTATATATATTTCCAGAAAAGGGATGCCAATAACTCATATAAAGAATCTCAAAAAATTTATAAGGATCAATGTAGATATTTTTGCAACACTTTTTTTGATAAATCAATAAAAAATGGTCATAAAGACATTCCAATCTGGCTTCGTTATTCAAAATCTAAATATTCTGCATTTTGTTTAGCATGCGAGTTATTTCCGTCAAATACTGCAAACTGTTTAGCATTAGCTTCTTATGACAGATGTACAGATTGGAAAAATATGAGAAATATTCTTGATTCTCATGAGGAGTCTTCTGACCACAAGAATTCTATAATGGTTTATCTCACACAAAAATCGCACAAAGGAGCAATAGATATGGAGCTAGAAGAACAGGCAAAAAAAAACTACAGAATATTTTTTCGATATCTTAAAACGGGTCATAGCTGTCATAAAATTTTTAACCGAGAAAGGTATATCATTACAAGATCATGATGGAGAAAAATGGGGATCCCCAGATAACGTAAACTTAATGGGACTTATAGAACTTATTTCCGAGTTCGATCCTTTTCCAAAAGAAAATCTTCTTAAATGCCAAACTGAAGCAAGAAAAGGTGAAAAGGTGCTACTAACTTATCCAAAACCGTCTGTGAAGAGATAGTTCAGCTTATGGGAAAATCAGTGCAGAAGCGGATATTTCAGCAAATTAACAGTAATGACACCAAATATTTCACCATTATTGTCGATTCTATACTATACTTGGCACACGCAGATCAGATGGCTATTATATTAAGGTACTGTTTCAAGGGAAAAGTATATGAAAGTTTTGTTGCCTTTCTGGTAATAAAAAATCATACTAGCGCAACCCTATTTTCATTCATACGATAATGCTTCCAATATGAGTGGAAAATACACAGGTTTACAAGCGCGCATAAAGAATATTAATCCACTTGCTGATTTTATAGCTTGTGCTGCGCATTCTTTAAATTTAGTGGGAATGTATCAATGGTTGCAGAGATGACAGACTATTTTGGAATCGTTCAGCAACTATACAATTTCTTTTCAGCCTCTCCTCATCGTTGGAAAATTTCAAGCGAAAAAGCATCAATAAAATTTTCTCTGAAGAGTCTAAGCACAACAAGATTGTCTTCACATCACCAAGCAGTTCGAATTATCAAAGTTGGCTACCCAGGAATTCTTTAGGGCCTAAAATAAATTTTTGAAGAAAGCCAAGAAAAGTCGGAATGCAAATTAGAGACTAAATGTTTACATGCAAAATTCAGAAAGCGAGAAATAGCTCTTTTGTTCATCATTTGGAAGTAATTTTAGAACGGTTTAATAAAGTGTGCAACAAATTGCAAACTCCCGGTTTGGAAGTCTGTGGAGGATATTCTCTAAGAATCACCGTCAATTCGTCGTAAATCAATCTGTCGTAAAGTCAATTCGCCGTATACGTCAATTCATTGTGAAGCCAATCCGTCGTATACGACAATTCGTCGTAGAGTCAATTCGTCGTAAAGTCAATTCGTCGTAAAGTCTAGTCGTCGTATATGTCAATTTGTCGTATATGTCAATTTGTTGTAAATTCAATTCGTCGTATATTTGAATTTGTCGTAAAGTAACGTCGACTAGCTCGTATTGGGGTAAATTGGATCAAACATCCCTGTCGGCATGAAAGCAACTGAATCTTATGCATCACTACGGTGACTCATGTGGTAGCCAACGTGTTAATAGTTATAGCATTTTCATTTTTAATCAGAAATTATCAAACTTACCGATAATAACCCGGTTAGTTTGGTTTAGTTTGCAATGTGATGTTTGATTAAAATTGCAAACTAACCTAAACTAACCGGGTTAACATCGGTAAGTTTGGTAATGTCTGATTAAACAGAAAAAGTGCAAATCTCTACATTTTACCATTATACCTGAAATCATTTTTGAAATGTAAACAAAGTGTAATTTTATTTTAATTATGGAAGAGACTACTGCACTGTCCAGACAGTGCTGCCTGAAAACTATCTGCACTGACCAGACAGTGTCGACTAAAAACCATCTTCACTGTCCAGCTAATTTCATTATTATATCATATTATAAAGTTATAGATATAGGTATTTTTGTAAGTACCTATTAAGTGCTCAACAACAAAAATTCATTCGAAGGTGCCTATAAACGCAAATGTCGCATACGAAATACAAACAACATTTTTCCTACGAGCGTGCGCAAAGTAGTACTTTTCGCACGCACATCCGTGCTCAAAGTTACACTTTTCTGCACTCCGTGGAAAGTGCTACTCTCGTAGGGAAAATGTTGTTTGTATTCCGTATGCGACATTTGGGTTTATGGGCACCTTTGAATGAATTTTTGGCCTCGACCTAACGTGTGAAAATTGACACTCTCAGGTACCATTAAAAAAAAAACACTCATTTTGCGCACTTAATACAAAAATAACTACTAATACACTGAATCCCAACAAGGAATGCAAGCGATTTTGAATATAACTATAACTTTATATGATATGATAATGATTATCTGGACAGTGCCGATGGTTTTTTGTCGGCACTGTCTGGACAGTGCAGATAGATTTTATTCACCACTGTCTGGACAGTGCAGAAGTCACTCGATTTATTTATTTGAAAATATATAGCTGAGATTCAATTGACAAAAACTGTGCCATTTGCAAAAACCCATTTACCTGAATTTCGGTTTCTATTGGGGCGTCTCCTAATTTGACCCTGAGTTTGACCCCAATTACAAAATGAACCAATTTTAAATTTACGCATCTTGCTTGGCCCTGAGGGTACCGTGGTCGGTGGACTAATTAAAATAGGTTGTAACGTTTAAACTTACTTGTCCTTTTTTCTTTCAAATTTAACTTTATATAGCCCTTTTAAATGTTGACAGTCTGGTGACTAACATTTAAAAAATACAGGGTTCCCGCTATTATTATATAGGAATTATTAAATTATTACACTAGAGGGCGCAATTTTATTTTAAATTTGACACATTGGTTAGTACCAACAATTTCCGGGGCTATCTGGAGAGGAAGCGCTATATCCGTACTCACCTGGCCCGTAGGAAATCGATTCTCGTTCCTTTTGAATTGTCTCGTTGAACTGAAAGGTTGATTGGCTGAAAGTGCTGATCGGAAAAAAAATATCTTACCGGCCTTTGGGCTTGCCTTTTTTAACGAATTAAAGTTGCGTGTGGCAATAATCTGTCGATTTAAGAAAAATTCGAATCAAAAAAATCTCGTGATTGCGGTTTGATTTAGTTTGAATTCCCACCCAAAAACGTGGTAAGTTCTTTCAAGTTTTATAAGTAATGGCTTTTCAAGGAATGCATTATTACTCAGGGTCTTCCGAACGGCCGACTTCCCTAACAAGTCCATTCCAAAAAAAGGCCACATTTTTCAAATCAACACTATTTCCTTGGAGCTTGACATCGAACCTTTGAAGGGCTTCCTACCCTACTAGAATCAAGACCCCACAGGTCGATACGTATGCCCTACCTTTGACGACGATTATAGTCCCTTTTCTGCCTGGATTCTGGACTGGAATCCATTAGTTCCATCTGTGGCCCCTTTCGTCCAGATATCGAGAGACGAGAAATGATGGTTTCCGGATCTGCCTTATGTTGGGATGGAGGCTTGTATAAGTTTCACTGATAACTCTTAACTTACATTTTTTATTTCATAAAATCATGTTTACAGTCTATTAACAAAACTATGATAATTTTTTATAAATGACACTTAGGTACAAATTTATTCTTGACACAATGGCGAAAGAAAATTGGTTCTTAGTTTATTAATTTTACTATGTTAGCATAACTTATGATACTGCCTTATATTTTATCAATTTTATTAATAAGTGATTTGAATAAGGGTCAAAGTTGGACAACATGTTCTGAATTTGAATTCTTGAATAATATCTTGCCGTCGAAAATTGATCAATTTTTCACCCGGGTCTTATAACTTATATATCGGAGGATTTCCTTCAAGTCGACCATTTGACTTATAACCCAACCTTTGATTTTTTTACAGGTACAACTTGTTTTTTTTTTTTAAATCTATTTTTGCAGAGATTGACCATATTTATTAATAGAATTTTTTAAATCATTCAAATTTTTTAATTAGTTTTCTGGAAATGTTAATCTTCATATTTTCCTCTCAAATTGATGATATTGGTAGCTAATGCTAATGAATTTATGAGGCAAGTATATTGAGGTACAATTTGTTGTTATTTCATTATTATCATTATTATTATTATTATTATTATTATTATTTTTTTTTAGCTTAAATAATCCGATTAAAGGTTTACCTCTTTTATTGTGATTAAGTGTACGGTGTCTAATCAACAATAGTTGATCTTATTTTTTGGAATAAACCAATACTGAATTGTTTACTGACTGTGAAGTATACACTATTTTGACTTGAAATTTTACTCAATTGTTTTACTGGTTTACCCATAGGTCGAGAGTCGAGTTGTGTGCATTATTTTTATTTTTTTTTCAGGATTACCAATTATCGGTTGCTAATTATTTTCTAGGTGTGTTTCTGAATTTTCATACTTCCATATTTTGTGCAATTTTATATATATTTTTTTTAATTCAGTAGCGCCTTCGCCTTTCTGTACTGATTAAATTATCAACCCACACCTAATATTTTTTTCGCTGAGCTAACTGAGCATATTATGGACCCATAGTTAATTCATTAACAAAAGGGGTTACAAGGTACTTCACATTAGAATTTTAAATCTGATGCATTCAAAAGAAACGTAAGTATAAACAAAAAATAACAACATATAAGTATACCATTTAATTTTGTTTAAAAGTTTATTAAAATTGATAATGGTTTCAGGTATATACATTACAAATGCAATATATAGCAAGGTATCAATTTATATAATAATATGTAATGTACAAAAATCGCCTTAATCCTACTTATTTGAATGATAATATGATACAATTAATTTTCAATTTATTTATTTACAGAAACTCCATTACAACAGTTTTTACAACAATAATAAAATATCATGTTCAGAAGTTTAACGGCTGTAGTAATATTATAATTAGGAGGAAAATCACAGGGATCTCGGCCAAAACAGTCTATATTACGTTAGTTGTTAAAATATGTCGAGCTTTTGAAGTGTTTTCACTTCCTCTTCAAGACCATTAACTATAACGTAAAGACATACAGAAAATGTAAAGAAATGTTTAAAAATATATAAATTATAAAGAGAATTTTGGATGATTTTCTACAAAAATTTGTCAATAATTGACATGGGCATATTTTAACAACTAACGTAATATAGACTGTTTTGGCCGAGATCCCTGTGATTTTCCTTCTAATAATTATAAAATATGTATAACAATGTAGTAGTAACAAAATTATCACATAAAAAATATCCCTATTCTAGTTACAATTCTGGAAATGTGTTTTTTAAACTAACAAAATTCAAATGAATCGAATTCAGAACATATTCATTTTATGTAAGTACAACCTACACATACATAGGGTGAGATTTTCGTTTTTGGGGCCCAATGAAGTTTTATTTATCAATACAATCTTTACATTCCCAGCTCAGAATGGAAATGCTATTATTTGCTTCATCTATTAAGACTCTTATTTGCTATTATGTACTTTGTGTTCTGGGGTCATTCTACAGTTTTTGACTGAACAGTAGGTACAATGTTGGCTTTCTCTCTTCAGTTGTACATAACTAATAGCATTCACCATATTCTGTTTTTGCTGATCTAAAAACAAAAACAAACCTTAGTAGAAGAAGGTACCTAACCCACTTTGGACAATATGTGAGTTAAAAGGGCTTGTTTGTTGATTATTATGTTCTGAGATACAGCTTTTATTATCTCTGAAAGGTAGTTTTGGTAAAAAATAACATAAAATAAATCTCACCTTTTTAATTTCACATTTCTTATTTTAGTACTGAAGTAGATTGCATTGGAAATTAAATATTCCGACACCATTTCCATGATCACTTGGGGTAAATTTGAAGAATCGGTTTTCTCGAATCTCTATTCCACAACTTTCAATTTGAACCTCGATTTTAGCACGACAATTGCACAACACAAACACAGTGTCTTCACTGTGTTTGTGTAGTCTTCAGTCTACAATAAGCAGCACAAAACGAAAATGCTTTATTTACAAAAGGTACCCTATTTTGAGGCCATTTCTTAGTCCCAGATTTTGGGAAATTGATGGTAAAATCTGCTCAGGTACACAAAAGCCAGTAGTAGGTTAGAATTCATTACAAACAATAGCACAATTCATGTGTCATGTCTTTGTCTAATAAGGCGTAAAAGATAAAGCTAAAAAATAATCGGCCGGCCTTGTCTCTGTTTGTTATCATCAATTGGAATTGTCAAATAAATAGGGCTGCGCTAGAAATTGATAAACCGCATTTATCTCAATATTTTTTTTCCTTTTCTTTCCTCTTCATTCAACTAGAGAGAAAAAAATTCGATAAGGAACAGCTTCGGCCGGTAAATCGGGCAACTAAGCGCGTTCTGATTGGTGCAAAATCTGGCGGACTTTTTCAAATATTGCCATTCTTTTCCCTTTATTATCTCCCTCAATAATTTTTCTAAAAATCACCCACATAGCCCTTTAAGTATTTTACCGGATAAGCTTCCAAACCATATGAATGAAATAATTAAATTCAGTTGAGTGGGAAACACCCAAGAATTATTAGTTAAATCATTTCGTGATAATTCTAAAAATAACATAAGAGAATTCGATCAACAAATAGGCAATTTATGTTTGGAAATAAATGGAAATTTCAGTGATGCAACTAAACGGATCAGAACCAAAATATATTGATTCTATGTATTCACAAGTTTCAAGTGGGAGTATTTATTGTACTACTAGATAAACTGGCCAGTGAGCTTGAAAACAGGGAATCGTTTATAAAACAGATAAATTTAAATTCCTGATCAAATAATCAAATGTAATGTTCGAGTCCCTGATAAAGGTAAAATCAATACATAAGAATGACATTGGAGAAGAGCTACTCAATGAATACTTGCAGTTTTAAAATTACCTAAGCAATGTTTATTTTGAGTCTTGAGAAGCATAATACATCAGTTATTTCAATTAGTAGTTCTGAAATGCTAAATATAATTATTGAAAATAACATCAAAATTTATACACAATAATCAAAATATATCTAACACTTACTATAACAAGTTATGAAGCTGAATCTTTCTCAAAACTGGCATACACAAAAACCAAAAAATACAGTTCAAAAATGTTGAACTGTTGAAACTAATTATTTATATTGTCTATAAATAATGATATCAAACGGTCCATCAGTTATGATGAAGCTATATCTATGAATATGCATCAATAAAATGCTGAAGAGAAAAGTTTTTTTTTTAGATTTATCATCTGTTGTTGCTGTAGTCTGTACTTCTTAATCGAAACAAAACGTTTGTTAATTTTGCAATGAATTTGTATTCCATGTAGGGCTTCGCGAGATCACAAGACTAGTCTTGGCCTTGTCTTGGTCTTGGTAGCAAGACCAAGACTAAGTCCAAGACCTAATAAATCTTCTCAAGACCAAGACCAAGACTTGACGTTCAAGACCAAGACTTTCTCTCGAGACTTTTGTCTTGGTCTTGGTCTTGGTCTTGAAAAGAAAAATCGACTCAACATTTATAAAAATATGCAAATTCCTATATCTACTTTTAATGTCTTTTATTTAAATCAATTCATCAAATAATATTTTTTCAAATTCACGAGAAGGTATTATAGTAAATTAATAATTAGGTACACAAATTCCACATCTCACCCAAACTAATCGAAATCTAATTATTGTGAATACGCAAATAAAATTCAAATGAGCTATGTGACTATGTGGGGCTTCTCGAAAACCTTTGTCTGGCCTGAATGCTCAGGTAGGTAAGGTAGGTTTATGCTTATGATTCAAATAGAAATTTATTTTTTTCCTCGGTACAGAATGGCAATTTTATGGTGTGTTTGTCAACTTTCCTTTTCCGTTAATAAAAATTATAATTTGAGAATTGATGTTTGTTTGTTCCTCTATGTTGTGTAATGCTTTATGCGGTATTTTTTGACATGAAACGTTCTTGCTGGTAAAAATAGTATGTGAAGAAGACCAAATGCATGGTCGAAACGTCGGCATAATTTTTTCAGAAAAGGGGTTTCATTTTTCATTTCTGAAGTCCTAAACCCATTATCTCTGCTCTGTCCTTATGTGTTATGTATATTTCAAAAATTTGGTAAACATTTTTTTCAAGATTATCAAGACCAAGACCAAGACCAAGACTGAGCCAGTCTTGTCTTGGTCTTGAAAAGTCAAGACCAAAACCAAGACCAAGACCGCATTTATTTTTCGAGACCAAGACCGGCCAGTCTTTGTCTTGCCTTAGTGTTGCGAAGCTCTAATTCCATGAGGTACCTAAAAATTGTTTTTTTTTTTATATAAAAGTCTTTATGAGTAGGTAGGTATAATATACATTGATTTAGACAGGGGTATTCTAATGAAAAAGAAAACTGCCCTCAAATATCAGGGGCCCCCAAACCTCGAATGGCCTAGGACCTCAAAAATCCACGATCCGCCACTGATCACATGTAGCAAGCTTTATCACAATATAAGCATTACTGACTTTGAGTCGTTGGTGTGTCAATAATAATTTAGGTTATTCATAACAGCCCTATTAGTTTAATTGTTGAAGAGGTGGTGAGAACACAAACCTAATACCTAACTCTACAGCAGAGGCAACTTTTTCAGACCTTTTTTGTCTTCTTCCTAATTCAGTTTTTATTCTAGTTTTAGTTAAGCTTCTCTATTTTGTCATCTTGGAATTACAACCACGCGTAGTGTCTATTCTGGCTGAGCCAGAATTAATACAAACCCATAGTATGAGTTATTAGCAGTTGGTGCTACGATTGACACTTGTGTTTTTCTCAGATACTATCGGTTTATATTCCGCCACACTGAGAAGGAGATAAATTATTTTTTGATACTTTTTTTTTCAAAATTTCAACTTAATCACACCCAAACGGATCGTTTTGAGATTTTGTTTTGTGATACTTCGAAGAGAGGGAGCCACATGCTATAATAGTGTAGTATAACATACCCGGGTTCGTTCAGCAAGATTGAACGGTGACAATATTTATTTCTTCTTTAAACAACAAATCTTCTGAGAAACGAAATAAATAACAAATAGAACCTACGTTGTGGAAACTTACTCAATTGTACTTACTTGACATGCGCCCGACATAGCAAATATTTGGGAAATTTAAGGGAAGTTGTGATATGTAAAATAAATGAAAAATTTGTGAAACGTCTACTTTATTATCAAAGTAAATCGTACCGTTCTCGACCTGGAACTAACGAAGGGAAAGAGCACGGCAGAGAAACCCTCGATCTAACATTCCTCAAAAACCAAAACATACTGTGGCATTTTACTCATTTCAATAATAATTGTAAGTTAATAATCAATAATAATTGTAATTGTAAGTCAATAATCCATTAAATTAAGTACCGCCCCTGTGCTTGTGCTAAAATTTCAATTCCACACACCATATTCAATCAACACTACCTAAATTCAATACTGAAGAGTGTTTGGTTAGTTATCCAATTTCACCAGCAGGTACTGAGGCCCCATATGGGATGCTACCCAGCTATAGTTGTTATTTTGAGCCAATATCTCTTTGCTTTGTTTGCTAGGATATTCGCTCATCAGGGTAGGAAAATGTTAGTAGATTCAACAAGGCCCTAATGCACTTTCTGAATACCAAAAATCAATTTTTTTCTTCTTTAACAATGGAAACACTATCATGTTTTATACTTTATATTGCGTTTTAGAGAAACTTTATTGATGTAAGTACATTTCTTTGTTTTACAAAATGTATTATAACTTCATAATTAGTTGTATTATTGATTTGCTATTTTTCGAATGGAAGATTTTAATTTTAAAATTTGAAATTTCATATTTTTAAATAGGGTTATTTAAGAATGCGTTGTGTAGAAATCAGCAAGCAGATTCGTCTGGGCGCTGCACTCTTGCCTTTTCTTGTAATTTGAATTACTTGAACAAAAATTATTATTATTATTATTATTATTATTACTATTATTATTATAAAATCCTAGCACATTTCTTTGGTTCTAATTTACGTTTTATCTGCTTTGTTCACAGCATGAAACGATTTTTGTTAAGTACATGAACAATGCACATGCTATAAAAAATGTTATAAACAAACAAAAAACATAAAAATGAAAAAAATAATACTATAAATTGAACTCTCAAAAACTAAATAACACTTATTCAACTGACCTGTGATCGCTCCTCATGACACACAAACTAATCACAAATTGAATTGAACAATACCAATTAAAAATTGAATAATGAACAATGGAGGACAAGTTCAAGCTTGTTCCCTCTGGTCTAGTCTCTCATTCTCTTCTATCTCCCCTTCGGTACCGTTCCTTGCGGTGCGCCTTCGTTCAACCCTAAGCTGCACAGCGCAGACATGGTTGCAATATTTACCATTTTTTCTATAAAGTTAATATTCAAAGAAATAATATTTTAAATAGGTGGTTTTCCTCAATAGGCTTTTTCCTATCTTGTCGTTGTTGTTTCCTTCAAGCCTGTTTCTTTGATTTGGTGTGCTTTCGCTTATGTTGCACTGATGAAAGCTAGAAAGCTCGAGACTAGTCTGTAGATAGCGTAGCATCCAATAAATGAAAAGCCGGTTTCTCTCTATTTTCTTACAAGGCACTACCACATGTATTATGGAGTCTGGCCGTGCCAGAATCAATACAAACTCCTGAGTTATTAGCAGTTGGTATTGGTACCTTCTAGTGGTAAAACCACAATACTTCGATATGTCCCTTTTTGTCGGTTAGAAAACTCTTCACAGAGATAGCAGTATACTTACATTGCATATAAATTACTTCTTTATATTTCGAGTTGTTTTTTTGAAACAAAAAATTCTTATCAAGTATAAATGATTAAATTAGTGAAAATTATCTTCTTTTCTTCTCGAGTTGTTTTTTCGAAACAAAAATTTCTTATCATAAATTATTAAATTGGTGAAATTTACCGTGACACGGTTTCAAAATATCGTTTTCACTTTTAGCAAGTCCCAATAGTTTTAAGCTGCCACGCAGAGAGCGAAATTAAAAGGGTTTAAAAATTTGATGCTGAATTCGTAATTTACGCGTCGAAAACTTCGTCTGAAAAAGTCCTGGGGGACTTTAGGCAAAACGGATTCAAGGAATGAGGTAAATAAGATTGTGAATTTTTAAAGTCCAATTTCTTGTTGTATAAGAAAGTTTCATTGTTGTTTTTTTTTTTTTGTATTCGATTTTAATATAATTTATATTCAGAGTATTACCGCAATAATCAGCAATGTAAATTGGATTTGCATTTCAAACGATAATATTTTTTTAGGGGATAATGAAATGATTTTAGAAATTGGTTAAGATGAGAGTACATTGTTACCTAAATTAATGATATCTTCACTGAAAAAAAAAAATTGGTCCAAAGAAAAATGGAGTTCCCTTAAATAAATATTTGGTTGATAATGGACAAACAAATATTTGTTTAAAAAAAAATCTGAATTTGTTTGACCGTTTCCATTCCGTTTGCTTGAATTAAATTATTCTTAGTTTAGCTCAATATCAATCATTTTGACAAAATAAATAAATATTTAGTTCTAGTAAATAAATCATGCATTAGTTAGCTCATAGCAAATATTTAAATTAAATAAATATTTATTTATTGTAAATAAAACAAGTATTTGTTTCAACTTCTTTTATTTTGAACCAAATAAACAAATTGTTCCATTTAAAGCTTGATTTGTTCCATCTAATTATGTTTTTATTCTAGTTAAATCAATAAATTATTGTGAAGCTGCACAGGAGGGTCGTTCTCATTCAGTCGTTCATCGTTATTCTCTTTTCCTGTCCTATCATCAATGTTTGGAATCTGATTCACTTCGATGGCACTTCTGAAAATTTTTGCAGGTGGTTCGTCTGATGCACAGTTTTTGTGGTGGCAAGTATCGTACATTGAATTAAATCCGAGGTCTTACATTGGAGCAACTCGATATCTGTCGAACGGAAAATATTGCTGGTTGCTCTGATGTGAGACCTCTAATTTAAATAAATGTAAAATACTTGCGTAAATATTATTGCGAATTGCCTATTGCTTGTTGCCTCAGTGTGAGAGGATGTTTGTCTGGTCCAGGTAGAAATAAGTCCCCAATAAAAATTATATCGGCCAAGGCAAAGTATTTTTTTGTTCCTGGAGACACTGAAATTTTTTGCATGATTTGGAAATATTGTGAATGATAACTATTATGTAGGTATTATAATTTCAACTTACTGTGTATTAAAGGCCACAGATATTGCACACACACTTCTGCCAAAAGATCTTCCATCTTGCGGAAACCACTCCGAAAAATAAAAATTCAAAGTAAGACCATGCGACGCGTGCCAAACCACCAACAGGAAAGAGCGAGCAGTGATGCACACAGCACAGTATTCGGAACTCGAGCATGCGCGTAAATTGCCAAATGTCTAAAAAGATCCCAGTTATTTGAATTTTGGTCATGTTTATTTTGTAAAAATTCCAGAAT
Organism: Ceutorhynchus assimilis; assembly: GCA_917834065.1. Lineage (NCBI taxonomy): Eukaryota > Metazoa > Arthropoda > Insecta > Coleoptera > Curculionidae > Ceutorhynchus > Ceutorhynchus assimilis. The sequence goes on from OU892277.1 coordinate 101,257,276, forward strand.
ATTTAATTTAAAGTAGCTGTTATTTCGTTTAAAAAATCTGAATATATTAGATTTATGGCGTTCGTTCCAAATATATATTTATTTAATAATGCAACTCGTATCAACAAACAAATAATTTGAAAAAACCAAATACGCAGATTTATTTAAACCAAATACATTGTCGTTGGTTTAACTAATAATTATTTGGGTGAAATAAAAAAAAATCAAATAAATATTTATTAGGCAAATTTTTCACTAATTTTTTCAGTGTTGGTGGTTGAGAAAAAAATATAAATATGAGTAGAGCAATTACAAAGTTTTTTTTTCAATAATGAGCTTTGGGTATAGGTACCTACTTTCATTTTCCAGTCAAACCTTTCAACTTGGCAAACTAGTTTCCATAATTTCCAATTTATTCCTACGCCTACCCATTTACCCTTGGCAGCTTCAAATTTCCTCCGAAACCTCTTCGGGAATGTAAACGAGTAGCGCGAATATTTTGTTCCGGTTAATAAATCGAAAGTGATTTATAATTTGGTTTTAATTCGTTCAGAAATTAAGGCAATTAAGCGCGGCATTCGCTTACACGGTTCGAATAATATTTCACGTATAAAACTTTATATTGGAAATGGAAAATATTAATTTGGCGACTTAATGGCGCACCCACGGCCCCATATGGCACTTAATTACCAAAATTAGATGGGAAATAAATGAGAATCGTTAGCGAGGCGACCGTTTCTTCGAGGATCGTCTATCAACGGGGTAATTTTATAATGATGACGCCGAGTGATAGGTTAGGTTTTCATTAATTTTAAAGGGGATTTTCTGCTTATGTTAAAACTTTAATACTTAATTTAAAACAGCCTCATTTATTTGGTTAATTTACTGTATAGCTGAAGAAACAGGGTTTCTAATCCCTTTTAACTTAAAATATATCTTAATGTTCCTCCGAGAAGCTCTATCAAATAAATCTTCCGACCCTAATAACCCTTCCATCTGAGCTAACTTACAGTTCGCTACCCTGACCAAGCTTTAATGTGGTTTTTCTATATGACGATTTATTTTAATATAAGGAACTATTAGCGTTAGGAATTGGTAAAGCTTTCACTCAACGTTCTATTGGATAATTATCCATATTGCTTGTCCATTTGTTACTACGGAAACTCATCCTGAAATAGAATTGTTTATCCGCAATAGTATCGCACCCCTTGTATTCGACAACACAATGTAACAATAAGGCTAACCTCAATAATAAATCTTTAGCATCCGGTCGAGTCTGCAAATGATGGCCTCAACCGATCCTTTAGTCATATATTAAGGAGTATCTTTCGTGCCCGATCGATCAATATGAACCAGACGTACTTATCATAAAACCTTCGCTTAGACTATTATTAATATTATGTCCAGATAATTCAAATCGTATTTTATTTTGACTGAGTGAACATAAGAAGTTTATATTGATAATATTATTTCTTTGCAGATTGACCCAAAAGTAGCATTCCCCAGAAGAGCACATCCAAAGGTAAGTTCATCTTATTTTTTTCATACATTTTAATACCTGCGTTGAATATACATTTCATGCTTCGATCCTAGAATCAAAACTAAAAAAGAAAAAAAAATACACGTCACTTTTAAATATAAACGGAAGTATTTAAATTTCGCAAAACAAGTTATCGAAAAACACGAAAGGTTTCTCTATGCAGATTTCTCATAGCATAGCAGTTCCGTTTTCCGCTTTCGCTTAAAACTTCCTGTTCTCAATAACTAATATTCATTCTAGTTTTGGATGGTATCCTAAAACGCCATCAATTATTTACGTTATTTTAATTTTTAGTTCCGCTCTAAGCTAAGCCCATTATAATGGCTAGACGAGGCCTGAGGGCTCTATTAATAAACACACGATGCGAATTATTTTTTCTGTAAATCAAGTGTAGAGGAAAGTAGGTATATAAAATTTTTGCTCGACTGCTCGTTATTCACAAAATATACGCTTTCAGACAAAAGACGAAGCATTTAAAAAGACAAATGGCGGGCTATTCGCTTGATTCACTTATTTCGGAGGTCTTGCGACTGGCCTGGATCTTGGGGCGGCATGCAAAATATATGTATAGGCAAAAGGCTACCGTTACGATTCTCGCCATATATATTAGGGTAATTTCTGTTTCTGTCCTGAAACGGGGGCTAAATATACAAACAGAACCAACTGAGGAGGGTTGACCTGTTTTTTTTTTTAGGGCCATGGAAAGAAGGATTTGTGTGTAAACTTTTTTTAGGGAGCATCATGGGGGCGTTGATTAAAGGCATTTCCTTGTCGCAACTTAGAGGTGGGGTCAAGTTTTTGTGCATGTGCAACAACAGAAAACAATTTAATTAAAACTTTAGTGTAACGTGGATATTCCAATAAAACTTCGAAACCGAAATTGGCACGAACCTAGAAATGTATATGCCTTCTAAGGGAAATAAAAAAAGAAAGTATAAATATAAAATGAACAACTTGTCAAACATACCTGAAGACGTAAAGAATGCGTTCTACGCAGATGGTAAAATCGTCAGGTTTCTCCTTATATTCGACAATTTGTAATAAGGAGCAAGTTGGATGTCCGCCACAAGTAACAATGAAATAAACTCTATTTTGGTGTCATCGCCGAATCCTTTCGGCCCAGATCGTAGATTGTAGATTGCATCTATGGACTCATTTCGGACTAGTATATCGGCTCAGCACTGCTACCTTTCCAGATATTTTGTGTATGACTCTGCTTCTAATTTTTTTTCTCAGACCTCGAGTCGATCTCCAATCAGTTACCATTTGGGTTTTCCACCATCTGTGCAATCTATCCATAAGGTGGTTCTTCATAATGGCTCGGAGCGTTAGAAAAATTTTGCAATGCCTTGATGTCTATATGAGGGTTACCTTGTTGCTCGTCAGTTGTTTGATGATCTCTCTGCCTTCCCAATCCGGCTGCAATATATACTTGATAGCTCCTAGATTTTTTTAGAATCGGTTGACTTTCGGCATAACTACTGGCAACCTTCACCAGGAGCCGGATCATCAACAGTATGAAAGATACATTTGTACAAGATACTCATCAATTCATAGACAGTAAATGGTGAAAAACGTCTAGTAGTCGTAGTCAGTCCTACCGAAAACGATCAGTGAGATTAATAAAAAAAATTACCTTGTCACAAAGGGTTGCTTCAAGGTTCATTTCGCGCAGAAGGTCAACCCGTGGCCAATGTACTCAGGTACACTTATTTCGAGAGAAATGTGAACCTTAAACAAATTATTATAAAGATGGGATGTATTTCAAAAGTTAGTGTTTAGGTTCCTTTTGAACATACTAAAAGTCCCCAAGTATTTGTGTTGCATAACATCCCGAAATTAGGTCCCCCATCTTGTATTTTGGCATATTTTTCAAGTTTTGTCAAATAACTTAAAATTCGTAAAAGATTCGAAAAAATGTCAAGAGGCAATTCTTATGTAAAATTGAAATAAGTACATTTTGGTGCTTATTTCATCTCTCTAGGTACCACCGTTTTCAAGATATACAATTTTAAATTCTGCAGTAACATGAAAAAATACAGTTTAATTTGATAAAGTGTTTTCATTCGGGCTTAATAGCCGTCGTAAGTTGGAATTTCTTCCTGACGTTTCGCTAGCACGTGTGGATAGCATCTTCAGAGGTGCTCCCATGTCTGATTCTGGTAGCAGACTGACGCGTTCCTGACCGTAAGTTGTATTTATGTGTGAGTGGATGTGGTGGGGGAGGGGCGAGGCAACGCAGCACGTGGCTACTCTGTGCTCAATTGGATCTCTCTTGCGTTTTTGAGGTTCGGGTTCCAGATTTGGCTAAGTTTTAGTGTTTCTTCTTTTCTGTTGAAGTTCTCCGTATATTTGTGGATTTCAATAGCTGCACGTACAAGGCGATTGTGGTATCCGGAGGTCGGTGCAAGAAGCTTGACCTCACCAAAGAGTTTTTCGTGATTCCCTTCACTAAGCGCATGTTCCGCAACTGCCGATTTTTCCGATTGTCCTAGTTTGCAGTTCCTTTTGTGCTCGTTCATCCTGATTCACATGGATCTTTTTGTCGTTCCTATGTATACCTTACCACATGTGCATGGTATACGACAGACTCCAGCGCTTGACAGTGGGTTCCTCTTATCCTTGGCTGATCTGAGTGATTGATGCATTTTCCTTGCTGGCTTGAAGATTGTTTTTATGTTGTGTTTCTTAAAGACTTTCCCTATCCTGTCTGTCACCCGGGAAATGAAAGGCCGATATGCATTAGCCACCACTGGTTGTTCATCCACGTTTTGTCATGTGGCAGTTTTGGGTCGATTTCAGATGCATTGTAACCATTTGATAGAAAGGCCGACATGAGGTGATCCAGTTCTTGCTCGAGATGTTGTGGCTCGCAGATGTTCGGAGTACGTTCTGTTAACATTGTTATAATTCCACGTTTTTGCCTTGGATGGTGGTTTGAGAGTGCATGCAGGTACCTGTCTGTGTGTGTAGATTTTCGGTACAATGTGTGGCTTAGTTTTTAAGCAGAAGGCAATTTCTTGGTTCTTCTCCTTTTCCATGGTAAATTGTATGCTAGCATGTTGCGCGTTCAGGTGGCCTAGGAGCTGGTTAAGCTTCTCTTCCCCATGACACCAAACCACAAAAGTACCATCTACGTATCGAAGCCATCCCGTTGGTTTGTGGTTAAAAGATTCGATAGCTTTCCTCTCGAAATCCTCCATAAAGAAGTTGGCTATGACTGGGCTGAGCGGACTTCCCAGCTACACCCTCCGTTTGCTCGTAGAAATCGCCATTCCACAAGAAGTAACTACCAGTGAAACATGTCCGGAAAAGCTCAACTATGTCATTGGGGAAGGTACTTGATATCAAGTCAAGAGATTTTGTCAATGGCACTTTTGTGAATAGAGACACGACATCAAAGCTGACCAGGATATCCTTAGGTTGGAGAATAATATCCCTAATTGTCTCACTGGTAGTTACTTCCTGTGGAACGGCGATTTCTACGAGCAAACGGACGGTGTAGCTATGGGATGTCCACTCAGCCCGGTCATAGCCAAATTTTTGTATGGAGGATTTCGAGACGGAAGCTATCGAATCTTTTGACCATAAACCAACGGTATTGCTTCGATACGTAGATGATACTTTTGCGGTTTGGAGTCATGGGGAAGAGAAGCTTAACCAGTTTCTTGGCCATCTTAACACGCAACATGCTAGCATACAATTTACCATGGAAAAGGAGAAAAATCAAGAAATCGCCTTCTTAGATGTGCTCATAAATAAATCTGGAGGAAAACTAAGCCACACAGTGTACCGAAACCCACACACACAGACAGATACCTGCATGCACTCTCAAACCACCATGCAAGGCAAAAACGTGGAATTATAACAACAATAACAGAACGTGCTCGGAACATTTGCGAGCCACAACATCTCGAGCAAGAACTGGATCACCTCAAATCAATCAAATGGTTACATGGGCCGTATTCATAAAACTGAAGGATATCCTTGTAAGTATAAGGTAGAAGTATAAGGTTTTGAGTTGAAGAAAAAGGTAGAAGTATAAGCATTTCCTTTTTTTCGTATTCATAATGATTACCTTATACTTGTAAGGATATCCTCCAAGAATAAGTAAAAGGTTATTGGCATGTTGCCTTATGTGTGCTGTTTTCGATGGTTTTTCATTTACAGTATTTCTTTCTTATGGGGAGTTATTTGAGTATAGTACTCTGATCAGAGTAGATGTATTCATCCAGCAGCGATAGTGAAAGTACAGAAAAAAATAATGGGCCGTATTCATAAAAAAAAGGTTATGCTTATACTTGCAGAATATGAAGGAAATCCTTCAGCTCGCATTCATAATATTCCGAGTAAAACCTTATACTTATAGAGTATGAGCATATCCTTCACAAAAAGTATTTGGTTATTCATAAACGTTACCTTTTACTCTAAATAAGAAGGATATCCTTCAATAATTTTGAGTGTGGTCAGTAACAGACAGACAGTAGTGATCAGTTGTAGCGATGGCAGATGTTGTGGAACTGGGAGAAATTGAACATTACAAGCAGCGTTTATCAACACCTGTTCGTGATTACAAAGAACTATACCGGTTTGAAGAGGAAAGTGTGCAATGGCTTGTCAACAGATTTCTGGGAATTATTGCTGAAACTCGAGGAGGTGCGCTATCATCCGTCCTAAAAATGCAGATATGTTTACGTTATCTCAGTGACCCTGGGTAGTAGAAAGGCATTGGTCAAGAACTGGGTGTAAGTTAAGCTACATCTCGTACAGTGACTGCCGTAATTGACAGCATAAAGTTTTCATCTTGTTGTATGTTGTTCCATTTTTTACACCTTTTTTTACAACTTTTCTACACTTTTTTTATACATGACTTTGTAACCTGAATTGTTTGTAGGTACCCTTCGGAAGATTTTTTTTAGAAAAATATTTTTGTCGTTCTTGGTAGCCCTTTGACCTGAAGATGAGGTGTACGTTTTAAACCCCAAAACCATGGTAGTCTGATGAATGATTATTGAAAAATAAATTTCTCTTTTTGGAATTGTGAGATTTGACTTTTTGTTCTCCTCCATTGAAAAATGAACTCACATTTGTTATCATTTCAACCTTACACTTTTACTTATTCTTGGAGGATATCCTTGCAAGTATAAGGTAATCATTATGAATACGAAAAAAAAGGAAATGCTTATACTTCTCCCTTTTTCTTCAACTCAAAACCTTATACTTCTACCTTATACTTACAAGGATATCCTTCAGTTTTATGAATACGGCCCAATGCTTCAACCGAACTGCAGTTCATAGCAGATGAAATTGCCAATGCCCCCGTGATTTTGGAAAAATCCCAAACACCAAAAATAAAAGCTAGAAAGGATGAGGCTATTAGAAATATTACCAGGAAGTACGAGGACGAGGTGACATTTGGTAAAGCACTGGTTGCGAAAGGTCTTTTAAAGAAAATAAACAATATGAAAGGAAGGTTGAAGAAAAAAACTGACCTGAAAAAAACTGGAAATAAAGCAATCAAACTGTTGGAATGGAAGAAAAAGTTATTGAAGGCTATGGAAGGCGACAGTAATCCTATACAATTGGAAGAATCGGAGGAGCGGGATTTCTGAATGGAGTCATGAGCCACGGCTCTATACCATATCCATCATCAGCAAGTAGCACGACGTTGTTTTTATTTTTTAACTGAACCCTTATCTGTGAATTTCTCCATATTCTTGAATCGTGGACCTATCCAGGCCAACTAACGTCCATACCATAGTCCATACTAGTGAACATTTCGCTTGGCAGTCACTGTACGAGATACTGTAGCTTGACTTACACTCAGTTCTTGACCAATGCCTTTCTGATACCCAGGGTCACTGAGATAACGTAAACATTCTGCATTTTTTAGACGGATGATAGCGCACCTCCTCGAGTTTCAGCATTAATTCCCAAAAATCTGTTGGCAAGCCAGTGCACATTTTCCTTTTCAAACCGGTATAGTTCTTGGTAATCACGAACAGGTGTTGATAAACGTTGCTTGTAATGTTTAGTTTCTCTCAGTTCTACAACATCTGCCATCGCTACAACTGAGTCTGCTACTGACCACACTCGAAATTATTGAAGGATATCCTTCTTATTTAGAGTAAAAGGTAAAGTTTATGAATAACCAAATACTTTTTGTGAAGGATATGCTCATACTGTATAAGTATAAGGTTTTACTCGGAATATTATGAATGCGAGCTGAAGGATTTACTTCATATTCTGCAAGTATAAGCATAACCTTTTTTTTATGAATACGGCCCAATGCATCGGCCATGCGACCCAAAACTACCACACGACAAAACGTGAATGAACAATCAGTGGTGGCTAATGCCTTTCATTTCACGGGTGACAGGATATGGAAAGTCATGAAGAAACACAACATAAAAACAATCTTCAAGCCAGCAATGAAAAAAACAGCAATCAATCAGATCAGCTGAGGATAAGAGGAAGGAATTCACTGTCAAGTGCTGGAGTCTATCGTATACCATGCACATGTGGTAAGGTATACCTAGGAACGACAGAAAGATCCATGGGAACCAGGATGAACGAGCAAGGAACTGCAGACTAGGACAATCGGAAAAATCGGCAGTTGCGGAACATGCGTTTAGTGAAGGGAATCACGAAAAACTCTTTGGTGAGGTCAAGCTTCTTGCACCGACCTCCGGATACCACAATCGCCTTGTACGTGAAGCTATAGAAATCCACAAACATACGGAGAACTTCAACAGAAAAGAAGAAACACTAAAACTTAGCCAAATCTGGAACCCGAACCTCAAAACCGCAAGAGAGATCCAATTGAGCCATTCCCCACCACAGCCACTCACACATAAATACAACTTACGGTCAGGAACGAGTCAGTCTGCTACCAGAATCAGACATGGAAGCACCTCTGAAGATGGTAGCCACGCTCGCTAGCGAACGTCAGGAAGAAATTCCAACTTACGACGGCCATTAAGCCCGAATGAAAACACTTTATCAATAAACCTGGGCCGCGAAAGCCTCACAAACTTTATCAGAGTTTTATTTCATAAAATGTTAATTTCACTAATTTACACCAATATTTTTTTGCTTTGAATAATAAGTAGGTAGGTATTTAATTGCACTTTATTAATTAAACTGCATTTATTCGTATCTAACGGCAAGTGCGAAATATGGATTTCCAGTTGCTTATCCAGTATTCTTTGAGACCAGACAGTGCAATCAATAAAGTACAATTATATACCTACCTACTCATTATTTAAAGCAAAAAAAAAAAATATTGCTGTTTGTAGAAAAATTAACATTTTATGAAATATAATTCTATTTTTTCATGTTACTGCAGATTTCAAAATTGTATATCTTGAAAGCGGTTGTGCCTAGAAAGGTGAAATAAGCACCAAAGTGTACTTATTTTAATTTTACATAAGAATTGGCTCCTGGCATTTTTTCGAAGAATTTTAAGTTATTTAACACAACTTGAAAAAATACAAGATGGCGGGCCTAATTTCGGTATGTTATGCAACACGGACACTTGGGGACTTCTAGCATCTTAATAAGGACCTGAAACATCAACTATCAAGATGGGTCCCAGCTTTATAATAATTTGTTCAGGATCAACCCTCAAGTGTACTGGAATGAAGTAATGGTAGCGTTACAACGCTACCATTAATTGCCGCCATTTTAAGTACTTTTTGGCGACAAATTATAACTATGACCGCAATTTTATATTTATTATCACATCTTTTTCTTTAAGATTTAACTCAAAATATTTATAGTATATACGATTTTACTTGATTTTTTTGGTGTAGGAATGCTTAATTATCAATATATTTCAAGTTGCGGTTTCACTCATGCGCAGGCCGATCCTGGAGAGTCATTGATTTCTTGATTAGTCAATAAGATGTAAATTAGTTTTGTAATACTTATGGCAGTAGTATTTTGCTATGATTACTTCTTCTGCCTTTGCACCCATCGCAAAAACTACCGAATACCATTTGTAGACTCCCAGAAAGTATTTGACTCCGTTGGAACCTGGGCAATTCTGAAATCATTAGTAACCGCGAAGATAGTCTGCAGATATACAACAGCTTCATCAAACAAATGTATAGTAATGCGTCCAATAAAAAAAAAAATAGATGAGGATCCAAAAACTGAACAGTTACCTGCCAATTTTTGAAAGAGGAGTAAGACAGCGGACAATTTTACCAAAAATATGTATACTTGCTCTCTCACACTGACATATTTTAACGAGATATGAATGGAGTGAGTCTAAATCAAACACTGTTATCATCATTAGAACAGGGCGAATAGCTCAAAAACATGCTCAAAGAACTTCACCGTAATGAAAATTGGACTTAAAATGAACTTCACAAAAACATAGATCATTACTACAGAAAATATCCGGGTAACTATCAGCGATGAGCTTCTAGAAAATGTTCCTAGAGAGACCAAGTGGAGCACTGACAGGCGAGATGGCATACAAGGTATCGCAAATTACATTTGATGCATTTTCCTATAATGGTTCTCGGCCTAAACTCTACATTTTGTCGTCTCAGGTAGGAGCTTCCCATGTTCCAAGATATTTCGATTCTTCTTGAATCTTCAACTATTTGTTAGCTTTACTTCCCAAAATTTGTCATTAGAAAATATTTCGAGCTCAAATTACGTTTTCCGCTTGACACCACTCTCTATTGATCGCAACAGCTTATAGCCTCCAGGTACTTAGCTTACTTTTATCCGCAGCCATTCATATTTCAGGAGACCCTACCATCGATTGTTCATCAGACAGCATTTTATTACTGCATATTTTCATAAATTTAACATTTCAAACGGGTAAGTGACACTTATTTTTGCCATGTAACAAAAAAAAAATTGCTGCTTCATGATGAGATTTTTTGTCAAAACTTCTTTTTTTAGTCAAAATTATGATGATCCAAAATTTACAGGTTTACAAATCTGTCTTGAGATTAACGTAATCGGTTCTTTATTCCTCCTGGGCGTTGGTTTATCAAAAAATAAATAACAATAAAATAGAATCAGTTCAAAAAGTTACTCTGTATCTAGTTACCTTCTCATCATTCGGGAAAGGTTCGGAGTTAAAAGATTTCAGCTTCCCTGTTAGAGTTGTGTATAAACAAAAACAAGACAAAGTGTCTCTAGAAGTTTCGCCTAATGGGCAACATAATATGGAAAGTTGAGTCGATAATAGAGCTTTAAGAAGTTTTCAACTTTATATATTAAACTCGAACTCTGGCTACGAAGTTGTGCGTTGATGGAACGTTTGTTTGTCGAACAAACAATCAATCTAAACTATGCCTTCAGGATCTGAGACTGTATATAAGCACCTCTATTATGATTTATCATTATTAAAGGTCTCGTGTGCTTTTTCTTGTCGCATAGTTCAAAAATATTTTTTTAATTATTCTGTGGCATTTTTATAAATAGTTTTAATTTTTTCAAGCTACTTGCAATTGAACCTAAAAATATATAGAATAAAATTAAAATCGCTCGCGATAAGAAAATACAGTCTTTAAAGTTTCACTACTCCATTGTTCTAATTATAGTCCGAAGTGTTAAGGGCACGAATAGGCAATAATGAATAAAAGTAAAGAATGAATCAGCATAAAAGTTCGCCGGTGGCACCCACTTCTGCTGATTATCGCATAATCAATCTTTTTGGGAAAATTGGTTTATGGGCCGGTCATTAATAAATAAGACTTCGTGTTCCAAATAGGGAAAAAGTAATAAACTTTTAGGTTTTTGATTTACTAAATGGGAAATTGTAGTGTATTTTTTATAATAGGATATTTATTTTTTGTTGACTCTTTCCAAGACACCCACTTTGGTTCAGTCACTAAAATCACCTCACGGCAGTTATAACTCAATTATTTCTCAATTTTCCAAGGGCTGCAAAATATTGTATTAAATTAATTTAACACATTCTGGTCTATACGCCTACCAATTTTAAAGCCATCAATGGAGGGTGTCAAGGGCTCTCCCACGTTGAGGTCGGTTACTTCCAACCTTGGGTGTACGGGGGTATAATAAGAACGTATATAGGGGTCGATAGAGGCTTCTTAGTTAGCATTTTAGCTCCCTGACTTATTGAGCTCGAAATCCGAATAGTAATTTGACTTTGAGTTAATTAACCTTGCTGTCGAGGATAATGGCTACGAAATGAAATTGAGATTTTTATAAAAGTTAATAATAAAAACTAGCTTAAGGAAAAATTGAATGCACTTCCAACTTTTAAATATGAATAGAGAGCAACTAATCAACATAGATATTATCAGGTACTGCCCCGTTCCATTACAGAACAAAATCCTTTCGATTAATTTAATTTCAACACAAAATTTTAGGTTTCCCATCTTTAACGAGATCACAAAGTCTCCTTGCTTGTTCAGAATTGGCCCGATGTATAGAATTTGACGTGTGTAATTGGGCAATTTCTGGTACTTGGCAATTAACGGTTAACGGTCGCGCCCGACTTTATGGGTAATTATGCGACTTTATGCCCATACATTGTCCGTAAAGGCTGGTGTAATTACCTTCTCCAGTTTAACTTGAGGTTACATTAAATGCCGCCTACGGGGGATTATAATAAATAATCGTTTAGATGATAGGTGAATCAACTTGCTCCAAGTCGGCCAGCTAAATGAAACTTAAGGGGACAATTTATTATTCAACAACACAGCCAGCATGTTCAAATTTTACGGAGAACAGATATACCCACGGCAAAATCCAAAATGACAAAAATTTCAAAAATGCACCTGCCACTTAACTAAATCTATTTTCTCATAAAAATCCATCATTCAGACATAGAAAAGACCTTTTAAGAGAGAATCTGTGTGGCCTTCTTATATTCGGGTGTGAGGTGTAAATATTTTATATGACATAAGACAGCTGATGCGAGACGGGGAATCCTAGAGGAGTACCCCAGTTAGCGTGAAAGCAAAGAAATAAACTGTTCGAATTTAAATATTTACGTCCCAATTTGTGTTTAGATTTTATTTTTTGAGATATTTGGAGCCCCAAAATAGCTTAAATTTAGCAAAGTGCATCTTATAACGCGAAGTGGGAAGATTTAAATGCTTGGAATATCGAACAATGGCAAAATACTGAAAACGATATAAAAGCACCTTGAAAATAACATAAAAACTATTTTGCTATTCCAGGGATTTATTGGCACAAATAGAACTTGAAACGTTGAAGTAATCAGACTCTATCTAACGACCGTCCAAATGATGCATGGCATGTCTTTTCGACAATTAAAGCTTTTACTTCCTCGCCTTAGGATTCTGATTTCTTACTAATAGCAAATTTATTTTTTTCACAATTGGAATTCACTTCGAGTATATTATAATAAATATCTTGAATTCAGAGTATTGAATTCTAAAGGTTAATTGCACTTTTTGATTGTCCACATCTCTGCAAATAAGTAGGCTGTCGGTAGGTACTTAACCTAAAACTTTATCATGTATAATTTCTTTTATTCTGAAGAAGTAGCTTGCTTCGTTACCTAGCTTTTTGGTTGAAATTGTGAACTTAGTAAAAGAGGTATTGCTCCAGAGAAACAAGATAGTGTGAAACTCTCCCAGAAGGCGTACCCACTTAACCACTTTTTTTCTTTTCTAAAGATGTAGTATTGCATTGAAAGAAGACATGAAGGTCTGGCTGTCCTCTTAGTCATGTGTCTGGTAGATATCCAGCAATGGGACTTCTTTATTATTTTCTACTGTCGACTATCCAACCATCGGCGAAAAAGACCATTGATTGGACCTAGTCAGGAGCGCCTCTGACAGCAATTTTTGCTTGGACGATGGGCCCTTTGGCTCTCTACTTGACTTCGGCAGCCTTTGTGTTGACATTAGCGTTTTTGTTCTTGGCATCTCTTGCCTGTCGAGAGGAGACAGACTTTGAGTCTTTCAAACACCCGCTATAGTTTCCGAGTGTCCTACCAGCTTCCAATTGGCGCCAGTGGCATTGCGCTCATCTTCCTTGGAGACATGCGGAAGTGTCTAGGAACTAGACCTACACAGCTCACCATGTTTGTAACCAAACGTCTGGAATCTGTAGCAAAAATCTCTCGATCTTCAAAATCCTTTCGTTATCGGTCTTGTCAGTCATCTTGGTGACTTCTGAATCTCTGTAGTCTGTAGTTTGTAAAGGGTGTCCCAACAAGAACTTGAATTTTAATTCGCGCGCCATTTCTGTCTGTCAAACGTCAAGTCGGCCATATTGGACATGTGTTCGGTAAAAACATTGACATTTATTAAAATGCCGCGTTACACTCTTGAAGAACGTCTATTAATCGTAAAAACATATTACAGAAATGGAGAAAACTTTACAATGACAATGCGCAGATTACGTGAACATTTCGGCGTACATAATCGTTCGTCGCGGCCCACTGTTGAAAATTTTATCAACAAATTTGAGCGGAGATTTACACTGAAAGACGAGACAAGTGTTCCGCGTCGTCGTCATGGAAGGTCTGCCGAGAACATCGCCGCCGTGAGAGCCAGTGTCACCGAACATCCAAGCACTTCCATCTGGCATCGCGGCCAGGAATTAAACATCAGTCGTAGTACGCTGCAACGAATTTTGACAAAGGATTTGCATCTTCATGCCTACAAGATAGAGTTGACACAAGAGCTGAAGCCACCCGATCATAGACAGCGCAGAAGCTTTGCTAACTGGATATTGGAACAACATGAAGTTGACGATGCATTCCAGAATAAAATAATATTTAGCGATGAGGCGCACTTCCACCTTAATGGTTTTGTGAATAAACAGAACTGTCGGATTTGGGGGGAAGAAAATCCACATGTTGTGCACGAACTTCCAATGCATCCTGAAAGAGTAACAGTTTGGTGCGCCATGTGGGCAGGAGGGATCATGGGACCGTATTTAGCATGATGAGAGACTTTCTTTGGCGAGAATTGAATGGGATGGACGTGAATGACTTGTGGTTTCAGCAGGACGGCGCGACCTGCCACACTGCACGCGAAACAATGGCGTTATTGCAAACAAAGTTCACAGGTCGTGTCATCTCTCGATTTGGAGACCAAAAATGGCCGCCGAGAAGTTGCAATTTGACGCCCTTGGACTATTTCCTCTGGGGGTATTTAAAGAGTAAGGTCTATAATTATGAGCCACCCTGAGACGATTCGACAACTCAAGGAAGAAATCGAGCGCAATGTTCGTGAAATCCAGCCGGTTATGTTGGAAAAAGTCTTTTAAAAAAAATTCATTAAACACGTATACACGTGCCAACAGAGCCGTGGCGGCTATCTGACGGACATTTTGTTTCATGTTTAATTGTCATTCTTTACGCTTAAACGTTCAATAAACTATTTGGATAATTTCTTTCAAATACTATGTTTTTTTTGTGATCTATAATTCAAGTTCTTGTTGGGACACCCTTTGTGAAATGCTACAGTTAGTATTCGTTCCCTTTTTCTTTCAAATATAAGCTAAATTATCACCTTTAATGTTGAAAGTCTGGCATTTAAAAGAAGAAAAGAAGATTTCTGTCCAAAATAATAATAGCCATTACTAAACTAGAGGGCACGATTTTCGTTTAAATTTGACGTACCAGTTTAGTACCAACGCTTTCCTGTCGGTTTTTTTCGTCCCTTTTTGAATCTTGCCATTGCCCTGAAAGGTCGACTGTGATCGGGTAGGGCAGCCATCTTCCTCAAGTGTGATTACCGTTCTCGTGGAAAAAGTACCTTATCGGCCGTCAGGCATTATTTGAACGAAATAAAGTTGCGTAAGGCAATAATCCATTAATTACCAAAAAAATTCAAAGAAAAAGTCTTGTGATTACCATTTTATTTGAGTTTGAATTTCTAACCCCCCCCCCCCCTGGGTAAGTCGTTGTAAATTTTTTTTCAAGTAATGATTGTTCATGGAATGCTTCTATTACTCAGGGTTTTACCGGGGAGCCGTTTTTACCGAGGAGCCGTTTTTACCGAGGAGCCGTTTTTACCGAGGAGCCGTTTTTTCCGAGGAGCTATTTTATCCGAGGAGTTGTTTTTCTCAAGAAATTTATTTGCAATAAGCCCTAAAGATCACCGTTATCATGCAGCGTGGATATAGAGTCCCTCACGAGTCGATACCTGTACCTCCACATTTCACAAAGAAAACTGAACTTCTAACCCCTATCTACCTCGATTCCTGGCTAGAACATGCAACTTATATTTGCAACTTCCCTCGTCAAGTCAAATGGATGGCTACCGTACTCTAACGTTTCCGTTCGAATTGAGGCTTGTATAGAGTTTCATTTATAACCTTTATTACTTTTTTTATGAAATTTACTCAATGATCAATTACCATAATTGATTAAATTTTTACCGACATTACATTTAAATTTTTGAAATTTCAATTTCATTCATAGTATTCTTTTCAACCCTGGGTCCTATAACTTATATATTTGAGGATTTCTATTATATCTCCTGACCATTCAACTGTTTCTTCTGATTCTATTTTCTGGCAGCAACTGTTAATCAATTTATATGGCAAGTATATTGAGGTACATTGTAATATGATCTTTTTTTTACTACTAACCTGAGAAGTAGTCATAATTCAATCTATTTTTCTAGGAAAAAATTGAATTTCTCTAAATAAAAAAAAAATACCTAGGTCAATAATGAAAATGACGTCATGACGCAAGGATTTTGTCATGAAGTACCAGGTTTCTGTTGGTTTAATTTCAATTTCAAAATGTGAATTTTAGAAAAAAAAACAGGTTCCTGTATGTACATCATAGGAAATTACCATAAGCTGTTGCGGGCAGCACTTTCGACAAGAAAAAATAATTTGAGCACAGATTTCAAACATATTTTTTATTTTCTACTAGCAGTAGTAAAAAAAAATCTATATATTCCTCGGTGGAGAAAGTCATTATATACCGAGCGCTTTTATCAACCGAGGCGCGAAGCGCCGAGGTTTTTAATGCGTAAGACCGACTTCTCTACCTAGGTATATAATGTACTATTTTTTATTTTGAATTTGGTGAAGCAGAAAGAGAGTTAACCTCTATTTATTGATTTTAGTTAAACTGTTTTACCAGCAATTGATTTTATATTTTGAAATTATTTAACACTTGATTTTTGACCTCACTGTGAAATATACACTAATTTAATTTGAAACTTACTCAATGGTTTTTTTGATTTACCTATTTCAGGATTTGGTTGAGTTATGTGCCTTATTTATTTTCTTTTCAGAGTTATCAATAACCGTCTGCAGATTATTTTTTTAGGTGTGTTTCTGAGTTTTCACTCTTCCATATTTTATGTGATTTAATTATTTATTTCTTTTAAATTCAGTGGCTCACTTGCCATTCTGTACTATCAACCCACCCCTAATAATTATTCGCTGAGCAAACCGAGCATATTATTGGCCTCCTGTTAATTTGTTGACAAAAGGGGTTACAAGTTTAGGCCTTCCAGTTCTTCTGTGATATGTGCAATGACCATGTCGATTGGTAATTCACGTATGATGAGATTCAGATACTAGTGAAATACTTTGGTGGTGTTCGGAAACATCTTTGTGTTTTCCCAACCACCTTGGTGTGTATTTTATACCTCTTGAAAACGCGGTCCAGTGGGCGGGGCCCTGAATGATGATAGCGTCTTCTTCGCAGCTGCGGCATTCGATGCTTAGTGGGTTGCCGGAGCTTCAACTGTGGATTCATGTGGCTGCTGCCTTTTCATCTCTGTTCTGCGAGCTGCAGTTATAATTTAGAAAGAGGCAGTTGTTTTTCTAATCCAAGATGCCTTTCGATATATCAGGTGTTATCAACGTCAAGGCACAGTTTGTGTTGGATGAATTTCATTTATGTTTGTGTTTTTTTTTGGACAGCCGACTGACTATCCAGACTTTCAGCTTTCCAATTTGGTCACCGTGAATAGCAAAACCATCGGCAAGTAGCGTCTTCATGCCGTAGCTGTAGTTACGAACATAAGTCTACCACTCGGTCTACCACCACACTAACCTATGGTTTCCCACTTCTGGCCCATGAATACAGTGTTTATTATCGACGTTTTATTCATAAATAGGGTATAGATGACCCATATGGATTTTCCTAAGCAGCTCCTTCTTTTATCTTGCGTTTTTTATATCACTAATATGCCTTGGCGCATGGTTCTGTCAGCTTGGGGTATTTTTGGAACTCAGAATATTGAATGGTCTACGCGAATTTGTCATTTGGAGATACAATTTCAAATTAAATTTCTATGAGTCAAGGGTTATGGTGCAAAAGAGATTGATGAAAGTTATTTACGGCAAAAACTTGAGACCAATTGATTCATTTCAAATGAGGCTTGGAAGAGGAAGAAAGAAAACTTGTAGGAGAAGCGAAAACATTGAAAGAGTGAGGAAAATTTTTAATGTAGTCGAATCCGATAATAGAGTAAGTTGAAGAAAATGTTTTTATGGTTTCAAATAATTTTTAGAGTAAAAAAGTAGAAGAAAGATATCAACCATTGTTACGAAGATTCAGAAGACGATGCGACGGTATTGAAAAAAATTGTGTTTAAGAAATCATCAGACCCACAGGATTTAGGTATTCTAGTAGGAAATACCACTGGAACATTCCCAGAGACCATGTTTCTAGATCAGTAATGGTGGTGGACATGTCTTCTTTCTACAAAATTTGTGCCGTATCCAGGAACTTCTAATGGTAGGTAGCAACATTCAAGTTATGATTGTCAGCCATAACTGCATTGAATCTATTAATCACTCTCAAAAATGTCATCATTCCTCAGTTACTTGCCCTTGTTACCATCTGAAAAGTAGAGTGTCATTCATGTATTGTGATATTTGCTTCACATTTTCATTTGAATTTCATTTATTACCTGAAATTTCAATTTCCTTGTGAGTTGACAAATTTATTTCAGGTCAATAATCTTAATTTTATTGGTAATTTTGGCAACATTGCCAGCATTTATTTTTTTTTTCATCCTGTAGAATAATCAATGCCGACTTAAAAAACTACTTATCGGTCATATATGAAGAAGACGCATGAAACGACAAATTCATTAAAATAACAGCGTGAATTTACATACCATTTAGCAGAAACCTACTATATGTGACTTTTGACTAAACATATAGAGCTTATTTAAAGCATGCCAAACAGCAAACTTGAATGCAATCGTTTCGTCTAATCTAAAGCATCCAGATTACACAGTAGCTTACATTTTGCTTTAGCGAGCTAAACTGTTTTAGATCTAATATATTACAGGAAGATTTAACCAAATTTATGCCACACTTATATACGCTGAACTTGGGGATATGAAACAGCGCGCGCCAACGCGGGATATATAATGATGTTTTTGCAGTTTTGCTGCGACATGTGTCATTATATATGTCGCTAGAGCGCCTGAGACTTAAATTACGACAGCAACGCTCTCTGTTTAAAGTGGGATTTTCTGGATATCACTGCGGTGCAGAATTTGCACTTTTGTTTCTGACAAGGGATATACTTGGCTGAATGAGATAATGACTATGGTGTCTCACTGCTGTAAATGGGAATCTACAAATTTAAATTATTTTATCTAGAAAGACGCTTTTCCCATAGCTTGTGAAATTTGGAATCTAACAGTTTTTAATTAGGCAAACTCTGGCAAAAATCCCTTTTTGTTAGATCTTTTTTTCAATTAACAATCTGTAAATTATGTCAAACTCTTCCCAGTCTTTTTTTCTACCCATAATGGCATTTAACACTCGCTTTATCGTCGTGGACTATAAATTTCTTTGACGCACTGACTTTGATAAAGATAATAATTATTATTACTCGCGCAAATCGCTATTGCCGCCTCCTCGTTTGCGACTGCAGGGCGGCTATTATAACAGTGATCTCTGGGCGACTTCCGACCGCCACGGACGAACATCTGGGTCGCGCCCAGTTGGCTACGCTCCTAGACTAGATTTTTTATCATCAGGTTTGTGATAATGACCGTGGGGACGCAGTTAATTTATTTTCATAACGATAAAAGAGGGACTTGGTTGCATTTTATTTGTGAAACTATTTTATTTTTTTGATCCCCAACAAAGCTGACAATGTTACTTAACAATTTTCATGATCATTTTTTCCATAGCACTTACTCGTCGAAAGTTGCCTGTCTGATATATTTAATCCGGGACTATCTAACTAATTTTGTCGCCCTCGAAAGTCAAGTCTTTTAAGTGCTTAGCCGACCCTATTGCTTGCAAGACATAACCCGCCTACGTGCCAGAGCAAAATTACAAGGGAACATCTCTAAGCTGACCTAGGATTTATTGTCTAGTATGCAAAAACTTTTAGTCTTTTTGTTTTTCAATCTAATTCTGGTATACGGGGTGATTTACGTAATCCGTGCATTAGCTTGCAGGTGGATTAGATAATAATAATACTAATCCACCTGCAATCTGGAAAACCTATAATGCACGGACTACGTAAATCAGGGCATATAAACACAAATGAAGGGGCTTAATGATTAAAAAAAAAAACTTCCTGAGTTGCCATTGTTTCCAGAATGTGATTCTTTGAAACTAAATTGTTCCCCTAGCTATTCTAAACCATGCCAAGTCGGCAGGATGGCCCTTTTTGTTTGGTGTACTAGTAAACGTGTTCTGCATGAAATTACTCCTTCTGATTCTTTTCACTTGAAATAGAAGTATGTGGAAATTTTAAAATATATTTTTTGACAGAAAAAAATAATTTATCTGTTTACCACTATACAGAGGTTACACAAGACATTGAAAATTTACCTTTATAAAAGTAGAAACATGATGATTAAAAATTAAAAAAAAATATCATTTTCATAAAGTTATTTAGTTTTAGGAAAAAAATGTTGAAATGTTTTTTTTTTCTTCAAAAATTCTTCTTTTCTTCTCCGAACCAGTCTGCAGCTACGTGCAAACACTTAAGAATGTAATTTTAAAACTTATTTTGAACGAGAACTATAACCCATTTAAAAGTCATATTATAATTTCGAAAACTTTGAACATTTTTCTACCTTAACATACTTTTAATTTTAAAAGTCTAGCGCAAGAACGAACATCTAACTTTTCTTCGCGGAAATTTTATAACACCATCATGCAAACTCACCTTGAAATATATGTATTTATGTATTAAAAAAGTTTTTAATAAAATTGTACTCAATATACCGGGGACAAACAACGAAAAATACTTCACGACGTTTATTGTGTTAGTGTTTGCTTTAAATATACAAAAAGTTATCATATAGAATTTTGAGTTGAGTGAGTGCCTTTCCCGACAACGAATACAGACAAACTTTTGAATAATTTCGGCATTGAAATTTTGTTAAATTCGAAGTAGTTACGTATGCGCATAGAAATTTTGGGGAGATTGCCTGCGAACCATTATTACTTCCAGAGGATAGGTTTATGGAAAACACATAGGGGTTTTAAAACGGTTCAAAATATGGAATTTGTTTATCGCCCAGATGGGATTCTATATCTCATAGGGAGGATAGGAACAAAACGATTATGGTTAGGGATAATAGAGATTATGGAGCTTTTCTATTGATAATTGGTTAGATTCAATAAAATCTAATCCTAACGACTTATGCATTTTTGATAAGTAAACCGCACCCACAATCCTATAGAGGATCACCATCAAATTTCATTAATTGACCCCAAATCGATTCTACCAATTCGTATTAGAGGACCTGATGGCGGTTTTGTGGAGAATTAGCGTTTATAGTGTTCAGTAAATTTATATTAATATTAATCCACCCTCCGAATCACATTAGTTATAAGAATGGGTCCGCAAAATTCGGACTACCGGATTATGGAGAAAACCAATTTGACTCGAAATTAGATAGATTATTACTTTTTTAAGTTAATAATTAATTTCAATTAACAAGCCATGGTTATGAATAAGAAATTCATCAAAAACTCGCTGGCATTTATTCATTATTACGTGTCGCCGTCTCTATCTTTGTTCAAATAATATAAGGTCAAAAAAAAAATTTCATTGGTCGCATTCTATAGTATTTCAGGAAGTACGGATTGGATTGAAAATCAATTTATTCTGGCACTTAATTATGCCAGAAAATTAACACAGAAAGTAGTCCAAATAGTCAGAAAACTGTTCATACTACCAGCTTCAAGTGCCAGATTATTTTATATTATATTAGGATGAGAGCGGCGGAAAAGTTTGGTTGAGTGGTTTTAAAGAGACTTTGTATTTTTAGTCATTAAATTTTTGCCAAGAACAATAATTTTGATTATAAGTAAGTTTAGGGTTTTGTAAACTTTTAACAGCTATCTTAGGATTTTTGTAGAAGTGTAGACTTATTATAACAATATCGTTTTGGATTGTAGATCCTGTCAGGCATTACGGCTGCAAGTCTTCGAAATATATATAGAATGTTTCGGTCATCCAAAGAGAAGTGTTGAAAAACGGAAGATGTTGAACGATCAACATAATGTTTCGCCTTTTCTCCTAGGCAGTCATTAAACAGTCCTTTCACAGTTGAACACAGCTATTATTATTGTCATTGTTTATTGCAATGTTTATATCGCAGAAATTCCATCCGGAACTTCTTGCTTCAAAAACGACTTGGATTACAAAACGAAATGACTTTGACTGCTTAAGGCAACTTCGTCAAATACGCGATTTAATTTGACTTGATCCAAAATGGCATATTGCAGAAGAGATAACAAGAATTGAATTAATGGGTTAGTTTTCATGACAGAAAAAGATTGATTGGGAAGTGGTTGCATCCGACGACTGGGTGTGCAATCAATGTCATCGAATTTGTGAGTCCGAAATGGGCTGACTCACTCATGAATAAGTGAATTAGGGGTATTGTTACACTGCGACCTGCATAGATCTATTGTGTCCCCCTTCTGGGTGCTTCAGCTGATAGGATTCTTACTCAAAGCAACTCATCCAGCTTTAAAGCTTTTATGAACGAAAGTAAGCTGAATGGTTCTATAGATGGAATTTGTTCCTTTTCAACGGTGCAGCATCCGAAGCCGGCAATCCGTTTGTTCACGATTGCCTCACACTCCGTGAGAAGGTTTTCGGAGTTTCTTCCCTTCCCTTCCTGGTTAGGTAGCTGTCTTCATTTTCGATTTTAATTCTCTCAAGGTGCCCCCTTAACTGGCGTGGCTTGTAAGGAATCCAGTGAGAATGCAAATATTGTTTTTACTCAGTGATATAAGGTCTTTTGATCTCTCTTGGTGAGAGGCTAATCCATTTGGTGGGAGACTGATCCATTTCGTCCGCTCTTCCTTATAGGTGTGCGTCCATATGTCACAGAAAGGCTCTGCTCCTGAAGGCGGGGTTTGTGCTCCCAATTTCATCAATTGGTCCGCCTTCTCATTACCTGCGATCCCTGTGTGTCCCGGTATCCACTGAAGCGATAGTTTGTTATTTTTGCCCAGTTCATTTAACTTGTGTAAGCATTCCCAAACCATTCTGGAGCTGATTTTTGGTAAGCTCAGCGCTTTGATGGCTTCTTGACAGTCTGTGAATATGACAATCTCGCTTTCTTTTTGTAGTTTCTGTAAAGATTCAACTCAGCACACCTACTTATGGCGTCTATTTCCTCCTGGAATATGTCTGGATGTTTTCCCATAGCTTCGGAGAACTTGTTTCCAGGCCCAAGTACTCCGGCTGTGGTCCCTTGTTCAGCTCTTGACCCACCAGTATACCATTTTACGGCTTTCTACTGCATTGTTAGAATGGATGTGGTGTTTCCTTTCCATTCTTCTCTGTCTTTTATGACTACTGCGAAGCATTTCTCAGAATTAACATGTTTTGATCATTTCATCCCTGGAGAGCTCGAGGAGTGGAATAAGCTTACTTAGAGATGCTAATTTTTTCGTTCCAGCCAACCTCCACCACTATGTGACTCTTCACGATACCTACAATTGTCTCGATGGCTGCTGAAGGACAAATCAGGGTTGCCAACTTTTGAAATTGGTTCACCCGGAGATTTTTCCGCGACTGAATTAAAAATGGCGTTTCCCAAAAATATCTTAATTGAAACAGCAAAACAAACATAAAAACAAATCAAAAACTAAAAATAAAACATTTAATTCCAGGAACAACATAGTAAACACTTATTAAAATGTACACCTACAATTTTGAAGAAAAATTTTTGACAGTTCTAATAGCCAATTAAATTTTCTTGTTTTCGCCATGTGACGCAAATCACTTAATCGTTTCAACATTAAACTGAAAACAGACCTCATGAGCTGTGTTTCAGATTCTCATTCTCACAGAATTTAGAAACCAGTCAGAGCGTTTTTGATCGGTGCAAATCGCCAACAACCAGTTTTTCTGATGATTTTCGCATGAGTTACTTAACGGAAACGACAAGAACCTTTTTTAAAAAATTAATCTATTTTCGAAAATACAAGTTTATTACTTGATGTCTTTACAGCTTCAAGTTAAGACTCTAACTAACTGTAAAAGCACCATTACAATTGTAAAGAAAACATATTAAAAACTAAAAGCGAAGCAGAAGCAAAACCTTGCCATCGACCTTGCATGGGTGAACTCATAGCCATAATCGCTCTATACATTTAACCAGTCCAGGTCATTCGAAAAAACAACGGATTGAAATGAGATTCGTGGAAAATCTAAGCTATGATAAGTATAATCGTTCTCGAACCCTACTAAAAAAACTCCTGATGTACATTAAGGTCTTAAGTCGACTACCACATTTCTCATCTTGAAAATTCTTGCAGTCTAATTTTAGACTATGTAGGCATTCATCAAAGTTTTCGCTTCATCAAAGCTTGTATTATTCGAAATCAAAATTCTTTTTGCTCACGGTGCAGACATGACATACACTATAGACACTGAACAACTCTAAAACAAATGAAAAAAGCGTGCGCGCATAAAAATTGAAAGAATAATAAAGCATAAGGACGTCGCAAAAATTCTTTTGTTTCGAATCGTGGCGTCTTTTGCGCCCTGACGCTATAGACTAGGGGGAGGGGAGGTGCTTGAAAATGCATCCCCTGCACATAAATATATATGTATATGTATAAGCGCGGAGTTGAAAAGCTGCTATTTTACTAATAATCCCCCTCTTGTGATTGAAGTCTGATGTGTGCTGACTTCGCACAAAATGTGCTGGGTACGTTCGAGCGGAAAATAATGAAAGCATGAAGCCGTGAATGCATAAAACAAAAGTTTGGAGTGTGTGAGCATGTAGAACTGAAGAATGTGCAAAAAACAAGTTCAATATTATAATCCTGTTTAATTAGCTTGATTTATTTTCTTTCGAATACGATGCTGCAAAAATGCTGACGCCCACCTTTTTAACTAACGTCAGTATCGTTTTCCAGATTATGTAGTCGGACGGCAAGAGAATAACTAAAATGACCTTTAAGTACACCATTTGACGCACTAATAGTGAAGATACTGTCACGGCTCTGGCGTGCGTGACAGAAATCTTGGGTCCGTTTATTCAAAAATCAAAGTCTAATTAACACAACAATAATTTATTCCACGTTACTTTACACTCCGACACTAATTACTTTACGAATTAACTCAAACAAGTTTACTCTTTACAACTTTTACAATATTCACTATCTAAATCGTATACCAGCTAATTTCAAAACTTAACGTAACTAAACTGATACCGGCCATCAGACTGTCAATGTAAAGGTGTCGTCCTTGTCTTTCGAATTCCCATGATCTCACAAATTTTCTTAAAGATGGCAGATTCGAAGTTTCGTCCCTGATCTGAATATAAATCTAGTGGCACACTATGACGACTAAAAACGTTCACTAGCACCTGAGCAATAGTGAGGCTTCTTGATTAGGAATAGCGAAAACTTCTGGCCATTTACTGAAGTAATCCATGATAACCAAGATGTATTTGTTACCACGATCTGCCTTAGGGAATGGTCCGGCTGCATCAATCGCTATTCTTTCAAATGGAAGACCAACGTTGTACTGTTTCATTGTTCCCCGAGATCTTAGTTCAGGGCCTTTACTAGTAGCACAGATGTCGCATTTTCGGCACCAGTTTTTAACGTCTTCATGACAGTGGACCCAGTAAAAATGTTCTCGAATCTTGTCCAAAGTCTTGTTAACTCCAAAATGTGCCCCTGAAGTTTCCGTCATTTCTTTTAATACATCTTCTACTCGATCTTTTAGAATAACTAGTTGGCTCTTCGTAGTTTTCCCATCGGCATTTTCCCGAACTCTGTCTAGTAAACCATTTTCTACGGCCAGAGAGTCCACAACACCTTGAAAATCAAACTCTTGTTCAACATTTCCCTCCATTCTGGCCTACATTCATGACATTTTCTTTGAGATATAGAACTTGCCCAATGTCCTGGTCTGCCTCTTGATCCTCTCTCATTTGTTTGGTAGTCCATTTATCATCAACGTCAATCAGCGATAAGACCCGTTCTTCTCACAGCTGGAACAATGTTCTTCTCAGGCATATCGATTCTTTGACGAAGCTTGTAGTCTTCTTTGCATGGTCATCTAGACAGAGCGTCAACATTTTCATGAAGGCTTTCAGGTCGATGTTAAGGGCTGGCGTCTCTAGATCTCTAAAAGCGTTGGGAACGATCCTTAGATGGAGAGGACATCCTTAGTCTACAATCCCATTGCATATGTCCAAGCTTATAGCACCGGTAACCATTTAATCGGTTTTTCGGTATTGGTGTTTTTTTGGAGTCATTTCCTAGTTGTCTATCTTCTAGTTAAAGTTTCTTCATTTTCTCCATAAAATTTCTCGTAACATTCTCGAAGCTACCATCCTCTTTTGACGATTGTTTATCCTTTGGGTCTTCAATGGACACTGCTCGTATTCTGGGTCCTGAGGCACCAAAGATTGCTTCCGGTTTCAATGCTCGGACAAGGGCTTCGCTACTTTTTCTAAACTAAACTTTTCCTGGATCTTGGAATATCTGAGACCATCAATAAACGCAGTTACTGCCATTCCTACATGTGTTCCCCAGCTACAGGAAACGCCAAACTCACAAACCTTTCAACTTCCGATTCGACTCTCGCTGGGTTTTTGGATTCCTCATCACTCGAGTTCTAAATACTTCTTCGTAGATTGAAGGTTGAAAGAATTGACTGAAGAAAATCTAATGCAGATCCTCGTAGCGCCACTATCAGTGCTGTAGCTTTTTCTTGGTCATTCCCCGTTGGTGTTTGCAGCAGCTTCAAATTGTCGGATACACATGGTCCAGGACGTAGAACCGTCAAAAGTTGGTCGTTTCATCTTCATACTAGAAAATGCTCCAACAATACCGGGAATGATGGACTGTATTTCTAATTTATTAATCTTATCTTTAAGTCCTTGAACTCGGTCCTCTACTTCTTGTCTTAATTGCTGAACATCGGCTTTGACCTCAGCTTTTACTCCCTGAACGTCGTTTTTAACTTCTTGAACATCGTCTTTAATTTCTTGAACATCGTCTTTAACTTCTTGAACATCGTCTTTAACTTCTTGAACATTGTTTTTAACTTCTTGAACATCGTTTTTAACTTCTTGATCATCGTCCTTAACTTCGGTTTTTACTTCCTTAATTGTTTGTTCTAGGTAAGTGACAGATGGTATGGTATGGTTTGAAATATTTTCCGCAGTTGTCCAATATCTTCTTGCCTTTATTGTTGTCACTTAGCGTCTTCTTCTTGTTTTTCTTTTCGTCGTTTAGTTTCTTCTTCTTGTTCTGGAATTTCCCTCAAAATAGACTGTTCTGAAATTTTCTCGAAATATCTTTTCTGAGTATCAATTGATATAGCAAACACGTCGGTGAAATCAAACATTCGATATCTTTGTTGGTTTCCAAATCGAATTTTCTAGAACTTACTTGAAAATTCACTATCACAGTCAAAATCTGGTATACAGTCAGTTTCGGGGTAATTTACAGAATCGGTGAAATCTTTTTTTGTGATTGTCAATGCTTACACTGAATAATTGTCCCAGTGTTCACTTAGTGTCCTCACTAGTGTCCGCACTACTCTCTAATCTGATTTCACTTAGTAGTCCTCGAATTATATCGCACTTTTGACACCAATATCACGGCTCTGGCGTGCGTGACATAAATCTTGGGTCCGTTTATTCAAAAATCAAACTCCAATAAACACAACAATAATTTATTCCATGGCCTCTATATATCTGTAATCCATTCTTGAAAAATCCAAAATAAACGCGATAATCTCTATTCCTGAATAGGGCAGTATTTTCTATAGATTTCAGGATTGATTCTGTGCACCCTGGCAAAAGCGCCACATATTCGCGACAATACCTATCAGGTAAAGATATCCATGTCAATATTTTCTTTGGCAATGAGGCTTTACAGCAAAATTAGATTGGAAATAGAACCATATAGAAAACACACAGTCTTTCCTCCACAAAATTCAAACTTTTTAATGGAAATACTGTGCGTTTTCTTTCAGGTTGTATTTTACATCTACTCCACTATGTGATGGATTACTTTCGCAAAATTAGATTGATTTTCCCCAATACTCGAATGCAGTTTCACACATATAATATCTAGCTTTCAGCCTGCAGGTAATTGTCCGCGTATCCTCGTTCACTCACTCAATTAATCAATTAATGTTTCCAATAATTAATCTTCATATTCCTGAAATTTATTCTAAAATTGTCCCGATATAGACTAAATAAAAAATTTGCCGTAATGATATTCCACTAGGCAATAATTAAACAGATTAAGGTGTATAATAGGTCACGTTTTCGGTTTAATTAGTCCGGTATTGTTTTAATGTGTGCCTTTTGTTAGGGTACATTCACATTAGGCGTTGGTTTAGATCCAGCCATATCGAATAATTCATTGTACTTGGTGCGTCACTAATAAGGCTGTTTTGGACCGCGCGTGTTCATTGCCCAGGAGGGAAACTCGCCAAGCGAATTCCTGGCGCTGACGTTTCTAATTTTAATTTTCTGCCATTGATGGTTTTTATTAACGAATTTGAAATGGTAATATTGATTTAATCCCATAATAAAATATAAATAATAGAATCTCAACTTTTCATGAAGTGAGGCTGCGATTCACAAACTCACACAACACACTAGATTTTACCATCATGGAGAACTTAAATTATCTTAAATGCGGCATATTCACCCAAACAATTGAAGCAATAATATAAAATGATGTTTATGGAGTTTCAAAAACCACAAATGACAAATGGTTTTGGTTTTAGAGTAATCCTTTTTCACGCAAGAAAATTAACTTAGGTTTTTTTATTGGGGAATGACCTAGCTGTTGTTTCAATGACAAAAGCCAAAGTGGCAACTGGGGAGTGGCTTTATGTCCGGGCCTGAGAATCTTGATAAATTTCGACGGGGCGGCAAAAAATTCTTGAGTCGATTCCGTTGACATGTAAACCACAAAATTCGGTTAAAAACATGTTTGCGGCTGATATCTCTGGATATTTCGTAAATATAAGAGATTGATGGTGCTGGGCTGAACGATCCTTTTTTTATATTACCAAAGACTAATTTTGAATGGGAGGGTTTCGTACAGACATCTTATCGTGTTTCGAAGTGTTTACTTTTGGAAGGATAATTTTTCTTGGCTCGTAAAACTGTCAACAATGTCAACTAGATATAATAAAACCGATAGTTCCGATAAGCCAGCAATATGTTATATAAATATTTATGTGCACGCTGCAGAAAACTAGCCCCTATGATAATTCAATATGATGGCAATTGTCAAGCATCTGTGATATTTGTTAACTATGCTAGTTACGTTTTAAATATGTGTGTATGATTTTCGTTCGTGAGGATGGCTCACTGGGTCTTTAAGTCCAAGTTCTTCCGTTCCTTATGGTTTGCAGCTGGGTGATAGACTGGTATCAAGTTCTGATGAAATCCAAGGCATTCTGCTACGTGCTGCATAACAGAACTGACGAACTGAGTACCGTTGTCACTATGACACGACGAGGCACTCTGTAGCGCAGGATGACTTCATCAATTAGACAAGTAGCACATGCTTGTGCCGTAGCTGTCTTGAGAGGAAAAAGCTCGATACATCTACTAGCTGTGTCTTCGATTGCAAACACCCATGTAAATCCTTCTTGGCTAGCAGGCAAAGGACCAAATACGTCAATAGCTTTGACTTCAAATCGTTGGTTCTGCGTGGGACACCTTGTACTTTTGGCACTGGAGGCACCTGCTCATGTAATCTATGATTTCTTTTCTCATACCAGGCCAGAAACATTGGAATGCTATGCGCTGGTACGTTTTCTCACTTCCATAGTGGCCCGCAGTCTCGGAATCGTGGTACTGGGTGAGCACGTGTGGGACCCTCGTCTTTGCCACCATTAGTAGAGGTTCTTCTTCGGCTTCATCTGTGTATCGATACAGAACACCGTTATTTAGTATATATCCACGTTCTGCCCATTTCTTGAAGTGGATATCAAGGACATTGGAGTCTTCCAAACTTTTAATGATTTTCGCCACTTCAGGATCTGCTAATTGTTCTTCTCGGACGTCTGCAGCGCTGAGCCATTTCAAGGCTTGATGATCGATTTGCACAATAGTTTGGCATCCTTCTAGGTATCCCCTGAACTTCTTGAAGGCCCATACTACTGCAAGAGCTTCGCTCTCTGTGGTATTATAATTCTGTTCAGCAGGTGTCAGCAGTCTAGAGGCATATTCTACTGGGCGCTCATCTGGTCCCTCCTTCTGGATACGCTCCCAAAGCATAGTCACTAGCATCCGTTCGTAGGATATATGGCAATCTGCTGTCTGCTTGCCTCAGGATTAGAACGGATCATAAAATCGTCTTAAGCTTACTGAAAGCTGCAGCTTGATCTGGACCCCAGGTCCACTTGACGTTTTTCTTGGTCAGTGTCGTTAGTGGCTTAGCCACATCGGCGAAGTTTTCAACAGAACGACGAAACCATGAGCAGGTTTGGATGAATCCTAACAGTTGCTTAACGTTTTTCGGTGGTAAAATGTTTATGATGGGAGCGACTTTAGTTTCACATTGACGTATTCCTTCCGTGGAGAGAATGTGTCCTAGATAATGGACGGCTTCACAGGCGAATGAACCTTTAGGTCGATTAAGTGCTAACTTGTACTGCGCAAGTCGCAGGAATACTGCCATGTCGATAGCGTAGATTTTAGACCTTGGTACCACGACGCGGCGAAACCGTCGAAGAGCATTGGAAGGCCTTTCAAAGCATTTACATCCGAAATGTCTGTGCAAATTTTAAAAATCTCGATGGCATCGGTGGAGGCTTCAACGTCTGTATCCGATGAACCGTCAAAACGAGAGTTACACTTCGCAAAATTACCACTGTGAGTTACAGCGGGAGGAATAAAAACTACCATAAACGGGGCACTACCCTTGGCTCTACCTGTGTTTGATGCACAATAGTCAATTAATCGCGACGCCGCGCCAGTCCGCTTTGAACGCTTAAAGTCAGTATTGTCGCTAATACCAGACGTAACACAGCTGTTCTGGTTGATAATTCAAACACAAAATCGGCAAAAACGTTAGGAAATCAAACGATGTACAAAACAATTTCTATTCGTAACGATTTCGACAAAGTTTCGGTGATAATTCACACAAAAAGTACAGAAAACCGGTGATAACTCACGCAGTACCTAACGCGTCACAGTTGTTCACAATTAGGCTGTTTCTCGGTGATGACTTCCGTACCAAACGAGCGCGAAAAACACCAGGGTTTCCGTCGAACAACTACGCGAAAATCGCGATCGGCAGACAATAATCACTCTACCAGTCTTGAAACTCACCGTGGCCCCACGTTGGGCGCCAATTTGTAAGATAATTCTTAGGGAAGTTGAGTACACGGGAAGAATTAAACGAAAACCGATAGAGAAAACTGATTACTGTATATTGGTCTTGTATTAACAGAGAAAACGGAATGAAATTTGCGTTATTGCACTATAAACGTTGACATCTCGTTGTTGACAGGCCGTGTAGCAGGTTGACATTAATACCGGGGAACAGCCGATCAGTAGCGTGGGGATTAGGGAATTTTGTTACACAGTCTAAATGAAGCAGTTTCCAAAGCTTCGGGACATAATCAAGATAACAAAAACAAAAAAACTATATTGTTGGATCGAGGCCACTGGATCTCCAATAAGTCTCAGAACAGACGATAATTAGAAAAGGAAAATCTCCAGGGCCAGTCGAAATCCCAGGTGAACCCTTCGGATACGGAGCCTAACTACTCTTGAAGATCTCACTATGCTCATGGCGTTATTGCAAAAGTGCCTGAATCGGATATAAATTCCTGAAGAACGAAATAGATATTCTACATGTCCACCATATTTCATAAGGGTGTCAAGATCAAATTATTGTCCAAATTACCGAATAGCAGTAACAAGTTCGATGAGGGTCTATGGGAACATGGTATCGACCAAGGATTTCATTCAGGTTATGGAAGCAGAGAATTGTTATGCAAGTTTTTGAGCAGCAATATCCGCAATGGACCACATATTTACACTAACCCAAATCATAGAAAAAAAAAATCTAGCGAGAAACCAAAAAGTAGGTAGGTATACTTGAGTGC
This sequence comes from Ceutorhynchus assimilis, assembly GCA_917834065.1. Taxonomy (NCBI): domain Eukaryota; kingdom Metazoa; phylum Arthropoda; class Insecta; order Coleoptera; family Curculionidae; genus Ceutorhynchus; species Ceutorhynchus assimilis. Next base: position 101,289,312 of record OU892277.1, read on the forward strand.
TTTTCATAGATAAAAAAGCATATGTCAGTGTCCCTATTCTATTGGAAAGCCTAGAGACAGCAAATATAAATACTTGATGAATGTTGTACTATCAACAACAAAGTTTGTGTAGGATTTAGAGTGTCAAAGAGTTTGCAACAGGGCTGCTGCATATCGTCGAACTATTTTTAAAATATATCTGAAAAAGGTATTTAGTGGGAAAAATGCCATGCTATGGGCCTTCTGCTATCCGAGGATAGTAGGTAGTCTATACACGTTGGAGAACGGACATGAGAGAGTGCCTAGGTGGCTGGTGATGAAAGAGGGATTTTGTTCACAAGGTTGCAGATATGGTGTGTGTGTTAATGAATCAAGCACCTCTTCTACACTCCGTGCTTCCGTTCAACTGTATTTTTAGTTCTTAATAGTCAATAGTGACACATTGATCATCGTACTCCTCAAAAATATCCATGTGAGCCGTGAATATTCGAGACCTAATTCATCTTCTCCATCGCTACCATATTATAATTTTCCAACACAAAAACCAGGATACACGCAAAACAGACAGCTAATTAGAAAAAAAGCGAAATCGACAAAAATGTAAAGTCAGCACAGTAAACTTTTGAAAATAAGACCTAAGCCTGTGATTTGAATCTTAATTAGAGAGAGAACGTACTTGTAGACCAATAAAGACATGAATCGCTGAACAGGCAGGTCTAATTCGATATTTGTTGAACATTTAATATCCACAAATCACACGTTTAGCCCTGGATCCAATTCAAAAATTCTTCGCCAAATTAGTTCCAAGAACTATAATCCAATCGCCTAGATTTTCTTGAGGACATCCACATATCCAATGAGCTGGAAAGTAACCCCTCTTGTTTAAATATTCAAGTTCGCTGGATTCGAACGTTGAAACTTGGCTGGAAAATCCATAATTAGAAAGACAACAACTTTCAATTTTTTTTTTAAACCTCTCATCTTCTCTTATCAATATTTAATCTAACTTCTTCAAGAGGAGTATTTTCCTTTATTACGTTGGCAACACACATGCCAATTGAGTCTATTCTGTTGTCATATCTGCATTCTTACCACCTGATGGAGTGTCACTATGACATATCACATCATAACCACACTTCTCGAACAAGGATAGTGACCACCACAATGACTTAAGGGATTGTGTGAAGATGACGTCAGTCGTCAATGGGACTTGTTGAAAGTTGAATGAAAGGCAAAATGTGAGTACAACCTTCTCCCTCAAATTTTGGTTCGTGCTGCTTCTGCTGTACCTACACAACCACACCGCTTCACGGAACAGATTATTTTAACAGACCGTTCTCCCTTTGAGTTAGCACTGAGGATGACCGATAGGCCGAAAGCGCTCTGCTAAGATATTTATTATTATGGTTTGATTTTCCTGACAAAAATAAGTGTTATTAAGTATATGTATAACAACTAAATGATAGCACTAGAAAATAAACCTAAAATTTAATAAATTGCACGTCTCTACTCGCAATAATGAAATGTTCAAACTACCCAATATTAAACATATCGAAACAACTGCAGCTCCCAAAGCATCTTTTTTTTTCCTTGTCCTATAAAATACACTTCATATAATACGATAAAATATATAAGACATAAAGTATTCTCTTTCAGCTTGCTCTGTCCCGATACGAAAACTTCACCGAATTTCGGGCCTATTTTCGCGATCATAAAACCAGCAGTTTTTGGATACGGTTACACATTTCCCTTATAAATCGTCCTGTAGCCCTTAAGAATGTTCCTAATAAGTATATTGACCTTTTTGGAAGTACCAAAAAGGGATCCTAAAGCCAAAACCGGGGTAGGGTGAATATTCGAAAACAATAAAATTCGGTCGTTTACGGCATTTGTCGCCGTGGTTTCATATACCTACTTCTGTCTATTATAGCTTTTATTAATTTGGTAATACATATCTTGAATATAAATCAAAACTAAAAAAGAAAAAATATTTTAACTTGTTCTTTACCTATCTAATCCATTTTTTCTTTGTTACAGGTAAGCACTGTTGAGGTCGAGGCTACAGAACCCACTGAAATCAGTGAAATAGTACCTCCTAGGCCCACTTATTGGGTACCCGTTATACCAGTAATGTGGGTAAGAAGACCAATCTTAGAAACTGAGCACTTTTCACACTAGGGCACACATTTTCGTTGCATGCATGGGAACCCATCTCATTGAATTACATTATAATTTTTTTGTAAAATTACCTAAGTATTTTTCGTTTATGATCCTGTATCTTTTGTGTAACTTTTATCTTTTCTTCCATTTTGTCGCTATACTTACTTTTTCTTGTGAAATAAATTTCAATTTTCAAATTTAAATTTTGGCCTTATTATTGCGTGCTTTCCAAATTATCCCTATTGGCATTAACGAGTAACAAAAACTAAACTTGGAACCTGTGGATAATAAAACAATGGTTTTGGTTACGAGCTTTTTAGACTGAACACAACAGTTGTTAGCTTTAACTTTATTCATTAAAGCTTTGGGATATGTTTCATTTTTGTTCTCTCTACTCTAGGGAATTACCAAATTATCATGCTCTTTTTTCCAATAAACTTTTATATAGGGTTGAAATAATAAATAAATAATAATTTCATTTTCTAATATATTTTTTCAAATTGTCGAATCAATGGTTCCGCTCAACCACGAAATATATGGAAAAATATGGCGAACGACTGGGGAAAGAGAAGAAAATATCAAAGCGGGACATTTATCCCGGGAGAGTTTTATAGAAATTTTAAGGTTGATGGCGAATTTGAAATTTTTCTTACGCGAAAAGTGGTCCCTTTCATTACGGTCTCCGACGCGATGAGTTTTTTGTTTCCTGGGCTGCTTTAAAAAGCCTTTAGAAAAGGTTATTGTTAATTATTAATTTTGGGGAGAGAAACCGAAATAAAAAAATGTTAATTTATCTTTTCGCGGGGGTCCTGGGATAAATGGAAATTTAGAATTAAATTTTTAATCTTTTGGGAAACAAGTTGGTGCGGAAAAGTTTTGATTTAGGACGTAATGTACGGGTTAAAAGAATGGGCTGTATTGTCAACACCACCAAGATATTTTGCTCTTTCAAAAACTTTGAGGATATTTATTTTGTAAATTAAATTAATTAAAGGAATTCATAATATTTTGGTGGTGATAAAAACACAATGGGCTCGATGAAACTTGGAATTCTGAATTAGAGTGGTGCTGTCGAATTTTACGGCTGGGTTTTGATAAGGATGAATTTTAAGATAGGTACAATGTCTTGGCATTCCATTTTTGCAAGGAATATTTCAAATCACAAGGTATTTTGCTTAATGGAGGGGGGGGGGGAGGTGTGACCCAAAAAAACGAGCTAAGCTACTTAAGTCATGAATAAAAATCTAAGATCTCTCGTGAAAACCGCACTCCTATATTCAAAATGATAAATTATACGGGAACTTGTGACGTCACACCGACTAACCGCCATATCGCAGCCTTCTGTTTGTTCAGGCGTCACTGAATCGTGCTGTATACTTTAAGTGGTTGCAATTCGCTTAGGCGGGATATTTGTTTTGGAAAATTCTAACACGTGGTAAAATGTTTGCCTCCGAAGACGGTTTGACGTCACAGCCAAGGCGTTTGTAACTTTAAACCGCCCCAACTCGAAAACGGTTCATCGTAGCAAGTTGCAGTTCAAATTCATGATTTTCCTGCACTTCAACTTTTGGATCACATCCCCTTCAAGGTCTCTTATAGTAATTTGACAGAGCCTCATAAATCAATTTTGCTTTTAACGGTGGTGGCTCTAACTTTATTGACGCTATTCACATTTTGCTACTTATATATTATTATATCAAATTCACGAATCATTATTTGCACCTACAATAATTAAAAATAAACCATCTTACGCATATCCCAAGTATGTTGATACGGATCTGTTATTTATGTTTACCATATAATGTTAATAGAAACTATAACATTGGCATCAGGTGTTCCTGGGAGCTCTCCCAACGGACCCTACGGTTTCATCGTTTACGTCAACAACATTGGGAATAGTTTTAAACAATTAAACTTGGGTATTATCTTAATCAAACAGAAACATAACTAAACTCATGCTCTCGGAACTTGTGTAGAAAATTTCAGTTGGTAATGAGAAGCATAATTTTCGAATCATAACAGCCAAAAATATATTATGCTCAATCCTAAGAAAATCCGAACCGATTTGATTAAAAGTACTTTCTCTCTCTCTCTTTTCTTCCAAAGAAACTCGGAGAGAGCCGGGTTATCGCCCTACCTCTAATTTATCCTTAATAATAGATAGAACGAGATATTATTTCCATAATTATAATCATTATCCCTTGGGAAATGACCCTAGTCGATTTTCTTTGCCCTTCGTAATAGTCCTCTCGGGATACTGGCAATCTTGTTACTTGTGGTGTTTGGTTGAGTTAAGGGACTGTCAGTGGAAAGGATTCAAGTTGAAAGAAATAATACAATGGAAGCACTGGAAGGATATTGTTTAAACTTATACATAATTCCTTACGTTCCTTAATTGAGCCCGGAACAAGGACGTGAGTGGATGAGATTTATTTCGTATAGTTTTTTTTTTTTGGATGAGGCTTTGTTAGGTAAGGGTATCTGGTGGCAAAAAGACGGTTGATTTCTGAAGAATGATTTGTTCAACGCTAAGACGTTATGATGAATAAATCATTAATATTCAAGACAGTCGATTTCGGGTGAGATGCAAATTATCAAATCTAACACGTAGTTGAAAAGGGTTAAACGAGGCAAAGAACGTTAGGTTGCTGTTATTTAAAATCTCATATCAATTTTGACCGAATTGAAAGTATGTTGAATTCGTTAATTTTAAGTGGACTGCCTCGTTATATTTTAATACCCACTTGCTGCCGTAATTTCCGGTATAATCAAATGAGCATTACAAATCTGTCAACAAGTACAAGTTTTCCTTTTTTTTTAATGAAACTGATTGCCCCTCTGAAAATGAATGACTGAATTTCCGTTGAACTCTAAAACGCTTCACTTTTTCGCCCTTCAAATATATTAAACAATAGGTTTTTATTTTGTTTAGCCCTTTTTATAACACTTGCAATATTTGATAGTGGCTATGGCTACCGCAAAAAAAAAAACACTGAAGGGTGATGCTGAAAAATGCCTACTTAGTTTTGAAATAGTGTCAAAATTGACAATTACGAACGATTTCAAGAATTTACAAAATAAAACACGTATAATAGAGTCGATCCTAGTACTAATAGGTAAGTATGTCAATAAGATGAAACTCGAAGTAAAGTAGTATTTAACTGAAATAAGATAGGTTGAATTGACTCTCAGGAAACGGAGATCTAAGAGCGTGTACTAATTCCTTTCTAGTGTTATTTTTATGTTGGAAAATTACTAAAAAAATTAATATTAACGTTATGTTCGTAAATAAGTGAGACTTTTCAAAAGTTAAATACATCCCCTTTTTCCAGTTTACAAGTTTTTGTTATTCTATAACAATTTTTTATGGAAAAGTGATCTTTGCTGAATTTTTGATACTGTGTAGAGGGAGTTGTCCTTAACAAAAGTTATCATTGCGCTAATGTTCAATACTGAATAGTTTTCAAGATATCAATCAAAAACTTTTTTTAATATAATACATATTGTACCGGGTGTTCCACCCAAGGAGGTAACCGACTATATCTCAGAAACGAATAACACTAGAGCTTTGAAAAAAAAAAAAAATGTAAAAGCGACCAAGAGAAATCGCTGGAAATTATTTTCAAGTTTCTAGGATAACCGCTAGGAGTCGCAACTGTAATGTTGAAAGATAAAGCTCCCACCACCACTTTATTTCACATCGGACAAACATTTTTACCTGAGCTTTTTTGTTCGAAAGTACCAAAGATTAAAATGGTGATATTTATTGACATCCCTAATAGGATATTTTTTCGATAAAATTCTATTTTCATCTTTCGACATTACAACTGTGACCCCTAGCGGCCATCCTACAAACTTGAAAATAATTTCCAGCAATTTCTCTTGGCCTCTTCTATCAATAATTTCTTTGTCTCAAAACTTCAGCAGAATTCCACATAGATCACTTTTCCATAAGAAATGTGCGGGATGCTTTACACATGTATAGACAGAATCATGAATAAAGCAATAATGCAAAAATTGCAAGGAATCAAACATCTTATGGAAGTTCAACACTAAATAAAAACAAAGGATAAAGTTTATATTAATCCAGTGAACTATACAGGGTGTCCATTTCTCGAGGGCAACCAACAGACATCCTGTATACGGTGACAACCTTACGAGAGGTACCGGGATCGATGACCGGCGCCTACACCAAATATGTCACAACCCCTATACGTTTCGTCCTGGGACGTCACAACAGGAGCGTGACCTGGGGGCGTAGGTGGGGTTCAGGTAGAGAGAAACTCACTTGGTATAGGTACAATAAGATATGTATTGAATATACATTCACTTTATTGGGGTTTGTGTTTGGCTGATCATCATCAACTTTATTTTTCTAAATACAGGTTCGCATTTTTTTAAATTGTATTCGGAGCTTTTTGATCCCCTTTTGGCCATTGATAAATATATTTTTTTTTTCAATGGAAAATAACGATTGCACGACCATCTATCTCTTTCGAATGCACTCATTACATCCGAAAGTATTCGGAATATTCCAAATTTTAAAGTGGCGTTTTGTTAAGCCAGAAATTGCGCAACTTTGTCCCAATTCGACCGGACCTCTATCTCTTACCGTTCCTATATATCATCGCCTCCACCATGTCACAACATCTATACGTTTCTTCCTGGGACGTCACAACAGGAGCGTGACCTGGGGGCGTAGGTGGGGTTCAGGTAGAGAGAAACTCGCTTGGTATAGGTACAATAAGATATGTATTGAATTGTAGGTATATAGAATTATATTACCCTAGGAATAGTATCATGACGTCTCTTGAGACAGGCCCAGAAGGGCGTTTCCCAATAAAGGTAGTTTGCACTGAGAGGAGACTCAGCTAGAGGGGCTTTTCACTAGCCTTAGTCTGTTGGTAATGGGTCTCGGCGCGGTATTTATACCAAATTAACGCTGACTCGTCGACACACTTTAGTAAAACTGATGGTCAGAGTGGTATTTACTAAAGTAGTTATCAATACTTCCCCTAACTGGAATGGATCCGACCGTTGTCGGACATGGCATTTGTCTCTCTCTTAGTGTGTCCAATAAGAGCTATATAGTGATGGCTACCTTTCTCTAGTTCATTGCTGTTAGGTTTTGTATATTGTATAGATATAGGTATCCGTCACATTCTCCATCTCAATTTCCCTCAATTTCATAGATTGGCGCGACCATTCACAGTTACGTGTAGTTCAAAGTTAATTGTTTCAATCAGATAATTTTGACACGTTTCTCCACTGTTCGGCGGTTGCCACAAAAATGTTATACATACTCGAAGGTTTAATATAAAAAGGGTACCATCCTATCAAAGTTGTTTCAAATATGTGTATTGAACTTAGTACAGAAGTACCCTCTGTAACAACACTGGACTGAACAATCATATATTCAGCGTTTATCAATGAAACTTATGCACAGTCAGGGCAACTATCATATGCAGATGCTGCTGTATGCAGAGATCGTACAGCCAGTGACTATTAAAAATTGTACTAACTGCGGTAGTGGGTAAATTCTAGTAAATAATTCGAGTGATAATACAATTATATACCTACCCATAAAATTACGCATTTCGTGCACAATTTGTTTCTTACAAGGCAGCAAGGGGAAGAGCTAAGAACTAACGAACTATTTTCTACAAATTAATTTACGATACTAGGAGTTCTCCTTTCTTATATCTACATACATCATCATCATCATAGACAGTTACTCGATAACGAGTATGATTATCTTCTATTCTCATTCTCGTCGATTGTGGGTTTTTTGATGACTATATAAACTAATTCTGGAGCCGCACACTCTTCCACAGTCTTGGCATACCCAGCCTCTGGTAGCATTGTCTCTTGTCTCTTCCTCTAATCTCTCGCTCCTTCCTGCGGTCCCTCTTTGCGGTCTGCGTTGCTGTTCTTCACAGGTGCTGGTATCGATGCGGCATTTTACCATATTTTCCTTAAGAATATATTTGTAGCGTTTTTGTTGACCTTCTTGATTTCGTTTTCCCACTTTCAGTTGACTGTATAGAATCTATCCTGGAAGACGTTTTTCGGGCATGCCAACAATGTAACCTGTCCAGCGAAGTTGGTGCCTAATGATGAGGGCTTCCATGCTAGTGTTGTTTTGGCTTCCTCTAAACCACTAATGTTCGTTCATTGGTCCTTCCATTTAATCCGTAGAATTCTTCTTAGGCAGTGCTGATGGTATTTTTATAGGTTTTTTATGTGTCTCCCGTAGGTAATTCATGTTCCGTTGCCATATGTAAGTGGTTGGTATCACCACTACATTGTAGACGCGAAATTTGATCTGAGCGCTGATGTGATTGTTAAAGATTCTCTCTAGAAGTCGCCCGAACGCCGCGCTGGGGATTACTGCCCGGTGCGGGTTGGTGCAGAATCTGCATCTTGTTGAAGTTGACCTCTAGGCCGATTATCCTAATGCCTGGTTGAATGCAGTGATAATTCCCTGAAGATATTCCTCTGTATTAACCATCACGACATTATCATCCGCATAATGAAGTTCAATTATGGATGTCGTCGATACTTTCGTCTTGGCTTAGGCTAAATTAGCCACCATCAAGTCTGTACAGGATTTCCACTTCTGACGGCAGGTGACCCTCTATTAGGTGAAGTAAGGATCCTATAAATAAAGCAAATAAAGTGGGTGCAATAACACAGAGTCCTGTTTAACGCCTGTAGTTATTCGAAAAAACTCTCCTTGTCCATAGTTGCTTAGGACGTTTGCATTCATATTATCATGCAGCAACAGGCGGAGTATCTAGATGCACTTCTGAGGACACCCAACCTTCGCCAATATCTTCCAAAAAGCTTCTCTGTTGACCGAATCAAATGCTTTCACTAAATCTATGAAGGCCATGTATACATACGTAAAGGTAACCTGAATATTTATAAAACTACCTTGAATCATATCTATCAGTTTCAAGAGCCCAATAATATCCAGGCAGCAGGCAGCTGGACAAGTCACAAACACAATAAAGTTGTATATTTGAAATAAGAAAAGTAAAAGCTTCCCAAATTTAAACAATAATATAGCTTGTTTCATTTGATTTGTTCATTTATGGGATTTGATCAGAAATATAGGTTATTTAAATACGGGAGATAACGCCGGGCCTATTTTGAGAAAATATCTTTTTAGAATACTTTATCGAATGGGATTTAAATGAGCCAATCTCAATTTTCAAGTGACTCATCAGATTCGCAAACTTCTTCACAAAAATCATCGAAAGCCATAAACAAACCAATCTTACCGACTCTCATTGGTAATGGCAAAGTAATGGTGAAGGTTTTGTTCGCGAGTAAGAACAATTTTGCGTGGATATAGTAAAATGATTGCAAATACTGGCATGCTTATTCGGCAGCCTTTTGGTGTTGGTTATTACCGAAATGCATGATTCGACATTTCACATAGGTGTAAGCACGGAATCATCAGATGCTGATCAATAGCCATAGCCAGGAACCTTCAGCATTATTTTTTGTTCTTTTAGTGACTTGTTGCGTGCCCATATTGTTTTATTTTCTCTAATGGAAGAGGGTCTATTCGGTGTTTCTACTGTAGTGCGCACTTTTTTGCAATTGCAACTTCTGATACGTTTGAGGATACACTAGACTGTCTATATGAATCAGGAGCGAAAAAACAAAAAAAGTAACACTCTTTATTCATACGACTGCATGTCTATATAAATTAGGAGCAAAGAAACAAGAAGAAGTGCGAGGTTTTCTTTTTCATCTCTCTACTAACACATAACTGGAAAATGTGTATTCATGTCCAGGATGGTTGACGATAAATATTATCTATATATATATTTTCTAAATCAAATGTTGACGCGTTAAGGTTAAAAGTTATCTGAAAGAAGTCTCCCAAAGTGAAGAAAAAATACACATAAAAATGTGACATTCCCGAAAGATTGAGACTAACTAGTGTCGTAACTTCGTATATCTGAGAGGGCCATTTGTTATTATATTCGTTTATTATTTATTTTTAAGCAGTTTGACTGCACGGAGCCGCTTTGAAAAAATGTTTCTTGAAGGGATCCTCTTAAGGATGATTCTGATCATTAAGCAGCACTTTACCTATCTCAATACACTCCAACGCATCCAACTTCTTCAAGCAGCATTTTAAAATAAGTCTGGTTATCGAAAGTATGATTATTCTCTAGGAGAAAAAATTCGATATTCTGGCTAATTTTGGAATAAAGTGTATTGAGATAGCAAAGCCCTGCTCTAAAGGCCGCGTTAATGGCCGTCAGGTTTAAATTTAGTTTTCGAAAATGACGAAGCGCCAGTCTACACATACGGTTTAATATGTTTTTTTTTTGTCCAAAACAAAATCTGTTTGCCGGCGATGTCGGTGAATCACTTAGTGAAAGAGAAAGACAAATATACAATTATAATGCTCCCAATGTAGCTTCTCTCGCTCGATCTTTTATGGTGCTACTCTTCGAGCGGAGCGACAGATTCTCATTACGGTCGGATGTACTGGAAACTTTTTGTCTCTTCCTATCATGGTATTTTTTATGTGAAAATAATTTTGGAGTTGTTCAGTGAATAACAAGAGCTCTAAGCACAGGAAGTAATGGGCTCTTTCACTAATCTTTGAAATTGGCATATTTGGATAAAGCAACTAAAAAGAGAATTTTCTGTATTTTTACTTTTGAAAGATTTATAGTCCTTCTTGAGAAAACAGAAAAAAAAGAAATACCTCCAAATAAAAACCCAGAATTTATTTCTATGACGTCGCAGCTCGCAATTTGACCGTATTGCCACTAATTGTCAACATTGAAAATTTGTAATAGATTTAATTCTGAAATGTTCACAAAATATCATGAAAAGTAGTTAAATTAATTAGTTATGGATTCAAGATTTTATAACTTTTTTATTGAAATTATGCTTAAACACAATTTAATACAATTTTTTATGTTAAGTTTTATTTATTTTTTTTACGTTGCACTACATTTAGTCACCACCGACAACAGCGCATTCGAACCTTTACCTGCTTTTACTACAGGGTAACACAGCCGAGGCGGTCAGCTCCTTGTAACAACAAGTGAAATGGAAAATATTTATGTGACGTCAGCAAATCGGCGCGTTTTAAATCAATTTGAATTTCGCCAATTTCAAATGCCTGTAAAAAACTTATTTAACCTTGTGGAACATTTTTTTTTTTGGTATATATGCCTAATATAGTCCCTCCTTTGGGATTTTATACTTAAATTACGTATTTAAATTTTAGTGAAAGAGCCCATTGCGGTCGCGAAACACTCCTGAGCTGCTCCGGAGTAACTCAAGTTTGTTTTGTAAATAAATCTTGTTGAACTTGCAACATAATATTTATTTATTATACTATACATATACCTAAATTTTATTCTGCACTATTTTTTTCTACAAATGTATGTTATTTTTATTTGATTAAAAGCTTTTGCCTCATTCGCCAGTATTTTAATTTGATTTGTTTACAATAAATAAAAAATAAAAAAGTTATACCATACCAGAGACCCCAGATTATTTAGGGAAATCTGTTGGTAAACTTGTGAGCACTAAGTGAATTTGTATCTTTTCCATCAATCAACAGAAAATGATAGAAATACATTTTTTTTCTGTTTTGGTATTTTTCAATTTGATTAGGAGCAGTAGAATCTGCTTGCTTTGTTTGTTTTTTTGCACTAAGCAAACTGACAAAAATAAAGGACAAACAAACACGTTTGGTCTATAAGGTGTCAGTTGTTGCAAATAAACTAACAAGGCTACTAAATGTAATGTAATATGTAACCAAGAAAACGCTCTTATGCCGTGGTGCCATCTACTTGAAATTGCTTGAACTGTAACTGTCAAATTTTCACCTTCAAAATTCGTTTAAGGATTATCTCAAAAAATCCGCAATAATTTTCAAAATAATAATAATAATAATAATAAATGCCTTTATTAAAAGTTTTCAAAATTACATTGTACAATCTAGATGAAAACAAGAGTGAAAATGAGTGGCGCAGTCTAGCCAAAAAAGGCTACTCTACTGAACCACACTCCTTTGGCATAAACATTATTTGATAGATTATCTACAATTCGATTATGCATTTTTTCGTGGTTATCAATAAAATATGCTTTTACCGGATCCGAGCTTGAAAAACATGCAAATATGCAACCACTAACACAGTTAGTTGTTTTGGAGGTTGCGAACATGATTTTTGAATTAGAAAAAAGCAAAATAACGAAAAACTAAAATAAGCGAATTGTAGATAGTCGATCAAAGAATGTTTATGCAAAATTCCAGCCAATTCTGATGTGCCGTTTTTAAAATAACTTAACTTCGGAAAACCAACCAATCAGCACAGCATTCTCATCGTTGTTGCAGCCTTGATAATGTGAATGATCCTTCAAACGAACTGTTAAAGAATCACTAGCCAATTTCACTATTTTTTGAATGTCAGTTTGATTGTTGGAAATATTTTCTTTTTATGATGATATGATTTTGATAACCTGATTTTTATCGGATATTTTTCCTTTTCATTAAAAAACTATTTTCAGTTAACTTTGTAGCTAAGCTCTTGGCCGCAGACCGAAACGCCCCAAGCAAGATTTGAATTTAAAATAAAATTTTCGTGAAGATTGGACTTTTTTTTTAAATGAAGCTAATCCGGGACACACCTCCTTGCATCAAAGGGAAAAAAGAAAATGGGGCGGTATACAAATTGTATGGCGTTTCTGAATCCACTAAAACAATGGAAAATCAAGCATGTATTCGTTTTGAAAAGAAATGCAATTCTTTAGTCTACGGGATAATAAACGGGTATAAAATTTCTTGTTAATGTTTACAAACAATACAAAATTTCTATGGTGTATATTCTACAAATTTTTGGAAAAAAAAATAAATTGTTTCGAAAAAACTGGAGCTGTAAGAAGACATATTAGCAGCATAAATTATTATGAACTTGGATTTATTTTGGTTGAATATACCTACTTGTTTATCCAGAAACATTAAGCTATCTTATCAGTGCTTTCTGATAGGTCGGCTGACGGCCTGCCTTGTAGTTGGCGAGCTAATGAATGTATACTATGGCACTGTGCACAATATAATTGGATATTTTTATGATCCAAAAAATAATAGTCAGAATTCTGTTCAATATACCGTACAGGCAATCCTGCAGAAAAACTTTTAGGATTAAAAATTGGTGAAAGCCTTTACCCATGAATTCTCTCGGCAAATCAACCCACCCTTTTTACTTCCCTCGGTAGTAAGGGAAGTATTGTATTCACGTAAAAAAGCGACCTCGAGATTTTTTCAAATTTATACGTTTTCAGGTCCCTAGATAACGAAAATCATGTTTTCCCAATTCCGTCGGTCTGTCTGTCTGTTGATCTGTTGGCGCTCTAGCTCAATAAATGTTTAACCTAGAAGAACAATTTTTGGTATACACGTTGGACACTTACTGACACCGTTAATTTGATGGTTCTTGTTCGAAACAGAGTATAGCCGAGCTCCTGGAGGTGCATGAATTTTGATAACATACAGGGACCAATAATGCACCATGACGATCCTTCAGTGAAATGGGTATAGGTCAACTGGTCCCATTGAAGCATATGTGTGCTGTCCATATATAGACCGGGAGGTCATAACACATTGCCATACTTATAATCAAGTGTAAAAGTTTTGCCATACTTGAAAAATGGTTTCCTGAAACGTCTTCCAGCTACAACTGGTACAAAATATAAAATTATTTATTACAGCATGGCATAATTGTATTTAATTTGTTTCTATACGATTCCACCTAAAAACAATTATCTCATACTGATACCATTGGGCTGAAGAACCTCACGGAGTTCTCTTATCAATATTGTTGTGGTCAGGATCATACTGTTAATAGCTGCCAGTCTCAGGTTCTTAAATGTTCAAATTGTATCAAGTTCAATATTGGTAATCATGTCAACCGTGTAAATACTAATATTCTTGGCCAATAGCAATTGTCACTGTTTTCTGCATCTCACTCGATGGATATTTTGCAGCCTGACTCTTCCTCCCACATGGGGCCCACTAAAATAGTTTAAAACAACAGACATGTATCGCTGTACTATCAAAATGCGTGCGGTTTACTCACTAAAACCGCCAAAATATTCAATAATACAGCTGGGTGTGACTTCGATATAATAGGGCGGTGGACAATTTATTGAAATATTTTTTTTATAATCTCCATAAAAAAATAAATAGTTGATGAATCTTTGATTTTAGAGAACAAAAATAAACCTAAAAAAAATTAAAAAAATTTGTGCTTATTTTAAACTCTATAATTTACCGCCCGGAAATTACGTCATAGCTGTTGTGTCAAATAGCGTCATGGCATTTTGACATTAATAAGAGTGGCGAGAGCGCGGTCTGCGCGTCCTTATATTTTACATGCTATTAGAAAAAGATACAGAGAAACTCAAACCGCTCTGATTGACAAATGGAAATCTTTCAAAAAGTGGGGTTAAGTTGAGGGTGCGCCTAGAAGTAATGATACCCGACAGACGCTGATTCTCTCTGGCTCTTTTGCACTAATGAATAAGTTTGTATCGAAGGTCGGAATTATGTTCAATTTAATTCATACTCCAATACAGCAGCTGAGGTAAAATCAAGGCGCGAAATATTTCCGTTTAAATAGTGTGTCCCAAAACTCTAGTTTTAAACAAGGTTAGTAATTTTTCCTGAAATTTCTTTCGATACGAATATTTTTTATTTACTGTATAAATAAAGAATGAGCCATCGATTTCATTGAAATTATATCTTGTCCACTACAATATTGCTTTGAGTGAAGCATGGCTAAATGACTTTTTAATAATGAAGTTGTTTATAATAAATATAATTGCTACCGGGCCGATCGCAATTTTGGTGCGACTTGCTCGATCAGGGGTGGTGGGGTTTTGCTGGCTGTCCATCAGCGTAATAAGTCGTCTATAAAAATTAATAGAAACGAGTTGCGCCCCCACCTGTTAATGCGGACATAGTTGGAAATCTTTTTGATTTTATATTGTCACTGGAGTGTTTGTATGGTAGGAATATACATAATTATGTATTTTGGGGGATTTTAATATACCCACTTATTCTGAGTTCTTGGACATTAGTACAGAAAATCAGTGTGTTACGTTACTTAACAATTTTATGCATTGCATGAATGTTTCACAAAGGAATTTTATTAGAAATGTAAAGAACCGTATTTGAGATTTGGTCCTATACATAACAATAAATATTGTATAGTTGAATGTGCTCTAGATGCGCTGGTTCAAGAAAATAAACACTATCACGCAATTTCTATCTCGTTTCAGTTCCCCCATTCTACAGGGAAGAAACACGACTTTCCCGTCAACTTTGAAAATAATTTTAATATCAGAAAAGCTAACTTTCCTCTAATATATGATATATTTTTTAACCTAGATTGGTCATTTCTTTCTCAGAACTTGGATGTTGAGACTGCCTGTACATTGTTTTATGACAAACTTTATGATATCATCAATATTGTGTGTTCCTCGCTGCAAAAGGTTAACTAAGAAGAAGCATCCCCCATGGTTCAACTCGAACATAATATATGATTTAAAAATGAAGGACAAATGTCACAGGAAATACAACAAAAAAGGAAGTCAATTGGAATTACAGAATTTTAAAACTCTGAGGTTTAAGATTAAGACTAATATCAGAAACAAACGGGAATCTGCCGGCATACCGAATCATATGAACTATAATGGTAATGAGCTACATAAGCCACAAGATATATTGAATTATTTTACCATGTTTTTCAAACAGTCATTTTCGATTAGCACAATCAATAATAATTTAACAAATAATATTGATACACTGCCCTATAATAACTTTAATATATGTATAGACAATTTTTCAGAGGATGCTGTTGCGAGAAAAAAATTAAAGCCAATATTACCACAGGTCCAGATTTTATCCCTGCATCCCTTATACACGATTGTCGTTTTGCTCTGGTAAGGTTACTTATGGTAGTATTTAACTTATGCCTGAAGTAACAAAGAATCCCTAGCTTATGGAAAACTTTTAAAGTTGTTCATGTCTACAAAAAAGACGTAAAATGGATTTTTTAAAGGAAGATCCACTGTCAATAACCTACTTGGGGTGTCTCAATATATTGCTGAATCTATTGATGATAGTTCTCAGGTTTATGTTAAATATCTAGATTTCTCGAAAACTTTTGATCGCCTGTATCATAATGTTCTAATTCATAAACTTCGTTCTTGTGGATTTTGTAACTCACTCGTAGACCTCTTTGTCTCATCATACTTGTCTAACCGCTTTCAATACCTATGTCTCTCTTAGTGGGTGCACATCTAATAAATACTCAGTCACCTCTGGCGTTCGGCAAGGCCCGATACTTGGGCCCTTATTCAATTTATTTATAAATCACATTAATAGGGATCTTGATTTAGATTTTTTGTTATATACAGATGACATAAAGATATTTTAAAATGTTCAGTGTCTGGATGATTGTCTCACTCTTCAACGTAATCTGGAGAGGATCAATGATTGGTGCATCAAAAATAACTTGCAGCTCAATATGGGGAAATATAATGTGGTTTCCTTTACAACCAAGACCTTAGCTATTGTTTATATAATTATCTCCTCAATGATACATCTGTTCTTCGTGCCGATACTTTTTGTGATTTAGGCGTAACGTTTGACTCAAGATTTTCTTTTGTTCCCCATGTCACGAAAGTACTGTCTGATGCCTCAAAAAGCTACGGATTCATCGTACGTTGCACTAGGGACTTCACCAACCTCGAGGTACTTACAATATTATATAACTTCATTCGGTCAAAACTGGAATATGCCTCATTAATTTGGTCCCCCGGTTATGATGTTTATATCAATAATTTAGAAAAAATTCAGTGCAGGTTTTTAAAATATGCATGGTTTAAAAGTGAGGGGATATATCCTCGTCAAGGCTTTTCACATACAATCTTATCAGAGAAATTTGGTAACGTTTCTCTCAGGGATCGCTATGATTACCATTATTTGATGACTTTGTTCAAAATACTAAATAATCTGTTGGACTGCAGTGGCATGCTTGGCAGATTATGTTTTTCTGTACCTCGTATGAACTAACGCCATAATACCACATTTTATTCGCCTCTACCAAGAAAAAATGCATTAAAATTCTCTCTCATTTTTTCAATGTGTTCTAAATATAATGCCCATCCTAACTTGAGCTTTTTTTCTCAATCGATTTCTACAGTTAAGAAGATACTGCCGCATTAAATACTTTGCTATTTCCACTGATATTTTAAACCTCATTCTATCATTTCGTTTTGAAGCTGCTCTGGCTGGCAGTTGTTTTTCTGCCTTTGCTTCTCCTTTTCTGCTTACTTTAATAACCATTTAATATGATTTTGTTGGACTTAGTAAGTTAAGTAGTAGCTAGGTTTAAGCGTTACTCTGTCATGTATGTTACTGACTTACTAATTTACCTGATAATTTTTTGTAATTCTTGTTGGGTAGGTTTTTGGTAAATAAATATAATGAATAAATAAATAAATAAATAAATAAATAAATAAATAAATAAATAAATAAATAAATAAATAAATAAATAAATAAATAAATAAATATTTGTAGGCGACAATATGGAGCCTTGATCTCCTTTTACCTATATTTCTCCAGACTTCATCCAACTCTAGCAGCCTTAGCATAAGCGTTATCATACTTTTCAGCTGTGAAATATACCTATGAAATTAATATAATCTAACGATGGTTCCATCAATATTCCGTGCAAAGCAAGGTCAAAAATCAATTGAATCTTTTAAAGAAGAATTAGCCACTTTCCGATAATTTGACTATTCATTCCAAGCAATTGTGATAATGACGCCTCAGCAATACTAAAAATGATTAACGAAAAAAAAATCCCTGATGGTCTTTGAGATCCAAAATTAAGAAACAAAGATTCAAATTCAGAACATCAACAACCCAAACTCAGCTAAAAAAAAAACAAACCTATCGATTTTGTACGTGAATACACTACTTCCCTTACTACCGCAGGAAGTAAAAATATAGAGCCGTTAGCTGAAATTTTGGTAGGTACTGACGATCCTTGATTTGTTTTTGAAAATAGAAAAACATTAGTCTCTGTTGGGGACCGACACCTGCACAATGCATGGGGAAGATGTAGCTCACTTCTGCCCAAACCTTGTCATAATCTTTTCACGAGGACACCATTTTACTCTGAAAGTTAGCCTGTTATGTTCACAGGGATAATGGACTGTATGAGTTTTAGTATAATCACTTCTTTGTATTTTTAAATAGTATTTATTTAACGCAATTTGACTAATTTGTGCAAACTGCACAGCAAGACACATACAAAAGATAATTATTGTGGCAAGAGCTATCTGACAAAAAAACGATCATAGACCTGGTGGACCCTTTTTTTGGTGTTGCCAAGTAATTTTGTCGAAGTATAAAAAAAATCTTAAGACTAAATACAAGCTAACTACAATGAATATTATCAATCAATCAATCAATTCTTTATTGTTTAAAGAGAATATACATTCTTATAACAGTAGGTTCTGCACAATAATAATCTTAATCTAAGTAATGCTACATTTCTTATACTTATTAGCTACACGTTTAAATATGTAAACCCAAATTCGAAATTCAAAAAGAACAAAAGATAATACTCTATATTAATTCAGGTACGAGGAGAATAGGAAGATAAAACTAAAATCTAAAGAATAGGTCTATTCATTTCTTAAGAACGATCTAATTTTAACAATACTAGTAACGGTTTGGAAAATAACCCTCACCAATTAATATTAAACATAATGCCGCCCCTTTTTGAAATGTTAAGCTTTCAAATAACAATTCAAAACAAGAGAATCATGACGTATAAAAAAAATAGAACAATATTCATGATAAAATCGGAGAAAGTCACTTTTTTAGTCTAGGTAATACACAGTTTAGAAATTGCCCATTGTCCGTTTGTAGATACCGTTTTGACATTTAACGTTTGCAACACGGACTATACCATCCCTTCCAGGATAAATGTCTATAACTCGCCCGAGTTGCCATTCGAGCGGAGGCAAATCGTCTTTGCAAATCACCACAAGCGCGTCAATCTTTAACGCATTTTGAAAGTTCTGTTTCCATTTCGTACGCAATTGTAACTCTGTTATGTATTTAGAGCTCCACCATTTCCAAAACTGATGCGCTAAGCATTGGAGTCTTTGAGAGTGCGAAAGTCTATTTTCCGGTATATGTTGCAGACTAGGATCACGAGCTGATACTAGACTTCTCCCAATAAGGAAATGTGCTGGAGTGAACGGAGTTATATCACTTGGGTCATTAGACAGTGGGGAAGTTCACGTGGGCCCTTAACCACATTAATCCTAAGGGTGGCGCCCGAGTTTTCCGTAAACGCCGAACCGACTGCTTTCTTACTAGGAAACCAAAGTAGCGCTACAAATTTGGCTGACCAGAATGTAGCAACATTCGGTGCTCATGTCGAAAAATTAGTTTAGTAAGGGTGTGGTGATTTGGGAGAATAATGGGAAACTTTTTATCAGGATGTAGATTTGAGTTGCCTAATCTCCCACCTACTCGTAGCATATTTTTCTTGTCTGGAAAGGGGTCAAGTGATAACAATTTACTTTTTGAATCGATATCTTTCTGTTTTCGCAATGCGTCAATCTCTTTTAGAAATACTTGTTTTTGAGCGATAACTATTGAGACTTCAAGAGAAGTTTTCATTCCGCTAGGATCAGGAGAACACACATTTGCAACATCAGATTGTATTGTACGAGGTGGTGCACGTTCATCTCATTGCTGGATAGATGTTTTTGTGTTGAAAATAAATCTAAGAACGTACGAAAAAACTCTTTGCAGCACGAGTAACGAAGAGAATTTTTCGAAAAGTGGGAATGATGCAATACTGAGATTGCAAGTTATTGCGACCGAACGTTCTTCAGGAAGCTCTTTAACTGTATTGATGTTTGAATTAGGCCATTTGTGTACATCTTCCGCAAGCCACGAAGGGCCGTACCACCATAATTCTGAATCGCAAGGAAATGAAGAATCTACCCCCCCTGATATAAGATTTGCTGGGTTATCGAAAAACCTAATCTGCGATATTGGTCACATTTTGGATTTCAGATATTCTATTGGCCACGAAAGTTTTGAACCGCTGCGGATTTGCAGCAATCCACCCCAAAGTTATTGTCGAATCTGACCAAAGAAATATCTGATTAAACTCAGTTTTTTTAATTTATTCAAATGTTTTAAATTATCTTGTAACCTAAATCATCTAGTAGTTAACTCAACGGACAATGACTCATCCCAAGAATAGTGAGTTTACCATAACTCTTGGATAATAATTTTGGCAACAATAATAATTAGAGAAAGTATGCCTAAAACGTCAAAAATGCTGGCTGTTATTGAAAGTATCAGGCGTTTAGTAATAGATTTTTGACGCGTAAAATCTTTAACAGAGAATTTTAAAATATACTCTTTTGCATTCCAGCATGTGCCTAAAGCTTTTATTTCATAGTCACTACAAATGAATAGATTATCGTCACTAGCTTTCTCAGCCCTAATGTGCTCTAGGATACTCGGTTCACTGGACAACCATTTGCGAAGAGGAAAACCTTCTTGAGACAAAATTCCAGAAATTCGCAAAGAATACTTTGTAATGGAGTCCAAAGAGTCATTTGAACTAATTAAGTCATCAACATAGAAGTTATTTTTAATCACAGCAGAAGTTGGGGGAATTGATTCTGACTCATAGCAAGTTGTTTTAATGACCGTATGGCAAGATACGCCGCATTCTACTGGATCACTAGGTTCTGACCTCCAAAAAACACGATGCAATTTTTTATCAGAATCCTCCAACATCACACACCTGTACATTTTGGCTATATCCGCTGTGACGACATAGACACCAGAACGAAATCTAAGAATAATAGACATTAAAACACTTGGATTGGACCCACCTTCTAAATGTCAGTCAGCGCAAGACCGCTGCTTGATTTGCACGAACCGTCGAAAACAACACAGACCTTTGTACTAGTACTTGACTCCTTTTGAACTGCGTGGTGGGAAAGATAAAAAACAGGTTCGAACTCATCAGATTTTTCAACAATTTTTTTTCATGTGACTGAGATATTTATACTCCTCCATGAATTCCATATGCTCTTTTCTCAGAAAGCTTTTTCTAAATTCCATAGAACCTCTTTAGAGCGTTGCTCCTACTCTCGCCCAAGTTTGGAAATTTGTCATTTTTTGGAATTGTCATCACAAACCTACCGTACTCGTCTCGTTTGAAAGTTTTTTCATAATACTCCTCGGTAAGTTTATCTTCAAGAGAAAATTTATTAGGCATCGAACACTCATCAAGAGCCCAAAATTTTGCAATTTGATTCTCAAATGATACTAACTCAGAACAGCAATGGATAGATGAGTATTGGATATTTTGCGCACTGCCAAGAGGCCCCGCAACTACCCATCCAAACTGTGTTCTCTGCATGATTGGCATATCTTTACCTAAATAAATTTGCCCTACACATAGAAGTTTCCAAAATATGGAAGAACCAAGAAGAATGTCTACGGAAGATGATTTTGCAAAATCTGGATCGGCTAAGTAAAAATTTTTGGGGATATTAAGAACTTCCATATCAAAAGAATTGGTTGGCAGTATTTGAGAGATGTTATCCATGACTAAACAACTAAGATTGACAGAAAAATTGTTGTGATTTGAGGTGATTTCAATTTCAGTTTTATAGTTGGCAATGGCTTCAGCTTTATTTACACCCAAAACAACAAAATTTACTGTTTTCAATGGAAGTCCCAATTTTTTGCAGTATTCGGTAGTGATCAAATTGCTCTGAGATGCGGTGTCAAGCAGCACTCTGCAAATAATTGGTTTTCCGTTTTTATTTGAAACTTTAACACAAGCTGTAGATATAGGAGTGTTTGACTTGGTGATTTGTGCAAAATAATGTTTGAAGCATGAAAATATTGTGTAACATGAGGACTGGGTTCTTTTTCGGATTTTTGTGACAACTCACATCTCAGATCATTAGTATTTTCACTCAGTTTGTTTGAATTTTTATTATTGGCAAGTGTAGCAAACTGTGATGTTTTTTGTTACAGGTGCGACACAAGCTCGCATTGCAATGAGCAGCAGAATGGCTTTTTCGTGAATTTTTATAATAGAAACACGTATACTTCCGAGTATATTTTGCTGTGTTGTTAGTAAAAGATGAATAGCAAGCGACATAGTTTTTAGGTTTATTAGTATTTGTATTAGAGATATTCAGCCTCTTGTCTAAGTTAAGAGTTTCAAGAATTTCACATCTGCGTTTAAGAAATTTCTCAAGTGTATTCCAGGTTGTTAACTCAGTATTAGAATTCTCAGTCTGCCATTCTCGTCTAGTAACAACATCAACTTTTAATACCATATGAACAAGCAATGTATCCCACTGAGATACACGTTGTCTCAGGTTTTCTAAGGCTCTCAAATGTTTTAGGACAGTACCTAGTAGCTGACGTAAACCTTTGTAAGATGCTTCAGTCATGGGCGCAATGTCAAAAAGCGCAGACTTATGGTCATGTATCACCAGCATTTTATTATTAAGAGATCCATGCGACTTTATAGTTAGCACCACAGATGTCTAGATTCTCAATGACATGAGCAGCCTCGTCTTTAATCGAGCTTCTCAAGTAGTAAAACCTTTGTATTTCAGTAAGTGACGTATTGTTATCAATTAGCGCTAAAAAGTGTCTTGGAACTCATGTCATTCCTCATATTGACCTGCAAAGACAGGTAAATTGAGTGTTGGTAGCTTGACATTCAAAGGATTAGCTATTTTAGAAGTAGTAGAAGTTACTCCTGGCACAGGTGGAACAGGAACACTATTATAAATAGTAGAAAATTTAGAAACAAATTACGCGCATGGCCCATAATAAAATAATAATCTGTCTCAAAGTTTTTTCTAGATTCACTAGAAATTTCAGCAATATCTAGCTCCTCCAGTTCAGTTTGAAGTGACTCGAAAGCATCTAATGTAGGCTCAAAATTTTTGACCCTAATTCATAGCTCTGAAACTTTACTTGGATAAACAAGCTGATCAATTAAAAATTCAAAATATTCTCGAAATCGTTTTAATTTACTTGAAACAATTTTTAATGTCATTTTCATTCATTACATAAGAAATTGGTACCAAACTCGAGAGCAATCACACAGTGGTAACTCAAACAAAAAAAGAAAAATAAGTATTATAAGTAGAATGGAAAGAACTCACTCAATTCCAGCAGTATCTTATTTTTGGGTCAGGCCTTTAGTATTAAAAAATTCTTGATTGGCTAAGGGCACTGTGTTATTTCTCACTCTTGCCTCGAGTAGTTGAATAGTTTCTCTTACTTCCGGTGGTAGGTCTTGTATGTCTTATGTTGTATTAGGATGACACTAGTTTGCCGATGTATTTGTAAAATTTGTATTGTTTTTCACTTGATTCCTCTCTAATATCCAGCTTGAAGGACCAATCTTATGTTCACAGGGATAATGGACTGTATGAGTTTTAGTATAGTGACATTTCTATTTTTAAATAGTATTTATTCAACACAATTTGAATAATTTGTGCAAACTGCACAGCAAGACACATACAAAAGATAATTGTGACAAGAGCTGTCTGACAAAAAAACGATGACAGACCTGGTGGACCCTTGGTGTTGCCAAGTAATTTTGTCGAAATATAAAGAAAATCTAATGACTAAATACAAGCTAACTATAATTAATATTAAACATAGCCTACTACCGACTGGAATAAAAGACTGTCTTACTTTGACTGGCTTTAAATCAAAACTTAAAGACTTTGGTATTCTTTGAGGATACTTTTAATTCAATTTCTGAGTTTGAAGCCTCTTGGAGGTCGGTGTGATGAGATTTTTGCTGTTTTGTGTTGTTGGTCTTTTTTCTTTAGGTACCTTTATTAAATTTTCACCGTTTCTTGTTTCACTAGTGTTGTTGTATATGAAGTACACATTTCCACTAGTCAGGTTTTTAAATGTTAAGTATAATAATATAGTTACGTGTTTTAGTGAGTATACTTGTGTGTTTACTAGAGCTTTGTATGAACATTTTATTTCTTTTAGTAAATTATTTCCTCCTTTTTACAATAATTGTTCTCTCGAGTACTTTGATTTTTTCAAGTTAACGGAATAGCACTGTCGTTGTCTATACTATTTTCTTTTTCTTTTTTTTGAGACAATAAATGGTTTTTGATTGAACTGTTCAGAATTTTTCCGCTTGCTAGTTTTGTGCTCTAAAAAATTGCATCGGCGAAGAAGAAGTGCGTAGAGTGCGTAATATCCCCTTCTGCCTCTGCTGCCTCGGGCTGCTCCTGCAAGGGAAGCGTCGAGGCGCCATCGTCAGCACCACCGGCGTCGTCATGACGACGCGCGCAGAACGGCAGCCGACGGCGCGCGTCCTCACCACAGTGCCGAATTTGCCACCGAACGACGCGCAACGTTGCCACTGGCCCTTTCAGTTCAGTCTTACGCTGTTGTCCGATCATCTCGCGTCACGTGGAGACACTTGAGTGTTTAGCATTTGATTAGCTTACAGTGACCGTATCAGCTAACTTGGTTACCACTTCGCGCTTTTTTTCGACAATTTAAAAGGGAAGCTTCGAGCTTTCCTGCTACATTACTCGAAAGTCCTGGCTCTTGTCATCAAAACGGCGGCGAAAATTTCTGAAACCAACGTAAGTTTTTTTTTTTTTTTTAAACAAATTTGTAGTACCAATTCAGCAGTAAATTAAAAATATGTTGTTTCCAATGGAAAAAATATTTTGTCGCAGGAAAAAACTAGAAAAACCCAAAAATATTCATATTTCACATTCTGGACTTAGAAAATTTCTAAGAATGATACTTCTAAAACTTGTTTCACTTTTGATCACTTTACCTGAAGCTATTTTTTCCATTTTTTTTTTAGATCTTTTTGTTTTGTTTTTTTTTGAAAAATCAGTTTAAACGCTTTTCTGGGTAAAGTGACTTTTTCCAAGTTCTTTTAGATTACCTTTATTAGCAATCCCAATAAAATAAGTGCTAACTACCTATTTTTGACAAAAAAAAATAATTTCTTCAAAAGCTTATAAATTATCTCAACTCTTTTAAACACATTTTCTATGCCTTTTCCTATAAATAGTCTAATAGCCAGTTATTTATACAGTTTTACTTCAAAAACTTCTGTATGTCACTTTTGTACAAATTTTTGATCAAAGATAGAAAATTTGAACAATTTAAACCTATTTATTTAATTCACAATAAATTGCCATTTAAAAAAAAAGCTCATTTTTATCAAAAAGCTGGGGTGAAAATAAAATTTAAATGTGATATATTCCACCAGGAATAAATTTACGGATATTGATCAGCGTTTCCAATAGATAATTATTATTTTACCAAAGAGGTACTTTTTTTTCCATAAAGAAACGCTGATTTTTCTAGTTGATCTAAAGTGTTATTTTTTTTGGAAAAAATATGAATTTCCAAACTTTATGTTTCTCCATGTTTAAGCGTTTTCAACATTCAACATATTTCCTGTCATTAATCTATATAGATATATGCATACATTTATTTTTGATTGGAAAAATTGGCTGTGGCCCAAGAAAAAATACTTAATTTTAATGAGATACCTATCTATACCAGGTATAGCGTGGCTAATTCCCTCAACAATACCTTAGCCTAATTACTTATTTATATCCAATTTAATTCACCCCGCGATAGTAATGAAAGGACCTCGAAATACGGTAACCTAAAAATCAAAACGAATTTTTAACAAATCAAAAAGAGGATAATGGAGACCGTCATTTACAATAGCCCTTTAACTTTGTTTACGGATCTAAATCATATAAAATTTAACGCGAACTTTGCGTGATCCGCCTGGGCCACGGTTTGCTGTCTTTCACATGATACAAGTTTGGCTTTTTAGAATTTCTTTGTGAGGAATTATTACATGGCTTTTTTGCTTATATCAACTTAAATGTAGGAAAAATTTAAAAAAGATTGCGAAACGTATGGAATAAAAATAAAGCTGTTTGTGACATTTTTGTCTCTGTTTTTAGCAAGAAACAAAATCAAACCTTTAAAAAGTTTTGGGTGAACAAGTAAAGAGAAAATCAAATATGAAAATCCACATGGGTGCCTATTCCAAATTTATGTGAACTGTACCTGTTAGTTTAATTAATTGCATTAAAGTTAAGCGTTAAATTACATGCGATTAATTAGCAATATCGTTGTAAGCACGAATACCCCTGTTTGATAATAAAATATAGGTAGCCTTATTAATAATTAGGTATATTTAGCACTTTTTTCAGGAATAGGTAGAGGAAATTACACTATAAATTGTCGGACATTTTTTCATTTCATCCTTGATATGTTTCCTTAGCGACTGATAATCTGGCCCATGATTACTAATTTAGAATCTTCCAACTTTCTTGATACTTACTTTTAAAAAATTTAGAATCAAGAAAGGTTACCAGATTTAGATTTCAAAATTGCATTTGCTCGAAGGTTTTTAGATAAGTGAATTGCATTTATATGTTATTTTCAATTTCACTGCTAAACTCGGACTCAACCAAACTATTATTTTCAAAACCTGAAATTTGATATTCATATAAGTATTAGATACTAAACTGAATTAACCCTGTATACTGCCGTGTTGTTTCCGAAGCTCTCAGAACTTTTAATTACAATGTTTTGTAAGCAACTACAGAACAAACTTTACTTCAGAAATCCGATTAAAAATTGGGGCTAAAACTTAAAAAAAGTTAATACATGCGCCCTTATTAAATATGAGTTTTTTTAAGCTCATGGTTTAGAGGGAAACTTTTTAATTTGGACTTATAGTAGAGCAAAGTTTTATGTGGCAAATATCATGTTCTAAAATTTCTGAAAACTACTATTTCAGTTGGAGTGAAAATTGCTCTGACTCTTTCATTCTGAACAAAAAAAAAACTTGATACTCTTTCCTTCCTTTTGAT
The DNA here is from genome assembly GCA_917834065.1 of Ceutorhynchus assimilis. NCBI lineage: Eukaryota > Metazoa > Arthropoda > Insecta > Coleoptera > Curculionidae > Ceutorhynchus > Ceutorhynchus assimilis. The sequence goes on from OU892277.1 coordinate 101,316,495, forward strand.
TCAAAATTTCGTTTCAAAGCTTATCTCTTCAGCTTATATATATTTATTGTTCGCATGAGTAGGATTATACATTTTCAGGACCTTTGTAATGTAACCTTTAGAAAAAAAAATATGGGTCATAAAATCCGAGATTTATCCATACCGGCCGTAAAAATCGGTAGAAAAAAACTTTTCACGAACTCAGCTTAAAAACTCGAATCGAGACATTTTCACATCGATAGAGCAACGGCAAAAGCGTTAAACTTTTAAAATAAAACCGTTTTCTACCTAAATCCCCCTCTTCTGACATTCTAAAACTCTGCCGATAAAAATAAAAATTTATTCGGCAGAAAAAGCCACTAAAAGGATTGGAAACTGATTTTTCTTTTCAATTTATATAAAATATGTTCGCTGTTACTTTTAGTATTCTTTTTTTTTTTCGTTGTCATGAACTCTTAGGAGGCTCTTCTAACAAAAGTTCACTTTTAAAAGTGAAAAAAGTTACTAAATGTGTAGGTGCATCTTTATTTCTCAGAATAATCGGAAGAATGCATTTGCATTGACTTTGCATATTTTCTCAACAATGCTCTGCAAATCGGTCTTTGTCCCATAATTTGCAATGTTCAAGCTTTTAAGCTTTGAAAATATAAATCTTTCACCTTCAATGGTAGACTTATAAAACATTAAACTTGACAGATTTTGTAGCTTTACTTTCAATACTTTAAGGCTGCAAAATGTCAAATTATTACATTAAACTTCAAAAATAAAATCTAAAAATACCAATCACTGATAAGTATTCTCTTACAACCCATATGTTTGGCACGGAAGCTTTTTAGTTTAAAAAGGGGGTCACCTGACGCACTGACGACTTACAGACGAGATAATATACGGTAAAAACATGGCGATTTGCGGCGCCTGTTTATTTAATAGCGTCGCGAATAACGTTTTCTTGGCTTGAAATTTTGAACTTTTCAACGGTAATTACAAGTCAATAATAATTTAAACGAGAATTTTAATTAAATCTATTAATTTTATCACCGTAACGGTTCGGGCAAATATGTATGCCATGACGCTTTTCCTGAATCCTGGCAACAATAGCAATGTTTTTTTTTTTCCTTTTATACGAGTGCGGTCATCATTTTATTTAATGCCAGCATATAGGTATAGTAGGTAATATAAATTACATAAAATCTTATTTTTTTGAAAGTTAATGCTGATACTCCATAAGACTTTCAAGTATTAGAAATCACTACCCAAGTTTTTGATTGGAGCAGAACAGAAGTAACCTAACATAACAAAAACATTTTTCTGGTAAGATGTAGATTGCCACTCCACCTGGTGATAAATCAGTGGCGGATACAGTGGATGGGCAGGGAAAAAGAAAACAAAACCATATTTTTAGTTTTAAGAATGTTTAGAAAGCTGGAAACCTATAAAAAAATCACACTTTTGTCTTTGTCTCAAACAGTATATCATTAGCGGTTGAGTTGATGTATTGTTTTTTTTTTTGTTCTAATAAATAAATATTCATAGAAAATCAATAAGATTATGTATACAGGGTGTTTTTTTATATATTAATTACATTCCACCTAGGTACAACCTTTGGATGAAAAGTGTACAAAAGTTGTACAGTATTGGCTAAATTTTGAAAATCCATGGTCAAAAACAAAAATTGAATATCAGAAATGTGATATATTGCATGCTTTCAGCTTTTTACAAATGCGGGATACGCTATATGTATTTGGTTCTATATTCTTGAAGAACACAATTTCCCGATTCCAAAACTACATATATAGTTTGTCTATATTTGGTTGAGTCGTCTCCAACATATTTGGTTCTAAAAATTTTAAAAATACTATCAGAGAAACCAAGTACCTCAAATTTTACCTGCAGCTTTCACTTGTACAAGTCGAATGGTTCACAAAATCAACATAGTATTTTTACAATTTTTGGAGCCGAATATATGAGAGATTGCTCAATCAAATATAGATCGGGGCATTGTGCTCTTCAAGAATATAGAATGAAATATAGGGCATCCCATTTGAAAAAAGCTGGAACCATGCAAAATTTCAAATTTCTGACATTCAAATCTTGTTTCTGACATGGTTTCCTAAAATTCAGCCAAAACTGTACAACTTTTCTATTTAAACCTTTCTTCTACTTGTGAAGGTAAAGGCTGTAGGTGGGGTGTCAATATATAAAAAAACACCCTGTACAAATAAGTGGATTATTGCGGAACTTATGGGTGGACCTCTGCGGGACGAGCGAAGCGAGTTCCGCAGCCATCTACTCACCAATATACTGTTGAACTGTTCAAATAAGACACTCACCTGAAACGTGTAGTTTTTAAACTAATGAGTAAAATTCTCAACTGAGTGAATCAGATTAGTATTATACTTGAATAACATATTGGTGAATAGATGGCTGGGTCCACCCAGTTGAATAACTTGTCACATTATGTTACTAGTTTGGTAAAGTAACATTACTAATTCCTGTTGAAAGGCAAATTTTATAATAAGTTATTGTTCAAGTAAGTGGATTGTTGCGGAACTTATGGGTGGACCTCTGCGGGACGAGCGCAGCGAGTTCCGCAGCCATCTAATCACCAATATACTATTGAACTGTTCAAGTGAGACATTCACCTAAAACGTGTAATTTTTAAACTAATGAGAATAACGCACATTTAAGTGAGTCAGTTTAGTGTCGTAATTAAATAACATATTTTTCGATTTTTCGAAAATTTATTTTCGAAAAACTGATTTTAAACAACATATTGATGAATAGATGGCTGCGGAACTCGCTGCGCTCGTCCCTCAGAGGTCCACCCATAAGTTCCGGAACAATTCACTCATTTTTACTTGAGCAACTTGTCACATTATGTTACTAGTTTGGTAAAGTAACAATACTAATTCCTCTTGAAAGGCAAATTGACAAAAAGTGAATAATCATAATCTTACAAATTTTGACTTTATATAATAAGTTATTTTTCAAGTACAAATAAGTGGATTATTGCGGAACTTATGGGTGGACCTTTGTGCACCGCAGCCATCTACTCACCAATATATTGTTGAACTATTCAAATAAGACACTCACCTGAAACTTGTAGTTTTTGAACTAATGAGAATAACTGACATTTGAGTGAGTGAAGTTAATATCATACTTGAACAACGTATTGATGAATAGATGACTGCGGAACTCGCTGCGCTCGTCCCGCAGAGGTCCACCCATAAATACCGCAACAATCCACTCGTTTGTACCTGAATAACTTGTCACATTATGTTACTAATTTGGTAAAGTAACATTACTAATTTCTGTTGAAAGGCAAATTGACAAAAAGTGGATAATCTTACAAATTCTGACTTTATATAATAGGTTATTGTTCAAGTACAAATAAGTGGATTGTTGCGGAACTTATGAGTGGACCTCTGCGGGACGAGCGCAGCGACTTCCGCAGCCATCTAATCACCAATATACTATTGAACTGTTCAAGTAAGACATTCACCTGAAATGTGTAATTTTTAAACTAATGAGAATAACGCACATTTGAGTGAGTCAGTTTAGTATCGTAATTAAACAACTTATTGATGAATAGATGGCTGCGGAACTCGCTGCGCTCGTCCCGCAGAGGTCCACCCGTCAGTTCCGCAACAATCCACTCGCTTGTACTTGAACAACTTATCACAATATATTATTACTAGTTTGGTAAAGTAACATCACTAATTCCTGTTGAAAGGCAGTGCCGTAACTAGGGCGGGGCAAAGGTGGCATTTACCACGGGCGCAAGCTTCAGAAGGGCGCAATCTGTCAGTAATTTTACAAGCGTAAAGCGCCTTTTCCGCAACACACCAAAACTTTAAATAGCGCTTTCCGCATTTCATACTTATACAGATAGATATTGATATGGTACTATAGAACAAACCAGAAGAAGAAAGAAGCCAAATATGCCTGATGAGGCTCATCTTTTCGATTCCAAAACACATTTTGAAATTGAACTCTTCCAAGTCATTCATACAATTATTATAACACACATTACATATTGCGGGAAAGCATCTGTGACTCTTGATACTGTGACAGCTGATTTTGGTTTTCTCAGTGGTCGTGCTATCGAGGAAATGACTCTAGAATGTTTAAAAAAAGCTACAGACTTGGCAAATAAAAATCCAGAAGATTTAAATGCGTTTGCTTTTGAGTTTACTGCAGAAATAGAATTTCGAAATTCCAAGGCGAACCACTGCTTGATAATTTGACTCATCGTTCCTTTAATAAGCTTAAGCCTGTACAGACTGGACCAACGTACTAGACACAGGGAATAATAAGACGAATAGACGAATTAACTTAGGTATACACCCCGTTTCAGTGAATTAAGGCGGTGCTGCCGAAGCCGAGTATTGCCGAGCTGTCAAAGCCAAGTTCAGCTGAGCTGCACGAATTTCAATAACATGCAGCTTACCATGCAATGACGTGGGTATCAGTAAACTGGTCTCATTGAAGCTTATGTGTCTAGTAGCCTGATTCTGTCTGTATAGTCAATGTGATATTCAAGTTTCACTTTACGACAGAAAAAATTAACAAATGTAGCAATACTTCCAATCGAAAAATCGACTTTACTTTTAATTAGGACGAAATTATCGACGTATTTGCATAAGTAGTTTGATATCTAGAAAAAAAGATAATTTAGGGTCCTGCGTGTTCCTCGTTTTTTTAGAGCCGGTTTCTCAATAGCGAGTCACCTCCGGGTTGGTTTTAACTCCAGGGTAAGCGTGTCGAGTTGCTATGTTTACCCTGGAGTTATGCTTAACCCTGGGGTGACTAGCTATTGAGAAACTGACCCTTAGTAGTTTTACCACACTTTTTGTTCCTATTTTTTTTTGTTCCTGTTTTTTGCAATTACACAATATAATACTTGTTATGTCATTGAGTGATACTTTACATTTTGAGTTTTTGACGCTGATATTTTACTAATGTCAAATCAAATAGGAATTTTTATATCAGCTACTTTTCTTGTTTAAATATAAAATTTCAAAAATCAGCATTTGTGTGACATTGGATATGGGGCGAGGGCGCAAATTAATGACCTGCCATAGGCGCAAACAGGTCTAGTTACGGCTCTGTTGAAAGGCAAATCGACAAAAAAGTGGATAATCTTACAAATTCTGACTTTATATAATAAGTTATTGCTCAAGTACAGGGTGTTTTTTTTAATATTGATACCCTACCTACAGCCTTCACCTTTACAAGTAGATGAAAGGTGTAAACACAAAAGTTGTACAGTATTGGCTAAATTTTTAGAATCCATGGTCAGAAAAAAAAATTGAATGTCAGAAGTGTGAAATGTTGCATGCTTTCAGCTTTTTTCAAATGGGATGCCCTATATTTGGCTCTATATTCTTGAAGAGCACAATTTCCCGATTCCAAAACTATATAGTTTGTCTATATTTGGTTGAGCCGTCTCCAACATATTTGGTTCTAAACATTTTAAAAATACTATCAGAGAAACCAAGTACATACCTTAAATTTTACCTGCAGTTTTCACCTGTATAGGTAGAACGGTTCACAAAATCAGCAGTAGGATAGAATTTTTACAATTTTTGGAGCCGAATATATGAGAGATTGTTCAATCAAATATAGACAAATTATATATTTTTGGAATCGGGGCATTGTGCTCTTCAAGAATATAGAATGAAATATAGGGCATCCCATTTGAAAAAAGCTGGAAACATGCAAAATTTCACATTTCAGACATTCAAATTTTGTTTCTGACCATGGTTTGAATGGTATGAAAATTCAGCCAAAACTGTACAGCTTTTGTATTTACGCCTTTCTTATACCTGTTAAGGTAAAGGCTGTAGGTAGGGTGTCAATATATAAAAAAAAACACCCTGTACCTACTTATTTAAAATCACCTTATTCTCCTAAATAGTTCCCCCATTCCCATATTTTTATGGGCCATTCCTTCGAAAAACCGTATCTTGCACAATGCGCTGCCAAAACTAACCCAAACTAACCCAATCTGGCTTACTTTTACTTAAACTGCCCCCTTTCAAAAGGCCTTTGATAAAATGACCGCACTAGTACATGGTTTTATAACCTCACTCTGTTCCCCCAACTTCCATTATTAGTTTTTTGTTTTTTATTGTTAATAGATTCAGTTATACATTTGACATCAATTGTGCTATATTTTGATACCATAATAATATTGCGTGAAATGACTTATAATAAATTGTAATCAGTACCTACTGTGTTGTGTCCAGCTCATCAATGTCATTCTTGGGCGACACTGATAGAGAAGTGTGGTTCTATTTGTTTCTTAAAGACGAAATAATAATATAAGTACGGTAAAAACATGGCGATTTGCGACGCCTGTTTATTTAATAGCGTCGCGGATAACGTTTTCTTGGCTCGAAATTTTGAAATTTGCAATGGTAATAATTACAAGTCAATAATAATTTTAAATGAGAATTTTAATTAAATTTACTAATTTTATCACCGTAACGGTTCGTGCATGATGCTTTTCCTATAAATCCTGGCAAACAACAAATATTTTTTTTTTCCAAAACAATGCGGTCATCATTTCATTTAATGCCAGCCTAATATAGAAACATGCGTTATATATTTAACATAAAATCATTTTTTTTTTATAAGTTAATGCTGACACTCTATAAGACTTTCAGTTATTAGAAATACCCAAGTTTTTTATAAAAGCAGGACAGAGATAACCTAACATAACAAAAACATTTTTCTGGTAAGATGTAGATTGCCACTATACCTGGTGGTAAATGATCGCACTAGTACATAGTTTTATAACCTCAGTCTGCTCACCCGACCCCCAACATCAGTTTTTAGTTTTTTATCGAAATAGATTTATCAGTTGACAACGATTGTGCTATATTTTTATCAACCATAATAATATTGCGGGAAATGACTTTCTAATTCTAATCAGAGTCGCTTTCCAATGACGCACTTTTAGTACTCCTATGAGCTGCTCTAGAGCGCCCCGGGCAGTTTATAGGCGTTCCAGTGCATTAGAGTTTCGCGCAACTGAACTGTTCGTTTTTTCTCTCCCCTGCCTTCTCAACCTGCATTTTTATGGGTGCATCAAAAACACGACACTTAAAGTAGGATGCGTTCCAGTGAAACAACAGTTGTTTGGAGCACCAAAGTGTGAAGCTACGGGTGTGGAGCACCTTAAAATTCGTCACTGGAAAGCGGCTCAGTAGGTACTGTAATGTTATGTGTTCAGCTCATCAATGTCATCCTCGAGCGACACTGATAGAGCGTTGTGGTTCTATTTGTTTCCTTTTTAAAAAGACAAGGGGGTTTATTTTCAAACAGAGATTGGACAACAACTAGTGGAAAGACGAAAGTCCTGGCTATCAGAACGTCAAATTGGCAAACCAGTCAACAAATTTCCGAAAGTGTTCCATACATTTCGAGCAGAAAGACAAATTTAATCAAAGTAGAAAGTTTGGTTATTGTATTTTTCACTATCCCTTATCGACTTCCAGGTGCAGCATTGCAAGAATACACTATTCTAGCAGGTAAATTACTGTCAGTTCAAGATAAAATCAAGGGGCAAAGATACACTCATGAAATTTTTTTATAATAATTATTGTTTTGACTGAGAGTTGATTTGCTTAAAAATCGATATACTAAGCTCATAGTTTTCCATTATATTGAAATGTATCTCAAATGAACTTGGCTAAATACTGGGCAGCTACATATCAGATCAGTCCGATGGCTTGCAATATCTTGAGATACTTAGGTGCCTTCAGTGCTTTCATAACATCTGAATAATCATTCGATTTTATTAGGACAAATTACCTTAAAGTGAGATTTCTCCAAACAAGATCAAGGAAGTTTTGTGACATGGTAGGGATTCCAGGCCTGATCCAAACTATTCTAATTCTAGTCTTTCACCCAAGATTTGAGTGTACGAAGTTGCAAAAAATAGACTGCGTTAAAATAAATTATTGTCAAGATACCTTCTCGAATAAACCTGCAATTTCATAAACGCTTTGTTATTACTTCCCAACGTAAATGAGTAAAACCTTAAAAGTCTAAAACTTCCCCCAAATTACCTCGAAAAGAAATATTAAATACTGCGGAGTTTTCCCGATAATCTCTCTTTTTATCGCAACATTAAATTTGTCGTGCCTATAATACATAACATAATCCATAGCCCCAGGCTTGGAGCAATCCAAACTTTTTTTTTATGCCGAAACGATTTCAGGGTGGAATTGAAAGAACTTTGCTGAGTAGATAATTCTGCCTCGGGTATTATAAATAAAATATTCCCCCTTTTTTTTCTGCTCTTGGCTAAAGAAAAATGTGATGTTTTGCTTTTTTTATTAAAGATATGTAGATGTGAATGTTTTTCTTTTTGTAAGATAAAATAAAGTGTTTTACAAATATTGGACTGGTGTTTGGAAAAAAAATGAGAAGCGCGACTCTGCCTCAATTAAGTTCTGGTGATAGATTTGAGCAATCCATAAAAAGAATTTTTGCTATTTGAACATTTTGTTTGTTGAGGGTATTAGTATGAATACGTTCTTCAAAATCGCTCTATAGCTAAGAAGCTAAGTTAAGTCTTTATTTTAAGCTTCATGGAAACTTGTAAAGTCTTTCAAAGAGATGCAAAACTATAGTTTTACTGGCATGCCTATTATTTATTTTTCATTTGTAGCAGCTGTAGGATAATAATTTTAAATACAGCACTCAATATAATTTTTTCCTATCAAACCTTATTGAACATCTTTTTCAAAAACAGATAAGTCCAGTGAGACGCCCAATATTGTTGATATTAAACCTTTCATCGCTATCAGTCACCATCGACCAAACATAACATTCCGCCAAAAAGCCGCAAAATTACATTGTCTTCTCCCTTCTATCTGCATTATATTCCGATCTCCCTTCCCGTACAATTTCAGGTAGGAATTTGCATAAATCAATAGAATCATCCATTGAGACAGCTTGGATAAAATCTTGGAGAAACTTTTGCTTCAGTGATTTTTAAAGGACCCGAAAAACTTTTCCTTCTTTTTTTTTTCGGAAAAGAGCAGAGAAATCGAACGCGGCCTACGGCATTAGGCTGCCAAAAAATATCTTTTATTTGAGGATTTCTGTTTGTGTTTCTGGTGACTCGGTAAGTTTTATTTTGAATTCAAGAGGAATTTGATAGTGATTTGAATATTTTGTTATTCAAACTTTTTAGCTTCCAAAACTTTATTGAAACTTCATATAAATCGCTTTAGACATGAAAGGAAGGTCAAGTTCCTACCTGTTTTATTTTTATTGAGATTCAAACAATAATTTCGAACAAATTAGGGTGATAAAACACACTTTATTCAATTTCGCATTTTGACATTTTAAAACAAATTAAAAAGCTTCATAAAACGTATAAGTTAACAAAAAGCACTCCGGCATCATATGCCAGTGAAAGATATGCAATTTATTTGAAAATTAATTAATAGGGTGCGAGAGTACGCCACTGACGTGACGTGATAAATGGGGTAGGTTCACGCATGGGACCTCGGCGGCGTCGTTTAATATGCAAAATTATTAAACGTTTTATTATATATTAAATACAACGCTTTGTGCTCGCCCAACCTCATAATTTTGTGGCAACTTAAATTAATAAGCAGCCCCTAAAGTTAATGGGCAATGTTGCCGGATTGAAAATGCATACCTATATATTATATATACAGTGTGATTTTTTAAGTGTGCAACAAATGGAATTTTTTTTTAGTAATAGCACAACCCAAATACAAACAAGGCCAAAAAATGGTGCATGTCTAATAATCATATTAGGTGCACTTAGAATGGTTGCAAGTCAAACAGCATACAGGGTAGGTCAAACAATATCAAAATTATACTGTGAAGTACCCTTATTGTGGAAAATTCAGCAAAATGTTATAGAGAAAAGTTGTTTGGAATTAAAAGTTATGCCTTAATGCCTAAATACCAAAACATAGCCTCCTAAAAAAAAATTATTTTTTTTTCGAAAAAAATCTATAATTTCTATATTTTTTTTATTTTTTATTTTCGCCCTTAATACTGTCAAAAATTAATTAAAATCAAATCAATTTTACATAAATTTGTTTAAATTGAAGCATATTTGTAAAATTAACTTAGATTTTTAATTTTTTATGGAATCACAAAATTCATGTTTGTTGCAAGATATTCAACATTCAACACAACTTTAAAATATTGCAATTTTTTTTTTTAACAAGTTAGAACATTACTAATGATAATAGCCATATTAAAAAAACTCTCCTTAAAGTGCAAAAGTTTTATTTTATTTAGGTAAATATTTCTACAATTTTGATATTTTTTGAGCTACCCTGTATGCTGTTTGACTGGCAACCATTCTAAGTGCACCTAATATGATTATCAGAAATGCACCAACTTTTGACCTTCTTTGTATTTTGATTGCGCTATTATTTAAAAAAAATCCCATATGTTGCACACTTAAGTAATGACACTGTATATATATATATAATGAAAAAGTGAATGTGATGAGGCTGCAGCCAATTTTTGAAATCTTCTAGATCTTCTTAGGCATTAAAAAGAGACTCTTTTTACTGGTGAAAGCTTTCGGTATAATTTCAATACCTTCTTCAGTCACTCTACAATATAGTTGTTATAAAGTTACAATTATTAATAAATAATAAATTAAAAAACTTACAATAATTGAGGATAAAATATAAGCTGACTGTCTGGGTGTTTTAGAAAAATATTAGATGTAAAATATATAAAAAAGTAGAATAATATAAGGATAATAATTTGTAAAATGATTTTTAAATTTGACAATTTGACAATTAAATTATATCAGGTAAAAATTTTAATAAAGAAAACTAAGGAGGACCAGAAATTCAATTATTAGTTTTCTTTATTAAAATTTTTACCTGATATAATTTAATTGTCAAATTGTCAAATTTAAAAATCATTTTACAAGTTATTATCCTTATATTATTCTACTTTTTTCTATATTTTACATCTAATATTTTTCTAAAACACCCAGACAGTCAGCTTATATTTTATCCTCAATTATTGTAAGTTTTTTAATTTCTTATTTATTAATAATTGTAACTTTATAACAAATATATTGTAGAGTGCCTGAAGAAGGTATTGAAATTATACCGAAAGCTTTCACCAGTAAAAAGAGTCTCTTTTTAATGCCTAAGAAGATCTAGAAGATTTTAAAATTGGGTGCAACCTCATCAAATTCACTTTTTCATTAAATTATCAGACAGCCGTAAAAATATCAAGCTATATATACAGTGAGGGGCAGGCTACTAGATATATAGGATATAACTTGACGAATTTGCAGGCGTCCGCATGTGGCAAAGTGACAAATATATTTAGTGCTAAAGGGTCATTTACATCCACTTAACTTAACTTGACGTACGGAAAATTAATAATAAAAAAAATTTGAAGATCACTTCACATAGTTGTTAAATCCACTTAAAAATTAAGAAAATTAACGTGACACACGAAAAGTTGAACCAACTTAAGAAAATCCGTGCAATAAATAATAATTTCCATTTCTGTGCATATAATTTGACTTGACAGTTCAGGTTATAAGTGCGCATACGTCATGTAAGATAATTTACTTCATTGTTAACAGACACCTTCTCAGTTTCGTACGTTAGTTATAATTTTCCGTACCTTAAATTAAGTGGATGTGAATGACCCTTAACTCATGACAACCAGGTATAAACAAAACGTGAAAAGACCTGTCACTCAAAAAACTAAGGCTAAAGACACAATGGCTGAGATACGTTTTCGGATACGAGACTAGGCCCGTAACTATGTGGACTACGAAACCACCGTATCTATTCTGCGCGTGCGCAGATCGATGCGGAGACGGATACATATAAAAATTCAGGATAAGCAAGCAGACACTTTAAGCAGGTCCTGAATTTCAAACGTATCTAACGCAGGATAGATAGTAAATACGGTGGTCTCGTTGCGTTACGTTGTCCGTATCGTTACGGGCCTAGCCTCGTATCTGTATCCGAAAACGTATCTCAATCATTTGACACTATTGAGGGATCTACCTGTCAGTTATTACTAAAATAACTTCAACAACATAAACACAGTATTTATAGATAAAAATAAAACCTACAAACACAGCTACAAAATCAAAACAAAACTTTTTGTGGTTAGAAAACGTGTCATCCAAGGATACGATCGTTTACGTAATGTATGACCATGAAAGGACTTTTAGGCGGTCAACGTAAGTCGATGCGTTTACAGAAGCGGATACGGATACGTAGGAAAATTTAGGGTTTGCTTAAAGTGTCTAGTGTCTACATTGATAACCAACGCTTAGCTATCTACACGCGTAAACTTAATAATTATAAATAAATAAAGCTTGACGAAATATCTGAAAGCATGGCGCAGACGCTACGTTTTGCACAAAACGTTTTGTCTGCATACAGTTAAACACTTAGAGCAGGTAAAGCGCTGTCCTACGGACATAAGGAGTAGGAACGCGCCATTCTGCTATGACACTAAAGTTAAGCCAGTTTTTGGCAGGTGTTTGTACACCAAATGACAGGTGAAGCATTGAATTGGCTATACCGCCATTATTTTGGATCTCAAAATACCTGGAAAAATACGGCTTCAAATTCCAACTTTATGTTCCTACTCCTCCCACCTAGGAAATTACCTGCTCTAAGGTTAAACACGTTGCAGACAAAACGTTTTGATCAGTAAGCTGAACCGTAGCGTCTGAACCGTGCTTAAGTCTGTATCTAAGGGCGGGTATTATAAAACTGCTTTGACAGTTAACTTGAAGTTAACTTTTTGAATTACATGTTATTTCAGAAGTTAACTTTAAGTTAACTCTCAAAGTAGTTATATAATACCCGCCCTTAATCGTACTGAAGTAAACAAACGTCAAAGTTGTTGAACGAACGACAGTGACAGGGGTTCAAACGGCTGCGAACGGTGGTAAATTCGTCAAGTTGGATCCTATATACCTAGTAGCCTGCCCCTTACTGTATATATATATATATATATATATATATATATATAGGTTTTCTCTTTCAGTACCCTTTAAGCACCAGCCTAAATTTGCCGAGCTGGAAAAGTTATAAAAATACCAACCAATGTAGTTGATCAGGTTCTTTCTGCTACCTCTAGGCTGATGTTAATATTCTAGTATGTTTTTCTTTCGTATTTTAAGAGCTTTTCATGTAATTATTCAGGTGATACCGTTATACGATTGTAAATCTCCCATTCTTCTTTTTTTTCCAATTTTTTTTTCCTAGTTGACTTTCTTAATTTATTCGTTATTCTTTCCAGCATTTTGGGTCGTCACCTTTAACATAGGTTAGCACTGTCTTAAGAGTCGAAGTGCTATGTGTTCCATCCTAGATTATACTGCTGCCTGTCACCTGTCTATTTTTGCTGTAACATAATTTCAAACCCAAACCCAAATCAAATCAACTACCTATTCAGTTAATAGGCTATAGGAATAGGCTTATGAAAGTAATGGGTTTGCTCATTTCTCGGTTTATTCCTTTAGGCAGTGCCAACGATGAACAAAGTACGTACGTACCTTATTGGAACAGATTGCTCACAACGTAAGTTATTTAAAACAAATACAAACTCCCTATTACTTATGCAGCAAACTATTTCCAAACCATTAAAACTGGATGATGAATATATGATAATTTACAGTCAGCTGACATCAAGGATGACATAAAGGCCTTGTGTCGAGCAAAAGCGTTATAATTGCTACATAGGTACCCGATTAGTTTGATCTGCACGGATAGTCTTTATATATTGTTTTAACTTCTCATATTTGTTCTAGACTGCACTATCGCATATCTTTTTGAGGTGTGTGTTTCAAAGTTCTGAGATTGTCGATTTCTCTAAATTTGATTCTTTATCTGTCATTAATTGGACACCATCTTCAAAAGCAAATGCTTTATACATAAACTTAGGAGTAAACACATAAGCAAATAAAAGCTGCAGAAGGCAGTAAGTTTTTAATGGGTACTATATTATCAGGGCGGCAACCTTCCATAAAGGCCCAGTATTTCCATATATTCATTATGGCCTGCATAATATCCCCATTTCCCCTTAAGTTCTAACTTTACGAGATCAAATGGAAGCTTTTAATTAGAAAATTTAATAAACCTTATATTTTCTGGGACGTCCAATAAAATATTATGTCCAACGTGATTTTACCACTGATGCTTTTTCCAATTTTTATATTTATGTTATTTAATAATATACGACCAAATTTTTAAACTTGTTTTACGATCTCTCATAGTTTTATGTTGTAAGGTTTAATATTTTTCTCTAGACCACTTTTTTCGCTTAGTTAGCCAGCTGGGTCTTTACCCCTGTTCATATAAGAAACCAAAATGCTTCCCTTTTAGAAACATTGAGATGAATATTTTCTCACTTAATCTATTTTCTGTGTACACTAGACACGAGCTGCGTCAATATTCCATGACCATAAGAAACACATTTCAACCACAAGAGAGTCCTTTCTCAGAATTTTTTCCATCAGCAGTCCATTTCACCTTAAGTGCCCGTGTTACATTTAAATTTTCGCTGCGAACTCTCTCTCTTATTGAAATCCCCTCTATTCAAAGTAATGCGCTCGTGTGCAGGAGCGTATTTTCAAAGGTTTTTTTTTTTAATGGATATCTACTTCCTCAAATTTCGTTTAATCTTATTTTTTGGTGCCCTACATCAATATGACTATTCTTCTCGAAATTTGGGAGTAGGTACTTATCTATGAACGACTTTAATGGTTTAGAAATATTCACCGGTTTTGAAATATGTATGTCTTTTATGCCTTTTGCACAAATCCTCGTGAGATCAAACTTTTAATTTTTTTTTTTTGTAAGTTGAAAAACTTTGAAAATATAAATCCGTATTCGGGAGATCGATTAGGATTTTGGATCCCTGGGATATCTCCCCAGCACGATTTTCGGCCGACTGAGCATCAGAGGGGACGGGGTCATCAGATAAGCAGATTTAATTATCGAGAACAAGAGCTCAATTTTCCTATAAAGAATATTGTCTTTTCTATTCTATTTTTATTCGGATAATAAATTATTATTATTACTTACTCAGGAAGAATCATTAATTTTGCAATTCCTAACAGCTTTTTCAACCCCAATTAAGGTTAAGTAAACACCAGAAATAGTGCTTTTTTATGTACCCGATAAAATGGGGCTTTATGAATGAGTCAAAACAACTGCTAATTATTTTTGAGTAATTGTACGTTTAGGTTCTTTCTATATTTTACTTAGTAGTATGTGAATAATCCCCTCTGCACACGCAAAGTATTGATTTTGATGTGTGATTAAACGTTTAACGTTATGTATATTTTTCTCCGTCATAAGGGGCGGGTGAATTATTCATCTGATATAGACTCTATACAAGTTTTTTTTATTTTTTTATTAATAATACACTCTACAAACTCCATGTAGGTAATTACATGTAGAGGAAACATCACAAATACAACCATGCACCTTGCCGGGACTCGAACCCGAGACCCTCGACATGCGAAGCAGATGAACTGCGTGGTGGTCATTTATCAAGTATCTACTTTTTCAATACACACATTTTTTGAACAAAACTGATACATAGGTATTGTTTTAAATTTAAATATTTAGGCGTTAGCTCAGTTTTATTATTGGAAAAAAAAGTTCAACTTGAAATGGGGAGGTTATTTTATAACCTGATGTAAATCTAAACAAACTATGACCCTTTAACGATACCTTTTCGTGTCGAGTCAGGCTTATAAAATAGCTAGTTACGGAAACATAGTGGATTTTGGCCTTTTAATGATTTATTAAGCATAAATTAAGGCTAAAAACACTTTTTATAGCTGTTTTGTGCGTGTGATCGAAAAAAAAAGCATCATCAAAAAATAATATAGGTTACGAGGGAACGATAAGGAGTAGAGTAAAACTTCGGATTTCAGAGAGCGAAAGCGATCGCTTTGACATTAATGAAGTGTAAACAAGATATGGGCACATGCTCCCAGTTACCTGCTACAACCTCGCATTTTAGAAGCGCTTCCAATCTACTAAAGTTTATCTGGCCCAGATAATGGGACGTATTTAATATTTGATTAAATTTCAAAGGGTAACGGTTGGTCCCAATATTTTCACGACAGCGAATTTTGCCTAAAATCAATATTCAGGGTAATGAAATATTTTTGAGGTTTTTAAAGGATCTTCGACAAACGATTGGAAAAATGGGGCATAAAATAATGAAAAAAATCATTGCGGAAGTAATTTTATGGTACAGAAAAGAAATATTCTCGAATTCTTGAAAACTTTAAAAAAGGCCCAAAGGAAAATAAAAACTGGATTTTATTATTATTCTATCGGCCGCATCATTTAATTAATTTTGCTCTAGGAAATATTAACAAGCAAAGAAAAAAAAGACAAAAGAAGCCAATAATAAATTTGAAAAGTATTCCAGAAATAAGGAAATAATATTTTTGTTTCTTTCTTCTTTGGCTCTATTATATCAATTTTACCGTCAGTTGCACTTTAAATATTTAAATGCCGGCATGTCCGTCCTCTTATAATTTCTATAATGAAACATTTCAAGTTGCATCGCGTACAAAGGAAAGGCAAAATTACGCTTCCCTGCTTTAAATCTATTGAAACTTTGTTGAATAAATAAGGCAGTAATTCTATTTGCCTTACTTTATTCCATTCTGGCATTTCTGTTGATTTTGTCATATTTGTGGAAAATAACGCTCATGGTTCGGTACACGGTCTAGTTGGAAATAAGTCCTTTGAAATGCCCTATTTTGTATTAAAAGATGAAGTTAATATGAAATAAGGCATATACTCATATGAAATGGTCTATACTCTAAAGCAGGAGTAGTAACATGGAGTTAGAAAATGAAGCCGTTTTTTTTCTAGGTATTTTGGCACCAAAAAATGGCGGTATAGGCAATTCAATGCTTTACCTGTTGTTAAATTCTTAGTTCTGTCTGGCTTCTAGACTCGTACAAATCTGTGACACAAATTAGAGTCGTCTTGACAATTTTTAACGTTTATTGACAACTCTATAACTGGTGACAAAAATGAAAGGTCGAACCAGAAAATAAGGCTGTGTTCAACATTCTCCCCTCTTTTGAAGGAATTCTTTTCTTCATATTTTATTCAGTTTCAATTTTACATAGTCGGCTAACAGATCTTCTAAAAATGCCTGCATTGGTTTTTATGTCTGCTACTCTAACTTTGCCATCGGAACCAGGAAACATAGCTTGTATCTTGCCCATTCGCCATTGTTTTCTTGGTATATTGTCTTCAATAATCACAACTATATCGTTTTGTTTCAACTGTTGCCCATCACCATTCCACTTTGATCGTTTTGTTAATGTCGGTAGATATTCTTTAGTCCACGTTTTCGAAAATGAATCTATCAGTTGCTGACATCTCTTCCAATGAAATCTAAGATCACCGTTACTACATGATCTGTAAGCGAATGAATCGGCGTTCGACTGTGCCATAATAAAATGATTTGGTGTCAACGCCTCAAAATCGTCTGGATCCGAAGAGACTTTTGTCAAAGGTCTGGAATTAACGATGTTTTCAGTTTCGGCAAATAGTGTTAAAAGAAGTCCATCTTTTAACTTTTGATTTTTTAGTAAAGTATTGAAACTTATTTTGACTGTGTGGCGGTGCTGGTGGCATGAACTTTCAAATGATTTCATGATTTCGAAGACACTCCGTCATCTTTGAGTCGTTTATTTTTTTACGTAGCTTCTTTAATTCATCTGATGCCCCTCGGAAATTGGTACCATTATCCTATAAATTTCTTTCGGTCACCCTCTTCTACTTACCATTCTTTTAATTGCCATCATAGCTGCGTCGGTAGTAAGTGAATGTGCCACTTCTAAATGTATGGCTGGAATTGTGAGACAAGTGAACAACACTCCTCATTTCTTTTCTATTCTTCTACCTACAGTAACATATAAGGGACCAAAATAATCTATGCCGATGTATGTAAATGGTTCAATGTCTGGAGTCAGTCTAGACTTAGGTAGCTCTCCCATCCTCTGTATAATTGGTCCAATTTTCTTGGTTTTACACCACTGTCAGTTTGAAAATACACTCTTGACTGAAGATCTGAGATGTATTATCCAAAAACGTTGTCTGATTTCATTTACCACAGTCTCTAAACCCTGATGTGCAAACTGTTCATGATACTTTTGAATTAGTAACATGGTATATCTGTGTTTGGATGGTAAGATAATTGGACTTCATGTCAGTGTCACAGTATCTGGTAACAAGTTTAGTCTTTCATCTACCACAAGAATACCTGTTGCATCAAGTTTCGGTGAGAGCTTCCATATCCTACTTTGTTTTGACACTAGTTTTTCCTTCTTCAAACAGTTTATTTCTTTTGCAAAACTTTCTAATTGACACTGTCTGATCCATCTTTTTCCAGCTTTTTTTCAAATCTTGTACTGTCAACTCTCCTGACTGACTTTTTGTTTGGAGTACCTATACTAATAAATTTAAAAACTCTTGCTGTTGCACCTATTAAGCAAAGCCATTTTGAAAAATGTTCTATGTTAGGTAAAAACTGACATGTTACCACAGTTAATCCCAAAAATGTTGGTTGTAATTCTCGTGCGACTTGACACACCAAATTTTCATCAAATATATCTTTTTTAGGCCATAACAATTCGTTATTTTCTTTGAGAAAATCAGGACCTGAGTGCCATGTTTTGAAATCTGTTATAACTGTACTTTGTGTGTCGTAGGTTCTTGTTGCAAGGTCAGCTGGATTTAATTTCTTGAATCTCCCCAACCCTATGAGTTTCAAATTGTCCAAGTTCTATGTCATCTCTTTTTATCCAATGTAAAACAGTAGTCGAATTAGTCCACATGTAAGTTTGGTGAATATTGATGTTCAAGGCATTTTTTACAGTCACAAGCAATCTGCTTCCCAGTACCGCGGCTTGCAATTCCAGCCTTGGAATGGAAATCGCCTTGATTGGAGAAACTCTTGCTCTGGCCATAATAAGTGAGGTGTCAATTATTTCTTTGGTAATTACTCGTAGGTGAACAGCACATGCAAATACTTTTTTACTTGCATCACAGAATACGTGTAACTCTATCCTTTTAGCTTCAGGAATATGGAATAAGTCACATCAGAGAATTCTTAGATCTGCAACTAATTCAAGATCATTCAACCAAAATTTTCATACCTTGAAAAGTTCTTCATCTATGCTGTCATCCCAACCGACGTCAAATGTCTTGTATATAAGTATTCTGCCCCAAATTGACAAATTGACTACCAAACCTAAAGGGACAAAAAATGCCATGACAATTTTTAGAACTTGCCTCTTAGTCGGTCAGTAAGTTTTAGAAATTTCTCTGTCAACAGTGTTAATTCTGAAACAAAACGAATCCATTTTAGAATCCCAATAAAGTCCCAGAACTCTCTGGATCGAAGAATTGTCCATGTTTAAGTCTTTACATATTTCAGAATTTTCTGATAGTATTTTCATAACCTTGTCTGAATTGGAAAACAAGTTTGTTAATTCAAAACCTCCCAATTTTTGTACTTTTTTAAACATCTCAATTATCTGTAGGTACAGCCCTTTCTTCAGTGTCGCAAGAATCCAAATAATCGTCTACGTAATGTTTTTTGATGATCGCATCAAGAATTTCTGGATCGTCTGTATGGTCTTTGGCATTAGGATTTTTCACAAACTGAGCACATACGGGTGAACAAGTTGCACCAAAAATCATCACTTGAATTTCGAAGGTTTTATATGGCGATTTAGTGTCAGATCTCCACAAACATCTTTGTGATGCTTGGTCTTCTTTTTTTATGCGAACTTGGTGAAACATCTCTCTAACATCAGCACAAAAGGCTATTTTGCTTTGACGAAATTTCATAGGTACCTCCACCAGAGGCTGCAAAAGGTCATGACCAGATAACAGGCTATCATTTAGACTCATTTCATTGGATTTAGCAGCAGCGTCAAATACTAATCGAAGCTTGTTTGGATTAAATACTGGGAAATTTGGTAAATACCAACATCTTGGGCTTTCGATTTTGGCCTCTTTGTCCGTCAACACTCTAGCATATCCTTTTTCAACGTAGCTTTTAATTTGGTTACCATATTTCAGTCTTAGGGTAGGGTCCTTTTCCATTTTTTCTTTCTATGCAGTCAAGTCTTCGGATCGCTGCTGACTTACTTTCAGGTAAATTTAATGTGTCGGCTTTCCATAAGAGTCCAATTGCATATCTGTTGTCAACTTGTCGTGCTGTCTGCGTCATAATGTCCAGTGCTCTCTTCTCTTTCATGTTAACTGAGGATACGTTGGAAACTCCAAAAGCGTCGGTCAAAAATGAATGTCTTACTAGTTGATGTTCACAAATATGAAAGGAAAAATTTGTTCTGGGTATATTTGAATGCTGATCATTGTAGTGTCCATGAAGAATCCAGCCTAACATGGTTTTAGTAGCTATAGGCAATAGGTAAATAAGCAGGGCCTTGAGCAACTTTTCTAGGTACAGTCAATCGTATATTATCTTGGCCAATCAAAAGCAAAGGTGGATTATTTATGTTTTGAATAGGTAAACCTGCTAAATGTGAAAAATATTGCCATTGACTTTTCAAAACGTGTTGATTTGGAAGAGCAAGATTTTTCACAGAACGGACCTTTCTTAATTTAAACTGTTTGGCCTGATGGTAATTAGCTGATACAGGAATATCGAAACATATGGAATCTTCATTGGTTCTTACAACTTCGTTAGTCCACTGCACGCAGAAAGGTTCTTGTTTCCCCTGTACTCGTAGACTTTCAAGAAGTGACTCATTAATCAGAGTAACTGTCGATGCCTCGTCACAAAAAGCTACTACTGTTACTCTAGTACCACTCGGACCATTCTTTGTCTTGTCTAGTAGTCAGTAGTTTTTGGCTCTGGTTGAAATTCGTATTATTTTCATCATCTTGATTATCTATTTGATCTCCCCGTCTAGACTGACTGCTATGGATGTCTCTTGTTTCTTGAATCTTGTGTAGAAGTTTATTGTGAGGTCGTGTGCAGTTATCTACTCCACAGGATTTTTTGGATTTGCACTTCGTGATATGATGACTACTCTTCAAGCATGAGAAACAGTGCTTCCTATAAGTAATTACTTTCCATCTTGCATCTACATCATCGGATTTTAATTTATTACAATTATCAATGCTGTGTCCTTTTTTTAGGCAGTAAGTGCATTCACCTGTTGAAATCGTTAAAACTTTTTCATGTTTTGACTGTGAATGTTCTTGTGTTGGAAATCTTGAATGTGTGCTTTTTGTAGGTAAAATGCAACAAGCTACATTTGCCATTTTCTCTAACCACTGAGCAAAATGTTCGAGATATCTTGTGTGCCCTTTGTCGTAAATTTCTTCTCCCCAGCGAAGTTTCATTGTGCCTGGTAATTTTTGAACAACTTTTTTAAGTACTAAAATATTTTGCAAATATGCTTCAAAGTCTAAACATTTTATTATACTGACCAAATTACTGATGTGTGTAGAAAACCGAATAAGACTGTCCATTTCATTTTCTCTTATTTGAGGAAAACATTTTATTCTATATAGCATAGTCTCAATAATCTGTTCTGGTCTGCCAAATCATAGCTCTAATGTCTTAATGACTTGCTCTACATTTTTAGGACTTATTAGCATTCCTGGTACTGCGTTTCTTGCCTCCCCCCTTAAATATTTTTGAAGTTTAATCATCGATTCCTCTGAGGTGTACTCACATAGTGCTGAAATCTTCCTTAACGAGTAACGAGTAAAGTAAGCCAATCCTCTGGTCGTCCGTCGAAGAATGGGAAGTCCTTTTCCATTGTGTCTTCTTCCAGAATACTTATATTCAGGCTGTTCATTTCTGCATTCGTTTATATATTATTCGTTAATAGCGTCACATAACTGGTTTACTTTTGATCTAGCTTGTTTGACATCACTATCATCAGATACAGAAATGTCTGATTTTTACAGGTTAAGATTTTCTGCCCAATTCTCTACAAAATCTTTTTTGAATGAACCTTTGGAACTTACCGCATATGCGGTTACATAACCAATATTTTTTGAGTTTGTAGGTGCTGGTGGAAATACAATTTTATGTGTGTACTTTGAACTTTGACTAATTTTACAATTTTCTACTGTCCTTGTCTCACTGTCTAAGACTTCTGCTTCTTGTATAGCAGTTTCTAATTCTATTACCTTTTGTTCCTGTGCACACTTTCTTCTTTCTATTTCCATTTCAAACTCTAACTTCTTTTTTTCCATTTCGATCATTCTGTTTTCCAGATTATTTTTCTTTTTCTCAGCCTCTAATTCAATCATATTTCTTCTAATTTCAGAATCTGATGAATATGTTGACAAATGTGACATAATACTTGTCTTCTTTGACACCCCAGGTAATTTATTTTTCGACAAAACGTCACTACCACCTCTGTTTTTCTGTATATCACCAGGATTCAAGTGAAACGAAGTTCCTGGTACTGAATTAGCCTTGGGATTGTCTATCCTCTGGCAGGTTTTTGACCAAAACCATTCGAACTGAGGATCAAGGTTTTTCATACCTGAAGTTTCACGTTTTTTTCTACCCGACTCATTGGTCTTCTCCATAAGGGATTTTTTTTTGCGAGTTTCACTGATATATTTTTCTATAGGACAAGTTCGGCTCGAAGGACCAATGTTAAATTCTTAGTACTGTCTGGCTTCTAGACTCGTACAAATCTCTGACACAAATTAGAGTCTTCTTGACAACTTTTAACGTTTATTGACAACTCTTATCATAATGACATTTTTATAATTATATATTATAACTGGCGACAAAAACAAAAGGTCGAACCAGAAAATAAGGCTGTGTTCAACACCTGTATTTGGTACTAAACTCCTGCCAAAAACTTGGCTTCACTTTAGTTTCATATAGCAGAATGGCGCGTTTCTACCGCTTATGTTCATAGAACAGCGCTTTACTTGCTCTATAAGGTCTATACAAAACTTCGATGAAATTTAAAAACTTTGCGCTCCACATTATAACGATCTATAAATTAAATTCTGGCAACAAAAGCTTCATTAGAGCCCAATTTGGCACTCTCCAGTAATGACGCGGCAAATTTCGAGCTTCTTACAAAATAAATGTTAGGACCGGCTACTCCTTATCTTTCCTCGCTAGAACATGTTAAAGGATACTGAAATATTTACTTTCTTGTTTAACGCAAACTACCCTTTCCAAAGATAAACCAAAACTTTGGCTTTGTAAGACTTTGGGTGGTTATTCTAGCTGGGCGTGTTAATCCTAATTGAAATGAAAATTCTGATAATATTTGTTTTAGAACAAAAATAAAAAATGGGAAATAATAATTATCAATTGAAAAATCTATATACCTAATCTTCTCAAGTGATTTAAATTACATTAAATAAAATAAGGAATTTTTCAAGAAAAAGAAAACGTCTATTCTTTCCACCTTTTTTTTTAAGTTTTATTTCCATGAAGTAGCAAGCCTGGCTGGAACTGTTGTTTGAACAGCATTACCGGAATCCAACACTTTTATTTGTTTAGAATTATTCGGAAAATCAGCTACTTTTGAAATGCTCAAAGGGGAAAACCGTAAGAAAAACTTTATAGAAAAATGCTAATCTTTTAATTCGTTGAAACGAAGAATATTTTCTAAGTGCAAAAGTATATTTTACTTTCATAGTTAGGAGTTATGTAGAAACTCATTTTATATATATAATAAAATCTCAATAATATAAATTACCTCAGAAATTTGCCCCAGTTTCGTATTTTTTAGTTCAACCATAAAAAAAATAATAATTAAAGTCCACCACAAAGACATGCAAATAGGTCATTACTTTTAACAGCCGCCTAAACAGCCAGAAACTAGGGTTCATTTTTCACATTATTGGTTTTATTTGAAACCTACGGAATTTACAGCCAGCAAAGTAGATTAATTTCTTCATCATAAGTTAAACTGAAAAATACTTCAACATTTCTATTTGGCTAGTTTTGTGCCTCGGAATTTATTTTGCTTTGCTATTTTCTAGAACTTTTTAGTTTGAACTATAAATAAATTTCATTCCTGTCCTGAAAGTTCCTTATTGTCCTGCCGAGTGCCTGATTGAATTCCTGCAAGGAGGGTTCTTCGTAGTCACAGGACCGGTTAGATTAAAAGTTGTTTTGAATGTTTTGCGGATAGGGTAGATAACCTTGATTTTTATTTCGCTGCTGCTCACCCTTTCAAAAGGGGTATAAAGGGGGATGATCTCGTTCCAAATTATTCACGAGACTCAATATGCAGTGAAAAAGGGTTTTCACAAAGCAAAACAAAATAAAGTTTTAATCGTAGATGTATGAATTCAGGGCTTGCAAGCAGTAATTAAAAAACCATTATGATTTGTTTAAACTGGAATTAACAAAGTAAATTTATTGTGTTAGCAAATTTGTGTAAATCAAAACAAGTAAAATGTAGAGACAGGCTTATTGCCAGAAAGAAATCTAATAAAGTACTTACCTAATTGAAAATACATTTGAATGTGATTTAATGTATTTGAATGTAAACAATTTTAAGTTCTTTGTAAATTGATGCTTTAAATATATTGATCTGAGGATGTAACATTTGAATTTTGTTTATCTACAAAGCAGTAACTTTTAAATATAATTTTCATCAATAAATATCTACTGTTGAACATAATAATTAACATACCTATAAAATAATATTGATAGTTATGTTATAATAATCACTTCAAACTTGTAACAATAAATTATTATGTAATAATGATTGTTTGCTTTAATGTATTTATGAAATTTTTAAGTTAATTGCTGTTTGTAACTGGTTATTTTACATTAAAACCCAAAAATGAATAACTAATATTACGTAAATAACGATTGAAAACCATGTCGGTAATACCGTGTATTTAATGCAATTATTTAGGGCCATTATTTATTACACAAAAATTATTATTTTATCAAATTAATATTCGCAATTTTTGCTAATAAAATCTATAAAGCGATTCATAACAATTATTGTTGATATCTTGCATAATTTAAAAAGAGGTTAGTTAGGTACAATTATTTCCTTATATAAGGTTAAAAAAATGCTTGGCATAGAATAACTCTAATTTAAAATTCTTCATTTTCACTCCAATTTATCGGAGCTACATCAATAAAAGCTCCAGATTACAAAGTAATATTTGATGACTCCCAGCAAAGGACCAAAAATTTCCCAAACTGAATTTAAAAAGAAAGTTTATGCGAAAAAACGCCCCAACTTCACGGTCGATTTATCGTAAGTTCATGCCACGTAAAGTTTGATCGAACTTCAGGAAAATAGAAAGAAGGGGGATAAAATCAAGCGAAAAACTGGCCGCGCCCATACATTTTTAATTGCTTTCAAATGTACCTTTTGAAATCGGCCATATTGAGCGCAGTTCAGTGGCTTAAAAGCTTTGTCGAAATCGCTCAAGGTATTGGCCTGAATTTCATACAACCGACCACGATAGCTGGCTGCACCAATCTAATATAAAAAGTGCTTGAGCTATTCTATCAACTCAAGGATTTTGACTCGAGAAAATTTACTGTAATGCAGCTTAGATGTCCGCAAATATTTGCCAAAAATCTTACGTATGTATTCGGGATTTAGTAGCAATCTGTGAAGAATGATCAATGATCGATTGAAAAATGTTATGTAATGGGATTTAGCAATATCAAACAACGTAAAATCTGGAAATATGTTTTTCTTCATGTTTACTTTGCATCTTGGCAATATCTCAACGTCGTTACGATACCTCTAAAATTACGACTATGCAAATTTGCTTTTTGTTGCCTCCGGATAGTAGGTATAAACAATATTCCATTGGTCCAAGAACTGACGACCATTTCCTATGCGGTATATTCTCGAGGCATTCTTTGTTTTATACTGTCTCGTCTCATATTAGTGTAGAGCATCTGGCTATCAGGGTTTTCACAAAGGCTGTAGAGAAAAAGAAATGATTCCACTGATGGACCTTGAACAGGTCTGTAACTTTTTGTTTATTCTAATTCTTTTTTGAAAAATAGGTTTTCAAAAACTCTAATTTGTGTCAAAAATACATGTGAATAAATTAAAATTCAAGACCTACTATTATTCTGGACAAGGCCAAGTACTGCCAGTCTTTCCCAAAGAGCTGTCCCGTCTGGGACTATGTCAATTCGTCGTATAAGCCAATTCGTCGTGAAGTCAATTTATCTTAAACGTCAATTCGTCGTATACGTCAATTCGTCGTAGTGTTAATTCGTCGTATTTCAGGCATAATGTAAAAATGTATAAATTTAAACTTTTTCTATTCAATCAGACATTATCAAACTTGACCCGCATTACATCTATGTATTTTTTCGTGTATTATTACATGTATTTATGGATATATACATTCATGATTTTTTTTTACGTGAGCAGCTGTCAAAAGTGGCAAACACACGGCTAATATTTTCGCTTTACATTCGTGTATTTCTTCATGCATGAATACATGTATAAATACACGAAAAAATACATAGATGTAATGCGGGCTTTACCGATAATAATGACGAATTACCTATATTGTCGTATATGTCAATTTGTCGTTACGTTGATTCGACGTATATGTCAATTCGTTGCAAATTCAATTTGTCGTGTCTGTCAAATTGTCATAGAGTGACGTATTAAACGATTATATAGGTAATTCGTCGTTATTATCGGTAAGTTTGATAATGGCTGATTAAACAGTAAAAGTGCAAATTTATGCAATTTGATATTGTACCTGAAAACGACGAATTAACAATAGGACTAATTGACGTATACGACAAATTAACGTGTTGATAGTTTGGAATTTTATTCAGATATTCAGGCCTATGATGTATTATTTTCTATTATTTCAACAGCAACGTTAAGTTATCTGTCACTGTTTATTGTACACGTAAAAATAGAGACAGGTATAGATTTTGAGCTATAGCATAACTGTTAAAATAACACGAGAGGATACATAATAGGCCTGATTATGAAACTCACCGATAATAACCCGGCTAGTTTGGGTTAGCTTACAATGTAGTGTTTGATTAAAATTGCAAACTAACCGGGTTATTATCGGTAAGTTTGATAATGTCTGAAATAGCGAGAAAGTGTAAATTTATACGTTACAATATTTTAACATTATACCTGAAATACGATGAATCGACGTATACGGCAAATTCCTCTGCACAAAAGGCCAAGCGAGCTATCGGAGTCACAGTCGAGATAATGTGTGATACTTAAGTAAACTCGTGGGACGCTCGAAAAAAAGGATTTGAATCTATGGTGATTAACTCGTTGAATGCCGATTTGGGCCATACGATATACGGAAATCGCGAAAAGGTACAAACCACATACTTCAAAACATTACTGTCCTTACCCAGATCCACTCCGGGTTGGCTAATTCGAATCGAAACTGGTACTCTCCCACTTAAATATATAGTTTTTGAATTTAGCCTATCGTAGATCGGAAAGCTTCTTGAGATGGAATCTACCAGGGGGTATCTGGTGGCATGTGTTCTGAAAGATTCCTAATGAACAGTCCAAATACAACTGGGTCGCTGATGTTAGATCAATATTTACTTCAATAAACAAAGGCGAAATTTGGAATAACTTATCTTTAACCAAACTGAAAAAATTTAAAAAACTACTCCTAAATTCATATGCAAACTTCTTACGTCAAACTGACATCCATTCACTCCAGCTGTCCAACTACCCTCAATTCTATGGTCACTTCTTAACAGACTCCAACCAGCAGTCATATCTCAAGCTAAAATTGAGTATCACTTTCTCCAGAGTCTTATCCAACTTAAGATTGTCTTCAAAATACACAGTTACCTCTTATTTCAACAAAATTGCCTACAAGATTGATCAGAAGTTGTTGTGTACAATCTGTGATCTGACCAAGTTTGGAACAATTGCTCACATCTTATATATCGTATACGATGAATTGACTTTACGCCAAATTGGCGTATGACGAATTGACGTACGACATATTGATTTACGACGAATTGACGGTGACCCGTCCCGTCTATCTGGAGATGTGCCAGAATGCAGCCCATCCCAAAAAAGGGCAATAAAACTCTTCCAACCAATTATCGTCCCATCTCACCTATATCCATATTTTCGAAAGTAGTAGAAAAGGCAATCAGCCTAAAACTGGTTGAATACCTCGAAGCCAATAAGCTCATCTCTGACAAACAGAACAGGTTTCGTTCTAAAAGATCAACAAGGGATTTGCTCGCGTACGTCAGTCATATTATCGATTATCGAAAAACATAGAGAATCCAGAATTTTAGCATTGGACATCTCCATAGTTTTTGATCAGGTGTGGTACAAAGGTCAGCAAACTTCCATTGTATGGTCTCACGAACGAATTTTGCTATTGGCTGGCGAGCTTTTTTGGGGGCAGGTCACTGCTTGTTGTGGTCGAGGTGTGTCTTCTGTTACCCTGCCTATAAATGTAGGCTCAATTCAACTCTCACCGATTCATCTCTCGAACATAAACGCAAGGTGGCCGATTTCTTGTTATTCTATCGCTGTTACCATAGGAGATGGTCTCACGATCTGACCAGCCTCAATCCAGCCAGGAGAAGTTATTTGAGAACCACAAGAACCCCACGGGAACCACATCTCTATGTGGTAGAGTTGTCTACCCCGAGGACCCCTAAATATAGGGCTTCTTTGTGGTGGCGTTCTGCCCATATCTGGAGTGCATTTAGACATGGAGTGTGAAGGTAGAGTAGTTGTTTGTCAGAGTGTTGTGACATCATCACTTGGAGTGCACTCTGGGTGCGCTATTTCTGAACGTACGTTGCGGTAAATGTCAATATCATGAATAACGATGCAAGTTCAACACTACGAAATTAAAAATGGCAATGAGAAGTGCATGTATTATGTTCTTATCAAAAGAGTTCCTGCTGGAACATGGGTTATCTGAAGAAAGTGCTTCAGATAGTGAAATAACTAACCTTTTATATGCTGAATAATTACAGAACCGCCGTCAACAAGGGGCTCGTTATTCTTCAACACAACGGTAAAGTCAAGATTGTTGATATTTATATTTTTTGACTTCATCTTAGAGGACTCCATTACTAATAATCATAATGGAAATAACCTTAAAATCACGTCAAACCCGGTAAAAACGGCGGGGCATTTTTCAAACCAGTCTCTAAGTGGGGTAATTTGAGCGCACTCTGGGCACGTCAACTCTCGATTTCTGAACGTTTCCAGCACAACGCTCCGAGTGAGCAGCTGTTAATTTATGAACGGCTAGAGTTACTCTACGGTCATTCTCACACCCAGAGTGCTATTTATTAACGCAACCCTAGAGGTACCTGCCTCCTACTTCATTTCCTGAACGATTTAACCTCAACATGTTCAAACGGAGGGCTAATCGTCGCTTAATAATTACTTCCGCTCATGGTACGGTAGACTTTGTCTTCTGTGATCGGACCAAAATAAAAAAAAGCTAAATATTTCCGGCCTTAGAGAGCAGTGATATTCCTTGGTAAATTCCTCCTTTATATCGCCTCTCTTGAATATAGTGACAATAGATGTGTCAAGCAGATTTATGGGAAACATCTCG
This sequence comes from Ceutorhynchus assimilis, assembly GCA_917834065.1. Lineage (NCBI taxonomy): Eukaryota > Metazoa > Arthropoda > Insecta > Coleoptera > Curculionidae > Ceutorhynchus > Ceutorhynchus assimilis. Next base: position 101,346,107 of record OU892277.1, read on the forward strand.
GTGTTGCATATTACGATACTAAACATATTTGTGTGTTCAATCAGTGCCCGGTCCCTCTTCAGGAAGCTTGACAGAGAATAATAAAGCTACTGGGTCAGATCGAGGATCCCTCAGCCATATTATTCTTTAGTTAATTGATAGTTTCATCAACCTCTTGATGATTTCAAGTAAATTTATGAGACTTTGTTGAAAACGTCATCATTTACGAAGGACTTCCTGTTTAGGAGTTCCTGGAAATTCCTGTTGCTGGATCTTGAAGTAGCTGAGGTTCACCTCTAGATCTCAGGGGACTACGGTTGTCCACCATTTATTTTTCACCTCTTTCATTCTCTATGCCTCAGCTTTTGCTTGAAGATATGTTTATTTTGTGTGAGCTAAATTTGCGTAGATTTGCATTCCTCTTCAAATCTATGACGTGCTGTATTTCTTTATTAGATCGTGGGATGTATACGGTCCCACGGTCTAAGTGCCGTTGCTTGGCTCCTGGTTTGTTATGCTTCTTATTTATTATCCTGTATCTTTCTTTTGAGCGGTTTGGTTCTGGCTCCAAATACTTCATGGTGTACAGTCCCACGGTCTAAGTGTCGTTGCCTGGTTCCTGGACTGTTATTTTTCTTGTTTATTGATACAGATATGAGCCCCTACCTAGTTCAGAGCTATCGCAAGATACGCAGTTATCCTTCCAGTTCTGGTTCCGGCTTTGCTATGTCCGTCCCTGGTTGAATTTTTGTGAATACATGCAAAAAATAAATGTTCAATATTAAAAAAAAAATTGCTTATTCCTATAGTTAGTTAAGGACCCACATTCGGGCCACCAAATTTCATTTGCTTATTTGTTGATCATGGTTCCAACCGGTAAGTTTAGTCCAACTTGTTTTTTGTATACCCATATGCCTTCTTATTGTAGCTCGCACTTTTCTAAGATCCCTTCGGCGACTTCTACGTAGGGAATGCCCCGCTTTTCTGTCGGCAAGAGTGTTTGTGATCAAGTGATTCTTTTTCTTTTATAGTAATCCATATTCCCCTAGAATTATGAGTTCATCCACCAATTTCCTCTTATATTGAGCTATCGTTCCTCTCCATCCCTCGTTGTATACTATATTCCTGAAGTTAATGTCTTACTCTATTTTTAATCCTATCTCTACTTCCTATTTCCTCACTTCATAGTTTTGCTTATGATTTATCTGTAAAATCAGTCTCCTTCTACTTCGTTTTCTGCTTCACTGCTTCCATTTTCCTCTTTAATTTTTTTTTTCTTCGTCTTCATCCTCTGTTTCTTCATCAACTCAGATTCTGCGTTTCAGCTTTACCTGTCTCCTCTGCCCTTTCTTCAATAGGCGCAGCTTCTGTTCATGGATCGTAGTAGGGTAACATCCTACTCACGTGGACCGTATCCTTCTTTCTGGTTTTTGCCGATCTTTTCTACCTCTTAATCCACTTCTCTCATTTTTATATTTACTTTGTATGGTCCAAACCATCTCAAGAGTAACTTTTCGCTTCTTTCAATCTTTCTAATTGGTATGAACACCTTAATTTTGTCTCCAACTACGGAATCTCATTCTCTATGTCTTTCGTCAAAACGTCCCTCATCTTTTTCTTTCTCGCCACGGTGTCGAAAATATCTTTTGAGTGCCTCCGCCTTCGGTGTCGTGAATTTCTCTCTTGTCGACGTACTGCCTCGTGGCGTGGTTGCGCGTTGGCTTGCTTCAAAGGCGCCTAACGGCGTCGGTTTTTGGGCGACGGGTTCGAGACGGCACCTCCACCAAATGTGACAGCCTGTCTGTGACGGGGAGTGTAGGGTGGATAGATGGAGAGAGACTCGCTCAGTTTTATATAAAAAGGTGTATAATAAAAGATTTTTTAAGTAAATTTTAATGCTTATATATTTCCACATTTTTTTTTTTTTTTTTGTTAAACTTTTAACATGTTTCGCTAAACTTTAGCTTCATCAGAAAGATTTAATATATAAGTATTAAAATTTACTTAAAAAATCTTTTATTAGATAATGGATTTCCACCAAGTAAAAGCCGATTCAATCAAAAAGGTGTATATTTGCTATGAAGTCATTACGTCATGAATACTCAAGGATGCATGCTCTTCTATGGGAAGGGCCACACGTTTGACGCTACTTAGGAAGGAAGGTCTGTTTGATGCTAATGTTACGTTGCATGCTAATCGTCGTTTAACTAATCCTCATCTAGAGGGGCTTTCCCAGGGTGGCGGTACTTGCACTAGATGACTATACAGTTTCTCAAGGTGGCGGTACTTCCACTGGAGAGACTTGATTGCAGAGGGGTGTTCCCAGGGTGGCGGTACTAACACTGGTTCAAGTCTGTCGGTTGCTCGGCTTGGCCCACTATTTATATGAAATAATTGCTGAATTGCAATGAACATCCGATCGAATCGGCAATTGAATTAATAAGGTTGAAACCCGGGTCCTCCTTTCCTAAGTAGGTAGACATTATCATCAAACCAATCCTGATACTTCTTCAGGCTGTCACCATATCCGTTTTCAGCAGTGACCAGTGCTGTTTAGTATCGTCGAAATATTTATGGGACAATTTCTCATTCGATAGGGATTGGAGGTTTGTTTTGTTGTCTTCATCTTTAAGTCGCTCAATATTTAACCTGCGCTCTATTGTTTCCTTCGTTTTTAATGCTTTGGTGGTACCTGTGGTCTGTCAAGTCACTCATCAATATGGCTTCTAGGTTTCTTTCAGGTTAAGCTGGTCTTTAGCACACACAATAATGTAGTCGATGAGATGCCAGTGGTCTGATGCGGCGTTGTTTTTAGCTCACTCTTCCGACGAAAACGACTATTTGTGATAACGCGATCGTTCTCCGAGAATGCTGCTATGCTTTCCTTGTCAATGCTACGTGTCCAGAGTGTAGGGGGTGGTGTAGGGTATCTTCCGACTCGTGCAACTGAATCCAAAAATACCTCTAAACACGAAATACATACAAGACGGCAGAATTACAATCAAATAAAATAGGCTAAATAGGTCATACGTCCTTTGTTCTCGATGATGCAAAATTATTAATATCATTCCCTTCCGTCTTGGTTATAACAGTAGGTATACAATTATACTTTAATAATATTCACTTTTAATGTTATTGTTTGAATAAGAAGTCAACGTGATTTAGATTTAAATTTTAGTAGATATAAAATAGAATGTGGAATACAATTAAAACTTATAAAATTTCAATTAATCTCATTTAGTTAACATCAATAATCAGACCGTTAGGTTAGAGAAAAGAAAGATAAATGAATAACATTTATAAAGCTATTGTAATTTTTCTCTTGTAGCATTGCTTTATCCATTTGGGAAAATTAATATCATGATCTAAGACATAACATGTTTTCTCGCTCTTGTTGAGGTTTTGATAACACACAACTTGGTTCACTGATATTCATGTCTGGAAGGCCATTGGCAAGATATAATATACGTCAAGCTGTGCGGTTGAGGATAAATTACAGCTTTATTCACAAAACTGTTTTATTCCTCAGTATATATCTGTTAATTTCTGTAGAAAATATTTCTCTTGATCTTCTCGCATTTCCGAGATAGGTATACGGAAGATGTACTCTGATTCTACTCCTTTGAAGGGCTGTTTATCTTGCATTGATTGACGACGGGTAGCAAGACGCCCCATTCCATTGTCAGTCGGCATAAGGGAGTGCCTGGAGAAAATATGAGCCTTGTTGAAATCCTGTGAATAAAACCGTCGCCAGCTCTCAATCTATCAGCTATACGTTTCATACGCTACGGACAAATTGTTTTGTTCATTTTCGCGCTTATGAATATTTTTTTCGGCCCATAAAGATGATACGATGTAAAACTGAATCTTTACTTTGCAATATCATCATATTCTCACCTAGAATAATATATGAACTGAAATTTGAAAAGCAATTCTTGAATGAACTAATTAAAAGTAAGTAATTTTTCTTCAGGCTCCGCTTTTCGCCTTTGAGAAATTTTATCGACTAAAAACGGAAAAAAAGTTTTTATCTCAGTAGCATAAGCTGGAACACAGGCGAAGGTAGAAATTAAGAGGGTGAAAAATATCCTATCCTAAGGAATTAAATTCAGCGTCATGGGCAGCAATTTTAAAATTTATTTTCAGATGTGAGCGAATTAAAAGTTTTTAAGTTTTTAAGAGAGGAATGGAACTTCGGATTTATTCGGAGGGGTTTTTCGAGCGGAGAATATTGGGAAAATAAAGAGTAGTCTTTTGAAGACAAACTTTTTGCTTTTGGAAATATAATTCCGAAGTCCTTGAGCTTGGTTTTAACAATCTTAAAGCAATAAGAAAATATGCTTTTGATTTTGCTTTGAGAAGTTTTATAGATACATAAAGACAAATATTTCATTTTAGACGACTACTTTCTTATATCAGAAATTTATTTTTTTAAATTAAAAGATCCCATTTCTAAGATAATTTTTCTAGAGAAAAAACTAATAAAAATAAAACGGAAACTACTTTAACAGCCTGCCCTTACTTTTCTTGATTATAAGAAAGTAGTAAAGCTGTGGAAAAAGCCCAAGTAATTGCAACATAAATTTTGCTTTCCATCGAACTGATGTAGAAGGGATCTGAAACTGATTTATGATATTGAAGAATACCTACGGTCTACTCGAACTCGATATTTTTTTTATAATAAATTTTTATTTTTACTGAATACCTACCTATTGAACAGAAAAAAAAATCCCAGTATACTAAAGCATACGATTTAAGATCACTAAAAGCTGTTGCCTAAAAACCTACATGTCCAAAACCTCAACGCTTTATATTATTTTAAGGGGTATTTAATCCTTTTAGAGAGATTCGGCAATCCCCAAATCACGTTAAATCACTGGCCATTCTGTATTTATTTAGGCCCCATTAAAAATACACGTCAGTGTCGATCACGTCACTCTTCGACCCTCTTCCAAAAACAAAAAGCCAAAAAAAAAGGAATCGAATAAGCTGGTGACGTTTGAAGGGCGACCGTGCAGAGGGCGTCCAATCCTTTATTTCCAATTGAATTGCGGCATAGAATGGATTTTATATTGTATTTTAAAATAATTTTTTGATGTTTAATATAAAATTTGATACAAATTGGTAACATGATATTCGGGCATTATAAATATAAAGATTTTAGGCAACGTTATTTTATATATTTAATGGCCTATTTTATAGGACGTGAATGCTGCTTGCGCTGGCAGTTTTTCACGATAGCAAAATTTATGAAATAGAATGTCTGTCGAGAAACAATGTGAAAAAGTCTCTATCGGGCTTCAAAGGCCGTTATGAATAGAATATTTTCTACATTTAGCTGGACCGTGTTACTTAGCTTCTTCATAGGTTCATTTATCCGATAAGTAATCACATGGAAGCACCCCTGAAATAGTGCCAGGTCATAGGATGGAAGAGGCTCAAATACATCAAAGAACCGCATGAAGTGGGCCAACTATCCCCCAAGAAATTAGCTTTCTTTGGAAAAAGTAGAGTCATGCATAGCCGAGAGGCTGTAACATCCGAAGCGACTCCCCACGCAATCTGCAATCAATTGCTTCTCAATAGTTACATGTGATATAGTCGTAGCGGCAGACTTGGAATACAGCGAAAACGTTTCAAATAATGATAGAATCAAACCACTTGGTATAGGCGGTCTATATACATAAGCAATCGATTTGACTTACAGCACCTTATTCCAAGTGGCGTCCAATTCAAAATGGCGGCATATTTCCAAAATTGTTGATTTTAAATGTTGCTCTTTTGTTGAACAAATATATTCGTTATTACAAGGTCAGGTTCTGAGCATGTGATGAGTAGGCGAAGTCTGTTCAAATCCATTTTTCCGACTCCTTCCTTGCCGATTACTCCTTTCCATAGATCTGACTCTGTACCGACCCGGGCGTTAAAAAAAATCACCTGAAAGAACAAGTTTATCAGATCTAGGTATAGATGATACGGTTTCACTGAGCTGGGCCTAGAATTCCTCTTTTTGGTTCTGGTCAGTTGTGAGGGTTGGAGTGTAAGCGCTGATTAGCGTAACTTATTGGTTGTTGTTGAGGTTTAGGCGCAGTGTCATTAGTCTTTCGCATATTCCGGATGGGAGCTTAGCAAGATGGTCCATACATTTACTTTTTATGGCGAACCCACTCCGTAAATGCGAGATTCATTCTCTTCCTTTCCTTTCCAGAAAAAACGTATAGCCTCTTCCGTGCTCCTTCAGTTGACTTTCGCCTGCTCTTTTGGTTTCGCTTAGAGATGCAATATCGATGTAAAATCTCTTTAATTTCCGTGTCACCATTGCCGTTTTTCGTTATGGTCTTGTATTGGTACTGGTATCCATAATTATCCGAATATTCCACATGGCAAGATTGAGTTTGTTTTACTTTATTATATTTCGACCGCATGGAGTGCACCCTCTGCGGTCGGGCAGCTGCTGGCTGGCTATGTTCAGGGCACCTTTTATAGCCCCTTTCCTTTCAGGGTGAGCAGAGCGGATCCTAAATAGGGCTGCTCAGTCACGGATGCAGCACACGAGTTGCTCCATACACAGCCAATCCTTAAGTCAAAAGGAGGATCACGCCTCCGTGCCGGTTGGTCACTAAGAGCTTTCAGACTACACTATCCTGCTTCCTCGCAACTTGCCAATCGCCGAAGGACTTTGATATGCTTTGAACTTGATGGTCTTAAATACCCTAGAATAGAAGATGCCTTTATTAACGTGGGTATGCTGATGCACAGTCAGCAGACCCAAGGTCCCTGAGCTCAAGTTCCGACCCAATGGCATAGAAACTAGGACGATTGGGTCCCTCGGCTGATTGTACGATCAAGCATTGAACTCGAATCGTCGGCGATGTGGTCACCACATCCCTACGTCGGCGGAGAATAGGGTCCACTGAGCGGGCGAAGTCGCAAACATCGACAAGCGGCTGTAAGGCCGGGACCTATCTATCGTGCTTCCACATGACTGGCTTTCCTTGATTAAGCTCCCATGTCCACAAGAACACACCGTCGAGAGTCACTATCCCAAATCTGGCAACACTGCCCCTGCGAGACCGTTTCCATGGGAGCTTGGGCCGACGGAGCCTTTTACCCCCCGCAGTACTAGTTATAGCCATAGCGAACCGAGCATTACCCTGAATGCGCGGTCTTGACATAGACTAGTCGCACGGTGTCATGTAAACATAGCTACCTCTCTATATTCTAACGCGGACGCCCGTTGGCCAGATGCCTGAAATATAAGGTGGTTCAACGCCCATTAGTTCTATAAGAAAAAACTTGAGTAGCGCCATTTTGAAAAAGTCCGCCATCTTGAATATGACGCCACTCCTGATAGGGTGCTGCGGGTCAAACTAAAGTATTATATGTAAATAAACTTTCTGCCAAGCGGTTTGCTTCTATCACGATTTGAAACGTTTTTCTGTGTACCGCTACGACTAATATTAATATTTCCTAATGCTCCAATTAACTTTTCTATTGTGAAAAACTTCAATCGACCGGTTAATGGGCTATCAGTGAAAAAAAAAAAAAAGATTTCTTTCCGAATATTTTGTCGATTCGAGTATGGATGAAACAACACATTATTGGAAACTCCATGTCCATCAAAGCATTCTACGATAGATAGGACTGACCGCCAATCAATGTTGCTTGATTGGCTTCACATGTACAGAGAAAAAGCGAGCGAATGTGACAACTTTAGTGTTTTTTTTTGCGTTTTTTATTAAATTTTATACTTTTTGCATTTTTCAACGGGGTTTAAAGGCTTTGATAGCTCGAACAAAGTAAATTTGGAAATCGGTTTTTATAGTTCCTGATATAAAGAGATCAATCGACTTAAATTTGTAGAAAAAAAGCACATAATGCAAAAAAATGAAACTACTTTATTTTACATAAAATCATGAATTTTGCATTGAAAATGAAAATGATCAAGTCATTTTCTTTGCTATTTCCCGGATGCGTTTCGACCCAATCAGGTCTCATCAGCGAAGGAGAGTTTGTGATACAACCGGTGTAGAATATTGGCTGTGTCGCCATCTATGGTATCAACCCAATAATCTAGACAGCAATTTTACCATTTATCAAACCAAATCCATCGAACCAAAACTCTGACTAGTCGGCGCGCGAAACCGAAAAAAATTCACAGATAAAGACCACGTCTCTGCTTTTGCTTATTCCATCTACGAACACGCTTCGACCTATTCAAGGCTCATCAGTGCGGCTAGGAATATCGAATTTCTCCATAATATATGAAAGGATGGTACACGTTTTATAAAATTAACCGAGGCGTCTGTGAGTCAAATTAAATTATCCGTACAAAATTAAAAATTTTATATTCATTATTTAGAATGGATGTGTACTTATATTATTTTCACATCATCATCTTTTGTTACAATGATTCGAATGAAAGTTTCAAAACCTGAGTTTTTAAAAATGTTATCGTTACACATGACCAACTCAGTAAAAAATTGAAAAGGACAAAGCCGAAGGAAGAACAAAAGCCATGTGACAATAACAAATGAATATCAAAAAAATAGCGTTTGTAGGTTTTTTCGACTTTCTATTGAATTGCGAGGTTTCTGGAAATATGGCAAGAAAATCTTAACGCCTACTCCTACTAGAACCAACATCATTGTTTGCTTGATATTCCTTCATTTAAAAATGGTGGTTTTTTAATATGAATGCAGCTTGAATTATTTCTTTTCAATTTAACCTATGTTATTATATGTGTATTATTTCTACGTCCATAGTACAATAATACAGAATTGTTTGTTAAACCTGATTTGAAAAATATTTCATCTTTTTCCGCGTTTCTTTTGTGTTCTTTTATCCCAAAATCAACTTCTACTTTTGTTTCCCAATAATATAAACGAAAAAATCAAGTCAATTGTTCGCAGAAAACCAGCTCACAGAGGTCAATATTTGAGTTATACTTCAGATTGCGGCCAAGCTATAAAACTAGGTGTCATCAACTAATTATTGGGACGTATAGAAAACCTTGAAAACACTAAAGAACCAGGAATTTTGAAATATCACTTACTGCCTATGTCCATAGGTTTTAAATAAGTTGCATAGGTAGGTTGTCATCTTTAGCAGTGGAAATAGAAATAATATAGTAACCTATCCTTAGTTCTTTTAGAACTCTAATAATTTTTTCTTAGAATAGTTATAGTGAAAATTTTGGATTAATTTTCTCTGCTATTCCATTCACAGACGCGTTCCGACCTATCAGGTCTCGTCAGTATGGCTAGGAAAGCAAAGAAAACCAATCCAAATTTAGTGCCTGTAGGCAAAATAGAAGTAGTACGACGAGCGAAATTTGATCGTGTCGCCATCAACCGGATTCAACACTAAACAGCACTTTTGCTGTATTTATTAATGACCATCTAATAGGCCGACCAAAAATCAGTTAGTTGGGAAAACCCAGAATAGGGAAAACAAGTTTTCTCCTATTATCCACTGATGAGACCTGATAGGTCAAAACGCGTCTGTGGATGGAATAGTGGAGAAAATTATCCCAAAATTTTCACATCAGTGGATAATAGGAGATTCTGGGTTTTCCCAACTCACTGATTTTTGGTCGACCTATTAGATGGTCATTACTAAATATTGCAAAAGGAATCCTAGTCTTTGATAGCGCCACGATCAAATTTCGCTCGTCGTACTACTTCTATTTTGCCTACACGCACTAAACTTGGATTGGTTTTCTTTGCTTTCCTAGCCATACTGACGAGACCTGATAGGTCGAAACGCATCTGTGGATGGAATAGCGGAGAAAATTAACCCAAAATTTTCACATCAGTGGATAATAGGAGAAAACTTCTTTTCCCTATTCTGGGTTTTCCCAACTAACTGATTTTTGGTCGGCCTATTAGATGGTCACTAAATACAGCAATAGGGCTGTTTAGTGTTGAATCCTAGTCTTAGATGGCGCCACGATCAAATTTCGCTCGTCGTAATAGTTATAGTTTCAGGTTCCGGGGAAACTGTGCGAAACAGGCCACAAATGACACCAAAATATAAAAGTCAAAAGCATTCCTTTAACCGAGACCATTACCTTTAAACATCCCAACTGCCGAAGAGAACCTCTCAGAAATACAGTGTGGCTTTAGACCCAACCGAAGTACAGCTGAAATTATTTTAAGTGAGAGACAAATGCAAGAGAATGCCTGAGAACGAAATCGCCCTCTATACATGGCCTTCATAGATTCAGTGAAAGCATTTGATTTGGTCAACAGAGAAGCTGAACAGATTACTAGTCAAGATAAGGTATCGACGACATCGATAATTGAACTTCAATATGCTGATGATAACATCGTGATGGTCAACACAGAGGAAGATCTTCGAGCAATTATCAATGCATTCAACCAGGCATATAGGAGAATCGGCCTAGAAGTCAAATTTAACGCAGACGCAGATTCTGCGCCAAGCCGCATCGGGCACTAATCCCCAAGCAGAACGTAGAACACTACCCATACCTTGGAAGCAAATGCAACCATTGACGTTGAAATCCAACATGGCTTGAAGTGTGCTAGCGCAACGTTCGGGCGACTTCTAGAGAGAGTCTTCAACAATCAAGAGATCAGAGCGGAGACCAAACTTTGTGTAATACCAACACTTACATAGGGCTGCAATGCCTAAGAAGTATTAAATAGCAAGACCGACGAACGAACATTAGTGTTTTAGAAGAGGCCAAAACAACTAGCATGAAAGCCCTCATCATTAAGGACCACCTTCACTGGACAGGTCACCTCGTACGATGCCCGAAACATGTGTTCTACGACAGATTCTCTACAGTCAACTGAAAGAGGGAAAATGAAATTAAGGAGGTCAACAAAAACGCGACAAAGATGTTCTTAAGGAAAATATGGCAATGTGCTGCATCGATTCCAACAACTGGACGGCAAATGATAGGCCCTCATTGCGTCGAGTAGTCCACGACGGACCACAAGCTTTTGATAAACAGCGACGCAGGCACGAGACCAACAAGAGGAACCGCAGGAAGGAGCGAGAAAACAGAGGAAGACACAATGATGCCAATACTGTAGCAGAGTTTTTTTTTTTATCGGTCTATAATACTTTTTGATTTCGAAAAACTATCACCCACAAAACGCTATTAAATCCAAAATCAGCAATTTCAAAATCTATTTATTTTCGTTTCTTTTTCATAACTCTAAAAGAGACCCTCCGGGCATATATACACAGAAAGAAAAACAGTTTCCCAATCCTTTTTCCCGAATTTTGTTTCAATCTCGTCTGTTTTCTAGGGGTGCCATTTGTGTAAATCACATTTGCTCGCTCGCCTCATCCCTTGAACATTTTCATTTCATTACGAATGTATTTCTTTTCATCGCCGGCTTATTCAATAATAAATACGTCTTTCCTGCACAAACGTAGGTATTCCTTTTCTCTATCTCCTTCTAATAACGTATATTATGGCCGTTATTGCCTTTGAATTACTTTTCTAGAAAGTCGAATACAGTTTTTGAGGATTTTTATACGATTTCATAAGTATGTAAGGCGATTCGTTCCTGAAATTGAAGAATGTTTTAGGTTCCCTTTCAAGTTTTGACTGCAAAGAATTTTTAATAAATATGACTGAGTTTTCCTAGTTTCTTTTTTCTAGGAAATCTTTTGCAAAAATAAGACAATGTGATGAAAATATAGAGGACACTATTGGAATCTGGTAGTTGAACATTTGCAACTTTTCAATTTTTTTTTGTTCTCATAGTGCAGTCCGATCCATAATATATCTATAGGATTTCGGCCCGATCATGACGTGTTTATTTAAGACATTTCTTTGTCATAGCATAAATAAATAAATACTTTTTGTAATGGAATAGTACCTATGTCATCCTGTTAACCTCTGTCCTTGTTATTACTTTAATATTTATTAGTTTTGTTACAAAATAGAGTTTGTTTGAGACTTTATTGTGACTATACTGTAATAATTTTAGAAAAAAAAAACTAGATATTCATTTTCATACTATTTGCTTTCAAATTTAATATTTAATTTATTATTTTCTTTTTAGATGGTAACCCGAACGAAAAAGATATTCGTTGGAGGTTTGTCAGCCCCTACAACTCTTGAAGACGTCAAGAGCTACTTCGAACAATTCGGCCCGGTAAGTAAATAATAATAAGTTAACAAACATAATGGAATGCTGTTTTTTTGAATGCAACCCTACTAGAATAAACAATTCCGCCCTGTCCTCTATTGCCTATTCAACACAAAACTAATTAAAACCGTTGACTCAAACTAAAAGTGACTTGGGGCTCTAAGTTCCTGCTTCAAGTTCTACCCATTTCATGTTGGTTTTACTAGATCGGACGGATTTACCCAAATCTATATCGGGAGCCTTAGAAGGGATTAAAGGCGTTTCCCTGTCACTCCAAAGGGACAATATTCAATGTCAACTATATTGCTTGTTTAATAATGAAAAGTTGAGATTCTTTTAAATAGGATTACCTTGTTGCGAAGTGAAGCACCTTTTAAATTGCCGCAAGAGAACAAAGACGATTTATTTTAACAAAAATGAGCCTGTCTTAATGAAGATAAACTCAGAACGTTCACTTTTTCACCATCATATCGTAAAAAAATGCGGCGTATTTTACTCGAATCCTTTGGAGGACGGAACGGCGCGCAACGTTTCAGAGGGACATTACTGGAGCCTTCTAATCTCCAAGGAATAACAGAGGAGCCTAAATACGTTAATTATTAACCTCTTTTTTAACGTTTTCGTTGCGGCCTCCGATACTTGACGGTTTCATTTTTCCCCGTTTATTAAAATGGAAAATTTTCTGTGGGAATGGGGTTAAATAATTTATGGCCCTTTTTGTTGGGGCCCCGTTACAGTTTATGTGGAAGATTTATTTTCTCTTGTAAACAGTTTGTTTTTGAGCTTTTCATAAAAAAAGATTAGGCACGACTCCCAAGTAAATAACTTCAAATCTCTGCTAATTATTGCCTTTATATTCATACTTTGAATCCTAATAATTTTATGAAAATTAATATGTTTTGAGAGTTATGTTTTCATCATTAATCAACATTTCTTCAATAACAACCAAGTTAAGCTATAAAATTAATCTGTATTGTCAAGTTTTGAGCACAATGGCGAATCATTACTCGTTTCACTTTTTTATTTCTCTGGGAGGAATTCAATTTTCGTATTGAAATTGTTCACAAAATGAAATTCCGCCAAAGGATGGATAATGCTCGACCAAAAACAACGTAGTTACGATTTTACACAATTGACTCGCGTTGGACGCCAAAGTAAGGATATAATCATAGGCTTTGAATTTTCATTACAGATTGTGGTCGAATTTGAAAAAAAAAAAACGGTTTTGCTTTGTTCGCTGATATCAATGCCGGTTTGTTAATTGATGGTTTATGTTTATTTATTGAACTGATTATAATGTTGCATTAAATCGGATTTTTTATAGTGATGGAAAGCTTTTTTGCAATTTAGTGCAACTTATTTGAAATTCTTCTACTATCAAGAACATAACCTACTAAATAAATGAGAGGTTCTTTAAAATTTGATATTCTTGTTTGTCATTATACTAGTCTGGGTAACCCATACGCATAAAAACAAGATGAAACTTAACTATTTTTACCAGCAAACCCAAACTAACCATCTTTGACAAAAAAAGAAGAGGTCAAGAAGACACGAAAATTCCCAGTTCCCGCAACATCGCTTTATATTTCAAGAAATGTGAAACAGACAAAAAACTTGTCTTTTAAAAACTTGTCTTTTATAATAAGACACAAAAGTACATGACTCATCCTGAACACGGGGCTCCTCGTATACCATGATATGGTGCACAATACAGACAGTGGCATTACCAGAGGTGGTTGCAGATAAAGATAGGCAGGATAAATAATTATGAACTTAAGAGATGTTCAAGATGTAATAGGATTTGTCACATGTCATTTGTCGCATTCCAATTCCATGTACCTGCATAATATGACAATCATTTGATTTTTTCATAAAGTTGCTGTGGTAAACGAGTTTCATGTAAATTGCAGCAAAATGTATTGCTTACCAAAAACTTACCGCTCAAATCCTGTGCAAATTGACTGAAATTTCTGGGTTTCTAATTAATTCCATCGATCATGAGCCACATTTTACTGAAAAATTTTCATATTCTCCATTATCCACGAGTGTGAGAAGAGATCTAAGCAAATCTGTATTACAAATATAATATTTTCAACCGAAATGTTTTTTTCTGTGGCAAGACAAATTTGAATGAAACAAGTTCATTTTCTCAAAGTTCAGTTTCTCACATACTTGACACTGATGAACCATTTCCAGAAGACTTTTAATAAAATCCTCAAGAGGAAGCGCAGCATATACCAAAAGATTCACAAAATAACAAAGTCCGAGTAGAACACAATAACAAATGAACTACTACAGCCAATATACTCAATGAATATGCTATCGGAAGAAAACGCGGTGTTGACGTCATAGGGTAGAACACATTGACATTGAGCTAACACCTACAAATTTAGGAAATATGTAACATTTGAAATGTCACAAAAATACATTTATTGTTCTTAATTATTTTTATGTATTTTGGACTCATGTAAAAGTACTATTTCGTACACCTAGCGACATCTATGATTCTTCTGACTAGTTTTCCCAACCTAATATCGAGAATTCTGTTGTTTTCGAGCCACCTGTAGCGCTGTCATTTTTATGATTTTTTCAAGCTTGACAGACAAAGAAAGAAGAGACAGAACCAATTTGGGTACTTTTGACTTGCCCTTTTTTTGTCTCTTTTGTTTTGGGACCGAACAGGTCGTCCAGATTTTTAGAATTTTAAAAATCTTAAAACTTTATCTTTGTTTTTGGCCATCGAGTCCATATCCTTGAAAATTAACTAGCCAGAAGAATGCGTGATCGTGTCTACTAGAAAGTTTCCTGGAAAATCAACCAATTGTTGAATTTTGTGAAGATTTTCGAAAGTTAGGTTACTTATCGGCCGTTCAGGTATGTAAATTCCTTTTTCTATCTGATGAATGAGTCCTTATGTCCCCTCAATTCATTCAGGCACCTTCGGCAGGACGAAAAATCCGTGCCTGCGCTTCTTCAAGTGAAAACTGACGAATTTGAGACTACGCTGTCCTGGAAACTTAGAGCAAATCTGGGCTCCCCTTCTCGAGGAAAGTTTGTGTCCTGTAAGAAGTTGATCCCCAACCATTATTTGGTTGTCTCCAGCCAGTTTGGTACCTCCAGAGTTCAAATTTGTGAAAGCTTCCGAGGCTTTACAAGGATTCCGTCCAGGCTTGTATAATTACCCACCTATGGGTGTCTTGAACGTGCCATATTAACTATCGTAACTTATTTTTACCTTTTCTTTATCGCCCCCTATCGTTTAGCTTTATCAGCTAATTGTAGTGTGGTACAGTACCACACTACAAATTAATATCTATGTAAATTCAATTACCGACTTAAATTTTAAATTGTTTACCGTATAGTAGTGTTTAGCTAGAATAGCGAACTACTGTTTAAATATAATTATTAATTTAATTAATTAATTATTATCAGTGTCAGATATTAGTTTTTATCGTTTTCTTTATCATTATTTATGATCCAATAAGTATGCATTATTATAATTATTATAAATTTATTTCCGTAATATCGAGTACTGATCGATATAATATATTGTGGATTCATTACCCTTTAAAAGGTTTATCTAATTTTTAATTTCAAATCAATAATGTGTTAGTTTCAGGTAAAATAATGTAAAATCTTCAGGTAGTCAAAATTAAGTTTTATGTTTACCTATTTTGAACTTTAAAGGTCAGAAGGTTGAGCTCTTCCGGAAACCCTGAACCCTTGATTTCACCTAGCAGGTTTTTGATATTTAAAACTGCCTAGGTATTATTTATTACCTTTCCGCCTTGATGATTTTTTTTATTGATTTGATTGACTTTCAGTCCAAAATTAAATGTTATTTTTATTTTGATTTCAACACTTACACTTAGGTAAACCTCATCGTAGGTATCTATTCAATTGTTTTAAACTTAAATCTTTTTATATACCTATTTAAATTAAGTATTGCTTCCCGTGAGCTGCTTAAATTGTTTTAATAAAATTGGATACAGAACAATAATCAACTTTAAATAATTTATTTGTTTCAATGTTAATAAAAAATAAGTTCGCCATCTGGTAGATAAATTATTGTTTTTAGAATCCCAAAGCTTGTTTTTATTAAAGGGGTTAAATAATGTCAGATGGGTATTGGATTTGTTTTACCTTTTCAGATTTTTACATTCATCTTTTTAAATAATAGCTAATTATTTGAATACTGTCTAGTTTGGCTATTCTTTGATAATCAAAATAATTCTAGACAAACTAGTGGCGCCCTCTCTTTACTGTAGCTAAGCTAAAGAACCACTGAGCATAGTCGAGCACGATTATGAACATTCTTTTCTTCCGACAGAAGAGCGTTACAAATACATTCTCTCAAACCTAATATTGGAAATGGAAAAAGTTCAGGCCCGACATAATAACAAATAAAATTCTGAAACACGTGGGAGAACACCTACAGAAAGAAAAAACTGTTTCCAGGAATAAAACAGCATATCAGAAAATACCGATAGCCTAATCAGCGAGATATTCACAGCAACTAGAGGACTTAAACAGAGATGCTCCCTATCAACAACATATACTTTGAATAAGCGGTTAGGTGGTGGAAGAATAATACAAACAATAAATGCAATATATACAGTCGAAGCTTTGCAGATAGCCATGTATCACGTAGAGTACATGACACATAAATTCATAGAGGAAAGCGACTATTCACGTTTGGGGGAAAAACAATACATGACCATAGAAGGAAAATAACGAAACCTGAAATTGAGTAACGGACCATAAATAAAACAATGCGCTGAATACAAATATTTGGGAATGATCAATTGAAGATCGGAATATACAAGGATGGAAGACAATATTCCTACCCATGGAGTACAGTGGAACCAAATTATTTATACTCCAGGGAAATTAGGCTTCTTCTGCGGAATGAGGCCGAACAAGCTGAATTTTTGTAAAGGCCTTCGTTTTGATGTTCGAATGAAGCACAAACAAATCTCATATGCCTACCGTTGTTCGTCTTGAGATATCGAAGGTCAATGGTTGGTTCTTCGCGAAAATCTCGCTTCCAGTACATCTGACGTCGAAGAACTCGAAACAAAACTTACGTGAAATAGTATTTTCTACAAAATTGTGTATAAATATTTTCCCCGGACGACTAACCGTTTTCAAGATATCGCGTGATAAAGCGAGAGTGCGCATTCAAAATAGATAATACTGTATTATACTGCGGAGCTTTAACTATAACATTTTTCCTAATCTGTTAGTCTCGAAAATAAAACATAACATGCATAACAAAAAATACATTCTTTTCCGCACCACTCTTGAAGTAGAATGCGGTCTTTTTTTGACATGGTATCCCTATAATCCCTAGTAGCCCTGATCAATGTTGTTGATCTTAGGAAAAGTTTTTTAACATTATCATTTTTCGCACATGCCTTCCTCCTCGCTCGTCTTCGTCGGGTTCCACTAGCACCTCGATCAACAAATTTTCTTCGTCAGACGCTTCCTCTTTATCTTTAGCTCTATGTCTGTTGGCAAAACCTATCTAGGCTCAAGGTCACTGAAGTCTTCGATGTTTTGCAACTCTGTTGACAGGTTCAGGCATGCCTGTCTGTGACACTGACCACAAACTTTGGAGTATGGCAGCCCGACTTTTTTAGACTCGCACTACGCACCACACCCCTTTTTACAATTACAGAATATTGTATGTATTTATTTGTTCGTCTGGGCCAGGTGGCATAGTAGTGTTGTTTTCAGTAGTAATAGCCCAAGGACATTGATAATTGTCCGAAAAATTTTTATAACAGATTTCGAAAGCTTGTTGCTTGAAAACAGACCGACGCGTCAGCGGAGGCCTGTTTTCTATACGCAACAAGCTTGAGAAAGTTGTAAAATTTTTGAGTATTTATCAATGTTGGAGGGTTATTCGGATAGAAATTTTTTTGACAGCAATGTCCAAGGCAATGTCAAAAAGTGAAATTTTAGGGCTATTTTCAGTATAATGCTAACATGATTGGGTGATTTGTGTCACATGACAATAAATGACAAAATTGAACTGGCTGTTAGAACTGTCAAAAAATTTTCAGCTCTAATATTCCGTTTTTTAAATCTCAACCCCATTCTTCGGATTGAGGGTTTTTTCCTAGCCAAACCTGCACTTGATAGTAGACCCGATAATGGGTGGAAGGGATGATAAGATGATTTTTGTTGATTGAGTTGCTATT
The DNA here is from genome assembly GCA_917834065.1 of Ceutorhynchus assimilis. Lineage (NCBI taxonomy): Eukaryota > Metazoa > Arthropoda > Insecta > Coleoptera > Curculionidae > Ceutorhynchus > Ceutorhynchus assimilis. Next base: position 101,364,426 of record OU892277.1, read on the forward strand.
GGAACCCAACGAAGACGACGAGGAAGGCATGTGCAAAAAATGATAATGTTAAAAAACTTTTCCTAAGATCGAGAACATGGATTAGGCCTACTGGGGATACCATGTCAAAAAAAAAAACCGCTTTGCATTCTACTTGAAATGTGGTGCGGAAAAGAATGTATTTTTTTTTTGTTATTCATGTTATGTTATTAATAATTTTTTATAAAACAAATTTCCAACAATTTTATTTATGAAAGTTTTATTTTCCAGACTAACAGATTAGGAAAAATGCATTTATAATTTTAGCTTCGCAGTATAATACAGTATTACCTATTTTGAATGCGCGCTCCTGCTTTATCACGCTATATCTCGAAAACGGTTGGTCAAACGAAAAAAATGTACTTATATGAACAGTTTTGTAGAAAATACTATTTTACGTAAGTTTTCGACGTCAGGTGCATTGGAAGCGAGATTTTCATGAAAAACCGATTTTCATGACCTTTGACCTCCGATATCTCAAGACGCACAAGGGTAGGCATATGAGATTTTTTGGTGTTTCATAAGAACATCAAAACGAAGGTCTCTGCTTGTTCGGCTTCATTCCGTAGATGGCCGTTTTTTTTTGTCTTATTTTCCTGGGAATCAACAAAACAAATAAAAGTAGAGCATTCTATATAATAGAATCAGAAGCATAGTCACATGTATTTCTGGCCACTAAAGGATAGATGCTGGAATAGACTTTCGGAGAAGAGTGGCGGGCAAGTCAATAATGGGAAGCATAACAACCCAGAGAATTACACATATTATGAACGTAAGACACACAATAGTAGATAGACAATATGATTTGGTCTGGGCAAAGAATTTACAGAGATTGACAGATAAGAGAAAACGAACGCAAATCAATGACCGGAAGGAAACCTAGAAGAAGCTGGAAAAGTGAAGTATACGAGACAATGATAGAGGTAGGATGATAGATAAAGGCATGGAGGAGGATGCCTGGATAGACAGATGGTTGAAGATCGGAAGACGTAGCATGTTATAGATCGAAAATTATATTATATAATTCAGAAATAGACATCTAGCAACAATATTCAAGAAAGGCCAAAAATAATTCCAAACATTTATCTGGGAAATAAATCCCTCACGATCCTTATTATTAGGCTCTTCGATGATGTAGTGTTTGTCAAACTAGGATTCTGTCCAGATGAGTATGAAAGACTTCAATAATCTACTAGACAGTATTTATCTTAAATTGTTAGAAACGTAATGAGCTGCTTTTCGGCATCATTTCACATACAGGAACAAAGTCGCCATAATTTAAATTTGCTTGATTATTAACCCTTTTCACGTGGCTCCGGTTTAACAAACCGCAACATACCGCACAAAGTGACTTGATCGATACCACTCGAATATGAGTGGTATCGATCAAGTCACTTTGTAACCGGGTTAGAAATAGTATATTACATACCGAGGTGGAAAGTGTTTCATTACTGTCGAGAGATTTTAGTTAGACCGAGGCACAGCCGAGGTCTAACTAAAATCTCGAGACAGTAATGAAACTTTTCACCGAGGTATGTATACTATTTTATTTACAATCATTCGAATTTTGAAATTTTTATTTGAATTAAAACTAAAAAATACAATAATTGACAATTTCATTTACTTTCGGCCCACGGGTCGAAAGTTTACTTTCGACCCGTGGGCAGAAAGTAAAAGTCAAAAAATACAATAAATTTTAAAAATTTCATTTACTTTCGGCCCACGGGTCGAAAGTAAACTTTCGACCCGTGGGCCGAAAGTAAAAGTCAAAAAAGTGACATTTTCGAACTTTTTAAAAGTCAGTAAAGTCAACATTACATGTATGATTGTAAATAAACGGTATTTCATACTTGACATACCGCTACTAACCGTTTTCTAACCCGGTTAGTTTAAACGGAGCCACGTGAAAAGGACTTATATAGCTTTTCTCGGTAGCAGTAGTCACAGCTTTCCTGATATAAGTGAACAATTGGTTCATCCCCACCTGTGTCATTTTGTCATTCCATTTAGGTAATGCTCAATAAAAAAATATAAAAGAACCTCGTTGGGTTTATCTGCTCTGAAAATTCATATGCTCAACCGAACAGTGAACTGAATATGGAAATGAGACATTCGAATTGGGTCATGCTCAATATCATATATAATATAAAGGGTAAACTTTTAAAAGTAAAGAAACCTGTGGTCACTACTTCCAGGTCGAGGTCTCATTAGGGACGATAGGCACTATCCATCAGGGACCATGAAAGTGAACTCAGAAGTAAGGGAACATGAAGTTTAGGGAAGCATGCCTCTTTAGTGACTGGGACCAATTCTAGGCCTGGATGTAGGACCCTATCAGAAAACTAAATTACTGAAGGTCTCTTTTAATTTAAAGAAATGTGAAACAGACAAAAAACTTGTCTTTTATAATAAGACACAAAAGTACATGACTCATCCTGAACACGGGGCTCCTCGTATACCATGATATGGTGCACAATACAGACAGTGGCATTACCAGAGGTGGTTGCAGATAAAGATAGGCAGGAGAAATAATTATGAACTTAAGAGATGTTCAAGATGTAATAGGATTTGTCACATGTCATTTGTCGCATTCCAATTCCATGTACCTGCATAATATGACAATCATTTGATTTTTTCATAAAGTTGCTGTGGTAAACGAGTTTCATGTAAATTGCAGCAAAATGTATTGCTTACCAAAAACTTACCGCTCAAATCCTGTGCAAATTGACTGAAATTTATGGGTTTCTAATTAATTCCATCGATCATGAGCCACATTTTACTGAAAAATTTTCATATTCTCCATTATCCACGAGTGTGAGAAGAGATCTAAGCAAATCTGTATTACAAATATAATATTTTTGTGCGCATCCAGTATATGTGTCTTATTGAAAGTTTTTTCTCCTAGTAGGGAAATGGCATATGAGGAAGAATCGCATTTTAATTCCATGCACCTGCATAATATGACAATCATTTGATTTTTTTATAAAGTTGCTGTGGTAACCGAAAAAATTATGTTGAAAAAAATGTTACCAATTATGCATTTTTATCCCGACCATATGTGGCCACACTTTAAATCCATCGCAAATCCTATAGCCAAGCCCTATATGCGGTTCTATAAAATAAAATTTATAGGAAAATCTGCGCAAGAAATTTCCTATAAATAAACCAGATAAAACCATCGCTGGTGTAATCTTTATGAAACCGAACTTTTTTGCCTAAACGGTTTAACGCTCAATAAATAAATGAAATTACCGCGGAAACTTTTATCTTTTATGACTAACAACGTTATTTTTGGTTAATGCTAACCAGAAACTTAACGCTCATAAAGGAAACTAGTTGTGATAAGTTTGGCGGAATGAATTTACCCTCTTGGAAACTCTTTCCGGTGAAATTAGTGACTTATTAAAGGGTTTTCGAAGAAATATATAGCCAAGGTTTTTAAAATTAACATAAAATCACGAAATTTTTCCTATTCACTTTCGTTCCAATTATCATCAAAACAACTTCAGTTAATAATTTCCGGGACGTAAAGCGTAGATATACAGATTGGCTGATGTAGCACGGTGGTGCCAGATTGAAAAATAATTGGATGCACAGGCTTTTCCGGCTCTATCAGCAAATTCGAAAGAGAAGTGAAGTGGCAAAGGGCTTTTGTTCCGCAACCGGATGCCTTGTCACGTGCGAGACTCAAGAGCAACTCTTAGTGTCCCTCCGAGAGGATGTTTTGAGGGCCCATCTTCACAACCGCTACTTTGCATTGTTTCACGGTGTCTTGAGTGGGCGTCTACTTGTATTCTCGCGTGTTTTAATTATTTTCTGCAGACTAGAGACTACTGCCGTGACAGCTTTTTGTCTTTACTTTGCGAAATTAATCTGCTGTGGGTTGAAAGGAAGGTTCGTTATGCACGCCCTTCATATTTTCTTTGAATTAAGGTTACGTTTAAATTTATCGTTAAGTGGGGATTCTAAGCTTGAAATTCCAATACTTTTGGTGTTGCTGGCTATGCAAGTTTCGCATTAATAATAAATTCATTAGTCTGGAATTTGGGAATACTAAATTTTGCGATTTTGTGCATATTTTCAATATAAGTATTGTCGTTAGTGATATAAAAAAAGGAGAGGAATAGAACATAAAATCGAACGCGTCGTGAGTAAGCATTCTCATACAAACTATCCTCCGTCTTGCGGAAAGTTTGTCCATACTAAACTTTATCGTTAAAACTTGGGTAAACTTTGTAACGCCCCTAGTATGAAAAGTCATGTACAAGTTGGAAATATTTATATAGAATTCCCAGCTGTGTTTTGTTCTCTTCATGCTTTAAATTATATAAGTAAACATCCAAGATAGAGATAATCCTTTCAACTTTACAAGCATTAAAATCAGTCAAAAATTAAGTCATTAACTTTTAAAATAAGGAGGCTTTTATTAACGGAATTAGATCTTCATTTACTCCGGATACAGAGGAATTAAATTTTTCAATATGTTTTAGTGAAATTATTTGAAATGAAATTATGATGCGGTTCACATTTTAATTAATTCCAGTTCTCTATTTACTATACATATTACAACAGGTTCATTTAAATTTTAATTTGTTTTCCATAGTTTTCGATGCGTTTATATCCATGAAGGCTGGGTGCCAATCCCTATTAAAAATAAATTATAATCAGATTTTTTTTTTCGTAACCTGTTTAAGAGATTTTATGGAAGAAAATAGCCATTCCTAGAAAATAAGTAAAGCATCTAAATTAAGCCGATCACCTGCAATTTGTCTATAAATCTTGCTTAGACCGTAAAGATGCAATGTAATAACTAAATTAAGGAAGGCATGAGCATAAATAATAGCACTTAATGCGCCTTAATGGCTCTGAGCTGGGCGTCGATATTGATAACGTGTAGTTTATGGCACAACTTATGGGGCTATTTTTATATTTATGTTCTAATTAAAGGATCCCTGTTTAATTTTAGATGAGATCAGCTTTTAATTGGTTCAAAAACTGTGTAAGGGTGGGATAATTTATCCCTCAAATTTTCGTTACAAAAGCAATGGACCTTTAATATTCGCAGCTTGGAGCAATACCAATTCTATCCCACAAGAATTGAGCTGGATTTTTTATTTTGATGTATAATCCAAACGGTATTGTTCACATGGTTTTCTTTTCCTGGTGGGAATTTGGATTATGGCGTTTAGTTTCAAATTTCTGAACCGTTTTCTGGAAAAGCAAAATATTTATTAGCAGTCAGAACGCCCCTATATATCACAAAGACCTTGTGCTAATTAGAAATTACGTCAAATATTTATTCTAAGACGCAGGTTTTCTTCCCCTTGCATTTCAAATATAAGGCATTCCGCGACCTTATCCTTACGCTTAGAGGTTTGTTTTAACTTAATTTATCCTAATTAGGGAAAGGTTAATTATATTTGCTGTTTATTGTTGGGATTTAAGGACCGTAGAGGGGGAAATGTTAAGACGCGAAAATAAATGGCACGCTTTTATATGTATATCTTTTGGCGCATTAAAATACTTGCTTTTAGCCAGTTTGTGTTTCTTACTAGCCACAAAAAGGGGCATAAATAATTCAATTGATAAAATGGAAAGTGGTTTGAGCATCCAATTTGATAAAATGAATATAAATATGTGTCAAAATTATCACAATAAGATGCTTATTTTAATAAAATGTATCTTTTTTTCATAAACACAAACACGTAACAACTCTACAAAAATACAAACATAGAAAGGGCTCTGGCACATAAAAATTTTCAGCTTTCAGATTTTTTCCATATTTAAAGGGAGTAAGCGAGCTTTTGCTTGAATAGGGCAACATAAAAAGCTGCACGCAATACGAATGTAAATATTAATTCTGAGATGTTAACTCTAAGCTAAGGCTTTGTTCACAATTGTTTTTTTTTTAGAAACACCTATGCTTTGAAATAGTTTATTTCTCGGCAGCATCAATTAACGTAGAGAGGTCCATATATTATAACAACCTGTTTCACAATATAATTCATAATTCTTTATTTTGAAGTGTTTTTCTAAGTAAACTATGCACGAAAATGATTAGCATTTTAGCAAAGCACGTAGCATCTAGCTAGTAGCTGAGTAAATGCCGAGTTCACGTTTTGCTTCAATTCGTAAACCGGCCCTAAGCTATAGCGACGAGAATTCAACGTTTTGTAATTTCCAACCTGAATTATGTTTGTCGGGGAGCTTTTGAATGACGGGGCAAGTTTATATTTGGGCTCTACAATAAATCATTGTAAAAGTACAAAATAGAAACTCATTTAAATATCATTGCACAATGTTGGGATATAGGAAAGTATTTTTATGTTCACATATATGTTACATTGTTTTTTTTTTCCTGGGTATTTGGTTCGTGGAATAAATAAAAATTTGGATGGTCACAATGTGAAATTTTTGATTCATTGGTTGGCATACACGAGACAGGTGGCATCCGGTAGTCGGATTTCATCATCAAATCTGTTAGCGATATTGTCACAGGTGCTTCAGAGATTTCACTTTGGGTCATTGAAATCTATTTTAGCATGGAGATCAGGTGGCCCATTGAAATACTCTGCTGAATATTTCAGTACAGCCCACTGGCAGTCGCAAGTTCTTTTCGTTCGAAATATTTTCATCCATCCTGGCAACCAGTTAACTGGCAACATCGCGAAAACCAGTTAATACCAAATTACTGTTGATGGCGATCTGCTATGTTGCTTGCAAGCTAAGCTATTCGATAATTTTTCATTTCTGTCATGAGTTTTTTCTCTAGGCATGCATGAAAGCGGGATCATTAAGATGTACTCCAGTCGCTCGCAATTATTTCGCGATTTGATATTTCTTGTTCATCTCAGAGGCTCGCATTCATTACAGAGGGACGGGTTTATTTGGATTAAGTAGCTCTTTTCGTCTAAAATACCAACATACAAAGACAAGCACTCATTACGATATATTTTGGTGTCTCGACTCTCGAGCTCTCCCTATTCCTGAAACTAGACTCTTGAAACGCTATCAGTGTGTATCTCAAAAATATTGGGTCTGGCTAAAGTGAAAATTGAAGCAGAATGAAGCAAGACCATAGCAACACAAGCAGGAACATGTCTGATTTGATATTTCTTGTTCATCATGCTTCGCAACTTTGAAACATCTATGAAAGTGATATTTTTTTATGTCACCTATGTTACCTTTGCCTGAGCTTAGCTGATCAGAACTACAGGAATTTTCTGCAATATGTCTCTAACTCTGTCTCGAGAGGATGCTTACATTTTTTATTTAATCAGCATTTATGAGATAATAAGTCCATAAACATCTGAACTAAAGAGTGCCTCAAAAAAGACCTTGAGAGCACATTTACATACTGTCCGACAGTCAAGCGGCTCTAAAGCCTCTAGGAACATCGAAGAAGTTAACAACACATTGAAAGCAGGATCTTTGAAATGCACCTATGCTTGTGCTGCTATATTACTGCTTGATCTTGCTTCAAACCGCAACCCAGCAACACCCATCGTTTTCGAAATATATCGATTTCCATTTTGGTTGCTAACTTCACGTTTGACAACACATTGGAAGCAGGATCGCTGAAACAGGTTCCTGCTTGTGCTGGTATGATCCTGCCTCATCCTGCTTCAAATCTGACCCCGGCATCACGTATACTATTTTCGAGATACAGCGATTTTTTTTTGATTGCTAACTTCACCCTTGGCAGCACACTGGAAGTAGGATCGCTCAAACATGTTCCTGCTTGTGTTGCTATGGCCCTGCCTCATCCTGCTTTAAATCACACTCGGCAACACTTATCTACTATTTTCGAGATATAGGGATTTCTATTATGGTTGGTAACTTTACCCTTGGCTTGGCAGTACATTGGAAGCAGGATCGCTCCAAAATGGTCCTGCTTGCGTTGTTATGGTCCTGCCTCAAACTGATTCAATCACCTCAGCAACACCTAATATTTTTGAGATACACACTGGTAGCATTACAAAAGTCTAGTCGTAGGAATACGGCGAGCTCGAGACACCGTTGCCAAATGGATCGTAATGAATGCTTATCTATGTATGTTGGTATTTTCAATGAAAAGATCTAATCCAAACTAACTCAAACTAACCCGTACTTTTGTAATGCATGCTAGTCTTCGTATGTTGGTATTTTAGACGAGAAGAGCTAATCCAAGCTAACCCGTTCTCATACTAAGTGCTAGTTTTTGTATGTTGATATTTTAGACGAAAAGAGCTATTCCAAAGTAACCCGTCCCTATACTAAGTGCTAGTCTTTGTATGTTGGTATTTTAGAAGAAAAGAGCTAATCCAAACTAACCCGGCCTTTTTTAATGAATGCTAGTCTTTGCATGTTGGTATTTTAAACGAAAAAAGCTAATTCAAGCTAACCCAAACTAACCTGTCCTCATACTGATTGCTAGTTTTTGTATGCTGGTATTTTAGACGAAAAGAACTATCCCAAACTAACCCGTCCTCGTTGTTATTCTTTGTATGTTGGTAATATAGACGAAAAGAGTTAATCCAAGGATTGAATTGGAACTAACCTGTCCTCCTAATAATCTTGAAAAAAAAAATTATAATAAAAACCCTACGGAAGCGCAGAGAGGGCAGAGAGGCCACCTATGCCAGAACGGCTTGGTTTCAATTCAATCCTTAGATTAGCTCTTTCCATCTAAAATACAAAGATACAGAGTCTCGAATTCATTACAGAGGGACGAGTTTCTTTGGATTAGCTCTTTTCGTCTAAAATACCAACATACAGAGACAAGCACTTATTACTATATATTTGGCAAAGGTGTCTCGAGCTCTCCCTATTCCTACGACTAAACTCTTGAAATGCTACCAGTGTGTATCTAAAAAATATAAGGGTTGCTGGGGTGAAATTTAAAGCAGAATGAGGCAGAAATATAGCAACACAAGCAGGAATATGTTTGAGCGATCCAGCTTCCAATGTGTTCCCAAGCCAAGGGTGAAGTTACGAACCATAATGAAAATCCCTGTATCTCGAAAATGGTACGTGTTGCCGGGGTGTGATTTAAAGCAGGATGAGGCAGAACCATAGCAACATAAGCAGGAACATGTTTGAGCGATCCTGTTTCCAGTGTGTTGCCAAGGGTGAAGTTAGCAACCAAAATAAAAATCGCTGTATCTCGAAAATAGTACCTGTTTTAGCGATCCTGCTTTCAATGTGTTGCCAAGGGTGAAGTTAGCAGCCAAAATAAAAATCGCTGTATCTCGTAAATAGCACGTGTTGCCGGGGTCAGATTTGAAGCAGGATGAAGCAGGACCATAGCAGCACAAGCAGGAACATGTTTTAGCGATCCTGCTTCGAATGTGTTACTAACTTCTTTGACATGCTCCACGTGCCATCAAGTGTAATTCGCAGCTAGTTTGGGAGGGTAAAAATATCCTTAAGCAACTGGCTGAGAGAAACAAAGTAATCCTGTGTGGATACCAGCACATGAGGGCATAGAGGGCAACAAGGAGGCAGACCACCGCGCAACGCAACTCGCTTTAACACCTTTTCAAAGCCCAGAGCCTTTCTGTGGATTAATGAGAAGCCACGTCTCCGAAGAAATGAACAAATGGAAAAAGGACCTGATGCTAGCTCATTAGAGATCCATTCCGGATCCGAGACAGGCGAAAAGGATCATATCTATCTCAGGAAAAAGATCTGAACAGAAGAGACATTAGAACAGTCGTCACTCGGTTCACTGGGCATTGCCTGGTGAAATATCACCTAAAACCAAAAGGCAAATCAGACAACAACCATTGCACATCTTGCGAACAAGCAACAGAAAATTAATCTGTGAATGCCCTGCTCACTTCTGCAAAAGGCTGAAATACCTTGAAGGGGTACGACCAACACCCCAAGAGGTGGGCACTTTATCACCCAGGATATTGGCATCCTTTGGGAGAAGCCTACAAATCTTGGACACCAACTAGAAGCAGAGTCACGCACAAAATATCTAGAACGGTAGCGGTGCCCGAGCTCCAAATGAAATCTACAATATACGATCTATTGGATAATAAAATCCAGTTCAGTGTGATGATTGCCAACGTATCTTGCCCGCTTGCCAAAAGAGAACTCTAGCAACTCTGATTCTTGGCTGATTCTATATAAAAAACATTATTGGTAAAATTATGGCGTGGCTATTATAATAATCTTTCAGCTGAATCCCGACATGTCTTTGCAGGTTTACTAACCGTTCCGCAGAAAATTTTAAAAGTTAGAGCACTGGCCACAGTTCTTTCCCAAAAATTAGCCAAATTCGTAGGTACCTTTTGAATTCTTCAACAACTCTAATTCCGTTTCGTCTAAACGATCTACCTTCGCTTACTTTAAAATATATAGGGTCTTTAACTAAGGCCAGACATAAGAACACCATACCGTGTATTTATTGTATCCACCTAATATATCAATATTTATTTCCCTTTCAAACCAATGTTGTATACTTGTAACAGCATAACGTTCTATATTATTCCATCTAAAATCCAAAAAACTATTCTAATGGTCTCCTCGTGGTTGTGGTTGAAAGCACACGCGCATTGCTTGTGTATTTAAATATTTGGCTGCATTATAACGCAACCCATTTACGGTTTCGGTAATCGAGGGGTTTGAGAGGATGCGTTATGGATAAAACGGACAATTATTTTCCCAATTCCGTTTCGGATAATACGATGTTTCGGATACTCGAGAGTTGAATTTTGATTTGATGGATGATAAAAGGAAAAGAATTACAGATGAAAGGTGAGAGATTTTAGATGAAAGATGGCAGATACTAGGCGACAGATGTTGGGGGACAGATAAGGAAAATCTTCACTTCAGCCACGGGTTCAATGGCGCACTTTTTTTCTGCAAAAAAAATGAAGAAACCTTCAAAAATAATTTGTTATGTTAAAGTAGAGAAAATACGATAAATTTGCACATAACATACATACAACCGACGACACCGCGGAAAGTCGATCAAACTCGATAATTTTTATATCCGGGTGTCTTTTTATACGCATTACAGTAGAGATTTTTGGACTTCATTATTTCGTTATGTCAGTTGAAACTATATAATTACTATTTTGTGTGCATTCATTAACGCTCTCCCTACAATGGCTAGAACAGCCAGGAATATGACAGGCCAAAGATCTATTGGACAACTTTAACAAAAAAAATATTAGAACTGCTGGTCAACCATGGTAAGAAAAGTCTCAAGACTCTAACCGGGTTTCTCTCGGGTCATTGCAGACTTAAGAAACACCTACAGAAGTTGGGGTTAGAAGAAGGTGGCACCTGCAGATTCTGTGAAGACGGAGAAGAGACACCTTACCATCTTCTACTGAACTGCGATGCCGTTAGTCGCTCAAGGATGAAGAATCTGGGAAGTACCTTCATACAATTGGGAGACATTCCAGCCCTGGAACCGCTAGATATCCTAAAATTCCTTAGGGACCTAGGACTGCTTTGAGCAGGAAACTCGAACTTAGCAGCAGAACGAGGAGTACAATAGATCTACCTTGGTCGCGGTGCACCTGACACCTCCATCACACAGATACACACATACACATACAACGCTCGCCCTGTTATAGAATGGACTCGGTGTTATATCTGATTATTGCTCTATATATTGGTAGTGTAATATCTCAAAGGATTTGGGGTTCTTAGGCCTTCAGTAAAACTACTATGTTGGTTTACTTCATAATGTATATGGTCTAATCAATGGTTTTATACCAGCGATCAGCGGATGCCGATCGGTTCTTAGTCATTGTCCCTGCTGACTCAACAATTAGGTAATGGAAATATAATATTAGCTAACTAATCAATCTGCACCATCAGATGTCATACAGGGTGTATTTACCCTATTACACTAGTCCATCATACACTTGGATTACAATAAATCGATAACCTATCATTTATCCATCAATAATTTTTGGTTAATTCAATGACGGAGAAAGCCCACCAGCCTACATGAACCCATAGACAAACAAACATATTTATTATTCTTAGGCATTAAAAAAATGCGGTGTTTAGGGCTATACTTACACTTTTTGGTTAGTCAATTATTCACGTGCCAAATAGCAAATAAATGATATGTTATAACGTACTTATTTGGCAATTGCCTAACTATACTGCGTACGGCTAGTCTGCATCAATTCGGAGGCCATGGGTTTATGGGTTCCTTGTATACATCTTATCTCTGGGTGCCACCAAGTTAATTTTGACTTAACTAGGAAGATTACTTAATTATATCATAAACAAAACCTGTGCAATTGGAGAGCTTAGCAATAAAACAACTAATTAGGTACAATAATGTATCTGGCTTCTTTATTAAAAATAATACCAATATTAAATAGGGATAGCCAGGACGTTATTAAAAAAGTATATAGATTAAGGCTTGTACCCAATTTATAAATATTTGTATAAAAAAATGAATGTAAATAATATATATAAAAATGTGGAAGATTAAAGACTACAGTTTCAGCTACACTCTACCAACAGGCAAATTTAACACCAGAAAGGTGAAAAATATTGTTAGAGCAACGTCAGGGTAAAATTCTAGAATTTTATTTAAGGGGCACGTACTGAACGTAATCCAGTGTCAGGTGATTTAATATAAGATTTGCCGAAATAGTAAAAAGTGCAACTTACATGTATACAACTGTTAGTTATCTTCAAATGTATGTGTAAACTCAGAAGTTCCTAAAGTACGGTTATCTACATGTTTGGTCTCACTCTAGATAGACTATGGTATGGTAAGTGAGTCCTATGGAAGTCCTATCCACGTTTTATCTGTATAACGTAGAACTCAACATGGTTCTATCAGAGTGGTACCAAAAGGGTTGCTGAAAGGAAGCTACCAAAGCCCCAGCTAAGAGCAACCTTATTCCAGCCTAGAACCTCTCTAGATACAGCCTATGATCCTCTAACTACAGCCTATAACGATGTTCGTATAAAAAACAGATCGAGCCTCAAACCTTAGAAATAATCTTACCTCTAACTGAAGGATGCTCTAGACCAAAAGTGAAGTCTTAAACTTCCAAAAGTTGGTCGGAACGATCCTATTGAAGAAGTGAAACACGTGTTGTAGGTTAATAATCCTGAAGAAAATCTCAACACTTACCGAAACAAAATCCAAAATGACCAAGGGACAACTCTAGACAATGATCAACAAGAAATTAGTCTAATTGGAGTTTCCCTGGCACAAAATTCCAAAAAGTCTTGCCCAAAAATTATAAGAGCCAAAACCGGACCTCACAGCATAAGGTCTCAAATCAAAAGGGCAGATTCTTCGTTTTAGATTTGGGAAGAAGGCTTCCATTTGTCAAACTTCTAATTTTGACATTGATGAAAATTATAGAAAAGGGCGTGTTAAGTTTCACCCCAAAAATACGAACTGAAAAGTGGGTTGTTTATAAATGACTCCAGATAATCGGTGAATGTTGAAAATTGCCTATAGAACATATATCAAAAAGTAGAACAGGTCTAAAGAAAACGTCTAGACAAAACAGCTGTTCAATGATAGATGTATCATGACACTGAAAAGTCGAAAAAAGTAAACAACAGCAACTATCAAAACCTCAGATTATTTGATTGGATTTGCCAACTAGAGATGATGATACTCTCCTTTTTATAAGATTCTAATCAATAACAGCGGGCCCTGCCGTTTAACCACACTTGTAAACCTGAGGCAAAAAAACTTTCAGTAGAAGGCAGAACTCAAGGTAATAAAATCTGGGCACAGAAAAGATAGTCGTTTATTCATTTATTTCTTTATAGTTCTATATGGAATTATGTCCACTAGAGCAAAACAAAGTAGCATGTTAGCCAAAAAATTGAAAATGCTACAATGGTATGCCATTCGAATTGTAACTTTAGACTACTCAAGATAATTCGATAATAATATCCATTTTTGTGGTGGTTTTATGCTGTCTTTGCGATCAACATGAAAAACTTGCCAAATAACTACCAGCTGTCTATGCTAAACTAACAAGATTATTTATTTATAGGAACTAAAAATTTTCTATGAAAGTATTTTACTATCTCTAACTACAATGAACTTTTCAAAAATGTTTCTCGTTCGTAAAACCATAATGATGCACACTGATGTACATGGATAATAAAATTTTAAAATTTCTAAAGAATTTTTCTTGCAAGCTTTAAAATGAAAACCAATTTTGTATTCTTATTCCATATAACTTTATTACTTAATAAACTTTTCCATCGTGTTTCTTATGAAATTATTAAAAATGCAAAATTTTAAAATTCCCATTCTTAACTTCAACTGTTTGTTCTAAATACGTAATAGCCCAAGACCAAAATCAGCAAATATGCAAATAAATCGTTAACAAATGCGAACTTCTGCCCTTTAAATTTAATATCAGTTAGAGAACGGCTGTATAAATTTAATGATAATTCCAGTCGGATTATGGCGTAGCAAATCCTTGGAAATAAGATCAAATCAAGCCAGGTTATGGCTTCAATTGCAAGCCTTTGAAGGTGGATGCAAAATGAAGTGGGGGCTTAACTTATTCACATGCACGAAGTCTGAGGCATGTTAATAGATATCAATTTAATTAAAACACGCCGCAACGTTGGAGTGCAGATGATTAGTGACAAGAAGGCAGATGAATAGAGTTAGAAAATATCGTAGGTGTATGCTCGAACTAATATACCCCTGTTTCTTCTATATATATCGTATTAAATAATATCTAGAATTTGAATACTTTGTCTAACCATCATTTAGTTATTAATGACGCTCGCCCATATTGTTCCCAATATCAAACGTATCTGCTAAATTTATATGGTTGTCAATTGCAGAGGGTTGGTGCTCGCCGAATAGAAATTAAGACGAACGAGATATTTGGCAACTAATTTGGTTTCGATTAAAACTGTGATATCAAAATGAAAGCCATCAGAAATGTAAACCATTTTCAATGAGTTTGATGTTCAACATTTCACTTCTAGGACCGTTTAGAATATTTAGATAAATGATTTCGGAAATGAATGCTTTGTAGTTTGGACATACATGCATTGGACATTATTTGAATTGCTATACAGAGTTAAGAGCTATAATATTACAAAGCATTAATTTATTTACAGAATGTGAAGTGATATATTATTTTTATTTATGTTTAGATTCAGGGTCCAAAATATAAAATACGGTGCAGAATAATATTTTAATAATATTATCAATAATTACACGCAGGCACTGCGATCGTTCTAGCCATTTAATGGCCGATACTAAGATTTATCACCAAAAATACCTTTATTACTCCTCAAAAAATAAAGACACGCAAAAATAGTATTGACCGGCTCGGCCAATGGACGCACCCTCCATGCTTTGTTGAAAGAGAAGTCGAACGGCAAAAAGGGATTTGTTTACTTACATTACAGCACTAATCTGGTGGAAAGTCGAGCTCAGGATTGACGTTTTTATGAGGAAAATAAATACGGTAGCATTCAAGGTTGAATCCATTATCTAAACAAACATTTTTATTGTGGGAAATGTTGTGAAAGCATTGAAAGTTTATGAAATAATCAATGTAAATTTCTTAAATGTGGCGTTTTTTAGTATATCACAAAAGTTTTTAGAAAAAATAAAGTAAATAAAATGCGGTCCCCAGAGATTGTAGAAAGCACTTTTTCATTTCTACTCCCTAGCGAATTCACCGCAAACTACATGCACATGAAACACACAATTTTCTAAAGTCGAGCCCTTGACACTAACCGATTTCGTTCTGTATTATGGAATGTAAAACTTTGCAGCATGCGTGGAATATTTCCCATGTAACAGCAGAATTGCGGGATACGGCTTTTATTTTAATATTTAGACGCTTTATTTTATGCGACATACGAATATGGTTTTGATATCATAATCTATGAGAGGTATTTTGTCTTTAAATTTATACATACGATTACTGATCCTATTAACATCAATTCACTTCAAAGGCAACTTAAAAAGCAAATCCCGTTTTTCTCAGATTCGAAGTAATCAAGTCGCAAGCTGTTAACGACAGCCACTCCACACCCAAAAGATGGATGTGAGCGCGCTCTTGTCAAAGAGTGCTGAAATAAATGACAGCCCCGTTTCGGCGTAGCTGCCCTCGCTTTGATTTGCTGCATTGCTGATGAGCAGCCAGTTTCGTAATGAGTCGCCGATTTATATTAAGCGATTTTTTATCAGGGGAACTCGTAGACGATGGGAAATGTATAAATAACCAGATAGGGATGTATTGGAAGACGATTGGCACCGAATATTTAATTAAATCAATTTAAGAGTGATTTATTGAATCGCAAGGATTTTTTTTTTGTGAAAATTAATTGATAGTCAACTTATAATAAATCTCTAAAACTAGCTAGAAAATGTTCATAGGGTTTTGGGTTTTGTGTATTATATGGAGTACCTCTTGATAACCGAGCCTCTGACTTACTTTTAAACACACATGTAGAGACTATCTGGTTACTGATGCTAGACCTCCTGTAACATTGCACATGCCACTTCCTTTTTTTAATATAAATAATTTTTAAATTTTAAATTTTATATAATTATTCAGCCATATGGCGGCATCTATTGCCGGCTGAATGTATTATTTCATCGGTCAAGCCTTCGAGACGGCATAGGCGCTTCCTTTTGTACAGATCAAGGTATCTGTTCGACTCGGTACTTCGTTGCTCTTTAACCTCGTTAATAGTTTTCGAACGCAGTAATTTTTACATAGCTGAGAGTTGACAGGTTGACAGTTTTTCCTTTCAGTACTGTCATGTGAAAGCTATATATTCTCGAAGAGGAAATTGAGGAGCTCTCTTTTCCAGTTCGGTGGCTAACCAACTGGCGGCCATAATTATTAGTTCCTTTAAAAAAAGGAAAAAAAAAGTTTCCTTACCAAGTAGCGATTACTGCCATTGGGCATTTCTTTCTCGAAATTAAGTTGCCGAAAGTGATCTTTAGTTAAGGGAATATTTCTATTATGTCAGGGTCTTTCGTGGCTTGGTTACCCTAACCTTTGAAGATACAAATTGGCTGTTTTCGAGGCTGCTTCTTTTTCTTCCCAGAAGAAATCCTTCAAGTGTGTCCATGTTGGGCCACCCAGAAAATCCTGCTACTTGCTAGTAGAAAATGGATGAAAACAGGCGAACCGCCAAGATTTCATTTGAAGGGCGATTTTACCTAATTTACCTAATTCAAATTATGATAATAGTTGCATAATCTACACATGGAAGACTAAAGTATTCCTATTGGAAAATTAGTTTGATTAATTAATTGTAAAATTATAATACCCATTCTTGACAATGAAGTGAAAGTAATTTCTATTATTTTCTGTTTAATTATTATCTATATTTTTATTATTTCATTTTTATCACTTGAATTGATTTCTAAATGCCATTTATTATAGCTGTTTCCCTGAGAATCCTGAAATATGTGTAAGATATCATGTAAAATGGTGGCCATGGAAAATTGATCAATTTTTTATTACTCTGTCCCATATATAATCATATTTTTTACTCTCTATTATAACGTGTTTTAGGTGTTTTTAGGATTCATAAATAAAATGGTATCTGTTTCCAATTGAATATTTAATTTGGAAATCCGTTCTCACTTAACTTGGTAATAATAATTTTTTTAACCCTTAACTGGTCGCTAGATTTTATTTCACATAACTGGTCGCTTGGCGTACTTTGGACGCCACTTAAATAAAAATGTCTTTTCATAATTGGGATGAATTTTGCTACCTTTAAAGTAATGTGGAATGCTTAGTAACTTCAAGTATTGATTTATTAACACATTAAATATAAGATATAATGTGTCACAAAAAAATAAAAAAGCATTAAAAAAATAATGACAACCGAACAAACCTCATTTTCTAGAATCCTTTCGCTAAACGGGTATAGCAAAACACATAAAACTTACATTTTCAATCCCAACCATATAAATGTTACAGTTTAGGCGAAAACAGTATTAAAAACCATTATAAAAATAAAAATCATGAACGGTCGCTTTGGCGTATTTTGTACGCCAATCAGTACAATATTCAAAGCAGCGCCCTGCAGGGACGCGAAATGACAACCAACGGGATCGCCACTTTTCCAGTGCATACAAGATACTATGGTGGTAGGTTACATAGCCAACCTTCAGCCAATCGGTAGTTTCAATATGTCACGTGTTTGAACTCGTTTGGCGTACTTTTTACGCCAGCGCGACCAATTAAGGGTTAAGCCTAGGATTTATTTGTCAAGAATATGGCTTTTTGCTTGATATTGTCTAATTGAGCAAACATTTTTTTATTAATGTAGTTTTCAGAATCACTTAGAATCTTCTTAAAATTAATTGGCTTGATATTTTCCGATATTCTCTTATTGAGTAAATATTTTTTATTAATTCAGAATCATTAGAATTAAATATTAATTAAACACTGTTTGATTAAACATTTTATTTAGTTGTTTTCTTTTGGTATTACCTGGGTTCCGAGTTGGTTGAGTTATTTTGGTATGTTATTTTTTTTTTTTTCTTTCAGGATTATTATCTAAAGAACTTAATTACCTATCTTTACTCTTCAATTTGATTTTCAGAATGTTTTTCTGAATTTTAGCATTTTGATATTCCATCTAATACAAATTAAATTTTTTTATATATAAAATTCAGTGGCGTCCAAATCAAACTGTATACACAATTTACCCACATCTAATTATTTACTGAGCTAAGCTGAGCATATTATGAACCCATAGTTAAATCATCAACAAAAGAGGTGACACTCCTCATGCAGAACCGATAACAGCGAAGTGATATCACGTACTTGGCGCCTGTTTCTATTATGATCTTGATCTTGGTGGAAAAGGGTTCGAATAGGTATTTCTAACTAATCTTATAATATATTCACTATTGGAAATGATACTGAGATTTGAATGTGTATATATCAGAACAAGCTAGGTTTTACATATATATTTTATCGCACATGTCCAAATAGCAGAGACATCTCGATATTGACCACTTGGAATTGTTTTGGGTGTGCGATATTCGAAATGTATAAAACATACATATGCATAAGTATATTGAAATTATCAATCCTCTGCTCACATATGATTTGGATGCCAAAGCACTTATCCTTTCAAGGCAATAATCAAATCACCCAAAAATACCAACTTATTTATTTTATATAAGTATATTTTACACAAAACGCTTTGAGCAAGGGTGCTTGTCGATCCCTGAAATCGATTCGGATGCCCTAATTGGTAGTAAATTTTGGTCCCTAAATTACCGGCATACTTTGAAAAATTATCTCTTCAATAATGAAGCTGGAAAAGAGAGCCTCCTTCCAAAAAACGGAGAGCGGTCCTTGCCAAAACATATTTTAATAAAGCAATTAGCCAAACCCAGTGAACCGAAATGCAGACTAAAGAAAATGAAAACAGGGTGGTGGTGGAAACACGGTGGCATTATAGCCTCAGCGGCGGTGACAAAGCCTGGCGCCAGATGTGTTTTCTGGCATGCAGGTGCTCAAGATAAATGTTATACAGGCGGTTATTATTTACTTTGGGGCCGCTCCCTAGGGTCCCAGTCCTATTGATTTGACCTATAGCCGCTTCTATTTTGACACAGGATAGAGTTTAGGGTCGATAAATTTTTTCTCTTCAATATCGAGGATTTACGAATAGAGGGGTTGATAGATATCTATCAAATTTTTGACGAGAATACATTTTGCTGTAATAAGCATTATCAACTAAGAGCTAAGAATTGTTTGTAAAGGGTCTTTACCCATAAAAACAACAAAATTATAACACCATTGAATTTTCGTTTGTTTATTCCATATTTCATTTTATATTTGCGAAGGATAAATTAGCAGCTTAGATGAATACTGTATTAAAAAATCCTCATGAAATTTATGACATATTATTCTCTTGAAACCAGACAGTACGTACTTGTTAGTATCTGGTGTTGCCTCCTCTGATGGCAATGACTACTCTTGGTCTAATGGTTAACTGAACTGACTCTTAGTCTTATTGGCATTCCCCGAATCTGATTTTCGATTTTCAGAGAGGAATATTTGGAGCGTGCTCTGTTTTTCCCAAAAAAATTTGAATCCGGACTCCTTGAACAGCCGAAATTTTCCTTTTACTCAGATTTCCGTAAAACTGTGGGTGAGAGCATTATCAAGCATCAATATAAACTGGCACCCATAACCGAGGCAAATAAGACTTTTTCTACGTAGGCTGGTCACTAACTCCGTGAGTGCATCAAAACATATGCCTTCCCAGAGCATACACTAGAAGGCTCTCGAGTAGATACACAGGCACTCGCATGTATCTGCTTGTCTGTAGCATACTCGAAGATGTCTATCTTGATCCCGTCGTTTCATCTATAAACAAATTTTCGAAATTCCAATGGGGGTGTGCAAATTCAAGTCTTGCTAGAGAACGCTGTCTATATATAGAAACAGACCTTTGCTATGCGGATTATCTCCAAAAAGACGTCTTTTCATAGTTCTATCAAAAATTTAGACTCTCTAACATATCTCATTAACCTATGAAGCAGAACAACATTCAAATTACGCCCTCCTATTTCGTTTAGTTGCAAAACATGGTCATCCCTAGGAACACTATCTCCGGAATAACCCTGGGCGTCTTGCATGAGATTCAGCATGCGGGAATGGCTTCAATGATCTGCTAAGGCGGTTCCACACGGGCATGGATGTCTGAAAACGTGTATGCACATACATGAACGCGCAAACAGAAACATTACATAAGGCGGTTACACACGGACGTGGATGTCTTGATACATATACGTGCATACATCAACGTGCAAACAACAACGTGCATGTCGCGTTTGTACAGACGCTCGCACAAAACTGCAGTCTTGCTATTCTTGCTGAAGTAATCCGAGTGTGCATACAAAATTTCTAGCGATTTCACATTCAAAAACGCGACGGTATTTTGCATACACATTGAAGTTTTTGTTTGCGCGTTCATGTATGTGCGTACATGTTTTCAGACATCCATGTCCGTGTGTAACCGCCTATACGTGCGTGGATGGCTTGATACATATACGTACATACATAAACGTGCACACAATAACCTGTTAAGAGGCAGGGTGTCCCACTAAGGTCGGCCAGGTACGATATTATGGAGACCATAGACCTCACGTAACTTGAAAACGAATGCAGATATTGAATTGCGGTTTGCGCCAAAATGTAGATATTTTTTTGCTCTTTAAGCACAGCAATACAAAAATAATATTATGCCATTTGGATTTTTCATGAAAATTAGGAAAAACTGGATCTTGAATAAACAACGCCCTCTAGCAGACGCGGTGGGAACTATCGACCTCGAACGAAGTGGTGTTCTTAATAACAATGAAATTCTCTTCCAAATAAACCCAAATTGAATGAGTTTGAATGAGGGGTATGGAAGATACAGCAATTTCTAAAAAAAAAATTTCACCAGCTTCCCCCACCCTTATTACTCAAGATACGAAAAAAAGCCTAATAACCAAACTGGCGCAAAAATTAATGAACTTTTGATTTCTGTTGTTAAAACAGTATCTTAATATAGCGATTTCTTGAGAAAAGTTGAATTTTTAGCTATATCATCATAATTGCGCCCCCTAGCGGTCATCCTAGAAACTTGAAAATAATTTCCATCAATTTCTCTTCGCCGATTTAGTGAAGAAAAAAAAAATCCCGAAGCCGTAAGGTCTATGGTTTCCATAATATCGTACCTGGCCGACCTTAGTGGGACACCTGGTAAAAAAGTGACATGCACGTTGTTGTTTGCACGTTGATGTATGCACGTATATGTATCAAGCCATCCACGTCCGTGTGTAACCGCCTTAGGCGGTTACACACCGACGTGGATGTCTGAAAACATGTACGCACATACATGAACGCGCAAACAAAAACATCAATGTGTATGCAAAATACCGTCACGTTTTTGAATGTGCAAACTGTAGAATGTCGCTCAAATGAATTCTGGAATCGCTAGAAATGTTGTATGCACACTCGAAATACTGTAGCAAGAGTAGCAAGACTGGCAGTTTTGTGTGAACGTCTGTACAAAGGTGACGTCATGCACGTTGTTGTTCGCACGTTGATGTATGCACGTATATGTATCAAGCCATCTGCGTCCGTGTGTAACCGCCTTATGTCGCCTTTGTACAGACGCCCTCACAAAACTATCAAAACTGTCAGTCTTGCTACAGTCTTCCAAGTGTGCATACAAAATTTCTAGCGATTTCAGAACCCACCTGAGCGTCATTCTACCACTTGCACATTCAGAAACGCGACGGTATTTTGCATACACATTGATGTTTTTGTTTGCGCGTTCATGTATGTGCGTACATGTTTTCAGACATCCACGCCCGTGTGTAAAGGCGGTTACACACGGACGTGGATGGCTTGATACATATACGTGCATACATTAACGTGCAAACAATAACGTGCATGTCACCCTTGTACAGACGTTCGCACAAAACTGTCAGTCTTGCTACTCTTATTACAGTATTCCAAGTATGCATACCTGAGCGTCATTCTACCGTTTGCGGTGTAACCGCCGAAATATGCATGCAAAATACCGTCGCGTTTTTGAATGTGCAAGGGCAGAATGATGCTTAGGTGAATTCTAGAATCGCTAGAAATTTTTTATGCACACTTGGAACACTGTAGCAAGACTGACAGGTTTGATAGTTTTGTGCGAGCGTCTGTAAAAAGGCGACATGCAGGCTGTTTTTTGCACATTTATGTATGCACGTATATGTATCAAGCCATCCACGTCCGTGTGTAACCGCCTATATGTTGATGAACTCTTGCAGCAATATATGGACAAGTGCGTCCTCCAATAAGAGTTGCGGCTTGTACGGCTTCATATATACTTAGTTGAATAACTGTGATCTTTTTATTATCAGTTCTGAAGAAACACTTGCAGCACACTGATATGTTTACACTACTCAGTTTGTGATTCACAAAATATTCAACAAATTAGAAGAAAAAATTATCCTTCTTCTGGAAACCTAAACAATTTTCTATTTTCTATCAGATCACTTTGTTTATTGAAAACATTGATATATGCATGATCAAATGTACCTAAATGGAGTCCAATAGGTTGAGTGGTACGGTAATTTTATCCAGCAGTGTATGAATAATAAAACAAAAGCCATTACTCGTTTAATAAGCACGTAATTATACTGAAAATCCAATGAGTGACTTGACCATTGGAGCGTACAATCCTTTTTGGAAAATGCTCTGTTACACGAATCGTGTAACCCGTTTATATGGCATATTGCTTTCACTAGTAAGCAATCATACCTACAACTATATTTTATCTATTCTATTCATAGCTCTAAACTTGCTAGGTCATGACACACATCTCCTTGAAGAAAAAAAAAGTTTATTTTATTGCCAAGAAGTACTGCCCTGTACTGTAGTTTTTTGGTCAATATTAATTCATTTTCACAGGACATATTTCTCAAATGCAAGCACAAAATGCTAAAAATCTACGACGGCTTGTGTTTGATAGTCCCACACATGTACTTGTTCCAAAAATTAAACGCAGATGACGCTTTTAACTAAAGTGCGTTATGGGATTGCAACGATTCGCTTCAAAAGAAAAACCCTGTTTATGCCATTAATTTCATCACACTAAAAACCCTACGGGCTTAGAAGCCATTAGTAAAATTGCTTTGAAAAAAATGATGGTCGATTTTATTACTCAAATATCTGTTGATGTAATTAACACTTTAAAGACAACCGCATTTAAAAACAAATAAAATCCAAATTTGCCGAGCTTCAAAATACAAAGGGAATTAAACGAGCGCATGAACCGATTTTCAGTGTATATGAAACAGCCCAAATTATATCAGAGCCGCGATATCTGACATGAAAACTATCACTATAACAGACCACATTCCAAAAACAGTTTCAATTTAATAGCAGCGAAATGTTAAAAGCACCCTCTCGCTACTAACATTGATATTCCTATCGAAGCTCCAATATGATTATTGGGTTGTTAAGCGCCGTATAGCACTAAATGCTGATTATCAAGGATACATTAAGCTACAAATATATAGCTAATTATTTCGGTTGTGCTCGTGATTTATGATTGAAAAGGTTAATGTGTAACTATTCATACTTTTTCATTTATTCTTCTACAATGTTGAGCTCCAACTTGATTTTCCTAATGCCAGATATGTCGAATTAAAGCCATTTCAATATGCATTAGCCATTAAATTTATATGCTTGTCAAGTTCAAACGGTTGTTATGCCGAACCGGAGAATAAGATGCTGGCAAACAATTTCGGTTTGATTAAAACCGGAGAGAGACGAATCAAAATGGCAAATGTCACAACGGGAGTCCCTATGTTTGATGGCTTATGAAAATTCCTCCACTAAATTATTATTTGCGGCTGAAGCGTGTCTGTGTTTGTCTTGACAAGGAAATGATTTATAATGCAGACGCGATAATATTTTTATGTACAATTGGATAAAATGGATTGTTTAATTTGTTTTTATTTGAAATGCTATATTGCATAGGTATAATTTAAATTTACAGTGGCGATTAAATTGCACAACAAATTCGACGGAATATGCTACCTATCCAGCGTCTGGATCAGAATCATCGGCTAGAAAAAGCTTATAATCCAGAGTGGGTGGCTGCATAACAACTCGTCAACCTACTTAAATAACCCCCTTCAACAAAAATGTCGAATAGGTAAACAAAAGGAGTCAAACCTTATTTGGGCACAAACAAATCCAACACTGGTCTTCCTCAAGAATCCTGGGGGGGCAAAAATCTGACAAACTAAGATCAATAATAGTCTAGGAAAATTGTCGATTTTCAAAAAAATCCTACCCAAATGAACTTTTCAGGGATGATAGGGGGAGGGTGGGTGATCATAAAACCGAAAATATCAAACATTCACCCCTCTGGCGTTTTGCGCTATAGGGGTTGAAATTGCGCCATTGGCGATTACTTGGTACCTATTGATTTTACAAAAAAATGTTTCAAATAAAAGATGTGCAACATTACTTGATCTACAATGTTTATCTAAAGACTTTTTTGATTAAGGGCCGTCTGTGGTCATAAGGGCCGTTTGAAATTTTATAATGGAAATGAAAAAATTTAACCAACGTGAAAAAATTTTCTACAACTCATACAACATTTTTGCTTTATGAAGTTTTTACTCACCCACTGCCGTTTTTCAATAGGGGTAGTTTAAAGTTTTTTTATTTTTTCACAAAAAAATTTTCTTGATAAAAGTTTTATAAGATGACATTTCCTACAATTTTTCCTCATCAACTTTTTTTGTAACTCACCCCCATTCAGCGGGGGAACACTTCCCTCGAGGAAATTTTAGTTTTTAGGGGTATATATTATTTTATTTTTTTCTTTTCTCGCCTCTAGTGCATATAAAACGTTGCAATTAACATTGTATTAAAAGGATTTTTTTTCCACCACCTTTTTGTTTTTAGGGGTAGTTCGCCTATTTTCAACTTCACAAAAAAAAATTATCAAGAAAACTTGTTCATTTTATTATTTTGAGCAACTTTTCTCTATAACCTTTTTTTGTAAAGTTGAAAATAGGCGAACTACCCCTAAAAACAAAAAGGTGGGGGAAAAAGAATCCTTTTAATACAATGTTAATTGTACCTTTTTATATGCACTAAAGGCGAGAAAAGAAAAAAAAAATAATATATACCCCTAAAAACTAAAATTTCCCTAAGGGAAGTGTCCCCCCGCTGAATGGGGGTGAGTTACAAAAAAAGTTGATAGGAAAAATTGTAGGAAATGTCATCTTATAAAACTTTTATTAAGAAAATTATTTTGTAAAAAAATAAAAAAACTTTAAACTACCCCTATTGAAAAACGGCAGGGGGTGAGTAAAAACTTCATAAAGCAAAAATGTTGTATGTGTTGTAGAAAAATTTTTCACGTTGGTTAAAATTTTTCATTTCCATTATAAAATTTCAAACGGCCCTTATGACCACAGACAGCCCTTAATCAAAAAAATCTTTAGATAAACATTGTAGATCAAATAATGTTGCACATCTTTTATTTGAAACATTTTTTTGTAAAATCAATAGGTACCAAGTAATCGCCAATGGCGCACTTTCAACCCCTATAGCGCAAAACGCCAGAGGGGTGAATGTTTGATATTTTCGGTTTTATGATCACCCACCCGCCCCCTATTATCCCTGAAAAGTTCATTTGGGTAGGATTTTTTTTTTGCAATACATGTATTTTTCGAGTATTTTCCTAGACTATAATTGAAAACATAAAAATTCGTTAGTTAGAAGAATTGGTAGCAAACATACAATGGGGAGGAGAACAAAGAATACAACTGAACTCTGGCAATATACTGTGCTATAAGGGCATATTATCAGATCGAGTGGCGTTAACTTGAAAAGCTTTCACAGAGAAATGAAAATCGCTCTAAAAGAAAATAAATCGTTATTTACTTTCACGCCAAACGAGGAAGAAAAACAAATATGAAAATAATTGAAATAGGACGGTACGGATACGAAAATAAAAATGACAGAAGCCAAATTATACTGATGAACAAAAAATCGCAAAGGCAATGAAGATGGAGAAGTTGCAATCTCAAAACCAAGATTCTCTAAATCCTGTCAACAAAATCTTTCACTGAAAATGTCACCCAACTGAATCACTCCACAACTGGTAGCGTACATGAACACGTTCAGACAGAACTAAGCACCAATAAAAAAAAATAAAAACAAACTAGATGCGAGTCATGGACAAATTAAAATCTGAACTAAAGATGTTAGAGCAGAAGAGAAGAGAAGAATAAATAGGAAATGCAATTTCTCTCCATAAATGAAAGACCTGATGGATGAAAGAACACTACTTAAAGGAAAAAAATAAAATATAAAGAAGAATAAAACTATTTGTAAAAAATATAAAATTAACTAAAAAGAGGATACAAAGAGAAAACATTGAGAAACCAGAAAACGATAGGAAAAAATTAGAAATATGAAATGTTTAAAACCGCAGCTCGGAAACGCACAGCACAACATAATACAATAACCGATAAATAATCCTTCCATGTACTTTTGCGTGTTGGTTTTTCCCGAATTGGTCAGACGGGAGTCGCAATAATCTCAACTTTTCGGTGATTTTAGGACTCCATATCAGTAACGTGGCTTGGAAAGGTTTGCAAGCTTATAGGAAACAGGCGGATAAACTCTGTATTATGTAAGGTCCACCCAATTGTGGCAGAACTTGGAAGTAATACCTTTGCTAACATTACGCAAAGCTTCCCTGTCAAATAAAATATAGTCCGCTTTTTGATACTACGTCTTTTGTCGAGTTCATCAAAAATCCGTTTCTGTCGATCTGGTTTTGTCTTCATCTTATTTCTTGTTCCTCCCAAATGGCTGCTGAGCTTGGCCAAATAAGGTTTTATAACATGTACAAAGTTTTCCTGCTTCATAATACTTCGTAGATCATGAGATACATCATTAGTAGTCCTTAGCTGTCTTCCAAAAGTCACAAAATCTGCTAACCCAAACTCAAACTCAAAATCTCTTTGTTTCAAAAATTCAAATATTAAAATATACAGGAAGGAGGGTGAGGCCCCCCTCAAACAATATACATATAACAATTTCTTAATCTAAGGACATGACTTACAACTAAGACATTCAGTGTGCAGCACACTGCGTGCCATATGCGCGCCTAGCGTGCTGTGTGGCACTATCGTTGGCTTGGGCGATGTTCTGGCCGACAAACCACTGTCCTTTTCCTATTGGATCTTTTCCTAACGTTCCCTGGTTGCCCTTTAACGTTATTATGTGACCTTTCCGGTCGTTGGTAAATACCACGGATGGCGCACATTGGGCCACTATACTGGCCCGCTCGAAAAATAGGAGGTGATGCATGGTATGGAGTGCCGCGCAGCGCCCTCTTTGTGGGGAAAAGTTCCAAAAAACCCCACAAAAAGTCGTGCCCCGTAGGGGGATTTGGTCCATTGGACGCTTCCTCAACAACAAAGTGTGAGCTAAGGGTATGTGCGCGTGAGCACGGGTTTAAATGGGGTCGACAGCCCTGCACCATGACCAATCCTGAGATCTGATGAGTCTCTAGGTAGTGGTTTTGGTGCAGGTGGAGGAGGTTTGTGAGGGATGTCAGAGAATGAGGGTTGGGGGGATTGGGTGCAAGAATCTACCGGGATTGGGATATGCATTTGCAGCAAAATTGGGCAGTTTTTGCCTAAAAATAATGGTCAGATTGGGGTTGTCCGATGATTAATTAGACAAGTGCATTTCCTCATAGCCAACGATAAAGGCGATGTTTACACACTAAATCGCTGGCTGGTTGGAATTTTCCGAAGAACAGAGGGTAGAAATTAGACTTCTGATGGGATTGCCAGAGCCTCCTGCTTTAGGCTAAGGCTGTTGGCGCCAGCGCCAAAATTCTTGTCTAATTTTGTGTTGAAGACAGGATTTTAGCTGTGCATTGGTGTAGGTTTTTTTCTTGGGTTTATGATTAGCAGGTTCGGGATAGGTAGGTGTTCATGAGGGCTCAAAATAGATAGGTAGATTCTTGTATGACGGACCGTGAACTATGGGGTTGTCTGGATGATATCTTTGTGCAGTTATTCTGCGAGTTAGAGGGGAGTCGTGAATTTGATGTCGATAGAATTTTTCGCTGATTTCATCCAGGTAGTCGGATATAAATGGAATGGATGTTTGCTCATGCATGTCCCTTATTCTGGCGTACCTGGATTCCGACAGCACTCTCCTCAGTATTCGATTTTGAAATCGCTGGAGGCGGTTCCTCTGCGTTCTGGAGATTATGTTCCAGACAGGGGCCCCATAAGTGAGCATAGGTCTTATAACCTGTTTATAAATTAAAAGTTTGTTACCTGGCGATAGGGGGGAGTTGGGACCGATGAGAGGGTACAATTTCTGCTGCGCACTGAAGGTGCGAGCCAAAGCGTGGGATACGTGGTGGTGGAATTTCAGTCTCTGATCAAAGATGATACCTAAGTCAGACAGAGTGACTGGAATGTTATTTACGATAAGTGGGGTGGGCATGGTGCTATTGGTATGCTTCTTGTGGAAGCATATGAGCTCCGTCTTTTGACCATTAACACCAAGCTTCCACTTATCGTAATAAGGTTGAAGGATTGCAAGGTGATGGGCTACAGCGCCAGATTTGTATTCTGGAATTTTGGCCACACCGCTGTGTACAGAGAGTACAGCAGCGAACTGAGTGCCGACCCCTGCGGCACTCCGGCCTGAATTGGTTTGGAGTTTGAAAGGGCGTCGTCTTGTTTGACGCAGAAAGTGCGGCCGCTGATAAAAGACTGAATCAAGGAGATGATGTGCAATGGGAAATCGAATTGTGCGAGTAATTTGTAGATAAGGCCTGCATGCCAGACCCTATCGAAGGCGTACTCCATATCTAGGAGCAGAAGTGTCGTGTTCATGCGCCTGTTAAACGCTTGGAAGGTATCGCAGCAGATTTTGGCTGCAAAAAGAGTGGTGTTGTTACGGGGGCGGAATCCGAACTGCTCGTTTGGGAATATGGAGAAGTTTTCGACGATCCTGTTGACCCTGGACAGGATTAACTTCTCCACGAGCTTGGCAAAGGAGTTTGGAAGGGAGATTGGGCGGTAAGAGGATGGGAGTGTGAAGTTTTTTCCGGGTTTGGGGATCATATCCACCAAAGCCATTTTCCATTGAAAGGGAAAATGCTGCAGTTTGAGGATTGCGTTTGTTATTAGTACTAACTGGACAATAACTTTACGCGGGAGATTTTTGAGGACTTGATATGGGATGTCATCTGGTCCGAGGGCCTTCTCGCTTGGGAGCCGGCGGATAATTCGTGTCATCTAGCCGGGTGTGGCAATGAGTTCAGCGAGCAAGTGCTGGGGGATGGGGTATTTCCGAATAGCAAAGGCTGTCGCTGTACGCTCGATTTCCTCCTGTTCAGGGGAGTTTAGTGGGACACCGGAGTGAATACTCTCCATGAAAGAAGCCAGAGCTTCCGCCTTGCGACTAAGTATATCAATACAAATTTAATAGTAAAGGGTGTTTCAATAAGAGTTTCCAAATGCTTTTTTTTTCAATTCAAACGAAAACCAAACTAGGAAACATTCATTACGTTATAGCAGTTTGCTTTTCGTTTGAATTGCAAAAAACATCCGGAAACTCTTATTCGAGCACCCTTTATAAATCAAAATACAAAACTTATGCCGCGTTGTTCTAAACAAACATCCCAAACTATGTTCTCGACTAATTAGGGCTATTCACTGATGATACCATACGCTTTTCTGAACATCTGAAAATTATCAAGTTAGAATTTCTGCCGCGTCAGTTAGTAACTGACCGCGACACGTGCAAGGCATTCAGATTTCCGGATTATTACGGTGGACACATGCACCATAGACGTTAAGTTTTCATTTGTTTAGGACTTAAAATTAATTTAATCTTCAATTGGGCTTTAGGGTTCTATTACTAAAACAAACAGATGTTCTTGGAGTTTTCCCATTATTTCATAAGGTTGAGCTACATTTTTGTTTTTTACGCGAGCGTCAAAAAGTTTAATATTCTAGTACTTTTTATAATAGATAGTTGCTTGGCAATCAATGAATAAGAATATGGGGATATTTTTATCCCTTCCGTTTTTTTTTCGTCCTCGCGTGGTTTGTACTAAGTTTGAGTGTAATTGAATTTTAGGGTTCTATTACTAAAACAGACGGGTGTTCTTGGAGTTTTGTCACTATTTCATAGGGTGTGATCCACATTTGTTTCTTACGCGAGCGTCAAAAATGTTAATAAACCAGTATTTATTATGATGGATAGTTGCTTGGCAATCAGTGAATAAGAATATGGGAATATTTTCATCTGTTCTGTTTTTTTTTTTCATCCTCGCGTGGTTTATACTAAGTTTGAGTGTTGTTGAATTTAAAATTTTTGGCTCTCCTGGTTCGAATCAAATTATCATTACTTCAAATTTTTTTTTTTCCTTTCAAAGGCCGAAAATTCATATTCTTCGGATTTTTGCCTGCTTTCCAAAAACTTCATGAAAAAATTCCAATTATAAAAAGTGGGTCCAGACTTAAAAAATCAAATCCACTAGATCCCAAATCAAAAAGATATTTCCAGTCTAGAAAACCCTGTTGGGTTTAGTCCCAAAATCTTCTGGACTGCTGAACATGCGGTAATAGAGTTGTGCGATAATGAAGGTAAAGAGTGCAGGCGCCTTTCTGGCAAAATTGCGTAACAGTCCGATTCCATCAGCTGAATTGTAGTACTAAACACAAAACAACGCAAAGTCGAGTCAATAATAAGCACCACAGTCCTAAATGTGAGAATATCAGGTAAAATCCCCTAAAGTAGCAAAATTACTCAAATCAAAATCGCAAATTGAAATTTCGTATGGGATTTGAGCAAATTTCAATGGTAGAAATAGGCTTCTCGAGCTATATTATTTTATGTAAAAAAAATTAAACGTAACGAAACTTCATTATGTAATATTTTATATCATAATAATATCATTAAGGAAAATTAAATTTGAAAAAAGAAGCTCATTACCGGTTGCTAGTAGAAGGTCGAAGGCTTATAAAAAAAGGCATTGGAATTTAAATAACATTTGTTGCAAAACTGCAAGGAATAAAAGATAAACGAGGGCAAGGAATCAAGAAAATTATGCATACAATAGAAAGTTGAAATAAAAGTGCTGAAGAAAAGGTAGAATGAAATATAGATTAACCGGATTATTCCACTCATGTGTTAGAAATCCCATAAGACAAGTGACGATTTTTAGAATTTCAGCGAAAATTCTCTTTTCCATTTGTTTAACTAGAGAGAATTACAGCGATAATTCTCCCATGTTATTGTATACATGGTTGTCATGCTAATTTTTGATACAAACAAACGGTTCCTGAAAGCAACCATTTATTTGTATTGATTGTTAAGATGTTCAAATCGTTTAATACATACCTACATATTTATTTCCATATGTTTTGCATTCTCATACGTGAAATAATCCTCTAAATACCACTTGAGCTTTAAAATGAACCAGATAATTTTTCACTCATGCATGTTTTCTCTGCAAATTTCACTCGTCCTACGAACTCGTGCAATTATAGAAAACACGCAATCGTGAAAAATTATCGGTAATTTTGAAGCTCTCGTGGTATTATCCCCGTCAATTTTGGGCACTTTGCACACGATTCACAAATAATTTTAAAAAATAATAAATTGCTTATATTATATTTCAATCAAATTGAAATAAAATGGCTTTTAGCGAATATTTTTGTTTATGGTTAAAACAACGTTTAATAACATTTTCTGTTTCGAAAAACTCATTAGAGCCACAGCAACAAACCCATTGTGCAGACGCCTATAAATTTTTCGGAATTTTTCATTAAAAAATATAATAATTCGCATTAAAGTTTGAATAGCAAATATGGTTTATTCAGGCAACACTAAAAACACAATATTAAAGTGAATTGGTAAATTTGGGCGCTTGATAATATTTGAATATGCCCATTTTAATCCAAATTATATTAGTTTCGATTTTCAATATTTGTTGTTATAAAATGAAATTAATTAACTTGTGCCTAAATGTTTAATTTGTCCAAACGAGATAAAATACTTAACAGAGTAACCATATAATTATTATTTTTGCATCGATATCGTGAGTTTATATTCCGTCATTACGTCCAAATTGCTTCGTTATTGCAAATTTATTGTTTGTATAATGTAATGTGGTAGACTAAAAATAGATTGATATAATTGAAATATATATTTTTCTCAAATTCTATTCCTGTGCTAACTTAGCAGCAATTTGTGTCACTTTAAATTAGCTTAGCATTGGTCAAGTATCATTTTCCATTCCCACCCACCCTAACTCAAAATAATGCCATTTGTTTTTACCTTTAATTAGTCCCAACCCCAAGACATTAGAAGCAGTGACAAACACGCCCAGGTAATAAATTGGAACGCCCGTCGTAAGTTATAATGAGTTTCAGGCTACATTTATCATCCAATGAAACCCTATCAGCAAGTGACATGGCCGGAAAAGCGCCATTACTGAACGTCTCATCTATTGTATCCTTTGAGTGGAGGCTCTATGATTCTTCTTTCCTTTTTCTAATACGGAATGACTTGACATATTTCCACACAAAAAAATCGATTTTTACCTAAAACTAGAAAACGGTTTTGTATTTTTAAACAATAACTAAATTAACAGACGAAAAATTGTAAAATTTAATTACGTTTTCCTCCAGTATTTCATTTAAAACATGTTCTTCGCGTATCACGTCGCGCCCGTAACATTTCACTCGGCAAAACTAACGCCGCGTCTGAGGCACAAACGAGAACACATCTCCACTTTGCAGACATTTTTAATCCTAGTAATGTATACATGTATAGAGATGCAGTGGCATGGAAATTTTCAGTTCTAACTTCGTATGTATGTTGTGCGTTCGCCTTGTCAGTGGAGAAACGCTGAAAATGGCAAAATTAAAAATGTCTTTGCTAGGGAAATGATAAAAAAATAAATCGGGTTTTAAATGAAGCTTGTGGCTGGATTTTTAGGTCATGAAAACATTGTTTATTTGTTAGCAAGCTGGGCTTTTATGAGATGGTGAAGATGCTAAAACAAATATTTTCGCTGACAGCTGAGTAAACCTTTGTACGCTCACTTCAATTTTTTTATCCACACAAGCAATTTTATTTTTTTACTTACTTTGGTTTTGGCGATATTCAGCTTTGATGCGTATGACTATTCTACTAGTATTAGTGTTGTGGCTGTGAATAATGATTGTTCTAGATAATGATTTGAAGGAGACATTTGATTGGCTATGCACTAATGATTTCTGTAAGAATACGGTTAAATCTCAGTTTTGTTCATTTGGGTAAAAATAAAAACTGCCTAGTATCGATCAAATTTAAATAAATAGGTGTAGTAATGAACGGTTAAGAAATTGAGGACGGAGGAGAGATTGATGTTTGAGCCAAATCTGAATTTTTCTTTTCATACTGATTTTATCATGTGAAAATTCTCGAAATACACGAAACTTTTGCTACACTCTCCGAAGTTTTTCAACTTTGTTGCATAATGTACCTAATTACAAAAAACAGGAAGTAAAAAAAAATATACAAATTGTATTTTGATTGATGGAACACCAGCCAGATTCTCCATTCTATATTTCATAAAGGACTATATGAATTTAAAAAAATTGGCCTATAAACATAAAGAATGTAAGACATTAAATAGATATATACCGTTTATTTATCTTCTGAAAAACTTGCTGGTAACTGTCTACAAGAAAAATACAGAAAACTAGTTACCGGCCGACCAATAGGATTATAGATTACGGTTTGAACCTTTCGATTACATTACCTGAAGTTTCTCAGAAGGTGAACCGGACCTTCGAGGATTAATTAGAGCATATGTCTTGTAGCATTGGTAATTTCCACCTACATGTTTTTATATCAAATTTTAAAGCTAACTAAACATATTATTTATTTATAAATTCCAGAAAATGTGACGCAGTTTAATGAAATTAACTTCATGGGATAATAGTAATTACGGCGGATATGACGTTCAACGATAATATAATTTGAATATCAATGTCCTCTGGATTACCTTAAAATAGAATTATTTCAAAACACAAGGACAATAAAATACTGTTAAGAGAGATTGATTTAGCCGATACTCGATGGAAATCCATTACAAATTTTGGAAGGAAACAGTTTATAAATTTCCACAAATTAATTTATTACTGGTATATGCAGTCTCTATCTTGTTTTTGGAGAAGTTTTTGGAAATATTTTTGGAGCTAGTACCTGTGTTGTAACACCTTTTGGTAATGAATTAACAAGAGGCCCATAATATGCTCGGTTTGCTCAGCGAATAATTATTAGGGGTGTGTTGATAGTTTAATAAGTACAGAACGGCAAGAGCGCCACTGAATTTGAAAAAATGAATAATTAAATTACATGAAAGGTGAAAATTGAGAAACACACCTAACAAAAAAATAATCTGCAGACGCTAACTGATAACTCTGAGAAGGAAATAAATAAGGCATATAACTCAACCAAATCCTGACATAGGTAAAATCAATAAAACAATAATTAAGTGAGTTTCAAATTAAGTTAGTGTATATTTTCACAGTCCGTCAAAAATCAAGCATCAAATTTTGAAAGATAAAATCAGTTATTGGTGAAACACTCCAAAAAAATAATAATATTACCATGTACATCAATATAAGGTTTGTTTGTTTGTGTCGCACTAACTTTAACTGAGCTGTAATATTTCAGATTAGGGCAAATACACCCATATAAAACGCTCACAAACGAACGCCCCAAAGCACGAAGTGCTGCCCCGAACAACACAAACAAACAAACTTATAGTTGCCATATATGTTCATTAACAGTCGCTGGCCATATCATTTATTTGAAATAAAAAATATGGAGGATTTAAGTTTCCAGAAAATTAATAAAAAAATGAATGATTGGACATTACAATATCATATGGATAAATATGGTCAGCTACTGCTAGAAAATAAAATCAAATTTAAACTGTATGAAATCAAAGGTTGAACGCTGAAGGTATAAAGGAGATATAACCGAAATCCTCAAGTTCATGAGTAATATAACCAACATGAAAAATTGATCAATTTTTGGCGTCATAGGTTTACCTAATAATTTTAAATTTAAAACATATTAAGCAACCTTGGACCTCAGTTCAGAATAATGATTATGATAATAAAAGATACATTTTTTTCAAACATGGCGGTACCAGAAGTGAAGTAAAGATAAATTTATAATAAATACGGTAAATCAAAAATCGGAAATAATTATTTAAAGGTCACTTCGGTGTCAAGAATGTAATGAACGAAATTGAAATTTTAAATATTTAAATATAATGTCGGTAAAAATTCAAGCAATTATGATAATCGAGCATCAAATAGATTTCATAAAAAAAGGTGATGAAAGTTATAATTGAAACTCTAGCCTCAATTCCAACAAAAAGGTACGGTAGTCGGTAGCCATCAATTTTTTGGTCACTTGACGAGGGAAGTTGCACATGGAAGTTGCAGATTCTAGCCCAGAATCAAGGCTAGAAGTTCAGTTTTCTTGGTTAAATGTGGGGGTACAGGTATCGCCACGTGAGGGTCTTGATTCCTCCAGGAATCCCTTCAAAACCTCTATGCCACGCTCCACAAAAATGGTGTTCTTTTGAAAATGTGGACTTTTAAGAATGTATTTGTTGAGAGAAACGGCTCCTCGGAAAAAAAAACGGCTCCCCGGAAAACCCTAAGTAATAGAGGCATTCCATGAACAACCATAACTTAAAAAAAAAAAAAATTATTCAAACTCGAATAGAACTGTAATCGCGAAACTTTTTATTCAAATTTTTTCGGTAATCAATGGATTATTGCCTTACGCAACTTTATTTCGTTAAAATAATGCCTGACGGCCGATAGGGTACTTTTTCCACGGGAACGGTAATCGATATGATACTTCACTAGGAAGATGGCTGGCCCAAGCCAGGATCGACCTTTCAGCTCGAATGGCCGAATTTAGAAAGGGACCCAGAAAAGGACAAACTCCACTAGCAAAGCCTCTCCTAAAAAAAATAGCCAATGGAGAGCGTTGGTACTAAACTGGTACTTCAAAATCAAACCTCTAGGTTAATAATGGCTATTATTATTTTCGACAGAAATCTTTTTTTAAGTTGTTTTAATAATGGCAGTCACCAGACTGTCAATATCCAAGGCGGCAATTTAATTTATAAAACATGGAAGTAAAAAAGACAGTAACACAGAGGCATGTTACAGTGTATGAAATAAAATTTTTTGTCACATATATTATTGGATGATTGCCATCTTATAATGTTTTTTCTCAACTAAATTATCTACTATACCAGTGTTAAAAATTTAAAAAAAAAACCGTTTGCTGAAAATTACAATCTACTAAACGTTTATCCAAACATCAAGTTCCATTACCGCAAAAATCGGCATCATGTAAATTAAATTAGTTAGAAAATTAAGAGGTAATTGCAAAAAAATAATTCCGAGATAAAAGTCCTTCAGAATTCCCGTTCAAATTTTAAGTCAATAGGAAAAAAATATGTTTTTAAAATATACCATCTGTTTGAGGTTAGATATAATGAGGCAATTACTTATTATTCGTCTGAAATCAAAAATTAAGTTGATTTTAAGTTGCAAAGTTGAAAGTAGAAAATAGAAAAAAATAGCTTCTCTAAGAATATGGATAAAATACTTCCTTAGCTTACCATGAGCGATAATCGAGTTATCGACATCGACACTCTTAGCCATTATCAGCTTCACAACTTTGTATAAAGTTTCTAGAATAACCAAAAAAATAAAAATAAAAATTATTCTAGTCAAGAAACTATTAGTTGATAGTACTGATTTTCAATAAATAATAAAATACCTAAATAAAATATAAAAAATAGATAATTCAATTTCCAATTTTTCTAAAATTCTGGTTGGATCCCAATTTCACTGAAGAAATTTTACGGTCACAGTTCAACCTTGAACATAATGAAAAGTGTTACTCCAAGATAAAATAAATAAAAATCAAATTCGATACTTATACCAAGTTTCATCACCGAACAGGTTATGTTCCTGATCAAATAAGATCCTTAAAAAATGGTAAAACAAATTGCAGGAGGATGGTTACTCAGAACTCGAAAGACACACTCATGAAATCTCCAATGTCAAGTTCGAGCAAAAAAAGAAGAGCCATGGTTCCGTTAATTCCGTGTGTATCGTAGCCGGTGACATTATAAAATTAAACACCAGACCGCTGACTGTCAATTCGAGCAACCACAGTAAACAGAGATATCTGGTCCATAACTAATTCAGTGTAATTTATATCTTCTAATAAAAAGACGGGAACAAACGAGATCATTTTAAATGGAGAGATATGAAACTCAGCCCAAATAAGGTTATGGAGATAAGCGAGTCGAACGTAATTAGTCAGTCGGTACCAATTTAGCCTCAAAATAACACAATCGTGTAGCATTTAGCATTCAAAATTGCAAATGGTAAAGCACGAATAAACGTAGACGAAAAGAAGTCGAGTATGTCCAAAAGCCAAAATTAGACTTGCAAAAACAATATCGGCCAACACAGGCCTAACATCGGAAGTCGGTTGTACCTCCTGCCGCTGACAAGCGGAGCAACAACGGCCGCTAATTACGAACAACCCCTCCTAACTACCCGAACTGGTGTTTATGGTCGGACAAGTTCCATGCAATTTAACAACACTTGCCCAGCTCACGCACAGACATTGCAAACTTATTCAATTATATGCCTGGATGTGTCCAGTTTTTGTTTCCTGTTATTATTGTCATATGCAGAATATCATCAGGCCTTTCTGAAAATTTCACAACAGATATATTAGGAATGTCAATATATAGAAACCTACAATATACAAATCCCATTAGTGGTAATCATAACACAACATAACCCACACTTACTTCTTCGATAAATATTTAAGAAGCTTGCCTCAAGATACGTAGAATATTAAATAAACCGATTTAAAAATTTACAACCCTGCGGTAACTTACACCCTATAAAGACGTAACCCAAGACCATACAAGGTATCACTAAAGTTTGCATGTTAATTAAAGCATTTACCTACTAATCGCCCCTTCCTAAATTTACACAGCTATTCTCTACATCCCCATCTTGTTTCTTTAATGTCTGCAAAACAAGGCATCTTGGCACGGTCGACTTCAGTCGTAAATTTGAGACCATATAATAAAATTATGCCTCGCGTTGGCTTTGGTCTTGCTATATACTTTCGACTAACACATGTTGGTCGGTTTGCTGTAGT
Organism: Ceutorhynchus assimilis; assembly: GCA_917834065.1. Lineage (NCBI taxonomy): Eukaryota > Metazoa > Arthropoda > Insecta > Coleoptera > Curculionidae > Ceutorhynchus > Ceutorhynchus assimilis. The sequence goes on from OU892277.1 coordinate 101,403,263, forward strand.
TAGCTTTGAAGTGTTTATGCCTATTTGTTGTTTAAAATATTTTCTCTAAAATTCAAATTTACTTAGCATAAGAAATTATTATCACAGATGGTTAGAAATTTCACTGTTAAATAGTAATTAATGAGAAGCATGCAGCATCCCTCGGTGCGACGTTAAAGTTTAAACTTGGTCAGAACTTTTGACATGACATGTACACAGAGTACCAAAACATTATGGCTGCAACTCGCAACTAATGCATAAGGTATTAACGCAAAGTCAGTGCTCAAAGTTTTGAACTTTATTCCATCTTTTCTTAAAACAACTTTTGAAAATTTCAATATTAGTAAATGTTCAACACGAGCAGAAATATACAGTCAAGTAATGGAATGGGTAGTCTATTTCAAAGAAGGCTTCAAAAAAATACGAAATTTCTTCGAGAGGGCTTATTGATTTCTGTTATACGTGAAGGCTACTATAGACTCCAAATGCTAAATCTCTGTTCAGCTTGGCTTTGAAATATGGCAACAGCTTTCTAAACAAATATCTAGTAGCCATCACATCACAAGAACGCATTGAAGAAAAATTTTGCCCTTAAGGGGTTATCCGGTATCTGGTAGGTCACAGTTCGATATTTACTTTACCGGTTCGAGAGTTCCAATGATATCTGCTTCTTTAATCTTAAGTTCCAGAACTTCAATAAAAAAAAGTGTTTTGATTTATAAAAAAAGTGTTTTGAACTGCCCCCAGATTCTATTTTACGAGTCGAGTCGGATTGTCTGTTATGCCACTTCCCTCCATTCTGGCCTACATTCATCATTTTCTTTGAGATGTAGAATTTGCCCGATGAACTTAATGATAATGTTTGATACGCAACGGTAAACTTGGCAACATTGCCAATATAACCACTAAGTCGAGCTTCCTTTGATAAAATGTCATAACATTGAGGAAAACCACGTATTTGAAATATTATTTCTTCAAATCTTAAACTTTTTAAAACGTTTACTATAGAAAAGCAAATGGTACATTTTGCAACTATCTATGCGCTGGCAAGTAGGGGCGAACGAAGACACCGAAGGGTAGACACAGAAAATGAGAGACCAGAAAAGAAGCTGCTTGTCCACCATTGTCCATTATTCAATTTTTATTTTTCATTAAACTGATTGTTCAATCCAATTTTTGATTAGTTTGTGTGTCATAAGGAGCATTAACAGGTCAGTTAAATAAATGCTATTTTATTTTTGAGAGTTCAAATTATAAAAGTAATTTTTTTTTATGTATTTTTTTGTTTGTTCATACTATATTTTATAACATGTGCATTATTCATGTATTCAACAAAAATCGTTGCATGCTGTGAACAACGCAGGTATAAAGTAAATTAAAACCTAAGAAATTATGTTCTGGGATTTTTATTTTTGGTATTCAAAGCGTGCATTAGGGCCTTATTGAATCTACTAACACTTTCCTACCCTGACTGGGCGAATATCCTAGCAAACAAAAATGATCAGTCTAGAGATATTGGCTCAAAATAACAACTATAGCTGAGTAGCCTCTCGAACGGGACCTCAGTACCTGCTGGCAGACTGGCTAACTAACAGTATTGAATATAGGTGGTGTTGATTGAATGTGTAGTGTGGAATTACAAATTTTAGCACAGAGACGGTACCTAATTTAAAAACCATTATTGACTCACAATTATTAATAAAATGACACAATATGTTTTGATTTTTGAGGAATTGAGATCGAGGGTTTCTCTGTCGTGCTCTTTTCCCTCGTGAGTTCCAGGTTGAGAACGTTACGATTTTCCTAAAGAATAAATTAGACGTTTCACAAATTTTTCGTTTATTTTACATATCACAACTTCCCTATTTTTGCTATTGTCGGGCGCATTTCAAGTAAGTAAAATTGAGTAAGTTCCCACAACGTAGGTATTTGTTTTTCATTTCGTTTTTTAGGAGGTTTGTTAAGAGAGAGATATTAAAAATTCCAACTGTTCAATCTTGCTGAACGACCCATTCTGAAATAAATTATTGTTTCTAAACTCTAGTTCAAGGAAGATGTTGCGATGTTTGAAAAGTCAAGTTGATTTGAAAACCCTAGTGATCTGGTAGCGCCACAATATCTCTGAAACGGTAGAATCTGTTTTTGAAACCCTTTTTGAGAACGTATCCATACTCAACGACAACCCTGTATCTAAATATAATATTAACATGCATAAACAGCATATACGAACCCTATATAAATTTCTTAGGCTTTTATGCGAGCCTGTAAAAATAAAGCGAACCTTTTTTATTATGTTCCAAAAACCTTTCGCTAGAAAAATTCAATAAAAACTCGTAAAACTTATCGTATATGTTGGCCCAGCTAATATAGGCATTTTTATTTTTGCCTCGAGCATTTAGGACACTTTTTGGACGATTTTACCATAAGATTTATGCTCTAAAGATCTTTTTTCCCTCGAGCTTCATTTATTGGCTATTAGGAATGTTACGGTTTTACCTTAAAGTTGCTTTTGTTCCTTGTTAAAATTTTACAGAGTCTGGTTTAACAAGGTTCAGGTCGTGGAAAATAACATCTTTATGAAAAAAACTCTTCTACGAAAGTGGCTTTTGAACAAACTTTATCACTGATTTGACACTTACATTAAACTGCCTTTGAATCATATGTGTGAATATTATCTAAGTCGAGAGGATAATAATTGGGGCAAGTCTGATATTCAGTAAGAAAATTTTCTTGAAAATATTCGTCCAAAATATTAATATTTCAAAACTTGACAGACATCAAATAGAATACCACCCATGCATATTTCCTATTTCAAAAAAATTTCGCTGATTGTACTCACCAAGAGAAAAGTTATCGGAAATGTTTCTAATTGAAATAGAAACAGGTGTGAAGTTTTCAATTAAAAAAGTAGGGAAAGATATTGTTTTCAAAATGAGCAGTGAAAATATGATCGACCAGTAAATATTTTTGGCTCGTCTTTGATTTTTCAATCATATCCTTACAAATTGTGGTCAAATCAGGGATAACGTTGAGAATAGAAAATATTAGGTAGCGCATTGAATGACCCGTTCTTTAGAAACTAATTATTGCTAGTGTTTGGATATATAGTTTATCTATTCTCAATTGAACCACCACAAAAAATAAATATCCATTAACAGTCGGCGTTTTCTTTATGAAGCATAGGCGGCGAGGTTTCCAAAAATGTTTCATAATAAATAATAAATCAATATAACTTAGATATTATTCTACGTAAAATTTAATTTATATTTATTATTTATTTGAGATATTTTGGAATACACATGCCCCAGTGTCGTTTAGAAGATATTTTTTAAAAATTTTAAACAATTATTTCATAAAAATATACACACGTATAAACCTGCCTCCGCCTCTGACAAAAAAAAAACAAACTACTGTGAAAGTACACCGGCGACGCCGCGCCGTCGCGTCACGTCGCATCGCCCAGGCAAATAAACATGAAGAAATCTTTTCGAAATTTCGTTCCGACAACCAGTATTTCATTTTGCCGATTGTAGTTTCTAGTAGGGAATATTCAAAACATTTATATAGGATTTTTGAGTATTTATTCACGCCAAAGGTGCCTAATATTTGATCGTACCTTATACATAGCTTGAAAATAAAGTGGTTCAATTTAGAATAGATAAACTATACCTTCCACCATTCAACACTGCCTACTATATTCCAATAACAACATCTATTTTTCCTGAGACTTGTTTGGCCTTACACTTATAAGCGTTCACGTTAATGCTTCTATTTATCGAATACAGGCAACAAGCTACATACACTCATACTCGCTCATCGTACGGGTATGGCTAAAAATTCCCTTTGAGCCTGCTCCCCCACTTTGGAAATGAACAAATATGTATTTTGATTCTTCGGGCGACTTAAAGCTCAATTTATAAAGTCGCCGTCGGAATTCCGTTTGCGTCGGCCTTGCCGTTACCGTAGTTAAAAAATTCGTGCATTCATAAACATGCCGTTTGCGTCCTGAAAATAAACATAACCTAACCTAACCTGTTATTTTTGTTTATGTCAACCTTTGTGTTTTTTTAAAGGACCCCGCACAAATCTTATGGGAAGGGCCTTGTTGTCGAATTGGTTTAAAATGGGGGATTAGCTAGGGAATGCGCTTTAGATCAAAAGTGTTCACGGGTACAAAGTCCGGCTATGGCTGGATTCCGAGATATTTGGGGTCAATGTCACCAATATGCGATCATATACACTTATAATATTATGACATTTTCACCATATTTTGACTTTGATTTGACGTAATAATTGGTTTGGAATGTATAAAAATAGGTTGACAAGAAATATACAGTACAGTGAAGTGAAAATACATTTAAAAATTGGTCACTTTTACCCCAAATATCTCAGAATCTAGCCAAAGCCGGACTTTGGGCCCGGGAACACTTTTCATCTGAATCACATTTCCCACCTAATCCCCTATTTTGAACCAATTCGACAGAAAGGCCCTTCCCATAAGGTTTGTTTGGGGTCCTTTGGTCATGCTATGACGTAATATGAAGCGCTATATCGTGCATATTTAATTTGTAAGTTTTTCTAAAAATTCTGGATATTCAAAATTTTCGATAATCAGCTGTTCCCCGCTAGACGTAAACATCACGTGACAGGTAAAAGTTCGTTTTGATTGGCTCTTTCAAATCTGGTACGAACGTTGCTACGAGTCGGCGACGGAAAATATATAATTGGTTTATATCTAACGGAATCAAACGGCAGGCGTGACGGCGGACGGTGAACCGACGGCGGATATAAACGATCGTATGGAATTCCTAATATTCAATCGGTAACGGCGAGCCCGACGCAAGCACAAATGAAAACGGAATCCCGAAGTTTATAAATTGGGCTTAAAGCTCAGTACTCCAGAAAGAGAAACAATTTTATTAGAAAATATATAAAAATATTACAAAAAACTTGCTTCTTTAAATCGTTAAACTCATTTAAGTTTCCTTTAATCTTTGGAAACTACAGGTTTTTAAATAAAAATGGCGATATTTCTTTATAGCGAAAACGCCATGAAAAGCAAGCAAACGTTGATTAGAACGTTTTTATTAAGTCAACGAGGTGTGAGGAGCCTTTTTCCCCGAAACGAGAGCAAAATATTATTCCTTTGGAACGATACTGGCGCTCTGCCTTTGAATCGAAGGCTGGGAAGGTATGCTATAAAAAATGATAAAGTGTTCTGAAAGCGTGCATATTTAATGCATAGGCGGGGTAAAGGTTTATAATTTTGGAAATACGTTCGAAAATAATGAAATTGTAAGGAATTACTTCAATCATCATCATTTCAAATGTGAGAAACAGTTGGTGAAAGTAATTTTCCAATATTATTTTATCAAAAAATTATGATCCACGACACCAATGGATTTAGAAAAAGAGAGATCTTTATATTAGGCCTGTGAAAAATCGTTTGCCTTCTAAAAGAAAGATATGTAAATTTAGCACAGATCAGGCCCACGCGGTGACATTAAAAGCTGATGAAATTTACATACGAAAATTTGATGGACTAAGAAATTTGTTGTTTATAGCTATTTCACCCAAAAGAAAGGTTTTTCCCAGGCGGGAAGGTAAATTTATCCCGGACCAAAAAAAAATTGCCCATAGAATATTTATAATAAAATAAAACGCAGATGACGCAAAGGAAATTTTATCGCTCTACTTATTCAGTTACTGACACAAAAAAGTGAATCACAAAAGTATAATAATTTGAGTTTTTTTGCTGCTTGCTAAATCTTTTATTAGGTTAATTGAGCTTCGCCAAAAGCTAAAATAAATAACATAATTGGGAGAGCTTTTAAGGCCCGAGAAATACCACGGGCAACATTTCGGTTTTGAAACTGAATACATAATCAAAAAGGGGTTTTCATCATTGGGACTTTCGGACCCTTAAAGTCTTAAGTATTTTCACGCTATCATAACAGGTACCATTGTACTACTTTACAAGCTCAAAAATCCCCAAATAAACGCTGTATACATATCTCCCTCAGAAAAAGCGAATTCTAGTGCTCACCAGTTTTATATAAATTGGGATTAAAATTCTGTATCTTCTCCCAACCCAATGGTTAGTTTGGTGGCCTTATCGCGCTGCGGCGAACAATTAAATACCGTATTTGATTTTAATCCCCCCTTAATTTTTATCTTTACCGTTATCTTTAGCTAGCCGTTCACGAAAGGATAATCCTGAATGGACAAAATGGGCACTTTTACCAAATATTGGGGATTTCCTCCAAGTATTTTCGGATCCTATTTATGTGTTTGCTTTTTTAGTACATTTGAAAATATGTGGCTCAGGACTCAAACGTAACTGTATGTTCTATATTTTGTGAAATGTCACGGTAACAGGCATTCTCTAAAATAGAGAACAAATTATTACATGTAATTCGACAAGAAATAACATTAGAATGCTCTAAGAGACCCTTAACGGGTTATATAACCGCTTTTGTCTCTACGACTCCAGGATGAGATTGTGGTAGGACGAAATTACACAACTTTAAATTATATTCATTGGCGTAGGTACCTGCTATTCAGGTTTTTAAGGACAATTTTATTTGTTTTTGTTCTTTTTAAATCTCCCTAATAACTTGACCATTCTATAATCATATGGAGATACTTGATAGGAAAAAAAACCTATTATGAGTTTCAATAATATGTCAGAGTAGGTACGCCACTGTCATATATTATTAGGTCCCCAATGTTAGATTACCCAAGTTATAATTATTGAAGTTACTTATTTCATGCTGGAAGTTGTTCTATTTCGAATTGTTTTGATCTACATGGGTTTAAATGGGGTTGGAGGAGTCATTAAATATTGATGTTGTGCTTGAATGAAGATGGGATGATGATAATTTCGTATTTCAAACTTGGAATTGTATATAACATTTATGGTTCATGGGGGACGCCTAGTTTTAATGTTCAGTTTAATGAAAGTTAAAATAAGCTTTTTAACTTAAAGTTTAAACTTACTTAAGTTAATTTTACGGACGATTCTCGTCTATTTATCCTGGCGAGCTTTAATAAAGGAAGGAATTCTAACATGTTACCATAAAATCCTCTCAATTTCATTTCAGTTATTTAAATTCTGAATACGCTAAAACTGACACCCTAGTCACATTTAAATGTACTTAACATTTCTCTGCTCTTGGTAAGAAGTGCCAACTTAAGCGCCCTGAGCGTAAAATTCGACTGAGGAAAGAATAGTTATGTTAATCGCCACCCTGTCCCAAAGTTCGGGGTAGATGAGAGCAAGCCAAAAACCGAATTTTAAGCATATATATCGTTTATTTTCTTAGGTAATTTTCTTCATATATTTTTCGCCCTTAATCTGTCTGTCTTTAGTACATGCAAATAGGTAGCAATTTATCAATCACAACATAGAAAAGGTTCTCTAAGCTATCGCTTTTAATGAGAATCGTTAGAATAGTAAGCGTTACCTGAAACGAATATTTTGATCCGCACATTTGAGGACGTTGCATATCAGAATTTGAAATAAGTTAATTACAAAAATCGTTAAACATTTCAGTCCATTTAACTCGAAAATTCGTCCCACTGCTTGAAATACTTTCTCAAGGCAAATCCTCTCTAGAATAATTAGAATTCGGGGTGCAAAATTGCAAGAATTATATAAGTCACGATTTACATAACCGGTACGTTTTGCATGGAGTATCTTGTTAGAGAAAAGTATGCACGTTTTTTTATTGCTAGTAAAGTGGCCTAATATAGATTTTATGTTATGTTCATTTTACACTTTTTCAAATTATGACTAAATTTTTGTTTTGCTATCTGTACTCATTACGTTTTTTTTTTTCAGGTAAGTTTCTCCGCAATTTCAATCTACATGTGGTAAGCAAAATCTATGTATACATAGCTCAAACTAAATCGATTTTAGCTATACTGATCTAAAGGATTGGTACATATAGGAGATTATTTTAACCATTTTAGCTTAAACTAAAAATAATATCAGACTAGAGAATGGCGAAGGAAGATTTAATAAAGAATATCTATCTTTTTTCAAGTATACTTGAGCGTGAAATAGTTAGTGGAGAGCGCAAAGTTGAACTTTTGCTGCAATCTACATAAGGGTTTCCGATTTTTTTTTGTAGTAGTTGAATCCGTTTACACAAACAAAAATATATTTCATCTTCAAGCGGTCTATAATTTGAATTTTATCTGCACTAATTTATTTCGAAGATACACTAAACATCAATGGCATTTGGGCACTAGTCTTGGGAAACAACCAAATTCTGCCTTTCAAACAACAAGGAGATGAGAGACAGAGACATCTTATCCCATGAGAGCTTCGTCTCATCATTTCACTTTCAGCCGTTTGTGGAAACTTATCACTTATCACTTAAAGATGCCGAGTACACGAATCGAGAAGATATTTGTCAACAGAGTGACGACCAAACAGCCCGAAAAATAACAACTATTTGATAATATATTTTTTTACTGGTAACCGATTTTCTATAATAAAAAAATAATAAGTTGTTCTCCATTTTCTCCTTTGATTCCTTTTTTCATCATCACAGGCGACCACTTGATACCGAGTATGATTATCTATTCTAAACTTATTGTCCTCAATTGTGCGTTTTCTGATGACTATATAAACTAATTCTGGCGCCGCACTCTCTTCCAAAGTCTTGGCACATTCAGTCTCTGGCACCATTGTCTCTTCCTCTGTCCTCTCGCCCTTTCCTGCGGTCCCTCTTTTCAGACTCGTGTCTGGGTTGCTGTTCTTCAAAAATTTGTGGTACGTCGTAGACTACTCGACGTCATCAGGGCCTATCATTTGCCGTCGTCTCCCAGTTGCTGGTATCGATGCGGCGATTTGCCATATTTTTTGTAACGTTTTTATTAACCTCCTTGATTCCGTTTTCCCTCCTTCAGTTAACTATAGAGAATCTGTCATGGATGACGTGTTTCGGGAATGCAAAGTTAATAAAAATAATGAAAATACATTGCTTGATTCTGTTTACCGTCACATCAAGGTTGTCGGTAAACAAAAGTTCAAGGTTGGCGATGTAGTCCGCATAAGCAAGTACAAACCTGTCTTTCAAAAAGGCTATACTCCAAATTGGACTGCAGAACTGTTTAGAATCGCTAAAATCCAATAAAAAATCCAACAACATATCTTCTAGAGGACTTGCAAGGTCATCCTATTAGTGGGGGTTTTTATGAAGAAGAATTGCAGAAAACAAAACAACCTGATGTATTTCTCGTTGAACAAGTATTACGAAAGAAAGAAAATAAGGTTTTTGTGAAATGGTTGGGATTTGATAAATCTCGTAACAGTTGGATCGATAAAACCAAAGATGCAGTTTGAAACTAGATTTCTTAGATTGCCCGGCTCATTTGCAATCATGAGTTTGCACTGTAAAGTTTGTGATGAAGCCATTTCTTCCCATTCACATTACCCAAGTTATAAACATAAAAGTAAGTGCTGTACGGAGTGTGAACCCAATATTCTGTCAATATTGGGTCAATAACTGTCAATGAAGATAATTTCCTGAATGTGGATGAAGAATACTGTGAATTAAATATTTGTGAATTACCTTATTTCATGTAAGAGTTTGTATACGTTAACCCAGAAAAAATAATAACAGATTTCAACAATGTGACGGTGTTTTAGATTAGTTTAAAAACATACTATGTAACTATGTAAATAAATAGTTTTTAAACTATCGTTATTTTATTTTCCCCTGATAACAGAGTAAAAACGGAGCGTGAAAAAAGTTTGAATGAAGTCAGCTTTCGATCAGGCTAGAGTATTAACTATCGCATGATCGGGATGGTCCCAACTTTTGTTGACTTTGGTGTGATTCGAACACACAAACTTCTGATCTGGAGTTAGATGCGCTACCATTGCGCCACAAAGTATTTCTAGTAAGATAAGAACTTGTAACATTTGATACTTCCCTCAGTATCATTATCATCATGTCGGTCGATAAGTTTCAAGAAATCTCGAAAACGTTAAAAAAATATCTGGAAAATCATGTAAAAACTACGCCACTCCACAAGAAGGGATAGGTTTAAGCAGCAGGAGTCCACACTGAAGGACAATCAGAAGAAAATTGAAACTTTGATAAGTGAAAATCAATCTATTGAAAATGATATTAAAGCAAAATGGGCTGTAAGAATAACTGCCTTAGAAAATCAACATAAACAATTCAATATAACGCCAAGTTATATAAGTATCGGCGACAGGAGATCAAGTGCTATAAACGATACCGATTTAATAACGAAAGGTCAGGTAATCAAAATAATTGCTGAAAAGGTGAAGCAGCCTGAAAAACCGGCGCCAGCAACAGCAGCAGCAGTAGCAAAAAAGCCAAAGGGAAAGGAATCCATATATTCCACAACTGTATGCTTCAGTCTAATTCAGGCTTTCAAACATGTGTGACCAATTGTTAAAATTCCTATCGGGAGAAAAAAAATATAGAAGATTGTAGTGCCGACGAGCTTAAAGACTTACCCATTGGGTTTTTTTTACAATATGTCGATAGTCGATAGTACTACACTTTTAAATATTTGGGGAAAATAACCACTTGAACACAGGCGGGCGTTTGAGTTGCAAGTGAGATTTCCCTGTTTCTTTCATCATAACAGATCTATTTGGAGAACACATATGTAGATATACCTCATTCCTCACAAAACAAATGTTGTTTTTATATAAGAGCTCTAACCAAATAGTGCAATGTTTCATTCATCTAACAGCAATGGTTTGGCTCAGTTTGAATTTTATTGCTCTCGCCGCAGTGGTTCAAAATGTCCTATAAGTATGTACACGCACCATCAGATGTACGAAATATCAAGGCTCAGTTGAAAACGGATAGCTATTTCAACGATTTATGGATTCCGCTCTACTACCGCCTTATAGACAACGATCGTACACCTACTTTCCAGACAGTACTTCCAACATCCCAAAATAAATTCTACCAGTATAAATTGAAAGTAAAATTTCAAAATAAAAGTATTCTAGCAAGCAGGGAATTGACAACTATCGGCATTGGACCACAGCAAGAAACCCTCGACAAAATTGGAATCTTCTGCAGAAACCAGACTATAAACTCCACTACAACAGAAAATATTTCCGATTTGAGACCTGATGCCTATACTTACTTAATCTATACTTGTATAATAACCATAGCAGTAGTTTTTGGTAATTTATTGTCTAGAATGTTCTACCTTATTATAGGCAAAATCAATGTAATCAGGTTAAATAAATGATATTATATCGTAACGTGTGTGTGTGTGTGTGTGTGTGTTTTTTTTCATCCAACACACCTATTGTTTGGTACCTAAATAATATACGCCCCGAATGGACGTTAACTACGGTTTGAAGGTGACACCATGAGATAAGGAGCTGCGGTCAAATTCCGGAAAAAAACCGCCAAAAATTTGGGGTTGGCCCGGGCCAAATCCCCGAAATTTCAGATCAAAGGCGCCGCCGATCTAGAGATTTTCCCACGGTATCGAAAAATTTCCCAGGCTCAGGTGCCCCCGCTAGGTTGACAGATAACGTCAATTGGGTTTAGTTGAAGTAGCTCGGAATAGGTTGAACATTGATAGATGGCGTCACTTGGGTTAGACACTGACAGATGAACTGGTAGATGGTTGCACCGGTGCGCGGTGTGATGGTGAACGACCTTACTATCTCTACTAAGGTGACCTGTCCAGCTAAGTTGTTGCTTAATGATAAGGGTTGCTAGTTGTATTGGCCTCCCCTAAAACACTGATATTTGTTCGTCGGTCTTGCCATTTAATCCATGGGATCCTTCTTAGGCATCGCTAGTGGTATTTTTCTAGGCTTTTTATGTTTCCTCTCTAGGTGGTCCAAGTTTCGAAGCCATATGTAAGTGTTGGTATTACAACTGCATTGTTAACGTGAAGTTTCGTCTCATCGCTGATGTCGTGATTGTTGAAGACTCTAAAAGTCGCTCGAATGCCGCGCTAGCACACTTCAAGCGATGTTGGATTTCAACGTCAATGGTTGCACAATGAACTATATACTTCACGTAACTGGAACGGACCTAACAGCTGTTTTCAATGTCCATTTTTGAGGCAAATTTGATGGTAGAGTGAGAACGACATTCAGCAAATAAAAGGGACTTTTGCGGACACCCAACCTTCGTCAATATCATCCAACGAGCTTCTCTGTTGATCGAATCAAATGCTTTCTCTATATCTATGAAGGCCATGTATGGAGGGCAATTTTGTTCCCTGGATTTTTCTTGCATTTGTCTTGCACTGAAAATCATGTCAGCTGTATCTCGGTTGGATCTAAAGCCGCACTGTGTCTCTGGGAGGTTCACTTCGGCAGTTGGGATTAAACGATTTGATAATATCCTGGCAAGTATTTTTCCCGCAACAGAAACTAGAGATATTCCTCTGTAGTTTTCACATTGAGCCTTGTCTCCCTTTTTAGAAATATGTACTATGGAGGCATCTCTGAGTTCGGCAGGTATGATCTCATTTATCCATATTTTACTTAATAGGATGTGGGTTTGGACACTCAGTGTGGGGTCTACTCGCGCCTCATATCAACTGGATTGTATCGAAGATGTGAAAATGTGGGGACTAATCTCAATCTAGACAAAAAAAAACAGACCTTGAGCTAATCAAGAGGTATCTTGCTGCACAAAAATTGAATAAAATTGTTTTTATTACTTTTTGTTTTCTTTTACACGTTTTTTTTAAAATGTTTTACGTCTCCTATTAAAAAACAAATTACAAAACTTTGAACCGATGTACTTTTAAATCGTTCCTGACAAAAGTTTGCTTAGTTCAAGCCCAAAAACGAGTCTCGTAAACAAAGCGAAATTAGCAAGTTCGCATTACGAAAATGGCGACAAGCATTCTGGCGAGCGCCTTCTTCGATTTAAAAGATGTTTTAATCATGAGTTTTATAAAGTCGTCTCGAGTCGGCTGTTTTAATTGAATTTCCAGAATATTCTACGGCACCCTCCGTCCAGAAGCGAATATTCAAATGTCATCTTTCTTTGACCAGTTTGTATTGTTGAAAATTATAAATTGTTCGAATTTCTGAACAAAGAAGCGGTCTTTATTATTTTATACATTCAACATTGAGAAGTTTTAATGAAAACACGCGAAAATAAAAACAGGAATTTCAATATAAAAATAATTTTTAAAATTGTGCAAATTTAAAATGCAACCTCAATTAAAAGTTTTAATTGCTGCCACTTCAATAATTGCGTATATAATTCCATTTTATCATTATTTCCGTAATCCCTGACTGTATTTTGTTTCGAAACTGTGATTTTCATTATTGCAATAATTTCGTCTGATTAAACATTTAAATAAATTTGTTTAAATTAATTATACATACTTACCTATTCATAAAAAAAAATTATTTTACATTTTTTTTTACCTAAAATTCTCATCCTATACGCCTGATGCTACTGAGCTTATTTCTCTGCTTACAAAGGACTGAAAGTAGCTCGAAAATTTGTCAGGCATATTTCAGTTGAACTAAATCTTATTAAAACCGGCCGCCTTTCGCCCAAATACCCATTGTTTTGCAGGTCTGTAGAACAATAAGAAATGAAACAAGTCTCGAAATGCATTAAATGATAATTTACAGTAAAATTTACCTAGGAACTTGGAATTGTCCTGTTCTGAATTATGAAGCTCTTGTTTACTAATAAGTAATATAAATGATCATTTAATTGGTTAGGAAACAATTTCAGAAGTAGACATTTAGTCTAGTCATTTCAAATGAAACATAACTCGTAAAGTATTAAAATTTTCGTAAAATAGTTTTTCAAACAATCAGCCCTTAATCGGTTATTGAATAGGCTAATTTTAATGGCAATACATTTCAATCACGCCTCAATGATGTATAAACCAATATTCAAATCAAAGATTTACCAACTAATTAAATTATTGTGCATCATTGACAAGCTACCGTTACCAACTCATATTTTAGTCCATATTAGTTAAACGTAACGGAATTACGCAAAATCTGGCCCATTTTCTGTCAACTGTAGTTTTCTGCTTGCTGTGCCGCGCGTGAAATATCCACCGGCTAATAATTTCATTAGTGGCTCATACTCAATTTGTGACAAATTCCCGGCTATTAGCAATTTATTATAACACAGTCAGAAATATGGGCTAATGCTGTGCCGCGGTTTCTCTCTGGCAAATGCCAGGCAATCACTTTTTTCCTGGTACATATAAATCAAAAGCACAAGCTATGCGGCGGCCGCGGGTTTCTGCGTATCCAAAACTGGCCACCTGTGAAATTAGCGCGCTGCAGAATTTGACATTTTGCGCGCAAACCGTTAGGTTTACATTATTTATGCATGGGCTGCTGCGTTACAATATAGTTAATTAACAAAATAGAAAAAAAAAACGCGAACGCACTCGGGGATTTCGAATTTAATGTATTATTTTGTGATGGCTTTATTAAATAATCAGTTTGGATTGTCAGTAAAACAAATGCAATTATGGCTTTAAATTCAACGTAAATTCATTTTATATCGCTGACCGAATAGATAATTCAGGCTTGGTGTTTGTGTGGTTTATATTAACATGGAAGCTATTTTGTTCTTGATCTAAATTGTTTAATTGAATTTATATCAGTTATTAACCGTTTAGTTTGGTCAAGCTTTATTATAAGCCACCAGCTCACTAAGTAAGCTACCATGAGCCACCAAGCGCCAAAACTTCACATAAAAATTAAAAATAAATATGATTTCAAAAAACACTGGACTCGTCAACGAAAAGTTCATCATTATATTTTATTTTGGCTTTCCAATTGACTTCATTGTAACAAAATTAGAGGACGTCGATAACAAAATTACCAAACCCGAAAAACGCGAGGGAGCATGCGACTCAACAGCAATCAAAATGACGTTTAAATTTGATACCGTTGACTGTTGGGATAGTAATAAAATTCTTGCGACAGCTTGTTCCTATTTAGGTATTCGTTAACGAGAGGATAACCAGCTGCTAATGAACTGCTGGTTGATTCAAGACCGATTTTTTTGGTTTGAAACATCTTACTGTAGTCTGGGTTCAAGAGGAACGTATAATTCTGAACTAAACTCTACTTATAGAGCTTAAAAAAAATATATTTTCCTGTAAATTTCAAGGGTCTTTGCATAGTTGACCCAACTATATTTTGTAAGAGGAGATTTTTGTACGGTATTCTAACACAACTTGTTGTGCGATGATCAATTTTTTTTTCATATTGTGACTAACTGCATACCCGGAAAAATACTCAGCTGTACCAACAGATTTTTCGCAATTTGTGAATATTCTCAATAATCTTTGATGTTTTTGTCTTGGTAACATTGCAGTAAGTTACTATTATTACGCAGTCCTTGATTATTATTATGCCATCAAGTGGGGTTACCGTCAGCTCGTCTCTGTCAATCGGTCGCCAATCAATATTTCATATATGCTAATTCGCGGTAAAGTCAATCTGTCGTATACGTGAAATCGTTATATTATAATATGATGACCATTCGTCTTATTATTAATTCGTCGTATACAGGGTGTTCGTTATTCGAAGTCGAGATCGGTTAAATTAGTGAAAAGTTGCATAATTTGATAATCCTAAAATGCCGTTTCGCCATTTGATAAATTCCGTGTGATCTAAAATTGATTTCACCTTATGAGTGAACAATTTTGACATATGTCGTAAATTTATAGTGGCAGCTGTTAATTTTTCCGGAAACGGATGAAAAAAGCAGTGTAAAGAAATATTGCAATCCCTTGAAGATAAAATGTTGTATGCCATTCGGCTCTGACAGTCTTTTCTTACTTCAAACCTGGAGCTCAGCACAAAAAGACCAACTTCTTGTTCTAACGACATAAATAACTTTTATGCATATTATCAATAAATATACCTCTTAGGGTTTAAAATAAGTTTAGGTAAAGTAATAAACAGACTAGATAACTTTTCTATAAGATGGCAATAAAAGAAAAATATTGCCATCCTATAGCAGCATCCCATAACATTAGGAGCTAATCACGTTAAATAAATACCAATTATTCTAAAAAAAAAAACGCTTTTTATTCGCATTCAATTGGCCAGCAACGAACAAATAAACCGCTTTATGCAAAATTGGCCGTTAAGTCCAAAGTATAAAAGTTCACTTCTGGCCAAACGACTACACGAAATAGACTATTACTGGATCATTTTATTGGTCCATTTCGTAAATCATTGCTGGGTGCTTGCATTATTGTTTCACACATCGTCCGATTTATTTAATGATTGCAAAAACTCTCGAGACGTTAAAATGACCCTGATTCCTGTTTCCTTTTCCAATTCTTGAGCTGAAAAAATCGTTTCGAAAATACCGAAAGACACTAAATTTAGTTTAGTGATATCAAAACCTAAAAATCACATGTAACTTTTTTGGGTGTGTACCTACTTTTAGTTCACAAAAATTTTTAAATTATTTTATATCCAAAATTATTTCGAAAAGATTCTCTCGCAAACCGACCGAAAGTAGATTCAGTTAAAAAATCTCCGGAGAGTTGAATGAGCAAGTAAGGGACTTCTAATTATCCTAGAAAACTTTTGTCTCGGGAAATCATTTAATGAAGATTTTTGAGCAAAAAGGAAAAAGTTGATAGTTTCATTTAAGTTTTAATATAAAACTTTAAATGAAAATTGTTCTACGTTTTAGGCTTAATAAACACAAAGTTCTGTAGTCTGTCAATTTAATATTTTAGAACAAACATTTTCTTACTGTTAATTAAAAAAATACTTTTTATCATAAAGTAAAAGTAGTCCGTCTATCAAAAAGTGATGAATTAAAATTGTGCAACAACGTTTGTAACTATTGGATGATGTGAATCACATATCTGCCTCTAGTTAATGTTTGTTCATTATTTTAGTCTAGCCCAACTCTTGCAGAGAACCCGGAATATTATTTACTTTAGAAGAGAAAAAAGCAGATTGAGGGAAAGCACCTATTTAAAATATTATTTCTTCAAATCTCAACTTCTTTAAAAAAACGTTTACTGAATGAAAGTAAATGTTGCAACCATGTAATGCGCTGTGAAGTTTTACGGAACGGGGGCGCGCCATGGAAAACGAGAGTACCAAAACCGATGAGGAGACAAGAGAATTGGAGACTATAGAAGAAGATTGTCCCTTAGACGCTTGTCTGCCAGGAGAGGCTAACAACCAACATGGGATTATACCAATGGGTCCCACAATATCACCTTCTCACAATTCGTGTACCAGTAGTGGCCAAACTGATCATAACTTGAATGACAATGTGCTAGGAAATGATAGTACAGGGTCGTACTGGAAAAGTGTAGCATTAGCCTTAATTGCTAGTTTATAAGTCATTTTGTAACTGCTAGTGTTATTGCATGAATGTCTCACATCCAATGCGGCAAATAAAATTATTTATAGGCTTTGTCCTTTATTATCAGGTCCATATAGAGTCGTTGGTAAGCCTTACCCAAATGTTAACACTTTGTTTAATTTTAAGACTAATACAAGAAAGGGAAATTATAATGTAAAGAATTTAAAATTTTATCATCGTTCTGAACCAAAGCGTTAATTTTGTTTGTTGTTTTCATGTATTATCAATGTTTTATATTTTGGAATTTTGTTTATTTTGTTGAAATTGTATAATCTTAGTTTATTTATTCATGAGTTTGTTACACAGAGAACACCTAAGTAGGACCTATTGTTTATGCTTATGCTGTTAGCTATACTACAAGATCATTGATCATTTATGATTAGTAGTGTAAAATTATAGTGAGGGGAAAATTTCCCTTCAGAATACATCTTCCCAATAGACCGAATAAGCATGATATGATATGGAACTAGTTATGTGATGCGATGAGGCAAGTAAAAAGAAAAGTCAACTAAAACTAATGGAACACCCCAACCAACTCTTACTGAACCAGCTCTAGGAAGCATTCGCAATAAAACTATGGATAACTGGTACATCAGCGTATCTCTGAAAAATAAATTACCTAGTCATCGATATAAATCAGCAGTGGTTGGTCACGAACCAACCTGTTATGGATGGGTATGAAGTGAATGATTCTACGAAGAAAAACGCTCATCCTAGTAGGTAGAAAAGATAAATATCTCTCAGTACCAAACGTAAATTCACAACACTATACACACAAATTTATCATCAAATTAATGGGATAAAACTTCCGCACCTACTAAGACAAGCAAGCTTAAAAGTAATCGAAAAACTTGAATTTTCCTCCTGATTAGATGCTGCTCAGCTTGGTGATGCACCGAGAGTGTTCCTGAACCATGTGGAATGGGTAGACAAATTCCTGTTGGAGTGGTGCAACTAGGTTCGCAAAGGATGTGGTGATTGCTGTTGTTCTTGAGGGCGAGGTGGCTAGCCTTGATATGGTTAAAGATGCTATGGGTGTCCTGGAGAAGGCGGCTATGCTAGGTGGACCTTGATAACTTGGAGCTGGTGTATAACCATGTTGAGAACGTATCCTTGCATACTGTGTGGTTGAGCCAGAGATATAGACATTTCGCTGATTGTTGCTAGCGAACTAGTCAATTAGGCGGTGCTGCTATTACAGAGCTAATAGATGCACTCCATATTATCGGACTCGTGAATGATACATGACAATTTCGACGCGAGTGTAAGCTGGCACTGCTGATGAAGCCAAAGAAGACAAACTTCACTTCAAGAAAAGCACACTGACTAATGAAGGGTAGACTTGAGAAAATGTTATGGTGTTTGGAGGTACTGTCCGACAAGCTTGACAGCCGTCGCTTGTGGGGCTTGATCAATGTCGGTCGATCACTCGCGAAAAGTACCACCTCAGGATCACTACCAAGACGCGTTGTATATGCTCATTGATCTAGTGTACTTTGATTGTTGGCAGAGTCAAACACTACGCCTGTTAGCGGCGTCTCCACCCAAAAATGATCAGTCGCGGAAGCGGATGGACGGCTTCGGTGAATAAAGAGATTGAATTGGCCGCTTGAGCTAAAACTGAAAACTGAAAAATGCATATTTTCCTGGTATGGGTTGAAAACTTTGCCGTAAATCGTTTTACGAAGAGAGGATAGCTTGATTGAAAAAAAAAAAATAAAAAATCAATTGAAAGGCCGTTGATATTTGAAAATGTTCACTGGCCATTCAATTTAGCAAAAACTGAAATAAAAGAATCGAGAATACATGCAGCAAAATAATTAATGTACAGAAATATTAAAAATTAAATTGAATAATATGTAAATTCTTTCAAAATTCAAAAACAGTTATAGATAATATAAATAATTTCAAGTAAAATAAGATCAAACTTACACGTGCCACTTATCAAAATCAGGCCATAACAAACTTCAACGTTGTTTCCCGCTGTTTCTTTGGCAAATTAGTTTTTATTCTGCAACTCTTGGGGTAGTCGCGAAAACAAGTTACCAGGTCTTGATTATTCCTAAAAACCTTTGTCTAGGGAAATCATGTCCTCTAGATTTTAAAGTAGAAAATAACTGTATCTAATCAGGGAGGGGGTTTGAATTTTAAATTACGCCTCTTATTTCAATTCGGCAAGATATATTTTCTTAATTTAAAGTTTAAAAATTTAAAATTCCTTCTCATGCTTATGTTTTTCAACACGCATTATACATTATACATATTACATCAGTTCCGCTTTTCTGTAAAAATTGCTAAGACATTATGTACATAATATTTTATTGCACGAAATAATGAAGCGTGTTTATAATTCTTTTAGGAAAACTGAAAATATTGGAAGTTATGAATATTTAGTTTTCTATATTCAATATTTTTACGATTTTAGAGTAATAAACTCAATTTGCTACTCCGTTGCAACAAACTGGCACTGCATTTGGATAGGCCACTTATCGATCCTAACATCCTATCAATAAAAAATAGTCGGAGTGTCCCTTGGAACTGTGTACTAATTTATATACAGAACACTACTCAAGACCTGCCCACAGAATAACGTTGAGCTTGCAATTCATACAAACTTAGCTTATCACCAACAGTTATACTCGGTCAGCCAAAGTAAGGATGTTGACAGCTCAAATGTAAGTTCCTCATCGCATCGCACAACTTTTTGTATTTGCTGAACTAACTTTGGGTCAAACTTATTGTATTCACTTAAATTTGTGGTGTTACTGAAAACCAATAAAAATATCAAGTTTTGCTCTCTTCTCCTACAACGTAAAATTACCGTTTTGGCTTTTGTGTTATTTAATTGGAGCTCCTCGTATTTTTCTCCGGTTTGAAGTCCACCCTCTCTCTGCGTTCTGGTTGCAATTACGTTAAGCACACGCCGGCAATAAAACCCAAATTTTTGCGCTTTTTTTTCCTTGCCCTGTGCACTTTACCCACGAAGCTGCCGGGCTGGCGCGTTAAAATGCGTCCGACGGAATTGTAGAGTGGTGGTTTTAGGACGCGGATCGGGTTTCCAATCAGCAAGGGATAAAATGGAACTCGAGCTAGGATTGTAGCTAATAATTGATTTCTTGAATGTTTGTATATTTTCTGTTCAGGTTTTTAAAGTGACTTTCAACTTGGGGCTTAGTATGATATACCTAAATTTAGAAAATACATGGATAGAATTCTCATATTCACTCATAACTTTTCTTATCACATTTTTGTGACCTAGAAAAAAAATCTTGGCAAGTTGCTGCAGACCCTGGACATGGCAGATCATACTTTAATAGGTCCAAACACTTGGAGGTGCCCAGGAAAGAGTGTAAAAATGGCCAAATGGTATCGGACACACCATGGGATTTGCGGTATCAGATGCACATTCCCTTCGCCGTAGATAAAAAGGTAGTACCTCCAAGGGTACATACTTGAAGTTTCTGTGTAATTGATTATTGTTGTACAAAAAGAGTTCGAGAGCCCCACTTCTAACTGTAGGCTTCGGTCCTGATCGGTTCACGAGAAGGCGCAAACATAGAACGATAACTCAAACTGGGAGACGTTGATATTTGTTATATAAGTATATCACCTTTAACGGCAACTGAGGTGAGGAGAAGTGGAAGTGGAATGTGCGTGTGAATATATTTTTTAATTAATTCCAAAGTCATTTTGTATCGTTCAACCGATGGAGACTCTAACTGACGTAATTGAATAAATATATTATGTCAGTCACAATACTGGACCCTATTTTCTAGATTATGCGATCTATGTAGTGACAAAAAAAAAACATTTATCGGAAAGTCTCTGCCAAGGGAATACGGGTTAATGCAAGTCGCGTAAAGAAATCTTAGCTGTATTGACCGACCCCGAAAAGTTTCCAAGTAATTTTTCTTCGATTAGGACCATTATGTGAACGAAGGATGTGTGATTCAACTGAGCAAACACTTTCTCAGAATAGAACGTCCCGGGACCCGGACCGGGTTGGCTAACTATTAGAAAAGGGTGTTAAAAAGTGGGAACTCGAAAAGTTTCCTGTTTGAAATTACTTCGCAGTAGGCAGGCAGGCGTTTAATCGAGGGGACGGTGAATGGCCCACGTAGCTATTTTATGGAAAAATTCTTTAAGATGGAAACAGTGCCAGAGATGTCGGAGTAATATAAAAGACCCTACCTGTTTAGCTGAAAAAATGTGATTATTGAATAAAAAGAAATTGCGATTCCGAACTTTCTCGAACTTATTTAACTTTATAAATATAATCCGAAAGCAGACTTTCTAAGAAATATTATAAACTAAACTAATGACTGCTATCCAATCTTCGATGTTAATCCAAAGTGTGTAAAATCCCATCGGTCGCCGCCGAACATGGGAGAAGTAGAAAATGATCTTGGAGAGTCTGCCTAACGTCATGGGAATCATTCGGCTGATATTTTTATTTCAAAGAAGCGGATCTAACGGTGCCTCGGAGATTTGCTATATTCTGGCTTGGTAAATAAACTATTAAAAGTTTGAATTGGGCCGGTCGGCTGGTCGCTTCTACCTTGAAACCATGTTAAATCAAAATTTTATTTTTCAACAGTCAAAATTGGGCAATTGCTCATATTTCAATTTAAACATACCGGGTGAAGGAGAGATTAGGTACTTATCAAGCTCTATCTTGGGCATGGAAATCGATCCAATTTTGGGGATGTATTTGATTGATGTCGATTCAGGATTTCAGCTTAAAAACAATTGACTATCGCTTCCGGTTTGACCGCAAGTCCCATCAGCAATATTTACATAAAAAATCATCCTACCTTTAACAGTATTTGCGAAAATCTCAATTAAAAATATCGTTTTAATTTCTATGCAGTATAACAACTCTTGGTAGGGAATATCGGAATAATATTTTTTATATTTTTGACATGGTAGGGAAACGGAATGATACAATGTTATATCATAAGTTGAATTGGAACGTTTTCTTCAACAAAAAAAAAAAGAAAAACCAAAAGCCATAGTTTATTTTTATATGGTGTAACGTGTAAAGTTACTTGTCCCTTTTTCTTTCAAATTTAATTTTATATAATCCTTCTAATGTTGACAGTCTGGTGACTAGCATTAAAAATACAGGGTTCCTGCTACTTATAATATTAGAAATTATTAGATTATTACACTAGAGGGCAAGATTTTCATTTAAATTTGACGTACCGGTTAGTATCAACCTTTTCCGTTGACTATTCGGAGAGGAAGCGCTGTCTGCTCACCTTGTCCATATCAATTTTGAATTGTGTCGTCGAGGTGCAAAGTCCATCGGCTGAAAATTTCCATCTTCTCGAGACAACCGTGCCGTGGAAAAATAAAGTACCTTATCGGCCTTCAGGCATTATGTTATCTTAAGGAAATAAGGCGTAAGGCAATAATCCGTTGATTGCAAACAAAAAATTGAATCAAAAGTCTCGTGATTACCATTTTATTTAAGTTTGAATTTCAATTCCCCTCGCGGTAGGCTTCTTCAATTTTTTTTCAAGTAATAGCTTTTCAAGGAATGCCTCTATTAATTAGGACACATTGTCAATAAGAACACCATTTCCGTGGAGTGTGGCATAGAGCTTTTGAAGGGATTCCTACAAGAATCAAGACCCTCACGAGTCGATACGTGTGCCCCGCATTTGACGAACACTGAGAACTTCTAGTCCCTCATCTACCTTGATTCTAGGCTAGAATCTATAACTTCTAAGTGCAGTTTCCTTCGTCAAATGATCGGGAATGGATGGCTACCGTGCTCTACCTTATGTTGGAATGGAGGCTTGTATAAAGTTTCATTAATAACTTTCAATACCTTTTCTTTTATAAAATCAGTTTTATAGTCAATTAACAAAATTAGGATATTTTTTTATATGGTTTTCATCGTAGCAGTGCTGAGCGGCTGAAAAGCGGAAACGACTCCCCCGAAATCTACAATATGGTTTTCATACACCTTTAAAATATCTTATTCTTTACACCGAGGCGATGGCGGAAAATTAGCTTTCGATTTATCGAATTTCTTATGAATTTGTCTTTGCATACCTTTTAATATTGCCTTATATTTTATCACTTTTAATAAATAATAATCGATAAGTAATCTGAACAAAAGTCAAGGTTGGACAACATGTTCTAAATTTGAAATTGTTGAGGTTAGTGTCAACCTTTTCCGTTGACTATTCGGAGAGGAAACGCTGTCTGCTCACATTATCCATTTCAATTCTCTCTCTTTTTGAAATGTCTCGTCGAGCTGCAAAGTCGATCGGCTGAAAATCGCCATCTTCTCAAGACAACCGTGCCGTGGAAAAATAAAGTACCTTATCGGCCTTCAGGCATTATCTCATCTTAACGAATTAAAGTTGCGTAAGGCAATAATCCGTTGATTGCAAAAAAAATTTGAATCAAAAGTCTTGTGTCTTATTTAAGTTTGAATTTCAGCTCTCCTCGAGGCGATGGCGGAAAATTAGCTTTCGATTTTTCGAATTTATTATGGATTTGTCATTGCATAACTTTTAATATTGCCTTATATTTTATCATTTTTTATCAATAATAATCGATAAGTAATCTCAACAAAAGTCAAGGTTGGACAACATGTTCTAAATTTGAAATTGTTGAGTAAGAGCCTACCGTCATATTTGCATTTCATGATGATGATGATATGGCCAGCGACTGTTAATGAATTTATATGGCAAGTATATTGAGGTGCATTGTTATTGTTGTACTACTATTTTATTTTTTTGAGCTTGACGAACCTGATTGAAAGTTAACCTCTTCTATCCGACTTGATCTAAGGTATTTTACCAACAATAATTGATTTTATATTTTGAAATAATTCAATGTTGGATTTTTGACTGACTGGAAATATACATATGTATAACATTTTAATTTGAAATTTACTTAATTGTTTTATTGGTTCACGTATGTGTCAAGATTGGAGTTATGTGCCTTATTTATTTCTTTTTCAGAATAACCAATTACTGTTGTCGATTATTTTCTAGGTGTGTTTCTGAATTTTCACCCTTCCATATTTTAAGCAATTTTATTATTATTATTTTTTTTTTTTTTAATTCAGTGGGGCCCTTGCCATTCTGTACCTATTAAACTATCAACCCACCCCCAATAATTTTGCGCTGAGCAAACTGAGCATATTATGGGCCTCTTGTTAATTTATTAACGAAAGGGGTTACAATGGTTGCCACAAGGAATTGCAATTGAGCATCAAAACCTTTTTAGGGAACCAGGCTATGAAATTACGATAGATGTCGCTAAATAAAGCTTGGAGAATTTGTATTACAAAACAAATTATCAAGCTGTATTTGCAAAAATCTCAATTAAAAATGTGAAAAAATAATTATATTTTAGTTTTCAAACAGAAAAAAATTGGTAGGTTCAAACATTAGACATGAAACTATACCTTAAAAGTTAATGAAGTTTCCTGCTGTCTATAAGTCGTCCATGGATCCGCATCACATCTCATTTATATATAAGCATCTTTTGATATCCGCAAATTGATCCCAAACATGCTTCCTGAATAATGTATTTTACTAGTACATAAGTCTATTCAAACACACAATATTGGAAATTTGTTTCCTGATCGAGTGCGGACTAAAGCAAAACTTTCGATTTAACCAGAAACTTTACACCTAAAAATCGGGTTTAGTTAAGGGATCCAGTTTCTAACAGGCTCTATGCAAAATCTAAAGCTTAAAAACTTTAAACACTTTCACAAAACACAATATGAAGGGCGTGGCTTCAATACGTGGATGGCGCTTCCACTATTTTTGTAGGCATAAGATAAGCACTTTATTGAATAATTATCTTATGGCGGATTCACAGATTGTTCAGATTCACTTATAGTATTGAAGAGAATGGATGGTCTCCAACATATGATTAAATAAATGTATGAATAAATAGGTAATTATGAAACAAACCAAACCATACATCCATGAATCGCATTTTGGTTTTTCTGGTAATACATCAGTAACATTACCCATTTGTTTCAAGACGGACAGCAATCTTTCAAAAATACTTGGTAAACTCAAAGGAAAATATACCAATCAGTCAAAGAGCCAGAGTCTACATACTAAATCGTTCCATCCACAATGTGATGGAAAGCGAATGGAAACCAGATTACGTCAACATGCCAGGTTGATTAATTAAAACCACTCATCTTAAAGGGGGTGTGACACCAAAAACCGACTTAAGCTACTTAAATCAAGAAAAAAATTCTAAGATCTCTCGTGAGATCCGCAGTCCTATATTCAAAATAGTCTCCGAGAAAATTCCTTGTGAAGATAAATTATGAAGGAACATGTGATGTCACAACCGCCGAAATCGCAGTCTTCTGTCCGTTCAGTCGTCAGTGAACCCTACCCTATACTTTGAGTGGTTGCGATTCGCTCTAGGAGGTAATTGTCTTTTGTTTTGGAAAATTTTTACACGTGTTAATACTGTCCCTGATAATCCAGTGTGACGTCACAAACGCCTAGTTGTAACTTTAAACCGCCCTAACTCGAAAACGGACCATCGTAGCAAGATGCTGTTAAGATATTTATTCTTAGATTTTTTTGCACTAAAACTTCCATTTTTGGGTCACACCCCCTTTAACAACCCAAACATCCTTATGTTACGCTCACATTTATTCCAAAGGTCAATTGAAACACTTCTTGTAAAAATGAATTACTTTAAGGTGTATATCAGTGTATTACAAAGAGGTATGTTTGAAAATATAAATCTCGTTTATAAAATTTAAATATTTATATAATTTTTTTTAAAATTATGTCAGGTTTTTAGGCCCCTTCTCAATAATTATAATTGACCTGTTTATCTATCAATTATCATGTTTCAATAGGAACTAACCGCGGTATCTACACAAACTATAACAAATAATATTTTATTCATATATTTACGGTATATATCCAAACCTCTCAATAATTGTTTGTTATGTGTAATTATATTTTATTCATACCTTTCAGTGCAGAAACTTCGAAAGTTTCTTTCCCCATAAATGAATAGGTATAATTTCTCACCCTCATTCTTGCTTTCTCAGGATAAAGTACTCATTAAATTTGCTCCACTTCAGAAATAAATTTACTCAAATTATTATTATAATGACTTATGATGACTATATGCTTTGCGTGTATTTGTCTTGACTGAAGGCACATTAAAAACGAAATAAATGTTTGATATTATATTCTGTTTGAAATATTCATGTCACGTTTATGTGTAAATTATTTATGAATTCCATATAATTTTTAATCGGGTTTGTCCTCATTATTTTTAGTCATTTTTATATGTTATATCGTTACGGGTGACATTGAAGTTTATAAAAAACTGTATGTCATGCCTGGTCAAATTATGACATTTGTATTTTGGAAATAGCCAGAATTTACTACAGAATTTTATTTTTCCAGAAACTTGCACATTTCATGAACAGCATAAACACTAACCGCCATCTACTCAGTGAAAACGATGACTTTAAATATAGAAGTTTTACACACAATAAAACTTTTGAACGATTTTAAAGTTTACCGCTGAGTCATAAAAACCGCTTTTTTGCTTTAATTGCTTTTGCTGATTGGTGGCGGAGTCGAATGATTCTATTATGGGTGTCTGATGCGGAATAATTTGGGTCTTCATTATTGAGCGACTGTTAATCCTAGTAAGAATTAAGTTACATTAGATAAAAAGACTTATTAATATAAATTTGGAAACATTTTGAGGAAGAATGCTATAAATTCATGTTTCATTTTTGGCTCTGTTCCCCAAAACAATATAGTATGTTAATACTGGAACGATGATCTAGCATATTTCGTTATACGTTCAAAACTAGTTTTTTTTTTATTTACATCGCGAAAAAGCTCGGTATATGTAAGCGGCTACATATTTTTCTTGTTTACCATGATTAATGTCAGTGCCAGAGCGACAGAAACGGGAAATTGGCAGAATATTTTACGAGCCAAAAGTAAATTATACCGTTTTTATTTCTGCTCAGTAATGCCCTAACAAATTGATATGAATTGTAGCCGTTTTAATTTCTATGCAAAATAACAATAACTCTTGGCTAGGGAATACCGGAATTATGTTTTTTTTTAATTTTTGACATGGTAGGAAAATTAAATGATACAGTGGTACCTATATCATAAGTTTATTTGGAACGTCAAGAAAAAACTGAAAACTAAAAGCCATAGTTCATTTATGATTGCCAGAAGTAATATGCAATATGCAATTGAGCACCTGAACCTTTTTAGGACACCAGACTCTCAGATTGCAAGGGATGTCGTAAAATGAAGCTTGGAGAGTCGTGTATCATATAACAAATTGTCAAGCTGAATGCTTTGAGGGTTGAACGTTGGTTAAGACAATCTTTTTGCATATATATTTTTTTTTATTGAATTTTTTCCAAATTTATGAACATTTTAATAAGGGATTGAATATTAAACCTCAACTTAATACTCATGGAATATGAAATTTAAAATTCTCCATCACATATTTCGTTTATTGAATGAAATCATACATAATACAACGTATCATTCATTTGAAATTGGAGAGCCTTCCTAGATCGACTAATCTGACAATTGGGTCAATTTGGCTCAGGTAATTATTAATTTCCCTGAATCGTGGATAATATTGATTTTCCTTTAAATATTTAACCTAAATCATTAAGCAAACTAGTTTAGCACAAAAACGATCGTCATGTTGATATAAAACGTAAACACTTGGACTTATGGAAAGAAAAAAAGTATTTTAATGTGCTGCTTGCGCTCTGCTAAATTTTGTATTGTACTTGTTATACATGGATAATAATCTACGCTTCAGGTAACTTCTGGAGTAACTTCAAGAACAATAATTCTCAATTATTTTCAACAAAATTTTCCTCTTTTGCTTTTATCTTGGAGAAGCTCCAATTTGAACCAAACCGTAAACTATGCAACAGAAATGGAAAAAAAATGCAAGAGACTATCTAGGAAAACTATCTAGTTAAAAATTATGTTCTAAGAAAAAAAAAAATCAAAATTAAATATATGCATGTATGTAAACGATTAAGTATCCTACCCTTTTTTATTTGTATTCTTCGGGGCTAATCACTAGGTCATTACTACTATCAATTACACAATAAAGTCATTAGGCACCGTTAGACTAAAAACATAAATTACTTATTAGCCAGGGCCCTAAAAATTATTCAATGCCGCTAATGGTTTTCAGGGCAGCGTCCATCAATCAAGATAATCGACGTGAAACATTTTTTTGTCGCGGCTATTAATGCCGAAAAAAAAAAAAATTGTGCCAATAAAAAATTCGGGATTTTATTGTATCCCTATTTAATTAAACCCGATTTTTCAATTTTCTAATAAATTAGAGGGGCAACGCAACGGCATAATGCTTCAAAAGCGGCCACTTTAACAAGAAACTTATTGTCTAAATCTGAACCATTAAATTGATAAAATGTGTTTGCGGATAAATTCTAATGGTGTCTGGTTAAGTTCAGAGAATTTGCTTAATGGAAAATAATTGGAGGCTCAATTTGGAAATTGCAATTGATAGAAGTGTGACACACATTCTATTTCGTGTTTATTTCATATCAAAATTATTTAACACAATGTTCGTAAAAAATATTTTTTGTAATATAAATGCCAAGTCGAAATAACAACATTTCCGGTAACACAATATACCACTAACGCGGCACGAAAACGGCATCCTGCAGGAAGTGCAAGCCCGGACTCTGGAATGCTAATGCGGAGCTCCCTTAGGATTTTCATTAAACAACTGGGATGCGTTGAGTTGGTTGGTTTAGAAACCGCCCGGATTAGGAGAATCTCCAATTAACCCGCACCTCCGACATGAAACTTATCACTAATTCAGCTGCAATTTTTGGCGGAGCAAAAAGTGCAGCCACTTATCCTAAATGAAACCATTCATAATTTATGGGGGCCGGGGTCCCGGTGCAATTTCTAGATAGAGGAAACTTTATTTCGAATGCTAAATACTTTAACAGAGGATTTTAGAAAATTTTCTTATTGCGACAATAAAATTATTCAACCATAGGTATATATGCAATAAGTAGGTCCCTAAGTCATGTGTTTGGAATCAACCTTATCTTCACTTTATGTCATACGATTTGTTCGTTTGGAAAGTTACCACGCTTTGTCGAGTTTTCTCTAGGGTGACTAGGTGGTGTTTATGTCAAACTTACTGCAACATTCTTAACACTCAAATTACAGGACACTTTGTTGTAGGTAAATTCAATTTTAGAAGAGTTATTACTATCGACATGCAGAAATTGGAAGGCTCAAAACATCAGCAAACTTTACATACCACACATAATATCAGATCCATGGCAAAAAACGAAAAAATTATTTAAAAGCAAAACTTCAGAAACTCAGACGGGATATACAGGGTGTCCTTAGATAAACTGACACATTTTACAGGTGAAAATCTCGAAAACGAGAAAAGATAACGGGATGCTGTTTGTTCTGGAAGAATAAGGATTTTTTAAAGTTTTTTTTCATGGTATTGACGAATCCTGAAATATGGTTTTACGGACATTCGATTTTTTTGAAATAATCATACTCATGCCTTATTCTTGATGAAACAGCCGGTACATTTTGTCATCGTCGGAAAGCGTGATTTCTCTACTTCACAAAAATGTATAATTTTTTTCAATTATCATGAAATTGAATCGTAAAAATTGCACCTGGTTGAAGAGCGTACCGTCGGTCGACTGGCCAAAAAAAAATGAGAATAATTAATTTGTGTTTTATATGCACTTATTTGTGTTTAATACTTTTATTATTAGTTAACTATGCGCTAATTACTCAATAAAAGTATTAAACACAAATTAATTCTAATTTTTTTTTTTTTAATTATTCGATTGTATTGCCTTCGACAAAGTGCAATTTTCACGATGCAAGTTCAAGATAATTAAAAAAAACTATACATTTTTGTAAAGTAGAAAAATCAGGCTTTCTGACGATGACAAAATATACAGGGTGTTTCATTAAAAATAAGGCAGTCAATTTGATTCAAAAAATCGCATGTCTGTAAAACCAAATTTCCGCAAATTTTAGGATTCGGCAATAATGTGAAAAAAAACTTTTAAAAATCCTTATTCTCGCAGAACAAACCGCATCTCGTTATCTTTTCCCGTTTTCGAGATATTCACCTGCAAAATGTGTCAGTTTATCTAAGGACACCCCGTATTGAAGCCCTCAGAAGTGGAGCAGGGAGGGGAAAACGGAGTATACAGAGGCATTGAGGCATGATCAGAGAGGACATCAAGATATTCATCTAGACATACAAAGCCTATTGTTGGGAAA
Source organism: Ceutorhynchus assimilis (assembly GCA_917834065.1). Lineage (NCBI taxonomy): Eukaryota > Metazoa > Arthropoda > Insecta > Coleoptera > Curculionidae > Ceutorhynchus > Ceutorhynchus assimilis. The sequence continues at coordinate 101,433,957 of OU892277.1, forward strand.
TGGACTAAGAAATAAAAGAACTTGTTAATTATCGATATTCAATATATTTATTATATCGAACACAGAGTGGAAAGCAGAGCGTGTGAACTCGTAGAAATAACTATACGAACTGACTCAACATCAAGACAAAGAATTACAAACCCTTTCTTAACCCTTTAACGGGCAAAATTATCCTGAAAGTATTTTATACAGAAAATGCTAATTATGCAGTCTTCTGGAAACAAGAAAAGATGATATGTCACTAGCAATAGAGTTTTCTATTTTTTTCCTCTCTATATTAGGCGGTAAACCATTTTACCAGAGACCATTTAGGACTAAATATGTATGTAGTGTTCTCTGGTACAAACCCTATATCACACCTTTATAAATAATGCAATAAAAATATGGAACTTCTGGGGATCAGAATAAAAAACACAATAGCTTCCAAACAGATTTATAACAAAAACGAAATATACAATAACTGAAGACAAATCACATCAAACTCTATAACAAATCCATATGATCCTAAATATGGTCCCACATTTTTCCTAATCATCGGATATTGTGAAAACTGGATTGACAAAATCAAAAACTAATCAGAAAAATATTGTAATAAAAATTGGTGCGAATTAAAATTTTTCATTGTCGTTATCACACCACAAAATATTATTTTCAATGGTGAAATTGACAATTGTATACATTTGAAAGAAAATTTGGGAAAATTTTCCTAGCGCAAAAAGAACAGGACGAAAACTTGATTGATATTTTATGGAGATATATATATATAAGAAGCATGTATCAAAATATGAATCTTGAACTAGGAGTAGACCTTATAGAAAAAATAATTCAAAATGTGTACAAAATTCACAAAATTAGTTGTAAGTTGTAAATATGTATAGTTTTTTACTAACAATCTGAGTACAGCATTAGAAATTTGAATTTATATCTATTCAGTATACATATATAGACAATAATTACCTATTTGATTCGTCAAAATCCCTTCCCTATTATAAATATTGATAAAAAAATGAATTGAAGCCCATAGAACAACATAATTGATGTTTCTCGAGTCCCGACCGCATCCAGAAAAATCTTGTGATAAACTGACGTCGGAGATCAACGTATATTGAATAACGATGTTTTTAGGATGATCACAACCAGATTTTTAGGATTAAAATAAGGAATAAACAAGGTGGTACTAGGTTTACACCAAACAACGTTAAAGGGTTAAGTAAACGATTCCTCATCTGTTTATCTTACATATAAAAACTATTATAAACACATTCAGTCATCCATAGCACTATGGTTTCTGGAACCTAATTTTTTGGCCAAAATAGGTATCCAAAGCACCCTGTATATGGACATTTTTTTGTTTGTGGAATAAAAGCAGATAAACCGATAAAAAAGGCCTCGTATATATATTTTTGCCCAGATTTGTTTTTCGTTTCTTATCAGCATTTATATTCAGGTATTCTGATAAAGTATTTTTGCCTATCCAGTTGCTGTTAATTTTTCTAAGAGTTTAGGTAATTATTAAGGGATATATTCAGTGGGACATAAAAACGGATCAGTGTTATTTTTACACTTTACGGTATGTATTTCAAAAGAATCACTAACAATTTTAGATAGGAGTTAGCGTTCGTTATTATTTTAAATAATTAAAAACAATTAGTTCAACACAGAAAATTAAAAAAAAGTTAAATGTTCAGTTTGACTTATAAAAAATTCTCCATGTTTCTCTATGCTAGATGTTATTCTAAAATTTAAGGTGGTCGTTTTTGGACACACCAAATAAAAAATTAGCTGCTACTAGCTGCAACTTTTTTTAAAAGAATATATTTCTTCCAGATATGTACCGAGTGAAAAAAATAGATCTTTTGGAAGTGTGGCTACATGGGGCCGATAAAGTTGAGAAAAACAGGAATGTTTTAAGTTTTGTAACTGAGAAGTTTAAGAATAATAAAGACAAACTATCAGGCACTATGGAAAAAAAGATTAATCGACTGTGTATAAATTTTGAAGCAAGATGGCAGGCGGTTTCGCGTCGAAAAGATTTGTTTCTAAAACAAAATGCTGACTGGCTCAAGGAGGATTTTATCCTTGAAGTAAGTGAACCCCTTCCATCCACATCATCTGCCGGGCGCCCACGATTATTTTTTTCGGAGCAATCCCCCAGAACTCAAAGGAGAACGGCCTCAAAGGTTTCCGAGGAACATAAGCAGGACTGGGCTTTACTTGTGCAGGCTGCTGTTAAAGCGGCACGGCAACAAAAAAATAAAGATGTAGCAATAGTTTTACAGGAAATCGTGAAATCTCCTACGCAACCTTCAAAAATAAAAAAACTCTTTTCTTCATCGGAAACTCCCATAATTGCCTATACCGCAGAGGAAGCACTGGAACTTATCTTAGATTCTAGATTAAGCAAACAGCAATATTTAGATATAAGACGCGGCGCCATTCAGAAAAATTGTAACATCTACCCAGATTACAAAAAAATATGGCAAATTAAATCTAGCTGAAGACCAAGTGGAATTCAGGTCACAGAAGTTATTGCAGAAGTTCCTTTAAAGAATCTTCTCGAACACACAACAAAACGAATAATAACTTTTCAAAAAGATGTTATTTTACAGTTTATGGATTCCCTGAGCATGGCAGAAATAGACGCTGAAATAATTTTTAGTTATGGATTTGATGGTAGTTCAGGATTTTCCGTATATAAACAGAAATTTGACAGCTCCGATACCCAATCGGATGCTTCGCTGTTCGCTACTACAATAGTTCCTTTGCGCTTCCAGTCTATGAATATAGTTTTGTGGAATAATAGAACTCCACAGTCTGTGAGATTCTGTCGCCCTCTACAACTTGAATTTGTTAAAGAAACTTCTGAGCACATTCTCAAAGAAAAAATTGGACTCGATTTACAAATTAAACAACTAGATATTTTAAGAATAGAGCTAGAACCAAGTAAAGTAATAAAAATTACCTTCCAGCTTTTTATGACTCTTATAGATGGCAAAGTTCTTAACACGCTAACGGGAAATAAATCCAGTCAATCTTGCCCAATATGTAAAGCTACCCCAAAAAGCTTTCTTCAGATACAGCCTGAAAGTTTTCAAAGGTCCGAAGTATACAATCCCAAACCTGGCACGTTACAGTATGGTATAAGCCTCTTGCATGCATGGATCAGGTTTTTTGAATGTATCGTACACATTTCATATAGATATGATCTACGAGAATGGCAGATTAGAGGAGAAAATAACAAAAAAATATTTAATGCCAGAAAAAAAATTGTACAAGATCGGTTTTTAAAAAAACTTTCACTACATGTTGATAAGCCCAAACCCAATGGATTCGGAAGTACAAACGATGGAAATACCGCAAGAAGGAGTTTCAAGGACACGAGATTTTTTTCTGAAATAACAGACGTTAATGAAAAATTGATAAACAATTTTAAAAACATTTTAATTCGCTTGTCGAGTCAATGTGAAATTGACACTGAAAAATTTCAAGAATATTGCAACGAAACAGCAAAACTTTATATGTCAGAGTATCCTTGGTATCCAATGCCAGCTACTGTACACAAAGTACTTGTACATGGAAAAGCTATCCTAGATAATAGTATATTGCCGGTTGGATATTTTGGAGAAGAGGGGTCAGAGGGCAGAAACAAGCTATATAAGCAGGACAGACAATTTCATGCAAGAAAAACCAGCAGAAAACATAATTTAGAAGACATTTTCTCTAGGGCACTGGATACTTCAGATCTTATAATATCTAGCATTAATCTAGAAAAAAGAATAGGCCGCCAAACTAAATTAAGTTATCCTGCTGAAGTACTTAACCTACTTCGTGCACCTAAATTTATCGAAAAGAATGCGAATGAAGAACAATTTGAAGAGGAGAATGAAAAAGAAGAGGAAAACGAGGAGGGAGAGCAAGAAGAAGGAGAAGAAGAAGAGCAAAAAGAAGGAGAAGAAGAAGAGCAAAAAGAAGGAGAAAAAGAGCAAGAAGATATTTCCAAAGAAGATTTTTTTTTGCAGAGCAAATTTCCAATGCTTAATCAACTTTCATTTCTGGAACTAGATGCAGAAGACGATTCCTAGGTAGAAGAAATAGCATAGTTTTATTATTTTTTCAACGGTTTATTTAAAACACACATTTAGAGTCATGTTTTTGTTTTACATTTAATTTGTTTGATTTTGGCCAAAAAATTAGGTTCTAGAAACCATAGTGCATAGCTGCGATATAAATTAGCAAAGTATAGGCTAATAATCAAAGTTTGATTTATTAATTTTTGTTTCCCTGATATAAATATCAGTTTATCCAACACGCCACCTCAAAAATTTGATCAATTATACTAAAAGTGTAATACAACTTAAACCTAGTATAACATAAATAGGCCTGCTTTCCTTATGTGTGTCTTTTCTGGGGAAAATTACTATAACGGTCCAGCATTTGCTGCTCGGGATTAGGGAAAACCCAGAAAAACCTAATCAAACCATTTAACTTATTTACTAATCCTAATTCCATTCTAATTTCTCAAATTTCACTTGCATCAATGGTTTGGTAAACATGTCTGCTAGTGGTTTCTCTGTGGACAAATTAATATTTCATATTAATTACGATCAATTCAGTATGATTTGATCTTTTGTGATTTGTTGGATTATTTGTAATACTTATTGAGGTCTATTGTTATCCTCCTAGGTCATAATTGACTTTGATATTAATATTTATGCATATTTTCTGCTAATGATTTTAACCAAAGAGCCTCTTCAAAAAGAAAAACCATATATTCGGCTTCAGTAGATGATGCCGTTACTGACAACTGCCTTTTTGTATTCCAACATGTCACAGAAATTTCAAACAGTTTAAATAAATATCCTGTTGTGCTTTTATATTGTTTATATTATCATCTCCAGCTTCCTAGTCAGGATTAATAGAATCACTCAAGAAAATGATACATTCACAAGTGAAATAGGTATTGTGTCAACTTCACATTGATTTTACCGTTAAGATATCTAAAGACCCTTTTCAAATATTGCCAAAACTCTTTATTATTCTTGTTTTAATACCTGCTCAAAATATTGACAGTGGTACTTAAATCAGGCTTGATATACATAACATAATATACATTTAAAGACGATTAGATTCCGGCAAGGGCTATCACGTTTTTCTCCTGAATTTAAACCAATAAAATTCAGTTTACTAGGAAGTGGAGTGCTGACACAGTTGATGGCACAACAGTCATTCATATTAAATTTATGTAAAATAGTTTTCATGTACATTTGAACTGTACCTATATGAAAATTGATCAAGACTAATTTTATTTTTGATTACCTTTCAATTTTATTACCCAAAAATAGTTTACTGTCTTTCAAATAAAACATAGAACAGTTATTTGCCAAATCCCTTTTAAACTATTCAATGTATTATTATCTACAGTGGCAAATACCATCTACAGAACTACATAAATAATTTTACATATTGCACCTTTGCCTAAGATATAAATACAGTGGTTAACTGATGAATTTTCAAACCCATTTTCTTTATGAACTTTTACTTTTATTTCAAACCAACATCTAGTGGTTTGTTTTAGTCCATAGATACAAAGCCTTAGAAACTTGGTTAGGAGGTTTACTTGTCACACCTTGAGCCAGCTACCCTTCAGCCTTCAGGAACCTTCATAAAAATGGCTTCCTTCAATGTCCCATCCGGAAAAGCTGTTTTTACATCCATATGATGTATTAACAGGATAAACTGATTAAAAACGTTATTATAAACCAGAAACCTACGATTCTCGCCACCTGTGCAAAGATTTCATTATAATCTACCAAGTAATGTTGACTTAAACCACGAGCATCTAAATGGTTTTCCAATTTCATCATTTTCAATGGAAAATATCCATTTACAATCCACTATATTTTTATATTCGGGTCTTGATACTAACGACTACGTTTTATTTACCAATAATGAGTGAATCAATATCATTTGGCAGATCTGTTTTAATCACAGATTTACTATAGTCATTATTTAGTTTAATGAGTTTATTAGGGTTAACATTTACCTACTTTCTTGAATTGTTACTCATCTGATTTAGCTATATCAGATTTAATAATTAAACCACCGATCTTGACAAATTGCCACTTTCAGGGAAAAGGTTTTATTAGACTATCCAAGATGCTGTCGAACTCAAATTAAAATGTCCGCCAAGAGGCACACAAACCCTTTGTTTGCTTGTCAAAGTCACGTGTTTTGGATAGGCTAATTACCAAAGTGTTACATTAATTTTTGACACTTTTCAAGTTTAGTTCAGTTCAGTTCATTAATAACTACTGATCTTGACAAACAATCAGAGGAAACAGCTTTATCATCAAAGTGTTTCACATTCACTTTTTCATAATCACTATCAACTACTAATATTGACTTACTCGAAACCCTGATTGAAAATCACTGAATAGTTTATTTCTATCTACCTATAAACCCAATAAGTTACATATACACCATTTTATCAATAGTGCAAAACAAATTTATTGGATGCAATTCAATGGAGGATTTTAATTTAGCTACTTTGGGAATCGTGATTATAGTAGAAACTGAATGAATATCATTTGGCAGATCTGTTTTAACCACAGATTTACTATAATCATTCATTATATAGTTTGATAAGTTTGTGGGTTAACAGTTAGCTACTTTTTTGGATTGGTTGGTCATCTGATTTTGCTTTATTAGATTTATTAACCAGCAATCTTGGCAAACTGTCAAAGGAATCAGTTTCATCACCAAAGTGTTATGCATTCACTTTTTCAAACATCATTAACTAACCACTGATATTGACAAACAGTCAGAAAAATTGGCTCTATGACCATAAAAGTTAAACATTTACTTTTCAAGCTTATTAGTTACTACTGATTTTGACAAACAGTCAGAGAAATCAGCTTTTACAAATAAAGTGTTCTATTCACTTTTTCAAGCTTGTTAGTAATTACTGATCTCGACAAATAGTCAGAGGAATCAGCTTTATGACCATAAGTGTTCTGCATTTACTTTTTGAAGTTTATGATTAACTACTGTTCTTGACAAATAGTCAGAGGAATCAGCTTTATAATCAAAGTGTTCTACATTCACTTTTTCAAGCTTATTATTAACTACTGTTCTTGACAAATAGTCAGAGGAATCAGCTTTATAATCAAAGTGTTCTACATTCACTTTTTTTTTAGCTTATTATTAACTTCTGTTCTTGACAAATAGTCAGAGGAATCAGCTTTATGCAAATTAATAGGCTTGGAGGACAAAAACAAATTTGTCATATCTACAATAATATCCTTAACTACAACAAACTTATGACTAACCACATCCCACACTTCATATTCATTTGGTTCATAACCAACCAGTACAGATTTCCAGAATTTGATATCAAATTTTGTTTTCCTGGTTTTTTATGTACCTATAAACGGTATTATGGAACCAAACACTTATGAATATTTTACTTGTGGCTTTTTACTACGCCACATTTCGTATGGTGTTTCAAATTCTTTTAAAGTTTTAGTAGGGGTCAAACTAAGTGAGAATGTTGCAGTTAAAACTGCCTCCAACTTTTTTTTTTCTATATCATCATTTATTTTGTAGGGTTCATGGAATTGTCAAATGATGCATACCAATTTTGCATACCAAAAATCTCTCATTTCTGTAGCTAGATATTCACCTTCATTGTCACAGAATACATTGAAAATCTGTAAATTGAAATGTGCCCCACTTTCAGCAACTGAATCTTGAAACATACAAAATACATAATATGACTTATGACTCATCAAATATGTTACACAATAGTAAGTAAATTCATGCACAAACAGTACCTACAATGTTTTTGAAATGGAAGTCGCGCTTGTTTATGCACGCTCCACATAAATACCCATTGTATAACCTGATCGATTTGCGCCCTAAGTCCTCGATCTCTATTTTTTTTTTTTTGGTTATAATAATTTAATAATTTAAACCTCACCAATGTGGACCAATCGTTCAAACCACAATTGATAATTTTTATTTTCATTTAATCGTCACTATTTGCTTGAATAATAGTGTTTTTTTTTTTTTTTTTTTAATTTCCAATAACAGTGAGTTCAAGAGCAATTATTATTAAAGTGTTCAAAGACTTACCCATATAATTATAAGCTTACCGCCTTTGTAAATACTACCACTTTTTTTTTTTATTTTTTTTAAACAATATTCATACTACCCTTTGCATTTTTCTTACGGACAGCAAAAAGATTTTCCTGTATGCCCATATTACTGGGAATACTAATTGTGCCCAATTTGGTTACTGTTATAAGGGTTCCATTTATTTTTTTTTTTTATTGATGGAATTGTTTCACTTTTTTTTCATTGTGTTTCAGAGACTTGTTTTTTTTTTTTTTTTTTTTCGAAATTGCGTCTTTTAAAATCGATTTTAAAATATCCTCAACGATAATTATTTCTAAATTGCTGAGCTCTGATGTTCTTATCTAAGTTCAAGCTCTGTTAGCATAAAGCCTTTTGTTTCTTTTTAGTTTCAAATTTTCCATTGTCACATTAAACACTCCCAATTTTCACAACCGCAATGAATACACGTACACTGGTCCCATAACCTGTTGGGAAATGGACTAAGAAATAAAAGAACTTTTTAATTATCGATATTCAATATATTTATTATATCGAACACAGAGTGGAAAGCAGAGCGTGTGAACTCGTAGAAATAACTATACGAACTGTCTCAACATCAAGACAAAGAATTACAAACCCTTTCTTAAGTAAACGATTCCTCATCTGTTTATCTTACATATAAAAACTATTATAAACACATTCAGTCATCCATAGCTGCGATATAAATTAGCAAAGTATAGGCTAATAATCAAAGTTTGATTTATTAATTTTTGTTTCACTGATATAAATATCAGTTTATCCAACACCTTTCTCAGTAAAAATGGAGAATGGTGTTGGATACATCATCCTGAAACTCATGCAGGTCTAGACTTGCAATTACGAAGATTTAGATTTTCCTTGGAAAGCTATCAGCAGACAGAGGACAGAGTAGCAAAAATGAAAATTATTATCATGGGATACTTTAATGTCAATTTAAATCGCAGGAATAATTCAAAATAGTTCAAGAAACAAAAATCTGAAACGAGGGTTTACCTCAAACATAATTAGAAGTTGACATTTTTTTAGTAGGCGAGTCAATGAGGCTTTGGAATTAACAATAATTGCAAACAATGTAAAATTTTGGATTTACGTTTTACATCACAAAAAAATGAACTATAAAAATTTTCACCTGCCAGTGACGTGCGGAACATTGTTTTTTGTAAAAACTAAACAATTATTAATTACTTCTTCCCAAAAATTGCTAACAAAGTGCAAATTTACAAAAACGCGACGACTGATCTTCCAAATCTTGTATAAAGGACCCCGCAATATTTAAATGGAAATTGGTTACCCGTGATATTTGGATGAAATTTAAATATGTTGTTGGGGATGCCATAAGCAACATTTTTTACCATGGGCACAACCCTGTATATATGACAGGTGAGGCGTGGTTAGCTGTCAAATATTGGAATCTTATATCCAAAAGCAGAGTCACTATGGCAGATTTGGCCGTACTTCGAGTTTGCACCCCTCTAAATGAAGCACGGAATAAGTTTGAAATATTAAAGATAATCTGTGGCGCGGCACAGCGTAAATATTATTTGAGTGATGTTTTAGAGATATTTCTTCATATAGGAGTGCAAACTCGAAGTAAGAGTTGAAATAATATTTAGAATTGCTGTTGTGATTTGCACCCTGTTTGTAATTTTCTCGATGTCAATAATTATTGTAAAAAACAAAAAATAGAAAAAAAAGGTTTCCACTCAATATTTTTGGGTGCAAATGTTGCATAACATTCTGGCAATCAATTTTGCACCTAGTTTTTAAATTGTTAGCAATTTTCCCTCCAAATAATGGTGTTTTTTTACATATGATAATGCAAATCGCTCATTTCCGGAGGAGATTGAAAGGTGCAAATTTATACAATTATTTGCTTGGCATTTACGGTGCATCATCCTAATTTGCACCTTGTTAGCACTTTTTCCGAAAACTATGTAATACTTTTTAACAATAAATAATTTTTGATTGCGTTCCGCCTAATGGAAAAAAGTGCAAAATTAATACAAGAATTGGAAGATCAGTCGTCGCGTTTTAGTAAATTTGCATTTTGTTAGCAATTTTTGGGAAGAAGTAATTAATAATTATATTTTTAAATTTTTACAAAAAAACAACAATGTTCCGCACGTCACTGAAAGGTGCAAATTTTTATAGTTCATTTTTTTGTCATACGAAACGTAAATCCTAAATTTCACATTGTTTGTAATTATTGTTAATTCCGAAGCCTCATTGACTGGCCTATAGAGGGATCGGTCGATTTTAATATGCTAAATAACATATAAGGTTTGCGACCTTGTACTTCCATAGGGTTTTTATTTAGGGGTGGTTTTTAGGGGTAATTTGTGGTTTATGGAGGACGCTTTATTTTCTATAGTTGTTTTTTTTTGCAGCATCTTGTATAGCACCATGTTTTAGTTCAAGGTTACTGAATCAACGTTTCGCCTGTTTGCGCGCATTTGGTGCAGCAGCGGCCGAAAGCATAATCCGAATTTAATTGTTCAAACATCACATTATTGCTAATGAAATGCACTCTCCAATGCTTTTTTGTTCGAATTTTTTGCTTGAAAATTAAGCGAGCACGGAGTCGCCTAATATGCTAGAAAGTTGTGAATTGCACCGAAAATTACCCCTTTCTTGCATTCACTGTAATTTCTAAACGGAGCTAAATATTTGGTGACAGTTTTCGACAATCGGCAGCCCATTTATTCCTCTCATAAAGTCCCAGCGCATTTTTTTTTTCATTAATTAGTCAATGACTTATTGACCTGAACACGTCGCGCAGAATTTTTCAAAAATTCAAAAAATATTAAAATTGTCGCACAGGGCTGAAATTTGGTACGATGGCTTTATTTATTGTTCTTATGAATATTCTGCAATTTTAATTGCTTCACATGACTGCTGCAACAATTAAAATTGCAGTATATATGCTTTATTAGAGGAATAAATGGGCTGCCGATTGTTAAAAACAGTCACCAAATATTTGGCCCCGTTTAGAAATTACAGTGAATGTAAGAAAGATGCAATTTACAACTTTCTAGCACATTAGGCAAGTTCGCGCTCGCTTAATTTTCAAGCAAACAATTCGAACAAAAAAGCATTGGAGAGTGCATTTCATTAGCAATAATGTGGTGTTTGAACAATTGGAATCGGATTATGCATTCGGCCGCTGCTGCACCAAATGCGCGCAAACAGGCGAAACGTTGATTTAGTGCCCTTGAACAAAAACATGGTACTATTCAAGACGCTGCAGAAAAAAAACTATAGAAGATAAAGGGGTGCTGTCACAGAGTTTTTTTTATAGCAAAAAACTTCAGCTACAACAATCATTTGAAACTTTTTGCTATTGGACCATCCCTTTGAGCAGCGTTCTCCATAAACGGCAAATTACCCCTAAAAAACACCCCTATGGAAGTATAAGGTCGCAAACTTAATATGTTATTTAGCACATGAAAATGGACCGATCCCCTCCAAAAAATCTTAACTTCTAATTATGTTGAGGTAAACTTTCTTCATTGCTTGGCCTAAAATACAAAATTGGCTACTTAGGATAGGAATTCAGAAATGAGAGATGCGATATAGATATCTAGAACAATATGATCTGTTTATAGTTTCAAGAGAAGACCTTAAGAAAAATGGACCTGGGATATGACAAAAAAAAAAAAAAAAAAAAAACCGAAGGGAATACTTTCTAGGTTAAAGTAGAGACTCTTTGAAGACCTGTGGTTGTTATTATTCCGATTTCGTCCGTTGGTTTTCCGCCGTGCTCGTTGGAGAACCAACGGCGGCACACCCGGAATAACAGCAACCAAACATAAACCACCATTCGTACTAAGATATATGAAGTTGTCTCAATTATTAAAAAACTCACCACAAATAGTGAGATTAAGAGCTGAAGTTTAAACGAAATCATTTGAAAAATGAAGAAAGAAAGTAGCAAAGAAGAAGAACAGGAAAGAGGATAGGATAGGCGTTGAATAAAAAAAAATGATGAGGCAAAGAAGTGTCTTAAGCCTTGGGAAATAAAATACGACTGAATATGGGGCAATGGATCAAATAATACGAACAACTCTCATGAAGATGAACTAAGAAGTAATGATAGAAAGAATCAACGACCAGAATAAAAGTCCAAAATGCATAAAACCAAGACTCGGTACAAACAAAACCTTTATGGTATGGTTTTGTTTTGTAGAAAGATGACACAGCAGATATTCATAGTCATAAGTATGAAATCACTTCAGCTGTGAAAAGCTTCTATTATGATCCATGATAAATGTTCCACGATCAAAACAAGAGCCTGACTCAGAGACAGGAATCAATAACCACCCAAAATAGAAAATGTCTGTTTCGAAGATGTACCATATACCAGATGTCGAAGAGTTTGACTCCGGGAAGGCAAGTAACGATGTGAAAACAATCAAATATCAGGAAAATATACTGACAACTAGAATGCTGAAAGCCGCAGAAGAGAGGCTTCAGCACTTAAGAGATTATTTACTCTAAATAAGCCATAAGAGTGGGGTAATACCAGAGAAAATAGCTTGGTAGTTTTGCTCTTGGTGATAGGACTGACATCAGAAACTACCGTTCCATCTCGTTATTATCCCAAATATGCAAGGTGTTAATGAAAAACATTATAAACCGCTTATCGCATAACATTGAGAGCTAGATGGGTTTTGTCATATTTTCTCGACATGAAAAACCTCATAGAGAAGACCAACGAATAGCATCATTCCCTCCATCTCGCTTTCGTGGACCATTACAAAACATTCCATAGCAATGAACTATGACTCATAGAAGGAGCAATGAACAACTCTCGAATTGAACCACGATAAAGGCAGATAAGGAATACCACATTGAGAGTCGAGAAGAGAACAAGAATCCCGTTCCGAACAAGAGAGCAGTATGACAGCCAATGTGATATCACCGAATTTTTCCATGCTGGTAATGGATGATGTATTCAAGAGACTTGACTGGTCTAGACATGAACATGAACGGCAAATGATTAAATCATCTACGATTCGCCACCGACATCGTAGGTTCTAATTTCCAGCAATATTGAAGAACTACAGCTGATAGGAAAAAACGAGATTTAATATTGATATGGAAAAATAAGTGAGGACAAATAATATAGAAGAAGAAATAAAAGTCGACAACGGAATTGTTCAAAAGCTTTCTACATTCTCATAAAGAGATAATTGCCTGTGTATGAATGCCTATTAGGTATGTCATGGATTTTCTGTTGCTGGTAACAAACACACTACCTACCAATTTTTTCATTGATACACTTTTGATCACTAGCAAATTGAACATATTCACAGAAACGTTTCCACGCTGAAACCCTTTTTATGTAACATAATATTCAGTAGAGAAAGTGTTAATGGTATTAAATATTTTATTACTTTTGACGAGTCGGAAGTTACTTCATGAGTATATGGTTTATGACCAAGATTTCCCTTCTTTCCTAAACGTTAACTCTTGAAAAGGTTTTATGCTGCTGAACATAAAATTATTATGTTAATGTTCTCTTATATATAAAATCGTGTGATAATTTTATTTTATTGTTTCAGATAGAGGACGCTATGTTAATGTTCGATAAACAGACAAATCGACACAGAGGTAAGTTTATAATTTTAAAATAAAATCAAATTTGCCCTTCGAGCCCCAAGATTCACTCTTTAATTTAGTAAAATATAGCTTTGACCTTCCATATTATCATCTACTGATAGATTCGTGCCATTTATAACATCTTCATTTAACAGCCTTTCAAGGTGGAAGCTACTTACTTTTAGTATCGCGGAGCAGATGCGGTAAAATCGATGTTCTTTTTACCACTTTAGTGGTCATAGACTTCTTGAGGTCAATGTCTACTGATTAATTTATACTATACGTTAAATTGGATGTTTCAGGCTTTTTGGTCATAAATTTGGCTTATTGTATCTGGAAAAAAACTAAAAGACACACAACTATAGATTAGCTGCAAAGTGGGGATTTTAAATTCTTAATTGCTCATCATACCTAAATTTCTATTGCCTCATTGCTTCGAAAAGTTAACGTAACATAAACTCTATCCGCAAGCGTTTTGTATCAAAATTCGCCGTTTCCAGAAGATTTCAAGCAAAGCCCTACACGTCTTGATTCTACGGCAAGTTTTCAGTATTTATTAGTTTGCAACTTGGTAATCTACATGAGCTTAATTAACGCTGCTTATTACGTTTTCCGGCAGTTTAAGCCAAATGCGAATTCGGCTATACTTAGAGAAATGCTGGTAATACAATGCTGCTTTTCTCGAGTGGAAATAATCTTTAAAAAGTTTATTCATAATTTAAACCTACTAGTGCGAAACAAATAATTTCCATATAGTTGCCGACAAACATTATTCAATATTTTCAAAACCTTTAAGCAGAACATAAACCAAACCCCTCCGGTTGCAAATTCGGAATGATGTAGTGCACTATACAAAATCCCCACACCCAAACTCCCCAAAGTTAGGAGTATTTATTACTGTAAAACTTGGCAATTTAGTGTGCTATCTCTCCTAAATATCTTTATTAAAATTCCAGATAGGAGTTTCGAGAAGCTAAAAAAACCTTTTGCAAATCTAATACTGTTATTTTGATATTTAGACAACTGATTTGACTTAAACCTATTACTGTCTTAGAGATTGATTTGTTTCTGTTAAACCAACAATACGTTTGTGTGACTACCATTCTGTTCCCGGCGAGGCAACTATTTACCTAAAATTTATGTCGTGTTTATTCTAGCGAAGAATTTGTTATTTCGGTCGTTGAATTTGACAGCCTTATTAAATTTGAACCTTGACATAAATATGGGGAAGTGATCGACATGTGCATTACCTTATTAAAATTTGCGAGATTTCATTTATCAAATATACCTACGTAACTTGAGTTAAACTAAAAAAGTTGCCTTTTTCCAAATACGCCTTTACACCAAACCCACATACGAAAAGAAGAGCTTAATTCAATCTGTAGTTTTTTCCTGAGAAGATTGTTCCGCTTGGTAAAACTAAACACCGCCCTAAATAAGTAAAAAGGATTTTTTCTCTACCTTGGGAAATTTAGGGTGAACAGAAAGCAATAAAGAATTAAAAGGAACATTTAAGCTAGCCGCAGATCTTGAGGAAGGGTCTTAAAAATAAATCAGGCAACTTCCGGACAGGAATAGTTTTAGAGAACGTATAGGTATAGAAATTACTTAGCTATATTTGAAATGGATAAAAATAATGATAAACTTCAATACACATTAACAAACCTTTATATGTATAGAATTTAAAAGTAATTTTTTGCAATAACTAGCCAAAACAAAAGTCTCAAAATTCACGAATCACTCGAATATTATAAATCACATTGTAATTTTTTATAATTGCACGTTGAGTTTTCTCCAGATCATGGAAAAATTAGAGCCTATTATGGGAGTAATAAGGTAATTAACTACGTCGTGACGTCACAAGATTTCGTCGAGCTTACTTCCTGTGACTAGGGTATCCGAACAACCCGACTTTATACATGGTAAAGTACATAGGGGTTATCCAGTTTGCTGTTCCTTCCGGATTGCGATTCCGATACGGGCCGTGTTTCAGGATTTGTGTGTGTAAGACTTAAGGGTTCTTCAAAAAAACTTCTTTTTGTGTTTTTTGTGGTGAATTTTTCGGAATAATAATAGGATAATCAATAAGGCGAATTTGCTTTGCAGTGGGATACCGATGATAGGAGGCAAAATCCATGAATGTATGCTTAAATTGTTACAAATAACGAGAATTATTTGTAATTGAAGACAAGAAAACCTATAGGGTCGTGGAATTCAAATTCAGAAATAACAATAACGTGTAACCCCTTTATGTGCAAATGAAACCACTCAAATTTCAACAAGCAATAATTTTATTTTCACAATGTAAGTGATACTGTAAGTAACAAGTTACTTTTTACAATTTTACAGTTGACAGTTTGGTTGTTCTGGTGACACTAATACGTTTTTTTTATCTTTTTAATCCGGAGCTCTTCAATGGGTGTTGGGGTTTCACTTCCGCGAACTGAAGCTTTTCGGGTTTTTTTCCTATATCCAGGAAAGAGGATAGATTGCTGGTTTGACGTCAGTCCAGCTGATCCAGACTCCAAATTGTGATCTTTTATGTGGTATAGGTGCCCAGAAAAATATAACACAGTATTAGGTTCACCAAGGTTTGGAATATTGAATTTCTGAATTCTGTTAAAAAGTGAGTATCTTGCAGAGTTATTAATATGAAAATTAACTAGATTCTAGGGGCTGCCCCCCCCCCCCCCCCCCCCGTGGACGAGTTAACACCGTTGCCAAATGTATCGTAATTCGTAATAAGTGGGTGCTAGTCTGTATATTGGTATTTTAAACGAAAATAGAGCTCTAAGCCAATTTAAACTAAGCAGTTTTCTTAAAATACTTTTAAAAAAATGAAAATTAGGGCTTAGTTTATGCTGGAACTAAAAAATATATTAGTAATAAAGCATCAATCAAAAATATGTACCTATACACACGCGTTCCAAGTAGGTTGAAATTCTTACTGCGATTGGCACAATTTCCCATTAATTAATATTTGTTATTTTCATTTATTACTATTCTTCACAGCATAAATACACCTCAAATGTTTCCTTATCATTTATTTTAATTGAGTTGTAATATTTTATCTAATTCAATTTTTGTAAGTTAACATGATCTCAAAGGAAAATAAAACTATCCGTTTACTGTAACAAATTAATGGCTATTTTATTATCATAATAATTAACATTTTTCCTTTTGTCTGTTTTTTGCTTTTTTATTTTTTGTTGAAAATAAAAGAGAATTATGGCGCTGTGGAATAATCTTTGGTACTGCTCCTGGTTTTGGTTTTTCATTGGTGAGCAAAGAATTTTTCCTTAGTGCTTTCCAGTGACCCATTTGAGTTACTCCTGAGCAGCTCAGAGTGCTCCACAATTGCTTTGCGCGTTCCAGTGCTTAGAGTGTCGTACACTTGAGCTACTCATTTCTGTTATCCCCTGCCCCCTCGTGCACCAACCCTTTTGCCTGTGTTTCATGCTCCTGAAATCCGAAATGGTGGGGGTTAAGACGAGAGCGTTCCAGTGCTGCTTATGTCGAACAGTTCAAGAGCGTCACACTTCAGAAGCATGATACTCTAACAATTTAGGCACTGGAAAGCGGCTCTTGTTTTGCTTTCTTGTATGGCCTGTAGAGTCGGCTCAATAGAAGCCACTATTTTCTTGAGAGCCTTGAAATCCCCGACAGTTTTGACATTATTTCTTATGACTGCATTCAGATCCGAAATAGATTTTTCTAAGGCTAACATTGGTACAGCATCATCTTCATTCAGCTCCTGAGAGTGGCTGATAGACTTAATGATTGTACATTCTTCAGTGGGGTTATTATTTTGATCTACAAAAAAAAAATGAACATAAATCAATGTGATAGTTATCAAAAATAAATGTTGTTAGTCCAACTCTATAAACTCTACAAAAACACACCTTCAAAAGTTACAGGATCACAGTACGTCAGTACACACTGGTATTTCGAAAACAATAATTTTCTAGAAGTTAAGTTATTTATGGTTATGTAATGTTGTTGTTTGCTATGCTCAGCTCATCGACATTGAAATAGAAATGTCTAATGTACATGATGATGCGCATGCGTCAACTCATGGCGGGGCAGCCGCTAGAATCTAGTGAAAATTAGCTTATTATAACACTATTGTTGCGCTGATACTCCTTTCCAACAGAATCAGGTATGAGCAACTACTGTAAATTGGAAAAATATTTTCAATAAAAAAACAATTAATAATTGCAAAAAAAAAAAATGAAGTATGTAAAATAAAGTAGCAATAATTAGGTAAGCATACAGCAAGATTAGAGATAGATGCTTGTTAAAATTGAACAGAATGCTGCTTCTCGTGCAGACGCGCTTAACAGGCAAAAATTTTAAAAAAATTTAGGAAAAATTGAAAAAGATAAAAAAATAATAAATCTCTAGATTTTCCCCAAATAGATAAATTTTCCTTTCAAGTTAAGGTACCTACTATTGGTACTACAAGATAAAGCTGAGGGTGAAATAAATTAAATCCAAGGAACTGTCAAGATTCTCGAGATGTTTTAATTAAAACTTTTTAAATGAATTTTAACCTATCCGGATTTCTATCTTAAAATTTTACACTCTTCTTACTAGATAAAGGGCTATACAGGCCTCTGCCTGATTCGGTAAAGTGTTGATAGGGATGGACATACAAAGAAGGAGGCACAATTTACATTGAAAATAGGCCATCATCATTGCAAAAAAAAATTTGAAATGTAAAGAGGATCGTATGTCTGTGATAGCAGATATAGCTTGTCAAAGTACGTAGGTCCTGCTATGGTATGCATAGTAAATATCCGAGGAAATATTCCTAAGTAGATTTTCTTGAATATCTCGAAAAATACTAAGCCAATTTTGACGGTTTTGAGGCTTGATACCCACAAAAGGACCCCAAAACCGTCAAAATTGCATTAGTATTTTTCGAAATATTGAAGAAAATCTACGTAGGGATATTTCCTATCCATACCATAGCAGGACCCACGTACTTTGACAAGCTATATCTGCTATCACAGACATACGATCCTCTTTACATTTCAAGTTTTTTTTTGCAATGATGATACCTTTAAAATATTGAAATTTGGTAAAAATTTACGGGGGCCTATTTTCAATGTAAATCGTGCCTCCTTCCTTGGTTTTCACCGACTTTATTTAGAGCAAATGGTTCAATAATCCTGCACTAATAATTGATTCCGAAAACCAAAGCAGCAATACCTATTTATTAGCCAAAACTCTGGCACCCAATCACAAAATAGAGGCTCACAATAGATAAAAAATTAATAAAATTTTTATATTTTAAAGGTAGGTAAAATAAGATTTATCAGGTAATAAAAACTCATTAGTAATAGTAGACAGTGATGGTGAAACAAAAAAAAAAAATATTAAGGGAAAATCTAGAAATCTGAGAGAAAAAAAAAAGTTAGAATCGACTTGCCTGATCAGCGGTACCCCAAAGAAGAGACCTTTTTAGAACCTCATCCCTTGAAGAAAACCAGTTTCATTTTTTTTTTTTATACTTAACTGCGTAAAACCATCGAACGAATCAGAAGACAACACTCAACACACACAAAAGACTGTGTTCACTTGATTAATAAAACACCACGTTGATTAAATGAGAATAGATGAAAACACACTAGAATCATTCTAATTATTTACAAATCATAATGATTTGAATTTAAGGTTATGTTAGAAATACTAAATCACTAGGTAATTAATTAGGTCATCAAGCCAAAAATAATTATTTCAGAATCAAAGTCAAAGAAAGACAGAAATACATTTATTTACTGAAAGCAAGATAAATATAATTTCTTTAAATAAGAATGTCAATGACTGTCAATGAGGAATAACGAAAATAGTTAAACAAAACTATCACAATTTAAAAAAAACATATCAGGTACTAGATGGCGGTACCTTCTCTTAATAACAGATATTTGCATTTTTATGCTCATTATGTATAGATGGCAGCACTGATATTATATTGAATTAACCAAATCTGGTAGATACTTTCAAATTACTTTAGCTACGAATTATTATTATTTTGCTGATTCTGAAATGGTGAAAATACAACTTTATAATGAAAATTAGAAGAAATGGAACATATTAAGAAAATTATAAATTTATCGTAACAAAATTTAAAAAAAAATTATATTATGTTCATGTATGTTTCAGTTTAGTTTATTCTACGAAATTTACACAATTTCTCAACACAAACCTGCGCAATGGTCTCTTGCGAAAGTTGTTTAATTGTGTCGTTGATGGCACATTGTTTTATTCCATTTTGTCGGTTGAATTGAGGAATTATTCCTGTGGCAATAAATCCCACGTGATCGATAAGAGAAAACAAACTGATGTTTACTGATGAACAGAATCGAACCCGGGTCCATTTGCTCCGAGCGTATTCCAACTGGGCCACAATGCCTTGGAAAGTAAACGTAGAAATTAAAGTAATAACGTGCGCACCACATTACCCAACCTATATAACGATACATTTAGCAACGGCTCCTTGGGCTCTCCATATTCCTGCGACTAGAGTCTTTAATCAATTCTACCTCTCCCCTGCCGTCTTCCTTACTGGTCGTTTCCACTAACACATACATACGTAACGTGTGTGCATATTCCCCCTGGGGTCGCCGCTGGTATCACTCCTCCACTCATCGCTGTTCATACTCCCCTTACGCGACTAGAACTATCGTAACACTCGAATATAGTCACCTCCTCAGCAAAGAAGTTTCACTTCTATAAACGTAAAAATTACAACAAATCAAAAAGGTAACCTCGATATTATTTAATGCGCTAGATCAAGCACTAACCATGCTTAAATATTAAGATTAATTAAATTAAAATATTCAAAGTTCTCCATTTTGGGTTTAAGTCAAATTTCATTAAAAAAATCCGTCTACACGAGTCAATTCTTATCAACTCAAATATAACTCACCCATAAATTTATTGGCCAGCTAAAATTTATCGACGAAACCGAACTTCACGTAATGTCTTATATTATTCGACTTTGGAACTGGGATAGGTAGGTATAACGTAAACTTTCAAAAGTTATAATATTACACTTTGGGAAGGAACTTATGGTATTCGATTCAACTAACTCCAGCGGCTTTGAACTTTGAGCGCGATTCTGCACATATTGTCGGGTGTGCGTCTTGAAACACGACTAGTGGAAATGCATTAAATAGATGATAAATTTAAAATTGGATTTTTAATTTAGTTAAGTTTTGGAAAATAACCTGAAGTTAACAAAAACATAGACTATGCGAATCTCATTCCTAAAGGATATTTATCTGTGAATATACAGAACATCAAGTGTATAACAATACATTTTTCGCTAGAATGAGCACGACATTGATTTAAGCAAACAGTTTTGGGAAAATCGAAGGGATGAATAAGACCTTAATCCCTTGTTATTTCAACAGAAACACATCAATCCTTTAGAAGTAATACGTCTGTTACGAAACTATTCTCCTAAGTATCAAATTTCACAGACTATATATTTCCATTCGGGATTTAAATTAGGTTCTAAAGATCACGTCAAATTAATACGCCCGAGAATTTCCATGGGCAACAAAATAGAATACATCAGCGCTTTGGGCATAAAATATTGTTTGAAAGCCAGTCGAGCTTGCTTCGGCAATTCCCATAATGTTATACTGAACTTTTGGCCTCTAAAAATCTAGGCATGGGTTAAACGAATAAAAATTTTAGTGTTTTTATTGGGAAAAAATAGTGCTGGTCTTACGACCACAAAAAAAGTTGAAAAGCCAAACATAGGTCGGTAGGTATGCGAATGATAAATGACCCCTCTAGTTTCAGCGTAACGAACTATTTTTAATGTTTATTAATTAATCAGCGCTTCTGAAAGATACCATCATTTATCAAGCGCTCATAAAAGCTGTTTTTTATTGCCGTTGGTGTGCGCGAGCTTTGGTGACGCCGAAGGGCGGCGCGGCGTGGCGTTGTGAAGCCTCACGCTTCAATCTTTCAATCTACGGAATTAAATTGGGATAAAAAAAAGTGCAGGGCGGCGATATGGTATTGAAAAATGTGAGAAAGATCGCCGCTGCAGGTCTGGACTATGGAAACGTGACATTTATAGACAACCTTTTTGTATCTCAAAGCTTTTAAGGAACTTAATCAGTTATATGTTTCTATGAATTATTGAACTTTTGCATAGCAAAATAATTAGGGGTTTTCTTTTCATCCGATTTAGATTGGATCGTTCAATCATGCTTCTAATATATTCGCACCAGGTTTGAGGTTTGATCAGTAGTTTTTCAGCATCTCTATACCAAAGGACATGATACGCTAGCCTGTTTCTTTATAGCAGCCTTTCACAGTCCACTTCTTCCTTTTTTGCCTGTTCTGAACTGTTGCCACTTCCAATCCAGCCGCGGTCCTTGGCCACCGCTCTTAGGCAGTCGTGGTTGATGAAACATTTTTTTGCCTCGACTAGGATTTGAACCAAGGACCATATCCAGTGCAACGCTCTACCAACTGAGCTACTGAGATCTATTTCATTTCTACCTTGTCGATCAAGTCTTTCAACAATTTTAAGTTGTAAGTTGTGAAGAGCAACGGCAACCTTCGGCGGTTACCGTAGGTATGGGAGTGAGTTAGAAGGTTTAAGGGGAACAC
The DNA here is from genome assembly GCA_917834065.1 of Ceutorhynchus assimilis. NCBI lineage: Eukaryota > Metazoa > Arthropoda > Insecta > Coleoptera > Curculionidae > Ceutorhynchus > Ceutorhynchus assimilis. The sequence goes on from OU892277.1 coordinate 101,456,352, forward strand.
ATTCACAATGGTTGTTTGGAATCCATTTTCCCTTCAACCACGGATGCGTCGTCGACATATAGCGACATCAGCAGACATCGGGATAGGACGCCTAACCATCATATCAAGCCAATAATTTTACAATTTTTAGAAGTTTTATCGTCTGTTATATAATTTACAGTGTGTTGGATTTTCGGGGCATGCAGACGTTTCAATTAAAATTGATGAAATTTTTTTTTGCCTCGACTAGGATTTGAACCCAGGGCCCTTGCATATCCAGTGCAACGCTCTACCAACTGAGTTACCGAGACCTGTTTCATTTCTACCTTGTTGATCAAGTCTTTCATCAATTTTAAGTGGTTAGTTGTGAAGACCACCAGCAACCTTCGGCGGTTACCGCTGGTATGGGAGTGAGGTGGAAAGTATAAGGGAAACACATTCACAATTAATGGTTGTTTGGAAACCATTATCCTTTCAACCACGGATGCGTCGTCGACATATAGCGACATCAGTAGGCATCGGGATGGGACGCCCAACCATCAATATCAAGCCAATAATTTCATAATTTTCAGAAGTTTTATCGTCTGTTATATTATTTACAGTGTGTTCAATTTTAATGGCATGCAGACGTTTCAATTGAAATTGATGAAAAATTTTCTTGACCCGACTAAGATTTGAACCCAGGACCCTCGCATATCCAGTGCAACGCTCTACCAACTGAGCTACCGAGACCTGTTTCATTTCTACCTTGACGATTCAGAACTAACAACTTAAAATTGATGAAACACTTGATCGACAAGGTAGAAATGAAATAGATCTCGGTAGCTCAGTTGGTAGAGCGTTGCACTGGATATGCGACAGTCCTGGGTTCAAATCCTAGTCGAAGCAAGAAAATTTTTCATCAATTTTAATTGAAACTTCTGCATATCATTAAAATTGAACAGACTGTCAATTTATAACATCGTCAACCTGCGTTCTTCGTCTCACCATTTCTGATATGATTCCTGAGACTTATCCCCAGCATCATTTTTTTCTCTGGTTCTTTGCGTTGTCCTGAGTATGTGGGCTGATTTTATTCTTAGTGAAGTCGTTTCCATCGCATAAGTCATTGCAGGATGGAAGCATAATATGTTATATACCTTTTCAGGTTTATAGGGATTTTCAGATCCCTCAGAGTTTTGCTTAACTTTTCAGTCGCCGCCCACGTCGTACTGATTTCTGCTGTTTGATTCAATATTGCAATCTTTGCTAACTGTTGGAGAGTTCTTCGGTTTTGATCTTCATAGCGATGCTGTAACGCATCAACAAGCGCAACAGGTCTAAGGCAGGGCCGCACGCAATGCTGCACTCAAGCCTGTAAGGTATATCATTAGAGCCTCAATCATTAACTATTGCGACAGTCTCGAACTGACGCATGTACATCGCCCACAATGTCCGTTTGTCGTATCGTGGTGGTTCAACTTTTTATGCTGCAACATAATTTTCTACATTTTCTACGAGAAGATTTTTTTTCTCCCACGTTCATAGAAAATCCCTCCTGGGCTTATCTCACTTTCACTTCTTCGGTGTTTTAGATGAATTTTATAGTGATTGTTTCTCCTGTATCATCTCAACTGTGATGCCTTCCTCTTCCGGAAATTTTCTCTCTTGCATCTGAGACGAGGCAAGTTCTTTTCTCTTCTAGGTTAATGTCTGGCAAATCTTCACACCCGGCATTCAAGATGTTTCTATCAACTTTTCCTCTTTGAAGAGTGATCTCTGTAGAATTCATCTACAGTATTAGTTACTCCTCGATTGTCTTTTATCAGATTTCCATGTGGGTTCATTGATTTATACATTTTTGCACTTCTATAAGTGTTGATCGTTTTCAAGATTTTCACATTTTTATTCATTTCCATACGCTGTATTGCAGTTTTCTTTATCTTGTCGTTTTTTTTCCTTATTGTCTGAGTTATTTCTCAATGTTAAAGTGTTGCCCTAATCATATTTCTACGTCCACTGATTAGGTCTCGGCTGTCTTTAGGCAATTTATTAGTTGTATTTTTCCTTATGTAACGTATTTTTTTAATAGTTGATTTCATATTAGACGTTATTATAATAATTGTCAATGTTAAGTGTCTAAGTTTTCCTGATTCTCTATACTTTAAGGTTGAATCGAGGAGAAAATCGAGCTTCCATAAAAATGGACAAGTTATTAGCCCTAGACCGGTTTCGAACTCATAAGTTCTCGTCAGTGCAACAAAAGTGAGCTCACCAAAACACATAAAACAAGAATATTGTTATTCTGAAAATAATTTTTCTTCCCCTTTGAATAAGCATAACCTTTAACCTGTAGGACAGCTGCGATAAATGTGAGAAATGGTCGTCAGCAAGTTCAAATATAATAACCACGAGGCATTAGTATCAACCAATAATTTAAGACTTTTCAACCAGAGCTGTCAGAAAAAAGTATCTTAGTTACTTTAGAGTATTTTAGTTACTTTATAGTATCTAGGATACTGTATCTTAAATACTTTTTAAAAAGAGCTGTAACTTGTATCGTGAAAAAGTATCTTAGATACCGAAAAGTATCTTAGATACCAAAAAGTATCTCAGATATTAAGTTAAAAGCATCTTAGATACTGAAAAGTATTTTAGATACTGAGATTAGTAGGAAGTAGTTATCTAAGTATTAAAATTGCAGTAAAAAAAGTTCCTTGAGACGTTTACCCAAACCCAAACCCGACCCAACAAGATAAGACTGGTTCAAATAGTAGGTCATAGGTAGATGGTAGGTCTGTTCTGTTCTGTTCTCAAGAGTCTCTGACAATTTGTAAACTGTCAGTAAGCATCGCCCATGTACATGTTTTCAATGCCGTCATTAACTGTATTCCTTTTATACCAAATGTTACATTGAACGTGTCGCTCTAGAGCTCCTCGGAGTCACTCCAAAACACAAAATTCAGATATTATCAATATTTTCTAATATTAACATTACCTAAAAGGGCTTCTTGCAACCCACGCAAATTTAGTGCATCAGGGGAAAGGGGGATGCACTATGAGCGACCCGAGTGCTTAACGCACTTTTAAAAGGAACGTTCAAGCTTTTGACATTGAGCAGCTTCGAGGAACTCAACAGGTAAAAGGAATACAGTAATTGCCGTCGCTCCAAAATAAATTGGTAAATTAGCTGACTTGACAGATTATTTCTGACAGGTTGCAAACTGTCAAAGACTCCTGTAAGAACAGACCTTACGGGATTTCTGCGAGTTGGCTCTGTTCCAACCGACATGAGAACCGTTCTAGAACGGTAATTTCCAGTCGATCAATGCATTTGTCAAGTAGAATAAACGCTCAACTTATGAAAAATGGGTTGGCAACTGGAAATTACTGGTTCTGGAACGGTTCCATTGTCGGTTCGAACAGAGCATATATTGGGCCAGTAAAGCTGAAGTACTATGTACAAGAAAAAGTCATGATAATATCCCGATTCTTGTTTATAAAGAAAATATTGTTGACAAGGGTTTTTTCGAATTTGAAGAAAACAATGTTCATGTGGGGTAATCCACCGACATGAGAAGCTGTATTGATTTGGAGATCCTACAATAAACTCGAGAAGAATTAAACCTTCTCGAATTTAGGATTTTCAAACTATGAAAAATCTTGTTTTTGAACTTGTGGACCAAAAACAGCAATAGCTTAAACGGTTTTTCCGCCTGTTATTCTTGAGTATCTTGAAAAGTAACTTCAGATAATTTTTCCAAAAGTAACTTATCTTGTACCTAACTATAATCCGACAAATACCATTTTAAAGTCACATGATACTGGTGGCAAAAAACGTATGTCCATTGATTATGTCGTTGATATCCCCTACAAAAAGCTACTGGTGGTTAATTACTATTGAATTTTAATATATGTTCCCACTAGCTACAAACGCGTTTCTGAAGTAGTATTGACCAATCGGAGGGCAATTTTAATACTTTCAATTGTTGCGAGACTCACTTTTGTCTCATCTGCTGCTGTACATTCTGAACTTAAACTGGGTACCCGTTTTCTATTTGCTTCTTTTCGAGTTGGAAAAAGGTTAATATAGTCAAAATTATTAGCTGTGTTTGTTCGTTGTATTATTTTCGAAAATAACTTTGACAAACTAATTGTTGACAGTGACGGATTCTATTTCAGGTAAGAATATTATGAACAATAATTAGACACCAATTTTTTTGTCAATTTTACTATCACCGCTGTTTGAGATGTATTTAACAAGGATAGAGAAAAATCACGTGACTTTAGAATGGTATTTGTTGGACTATAGATACTTTTCAAAAGTAACTTTGACAGCTCTGTTTTCAACACCCCAATGTCAAAAGAAGATTATTATGGAGAAGTCAAAATCCTCAAACAAATAGCAGTTAAAAACCTGTACGATCCCACAATGATTGATAAGCTCATAAATAAAACCAAATTTAAAAGACTAAGAAGAAAAATATACCCTGTCACCAACCCCCCTATCACTAAATACATAGCTTTACCATTCTTAGACACTTCCACCAACTCTAAAATCTCAGCAGCACGTCGTCAAAATATCGAGAATCTAAAAATCTCTCATAGAATCAACAACAGCTTGGCTACCCACCTAGTTAACTCCAAGGACAGGATAGAACACCTCTCAAAAAGTGGAATCTATAGATGGGATCGCAACAGCTGTCAAAGTTCCTACATCGGTCGAACCTGTAGACCACTGAGAACCCGTATCCAAGAACACATTAAAAGGTCTACTTCAGCTTTTGGTGAACATCTGCGGATCACCAAACACGATTTCAGCCCCAATTCCAATTCAAAAATCATCCACAACATCTGTTCAAAAAACTTCAACCGCTTGGATTTCCTAGAGGACATAGAAATCAACAAAGAACTACGGACCAACGATTCTTGTTTGAACACTCAAGTCAATTTGAACAGGACTTACATTCCCCTACACAGACGCTTGTAAAGGGTGTGTTCTTTTCCGTGAATGTCACTGTGTGTTTTCGCTAAAATCATTACATACCACTTTATAGCCTTACTACTCCAACTATATTTTCCATCTCACTCGACGAGGAGAAGCAACCTCTTATAAATTAAGCAGAAATTATTTGAAACATAAAGCTCAACCCCATGAAAAGGAAAAAAAAAAGAAACGATTTTCGATAAAATTAAAGAGTTTAGACTGATTACCTACTTACAATGAATGTGATATTTAGTAAATAAGAATTTTAGAGTGTTGTAACAGCTGCAATTTGTCTAATGTGGCGTCCTCCGTTGTGTGTCGACTCTATATGTACTCTACCTGATGAAGTAAGTAGGAAAACCTTTATTTTACCATATTCATCAGACTTGGTCTCCTCCTCACTTCCAGGTGGCACTGAAGATGGCCTAGGGGTGAAAGCGCTCTGCACTAAATTTTATAAATATAGTTTGCAAGAAGTACAAAGTCTTTTCCTTCTTCTCCTCAATAATTTAAGAGTATTGGACTCGGATGGCCAGTTACTTTGAGAATCTGACGTTCTGCGGCTAAAATATTCCAGAATTGACTGCCATAATATAATTTATTCTCCTGAATCTATGAAACCTACTAGGTACTATTTCCAGTCAATCAATAAAGGAAGGCAAACACCAGGTGGGAATTCATCGCGCCGATTGGTTGATACTCGACCTTGTAAAGATAATAACCAAATGGCACGCTGGATTATGAGCTGATGTTTGTTTGCCTCCACTGAATTTGGTAAAAGAATAGAGAAAAACGATAAAAACACCACCAAATTATCCTGAATAAAAAAATTAAAAATATTTCAATCCGTTCCTGGCAAAATTCATATAACGCAGTAATAACGAAGCAAAAAACACCCGCATGCAACCAACGCGTACTTCAACGCCGCGCTATTCATTAAACTTATTTTAAAACCCCGACAATAAGGGGCTCATTAAATCGGTGCTGTACCCCGTTGAAAAACGTCTGCGTTCGAGCACTTGTAAGCTGCAGACTGACTGACTGGGTTTTTATATATTTTTTCGAATTTTAATTACTTGAACGAAATTGTGGAATTTTTAACAGTTTGTTAAATCATTAAAAAAACGAATTTTTGATTTTTTTTTTTTTAGATCAGCTTTTAAGATTCAAGTACCTACTTTTGGCTTTATGTGGATTCGTGTTTCATAACGACATAATGCAACGTTTTGCTCTGTTGATGTTATTTTGAGTTTTTAATGAACCTCATGTAGCTTGAGAACAAATTATGTTAATTAGTGCAGCTTTGATTTTTTTTTTGATATCGTTCGAGCTTGTTTGTTTTTCTGATTTTTCAACCCTTTGTTTCAAACTGAAATATAAAGTGAGAACTACAATTTTGACTCTTAGTGGTTTCGCGCGCATAAAAAGATTCTACTTTCCGAAAGAACTCTCCCAAATGCTATTAATAACATCCTGGAAAAAGAAAAGCCCAAAATAAAAAGATCAATCGATGAACGTCACGTGACTCCATTTCGGACTATTACAAATTTATGAGGGTTATGCAGTGACACCTAAGTGACACGTTTCTCGTGAAGTAGCTTTTGTTAAAGTAACACCGGCAGAGAAAGGTTGACATTTCGGTAATTAGGTAATACAGGTTTCAAGACACAAGAGATTTGTGTTTCGGAATTTTAAAGAAACAAATACAACTATTTTTAAAAACAGAACTCGAAACCTCTCTCTACTTCCATTAGCTCTTATGCAATGGAATTATTGGGAGACAAAGGAGAAAAAAAATCATATAAATACGATTCAGAATTTGCTCGACGAAACTCTCGCAAACTCAATAAAAAAGGGCCCAGAAAACTTTGCCATTTTCCCGACGTCACAAAACGTCAGACAAGCAGGAAAGTTAGTTTTTATTGCAGCCAGCTTTTCAATTATCGAAATGCATTTTCTTCCTGTGTTTTCAGTTTATTCTGGAAACCTTGACGCGATGATCAAAACACATTGTAAAGAAATTTTTATTCTTATTCTTATTTCGTCTAAGTTTCTTTAGATTTCCTTCTTGTTTCTTGTTTTTATATAGTTATGTTTTTCGGTATCTTTGACAATTAAGTGTCTAGCAAAATTTCCATAATAAATTCTTTCGAAATGTGTGTCTTTTCTACTCGCTAAAAATCGAAAAGGAAAAATCCAAAGTGAAAATTTAATGCGCTCCTGTACTATATTTATCAAAACATCATTTTCCTGAGTACAAAGATATCGTTATATGATTCGAAGTAGACTACAGAAAATGTGAAGAAGGGTTACGTTGTACGCATAAATCGGTTTCGTCGTTAAACCGAACAAAGGAAACTGTTTAGATCAGCGACAGAAGTGAGTTAAAGCGGCCATTGTTATCTGAGTTGTAATGGATGTGGATTTCCTGTTATCTGCACAATAATGGATGTGGATTTCCGGGCTTACCCGTGACTCCGTATTTGGTCTACATACTCTCCCAGTATAGGAAGTACCTACCTAAAATGTATTTCCAAAAAGTCCTAATAAAAACAAAAAGTCCTATTTTTTTCAGTACACAAACTTTTTCGTAGCCTAAATGGTTTTTGATTCACTGTTTGGGGCGGGACGATGTACGGATTGTTGCTAACGAAAAACATCGGAATAATTTTCTGAGATAATACCCTCATTCATTTCACACCGAAAAAAATAATTCCAAAGGGAGCAAAAACCGAGCCATTTCGATTTTTTTCTGCCGATAGGGCTTACGGAGAGGAAGTAGCCCATAAAAAATAAAAAAGAGCCAAGCGGCAAGCATCCATAATCCAGCCATATATCTCCGGAAAGGTCCGGAATTGGAGAATTGAATCGCAAAACTCCCAACTTTGACCAGACCAACTGATCCCCACCGGCTCGGCTGCTTATTTATTTTCTTTTGTGTTTTTAGTGGCAAATTTATTTTGTTGAAATAGCAAAAAAGTTTTTTATACATTTGTGTATACCTCAGTGGGAATATGTCTAATTAATATCCTGGTTACAAGCATAAAACTTCTTCGTAAAGTCTCAAGCCTATTTTGTATTACCAATATAAAGATAAATTATTGGTAATTTAGAAAACCTCGAAATATTTTCCAATTATTTTGTTAAATTTTAGATTCCTTCAAATGTAACAGTTTTTTATAACCTTACTCCAATTTTATGCCAACTAGCATACACAATATCGATTACGTGTGCCATAAAAGCAACGTAGGTGTAGACTAAATGGCTTAAAGCAAACAAAAGCTAACTCGAATTTCTCTGGGAATATTTTAATGGTTTTGCTGTATTCAGCTGGATTTTAGCTTGCCTGGTGTATGTGTGCTACAGCAATTTCTAATACCTTACTTAACCATAAAAGTACTCGTTTTAGTGTACATTCTGTGGTATAAATTAGATGTACTTAGAAAAGGAGTACAGGCTTTAAATCTAAATTTAGAAATCTATATTTCCACTATCCCTTAAGCTACTGTATCACACCCTCAACTAGCCTTCATTGAATACCTAAGGGTGGGTGACATATAACTCCGTTTCAATCACGAGAACTTTCAAATAATTCTCGACGTAGCGTAGCGTTACTGATACCTATTTCCAGGGTCCAATTCATTACGAACCTCTAACCGGAAGAACTGTCGGCACTGAGAAATTAACCTATTTTGTATTTTGCACAATTAATCCGATATTAAACCGCCCTTCCCTCTAAATCCAGCCGTGACATCGGTTACGTAACTAATGATGTAGCTAAACGGGGCTTTAGATTAAACCAACGCCTTTCCTTCCACCTTTCCAGAACCAGCAAAACGTAATAAATGTTGGCAATGGAATTTGAAGTCGCTTCAGTAATTACTTTGGGACGTTTTAGCAAAGAGTATAATTATCAAGTTTTCCTTGAAGTACTTTTATAAATAAATAGAAGAAAATTTGTTTAAAAAGTGGCGCAGTGTAACTGAAGAAACGAACTATAAAATTTTATCGCTTTTTCATTCATATTATAATACCTCATAAAACCATCCACGATTTTCGGGTCGTCGTTGAGTAAAATCCTATTTCAATTTTCAGTCAAAATTTTTTTAACAATGGCCAATAAAAACTTCTATTTCTGTCAATTTGAGTTCAATTCGCTGAACACAAATCAATTTCGACCGAATACAAAGGAAGAAAATTTTGCACTGGATATAGATTTTCATATATATATGAGTATACGCCAGACCGTGCCAGGAAGCCTATATTCTATCTAAACGAAAAGCGAACTTCTTCAGGATGAAAATCTAACTGTAATAAAACCAAACCTGGCCTTTTCCACCACAGAAATCAAAGAGCTTATATTATCTCTATCCGCGAGTCACCGATACAGCAGAATTTTCTGGATCCTTTGTGACGACCTTTTTGCCTACAGGGAGGTTTATTGATATTTATTGTGCCTTTATGGACGCGCTTCTATCCTCCAGGGACTTATAGGTTATAATAAATACGCTAGGAATCAATCAAATATGTATTATTGATGCTGATTATTTGCACACGAAACTTTTCTGGTTTCCATGTTGAACATAGTCTTAGGTACTGAACAATAGACTGCTTTCAAAATTTTATTATAATCTTTCAATAACTAAAACTGATATTTACTTTTCAAGATTTCGTGTCAGTGAAGTACGGGGGTAAAAACATTGAACACGTTGTTTTCCTTTTGATGGCAGTTAGTTTTTGTATTAAACGTTAATGGGCATGTTTCCGATTTTTTTTTTGGCCCATTGAATGGTATTTTTGCTTGCTTATTGTTAATGTGCTTTTCTTTCTGTTCTGCGATCCCTACTTTTTTTTTATATTAATTTTTGAATGGGGCTACATTCAAAATATTTTTTTTTTGACTTCATAAAGGGATCTACTCATGCGCATAACTGTTTAAGGCTATTGACAGTCTGTGCTTTTTTGATTAATATAAAATATAATTATGTTTTAAAAATTTTGAGTAAGCATGCAATTGATTATTTATGTGAAACAAATATAATAAATAGATGCAATAATCATGTAATTAATGGTTTCTGAAAATATATCTTGAATAAAGGTAAGTAACTTGGCAACATTGACTGGCGGTGCTGCCAGTGTTATCGGCTGAAAGCTGTTTGGCTTTTGCTGTATAACACATAACCTAAAAAAATTATAATTTTTGTCATTTACTTTGCGTATTTATATGATGAAAATCAGTGTTTTTATAATATGTATTTCCATTTTCATCAATAATAATTAACAAATAAAGTTTGAAAAATTGATAAATTCTATCAATACAACAAATGACATTTTAATGGCGAATGTTAGGTTAAAAAAGAAATAAAAAAAGATTCTGTAGGGTTGGTTTCCAAGTTTTAGATAGGGTGGACAAAAAACAAAAGACTAATATATACACAACAAAAAAAGTTTTGCATGATCTCATTTTATATATTCAGCAACATCTCAATTAAAGAAATTGTCAATAAAAAAATAGTAAACAATTTCAAATTCCCAAATAGTCTAGGAAAATTGTCGATTTTCAAAAAAAAAACCCAGATGAATTTTTCGGAGATGAGTGGGAGATCATAAAATCAAAGATATCACACATTCACCCCTCTGGCGTTTTGCGCTATAGGGGTTGAAAGTGCGCCATTGACGATTACTTGGTACCTATTGATTTTACAAAAAAAATGTTTCAAATAAAAGATGTGCAACATTATTTGATCTACAATATTTATCCAAATAATTTTTGGATTAGGAGCCGTATGTGGTCATATAAGGGCCGTTTAAAATTTATAATGAAAATACAAATATTTAACCTAAAGGAAGTGTCCTCCCGCTGAATGGGGGTGAGTTACAAAAAAAGTTGATAAAGAAAAATTGTAGGAAATGTAATCTTATAAAACTTTTAATAGGAATTTTTTTTGTAAAAAAATGAAAAAACTTTAAGCTCCCCTATTGAGAAACGGCAGGGGGTGAGTAAAAACTTCTTAAAGCAAAAACCTTGTATGTGTTGTAGAAGTTTTTTTCACGTTGGTTGAATTTTTTTATTCTCATTATAAATTTCAAACTGCCCTTATGACCACAGACGGCCCTTAATCAAAAAAGTCTTTAGATAAACATTGTAGATCAAAAAATGTAGCACATCTTTCATTTGGAACATTTTCTTGTAAAGTTAATAGGTACCAAGTAATCGCCAATGGCGCACTTTCAACGCCTATAGCCCATAATGCCAGAGGGGTGTATGTGTGATATCTTCGGTTTTATGATCACCCACCCGCTCTCTATCATCCCTGAAAAGTTCATTTGGGTAGGCATTTTTTTTAGCAATGCATGTATTTTTCGACAATTTTCCTAGACTAAAACCTTTTTTTAGTAAGTGTTCGGACAAATTCCATAGTTGAAAATAACAATATTTTTATTTGTCGATGAGTATTTTATAGTTACATTACAGGGCGGTGCAAAACTTTTTTTGTTGTGTGTATTTTGACAGGTATGCACACAAATAGCATTTTTTTGAAAGAAACACCCAGTAAATTTTTAAATTGTTTGATAATATGTTTCATTCTGATTGCAATATATACAATAAAATACACTTGAATAAAATTTACTCCATATTTACATGCAGAAGTGTTTTATTTATTCTAATAGCAATTTTTACCTACCTACCTTTATATATAGGTAATCTGTGTAAGTAATCAATATTTTTAGTTAGAATAAATAAAACATTTCTGCATGTAAATATAAAGTGGATTGTATTCAATTGTATTGTATTGTATACAGGGTGAATCTGAAAGTGAGGCTTTTTTTAACAGGGTTGCTATAATAAGTTGTTTGGCAAAAATTTTTTTACATAAAAAATCTAAGATAACGGAGGTACAGGTATTTAAAGATATAAAAATTATACGGTTGAAAATGGAAAAAGGAGTTTTTGATTGATTTTTCTGATGAAATAATGCCACTGTAGATTACTTATTATGGAAAAAAAAACTCATTATGCTGGACAAATAACTGCTTTTTTCCGAGAAAATGTAAACAAAATGTTTTATAATTGGATGCCTATTCTCAAAACTGGGGAACAGCGTTATCATGAGAACGATTGATCTGGTCTTTGTCAGTGTTATGCAAACATGAGTATGGGCAAGTAGGGCAACGAAGATAGGACCTTCGTTCTCATAAGAACGCTGCTCGCATGTTTTGAGAATAAGGATCCTGGAGTCTTCTTGAGACCTTGAAATACCTGTAACTCCGTTATCTTAAATTTTTTGTATAGACAATTTTTTGCCAAACAACTTATTTTGGTGAGATATATATCCCGTTAAAAAAAAAGCCTCACTTTCGGATTCACCCTGTATATTGCAATCAGAATGAAACATATTATCAAACAAACTAAAAATATACTAGGTGTTCCATTTAAAAAAATCTATTTGTGCGCATAACTGTAAAAACATATTAGTCTTTTGTTATCTGTCCACCCTAATCTAATACTTAGAAACCAACCCTACAGTTTGTTTTTTTATTTATTTGAATAACTTTAAAAATAAAGTTTAAAATGACCACTCTGTACCACATAAAAATGCAAAATTACGATTGAAGGGATTAAGTTCACACTTAAAATTATTTGTATACTGAGTAAACAAAATGGGTTTATTAAAATTATCGACCATAAATGATAAACCGCATTATTTTTACGCGACATCAAATAATCATCGACAAATAAATTACCAAATTTAATACTGGATAATTTCCACTATGCAAAACAATTATAACAAAAAGCATTGGCCGAACGAAAAACCTATTAAAACTATTGAAATTGCCCGAGATTTAATATTTATTTTGTTTTGTTAACTGAAACAGAAACGTGCATATGATTATCGCAGCCATAATAATGTGATTCTTAAATAAATTATTCACTGGATAAAGTTTGCTGATTTGTTTAATAATAATTTTAATTTGGCTCAAAAATGTATTCAACTCCAATTAAATTAAATGGTGAAATATTTATCAAACGAAAGATAACTCTCAGCCTCTATGTCAAAATAAATAGTCCGGAAAATGAAAATTGTATTTATTTGTTCAATTTTATTAATTTACATGTTTGAAATGGACTCCATAACGGCGCAAATAATTTTCATGAGTTTTCAAATCATTAAGCAAATTTAAAGAAAAGGGTTTTTCCCAGTGAGCAAACCAACGACTGTTCTAATGTCTTTTCTGTTCATGTCAAGAAATTGTTTGTTCTATGATCTCTTTGCTGAGATAAATATGAACTTTTTTGTTTTTGAGCGAAGGCTCGTATATACCCCCATTCCCCCCTAACCAGTTGGAATTTTTGAGCCACATACAATAACAGCATAGCCCGGAAAAAAGTGGAAAACCGGCCAAGCTGGGGAAATATGGAAAAAATTACCTATATTTTTATTAACCTTTTCTAAATAATTAATTTTTACGCAATCTGCTCAATGACGCGACTTTTTAAGGCATGTAAAGCGGGCAGAACGTTGGCAATTACAGCCCGCTAACTTTCACGCATGCGCATTCCACAGCCGGGCAAACAAGTAGATTTCTGCCCGCCTAGCCGGGCGGTAATGCTGACAATTTGACTTTGACAGCGTGTTGATTTTCAGTGAACCTCGGTATCTTTTAAATTTTGTTGAATTTATTATAAATAATATTTATTAAGAGTGTTTCCAAAAGTGTTGCTCAAAAAGTACTGTGTGTAGCACGGACGGAAAGCGATTTCGACTCGTGTGATATTCTGCCCTCGCTTCGCTCGAGCCGATAACTTCACACTGGTCGGAATCGTCTCCTTTCCGCCCTTGAGACACAATGTACTATTTTTCTTCAGGTACACTGTAATCATGTGTGAGGAAAAGCCTTTAAGTCTTAAGCGACATAAAGCATTAACAACATCACAGAAGAAGAGATGAATTATTCATTTTGATGAAAACAAATCAGACAATATTCTTCAATATGTTCGTGCGTGTGTTGAAGTGGGACTAAGAGAATTGAGTGAAAGTGATAGATTGGAAACTGTATGTAGACAAGTGCCAGTGCTCGATGAAGACCATGATATTTACCATCGCTGGTGTAACCAAAAATTTACAAATATATCAAAAATTCCAAATGTGTACCGCTATCAGGCACTGAATGTGAACCAGCAACATCCAAGCGAAGCCGCAGATCTACGGTTCCTACAAGAAATTTATTTCCGAGTAATAGCTGTATTTTTTGTCACAAGAATCCAAAATGGATTTCTTCGAAGAAAACGTACGAGTTTCCTACCAAATGTGTTACAAAAATAGCGCTGCAAAAGCAAAATCAGATGACATATTTTCAAGTGAAATGAAAGATATAGATTTCATAGCTCGTCAAGTACACGATCATAATAAACTGTCGTAAGGAATACACAAGACTTCCGGATAGTCGCCTATCCATGTCGCTCCAGAAAGCGAGTCACTTGCGCAGCAAAAGGCCCATAGACAAGCATTTGAACATTTAGAGAACTATGTTCAGGAAAGCATCATTGTTAACGGTGATGTTGAACGCATATCTATGCTGCGTGAGAGGTATTTGTTGTTCATGTTAGAACAGTCACCAGAATTTTATAATGAAAACTATAAAACTGGCAAATTAAAGGAAAAACTAATACACCAATTTGGCAACCGTATATCATTCTTGCAGCCAAACTGCAAAAGTGAACTTGTGTACTCGTCATGGATAAAACCAGGAGAAGCCATAGAAACTGCATTTGAAGCTGTGTCATCAGAGATACGAAGAGTACAAGAGGCTGCAATGATTTTGAGACGACATATCCAGCAGGCATATAACAATTCACCGAAAATGCCTTGGCCTTTTTCAGCCGAATTTCTGGCATCAGATGAAATGAAGGCTCCTAATTTGCTATGTGAACTTTTTTTATTCTTAACAAGCGAAAAATCATTGCACGCTGCCAACGACAAAGTTGAGCGCACAGTGAATTCCTTTGTACAGGATTTGTGCTATAGTACTACTAATGGTAGATGGAAAATGGCATTTGAGTTTAGAAATAACCATAAATCACCTTACAGGAAGTGCAGAACTGATAACTTTGGTAAACAGATATGGCCATTTTATGTCCGACTCATACTTGCTTGAGTTAGAGACTGCTATGTGCAATAAAATAAAGCGCAATGATGAACTACCCCCTTCAAATATATTTACAACAGGTAACATTGTGTCGCACTTGTGTTGGGACAACTTCGACCTAAATGAAGAAACTCCATCGGGTAGTGGGACAACTCATTGAACACATAGGATTATGATTCAAGAAAGAAGTACTGATATGCAAATATTGAGTATTAAAGAGAGATCTTCAACCTTGCTTTATTGAAAAGCACCCTGACCCCAATATCGACGTTACGATAACAACTTGTGTAAGCAAAACTTCCATTAATGATTTCTTCTGGTTATGGTGCAGAGCAAGATTTAACAAAACATACCACTCACCTGGATGGTCAGGATGGGTCTCAGAAACAATAAATATCAAAGGTGAACATAAACCTTCAACTCTAGGCTACATGACACCAATTACAGAATATTCCACTATTCAAGAAATCCTGACACAATCGCAAAAGGCAACAGAAAAAACTGGACAGCCTTATAAATTTGTTACTCTAGATTTGGCGGCTGCCATCAAAGCTTATAATGTGGTGCAATGGCATACCAAGAAATTTCCAGACGTAATCATTAACGTTGGCACTTTTCATACCACCTGCTCTTATTTTGGCTGCTTAGGTAAATTCATGAGTGGCTCTGGCTGTGAGGATGTTTTAATTGAATCATTATATGTGCAAGTGGTTCCATTGTAAAAGTAATGTCGGGAAAATATTATAACAGAGCTATGAGAGTCTATAAGATAATGATGGAAGCACTACAGAGATTACTTACTGAAATGTACATGACAATGAATCCTGAAAAAACTCCGAATGCTGAAGGGCTAAAAGCAACTGAAAACCTCGCAGAAAACCCGTCACATTCTAATTTGACATCTGTGAATAAAAATACACAAACATTTTACAAGCACTACCAAACTTTCTTGATCGAAGTAAAAGAAGGGAAACTGGGTAAAACAGCACAATTTTGGGTCAGTTACATGGACAAAGTGTTATTGATTCTAAGGTTTCAGCAAGCGACTAAAGAAAACAACGTTGACTTACACTTGGCATGTTTGGAAGATATGATTCCCCTTTTCTTTGCATGTGACCATCACAATTATGCCAGGTATTTCGTAATCTAAACGCTCACTCTTCTGAACCTGCAAAGAACACACCCAGGAGCTGAAGACTTACTCCGCAAAAATGGTTTCAGTGTCTATAGATCACAAGCTCCTGGTTCCAGAAATGCTGTTGACATTACAATAGAACAGAAAATTAATCGATATGCCAAATGCACTGGTGGCATAGTGGGTTTTAGTAGAAATTTCTGGGCATATGCACGATGGTGTGTTACAAGGCATGAACGTGCTAAATACGTAGAGTTGACATTTGAAAAAGCAAGCATGTTACACACATCAGATTCCTCTCATCATGATATGCAAACAGGAGAAATGAAACGAAGTGAGCAGTGTCTTGAAGGTAATTGAAGCTATCGCGCAATATATCACTCTATTCGAAGTAAACGACAAAGATAGCTTGTTCTGTTTATCATCTGGAAGACCTGTACCTGAACCGGCGGAAAAAAAAATATTATTCAATGTAGATAGCCTGGGAAAAGCTGCCTATAAGACTTTCGTTCAAGATAGGTTTATTCTTAAAAATACAAAATTTCATGACTCACTGAAGAGACACAAGCTTCAAACTTTTATTAGTATTCAAGAGAAGATGACTATTACGTCTCCGCAAAATAGATTAGTTGAGATAAGAGCAGAAATAAATATTTTGGGTCGAGCTTTGATCCTGTCCCAGGAACGTAAAATTCATCTAGAGATGCTGTTATCCATTAGGACCAGTACCATGGGCATTAGCCACTGCAGATGGGTGTCTTACAAAAACAGACAAGGCCAAATTACTCCGCGCTTTGTAGATCAAGGGTGCGGTGAATTGAGGCATGCATTTATATGATTGATGGCATGGCTTACTTTCAGGTTTTCATGAACATTCCAGAAACCTTTGGTGATCTAGCCGATATGATATTAAGCCGCTTTCCAAAAAGCTAAGGATACATTTCGTGACAGATACTTACTTAGAAGTATCTATTAAAAATATTGAAAGACTGAGAAGGGGTTGTGGAGATACATAAATAAAAGGTCCCAAGACCAAAATTCCCCGTGATTGAAAGAAATTCCTCAGTAATGGCTAAAATAAGGAACAACTTGTCCACCTTCTACATAATGAATGGAAACATGACAAATATGTCCAATATTTTCATGGTAAAAACGTTTACTTATCACACAATGACCAGTGCACGTTGTTTACTAGCGAAGATGGTTCAACTGTAAATTATACTGTACAAGAAGAGCTATGCTCTTCACAAGAGGAAGCAGACACTAAAATTATTTCACATTGCTTTCATTCTGCTCAATCTCGTCAAGATAAATTGCCTATCAGAATTAGGTTACCGGATACAGATGTTTTTATGTTGCTGTTAAGGTACGCCGACTAGATTGAAAATGTGTTACTGTTTGATACAGGAGTTGAAAATGAACGAAGGGTCATTAATGTCACCAATATTTCTGCGGATTTAGGTGTAGCCAAGAGCCATGCTATGTTGAATATGCATGCATTATCCAGACGGACACTACCAGTTCTTTTGTTCCTCGTGGAAAGTTGTCGGTGAAAACTAAATTAGAGAAATAGATCATCAATTACAGATAATTTAGTGATAGACTTGGAGGAATTCGTCTGTTACTTATACAGTGATAAAGGGTACACGTATCTAAATAAACTTCGGTACGATTTGTTCGCACCGAAATACTCTCTCACAGTGACCTCTGCATTGCCAAATACACAAGGTGTTGAATTGAGTCTTCTACCTCCTTGCAAAGCTTCACTTACTTCAAAACCGCATCAGTCGTGTAAACTACCAGTGCTACATATGGAATAATTCCCACGTTGCTAGACCCATCATAACATCAAGTCCAGTGGGACATGGCTGGAAATTGGAAAATGGACAACTGAAGATAAGTTGGGTTAAGGGGGATGCGTTGCCGCCCGAACTAAATGTTATGGCGTTCTTTTTTATTAACTGAACCGGAATTTTTAGTCGTAGGTTAAATTCAAAGTTGGTGTCAAATGATAGCTTAAGAAAAACCGAGATAACATCGTTTAAAGTATTGGATTGAAATTCTACAACCCGTTAAAAATCGTGAGCTTCAGAAAATCGTGAGATAGTTATCAAAAATTGCACCTTCTGACGTTTGATTTTATTTTTCAGAAAATTGTAAGGAATTTGTTTTTGATGATTGAGAATGTTCGAAATATTTATCAGAAAATTTTCAAGTGAGCCAAACAGCTGGCTATTTAGACCCCACATACTAGCTACAAATTGGGGTGAAAGATTTGGAAGAACAAACAGGAGTGGAGGAGTATTCTCACTTAAGCTGCATCAAGCTACACTGCCTGCACTTCATTGTGTGCTACGTAGAAAGGTAAACATGTTTCTCTTCAAGCGGTCTATAATTTGAACTTTCTATCGTCAACACTTGCAACATAAGTGATCCATTTTGTACTTAGGAACATGATAGAAAAAAAATTGCGGTGCAGTGCAGTGAAGCTTGATGCAGCGTCAGTAAGATTACTCCTTCACTCTGACGTCAGCATTTTTCCATCGAAAATCGATTGGTATTTGGTTGACCGGCCAAAATTGCTTCCAAATTCATCCGAAAAAATGGTCTCGAATGAAATAGTATAAAAAAAAATTGTGCCTCTCGATGAGGCATGCAAGCGTATCCTTCGTTTTTGTTTTCAAAAATATTTTTCTCTCTGTGGGATGTTAAAAAACAAACAAACGCAGATTCTACTGTACTAGGGGGCTTTATCAAGATTTACCTTTAAAAAAATATCTGAAGTAATTATTTTCATTTAACGAGCGCAAAAATCCGCATAATTGCTCATTAAACACTGTTTCGTTTCAGATTTAACGGGTTCTCAAATCTTCTAATGAAAACAAATCACCGGGCGTTACCTTAATTCGTTCCCTTTTTGATTCCTCACGGTTTTTTAATTAAGCGCGCCGCGTCCGAATTCTTAAATTAATAAATCTGGGCTTAGAGGAAACTTGTGCAAGAGGGAGCCACCGCGAAAAAGGGAGGGAGAGGATTGTTTCGGCGATAAGGCACGGCAAACACGCAGGTGAACTCCAGCAGGCAGCAACAATCATCATTAATCACGCCAGGGACGTTTAGATGAACGAAAGCCCAAAGAGGAAATATTCAGTTCTTAATGTTGATGGGTCGCAACATTAATGGTTTCAAGAAAAATGTTAGCGATATATATTTTTTAGTTTGTTGATGGCACGTTTTAGAGGTAAAAAATTGGAAGCTTTGTGCTAGCTTGTTTATTTCTAGAATATTATGTCATATGTCAAAGTATTCCTTAGGTTTAATTCAACTTGTGACATTGTAAGTAATAAACTTTCATGACTACCTAGAAAACATTCCTTGTACACTATACTTCCAATTAGTCCATGGTTCACGATGACTGTCCATTGAAGAAGTTAGAAGAGTAAACGGTCCTTGATCCTTGATAGTGTTGAGATTTGTGGTTATTTCGGAAAGTGACATCATGAATCAAAGACAAATACAAACTTGGTACACCAATTGCTTCTGTGTGTCATTTATAGTGACCTATTTTTACAAAACTTACGTGGGATCGATTCACCATACTCAATAACGAAAACAATCACTTTGACAGATATCGTATGGCCACTGTCATGGCAACAAATTTACAGATACAAAAATGTAAAAAGTGGGGTTAGATGACACGATGTCGAAAAGTTTCAAAAAGAAAAGCTGTTCAGAATTCGATTTTACATTTTTGTGTATTGATTATAAAATATATTTTCCTCAAATCATCAGGTTTTAAAAATCTCTGGAAGTTAGGTATATCCATAGAGAAACAGACTAAAAAGAGAGTAGCGAATTAAACGATAGAGATTGGCACCACTGTATACCTGTAGCGCCTCCGTGAGCTACAGGATGAACTAAACTTGTGGGACGCATGGCGGGATATTTAAATTGGTACTGAAGATTATTCGGTTTCAATGGAAATTTTTAGGGAAAAAAAAACAATACCTAATTCTTTATTAAGCTAGTTTTATTGAGAAATTATTTGCGGCATTTTTCAAGCAATAATGAAATAAATAATAACTTTTAAAATATATATAAGATAAACAAAATCCTCGACAAAATCTGAATTCTTCAAGTATAGTAATAAAATAAAACAACTCTTATAATACGAATAATATGAACAATAGTAATGAAATTAATAATAAATAACTCTCCAAATACAAAAAATGTGTGATAGAAAACGAAAACATTGAACTATCCTCAGTCTAACAATAATAAAAATAGAACAAGTAATAAGTATAATGTAATTATTTATGCAATATTAAAAATTACAACACTGACCTGACACACATATGAGAGCTCTCGGAAGCCCTTTGTTTATATTTCTTATATTACAATTGTTGAATTGATAATTAATTGAGAAATAAAAAATAATTTTTTTTTCAATATTTTTCCTAGAAGTGAACTGAGGTTATGTTTATCTACGTAAACAACAGCATGTGTCAGTTAATATGGAAATATGAATATCTACTGTTCTATTTCCTTCTTCTTCTTTTGTAGTGCTTCAATGTTGCTAGAATGAGACGGAAACGAGCACGTAGGTTGAATCCCGACGCGATAAATAAAGGGACAACTTTGCGACGTCTGCGTTGCGCTACAGGCATAAAGGAATGCGGTGCCGATCTCTCTCGTTTAATTCGTTACTCTCTTTTTAGTCTGTTTCTCTATGGGTATATCTATAAACATGTTGTGAAACTACATTGTTTATCAAAAAAGTCGAATTGTGAGGAGTGAGGGAAACATACTCAACTTGTACCTACTTAAGCGCCTGTTTCGCACATTTTCTTAAGCCTTGTTGAACTATCCAATTCAGCCGGTCATTCCATCCCATTCGACTATTCCTGCGACATATTAAACCGAAAAATGAAAAACATATAAACTAATCCTATAACTAGGCTAGCCAGACAAAACTAATCCAATTTACCCCAGCGATGTAGTCACGATGTCCCCGACACTGCACATACATTTTTACATAATTATTTTGTTGCTAGTGATAAATAAAACTGACAGTTGTACTTTTTCCCCTAGATACTTTTTTTTATAATACACAATTTCTGGCACCAACAGAATTATTCAATTTCATCCTTGTTGTAATTTTGCTTCAGTTTTATTCACATTCATAAAAGCCTCAATTACGATTAACTGAAATAAATTCATTGTTGGCCTGAATAATCCATTACCTAACTCGATAATATCTTTATTTTGCCAATGGTTTAGCCTTAATGAAATATCGTCCAATTTCTGACCCCAAGAACTCCTCGATAAAATTACCATACCGATACTAGCCAACTACGAAACTAAGTTGGAATGTGCACTATCGCTCACAATCCAAACCTATTTATTAGTTAAACCACTCGAGCGGTTCGAAAATGAACTTTGCTCCACACTTGCCTTATTCCTTTCATTGAACTCAATCCATTTTCCAAGTAGAATTGTCGGTCCGAAGATAAACAAGTTTGATAGAATACAGAACTAAATTGAGTTCTGTTTAGTTTGCATTTTAAATGGTAGTTTCGGACTATTTATTTATTGTATTGCTTTCTAGTTCAAATTAATTAAGTTCATAATTACATTGCGGAGTTAGTTTAGTGTCGATTTCACCAACCGCTTAAAATGTTAACCAAATACAGATGGATTTATAAGCTGAAGATTGACTCTGGTTAGTTGGCGATTGAGTTATGTTTCAATTATAAACTATCCCAGGACAACTCTGACTAGAAAAAATGCTGGAAGACAGTTAGAAGAAATTATTTGGGTCACATGTAGGTATATTTAAAACCGTGAATGGTTTCTTTAACAATCTATTATTTTTTTTCGCTACGGATACGGTAGGTTCGAATGCCTACTATCCAGTACTGGGAAACATTCATTCCTAAAATGAGTTATTTATTTTTTTATTTTACTAATCAAAATCAAACAAGAAAAGACAACATCATAGAAAATTCCGATTTTAATCTGAAACTAGATCTAGAATTCCAAATTCTAAACTCTAAGCCATATTCCAATTATTATTATTGTTAGTCGTTTTAAGGCGGAACTTCTAACTTCTCTTAAATGTAATTATCTGACCCTTAATGTAACCATTACTAGAAAAACGTACACAGCTTGGCCCATTCACAGCAAATTTGGAATTCCACAGGAGAATCCAGACTTCAACTTTACTAGAGGCCAAAATCTCAAACTACTTGTTCATTGTTGAACAATTTCCAATTCTAATAGATATAGCTGATTTTCCCTAGCGGAGGAAATATTACAAGCCCAAAGAGAACACATGTTTCTCAATTGAAAAAATTTAGTTGTTATGAGAAACATGCATAAAATCGATTTATTGACTCCCCAAACAAGCAATCCGATTAAATAACAATGTTTCACATCTCTTTGAAGCCTTTACAAACGTCCAACTTAGTAAACCTCTAACGTATTTATTTTGGCCACTGTCTCCCGAAACCTGTCTCATTTCCGATAATTTAACCCAATCAAATGGCTCTGCTCGCTCCAAAGCACACGGTACAGGTAATCCTCTTCGGAAAATTGGTTAGTTGGAACAAAGCAGATATATGGCTAGCATTTGATCATGTGCCTCTAATTTAATTCTATATAGCTAGAATGATGAAAATGGGACCGAAACGTCAGCAACGCGGGCACAGAATGGCGTAACACGCCAGCCACCAGATTCAATTTGTTTGTCGTATGTAATATTGACGGCCGTTGTGGCCAATTATGGTGGAATCGAAATTCGTTAATATCGTGAATGTGTCGCAATAAATAATATTTACTTGACAATAAATAAAATAAGTACCTATTTATCTTAGAGAAACGAGTAGGTCAAACGTGCAAATATTTCAAGAGTCTCGATACCCCTTGAATTTTTTAAAATTAAACTATCGATAAATTTTACCTTTTCTGGTGTGGATTTTATTCCCTTAGCTTGTGCTCTGAAAGAAAAAGAAAAAGTACCTAGGTGTTCGTATACCTAGACTTGTAATAAATTCTAACCTAAACCTCGAGTAAGTTATGTTCAACTTTTGTTTTTGGCCCCTCTGCAAATGGCGATGGTGCAAGTAATAGGGGTTCGAAGTAAAATAAAAGTTTGAAAATATGGCTGTTTTATGGCTCAATATATTAGCATCTTTGTAACAGGTAAGCAGTAAATGTTGTTACTGGTGTTTTTATTCGGCCATTTAAAATATTTGAATATTCGAATACCTACTCCTTACCTTATATCTCTTTAATCGACTGTACTTCTTTAACTTTCCACCAAAAATAGAAAACTCGTTACCTAATTCAGTCTGACACACTTCTCGATCGTCTTCTCCACTATACATAAATAAAATGGACAATGCTGAAAAGTTTTGGTCTATTATCTTCTACTTTATTTGTTAAACTATCGAACAAATCTAGTTGGAACTGTGCAGAACTATCCTTTAATTGAAATTTCACATATTCCCTTCAAAGGTGATGGGTATATCAATAAAACTTGGGATAAAATGTATTTGCATTCAAATACAATATATAGTACACCTAGATTCATAGGTCTTGTATCATCTGGTTTTGACCTTTCGATATAATTTCGGGTGGCCATTTATTAGCAAAATAATACCATTTATGTGAAAAAAGTTTTTAGGGAATATTTCACATGTTAAGCGTCGCGTTTTGTTTCTATATGGCAGTCGAATTTTATAATGGGTCTTTCCCACTATTCTTGTTATTTGCTTATCTGAAAGAGTAATCAAAAGCCCAATAATATTTTTTTCGGATTTCTTTTGGTACAGGAAAAGGCCTTAAATTTTTATTTGAAATTCAAAATTTTTAGGATAATGACGTCACGCGCCTAGATTTGCTATTGGCTGCTTCCTTCCAGTGTTGCCATGCGGTTGTTGTTTCAAGAAATTTCTTCACGCGTTGTGTTCTTAAAGTGACATATCGATAAGGATTCGATGATCCATCGATCATCTCATCTCTATGAATTTAACCTCATTTTTGAAATGTAAACAAAGAGTTATTTTATTTTATTTATTTGAAAACATATAGCTGGGAATCAATTGAAAACATTTAGCTGGGATTCAATTAACCAATTTCCATTTCCAAAAAGCCATTTACCTGAATTTCGATTTTTATTGAGGCGTCTCCTAATTTGGACCCAAACACAAAATGTACCAATTTCAATTTTACCCGTTTTGCTTGGTCCTGATTCCTGAGAGTTTAACCGTGGTCGGTGGACTAATTACTAATTAGGTACTTCACATTAGAATTTTAAATCTGATGCATTCAAAAGAAACATGTAACTATAAACAAAAAAATAACAACATACCATTTAATTTTGTTTCTGACAAAATTCAAATGAATCTAAATCATATTCATTGTATGTAAGTACAACCTACACATACATACGGGTAAGATTTTCGTTTTTGGGGCCCAATGAAGTTCTATCTATCATCAACACAATTTTTACATTCTCAGGTCAGAATGCTATTATTTGCTTTATCTACTATGACACTTATTTGCTCTTATGTACTTTGCGTTCTGGGGTTATTCATTCTACAGTTCTACACTGAACAGTAAGTACAATGTTGGTTTTTCCTCTTCAGTTGTACATAACTAACAGCATTGGCCATATTCTGTTTTTGCTCATCTGAAACGAAAAATAAACCTTAGTAGTAGCAGGTACCTAACCTACTTTGGACAATATATGAGTTAATAGGCTTATTTCTTGCTTATTAAAATTATGTTCAGATAAATCTACAACTTTTGTCATCTCTAAAAGGCAGTTTTGGTAAAAAATAACACAAAATAAATCTCACCATTTCTATTTCTTATTTCAGTACTGAAGTAGATTGTATTGGAAATTAAATATTCCGACACCATTTCCATGATCACTTTGGGTAAATTTGCAAAATCGGCTTTCTCGAATCCCTGTTTCACAACGTTCAATTTTAACACAACAAACTTACACAACACAAACACAGTGCCTTCACTGTGCTTGTGGAGTCTTCACTCTTTGAAGACTACAATAAGCAGCACAAAACGAAAATGTTTTATTCACAAAAGGTACCCTTTTTTGAGGCCCTTTCTTTTCTTAGTCCCAGATTTTGGGAAATTAATGGTAAAATCTGCTCAGGTACACAAAAGCCGGTATAGGACAGCACTCGGGTGTAGGTTGTAGATTAGAATTCATTACAAAGTACAAACAAAATAGCGCAAGTCATGTGTCATGTCTTTGTCTGATAACGCGTAAAAGATAAAGCTAAAAAATAACCCGTTGGCCTTGTGTCTGTTCTCTGCTCATCAATTGAAATTGTCAAATAAATAGGGCTGGGATAGTATCGATAAGCCGCATTTATCTCAATATTCGTTTCATTTTCTATCCTCTTCATTCAACTAAAGAGAGAAAATGTCGACAAGAAACAGCGTCGGCGGGTAAATCGGCCAACTAAGCGCGTTCTGATTGGTGCAAAATCTGGCAGACTATTTCAAATATTGTCATTCTTTTCCCTTTAATATCTCCCTCAAAAAAATTTCTAAAAATCAACCACATAGTCCTTTAAGTATTCTATCGGATAAGCTTCCAAACCCTAGGAAGAAATACTCAAATTCAGTTGAGTTGGAAAGACCCATTTAGAGCGTCAACATGAACCGCAGAGAGGTTTCCGGAATTGATTGTAGAACCCATATAAAACATGAAGAAGTAGTTCATATCTCAAAGTGGAGTTCCCTGTGATCTATTCAATTACCCCTATTGCGATCTTCTTCGGAAGGCTCGCCTTCTTGTCGGACATGTCCGGTCAATTGCCTCCTTGATGCGTGCCTCCTTATAACCTCTTCCAAAACAGTGCCTCCACTGTACGCAAACATCAGGTCTGATGGCACTTGCCGTGTGACGTTATGGATTGTGTTATTAATGCCCCACGCCACCTGTGGTAACACTTCATTCCAATAGGCCTCATCCTCCACTGACGTCAGGGAACGGTTGGTTGTTTCGACCTGTCCATTTGCTCTAGGCGTGGTAATTGCGTTTATCACATCCATATAAAAATATTCTAGAATCTATGTAAACCTAAGAACGCGTCAAGAATCCTTATTCTACTTTAAGATGTTATAAACATTAAAAAAAAATTAAAGCTCTTCTCACAAAAGTTCACTGAATCTAAAAGCGTTTTAGGACAGCTTGAAGAACTTCTTCATTCTTTCACCTTGACCTGATTTTACGTCCAGAGAGGTTTTCAGATACATATACGACTTGATGACAGTGATGTTTGTGAAATACTCACAGTTGCGAACAATAAATCTATAGCGCATGCTTGCCTTGCACGCTATTTTCTGAATATGACTATCCAAAGACAGCTTTTTATCAAAGACAACCCCAATATCTCTCCTGCTCTCAGGTCGAGACAGCGCCTTACCATTTATGTTTTATTGGAATTCAATTTCTCGTTTCTTCCTTGTATATGTGACCACCTTACATTTTTCTGTGTTTGATTTCAATTTATTTTCTCTACACCAGTCATTTAATTTTTGAGATACTACACAATCTTCGACGCTCTCAATTGAAGAGAAAAGTTTAAATTCATCAGCAAAGGCTAACTTGAGCTCATCGAGAAGTTTGAGCAAGTCGCCTATGAAAACTGAAGGCCCAAGATTAGAGCCTTGATGCACTTCTTATATAGACACAAACCCACGAGATTGAAAGCCATTGCAAAACACGCTTAGCTGTCTATAGTGTATTGAATAAGACTTGAATAGTCCTGTATCTCTTGCATTCATACCAACTCGAGCCAAGTATATCCGTGTAGACTACATCCACTTGCCCACACGTATCCAGTTCTCTTCTCAGGAATTCAGTTAAATGCATCACAACGGCGCATCCACTATGTTACATATCAAGGGGCTACTTTCCTATAGTAAACAGACATACAAAAACCTACCTGTGTTGCCCCAAGCTTGTAACAGTGTTTTTATCGGTATGAAAAAACCGCTCATAATCCGTCTACCTATGCTCCGTCTTTTTTTTTCAGCTTGGGTGTGGAGTTCAGTGGGGCGCCACTAGATCGTATAGAATGGATTGGCGATGATAAAGGGTAGTCAATATAGACAATACTTAAAATATTTATTACTTATAAAATAGAATTAAATTTCCAACGCAGTTAAATTTAATAGCTAGGGACCTATAATGGGTTATCATTGTTATCAAAAAATGAAAATGCAGGGAATTCAAAATCAGTTAATTTTTTTTTTCTGTGGGTACTAAAATGCATAAAAACAAGGTGGATACCGCGAGACTGCTATAGCAATTTTAAATTAAAGTAACTTGAGAACTTCAACGCAGATATTTGGTTTAACAATCGTTTATAATAGTTGAGTAAGTTATAAATCGTTGAATAATTTTGAGGAGTTGAAATTAATTTTAATAGTCACACGACTACTTCAAATCATGATAAAATAGGGGTAGCTGAGATACATTCACAGGGGAATTCTGCGATTACGATAATTAAAGGCAGGTATATGATAAATTTTAAGATAACGGTAATATGAGGGGCGACAGAACAGTTGTACAAGCCTGTCTCTTGCCAAAACCATTGGAGGGGCCTCACGAAATCTATTCGGGATCGTCATAGAGCGTCAGCTAGAGGTCATCTGAGCTCTGATGTTTAGGGCATGGGCTGCATCCTGGAGCTCGGTTGATGTCATCGAGGGGTTCGCCAAAGAACGTCAGCAAGGGGGTCACCAAAGGGGACTGTTCCCATAAAGAAACATGGGGATTCAGTAAACATAAATCAATGGAATATCTTTTAAGGCCGGAAAACCCACACACCTATAAAATATCGAATTAAAAACGCACAGCGGTTGGTCCTCGATACGATTTTCTCCCCCAACTAAAGACAGGGCCCGAAAATTTCAAACTTGGATGGCGCTAGGGGAACGCTATGTTTGTCGGTTTCTGGAAAATATTCTTTTAATTGATGCCAGGCAGTAGGGTAGGATCGCGGCAGAGAGAAAAAAAAAGATCAACTGTCCAAGCGTAGGAGGTTTCGAATTTGATGCCTGTGACATACCATCTTACTACTTGAAATATCAACTGGTGAAAAGTCTTCTTTCAAGCTAAATTGCCATGGTCTGTAGATTTTTCAGCCTAACGTTTGTTCTGACTTCAACATCGAATCCAATCATTGGAGGAGCAACAAAGAGAAGACTTCGTCCTCTACCACATCGTCTCTGAAAATGTCCACCGCAAAAGTGGAAAATTATGTAGAAATACTCACACGCATGGCAATATAACTTAGAAAGAGCCATTTCACTAGATTTGACCGGCTGTGAAAGCCTTCATCATCCACTACTAAGGCTATTCAGCAAGAAGGCCTGGGTGAAGTGACCTTGAGGATGTCCCGGAATTGCAATTTGGGGTAATGTGGTCCTGAAAATAAGTTTCCGCTGCTCCCTGGGCCAATATTTCATTGCCTTCTCATCCAAGAGGCTAAAAACAAAAATCAGATTAAATATTAGTTCCAAATGAATGATAGAATCTATCCCTGTAGGTTTACCTTTATTTCGTTTACTTTGATGATTGTTTTTCCTTTGTTGTGACAGGTCCTATTTGTTAGTCTGCTAACACTCTAATAATGATCGTGTTTGATCGAAACTCGCAGCCGTGAAGATACAAATTTTTATCATGGAAAAGGGGGCTAAATTTAACAGCCCCAACCCTAAATAGGATACAAATGAACTTCACAAACTGAGATTTATTATCTGGGAGTCATTTTGAATCGGAAACTTACTTGGAACCAAGATCTTAAAGCAATAACCGACCAGGCAATAGCCACACTCGAAATGCCGGAGATTATTCAGCAAGACTTCGGGTCTAAATCCAAAAATTCTCTAATGGTTATTTACAATGGTTAGAAGGTAATAATATGCTGCAATAGTATGCTGGCCAAAACAACAGGAAGCGCAAAACCGATTGGC
Source organism: Ceutorhynchus assimilis (assembly GCA_917834065.1). Taxonomy (NCBI): domain Eukaryota; kingdom Metazoa; phylum Arthropoda; class Insecta; order Coleoptera; family Curculionidae; genus Ceutorhynchus; species Ceutorhynchus assimilis. The sequence continues at coordinate 101,485,601 of OU892277.1, forward strand.
AACTGTACAAAGGTATGCATATCTTGGAATTGCAGGAGCAATGAACATCTGTCCAACCGCCTCGCCGCAATGGAAATCATGTTGGACCTCCCCCGACTAGATATAATAGTGAGAAGAGAGGCCTACATGGGAGCCTTGATAATAAAGCAGTCCCTAAAACTAGGAAGGTGACTTTGCCGGCCACATGAGCATGAATGTGAAGACAAAACCAGTTGACCAGATTTAACACAGGTACGAATTTGAACAAGGGAGATAATATTGTTCCTGTATTCCCGAAGGGAAACAGAGCACAGGGACTAGAGCAGGGGTATACGGCCCACTTTGTAGACTATCAACAGCCCTAGGAGAAAGCCCAATCATATTTCAAGCAGAAATATTCGCAATAGAACTTTGCACTAGAAAGTGCGTCGACAGAGACCGGAAGAGCAAAGATCTTCCGACAGTCTGTAACCTCTTTTGTTAATGAATTAACAAGAGGCCCATAATATGCTCGCTTTGCTCAGTGAAAAATTATTAGGTTTGGGTTGATAGTTTAATCAGTACAGAATGGCAAGGGCGCCACCACATACATGTACTAACGTATACCGACTCAAAGACGACTGCGCATCGTTCGGCGCATCGGAATAAAAGAAGATAGAAGAGTCGGTCATTTTGACCTATGCTTTGACATTAATGAAATATAAGTTACAGATTACTGTAATAATGTCCTACGTTATTGACATTTGACAATGTGATGTGGCAGCTGTTTCCCTTCAAAAGCTCTGTGGCACACTCCACGAAATGGTGTTACTATTGAAAATGTGTCCTTTTTGGAATCGACTTGTTGAGAAAAGCGGCTCTCCGAAAGACCCTAGGTAATAAGGCATTCCATTAACAACCATTACTTAAAAGAAAAAAAATTAAAGAAACTTACCACGAGTAGGGTCGAAATTCAAACCTGAATACAACGGTAATCACAAGACTTTTCTTTTAAATTTTCTCGGTAATCAATGGATTATTGCTCTACGCAACTTTATTTCGTTACGATAATGCCTGAAGGCCGATAAGGTACTTTTTCTACGAAAACGGTAATCGATAGTTCACTTAGGAAGATGACTGCTCCCTAAGCCACAGTCGAGCTCTCAGGGCAACGGCAAGAGTAGAAAAGGGGCTCTTCAATTTTCCCTCTCAGAATAAAAAGATTTCGGCTGACATTTTTGAAGGACGACCTATCAACCTGTCAATCCTTAGCTATGTGAAAAGTACTACGTTCGAAAACTATTAACGAGGTTAAAGAGCAATAAATTACTACGCCGAGTAGATCAAGGTAGTACAAAAGAAAGTGCCTATGGCCTTCTCGAAGTCACCGATAAAATAATTAATTTAGCAGGCAATAGACGCCGCCATATGGCTGAATAATTATATGAAATTATAAAATGTAAAAATTATTTATTAAAAAAAAAAGTCAGGCAGCACTAAGAGCTTTGAGTATCTCTGTCATGAAGTCCAGACTGGTATAGGACTGTCAACAGCAAAAATCATCAAGAATTAAACGTGCTTTGAACATGTTTTCTCCGATAATCCGTGCTTAATAATATGCTCCTAAAATTATTTGAGAGCTTCTTAATAGTGCTAAAAAATGCAGAATTTTACTCAAATATTTGAAATTAAATTTCCGTTATGCCTTAGCAATTAGATATTCAAATCTGTGTGTAGTTATTTAAAATTAGAAGAAATTCAAAAAAATCTAGATTGTGTGCTATTTTTCATTAATTGGCTTGTATGCGCTCTCTGACATTTTACACCGTGCTGAGACAAAATTCCTACCCACCAATTTTTTTTTTAAACATAGGAAAATATCCAAACCCCTGTGATAACGATCGTCCTTGTTAGGAAAAGAAGTGGGAAGGTTTCCCGCTCCGTTGGGCGAGCTCAACTGCCGATTCATTATGGCTCCGGAATTGTCCGCCATTTCGTCTATTCAAATGGCAGGTACATGTGTGTCGACCTACTAGGAATATTATACATTTTCTGTATGCTGACAAGGTCGGCTTTTATTTTAAACGAGCGTGATGGGATATTACCCGTGAAGCTCCAAAGCTAAGAAAGCTCATTGAATAAATGGCCCAAGACCACACCGTTATATTATTTTTTTATTATCAGAAATTATTCCTTTGGTAATTTGTATTGGATCATAGAAATTTGACTTTTACGAGGACATTTATTGTTTCTACAATATTATTTATTAGTGTTTATTAGTTTTTTTTTTTTTTTTATGAAAAATATTGTCACCTTTGCTTTTACACCTAAGGATTGTTGCGGGTAATGGAATATTTGAGACGACGATGTTCACGCTCCTAAAAGAGGGTTATTTTGGCTCTAGAGGGACTCATTTTTTGGGAAAGAACAAATATTTGCGGTAAGATTTTCTTCAATTATATGGAGAAAAAATATTTTTTTCTCTTGGCCATTATTGTCAGGAATAATGTTAGGAATAATAATTATCATTTTCGTTGGCAAACCAAATTGTTCCGTGTTGATAAATTTAGTTTTAGTTTTTAGTTTGTGACTGAAACTTTCCAAATAGGTGTGTGTCAAGAAAGGACGAATTATGTTTCACAGAACGCAAAAAAAAAATTATTGTATACGTATTGCCTTATGATTATATTTATTAGCATAACTTTAACAATCCGCTAGGGCTTGCACTTGGGCATGATACGCATTTGGGTCCACCTTGCAAATCTAGGAGTAACTCTACTGACTTAATCGTGTCAGTCTTTAGGGTAAAGTCACCCTGATGAGTGAATGATCCCAATCAATGCGAATATACTGGTCAACTGGCCATGTGTCGTTTGTGTGGAAAATATTTACAAACTAGTAAAGATAATAATAAAAGTTTTCACTTGTTTCGAAGATGCTTCAATAACCAATTTCACTCTAAATTTCAATTCGTCAATGCTCTTTCAACCATTAATTTGATGAGGTTTTAGGGATTTGATTTTCAGCATTGAAATAGTTCGACTTTATTGCTAAATTCAACAAATAATAATAAGGTTACTTCGAACTTATATCAATAACATTTCCGATTTAAATCTACAAATCCTGACTCACTAATTACTAATTTACCACCTACGGCTAAATCTAAAGCAGTTTACATAGAGCACACCTATGGCCTAATTATCTGGCAACCAGTAAATCCACTCTTGGCAAAATCGATAATGCTTAGTCTCTTTGATCAGTTAATTTGCTAAAACAAATCCGCAAATTGTTTAGTTGGGGCGGGCGGGCGAATTTGCTTTCTCTTTCATGGCCATTATTAGTGGGGACTTACCTGACTATGTAGTGATTAATTTACGGGATATCGATATAGGGGGCATAAGTCGATCAATTTCATTGTCAGTATGAAATGCGGCTAATCCATAATAAATAATAAAACGTTTTACCAGAGACTAACTGACGCATTATGAGAGTTGATTGAAACCAGTTGTATTTTAAAATTATTTACGATAGGTATTTTTGTTCTCTGAATTAACTTTTATAATAAATTATTTCAGCCTGAATAATCCAAGATCGTAACGTCGGAAATAGTTTACAATATTACTTTGCACATTGTTTAACGGTAAACGTTGTGTTTCCTTATTAATTTTAACGTTCATTAAAACTTTCAAGCGTTAAAACTAGTTGCTTTTTCGGGGTAGATACGGAAAATTGCAGTTTAGTAGATTAAATTAAGGTGCAATTTCCGTTTATAGCGTTTTAAACATTTGCGACATGCTGGGACTTTTAAAATGTTTACCCATCGGTTAGTGTCGACGTTAATCTTACTCAGTATTTAAAAGTACACTGAAGGAATAAAAAATATTTTATGTAAGGAGCCATTATCAATTTATTATGTGCACTTGCCTTGTTAAAACTATAGAGGCTTCTGTCTTGCTTCTTATTCAGCTGGATCTTTTTTTATTTCACTGGCCAGCTTCAACTTCAACAAGCTACCTTTTTATCAGCGCAAACAATTTATTTGGTAAACACATAATACAAAACCATAGAACCGGACATCGAGCTTGGCAGAAATCGCTGGCTTGGGATATTTGTTTGTTTGCTTGCAGAGAAAAACAACATCCTGCTTCTGCTATTTTATAGAGAAATGAACATGCTTTTTATTTTACTTCAGAAACGATTTTCATAATTAATATTGGAGAAAATTTAAATTTAAAACCAATAGGAAATATGCTATTGGTCATAGTATCAAAATTTGCTTAAATTTATTTTATACAAGAGGCAAGTTTTAGACAAAGTTATGCCGTTTAGAATAGCTTTCGACAACATAGTTTGTGACTATCGAAAGTTTTTATGTCGTCTATCTTTTCCGTATTTATTGGATTGTGACCAAACAATTCTTTGATTTTTCCTGGTGCAGGCATGTATATTTAAGTTGTCAATATATCCAAATTAGTCTTTTATGACCGAACCTAGCCGTTCCCTTGTACATTATATTTTGCCCTAATTGGATTTTCTTTGAGTAGCGGAGATGGCGGTAAGTCTAGATCGAGGTTATCGATTCCATCATGTACCTACGATATGATAAAAAAATAATTTCTGGACAAATTTGGTTGGGTACGTGAAATGCCTATTGCATCCCTAACTAATTATAGTGGGTTCAAATTGGGCACATATGCCCGTTACCTTAGTCGTAAACGCATAAATCAAAGTCGAAGTAGAATTTTGACTTCTCCAAGCATTCACTAATTTCAATGGAGTATATCTGATAGTTATCAAGCTAATACAATTTCTTACTTGCTAAGATTTCATATAAATAATTCAACTTTTCCTAAGACTTCTCTAATGAGAGGCGACCTCACTGTATATTGACGGCATTGACGCAGTGGCTGCCTCGGTAATCCATACCCATCGAGCTGCGTAACCTGCTGGCTGATAATGCAAGTTCAACCTGAATGGCTTTTGATTATCAGCTGACATTATCAATGGAATTTCCATTCAAAGACGAGAAACTGATATCAGCAGAAACAGCATTTTCAAAAAATGCTTACCATTCATTTACATCTTCTGTAGCCGTACTAGAGTCTTGGTGATTTCTGGAGGAGTCTTTTAAAACAAACCATTTATTTAGGTTTGCTCTCCCTAAACCTTCAGAGATTGCACAATAATAATTGATTATATATATATCAATATAATCCTTCGAAATATGTGCTTCTAATTTCGACACTCATAACTAAATTTGCCAAAATGTTTTGAGTAAATCAAATATTTTGGATGACATTTTGTATATTATTCGTGCGATATACTAAAGCACTCTGTAATAATATTTAAACCGCAATTGTAATGTAAATAATAATTTTATCTTGAAATTGATATTTTATGTTAATATCATAAATCTTTCGACATGGAACATTGATTAAATTCAACATTGTCATCAATTACCGGCTTATAATACGAATACTCCTGCATCAACGTTGCCAAGCGATTGATAATAATTACAGTTGATTTGACTTGCATGGTTTTCAAATTATCTCCGTAGAACTAAAATAGGAATCTGATTGTTGAAATGAACTACATCGGAATTCCATTTGTACCTGATCCAAGCGCATCAATTGTTTAGTATATATGCATTATTTTATGCATTTTAGCTTAATTATCTGAAAGGGTATTACTTTGAAATGCACTTGAATCGACGGAATAAATTCGTTGAGGCTTGATGATCTCTCAATTTGTTAACTAATTAGAATCAATTTATTATACTGTGACAGTTCATGTTCTATATTAAAAATTCTGCTCACTTAATTGTAGATATTTCATTTGAAAATGTTTATCCGGGAATTATTTCCATAAATCTTTTATAGCTAATAATTGTCACATAACTTAGAAATAGTAGTGTAAAATAACTTCAGTATACCAGAAGCAACCCACAATTTCAACATTAATATTAACTCCTTCTAAAAATTTTGGATTAATTTTCTACGCTTTTAATCCACAGACGCGTTTTGATCTATCACATCTCATCAGTGTGGCTAGGAAAGCAAAGAAACCCAACCTAGGTTTAGTGCCTGTAGGCAAAGCAGAAGTAATACGAAGAGCGAATTTTGGTCGTGACGCCATCTGAGAATAGGATTCAGTACTAAACAACATTTTGCTGTAAAAGTACTGACCGTCTAATAGGCCGACCAAAAATCAGTTAGTTGGGAAAACCCAAAATAGGGAAAACAAGTTTTCTCCAAGTATACACTGAATGTGAAAATTTTGGGTTAATTTTCTTCGCTTTTCCATCCACAGACACGTTTCGATCTATCAGATCTCATCAGTGTGGCTAGGAAAGCAAAGGAACCTAACCCAAGTTTAGTGCCTGTAGGCAAAGTAGAAGTAGTACGAATAGCGAATCTTGGTCATGGCGCCATCTAAGACTAGCATTCAGCACTAAACAACATTTTGCTGTAAAAGTACTGACCGTCTAATAGGCCGACCAAAAATCAGTTAGTTGGGAAAACCCAAAATGGGGAAAACAAGTTTTCTCCTATTATAGACTGAATGCGAACATTTTGGGTTAATTTTCTTCGATTTTCCATCCACAGGCGCGTTTCGATCTATCAGATCTCATCAGTGTGGCTAGGAAAGCAAAGAAACCCAACCCAAGTTTAGTGCCTGTAGGCAAAGTAGAAGTAGTACGAAGAGCGAATTTTCATCGTGGCGCCATCTAAGACTAGAATTCAGCACTAAAAAACATTTTGCTGTAAAAGTACTGATCGTCTAATAGGCCGACCAAAAATCAGTTAGTTGGGAGAACCCAAAAGCGAAGAGCGAATTTTGGTCCTGGCGCCACCTGAGACTAGGATCATGTAGCCTCTTTTTTAACAAAAAGTACACTACAGGGGCAGCTGTTTGCCAGAGAGCAATATTAGGGTGAGTAAGGAGTGTCTATAGTGGGCGCCAGAAGATTTAAATTTTTAAGTTCCAAATCCTCAAATGAGCTTTATCAAAAAAATGCATAACAAAAGAAATCTGAAAAGGAGGTAATCCAAAAATAATTGTACAACTGTCTGCACTCATTTTTGTTTATTAAATTGAAGCTTTGATGTTTTTTAAGGCCTGAGTTCAAAAAAATATCCCCGATAAATCTCTTAAACCTAAAAAGCTGAAATTTTCCCTAAATCCTTATAACTAAAAAAGTACTGAAATGTTCCCTAATAATTCATTGCACCCTGTGCAATGTAACAGTACAAAATAACCCTTGGCCTAATCAGGACCAAAGTTTATTACTTAAATCCAAGGATTTCAAGATATAAAGTTAAACTTATAAATATAAAAATTCTTTTCAATCCATGTCTTTCAGGATACTAGATCAATGTTCTGCCAATTGAGCTAGGGGAAGTTCAATTAAAAAACCCTCACAAGAACCACCATGAAGAAATTCAATAAGGTGCGGGAGGCTGCGAGCTGCACACTCTCGTAGATAAAGTGTAGTGGTATTCGGTGATTGGCACCACTACAGTTGGGGCCCCTCGGTAGATCCTTGAAAATCAATGATCTGGACATAAAATGAGTGGCTGAACCACGAAAATAGTGACAGAGGGGCATCTCCCAGGCCGTCCAAATGCACTTTAAGCGGCGATGGTCTCAAATGAGGTTATGGAAATTTCTCGAAAACACAAGGAAAAACATTTCCACTAGCACTAGGCCACTATGAGCGTTTTAACTTTACTCATTTAAAGGTAAAAGTCGAGGTAACTCGAGAAAATTTGACTTTCTGAAGGCACGAGGGACAAAATTATTATTTTAACGGACCAGTACGACTGTACCGTTCGATCGCCTTCAGAAAAGTGCCCTACAGAACGACAGGAAGGAATGACATGACATTTAAAATAATCCTGAAAAGTTAGGTGCGGTCTACGGAGCATGGATTTAGCAACATACCAACCTAAGAGCCTGTATTCAACATTACCTAACTTAAAATTATTTACATCTTATTACTAAACCTCAAATATAGCCTTAAGCTGTAACATTGTAAATATTGCCGCTTAAGAATCTTCCACAATAACAATAATAATACTAATAAATAGTTAAGGATTATTAGCTGAAAACAGTATTAAATTTGGCAACTAGCAAAATCAAGGTTACAAACTGAAAGAGGTTGTCTGGTAAAAATACATTTCAACAGTTAAGCTACGTCATGAACAGTCCCGTACAACTTGCTGTTCCAAGGCATTTTTAAATAAAATTTACAACTAAATACCAAGTAGCTTCAAACGCTACACTCAACTCCTTCTGTGGATAGAGGAGGGTTAAATATCACTCCCAACAAATCAACCATCGTGGCATTTAACCGAAGGCGCAAAATAGAAGGAGGATTTCGAGCGAGGTCAAGTACCTGGGACTAATACTGGACTCAAAACTTACCTGAAATTAACACCTGCATAACATCGCCAAAAAAGCGGTAGCATCGCTCATGATAACTAGACGCCTGCATGCAAAATCATGGGGCTTGAAACCGGACATGCTGTACTGGATATACAGTATGATGCTCAAACCCATCTTTAAATACGCCTTCCTGGTATGGTGGCCAAAGGCAGAATAAGGTGGTGCCGTGCGCCAACTTAGCAAAGTGCAGACTGGCCCATTCAGGAATAACGGGAGCAATGCTGTCGACGCCAACAGCAGCCATAGACACCTTCATAGATTTCCCACCTCTGCACATTGTGATACAGAGGGAGGCAAGGATGGGAGCGTACAGACGGTAACCGACAGCTGCCTACAACAAGAAGACGGATCACATGGCAATCGCAGAACTTCTGGTAGCAGATATTCTCAATATGAAGACGGACCACATGCCAAGGCGACAATGCCTCAATAGACCGTTCGACGTCAGCTTCCCAAGCAGAACTGAATGTGAATAGGGCATACCGGACACCAAAAAGCAGAACCGGACCTGGTAGACGGACGGGTCGAAGACTGCGGCTAGTACCGGTGCAGAGGCATACTCCGCCAGCTACTGGGGAGCATGTTTCGGTTGTTCAGGCAGAACTCTATGCTATAATCTATTGCGCAGCAGAGAATAACAGGCAGATCCTTATAGTGTCCGACAGTCAAGGCCCGTCAGCCAAACAGTATCATCAAGATTAGTATGGGAATGCCAGGAAGAACTCAGGGCCTTGGCGGACCAAAATAAAGTAAAACTTATCTGGGTGCCAGGACACAGAGGAATTGAAGGCAACGAAAAATGTGAAGAACTCACAAAGAGAGGATCAGAGGCGAAACTTATCGGGCCAGAGCCGGATTTAGGGATACCAAAAAGTATGACCAGAATCTACATCAAAGACTGGGTTCGTAAAAAACATCGACACTACTCGACAACTTCCAGGCAGAATTATAGTAGGTTCATCGACCAACCATGCAGACAAGGGACCGCAGAACTACAACAAATGAGTAGGAGCCGACTTAGGACTATAACGAGCCTTATGACAGGCTACGTACCAGTCAAGGTCTACCTGAATAGGATGAACCTGTATTATGGAGACCTTAACTCCAGATTTTGCAATAAGAAACACGAAACAGCCAGAAACATCCTGGGAAACTACGAGGCACTGGATCGCAGAAGACGGGTAAACAAACAGAGTCTTGGAAACAACAATAGAACTCCACCCAGTAAAAGACCTGAACAACCGAGTACAGTGCACCAAAATACTAGAGTGGTTGGAATAAAGCGAACAGGCTAAGCACAATAGACCTCAGGCTTCAGTGCCACATGGAGACAATAAGTCTTAAGGGAGGGAGAAAAAAAAACCCTTCCCATACTAATTATTTCATGAATTTGAGTTTCATAGAACAAAACAAAAAAAAAAGGTATATTTAACAATTCGTTAACGATTTTTTTAAAGCAAGTCCACATATTAGATAGATACAAATTTTCTCAAATTGTCATTTTATCATGAACGAGGAAAAAGTTCTGGACTCCCATTGTCCGTAACTTTATTTTGTCGCCTAATTTCCACGTCAACCGTAATGGAAGTCCAAAACTTTTCTTCAGTCGAAACTTCACCTACCACTTTCAAGGAAACATATTCAAGAAAATTATGTATTAGAGTAGGTAACTAACTGAATTATTATTTTATTTATGTGACTTCACCTATATCTGGTTTTATTCTGCGTTGAATAATTTATTCGGAAAATACTTAATGATTACCATGGGTTTCGTGCTTACGAGAATAACAACTTACAATAATTAAAACGTAAGATTTTCATTTTACAAAGTTTCTTGCATGTGACAAGCCATTAGCATGTGTATCGTTTAATCTAGCTACGTCACACAAGCTGTCAATTTTGTTTCGTCATTAAGAGCTACTATAGCGTTATTTATGGACAGTTTTTAATACCTTTTTCGTAAAATTTCGAATAATTTTTTGGTTTTAAAAGAGATCCACATACAAGAAAATCTAATTTCGCATATTAAACCGTTAAAAAAAAACATCCATCGTAAGTCTTTCAAAGCGCCCGGGTTTCATGTTTTAGGAAAATTACAGTTTAATATGAAATATTGTGATTCGGGATTTTCGGGCCCAGGTTTTAGGCCTTTTTGCATGCTAGGGGAACATTAAAGCAAATAATGTTTGGTATATGAACTATATTCAAATACTGGCTTAGTTTCTAATCTAACAGTTCCGAATGCCGGGCATACATTTTTATGACTAGATAGTAAATCGAAATCGGATCTAATACTTAGGGAAAAGTCAAATGGCATGTTTTTTTTTGAGAACATTTTTGAAGACACTGACTGAAAAATATATATTAGAAAAGGATGCATATTTACTACATTATAATATCTCTACCAGATATCATTAATACAAATTAATAGTATAACATAACATTCCACTATAATTACAAACTATTATAAAAATATTAATTATTCTAAAAGACTTTAAACATCCTTTTAGTTATTATAATTTTATCACATTTCAGCCCGAGCTCGACATTCATATAAAATTCCATTTGCGGTACTTGCTAGCTGTCATATGGAAAAAGGAGAATAAATCGTCCGCTCTGGCCAACAGATTTCATTAAAATAGTCGCCGAGTTAGGCACTTATGTCGCGTACTAAGCCAGATAATCTATAATAAAATAGTTTATATTCCGGGCTGGATATCGCGGCACAAGATTTATTGTATTGAGCAGATATCGAGCAATGATTGCATTCTTAGGACTCGATGTATCATAAAAGTAATGTGAGATGGTGCCAACAGATTTTTCACTGTAAGCTGCATTTTTTTTATCACATAGGCAATCTTTGAGATCTTTGAAATATTAATAAATGTGTATCATACAAGGAAAAGTTGTCAAAAATATAACAGAAGGATTTTGGCAGGTAGGAGCACCTGTGCTACTCATAGAAAAATAACTAACGTACCTAATCTATCATATTTCTTTAAACAAAATTCCAAGACAAATCTAAATCAACAAAACGATCAATTCAATTGCATGTACGGAAGCTGACTAAATGTGTGATGAATTGAGGTAGTGTAGATGCTGCCGTAAGCCAGCACGGCGTTCTTTGAAATATGTCGCTGGCGATATTCAATTTGGGAATATGAAATTGTGGGTTATCGGAAATTCCGAACGTAAAATATATTTCTAGAAATTTATAGCGTATTTGTTACCTCTGGAAAAATAGCATGATGGTATTTTTGGTATCTATAAAAATTTCCATATTGTTATATTACTAGTTGGTTAAAACGGTTGAAGCTGTATCAATATCCCTAGTGCAAATAGTTTACAAAAGTTTAGTTCACCAACAAGGATTTCCGAAGCAAGTAAAACTCGAATTAAAGTAGCTTATAAAAAGCCGTTTCAAATAGTTTTAAGTGTAACGTAGGAGTTAGAAATTTTGCTACAAAGCCGAGAATGTTCCTATAAAAGCAGCAGCCGCATGCATCCGGCCCAGTTTTGTGTATTTTGACGGAGAAACTCGGCCCACAATCGGCACACAATTTAGTTAGTTTTTAGCCGTAAAGGATTTGCCGGGAATATATTGTCGTGTCTCCCGAAAAGATCAGCAAAATTGGCCGACTGAAACAGGAACGAGAAGAGGCCGAAAACTCTCGCATCTGCTGCAAAAGAGAGTTAGTCCAAGCAGCGACCCGTATTTCAACTTTACCGAGTGTTATTTAGAGCTTACAGGATTTCGGGGGGTTTGTGACCCGCTAAATTCGTATTCTGAACTAACTGCCTTTTAATCCACCCTCTCAGTTTCAGAAGTCCCCGAATAAAATTTACCATTTTCGTTTTTGGAGGCTCGCTCCTAATCCTTTAGCGTTTGCCTAATTTTTGACCGTCGTAAAATAATTCTTTATCCTTTGAACTACATTTAAACTTTTCTCAATAGTCCGATTAGACTTAAAAATAAATGTTGCGGAAATTGCCATTTACAAGCAGTATCATCGAAATAACCAATCAGACACAAAATAATTAAAAATTTATTCAACGAATATTCCTCCTTTCATACCTTTTCAAACTTCGCTGAAGTATGGTAATCGCATATTCATTCGAAACGTAAAATTGTCATATAGGGTAATTTCCTATTTCCATCATTGATTGGTTCAACGCTCGGCAGATGGCTTAACCCTTTACCCTCGAAAATGACAATTTAAAATTTTAATCCCGCCCGTCCGAATTGTGAGACCTTTTTTGGCAGTAGCTGATAGTCGGATGCATTTCATACATTTAAGATCAATATTATTTTTGGACCGGACGTTGGTGGCCCAAATTCTATCGCTATGACACATTGCAGATTTCAATTTGAAATTAGAAAATCGATATGTAGTTGGGTCATGTCAAGTTTTTTTTTTTAATCAAATAACCATTCTACATCCTAATAGTTCAAGTTCTTGTTGCTTTAGGTCCCTCTGTGTGTATAAAACTCATATGTGCCCGAAAGGGCAATTTATTTTATTTTTACCTTGTATACAACGTGGTACAAGAAATTTATTTTGTTTCCGCATGAGATACCGTGTCAGCGGTGTGGCCATAAACTTTGTGGATTGTCTCTTGAGGTTAGATTGTATAAAATTTAAAAATAATATACTGTTTCGTAATATATGGTGTGGATTGTTTCACGAAGGGTTGTAATATATTGGTATTAGCGTATTGTGGCATGTCGACGTCGTGCTGGATATTTAAGCTTTATTTTTACAATAATAATATAAATTAAACTCGCTAAATTAAATTTATTTTCAGAATGATTTGGGAATTATTTACACGATACGACTTGAGACAGTGAATGAACAGTTAATTCAATTGGCCCTTTCCCTTTACATATCACGTCAGCCCGCCAAAGTTTAAGATATGCCCCCGGGTTATTCATAATAACTGCTGATGTAGTAGGCAGACTGTTTTAATCTCTTCCCCTCTGGTTTTCCCTTGCTGATGGGGATTGTGAGCTCCCGGGCCTATTGGTTTTATTGAATGTTAGGATTTGTGGCAGGAAAGATTTCTCATCACGTACGTACTTACTTCACCCATTATTTAATGTTTGGTATTTGCTTTCAGTATATTCAGTATCGGTTTTTATTAAAGTTTGAAAACATCTAAGTTTAGTAAACAAACGATTCAAAATTAATAATCTAAGTTATCATAAATTCGCTCCTACTTTCGTCTTAATTCCAACTAAACCCGAAAGAGATTAAGGGAAAAGATAAGAAATGAATAAATATTAACCGAAAATGAATCTTTACATAATTAAACCAAATTAAGGAATATTTTAGACAGTTGGAATTGTTTCCTTCTGCGTTATAATGGGCAGACGTTTTAAATAATTAAAACTCTTCAGAGATACTTTGTACGGTTTCTGTAAAATATTTTAAGGTTTCATTAAGATTCAACCCTTTTTTGACCTGTTTTCAAGGCATTTACAGAATTAACACGAACTTTTAAGTTGATTGAATGAAGTTTCAATAAATGTCCAAAAACATAGGTGGACAAAAAAAAGAGTTTTTAATAAATTCTCGGAAAATTTAAAGCATAAAAACTGTAGAAATTCTTGTCAACAGCAGCGCATAAATTTAGTTTACTATTCACCAGCCCTGTTTGTTTTTTCCACTGCTTTCCTTCGGGGAAAGACAAAAAAAAATCAATCCTGCCGGATCGAGTTCCGTTACCACGTAGCGCACAACAACCCTTCACTCTTCATGAATAACAAAACGCGGGGAACCGAAAACAGTGTCATTTTATTATCGATCCTTTCCTCGCACACGCTGCATTATGTAGTAATGGAAATCTACTTCACGTGATGATAATGCCAATGATAAAGGACAACCGTAGTACAGATTTTTTAAAGGAACCTTAATGGAACTGTCATTTTGATGAGAAAGAGCCAAGACTATAAAAGCATTTCTGTTTAAATCTTGAAGTCGATATAACATAAAATTGTTGGAAATTTAACGAGTTTAGCAAACGCCAGAATCTAGTCAGAAATTGAAAAGCTCAAATTTCCTGCTGCAAATTTTAATTAGTGAAACTTTTGTTTTCTCAGTTTGTAAATTCTAGCTCATTTTTCGTTTTATTCCAGTGGATGAAATATGGCTTTCGAAAACGAATTTTTGGCTTAATGATCCACTCTATCCATTACAGTTTGTAAAACCTTTACAAAAATATTCTATTTCCTTGTAAGGAAAAGCAAAACTTACTAAAGATACGCAGTTTCAATACAAATTCTAAAAAAGGCTTGAAAACAAAATACTGCGCAATAATCTTGGCATAGACATATTATTTTTTGAGTCTCAATTAATTATAATATACTGTATTCAAGTCATACATTTCAGTTGCATTAACAAAGATTAGACGATTTTTATATTTTTATTGGAATACGCATTTTTTTCTCTCTCTCTCAGGTCTGTCCGACTTATTGTGCCCATGTTCCACTGATGCCTGGGAAGGCTTAATGTGTTTAGCCTCTTTGCTTTATTCCAACAACTCTAGTATTTTGGTGCCCTGTACAAGGTTGTACAGGTCTTTAACTGGGTGGTGTATCACAATTGTTTCCGAGGCGGAGTTTGGTTGCCCGAAAATGTTCGAAAATCCTTTGTGATCCATTGCCTCGCAGTTAACCAGGATATGTCTGGCTCTCTCGGGTTCCTTATTGCAGAATCTGCAGTTAAGGTCTCCGTCATACAGGTCCATCGAACCCAGTCTTTGAGGCTTCTGGTCATGCTTTTTGGTATCCCTAAAGCCGGCTCTGGCCCGAATAGATTTGTCTCTGATCCTCTCTTTGCGAGTTCATTAGCTTTTTCGTTGCCTTTTGGTCCGCCAGGGCCCTGAGTTCTCCCTGGCATTCCCATACTAGCTAGTCTTGATCAAGGATGATACACACCTACAGGATTGCTTATCGGCCTAGTTTCTGGTAATCGCTGCCATATTGGTGTGTCACCATTTCCGACGTCACAACTAAGTCGTCAGCTGTTTAAGCGTTTAAGCAGCCTAGGTCAAGGCGAGAAATAACATGCTGCCTACGACACAACTGGTGTTTTGGCATGGAGAGGGGGACTTGTTCCCCACAGGCCTTATGAGGATAGACTATCCTGTAGAAGTAGTGTGTATCATCCTTGAGTCTTGATGACACTGTCTGGCTCGAAAGAGCCTTCAGTGCCGCTTGACTGTCGGACATTAAAAGGATCTGCCTATTGGTTACGGCTCTCGTGTTATTCTCTGCTGCCTACTGGAGTATAGTATAGACCTCTGCGTGAAAAACTGAGGCATGCCCCCCAGTGCATAGTGATTGCTGTAGCTGGAGGAGTATTCCTCGATCCAACCCCGACCCGTCCGTGTCTTGCTTTTTGGTTCCCGGTATGCCCAGTTGGGATACCCATAAAAGTTTGTGTCAAATAGGAGCAATTATACATTTTTATGGTGAAAAATACGTAGAAGACAAAGCGTTTTATCCATAAAATGTTTCTGCAGCAAACAGACGTAGCGCTGGAAAATACGATGCATGAAAACTACAGAAACCATTTAGCCGAAAAAATGGCAACAGCGTCCTTTCCTGCTTGGGACACTTACAGGTTTAAGGAAACTTAAGGATTTAATTAGTCAAGTTTTCCGCATTCTTGTGCACCCATAATAAATTCTATAAAAAAAAAAAAAACAGAAATTTTCAATGAAAGTTCAGATCAACACAAATTCATGAAAAAAAAGCAACATCGCGCACTATTGCTTATTACGTGCATAAATTACTGAATGAACTGGACACAGTTTAATATACGTATGTCAGTTATTATCAAAAGCAACAGAGGCAGAATGAATACTTTGCTGTATTTTTCTATTTGCAAAGTAATAAAACTGTTCATATAGAGTATTATATTTCGCACACAAAACACGGCAAAAGATAATAGTAAAGCACGAGCTTCGGTTTCCGCTTCCGGAACTAGGTATATTAGGGAATGCCTATTACTACTTTTCTATCCCTATTGGAGTTGGAAGAAATTTTCCTAATTTTTTTCTTTTTTGGATTATAGTACCGACCCTACCTGAGGGACAAGATAGAAAACAGCTATTTACGGACATAATTACCCTAATTTTCTTGTTGACTATGGGCCCAGTGGAGAAGTGAAAAAATTGATATTCTTATTATTGAAGATATAGGTATTTTCCCCAAGAAAATCGAGTCAAAATTTTGCTTAAAATAAACGAACATGCGATAAGGCATAAATAATTATAGATATCACTTTAAGATTTCTTTGGATAGAACTACTTGTAAAACTGTGGCAGCATTTTTCCGGTATCCCAGTGACTCCGAGTATTTATTTATTCACGTACATAGTCCTTCCATAGGTTTACTACAATAGTGCAAAAATCTGCAATGCATTACTTCTAAATATGCAATTACATCCTGATAACGCTATGGAACTCATTCCTTATTCCCTGTACTCCTCTTGCGAATAAAAAGAAGCTCATTGATTGAATTTGTTTGTTATTGGTATAGTATATAGTATATAGTATTAAATAAAATATATTTAATAACAAACAACAAACAAATTAAATCTGCTTCTTTATATTTGCAAGAGAAGTACGGGGAACAAGGCATCAATTCCATAGTTCGTCCGATAAAAAAGTGTATCAAACTTTTGACGACTCCGGGTAAAATGATTCGGAGCATGTAAAACAATCAACATTAGGATTGTACAATCCACCATCGAGACTGCAGTAAGGAAATCTCAAAGAATGGAACGATGTAAATTTATTGCGATTTCGTTTGATAAAACGCAACAACAGAGAAACTTCACATCATGTTAGTAATTTGCTCAACCAAGAATACCGTTGAATCGAAAGTTATTCCAAAATCTTCCATAACTTCAGTGCGTATGATGGCTTTCCCATTGATGTCGTTAACAATGAAGAAAAAAAAATATGGATGAGTTCATTTTTTTGATAAACATTATATTATTTAAATATACAGGTTGTCCTAAAAAGATATCGACAAGCTTTAAAGGGTAGTAAGGGACATCAAAACAAAAAACAAGCATTTTTGTTTATATAAACATATGTCCACAAATGAGCCATTTGGGCTGTAGAGCGAAAAAATTGTTTGGTACTTTTATTCTTCGCAATAATTGTTTATTTATCAATTTTGCTTATTTATTAACAAATAAATTATGGTTTACAATAATTGTTCAAAATGTTGACCATTTACTTCAATGCAAAGATTGCACCGTCAGGTCATTAATAGACAACTACTAAGTTAATTAAGGAAACTAATCACAAATTAGATAGGAATTTTCAAAATGTCAGTAAAAAACCAGTAAAAAACCTCAAAAAAACCCTTTCCATAAACATCAAATATTGTAAATAATTACCAAGGTGGTATTCTGATTTTGCCATAAAATAGAAATCTATTAAAGTAAACAAAATAAATGAACAAAATAATAATAATTGTAAAAAATCACTAGTCACTAATGCCATATATCCTCTCGCTTCTCAACCTTTGACACAGATTAATGAATAATATCTATTCTTATCAGCTTAATATCGCTATACCTATCAAAGATGCACAATCAACAGAGAAAAAAATTAAATTAAAAAAATCATAGCTTGATGAATATTCAAGGATCCATATTTTTTTTCTCGTTAACCATCTTGAAATTGCTTTATTTATCAGTAATAATCAAAATCATATTAAAAATCAAAGGGACCTAAAGTGATCTATCACCCGCGATCTTATAAAATTCATCAATTTGCATTTAGATAATCCCCAAGCAAATGATGATCATCTGTAGTAATTATGACACTGTAGAGCTTCAGATCATCGGCAACCGTGAGATATTCCGAAAATCAAAGATGGGAAATCCCATCTAAATATTGCCTTGAACAAAATATTGTTTTCCTGAACCATTTGCTTGAGATCAAGTACGCAACTCTGAATCCAGAGGGACAAAACTGACCAAAAGTTCAAGCTCATTCAAGAAAAAATCCAAAGGAACTTTGACAAAACCTGTACCATACCTTGATAGAAAAATTGATGTTCAGCTTAGTGGTTTTTGCTAAAGCAAAAGGCAAACTCTTTTTTAATTATTACATAGGACAACATTGATTAAAGATATTCTGCCAAAAACCTTGAGGATAATATTTATAATAGTGTAATTCCTCGTATTATTTTTATCTCCACGTCCAGAGCTCTGGAAATGTGCCTTCTTGTATTGATTAATTAAAGATAGGCTTAGAGATTAATTTTCTATAAGATGAATCTTAGTCTATTGTTAAGGTCTAGATTGTTTAATTTTGTGAAGACATCGGAACCTAAAATAGAATAGTTATTCATCTTGATATTACTGAGGAGGCTGAGTGTGTTTGTCAAAGAATAACACCGAACTGAAGTATTGTGCACAAAGATTAGCTGCCTGGACCTATTTTTAACTCAGACTCATCCACAGAAACAAACTTAGGCTTCCATAAGGTTCCAATAATACTTAACATCATTCGTACATAGAAAAAAAGGCTTAGAATTGACTACAACATCAGTGAGTCTTACGAATACTTGATCACCAAAACCAACCAGCTCATCTGCAATATTCATCGCGAACTGATTACGACTGAACACTTTTCAATGGACTGCCTCAAATTTGACAACAGACAAAAGTATGTTATTAAGAAGTCGAGAAATGTAAAAGGCAGAAACGCCCACATAGAAATCTCAACTGATTTCCTGAAAGACTAATATAATGAACCAAATCTGGAAGATTCTGAATGTAGATATAATGCTATTGTTGCCCCAAAAGGTCAAGGCGACTTTTTTATTGAATAAAATATTTCCTAACGCACAAATAATTTCAATGTTTTCCAGTTTCTATGTAAAACGATTTTTAAATCGTAAATTGATGTAAAAGTTTCTTTAACAAAAAACGGACAAAAATATGAAATCCGACTATTGAATAAACTATCATTACCACTTGCTAGGTTAATTGAATCTGGATTATTACAAATTGAACATTCAAACATAATTTTGCGTAAACAATTCCAATGTGCGACATATATGACAAGTTTGGTTTGCTGTTCAACATTATCTCTGTATTTTGGTTATGATTTGATTATATTTCAATCACAAAGCATAATAATATAGGTACTTATAATAGGTACAAATTTAATTATAGCGCGTAGACAAATTCCATTTATTAATATTTTTGGGAAAGTGGAAATTGTAAATAGAAATGTTTGCTGCCATTAACGAAAGGTAAAGAATAATCCGAGAAAGTTCTATTTTGTCGAAATTAAACACTTAGGTAGGTACTTACTGTGACCCAAATCAAAAATCAATTGTTGTTTAGTTCCAATTTTATTGTAATTTTTAATTCCCTCTTCATATAAAGAATTTATAAATTTAATAAAGAGACTGAAAAAGAACCGGCTGGAAACCGAACTGACTTCTTCAATCATCGTCCGACGTAAACAAAGAGCTTCGCGATTTTCCCGCATTTTTTGCTATTTATCTTCGACTTTTCTCGAAATCCCATTCTCCTCGGAGATTTATAAGCTGTTTTGAACAAGAAATTTATATTCAATCATTATTGACGCTCGCAGTTCGGTCCATCAATTGGGAATTTTTATGCAGTTTCTATGAAAGGATTTTGGACGATGACTTACTTCATTTATAGTTTTAAAATACACATATAAAAGTGGGAACAATATACGGTGGATTAGCCGTAGATATTGACTTTTGAGAAGCGAAGAAAAGTGGATAATTTTATATGTTATTTGTTTTCTTGAATAATTGATTATAGAGAGGCATCTTTCTCTGGGTTCTAAAATAGATATTGATTATGAATAAGATGAAGAACAAGAAAAAGCGTTTCATCCATAAAAATATGTTTGGAACAAAAAGACATAAATCTGGAAACTACAATGCATTGAAAAGAGACAGAAAATATTTGGCGGGAAATATATATATATATATATATATATATATATATATATATATATATATATATATAGTACAACGGTCGAAATTTGATCGTGGCGCCATCTAAGACAAAACCTCAACACCAAGCAGCAATTTTCGCTGCAATATGGTGACTGAGAATCTAATCGGCCGACCAAAATTCAGTTCGTGGGAAAACCCAGAATAGGAAAACCTATTATCCACTGATGAGAAAATATTTGGTTTGATTTTCTATGCTTTTCCATCCATAGACGCGTTTCGACCTATCAGGTCTCATCAGTATGGCTAGGAAAAGCAAAGAAAACCAAACCAAGTTTCGTGCCTGTAGGCAATATATACATAGTACAACGGTCGAAATTTGATCGTGGCGCCATCTAAGACAAAACCTCAACACCAAGCAGCAATTTTCGCTGCAATATGGTGACTGAGAATCTAATCGGCCGACCAAAATTCAGTTCGATGGAAAAGCATAGAAAATCAAACCAAATATTTTCTCATCAGTGGATAATAGGTTTTCCTATTCTGGGTTTTCCCACGAACTGAATTTTGGTCGGCCGATTAGATTCTCAGTCACCATATTGCAGCGAAAATTGCTGCTTGGTGTTGAGGTTTTGTCTTAGATGGCGCCACGATCAAATTTCGACCGTTGTACTATGTATATATTGCCTACAGGCACGAAACTTGGTTTGGTTTTCTTTGCTTTTCCTAGCCATACTGATGAGACCTGATAGGTCGAAACGCGTCTATGGATGGAAAAGCATAGAAAATCAAACCAAATATTTTTTTATATATATATATATATATATATATATATATATAAGGTGCAACATGTTGTTTAGGTTAAAATTTTCCCTCTGAAGGAAATTGGGTTTGTGACTTTTGTAATATTTAGATGTTGCTCATATATATCTTTTCAGAGATCTCGCTTCCGTATAATGCTCATATTCAAGCAGAAGGTAATTTCGGGTCTATTTTATTATTCCCAAATAGAACCGATACTTTTAAATTAAATAATAAGTGACTTAATGACTATCTCGCGTTCAAGTCACAAGTATATATAAAATACCTACCAGGATCCGATTTAGAATTAATATCCCATTTTTAAAGAACATTAAAAAACGGTATCGAAAAATTAATTGCTACAACTGCACCCTTTCAAATGATTTGCTTTTTCTCCCTCTGTTGCCATCTCCAAATGAAAAATTGGATGGTCCGCATTAATTCTACCTTATGAAATTTTAAGGCTGGCAACGCATTAAAAGACTCCTTTTTGTCCTGAGGGCTGAATCTCGGACTGGACCAATGTGATATTTCATTTGGGACTAACATTTATGGCCTTAGTAATAATTGGGTGAGGGCCTGGCTTACATAAAGGGCACGTTATTAGTAACTTTTACGCTCTGAGCAAATTTTAATATTTAACCTCGATTTATGTTTGCAAGACAAAAAAACAGTATATCGTTTTTTGTTACAGGTTTAAAGTGTTTTCTCGTCCTAAAGCGAATACCTCTCGGGATTATATTTCGTGTTTTTAAAGAGAACAAATTTAATATAGTACGTTGTACAAGAGGTAAAAGTAAAATAAATCGTTCTCCGGGTAAATCCTCTGTTGTAAAACGGGCGATGTAACACTTGCTTGTAGCTCGCGGGAAAATAGGGATAAACAAGTATTAGGGTTATAAAATTGAGCGCAGAATGCGTGGTAGTAGTTATGCAAATAAAACGATACCTATTTCAAGGATTTTCGATTGAAAATCTCGCAAAAGCCGATAAAGTATTTAATTAGCTTGTAATCGTAAATTTCATCATACAGCATTTGATGATTCAATTTTATACTCCACGATAGGCCGCTTAGAAGTATCCATAGAATGCTTTGTGTTTTTTTTTTAGTGGAAAATGTTTTTTTCAATTTTAAAATTTATGTTATGGTCAAAGTTGGCTGTGATCTACTGTTAAAAGTTATTTTCAAGAACACAGTGTTAACACATGTACCAACGTGCTCATGTAACCTTAGGGAACGCTGATCCGAGTGACCGGATCATTTGCTGATGTATTTTGTCTTTTTTCAATCGTGTTCATTAAAGAAAGATTAATCGGATCAGCTTTCTCATAAGGCCTCTCGAAAATTTTTTGTTTCCGGCTTAAGCTAGTTTGGTATCAAACACTTATAACTTCAATGAAGAATGAAGGCTTTCACGGCCGGTCAAATCTAGTTAATATTTCTACCTAACGTTTCATCTACTGCTGCGGTAGACATCTTCAGATGCGGTGTGGTAGAGGACGAAGTGTTCTCTTCCGTGTTCCCCCGATGACTGGATTCGTTGTTGGACCAGCGTTATTTATATCCAGGGTTGTGGGCGTGGCCTGTATCACGCTATTTTTATTGTCTCGTTCTCGGAAAGGAAGCGCCTCTGTTTTCCAGAGAACTGGCAACCAGCTTTTGTTGAGGTTCATGCTCTCTTCTTTTCTGTTGAAGTTTTTGTGATGTTTCTGTATCTCTATGGCTTCTCTGTGGAGTCTGGTGTAAAAATGTTTGGTTCTATCCAATGCTTGAGTCTGGTCGAAACGAATGACATAGTTTGTTTGTGTTAACACGTGTTCGACGATTGCTAATCTCTCTATTTGTCCCTGCTGACAGTTTCATTTGTGCTCTTTGGTCCTAGTGTTGATAGAGCGTTTGGTTCTTCCTACATAGACAGATCCTCAAGAGCAGGGAATTCTATAGACGCCGGCCATTTCAAGAGGTGCCCTAGAATCCTTGGCCGATCTCAGACTGTGCTCAATTGTTCTTGTGGGCTTGTAGATAGGCTTAATATTGTGTCTTTCTAGCGTTCGTCCTATGCGATCTGTGATATTTTTGATGTAGGGAAGAAAAGCTCTTCCTGCCACCTGTGCTGATTCCTTATTATTGATGCGCAGTGGCTTTGGTCTTATAGCTCTATTTATCTCCTGCTTGGAGTACCCATTTTCTTCAAGTGCTGATTTTAGGTGTTGCATCTCGTCCTGAAGGTATCTGGGTTCACAAATCCGAATTGCCCTGTCAGATAGAGTTTTAATGGCTCCTTTTTTTTGCCTAGGATGGTGATTGGATTCCTTGTTAGGGTATCTGTCCGTATAAGGTATCTGTCCGTATACGTCGGCTTCCTATGTACTCTGTGTCCCAGTTTACCTGAGGGTAATCGTTCTAAGACGACGTCGAGGAATGCAATTTTGTTGTCTTCCTCAATTTCTATCGTAAACTGTATCCTGGGTTCTATTGAGTTTAGATGATTAAGGAAGTTTTCGAGCACTGCCTCTCCATGGTTCCAAACAACAAATGTGTCATCTACATAGCGGAACCAACAAGTAGGTTTCTTTGTGGCCGTTCGCAGTGCCATTTGTTCGAAGTGTTCCATGTAGAAGTTGGCGATAACCGGGCTGAGTGGACTCCCCATTGCGACTCCATCTGTCTGCTCAAAGAATTCATTTTGCCATTGAAAGTACGTAGTCGTCAGACAGTGGTGAAATAAGTTGTTGATTTCCTCCGGAAAAACATCTTTCAGATACTCTAAGGCCTGATTCACTGGTACTTTAGTAAACAATGAGACAACATCAAAACTAACCAGAATGTCGTTTGGTAGTAGAGTGATGTCACTGATCTTTTCGATGAAATGAGTTGAGTCTTTAACATAAGAGCTGGATTGGCCAATCCGTGACTGGAGGAGGGTGGTGAGGTATTTGGCTATGCTGTATGTGGGCGAATCTATTGCACTCACAATAGGCCTGAGTGGGTTGCCTGTTTTGTGAATCTTAGGAAGGCCTCAGATTTGATGAGTCTCCTTATGTTTTCCGGGTCCAAGGGTAGTGCTCGGACAAGTAAATTGGTTTTTCGCAATATAGAAGCAGTGAGATTGCGCTTCAGCTTTCTGCTACTAAGAATTTCATTCATTGTATTTATTAATGACGTTTTCAATAATATGTACCATATTCTTTATTTTTATTAAAATAATTTTATGAATTATGCCTTAAATATACTTATGATTTTAAATGGGGTAGGTACAGGGTCATTTTTTATATTTGCGTGCCCCCTGTACTGATGAATATGAGCAATAGGAAAAAAGCTTTTAATGCAAAAGTTGCATGGTTTTTTCGTATCATCTTCCAGAATTGTCAAACAAACCAATGGGCATCCCAAAATCTGAAAATTCAAAAATCTAAGTACTTATGTATTTTTATTTTAAATGACACTAACCGTATATTGTACTATCTTTGAAATCCTCCTTAAATCCTGTTTCCATAAATATATAATATATCTATATTTGTTCCAGCTGTTTTTGAACTATCAACCTCCAAAGTTTCTAAAACAAGCCACATCAGAAAATTAGATTTGATGCCTTGGCTGGTTTCCTTGCCTCGGCTATGAAACACTAGCTGCGGAATTGAATCTTCTGCTTCTCTATCTAGTGAAACAAAACCATTTAACAAAAATATATCGATGAAAAAAATTACAACTTGATTTGAGATTGGGTATACTTACTTTTAGAGACTTCAGTATTCCTTAGAAATTCTGAGGAGCTCTTGACGCTCTTGTCTTTCACGTTCTCCTCGGATGACATTAAAATCTGTAGGTCATTTCTTTCGCATTCCCATTTTGAGACTAGACCGTCTCCGTGCAAGGCATCAAAGTCCTACCTACATAATAGGTATACATATTATAGAGGTAATAGAGGTATACAACTTACCTTCAGAAAAAACCGGCGACAGGTATAACCGACTTTCTATTTAACACTTCGAACAGCACAAAACCGAAAAAAAACGACTTGAACGAAGTACGTAGCAATGCATCCAGAGAATAGAATGTAATTATTCTTATTTCAACATGTTTTTCTATGTCGTTGCCCGACTGAAGCTGCCTTTGTGCATGTGCTTAGGAACTGTGTACATTAATGCCATGAACTGTTTCATTGTATTTATGATTTATCTTGATTTAATGGTTGCAGCTTTGTTTCTAGGAATATTGGCTTGTTTTAAATGAACCGTACATTGTATCAATTAATTTCGTTCTTAAAAGTTTCTAGAGAATATGAACTATATTCATATTATTCATATTAATAATCATTTATATTATGAATATTCCGTGGAAGCTCCCATCAAAGAAATTTTCTTTAATATCAAGGTTTAGTTTCATAATATCAATGAACTTAGTTCTTGTAACCGATGCACTATTCAACATCGATTCATGTAGATGACTATTCATAACTTAATGAAGCTTCATTCTTTATTCTAATGATAGCTGTTCATGAAATCATAATACTTACACTTTTCTGTACTTGGGATTAATCAAAATTTCATTGAATCAATGAAAATGTAATTGATGAAAGCAGTTCATTGATATTATGATGAAGATTTTTTTGAGTGTCAGCAGTCCTAGTGAGTAGGGATTTGGACTTCGAACCTCTAGACTAGAAGAGCCCTAGCTACCAATCCAAATGTGAAAGATAGGGGAAAAATTAAATGTAGAGAATAAAAAATCTGCATTATTATTAAATAAACATTTTATTGAATAAAGCGAAATCAATTAAACAGAAATGTTTATTATTGTAAAGCATTACATTACATTCATTCGTCCGCATGCCCGAAACACGCCTTCCACGACTTTACAGAAAAAGGGAAAACGAATTCAAGGAGGTCAACAAAAACGCTACAAAGATGTTCATAAGGAGAATTTGGCAGAGTGCCGCATCGATACCAGCAGAGGCTGGATGTGTCATGACTGTGGAAGAGTGTGCGGCTACAGAATTGGTTTATATCTCCATCAGAAAACGCACAATCGACGACAATAAGAATAGAATAGAAGATATACTCGTTATCGAGTGATCGCCTATGATGATGATGAAATTGTATTTATATTCGTAGTCGGTCAATAACTTCTCTTGTCTCTTCCTTGTTTGCTGATACCGGCTTTATCTCTGACAAGGAAACAGGATTCTGGCCTTCAGGAAATAGTGATCACCACCTCTGCATAGTGGTCCACGTTGGGTTCTGACTTTTTGTATTTTCAATATCGTTTCTGACATCACGATAAGATTCTTGGGATTTAACTTTTATGAAACACTCTCATTTAATATTTGATCAACACATAGTTTATGTCTAAAGTTCAGGAAACACTGCTTTGCAATCAATAAAATGGAAACTATACCTAATGTGATTTACTAGAAAAAAAAATCTTACGTATTCATCAACTTATATAAATATTAGGGTAGGCCACTGCTATTGGCTAGGAATAATATACCTACTCTATTTTGATAGAGGAGCAGATGTTCTTCGAAGGATAGGCTCGCAAACAAGGAGATTGGTGAAAAAACACCAATGCTGTTGAAAGAATATCTTATCATGTGGCTCGAATGAATAATGGAAGGTAGACAAGATTGGTCCACGACAGGAATGACAAAAAAAAAGTTTGATAAACTACCATATGACCAGCTATGGAAAACTATAGTTGATACTAGACAATCATCAGTCTTGGACCACTCAATTCAGCTCTATATCTACTGAATTTGTTCCGACTTCATTATCAGAAACTAACTTGTTTGTGAAATGTATCTAAAATCATTTCTCTGATTCTCTGATAGAGCTTAATAAGCATGGGAGAATAATTATTATGTCAATAATTGCCTACATTGCTATATGAACTTAAGCTATGAACCTTTGTAAATTGAAAGTAATAACTATTTCTTTGAGAATAATTTGCGTTTTGAAATACCTACTTTTCTGTTGTTATGTATGTGCACACATTTTGGTTCGCTTTCATGACGTTTGCTTTACATAAAAATGCCAACAGTGCCCAACAGGAGAATGTCAGTAGTCAGTACTGTCACTGTAGGCCGGCTGAGACGCTTACCCAGAAAGCAGCGCCTGCCCTTGAATGGGCAAGGGAGTGGGGAGCCAATATCTCATGAAGCAAGCGGGGAAAGCCCGGGGAGTTTTAGCATGTTATTTCAGACAATAAATCGAACATGTATACCAATTTTTAGCTGGTTATGAAAAATTTTGTGTTTTATTCCTAATAATCCTGGGCTACATTGTTTGTTCGATGATTTTGTTCCATTCACCATAGGTAACAAGAAAAAAAATCTAAAACATCTTCTTAAGGATAAGCCTATATACATCTTTAACTAATATCTAGTTTGCCCTACCAAACCGCCCAAGCAGCTGTTTCGTTTCAGATAGATTCCGCAAAATATACCACAAGGTTTAAAGATATACAGACTCTGTGGTAAATCCATAATGTTTTCGTTTTCCAGATTAGACTACAACTGAAACAGTTCTGTTTTTAGAAATTTTCATAGCAGTTCTATTTCTTAAACAGTTTTATACAGAGTTGAAAGCATCCATATCCCCCTGTATTTGTGTAAGATGTTGGCTTATAGTCAAGAAATATCATCCGGAAGCTTATTGTTGACAATTTTACTATTGACATCTTCTTTACATCAAAATCCTATCGACTGTATGTCAAATGGCGTTCCCAAGAGTAAACAAAATCCAAAAACTTTGTTGAATTTTCGCGCCGAATTAGCATGTCTTACAGTAAGAACTTTGTGTTTACTTTAACTGTGCCTTCTACACGTACTTGTATGTTAAATGTAAATCCGAAAATTCAGCACTAAAAGTTTTGTTGTTGCTATTAAAACGCAAGTTGTAAAGTAAACTTTTGTAAGGAGGGGATGCTCAATTACCAAGTTAAGCTTCTCAAGCAAAATTATGCGATTTCAAAAAAAAAATATGTCCATGTCATTCGGACGCTTCTGAACAAATTAATACTAAGGACTATCAAATTCCCGTAAAAGTCTCGATTTTCCACTTTTATGGAAGAGTTCATATGGAAAGTACATCGAGCAAAGCGTATATTTTACAGAAGCTGGAGTCGGATATTAAAGATAAGTTACACCGCGTCGCAATAAAAGTGATAAAGCATTTTCGTGATCTACAGAACGGATGACAGGGTCGTTAGTCAGCATTACGCTGGCAATTTGCGATGCGATATTTGCCGCTTATATTTGTGTCATTTCAAGGAATTACTACAACAATTTTGCCTCTTGAAGAAGCTGACGGGATTCTTTAATAAAATATGATAACAAAATAAAGACTTAAGGAGAAAAAAATAGAGCTTTTGTAACAAAGTATCCCCAGAGAATTTCTATATTTTATATTTCTATTCTCTCTTCTGAAATCTCCAATAATATTTATCGGTACCTACCCAAATCCTTTCCGGCGAAGTCTTTCTTTTGTCTCAGACCGGAAAATAACTTTCCAACTGAAAAAATTCTGAACCAATTTTCTAACTCATCACCGACCTAAATTGCCTATCAGCCGCAGTATTTCAAAAAAATTACCTCCATCACGATACGAAATCACCACCCTTCGACAAGCCCATTAAAATTCTCGGGGAAATCCTAAGTGTAGCTGTCTTTTTTCATTGACATTATCATCACGTCAAGCAGATTTCGATTACTATATAATGTAATGCGTCGGAGAAGCAGCAAGAAAATACTTTTAAAGTCGATCTCTCCCCTTGGATAGAAAGATAACAAAATAAAATACAATTCAAACATCAATTTCGTTTAACTTCTTAAACTGAAACGGATTTTCATCAATTTGGAATAAATATTTCACCTAGAAGCAGCTACATGAAATGTAGTTAATATTTTTCACACATGTTGGACTCCTTTTTGACTTATGCCACTTTATACGTTTTTTAAAATTGATAGATGAAATGTGCAGTACGATATGTTGATGAAAAGTAGTACAGAATATTTTTTTATCAATACAGGATTTCTTATTTCATTTGTTTGTGGAAGAATATCAGGGATGAAGAGAGATTTTTCAAAATTGTAATATCCTTGCTTCAAAGCCAAAATTGCTCTTTGTTCTATGTGACGATTATTTTAAATACGCCAATAGAGTTTTTTCTCGTTCTTTCTCCACCCCGAATTAACCCACTTCACATTTTGATATTTTTATCCCCGCGCGAAAGCCACATAAACCATGAGAATCGGTAACAATTCGGTCCCCTTTTATCTTTTTTTATGTAGTAATAAGCGGGAGATAAATTGCGTTTAATTTCCATAAAAATACAAAAAGCACAGCAGCGCCCGGGGGCGCGCTCCGGTCAATATCCGAACCAAACGTGTCAGATTATGTTAAGCTATGAGTTGCAATTTACATAATTTTGTTTTTTTTTTTTATATTTCTGGCGACAGTGCTTCACTGACGAAAGTGAGCCAGCTAAAATCGTAAGGTCTCATACTTTATTTGAAGGGCAAAGCTTTTTCGCAGACTTAAATCACATATGGAAACGCAGTAGCATTATTCATTAAATAAATTTCTTTACGTCGCATGGCCTCATCAAATTAAAACCCGCCCTAGCCCCGACTCAATTAGGTAAGGCAGCAAAGGAGAATGATATCGCCAATGTTATCTAGAAGACTTAGAATATTAGGCCCAGCAATAAATCGTACTTTGTGGAAATGTGCCAGTAATAATAATCAATTCTAATTCATTTAATTACTTTTTGGCACGCACTTTGGCTATAAGCCAACAACGGGACGTTTAGTTTATTTTTGAAGTTATCTTTGCTTGATAATTTTTTGTCGGTGTTCCTTGTCTAACTCCAATTTAACCTACTTTTTAGGTTTAAATTTTCACCTTGGCAAGTTCAAAAGCTACCAAACTTTATAAGTACCATGGAACAAATTCAAATCCCTGAGCCCTATTTGCGTTTATGACTGATGATATATAACCTATATTTATCTTCACGGCACGTATATTGCACACAAAACTTTCAACTTAGTCGTAAAATGAAAATCAACCCCCGGGGTGCTGCTATCACCCCTCTATCGATCAACGTAATTAGATGTATTATCTTTAAAGTGAGGGCTGGTGCTAAGAAAACCTTTTATGTCGCTATCGTTTACCTGGATTTTGGGTTAAGTTTCTTTAAAGCTTTTGTGAAACTTCAAAAACTGAATCAAATTCTCATAAAAAAAATTTCAAACAAATTAATTTTTATATTTTCATCATCGTCGGATTTCCCTAGAATAAAGAGACTTCTCGGCAACACTATTTGCTTTATATTAATAATAGGATATTGGAATGCAAATTCTCTCTAGGAAAAGTTGGTAAAAATAGTACCTATTCTAAGAAAATGTACTTTATTCTTAGATTCTATCAGTCCGTATTTCGTTATTTCGATTTGATAATAAAACCAAAGCAATAAAGCTGGAGGGGAAAAGAAAATCCTAGCATCTCACTATTGTCCGTTCATTTGGTTCTCCTATCAATTTGATGAATTCGTGTCATTGGCGCCGAACTATTATACACATTATCTACATAATTTTGAAACCTATGACCATTTTGATTTAAAGTTTTCAGTTTACAAAACTATCATTTCGGATGAAAATAATTATCATTCTTGGTTCTCAAAAAAGCTTTCAGTCTACTACTTTATACTATAATTTATGTATTGTTTTTTTTTTCAGCCTTATATAATAAACTTAATTCAGATATACGCTTTTATCAATATTATAATAGAAATAATCATAAATATATGTCTAGCCATTCGATTTTCTCCGCCAATGGCAAATAAACCCCCATAAAAACTACCGAAACTTCCTGTTTTGGGCAGGCACCTAAAAAGTCCTAAGGGGCGCCT
Organism: Ceutorhynchus assimilis; assembly: GCA_917834065.1. Classification (NCBI taxonomy): domain Eukaryota; kingdom Metazoa; phylum Arthropoda; class Insecta; order Coleoptera; family Curculionidae; genus Ceutorhynchus; species Ceutorhynchus assimilis. Next base: position 101,516,689 of record OU892277.1, read on the forward strand.
ATGAGGCGCCTCTATATCGACTCCCCCTCAGAAAAACTGGATCAATTATTATCAGTGTGTTTTCTCCTCCGTATCCTGAATGATATATTTGCAAAAGCGGGGCTACTCCAATTGGACAGATGTTTATCACATACATTTATGTATCATATTTATTTCCGTTTTCGATATCTTTTACTTACGAATATGGCCGGATTTTTATCATATATTGAATATTGACTGGCAAAAAAACAAACATAATTATTGTGGTTATTTGCTCTTCGAATAGAAACTTTATAAAATCACCTTTTAATGGAACACAGCATAAATCGGATAAACCGAAAGCTATTACTCTAAACGAGAATCATAAAAACATTGAAATTTAAGCTTTCGAATAAAATCCTGGTATCTCTAATGTTCGATTAGTTGAAATGATTTTATGTATTTTTGGCTTTGATGTAGTGCAGTTTTGAAAACTTGAATCCTTCATTGCTCTGTATGTATGCATTAAATTTAAAATCATAGCTTACACTTTTCAAAAAGTTAAATTTTTTCGTAGGTCTTTTACTTCAAATCTGTCAACTGGCTCAATAAACTAAATTTTGCTTTCCAAAATGCTTGTAGCGCCATAAATTCAAGGCCTAAAAACTTCAATATCTTTTATTCGACTCAGCGCTGTTGCAATATTTCTTTCTATTGTTAAGCTAAGATTAATGATACACCGTGAAACCGAGTCTATAGCGCGGTTGAACTAGAAAATCCTTCTCCGTCCCGGTGTTTCCGTTAAGAAAACCAACAGAATTGCTTTTTCGGAATTGACAGCAACGAAAAATTTATAAATATAACAGATTTTCTTCGGTAGTTTCAGCGACGCATCCTTCTCTACTTTTTAGGTAATGATTACACGGTGCATTGGTTGGAATTCATTGTTTTTTTTTTTTTAGAGATCGTCAATAAGTATTTTAACATTGGCGATAAAAAATTATAAGATTTAAGAAATCCCCAATCCAGCTTTTTTCCTTATACTCTTCCTGTTTTTTGCAAACTACAATTGATATTTAACCATTTAAATTTGTACAGGGATATCGCCATTCTAAATAAATGTCCGCATTATTGAAAATTAAAATTTTATTTAAACTACTGTGTCCGACTGGTGAATTCTGGTCCCCCAGGAAGCCATTATTGTATATATAGTCGTCTCCACGAGTGCTGACATTTTGTGAGGTTCCCCAGGGATCCATCTAATTTTGGAGCGTTTGCCTGACATTTCTGTATCGCGCATTTTACAAATGAAACGGTTCAAATACGCTCTCGGTGAGCTTTTTCCAGTTTTTCGTATTTTGACTATAATTAATCTGACATATATGGGATTATTTATGGTTTTATTACAGGAATAAATGAAGGTTCCGTCTTTTAACGAGCATATTCTGTGGATTACCAGGAATTTATCCAAGAAGTCGATGATCTTGCCTTTATCAATTCCAAGCGCAAACAACAAAATTTGATTGGCCATGAGAGCAGTAGCAACAAGATAAATTATGCAAAACTAATCGAAGGTATCTCATTGAATGAAGATATCATTTTACATACATGCAGTGAGTAGACCATGCTCTCCAGTCGTATGTACTGAGACGGATGACCGGGTTTCCGAACTTTCACGACTTGCGTACGTACGCATATTATTCTTCGAGGATACTAGAATCTCTCTCGCAAGGTCATAAAAATGGCAGGTCTGGAACCCCTCACCCGGACTTCACTCGTTTTTGTATGACCGAGCAAGCAGACAACTAGGAAAAACTACAGTGGCTCTATTAAACCATAGTGGCGACAATTGCCTATTTTTGATTGGTTCTTTGAAATCCTATATATTTATATGGCAAACCTCGTCATTTTGTGCCCTACCTGTTGCTAATTTTAAATATGAATATATAGGATTTGAATGGACATCCATCATAAAAAATTGGAAACAACGTATTTGATGTACCTAATATTAGTTATCAGATATGTGATGATAGATGTCCATTTAAATCCTATAAATCCATATGTGAAATTAGCAAGAGGTCGCGCACAAAATGGCGGTGGGACCTCTATTGTCGCCACTGTTTGTAAAGGTTTATTTAGCCATTGTAGGAAAAACTATTTCCTGGCACGTAGTATTCCGCATTCGAGAGGGTGCCGACGTTATTTAGGATCGTCTACGAAAAAATTCAGCGGCTAAGGGCGCCATAGGAATGCAGTCGTTTCAATCTGCTTCGACAGCAGAGCCGCTATCAAAGTCATTATGGCTGACACTGTGCGCTCTAGGCTTGTAATGGAGTGCAAAAAGGTCCTGGGAAGACTGGTGTGTGCCGGCTGCCGGGTCCATCTCGTCTGGGTGCCCGGTCACTCGGGCGTCGCGGGCTACCATGAGGCTGATTCACTTGCCAAACAGGGATCGTCGATGCCACCTGTGGGCCCTGAGCCCATGCTTGGCATAGCCAAATGTGAGGCTGTCACGTCCCTCAGGGGTCTCCTCGCGGAGCGATTTCTTGGAGTATGGATGGAAGCACCTGGCATAATACAGCTAAGGCTTATATTGATGGGCCCTCTGCCTGTCTCACCAAACAACTACTGCGCTTGAACAGGCGCGAGGCGAGATAAGGCTAGTGAATGGTCTCCTAACCAGACACTGGCACCTAAGACGCCATCTCCACAACATGGGCATTACGGACGACCCGGAATGCCACTGGTGCATGGAGGAGGAGGAAACGGCTGACCACGTCATTGGTGAGAGCCCAGCACTCACGCGCGCGAGGTTCAAACACCTGGGCAAGTTGTATTGCTTGCCTGATGACGTCAAAAGGATGAAGCCTGGAAGGGGCCTGATTGGCTTTTCTTAGGACATAGGGCTCTGGAGACCTATGTGCACTACGGTCGCGGCCGCCCACTCTTTCATTCATTCATTCATTCAAGGGCCTATAAAGAAGTGATTGAAAATATTGTCAATTGGTCTATAAATAAAAACCATTCTGTATATCAAACACCCATTAACTAAAACTAGAACACGGTTTATCAATAGTCAGCAGTTTGAGAAGGTCAACGCGTAAACTAATGTTTACACGAAATGGATATAAAAACCGATGCAACCCATTGTATCGGCACCTATTTGGGTCCTTCTCTTCTCAGGGTCTCCTTGCCCAAAGAAGCAGTAGCTACACTTCTCTTCGGGGTCAACTTACCTTACCCCAGAGAGTCTTGGAGCAATTCTCTCCAGGCTCGTCTTACTCCAGAGAGTCTTACCCTTCAGCGCATCGCCGCCTATAAGTGCAGAAAACAGTTGCATCCCCGTATTTGTGCGGAGAGCCCCGAACGTGAGAATCATGTGGCGCACCTACGTAGTGCTTCCTTGGTGATGTACCCACTAGCAGACAATACACGTTAAGCTCATTTTTGTAATTGTGTGTTTTCCTGAAGAGTAACCCCTAACCTGAGGTCCTACCCACATTAGCCGCGAGGCGTGTGACATATGGTGGAGGCGCCGTTCGAAGAACCTTTGATGCTGAATCTCCCTATTTAGTATCGAAGTACCTAAACGAGAGCACAGTGCCCAAACGAAATTATGGACTGTCGCCATTGTATCAGGAATAATATTTGAATGAACTGATAGTTGTTCATAAAAGTGACATTCACCGATGTATCAAGGACACGGACATAGCCGTATCTCAGCCGATGATACGTCGTTACCTGAACTGAGTAGGGTACAAGAAAAAAAAAACTTTCTATGGTACATAGAAAGAAGGTTTCGCAGCAAGAATAGGAGGGCACATGTCATAAGCGAGAAATATTGTTCGCCCTCCAAATCCGCAACCATAAACTAGGAACGGTTGGATTTTCTAAAAAACGCAGTGAGTTGAAGACCGTTATGGAAAAATTAGGGGCCACGCCGTAAAAGTGTTGAAGACGAGAGCAAGAGTATGGGAAAGTGAGCCAAAGAAGTCGTTCCAGGTCTCAATTTAGAAGCTAGAGGTCCCGAAATGGCAGCAATTTGAAAAGCGGGAAAGTACCCCAGTCAAAAAGCATAGAGAAGAGTTCCCGATTACGCAGTCGTTCTGCTAACATAACATACGCAGTCGTTCTGCTAACAACCCATGGTATCGGCACCCATTTGGGTCCTTCTTTCTTTAGGGTCTTCTGACCCAAAGGAGCAGTAGCTACACTTCTCTTTGCGTTACCCCAGAGAGTCTTGGAGCAATCCTCTCCAGGGTCGCCTTACCTCAGAGAGTCTTGCCCTTCAGGGCGTCACCGCCTATACGTGCGGGAACCAGTTGTATCCCCGTATGCATTTATTCATTCCGTAAATGTATATGGCACCTAGCACAATCCCATTGGTCAGATTTAAAATTTAAACCAATCAAATTTCGACTGCCATACGCGCGTACGGAATGTAAATCAGTGCAATATGCACTTACGGATTGTAATATACCTAGTTATGCGTTATGCGTTATGGATGGAAGAATTTGTGTCTTTAACAAATTCACCATGACCATCAACTTTTAGATTGTTGTTGATCAAATGCTTTTCAAAAATAGCGAATTCGGCACTTCTAGTTCACTGATTTTGTATAAAGCGTTCTTGTTTTGTTATATCATTCAATAAACTATTGACGCTTTGCGCTCTCGCTCTGATACTATATGTATATTTTCTTTGCTCACCGAAACTAAGATTGATACACCGCATGTTTGTAATGTAATGTAAAATAGATACCTATAGTTGAATATAATTGACGCTTAACTCGTTTTCAGCTTAACAAAATTTTCTGCTGCAATAACTAGGTATGACATTCTGTAAGTGCATATGGCACTAATTTACATTCCGTACGCGCGTATGACACTCGAAGTTTAATTGGTTTAAATTTTAAATCTGACCAATGGGATTGTGCTAGGTGCCATATACATGTACGGAATGAATAAATGCTCCCCGTATATGTGCGTAGAGCCCCGAACGTGAGAATCATGTGGCGCATCGACATAGTGATGTACCCACTAGCAGACAATAACGCTAAGCTCCTTTTTGTAGTTGTGTGTTTTCCTGAAGAGCAACCCCTAACCTGAGTTGCTACCCACATAAGCCGCGAGGCGTGTGACAATATATTTATCTATTATTGATAATTCTGAAGTAGATGTCTCTACCAAAGTAAAGAGTATAGGAATAGGCTGGGGACCAAATGAACTACCTTCCGTCAAGGCGAGAAATACGACTCCCCAACCGTTTGAGCCCCGTAAAAACACTGAATTCACCGACCAGATACTATTCTGAATCAATGACTGAAAACGTCGTGAATCGCTCTCGAAAAAACTTCTCCAAGAGACAACCTATCATAAAAACAGCAACTTATTATTGATCATGTTAACTTTTAATTTAGTTGAATTGAATTATCTCTGTGGATCCATCTTTCAAAGTTGTTGTTGTTTCAATATCTCCTCTATATTCATACGTCCAAAATATCCACAATAACTGTTGGTGAACTTCAATGTACTGCTGATAACACTGTCCTATCAAATGCATAGGAAGACTTGCAAACTACCCTTTATGCATTTAACCAAGCATACGAGAGCGTTGGTCTAGAACTTAACACGAATAGGACGAATATATCCTATACCATCCTGCTCTAAATACAAATCAGTGCTAACTGGAAAGAGAGAACAACAAGCCTGTTAGAAAGTTCTGTCCCGTGAAGCGGTGTGGTTGTATACAGCAGAAGCAGCAACGAAGCAAATTTGAGAGGAGAAGGTTGTGAAACTTGTCAGTTAAAGTGCACAAAAACTACTGAATGGACAATTACAGTCATATGAACACAAATTATAAATAGTTAAATTGTTAAAATATATAAAAATTGTAAAAAGGACTACACAATAAAGATTGCGACGGACCCCCAATGTATTGAAGAGGGGAAAGGTTTGAAGGCATTACCCTTAAGCAGACAATTATTAATTAAAATTAAGTGGTTTCAAGCAAGATCACATTTTTGACTTACTTTTAGTTTTTCAAGTATGGTCATGATGCATCAGGCTCTAAAACACTCGAGTCATCAAAATCAGTGTCTTGTCTTCATCAGGTGGAAAAATAGAGGAAGAAAAAGTGAGAATAAGAAGATTTTCTTCACAAAAATGCAAAAATGCTAACAAAAGAGACTGTAGTAGCGAGAACATTGCAAACGTAAGAAAATACTCTAGTTCGAAAAAGTTTCAAGGGAAATAATATAATAATAATCGATAAGAGAGTAACCGATTTTTAATATAAATTTTAAAAGTTAATGTCTTTTAAATTGATTTTCTATGGTTGAATCAAGCGAAACCAAACCTTATTACATCAAAGTGGGTTAGTTATGTAATCTCCTTTGCAGAGGGATGTAGGGTAGAGGGGGGCAGGTTCGGACATGGGGCACCTCCGGACATTTTGAATTTACCGCCTTCCAAAACTAAACGCGTCTCGGCATTTTAACAGTTGGTACCAGTGCCTGCTTGAAAACGCCAGACAAAATTTTGTGCCCGTATCTTAAGAAACTTGGGAGTAATCACCAGAAATACATAAATAGTGACCCCAACCAAGTATTATGTCCTCTACTCGTAAGGTTTTGCACGATTTGGTGATGTAATTTTTATGTTTTAAAGGGGTATACGTACAAAGTATGATAGTTTCACACCACATAACCTAAATTTCAAGAATCGACAAGACATGATTTTCTGTTTTTTTAGTTTTTTTATACATTTTGTACATGTGGGGCACATACGGACAGTACAGGGTGGGGCACATTCGGACTATGAACTTCCCATGCTGGGAATGCTCGCCTGACTAAATTTTTAAAATTCATCGTAAATTTTAGTTCTTTCAATCTAAAACAAATTCTTGTATACTTTAATAATAAAAACATGTTTAATTTACGTTTTTTTATCATTATTTATTTTTGTTATTTTTATATTATATATTTTTGTTGGCTAGTGCCAAAGTTTATAGGTTTGTATCTCGGTTTGTATGTTTGGAGTTTCTTTAGACTATAAGTTTTGATGTTTAGATAAATGCTAAATTAGTTAAAATATACCTGTGAAAAATAAACTGTTTATAAAGTATATGTCCGGAGTTACCCCATGCCTGTCCAAAACTGCCCCACCGTGGGGCACCTTCGGACAAATGTCAACTTTTTTTTATTTAAATTTTCACGAAAAATGGTGCAAGTTTTTTCTAAAATTGCTATGGTATTGGTTCAGAAACATTTGAAGCAATATATTTGCATTTTTAGAACATTTAGTTTAGCTAAAATAAAAGTTCGGTATCACCTAAACCAAATCCGTCCGAACCTGCCCCACTCTACCCTAAGGTCTATTAGGATTGACTTGTCCTATTTAGACAAGAGGGGTTACTTTCTAGCTCATTGGATATGTGAATGTTTTCAAGAAAATCTAGTTGATTGTAGTTCTTGGAACTACTCTGGTGAAGAATTTTCGAATTAGATCCAGGGCTGAATGTGTGGATCGTGGATCGTGGAAAACAGAAGTGGGCTTGCTTAAGTATTCAGAAATCCGTGTCTTTAATCGTCTACAAGTACGTCCTACATAAGAAAAAAAGGAACTTCTAACTTATAGACACCAATTTTGCCTAGTTTGTCAATTTTGTTCTCAGTGTGACCAAACAAGAACCAAAGTTATTCTTAGTCTTGTAGGAGATGTGTAGGTCACTTTGATGTTTAAGAAAAATATTAGAGATTTTTTTATTAGGAAATGAACTGGACTGAAATATATTTTCTATTCTGAAGTATGTTTGGAAACATTTATTTCTCATGTTTCTTAAGTTTAATTTTGTTGATCAATGTATCAATCAGGTTACTGTTGTTGAATGCAATCTGCTGGAGAGTTTTTAATTCTTCGTTGTTGTTAGCAGGGGGAAGAGGTATGTTCAAAAGGCGGTGAGCGTAGCAGTAAAATGATTTTATATTGGTGAGGAGAGTTCAAGTAGAAAGGGGTCACATAATCAGTTTGGGTTGGGTTTCTGTATATTCAGAATTGTAACCCATTCAAGTTCTCGTGAATAATAAGATCAAAAAAAATAATTCGGTTGTCGAGTTCCAAGGTGAAGGACATGTTGGGGTGTAGGTTGTTCAACTTATTCAAAAGAAAACTCGCTCCCTGGGTGTCATAATTGAGAAAACATAGGCAATCGTCCACGTACCTGTACCAGTGGAGTATTTCCCCGTTGACATTGGTAATTATGAGCTTGGACACAAGATAATCCATGAAGATGTCAGCTAGAACCGGCGAGAGGCAGCTGCCCATGGCCAGGCCATCAGGTTGTTGAATTAATTGTTGAACACAAAAAAATTCTGTGAAAGGCAAATATTCAGGAGATAGTCTGTTACGATAAATTTATCATTTACGTAACATGTTCCATCTCTTCTTATTTTCATTACAAATTTGTATTTTTTCCATTTCAGAATTAGCAAAATAATAATTCTTAATAATCTAAAAATATCCACATAGTTCAAAATAATACGAGTGCTACCATCTATCCATAATGAGCGTAAAATGCAAATATCTAGAATTCCTTTACCAGTGCTGCCATCTAGTACTAGATGATTTTATATATTTTTTTAATTGTGATAGTTTTTCTTATAAAAAATTACAATAAAATCATTGAAAATACTGGTAAGATAATAGTAAAATTAAAATAATAACAGCAAGATTAAATTAAAATGCTCGTTATGATTGAGCAAAATGCTGCTTTACTGGCAGTAGCACTAGCAGGCAAAAATATGAACAAAATAAGATAAAAACAATAAGAAATTAAATCTTTAGATTATCATCCAAATAGACAAAATTTTCCTTTTAAATTAAGGTAGCTACTATAGATACTACAAGATAAACCTGGGGTTGAAATTAATCAAATCCAAAATATGTCAAAATTCTTGAGATGTTTTAATTAAAACTTTTTTTTTGAATTTTTGACCTGTTTGGAATTCTATTAAAAAAAAAACACCCTTTTGTCGAGATAATAATTGACGGAGTCAAACAGAAAATGGCTAATGAGGCCCCTGCCTGGATTCAATAAAGAGTTGATAGGGATGGACACACAAATTTGGTTTTCACCGACTCTATTTAGAGCAAATAGTCCAATATTCCCACACTAACAATTGATTCTGAAAACCAGAGCAGCAGTACCTATTTATTGGTCTAAAAGTTTGAATTGACGTGGCACAACCAATCGGCACTCACACAAAATGGAAGCCCAAAATTAGATAAAAAATTAAAATATAATATTTATATTTCAAGAACAGATAAGATAAGCTTTATCAGGTGAAAACTTAGCAATGATATGACAATATGCATTGATAGCAAAATATATTGAAAAATCTATGAGGGAGAATCTAAAAATACAAAGCAAAAATTATTAAAAATAAAATCGACTTCCTTGCTAGACTAATGCCGAGGAAAGAGAGCATTTTAGAAACCAAACCCCACAGGAAAACGATCCTGTGTTTTTTATACTTCACTGCATTTTAACCAATTCAACCAATCAGACGAGTACACCCAAAAGATCATGTTCACTCTACAATGAAATCACAATGAAAAACCACGTGGAATAAAAGAGAATAGATAAAAATCCACTAAAATTATTATAATTGTTTACAAATTATAATAATTTAAATTAAGGTTATGTCAAAAATAAAAAAACTGTTAATTAATTAGCCAAAAATGATTATTTCAGAACCAGAAGTTAGAGAAAGACAGAAATATATCCATTTGCTAAAAGTGAGATAAATATTATTTCTTTGAATGAAAATACAAATGACTGTCAAATAAAAATATTAAAAATAGTTAAGGAAAACTATCACAATTTAAAAAAATATAAACTTATCCGGTACTAAACGGCAGCACTGGTAAATGAATTCTAGATATTTGCACTTTACGCTCATGATGGATAGATGGCAGCACTGGTATTATTTTGAACTTTGTGGATATTTTTAGATTTTTAGGAATTATTATTTTGCTGATTCTGAAATGGAAAAAATACAACTTTATAATGAAAATAAGAAGAGATGGAACAAGTTACGTAAATGATAAATTTATCGTAACAAGTCAACTCTATCAAGAAAATATAAAATACTTCTTATTCCTCGGTAATCAACGTTCGATAAATGTGAATATTAACGCAGAAATTCAACACCGACTAAAGTGTGCTAGCAAAGCATTTGGACGTCTCTCAGAAGGGGCGTTTGACAACCACGACATAAGTGCTCAAACAACAGAAGCATTGACTTAAAGTTTAAAGTGGCAGGACTATTTTGTTCTGCCTCAGTATTAATGAAACAACGTTATAAATTCCTTGTTTCTATTTTATCAGTATAAGAGTAGTTGTTGTGTTACTGTTTTTTCCCTGCTAACTTAGATATTTAAATTGTGGCAGGTAGCCAACCAAAACAAATTTTGAGTAGCAAACGCTTCAACCACATCATTGATCAAGAATGGAAATAACTAAAATATTCTCAGCGTTTGTGATAAAGATTGGGTAAAGGATTTAGTAGATTTCGAATGATTTGCCAGGTCTTAAGCTCATGAGCTATTGTTGCGAACCCACATTCGGTTAGAGCTTGTCTAGTTTGGTTTTCTTAGAAAAATCGACCAAATTACTTAGTATAAAATATGCAAGTCCTCTAAAATTTTAAATTATGTCAATAGCTCTAAAAATTATCTTCCTCGCTTTCGCCGACTAACCTTAATAAAACTTTTTTATCCCGTAATAAAGCCTTTAAAATAATAAAAGTTTTACCTTCGTTATAGCGAATTTATCTACGGCAAAATGATGGATTATGGCCTAAAATCCTATAAAGCTTATTGTGGTTTATGATCTATAAAACGAAAACGATAAAAATTATTTCATTTATGGATACAAAATAAACGTGTATGAGTGTAAATTTGCGATCGGAATAGTTGATCTCAAATTTTCTGTTTTCTTAGTTCTTAATTGCATGAAAGTGCGGCCCTATAGTTTGAGGTAATTTGTGTATCTGTTTCCTCATTACGTCAATCAACTAATCACATTTCGCTTAGATCGATTTATCTGAGGATTTATCAGACCGACCAGTATTGGTTAGAGTTAATTAACTGAGTCTGTATGAAAATTTGAAATTCTCTGATCCTGAAATCCATATAGGATTATAATAATACTGCAAATCTGTTTGTCAAATATTTTGTTTCGATAATTAAAACTTAAAAGTTGGAAATATTTAGCAAAACAGAAAAGAATGTTGGGACAATAAGTAACTTGAAACTTGCTGTTCACTCAAAGCCGATTTCGATGGAATAATAATAACAGATTTTTTTTTTCAAATCAACGATGGAACTATTTGACTCCTATAAGTTTCTGTTGAATTAATAAATGTATGAACTAGGAGTATTGTTACAGTGCGACCTGCATAGATCTATTGTACCCCCCTGAGTGCTGGATTCTCAGACACAGCATCTCATCCAGCTGAGGAAAACCACCTATTTAAAATATTATTTCTTTAAATCTTAACCCAAAAAAAACAAAAAAAAAAAAAACGTTTACTGAATAAAAGTAAATATTGTAACCATGTACTGCGCCACGAAGTTTTGCTTTAGGGGAAAACGAGAGTACCGAACCGAACGGGAGGTAGAGAAGAAGCGATTAGGCATTAGACCAGAGAACAAGCTGGGCTGGTCCCTTTAGACGCGTGTCTGTAATAATTCATTATTCATTTTTTATTTTTATTTTGCATTAAATTGATTGTTCAATCAAATTTGTTATTAGTGTGTGTGTCAAGGAGCGATTACAGGTCAGTTGAATAATTGTTATTTTGTTTTTGAGAGTTCAATTATTTATGCAAGTATATTTTTTTTCATTTTTATGTTTTTTTTTTGTTTGTTTATAATATTTTTTTCATAACATGTGCATTGTTCATGTATTTAACAAAAATCGTTTCATGCTGTAAACAACACAGATAAAGAGTAAATTAAAACCTAAAAAATTATGTGCTGTTTTTTGTGTTGGGATTTTGATTTTTGGATTTCGAGCGTACATTAGGGCTTTGTTGAATTTACTAACATTTTCCTACCCGGACGAGAGAATATCCTAGCAAATTGAAATAATCAATCTAGAGATATTGGCTCAAAAACAACTATAGCTGAGTAGCTTTCCGTATGGGACCTCAGTACCTGCTGGAAAACTGGCTAACTAACCAAAAACTCTTCAGTTTTGAATATAGGTAGTGTTGATTGAATGTAGTGTTTGTAATTAAAATTTTAGCACAAAGGCAAAAGATGGTACCTAATTTAAACTTTTATTGACTTAAATTATTGAATTAATGACTCATAATTATTATAAAAATGACACAGTATGTTTCGACTTTTGAGGAATGTTAGATCGAGAAGTTCTCTGCCGTGCTCTTTCCCCTCGTTAGTTCCAGGATGAGAACGGTACGATTTACTTTAATAATAAACTAGACGTTTCACACATTTTTCGTTTCTTTTACATGTCACAACCTCCCTTAAATTTCCTTAATATTTGCTATGTCGGGCGCATGTCCAGTAAGTAAAATTGAATAAGTTCCACAACGTAGGTCCTATTGGTTTTTCATTTCGTTTTTCAGAAGATTTGTTGTTTAAAGGTAATAAAAATGCTCATCGTTCAATCTTACTGAACGAACCCGGGTATGTTATACTACACATCTTTAAAGCTTTTATGAACGCAAGTAAGCTGGATGGAACTTCTTCCCGTCCAATGATGCAGTTTGGATGCTGGCAATTCGTTTGTTCACGATCGCCTCGCACTCCGCGAGAAGGTGTTCTGGAGTTTCCTTTGCTGAACCGGGAGCTGTCTTCGTTTTCGATTTTAATTCTCTCAAGGTGCCCTCCTTACCGGCAGTGGCCTGTAACAAATCCAGTGAGAATGCGAAGATTGTTTTTACTCAGTGGTATAAGGTCTTTTGATCTACCTTGGTGAGGGTGCCCAAGAAACATTTTTGATTGCCTTTACCGTGGAAGCTGTTCCCAGAGGCTGATCCATTTGGTCCGGTCTTTATTTCCGAACGGTTCCTGATAGGTGTGCTTCCAATTTCGCCAATTTGTCTGCTTTCTCATCACCTGCGATCCCTACGTGTCCCGGTATCCACTGGAGAGATAGTTAATTTTTTTTGCCCAGTTTCCAGCTTTTTTAATTTGTCCAGGCATTCCAAGTTTCCGTTCTCCTCTAATTGATTGGATTTTCACCATTTTAAAAAAGACCCATACCAAGTAACAAAGTATATTTGGAGGCTTCCAGGCAAGTTTTTCAATTGCTTGGAGAGCCGCTAGGCTTTATATTGCGTAACGCCTCGATGTGCCACTAAAAAGAAAATAAAATAACCAAGAATATCGGAAGAAGGGAAAATGATGAATAATTTTTTATTGCGTCTTTTGAAAAATTCTAAAGGGCGGCTTTCCCGATCGAAAGATTTACTTACTATAAGAAGTTTTATTCGTTGATATCGTGACTTTATTCCGAATATTATTTCTATAATATATTTAAGATGGGAAAATATATATTTTATTATGAGCTACTATTAGGGTTTTGGAGGGATATTTTATTTGACAGTTTCGCATAGGGCGAATGAATAAGTGTTTCAAATCTATATTGCTTATTGCGCCACATTTTTGGACTTAGAGATGGATTAATGAATAGGGTGATAAAGTCACTGAGTTAAATAAAGCTTGTCGAAATAGATCATAATACATCTGAGAAAATACCAATAACTTCTTTTTGTTAAAAACAAATATTTTTAAAATGGGAAAAATTAAAATTAATTCACTCGGGGACTTGTTTACATGAATTGCTCAAAACCTGTATCGTGGGCGCCCAACGAAACGATGTTATTTTTCACTGTCACAGCTTCAGAGTCAAAACACAAGTAAATAATGGAGCCTTTTTTGTTTGTAATTCTTAAATAATTACGCGACTAAAATTGGAGAACGTAACTTTCATATTTTCACTTTTTTTGACGCAAATGCGGGTTTTGTTGCATTTGAAAATATTATAATATATGAAACTAAAAAAGGAAATAACCGAAAGCTCGGCCAAACTAATAAAAAATAGATTTGTTTAATTGCCTGAAGAAAGTTACTGAATTCCTAATAAAATCGGAAATATTCAATTGCCAGTCAATAAAATTTTCAAGTTATTATAATATAAATAAATATCATTGAAATATCATTTCGTTTGATTTCATTTTTATTTTATTTCAGTACCTTTCAAGTTTCAAGGTTTTCTCGGCTATTTTGGACATCGGTGAAACCAGCGCTATTAATAATTGATCTTTTGTTACCTGGTTCCCGGTTTTTAAACTCTTATAATTCGAATTATTTTTTTAACACTTTGAATTTGTTCCTTACATTCTTTCTGGAAGAAATATTCTGTTTCGATGGTACCTAACAACATTTGAATAGCTTACCTACCTAGCTCACAAAAACCCAATAAAGTTTCATCATACATAAATGTAAAAGTTCAAAGGCAATCCTATATAAAATAGATGAGAATGTTCAACTGGTTAAGAATGGGATGCAGCCTTTAAATAGAATAAAAAACGCAACTATTATAGTAAGATATTGCGATAGCGGTGCCGTTTATCTTTCTCGATAGGGCCCCAACAAAACCACTTTGAATTTATCTATAGTTGCTCAATCAGTTTAAAAGCTGGCATATAAATTTTCGATGCGGCTCAATGCCCGCAAATTTATTGACGTGTTTTAATTGAATTTATCAACAGGGAGAAAATGAATTTCCAGATTTATATTGGAAATATAATTATTCTAAAATTGAGTTCATTCGGAGATGCCAAAGATGTAAACAAGCACCAAGGCTTTCCTCGAATTATTTTATTTCTCAAGCAATGGAAGCCTGCATATCGTATTTTGTTCATTGTTTACCTTTTTGGTATTTCTTCAGGGAATTTTGATTAAATTAAAGATACTTCTCTCTATACATGTATTCAATTATACAGCATGAACTATTCCAAGTCATCACATTTTAAACATTCACATTAGAAATATGACGAAAACATTCCACAGCAAATCTTACAATATGTTTTTGGTAATTTATTAGGAAGAATGGATAAATTCCTAGAAATAATTAGGGTTGAGCCTTTTTTGTAATCAAGTTAAATAAGGGTTATTTTTTTTCCTAGCTCTATTTACTTTGCAAGACCTCATAGAATTTAGTCAAGCTTGAGGAAATTTATAAATAATATATTATTTCTTTGAATCTTAACTTTTTAAAAAAACGTCTATTATAGAAAAAAAAGTAAATGTTGCATCCATGTATGCGCCGTCAAGTTTAGGGTTGAAAGGAGGGCGCGTTACAGAAAACGAAAGTACCGGAACCGAAGAGGATACAAGAGAATGGGAGACTAGACTAGAGACGCTTGTCTGCCATTGTTCATTATTCAATTTTAGTTTTTATTTTGTATTAAACAGATTGTTCAATCCAATATGTGATTAGTGTGTGTGTCATAAAGGATCATTTACAGATCAGTTGATTAATTGTTATTTTGTTTTTGAGAGTTCAATTTATACAAGTATTTTTTTTAATTTTTTTTATTTTTTTGCTTGTTTATAACACTTTTTTATAACATGTGCATTGTTCATGTATTTAACAAAATTCGTTTCATGCTGTGAACAACACAGATAAAGATTAAATTAAAACCTAAAAAAATTATGTGCTGTCTTTTGTGCTGGGATTTTTAATTTGGATATTCAGAGCGTACATTAGGGCCTTGTTGAATTAACTAACATTCTCCTACCCTGACGAGCGAATATCCTAGCAAACGAATTGAAATAATCAAACTAGAGATATTGGCTCAAAAATAACTATAGCTAAGTAGCTTCCCGTATGGGACCTCAGTACCTGCTGGTAAGACTGGCTAACTAACAAAAACTCTTCAGTATTGAATATAGGTAGTGTTGATTGAATGTAGTGTGTGGAATTAAAATTTCAGCACAAGAACAGGGACGGTACATAATTTAAACTTTTATTGACTTAAATTATTGAATAAATGACTCACAATTATAATAAAAATGACACAGTATGTTTTGATTTTTGAGGAATGTTCGATCGAGGGTTTCTCTGCCGTTCTCTTTCCCCTCGAGAATTCCAGGTCGAAAACGGTACGATTTTATTTATATATCACAGCCTCCCTTAAATTTCCCTAATATTTGCTATGTCGGGCGCATGTCAAGTAAGTGAAATTGAGTAAGTTTCCACAACGTAGGTCCTATTTGTTTCTCATTTCGTTTTTCAGAAGATTTGTTGTTTAAAAGGTAATAAAAATTCCCACCTTTCAATCTGGCTGAACGAACCCGGGTATGTTGTACTACAAGCTAATTATTCTTCTTAGAAAAATCCTAATTGTATATAGTTTGTCAGATATTAATCAAACATGCATTACTATCAACATCCACCTGCACGTGTTACATTACTCGTTCTCCTTAAACCTCTAAGAATTGGGGTTTTTCAAAACTGCGAATTCTATATACGTTTGTTGAAATGATAATTTTAATAATGATGTATACTTCTTTGAAAGCTATACAGGCCGGGCTCTTTGATGGTGACAAAATAATCATTTACCCCATTTCACTTCCTCATGTTGTCTAGAAACTTTTACCATGAAAGCATTTCTCATAAAAGACACGGTATTTGGCAGCTTTTTTAAACATTTGCCTAAATTCTCATTTCAGCCGAAATCAAAAATATTTCAAACTAAAGCCAAAATAACAGGAAAAAATTTGAAATGTTCCATAATAGTTTTTGGTGCTAGTTGTGATTGGTCTTTTATTCAGTGAAACCATTGGCCTATCATATCCAGAAATAATTGAAAAATTCGCAGGAAAAATAAAAACACAAAACATATTAAATTTGGGGTTGAGTGCTGTGTGCAACTGGACACAGAGTTTTGTAAATTTTGCACGAAATAAAAAACTCTATGTCTAATTGGTAAAACATGTTATGATACAAGTTGGATAGGGATGTTCGAATTTTTAGAAAAATAAATATAAAACATATGTTGTAGCCGGAATAATAAATATTTTTGCATTCAGGTTGCGTCGTGAGAATAATCGCTATTTATGACCAAGATACAATCCGAGGTTTTTTTACATTATACCGTTGGTTGAACAAAATAATTATATTGTCATATTTTTGGTTTCACGTCCAGAATTATTTTTTTCACGAACTTTATCATTTTCTATTTTTGGTCTGATATTTAGGGGCTGCCTATAGGGAACAGTGCAGAATGTATGTTCGTCCTCCTCTCATTCTGTTTAAAGGTCGGATGGTATAGAACATACCATAGGGGAAATAGGGGACCTCGAAACACATTCACCAGTACGTAACTTGCACCAAGAGGAACACCGGTTCCCACGCCTAGGGTACATACCCCTGAATTTGTGTGTAACTGATCATCGTGATTTGGAACAGCTCGAGACCCCACGTTAAACTATAGGTCTTGTCCCGATAGGCGCGATGGCAGAAATTGAGCAATTTAACTTAAAATAAACAACCTTCATCTTGATCTGTGATTTCATAGGATTGGTAATAACGTTAAATTTCACTATTTGAAGTCTTCCTTTTCTCTGAAATCTTTTCACAGATTATATAACAAAATCGAACATAAATGTATAAACGAACAAATCGATATACATGCCGTCCTTGCTTTTATATTTTAATTACCGGGCGTCCAAAAAACGGAGAAGCAACCAATAATACAAAGTAATATTACAGTCCATTTATTATTACAAAACTCATTTTAACGGAAAAGCTTCCCAAATGAAGAAGTTCGATAAGGAATTTTTTATTGTTATATTTTACGAAGTTGCCAATCACGCAAGCCGGTCACGTTATGCCACGCGCTACTAAATTTATTATCTTTAGACCGCACCGACCAGTTCAATATTCCGGCACATTCCTTCTTTAGTTCAGGGATACTCACACCTTGCTGGTGCTCTAGTTTAGAAATCGAATTTTGGGAGCAGATTTTTCTTTGACTTTATTCTAATCGATAACATTTAAGTACTGGATTTGCTCTCTCCAATATTGGACTTTCTCAAGCTAATTTATACAATTTACAATAATTTGCTACTCCCCTAAAAAACTAAACTCAGCCCTACAAACTTGCTCCCTCCGCGTGGTAAACTTCTTTAGCATTTCCGCTCCCACAGGACGTTGGCGCTATCTATCGGGGACGCACTCGGGAAACCGAAACCCAGAGGCAATTGTTTTCGGAAATTGGATAAAGGTTGAAAAATGTCCCGAGGAGCCAGAACAAGACTTTGCCAAAGTCGAAAGGGCACGTCTTAAAGGATTAAGTGTTGGTATTTACTCGGAATAGGGTCAATTCTTCTTTAGCCATCTCTTTGATTCGAGAATAAGCCGGGGCCGCACCGTTTCATGGTTCAGGTGTGATTTCTGGGATTTAATCGAACGATGAGCTTTAAATTTTCATTAACTTGGTGAGCGGATTAAGATTAATTGATATCGGGTCTCTTCTTACATTTATATAGGAAGTTTTCCACACGGCAAGCTTTGTTACAGTGATAAAGTACCTTAACTCAACCACCATTTAACGTATCAAGGGTTCGATAAATTCTTTCAAATTTCTATTTGTCCCCCTACACTTTTCGTTACTATAGTTGAAATTTTAGTATTGGTTTTGACTTTGTCGATCCATTAAATCAGGTATTGGCGAATTTAAACCGAAACCACTCAGATTTTAATTATCTGTCGTTCGATATTTGTTTCAAGCGCGAAACGATGGGAAGCAATTGGTTTGATTAGACGCGAAACACAGTCCCATGTATCACTGGCCGTAACAATGGACCACATTTCTTCTGCCCAAATTTCATTAGGTTTGGTATATATCGGGGCCAATCCGCAGCCATATTGTCAAACTTGTACAAATAACTTCGGGTTAGGTTTGCAATAAATCACTTACTGATTCATTGCCGAGAGGGTAACGTTTCGCACCCCGTTTTCCCAGTTTTCCCTCTATTATTAATTAACAGCACACGACACCGTGCCATGGCTGACAAATGCCGGATTTTGGAAGGTTTTCATTTATTTGTTACCAAGCGTTAACCAAATTCTCTGGCATAAAAATATTAGGGATATAACGAAACTGAATTTGGATTCTATAAATTGGGTGTGAAAGTTGTATAGCTTTAATATACAGGGTTGTCGTTATGTATGGAAACGGCCTTATATTTCAGAACGTACTTAAGAAAAACGTTCAATATTTTCTACCTGGGGGTTTTTGGGAATGCCCGATTCAATGGTGTTATTTGCAATGCTACCAAGTTTACCGTTTCTAAGATGCCCGACGTAAGTTAAATTTTTTAAATGAAAGTTCCTCCTTATTTCTATTGTAATTGATTCAGCGTCCCAACATTACCAAAACCCCTAAACGCCGAACCTCCATTTGGCTTGGGTTTTGAAATATGACAAGACAGTTTTTTTTCGAAATGTATGGAAACGATTCAGTATTTCAGAACAGGCTTCAGAAAAATGCCGATGGTAATGCGTATTCAAGATTTATAGGGGGACTGGTAGGCCCAGGTAGGAAATATTGTACATTTTGCCTCTTCTGAAATACGAGACTTTTTCCATCCATTTCAACAAAAAACTGTGTTGTCATATTTCAAAAACCAAGTCAACTGAAGGTTTGGCATTTAGGGGCTTTAGTAATGTTAGGACGCTGAATTAATTAAAATAAAAATAAAGAGGAACTTTCATTTAAAAAAAAACTAGCTAATGACCCGCTGCGTTGCCAGCATTTTGAAATAATACACTTTTTTTCAATTTTTTTTGTTGATTTTCTAAGAGTTTTTTTTTCCGATACCAGAGTCGCTTGCTAGTGAATTCAGTGACGCATTTTAAGCACTCCAGAGTTGCTCTAGAGCGTCCCGGGCTGTTTATAGGCGTTCCAGTGTATCAGAGTTTCGCGCAACTGAACTTTTTTTTTCGGGATAAAAAATAGCCTATATCACTTCCCTCTATAGCCGAATTTATCTAGATCTAGATCAGAAGAAGTTCACTTAAATTGAACCCAAATCGATCTAATCTAAGTCAATCGAATTCGGCTTATAAAGAGATACGTGGTATTGAATTCAAGATCGGTCCAGCCGTTCTCGAATTCAAAAAATAATAAAGTTACGTCGGTTGAATGCGCGAGTCTAAATAAATGAAATGTGGCAACGTTGTTTCATGTTGTCAAAAAAAAGTTGGGTTATGTTGTTATGTAATGTAAATGAGTTTGTTTATAAATAAATCAATAATTAATTCAAAATTAATTTCTTCTTCCGAGATGCGTAACCTATCGTCAAACCTTCCTTGGGAGCGCCATAACAACCTACCAAAGTTTCATCGTAATCGGATAAGTGGCGTAGGAGCGCATAAGGCACAAACAAGCGAGCAAGCAAACAAACAAAAATATATATAGATTAAGTTACATACGGCATCTTAGAAACGGTAAACTTGGCAACATTGCAAATACCACCATTGAATCGGGCATTCCCAAAAACCCTGAGGTAGGAAACATTGGGCATTTTTCTTAAGTGCGTTCTGAAATATTAGGGCACTTCCATACATAACGACAACCCTGTATAATGGCAGTATATTTACTTACAACAATTTATTGCATTAAAAAATCAATTGAAATAATAAACTATCTAACCAAATAAGCAAATTAGTAAGCTACCAAATCTAAATAACTAATTACTTTTTAAGCGTTGCTTGATATACCTAAATAATGGAATGTATGCATTAGTCTAATCGATCATCGTGGTTGAATGCCCAATAATCTATGTTAAATCAGGTAAAATCCCCTAATTATACTGCTTATAATATGTAACCTATAAATAGTAGGTATGTGTTGTAAAATAAACAATAATTAAACAAAACAAGCTCGAAATTATAGAAGCTTGTTTCCCTTTCACGGTTCGAATATCAATTTCTCTCAACTTCCATAATAAAATCCGCCGTGGATTTTTAAAACCTATATGCCTTAGGGCTCCTAAAGCTTCTTTATGTACGCTAATTTTACATTTCCTTTAGCACCAAGCTTAAGCGGTAAGTTAGTCTGAAAGAGGTTTTATCGGAGTGCATTAAATTGATAGAAGCTGTTTATGCCAACTAATGCGGTTACGTTTAGACAAAAGCTCATAGAAGTTTCCGATATTTTAATTTACTAAAGTGTCCATTGTTCCTTTCCGGTTAAATCAAGTACATGATTAAGCAATATATGAATGAAGTTGAAATTTTATGATAACATATATGTATATTGGCTATTGTTAAGTCATTACATAATTTCTAGGTTATTGCTGCTTACATCGATGTAGGTAGGTTTATATAATCTTTGGTAAAACGCATTCCCTAAACTGAAAACCAATAATTAGATAACAGAGATTTACAGAAATTGCAGGTGTTTCCCGTTAACGAGATATTGGCGTTTATAACCTGCGTTACCGCAAATGTACCTTTCTAGTAAAGGATTATAAACTCCCACATCATCGATCATTGGCGTAGATTAAATCCTAATTTATATGTATTGCAGTTTCACCATAATAGCTCTCGAAACGTAGCCTAGGTGTATAAAAATAAACAATTTACAGCACAGCCTCAAAATAAAATATCACCCAATTTTCGCCATCCGGTAATGATTCTCAATCACAAAAGATTTAAGGAAGGTAATATGTTTTGGCAAAAGATATATAATAGGTTAAAGAAGCATCCACATTACCAGATGGTGCCTGGCAATACGAATTTTCCTGCCTGACGTATAGTTTTTTTTTTTTTTTTTTTGGAGCCCAAAATTGGCAATTAATCACAATTAGGTTTCTCGAGGCCTTTTGATTGATTCAGTTTGACTTTTTTTGAAATTATGGTGCGAAAGACTTTGAAACGAATATCTATAAAATAAAGTACCTACATACATAAAGATTGAAAAAATAGACTAACTTTACTTTTTTTTTGTTGCAGGTTTTGGATTTGTCACATTTCAAAGCGAAGACGTCGTTGATAAAGTTTGTGAAATTCATTTCCATGAGATCAACAATAAAATGGTAAGTTCCGTGAATTTTTTTATAAATTAGTCGATCAAAATACCTCGTTTGGGTCTATAGAATAGGACATTATAGAGTTTGCATCAAGGGTAGTAATAAAAAATTAAATTAGGATAAGAAGTCAGTGCCAATAATAGGAGATCTCCAATGTAGCCAGCTAACTTAATCCTAATTTTACCTTTGAGGGTGCTTATATCGTGTACCTATTATTAGGGAATCTGCCGAATTTAAATGGTATGATAAAAAAAAATATAATCGTGATGATAATACGTCATTCAAAACTCTTCACTACAGCGAAGTTTTTATACAGATTTGCGCGAAACATACGAGTCTCTGTGTACATGGAGCAAAAATGTAGACTCAATACCTACATCGTTAACATCAGATCTCCTTTCATTATGTTATCTATACCGTACCATACGAGGATGGAAAAATGTACATGGAACAACCAAAATAATTTCCCAAAGAAGAATAGAACAAAAAATGCGGTCAGATTTGGAGCAATTTTGGTTTAAATATAAATAAAAAAATATATATTTATAAATGGAAAAGATTTATGGTGTACCAGTGTTTTGAACTAAGTGAAATACTCAACGAAAAACTAACCCAAACTTTAAAAACGCATCACGGTGAACCTATGCCACAAAATCAATACAAAATGTTCACAGTCAAAAACAAGAAAAATATGTTTCCAACCACTTCTTAGATTTTTTTTTTGGAGAGATCAACGATTTACCGAGATTGGTTTTCAATATTTCACTAAACAAAATGACAATGTTTTGTTCCTGTGGTTGTCCTACCCAAAGTTGACCTCATTTCTACTGCGGGAATCCTTTTGAAATGGAAAAGACTTCAACATTGAGGACATTATGTGACAACAGTCAAGCATAGGACAGTCGTTCAGAAATCAGCCTCAAATAATATGTAAAAAATGTAGGAATGCCCTTTCGTGTGGCCCTTCTGGGTTGGCGTTTCAATAATCGATTTATCTTTTCCGCTGAGAATTCATTCCAAAAAGTTGTATCTCTTCCTCTCTCAAACAATTTGCATCATCTTTGTCCCATGTAATAATCTATTGATGACAATATCGTAAACAATTATTCATGTAGAAAAACATGAGCCTTGGAAAAAAAATTGTGATCAATTTATTGACATTTTGGAAATAGGTAATTATATAATCGGTAACAACACAGTGGCAGGGGTAAGTAACATCTACCCTGACAAATGGAAAACTGAAACAGGCTCGGGATGCGGATTATACTCCAAAGCCCTCAAACTGAACCCAACTAAAGCCACTGGTTCCATGCCAAAGGTACTCCAAATGGAGATAACTGGCATAATTATCGCTGCAGAACAGATAGTCAGTAACAATATCACTGACAAGATCGCGCACATCCACAAGGACTGCGGACAAGCAGTACTACACAGTACACACAACGACTCACGTCAGAAGTAGTACAACATTGCCACACAAATGCAAGAAACAATGCAATTAACAAGTTACTTTTTAAAACTTGAAGATTATCAGCTTAGTTGTTCTGGTGAATCTGGGCGAGTATGTGCCTTTTCAATCCACAGCTCTTCAATGGATATTGGGGTTTCACTTCCGTGAACTGAAGCTTTTCGGGTTGTTTCCTATATCCAGGAACGAGGATAGATTCCTGGTGTGACATCACTTCAGCTGATCCAGACTCCAAATAGTGATCTTTGTGGCGAATAAGTATCCAGAAAAGAATAAGGCAGTATCAGGTTCACCAAGATTGGATGGATATTAAATCCTTGAATTTTGTCAAAAAGCGAGTGTCTTGCAAATAAAATTTAAATTGAAATTAGTTTATTATGAAACTATTGTTATGCAGACACTCCTTTCCAGGAATGAGCAACTATTGCAAATTGGAAATTTTTTTTTATAGAAAAAACAATTAAATAATTAACAAAAAATAATAAAATAATAAAGTAGTAATAAAATAGATAAATACACAGCAAAATTAAAGATAAAATAGATGCTCGTTATAATCGAGCAGAATGCTGCTTCTCGCTCGAGCAGTCGCACTAAACAGGCAAAATAAAAAAAAAAAAGAATGTAGGAAAAATTGGACAAGATAAACAAAATAATTTTCTAGATTTTCCCCAAATAGATAAATTTTCCTTTTAGTGTTAAGGTACCTACCATAGGTACTACAAGATAAAGCTGAGGGTGAAATAAATTGAATCCAGGAATTGTCAAAATTCTTGAGATGTTTTAAATAAAACTTTTTTAATGAATTTTTGACCTATCCGGATTTCTATTTTAAAATTTCATCTTTCCAGCGCTCTTCTTACTCGAGAAGATAATGAGGGAGTCAAACAGTAAATGACTATACAGGCCTCAGCATGGATTCAGTAAAGGGTTGATAGGGATGGACACACAAATTTGGTTTGCACCGAATCTATTTAGAGCAAATGGTCCAATAATCCCACACTAACAATTGATTCCGAAAACCAGAGCAGCAGCAGGTACCTATTTATTTACCAAAACTCTGAATTGACTCTCCTCAGAAAAAAACGTGGGACCACGTCACAGATGGAAAATTGAAATATAATATTTTTATTTCAAAGGTAGATAAGATAAGATTTATCAGGTGAAATCTCAACAATGATGGTAGACACTGATGGTAAAATAAACTGAGAAAAAATATTAAGGGAAAATCTAGAAATCTGAAGGAAAAAATTACAAAAATGAAAATCTGCTTGCCTGTCTAGTGGTTTATCAAAGAAGGGAGCGTTTTAGAATCAGAACCCTGCAGGAAAACGAGTTTCGTGTTGTTTTTTTTATACTAAACTGCATAGTAACCATATCGAACCAATCAGAAGACAGCAACACACACTAAGAACCGTATTCACTTCATCAATGAAACACCACGCTGATTAAATGGGATTAGATAAAAACACACTTAAGGTTTGTTAGAAACACAAAACCACTTATTAATTAGGTCATTAAGTTAAAAATAATTATTTCAGAACCAAAGTTAATGGAAGACAGAAATACATTTATTCGCTGAAAGCAAGATATATATGATTTCTTTGAATAAAAATACCAATGATTGTCAATGACAAATAATAAAAATAGCTAAAGAAAACTCTCACAATTTCAAAAAATAAATTTATCAGGTACTAGATGGCGGTACCTTCTCTTAATAACATCTATTTGCAATACTGATATTATATTGAATTACTCAAATCTAGTAGACACTCAAATTACTTCAGCTATGAATTATTATTATTTTGCTGATTCTGAAATGGCGAAAATACCACTTTATAATGAAAATTAGAAGAAATGGAACATGTTACGAAAATGATAAATTTATCGTAACATGGCATACCAACCTCTCAAACTTACAGATACAGATAATTATATATTTTTATGAAACTCAACTCAAGGCAAACCACTCCCTACTTTTCCAGGTTCATTGCAAACGGCCCCAGCTACCACTTGGTTGGCAGGCAACCTAACAAAAAAACTATGTATTTTTCAATTCCACAGTTAACTTTTCAAAAACTTCCGTAATACAAATTTATTGAATTGTATATACCAATTGTTTTGTTTTGTTTGTGACATACTTGGCTTTTTAAAAGTGACATCAGTTTGTGTAAGTATTTTTCAAAGTTAGAAATAAAATATAAAACAATTTTTATCCCAAACTGCGTCCAGGTATCACAAAAAATAATGCAAACAAAAGTTTTCAGTTTTTTAAACACCCTCGTTGTATATGCCGATAAGCTTACAAAGCCACAGGGGCAACAGTTTTTTTTTTTATTATTCTTTGAAATAGTAGTAGCCATTCAGCTAGGTAAATTCTGCAATTTTCAACTTGGCTAATAAATATTCAAGCTGTTTTCCAGTAAAATAAGAAGCTGAATTCATATTTTCTTCCAAATAACCTGTATATCTCCTTTTGATAATAACAAGCCGACACTATAAAATATTTATGTAACGGTTATCTGTCTGTAAGCTGCTTTGGAACACAAAATCGGACGTTTGATAAAAGCTTGCGTTCATTTACAGTGGCAGCATAAAACTGGTTAAAGGTCTATTACGTTATCTGTCAAAGTAAACGAGATTGGAAAAAGGTGAAATACTAGCGACAGATGTCAAATTAAGACGTATCAGCTAGAAAAATTAAAAAGTCCTGGTATGTCATATTTTTCAAAATCATGCAAAATTAGAAACATCTCTTAGTTACACAGAGTCTATCGTTGAAGAACTTTCCCGTTCACAGAAACCTACAGACTTACTGGTTTCCAGGAAACATCAAAGTAGAAAAGTTTTTTCCGGGCTATAATGCCGTGGTCTAGTAATATTTCTACCTAATATTTCGTATTCTGTTGCGGTAGACATCTTCAGAGGCGGTGTGGTAGAGGACGAAATTTTCCAAGCGTCGTGGTTCCGCTATTAAGATGACACGTTTGTTGTTTGTTACCACGAACAAACAACTCGAAAACTTCCTTAATCATCTAAATTGAATAGTTCCCAGGATACAGTTTACCATGGAAGTTGAGAAGGACAACAAAATCGCATTCCGCGACGTCCTCTTAGAAAGATCATCCTCAGGTAAACTGGGACACAGAGTATACAGGAAGCCGATGCATACGGACAGATGCCTCAACAAGGAATCTAATCACCATCCTAGGCAAAAGAGAGGAGTCATTAAACCTCTATCTGACAGGGCAATCCGGATTTGTGAACCCAAATACCTTTGACACGGCTGGCGTCTATAGAATTCCCTGCTCTTCTGTATCTGTCTAAGTAGGAACAACCAAACGCTCTATCAACACCAGGGAAAAAACTTTTTCACTAGATTTGACCGGCCATGAAAGCCTTCATTATTTATTTAATAATATGACTCTTTATGAAAAATATACTTTGAGAGAAACAAAATATGCATTTATATAAGTTCGGTTTAACGTTGTCAGAGGCACGTTTAATGACGCAGATTCCCTTCAGTAAATCCCAAGTAGCAACTATATTGGTTCTTTTGATAGCCTTTCTATATATTGGAACATAAGGGAGCGTTACGTGATGCATAGAAATGTGTTGACACACTTAAGATGTGTATCTTAACTTCTTAAGTGGTGTCAAAATAATGAGGCTTCAAATGATCTGAAAAATGTTAATGTTTGTTTGAAAATGCGAATATCAAAGACAATTTACATGATCGACGCATTTCAATTAGAGAGGACTAAACGTAATCCAAGTTTGTTAAATCAACACTGCATACTTGCTACTTTCCGGGTTTTAATTAAACGTCATTTTGAATAACTAACTCGTTTTCATTATACTTGAAACAAATGGGTATTGTTTAAATATACTGGCTTTTGTAGTGCATGCACCTTGATATTTTGCTATTTATATGTGTGCAAAATAAAATAAATTGGGTGGAAATAAACTTTCACTAGTGTATTCGTTGGTTTTAATAAAAGTTTGCAACCGGAATGCATTAATTCAAGCAAATTTCCATTAGATCCCTACGTTTTTCGTCCTAAAAATGACGAAGGCCAAACATATTTTGACTCTCATCCCATGGGCCTGAAATCCATTTCAGGTATACTTTAACTAGAATCCCCTCACTTTATTGAAATTCAGAAAGCAGCGGTCCGAATTCAAATTTCTGAAGTTATATTTATGACCGAAATCCGTAAGTGGAAAGCTCGACCAGGTCGGGAAGAGAAAACTTTTAAGTGGTCCAAGCTTTTTGTTCAGGGGTCCGAGAGAGTGCCAGAGAATTTCGGAAGAGTTCGACTTTTGCGAGTTCGTTTATTACTGGAGCCATTAATAACCAACTGTCAAGCTGAGTTTTCTTGCATCATTAGTCATTATCTTTAACAGACACAAAAGAAATAATAAAAAAGACTCCTTGTATTAATGCAATAAGGAATTCCTAAATGCTAACTAACCCAAACTCCAATTTCTGAATTAGCCATTGTCATTGGAGTTAGTTTAAGTTTTGCTGCCAATGTTCACCTCCCAATTGTTGTAATACATAGTATCTTTTTTGTTTCAACTGCTGATTTCACCATGTTGATTTATTTTGGCGTCGGGTGACTCTGTTTGTTCCATTTGAAACAAACTGTACAGTCCTACTGGTTGACTTATAGACTTTTCTCTTCCCATCTTTGTGGCTTTTGTGGCAATAAAAAGTGCCGATAGCGGTATTCCTGATTTAATAATATGAAATTGTTGAATTTGATTTTTTTTATAATTCTTAATTGACCCCGAAATTTTCTTCCAAAAAATAAGGGATTTTCTAGGTCTACAAAAGGAACTTTCTCTTTTAGCCGAGGCAGATTATTCCCAGCGCTTAAATAATTAGTAAAGAGATCATTTACGGATGATATAACAGGGTTAAATTCGATTTGGTTTCCTCCTACCTTGAAAACACTCTATAGTACCATGGATAGTCTCGAATGCTTGCGGATTGACGCCAAAAGGGGCAAATTTATTCACATGGTATTTTTAGCAAATAAATGCCACAGCTTTAAAAGGATTTAGTAAAGCTGGTTTATTCTAGGTGATGTGACCCTAACGAATGCGAAAGTATGGAGGAGTGGTCGCATAATTGAGTGATTAAAAACATAGAAAATGTGTGAATCCGTTCTGTTAAATTTGTAATCGAAAATGATACCAATTTTTTTTTGCATTATGAATAGTGCGTAATATAGTGCGTTTCAGACAGAAAAAATTAAAACATAAGAGAAAAGTAGAAAATTTAACACCTAGTAACACTGAGAAATTTTGGTCAAGTATCTGGTTCTTGAAGTTTTGTACCTACTGAAAAGTCTTACAAAGGACCCCGCACACTTCTAATCGGATTTCCGACCGAGGTAAAATTTAACCAACTCTTAGTATTGTTGCTGTTCGCAGATAAGTGAGACTACTTTTTCGAACTTTAACGAATTTTATTAAAAACAATAACATAAAAATCACACGAAATTTAACACTACTTTACACTCCGAACTACTCCAAATAAAGCTTATACGCCACGATTATTTTCGAACGTGGTTATTTAGTTCCTGACTTTGTAACGCTCTTTTGTCGAAACAAAAGAATGTTCATAATTTGTGCTCGACTATTGCTCAGTGGTTGTTTAGCTTGGGGTGGTCCTTGGTGTTGGCACAGTAGAGAGAGGGCGCCACTAGTTTGTATAAATTATTTTGATTACCAAGGAATAGCCAAACTAGGCACTATTCCAACAATTAGTTATTGTTTAAAAAGATAAATGCAAAAATCTGAAAAGAAACAAAAAAATATCCAAAATCCAATAGCTATCTGACATTTAATCCATTCAATAAAAACACAAGCTTTGGAATTCTAAACACAATTATTTATTAATTAAATTTCATTAAAAATTTGTGACAAGAAGGCGAACTGTTGTTCTATGGTTCTTTAATTAAATATCATTAGAAATTTGTGACAAGATGGCGAACTTTTTTTCTTTGGTTTAAAGAAAATTATTGTCTAGTATCCAAGTCTTTTTAAAAAAAAAATCATTAAGCAGCTTTCTAAAAGCAAAACTTAATATAAGTATAATAAGATTGAAATTCAAAAACAATCAATTTACAATCCGCATGATGAAATTTACCTATGTATAAATATTGAAGTGAAAATATAACAACCTTTAATTTTTTGACTCAAAGTCAATCAAATCAATAGAAAACAATTTAATCAATGCAGAAAGGTAATATATAATCCTTAGGCAGTTATAAATATCAAAAACCTGCTACATGAAATCAAGGGTTCACGGTTTCCGGAAGAGCTCTTTCCTTCTTACCTATAAAGTTCAAAATAGGTAACCATAAAACTTAAATTTGACTACCTAAAGATTTTACATTAGTTCACCTTGCAAAACTACCACATTATTGATTTGAAATCAAAAGTTAAATCAACCTTTCAAAGATTAATGAACCCACTTATATTATATCGATCAGTACTCGATATAGAGGAAACAAAATTTATAATAATTGTAATAATGCATACTTATTGAAAATAAATAATTATTGAGAAAACAATAATGAAAGTAAAGATCTGATTATGATAATGATTAATTAATTAAATGGATAATTATATTTAATTTGTAGTTAGCTATTCTAGCTAAATACTACAATACGGTAAATGAGTCGGTAATTGATTTTATACAGTTATGAATTAGCTAAAGCTAATCGATAGTAAGCGATAAGGAAAAGATAATAATAATTAACAGTAATTAATATTATAAAGATAATAATTAGCTAATAAAGCTAATCGATAGGGAGCGATAGAAAAGAGATAATATCCAGAAACAGTAATTAATAAGGCACATAAACGGGACCCATAGGTAACTAATTATACAAGCCTCGACGAAATCCTTGGAACTTTTCATAGATTTGAGATCCTGAAGCACCAAACTGACGGAAGGCAATCAACCAATGGTCGGGGATCAATCTCTTACAAGACACAACTTTCCTTGTAGAGGGGGCCCAGACTTGCTTTGGAAATGCAGTACCGCATGGTCTCAAACTTGTCAAACTTTCACCCAGAAGTGTAGGCGTGGATTTTTAATACTCTCCCAAATTGCCTGAACGGAATGAAGAAATATAAGGACTCATTTATCAAAGAGAAAAGTGATTTACATACCTGAACGGCCGATAATTAACGTCACTTTCAAAAATTTACACAAAAATCAACAATCTATTGATTTTTCAGGAAACGTACCAGCTGACATAATAACTCACTACTCTGGCTAGTTAAATTTATATAATTTTGGGCTCGATGGCCAAGAATGAAAACCAAAGTTTTGGATTTTCCAGAGACGACCTTTTCAGTCTAACTATAAAATCGAAAAAAAAAGTCAAAAGTATCGAACTGTGGTTGTGTCTTTCTTTCTCTGTCAAGCCTGTCGAAATTATAAAAATGACAGTGCTACGGGTTTTTCTTATGAAGAACCTTAGTTCGGTTCGGCTGGAGTGCGAATGGAGTCACTCGGAGTACCGGAGTGAGCAAATCGAAATCACCTTTTGATAATATAATTTTCGGTATAAGGTCAGGAAACTAGTCACAGGAATCATAGATGTCGCCAGGTGTACGAGATATTATTTAAATGAGTCCAAATATATGAAATTAATTATTAAGAACAAATAAATATGTTCTTGTGACATTTCAAATGTTACAACTTTACAGTTTACTGCACTTGTCGTATGTCAATCAGAACTGATCCTTACGCGGCGCGCACCGGGGCTTTTATAGTTATGTGCGTCCTTCTCTAACACGCTCGAATTTTCGTGATTCAGTTCATCTTGAAAATAGTCGAATTTTTTGGCTTCTTTAACTGTAGTTACAGGGGGCAATCAAAAAGTACGAGTGGCGGGTTTATAACACTGCCCCGAACAGCTTATCCAAATCGCATCCAAGTCGGTGCGCTCTTGCCCTTGTATGGAGCCAGCCTCTCCATGTGAACGACGCCTTGGGCTTGGTTTTGGGTGTAAGTTGTATCCTGTATACGAAGTCGTTGATTTTCTTAATAACCTTGTATGGTCCTTCCCATGGTCGTTGCAGTTTCGGACTAAGTCCCTTTCTTCGCTGTGGCTGATACCACCAGACAGCATCGACTTCATTAAAGGTGTTCAGTGACTGCCGTTGGTCGAGTCTCATCTTAATTCTGTCACTAATCAGACGTAGCTTATTTCTGGCGAAATCGTGTACCACTCTAAGTCTGTCCTGAAGTACAGCCTCGTCTTCATCGACTGGAGGCCTGCCAAACATTAAATCTACTGGAAGCTTCATTTCTCTTCCAGTCAACAGCATAGATGGTGTATAGCCGGTGGACTCATGCTGAGAGCTTCTATAAGCCAGAAGGAAAAGAGGCACTAGTTTATCCGAATCTCGCTGGTGATCATCTACAAACATCGAGAGGTATTGATTGATGATCCGATTGTGCCTCTCGACCATTCCGTCCGACTGTGGGTGAAGTGCAGTCGTCCTCGTTTTTCTTACTCCCAGTACCCTCATCAGTTGTTTCCATACCTCGGACGCAAAAATCCTTCCCTGACCGGTATGAAGTTCTATTGGTACCCCATGTCTGGATATGACATTTTCCAGCAATGATTCCGCAACAGTAACTGCTTTCTGATTGGGTATGGGAACTACTTCTGGCCACTTAGAAAAACAGTCCATAGCACTTATTCCCTGACTCCGTCGTAGGAAAAGGACCTGCAATATCCACGGCAATTTTCTCCCAAGGGGAACCGGACAAGTACTGCTTCATTTCTCCACGGGATCGCGTCTTGGGACCTTTCTTAGAAGCACAGAGATCGCATATCTTGCACCACTCTTCAACATCCCTACGACAGTTGATCCAATAGTACCTATCTCTTACTCGAGCCAAGGTCCTATTGACTCCAAAGTATCCGCCACTCCTACTACTGTGCAGTTCTTGAAGCACTCTGTCCACCATGGTCCGTGGCACAATGGTCTGATATACTAGGTTTTTTCCATCTGGACTCTCCCATTTACGAGTGATCAAGTCATCTCGCAGGCACAACGAATCCCATTGCAGCCAGTATCCCTTCACCGTTTGACTCAAACTGGAAATTTCTTGCCATCCAGGTCGTTGTCCGTCTTGTAGCCAGCCAGGCACCATTTTCAATTCCTTATCCATATTTTGTTGTTCTTCGAAGTCTTCTCTCGTAATGTCCTCATCAGTATTAGCGTCGTTGTCGGAATTCTTAAGCCTTATTTGTTGAACGACTCCAGAATTTTTAGTTGTCTCCTTTTCCTCTTGCCTTTGGCAGAATTTGCATGAGCTGTCAATACATGGTCTTCGTGATAGGCTGTCGGCGTTGGCTCCTTCTTTTGCGATGTTTAATTTGGAAGTCATAACTTTGTAATTTCTCTAACCAACGCGCTATTTCCCTTCCGGATGATTAAAATTGAGCAGCCATTGCAATGCAGAATGGTCGGTTCTAACTAGGAACTTCCGGCCATAGACAAAGCTGTGGTAATGTTCAATAGATCTTACTACTGCCAGAAGATCCTTTCAGGTGACACAATAATTCTTCTCTGCCTTTCCAATGGACTTACTGAAGTATCCAATTACTACTTCTTCGCCGTTTTGAATTTGGGAAAGAATAGCCCCTATTCCACTTTGCGAAGCGTCGGTGTCTAACATAATTAGACCTTCATCCCTGAGATACGCCAGAGCTGGAGCACTTGTCAATTTATTTTTCAGCTCCACGAAAGACCGCTGACATTCAGGTATCCAATCAAAACGAGCGTTTTTTTCAGTTAGTTCATGTAAAGGCTTCGCAATTTTCACAATATCCTTGACAAACCGGCGGTAGTAACTGCAGAGTCCCAGGAAGCTTCTGACTTCATGTTTATTCTCTGGTCTGGGCCAATCTCGCACAGCTTGGACTTTATCTGGATCTGTCTCTATTCCTTTTGATGAGACGACATGGCCGAGGAAGTTTACTTTTTCCTGGAATAGGACACACTTCTTGGGATTTAGTTGCAGATTGGCACTTTGAATCCTGGCAAAAACTTCCTTCAAATTCGACAGGTGTTCGTCGAAATCTTTGCCAATCACCATGACATCATCCAGATATACCATGCACGTTTCCCAAGTCAGTCCTCGCAATACTAACTCCATCAGTTTTTCAAAAGTGGCAGGTGCATTGCATAATCCAAACGGCATGACGTTAAATTGATATAGGCCGTTTCCTGCAGGTAATGCGGTCTTCTCTTTATCCTCTTTATTGAGTTCCACCTGCCAATATCCACTTTCCAAGTCCAGGGTTGAAAACCACTTGGATTCTGATAGGGTGTTAAGGGTATCGTCAATCCGGGGTAATGGATAGCTGTCTTTCTTCGTAACGTCATTCAACCTTCTATAATCCACACAAAACCTGGTAGAACAATCCTTTTTCGTAACTAGCACGTTCGTGACGTCATGCGCAACCGGTGGCACATGACGGCTGATCCCAGCAACCGACATGTACCACATGTGGTACACCGTGCCCTGCAAATTTTATACTATTTAAAAACGCGACGGCTGCATAGAAAGCTTGGAAAACAAGTTACGGCTGTACGTAAAGGTGGTACATGACCCGTGGTACATGCGGTTCTAAATCGGACATCTTTTACATTGATTTCTAATTATTTTTGTCTACTTACTAAAAAAACAGAATTTTAGAAATATTTTTAATGTTTTTTTTTATTTAGGCAACACTCAGTATATAGTTTTACATTTTATACAGAAATAGTTAGTAATCAACTAACCTTTTAGATGGTGGCCACCGGTGGTACATCACGTCCCTGAGAAATATTAGTCGCAGTCGTCATGTTCCACCGGTGGTACATTTTGAAAAACAACAAAAAATTGCAAAAAAACTCAAAACAAGTATATAAAACTTTATTGAACATAAATACAACTATAGTGACATGTTGAACAAAAATAAAATAAAATACGGCTGTGCATTAACACACCCGAAATCGGCTACGTCGCGAACGTGCTAGTACGACCGGCGATGACCA
Source organism: Ceutorhynchus assimilis (assembly GCA_917834065.1). NCBI lineage: Eukaryota > Metazoa > Arthropoda > Insecta > Coleoptera > Curculionidae > Ceutorhynchus > Ceutorhynchus assimilis. The sequence goes on from OU892277.1 coordinate 101,551,339, forward strand.
TGGACTATTAGATTCTTCTATGATGTTGTTCTTCAGCAATTCCTTAAGCATGATGTCAACTTGCTGTTGCTTTACGAAAGGGAGTCTTCGTGGTGGTTGGCGAATGGGTGTAGCACTTCCTGAGTTGATACGATGATCTACCAAATTAGTTCGTTCAGTAATTTTATCTTGCACAAAAACACCAGCCTCTTTCTGCACAAAGTCAATAGCTTTCTTCTTTTCTTGCTGGCCTAAGTGATTCCAGCTCTTTTCAAACGTCTTCAGAAGCTCTATTGATAAATGTGCTTCATTTGACACAGGCTCCTTCTTTGCGCATCTGACTACTCGTATAGCTGGTGTACATCTGCCAATGACGTCTCCTTTCTTCAATGTCACACGGTTTGTTGTTAGATTGGCCACTCTCACTGGAAAAACATTGTTGGAATTCACTAAGCAATATGCCACAAGTGTTCCATTCTGCATGTTTCCTGTTGGTTCCACGATCATGGTGTGCACGCATTCTAGCTGTTTTTCTAGGTGTGCCCGCACATTCGACTCACTATTTCCAGGAATTCGTGTATCTTCATCAACAATTATTCTAATTTGACAGTCCTTATTTGACGGTGATGAGAAGAGTATTTCGTCGTTGCCCACTCTCAACATTTTATTTTTAAAGTCCTCTGATAGGAAATCAAAGGTTTCTAGGACATCCATTCTCAATATAAATTCATCCACTATGTCAGCAACTATCACTTCTACCTTAAGTTGGGTGCTGCCTATTCTCAATGTCACGATGGTCTCTCCAAAAACATTTTCAAATCTCCCTTAGCTGTTTCTAGCAGTGGTTTATTTCTCAACATCATTACAGACTCCTTAGAAACCTTGTCGGGGCGAACCACTCATCTTGATGCCCCTGTGTCGATGGTCAAATCACATTTCTTGCCGTTGAGGGTGCCTTGGGAAACGAGACTTTCACAATTCTTCTTGATGGAGAACACCCTGACTTTGGGGGCTCGAGAATCGGTGGTCGCCAGCATTCGCCCCCTTACACTAGCGAGGTGGCGTTTCCCTGATGATGTCTGGAACCACCTTCTGCCTCCGCTTCACGATCTCCTGAGCGGGAACGTCGCCTACAGTTTCTGCTAATATATCCTTCTCGGCCGCAGTTGTAGCATTTGATCTGTTTTCTGGCTCTTGGTACTTGGTCTAACTTCGCGCGGAATTCCTGAAACCCAGTTTTAGGAACGTATCTGCGTCTGAGTTTGGACGATCCTCTGCTATCTTCACTTCCCTGATCTTGCTTCTTCGATTTAGAGAGGCATTTTTGGCAGCTTCATATTCCAATACATGGACAACGGTGTCAGCTAAGGTGTTATGCCTACTTATTCTCAGTGCTTGTTGCAGGTCTGTATCTTTTACTCGATAAAGTACTGGAGATTTATCTGTTCAATGAAGTCTATGGGAGCTTGTGGATACGCCAATCTCACCATTCTCTCGATGTAGCTAATAAATTCCTGCAGTGTCTCAGATGGACCTTAGACTCTGCTTTTGAGTTGACTGGTAGACTTGACTGAGATACCTGTTTCCGTACCTCAGCTCTAAGGCTCCTACAACAGCTGCATAATCAATTTGTTTCGCCTCGGGAATATTTTAAAGAGTTTCAAGCGCCTTTCCTCGTAGTGCAAGTACCAATGATGTTGCTTTTTGCTGGTCAGCCCATCCATTTGCACTAGCAGCGGCCTCAAACTGTCGTTTATACATGGACCATGATGTTTCGCCGTCAAAAGTTGGTGGTTTGAGTTGGCCGCGTACGATTGGGCTCACCGATACATTTGAAAAAATGTACTTATGTTTGGTTCATAATTTAAAAACTATCACTTCGAGTAAAAATATCTATAAGAATCCGTTGTCACCTTTTCGATCACCGAGATAAAAGGGGTTGAAAAAACAAAAAGATCCATGACAATTCTGTTGGCGCCATCTTTCGTTTGACAAAAAAGTAGTCGAAGTTCGCAACAACCGCATCCTTCTAACTATACAATAACAACAGAGTTATGCCTTATGTACAACGAAAAATGGGACACCCCGTACATGAACCTATGGTTCGCGAACACATAACTATTGGTATTTCACTTGATTTTTGTGCCTTGACCGAATTCTCACACGAATATGATTTGGCTGATTGAAAAGGATGTCATAATGCATATCGGACATTCACATATTGAACAGCCTGTTTCTCAAAAACTAGTCATAGGATTAAGTTGTGCCCATGGTAGTTGTTGATCAGAAAATTTGGTTAAATTTGACCGCAGACACTTTCTGTGCCTAAGTTAGATACCATATTAAAAGATTTCCAGCTAGTCTGTCAAAATCTTATTTTCAAATCCATGTCCAACATCAAGCGGGTATAATCATTGCTATGAGAAGTACTTCCTCGATCCAAAGTAACTTCAAAGTTGTGAAATAGAAAACCAGCAAGAATTCACCAGTTGCGACACCTGGCGAAAAAAATTCCAAAGAATTTCTTCGTTTAATTTTGACGAACAAGATTGAAAATAACCTTTTTGAATCTACTTTCATGGTTGCTTTTTTTTTTTTCGAGGTTTATAATTACAAAAACTGGTGCCAGTAGTTAGTAGGTGAGTCGGTATTTAGGTGCTTCCGTCAAAAACACTGTACTGTAATTACTCCGAGGAATTTTTTTTTAGGCGTAAAATTTCCAATCATAAATTTATATTCATTAGAGACACATGATATGGACCTCAAAATGCTTTTTGACATTTTAAGATTCCTCAGTAATTTGTACCCCATGCCACGAATCTGCCAATAATAAAGAAAAAGCGAAAATAATCCCAAGATTATCTCTATACCCGAGAATTAACTTCGAAAATAGTTATAGTCTAAAATTGTCTCCAATTCGGGGTTGAGTCTGAAGCAATTAAATTATAAACTTCATCTCTCGGTGGATTATTAAGAAGCGGACTTTAATTATTTTGACTGTTTTAAATTTTATTAATTCTACTTCGGCCAAAGCCGGATGCAACTTCGGAAGATTGCGGGATTAGATTAAAACGAAGTATGGAAAATATTTAACCGGAGAGGAGAGAATACGAAATTTATTTTGGGATATTTATGGAATAAATTTGTCGACTGTAAATAATTTGAGGAAAATACTTGGGAATGTTTCGGAAAGATTTTACATATTTGTGAAGTCTTTCCTGGATAAATTGTTTTGGCAAAAGGGAAAATAATACAAAAAATATTATATAAAACCTAACACATACAGTTGAAAATCGCAATCATATATGGATAAATTCCAAATACAGCAGTGGAAAACTTATCTACTGGGGGCAAAGCCATAAAATTCCCTGGGTAATCTTTCTCAAGCTCGTTTAATGATACAAGCGTTCCCCGAAAAGAGCCCTAGCACCATATTTAATGGGTCTACTGTTACCAGTTGTTTTGCGGCAAATCATTCGGCAACATGGCATTTCGGGGGTTGGGGGTGTGATGTATGAGTAACAAAATTGTGAAGCTATGTTTTGAGGCGTTTTGTCATGTTATGGTTTATTTTGGTATTTAGAAAACTCGTATCCCCTATCTTGATAGGTATTTTTTATTTCTTATTTTAACATACATTTTTTAACAAAAGCTCGTTAATTTTAAATTTTCTTCTACGAAAGGATATTTGCCATTCGCTGTACTGTCGTGTACCGAACGAATTTAACAAGCATTTTCAATTTTCTCTAAACTGAAATTTTCCTCCGTGAAAGGAATATATTTTTTGTTTTCGAGGTAAATAGATAAAAGTGTCTTGTGCTTGCTGAGAAAGTAGTTCCTTAGCAATTTGTTTGGAAGGTGAAAAACTTTACGGGAAGTGCTTTTTACATAATGAATTTATGGTTCGTCATTTTTAAGTAATTCATAAAAGATTCAAAGAAAAAATAACAAGGTACATATAATGAGAAGAAGCAATTTAACTATAGTTTTGAGCGTATCAAACGAGAGAGAACAAAAATACTGGCTTACACGTGTGACATAAATGGAAGAAATTTCGCCACCACTCTACAATAAACTTTTAGCAGAAACCCAAATGAGAGTCATACAAAATGATGCTTCATTAAAATAATAAACAAGGATATAGAGCCGGATTACGAACTTTAAATGCATTTTCTTCTTAGTTTATTAAAGCTGGGATGCGCTGGCCGTTAGTTTTAACTTAGTTATCTCTGGAGCAGTTGAATTGCTAGGTTTATCGATTTCGAAATATTTCAGGTAACATTAACATTTTACAGTGTTAAAATGGCTGTATTTGAATTATTCAAATAGGTATCTTTATTAAAACTAAATTTTCTTATTATTACTCAATCTCATCATCATCTAACAATAAATAATTGTTATTCAGTTTACCCATTTGAAATCCTCCTTGCATCAGGAGACCTAAATCTTCGCGACAATTGAATTTTTCAAGAACATTTTACGAGGCAAGAGATTTATAAGAGGGCCATTTTGTAGTGCATCCTACACAATTAAACAAGTCCAATTAAGGGGGCGACAAAATCGCCCGAAATTCTTTTCTGTCGAAAGCAATTTGGGTCAAAAAGGAAGCGCAATAGGAACAAGAAGAAGGCCCAAGCCAAGGAGCCGGCATTATGGCGCTCTCTCGACTTGCTCGCTTTCAGGAGCTGATAAAGTTCCTTTTGAGCGGCTTTGGAAGTTTAATTGTCCATTGAAATTGTTAAAACTTAGAGCCGAGATCGCATTTTATTAAGTTTAATATAGTACCCTAGAGGTACTTGACGTTTATCTTATCGTTTTGATGTATTTCAATGTGAAATGGATTGTTAAAATCGCAAATTTCAGTAATATTATACATGTAGGTTTTTATATTCGTTGTCTAGGGGTATTTTGGGGGTTGTGCACCAAATAAAACCACTTTGATGCACTGTTGAATAATAATAAGGTGTAATAAAAATAGGTAGTTAATGAGTGGAAAAACACATGTGGGAATATAGCACAGCTTAAAAAGTAAATTTGCTTGTACAGCGATCTTCTACAACAGCCACAGAACCACGTCACGTAACGTTATGTTATAAAATAGAGGGGTACTTTGTCGGCAAAGCAAATGGCGTCGTTTGGGTTATGAAACCCACGGCTTTAAACGTCTATAAATTAATAGCCCGGATAACACAGCTTTCTTCCCGGTACCACATTACACACACGATACTGTACTTTACGTCTTTAGAGTTTTTTATCGTCATTCGTCGTTTTTCGCCCTTTTTTTGAAGGTGTCGCGGCGCGCGTCTCTTTTGCATCCCCCTTCTTTGCTCATCGTCTTGGCTCGACTGCCCTGCCCCCACGCGCTCGTCGTTCTGTCATTTTTCCCTCCGCTGTCAAACGATCGCGCTCTGGAGTATGTTCGATAACACTAACGATCACGCTCTGGAGTATGTTCGATAACATTAGTAGATTGTACTATGCTGTTTTCACTAAGAACACTAATAAATTAGTCTAAAATACATCTAATTCTACACTAAACTGATATCTAATCCCACACTCGGCCGTCCTGACTGGCAATCCGACTCGGATGCGCTAACATTCATTACCCATGGTTTCATAAACTCGGCAGAACTAGAAGTTACTCGCGGCCCTTCACGATTCCCGACTTTCACCACTTCGTAATGTTCGTTTGGCTTCACTTTGGCGATTTCGTATGGACCCAAAAAATGTTTACACAATTTTAATCCTCCTCCAAATTGGGTTCTTTTCATTGCCAATTCTCCAATTTCATATCTCCTCGGCATCCTTCTTCTTAAGTAATATTGGTTTTTGTTTTCTTCTTGCACTTTCAAGATTTGTCTTTTACAGTCATTTCTCAATTCTTCTCTATTTTAGGTGAACACATCTATCGATTCCTTTTCTAATAATTCCTTTATTTGTACGTCTTCTTCTGTTTTCATTTTAACTTCAATTAATACCTCGAAAGGTGTTGCATCTATAGTTCGTTGCAAGGTAGAATTTAGTGCTCGCTGGACTCTGTCCAATTGATTGAACCATTTGTTCGGAACTTCCATACTTAGTTTAGTAAGAACTGGAATGATGATTCAATTAATTCTTTCTACTTGATCGTTTCCCCTTGGTACTCCGGTGGTGATAGTTACGTGCTGAATTTCTTCCTCCTCGCAATATTCCTGAATTTATTTGGCTGTGAATGCAGTACCCTTACCCGATATAATTCTACTTGAATTTCCAAAGGTCTTTTGCTGCAGCTGCAGTTTTTCTATTGTCTCTCTAGATTTTGTAGACTTTGTGGCATATAACCACACAAATTTTGTGAAATCATCAACCGCGGTTAAAATGTGTTGGTAATTTTTGTTTGTCGAAGGTAACGGTCCTAAGTGATCTATGTGATGAGTATTCAGTGGGCCTTCATTTTTGGGTAATAGTTGTCTTTGTTTCCTAAAATATATGCAACACAACTCCTAATGTAATTCTGAACTTTTTCTGTCAATTTTGGTATATAAAACTCTTTTTTGATAACCTCTTCTGTCTTTTGACCGGCAAAATGTCCTATTTCGTGTGCTCTTCTTATTATTTCTGTCTGCATTGGTTTAGGGACCACAATCCATTACTGTATTTATAAAGTATATTATTTTTCAACGCAAAGCCTTCATAGTTTTCCGTGCTCGTTATTTTTCTTATAACCTTCACATGTTCATCTTGTTCTTGAGCTAGTTTCAGTCTATGTATAACCCCATCTTCTTGACTTGTTAATTGATTCATAATCATAACAACTGGGTATCTGCTTAATGTGTCCACCTGACTCATCCGGCTGCCGCTTCTATGCTCTATTTCATATGAGTACCTACTCCTCTATCAATAGCTATTTTCGGGTTCAAAAAAAGGACGGTTCTAGAACGGTCCAAAACAATCGCACAGTTCATTAATCAACAAAAAGACAACGGCTCAGCTATCACAAATTTCAATAATAAACTGGGCGATTGTTTTGAACCGTTCTAGAACCGTCATTTTTTCGAACCCGAAAATAGCTAATATTGCCCATCTAGCAACACGAGTCGTTAAATCCCTTTTATTCGTGTTTTTTTGGGAAGCGGAACAATCTGTGATTATTTCGAATTTTATTCCCAGTAAGTAAATTCTAAATTTTTTGACGGCTTGAATTACGGCTAATACTTCGAGTTCATAGCTGCTATATCGTTCTTCGGCAGGCAATGTTTTCTTTCTCATGTAATACACTGGATGGAATTTGTTATCATCATAGCATTACTGCATTAAGCATGCACAGTACCCATGCTTACTGGCATCAGTGTGTAACTGGGTTTCTGCGTCTTGTCGATAAAGATGTATTACTGTTTCACTGGTCAGTAACATTTTTAGCTTTTCAAAGGCTTGTCTTTGCTCAACCCTAAACATAAATCTAGTATCCTTTTTGAGCAAATCGCTCAACGGCATTTACTGTATTTCTTTTATACATCGAGTTACACCGAACGTGTGGCTCTAGAGCTCCTCGGAGTCACTCCAAAACACACAATTCAGATATTATCATTATTATTTAATATTAACATTACCGAAAAGGGCTTTTTCACCCCCCCGCAAATTCAGTGCACCAGGGGAAAGGGGAATGCACTATGAGCGACTCGAGTGCTTGATACACTATTAAAAGGAACGTTCAAACTTTTGACATTGAGCTCCGAGTAACTCGACAGGTAAAAGGAATACAGTATTTACTATAAGTGCGTATGACGGAATAAATTTCCGATAATATCCCGTTAGTCCAAGAAACGATTGCACTTGTTTGAAATGTTTAGGTTCTGCAAATTTTTTGATAGCCCGCGTTTTCTCCTCAGATGGTTGTACATACTTTACCATCTTCTATGATGAATCCTAGCAAATCTACTCGTCTTTCTAGAAAATGGCACTTTTCTTTTTTAATCTCTAACCCAAATGAACTTGCAACTTCTAAAACTCTCTGCAAATGCTCCATACCTTCTTCTTCAGTTGAAGTTAGAATGATCACATCGTCCATGTAATATAGTGCAGTATTTGCCAAACACAAATCTCTGAAAATATGAGTAATATACCTCTGGAACACTGCTGGGCTGTTACAAAACTTTGTGGCATATAACCACACAAATTTTGTGAAATCATCAACCGCGGTTAAAATGTGTTAGTAATTTTTGTTTGTCGAAGGTAACGGTCCTAAGTGATCTATGTGATGAGTATTCAGTGGGCCTCTGGAACACTGCTGGGCTGTTACAAAGGCCGAAGGGGCATTTCCAAAAATTCAAATTGTCCACTTGGTGTAACGAACGATGTTTATTTCACACTTTCTTCGTACACATCAACATGAAAAAACCCATTTTTCAAATCAATAGTACTAAAGAATGTTGCTCCCTGCAGTCGGTCCAATACGTCTTCGATTAAAGGAAGTGGAAATCTGTTCTTTACGATTTCCTGATTAATTTTCCGGTAATTGCAGCAAATTCCAGTCCTGCTATCTTTTTTTTTTTTTTAACGAGCACTATCGGACTTGCATAGTCCGAAAAGCTAGGTCTTAGGACACTGTACTGTACTTTACGTCTTTACGGGTTTTTTATTGTCATTCTTCGTTTTTTGCCTTTTCTAGGATGTCGCGGCGCGCGCCTTTTTCGCGAGTTTCGCGTCCCCCTTTTTCGCTCATCTTCTTGGCTCGACTGTCCTGCCCCCACGCGCTCGTCGTTATGTCATTTTTCCCTCCGCTGTCAAACGATCGCACTTTGGAGTATGTTCGATAACACTAACGATCGCGCTCTGGAGTATGTTCGATAACACTAATCCACTGTACTTTGCTGTTTTCCCTAAGAACACTAATAATTACTCTAAAATACATCTAATTCTACAATAAACTAATATCTTATCCCACAAATAAATGTTATTTCTTTCGAATAACGACAGAATATTATCGTGAGTTTGGAGGTGGGGCTTCCGTTAGTTGAATTTTTTTTATCGCATATAAGAAAATGGCTAGTTCATATTTATGCGAATGCCATGCCTGAATATGCGACTTTTTGATTTTATTGTAAGCTAATATGTAAGGCAAAATTACTCTAAATTAATTCCGTTAAATTCTTTTCAGGTCGAATGCAAGAAAGCACAACCAAAAGAGGTGATGTTGCCGGCCAACCTCGCCAAGACACGTGCCGCCGGTCGTGGCGCTTACGGTGAGTTGCTCGTGCTGAATCCGGCGGCAGCAGCCGCGGCTGCCGCCACATCTGCCGTATCCGCACTCCGCTACGCCCCGTATCCTTTGCCGCATGGTGTGGCAACGTTGCCCGCTGCTACGGTTCACCACGCGCCATCGGCAACATTGCCGTTGGCGGCTATAGCCGTAGCTCCGGCGACTACGCCTCTGCACTACGCGACACACACGCTCTACGATGTGACCGGGTGTAAGCGAGTTTTCGCTACTGCGCCTACTCTTAGACCAGTTGCACGTGGTCCACCCACTCTTACATATAGCATGAGCGATCTATTGGGCGTTCAAGGGTTGGATATTTCTACGGTTTATACTACTCCTCTCTAAATATTTTTCTGTAGGCCTATTTTACTTGCTATATTTCTTTTATTTAATAATTCTTCAATTCAAAGATATCAGGGAACTTTCATTGCATATCATTTTTCGGAGAATCCTTACATTTATTTAACTCTTTTAATAAGGATTTTTTTTTCAAGTCAATAATATAAAAAGTAACAGTACAACGAAAGACTGGATGTAGGGGAAAATAGACTCCATAGGCTAGCATAAAGTAGAAAATATAGATAAAAAGAATAATTATATTTCGGTTAGATATATTCATCCAGTAAATATATTGAAATAGTACAATTATTAAAATTATTAAGCTCAGCTTCATTCTAGTTAACCTAAATGTAGAAAAGGAATAATGAAAAGCATTTACCAACTCTGTAGAACATCAGGCACTACCGTAGCCAGTTTCAGCTGTTCGTTGCTTGCATTCTGGGTGAATATTTTGGAAAATCTAAACCAAGCCAAAAACATATCTATTTTTACACAAAAAGTAGTTTTTTATTACCCCAGTAGAAAAAAGTAGTAGCAAAAACTCGCGAAGCCAACCCGGTCTTAAATCATCATCACGATTACACTGCAGCTTAACATAATTTGACGTCAAAATTATATTCATGAAATTTCATATTATCGTGTCTAGAATGAGCTGTCATGTGTACAAATCAAGCAAAAATTTTGCCAACAACTATTTGAAAAAATATTTAATTTAATTTTTGCTTGACTTACCTTTAACGTACTGTTTGTAATGTCTTCTACTAGGCTTAGTTAGGTCTCAAATTTTGTATAGCCAACAAAAAAATTAACATAAAAAAAGTCGGGGCAGTAGTTCATCCTTTTCAGGTCCTGGCGCATATGTTCCCTGGTCCTTTTGGGGAGTTCGTCCTGGTCTCATCTATGTAATGCCATAGCCCTACAAAGGTGCGACCTAACCTAATCTTTTGTATAGTAAAATAGTTTAGAATAGTTTTAAATTCATGATATTATTGTTACCAATGACAAATTAGTTGTATTAATATCGCTAGGAGAAGATTTTTTGTTAATTTTGCTAACGCTAGATGTTACCTTATTGGGGCTTAGTTTATTTCTACTAAAATTTTGACCATTAGGTGAAAATTTTCCAGAATCCAACTCAATTATACTTTCAAAGCTTAGGTACATCTCTAAATTATTTATTTCAAGTTATCAATCTGGGATCTTCTATCTAATCAGCCTTTTAAAAAACATTGCTGTACTCGAAGAGCTGGCTTTTTCCGAAATTAATAGATTTGCTTATCATAATACCCAGATAAAAGCTTTCTGGGCGTTTTACAATTTGTTAGAAGGGTATTCAAAAATTTATACATTATACAAGGAAATACTGTAGGTATCTAATATACATATTACAAAATTATGTTTTCGCCTCAATAAGGTAGTATTGAATAATTAATTTGGAAAAAAATATTTTAAATTTACCTACTCATAGTTAAATTTTAATAGCAATAAAGATAAACTTAACTATCTAATTAACTATTACTGTACTTCTGCTTAGTCTATTATAGTTAGATACATTATAATCATAGATTTACAAAAAAAAGGTAACGTAAATTTTTTATGTGTGTTTCAATGTGCATATTCTTCGTTATAGTAAAAAATATTTAGCTTGGATTAATTTGAATATTTTTCCGAAGACACAACGATATAACATATATATTTATTAAAATCTATTTTGATTTTGTTATTTATTAGGAATAGAGTATCACTTGCCTTAAAATGTACGTGTAATAGAAAAATGCGTAACATTTTTGGAAAAAAAAAATAACAAATATATTAGAGTAGCTACTAGCTGAGTTTAGTCATCGTAGCTTAGTCGAATGTAATGCAGAGATCAACGACAAACATTTTAACAAAAGTTTTATAGCTAACCCAGTTAATTTCTTTCTAGAAACGCTTTCGCGAAATTTACCAATCTTGAGAGTAGATTTTAGACACGTAGTTGAAATTTCATGGATGCTATATTATAATTTTCAATTTCTTAGTTAACAAATAGTCTTTTTTCTTTTGATTTTTTTTTTCTCGTATCTAAATGTTTTTTTAATTTCAATGGGTTTAATTTTCTATAAACTAATGGTTATTTTCGTTTTTCTAGATTTTATGTGGTCTCTGGGAGCTCTTCCAGACGGTAAGTGTATTTTTAACAATAATATATATTTTTTGAGAAAATCTTAATAAATTTTCACAAATTATTTTTTTATCACAACATACAGTATCTTCTTCAGGTGGATACTTGGTAAATAATTTAATTTGTGGAATATATCAGTTTCAAAGTGATTAGTATCCAATATCGTCGCCAACAACGGCGTGCGATGACTCCGTATTAATTTAAAGATAAAAATTTAAAAATAAATTGTTCCTATAATGAAATTTCATATCGATGTTGTTTACGTTTAATAATTCCTTTTTTTTTTAACTCGTAATTATGCAAAGTAATTATCCGAGCTAAAAGTCTTACATTTTTAATTAAAATTTATTTTACCGACAAAATAGTGCCTCATTAAAATTACCCCGCATAAAACTGTTGCAAAATTTAAAGAAAATTTAAATTGGATTAATTGCGTGAATATAATAAGGTGAAATCCTGATAAATATAGGTATATAACGATACTTAAGAGTCTAAACAAATTTCAAACTTCTCTTTCTCTGAACTAACGGCTGAGAATGGTCGACAGTAAATTATTCGAACACAGTTCACAAAATTATTGTTTAAAATTATTTAATCGAAACAAAATTTATATAAAATCCATTTTATTGAAGTTTGTTAAATTACAGTTTATCGACTGTAAGTATATTTTATTGAAAGTAAAAATTATAAAAAATAATTAATTTTATCCTGGTTTATATACATTTACACATAAAAATTGGAATAAAAACATAGATATAACTACATTTATTGATAAATTATTTTCCAATCAGTTGAATTTGATAAAATATAGTTTGCCTTAGATCAAATTTGGATAAATTGTCTTTCACCTAATTAATGCGTTTCAATGTGTTCGAATAACTTTATTTAATTTGCTTCCCAACCGTCAAAGGATAAGAAAGAGTTCAGAACAGTCTTACTTTACTCCAACATAGAATGTTTTTCTAGTCACCCTCTTTCTACGACTCTTCATGTATTTGAAATATCCCCGCGAGTAGGCGAAGAGGCGATTGCAAAATTATTTTGGCTCACATATAGAAAAATGCGAAACATCAAAAGATGAGAATAAAAATAGAATAATCTCCTTTCCGCTTTTTGTCAAATTTTCTTTTGATTTCTGTAAAGAGATTTGATATGAAACATAATATGGAGAAACATATTCATTTTAGAAAATGTTGACAGAATAATTGAAAATATATTAGGTACTTGTTAGAAAAATAGCTATTGTCTGTTAGCATCGAACAAATTTGCCATGCGCCATTTTGCATATGTTTGTCTAACTCACGTGCCTCCATAGTTCTCATCACATCATAGAAATTCACGACGAGTATTATTTCTGTGGATAGCAACAATTACTCTGATCTCTCTGCTAGCGTAATAGTCTAGACCCAGATTTCTCCCACGTCGATGGCACACCCAGCGAAAACCATAATATAACCTTTCCTAAAATAGGCTTGGCTTTCACCTCTAATGGCAGATGATTTTAGAACTTTACCCCTCTGTAAATAAAAGAACGTAAAACCAGGGTAGAATGAGGCATTGGAAGCCTAAGATTATTAGTCTACGAGGCGCATGAATGTCTTGACCCAAAGTGAAGCACGGTTTCGAGACTATATACAGAGAGAAAAGAGTTAAAGTTAAAATATGTTCTGAATATGTCTTCATGATCAACTTGTATCAGACGTTCTCGTTCTTTCCTACGATTAGGTTTGTCTTCTACATCCATCCTTGATCCTTGATGGTTATTCAGTCGCTATGCGGGCTTATCCAGACCACCGATCAAAAATTACTGCGGTCGCATAAAGACTATGACTCGGAACATTTTTCATCCGGATGTATTCGAGGTAGTAGTGATTTGACAGTATGTTCGATGTATCTAAATAATGGAAGCTTCCAATGTCTGTGGTTTAAGCTAACTTTTGACAAAGTTCCAGTTCATTCTTGTATTCGGCAGATTGTTGTTCTAAAAGGGACCTCCACATGGGGCTAGGTTCTTTGCCACCGAATGCCGAAATAGGCCATAATTATATTTGCCACTAGCAGGCCCACTTTTTCGACTAGAGGATCGTACACAATAAAGAACAGATTAAATACCTTCTTCCCATTGTTGTGTTTCTGGGTTTCACGATTCTGTGGCAAGAGAAATAGTTTGCCATATTATATAATAGCTCTGTTCCAACCGACATGAGAACCGTTCTAGAATGGTAATTTCCAGTCGATCAATTTATTTAACAAGTAGGATAAACTTTTAGCTTATTAAAATATAGGTGAGCAACTGGAAATTACTGGTTATAGAACGGTTCTCATGTCGGTTGGAACAGAGCTATTATATAATATGGCAAACTATTTCTCTTGCTACAGAATCGTGAAACCCAGAAACACAACAATGGGAAGAAGGTATTCATTCGGACCTTCAAAAAAACACTAAATCAAAGAATGCTTTATGAAACTATGTGTCACAGTCATACTTTTTCAATAACTCGTTCAGAACTTATTTCACTAAGTTCTGAACGAGTTATTGAAAAAGTTTTTTTTTTTTTTGGTATACGTACCTTGGAGAAGTGTCCCTACTTTCCATACTAGCTGCATGTCTTTGTTGTCGAATTAATCTCAGCCTTTTTTTTTCATAGTAGGGATTGGAAATGTATTATGCATGCCTAGAGCATTGGTGTTCGGTCGCCCTAGGGAGTGTGGGACTCGCACCCACTAAAATCCTTCCCCTACTCTTCGCAGGATACCTTCTTCCGGGATCGCCATTTCGCATTACTTCAGAAGGAGCTGCGGTGTTCTGATTCATCTGTCTCTATTTTATGCCTGGGTCCTTTGTTTTTTCTTTTCTTCCTCGTTTGTCAGTCTGTTTTCGTCCTCTATCTTTTGTTGTAGGATGGATCTGGCTCCTTCACAGCATTCCAGTTTTCCAGGCTGCTGATCATTTTTGCAGTTATATTATCTGGGGTCATTGTCCCCGCTTGTGCTGTGCATGTCATGCGTTGTGTTTTCCAATTTTTGCAGCAGAAGAAGGTTTTTCGCTATAGTATATGCACTCGTTGTCCTCTGTCTTGTTTATTGAATATGTATAGTCGCGGTAGCAACCGTGTTCCGTCAATAGTTGCGTCATATAGTGATCCGTGTTGCCGTAATCCCAAACATCTCAGAGTGGATAAACAGATGACAGTTCATTCACTCTGAGATGTTTGGGATTTCTCTGAACGTCCACCTTCCTTTTCCGCTATTTTCCCATCTGTTCTGCCATGTTGTGTGTACCAATTCCTTAGCTAGTAGGCGGGCTGTTGTTTTCTCTGTAGGTGGCGCTTGATATAGTTGGATCGCTTAGGCTACCAGAAAATCGATTGGTGGTGTTTCAACTATCACCAGGATGGCATCTGTCGCTGCTGTGCAGTAGGCGCTACATATTCTTAGCGCAGCTTGTCTCTGTATGTTTTTCAGCATACCTCGGTATTTTCTGTGCCTTATAACTTCTCCTCAGACTGAGGCCGCATCTAGCAGGATATAGTTTGCAACGGAGCACAATTATCTCCTTTTATGAGGGTCTGGCCCTCCCGTGTTGGGCATGAATCTTGCCAGTGCTGTCATAGTGTTTTACGCTCGGGTTATAGTCTCTAGAATATGGGACGTAAGGGATAGTTTATTGTCCCGCCAGACTCTCAGGTACTTGATCTCTGATCTAGGTTCCGTCTCTCTTCCAAGGATATTGAAGGTTGTCGTAGACACGTTCTTCTTCGAGGTAAGTAATAATGACTTCCGTCTTTTCCTCCGCAAGTTGTTGTAGTTTCTGGTTAGCCATTCTCGTATGGGCGTCATTGCTGCTCCTATTTTGTTTTTCACTATTTTCTTTCAGGTTACAATTATGGCCTTGTCGTCTGCGTATCCAACGAGGGTTAGTCCTTTTGGCATCTTTGAGTTCTGCAGTCCGCCGTACATGCTGTTCCCTAGCGTTGGGCCTAGGACAGATCCCTGTGGACTACCGCAGGACATATCAAAGGATTATTTTTTACCTTCCGCTTCTACTATAATAGATCTGTCTGTGAGTTAGCTCTTTATAAGGTTCATCAAGTAAGGGGCAGTATCTCTCCTTGCAAGTTCCTCTATATTAATCTGCCACGACGCCGAATTAAACGCGTTTTTTATGTCGAGGGTGACAGTTGGTCCTATATGTCTGTGCCTGTGGCTTTTTTTATAGATGTTTTTTATAATTTCTAGGGCTTTTTGGATTGCTGTGATGGTCGATCTTCCCTCCTGGAAATCTCTCCGTGATCAGCTTGGTATGCCATCCGGGCCTGGGGCTTTGTTTAGTTTAAGCTTGTGGGCCGCAAGTAGCAGTTCCTTTTCGGATATTGTAGGAATTTCTATGTCTCTTATTACTGCTTTATCTCAGGTGGTAAATAGCTTAGTTGGGAATAGTTTTTCAGCTACTTACAGGCTTTTTTCCATTGTTAGGGCTCTACTTTCACCCATCAATTTTAATCGTTTCGTCGCTATCTTATAGCCTTCTGCCCAGAAATTTTCGTTTATGTCCTCACAGATATCTCTCCAAGCACTTTCGTCGTTTGCCATGGCTAGTTTTAATTGTTTTCTATTTTCTAAATAATTTTCTTTCTGCAGAGGAGATCTTGTAGTAACTTGGCGGTTATTTCTGGTCAATTTTCTTCTTAGGGCAATGCAGGTTTCTCTCAGTTCAGCGATCTGATCGGACTACCAGTAGCGGCTTTCTTATTCTTATGTGTGCGTTTTTTCGGCATTGAGCTATCGCATATTGCCATGATGAGATGTTCCAATTGGGGAGGCGTATCAGTTATTGTACCTTGTTTTGCTCTGGCGATTGCTTCGTTAAATTTTGTCATGTTTAATTTTTTTAAAGTTCCATCTGTGTGTTACTGTGTTACTGTGCTAAACTTTCTTATTGTGTGCTATCTCGAAATGGATATATCTGTGGTCGCTATATATCTCCTGATCAGTTATTGAGTTTTGCGCTAATGTTGC
Source organism: Ceutorhynchus assimilis (assembly GCA_917834065.1). Classification (NCBI taxonomy): domain Eukaryota; kingdom Metazoa; phylum Arthropoda; class Insecta; order Coleoptera; family Curculionidae; genus Ceutorhynchus; species Ceutorhynchus assimilis. The sequence goes on from OU892277.1 coordinate 101,568,078, forward strand.
CTCTTGTCAATGTCAGATCTATTATGGAACTAGCGCCTATTTTTGAGAAGGTAGCTTCTTTGCCTGTGTTTTGGAGGATTAAATTCTTGGACGCCATCCATTCTAGCACTGTGTTGCCTCTAGCATTGGTGGTATGCATACACCATTCCGTTGTCCAGGAATTTAAATCCCCCATCAGTAAAAGACCCTTATTTGTTCATTGGTCATGGGCTTCATAACATCTGTTTTCATTGATTCGAAGGACGTTAGTATTTGCCATTTTTGTTGTTTGGTTTCTTTGGTCCTTGTCTGCTTGCCTGTCTTTCCAGTTTCCTTAGCACTGATAGGGATCTTCTAAACGTTTCACATTTCCCTGTGCCTGCCCTATGGTCGCTTGTTTGGCAGATTAGGCATTTTTCTCCATTCTGTGTTTGCTGCATGGCCTTCTTCCTCACATCTGTAGCATAATCTGCTTCTGTCTGATCCTGTGTAATCTTCCGTGGCGTGGTCATAATTCCATCACTTGTAGCACTTTTTCATGTTTACCTTTCTATCCAATTTGTATCTCACTAGTCCTATGAGCAGTTTCGTCTTTTCAGCTAGAATTTGTTCTGCTTTTTGTACTTGACTATGCTGTTATCGTAATCGCCTGGGTGTTGTCTCGATTTGGTCTTAACTCACTTGGGCTGAAGTCTCCTTCTTCTACTTTCAGCTCATGTCGTAGCGCGTTGGTAATATCATCTCTTGTTGTTACCGCATCTATGCCTCCTAAGGTACACCAATTCATTACGTTTATTTCTCTCCGGTCCCACTATCCTTACGGTCGTTTCTTTGTTTGATTCTTTGATTTTTTCTTTAAGTATTTTTATCGCATCATCGTCTTGGTCCATTGTTGTGAATAACTTTTCATCCTTTGTCTTTCGCATGGCCTTGATAATGTTGCTTTCGTTCGTGTTTTTGGTCTCCGTCTTGACGTTTCCTAGCATCTTCTAGAAGTCCTCGCCCTTTTGATCTACTTAGACTATTAAGGCATATGTTGGTCTTTCTTTTTTCAGGTTTTCTGTCATTTTTATTTGGTTTGTCCATTGTGCCATCTGGTTGCTCATTGTTGTGTATATAAAAACGTTTGGATTTGTTTTTTGGAAGATTACTTCTGTCATTTTCCTTAATTTATCAAGGCTGATACGTTTAACGTGGTGAACAGCCACCCAGTATCATCATTCCTTGTTTCCTTGTTTCTTCTCGGATTTGTATCAAGGATTTCCATAGTTCCTCGTCAGAGGTATCCTGTAGGATTTTGATTATCTTTTGCCCGCTTGCCTTTTCGGATCCTCTTATTTTTATTGTTTGTTCCAGTACGCCAAATGCCTCTCTGATTTCCATGATTTCTGGGTATTTCCTTCTGAAGAGGAGTTGTACGCTTTCATTCATATAGACGTCTGTTGGTTCTACTAGCACTACTTTTACCACGCAGGATTCTGTGTCCAGCGGGTTTCCTACCTTTATTTCTGTTTTCGGGTATACTTCCATGTTCCATCTAAGCTTTCCTATGTTTTCGAAGTCTTCCAGTGTCCATATTCGATTTAGAGTGTTTACGTCTTGTTCCCTGGGGTTTAAGGCATTGTCAGTCTGCGATGATGCGTCATTCATTAGGGGTCTTAGTGTAGTAGCTGTTTGTTCGTTCTGGACTTCCGCGGGTTTTGTGGGTTTCGTTTTGCAAGTTGAGCATGTGTGAGGGGCGTCTCTGGGTGTTTCTTCCTTCCGGGGGCTTGTTTGTGTGTCCGCTTCAAAACACATTTTATCTGTTTTTTCATATTTGTGCTGGTCCATTCAACCGCTTATCACTCTTCTATTTATAATCTCAACCTATTTCTGGAGTCTTTCCGCGATATCTTTGTTTTCTCTTTTTTGTTCTATCCTTCTGGTTAGCTCTGCAACTAATTTTGTGATGGCTCCAAGTGCTTCTATTAGTACAAAGACTTCCGAGCTTTCTATTTTCTTATAGACCTCTCCTTCATTTTTTTCGGAGGTGTCTTTCCTTTTTCTCTTATTTGTTTCGTCTAGGCAGAGGGAAAATCGTCTTGATGTCTCTACTTCTGTCATGGTCGTTTCTACTGAGGCCCTTCTGCCGTCATCCCATGTAAGATCAACTATACTTAATTTTCTTCTTTCTACGCCTTTCTTCTCAACTGTTTCGATTGGGGTTTTCCCCTTCTTTGTCTTTGTTCCAGTAACAGTCACCCGCGTCCCGGCCTGGTTCCCTACCAGGGACGCTGTACAGTCGCTTGATAACGGTCGGGCCTGGCCTGCACTTCCACCAGCGATCCCGACCGGAACTTAGGTCTCCGTCCTCTGCTCCGTAAACATATTTTGATTTTCGTGGCGTCCCGTCATATTTGTTTGGTATGTGTTTTTTTCTGGAATTTAGGAGAGAGAGAAGGATGTAGCCTAGCCCACAGATGCCCTTATAGCGTCGGGGAGGGGGGGGGGGTGATTGTGGCAGGGGAGGGTTTGGGGTTGAGGGTGATTGAAATGGGACCGCCCTGGGTGTAGGGTGAGAGCCCAGCTAGAATACCTCGGGTTTATCAAGCCTGTGTCCGCAGTGCAGATCTCTGACGTTGAGCTGTCCTTAGCAGCGGCTGACCAATCGAATGCACGCTCAGTCGCTGTGCCCCTCCACCAACGACAAGGTCTCACAGCTCCCCCGAGCCTAGATGAATACTTTTTCACCACACGACACATAATTTCTTCAGGAAGACGTGAGTCTTGCATTTGGACGACATGACCAGCCCAACGAGGCTGATGTTGGATGAGCATTGCCTCAATGATGGAGGAATTGGATTCCCCAAGGATACTGTTGTTTGTTCGCCGTTCCCGCCAGTTTATTTTGTGTATTTTTCTTGAGCAAGCTGATACTTGTTTAAGCACTTACGTTGCCGTCTGTCGGTTGTCTAGGTTTCATATCTGTGGAAAAGTATTGGTATGAAGATGGCATTGTAGACCGCTTAGTTTGGGCACTTCTATCGTGGGTGTCTAATAACACTCTTTTCAAGAGACGTCCAAAGCTGCGCTGGCGCACTTTAGTCGATGTTGAATTTTCGCTTGTGTGAAAAGATAACTATCGAGGTATGGAAACAATTCTATATTTTTTAGAGGTGCTCAATTGATAAATAAAGCTGGATCTGGTGTATTTGTATTTGGGGCGGGCTGATATAGGATTTTTGTCTTATCTATGTTTAGTTCTAGACCGATGCTTTCGAGTGCTTCGTTAAATGCATTCAAAGAAGTTTGCGGTTCTTCCTCGGTGTTTGCCAGGACAGCATATTGGGGCTCAGAAACAGATGTGGATACCTTGTAACGAGCCAAAACTGTCTAACTATTTCTTGCTTGTTTTTCAGTTTTCTATTCAAGATTCCTTTAATTTTGTTTACCTTATCCTCTATAAAATTCGAACAATAATTACAGCAGTTGCAGATCCTGTAAATTTTCTAATTTTCAATATTTAAATTCTATTCTCATTGTTTTTAATCCATATTTTAAATTCCATTTTTAATTTGATTTTCATAATAATAAACAAATAAATATTTATTTGTCAAAAATATTTCTTTTGGGGTTATGTCCCCAAATCATAATAATCCGTTTTCAAAGTGTATGTACCGAACTACTCGGTTCGGCTATTGAACTCAGTACAGTTCTAGTGGAACCCGGTTCAATCATTGGTTCCATAATCTTTGATATGTGTTCTGCGCTATCCTTGCTTTCTTTTTTTTTTGACTTTTGAAGTGTCATTAATTTTTGTCAACGGGCTGTCGATTAGTAATGTTTTTAGTTTTTGGGATCGTCGATTCCTGTTAAGCCCTTCAATTTTGCAACACGAATCACTTACTCCATATCGTATTCTTCAAATTATAATTGTTCTATTGGATAATTCCTTGTTGTTATTTTCATTATTCGTCAACCGTTGTCATTTTTCTCTGATTATATTGTTGTGTGCAATTTTTGGTAAGTAAGAATTCTATCGATTAATTTTTGACAGTTGTCGTTATCCTGAATCATCTCTGAATCCCTACCTTTAGGTCAGCTAATTAATTTGATGTGTAGCACATTTCTTTCACGTTCTGGTTGCAGGGTCTCCTGAAGAATCTAATTTTTTTCCTTCGCCTTAAAAAGGGATTTTGGACCTAATTTTCTTCTTAATTGAATTTATGGCACACTGAGTTTTCTTGCGTTGTGTGTAGTTTTCGTAAAGTGCTATAATTTTCTCCGATGTTATCGGATTTGAAAACAACCATTTCGGTAAGTCTTGCTGTGCACGTTTTTTCCCACAAGTAGATTCTGACTTTTTTCATTTAATCATTAGTGAAAAGCTGCCCTGAAGAGTAGATATCTTGGCTCGAAGTCTGCTTAGAATAACGGGCCTACCATCATTTCTAGGAGAGTTCATCGCTGCGCGGAAGGTTTTCTTGCACAGGGTGAAGTACAACTCTTACAAATGTAGAGATAGACTTGCCGCAATGACACATCCCTGCTCGAATCTGGTTGTGATTTTGAAGGCTTCTCCGGGTCTGTTATCAGTGAGGACAGTGGCGTTCATGTTGTTATGCAGTAAACGGAGTATGTTGATGAATTTAGGCGTGCACTGCTAGTATTTTGCAAAGAGCGACTCGAATAACAGAGTCAAACGTTTGGATAAGGTCGATAAATGCCATATGCAAAGGTTTGTTTTACTGTTCGGATTTATCTTGCACTTAAGATCATGTTTGCTGTCCGTCGGTTAGGTCTAGAAGCACAAGTCGGTTGAAGAGAATTCTGGAAAAAAGAGTAGTGATATTCTTCGGTAATTTCCATACTGTGCCTTATCGCTTTTTTTTTTAATCAAGTTTGGATAAAACGACGTGCTGAGTAGGCATCAGTTATTATAATCAAAAGAAAAAGGAAAACTCGCATAACAAACAAAGATATCGCAGGATGACCTCGTCACAGATGGCTCACACTGTTGAGTCATTAAAAATATGATACACTCTATTATTTTTATAAATTCAAATTATGTAGTTAACACTATCTGTTAAAACTTTATAATTTCATACTATGAGCTAAGGGCAATCATCTCTTCGCTCACAATCTTCGTAGTAGGTGAATTTTCAAATTTGACAACAGACATTATTTGCAACTTTTGGCAGTTGTTTGATCATTCAACTGATCGATATCAGAAAACATAAATTTAAGGTATATAATATGATGAATTTGATGTTATAATTTAATGTAAAAACTAATGCAAATTTTTGTTCTTTTCCAGGTTTCCCAGCCGCCGCTTACGCAGCATATGCGGCCGGGCGTGGGTACTCGGGCTACCCTAGTTTCGGACTGCCCTATCCCACAGGTAATGCCCTCGCGGCAAGTTTACATCATCATCCTTTCCAACCACTTTTACCGTTAGCCCTCGAACACCCCCATCATCACTTGGGGGTATACGGTGGTGCTACCGCGGCCACTTTGCAAGCCTTGCCCCTGTGAACGATGCGACCGGCTGTGGCGCGCACGCACGCCGCGCATGCGCCTACCTTGCGCAAGTTACTGGTTGTGCGTACGTGCTAAAGCCAAACAATTTCATTTTGCTTTGATACGAAATTTAAAATGCATTTGGGACGTTTTAAATTCATGAGTTTGAAACTATTCGAAACGTCTTAATTTCATGTTTTCGCTAGCATTCCATGTTTATGTATTTACTTTTCAATTTGTCAGTAGGACGTTTTCGTTTTGATCAGTACTAAAAGTACTACTAATCGCGAATATAATTAGAATTTAAAGATATCCGCTTAACCAGTAGTATTGAAAACGTATTACAGCCTATGTGTAGCCAAATTCAATATAATTATTAAACTCTAGGATTAGGAAACGTTTATCTTTCTCATTGCGAGTACTAGCTCGCATTGGGTTAGTACGGGCATTTTAGGTAAAGAGTTGTTCTTCTATAGCTTTTTAGTAAGAAAACAATGTAGTTCGTTTGAAAAAATATTCGTCTAATATAAATAAACATTGTAGATTATAGGAGTTAGAATATTAACTTATAACCAGTTCAAATTACCGCCTCTTAGCTTCTTTAGTTTAAACGCTAGCTTCTTTAGCTTTGACAATTTAGCGGAGAAGATAAAAAAAAATAGCAAAATGTGATCGAGAAAATCAAAAAAGAAAGGGTTTGAACCTTGTAGCCAAAAGATGGATTTCAATTAGAAATTTAAATAAAAATTCAATGAATCAAGAAAGCGTTCACGATTCCATATGTAGCACCTCAATTATTGTGCAAAACTATATCTCATTTCTGCAGTATTTTAAGTGTTTGGTAAATAAATATTTTGCTACAAGTCACAAATCCAAATATTTCTGAAAATATCTACCAAAAAAAATCCCTAATTTATCATATTTTTGTATAATGGCTACAAAAACTACGCTTGATTTTAAATTGCCTATAAGTGCCGCTGCCAATAATAAAATGCCAAAATTCGTCCCATTTTCCATCCCGTGAAAATGATTTGAGGTGATTGGGCACAGCCTATAATATTTAAATAAATTGTACAAAGTAAGCAGTTGGTTTTTGCTTAACTTAACTTTTATCGCAGATGCTAATTATGAAATAATTATTGGGTCATTAAAATTTCAAATTGTTTGCAATCCAGTTTGTTTTTCTTTCTTTTAAAAAATTTATTTCAAATTGAATTTATATATTTTATTTTATTTTTTAATTATCTACTTTTTACGATGCGGGTAAGTTTATTTTGTGGTTCCCAAAGAATAGCTGGTTCTTCAAACATTAGTTTTATTCAGGAGTATAAAAAAAAAACAATATTGCAAATATCTCCATAATAATTCAGTGCATGGTCTCTTACATTAGTTAATGTAGTATAACACGCATTTCATGAACCGTCTGACCAATATTACAGATTAAAATAAAAGCTTATTTCGACAGAAGTTGCGATACATTTTCAGTGCAGGAATTCCAAACTAGGCAATACCATAATGAGTTTAAGAATTGCAGTGATTAGACCCGACTGGATGAATCAGTCAAACAGAACAAAATGCTGATTTGAAAAATGATATTCAGAAACAGTTTTTATTGAAGTAATTCTAGATATTTCCAATATTGTTTATGTTTTCTTGCACTGTATTGATTCGTTTCAATTTCTTATTCATCTTTGAAGAATTTCTAGCCGCCTTCGTTTACAGGAGCACGGTGAAGCAAAAAAACTTGCGGCTTTGCAACCAAAATATTTAGTTCAGCAGTATTGAGACAATTTTTAGCACAATTTAAATATTCCGTTGTAACAAGCCACAAGAAAAAAAAATGTCCTAAAACTCTCAAAACGTCCGAATACTAGGCGTACCCATTCGCGATTTCACTCACGATTTCACGTGTTGATTCTTTGAAAGGAATAGAGCCAATTTTCATCGTTTAATTATTAATACCGTTAATTGAAAATTGAAAATTGCAAAAACATCGACGTCGAATAAATATGTTTTATGATGCCAAACAACGGGGCCATGCATGACAAATACACACACAAACAAATAGTTAATATTATATTCAGTTAATGGTAATTATTTACCTTTAAAACGTTGCAGAGCAAGTTGTTATAAATCTAATTACAGGCGTGGAATCGTTTGAATAATAATTATCAGCACGCGTGACGTGTGAACAATGTGTGTTTTGTAGAGGTAATTTCATTGTTCGATGTAGCGTGATTTTAAAAAAGCTAATTGCTTATTAAAACGTTACATTTTATGAGTAGGTTTCGTTGATCATAATATCAATTTAGAAAAAATCTAGACAGATTCTCAAAAAATGGCTCTATTTCTTAAATAATTATCTGCAAACATTCGACTGGTTTACGTTCCCAATTTCACTCCGATTTACATAATTTACTAAAGATACCTACCTTGATAAGTACTAACATATCGTTTTGTCTGAGAGGTGCATTCTTATAATATGCGATAATTTTAAATGTGGGAGGTAATTTTAATATATAGGTTCAGTCACTCATTTGTTCGTTTGCAGATTAATTTAAAAATAAATTCTTGCATGTCATGATTATAATCCAATCGAAAAGGTATAACCGGATCATGTTATCAGTTTTCTGTAAAAGGCAAGACATTTCACTTGGTCAACTTTCTGGAAAATTGAATGGGATCGTCTTGCTAAACAGGCCAAAGAGAAAATCGGACAACTGAGTGATTAGAGTTAGCGAGGCTACGCCTGGTTAATATTGCTTTGTCAAGTGCGAGAAACAGTGCATTTTGGCATAAAAACCTTAAACAGCTTAGAAAAAGAAAAACTGGGTCTTAACGTCTCGCCCTACGAGGGATTTTATTTGTTTGTTTTCGCTTTGGAGTTGCCTTTTTTCTATTTTGGCATTCGTTTTTATTTTTGCAAACGAGACATTTAAAGGTTTAGTGTTATTTGGCGAGTTTTTATTTGATTTTTATTTGTGATAATATTCACTAACACAGTCTACAAAAAAAAACAAAAGAAATATCTGATAAGCAAGTGGCAAATTGATATTTTTTTATTACAGAAATAAAATGTTTGGAATCGTAGATTCCCGTTAGGGAAATGATTATGGGACTTATTGAAAATCAATTCACTCAAATAACATATCTTGGCTTTTTGTACTCAGGCGTGGCCTCCTTTTCAGTAATTTACCTTTTTAAAAACCACAAAACAATTTTAAATAAAAATGATCTTATTGTATGAATGAGTATGGGCTGTAAATATGATTAATCACTTTTTATTTGTTTATATTTATATTGGATAAAATAAGTATTCGATGTTATGAGACTGTTGCTTATCTTAAATATATTGCCAAAAAATAAATATATGTATATCATTATTATTATATGCTACGCAAAAATCTTTTTTGGAGCAATATTGTGAAATAAACATATGTATAATCTAAGGAGTTTTAATGCAGTTTTTATTAATGTTTGATCAGGGTGGAAATAGCAATATTGACAAATGTTTCCGGTTTAATAAATTAAATGAAAAACTCTTCGCCCAAATCAAACTGTAATGGTATCAATCCCTGAATATGATAAAAGTACGAATTACTATCGAATCTATAACAGTTTTCAATATTCTATTTCCATCCAGGTTATTTCTCGCTTTAATGGCAGAGAATTCGGGAACTTTCGCACCTGGACCGAGCTTTTGGCAGACAGGCAATTCCATGAGAATGGGACCCAATGCTACAGTTGATAACTTTTTCAAGAGTTCATTAAAAGAGCGAGAGCCAAACTTCACCCTCTGGCAATAGCTTTGTTTGGAAGCCAGTGCAGACTTCTATGCACATTCGTAGCTATTCTATTAAAATAATGCATGGCTTTCTTGAAAGAAATTTTTCTATTTCAGTTTCCTTTACGACATAAGATAATTTCGATTCCTAAATGACTAATGATCGGTGCAAATGTGTTCCCGGGCCAAATCCTGCCAAGTAATTAGTTATTTAACTGCAAGACGAGCGATTTATACTACGGCCTATGCCTTAACTGCTTTGTCGATACCGGGGGTAGTTTGCCCCCAGATTTCGAGGGTCGGCTTAGCCCGTGCTTAGTCCTAATTCAATTTTAAACTCTAATTGGCCTAGTTTAGTCACGACGACATTCGACTAAGCAACATAGTAGAATATCATCAAATTTTAAAATACTAACAATTCCGTATATGGGTTGATGAAAAAAGGTATTGCTCCTATCAATTTTTCTTTGGTCAGCAACATCCGAAAAATTTTGTCCTTGTTTTATAAGGTGAAATAGTGTCGCTTGGTGAACGCATTTATGAATGTAGAATTTCTCTTTGAATAAGTCGAGTATCATTGGAGTGACACATTTTGTTCGCTCTCCTTGATATATGATTGGATAGACTCTTTTAGATGGTATTTTATCAGTTTCCAGAAAACTAGTTGCTTTTTTAAAAGAAAATGTGTCTGTGTTTCTTCCTTGAAATCTATGAACCTGCAAGGATTCCATCAATGCAAGGAAATAGGAATGGAAAGTATCATTTCTTGCTTCTGTCAACTCGTTTGATCTGGTCTGAACGATCAACCCCTCCCATATTTGCATTAGATATAACTTTTCATCATTTCTGCTTGAACGACTAGTCTGTACTTTTCCTTTTTCTGAGAATACTTCTGCACTTAATGAGTTAAATTTTTCATTGGTAACTATCATTTCTCATATGATCCTCGATTCAGCTGGAAAAGTACCTAACTATGTGTGTGGTATCTTCCTCAATTTGAGAGCTCTCAGCTTCGACCAAAAGCTTCAATTGATGGAATAAAAATTCAAATCAGTAAGGTATCTATTGTATATTGATTTTTTCTTCTTGCCTTTATTATGTATACTAATGAAAATTCAGTGGTTATATACATTGCCATTACATACCTGAGTTGAGTAGTTTTCTTATGATAACATTATTCCAAAAATATGAAAATGCAATTATCTCAGAAAACCGGCATGGTTCTCCATTCGTAGATCGATCGAGTGTACGCCACTGGTATTTTCCTGTTTCTGACTACCCCCTCAACCTTTCCATATCAGTATGAATTCAATCCTATGTTGTTACGGGACTATTTTCCCCCTCAAGTAAAAGTACCCCCATCTAGAAATGTATTACTAAGTTGTCATTTCACCTATACAGTTTTCATTTCGCTATTTTTCAGTACTATCTAACAATAATTGTGGTTATTTACTTAAACATTTCATAGTATATACTATTACAAATTCTTACACTTGCTTTATAGTACCGATGGTTCTATTACAGATTTCCGTACTACCTTCCTTTATACCATTACAGTTTCCGCTATTTGGTAGGTACCAGGCATCTAGTCAGTAGCAGTACCAGTGTCCCCCAATAGATTCCGTAAAAATTCCCTAAGTTTTGAATTGGTACGCCCACGTTTTTTCTGGAAGAGAACGAATTAAAAATCGTTTTTTTTTTTTGGTAGAAAAGAGGGCAGCTTTCAAGAGCACGTTAAGAGCTTCTTCTAAGCGTCTTTGCTGATTTAAAACCAAAAATAAGTGTGAGCCCGTAACTCCCAATTGTGGGTTGCTGAGATTATAGCACCACAGTGCCACTATAGGCAGATTTGGTTCTGCGAGTTTTGGAGGGTTAAAGTCTCAAATTTAGCCGTTTTTCTTCATGTGCTGTCTCCGGAAAAGGCCAAAGTATTTTGGTAAGTTTTCATTTTCTTTTGGATAAGTTCTACAACGTTAAAGTTCTTTCCGAATACTTCTTTACTATATTTGCCGTTTGCTTACCATGTGCGAAAATCTTGTTTTTTTTTTAGGCCTCTTTAAGTCGGATTTCTTCTTTAAGCCACCTTCAAGAGTCATATCCCTCCCTTCACTTATTTCTCACTTAGCTACCCCATGTAGCTGTAGACTTGTAACAATGTACAGTTTTTGAATAATCATGCAGTTTTGTATATTTTCGTATGGTTCTCCATTCGTAGGTCGATCGAGCGTACGCCACTGGTATTTTTCTGTTTCTGACTACCCCCTCAACCTTTCCATGTTAGTATGAATTCAATCCCATCTACAGTTTTTGAATAATCATACACTTTTGTATATTTTCGTATGGTTCTCCATTCGTAGGTCGATCGAGTGTACGCCACTGGTATTTTTCTGTTTTTCATTACCCCATCAACCTTTCTATGTTAGTATGAATTCAATCCTATGTACAGTTTTTGAATAATCATACAGTTTTGTATATTTTCGTATGGTTCTCCATTCGTAGGTCGATCGAGTATACGCCACTGGTATTCTCTTGTTTCTGACTACCCCCTCAACCTTTCCATGTTAGTATGAATTCAATCCTATGTACAGTAGACAGCTTTTCCGTATGATAGCACAAGAATGGCTACAAATAACATAAAGAATCCCTGTCATTTCGAATCCTCACAAAATGAAATGTTAAATGCAAGCTTTAAGTACACCCTCATAATTTATTTATGACCTACTTGCACTCTGTACAAAACTTTTCAATTAGATTCTCAGATTTGCTAATGAACTTTTGGGGACTCAAATATTTATCGAAGTTTTGGAAGTAAGATTTAACACTTTCTTTGGAAGAGAGAAGTTGGATGCTAAAAAGCTGGAACAGGTGCTAAAGTTAGTGACTTAAAATAAAGGGACAGAAACGGGCCGTTAAAGTTTCAGAATTACGAAATAATATTTGATTTGATACTCGAACGGCTTGTTTCTCAAGGTATTGCGAAACAATACGCCTAAAAAAAAAAGTATAGGTACTAAAGTGCACGAAGAAGACGCAAATATTGGACCGAACCAGCACTGAGGGGCGAGTAATCTACTAATTTTAGAAACGTGATTAAAACTAGTCAGTGATCCTTTGCCAATAGACAGTCAATGTTTAAACATAGAGTAGAATACTTTCTGTAGAATATTAACCAAAAATAATAAAATGTAGTCGCAGAATAATTTTTGTTAGTAGTAAATGTATTATAATAAATTTATTTAGAAAAATAATACATTTACTGTAATAGTGATAATAATAACAAATAATAATGTAACACAAAACTAGAATAGCCAAATATAGTGAGTAGTAGTGATCTTAGAAAAAGAAAATAGAAAATTCGTAGTGATTTTTAAAAAGAGTGATCAATTTGTGAAAGCTGCCGTTATGATAGATTTTTTTAGTCGTTGATAAATAATATAAAAATCCGTGTGAATAGAATAGATGTTGATTTTTTTTTTATGTTACTTAGTTTAAGCTTCTAATAATGAAAATACAATTTTAGTGCCTCTTTATTAGGAGCTTCTTAATAGATGAAAACGAGATATAGTTACTTACATAGTTTATAGAATTTCTCTAACATTTTAACACTCGACACTAACATTTCATGGTCTAATAATCGTTGGACGCAATCATGCTTTCAAGCTCTGGCATTCATTTCACCGGAAAATATTCTCTGTTGTTTGTATCCTCTACGCCCTTCTCTTTTTATTCATTTGGCCATTAAACTATACAAACATTAAATAACCGAATAAAACGCATTTATCAAAAATATGAACGCTTTTTGCATGAAAATTAAGCTTCAATAATCCATTAAATCAAAAAAAAAAACAAGCTATTTCAATCTAAAACATAAAAATGAAAAACGACCTCTCGATTTTTTGGGCCGAGCTCAGATTAATAAAGCCGAATAACTTCTCGAAATGCCTTATCCGCACCTGTATTAAATTCTTCTCGTGATAAATTGTAACTAGAAAAAGGCACAAAAACTGTCATCACTTCTGGGGGAACATATTTTTTCTCTACTAGCTAGTCATCTATCAAACGTCCACATAAAATATCGAGTTTGTGTCCCTTCCTCTCGTTTTTGCTTCCGAATTTTTGTTATTAAAGTTCAATTCGGCCTATGTGCGTCTATCGATTTTGACTTTTTTATATAGCAGATTTGACATGAGACATTTAAAAAAAAAAATAACAGTGATTTGAGAAAAAAAAAGACCCAATTTTGTTCTTAAAAATTTTGATGTTTTAGTTGAGGGTTACTGAAAAAGAAATTTTAAATTAGTGCAAGCATTTTTTAATTGAATTACTTGAACTTAGCCAATAATCTTATAAATCAACTTTCTCTCAATTATAATTGATATTATTCAAGCTCAACAGAGTTCCAAAAACAATTCTTTGAGATGTCGCTTACCCGTATTCCGCCACGCACATACTGCAAAATGCGCTATTTAGACGAAAAAAAAAAAGTTACTCAAATGCTTTACTTTTGACCTTAACATGTCCAAAAACAGGTATTTGAAGACTTGAATCATTAGCGTTTGCAGTGAAAAACGGGTTTGTATTTGAATTTTTCCACATACAAAACCATAAAGACAGGACTTGGCATAAATAGTCATTTGGCCGTGTGCGGCGTTCCGGATGATGGCGGTATGAAGCGAATACTGTACGCATACTTATTAACTTTCAATTTTCTGGCGCCTAATTTGAAAAAACAAATGTTAATAAACTGTTCAAATATGGTATGATGGTGACAACTCTAATACCTAACCAAAGCTGAACTTGACTCACCTAAGTGAAAACATTATTAGTCAAAATTATTTTTCTATTTTAACCAAATAGCATAGCAATTAGTTTAATTAGACTCAACCCCTCATAGACTAGAAATTTTACATAGATGAGTTTCTTTGCTGCAAGATCCGATAAATAAATTCATCGTACCTATATCTCTACATAGATGTAACAAAGGTTGTCAATATATTAATCCCCAAAATTGTTTTCAACTAAAAATTGCATGTACTAATCTAAAAACAAAATTAAAGTGTATGTAACATCTTATTCATGTCAAATCTAAACACAGTCTCTTACACGAATACATAGTTTTTTATTTTTTGTTTGTAGTCAAAATAGTTCTGATATAAGTTTTTTAATGGAAAAAGCATTGAATTGAAATTTTGACTACAAATAAACGTTAAAATTTATTTAATATTTTCCTTTGACACAAATGATCACCCAGAATCTAATATACTCTTCTATGTTTTCAGTTGACTTAACCAATGGACAATTGACACCGAACAATAACACTCCTCTGCTGACTCAGGCTTTGTCAGGTAATCAACATCATTTATTTACTCTATACAACCCCTACAAATCCAAGTTTTGTATGTGGAAACTTCAAAATCATACAATCAGTAAAATAGCATGATTTATAAGATTTCCATACAACATAATATGTAATTATCTGTTACACGGTTCCATTTGTTGCAAAGCAGATAGACGAAAATTTGTATAATAGCTTTTATGTTACAACGTTCGGTTAAACAAATATCACTTATGTAAAAAAAAAATTATATAATTAAAAACTTAAAGATGTTTAGATTTAGGACTAATGAAAGTGTCCTGCTACTATAGTTGGGATAGATGAACGAGAAAAAAGTTTTTTCACCAGCAATAAGCATTCGCTTGGTGGAATGCTAGGAAAATAAGTTGAAGCATCTAAAGAAACAAAAATTATATTGTCAGTGACTTCAACATTCTTACGGTACCTAATTGGAATGAAATTTTTGATTGATTGATTTAACAAGATCTATTGAAGTTCTTAAAATATAATAATTCAAATGAATATATTAGGCTGGATAATTGATGAAGGACACCACTGGTCAAATATGAATTCAGTTTTTGTGAAATTTTGACAGAATATAATATAACATAGCGGCCTTCGGATTTATCGAGTCAAGTTTGATAAAATTCAAGCGTTCGTGAAAACTGTATTTATCAGCCTATTCAACTTCCTTTCTAAACCTACTGTCAATTATTATTGGACGCTGAACACATTTTAGCATTTTATTAACCGAATGCTTATTGATTATAAAATCATTCATATCTCAACATATCAGCTCCTTGCCTAATTTAGTGCTAAACCAGAACTTCATTCAGTTGAAAAAAATATTTTTAGACAATTGCAGGGCTTGGCAATGGGATCGTGCCTTTCCCCTGCTAGATTTTCATGAATAATTTGGAAGGAAGGATTGTATATAGTGAATTTTCTGCTTCGCTGTTGTCATACTATATCCTTATATCCTAATAATTTGGAACGGACAGGCAGAGGAGTTGGTAGATTTCTTGAGTTTCGTAAATTCCCTACATTCAAAAATTATATTCACTGAAGTTGAAGGCTTTTTTCTCTCAAGAACAAACAACAAAATAAGTTTTGAAATTTACAGAAAAAAAAAAATTAAAAGGAATATATTTTACAAATATCCACAGACTCATTAAAACAAATATACTTACTAAATAAAAATCAAAACGTTATAATAAATTACAGTGTGTTCAATTCTAATGGCATGCAGACATTTCAATTAAAACTGAAGAAAAATTTTCTTGCCTCGACTAGGATTTGAACCCAGGACCCTCGCATTTACAGTGCAACACTCCACCAACTGAGCTACCAAGGCCTGTTTCATTTCTACCTTGTCGATCAAGTCTTTTATCAATTTTAAGTAGTTAGTTGTGAAGACCAACTGCAACCTTCGGCAGTTACCGTTGGTATGGGAGTGAGTTATAAGGTATAAGGGGAACACATTCACAATTAATGGTTGTTTGGAATCCATTATCCCTTCAACCACAGATGCGTCGTCGACATCAGCACGCTACGAGATGGGACGCTTAACCATCACTATCAAGCCAAATTTTTTTTTTTAATTTTTAGAAGTTTTATCGTCTTTTATATAATTTACAGTGTGTTCAATTTTAATGGCATGCAGACGTTTCAATTAAAATTTATGAAAAATATTCTTGCCTCGACTAGGATTTGACCCTCGCATTTCCAGTGCAACGCTCTATCAACTGAGCTACCAAGACCTGTTTCATTTCTACCTTGTCGATCAAGTCTTTCATCATTTTTAAGTTGTTGGTTGTGAAGACCAATGGCAACCTTCAGCGGTTACCGTTAGTATGGGAGTGAGTTAGAAGGTATAAGGGGAATGCATTCACAATTAATGGTTGTTTGGAATCCATTATCCCTTCAACCACGGATGCGTCGTCGTCATATAGCGACATCAGCAGGCATCGGGATGAGACGCCCAACCATCAATATCAAGGCAATAATTTTTTAAATTTTTAGAAGCTTTATCGTCTGTTATATAATTTACAGTGTGTTCAATTTTAATGGCATGCAGACGTTTCAATTAAAATTGATGAAATTTTTTTTTGCCTCGACTAGGATTTGAACCCAGGACCCTCGCATTTCCAGTGCAACGCTCTACCAACTGAGCTACCAAGACCTGTTCAATTTCTACCTTGTCGGCCAAGTCGACAACGCATCCGAGGTTGAAGGGATAATGGATTCCAAACAACCATTAATTGTGAATGTGTTCCCCTTATACCTTCTAACTCACTGCCATACAAGATAGAAATGCAACAGGTCTCGGTAGCTCAGTTGATAGAGTCATGCACTGGATATGCGAGGGTCCTGGGTTCAAATCCTAATCGAGGCAAGAAAATTTTTCATCATTTTCAATTGAAACGTCTGCATGCCATTAAAATTGAATACACTGTAAATTATATAACATAGTAAACTAAAAATTTTAAAAATTATTGGCTTGATATTGATGGTTGGGCGTCCCATCCCGATGCCTGCTGATGTCGCTATATGTCGACCACGCATGCATGGTTGAAGGGATAATGGATTTCAAATAACCATTAATTGTGAATGTGTTTCCCTTATACCTTCTAACTCACTCCCATACCAACGGGAACCGCCGAAGGTTGCCGTTGGTCTTCAAAACTAACAACTTAAAATTGATGACAAGGTAGAAATGAAACAAGTCTTGGTAGCTCAGTTGGTAGAGCGTTGCACTGGAAATGCGAGGGTCTTGGGTTCAAATCCTAGTCGAGGCAAGAAAATTTTTTCATCAATTTTGATTGAAACTTCAGCATGCCATTAAAATTAAATATATTGCAAATTATATAACAGACGATAAAACTTCTAAAAAGTTACAATAAATACTGCTCAGTAGTGTCAGTCTTATTATTAATGCTCGGCCTGGTTCTACGAATTTAGTTGTTTACTTCTGGATCGAGTGTTTTTCGGAAAATTCTATTATATTCGATAAACATATTGTCACGGATTCTCGGTTCAATAAAACTCACTTCACAAACAGTACTAAATTTTATTAAGCTTATTGACTCTATTCAATTTACATGTCACTATTCGAAACGTACAATTATCAAATTCAAAATGACTTAAACTCATTACTACGGTCTATTTATATATTCGAAATTGTACTCTGGATCCAGCTAGAATACCTAACATCAAATCTAATGTAAGAGAATTCCTAGAAAAAGCGCGCTGCCTGACGTAAACAAGTACCTAATTTCTTGGAATCACGGCGCCGCGTTGTCGATGTATTTTCGTAACACTTTCTTCCTCTCAAATCAGATCCTCCCGATCTGAACATTTATTCTCGTGATAAGCTTTCAACCTGTCAAGATATACCACCTTCATCTTACCTTTGGAGCCGCGTTGGATTCGATACACCACGTCGTTTAGTCTCTTTATAATTGTGTATAGGGGCGTTCCCATACGGGTGTTAGGTTGGGAGATCTACCTCACTTCCTTTGAGGGTTATAGAGCCAACCTTTGTCTTTCGTCTGGAAAACTGTAGAGTTCGCCTTAAGGTCATATCTGGTTTTCATTCGATCACTTGTGAACTCTGTCCTTTCTCTAACGATGTCAAGCAGCTTCTTTCTCGGATCGTCAGCTTAATCCTCGGCAGTAAAGGTGCAACACGGGTTCTAGCGCAAAATCGGTCATTTTTACATGTAGGTAAATCTTCATAAGAAAATCTAAGGTCCATTCTGCACTTTTTTGTACCATTTTGGAGTAGGGGTAAAATTTCCAGGAATAAGCCCCGCCCTCTTTCTTGTTGATTTTGTTGCTAGTTTTGCTTACTCAATTTTGTTGTTTGTGTGTAGCAAATACAGCCGAACTCATACACAAAATCGAGATCGTAATGCTTCCTGCGTATTGGATTTTATGCATAGACGCCGCCTTCGTATTTAGGGAAATCGAAGACTTCGCTTGGAAAGACGGCTTTTAAGAGAACGGGGTGAAGCTTTTGATCTAAATTCATAAAACTGTTTCGACTTAAACGGCAATTAGGCAGAGAATTGTGTAGGCCTCATTTAAGAATATTTATCTAGGTATGCCAATGGGGTAGCACCAGGTATTAAAATTTCAACAGCCTTGCTATTGCATGCTACATCATGCTACCAAACTTGCCAGTGTTCCTTCTTTAATTTCAATTTCCGCTTATCGTGAAGCGACATGTTACTGACAATTGGAGGATTCACAGATTGTGCTCTCAATCCCAAAATATATTTCAATTTTTTTTTAACAAAACAAGGAACCTAAATCAAATAACCATTGTTTATTATAGCTTTGTTCCAACACAGCAACCGTACACGAACGATTGAAACAGACAAACGATTATAAGCAAAGAGGATTGCCTATTATTACCGTCCCGATTCTGCGCAAAGTCCAAAAATTGTGCGTAGAATCCGAAATTCGTATACAGAGTGGCTGGGATGATTTGTGATGTGTTGGAACAGACTTTATTTGTTTTTTTTTGAGATCAAGTATGTCGCTCGGCATCGGTTTAGGTTTCGAACGTAGATGACAGGAGAGCTCGAATCCTGCACGAATGCTAGTAAAATTAGAATCGTAAATGATGACAAAAACGCTCGACTCGTATCGACTAGTAAAATTGTAATCCGGCTGCTGGTTCGTTTCAGTAAACTATTTTCGATTAGCAGGAAGTCCCATTGAGCCCATAGCGCCTTGAAAATTAAGCTATCAGGTGGTATTTCTTGCCAGGTTGGTCTGGTTTTCCAGTTTCTTTAAGATTCAAAAATTTTTTTTTTTTTTTTTTGAAACAATTCATTTACTTACTTAAATAGTTGATAACAATAATGATACAAAGACTCTCCAAACAATAACAACAAAAATTACAATTTTCAAATACAGCGGACTTAAAAATCATGCCAATAGCAAACACCTAGGTACCAATAATACATGTCAAACACATTAATAAATTGGTTGACCCTACAGAAGAAGTTACAATCAATCAACATGACTTTTCAATTTCTTAGCAAAGAGGCTATAACTGTGTATATTTTTGAGACAATCTGGTAATTTATTCTAAGCTTTTGACGAATCTGCAACAGGATTATTTATCCCTATGTTAGTTCCTGTGTAAATCTGATAGATGACATTTTGAGCTCGAGTTTCATAACTATGTACTTCATAAGAAAATACTATTTTTGTATTACACTTTTGCTTCTTGTGAATTATTCTATGCATTAACTTGCATTGTTATGCCTGCAAAACCTTGTCAAGCCGCCAGATTTCTAGCTCCCTCTATACGTTATCGTATGGGTGCATCTCCCATAAATATTGAGTACCTTCAATATTTTATTTTGCAATCTTTGCATTATGCTAAAGGTTGTATAAGTACATATGGCTTAAGAAGAATGCATTATAAGCATTCAATTTAGTGTTATCTGTTAAATAATTTCTACATTTAAATATAGCTGGAATCATTGGAAGAATTTTTTTTTGAAATAATATTAACATGTCCAATTTCGGTTTTCATCTACATGCAAACCCAGGTTTGATGTCACTATCTTGTAATTGGTTACTTCTAAGGTGTTCGAAAATCGATTCTTGATCCGTTTCAAATCGGACTCCTTCACGCTGGTCTATTCTGAGGCAGTGCTTGCATTGAGCTGGGCATAGTCGCCTGGCATCTGTGTTATTATGCAGTTAACTAGAACGATGTTTGATCTGAAAATGGTACTGCTGCAACTTCTCCAGCCATCTTGCTATCTGTTCTTCTGGTTGTTTTATGTTTGGAAGCCATTTTAGCGATGCAACGTCAGTTCCAATTCGATATTTTGTCGTGTTCGTTTCGAATAGTGTTGAGTGAATTTTATAAAATCAATTAGTTTAATAAAAGTTTGTGAAGTGAGTTCTAGTGAACCCGGAATCCGTGACAATATTTTAGTGGAAGTTCGGTATAGTTTGAACTTTGAATACGAGATTTTTTGTGTACCTTCCGATCAGTGATAAGTAAATTTTGAAAAAGTAAAATCGTTTAATGAAAATTGTTACTGTTTGTACAGTGAGTTTTAGTGGACCCGGAATCCGTGACAATATGATACATTTCAAGGAACATGTGATATTCGTATTTACTTTATTGTTGCAAACCAAAGGAAAATGTGAGTTTTTGAGTTTCGAAAATATGGAAAAGTAAGATTATCTCTCACCTGTTAAAAAGATTATTTGTCCGAAAATCATCTAGATTGCGGAACAATGTGGTATGTCTGGCGCTTTTGATCATTGAAGTGAGGGCTTAAGGCGGCTTTCCGCTGAAGATTAAAGGGAAAATTCTCCGGATCACGTTCGTGAAGAGTTCGAGAGGCAGTTAACTTACTGCAAAAATCCGATGAAATTGACGAGATTATGGCACTGAACGTTAGAAAACGCAAGGCAAAGGCAATGGAACTACTACTGCTGAGAATATCAGATCCAAATCCTCTTTTGGGTAAAATATAAAAATAATTAAAAGTTGATCCTTATCTCAGACACCAAAATCTAAAGAAAATCTATTGCTTCTCTAGTACGTGATTTTAGCAAATTTCAACAGTAGAAATGGACTACCCAAGGGACAATTATTTAAGAAAAATTGTACCTGCTAAAAATCCTATATCGTTAACAATGTCACAATATATAAATATAGTAAACTGATGACACAATCATTTACACAATTCCTTGTTCGTATCTATTGCTATTGTAGCGATTGGCCTAAGTATCGATACACAAAAACATTGAATAATAAAGTGAGTGATATTTTCGCACGTCCTCTGTCAACCTTGTTAACATAAGGCAATTCGAGAATTCAAGCAAGGCGACAATAATGATGAAAAAAAGTTTTATAAATATTTGCAAACTTCAATTATTTATTCCTTCTCGAAACGTAACACGTAATATATCTGTAAATTCGAGAGTTTTGTTTTTCAGAAGAGTGCAAAGCTTGTCGAACGCGATTGGACAAAGTAAAATTGTCTAAATAATTAAACAGAACTGTAGGTGCAACTGAATACGCCCAATCTGATATAAACTCAGCTGGATCGTGCGCTACGCGCGAACATGTTTGATGACCGGCTAGTTAGCTTGCATAAAAATTTTCTTTTTTGTGTTTTCATATTTATAACCCTGTAACTAATTCACTATAGCTGAAAGAAATGATTATTAAAGAATAGACAGCAATAACATCAGATATGCTGCTTAATTTCTGTCTTTTATTCCATAAGATGGCATATTAACTTGTGCATTTTGATTTGGTCTTTCTGTTGATAAATGAATTTCCACTTCAACAACTGATTCTCTAGAAGTGCTTATTGATCAAATAAGGCAATTGAAACAAGTAAAAGCAGTTACTATGTTCAAAAAGTTTTTTTTGCGAGAAACAAATCAGGTACTCCAAAAGAGCCTCTCAGGAATATCTATACTGCTCAGCACGCATAGGCAATTTGCTATTTTCCCAATAAATTATCCTGTTAGACTGTTAGAGGAACGAGCCATCCAATATGTAACCTTGAGTTGGAGCTAAGACCCTTGCTTACCTAAGAGTCCGTTAACTTCCGTCGGAAATCATTTGGATTGGAATATAAATCAGAAGGGACACGTTTTTTTTCCTGATGGTTATGGATTTTGGCTCAACCATAATGATATACATATATCTACGTCTACGAGCATAAATACGTAAAGGTACCTAAGCAATATTTCAAGTGCAAGAGAAACTGTCTCTTTTGATGTGCACTCCTTCATGTGAGACATATTTTTTACATGGCGCATGAATTCCGACTCAACCTAAAAAAAAATCATACAACTTTATGTCGTCCCGCAGGAAAATGCTCAAAATTTGCGCTTCAGCACCATGATACGAGAACCCAATGTGCCCTATTCATAAACACATTATCATCATTCTGAATTGGCCAGTGTGTCTGTTTAGTTCCAAATCTTATTGAAAATCTCAGAGAGGTTCTACATCTTCGTTTAAGGATTTCGCCTTGGGGCGTTGATCAGCTCGGTGGAATGTATGTCCAGACGATGTCGGGAAATCCGATAAGCCAGATGATGGCAGGTACAGGTTCCTGTTAAACAAAAATCCTACTTTAGATTTTTATCAAAAGCTCACCCACTACTTTAGAGGGTATATTTTCTCTACTTGACTGCAGTTACTGATTTTAAAAACAAATTATTATCAAAAACTTACGCAGATATATATCCAAATAGTTATTTAGGAATTAATAATTAAAAATGCTTTTATATTTATTTAGTTTGTGTTGGTAAATTTGTAAAATACAAAATTTAAAGCAATAAATTCAGAGCAACAACAAACAAACAAAACAACAAATTAAATGAGGTAGCAAGAATTGCTAAATAATTTAAACAAAATTATTCTTATTTGTATTATAACTACATAACTTACGATGTGAGCTGTGAATTTCGGATTTGAATTTGATCATGAAGACACTAGGTATACGTTTCTATAGAAAATAAAAATAATCCTGATAGTCCATTCCCTTTTATCTGTACTTTTTAACAGACCATCATTCATATATCAAGATTAATGGAAAGCCGAAATGCTATACGTGGATAAATGTATAGGCCAGTCGACAGTAACAACAACAACAACAAAAAAAAGAAAGTAAAAACATCCCCTCGACCAACATAAAAAATACAAAACAGCGAAATGTTTGTCCAACATTCAATTTTTCCATTTTACTGGACAACCTATGTTGGAGGTTGAGTGACGGGGATTTTTATTTAAATGTGTCGTGGCTACATTTCCGTTCCTGGGCTATGATTTACGAGGGTCGAGAGATCTGAAAATGGGTTCAATGGCGCGTTCAAAGTTTGTTTTTACTGGAAATGGCACCTAACAGAGTGCTCTAAGAATACTATGTCGTCAAAAAATAAACGCCGATGAAAAAGCATTAAGTGCACCTTCCCAACCCTGGTCATTTATAAAGGCTTTTGTCCTTCCTTCTCGAAATCCGCTCTCGGAAAAATGCGTTTTGCTCTCAGAACGTTGAAAATTTTCTTCTATCAATTCAGTTTATTTATTTTCCTAGAAAATTTATTCTTGGAACTAGTTTATCCACATGCCGATTCTTGTGAAGTTTTATAACTTCTTATTACTTTTTAAAAGTCGTCTCTCGAAACGGAATTAATAATTTGGAAAGGAAAACAGGATGTATAGAAATATTTGTCATTAATGAAGAATGATTTCCCCCCCCCCCCCCCTTCTAAAGATTGAACTACACTTCCTAAAGTTGGACTTTGATATGTTTGTTTTGTTCAACTGGTCGATTTTTCTCGGATTGAGCATTTTCTTTGAACTAACTTTTTATGTAGTAAATCGCTTATAATAGTAGTGGTTGGCAATAAATAGATTTTTATTATCCAGGTGCTTGTAATTGGTCTAATCTTCCCATGTTTTGAAGGTTGTCAAGTCCCAACTCTTCTGAAGGTCACTCAAATTGACAGTTTTTCAACTTCAAATGTTTGTTGTTAACTTAAGTCAATAAATATAAAATTGGCTAGTTTTCAGTGTGCTTCTATATGTGCATCGTGCACCAATCGCTTCCTGATTGTTCATATTGATAAGTTCTCAGTTTTGTGAAAGGACATGGCACTAAATATTAGAATCCTGGTGATCGGTCGATTTTTTTAAAACTGCAGTATGTTATTCTATACCTGAAAAGAAGCATTTTTGCTTATGGTCACTTCTTTGCACGAGTATGGGATGTCCGAGAAAATTAAGTCCAAAGTTTTTATATGGAAGATTTTGTTTGAAGCATAAACTATGTTTATCTAATCTGTTATGTATTTTTGCAACTTATACATTAAAGTCAAAGATATATATGTAGTTGAGAACCAAAATTATTATACAGGGTGTCTCAACAATTTTATTTTAAACCAAACTACACTCTAAAGAAAGCCAATAACCACAATTACGGTTAAAAAAAATGAGTTCAAAGTTTTTATATTAAAAGTTTGATGTATCGGTTTAGCCGAAACCTTTGGTCAAGCTTCAAAATATTCCATGTAGTCAACCCGTAAATATGAGTCCGATAGTCAGTGGAGGTTACCACAAGGTTACCACCAATTGTGATACTGCGGGCCTATATGGCATATTTTTGTATTTGTTGACCTATTTCTACAGTATTAAATCCAAATCGTTTCCAAGGAACAGCAGCTACTTCAAACAGTCTCTGGTGATCATTGTTACAATGTTTGTAGTTATTATTGATATTTTAGGTTATTATAGTTTTTTAGCAGTTGTTTTGGTTATTGACTTTCTTTAGAGAGTAGTTTGGTTTAAAATATAATTTTTGAGACACCTGTATAATAATTTTTATACTTAACTACATAAATAGCTTTGTCTTTAATGTATAAGTTGCAAAATCACATAACAGATCAGTTAAACAACAGTTAAACATAAGTTTATGCTTGAAGAAAAAATTTCATATAAAAACTTTGAACTCAATTTTCTGGGACATCCCATACTCGTACAAAGAAGTGACCATAAGCAGAAATGCTTGTTTTCAGGTATAGAATAACATACTGCAGTTTTAAAAAAAATCGGCCGATCACCAGGATTCTAATATTTAGTGCCATGTCCTTTCGGCAAGGTAGGTATCAACAAACTTCAGGTGTTCTTCTTGATTGAAGCACTCGTATTTTAATTCTTCTACTTCAGGAACCATCATTATTATAGCTATTGTTTCGAATTTTCCTTGCTTATAAATGAGTATCTAGATATATAATTTGCTTATGGAGTTTATATGTCTTTCCACGCCATTCTGACGTTATTACGTGAGCCAGAACTCTCAAATTCAGATTAATTGCTTTTTGGGACACTGGCTAGAACCTAACGGAGCCAGATTTTTTAATTTGGAACTATAAAAAAAAATTAGGTCAAGAAATGAGTTTCAGGGAGGAGTTTTCGCGCGTTTTATCTCTTATCCCACGTCGAAGTCGAGGCCCATCCATGTTCGTCGCGTCTTCGCACAGAGACATTGTTGCCAAATAATTTTTTTTCAGTTAAAAAATTCGAGAAATTGAAATTAACCACCAAAAAAAAAGGTGTCTATTTTTTTCCAGTTGCCTGGTGTGGCGGAAAAAAATTAATATTTTTTTAGTAATTTTACATCGTACACATTCCTCTGTTAATAGGACAATAGTATATCACATACCAAGGTGGAAAGTTTCATTACTGTCGAGAGATTTTAGTTAGACCTCGGCTGCGCCTCGATCTAACTAAAATCTCGAGACAGTATGATGAAACTTTTCACCGAGGTATGTATACTATTTTATTTACAAGCGTTCGAATTTTGTAATTTTTATTTGAATGAAAACTAGAAAAATACAATAAATTTTAACAATAGACCTATCTATTTTGCCATCTCTGTGGTACACAGATGGATCCAAGCTGATGGAAGGAGCTGGACTGGGCATCTCCGACCCTAACTTCAAGCTCTCCAAGGCATTGGGTAAACATCTTACAATATTTCAAGCCGAACTGCTTGCCATAGATATATGTGCACAAGAGTGTCTTAGCCAAAGCCTCAAAAGAAAACACATCTTCATACTATCGGACAGCCAAGCTGCCTTAAAAGCCTTAAGGGCCTTCAAATGCAAGTCAAAACTAGTCTGGGAGTGTAAACAGACCCTAAAAACACTAGCGACACACAACCAGGTAACGCTGATGTGGCTGCCTGGTCATCGAGGCATAGAAGGTAAAGGCCTCGCAAAGGAAGGGGCCTCAACACCATACCATGGACCAGAGCCCTACTGTGGCTTAATGAAAAGCCACATCATGGAAGAACTCAATAAATGGGAGAAAGACCAACTGTCATCATACTGGAGGCACACACCAGGACTCAGACAGTCTAAAAGGTTTATTACCCTTTCAGCAAAAAGAGCTGAATAACTCCTAAGCATGAGCAGACCAGACATCAGATTGGTGGTGGGACTGCTCACAGGACACTGCCCAGTAAAATACCATTCAAGTTTAATGGGCAGAGCGGAAGACGATCTCAGCAGATTCTGTTCAGACGCAATAGAGACTACAATCTATTTTGCCAGACAAAGAGGTAATAATACGAAAACTTCATTAGATAAAAAAAGACACGGAACTCTCATTGCGCAAGACGAGGCAAAACGTACCAAATTATGTTAGACTTACGTATAGCAATCCGTTCTTCTCATTTGAACGGGATGAAAAAGGAAGGAGAAAGACCGCGTGTTCTGCAACGTATTTGTCAATGAAAATTTCAAACAATTTTTGAATGTCACTTGTCAAGTTGAATATCAACCGTACTTTTATTCTTGTCAGTCCACGGGCAATGAACAAGGACAAGGAGGTGCCCAGCGTGCAAAATGAACACCTGTACTAGTTAGCCATTAAAAAGGCATTGCCTCGTGTTGCGCGCGCATACCAGGTAAAAATAGATAGGTCTTTTTCATTTACTTTCGGCTCACGGGAGGAAAGTAAACTTTCAACCCGTGGGTGGAAAGTAAAAGTCAAGAAAGTGACATTTTCAAACTTTTCAAAAGTCAGAAAAGTCAGCATTACATGTATGATTGGTAAATAATAGTACATTATGTACGTTTATAATGCGTAAGGTATATAATGACTTTCTCTACCAAGGAATATATTTAAAAAAAAATCACTACTGCTAGTAAAAAATAAAAAATAGGTTTCAAGTCTGTGCTAAAATGATTTTTTCTTGTTGAAAGTGTTCCCCTCTATCAACAGCTTATGGTAATTTCTTATGATGCACATACAGGAATCTTGTTTTTCTCAAATTGACAGTTTGAAATTGAAATTAAACCAATAGAAACCTGGTACATCATGACAATATCCTTGCGTCATGACGTCAATTTCATTATTGACCTAGGTTTTTTTTTTCATTATTTTGAATTATCAACCTAGGGTGAGAAATTCAAATTTTTCCTAGAAAAATAGATTGAACAATGACTACTTCTCAGGTTAGCAGTAAAAAAAACAATTTTATTTACATTGCCTGGCAGAGACAGGCCTATCAACTAGTTGAATATATAATTATGGTTTGATAATCAAAGTAACTGTGGTAGACGATCGTAATCCGAATTAGGAAGGTACCTAATTATATTATTTGGAAAAAAATCCACTTTGGTAATTATCAACTTTTCATGTAACCATATATGTATTATTAGCTAAAGTAACGTCTAGTGGCATGCTTTTGCTTTTTTTCACTTTCAAATTTTGATGTTTTTCTCATAAACACTGCATTTTTAATAACTTGTAATATTGAATAGACAATTTCGTGCAAATTTATTAATTGAATAAGGGTAGGTATCTTAAATTTAAATTGCATTTTCTCTTGAAGATCCATTTTGCCAAGTAAGACCAATTAAATTTAATTTAATTTTGATTTAAGTAATTGCTCGTTATTACTTATTTTCTAAATAGTGCTATTAAATTGACTGACTAATGCGTTTCCTTTCAAAATATTTAATGATAATTTATTTCCATTATTTCGGAATTCTTCAATTAATTATTCTTCACCCTCTCTGTCTCAGGTGTCCAATTTCCTACTCGTTCCTAAAGTAGTTGAAGGATTTTCACGAGCTTTGGTCTTATAATCTTTATGAGTGTTGATGTTATCAGTTTGAATCTTTTAGTTCATTTCGAATTTGTTTACTTCTTCTACAATTGGAAAAGGCCGTGAAGTCTCTAATGTGAATGAATCTTCTAGTCAAGCTTCGCCGAATTTTATCAGTACTAGCCCAGAGTTGTTAATGATTCTTTCTTTTAGACATTGACGTTGATACCTGGGCTGGTATTTCTCGAAGTTAGGTTGAAATTTTGGTTTTTCAAATATTTCTTATTTGTTCGTGCAGGTTGATTCCGCGCGAATTCTACATTATTTTCTTGAGTTTATTTCCTGACAAGTTCCATAGCTCCAGCGAGAGCTTTCGGTATCATTTATCCAATAGTAGTGCCAAAAGGTTATCTTGGGCCTGATAGGAAAGTTGCTAGTGCCAATTTTGTATGTGATTCTTGGTCAATCATGTGCACCGACAGGGCTGCACAGTGAATTTAATATGTCAAGTAACCTGTCATCGTAAAGTAAGTTGGTGATGGTCCGTTTATTTATCCGTGACAAGATCCTTATCGAAACGAGACCAATCCTTCTCGTCTGTCAGCAAAATTTCTAGTTAAGGTATTTTCAAAATCATCTCAGGAGGAGACTTTCTGCACGCGTTAACTACTCATCTTGCAAAAAGTATTCAGAAGAAGTAATCCTAGATTAATCTCGCAATATGCATAGATACTGTTAGATTTTATCACAAAGTCCTGATGCTCGTTAAATATTTTTTTGCAACTGTAAGGTCTTTGGATGACCATGAAATCCAAATACGAAAAATCAATGTTCTATGATCAAACTTCGACTATCCTACTGACTGCGCTAATTACGTTCTAGGTATTAGGTACTTGTTTTTGTAGAAAATAATTTAAAGTGAGCCATCAGTGCTATTTGTGTGATCAAAATAAGAATAAGAGAAATCAAAACGAAGCCTTGTTTTCAGCTTTTTCTGTAGAATGTAGAAGAAAGGTAGATTCTTGGTATCTCGCTTCAGGGTGTTCAGCTCACATGACACCAAATAGAAATATATTTCATACGAAAAGAGAAGCAGCAAAATTAACAATAACTACTGCAAATAATGAAGAAATGTCAACTCAGACAGTAGGTGATATCATAATATAGGTAAATGGGAATAAAAATAAAGTTGACATTGACATAAAAGACATATATTATGTTCCAAACTTGAAAGTTAATTTACTGTCTGTTAGTCAGATTGTTGCCAAAGATAACAATGTGATTTTCAATCAAAAAGGTGCTAAAATATATAAAAGTTATTGCAACAGCCAGTTTATGCAACAATTTGTTTAAATTGGATGTCAGTTCGCAACAGACAGCCTCATTGTCAGAAGCAAGTGAGAAAAAATGCAATTTGTGGCACCGCAGGCTAGGACATGTGAATAGACTAAATCTTCATAAAATGAGTAATGGTCTTGTTCATGGTGTTGATTACAAAAACAAATCTGACTTTGTATGTGAAAGTTGTGTGATTGGTAAAATGCACCGATTACCTTTCAAGGATAGTAAGACAGAATCATCAAAACCTCTGGAGCTAGTACACTCTGATATATGTGGACCAATGCAAGTGGATTCACTTTTTGGCTCAAGGTACATATTTACACTTCTGGATGATTATACTCACTATATCTTCTCAAAAATAAAAGTCAAGTCTCAGAATATTTTAAGAAATTTCAGAATTTTGCAGAAAATCAATCAGGGCAAAAATTAAAAATACACGTACCGATAATGGAAAAGAATTCTATAATGTTGAGCTTTCTCGAATTTTAGAAAATGCTGGAATACATCAGCTTATAGTTCCTTATACACCTGAACAGAATGGTAAAGCCGAGAAGTTAAATCGTTCAATTCTAGAAAAAACCCGTTGTCTTCTGGTAGAGGCTGATTTACCATATATTTTTTGGGCAGAGGCAGTAAACACATCTGTGTACTTACTCAATTAAATTCCTAGTCGATGTGTTGAAAAGACACCATATGAACTCTGGACTGGAACAAAAACAGTGTTGCTCATTTAAGAATTTTTGGATGCAAAGCATATGCACACATTCCGAGCCAAAACAGAAAGAAATTGGATCCGAAAGCAATTCCAAGTATCTTTGTTGGTCGAAGGCATGCAGGCTTTATGATCCACTAAAAAACATAGTATTTGTATCCAGAGATGAACAATTTGTAGAACAAGAGAAAGGTAGCATACTTTTGGAAAAGAACAACACAGAAGAGGAACAAAAACATTTTTTTCTTCTTTGATGAAGCTGAACAAGAACCAGTAGAAGAAGAAAATGGTATGGAAGATAATTATTCAGAAGAAGAGAATGATTCAAAAAAAATTTCACTAGAAGATAACCGAGAAGATAATGCAGATCCAGATTACCAAATAAAAGAAGTAGAAATTAATAATTTAGATCCAGTTGTAAGACCACAGAGAGGTTTCTAAAACATTAAAATATTATGTTACATACATAGCAGTTATTAACACAGAAGAAGAAGATTCTATTGATGTTGGTGAAACTCTCAATCGTTCAGATGAAGAACAATGGAAAAAGGCTATGCGAGATGAGTATGATGAACAAATTGAAAATGGCACATGGGAATTAGTCGATCTTCCAGCAGACAAAAAAACCCTTAAAAGTAAATGGATGTTTAAAACCAAAATGGAAGAAAATCAATAAGGCTCCATTAGTCATTAAAGGTTGTGCTCAGAAAAAAAGACATCGATTTTGAGGAAACATACTCACCAGTAATTCGGTATACTTCAATACGATTTTTTTAGCACTAGCTGCTGAAGAAGATTTATATATAGACCAATTGGATGCAGTCACAGCTTTTTTACAAGGAGAGTGTGACGGAACTAGCTATTACCCCTTTTTGGGCTTTAGTCAAACCGCACCAGGGATGCCAAAAGTTTTTACTTTGACTGACTGTAAATATTAACCACTAGGTATTGGATCATTTAAGCCTTGTATTGGGTTAGGGGTGCCTTGATTCTTAATCAAATAAAACTTTGAAATAGAATAATTAACAATTTAATTTATAAATGAAAGTAATTCTGTTTAGTCAGCAATCAAATCCTATCTAAAAATTCCTAATTGGACGTCCAGTCGAACTACAAATTTTAGACTAATCCAAAGCAAAGTTTCCTAAAGTAAGTATCTTGATTTTTGAAAAGTAGGGAACTCTGATAATGATAATAACATCATTTATGGTTAAATGTTCAATGAACGAGAACACAAATTAAATAATTAAATGCACGAGAGCACAACATAAATAATTCGTCAACTTCAATCAGTTCACTGTAATCACAAAATGTTTATTGATCCTTGAAAGTTCTTTTATTTATTGAGAGTTAACAATTTGAGCACTTTTCTGCGAAAGTCTGTAAACAATATGTGCAAGAAAAGTCTTTCATATATGCTCAGTTTCTATATACAAATGTACAAATGTTAATTTCACGAGTGTGACAACCAAATTTCTGCATTAAACGTTAGGAAACACTTCAATTTATAGTGCATTTCAAGCGAATCACTAATCAGTATTTATTGACTTATTGTTCGACTGTTAGAGAAATTGTAACGGTCTCACTTGCTTAATCCGGTTCATACAGATAAATCCACAAGGCGATTATTTATCCATTTATCACTATTCTCACTAGCAGCTAGGGAATTTTCCACTCAGATGAAAACACAACAATATACAGGCTCGTTGGAGCCCGTCGAGAGTGAGAGAGAGAGCCAAAAGACAAGCGCGTACGAGAGAATTTCGCTCGTCCGAGGTGACTTGCAAAAATTAGGGGTTAATTACATGAATTGTAATCAATAATATAGACCATGTCAGGCCTTGAGACACAGAGAGTAGTATTTTACTATAAATCGCGCGTACTAGCGGGGGTTTTGGGGGTTTTGCTCCTGGGGAGCATTCGGAGGGCGCGAGGGTGCGAACTCTTCGCTTATTCTAATGTTACTGAAGAATTTGCGTCGACTAGACTCTGCCAGGGGAGCAGGTCGCAAAAACTAGGGATTTTGTGTGGCGGCTGACCAATGACAGCGGCGGAACAGGTTCACTACCTTATAAGGTAATGAAGAAACCTGCAATTTCACCGATTCAAAGGGTTGTTGTTGCCGGTTTTACAGGATAAATAGTCCAGCAATTTCATCTATTTTTAGAATATCATTTTAATGGTAAATAATAGAGAAGAAAATTATATTAAATTAGATATGATAAAATTTAAACCTGTTGTGGGTTTTTTCCGCAACAGAGAGTTGACTGAAGAAATCTATATGAAACCTCGAGAATATTTTGATAAAACTGACAGAGTTTGTAGTTTAAAAAAGTTCAACTATGGATCAAAGCAAGCAAGTAGAATGTGGAATCAAAAGTTGGACAAATATATGAAAAATATTGGTTTAAAGCAAAGTCATTCAGATTATTGTATATATTATAAAATTAATGAAAAAGTAAAACTAATAGTTGGAATTTATGTGGATGATATTATTCTTTTGTCAAATGACCAAAAGGCAAAAGAAGAACTGAAAAATCAACTACTCAGAAATTTCAAAATGAAGGATATTGGAGAACTCAAACATATACTGGGTATGCAGATAACAAGGGACAGAAAACTAAGAAAAATATGGATTGATCAAAAAGCTTATATTGAAAAAATACTCAGGAGGTTCAATATGAAAAATGCAAACCCAAGTTAGTTGGAGAAAAGCTAACCAAAGAACAATCTCCAAAGACAGAAGAGGAGATTGAAATAGTGAAAAGCAAACCTTATGAAGAAGCTGTAGGAAGTTTGCTATTCGCAGCACAAATCTCTAGACCTGATATATGTTACGCAGTCAGTAGTGTCAGTCGTTTTAATCATCAACCAGGACCTGCACATTGGGCAGCAGTTAAGCGTATCCTCCGTTATTTAAGGAGTACATTAAAGTACAAGCTGGAATTTAATGGAGTAAAAGGTCAAAATTCAAACATTTATGGTTATTGTGATGCTGACTGAGCAAATGACCTATCTGATCGAAGATCTATTACAGGCTACATTTTTATGGAAAATGGTTCACCGATATCATGGAAGAGTAAAAAACAGCCTACTGTAGCGTTGTCTACAACAGAGGCTGAATATATGAGCATGGCAATGCTAGCACAAGAGGCCCTATGGTTCAGAGGTCTCAGTAAAGATTTTAATTGCACTGAAGAACCAATATTGTTATATGAGGATAACCAAGCAGCACAGAAATTGGCACTAAATGGGGGTTATCAATCCAAAACGAAGCATATAGATGTTCGTCATAATTTCTTGAAAGAAAAAATGAATAATGGAATCCTTGAGTTAGAATATGTGCCAACTCAGAAGATGTTAGCTGATTCTTTTACAAAAGCATTGGACAGAGTAAAATTTATCAACTGTGTCAAAAACCAAGGACTTATTTCAAATAGGGAGGGTGTAGAAAATAATTTGCAGTGAGCCACCAGTGCTATTTGTGTTTTGTCCCCGACTACTTTTTTAAGGACATTTGTCATTAAGTTGTCAATATAGTGGTCATGATATTTTTTTTTTTGTGTGCCTCGTGTGTATCAATTAAAGTTTATTCGCTATTAGTTGGGGCTTCATTTCCGTTAAGTCATATCAGTTTTCATAAATAATTCCGATCACTGAAGCAATAGACTTGGAAGTACAGGTTGAAATACATTTATTTTACGAGCTCTCACTAAGGTTCATGTGAGCGGCAAAGGCTCTAATAGTTATCATATGCTCCGTAACCTAGAGTAAAACCGTACAGATATAATGATATTGTCCTTAGTAGATGAGATATGTTATAATAAATCAAAATTTCTGTGCTAGTGATTTTTTATTTTAAATCAAATCTTTTTATTTCAGTCATGAACAATTACCAAGCTGCTGCTGCAGCCCAGGGCTTTGGTCCGCCAGCATCTCCTCATGCAGCTGCCGCTGCAGCTGCCCAGGGAGCTCAACGGGCGTTCCCAGCTGCATCTAGCCCAGGTCCAGCTTTGGACATGTACAACAGCAGCGGCGCTGGTCCTGGCGATAGCGTTGGCTACGTACAGGCTGCCAGTCCCCAGCCGTCCAGCTTTCCGGCTATCGCCGTCAGTCGGGCGCCACTAAACTACAGTCCGGTGAGTCTTAAAGTAAGCACCCTCAGATTTTCTTCTTTTGGTATTTAGATGGTGGTGGTTTTTATAATGGTTCTTTAAATTTTCGTTGCAACGTGAACAGAAACATTTGGACAAGTCACAAGTGGATTATTTTGCTCGTATTGATTTTGAATGTGACGCATAATTAAAGAGTCATTGTGGGGATCTTTCGGATCCATGTCTAAATTTAGCCGTTGAAGTAGAAAACAACAAAAATTTGGGATTGCTTACCTTAGTAACTAGTAATTGATTTCAGTCAAAGTTGCAATATGGAACTCTATTTCATGTCAGACATTTGAAAAATATATTTTGACATATAGAAAGTAAACCATAAAAATGAAACTAATAAAATCTTCCAATAAAATAAAAATTACTTGAGTGTCACGTACAAAACATTCATTTATATCAATGCATAATAGTTTTTCCAGCGCTAACGATCGACAGTAAAAAAAAAGTATAAATTTAATCTATCTTTAGAAAAGGCGGCCATAAACATGCATTAATGAAGATCTGCATAATCGTTAAAACGAGACTAGTAATTAACCAATAATGGAATTCTATTACCCGGTGCTGCTATTAGAGTAGTTTTTTACATTGTTTTGTTATTCAATTACTAGTCTAATTTTGTAACTTTTGCTTTAGTTTGGCATTTTCAATTAATTTGACATACCTAGTTGAAATAATCAACAAACAAATTAATAACGTAAAAGTGAATGTAGAAGAAATTAGTAGAAATAGAATACTGCGTTTATATTATTTTTTATTTTGGCGTGATATAACATTTTTTCTAAATTTAGTTGCAGACTATACCAAGCGACGGAAAGTTGGCCACAGTATCCCTATATACAACAACTAACGCAGTATCGCCCTACATTCACTACTAAAAGAATGAATAAAAATGTAAGCAAATTTCCTTTATAATTTAATAAAAAATTGCATGTACATTTTCAAAATTACCTTTTGATTGATCAAGCCTAATTATTATGCAAATTTATACACATTAAATGGAAATAGCAAAATTGTAATTATTATCCTAAATGGTATTATTGGTACATTTCAATTTGACCATAAATAACATTTAGGTAATATTTGTGGATTGGTTTAGGTTGGGAATTAGATTTACGGGCATGCTGAAATTAGAGGTACTAAATATTTATATTTTATCCTATTATTTATATATTAAAACAAGGCATTTAGAAAATATTACTTTCGAATCGTATTTCTCGCATTATTTGAATTTTTTATTCATACAATATTATTTTATTGAGAGCTCATACTTAAATACCTTTTATCTCCATAATTAAATACGATCGTCATTTTATAATTAAAAATTTTTGGTCTGGAATTCTATATAAGTTATGTGTTCATTTCACATTCCGGGTAGATGAAATAGAGAACTCGCTGTCTATAATTATCATGCGTCTTTTGTTAATCTCTTTCTTATTATGTGCCCCAGATTGACGTTTATTAATTTCTGCCTTTCAAAGCTGTTTTCCATTGACAAATAATATATCGTCATAGGCAAAGCAACATTCCTGGCTTGTTGCGTATGTGAAACTATCTCAATTATCATCGACCATTCATGACGACGAACACTGTGATAGAATCTTACAGATCGTACTATCTACAGAGAACTCCTAAACCTCAAGTTGCAAAACATTATATTAGACCAAATACAACCCAGCCTCTCTCAAATGAAGAAGGGCAGGTTAGAAGTCGGAATTATGGCCGAAATGATAAATCTGGATTGCTAACTGAGAAATCGTAAAAATCATTTTGAACCAACGTTTTTGATAATTGCAAAATAACACAAACATGGCAGAATGCTTAGCGATAGATAGATAGATTCTTTATTCGATCATGTTTATAATTACAAAAGTAGTAGAAAACATTTTACCCAGAGGGTGTTGATCATGTCCAAATAAAAGTATTAAACTTAAATCCTAAAAACATTCAAGACAAAAACAATTAATTTAAGATAAAAAAAATACACCTTACGAATAAGTACTTAGCTGAAGTCTGCTCTTTCCCCTCTTCCAGGGTCAGCACAGGGAGAACATATTTATCTAGGCCCTTAATAAAATTTTATGTATGGAGGTAAATTACAATTTTGAAGTTGAGTTGAAATTCGGTTGATAACTTTTTGACAATTCACTGAATGACTTTACCAATTTATAATTGGTATACAATTATTTAAAATAATACCTTAAAAACTAAAAAGGTGATAATGTAGTCTACTACATAGACCTTTCTCTCAAAAAAAATAAAATATTACTAATGATGATAATAATAAGAATAAATAATAAAATAAATCAATTAATGAATGAACCTTTTGAATATTTCCATGAAATCTTCTTTTGTTAAAATTTACTGGTGTTTTAGAAAAAAGAACATCAAACGACTCAAAATAATCAATATTATAATTATCAAAATATGCTAGCTTCAGTCGATCAATCGATACAGTTTTATTCTTATTATTAATATCTATTGGATCATTTTTTACGATGACTTTATGTGGACCTGAATAAACACGCTGTAGAGGCTTCCGGACCATATCATTACGAAGAAAACCATAAGTGGAATACAAGTCTTTAGATATGAAAACTTTTTATTACAGACCGGCCTGTCAACCGTGAGTTTAATTTTATTCATAAAATTTTTCAATTCATAAATAAACGTAGACGAGTCAATACTATTATTTGTGGATGAATTAAAAAAATCGTTTGGTCAGTTAATAGCTGTTCCGTAAACCATTTCTGAGGCCTAACAGCCTAAGTCCTCTTTGACTGTAGTAGTACGGAGACCAAGTAGAACCAATGGTAAAAATTCGACCCATTCATTTGTTATATCTGTATAACATTTCAAAGAAGTTTTCAACGAACGATGGAATTTTTCCACAAGACCGTTACCGATAGGCGCAAGAGCGAATCCTCGTGATACCTAAAAACTGAGTTAATTCTTTAGAAAACCTGTTTCAAATTGTCTACCTTGATCCGTCATCTAGAAAATCTATTGATACAAGTTAAAATATATCTTAAACCTTGACATGTTGGTAAAGGACCTACTATATCTACATGAATATGAAAAAACCTAGAGTCAGGTAATTAAAAATCTTGTAAAAGTATGCTTTGTCTCGTTAACACTTAGGCAACTCATGCATGATTTAACCCGGCACTGGATATCTTTTTTTTATGTTAGGCCAGACAAAACGTTCACAAATATGTCTCTGTGATGCTCTTATTATTACTCTGTAGTTAGCAGAACGCGACCTGACCTATCTGCGCAGACCCTCAAAGACATCAAAGAAAACGTCCAGATTACCCTTAGGTGACCTATAAATACAAACAATGTATTAATGCTCACAGTTCGATATGGCGTTCAATGCAGTGATCTCTAAGGCAACCCAGTTCTTCATAGTCATTCAGCTCGCTTCTTGTAAAGATACACACCCCGCCATGCTCATTTATTGAGCGAGAGTAGATGTAGCTAAGGTATTGCCCTTGAGCTTGATGAAGTCGGTTTCTTCTATCTTCAGCCAAGATTCTGATATGCAGATAATGTGTTGATCTGGTGCTTTCGTATTAAGGCTCAGCGAAAAATTATTTGGGGTGGGTTGATAGTTTAATAAATACAGAATGGCAAGGGCGCCACTGAATTTTGTTTTTAAATTAATAATAAAATTGCTTAAAATATGGTAGAGGTTATATTTAAATCAGATTAATCAAGCTTAAAAGGATTAAATAATAGTATAACAATGCACCTCAATATACTTGCCATATAAATTCATTAACAGTCGCTGGCCATATCATTATCAGGAAATGCAAATATAAAAGATTCAGGTTACCAGAAAACTAATTAAAAAAATTGAATGATTGGAAAATTGTATTGATAAATATGGTCAGCTTCTGCAAAAAAAAAATTAAAAAAAATCAATTTGTACCTGTAAAAAATCAAAAGTTGGGTTATATGTATAACAGTTAAATGGTCTAGAGACATAAGGGAAATCCTCCAATACATAAGTTATAGGACCTCGGGCTAAAAACTGATCAATTGTGGACGTTAGGCTCTTACTCAACAATTTCAAATTTAGAACATGTTGTCCAACCTTAACTTTTGTTCAGATTACTTATCGATTATTATTGATAAAAATGATAAAATATAGGGCAATAATAGAAGTTATGTAAAGACAAATCCATAATAAATTGGATAAATCGAAAGTTAATTGTCCACCATCGCCTCTGTGTCAAGAAAAGAGATTTTAAAGGTGTATGAAAATCATATAGAAAAAAATATCTCAATTTTGTTGATTGACTATAAAACTAATTTTATCAAAGAAAAGGTATTAGAAGTTATTATTGAAACTTTATACAAGCCTCCATTCCAACATTTCCAACATAAGGCAGAGCACGGTAGCCATCCATTCTCGATCATTTGACCAAGAAACTGCACTTGGAAGTTGCAGATTCTAGCCTAGAATCAAGGTAGATAAAGGACTAGAAGTTCTCAGTTGTCGTCAAATGTGGGGCTAACGTATCGACTCGTGAGGGTCTTGATTCTTGCAGGAATCCCGTCGAAAACTCTATGCCACACTCCACGGAAATGGTGTGCTTATTGAAAATGTGCCCTTTTTGGGATAGATTTGTTGGGAGAAACGGCTCTTCGGAAGACCCACGAAGGGTTTTTAAATTTAAACTTAAATAAAATGGTAATCACAAGACTTTTAATTCAATTTTTTTTTTGCAATCAACGGATAATTGCCTCACGCAACTTTATTTCGTTAAGATAAGATAATGGCTGAAGGCCGATAAGGTACTTTATTTTTCCACGGCACGGTTGTCTCGAGAAGATGGCGATTTTCAGCCGATCGACTTTGCAGCTCGACGACACAATTAAAAAAAAAAAAAGAGAATTGAAATGGACAAGGTGAGCAGACATCGCCTCCTCTCCGAACAGTCAACGGAAAAGGTTGATACCAACCGGCACGTCAAATTCAAACGAAAATCGTGCCTCCCAGTGTAATAATCCAATAATTGCTAATATTAGGAGCAGCGGGAACCCTGTATTTTTAATGCTATTCACCAGACTGGCAACATTAAAAGGGTTACATAGGGACAAGCAACTTTACACGTTACATGTCTTGTTTTGGAGGCTTTGAAGGTTTGTATGGAATATGTTCACGCCACTGTACGTTTGGTTTATTGGTTCTTGTTTGCACGGGCTGGGCTCTGTCGTTGTCTTAGAAAATAATTAATAATGGTCCCTTGGGGCCACATGTCTGGTGTCATTATCTTTACTTCTTTTTTTTTTTTTTTTTTTTTTTTTTTCTGCTTTCTTGTCAGAAACCACCACTGTGGTTTGTCGACAAAGCCTCCAACATCACACACAAACCAAATCAAACAAACAAACAAACATCCATGCACCTAGCCGGGATTCGAACCCGAGACCCACTGCATGCAAAGCAAAAACACAACCGCTGAGCTGCTTGGGTCTGCAAATCTCTTCTATATGAGTAGGAAACTACTTTTTATCCTATCTGTTTGTTTTCATTTTTATCACACATTTGTTGATTTTTCAATGTACCTAATCCTTACCATCCTTTGCAGATGTTGAAGCTTTTAAGCCAGACATAAAGAGGCAGGTTCCTCTCTGGGATGGCAAGAGGGGGCATTTTGAGGTGTGTCCCTTCATCGGGCTAGGTCGCTGCAAAAGTTTGTGGCCGATGTTGCTTGATTTTCTTATTATGTAGTTGACGACTGTGAAAGAGTTCTCATGCATTTCTGAGATGTTTTGTGGGATTTCATTTGTTTTTGAGGAAGTTTTTTGATCTGATTCCGGTAATTGCGTCGCGGAATTTATTGTTTTGATTGTCAAGTCAAAATCAGCTTTTCGGACCTCGGGTTCGTTTTCAGCTGGTAAT
Organism: Ceutorhynchus assimilis; assembly: GCA_917834065.1. NCBI lineage: Eukaryota > Metazoa > Arthropoda > Insecta > Coleoptera > Curculionidae > Ceutorhynchus > Ceutorhynchus assimilis. The sequence continues at coordinate 101,608,424 of OU892277.1, forward strand.
TGCTCATTCGCACATGTCTTCTCATACTCCTCGATTTGCAGTGTTGCCGTTGTCATTTGTTCGGTCGGTTCTAAGTTCGATTCTAAGCACTGTTCTAAAATCCTTGGTTCTCAGGTCAGTTCAGTCGCAACTAGATCTAGAACAGCTGGTTGATCGGTTAGCTACGGTGAGTTTCTTGCCTCAACGTCGGGTGTCTGCCTGTGTCAGTGTCATCTGTTTGCAGTGCTTCCGGTGTTTGGCTAATTTCCCAGATGTCCAGGGAAATCTTGGGTGGTCTTGGAGGCTTTTTCCCTCTCTTCTTGAGATTTTTTTTTGAATGTCCCTACTAAGTTTTTCTTGAAGGTTCGTAACCTTTTTTTTTTCCTCAGGGCCTTGTTTTCATGAAGGAGCTGGTTTTTCTTTTGAAGTTCTGTCACTAGTAACTGTCTGGTTCTGTTTTCTCTTCAAATTCACGTTCATTTGATCCCGCGTTTTGTTTTAACCTATAAGGTTTTTCACAGCATTTAACTCGCGTTTTATCTATAAAAATTAACTTTTTTGACGCACATTAATGCATTAAACTTTCTGGTTTTCCAGCAAAAACAATTGATTTTTCGGCGGAGCTCTTCTGCGAGCTTTTCATCGTGACAAGCCATGTAGCCAAACTCGATGCGAGGAATTGAAAATCGACAACTGTCGTCCAATGAGCACAATTTCCGATTCAAACAAGCTTTTTCCCTGAAATAGTATGCGCTGGCGGTCGATATTTAAAAAAATCTATACTAGGACAAGAAAGGAGATAAACACTGCCTCAATCAGTCACGATATGCCATAAATCATGATATATAAGAGCTGCAGCAGATGCTGATGGATTCCAAACTTGGATCATCCGAAATCAGCTTGTCAGTATCCTCTATTAGTGGGACGTTATAAATTAACAACCTGTATCTAAACAAAGTTTCAGTACGTTTTTATTTACACTTTCCTCAAAAATTGTAATGGTTGCATCCACAAAACTTTTGTTTCACAAAACAAAAAGCCAGTAATATTTAGACAAAAATCCGAAACTCCGATAAATTTAAATAGGCAGTCTTTTTGTAATGGCGTACAGAAAAGAAACAGACTAGATTTGTATCATTCCGTGCCCTATTTAGGTACATATTATAACAGCTTAAAATTATACAGCTCTTGCAGCAATCTGAAATCGATTTAAAATTACACATCAGTTTGTAATGGCACCACACATAATAATAGAGAAAAAGAAATATATCTGCCTTAGAATTGATAAGTTTGTACTTTGGGTCTCGCATCAATGAATTATATATTTTCTATCAACATCTTTAGATATAAGTAGTAAGAATTATCCTTCCCTTTTTCAATAAACACACTAATAAAATAATTCCATTAACAGTCCAGGAACTAGGCTTTGCCAGTGCGTGCATGACTTGTTCTTTAGTGAGGCGAAGTCGAATACGGGAAAAGCAGTTCATGGACGTGTAATGAATGATATTTTATATTATACCTCTCTGGAAATATCACAACTTAAATTCATGTATTTTTATTTCAACATACATGGTAACAGTAAAACAGGTATATTCAACATAGAAATATATTTATTTTTTTTAGTTTAAATTGCCTTTCTCTAAATTTAAGGTTATATTGAATGTGTAACTAGTATTATCGGGATAGTTGGGTGTTAATTCATTCTGAATCAATCTAGAAAACGAGAATGATGCAACTAAAGTTTGACGTTGATGCATTTTCTGATTTTGAACATTAGAAAATTCCTCTCCACCATCCCATAGCATAGATGCTGAATGACCATGTAGACATACTTTTTGAATTCAAGTATAAAGTAAAGTTTTCTGTAACACCATACGTAGTATAACTACGTATATGTACACCATAGCATTTGCAATCACGGTTCGTTAGAAGCTCAATGGCCGAATGCACCGTTTGCCTAAACAACGTTTAAGTGATTAATCATTGTCAAATTTCAAAAATTACTTGCCCCGTTCACTAGTCAACGTTTAGCGATCCTTAAACATTGATTAAACTAAACTTCCAATTTTGGATGATTAAAACATCGATTAGACCTGTAGTTGTACTCATTAACCTCGATCCATTTATTTGTTTTTTCTTTTTATTACTTTTACTGAATATTCTAAATTAAAATAAAATGGATTATGATTACTTTAAAGTCGATATGTTTTTATTGACAATCTTGATGTTCTGCACATTATAAGCTTCGTTCCAACCCGCCAAAAAACCATCCTAAGAACGAGTTCGGAACCATTCTGTATACGAATTTCGGATTCTACGCACAAATTTTACCATTTCGCGCAGAATCTTGGCGGTGAAATGTGCGGTTCTCTGCTGGGTTGGAACAAAGCTATGGAGTTCGGATTTTCCTGGAAGGTTTACCAGAGAAAAATCATTCTCAAGAGCTGGATAAACTGCCATTTTTTCAGACGTTTTCGGTTGATAAAAAATACTCTAGAACTTAATTAGTTTTATTTTGTCATAATTCTTCAAATTTTACAATTCCTGTTGAAATGCATGCAGAAAATGAACATTAAATTGAAAAAAATACCAGAGTTTAATCAGGAGGGCATGGGGCACACCGCAAAAAATAACACGATATAGTTATTAACGTTATAAGGCTGATAAATAGTTTGTCAAACTGTCGAACAACCGCTGCTCTGGTAATTTTTATTTGCGGCCAAACGATGCTTTAAGTGATAATAGAGCATCTTTTCTGCAGAATCGTAGTAGCTTTCAGAACTAAATTCCAATGTCACCTTCACAAAGTTATCCTCTATCGTCTGCTTTTCTTCGTATGAAGTCTTCTCGAGATTCCCATCGCAAGTATCTCTGTAAAAACCCGGTTGCGTTAACGACCCCTTTGAGCTGAATGTTTTCCACATCAAGCAGATACCACTGCTCAAGTCATTTCCAGTACTTCTTGACTGTTATCAAACGGTTGACGCATTGGTTAAATTGTCATCTAGCTATGGGTAATCAAGAGTCATATCAACATCGAATAAGAGGATCTAGGACCCAGAATTGTCGATGGATAAGAAGTTGACGTAAAAATCCCGGGTCGGGATTGATGGATCGGAAGAGTATACTAAAAACCAAAATAGATTGTTGTTCTCTGAAAAAGGATGACTTGGGTCTTAGTTAGGATGATTGATGTTAATGCACAATTCTGGAATCAAGCTCATTTCTCCCTATGGAGTTTCTCTCTATCCCGTTCAGAAATGCTGATTCAGCTATACATGCAATGCAATCTTCACGTCCTGTGTCTTCAGATTGTGGCGAGAGCACCGACCCTCGTAGAACACCGGCTTCCAGTTCTCTAGTTCTTGCGCGATGTTTGCCAATCTTTACGCCGAAAATTCTTGCTGTCAGATAGTAGTTTTGATCCAGTTTGCAAGCCATTTCTTGATAGACGGCTTGAATCTTCGTGTGAACTAATCCGTCATGCTAGAATCTGTCGTTCGACATCTAATAAGACTACAGGTCGCTTATCCCAACTAAATCCATTTGTGGTATGGGCGGCTAGTCTGAGCGCCTATAGCTTGGTCGGATAAACTGCTGTATGTTCAAATTGTTCTTCAGGAATCAATTCCAAGTCATCAGATTCCTGTAGGATCCTGAAATTGATAGCTCTCTCTGACAGCTTGCCCAAAAGGGCATGGGACCATAGTTCTTTGAGGACTTTCTTATCCTTCTTGCTCTGCTTAGCACAATGTCCTCCACATACTTCCATTACTGTAGGAAATAGATCCAATCTCAAGATACCTGATTTTAGGGACACCCTGTATAAAAAAATATTGTTATGTAAAAGATAGCTCTAGGTATATTTGGCATAATACTCTATTTACGTGAGAACATCGGTTTTTTTTTCTTTTAAACTTTACTGTTATAAATTTAAAGACTTTTTTTTATAAAACTCAGGTAGTTATGTAATTAATAATGCCAATTATCACTTTTATTTAAATTTCTAAGCATTTTCGAAACCTGTCAAGTTCGCCATTTTTTACCCTCTGTAAATATACCTACGAATTTTGAGAGTGACAACGAGTCAATATGGTTTAATATAGTCCTTTACTACACATTAAAACTTATTTCACAATTTTAGCATGACTTAAAAACGAAAAGTCATATCGTCATATCAGACCCCACTAATCGTCTAAAGTTGAAGATCAACTTAAAATATATCGTAGGACTTGGGGGTTTAGAGGGGATCAGAACCAAAAAGTAAAGCCTAGAGTAAAGATATATTCTTTCTTCAGTGGTACATTTGTCCCATGCCTACAGTTGGTTCCAATATATAAGAGACCTCACCAAAAATAACTCATTGGGGACAAGGGCACAGTCAATCAAACACAGCTTTTTAAATTTAAAACTAAAAAAATCTAATGTATACGTTACCAATAACGAAAATTATAAAGTGAAGCCGTAGCGTGAAACGGAAGGTTTCGATTCTTCATCCAAGTTTCCTGAGCGTTGGTCATTCGGGGTTGAACTTCTGATACCTATCTTACATAATCCTGCTAAGTGGTGTCTCCACTTTGATTCAGAGGGCTTCTCTTGGGCGATTATGGCGTAGGTGTCACTAGTAATAAAGTCATATTGGTCCTTGGTTAATTCGCCAACGAATTGTTTGAATATTATTTAAAATTCCATGTTCCATCGTTGATTGAGGAAGTAGGGGAAGATGCCTAACCTTATGGAAAATAAAAAGACCAATAAATGTTTTCGTCGTTAGGAGCGCTCGCGTCATCCATCTCTTTTCCTAAACATGAATTAAATTTCTAAAATGTCAAAAAGATTTCTGTAAATGCATGTCTGCTATGTAAATGCGAAACGGCAACACTGTAGCACCCGTAGCACAGTACCGCAAGCACTTTATCGATTGCTAGGCTGAGTTCGGCTTTACACTCGGTGAACTCCGAACGCGTTCGAAACGATAAGACCCAGTTCGTTTTAGCTCTCAGAGTGTTTTCTTTTGCGTTCGGGTTACAATCGAACCCGTACCCTGAGTTCGCTCTCTTTCCCCTGGGATGGATGGATGGATAGAAAACCAGAGAAATTAGTTGTCACTTTTGAAAAATTATAACGTAAAATATTTTTTCTACGAGTGTGCGCAAAGTCACTACTTTGCGCACAGCCCCGCGGAGAGAGGCCGAATTTTTTTTTGGCCGATTTAGATATACCTAGTTAGTTACAACAAATTGTTTTTGATGTTAAAAATTTAAAAAGGAAGTATAGTTATTTCACTCGTAGAAAAAATATTGTTCCTAACACGTGCACAAAGTAGTTTTCCCGCACTTAAAGCTTATCCGAACTCCGCTTCGCCTCGTTCGTCTAACTGCTTTCGCGTGCGGGAAAACATAACTTTGCGCACTGATCAGGAAAACTACTATTAAAAAAAAAAATCGGTTTGCGTTGCGTTTCCGTTTTTTTTCCCGATTTTTTAACTTTTATTTTAGGTCCATTACTAATTTACCTACTCGTTTATTAGTAAAACAAAATCAATATCGAAGCAAAAGCAAATAAAGCAATTTTTTTTGAGATTATTGACAACTGTGACAAGGGTTTCAGGACTTTTTTTTCTTCGATTTGCGTTCCGTTTATGACCTTGCTCCAGGGCGCACTTTGCTGCAGGCTTAGGTACAAACCGACATAAGGTTCGTTTCACCAGGGTTCATACTTGACCTTGAAACTTGAAAAAACAGGGTTGTCCTAGAATAATTCATATGACACATTCAATTTTTTTGGCAAATTAAAATGAATGACTCCTGGTTTAAAAACCGACGCACGTTTTTGACGTCATTGATTTGCTTCAGTCAATTTTTATTTGTTAAACAAGAAAGGCAAATGCTGGTGGCAAGTACAAACTCTGGTGAAACAAACTTTAGCAACAATAGGCAATTTTTCGCTAGGATAATCAAGTATACTCGAGTATGCTGGGTTATGTGATGTGTTAATTGTGTCATACTCCCCCACCATTCTGGGATAATCGAGGATCAACAACACTTAATTTCTTCTGAGAGAACAGACCGAAAATCACCTTTCCTACATTTGAAATCGACGAAAAAATTAACTGACTAGCACAGCTTGAATCGCAAGCATTCCATCGAGGTCTGCCGGTGACGTCATCATTCCTTGCCTTCGGTATTGTGCCCAAAGAGTAGAGCGTGATGAGCGGAGCCATAATCACGTGACCAGCGAGCGAACAGAGCAGTTGAACGCTGTATCAGAGTGCCCGAAATTTTAATAAACGAACGCGAATGAGCCTGCACCGAGTACACTTTTTAAATAAACGAACGGTAAATTCAAGCTCGGAGAACTCAGATCAAAATACCGAACGCACGGATTATAAGCTACTGATAGTGACGTCACTCGCAGGCCCAGAATTTGATGGAGAGGAAGTAGGGAAGTATGACACAATTGACACATCACATAACCCAGCATACTCGACTATACTTGATTATCCTCGCGAAAAATTGCCTAATAAACCGATATGTTTATAAAGGAAAAAATTGGTACGCCTCTAGGGTTTTCGACAAATTGAAAATTATTTTTTGATTCAATGCCTAATTTACCACAAAAAAGGTATCCCGAGTTTTTCTTGTTCTATGTTAAACGTCACGAGATAAAAAATAAAAATCAATGTATTGTTTGGAAAATCTTGTTGTTGGATACACCACTCTGTTGAAAAAATAAGAGTCGCTCTAGGTCCGGTCCTGGAAAAGTGGAACTCAAACGTATTTTTTAGAAAGACGCTTGAAAAAATTGCAAACACTCTCTGAAAATTTGAACAAAATCGCTAAAGGCATTTTGAATCTAGGCAACAAGTCTAAATTTTCCGAAAATCTCACCCTGTATTTTCTTAACGAGAGGTTTGAGGACACATGTACCTATGCAAAGAGTGATTGTCCTATTGGTACTCTATCTATCATAACAAAATGCTCACTTATTTCGGACTTCCCTGGAGTGCGTTTAGAAATAGAGTGTGAAGGTAGAGTAGCTGTTTGTCAGGGTGATCTGACGTCATCACTTAGAGTGCACTCTGGGTGCGCCTTTTCTGAACGTAATTGGGGTGCTGCACTAAATGTCAACGTCAAACCCTATAAAAACCTCGGGGCGTTTTTCAACCCAGTCCCTGAGTGGGGTAATTTGGGCACACTCTTGGCACGTCAACTCTCGATTTCTGAACGATTCCAGCGTAAAGCCTAGTACTCATAACTGCGAAATTTGCACTTTTTTGACATTCCTTTGACAATTTGACGTTTGATACACGCATAAAACATCAAAATGTCGACGCAATGTCAAAAAATGCGAATTTCGCAGTTATGAGTACTAGGCTTAACGCTCCGAGTAAGCACCTCTTAATTTATAAACGGTTTAGAGTTACTCTAGGGTCACTCTCACACCCAGAGTGCTATTTCTAAACGCATTCCTGATGTATTTGTAAAATCTGTTTTTTTTTTAAAGATAAAAGTCAAAATGACATTATGTTGGCAATGTAAAATTGCCAATGCTTTCAAATTTTTTATGTAGAAAAGGCTTGTGTTGCCAACATAGTTACTAAATTTTTGACTTGGAGAATTATCTTTAAAAAAAAACAGACTTTATTTATAATTTTTGACAAATTTGCGGTGATGCGTTTTTAACTGGAAAAGGCACCCGTGCACTAAAATGCATTCGGGCCAATTTCCCAAAAATTATCGATAATTTAATTTCCATTGCACTGGTTATATTATTACTATTGATAATTCTTGAATTTAATTGTCTTATTTTTTTTTTCAATTTGCCAAAACTATATACTATACCAAAATTCAAAACAAAAGTTAAATTGTAGGTATTTGTGTGTAGGTACCTAATAAATACACACAATAATAAAATCGATTAACTTTCCCCAGAAAGATGAGAAATTCCTTGAGACCCGGCAACGCTATTTAACAACAAGAACACGATTCTACATTATGCTGTTTAAATATTTTGAGACCCCTCAATCCCTCTCATGCCCCCTTATTCGCCCATCGGTCGTTGTTTACACCAAATGCCATACATTTGTTGGTGGCAGCACCAATCAATGATGTGTTTTCCGACATCAACCGTCGCCGAAAAAAGACGGGAGATGGTATCTGCATTCATTTGAGAAAGATGGGAATAATTTTTGTCGCAAGCCACGATTATTTCTATAGAGGTTAGACATCTTCCTCTACTTCCTCAATCAACGGTTCCATGTAGTTCGAAAAGGGTATGATTTTTACACCGTTCTACCAGTTGGCTACACACAGAATTAGCTATACGAGCCCAAAAATTGTTTCGGAAATTTCCAATTATTATTAGGCCGGAGTTACTCAATTCCTTGATTCGTAATATTTGTTTTAAAAGATTAAGAATTAAGAACAAAAACTAAGAATTAAGGAATTGGGTAACCCCGGCCTTAGTCCCATTTCCAAAATTATTTTTCCTCTAAAGGCTCTTATTGACGTTCGACTGGGGTTATATCAACGTCAGTCCCACGCTTCTATGGTGCTTTCATCTCCTAGTAGATATCTGTAATCAATTTTAATGGACCCGAAAAATTCTACAATTGAAAATTTTGCTTATAAAACTATCTTTAACTAATACATATACTGCCCACTCCAAAATCGTTAGTTTCTCTTTCATTAAAACTTCTCCCTCACTTACAAAATAAATAATTCATCAACACAGTGTATACCAGAGCTGCCAGGATCGGTGATCGGCGGCTCCCACCATATGTCGGACCTGGGAATGTAAGGGGTGTTCCAAAATATCATGTACATACAAACGGAAGGGTACGATTCTTTGGTTTATTCTATGACAAGCAAGAATATGGCGGCGAAAGCGTGGCTTATTTCTAGATTTCTATTGAAATTGAGCAAGAATATGGCGGCGGGAACTCTTCTGTCGCCACTGTAGGTAAAAAAGGTTTATTGAGTCGCTATAGTTTCATCTAGCTAATTACAGAGATTTGTTTTTTAATTTTTTTCTCGATAAGGGTCGATGATACGAAAAAACTACAGGAGAACAAAAAGTTTCTAAATAAGGTAGAAAAATTATTTTGTTTTTTATAATCCACCAGCTGCGCACCGCATAAAAGTTCAGGGGCAGAAAAGGAAGCATGGCCCCTGGAAAAACACCACCCCGTAGATTCTGGCAAACGTTTGACATGTGTAATCATTTAGCTTCTATTGCGTAACCTGTATTCTGAATTTGAGCTAAATCCCTCAAAAATTGCAGAAGCTATAAAGACAAAGCTGAAAAAAAAAATGAAATTTCAACACCCTGTAGATCGGTAACGAAGAGTTTACGGACCTATGTTTATTAGAAATTTTAGTCATAAGATAAACCCAAGAATCACCTTCCATTCGTACATGATATTTAGGAACACCCTGTGTATATGTAGGTATACAGGGTGAATTTGAAAGTGAGGTTTTCTTTTTGGCAGGATATATATCTCACCAGAATAAGTTGCTTACTAAATTGTTTACATACAAAATTTAAGAAAACGGAGCTACAGGTATTTTATATTTATTGAGGTCTCAAAGGTATTATAAGGATATTAACGTTGATATCCTTAATACCCGTGGTGCCTTCAACGCTTAATGTCCGAGTTAATTATTTTTTATATGAGAAAATTTTGAACGAATTTTGAATAAATTAATCTTAAACAAATCAAGTACCTGCAAAAAATAGTCATAATGCCTTAGGGCGTTATTTCTAAATAACGCCCTAGGAAATTACTTTCTATTTGAAAAACTAGTCATAACGCCTTAGGGCGTTATTTTCCAGAATAAAGCCCTAGGGAATTATTTCGTATTTAACTGACTTTGAGATAATGTCATTATTTCTCGAATAATATACCAGTCGAACATTAGGGTTTAAAGAAGACTCGAACTATAAATTTTTTTCTTTACATTTTTTCAGAAAAAAGCCGCAAAAAAAACCGTTATTAGTCCAGCATAATGAGTCTTATTCCATAAAAAGTATTATTTCATCAGAAAAGTCAATCAAAAACTCCTTTTTTCATTTTCAACCTATCAATTTTCGTTATCTTAAATTTTTTATGTAAACAATTTTGTGCCAAACAACTTCTTTTGGTGAGATATATACCCTGTTTAAAAAAAAAAACTCACTTTCAGATTCACCCTGTATATTATATGTATCGATTTATCCGTCAGTGATACAAAATAATGGTAACCAACAGTTAGTTTTAATACATAAGGAACCTCTCACCGTCACTTAAGATAGACACTGTATGCAATGATGCTGACTATCTATTCGCTAAACGACCGACTATAAAATTATTACCGTTGACCGAACTTGACAGTGACCTTACGCAGTTTATATTCCTCACATTGTTTTATAGGTTCGTAGTAGTGTAAATAAATTCTATTAGACGTGATGCAATCAATAAAATTCCTGGACCTTTTCGGACAGATGATTGAGTTTAATTAACTGAAGGGATACGCCCTAACGTTTTAGATGCGACACTAAATGAATTGTATATTTTTATCAGCTGTCAAGACCTTCGAGTTTTTTGGTAAATGACCCACTGCTTTACGTTTAGCAAAAGCGTAGTTCTCAGAAAATTGTTTTTATTGAGATTTAGTTTCATAGCAGCACATTTTTTAACCATAGAAAAGCAGCGGCATAATTTCTCAGGACTAGTTAAAAGAATTTTGTTTGGTTTTAACCTCTTCTTTTACTTGCCAGTTGGTAGAATTATTCTTGATCGTTTAGAAAAAACTTCTGAACTGATTTGGGCAGCTTGCGATGAAAGTTTGTTTCGGGCTTGTTCCAAATTTATCTGTTCTGTATCATTCATTTTGTAGGAGAAAAAACACATTACTTTATATAAACGTCATGAATATTTTTGTCGAACATGCGTATAACTTGGTAACAATATCATATTTTGAAATGGATTTTCCCATTCCCAGATGAGAACGCCGAAAAATGTTAGGTGTGCTCACCTGGGAGCGAGAATTTGTCGGTGCGCTCGGAAAAGCCCAAGTTTTTTTTGGTGTTCTAAACAGACAGAAGGTTGTATTATTTCCATAGAGATATAATGAAAATGAATTCTTCAATATACGAACGTAAATGGCCACATCAGCCTAAAATGATATCTAGCGTTTATACCCGTCGTTAACTTCGAATATGAATTTACACCAGTATATTCAAACTTTATAAAAAAATAATTATCTGCTCGTTTTTTACCTCTCCATTCTCTGGTTTCCGTCGTCCCGTTAAAAACCAATGAATATTGGACTATAGACAATGGGTTTCAAAATATCGTGAAATTGACCTATATATCGCCGCACAGGAATGTATCGAATTATCAATCAACCTGTGTGATCAATTAGATACTAACTGCACATCACTACATTCCTTTGATTCTCATAATCTAAAAGCGTATGATACTAGTTTTCTGATTGAAAATTCAAATGTATGAAACCAATTTTTGTTGTTTCAGGGCCCTCTGATTCAAGCCGCTTTCACCAATGGCTATCATTGAGCTGCCCGAAAAACCGGTACGGAAATATCCGTATCAACCCGACTCCACATTCGGTCCTCATCGGCAGCTGCAGCTGTGATTGAGTCATCACAACCAAATCTGCACTTGTACATTCACCTTTATATTATGTATTATAATAATAATAATAATAATAATAATAATAACAATATATTTAATATTTAGCACCCGCTGAGCGGTTACCACTTGTTGTTGTATATGTTTGGTGTTTGCGAATCGCGCTTTCCGCCTAACGGTAATTGCCGAGACCCGCCCCCTCAATAATGGAGTTGGATGTTTGCCGATTAGTTAACACAAAAGGCCAGTCAATTTTCAAATAAATTTAAACTAAATGATCGAAGTCCAGAAAAAAACATAGTGGGATTCTTATCTTTGACTTTAGATATTTTTTCTACTCCTTGAGTTTTGATGTTTGAATTAGATCTCGAGCTAAATTGCACTTTTCCGCGCATTATTACCTATAATAATAGCAAAGATAAGAATATATTAATTATAAATCAGTCAATTTTTAAACACGTTTCGGCAATAATCGTAAATTGGCGGTATTAACCCCCACCAAACACAAGCACTATTGGTTAACACCTTTGCGTTTCTATAAATTACATATGATATATTACAGGGTATCTTTATAGGATACATTATCCTCACATATTATTATAATTAAGGACCAACTTGGCTCTCTCCTCATCCGTAATTAAAAAAAAAAAAAAAAATACAAATTTGGGTCGAGATCGCCTTGGTATATTATTTCAAAAAAAAAAAAAAGAATCAATTAGTTATTATGGGTTATACTACAAAATTAAAATTATCTCTCTTATTTTTTTTTTTAACTTTATTTTTTTTGATCTGCTTATTTTAGTTGGCAACACAATTATATAATTAAAAGTGACTAATAATTTATATAAACAATAATTGTATACGATATTGATTTCCAAAACTTGTAGAATAACCCCTAACAGAATAGTGTTGATTTTTAATTATTTGATAGTATTTTATTATAAATATTTGCTAAAAGTTGTTTTAAGTTATATTGTTTTTCGCCTCGTGCGTTAGGTATACAAAAATCTTTAATAATTTTTACCAGTTTTAATAATAAAATTTGTATATATTTAATTACTGTTATTCAATAAGACGGACCAGACAGATTAACAGTAAGTTTTGAATTTGTAACTATTATTTCAAAAATTTCTTGAAACCTTTATTTGTTTTTGTGAATCTCAAGCATCGAAAAAAAAATTAGCTTCTGAGTAGATTAAAATCAGATGCCCATTGCTTTTGGAATATTGAATTTATGAAATATTAATTACTATTGTTTAGGAAAAGTAATTTTTTTTCACATTGCGTCCATGGTTCAAAAACTTATAGTGCTTGAACTCTGTATGTTGTTGTATATCATAAGAAAAAAATTTAAATATGTGGTTTGGGATAAATTTTAACTTTAAACTGTTAAAGCTGGATGTCAGAAATACCAAACATCTATTTTGAAAATTGATGCCGAGCCATAAATTCTAACAGAAAAAAAATTATTTCTGCTACAAAGAAAAATCAGTTCGAAAGGAGAAAAAAACCGAACACCAAAAAAGCTTGTTTTTCTGTGTGGCCCGCAAAAACCTCTGTGTAGCTTCTAGATTTTAAAATCCTGGTTCGTATATTTCCCTATATAAAGCCTAGATCTGTCTTAATGTTAGTCAAGGCATGATCAATTTTAAAAATATATATTATATATAATATACTAATGTTTCTTGTTATTATCTAAATATTCTATAAAGTGTATTGGACGACAAATGACACAATCTAACCCTACATACCAAGTTATTTGGAGAAGAAAAATGTTTCTGCAAAAGGGTACAAAAAGAAGAAATTCTTCTCGAATAACTTTGTATATGTATCTACTTTTAGCCAAAGAGCATTCAAGTGCATTTTATGAAAAATAAATCAGAATAAAATTATGCCAATTTTAAATATAAGATTTTAAAATATCGTGATATTTGTTGTCCATAAAAAAAAATAATGTCATTTTTCCATGTCGTTATAAGAATTTGTTATTTTTTATTGTTTTGAAGTTTTCGCCGGTGTAGGCTTGTTAATATGAATGTTTATCAAGTAGAAAAAAAAAATTTCCGACTGAATGAAATAATGCTTGTGTAATATTTCCTCAGTACAAACCACCACGATATAAACATTACATTAGGCCGAATGATTGCCACGGATATACAGAGTGAACCCAATTCAATTCATTCTAATAATGATAATTTTTAGTAAATATTATAATGGTTAAGGTGGCGGGTAAATGTAACTAAGGGCGTAATTTAATATATATTTAGAATATTTTTATTTCCGGTCATAAAATTAAATAAAAGACCTCCTAATTTACCAACCCTGTATATTTATGTATTACTAATAATTCTTTTGCATTTTTAAGCAATATAGCGCACAGTAGGGAAAGCAGATATACCATCTTGTAACATGTAAGTAAGCAGTAGTTAGAAAATATTGAATTTTTTGAAATCAAAATTTTGCCGAAACTTGTACGTAAGCATTTGTACCTGAGTCTTAACTAAAATCTTAAAAAATATCATAATTTATCATATTATTATGACGCTCACTTCATTTTTTTTTTGTTTTTTTTTTCAACTAATTTGATTACATCACGTAAAAAAAAAGAAAACATCAGAAATCTGTCAATGGTAGGAATTTCATTCTCTCTTAATCACTCGTGACAAATAATAATTATACTTTAACCTGTACATAATATTTAGGGAAATCTAAATCTTATTACTCTAAAGAAACGTCACTACTTTAAAGTTTGCTAATTTTAAAGGAATCACAAATCAGTCAATCAGTGTATTTGGTTCCAATCCCGCAAGAATTTAGTTGCCGACTGATTTAGGATTTTTATTGAAAAAAAACCTGACCTGTTTATCCAAACAAATCTTACTATCGTACCTAAAAACTTTGTACAAAATAAAATCTCTTAAATTGACTTGCCTCAAATTAATTAATTTTAAGTATAGATAGGGTATATAAATTTGATGTTGCCAAATCAACTAATAAATTTTTAAGATTATTTTAGTTAAATCAATTTTTTTATCAAATCGAGTTTTTGCTTAAAAATGCAAAAATATTTTTAGTAACACTATCATTGTATGATATTTTGTAGTAGATAGAACAAAAACGTTTTTTCGTGAAATCAAACATTTCGAATGAAATTTCAATTTCAAGTCCAAAAAATATAAGACATAATAGGACTTCTAAAAAATATTATTTCTCTTATTTGTAATGTGATACATTATTTGATTTTTAATTTTTTTGAATAAATATTAAAATAATTCAGCTAGAAGAAACCGATGAACAAAAATAATGACGTCGAAATAAATATTATTTAGCCGATTAGTTAGAAAAAAGTTTTTATATACGTGCAGACGATATAATATTATTTTTTTAACAAAACAAAAAGATGTGTATATGTCAATTATTGGACTTAATTTAGATAATTAGCCTCAGAAGTAGAAGCTGACCTTAGGAAAAGTTGCTTTCTCGGCCGCAAACGTTAAACGTAAATGAATATTATTTCATTCCATTTTTTTAAAACTCTACAGTATTATGTAGTCTTGAGGTCAATAGAAGATTGTAGCTAGAAATTTGGTGCACTGCAACGATACAAGTTTTGCTGTTCAAATTTAAATGTATTTAAAAATTGAATGAACTTTCTATGTTTTGATTGACAAAACTCTAAATACTTAAATATCGCTTTAATGATTTTTTTCTTATACAAATGTTTCCTGAATTCAATCAAGAGATCATATAATTTGCGTGAAAACAGGCCTTTTCCCAAGAAATTCGAACCCTCTTAGCCGTGATCAAGTTGAACAGTTCGTATCGATATCGACCTCTATTAACCCGGAAACGATTTTTTTTAAATACTTTTATCAGTTAAAAGTTACATTTATTTTTTCTTGATAAATATTTCCTAAAAAATGATCTTCGTTAGCTATAATCTTTTGACAATCGTGTAATCTTGAATTATGTTTTTTGTGTGTGTAGATAACGTATCAAATGTAAAGAACAGTTTAATAATTGTGTGTGCTGAACCCCCAATTAAGTACCATATTTCAATAAAAGGAAAAATTAAATAATTTCAATCCTACTTCAAAATTTAAGCCTTTCTAGTTGAAACTAATACTCTATAAGCGAGTTTTTCTTTATATTTCGTGATTCATTTAACAACGGAAGCTTGAAGGTTTCGTAAAGTATTTTTGAAAAATTACGTCGACAAGTTTCCATAAAGTTATTTCTCAATTGAGGCACAACTCCAAAATAAACTATGTATCGAAAATAAACATTTTCATCTGAAGTCTATTTCATCAAGTGGATTTATAAAGTTGAACAAAAAATACTACCCTAGATCGGGCCCTCCATTTTTATCGTGCGCTAAAGGGTCTCGTTTCAAATCGCAAAATGTCTCCAGGCTTACTTCAAGCGATGCTGCTCCAATTCTCTTTTGCGATACCCTTCAAAATGCAAAATTTTATGCCAAATTTTATCTTGCAAGGCATGATGTACTGAATAATCCAGAGGATTTAGGTCGGACAAATCGGCTGGCCTATGGTGTACTTGACACTACATGTTTGCTTGATATTGCATACAATCGTTTTTATGGTTTGAGGAAAGCCCTTTGAATTTTGCTAATAAATCATATTCAAAATGTGCGATGTTATGTTTACCACTCGTTAAAATCAACAGCGAATTCGAGGGAAAAATTCTACCTACTAGTTCCTCATTTTGTCGCAGGTTTCCAATTAATTTTAGAAAGTTTTCTGGGTTCAAAAACTTGTTCCCAGAATATCCTGGGAGCTCAATAACTTCTTAAACACTGGGTATAATTGATAATTTTAATTTTTTTTCGTATCCACGCCAATCTGCTAATCTCTCTAGCAGATTTTTTCATCACTTTGATTTTGTGGATGTGTTTTTGTACTACACATAATCCTTTCTCCCAGTTGAAATATGCTGGTGAAAACGATCGCTTTTTTGAGTGTATTATTACTCTTTTCCACTAATTTCAAATATAATCGGACTGGACACAAACTTTCAATGCTTCTACCAACAAAATAAACGAATAATAATATCGCTTAGCATGAATTATTATGAACTGGTTCAAGCTGTACAATTCAAATATTAGGTTTATGTATTCAGTTATTTTATTGAACTGTGCGTTTTCTCTAAGAATTTTTAAATCATAACAGAATTAGCTTAAACTTTTTTTGTTGCAGTGCATACATACAAATACGGATTAAAACGAATTGTGATTTTTATTATTCATTTTTTAGTCATTATATTTGGCTGTCGGTAACCAAGGAGTAGATAGGTATTATAATGTGACGATGAATAGCCTTTTGATCAAATAAGATCAATTTGGCAAAATGACCAAAGGTATATAAAATGTCAATACTATTGTCAATGTGAATTCTCTTTTTTAATTTTTCCTTATTCGTAAGTATTTTTCGTGAAATTAAATTTAATAATACATTTTAATTTAATTTTGTGAATAATATTTGCTCTTAATTTTAGTAATCTTATGTCAATGCAGAGCAATACGTAGGTAGTCGAAAAACAAAAACAAAAAAATGATAAATATATGTTTCTCTTTCATTGTATTTCTAATATTCATAAAACTGTGTTATATTTTTGTTAAGTGATAGAAATAAGTTTTTGTAAAAAGACATTAGTGAATCGGTCCAGAAACATAAATAGTTTTCATCTAGTGTAATCAATAAATGTTTTCATCCCGAACAAATTAAATTTCAATGGTATCTACATATTTGTTATTGTGTAAATATCGATTAAATTCAATAGGTTTCATTAGCAAAAAGAGGCTTACTTATTGCACAAGTGGACAAGGTCTAACTTTAATTCTTGATCTGATGAAAGACTTATTATTTATTGGTAGCTAGTATTTTTGTTATTTAAAAGGCCTAAAGTTTCATTTGAAATAAAATAAAAAATATAAGATGAAAACGGACCGATTCTACAGCCGAAGCTTAGTTATAACAAAGCTAGAGAGCAAACGCAAGCCAACAAATGAGAGCTTTTGTTATATAGGTACATTTTTGGGCAATAACAAAATATAATTTAATAAAATAAAGGGATTTTGTAGGAGATTAAAAAACCAAAAGCTCTTAAAAAAACAGTTTGGCTAAACTATGCGTAATATTAGGTCCGTGTACATGGCATTACAATAATCCGAGGCGCCTAAAACAGACGTAAAATGACAACATATCAGCTACAAAACACGGACAATTCGGCAGTTACTTTGAAAGAATCACCTCAAAAATATTGCAATCACAATTTAATTTTCATTTTAATACATCTTTGAAAAGAACAAAAGTATAATTAGATTTTGAGCTTCAATGGAACAGAACCTTTAAAAACTACCAGTCGCATTTAACATGGCAGAAAAAAGAGTCTAAATAAAAAAAAACTAAACATGGAAAAAATATTCAAAAATCCTAAGAGCTTTTGATGTGATTCTTTTGTTGAAAAATCTGGTTTATTTCTAGGTATAAGTTTCTTTGAAAAATCTTTTTATAAACCAACTTTTTCATTAATAGTCCTTCTTAGAGGCTAGAAAAAAAATAAGATAATATGTAATTCAAAAAAAAAAGTTATTTTTCAAAAAAATAAAAAGATATCTCGACAATATTAAATTATTAACTCTAATATGGATTTTCGTTTTAATTTCGATAAGTTGTATTTATTAAAAACTATATCGTGGGCCTTATACTATACACTGAAAATTTTAAATTGTACTGTCCAAAATTTTTTAATTTTAATTTTATTTTTTAAAGATGCTATGTGTTTGGTTTGTATCAACTTTTTTCACATTTGCATTTAATATTTCTTGATTTATTTCAGGAGTGAAACCTATCAAAACGACACTAATTTTTTTTCACTTAAAGTTCACGACGTCATTAATTTGATACAAGAAGCCCAATTTCAAATAAAACAATTTAATATTAGGACTATTTTTTTTTTGAATTTAACAAATACAGTCTTCATCTAGAGAAAATTAGTAAAGCTAGAACTATATCCGTCAAAAAGTCAATTTTAAATAATATAATAATTAGTGAAGTGTAAAACATTGTTTTTTTTTTAAAATTATTCTGATATCAACCAAACACACTGTTAAGTATTATATTAGAGTGTCACAAAAATTAGCTAGACAAAGAGAAAGTGTGACATTCAACTTCCTATTGAGACGCCCAAAGATAATAATGGCGTAGTTGTGTTAGTTTTATATTTGTTGATTTCTTTATACCAAAAAACGGTTATTTTATTGAATGTATACAAGTTGTATATATTGATATTATGATATACATAAAATATATACTCTAATTTATAATAATTATTATTATAATAATTGTAAAAGTAGTGGATATAAAAATATTGTGGTTTGGTGGTACCGTTTTGTGTATTACCACCTCCTATGTCCTTGTGTTTTTTGCAAACCCCCGGTCCATTTTTCCGATTTTCCCCATGTTTACCAAAGAAATAGTAATTTAGTTAAATTAAATGAAGAAAAAATTTAAGATTTTTATAATTTTGTATTCACATTTTATTATATGTATTGCAGCATTTAAAGGAACTTATGATAATAATGGAAGTGCTGTAATAAAATTAAATGAAGTTTAACGTAAATATGGTGAAAATAAGGATTTTAATGTTTAAAGTAATTCATTGTATGGCCACTTAAAGGCTTGTATATGCAATATCAAAGAGCAATAACCATATTCCTTCTGTGGACGCTTTTGACTTTTAAAATTAAGAATTATAATATTATTAAACAAGTTATTGTAAGTAATTTTAATGATCAATATAAATTTTACACTATATTGCGAATGCGAATGGTAAATTTAAAAGAGATTTTTGATGAAAAAAAAAAATGCTAATAGGTCCGATTGTACAGCTAGGAGTTGTAAAATAAATGAAAAAAATGTTGTTAAAGGAAGGCCAAGTGTGGACTGGAATGCGGTCGATTGTTTGGCTAAAAATTATATGCCCCCATTAAAAGGGCCTTCATGTATATCTTAAACCAGTGCGTTCTACAATGTACATACATAACTATTATTACAATTATAAGACATGAGGTTCACAACGTGCCGTGTGTGTATGTGGGAATTAAAATATAATATGGACATTGTTCAAAATATAGTTTGGTGTTTTTTTTTTGCCATTAAAACATTCTATCCTAAATCCGATAATCCAAAAAGGTAAGTATATTTTTTGAATATTTTCAGAAGATTCCGCTAGAAAAGTTTAAGAAAGAAAATGTAGTCACTTCCACAAGAAGATCTCCTATGGATTTTTCTACTTAGTTTAATTCATGGAATTAGTTCTTTGGCTACATTTTTTTTGGTGGAAACATTGAAAGAAAAACGTAAAAAGTTGACTGAAGTATTCAAGTTTCCCTCCATAATATTCTTTACTGTACATTACTTCGCCCACAAAGGTTTAATAGTACTAATAAAAAAATCGATTCTGAGATTGTTCTCGACAAATTTAATCTCTCGGAGGAGTTTTCTGATTTTTGGCATACCTAGGGACATCGAAAATGACAATGTTTTCGTTAGGATATACAGGGTGATTATCTTATCCTGCAAATTTGTCTCCAAACACAACTTTCCTCAATTTATTCAAATCATTCCATTTCGAATTTTCTTCGAGACGCTACTCAGCAGGTAGGTATTTTATTCTATAACAAATGAAAGGGGAGATTCTGTGCGCGTAGTTTTTCCATTTCGCCCAAGTAGTGGGGAACATCACACTCACTATACCAGCAGCCCAGTCATATATAATATATTGCTGCGGCGCAAACGTGCCCTAAATAGTGCAGATAATTAAGCATAAAATAGGGTCCACCTACCAATTTTGAGGAAAAAAGATGAAAATTGGTATACAGCTTCATTTTGACGTTCTTATAGTTGTCCCAAGCGTCACAATAAATGTAGCCAACGCTTCTTTGGTCATTGCAGGTCAAAGGTCACAGAAATCGGTTTTTTGTGATTATCTCGGTTTCTATAGCTCCAACGATATGAACACCTATTAAAAAAGTTAGAGATAATAAAATTCCTAAGTACTTTTGTTTGAAACTTTTTTTTATAAATTGAACCGTTCCTGATATAAGGCGCGAAGAGTGTTAAGCCCTATGCTCCAAATTTTGACCTATAAATTAAAGGGACCTAACGGTGAATTTTTGCGTACACGTTGTTGTTATGGATCTAAATGGGAAAGTTTTCCATCGAGTCGTGATTATATAGGCCATTACGGAGGGTCAAAGGCCAGGCATGCGCTTATCAATATCTCGAAAACGATCAACTTTTTTAATAATTTCTTCTTAAAAATGCTATAGATCATTAAATTTTTTCCAAATTTGGTGTGTTGTCATAAATTTTATGATCTACAATTTTTATTTTGATGACTCCTGATTTTCAATGTTGCTATGAAAAATGGGAAAATTAAAAATATTGGCAGGAATAGGAATGACACTATTGAAAATTAGGTAACTAATTTGTTTTCTTTGAGGTTGGGGAGGTTGGAGTACCTACAAGAGGCGCTTTTTTTTTCATCGAATTATCCAATTAACCACCATTATGAGAGAGTCGTTTTGATTTTCCATGAACTAGACTAACTAGACAAAGATAGACTGCTCATCAATGTATCAACCGGCGTAAAAAAGAATGCAATAAATCTAATTAAATAATAAATACCAGTAATACCACAACAGAAAGTTAACAAACAAATATCCCTAGTTTGGCCCGGTTTCTGAGAAATATTCCCTTAATCCCTAATAAGTATTAATATCCCTGGATCTAGGGATAAAATCCCTAGGTTGGCATCACTGCATGAGAAATATGCAAATGATTTCCAGGATGGTAATGCAGTTCCAAATAACCCCTACTAGTATTTGATGTTCATTTAAAGAGCACTCATGTCAAAGATGCCATAAAGTAGGTCATAAAGAATGGTTTTGCGATTTCAGGAACCAAAATAAAGGTTTTAAGACAAATTAATACGAAAAATCCAAGATCAAATGCCATTTATGATGTTAATCATATTGGGTCAACTTCTGAAAGAAACTTTGTTCATTTCAAAATCAATAATATTCCAATCAGGTTACAAATTGATACAGCTTCAGATATCACGGATATCTCACAAGAAACATGGACAAATATAGGAAAACCAGAGTGTCAGCCCACAAATCATGATGCCAAAAGCGCTTCAGGTGATAAAATTAATTTAAGAGCAGAATTTCAATGTACACTAAGTTTCAAACAAAATAGTTTTCACGGTAAATGTTTTATCACTTCAATGCCTAATCTCAATTTACTGGGTATAGATTGGATCACAAAATTTGGTTTATGGAACGTACCATTCAATTCAGTCTGCAATGTTGTTAAATCAAAACATTTTTCAATCAATACACAATCATTAAAATTAGCCCTTCCTAAAGTTTTTCAAGAAACTTTTTGTCACTGTAAAAAAACCAAAGTTAATCTTCATATGAAAGAAGATGAAGTTCCTATTTTCAAAGCAAAAAGATCAGTGTAGCTTATTCAGTCATGGTTAAAGTTGACCAAGAACTTTAAAGGTTGCAAGAAAAAAATATCATATCATTAGTTGAATATTCTGATTGGGCAGCTCCAATTGTAGTTACAAAGAAACAAAACGGAGATGTCAGATTATGTGGCAATTACTCTACTGGTCTCAATGAAGCACTTCTCCACATGATTACCCTCTTCCAACAGTCGGAGATCTTTTTTCAGAATTACAAAATACTACAATTTTTAGTAAGTATAGTCATTAATCTTTCTGATGATTTCCTTCAAATTGAAATCAGTGAGAAAACAATAAACACCCATCATGGATTGTTTCAATACAATAGAATGCCATTTGGTATGAAAGTTGCCCCAGCCATTTTTCAACAAGTTATGGATACCATGTTATCAGGTCTGAAAGAAACCACGATATATATCGATGACATATTTTAGTAACCGCCCAATCAGAGGAAGAACATTTTCAAAATTTAAATCGTGTCCTAAGGCGTATAGTAGAGTTTGGTTTTCACTTGAAATTACAAAAATGTAAATTTGGAGTCAAAGAAATTAAGTATTTGGGATATATTTTAAGTGAATGTGAGTTGAAACCAGATCCAGCAAAAACTAAAGCTATCAGAAAATGCGACCGCCCCATGATATCAACACTCTACTCTCCTATCTTGGAGCAATAAGCTAAACCACTAAACGAATTATTAAAAAAAGGAATCAAATTTTATGGACAACAGAATGTCGAGAATCGTTTGAAAAATTTTAAAAAAATTTTAAGTCAGATCTGAGTCTTACCAACTACAACCCAGTTCACGAAATCATTGTACGGGCGACGCGAGTATTACTGGAATAGGAGCCTGTATTTTACACTGATTTAAAAAAGGCACTATCAAACCTATATGGCACGCATCTAGAACTCTTACTGAAACAGAAAAGAGATACAGTCAAATAGAGAAGGAGGCATTGGCTTTAATATTTGCTGTCACAAAATTTTACAGGATGATTTACGGTCGTAATTTCACTTTACAAACAGATCATAAACCTCTTTTGACTATTTTCGGTTCAAAAAAAGGAATTTCAATTCATACCGCAAATCGACTTCAAAGATGAGCATTAGTTCTCGTAGCATATGACTTCAAGATAGAATATATTAAAACTATTTTGGTCACGCAGATATTTTGTCAAGATTAGTTAGTTAGACACAATTAAATGATGAAGAATATTTGAATGCTCAAATCAACATCGAATCAGAAGTTTGTCATATATTTAATGAAGTTTTAGAAAATTTGCCAATTACTTTAAAGATGATTTATCAAGAAATTCAACAGGACAAAATATATTCTAAAGTTATTCAATATGTACAGAATGATTGGCCAACAAACAAAAAGGATATTGAAAATTCTGCACTTAATTTTTCTTATAGACGAGACTCGTTATCCGTTGTTGAAGGTTGTCTAATGTCTGGAGACAGAATAGTCATACCATTGAGACTTCAAAATTCTCTTCTGAAATCACTACATACGTCAAGCTTTACAATATCAAAATTAGAAGAAGTATATACACGATTTGGAATTGTTGAAACAGTTGTATCAGACAATGGCAGTCCATTCACTTGCAACGAATTTAAACAATTTTGTCAGAAGGATAATATTGAACATATTTGCACAGCAGCATATTGGCCACAGGCAAATGATCAGGCCGAAAAGTTTGTTGACACCTTTGAAAGAGCACTTTCAAAAATTGAACGAGGGGAAAGTCATAGGCAATTACAAGACACAAACATATTTTTAAGTGTGTACAGGTCTACTCCAAATCCAAATTATCCAGGTGGAAAATCTCCGGCTGAAAATGCTAGGAAGAAGAATGAGAATTCCACTGGATTTGTTACTTCCTCCAAAAAATACCCAGATTAATAAAATTTCAAACAAATTTAAAGAAAAAAATTTGATTTATGCTAAAATTTACAAAAATAACAAGTTCCGGATTCCTGCAAAAATCATAGAACTAGTTGGCAATGTGATGTAAGTACAACATACTAGTGTTTTATCCTAATAATCACAACATATTAAGATGCCATACTAATCAAATTAAAAGAAGATATGTTAAAGAACCAAATCAAAGTTTTCCGATCCCATTACATTTTTTAATAGAAGAGTTCAATTTGCAAGACAACGTAGAACAAAGCTCAGATCAGTGTTTCGATGAAGAAGTTATCATTGAAAATATACCAGATAATAACAATTCAATAGAATTCACAACAGATAATACAAATACTGAGGAAATGATCGACTGTCAAGAACATAGTGCAAATACTGTTAGTTCTAATAAAGCTGTTCTGAAGGAATATAATTCAGATAGTGAAGTTAGAAGATCAGGAAGGTTAAGAAGAAGACCTTCGTATTTAAAAGATTTTATTTAAAAAAAAAGGGAGAAATGTTAGGAAACATTACCACATTTTTGTAATATTGATTGTTATTGTATTTTACTGTTTAATTTAATAAAATCTTTCCAAAAACAAATATTGTTGTAGTTAATCCGAACTACAACAATACTCAAGCTTTTGGTTAGTGGTTGAAGGGAGACACTTTCTAATATAACGAATAGGTAGGTACCTGTTAAACTTTGAGTTTATTTTTGGTCGTTCTGGAAAAAAAAAATATTCGGGTATATTCGGAACTTTTTAAAAACCCTGTATAAAAAAAGTCAATGCTTCAAAATATTTCATTGGCGCCCAACGTGGGGCTTAATTTTGATGTGAGAGGATTTTACAAATGCATGTTCCTAATGTTATCATTCCGACTAAAAATACAAAAAAACTAGTTACCGTACGTCTGATAGGGTCTAGTTTGTGTAATTAAAAATTTCTCATATTTATTAGACAGATTTTCATAGACAGAAAATTAAAAATATTTTTTAATGCAATGCTTAATCAAAAATGCGGAAAAAAAAACTCAGATTAAACTTCAAAATTGAAACTCTATGAGGATTTCGATCACAAAAGCAAACTAAAAATATCCAATAACACTCATCGGCACTATTGCAACAGGCTTAGCAAAAAATCAGCTAATTAAGTAGTGACTGCAAATTTATAAAGTAATAAACCAGCCTCGGGCTTGTGAAACAAAAAGCCACACATTTTTGACGAAAATGAACATGTTAAAAACGGCTATTTTTGTTGCGTCCGCTTTCGCGTTACAGGCTTTGCTCTCATAAACCAAGCAAAAAATTTCCCCGTTTTAGCGCTAATTTTACCTTTTCCCCCAACGGTTTTTGGTGATGTAGATAAATGCCTGTCAGCCAATTTGGAGCCGGGCACCTGGGCTATAGGTTTTGGGTCATGAGGGTGTTCGAGACCCCGTAAGTGTTTATTACTACATTAGAAATTTTGGTTAATTTATTTGGCATTGAAAAACCCCATCCCGGTTCACCTAATTCACAGAAATATGATACACCGGTAGGTATCAAAGCAGAACATGATTCGGTGTTTGACTTTGACCAAAAACTGTAGTTCATAATAATGAATTAAAAGCAAAGTGGAATGTTAGTATGCGAAAAAAATATTTGTTTTTAGATTCTAATTTAATTTAAATTAAATTTCCTAAGCCTTGAAATATATTTTTGTTCGCAGTACCTTTTCTGTCCATATAAAGTGCTGGGTTGATTTTCGTAATTTGAAATCCTGTACGCACGACTGAAAAATAGTTCAATATTTTATCAGCTCCAATACGGTGCCAATCGGTTTCCTTTTCTGTTATAGTCCATATGTTTTTCTACATTTCTCCATTCTCTATGTACGCGTATCTCAGAAAAAAAGCGTATTTGCAACACTCATATTTTTAAATAAATTTTTTGGGGCGCAACGCGTGAATGATTAAGTCGATTGTCTTTGTGATCTGGCAAAGTTCGTGCTTTTATTTATACAGAGTGAGTGGTTGAGTCCACCCCATATGGAATTTTTGTTTATTAATTGATCTTTGGGAGGTTTGGGTATGGGATCAGCCTCTGGCTGGAGAGAAAAATCGGATATACCGCCAAAAAAATGTCCAAGAAGGAGACATCTTTGTGGGACAATTTGGACAAACTTCCTTTTGGTTCAATTTTTTTCGAAATGACTTCTCCTAAATAATTGTGTATAGTGGCCCCCAGAAAATCCAGACTTCAAGATAGAATATCGATACCAGTATTCTGTCAAAACAAAAGTCTGGTATTGTATTTCAAACAATGCACTGTAAATGCCCTTTTTTCAAGGGGAAATTCAAATTCCCAAGAATTTTTGCGATTTTAAAATATAGAAAATAGCCAACTAGTAGGTACATATTTGGCCGAATAGTGGTTAGTATCAAAACAGCTGTTAGAATTATTCAGGAGTTAAGTAATTGGGCACAATATTCACCTGACTTGACTGCACTAGACGTGTTCTTATAACGGTACTTGAATTAAAAATTCTATCGATGTATGCCTTTCTGGAATGTCGATCATTTGGAGGAACTCATTTGGGAACGTGCCTCAAATATTTCCCCCAACCTTGTATTAAATTTCTCATTTTGAATCATTATACATATTATATATACCCATTATGTTCTGAAAACCGTATTGTACTGCAAAGCTTTTTTACATTGTAAAAAAATCCTAATACGTTTATTTGTCTTATTTTTTCGTCGATCTTTTGCATCGGATCAGTGATATGTATTGGGAAATGGACTAAGAAATAAAAGAACTTGTTAATTATCGATATTCAATATATTTATTATATCGAACACAGCGTGGAAAGCAGAGCGTGTAAACTCATAGAAATAACTATAAGAACTGACTCAACATCAAGACAAAGAATTACAAACCCTTTCCTAAGTAAACGATTCCTCATCTGTTTACCTTACATATAAAAACTATTATAAACACATTCAGTCATCCATAGCTGCGATATAAATGAGCAAAGTATACAGGGTGACTGGTAAGTGGACGTATTCCTTTGAGGAGATGACATTAGAGCCTATTTGCTACCGATTAAACACTATTTACCTCTATACCATTCTTAACGGTTTTCGCGATATTTTCATTTTTCTAATTTTTATAAAATTCACTACCTTATGAGGCAAATATTTAAAATTAACAAAAATAATAAGGACCTTTCTGAAAGTCGTGTTTTAAATTTTAAGCTGACACACTGACAAAAATATCAGCATTGAAAATTATCGAAACACTAATGTTAACTATTGAGTTATTGCGGTTTAAACTTAACTTTTCTTGTTAAGTTTCTAACTAATGACTTATTTACCCTAAAAATATCGAAAATTTCATAGTACTTCAAACGTACAAATAATTGGCAAAAGTACTCCATTTTATTGTCTCCAAGATAAGGTACATTATTTCAGAATTAGCTTTTTGCTTTCTTGTTAAATAAATTATTTTTATTTTAAGGAGAGACGATATAATTTTCAACAGAATTCTAATTTATACCTGTTTTGGATATCAAGTGTTGCAATAAAAATTTTATCAAATTTTTTAGTAGCTAATAGTAATAGTTTTTAGTAAAGAAGTAATTATTATTTTCTGCTTGAAAATTTTGAAATTTTCATAATAAATTACTGGCACTCTATGGCCAAGCATTGTTGAATGCATTCTCTTTCAAATAGTTCACAATTGGCACCTAATTTTTTCGTTCCATAATAAAACAATAATTACCATTTGAAAAAATGTATTTCCTATCATAATAAAAAAAACAACATTCTCAAAATGAAATGGAAAAACTTTTTGATACAATTTAATCAATAACTCATTAATTTTCAAAATGACTAACCCCATTCCTTATGCAATTACGAGCCCGTCTTCGTATTTCTGTCCTGGTTACTCGATTTGAAAAGTTCTGTCGCAATATCGCAACAGGAGTTAAATCAGGGCTCCTAACAGGCC
Organism: Ceutorhynchus assimilis; assembly: GCA_917834065.1. NCBI lineage: Eukaryota > Metazoa > Arthropoda > Insecta > Coleoptera > Curculionidae > Ceutorhynchus > Ceutorhynchus assimilis. The sequence continues at coordinate 101,636,498 of OU892277.1, forward strand.
ATGGTATGGGTCCACCTCTTCCAATCCATCTATTCGGAATCCTTTGGTCTAAGAGTGCCCTTATTGTTAGACGATAGTGTGCAGGACATCCGTCAAGCTGGAAGATCATCTGTTTGCCTGTTCGCTAAAGGGACATCTTGTAGTAGCTCATACAAGTTGTTACGTGAAAATTCTTCATAATTTTCACCGTTAAGGTTATCAGGTAAAAAATCAAAATTTGTTATTCCTTCTCTAATATTGTAGCATCCTCAACATCCGAATTCAGAATAAATCTGCAGAACTGAATTCTGCGAATTAATGGTTTCTTTATGCTGAAAAATTTCGAAAACTTCATAAAGTGTGTTTTTTTTTAAAAGATAATTCCCCAAGTCAAAAATTTAGTAACTATGTTGGCAACACAAGCCTTTTCTACATGAAAAATTTGAAAGCATTGACAATTTTACATTGTATTGCCAACATAATGTCAGTTTGACTTTTATCTTTAAAAAAAAAAACGCACTTTAGTCCACCAAACGTACAAATGATTGTTAAAAATTCTCTATTTTATTGTCTTTAAAATAAGGTTGTTTTATTGTTGATTTCATAATTTTCATTTGTAGGAGTAACGGTTTTATTCTCGCATTTAGAAGAATTGTAAGTTCAGACTAAGTAAGCAACATTATTTTCCAGTCTTTTCTTATTGCAATTTGGTGTGATACTCGCCAATCATGTTGATATTTATCAACAGGTATACCATACGCATTTTTCCATTTTTTGAATTAATAATAATAAACAATAACAAAATTTAGTTTCAGTTTTTCGTCCAAAGTTTTGATTTAAATAGTTCTGATGATAGTCTTTCGCTGTTAACTTCTATCTAAAATGGCAACGTTTAGCTATGCTGAATATGCGGACATTTTATTTATTTATGGTTTTTCCAATGGAAATGCAGCTGAAGCTCAAAGAGAATATGTACGTCGCTTCCCAAATAGGCGCATTCCACATGTTAGTGTGTTTGGTGCAACTTACCGTCGCATTTCAGAATCTGGCAGCCTTCAACGAGTAGAACGCGTAGGAGCTCCTCCTGCAGACGTTAACATTGATGGTGAAATTTTGAGACTACTTGAAGAAGGTCCAACAACAAGCACCAGAAAAATTTCCCGACAGCTGGGTGTTTCACAATGGAAGGTCTGGTCAGTGATTCATCAAAATGGTCTTCACCCATTTCATCACACTCCTGTGCAAGGACTAGACGAGGGTGATCCGGCGCGCAGAGTTCAATTCTGCAGATTTATTCTCCATGCGGATATTGAGGATGCTTCATTTTTAACAAGAATTTTATGGACCGATGAATCAAAATTTAGCAGAGAAGGAATAACAAATTTTCATAATTTGCACTACTGGGCCGAAGATAATCCGCATCAGAAGAAGCAAGTTAGTTTCCAAAGAAAATTTAGTGTCAATGTATGGATGGGAGTTATCGCCAATAATTTAATTGGACCTCATTTTTTACCGGATAACCTTAACGGTGAAAATTATGAAGAATTTTTACGTAACAACTTGTATGAGCTACTAGAAAATGTCCCTCTAGCGAACAGGCAAGAGATGATCTTCCAGCATGACGGATGTCCTGCACATTATCGTCTTACAATACGGGAACTCTTAGAGCAAAGGTTTCCGAATAGATGGATTGGAAGGGGTGGACCCATTCCATGGCCTGCTAGGAGCCCTGATTTAACTCCATTAGATTTTTATGTATGGGGGCACCTGAAAGAAATCGTATATGCCACGGAGGTAAATACGCGCGAAGAACTGATTGAAAGGATACAGAATGGGGTTGCGATATTGCGACAGAACTTTTCAAATCGAGTAACCAGGACAGAAGTAAGAAGACGGGCTCGTGATTGCATAAGGAATGGGGGGTAGTCATTTTGAAAATTAATTACATCACTTGTTGGAAAAGTTTTTTCATTTAATTTTGAGAATGTTGTTTTTTTTTTTATTAGGAGAATGTTGTTTTTTTTTTATTATAAGGTAGGAAATACATTTTTTCAAATGGTAAATATTGTTTTTTTTTCAAAGATAAAAGTCACACTTACATTATGTTGGCGATACAATGTAAAATTGTCAATGCTTTCAAATTTTTTATCTAGAAAGAGCTTGTGTTGCCAACATTGGTAGTGAATTTTTGACTTGGGAATTATCTTCAAAAAAGAAACAGACTTTATTTGGAAGAGAGTGCATTCAAGAATGCTTGGCAATAAAGTGCCAGTAATTTATTATGCAAATTTCAAAATTTTCAAGCAGAAAATAGTAATTACTTCTTCTTTACTAATAACTATTACTATTAGCTAGTAAAAAAATTGATAAAATTTTTATTGCAACACTTGATATCCAAAACAGGTATAAATTAGAATTCTGTTGAAAATTATATCGTCTCTCCTTAAAATAAAAATAATTTATTTAACAATAAAGCAAAAAGCTAATTCTGAAATAATGTACCTTATCTTGGAGACAATAAAATGGAGTACTTTTGCCAATTATTTGTACGTTTGAAGTACTATGAAATTTTCGATATTTTTAGGGTTAAATAAGTCATTAGTTAGAAACTTAACAAGAAAAGTTAAGTTTAAACCGCAATAACTCAATAGTTAACATTAGTGTTTCGATAATTTTCAATGCTGATATTTTTGTCAGTGTGTCAGCTTAAAATTTAAAACACGACTTTCAGAAAGGTCCTTGTTATTTTCGTTAATTTTAAATATTTGCCTCATAAGGTAGTGAATTTTATAAAAATTAGAAAAATGAAAATATCGCGAAAACCGTTAAGAATGGTATAGAGGTAAATAGTGTTTAATCGGTAGCAAATAGGCTCTAATGTCATCTCCTCAAAGGAATACGTCCACTTACCAGTCACCCTGTATAGTCTAGGAAAATAGTCGAAAAATACATGTATTGCAAAAAAAAAATCCTACCCAAATGAACTTTTCAGGGATGATAGGGGGCGGGTGGGTGATCATAAAACCGAAAAAATCAAACATTCACCCCTCTGGCGTTTTGCGCTATAGGGGTTGAAAGTGCGCCATGGGCGATTACTTGGTATCTATTGATTTTACAAAAAAAAAAATTCAAATAAAAGATGTGCAACATTATTTGAACTACAATGTTTATCTAAAGACTTTTTTGATTGAGGGCCGTCTGTGGTCATAAGGGCCGTTTGAAATTTTATAATGAAAATGAAAAATTTTAACCAACGTGAAATATTTTTCTACAACACATACAACATTTTTGCTTTATGAAGTTTTTACTCACCCCCTGCCGTTTTTCAATAGGGGTAGTTTAAAGTTTTTTTATTTTTTCACAAAAAAATTTCATTAAAAAAGTTTTATAAGATTACATTTCCTACAATTTTTCCCAATCAACTTTTTTTGTAACTCACCCCTATTCAGCGGGAGGACACTTCCCTTAGGGAAATTTTAGTTTTTAGGAGTATATATTAATTTTTTTTCTCTTTTCTCGCCTTTAGTGCATATAAAAAGATGCAATTAACATTGTATTAAAAGGATTTTTTTTCCACCACCTTTTTTCTTTAGGGGTAGTTCGCCTATTTTCAACTTTACAAAAAAAAGTTATAGAGAAAAGTTGCTCAAAATAATAAAATGAACAAGTTTTCTCAATAAATTTTTTTTGTAAAGTTGAAAATAGGCGAACTACCCCTAAAAAGAAAAAGGTGATGAAAAAAAAAAACCTTTCAATACAATGTTAATTGCAACTTTTTATATGCACTAAAGGCGAGAAAAGAGAAAAAAAATTAATATATACCCCTAAGAACTAAAATTTCCCCGAGGGAAGTGTCCTCCCGCTGAACGGGGGTGAGTTACAAAAAAAGTTGATAAGAAAAAATTGTAGGAAATGTCATTTTATAAAACTTTTATGAAGAATTTTTGTTTGTAAAAAAATAAAAAAACTTTAAACTACCCCTATTGAAAAACGGCAGGGGGTGAGTAAAAACTTCATAAAGCAAAAATGTTGTATGAGTTGTAGAAATTTTTTTCACGTTGGTTAAAATTTTCCATTTTCATTATTAAATTTCAAGTGGCCCTTATGACCACAGACGGCCCTTAATCAAAAAAGTCTTTAGATAAACATTGTAGATCAAATAATGTTGCACATCTTTTATTTGAAATATTTTTTTGTAAAATCAATAGGTACCAAGTAATCGCCAATGGCGCACTTTCAACCCCTATAGCATTTCCAAATCACTTGTTAAAAAAACTATTGTATAATACTAGGACTCAGCTAGCTGCTGTGACGGGTCGGAGAGAGAGAGTCGATACTGAGGTTGGCACTGCAAACGAGCAAGAGGAAACAGTTTACAGATTTTCCATCGCATCAATACCACAAGTAACCAATAAAATAATCAAAGTTTTCAATGACATAACAGCAGTGAAAGTGGTTCAAAGTTATTCCAAGACAGTGGGTAGTTTATATACCAAACTTAAAGACAAGGACCCTCCTCTTAAAAAATCAGGGGTAGTATATAGTATTCCTTGTTCCTCATGTGACAAATCTTACATAGGACAGACATCTAGAGTCCTGAAGGATAGAATTACGAGTCACAAAAGTGATTGTAGACTGGAAAAACGTTCTTGTGCATTGGCTGAACATCACATCGATACAGGGCACATTCCTAACTATAACCAAACCAAGGTGGTGTGTTCTGAAAGTCACACTAAAAAGAGGCTTTTCCTCGAGATGGTGGAAACTTGCCAAAATCTTAATTCTCTTAACAAAAAGAATGATGTCGATGAAACAAGGGCTATTTATTCGCACTTGCTGACGTTGGGTAAGGGTACAGACAATAATGATTCTTTGGCAGAATAGGTTGGTTGTTTTCGACTATGCTACTTGTTGGAGACGTGTTGTACGAGGGAGGATATCGAGTGTTGGTTTGTTTTGATATTTGGTATTATGATGGGTGTTTTCTAGGTTGTTGTGGTCCTTGTGTTACCTCCTTCTGAGTTAGCAAAAGGGTCTAGGTGGACGAACTCTGTACTCAAGTGACAGATGGGACGGTTTTCGGACGCATAGACTAACAGATACACCTTGAATATTGCCCCCAGCAGAAGTGGGATCTGCTGGAAGTAGTGTTTAATTCTAGAAATACACTTAAACTGGCCCAGAAGTGAGGACTGAGGACAGAGTTGGGTTCTCTGGAGATTAACAGTCATTTTTTCATTCATCATTGTTCATATATTACAATTTTTCAGCCAAAAAGTCTTTCACGATGGATCTTGCTCTCATGTGACAGATGTGGTGGGTTTCCGGATGTGGAGACTGGAATCTACACCTTGAGTTTCACCCCCAGCAGAAGTGGGATCTGCTGGAGGTGACACTTAATTATGTTGATTTATGATGTGTTTTATACTTTGGATTATCAATGTTGGAACAGTCGCCAAAATGCACTGATCATTCAATTGGGACACCCACTCCATCTTCGAGCAAATTTCAACACTTTATTAACAACAATCGATACGCCATCTATCAATGAAAAGCTATAATAATTTAGCAACAATAGGTACAACAGTAACCTTTCAATGTTATTCCGACAGGTGGCATAGCCGAATATGACATTCCTCATGGTAACAGGAAATGGGTTTTTTGAATTTTTGTCTTAGGTGCTCTCCATTTTGTTTCGCACGTGAAAGGGAAGAAACGTCCCGAAATAAAATAGAATTAAGAATGTAATCTCTCTAATATTTTATAATTCTAATTAATGTTGTGTTTGTTTGAACAACTTAACATATATTTATTGTGACCAATAAGTGGAAGGATGTCTCCAATGTTGGCAAAGGTAGTCAAAAGTCCATTATGTGATTGACTCACTTTGCACACAGGGTAAATATTCCCTTAATTCAGTATTGCCTATTATTATCTAACATTTTATTTTCAAATTGTAGCCTTGAGAAAGAAAATAAACATTTTCGAAAGCTTGGCGTAGCAGAAAAGAGTTTTTTATTGAACTAGTCCCGAAGAAATAGGCTGATACCCCAAGAAATTAATAACTTTGTTTCGTTAACTAGTCAGCCAAGACTACCCTCTAACTATATATATATATATATATATATATATATATATATATATATATATATATATATATATATATATATATATATATATATTCATAGAATTGTTATTTAAAAAGATTTCAACCATCTCCAAAAACAATCTTTTATTATAATTTTGTTCCCTATGTAATATTTTGGTTTCATTATAATTAAAACTATGATCTAATTCATTGAAATGTGTAGATAATATAGAAGTATTTTTTCCTAATCTACAATCACTTTTGTGAGAAGTGATTCTATCTTTTAAAACTCTGGATGTTTGACCTATATAACAATTTTCACATTGGTTACAAGGAATACTATATACAACATTCGAAGATTTTAGATTTTCCTCTTTGTCTTTAATTTTTGTAAATAATTTTTTAAATAACAATTCTATGAATAAAAGATCAGACATAGATGATTTAAGCATTATCTATTCAAATATCCTAACAATGAAACCTATAAATAATAATAACTTCACTTATAGTCAAAATATATCACTTTTATAAATTTATCAAAACATAAACCAACTTTTCTTTGGAATAATGTTGAAATTTTCTTAAAAAAACATTTCCACCATTTCTTGAACCATTGTTATTTGTAAATTTCAGATCATACTCATACCTGAAAGTAATACTAAAAAAGTCAGATTGTAACAATTTATTTAAAAAGTATGCCAAATTTTCTTGTAAATGATATTTTTTCAATTTAAAAACACATAGCAGTAAGTAAGCCTTCCTTTTAATATTTATTTGTATAAATATTATTCTTTTTATATAGCCCTGAAGAAGAAAATAAAAATTTTCGAAAGCTCGGCGTAGCTAAAAAGTTTTAAGACTTTTATTTAGACCCAGACTGATACCCCAGAAAATATCTTCCATTTATAAGTTGCCAGTCACGAATACCTACACTATTTATATATATATATATATATATATATATATATATATATATATATATATATATATATTATCATCAAAGTCTTCTACATTCACTTTTCCAAGCTTATTATTAACTACTGATCTTGACAAATAGTCAGAGGAATCAGCTTTATGCAGATTAAAAGGCTTGCAGGACAAAAACAAATTTGTCATATCTACAATAATATGCCTAACTACAACAAACTTATGATTATCCACATCCCACACTTCATATTCATTTGGTTCATAACCAACCAGTATAGCTTAAAAGGATTCGATATCAAATTTAGTTTTTCTGGTTTTATTATGTATATAAACGGTATTATGGAACCAAACACTTATGAATATTTTACTTGAGGCTTTTTACTACGCCACATTTCGTATGGTGTTTCAAATTCTCTTAAAGCTTTAGTAGGGGTGAAACTAAGTGAGAATGTCGCAGTAAAAACTGCCTCCCTCACCCCAGAAACTTTTTTTTGTGTAGTTGCACCATTTAATTTGTGGGGTTCGTGGAATTGTCAAATGATGACTTACCTTTTTGCATACCAAAAATCTCTCATTTCAGTAGCTAGATATTCACCTTAATTGTCACAGAATACATTGAAAATCTGTAAATTGAAATGTGCCCCACCTTCAGCAACTAAATCTTGAAGCATACAAAATACATATGACTTATGACTCATCAAATATATAAAACAATAGTGAGCAAATTCATGCAAAAAACAGTACAATGTTTTGGAATGGAAAGCGCTTGTTTATGCACGCTCCACATAAATACTCATTATATAACCTGATCGATTTGCCCTAAGTCCTCGATCTCTGTTTTTGTTTTTTTTTTTTTTATAATAATTTAATAATTTAAACCTCACCAATGTGGCCCAAACGTTCAAACCACAATTGATAATTTTTATTTATATTTAATTGTCACTATGTGCCTAAATAATAGTGTTTTTTAAATTTCCAATAACAGTGAGTTCAAGAGCAATTATTATTGAAGTGTTCAAAGACTTACCCATAAATTATAAGCTTACCGCCTTTGTAAATATTAGCACTTTTTTTTTTTTTAGGCAATAATCACTAGACCTTTGCATTTTTCTTACGGACAGCAAATTGTAAGGAACCTCTGGACAGTCCAGCCTATACCAAAGACTTTCCTGTATGCCCATATTACTGGGAATACTAATTGTGCCCTTTTTGGTTGCTGTTATAAGGGTTCCATTTTTTTTTTTTTTTTTTTTATTGATGGAATTGTTTTGTTTCACTTTTTTCATTGTGTTTCAGAGACTTGATTTTTTTTTTTCGAAATTGCGTCTTTTAAAATCGATTTTAAAATATCCTCAACGATAATTATTTATAAATTGCTAAGCTCTGGTGTTCTTATCTAAGTTCAAGCTCTGTTAGAATGAAGCCTTTTGTTTCTTTTTAGTTTCAAATTTTCCATTGTCACATTAAACACTCCCGGTTTTCACAACCGCAATGAATACACGTACACTGGTCCCAAAACCTATTGGGAAATGGACTAAGAAATAAAAGAACTTGTTAATTATCGATATTCAATATATTTATTATATCGAAAACAGCGTGGAAAGCAGAGCCTGTGAACTCATAGAAATAACTATACGAACTGACTCAACATCAAGACAAAGAATTACAAACCCTTTCTTTAGTAAACGATTCCTCATCTGTTTACCTTACATATAAAAACTATTATAAACACATTCAGCATCCATATGATATAAATGAGCAAAGTATAGGCTAATAATCAAAGTTTAATTTATTAATTTTTGTTTCACTGATATGAATATCAGTTTATCCAACAATATGCGTGTAAACTATTTGAAATATTTTACATGATTGCTCACATGTAAACAACTATATTGTCTAAATAATATGAATATTCTACGAAGACAATGTCAACAACGTTAACAATGTAAACTATAGGTCTGTTCTCACATAAATCACAAACCAGTCACAGCGAATTTCATTGGTTGAAAATAGTCAAGGGGGCATTACACGGCGCGTGGAACGGCGCGCCTGGCGCGTGAACTGGCACTCCTCACGCCGTGTGAAGGGCCTGGCGCGGCAAATTTCGCGCCGCGCGTCTGTTCCCGTCGATGAGCGGTAAATTTAACACACTTCAAAAGAAACGCGCCGCGCGTATTGGAGCGACTCAGGGAGTACAGTCACACGGCGCGTGGAGCGAACGGGAGCGGGAAGTTCACCAATAACAAATATTTTTTTGTAATTCTTGATATTACTGGTATAGAGATGTTGTGGGAGAAGGCCCCAACACGCAGTGCGCGAACTTTCATCGAGGGGCGGAAACTTGTCAATTCACAGGCCGTTTGAGTGCTACCACACTCCACGCGCTTGGCTTGTCAGTTCACACTCCACGCGCCAGGCGCGCCGCTCCACACGCCGTGTAATGCCCCCTAGAAAACTTGTTGTTAGCTATTTGCATCTTGCATCAATCAAAAACGCTCTGACTAGTTTGTGATTTTTGTGAGAACAGACCTTATATCAAAAAAGCGCATTTTTTATGACAAAGAAATTTTCTTTTTTGCAAAATAAATATCAAATCAAAGTGTGTCAATGAGTTAAGTGGCATGCAGACGTTGATTAGAATTGATGAAAAATTTTCTTGCTTCGACTAGGATTTGAACACAGGACCCTCGCATATCCAGTGCAACGGTCTAACCAACTGAGCTACCGACATCTCTCCCATTTATACCCTGTCGGTCAAGTCTGTCATCAATTTTAAGATGTTAGTTGTGAAGACCTAGTCAAGGCAAGAAAAATTTTCAAAAAAATGCTCCATCAATTTTAGCTAACGTCTGCATGCCACTCATTTATACACTATAAATTATATCACAGATGATAAATACTAGAGAAATTGAAAATTATATTGGATGATATTAATGGTTGGGCGTCAAATCCAGAAGTCTGCTGATGTCGATTTATATCGAAGATGAATCCATGGTTGATAGGATAATGGATTCCAACAACCAATTGCAAATGTGTTTCCCTTCCAACTTCTAATTCACTCCCATACCAACGGTAATCGCCGAAGGTTGCTGTTGGTCTTCACAACTAACATCATAAAATTGATGAAGGACTTGACCGACAAGGTAGAAATCAGACAGGTCTCGGAAGCTAAGTTGGTAAGAGCATTGCACTGGATATGCGAGGGTCCTGGGTTCAAATCCTAGTCTAGGCAAGAATTTTTTTAATCAATTTCAATCAACGTCTGCATGGCGCTAAACTCATTAACACGCTAATTATATCACAAACAATAAAAACAAGAAAAATAAATATCAAATTTCCAAAAACAAATAGTCCTATATTATTGTCATATAGGTATCTATCCAGTTTTTAAAATCCTCACGATCGTTTCAATCTCTCCATGCATTAGTGAATATCTTGGCATTAAAACCAATTATAACATCAGCGACCTACAAAAAGTGTTTCTTCCCTGTATAAAGGGAGATTCCTGCATGAGATAGTCCAATGTAAAACTAAAAATCTCATTAATTACAAGATGCCTACAATTTCGTCATCTGCCTTATTAACATGGAATCAAACTTATTTTTTGGCCTGTCTGGCAGCGATATTAGGTCTGTTCGTGGAGAAATCAGAGACCAGTTGAAATTAGTTTTCTGACTGTTTTCAACCAATGAAATTCGCTCTGACTGGTTTGTGATTTCTCTACGAACAGACCTATTATCAAAATCCAATGGTTCCAAAATCACAAACCAATAGTTTTTGTTTTTAGGTTTTCATTCCTGTTTTGTAACCTCAATATAACCTCAAAATCTCAAATTTCGACCGTTGTCTATATTTTTTACGCTTTGTTGGCTTTGTTTACCTATTACCAACATATTTTACATTTACGTGTAAGGGAACAACATTGCATAGGATACGGCAGATTTTTTTTTTAAGCATTTTGAATTTTTTAATTAAAAAATTGGTTGCATTGTTGTAGGATGGAAAATGGTATTTAGGTTTGTAGCAATGTTAACTAAAACAATCGCAATTTATAGATTTAGGTAATGAAACAAGTGGAAAGAGAAATATGCTTAAAAAATATATTAAACGAAGTTTTCTAGATATAAAAAAAGTCATGTGATAGGATCTTTCCTGAGACACACTGTAAGTAATAGAAAAATTAACTTAAAAAAAAAGCAATAAAAAACACAATAATTAATAATACCCAACAAATTTGTGATGCCAATTTACATATTATGCAACGTCCATTCAAATACAAGAAATTAACAATGTTCATATTTCATATAATATAATAATAGCCTAGGGTTCAAATTATTACGTGACATGCATACACATATTCGTAAAAAATTAAACTCATAAATTGAATTAGCTTCTTTCAAAATAATTGAAACTGGTAATAATTTTATATGAAATTATCTATTGCGGGAGTAAATTGTGTTTATTAAATGGATTATTTATGGTACATTATCGAGGATTATTTCAAAAATAAACAGAAAATTATTGTAATTATCACATTTCACTCATTCATACATGATATATTTCACAATATACAAGTATCTGACCAGATTTTGTTTCGGCAAAGCAAATCCAATAAAATTTGGCTCAAAGAATGAAACCTACATGGGAAGTGTTCTTGCCAGGGAGGACTAACTTTATCCCATCAATGGATTTTTTTTCCGATAAGTCCAGCTAAAACGTTCCTTTTTGGAGTTAATTTTACCTTTTTCTCGCTTTTATCAAAAAAAAAAAAAACGCTGCTGGAGTATTTATGCTCTTACGATAATTATTCCGCTTCTTTTTGGTTTATATTTTCACAAACAGACATTGTTCTGCGATCTAAATAGTCAAGATATTTATTATTTTCTTCACCGAGGCGATATACCACTGTAGTACCATGATTCGTAGGAATATGATATTGTCACGGCTCTGGGGTGCGTGACAGAAATCTTGGGTCCGTTTAACAACTTAACTCTTTACAACTCTAAAAAAAAATCACTATATAAATCGTATCACAGTCAATCTCAAAACTCTAAAACTACTAACTAATATCGGCCTTTATATATACGTAATTCATTCTTGAAAAATCCAGAATAAACGCGATAATCTCTGCCCGGATAAAGCAGTATTTTGTAGATTTCAAGTTAGATTCTTGACTGTTTGGCGACCTCTTAAGATTAATCGTCCCGATCAACTTCACGCTCATGATATTTCATCAATCTGTCCAGATGTACAACTTCCATCTTACTCCGGGTGTTGCGCTGAACTCCATAAACCAAATCATTGATCCTCTTGACTATTCTGTAGGGTCGTTCGCATGGTGAAGACAATTTTGGCGACACTCCTTTCAAGTCGTACCTGGTCTTCATTCGGTCACTGACCAGTTGAATATGCTTCCGAGCTAAATCATGTATCCCCAGAAGTCGTGCCCTTACTTCGTCGGCATAATCTCGGATGTCTTTTCGTTCTTCTTCAGGTATTCCAAACAACAGATCGCAAAGTAACCTGACATAGGCGGTTCTAGCCCATCTGTGCTGGGGGGGCTGAAGCCACTGCTCCGAGGTCGCTTGCCGCAGGTGGTGGAGGTGCCGTGTTCTTTCCCTTTCGCCAAATCTTCCTATTTGGTGTAATTATTTTGTACAGTTTTTCTTTTTTTTTTTTTTCCTTTTGGGTGTTACGTGAATCAAAAAGTGCCAGTACAATATTAGTATTTTTTTTGTTTTTTTTGTTTTGGTCAATTTAAATATTTTTGAGCTGCATTTCTATATAATTCCCCCGATTGATAAAAATTTTTTCGGTTGCATTTTTTTCTTTTGGACCTCATATCGTCTTAAAAGGTCTGACCATACATGACTGAGAAGAATAAGTCTGGACAGAAGAGACCGTTTTATTAATTGCTAATGAGTGGAAGTGATGCAGACAGAGTGACACGTAGTAAAGCAAGATCGCATTCGGAAAAACAGGAGAAAAGCGATAGCATCGAGAAAATTAATTTCAACCCTACACACCGAACCACGGTAGTTGGCTAAATGATGGGGTGAATTTATACTAGTCAGAAGCCCACCGAGTAAAAGTTCCGAGCACAAAATATTCGTAAAAGCTTAATCCAGTAATAAGCAAGAGGAAGTAAGGACCTTTTTCCCAGCGAGACTCAACAGTGATAGTCTCAAACGTATCGGTCGAAAAAATCGATGCAACTCCAGACTAGGAGTTAAAGAGCAAATCACAGAAGTCCGATATACGGGTGTCCCAGGGAAAACAGTCCACCCCGATTTATTGGAATTAGGATGAGAATCTGGAAAAACGCTCGGACACGTCGATTTTTGATTTGAGGGGAAACTATTTTTCAGTTTTTTTCATCCCCGTAGCTTCAACCCTCTAGCTCAACCCCCCAAATTTAAATAGGGGATAGGGGTCATGTCATATCTCTTTTTGAAGGTCTCATCGAGTTCTTTATGCCCCTAGAATTTCGTCTCATTATTTTCATCCGTAACGAAATGACAGCTTGTCAAAATCTTGGAAATAGACTATTAGTTTTAGTGGGAGCAAAAGCGATACTTACCTCCCCTAATAAAAAGACTTGACATGAAGTTTTTTCTTATTATTATTAATGAGGTGTACACGAGAAATGTAAATTGTAGGTATTTTTACTCGTATTTTTATTAAGGGAGGTAAGTACCGCTTTTACTCCTACTAAAGCATAGTCAATTTCCAAGATTTTGACAAGCTGTCATTTCGTTATGGATGAAAATGATAAGATGAAATTCTAGGGCCATTAAGAACTCGATGAGACCTTTGAAAAAAGGTATGCCACGACCCCTATTCTCTATTCAAATTTGGGGGTTTGTTCTGCCCCTAGCTAGGGGGTTGAAGCTACGGGGATCAAGAAAACTGAAAAATAGTTCCCCCTCAAATCAAACATCGACGTGTCCGAGCGTTTTTCCAGATTCTCATCCCAAACCTAATAAATCGGGGTGGACTGTTTTTCCTGGGACAGCCTGTATTAATAAATCCGGAGTCAGGAAAAAACCGGAAAATGGCAAAATCAAGCCAGACAAATTAAAACCGAACATGGGAAAATATAAAAACAGACTTCTCGAAGGAGTTTAGCGGAGAATAACCGCTAAGAAAATTGAAGTTTAGGTTGAATACCAGAAGACAACAGGAAAACGAGGATTTCAAGCACTTCAGCACTTCTACTTCGAATTATACGCCCTAGCTTATGAGATAGACCCTAAAATGCCCTTCGAGACTTTTAGGGACCATTTCGAGAATGGTCTCCACTCATCGTTCTACGAAACTTACTACCTTATGAGTTCAGGAACGATGGACCACGCCAAGTTAAGAACGTTGGTCCTGAAATTGAGCGAGGTAAAGGAACGCACCTTGATACAACAAATGCCTGATGAAACTAGCCTACTAACATTGGACGAGCGAAAGGGCGGTAATTCAAGCGATTTTAAAGGCACGGCTGGGCACACAAAAAACTCTGGAAGAAATTATGAACATAGCGACAGAAATTCTAAAAGTTTTGGGGAAAGTTATGGGTACAAAAAAGAGTACGAACCAAGAAGGCCCTACAATAGGAATAGGGATACCACAGAGACGGATCAAACATTGTAAAATTAAATAAAAGCAGCTATTGGAATATCAAATATTTCGAACATAATAAATGTAAAAAATGCCACTTTTCCAAAAATCATACAAAAAACTGGGTGTTCCATGAAAAAAAATAGTTCATCCATGGCGTAACTCTTTGGTTTTCTATTCAAATGATTTTTTGGTACCATTTTTTAATTCTACAGAAAAAGTATTCCAATTGGTTATTTTGAATATTTTCAGAAATAGAGGGAAGGTCAGAAATAAGCCACTGTTCAGTCCTTGTTGTACACAAGTACATAACCATAGGCGGTTCTAGGTGGGGGCTTAGCCAAATAGTTTAGCTCCCATAGGAGCTTCCACAGAGCAGCGCGTTAACTTTGGCTGCTCCTACTTATTACACACACCTACAGGCAACAGAGGCAACCCTGTCCCTAGCGGTGGGGGCTAGGGTTGCCTCTGTTTTCAGACGTCCCGATTTCGGATATTTATGAAATAATTGAATGAAATTTTATGAAATAATTAGATAAAGGTATTAAATCAGTGAAATTATTGAAATTATGTAGTTAATTAATCCTAACGCTTGAATATTTTTTATTCAGGGACTGCTAACTTTTGCCACTCATCACTAATTTAAATTTGGGGGGGCTAATTCCAGATTTGGGGGGGCTCAGCCCCCCCAAGCCCCCACCTAGAACCGCCTATGTAACCTGAGTTCTCTTCCAAAAACGATTCTGGCTAGACTTTCACCTGTTGACTCGTGAACAGCTGCTCTGTAAGCCATTAAAAATAGAGGCAAATGTTTGTCCCAATCTCGCTGGTTCTTTGCGACTACTTTTGTCAGGTGTTCTATGGTCTCATTAAATCGTTCTACCATGCCAACAGACTGTGGATGTAAAGATGTTGTCCTTGTCTTACGAATTTCCATGATCTCACAAATTTTCTTGAAGATGGCAGATTTGGAGTTTCGTCCCTGATCTGAATGTAACTTTAGTGGCACTCCATGAAGACTAAAAACTTCGTTCACTAGCACCTGAGCAATAGTGATGGCTTCTTGATTGGGAATAACGAGAACTTCTGGCCATTCACTGAAGTAATCCATCATAACCAAGATATATTTGTTACCACGCTCTCACTCAGGGAACTGTCCGGCTACATCTATCGCTATTCTTTCAAATGGAAGACCGACGCTGTACTGTTTCATGGGCCCCTGAGATCTTAGTTTAGGGCCTTTACTGGTAGCACAGATGGAATAACAAGTTGGCTCTTAGTAGATTTTCCATCGGCACACAACGTCTTGTAATTCAAACTCTTGTTCGGCACTTCCCTCCATTCTGGCCTACATTCATCATTTTCTTTAAGATGTAGAATTTGCCCGATTTCTT
Organism: Ceutorhynchus assimilis; assembly: GCA_917834065.1. Lineage (NCBI taxonomy): Eukaryota > Metazoa > Arthropoda > Insecta > Coleoptera > Curculionidae > Ceutorhynchus > Ceutorhynchus assimilis. The sequence continues at coordinate 101,652,494 of OU892277.1, forward strand.
GGTCTGCCTCTTTATCTTCTCTCATTTGTTTGGTATTCCATTTATCATCAACGATAAGACCCGGTCTTCTCACAGATGGAACAGTGTTTTTCTCAGGCATATGGATTCTTTGACGAAGCTTACAGTCTTTTTTGCATAGTCGTCTAGACAGAGCATCAGCATTTTCATGCAGGTTTCCAGGTCGATGTTTAGGGCTGGCGTCTCTAGATCTCCAAAAGCGTTGGGAACGATCCCTGGATAGAGAGGTCATCCTTAGTTTACAATCCCATTGCATATGTCCAAGTGTATGGCACCGGTAATATTTTCCACGGTTTCTCGGTGTTGGTTTTTGTTTGGAGTCGTTTTCCATTTGTCTAACTTCTAGTAATAGTTTCTCCATTTTCTCCATAAAATTATTCATAACCTACTCGAAGCTACCGTCCTCTTTTGAAGATTGTTTATCCTTTGGGTCTTCAATGGACACTGCTCGTGTTCTGGGTAGTGAGGCACCAAAGATAACTTCCAGTTCCAATGCTCGGACAAGGGCTTCGCTACTTTGTCTGAACTTAAACATTTTCAGGTTTTCCCTGGATGTTGGAATTTCTGAGAACATCAATAAACGCAGATACTGTTATCCATTCCTGCAGGTCTTCCCCAGCTGCAGGAAACGCCAAACTTACTAGCCTTTTAACATCTGATTCGAATTCTTGTAAACTCTCGCCGGGTTTTTGAATTCTTGATTTAACTTGAGTTTAAAATACTTCTTGCCTATAATGGTCTCCGAGGCGCAATTCTAACGTCTGACTTAGATGCTGGTAATTCTGTTGGTAGATTGAAGAAATGGACTAAAAAAGATCTAAGGCAGGTCCTCGTAGCGCCACTATCAGTTCTGTAGCCTTTTCTTGATCGTTCCATCCGTTGCTGCTTGCAGCAGCTTCACATTGTCAGATATGCATGGTCCAGGATGTAGAACCGTCAAAAGTTGGTGGTTTTATCTTCATACTAGAGAATGTTGCTCCAACACTACCTGGATTGATGATCTGGATTTCTAATTTATTCACTTTTTTTCAAGTGCTTTAACTTGGTCCTCAACTTCTTGTCTTAATTGCTGAACATCATCTTTAACTTCTTGAACATCTTCTTTAACTTCGGTTTTAACTTCCTTAATCTTTTGTTTCAGGTTAGCGACAGATCCTTGTATGGTTTGAAATATTTTCTGCAGTTGTCCAATGTCTTCTTGTCGTTCTTGTTGTCGCCTAGCCTCTTCTTGTTGTCGTCTAGCCTCTTCTTCTTGATTTTCTTTTTGTCGCCTGGCCTCTTCGTCTTGTTTTTCCTGTTCTCGTTTAGCTTCTTGTTTTCGTCTAGCTTCTTCTTCTTGTTTTTCTTTTTGTCGTTTAGCTTCTTTTTCTTGTTTTTATTTTTGTCGCCTAGCCTCTGCGTCTTGTTTTTCTTGTTGTCGTCTAGCTTCTTCGTCTTGTGTTTCTTGTTGTCATTTAGTCGCTTGAAGTTCCAACATTTGGCGCAGAAGTTCTTCAGTTTTTTATTTTTCGATTTTTGCTTGTTGTCTCGTGATAGACATATACAGAATGTTCTGGAATTTTCCTCAAAATCTCTTCAAATATCTTTCCTGGTTTTTGATTGAAGTTCCAAACACTTCGGTGAAGTCATAAATTGGATAACTTGCTCTAATCTCGAATGGAATGTTCTAGAATTTTCTTGAATTGACTTTCCTGCATGTGGATTGATATAGCAAAAACGTCGGTGAAGTCACAAATTCGATATCTCCCTTGGTTTCCAAATAGAATTTTCTAAAACTTACTTGAAAATTCACTATCACAGTCAAAATCGGGTAACAGTCACTTCCGGGGTAATTTAGACGATCGACTAACTGTACCAGTGTTCACTTAGTGTCCACACTATACTAGTGTCCCCACTATTCTGCAATCGGATTTCACTTTGCAGTCTTCGAATTATATCTCACTTCGGACACCAATGTCACAACTCTGGGGTGCGTGACAGAAATCTTGGGCACAGATTACTTACATACAGATGCGAAAGAGCTGCGAATTCGTGGTTCAAGATTAATTTGATAGACATAGGCTGGCCGCACCAATGCCACATCAATGTATTTTGAACATATTTATTATATAAATGCGGAAGCTCAATAATATAATATTATTTCTTTAATTGGTTCACAAACAGCAAAAAAATATTTTTTTCTACCCGCAAAAATATGTAAACACACAGGCTGGAACATGCTCACGCACTTGGCCACGTTAATTATCCTGACGCGGGCGATCTTTATCTATGCGTCGGAGCGCTGGCGGCCCGGCTTCGTCACAGAATATCGTCGACGACAAGTATACGTACTTTCGCATCTGTATTAGGTAATCTGTGTCTTGGGTCCGTTTATTCTAATAATCCAACTAATTAACACAACAATAATTTATTCCACGTTACTATACACTCTGAGACTAATAACTTCACTAATTATCTCGAACAACTTAACTCTTCACAACTCTTACAAAATTCACTATCTAAATTACAGTCAATCTTAAAACTCTAGAACTACCAGCTAATACCGGCCTTTATATATCTGTAATCCATTCTTGTAAAATCCAGAATAAACGCGATAATGTTTCCGCCCGAATAAAGCAGTATTTTCTAGATTTCAAGTTAGATTCTGTAATGTTTGGCAAAGGCGCCACTGTGACAATATATATTTATTATTGCCTAAAACGTTTCTCAAAACAATTTGTCTGCCTAAGTATCAAAAGCCGTGTTAAACGACAACGCCTTACGATAACCAGGGCCGCTAACTAATATGACGGATGGTGAACTATCGCATCAGATATATCAGGAGATATGATACTGATATATCAAAATCATATCATATATCGGGCACAGTTCCAATTCCGGATATGGCCAAATTTTTTCAAAGCTCTTCCGGAAACTTGTGCCATAATATACGGAAATGCAGTCTCCTCACTTTTTCACAAATCCCATCTGTTGTTTAATGAACGATCACCGAACCGTGGCAAGCAGACTTCTTTTCATGAGTGTTTTTCAAGGGTGCCTGTCAAATGCCAGTTCGAAAATCGGTTTATCGGGGATTGCGGTACCAGAAGTCGATTGCCTCTAAGTAGGACTGAATCCATTGAAGATTGCTCCGTTTCGAACGATGAGTATGATTCTATTGGCACCAAAATTATTTTAATTTATCTGTTCTGCGTTATGTGTGTGGCCTATGCAGTGCGTTGGCTCATTGGTATCCAGCATTGTAAATATGTGTTGGTCGGTCCAACTATCAACTGATTTTTCATTCTCTTATTTTCGAAACATTGGAAAGGAATATGCAATATTCAGTTTACCAGGTCGTCAGGTTCCTTCAACTTTAAATTCTTCTTCGAGGTTAATCTGCTTGTCAAACTGCAATAACCCTGAGCCTAGTACTACAGGACAATACGTCGGTCGGGTACGTTGCTGCGGATCAAATTGAGCTAATGTTGGCTAGGGAATTGTTGAACTTATTGAAGTGTCGTTGATGAGTGTCGGTACACACAAATTTCGCATTCATTTATTTTATAGGTGGTTACTTTCCGAGATACTTCAATATACTTCCATTTGGACGCACCAAATATAATTATGTGATCTAGATAACTGAGCCAACTTTCACCGAGTGATTATATCATTGGAAAACCTACGTTGGTACCAGCTGTGACTGCTGTGAGTAATAATGTTGTATTGGGGCAGCTCTCTATTCAGTTCAAGCTGGTGTTCGACAATTTGCATTTCTGAGTTTACTTGAACAGTCAATAAATGTTGACTACCGATAATTTTTTTTCGAGGGGTAGCTGTTTCGTTTCGTAACATCATTTAACCTTCTTTAATATACACAAAAGCTTGTGGAAACTTCCGTTTTGGTTTCTCTTGGGCTTACATTGTCTCAACCATTTTGAAACCCTCTAACCTAGATAAGTGTGCTACATTTGACACGGACTCCTCCTCAGCAAATTTCAGTACTCGGATAACTGGTGTACATCTATCGATTACCTCTTTCTCCAATGTCACCCGGTTGTCGATAGATTGGCAACCCTCACTGGAAAAACTTTGTTGGAGTTGACTGAACAGTATACTTACTAAAAGGGTTCCATTCTGACTGTTTTTCATCAGTTACGCTACTATGGTGTTCACGACTTCTAGCTGTTTTTGTAGATGTGCCTTCACAATTACCTCATTCTTCCCAGGAATTCGTGTAACTTCATCGACTATGATTTCAGCTTGACGGTCCTTATTCGAATGTGAAGAGAAAAATAGATATTTCTTTGTTGTGTACCTACTCAGCATTTTATTTTTCAAGTTCATAGATACAAAATCGAAGGTTTGTAGGACATTCACACCCAATATGAACTCATCTTCTATGTCAGTAACTATCACTTCTACCTCCAGTTCAGTGCAGCTAGCTGTTTCTAGTAGGGGCTCATTTATCGACATCATTATAAAGTTCTTGTAACCCTATCAGAGCATACCACTAATCTTGATGTCCTTGTGTCGATGGTCAAATCTCATTCTTTGCCGTTGAGGGTCCATTAGGAAACGTGCGTTTCATAGTATCTCCTGACGGAGAAAACTCCGCAGCTGGGAATTAATGGTCGTCAACTTCACCTCCTTACACTGTTGTCCAGACATCCCGAGCCAGTAGAGCCACATTCATCTTGCTGGTTGCAGAAATGGAACAACGCCTAGAGGTTCTACTGATATATCTGTTGTGCATGTTCTGTCGGTTCTGTTCTTACTTTCGTCAAGCACCTTGTTGTTTCATAATAATCTGGAGCTGGTCATGGAGTTCTTGTCTTTCTCCGTCTCTATTCTCATCCGCACGGTTTAAACTAAATATACGGGTTTTATTAAGAAAATGTTTGCTAGAATGATATGACGGACCAATTACAGCTAGCAATGTTGTCCTAGAAAAGACCTATAAATGGTCAAAGTACACACTAATGGTTGAGTTGAAAGTGCTCTGTTCCATCAAAACAGTGTACGACTGTCACTCGTCTGCTGATTATATTGTCAGGGGTCAGATCCTTGCAAATCGTGCTAGCAGCATATCGCAGTTGTTTAGCCTCACATGTCCTCGGCAGTTATAGTATGAAGTGCCAAGGCGAGAAAAGTTTTCAAATTGTAGAGAAGATAGGTAGGTACCTATGTCTCATTCCAAGGATGTGATGTCAAAAAAAATTAAAAATGAAAAATTGGGCCGCAAGAACCAGGAAACGCACTGATTTGTACAGTATAATGTTTTTGCGACTTTTGCGGAAGCAAATAAAGTTACAGATAAATCGTTTATTACAAAACTCGTGCTGTTGCCAACGGATGTGGGGAGGATGGTTGTTGCTACACATTGTGAATTTGCCTTATACATTTTAACCAGGCTCGAAATCCGTATGATATGTAGTTCAAAAGCAGAAACAGCTAGAATTTAACGAGAGAAGCTTCTTATTCGTTCGAGAAGAATTTTAATAATAATTTCAACTATTTTATAACACAGTTAACCTCGTTGTCGTTTGTCCAAAACTATTTTATTGATGTTTTATTATTATTCGAATTCTAAGTTTGATTCGAACTTTTTGAGCATTTCTGAAGTTTTGATAAGGTATTTATGATATAATGAAAATAAAATTAGATATAAAACTTATTTAAGTATACCTATTTATTATACATATTTTCATTGTCCTCTAAGAGCATGTTATGTACTTTCGCCAATAAATCTAATATATGCTATCGATTTCTAATCTCAAATTGGGCATTTTTTTTTCTGGAAAGAAGTAGCTAGTTCTAGATAATCATCTTATCCCAAACTTGTTTTTATTTAGGGGGGTACCACCGAATAGGATTTCTAGAAAAGACAGAATCTACAAATGCTGGAATAATAAATAAAATACTATGAGAAACATTATGCAATATAACAAGTATGAAAGACAAAAATGGAAAAAAAAAATATTAAGACTACCAAAACAAGAGTGTAGGAGAATCTGATGGAGAAAATTTCAAACAGAATAGAAGAAAGATAATCAATTTTTAACGTAGCAGATGATTTCATTTGTATAAGACCAGGTCAATTCTTCTAGCGGTAATACGAATCAGAAAACTGGATCAAGTCCCTGCCTTGCATGAGTCTTTGGAGTAACCAATATTGCCTATTTTACCTCTTCCAAAAATCATGTTTACCATCCGAATAGGTAGGTACCTAAAACCAATTTACAAAAGAAAATTTCTTCACAAATATTGTTATCAAACAATCTGCGTGTCAGAGTTGCCATCTAAAGCGAACTTTTTTATGTTTCACCATGCATTTAATATGCGCTTTTCAGGAAACTAGAATAGATATTATTTTTGCAGACTCCTAACTTGGTATTCGTATTTATTCTATATACATTTCAGGTTTCCATAAAAACTTTAGAATAGCTTTTTCTACTTTTGTTTGAAAACGAAAACATATAAATCTAGCTAGTAATGTATTCATTGGAAAAAGTTGAATTATTGCCGAAAGTTTTTAGTGTTCTACTTTTGTTTTAGTTAGCTTAATAAAAGGTAAGAAAGCTATATACCTATTGCATTGCCACGTAAATAATATTCCTTTACGTCGTTTTAAGCATCCTGCACGAGATTTTATTTTCCATCGTACATAGGGATCAATACTAATACCCGTTGAAAAATATTTCCATTATCACTGTCAAAAGTCTATAGAATACGGAAATAGTCGAGTATTCAAGATATCAGCCGGTGTAAGTGACATTTCCTACCAGCGACGAAGTAGACCGTGTCGTTCTGGCAGCTGCTTTGGCTATCGTTTTATATTGGAACGATTTTTGACGTATATCTTTTTATGGATCCTATTTCTTACACTTGGTTGTCAACGGAAAAAAACTGAAATAACAAGGAAGGAAAAATTTATTAAATTTGTACAAATGCGATTTTTGCAAAGAACAAACGGGATTCGTTTTTATATTAAATTGTTCCTTAGACTCCTGCTATTAAAGAATTATCCTCGCACTTCCTTCATCTATGTCGATTGTTTGAAAGTGGCGCAACAGGATTAAATAAATAATAAACTTATATTTAGGACAAAAATAAATATTCAATAAATAATTTTAAGAAGGGGTTTCTTACTTTGAATTGTGTTGAGATTCTTAAACAAATCTTCTCCATTCTTTAGAATGGCCGACTTTTCGTTTTTATTCAAGGCTACAAAAAAGTAAGCACATCATATCAAAAATAAGAGTACCTATAACCTATTGGAAAATAGCCAATTATCGAATATAAAAGAAAAACTTTTATCTTCAAGCGGTCTATAATATGAACTTTATTGTCGTCAGCACTTGGAACAGAAGTGATGCATTATGTTCCTAGAACCATAAAGATTTTTATGTATGAGGTAATTTATCTGTCTTTATTTCTCGCTAGAGGCAGCAGCGTCAATTAGCGCTATTATGTTTTTGTGATTAATTTTTCGTTTACTTCTCGCTACAACGGCAGCATCAGCGACCGGGTGTGGAAATTAATTCCAAGAGCAAATTTATTCCTAATTTGCACTAATTTGATCGTTTTACAAATAAATACGGAGTACCAAGTTGATGTATCTACTCGCTTTCACGAGCTCCCATGTTCGGAGCAGTAAAGTGTGTTCGGAGTGACCTAATATTGATTTGACATTTAAAGTAAACAAATTTGACATATACGTCGTAAATTTATAGTGGCAGCTATTTATTTTTCGGAAAATGGATGAAAACAGCAGTGATTAATATTTTGGAGTATTGCAGTTCTTCGAAGATAAAATGTATGCCATTCAGCCCCGCAGGTTTTTTTTTGTGCTGAGCTCAACGAAGTGTAACTCTTAGCTTAATGATATGGATAAATATTTTTACCACTCTCAAGTGTGGAGTTTCATGTGGAGAATGTTTTGTCATTTGTTAACTGAATAATTATTTCCTATAAAAGCATACTGTGCAATGAATACAGTGCCAACAATTATTAGGTTCAGGAGGACCCATACATTCAAGGTGTTATTTTTATCAATGGAAATTTTCAACTGAAGTTTCTTGATCTTGAAAAAAATAACTACACGCTCTCTGAGAGTCCAGCGAATAAAATCCAGAAGTCGTCCTAGCCTAATCCAATATTATTTTATTAAAATAAAATAGAACCCGAAAGAAAAATTATTTTAATTTATAAAAATAATTGGTAGGTAAAATAGTCTCTAAGCAAACAGCGTGTGTAATTCTTTTCAAGATCAAGAAACATCCGGTAAATTTTTTTATTGAAGTGGAAGGCTCAAAAACTACCAGTGAAAATAAGAAAAGAAAATGATTCGATTCTGTTCGCTTACCTTCCTCATCCTCCAAATTGTATAATCCTCGGGGATTGTTTTTAGCGGTTGAACGATTGCAGTTCCAGTTAATTTATTGAGTTAAATGCGGTGGTGCAAATTGCGGATTCAAATGCGGCATTGGCTAACGTTTCTGTCCACTAGTATGTCTTTTCTCTTTAAGTCACGGACTCTGCGCGCATGCTCCTTTAAATCGGATAGCGAACGGATAATTTTATGGTGAATATTTATCTATAAATCTAAAACTTAGAATCATCATCATAGACGATTATTCGATACTGAGTATGATTATCATCTATTATATTTCGATTGTCGTCAATTCTGCGTTTTCTGATGGTTGTATAAACCAGTTCTGGAGCCGCACACTCTTTTCCATTCTTGGCACACCCAACTTCTGACAGCCTTGTCTCTTCCTCCGTTCTCTCGCTCCTTCTTGCGGTCCCTCTGTTTGCTCTCGTGTCTGCGTCACTGTTCTTCATAAGTTTTTGGTCCGTCGTGAACTTATCGACGTCATGAGGGCCTATCATTTGCCGTCGTCTCTCAGTGGCTGGTATCGATGCATCACTCTACCATATTCTTCCTTATAATATCCTTGTATAGTTTTTGTTGACTTTCCTGATTTCGATTTACTTCTTTCTGACTGTAGAGAATCTGTCGTGGAAGACGTGTTGGCCTGCTCTAAAACACTAATGTTTGTTCGTCGGTCCTTACATTTAATCCGCAGGATCCTTCTTAGGCAGCGCTGGTGAAATTTTTCTAGGCTCTTTTTATATGTCTTCTATAGGTGGTCCATGTTTCGCAGCCAAATGTGAGTGTTGGTATGCCTGGTTGATAGGGATGCCGCGAGACTCGAGACTTTCGAGACGAGACCAGACTCAGCGAGAGTCTCGCGTAGTCTTGAGATTACAATCAAAATTTTTGTTTCATAGCTTTATTATTGTATTATTCTGGGCTAATCGAATATGGAATCATAAAAAAATTGAAAATCAAATATTTAAAAATAAAAAACAGAAATTCGATTGCCTGTCGAATAACAAGCGCATCCTGGTCATGGCACCAAAATCTGTAGTACAACATACCCGGGTTCGTTCAGCAAGATTGAACGGTGTGAATTTTTATTACCTTTTAAACAACAAATCTTTTGAAAAACGAAATGAAAAATAAATAGAATCTACGTCGTGGAAACTTCTAATTTATTATTAAAAGAAAAACGTGCCGTTCTCGACCTGCAACTAACGAGGGGAAAAAGCACGGCAGAGGAACACCCGATCAACATTTCGCAAAAATCAAAACATACTGTGTCATTTTAATAATAATTGTGAGTCATTAATTTAATAATTTAAGTCAATAAGAGTTTAAATTTGGTACCGTCGATTAAATAATTATTTTATTTTTTTTAACGAAACGAAAATAAAAGTCAAAAATATTTTATCAAAATCGAGTAACGACTGACCTGGCATCCATATCTACTTCTTCTTTCTATTAAAATCTCTTATAAACTCGAAAAAAAAAAAAAATCAAGCAAAAAGGGTAACTTTTATTTTAAACCAGAAAAATCCGGTGTTTACCTTAGAGACAAAGGGTCAAAAAAATACAAAACATAAAAAGGTCGAGTCCAATTCTTGAAGAAATTTTTAGGGTAACTAATCGTAATGCGTTGTGAAAAGCAGGTAGCTTTTTTTCTATTTGGGAACAAGCTCAGAATTGATAATTATTACCTACACTACACTAAAAACAGACCTTTAAAAAACAAAATAAAACAAAAAACATTTCCACTCAAGTTTCCACATTTGCCTGTCGAATAAGAAACGCATCCTGGTCACGGCACCAAAATCTGCAGTACAACATACCCGGGTTTGTTCAGCAAGATTGGTGTGAATTTATATTACCTTTTAAAAACAAATCTTCTGAAAAACGGAATGAAAAACAAATAGGACCTACGTTGTGGAAACTTCTAAATTATTATTAGAAGAAAAACGTGCCGTTCTCGACCTGGAACTAACGAGGTGAAAGAGCACGGCAGAAACACCCTCAACATTTCTCAAAAATCAAAACATACTGTGTCATTTTAATAATTATTGTGAGTCATTAATTCAATAATATAAGTCAATAAGAGTTTAAATTTGGTACCGTCTCTGTTCTTGTGCTAAAATTTTAATTCCACACACCAGCAGGTACTGAGGTCCCGTACGGGAGGCTACTCAGCTATAGTTGTTATTTTGAGCCAATATCGCTAGATTGATTTTTCAATTTGTTTGCTAGGATATTCGCTCTTCAGGGTAGAAAATTGTTAGTAGATTCAAAAAAGGCCCTAATGCACACTTTGAATACCAAAAATCAAAATCCCAGCACAAAAGACAGCACATAATTTCTTAGGTTTTAATGTAATTTTTTATTCGGAGTTGTTTACAGCATGAAACGATTTTTGTTAAATACATGAACAATGCACATTCTATAAAAAATTTTATAAACAATCAAAAAAACATGAAACTGAAAAAAAATAATACTCGTATAAATTGAACTCTCAAAAACAAAATAACAATTATTCAACTGACCTGTGAATGCTCCTTTTGACACACAAACTAATCACAAATTGGATTGAACAATCAGTTTAATACAAAATAAAAATAAAAATTGAATAATGAACAATGGCGGACAAAGGTCTAAGGCCCAACCTTCTCTAGTCTTCCATTCTCTTCTATCTCCCCTTCGATACCTTTTTGTGTGACGCGGCGTCTTCGTTCGCCCCTACTTGATGCCGCATACATGGTTGCAACATTTATTTTTCTTTAGTAAACGTTTTTTTAAAAAGTTAAGATTTGAAGAAATAATATTTTAAGCAGGCGGTTTTCCTCACGATAAAAAAGTTTTTCAAAAAATAATCACTCATTGCATTTTTGTGTAAATTTCAGTACCTACTAACAATTGATGAGATATTTCTACATACCTAGGTACTTTATTTTCAGATTCCACTTTCAGTTTCGCCAGTAGTGAGATCTATTTAAAAAAATTTTTAAAGCATAACCACTTTCGGCTGGACTTTAGAGAAAGTTTGTAGAAAGCATCGCATTAATTCTCAAAAAGATACCTACAGGGTGATTCTTTTTTCAAAGGTTGTTTTGTTTTTTTCGACTTAGGCGTTGAGCCAGAGGGCATGTGCGGTTTCATTCCTGGGGAGTAAATGTAACCTACAAATTTGAATTTGTCATGAAGGTAGGATCAATATTTGGTACAATATGATGCTTTGTAAAATTCGGTACCTAGCTTAGTTCCGTTATGACGTCACAAAGATGGCCGCCGGGCGAAAATCGGAATTAACCAAGTCTGGTTTTATTTGTGAGGAGAGCCAGCATTAATGTTTGGGATGATACTTTAGGCGCTTTCTTTTATTCAACGGTGGATCTATAATGACCAGCCTATCTTTGTCTAGCTCATATAAAATCAGAATGGCTGTCTCATAATGCTGGCAGCAGATGGATGCATTGCTGAATAAAAGAAAGCGCCCTTTGTAAATTTCGGTAACTTATAGTTACGTTACGACGTCGCGAAGATGGCCGTCGAGCGAAAATGGTAGTTAGGTATTTCAAAGTCTGGTTTCATGGTGTAAGGACTAGAAGTATCATACAAATTTTGATCGAGCATAAGGCTAGGATTATTGTGAAACTTTGTAAAATTCGATAGTTTAGTTACGTTACAACGTCACAAAGATGGCCGCCGTGCGGAAATCGTAGGCAGGTTACCATTCTAAATTCGATATTTATTTGTGAGTAGTAAAAGTAAACTACAAATTTTGATGCAGGATAAAGTCAGATTATGCGATTAGCAATTATTGTTTCTTTTGAAAATAAACATATAGGGTGGTCAAAAAATCCTGAATTTTGTTCTTGAGTTGTAACTTTTTTTGTTGTTGACCAATTTTCTTCCGTTTTGGCTTGTTTGAAAGAGAATTGTAACGAATCAAAGTGAAACTTTTGAAATTTGGGGAACACAATGTTGATAGAGAGGGTATTAGGTAATCACCTGTCAAAAGATTAATTTGGAACCCTATCGAAAACCATCAGAAAAAAAAGTCAATTTGAAGCAACTAATCTTATGGAAATTTGGTCCCGGCTAAATTTTCTGCAACTTTGGCAGGTGATAGTTTTTGAGCTTCTGATCAAAAGTTATCATTGCGCAAAAGTGCTACCATCGCTAGTTTTAAAGATATTAGGTCTTTTTTTTTTGGTTTTTTGGGTCTCGCTCGGAAGCCGTAAACCTCAAAAAGTTTTGACGAGTTCTGAAACTCGAGTCTGTCTGATTGGTTTTTGAAGTAAAAATTTCTTTAGGCGCGTTTGAATGAGCGAAATCTTTCTCCAATATGTTAGCATTTATGTTGGAGTTGTTTGCATTTTAGATTTTGTTGAAGTTTATATTACGTATTGTTAGGTCTGTTCTCGCAGAAATCACAAACCAGTTAGAGTCAATTTCATTGGTTGAAACTAGTTTTGCGACTGTTTTCAACCAATGAAATTCGCTCGGACTGGTTTGTGATTTCTGTGCGAAGTGCGAACAGACCTATCAACAATACATGTCAAAACCTTCTGACGTTTACCGTTTCTGAGTGAGACCCAAAAAATAAAAAAAAAAGGCCCAATAACTTGAAAACTAGCGATGGTAGCACATTTGTGCAATGATAAGTTTTGATCAGAAGCTCAAAAATTATCATATGCCAAAGTGCCAGAAATTTTAGCCGGGACCCAATTTCCATAAGATTAGTGCGGAGTCCTTTTTTCATATTTTCAAACCATAAGGTCCATAAGTGCCTGGAAACCGTACCGATTTTGGAAAAAAATTAACACAATGTTGATAGAGAAAGTCACCTATCAAAAGAAGATAAATGTGGAACCCTATCAAAAATCATCAGAAAAAAAAGAGAATTTGAATTGGTTTTGGTTTTTTCATATTTTCAACCCATAACGGCCATACGTACCCTAAAACCGTACCGATTTTGGAAAAAAAAAGACACAATGTTGATATAGAAAGTGTTAATCACCTGTCAAAAGATGAATCTGGAACCCTATCGAAAATCATCAGAAAAAAAAAAGTCGATTTGAAGCAAATTTTTTCATAAGTATTTCCTGTATTATAAATGTTTGGCCTATGTCGTCAATACGTGGCAATAGCTTTAGATTGTTAGTTGACACGCACCAGTAGTTACACCAGCAGGTGATTCCTTTGGTCTTGTCATCTTGTTAAGTCTTGTCTTATAGTCTAGTGGAATATATGTTTATTTTTGATACGAAATATTTCAATTGAAAACCTAAGCATAATACATGGTGTCAGGTTAGCACTGAATGAGCAGTTTTTATAGGCAAGTTGAGTCTATAATAAATTTGTGATGGAAGCCGCATTCAAACCTTCAGAACAGTTGACTGTAACTGGTGGAAATTTGGGAGAGCAATGGGAAAGGTTCAGACAAAAATTCGAACTTTATGCATTGGCAACTAATTTGAAATCTAAGGAACCAGAACAGCAAGTAGCAATTTTCCTCAAAATCGTTGGCGAAGATGGACTTGAGCTTTATAATTCATTCACTTTGACAGCTCAGGAAGAAAATTCTTTGAAGAGCATTAAGCATAAATTTGAGGAATATTGTGCACCCAAAAAGAATATAATTTTTTAGCCATTCAAATCTAATTCGATCCTACAAAAATAAGGTCAAAATTTTGACAGCATTTCAACAGAGCTTAGAAAGGGTGTCAAAACCACAGAGTCTACAGAACAGGACGAAATGGTTAGAAACAGAATAGTTATGGGAATTTTGGACAAAGGTACTCAGGAAAGGTTATTTCGTGAATCAAATTTGAATTTTGAAAAAACAATTATTTTCTTCAGAAGCATAGAAGCAAGCAAACTTTAAGCCCAAACATTGAAAGAAGAGAGTAACATAAATGGTATAGGTAGCCGCAGCAATTTGAATAACAATAATTATAGATCCCTGGGTAGCAAACAGGAGTCTCAAAATAGGAGCGCATCAAGCACATCATTTGAATCAAAATTTGAATGCAAATTTTATGGATATACACATAAAAAAGGCAATTTTCCTGCATATGGTAAAACCTGTGATTTTTGTCAATCGAAAAATTATTTTTCAACAGTCTGCATTAGGAAAAACCGAGCTGAAAAGGAAAAAGGCAGGCCACTGGGAAAAGTGTATGAGCTTAAGGAAGACGAAGGTTCTGACAGTGATGAAAGTCAATTTTTTGTGAGCTCTGTAGTGAATAATTTAGGATCCATTGAGAAATCTTGGCGGAAACATGAACGTGTTGATGGCTCTGACATTGAATTTAAATTGGACACAGGCGCTGAAGTAAGTGTTCTTCCTTTGAGCTTATTCAATAGTCTTGGTACAACAAAGCAGTTGAAGGTTACTAATGTTGCTTTAATGTCTTATAGTAGTTCAAGCTTTAAAATTAAGCCTGATGGTGAAATTGATTTAAATTGTTCTTTAAAGCGGAAAATAGTATCTATCAATTTTCTTGTTGTTGATTGTAAGAATCAAGTTGCTCTGTTAGGTCTTGATGCATGTGTAGCTTTTAAATTAGTACAACCTATTGATGTAAAGAAAAATTCATTTCGAACTATAAATGATATAACTTTAAAATATCCAAAAGTTTTTTCTGGGCTAGGAGAGTTTCCAAAAAAATATAAAATTGAACTCAAAAATGGTTCTATACCACATAAGCAGGCTTTAAAACGTGTGCCCCAGGCACTACATGACCGACTGAGAAATAAGCTTATTGAACTTGATTCTGTAAATATTATAAGTAAAGTTGGAAAGTTTACAGACTGGATTAACGCCATGGTAATTGTGGAGAAAAAAAATGGTGACTTAAGATTGTGTCTTGATCCTAAATTTCTAAACTAAGCTATCAAACGTGAATCATTTTAAATTTCTACATCGGATGAAATTGCAAGTAGGCTTTGCGATAAAGAATACTTTATAGTCCTCGATATGAAGGATGGTTATTTTCAAGTAGGTATTGATGATGAGTCATCGGATCTGTGTACATTTGGAACTCCTTTAGGGTTATATAAATTTTGTCGTTCACCATTTGGCATTTGTTCAGGCCCAGAGGTGTTCCAAAAATTAAGCTCTGAATTTTTTGGCGATATTGCAGGAGTGGGAATATATTTTGATGACATAATCATAACAGGCTCAACAGAATCAGAGCATGACCAAACTTTACAAATTGTGTTAGAAAGAGCTGAAAGGTTGCACATAAAATTCAACAAAGAGAAAATTCAATTTGAATCCAAACAAGTGAGATTTATGGGTCAAATTTTTTCAAAAAGGGGAATTGAGCCTAGTGATAATTATGTCAAAGCAATCATAGATATGCCTACTCCAATCAATTAACAAGATTTATTAAGATTTTTAGGTATGGGTAAGTATCTAAGTAAATTTATCCTTGACATGTCCAAAATTACTGGACCTTTAAGAAATTTGACACATAGTGACGCAGATTGGCATTGGGACAGTGAGCATGAAAAATCCTCCGATCAATTGAAACATTAAATAACCAACGCCCCAGTTCTAGCTTTTTTCAATCCTGCCTATCCGATAGAAATAGAAACTGATGCTCAATTGCATTTGCATCTCGTAGTCTATCAAAAAGTGAAACCAGATATGCACAGATAGAAAAAGAGCTTCTCGCTATTGTTTTTAGTTGTCAAAAATTTCATTATCTAGGTAATATATGGGGCTCAAGATGTGACACTTTTTTCTGACCAGGAGCCTTTAGAGGCCAATTTTAACCTTCGTCTCTCCACGTCAAAAAAAATTACGTAGATTCCCACGTAGGGTATATTTGTACCCCATGATAAAAATTACACTTTCGATAAATAAACATGTTTTTATTCATACAAAACAGTTATAATAGATTAAATAAACATATAAAATCATAGTTTAGGAAAATAGTCGAAAAATACATGTATTGCAAAAAAAAAATCCTACCCAAATGACCTTTTCAGGGATGATAGGGGACGGGTGGGTGATCATAAAACCGAAAATATCAAACATTCACCCCTCTGGCGTTTTGCGCTATAGGGGTTGAAAGTGCGCCATTGGCGATTACTTGGTACCTATTGATTGTACAAAAAAATATTTCAAATAAAAGACGTGCAACATTATTTGATCTACAATGTTTATCTAAAGACTTTTTTGATTAAGGGTTGTCTGTGGTCATAAGGGCCGTTTGAAATTTTATAATGAAAATAAAAATTTTTAACCAACGTGAATAATTTTTCTACAACCATACAACATTTTTGCTTTGTGAAGTTTTTACTCACCCCCTGCCGTTTTTCAATAGGGGTAGTTTAAAGTTTATTAATTTTATCACAAAAAAAATTTCCCCATAAAAGTTTTATAAGATTAGATTTCCTACAATTTTTCCCAATCAACTTTTTTTGTAACTCACCCCCATTCAGCGGGGGGACACTTCTCTTAGGGAAATTTTAGTTTTTAGGGGTACATATTATTTTTTTTTTCTTTTCTCGCCTTTAGTGCATATAAAAAGGTGCAATTAACATTGTATTAAAAGGATTTTTTTTCCATCACCTTTTTGTTTTTAGGGGTAGTTCGCCTATTTTCAACTTTACAAAAAAAAGTTATAGACAAAAGTTGCTCAAAATAATAAAATGAACAAGTTTTCTTTATAAATTTTTTCTGTAAAGTTGAAAATAGGCGAACTACGCCTAAAGACAAAAAGGTGGTGAAAAAAAAATCCTTTTAATACAATGTTAATGCAACTTTTTATATGCACTAAAGGCGAGAAAAGAAAAAAAAATTAATATATACCCCTAAAAACCAAAATTTCCTCGAGGGAAGAGCTCCCCCGCTGAATGGGGGTGAGTTACAAAAAAAGTTGATTAGGAAAAATTGTAGGAAATGTCAACTTATAAAACTTTTATCAAGAAAATTTTTTTGTAAAAAAATTAAAAAACTTTAAACTACCCCTATTGAAAAACGGCAGGGGGTGAGTAAAAACTTCATAAAGCAAAAATGTTGTATGAGTTGTAGAAAATTGTTTCACGTTGGTTGAAATTTTTCATTTTCATTATAAAATTTCAAACGGCCCTTATGACCACAGACGGCCCTTAATCAAAAAAGTCTTTAGATAAACATTGTAGATCAAATAATGTTGCACATCTTTTATTTGAAACATTTTTTTGTAAAATCAATAGGTACCAAGTAATCGCCAATGGCGCACTTTCAACCCCTATAGCGCAAAACGCCAGAGGGGTGAATGTTTGATATTTTTGGTTTTATGATCACCCACCCTCCCCCTATCATCCCTGAAAAGTTCTTTTGGGTAGGATTTTTTTTATTTTTAAATCGACAATTTTCCTAGACTATCAGTACAGTTAGCGAAAAAAAGTAGTTTTCAACTAAAAAAAAAAAAAAAAAAAATTAACGGAAAAAATTGCTTGCATCGAATACACTTTACTTCTTTAACATGGTGTTCTGCACATACGCAGTTTTGACAGTCCTTGCAAAATTGCCTGGATTTGCGGTCTTTATTTCGTACACACAGATAGCATCGTCCAGCTATAAGTCTTTCTCTTGCTGCTTGAACTAGGGGATCCGATGCCAAGTCTGGAACAACATCCAGCATATACTGCTTCAGTGTGTTGCTCAAGCGTCCTTTTCCATTGTACCTTCGTATAATATTTTCTTTTACCAGAGCCTCTCCTAACTGAAGTAAAAAATACCTTCGGCCGTCCTTAGTTTCATACTTTTTTGGATTCTCAATGCCCCATAAAATGTAAGCATTCAGGGATGCAATATCTTATAATTGGTCAAAAATGGCCATTGGCCATCGATTGCAGATTCTACGAGCAGTGTATTGCTTTAACATTTTATCTTTGGTGTCTACAGCACCCTTTGTATGGTTATAATGAAGTATAATGTGTGGTTTATTTTTAGATAC
Source organism: Ceutorhynchus assimilis (assembly GCA_917834065.1). NCBI lineage: Eukaryota > Metazoa > Arthropoda > Insecta > Coleoptera > Curculionidae > Ceutorhynchus > Ceutorhynchus assimilis. Next base: position 101,670,830 of record OU892277.1, read on the forward strand.
TTCATCTGCAACAAGATCATCATGATGTTTCGTAGATAATAAAATAACTGCTTTGCCTTTACTGGGAGTATATGATACAAGAGTATGTTCTTTTTTAAAGGCAAACATGCTAGAATATAGGCTTATATACTTTCGGTTGCAACTCATTTGGAATATATGGCTCAAATTTCCGGAGTGTTCCACACAGTGTAAGTCCTTTTTCAGCAAGTTTGTCTGCCAGTGAGAGACTCGTAAAAAAATTATCTGTGGTTATTCCATATCCTGTGCCAAGAGGCTCAGTAAGATCAAGAACCACTCTTTCACCCTAATTTTTTTCTGGTTGATTGTTCACTTTTCCAAGATAAACTTGCAAATTCACACTATGAGCGTTTTCACTGTCAGCCATTGCCCAAATTTTGAGGCCGTATTTATCAAGCTTACTTTTCATGTAAACACGAAAAGAGCATCTCTCTCTGAATGAAACTAGTTGCTCATCGATAGTGACATGCGATCCTGGTGAATATGCCCTAATACAATGGACCACTTTCACGTGCCGGGAATATGGCAAATTATGATATTTTTTGACGCAGATACTTCAATGCAGACAATGCAACCGAGAATGAACAATATTTTGCAAGATTTTAGTCAGATTATTAAATAAATTAATAAATAAAAACTAAAAATTTAAACGAAAAATCACGTGATTGAAAACGCTCTCTGATTGGCTAAAGCCGATTTTGACATTTTTGTTGCCACATCGAGGGCTGAAACGCAGGACCTCGTATCTCACAAATCGTAAAATGTGCAGGAGCACCAAAAAACTGTTTAAAATATAAATGGGAATTAATTATCGAAGTTGGGATATTTTTTTATTCGAAAAAACTTCGAATAAATAAATGCAGTGAGAAAAAAAAAACTTCAGTAGGGATTTTCAGAAATAACCGTCACTTACGAGTTAATGTTGTAAAAAGTATGTTAGTTACGTGGTTATGCAATAATATTGAGAAAATAAGGAATTTGAAATAGGAATAAAAATAATTATTTTTATTAACTACCAGTTCAACAAAATGGCAAAACAAATTAAATAAACTTAAAGATTCTTCAAAAAACTTAATCCTAGCTATTACAAAATATTTGGTTTTTCTGCACAAATAAAAGAAAATCCATTATTCTATTTGTGAGGAAGGGAGTCATAAAACCCCCAGCAGTCTTTTGGTATCACTTGCTTAATCGCTTGCAGGTGCGAGTATTTGATGCTTGAAATAGGTAGCCTTTGCCTGAAAAGTTGGGGAAATATGACGTTGCCTAACTGTATGATTTTTGGTCTGATTGGTAAATCTTTAAATTCAGATTCAAAGTTCAGCTTGAATCTAATTTTATCTTCATAATACTGAAGTACACGTATATCAACAACATTGCTGTCTCCACCCGTTCTGCTAGGCCGAATTGAACTATACTTCAAGTAATCCTTATGAGCGTAATTTTTGAAAAACGAATAGTCCATGCTTTTGGCTATGTAAGGATTCTTCTGACGAGATTCTTTAGTAACCCGTAGGTAATCACAGGGCAAGTAAATCTCTTTATTTTTGAGTGAGGTCTCTATAGCACTGTGAACAGAGTCACACTCCATTTGAGTGTGACCCTTTTCTAGATACTTTTGGGTTATACACACTTTGTATTTTTCTGACACGTGAAGTAAAGCATTAGATATTACACAATTGCGATTCTGAGCAGTACACCCATCGGAGTAAATGATGATAGGAATCATTGGATTACTTGGGTTCAGAAAATTCTCTTCCAGGTAGTCTACAAGAAATGATGCGTAGGTAGATGCTTGACCGTCCGCGTTAGTTTCGTCGTACCAGTAACAAGTAGCTCGTCTATCTTTAAGGTTATAGATTGTGTAATTATGGCAGCATAATTTTGTTCTGTAATAAAGAGCGCTAGCTTTTAGCTGTGGTGCTAACTTGACAGACTGAACATCCATTACAATAACATTGCACTGTCCTTCTAAGGCCTTTTTTTTATCTTCTTCTTTCTCCTTTCGGGCGCTATTTTTCATGTTAATATGTTCACTGTAGTCCATTTCAGATAAATTGCCATTTTTGTATTTGAAACAGATATCGCATTGGTCTTTCCTTGGACGAAATAGCGCTAAATTCATTTCTTCAGCCATTTTTGTTAATGTCTTAGCAGATAAAGGTTTTTTTTCATTCTCCTGGCACTTAATTTCGTAGACCCTGTGAAGTTGAGCAAAAGATTGAAAATTTTGTTCTAAATAAAGCTTATCAGTATCCTTCCTGCAATAATGCGAGGGAAGTTTGTTTAAACTAGTGAGAAATTCTATGAGGAATTCTCGATCTTCTTTAAACAAATCATTTCTTGGATTACGTCGACTTAATTCTATCTGAGTACTCTTATTCATCCTATTATTGCTTTGGGTTGTCCATGATCTGATAGTCCATTCTCCCAGAGAAAGAGTGTGTGAGTACATGATTTTACACACGGGTACTTCTTCATTTTCACAAATCAAAAAATATTTGATGGTTATATTTCGTCGAGAGCTTTCTGCTTCTTTTGGTCTAGCCTTTTCAGTCACTTTAGCAGTATTACTGACGTACACTTTTCGTTGATCCCACGTCATGTTAGACCAAAAGTTTTGAAAAATAGCTTGGCGCATTCCTTCCGTTACCTTGAAACATTTTCTTGTTGGATCTTTGGCTTTTTGTTTACAGCTGCATCTAGCACCTAATTTTCTCTCTGTTCTTGCTGTATCATGAAACGTATTGCTTTGATTCCGTGGCTTTCTAAACCCTAAATACCGCTTTCCCGCCATTCTTAATTGCTTATTGATAAACCTCTTATTTGTTCTTTTTTCATTTCTCTTCACTGTTCCATTTTCATTCTCAGTTTCATCTTCAGTAACATTGACCTGTAGCTGTATTTCATCTTCATCGATTTCCATACTTTCTTCGCTGTCTGTTTCACTTTCTGGGCTGTAGTCATCATTGTCATAAACGTCAGTTTGTTCTGGTCTATGAGCTTTGCATGCTAAATCTAGAACAACGGGTTCTTCTGTATTTTCTTCTCCAGATTTTGTGATAATATTCGCAATATTAATGTCATCCCCATGTTGTCGTTTCTCAATTTTATTTACCTTTTGTTTGTGATCATTACTTACGAGATGAGATTGTTTATCGTGAGTTTGATTTTCTTTTTGCCAACTAACCACGTTTGTTATGTCTGACAAAACAGCACTGTTATTATGACAATCGCTTGGATTTTCGTTAATATCAAAGACAATCTCGGCTTCATTGATAATAGTAATTATATCTTCTGAACTTAAGGCTTCATCTAGTTGTCGTGTTCCAATTTCGTTAACCTCGTGTATGGTTTCATTATTTCCGATTCCGGAATGGTATTGTTCATTGTGATTGTGATTTTCAGCACTATTAATACTATTATCAGGATTATCGCTGGCATTATCGTTATCAAAGACATTCTCGACTTCTCTGATGATATTAGAAATATCTTCTGGAGATAAGGCTTCATTTAAAAAAATATTTCCTGATAGTTCAATTTCACTGATTTCTTGAAGAGAATAATCATTTTCTTCCGTATTATTTTCGCTAGAATGTGCTAGTTTGGCCAATTCCAAAATTTTTTTCGTGCGACTAGACATTTTTAGGCAGCAGTACCTCGTATCTTCTCTAGAGCAATGTGGAACATGACCTCGTAACTAACATCTGCAATTAGAAATGGAAAATTTCACGTAAAATCATCAACAATCCAGGAAATTCACTATGGGACTATTAAGATTATTGTTTACCTTGATAATTATCAGCAAAATTTAACCCTACACATTAGTTATTTCACATTATTCACATACTATTCACAAAACCACTCACCCTGACTAGTCTTAAATGGCCCAAACTTAATATTGTTGTAGTTACGAGGTCTTCCTTGACGAAAATATTATGGAGCAGGACCTCGTATCTAACACCTGTAATTAAATGTGAAATTTCACCTAAAATGATTTCCATATCCGGAAAATTATTGTGCCAGAATAAAGATTATTGTCTAATTAAACAGTTAATAGCAAAATTCAACCCTACACATTAGTTTTCATAATATTTTGATACTAATAATTCTCAAAAGCACTTACCTTGACAATGCCTAAATGGCGCCAACCTGAACAGTGTTGTATTTACGAGGTTATGCTTCGGGAAACCCAGCGCAGTAAGTTACGAGTTACTGTTTTCGTTTATTTTCACAAATAAATAATTTTTGTAGAATTTTGTCCTTTCGAAAATAGATGGCGCTCACATAAAAGAAGACAACTACATCAAAAACCCGATTTCGTCGAAAATGTTAGTTACGAGGTCCTGCGTTTCAGCCCTCGACATGTAGAAATGCGAAATTTAAATGAGCTTATAACGATTATACCTATCCTCTATTTCTTTATAATTTTTTTATAATTACTACATTAGGACGAAAATAATTTCTAGCTAGTGAAATGTGTGATGATTTACTAATGAGAAATTTGGCATCTTCGCATTTTTGTTGATTTTCTGGTGTGTGACGTCACAAACCAAGTTCGCGTTTTCGCGCCAGTTTAAAAATTCGATCTTTGAATAATTTTTTTTTCAAAAATAAGCGTTTTTTTTTGGAAAAAAAGTATACAGATAGTATTAGAATGACTAAAAGAATAATTTAAAAATGTTTTTGAAAAATGTGAAAGTGGCCCATTCTGAACAAAAATTTCGAATATTTCCCTAATTGGTGCAAGTGTGTCGATTATTTTACGCTGGGCTCTAGTAGAATGGTCATCAAAACGAATAAATGCTGTAAGCAACTGATATCGATTGCGTGACATAGGTACTTGTCGGAATGATAGGCCTAGTGTATTTTTTATCAGTGCACCATAACATCTTTTGTGGCTCCTTTGTGGCTTGAATTGCTCCTTGGATAATCAGGAGTCCTATGTACGCTTCGATCTCTGTATAGAATCGGTTGGCTGCCAAGTTCGTGGTGATTTATGTGGATACTTTTCATTCCACTGTTAGTAGCTACAACAAAAACGAGTGAAAATATAAACAAAGGAAATGATGTCAACGTAAAAGTAAACTTACCGCTTCTGCTTTTCTATTTGTTTGAACTACTATTATTTCTATGACTTCGTTTGATAAAAACAGCAAAAATGCTTCAATTTCATTGGTAAAATTTGAACTATAGGCAGTAAGACCTTGCTTTTTCTTTATTATATTTTTTGCACGTCGGCATGTCTGAGAAAATGGAGTCTTTGACCATTGCATGCCATCTTTTGAAATATAAAAAAGATTCTGGTCTTCTACTGCCGGTAAACTTTCGTTGTCTTCCTGCTCCTGGCCAGCTTCCTGCTCCTGACCAGCTTTAGATTGTTAGTTGACACGCACCAGTAGTTACACCAGCAGATGATTCCTCCGGTCTTGTCATCTTGTCAAGTCTTGTCTCGTAGTCTAGTGGAATATATGTATATTTTTGATACGAAGTATTTTAATTGAAAACCTAAGCATAATACATTTCCAACCCATAAGGGCCATATAAGTGGCCTAAAACCGTACCGATTTTGAAAAAATGGACACAATGTTGATAGAGAAAGTATTAATTACCTGTCAAAAGATGAATGTGAAACCCTATCGGAAATCATTAGGAAAAAAAAGTCAACCTGAAGCCTGGCCAATTGTTCACAGCATGGCGCCTTGCGCCTTAAGCCGCGTACAGACCGAATTTCCAACGTAGACCAACGCCAACGGCACATGTGCTGTCGTTGGCGTTGGAATTAGAAAGCATTGAAAAGGATTTGAGAACATCGTCTACATCGCCGTACACACTAAAGCCCAACGGTTCCAACATAGTTCACATGTGCCGTCGGCTAGCATTGGAAATTCGGTCTGTATACGCGGCTTTAGACGATCAACCGAGGAGGCGAGGATTACTCTCAGAGCATGGCCAATTGTGGTTATTTGCCCAATTATTTACCTTGAACATTTTTGTTTCATTTTATATTAGAGTTACCGTGAAAACCCCTCCTGAAATATCTACAATTAGTTTTACCTTGTCATTCTTTATGATACGTAATCCGGCTCATTTTGGTTTTATCGGAAATTTTAAAGAATTAGGAACTGAATATACATTTCAATTAAATTTAACTGGGGCTTTAGGGATTTTATAATTTAATCCTATTTGTTTAATGTATTACCTATCCATTAATTTAACCTTACTGGTCAATTAACTCCGTGTAATTTTGCATATATGACTCAGGTATCATTGTAGTTTTCAAAATTGTTTCAAGTACGTAGAGATTAGATAATCTTATTTTTGTCTTTCGCTATATGCTGCAATTAACCTTGAATATACAATGCCTTTTTTTTAGATTAACGTTAAATATAATTACAATGTTTTTTTTTTTGTATCGAGTTGAACTTACTTTTCAGGTTTTCAACCATACTTACTATTTATTTCTTCAATTGTCTGGATTGACTGTCTTTCAACATTTAATTTGTTATTTCTTCAGTCCAGTGTCACCCTCTTGGAACTGCACAAACTGTAAGAACCATCCCAAGCTAACAAACACTGAGCATAGTTGGGCATGATTAAAAGTGGTCTTTTATTCTGATAAAAGATCGTTACAAAGTATACATTTACATGGAAGATTGCATACAAGAGAAACAACAATTTACCGTTTTGGATATCCCAATGCCTTGACCTGCCGCTTTGCGGTCCACTTTTAAATCCTACAAAAAATTAACGGCGACAAACGTTTTTGTGTTTAAAACTATGACACTCCAAAGTGTTATTCGCGCTCGCAGATCAGCAGACAAACCGGATGTACACATTACGGAAGCGCTGCGTTGTATGTCGGAATGTGGCTTTTATCGTATTCGGGGGAAAAACTACCGAATGTATAAAGCTAAAACAACGAGCAAAAAACATGAGCTTTGTCCCAAAAATATAAATTTTCTTTTTGGAGTTTTGAATTATAGATTGTTCATTTTTGGTCGGAAATCTTATTTCGAGGAAAAATGGGAATAAAAATTTAACGTATTTACATGTACATTTTCAAAAAGCTTAGGAAATATAGCATAACTGACAATAACAGGGTCTATTCAACGGAAAATACAGCTTAGTATTTTTCATTCAAATAGGTTGTAACTAGATTGAACGATCTCCAAGCAAATCGTAAGGCAGGGATTAGACTAAACGACCAATATCGATCGCCCTCGAACGTTCTGGGGCGAACCGGATGATAGTGGTCGTCGGGCATTTATACTGAACGTTCTTCGTCAATAATCTTTTCTTGCCTTCTGCCAATCATCTGTCCGCAAATTCTGGTAAATCTTTCGATTACGCATGCGTACGTAGTGCCGGCGATCGATCGTGGTCGACCAAATTTTCGAACCGGCTTGGAATTCAGGCCGGTCGCTGTTGGTCATTTTACATTGTTTGTTTTTTGCTCGTTCGAGGACGATCGATAGTGGTCGATCACTCCAATCCCCACCTAACTCACCTAAAATAACTGTAATGTGATAATACAAAAAAATTAAATCCGAAAAAAGTTGACATCAAAATTTATTTTTGTCAAGCGTCAATTCCCAAAAACAAAACGGCAATTCAAACGGAAAACGTTACACATCGAACAATCGTGGCGTTTATCTAAAATTCATAAATTGTAGAAGAATCATAAAAAATATAATTTTAAACAAATATGCTGATACGATTCAGCGGGGCCAAATATTTTATGGAAAACCGAAACCCCCTGAGCAACATTACTGAAGTTTTGTACAAATAATCGGGCGTAGGTATAATTTATCGAGAGAGAGAGAGAGAGAGAGAGAGAGAAAAATTACGGCCTGACGAATATATCACACTGCATGCGTTGAAAAACATATTGAATAAATATAGAATTTTCACCTTTTTACGTTTCGTCTAGAAAATATTCCACACAAAAAAAATGTGAGCAACATTTTCTATTTAATAGTACAAAATTTTTGCAGAACAAATTTCTACTCAAAATAACACTGTATAATCGTTTAGTAGTCATGTGTCATAGACAATGCTATTTCACTATCAAACTAAAGAAAATATAATAAAAATGGCTATAGAATCTTCTCGTCATGGCCAGTGAATATGTGTTTTCCAAATTTTTCTATGCTGAATTTGATTTTTTCAGAATCAGACCGTTGATTGATTTTGTTTGCTGGTATCACTACTGTCTTTGCTCAACTCCATATTATTTTTGACAAATCTTCAACATATCAGCCAATTCTTATGCCTTAAGACTAAGGACACAGGCCAGTATTTTGATCTTATTTTATCATCAAATTTATTTTATATAGTCGCTTTTATTAAAATTTATATGTAAATCATACTAAATATTTGTATGTATGCCCGAGATTAACTTTATCATCAGAAGGTATATACAAAATATTTGATGACCCTTTTTTATTGGGCGGTCATAAAATTTCAACCTTTTAGGAAAAACATTTGGCAGGTCAAATATGTGACCTTTTTGGGCTGTCTCTGTGAATAAATACGAAAATAAATACATGCAATATTGTCAACTAGCTGCTTAGGAAAGGAGGACCCGGTATTCAACCTTATTAATTTAAATGCCGATTCGGTCGGATGTTTATTGCAATTCAGCAATAAATTGATATAAATTGCGTTGCAAGCCGCAGCAAAGGAAGACTTAAACCAGTGCAAGTACCTCTCGTTGGAAAAGCCTCTCTGGAATTAAGTCTCCCCAGTGCAAGTACCTCTCGTTGGGAACGCCCCTCTGGGTATCTTCAGCCTTATCGTTGTCCAGTGCAATTACCTCTCGTTGTTAACGCCCCTCTGGACAAGGCATAAGGGTGACGATAAACTAACCTACAGTCCCCCAAGCAGCATTGACGTGTGGCCCCCTATAAGGACCCCAGTGTACGAAGGGTCATGTATCTCATAGGGTTAGCGTACATGTAAGGTTATATTTGGGAAAATATATATCTATATTTTTATATAACCTGAGCGAGTTTCTCTCCATCAACCCCCAAAGCTACAAACCCCCCATGTCACCCCCGTAAAGCGGGCAGTTGTGACATATTTGGTGGAGGCGCCGTCTCGAAACCGACGCGCAAGAACCGACGCCGTAAGGCGCCTTTGAAGAAAGCCAACGCCCAAACACGTCACCAGGCAGTACGTCGACAAGAGAAATTCACGACAGCGTGGCGAAGGTGAAGAAAATACTCGTAGATTTAAAAACTGTGACATAAATTGTGAGCGTCGCCATCGTGGCAAGAATAGATGCCAGACAAAACCAAATACAATTTGAGGCCAAAAAACGCAGCAGCAACTACAGTAGAGTTATTTAGACCACCCCATAGGAGCACAGAGTCAGAAAACGCGCTTTTTCTGCCGAGAAGATCACTGCAAAGATCACCACCAGAGTCGCCCAGTATCAGTTTAGAGCAGATTACCAGTGAGATAGAAAACCAAGCAAATAATCTAACAGGCTACGAAGAAGACAGTGTTTTTGGTAGCCCACCAGACCTTACCCTTCAAGAAGCACCAAAACCCAGGCAACTATCAAAAGAGAAAGTAGATCAACCGGATATAATGGCGAACACCACAATAACTGATGCTATAACAGCAGAGAAAAAGGCGAAGTTGCCTCAGTTTATCAGCCCTCAAACCTTCCAGCCGTGTAAAACTAGCGCGATCGAGTTCCTAAGAACATATGACAGATCAGCGATAGCAAATGGATGGGACGAAAAACTGAAAATTGTTTATTTTGAAACATATTTAGACGGAGCCGCAAACCTGTGGTTTCAGGAGTATAAGCGCGACCACCAAAACAACAGCTGGAAAGACATTGTCAAAGATTTTTCAGAGGATTACCAAAGGGCACTCAAGAAAAAAGTCGAAAACAGAAAACAGGGTCAAGATGAGTCAGTCAAGGAATACTTGTACGATTTACAAGTATTATACCACAATTACACACATACATTTGATATACAAGAATTTGTAAGGATTTTCAGCGAAGGATTGACGGAGGCAAATCATTACACTTACTACTGGTTAACAAACCCGCCGAACAAGCCACCAACATCACTTATACAATTAAAAGAAATAGCAGACACAATAGACAAAGCTCCGAAGAAAGGTGCAACGCAAGATACCCAAATTATCAGCTGTACGGAAAGAAACACAACCACAGACACAGAACTAAACATATGTCATTATTGTGGAAAAAGAGGACATGTAATGGCCACCTGCAGGATCCGAATTCAAGGAGAACACACAAGCACAAGAGTATATCTAGCCAAACGTATTATAATTGTGGGAAAACAGGACACTTCGCAGCTGAATGTAGGAGCCAAAAAATGAGAAATCATAACTCCAACTCAAAAATTGCCACCGTTTGTTACAAATGTGAGAAAACAGGACATACTGCAACAGTATGCAGAAGTCAGCCTCAAAGGTACAAATCGTATATGGCACGGAACAGCAAAAACAATCCTGGGTGCTTTGTTTGCGGAAAACAGGGTCACTATGCAAACACCTGTACAACCCGACGACAAAACCCAAACGACAAGGGATGGCAAAATTAAAAGCCCCTGCCATCCTCACCATGGGGAAGAACAATAGCATGGGAATCTTGCACATCACAATTAGATTAAATAATAAGTACATGCATGTCAGGAATCGTGGATACAGGAGCACAAGATAGCGTTCTACAAAGAAGTCTAATCAAAGAGGAACTAACAAGAAATGATGACACGGTTCTAGTCACTGCAGGAGGACACCAGATAAAAGTTTTGGGAGACATTGAAGTTCCAATAGAAATACCAGGGAGTCAAAAATGGAAGGGCAGACTAAACGCCAAAGTGATTTCATCATTAACTCAACCAGTCATCCTAGGCATGGAGTTTTTGACAAAAAATAACGCGATCATAGATCTCCCAAGGAAAAAAACTGATTCTGAATGGTCAGTATGAAATACCTCTAAGACAAATGAATAACGAAAAAATCAACATGTCAGGTCTGGTCACAACAAAACAGCCGACTAAAACGAGAGAGCTTCAACAAGATACTTCAAGAGATGAACAAGAGTTTAACAAGTTTGTAAAAGAGCACATTCACATAAAAGATCACCAGATTAACGGTCTCTTGAAAGAAGAATATGGAAACATAGACGTCCTAACGAACGACGCCGTTTTAGTAGTAGGAGTAACCCAAAACTACAAATTAAAAAAATCAGTTTTGAGAAAATATAGGCATATGATTCCAAAAAAGAGAGAGAAAGGGACCATTGGGGAGCTATCTATGTCGAAACAAGGAAAAAAATCAGTAATTTTTCTATTCACAAGAGAATCAATGAAGAAGAAGCCAAGTCCAAGAAACATGTATAAATGTCTTACAGCACTGAGGAACAATATCTCAACAAATAAATCCATCAAAAAATGAGTCATTCCAAGACAAGGATGGGGATTAGAAAAAGAATGGACAAGATTTAAACAGATGATATATTTTCTATTTGAAGATGCAGGGGTCCAAATTCATATTTATAGGGAAAAACCTGGGTATAAAGTTAAAGAAGAAAAGCAGGAAGAAGAAATCAGGCATTTGATGCAAATCGGTACAGAAACCAAGAAAAAGACATATAAATTGGGTACAAAGAAAGATTATACGGTGTCTCAGAATGAGTTAAAAACATTGGAATTAGATATTATGGGCAAAAATACTGCGATTAAAGATAATACTACATATACATGCAAATATAATTTAGATTGGTTAGCAAAAAATCATCTTGAACTAAAAACGCACATTCACACCAATGAAGGTAGCCTCATTTTAAAAGTACAATCGAACACAAGGAACCCAGTAGCTATTTACGCAGGAACCACAATGGCATTTTTGGCAGAAACTGCATCAGAGACAAATCTTTCACACAATTTCATGTTGCAAGCAGGAAAAGATGAAGAGAGCGAAGAAATAACAATGGAAGATCATAAGTTAGACAGCATCACAAACGAAAAGAACAGGCATGAACTCAAAGAACTCCTTCTGGAATACAACGACGTTTTCGCGAAATCCACAAAACATATGGGAAAGACAAACTTAACAGAACATATAATAGACGTCGGAGAGGCTCGCCCAATGAAGAGCCGCCCATACAGAGTGTCACAAAAAGAAAGACAGATTATTGACGAACAAATCCAGGAAATGCTCGATAGCAAAGTAATTCGGCCTTGCCACTCTCCATGGGCTAGCCCCGTAGTGCTAGTTAAGAAAAAAGATGGAAAAACAAGATTTTGTGTAGATTACAGAAAGGTGAACACAGTAACAAAAAAATCAACATACCCACTATCACAGATCGATGACATTTTGTCATACTTGGGCAATGCAAAATGGTTTAGCACACTCGATATGTTTTCCGGATATTGGCAAGTTCCAGTCGAAGAGAAGTCCAAGCAATACACTGCCTTCGTGGCGCAAGGACATGGGACTTACGAATTTAATGTTTTAAGTTTTGGATTATGCAACGCTCCAGCCACTGTCCAAGAACTAGCAGACCAAGTTTTTTGGGATATGAAATGGAAGGAAGTGCTAATCTACCTAGACGACATCATTATATTCTCACAAACATTCGAAGAACACTTGAGCAAACTAAAGAAAGTTTTTGAGCGATTGCGACAAGCTAACCTTACTCTAAAACCAGGCAAATGCGAATATTTGAAAAAAGAAATCAAAATACTAGGATTCAAAGTAAAGGAGCAAGGCATATTACCAGATGAAGAAAAAATAATTTGCATAAAAGGGTTCCCGACGCCAAAGAAAATTAAAGATGTACAGAGCTTTCTAGGATTATGTAATTTTTATAGAAAATTTATACATAACTTTGCATCAATAGCAAGACCGCTACATGAAGTTACAAGAAAGATACCATTTTGCACACCGACGCAGCAACATGTGGAATTGGGGCAGTACTTTTACAAGAAGACGACAAGGGAGAAGCACATCCAATAGCCTACATAAGCAGAAGTCTTTCAAATAGCGAGAAGAACTATTCAATTAGTGAATTAGAACTCTTAGGCGTAGTGTGGGCATTGAGCTATCTGAGACACTTAATTTACGGCAGACCAGTAATAATCGTCACTGACCATCATGCTCTTTGCTGGATGGACTCCATTAAGGAAAGTAACAGACGCTTGGCCAGGTGGGCACTAAAACTTGCAGAATTCGATTACACGGTTGTATATAAAAAAGGATCAACACATAGCGACGCCGACTGTATGTCCCGCAATCCAGTGCTTCAACCAGAATCCGAGGAAAAAGAAGAGCAAGAGGAGCTCCCCACATTCACAATAAAATCAATGCAAACGGCTACATTACAGGAGAAAGACCCAAGTCTAAAACAAATATTCAAAGCTATAAGAAACCCAGACGACCCAGAAATTAATATTGGCATCAGAAGAAGAGCAAAAAATTTTAGGATTGAAAAAGACTTACTCTATAAAATTAATAAGACAAAAAACGGCTTAGAAAAAGTATTAGTAGTACCAAAATCAATGAGAAAAGAAATTATGTGGGAGCTACATGCATCACCGACAAGTGGACACTTGGGACTGAGCAAAACAACAGACAAAATTAAAAACAGATATTTTTGGGATGGAATGCTAAAGGACATCGAAAAGTACGTTAAGGGATGCCCAGATTGCCAAGCTAGAAAGGGGCAACCTTACAGAAAAACGCCAGGGATGTTACAACCAATACCGGTGGGAACAATTTTCGATAAAATTGGAATTGATCTTTTAGGCCCATTTAGAAGAAGCAGTAAAGGGAAAACAATGATAGTTGTAGTTACCGATTGAGCCTCACGATATGCCATCACAGCCGCCATACCGAATGGAAAAGCCGGACCAGTTGCAAATTTTTTACTAGAAAAGGTATTCTTAATACACGAGATGCCAAGAAATCTGCTCAGCGACAGAGGAAAAGTTTTTCAATCGGAATTAGTAAGGGAATTAGGAAAATTAATGGGAGTAAGAAGCCAATTTACAACCGCATACCATCCTTGTTGTAATGGTCTCACTGAAAGGCTAAATAAGACAATAGCTGACATGTTATCCATGTATTGTAACACACAGCAAACGGACTGGTGTAGCTATCTACCATTTATAACATTTGCGTATAATACAGCAATACAGGACACAACGAGATTTAGCCCATTTATGTTAACATATGCAAGGGAACCCACACTACCAGCAGAAGCTGCATTGTTGGACGCTGACAACAAAACGGACGCTCTGCAAATTAGAGAAAAGGCACTCTTAATAAGAGCCATAGCAGTGGAAAATATACAGAAAAGACAAGGGAAAGATAAAGGGCGTTTTGATGAAAGACATAGAGAATTGGACTTTGAAGCTGGAGACAAAGTTAAAGTGTTTATCCCAATCAGAAAGGTTGGAAGAAGTGAAAAGTTACTCTTAAGATGGTTTGGACCATACAAAGTAATTAGAAAAATGGGAGAAGTGGATTACGAGGTACAAAAGATTGGAAGCAGAAAAATGGATACGGTCCACGTGAGTAGGATGTTACCCTACTACGATCCATGGACAGAAGCTGCGCCTATTGAAGAAAAAGCAGATGAGACAGATATAGCTGAAAACGCAGAATCTGAAGTTGATGAGGATGAAGAAGACGAAGAAAAAATTGAAGAAGAAATTGGAAGCAGTGAAGCAGAAAACGAGGAAGAAGAAGACTGATTATACTGATAAAACATAAGCAAAATTATGAAGTAGGGAAATAGGAAGTAGAGATAGGATGAAAAATTAGAGTAAGAGATTAAATAGAGTAAACAAGGAAGGATGGAGAGGAATGACAGCTCAATATAAGAGGAAACTAGTGGATGACCTCATAATTCTATGGGAAGATAGAGAATATGAATTACTATGAAAGAAGAAGAATCAGAAACATTTTTATCGACGGAAGAAGCCGCCGAAGGGATTTTAGAAAAGAACGAGCTGCAAAAAGAAGGCATATGGGTATACAAAAAACAAGTTGGACTAAACTTACCTGTTGGAGCCATGATCAACAAATAACCAAATGATGAAATTTGGTGGCCCGAATGTGGGTCATAATTAAACTATGTAATTATAGGAATAAGCACATTTTTTAAAATTTTATTTTATTTTTTGTATATACGAAACTACCAACCAGGGACAGACTACAAAACAAATTCGAGGGAAGGCATTGTAATAGAAGGACCTAGCTCTGGACTGAGCAGGGGCTAGGAACTTCAAACCAGAAGAAACAAATGGGTATGGACCAATGAACAAGAAAGAAGCATAACAAACCAAGAAACGACACTTAGACCGTGGGACCGTACACCCCACGATGTAGCTGACCAAATCGCCAGGAAGTACTTGGAGCCAGAGCCAATCCACTTGAAAGACAGAATACAGCACAATGAACAAGAAAGAAGCATCACAAACCAGGAAACGACACTTAGACCGTGGGACCGTTAACACCCCACGATCTAGCTGACCCACCAAGAAGTATTTGGAACCAGAACAGACCCACAATACAGAAAACAGGACCGGACCAAAAGAAAAAAACCCATGGCTGAAGCGGTGAAGTTGATGAAATTTCTTAGTTTTTTTTTTTTTTGTAGTATCCTGAATAATAATGCACCCTCACCCATCCCACCATAAAAAACTTTCGTTAATTTTAATTTTTATTTTTTTTCTCTATACGCGATATTTGGATTATATAATTATTAAGCATCAGGGATATTTTATTATTAGGCTATTATTGTAAAGAAGGGATATTTTTAGGATAAGGATATTATTGTATTTTTTTGACATTATTATATCATAGAGTATCTACGATACGATCCTTCTAATTATGTGGATAGTTACCTAAAATTTGATAGGATATGAATACATACATAGATCGTAAATATTTCATGTCACCTTGAAACAGGTCCCGACTTTAAAAGAAAATACTTGTGAACAACATCATCTTTTTAGACTGAACAATGGTATTCTTGCAGACCTGCAGTGGTTCTACTCCATATCTATGCCAGCTATCATTATTCTGATGATGGCAAAAGTTTCCAAACTGTGCTCAGATCAGATTTATCGTGATGCTACCAAAATTGACCAGCTTTTATAAGGAACACCTAAATAAGGCATTTGAGGTAAAACGAAATTCGTTCTTGACTTGATAATTTTATAATCAGATTTTCCATTTTTTTTTAATACTCAATACTCAATTTTATTTATTTTAATATACCTACATAAGAACTCACATTCGTCATAAAGGAGTAGAACAATAAAATTACACAATTTATACACAGTATTTGCATTTAAAACTCAACATATTCGACAAGATCAAATATTCACCAATCACCAGTTTACCTTTAGACATAATACAATTAAAATACCATGAGACAAAAAAAAAATACATAAATTAAAATATCAAAATATGTAGTAAAATAATAAAATCACAGTAAAAAGTTTAGTTAAAAGGACCATGTTCAAAATTTGTACTCAAGGAACTCCTCAAACGAGTAAAAATGATCATATCTTTCTGACATAGCTGTGTTGTCCTTCACATACAGCAGATTCTCAGGTATGTAGTGAGACGGTGAAGTAACTATATTTAAACTTTCAAAGACGTTCCTGAAACCCAACCCCGCCATGATTTGGATAGCCTTCCTCTGAAGCCCAAAGAGTCTGGCGATAAGAGGGGAGTGACCCCAAACCAAAATACCATAAATCATAACCAGAGTGAAATATAGCATGGTACGAAATTTTCCCATTATCTGAGACACTATGGGAGAGATTATGATGGACAAAATAGAGCATTGCTAAGCTTTGATGAAACCTGATCAATTCGCAATCATATACCTTCCTCATTTCTTCATCTACACCTTTGGAGTCTGAGGGAGAAAACCAATTTCTCTATTTTGTTTTCATTCATGAGGAGCTTATTAGCGTTAAACCAGTCCTTCACCTTATCCTGCGTGGCTTCCAACTGTAGGACCGTCTGATCTATCGATCACGCTGACATGGAGACTATGGTGTCTTTCGCAACAAGGGTATATTTTTCTTGATCATTGGTAAAAAAAAAACTCATTTACATAGATTAGAAAAAGTCGGCCCTAGAACAGACCCTTGAGGCACACCTATAATATTTACAAACTCTTCCGCAGAACACATCCCACCCACCCTGACAGTTTGGGATCTGTTTCCCAAATGGGAATTAACAAGTTCTATACTCTCTGTATTAAAATTATAGCACACCAGCTTGATCAGCCAGAGTTCATGGGAAATACAATCTAATGCCTTACTTAAGTCACAGAAAATTACAACATTATATTAGAGACTGTTTAGTTTCCCAGTAAACTCAATTTTTACAGAAATCGTGTGCTTCTCCTCCCCATGCAAGGGAAACATGCTATCTTTATATGGGGTAAGAGAAAATTGAAATGTTTCCTTCTAAACTAATTAAGCTCTCAAGTTCTCAATTATCTAACTTTTGAGCTGGCACTATACCTAGCTAGCCAAAAAATGTGAGCTCTCAAGACTCTCGCTACAGGCATTTAGGTTTATATCTGATGTAGTTTCGCTGCAGATGAGAATCGAACAAAACTTATCAGATTCCCAGAAAGCAATATTGAAACTGTTTTGTAGGTCTCAATATTTATGTAAAGAAATTATTTTAGCACTAGTGTGTGAAGTCAAATACTGAACCAATAAGATACAGGGTGTTCCATTTGATAAAACTTTGTTTTTTCGAATATCTCAGAAGATAAAGCCCCCATATTTTTTCTAAGTACACCACTGCATTCTACGTGAAAAACCACGTACTTTTCCTTCTTGCACTTTTTCTGTATCTCCGTAGGGTAAGAAGTTATAGAGGATTAAAAAAAACAGCTGATTTTGAAAATCATCCTGTACCTGGCAAACCAATCTAGTTGGCCAAGATCTGACTACACCATCGAATGACACACTAAAGAAGAAGACGGGAAGCGTACATCAGTTACTTCTTGGGTTATTTTGCCTGTACCCTATAAAACTATCGAAAATGAACCACCCTGTACAATAAAATTCCAAATTTTGCTTTGGGTCATTTATTTCTCCTAGTTTTAGCACTTTTCTTCTTTCAAAAATGAATTATGCATGAAATGTTACGAAAACATTTCTACAATATTTTAAAAATTGGCCTTTCCCCGAAAATAACCGTAAATTGATTCGAAGCCGTGCATAACAATCCTATCAAACTATATACAGGGTGACAATTTGAAAAGTAGCAATCGCGGATTGGAGGGGGAACAAAAATGAGGCATTTTTTGATTCACCCCATCTCTCCTGTTAGGGGAAAACTACCGTAACTGATTTTTTTCAAATACGAACCTACTTTGTGTTGCACATCGTTGGATAGCTCGTTGCTTTCCTTCAACAGTCTAATAGCAAAATCTGAAATCGTACGATTATTTTTTGACATATCGGTGTTTAAAAATAATTATATTTGTAAAAATAGGTACTTAACAATTTTGACTACCTATTTCTTAAACAAAAGAAATCTGTCATAAAAGTATCAAATACACATCGGAGAAACCAAATGTGTTTATTGTTCAATCCCTACCCCTCCTGTCTTAGAGGCTTGACCCCCTAATGATTGTTTCAAAATGAGAAACTAACCCGTGTGATACCTCCTTTGAAAGGTTTTTTATTCCTCTTTAGAGGCGAGACCATTTCATTCCAGCTACAATATAGAACATGATCACTTGACTCTTCATCTAGAAAACACAAAAACAATTTTGCCGGGCAAAGTTGGAGAGCATTCAGCTATTCTATTAAAGCCCCATTAGGCTGAATTCACTTGAAACCACGTTGTGCAGCTGACACCCAACAGCAAATCATAATTCAACCATTTCTCGCCGGTATTCGGTAGTGCCCCACTGCTACACTTACCTTCAATAGTATAATCGTGTAACAAATGAGATCCTAACCTATTATGGCGTACGGCTTCCCCGGGGGACACCATTTACCAGAAAGAAATAATCAAACCATGATTTGTTGCCCTGGATATCAGTGAAACGCAACTTGTTAAGAGGATGTTATTGAAAACATCTACAGCCAAATGCTTAAAGTCTAATACCAAACATGCTCAACTAAAAGTAGCTTACCAAAATTCTTGGGCTTAGGTAATCATTTTTTTTTTTTAATAGCTTATTCCTCCACAATAGTCTACTGCCGAATGACGAATATAAAAATAGATAAGAAAAGAAAGGTACAATAGCTTGTTTACATTACCCTGGTCCCTTTTTTTCTTACTTCAGTTATGATTCATCAATTAGGTATAATAATATTGAGATAAACAAATCCTTCCATCTTTGCTTGCTGAAATGCAACACCAATTATTTCAAATTTTTTCGAAAATGTGTCGAAAAGCCTTTTGAAATCAAAACAAAAGTTACTTAGTTTATGTAGGTACCCACTGTATACTTATTATGCTTCAGATAATATGTAATAGTATTACTATATAGATATATAACTTTTCAATCGATCCACACTGACCAAATATACGTCCAATTCAACGACGTGAAATGGATGCTTCATAGAAGTCCTAAGACAAGGTATTTTTTCTGAATGGGTCATATTGGATTTTAAATGTTATTCTCTGAACCTGTTCGTTCATGTCATGGTCAAATAAACGTCCACTACGTGACGTCCCAAACAAGTCATAGTTCGCAACCTCTTTCCGACGTCGAATTTTAGTTAATCGACGTAAATCTATTTAAAATCGACATCATAACGACTAACCTTTGCTGCTTGGGATGTTTGTTGGAATAGGAAAAAAGACCTGCTGGAAAACATCCTCCGGCATTTTAAATGTTTGAATGGATTTGGATCAGACGACATTTTCGCAGATCTGTTTTTGTATTAGAACTGTATTCGCTAACATCCAATGTTCTCTATCTTAGACCCGGTTTATTCATCTTGAGATAAACTTGCTGGTAACTATCTACAAGATAAATTTATAGATCTATAATCCTGTAGGTCACTTGTTAATTGGTTGACCAATGGGATTACATATTGCGTTTTTATCCGTCAGATTGTATTACCTGACAGCTTCCCTGACAGTTTATTAGAAAGTGAATAAACCGACTCTTATATGTTTTAAGAGCCTCTTGAAGAGCCGGGAATAGACAAAAATTTGATAATTGAAAGGCAGATATTAAGGGAAAATGGAGTAGGTAAAATAGACTTAAGTACCCATATGTTGTTTCTATTCGAGGCTCTTGAATTTTCTTTATGTAGACATATTTAGAAATACACAATTCAAGAGCCGGCCATAAACAAAAATTTAGACAGAAAACTTTGAGAATTAAAAAACAAAAATTTAGGGAAAATCGAGTAGACTTAAGTATGTTGTTTCTATTCCAGGCTTTTGAATTTTCTTTATGTAGAAATATTTAGAAGGAACAATTCAAAAGAGTATCTCTATAAGCCCTGCAAAATTGGTTTTTGTTACTTGTGAAGTTTCCGAGATATTAGACTTCAAAGTTCAAATTTAGTCGACATTTTGTCCAAAACTTCAAACTCGATTTTCTCAAAAACCGTAAACGATAAAGATTTTATTAAACCACCATTTTGGAGCACTATTTGAGATCTACAAGTAAAGGTAATTTTGTCCCGGTAACGCTTTTGCTACCGAGATATTCAGGTTTGAAGATTTGCAAATTAAAATTCAATGGGGGTAAGTAGGTACTCTTAGGAAAAAGTACCAAAAAATTTGTATCCATAGATTTTCCTGAATTCTGGCTTTTTAAATCGATAGAGCGAGTCCAAATTAGTCAGAAACAACTCTAAAATCAGTAACATTTGAAAATTTCAATGAGAAAAAAAATCCAGAGAGGAAATCTAATTTTTGGCTCTGAACATTTTTTGGAATCTTGGCATGAATAATTGCTCATATTTTCAATGATAATTGCCTACAATTATACATCATTAGAAAGAGTATTAAATTCTCTATAAGTACTGCAAAATTGGTTCCAGTAACTTGTGGGTTTCCAGGATATTGAGTGTCAAAGTTGAAATTTGGTCGACATTTTGTCCAAAACTTCAAACTCGATTTTTTTCAGTAAAGTAGAGTACTACTAGGTTCTCAAAGATAGTCAAAATTACTAGTTTTCAAAATGTGCTTTCTTTTAAACACCGATATCTCGAAAACTAATCGTACAATTTAAGATTTTGCTATAAGACTGTAAAGGGAATGCAACGAGCTATACAATGATGTACAAGACAAGGTAGGTTCTTATTTTAAAAAAATACATATTAGGGTAGCTACCACCTAAGGGGGGAGGTGGGGTAACTCAAAAAGTGCTTCATTTTGATTCCCCCGATACGTATTTGAGATCTTCCCGATTGTTACTTTTCAAATTGTCACGCTTTATATATTTATATATGTCTTTTAAAACGCTATCAGAAAATATAAAAATATACAGGGTGTTCTATTGAAATAAAAAACGATGTGTCATACTTTTTTGACACCCCCTGTATATGCCCAAATACAAAAAACAAATTATTATGATTTAAACCCTACAACTTTTGTATTCAACTTTTTGTCATAAAATATCTAGATTTCCATACACCGAGATAGGACAAAATAAAAAGGCCACCCTGTACCTAATTGCACATTGCATGAAAGCATCAAGATTCAAATGTATCGATAATTTTGCATGAAAGTGAATTGGTGGGATTCCTTCTTTGCTATTTTTTATCCTCACTGAGTTAGATTACAAATGAAGAGGATTCCTCATGCAGGAGGGTGTACGAGGGAAATCCACTCTACATCAAATTTAATGATTGAATTCTCTAACATCAGAAATATTAACGCCAACTTAAACTCAGTGCACCAACATCTTGAGCACAAAAATCTACATAGGATGGTCTTAACGGAAACGCAATTAAAATCTTCTGTCAACCCAATCCATCTCCTATGCCTCGGCTATGAACTTTATACGCGATTTCACGTTAAGGGGGGACTTTGCTTTTTTTCTCGCATTGAGCTCTCTTCCCACAGACAGGATGATCTCGAATCACCTGATCACGATGCAATTTGGCTAAAAATTACTTCTATGAACACGGTTAAGTTTGTTTGCCGCGTGGATCTTTCAACCACTACTCCAATTGTGAACTTCTATTTGAAAATCTGACAAAATCATTTGATTCTCAGAAGACCCGTGTTAATGTTCATAACTCAGAGTGGCTTAAGCTCTCTAACAAAACAACCCATGCTGGAAGAATTTGCCATTTCAGACGGCCTAACCCAAATGGTAGAAATGCTCAACGGCTATTTCCGATTTCGTTTCTCAACAACACTAATCCCGATCCCGATCGATGTGTTTGCACCTTTGGGCAAATCAGACCACAAATCGATTTCGTCTCGAAGCTATACACTCGGCCACTGCTCCAATACCTCGGCGAGTGTGGCATTATAGAGCTGCAGGCTGGGAAGGTCTAATTCTCTTTCAAGCTACCTTTCCGTAGTCCGATGCTTACTTTAAATCCAAAGATCCCTCCGAGGCTGCACAAGAGGTTACCGAAATAATTTCCTCAAGTTTGGAATTGTACATTCCACATTCCAAAAAAATATCCCGTGCCGGAAAACCCTGGTTTAACAAGCAGTGTGTCCGAACGGTTTCAAAAAAAGAACCCCGCATATCGTGCCTGGCGGAGAAACTAATGCGAACAAACCATTGCGTCTCTAATCGAATTTTGGACTGCCCGAGAGGATCAATTTCCTTTTGGTTCTTTGTAGACCATAGTAAAAGAAATAACATAGCTCGATGATGGACAATGGCAGAGGGCCACAAGTACTGCCACATATTGGTTCTTGCATGGACAACGTTCTATTTAGACCTAAAATCATTAGGAAAATTCTTCTGCAACTGATCAATCGTGTGGTCCAGACGGCATTCGTTCTAAAAGATCATCTGCTGGCGTACGTCAGTCGTATTTGGAACTCGATTCTCAAAAAACATGGCGCATCCAGAATTGTAGGATTGGACATCTCCAAGGTTATCAATCAGGCGCCACAAAGGCCTCCTCAGCAAATTTCCATCGTGAGGTCTTCCGAATGAATTTTGCCATTGACTGGGGAGCTTTTTGGAAAACAGGTCACTGCATGTTGTGGTCGATGGTGTATCTTCTGATGCACTACCTTCAAATGCTGGCGTTCCTTAAGGCCCAATTCTGTTCCCAATTTTTATAAATGATTTGTTAAATGTGACCGTATATACAGCTTTGCAGACGATATTAGCTTGATGGCGTCTTTGTCTTCTGATAAACCGCTTACTGCAGCCACTTCCGCATGCCTTGCCCGAGAACAGATTCCTCTACCAACAGTGATCTTGACACCATTACCAAATGGAGCCTTAACAACCTTCAGCAAGCCTGTAACAAAACTTAAGCAATAATATTCTGAGATAAGAAATCTTCCGCCGATGATAACCTAGTTTTCAGGATTTCGGAACAAAATCTTTCTATCAATTCCTCAATATCTATTCTTGGGGTGGCCGCATCAATCAACTTGTCTTGACATTCTGGATAGTAGGTACATGGAATCGTGAGAGTTTAGTATTTCGAAAAATGTTAATAAATCATTTTGATTTCGTCTGGCGGCCAAGGGTTGCAGGTTGAAGCGTCGGTAGAAGTCATCATAGTTTTACCTAGATATAATTTTGGAGAGGAGGAATACATGCCTTGAAGGCCAAGTACCGTACAAATTTACGCTGCACCGGCTCCAAGGCGTTGATGTGGACAGAATACATAGGTGACCGAACCGAGGAGCAGTACTCCAGGATGGGCCTTATCATTGTGTAGTAAAGAAGCCTGATGGAAGAGATGTTAGTGAAGTTCCTTGAACACATTTCAACAAAGCCCAGCAGTTTTAGAGACCTGGTAGCTATATCCGAAATGTGGCTGGAGAAGCTTAACGTGTTATCAAAAATGGCACCAAGATCACGTTTTTGGGACACTGTTTCAAGTTCAAGTTCATTGCTTATGTGCTATACAAATTGTATGGGGCTTTGACTTTTGGAGAAAACAATAGCTATACATTTAGAAGCATTGAATTCCATGCCACTTGTGACACACCATTCGGAAAGTCTATCCAAGTCAGATTGTAGTCTGGCACAGTCTTCGTGGGAGGAGACTCGGGCGAATATCTTCAAGTCATCGGCAAAACACAGAAACTCACTATTAATGAAATAAGAACCAATATCGTTGATGAAAATATTGAATAGCACGGGTCCCAGGTAAGATCCTTGTGATACACCTGAAGGGATGTCAATGGATTGTGAGCAGAAGTTGATGATCTTGACTGTTTGGGTTTTGTTCCTAAGGTAGTCGCTGATCCACGCAAGCAGAGTAACAGATATTCCAATTGTCTCAAGGCTCGCAAGTAGGACGTTGTGGTTGACACGGTCGAAGGCATAAGCAAAATCGGTCTATATGGAGTGAACATTTCCACTGCTTTTAAGAATCCCTGAGAATTTATCCTGGTACGTCAGAAGGTTAGTTTCGGTTGAGCACTTTGGCCGGAAACCTGCTTGCTGTTCGATTATTCAAGGGTTGATGATAGGAGTTAAGAACTATATTCTCAAAGACCTTAGGTGTAATCTTAAGGATACTGATAGGCTTGTATTTGGTAATGTACATTTCGTCACCGGTCTTATGGATGGCCGTGATAAAACTTCGCTTCCAAATCTCAGTAAATACCCCACTACTAAGTGATTAATTGAACAAAATAAACAGAGGACGAGATACTACACCTGCAGGGCATCAGAGGGAAGATGCCATCCGTGCCAGGCCCACGAAAGATCCGTAGCTTACACAGTTCCTCGTAAATAACTGAGATGGATATTTCAAAGTCATGAATGCTGTGACCAATAATACATACTATGTCTGAGTATACAGAATGAAAGTATGGACCGAAAGGATTAGCTAGTTCAGGTCCAATTTTGTCAAATTTACCGTCATAAAATATGTAAGAAGGGAGTCCATAAGTCGGTTTTCTAGCATTGAAAAAGTTTCAGAATTTTTTTAGATTTTTATCCCTAAATAATGACACCTCTAAGGATATAACATAATTTGTATAGCAATCTTTGGAAAGAGTTTTACACTGAGCTCGAAGATATGAAAATTCAACATAGTCAGCAGGGGAACCCGTCTGCTTCCAAGTTCTGTGGCCACCTTTCTTCTTAATTATTAGGTCCTTTAGTTCAAGGAAGAACCATCGTGGAAATTTATGGCTTGAGAGCTTCTTCTTTGGTACACAACAATCGACAGCCGTAAGAGACCGCCATAGAAAACTCTGGTCATTTCCGTCACATTGAGACCCCGGAGTAACTGGAGTAAGTCATTCCAGCTAACCATCCCAAGATTATCGTTGAGGAGTGTGTAATCAGCAGACCCAAAATCATAATAGTACGCGTTAGGCTGGGGGACGTCAGCATTGCAGTGAGGTGACCTATTGCAGGTGGCAAAAAGTAAAGCAGGATGATATGCATCAATGGGGAGGATAATGTCATAAGCTAAGAGAAAAGTATCCTCGGGGTCCTGGGTGAAAACCAGATCAAGTAGAGTGCCACGAGCATTAGAGAATGCAATTATCTGGAACAGGTTATGGTAAGCGCTCATATTGGATAAACATTCGGTGGCTTCACGCTCAGAGGTTAACGAAGACTAAGCAGCAACAGCTGCAGAACTGAGACTGTCACTACCCCAGTGAGCTTTGGGTAAGTTGAAATCACCGAAAATGCAGTCCGAAAAACATCTGTAATCCTCGCTATTGGATCTAGGTGGTCATCAAACCATATAGACCTTAACCTTGAAAAAAAGCCAACCAGATATAGAAATATAATATTTTTCATTTTGAGAAAACCGCAAAATATCCAAAAACTAAAACATTGGTATCTTAGATAATCCATCAAAGAAGGTTTATGCCAAATTTGAGCCAACTCTGATGTGAGTTTTTGTTTCTCCTTACAGAGAAATTACAAAAAAAATCAACCAATCAGAGCACAGAACTGACAAATTTCAAGGTCATTAACGTCGTCTTAAATGCGAAATCGATCTTATACAAATTAGGTTTGGAAGCCATACTCCATTTTGCCCAGTGACATCGCCTTGCCACCAGTTTCCTAAAACTCTATCTAGCTAAACGTTACAAGGAGATTCACGATAAAAGCAAAAATTCGACCCTGACATTACCCCCACCGCAGTTTATTGTATAACATTGTATTAACTCCATTTGCCACCGAATATAAAGCCTTGGATGCCAAGAAGGAAAAGTAATAACAATAACCGTCTCCCATTTTAATGTACACGCCAAGTTGGGGAAATAAAAAATATTTACCATTTACTTTTTACAACAAGATAATAAATTTGAGCGTTTCTGACTTTCTTCAGTAGTTTGATAAACCATTTTATTGAAATAATTAATAGGTCTGTTTGTTTGTCATATAATTATATGAGATTCTATTAAACAAATAAGTTTTGTGGGAAATGTTTTGTCTTAAATTGGATTAAATGTCCCAAAACAAAAACAATCCCTTACAAAAATATTTTCTAACGCTATCTTGGGCCTCTATCATGTAAATAAACATCCATATATCTCGGGATAAAAAAAAACGAACAAAAAAGAAAAAAAAACACCACCAACGTATGTCCTAAACAAATATTTTTAAAAAAAAAGGGTGTCATGTCAACGTCTTTAAATTTTATGTGACTCGTGTGAACCCACTTTGGGGAAAAATATTAGAAAATTTATGCCGCCCGAATTCCCCGCGTGTCTAACGTTGATATACGAGGCAAACAAAAGCTATTCATAAAAGTCTTCTCCGCGACAAAATTAATTGCTCTGAGTTTATGACGACATTAAGTATTTTTGGTGACTATGATGGGGTGAGAAAAATTTCGGAAAATAAAGGTTTCACACGAAATTCTTATAAATTTAAATTTTTCAGAGATTATCCAGAAAGTTAGGTAGGTACCTACGTGTTTATACGATTCAAGTGGCGACTGGAGCATTAGCTCATAATATAAAAAGTGGAATATTGACTAGAAGTAGGTAGGTATACTTTAAATTCAGCATAAGCCAAAGCGAGGATTTCTTTGCTCCGTTTCGAAATTTTTGGCAGTGACATTCGTGCTATCGAGATGTTTTGCTAGATTGTATTGTGCTGCGCGGGTACCTAGGTCAATATGCTGCGCGCGTTTGAGAGTACGCATAGTAGATTCTCTATGTGCGTGTGAATATATTTGTTTGTAACAGTATGATACAGTTCAGTTCAATGCATCTTATTTAAAAAAAAAAAAAAAAATGTAGCTAGGTGGGTAATTTTACATACATAGGTTTCTTGAAATTTTTGGTTGCATAGAGCAATGCAATCTCACCAATTTTTTATGGTCGTGATAATATAAACAGGTTAAGAATATACCTACTATCGTAGTGATAGGTGATCTGTGGTAATACACAGGGCAAACACGAGATTAAATAATTTTTCAATAAATTAAGAGGTTATGTGGTGATAGAATCTCTCTAAAGACAATTTAGCAAATTAGAAGTTCATATGAAAATTATTTGAACAAAATAAACGGGAAACTAACTGAACCTTTCAAGCTGAACCTGTTCGTTTTGCTTTGGCAATCAATCATAAACGCCGCGTACGAAATGAAGTGGTAATTTAATATACCTTTGGACAGTCTGAACGGACTATTTATTTCACCTCGCTGTCCAGCTAAATCTACTTTTTTTGTATTCGGATTTTATGTGATTTGTATTACCTACTTTAGCAGAATTGATAATTTGTCAGTGGTTTTAATTTGAACATTTTATCCGGATTAGTTTTGCAAGCAAAAAATTTGTTCGCAGTGAGCTGCTTACTTAGCAACTTTTCCCATTACATACATTTTCATTTTCGATCGAGCTCTCTCAATTTAATTCATCTGTCTATTAATATTAATGGTTCTTACGTCGACAATAAATTTATGTCGTTAACGTCGAACCGGTTCAGTTATGATTATAAATTTTAATTTAATTAAGATAAAATTCGCGGAATTTCTGCCTGCAAAAGCTCTTTTCTTGACGGGCCAAGCAAAACTTTGGAGATTTCCCTTCTACAGACTGGAGAGAGAGGTGACACAATGGCAAAATAAATCAGATAACTGGGTCGACTCGGTGCCTTTAAACTTTTCGAAAGGTTTGCGCTGTCGAACCTCACCTAATCGAAAGTTTGGCAAACTTTGGGACAGTTTATTTTACAAATACTTCTGCTTCGTATTAAATCTGATGGCAACTTTATTTCATACAGATATTAATTGAATTGAGTGAAGTTTTTGCTTTTGTGTTGACGGAAAGCTTTCCAGATACAAGATATCTGAACCTGACCTTTTATAAAGCGTACTTATTTGGTTTTGCTTTTTTCTCTATGAACTTAACACTTGTTCTGATCTTCTGTATTTCTTTCGTTTACTTCAAGTATATAAAGTTAATATAATATTGTAGTATAACATACCCGGGTTCTTTCAGTAAGATTGAACGATGTAAATTTTTATTACCTTTCAAACAACAAATCTTCTGAAAAACGAAATGAAAAGGAAATAGGACCTACGTTGTGGAAACTTACTCAATTTTACTTACTGGACATGCGCCCGACATAGCAAATATTAGGGAAATTTAAGGGAGGTTGTGATATGTAAAAGAAACGAAAAATTTGTGAAACGTCTACTTTATTATTAAAGTAAATCGTACCGTTCTCATCCTGGAACTAACGAGGGGTAAGAGCACGGCAGAGAAACCCTCGATCTAACATTCCTCAAAAATCGAAACATACTGTGTCATTTTAATAATAATTGTGAGTTATTATTTCAATAATTTAAATCAATGAAAGTTTAAATTAGGTACCGCCCCCGTTCTTGTGCTAAAATTTCAATTACACACTCTACATTCAATCAACACTACCTATATTCAATCCCAGCACGTACTGAGGTCCCATACGGGAAGCTACTCAGCTATAGTTGTTTTTGAGCCAATATCTCTAGATTGATTATTTCAATTTGTTAGGATATTCTCTCGGAGACGGAGAACCAGAGGTCAATATGCGCATCCCCAAAATGAAACACAAAAATGTAACCAACAAATTAAGTTTATTAGGTCGAAAATGATAGATACAAACGAGAGAGGGAGAGAGAGAGATATAAGGACAACGGGTGCCACCCTGTAAACGGTCCAGCACGTTACCCCCATTGTCCGTCACAGGCAGAATAGGGCCGTAACCCCATTCAGTGCGTGTACATCACTGTATAAAAAGTAGTCCCACTCACCCAGATCGTACGATTTACTGAGGCGTCGCGACGGCGCTGACGACGTCGGAGCGGAGTCCAAGCTAGCGGCTTACCTCGGTGCTCGGTGGTCTAGGCGCTGGTGGTCTATGCTGCTGGTACCTGTGAACAGAAGAAGAAGAGTGTCCCATTGTGGCCGCGCGCCTCCTTTTATTACCGGTCGTCGGGCGTCAAAGGTGGGAATGGCAGTGGGAAAATCCGAGACACTGCGATGCGGGACGAATTCGTAATGCGTTCGGCGTTCGTTTCTATTGGATCGTACGGTTTCAAACAAGGTCACGCGTGAAATATTATTTAAATTAATTATCATGTAGAATTAATCCGGCCGAAGCAATTAATTTAGGACCGCGGTAGCAATCATTTCAATACCCGGAAAATTATGTAGCTTCGTTACACACCCCCTCTTCTTCGGTAAAAATATTTATACCTATAAATATTTTCTAAATTTTAACAATAATTTAGTTTATACGATCCCCTAACACACAATGAAAGACATTAATATATCTTATACTCGCGAAATTAACCTAAAAAATTAAACAAATAGGGCAATCCAACGACCTCTCAAAATGAAATTCAAAATGGAGGCCAATGCCTTTTTATTTAAAAAAAATCCGTTTTATTGCGATTTTTGATTTGTATTTACTTCTACTGACTAGTCTGTGAAGTGTTGATTTTTTGGAAAATGCATACATTATGTCTTGTAGTTAGTTGTGGGAGCCGTTTTAATCGCGAGAAATTCTAGTTTCATGTCGTTCCTGCAGAGACAAAACACAGGTTTTTAACGGAGAAAAATGATTTGTCTGTACTTTATGAGGGCTTCATGGATTGTAGCAAAAGAGAAAATATCTTACGAAATCCATATTAAAAAAACAAAAAGTCTCTCTCTACCTAAACGGTGTATGGATCTAAGCCATTTACTATCTTCCATATCAGCTTGTGTCGATAACTTGAATAGCAGTAGAAAAAGAAAGAGAAGAGTGCATCTAGTAATGTAATCTCTTATGATGAAACTTATACATCTTTTCGAAAGTGGAGAACCATTTGACACGAACATTTTTCGGGAGTTGCCTCTGCAACCTGCTCACCTCTAGACCGCATGTCGATCTTGTTTATGTGTACCTAGTAGATTGTAGATTTGTTTGAATGGAGATGGCGCAGAGGCGTCCTCTACCACTGCAACCTTATCAGATTTATTGTGGTATCTCCTATCTGTCTTTAGAGTGCGTTCTCTAGACCCGTCTTTTTTATCAGATTCCAGAGCGATGATACTGGCCACTCCATGTAACTTGCCGGATTGGACTTTTCCTCTCCAAGCCTCGCAAATCTAAGCCTGCATAGCGCTTCGCAATGGCACCATGCATGTACGGCAGTTTCTTCCGCCTCCTGGCAGAACCTGCACAGGCTATCCTCTGCCAGGTTCATTCTTTCCAGGTGCTTTTTGAGTTTACAATATCCTGTTAATTGGCCTGCCGTTATCCTAACAATCTTGCTGCTGTGGCTTAGTAGGTCCGCTGTTACCTAGTATAAATAGGTATAAAACAACAGAATCCAAAAAATCTTGAAAACAAAAATTGCGAAGTAAGTATTTATTAATTTCATTAGTTAATTTCCTTTCATGCGGAACTTTTTTTTAATTATTTTCATATTTTTCAACCTCTCACAAAAACAAAGAAAAACTTACCACAAATAAATGCAGATTAAATTTTATTTCGCGGCATCTCGAGCAAAAAGTTAAGCCGCGCCGCGCGAAGAGAGATATTCCATTCCTCACTTTCAAATAAAATGAAAGTAATTAAAATGCAAGAAAAGGAATTAAAATACAATTTCTGGTTACAACTAACAAACCGATTCGTCCACTTTCCCGGTTTGCAACTCCATGAAATTGAATTACTTTCTAATTATAAGTTGCGCAGATTTGTCTGGCAAAATTTATGTTCATCGCGTTATAACTTGTACTCTACTAATCAGTTACATACCAGTGCTTTAGAGATGAGAAATATGGAACAAAAAAGAAATCGTGCTATTCTATGTAACGCCACTGTTAGCCATTCTCTCAGATAACGGAAAACAAGTACATATATTACCATTTCCCTAAGTTTCTTTCCAATTGGATGATTTATTATTTGATACCGAGTTCCGAGCCCGAACGGTAACGTTTTGATTATAGAAAAGTTCTGGAAACTCATTTAGGTAATTATGAAATCTATTCAAATGCCACTGCCAGAAAATCGAGATCGGAAAAGGTAATTAGCTCATAAAACTTTTCTAAATGACATATTCCACCTAGGTCAGGAGCAAAATGCATTTAAATCTATTGTTTTGTGAAATTGATCAGATTGTAGCACTCGTTGTTTCCAAATATTTCTCCTATAAAAGCAAAACCTTTTTTTGTTGCTCATCCATATTCTTTACCTTTAGTTGAAAATCTAAATTTCCCGATGCTTCGTGCAGGTGCACGTGCCCCCCAAAGGATTTTCCGCAATCAATTCCTGTCACTCCGACATTTTGTATTCAACGTTGGCGTTACACAAATTTAACGGTAGAAACTGGTGTGGTTTAAATGCATCTCAGGATAAATGTCGTGCCCGAGTAGGTGTGTATAGGTTTAAATTCGGGCGATATGCAAAGTGTCTGCCCTGGGATTTTTATCTCGACTAAGCAGTCCAGGGACATTGTTTGCTTGGAGATATTACTTCTACGCATTTTGAAAAATATAAATAAATGAAATACATTAAGAAATTTCAAATCTATGATTGCGAAATTTTCATCTAGCAACAAGAAGATTGATGGCTAAGCCTTGAAATTAGCGAAAATATGCAAGTGCATTATTTTCCATAATATAAAAGGTAGCTTCCACATATGGCGTTCTTCAAATTCCGTTTAGAAATCTACGTCTCATATAATTTAAGGGCATGTGCAATTACATATTTGAAATTATCAATTTGTATTTCACTGCTGAGTTTGCTTCATCAGCATCCATGTGCATTTAGATGAAATCTAAGTTGTTTGAGAATAGAAATTGAACAGGTTCTCGTAGACTTTTTACCTACATACCCCTCTTAGTGAATTCAAAATATTTAAGCACTACTATTGGTGAATGCCGAAATAGATAATTGCATTCAGATTAGAGTTCCTTATTATGTTAGCTCCATTTCTATTCGATCGCTCTCCTAGGAACTTCTCCTCAAACTACCCGCGAATATCTCAATTTGCGACGCGAAGGTGATCTATGATGATTTGGAGCGAGCTTTTATATTGAACAGTCGAATATTTGGCAAACAAAAATAACAATTTAAAGGCAAAAGCTGCATAGCAACCATAAAAGTAGACAACTTTCATGGACAACTATTTAAACAATCAGGTAGAGAGAATAAAGATCAGTCCAGATTAGTCCGAGATAGTCGAAAATTAAACGGTCATCCCGTCCAGTTAGAATAAAATTTGCGAAGAGTTTTTTTTTTCAACGCCTCGGACATCAATTTAAATTCGCGCTTAAAATCAAATCTTATCCTAGAAAAGGTGATTTCGCGATCTTTCTACCTTTAAATGAAAGAAGGAATTCAATTAGAGTCCACTAAGCTTATCCAACTCTATCTGAGCTATCGCTATAGCACAAATTATTTTTAAGAATAATTAAGTGTAAGTAAGGAAAAATTTTAAGTACATGTAGGAAGTAAGACTAGTATTTAACTATTTATTGCAATGACTATGATGTAAAATAAATTGACTATGGAACATAGGTACACAATTGCAATTTAATTGACTTTGAGTGAAATGACTATTGAATATTTTTGAGTGATATTACAGGAGTATAGAGCACAATACTATTCAAATCAAATCAATTCAAGCAAGCGCACAGGAAATCAAAGGCAACCAGAACATACGAATTCTCTTGGACAGTCAGGCTGCTCTGAAAGCTCTGTCCTCAAGGAATAACAGGATAAAGCTTCTGTGGATTCCTGAGCATTCGGAGATAGAAGGCAGCGGAAAGGCTGACGAACTGGCCAGAGCGGGCGCAGTTGCACCCTACACAAGACCAGAACCCGCATTTGGGATATTATCGAAGCAGGGTATAAAGACGGCAGTTGAAAGGTGGTCGACTCATCAACACCCCGACCATTGGCGGTCCATACCTGGAGCAAGACACTCAAAGGCGATTTATAGAAAAATTTTCAACAGTCAATTTAATTTCAAAACTATTCAGAAAATTCATATTAACAACAGTATTGAGCTATATAGGTACTCTACCCGAGTCAAGATAGCATTTGACCTAGACAAAAATAATATAAAGCTGATTCTTGGTAGAGATCATGCCTGAGGGTTAAATTGCACCTTCATAAAAAGTCCTGGCCAATCCTTTTTCCGCGACACCCTTTTTTCGTCCCCTAACCACCACGTTTTTAATATTTTGATGATTTTCTCGAAAACTATCCACTTTAACGAAAAACGTCAAGAGAGCTTTTTTGAAGCTGATAAAATTTTCCTTGCAGTGACGTATTGTGAGCTCATATAGTGCCACTTCGTACGCACCAGTGGCGTATCAAATGAAGGGTTACTTTTGAAAAATATACTGTTTGCTATTTATTCACAGTTTTTTTGATCTAAGCATAATTTTTTAAGAAGAAACATATTTTTCTCTGAAACGAACATTGAAAGGTAGTTTACTTGCGAATCTATAAGAAGTTTATCGCAATCACTTCAGCCAAAAAAAAAAATTAGAAGTTTATCCGAGACTTCTCAGCTATCAATTTGCCAAATAACAGGTGCGCCTAACACCTTGCGCGACGTTGAGGTAGGTAAGGTTCATTTCACGAAAGGTTGTACTTATGACATAAATATGTCATAACTTGGAAAAAAAGGTTTGTCGTAGATTGATCCATATAAATTCAATAGCGTTCAGATTTTGTATTGTACCTATTGAATGACTTCTGATTTAAAAACTGACGAATGTTTTTGACGTTATTAATTTCTTTCAGTCAATTTCTATTTGTTAAAAAAGGAAGGCAAAAGTACAAACCCTGGTGAAACAAACAGTATCTTCTTTATCTTGACTGCGCTTGTACATCAGAGTCCAATGGGAAGCGAGTTTGTCACGTGTTTGCGTCATATTTACATTCAGGGTTGGGACTCTGTAACGCATAGAGACATTTTCTCTATTTCTATTGACGTCCCCTGTCTATACATTGATTTCGGAAAGAGAGAAAAAAACAGGAAGTGCCATAACGATAAGGATAACGGTCTCTATCCGTAACAGAGTCCGAGTCCAGGGGCGAGTTCCGAAGAAATCGTTCCTTCTTTCTTTGTAACGTGTAATTCGACAAAAAGCGAACTAATACTTTACTTTATCACTTCTGAACTCACCGCAGTGTTGTTTAAAGTTATGTTCTTTTCATATTCCTTTGCACTTTCATTGTGCGATGTTGCCGGATGAAACATTTATCAAAATTGAAGTGCAAGCGATGTTGAAAAATACTTTAAAGTACTTCTCTTGTCTGATGTAAGGCGTTGTGAAACACTTGACACTATATCACTTTTTCAATGGGTGTAATGTTCGATTTTTATTGTCTACATTCATTCTACAACAATACAATCTTGCTGCACTGCAACCCACTGTTGCGCGCGCATGTCGTGTTTTACTACTTCCTAACTTGTATTCATGTAAAGTTTTCCCTGTTTATGCGAGACAGGTCAATTGCCTAATGTGCCATATTTGTCTATGTTGTTTAATTGAAGATGGGAAAATATGTTTTGTGTAAACTGCCACTAAGTGAACGTGTTATTACTAAAGTTGGTGAAAAATGACTGAAAACATTACTGACTACTAGTGCGTTGACGTTACGTGAAATATTTAAAAACGTGAAATCAATAATAAAAAGTATTTTAACCGGAAAACAATCATACAAGTATTTTTCATCGATTTTTATCTGACACTTTCCGTATGAGGAGCGAGGGGCTGAAGTATAAGGCAAAAACAGGTATAACGTCAGGTGACTATTGGCGTTCCAATGTAGGGAGCCACCAGATCACATTCCTCTTGAGAATCAGATTAAAATCGACGTACTTTATCTACTATTTTGATAAAATAAAAAATTATGTCTGAAGCTGTCGCCAGAACTAATTAGTGGGGTCAAAAGTAAACACCAATATTTTTGGTTCTAGGGGGTCGTTCTATATATGAATAGATTTGCAATTTTATCACCTACAAAAAAATTGGTTTTTTTTTCGCCAAGCTTATAGTTAATCTCGGGGCAAACTTTCTTTTGATACGCCACTGGTGCGTACCACGTGATAATATATGGGCTCGCAGTACGTCGTTTCTAGGGGAATTTTGTCAACTTCAAAAATGCTTTCATGACATTTTTCCTTAAAGTGGATACTTTTCGAGAAAATCACTAAAATATTAAAAGGGGGGGGGGTTTGGGGGGCGAAAAAAGGAGGTTGCGGAAGGAGAATTTTCCAGGACTTTTAGTATATTAATATTCAGCCCCAAATTATGATATACATATACCAAAAATTAGCTCTATATTATTTTTGTCTAGCTTTACCCAAAATTTGAACTATCTTGACTCAAGTATCTAATATTACTATTCGAGAGAAAAATATTCAATAGTCATTTTACTCAAAATCAATTAAATTGCAATAATGCTCAATCTTTGAGGGGTTTCCAATATTTTTCAATTGGAAAAACAGCGGAAGCACTGTCACTAACGATGCAGAATGCTGCTGTGGCCCAACAACATGTAGACTGTGTGACTATGTGGTGAATATACGACTGTGAAGCAGAAGACACAATTTATTTTGAGGAATACAACGTGGCGAGAGACTCCCGTATGAAAAACTTGCCAGGAAGCTGCTAGATCTCATCAAGGGGATGGAAGTTGATTAAGAATGACAGTGTAACGCTCTTTTGTCGTAACAAAAGAATGCTCATAATTTGTGCTCGACTATGCTCAGTGGTTGTTTAGCTTGGGGTGGTCTTTGGTGTTGGTACAGTAAAGAGAGGGCGCCACTAGTTTGTATAGATTATAAAAGAATAGCCAAACTAGACACTATTCGAATAATTAGTCACTATTTTAAAAGATAAATTCAAAATCTGAAAAGGAAAAAATAAATCCAATTGCTATCTGACATTCAACCCCTTCAAGAAAAACACAAGTTGTGGAATTCTAAAAACAATAATTTATTACCTATTAATAATTAAGCAGCTTTCCAAAAGCAAAACTTAATTTAAGTAGGCGTATAAAAAGATTGAAATTTAAAAACAATTAAATAGATACCTACGATAAAATTTACCTAAGTATAAATATTGATGTGACAATATAATTAACCTTTAATTTTTGACTCAAAGTCAATCAAATCAATAAAAAAAAAATCAATAAATGCAGAAAGGTAATAAATAATCCCTAGGGAGTTAGAAATGCCAAAGACAGGCTATATGAAATCATGAATATTGGGGAGAGCTCTACCGTCTTACCCGTAATTAAAATTCAAAATATGTAAACATAAAACTTAACTTTAACTACCTAAAGATTTTACATTGGTTTACCTTGTAAAACTACCACCTCATTGATTTGAAATTAAAAGTTAAATTAACCTCTTGAAGGTTAATGAATCCACAATATATTACATCGATCAGTACTCGATATAAAGGAAATAAATTTATAATAATT
This sequence comes from Ceutorhynchus assimilis, assembly GCA_917834065.1. Classification (NCBI taxonomy): domain Eukaryota; kingdom Metazoa; phylum Arthropoda; class Insecta; order Coleoptera; family Curculionidae; genus Ceutorhynchus; species Ceutorhynchus assimilis. The sequence goes on from OU892277.1 coordinate 101,707,926, forward strand.
ATAATAATCCATAATTATTGGATACTAGATAATGATAAAGAAAACGATAATAAACGTAAATATCTGATTATGATAATAATTAATTAATTAAATTAATAATTATATTAAACAGTAGTTAGCTATTCTAGCCAAATACTACTACACGGTAAACGAGTCGGTAATTGATTTTACAAAGATATTGATTAGCTTATGGAGCTAAACGATAGGGGGCGATAGAAAAAAGGTAATAATAAGTAACGGTAATTGAGATTTACAAAGATATTAATTAGCTAATCAAGCTAATCGATAGGGGGCGATAAAAAAAAGGTAATAATAAGTAACGGTAATTGAGATTTACAAAGATATTAACTAGCTAATTAAGCTAATCGATAGGGGCGATAAAGAAAAGGTGAGTTACGTTAATTAATATGGCACATTTAAGAGACCCATAGGTAAATAATTATACAAGCCTAGACGGAATCCTTGGAAGTTTTCACAAATTTGAGATCTAGAAGTACCAAACTGGCTGGAGGCAACCAAATAATGTTTGGGGATCAACTTCTTACAGGACACCAACATTCCTTGAAAAGGGAGCCCAGATTTCTTCTAAGATGGAGAACAGCATGGTCTCAAATTCGTCAATTTTCACTCAGAAGTGCAGGCGCGGATTTTTCCGTCCTGCCCAAAGTTGCCTGAATGAATTGAAGAAATATAAGGACTCATTCATCAGAGAGAAAAAGGGATTTACATACCTGTACGGCCGATAGTAACCGCACTTTCCAAAATCTTCACAAAAATCAACAATCAGTTGATTTTCCAAGAAACTTTCTAGCTGACACGATTAATCACTCTTCTGGCTAGTCAATTTAAAAAACCATGGGCTCGATGGCCAAAAATAAAGACAAAATTTTAAGATATTTAAGATTTTAAAAATCTGGCTGGACGACCTTTTTCGGTCCCAAGACAAAAGAGAAAAGACCAAGTCAAAAGTACCCAAATGGTTCTGTCCTTTTCTTTCTTGGTCTGTCAAGCCTGTCGAAATTATTATAAAAATAACAGCGCTACAGGTTTCTCGGAAATAACCTTAGTAACAGAATTTTCGGTATTAGGTTAGGAAAACTAGTCAGAAGAATCATAGATGTCGCTAGGTGTACGAAATAGTACCTTTAAATGAGTCCAAAATATATGGAAATAATTAAGAACAATAATTATATTGAATCAAGTAAGATGAAGACAGAGTCTCCATCTATTTTCTGATCGGCACACTAAAAATTGCTACTAACAACCGTATAAACCAGTATTAAATTAGAGCAAATCGACTCGCAAAGGCATTCGCCACAATTGCGAGAATAGCTATTCTAGTTGCCAACCAGAAGTTAAGTCGGTTGGAGAGCTGTGATACAGCGAAACGCGTCCACGGATGGTCCCGCAGAGATAAAACACTTCTCAATCGGTCCTTAATTGGGCCGTTACCTAATTAAAATAATTATATTGTTGTGGCATTTCAAATGTTACAACAGAGAGTATCACAAGAAGCCTTAAGGCTGCAGTGCACATCGGGACGCGAGTACACCTGACTCCTCCCTTATTAAACCAACCCACCAACAATACTATTGAAGCATGGCCCTATTAAATATTTATTTCTATTTCCAAAATTTTTAGAAGTTCCTATTAGAAGGATTTAATAGTGACATTTCCGTCTGTTGACATTCAATGCTGTAACACTTTACAATAAGCTGCCCTCAAACATTAGGTGTCTGCCTAGTCTATCTGTCTATCTACATTCAGGAAGCATCTAAGGGAGTTATTGATGCAACAGAGAGCGTAATATTTCCACATTTTTTTTTTTTTTTTGTTGGCTTCTTTTTTTTTCCTTGCTTGATAGGTAATATTATTATTGTTATTGTGATTGATATTATTATATATTATTATTTCCAGTCAACTTATCACTGTTTACTGCTATTGATTTTAATTCAGTATACCTATTCAATTTTGAACTTATATTAAGTGTCAGTATAATAAAATAATAATGTTTTTTTTGTATTAAATATTTAATGATTTTTTTCAAATGATAATGTAGTGGTTGAGTGGAAGAGTAACTACGTTGAATTCCGCTTTTACCTTACATTAATGTAATATGTAGTTATATTGGAACACAAATAAAAAAACGTTATTATTATAATTTTTTATGTTTTTTGGGTTGGCCTTACTTACGGTCCCGCGGATCGGACACTTACACGGGTGCAAGTAGGCCTGGTGTTCCATCCACCGTTCTACTCCCCACCAACCGCAAGGTTAGTAGAAACGGTGTTCCGCATCGTGTGCTCTGAGCCGGAGAGTGGGGAATGTGAAATTTCAGTATATTCTGGCTCTGTCATTCTCCACTACGGACGAAACATCAGGGGGGACATATGGCAGCACTGGAGTGTCATCAACACCGTACGAGTGCCTTAGGTGGTAATACAGCACCCGTAACGCCGCATTATGTCGATGGATATACGCCGAGACCGCATACCGTCCGCAAGCAGACAGCAGATGATATAGGGTCTCCGGCGCCCTATGGCAGGCCCTACAACTTGTGTCAGGAACCTGTATACCCATCACGCGATTCCGGTGTTCCAAAGTGTTGATGACTCCATCTTGGCAAGCAATGATAAACCCCTCAGTTTCCGACTTTAATGCACCAGACCTCAAGAATGCAAAGCTTAGCTTTTTGGATAAGCCAGTGTTTTCGATGATTTTAAAGAAAACACTGTGCAATCGCTTATCCATATGTAGACATACTAAATAGTCTACCTCTGCACTCTTTAAGGCGGTTTTAAGTGTTTGGCTGGTAAACTCTGTAATAGAGTTTTCCTGCCGCCGACTCTTGTCGAAAACTATTTGGAACTCATCCGCTACCCTTTTTGCAGCCTTAAAAAGAAATGCCCCAACCCCAAATGTTTCATGGTCACGCACCATGCATAGCAGGGGATCCTCGTCTTTGATTACTCCGCACGCGGTACTTACGACCAACCGTATATGCAGACACTCCAAACTTAAGAGTCCACGGCCTCCCTGATAACGTGGGAAGTAAATCTGTTGGACAGACGCCTTAGGATGATGGCTTCGGCATCGCGTCATTATCTTGCGGGTTTTTACGTCAATTTCACGCAACTCATTTACATTCCACTTTATCACTCCAAAGGAGTAAGTGAGTAGTGGGACGGCAAGCATATTTGTAGCAGCGACTTTGTTCTTTCCTGACAGCTCTGAATTCCAGATCTGTCTCAATCGCTGCTGATACTTGTCGCGGAGAGACCCTTTTATTGCGACACTATCCTGGATGTGTCCCTGAGGAACACCCAGGTAAGTATAAGTCTCCCCGGCATCCAGATGTCGTAGGATGCTCCCATCTACGAGTTGCGCGTCCTCGGCGTGATCCGCATGGCGCCCTTTCTTAAGTTGAACCGTCGCACACTTATCCAACCCAAACTCCATCCCGATCACATCCTGTACTACCCGAAGAGCTTGGTCGAGATCTCTTTTCGTCGACGCGTAGAACTTGAGGTCATCCATTATTATTATTATTATTATTATTATTATTATTTTTATTTTCCTGTGTCTTTCAGGTATTCAATTATAAGGCAATTGGCTTAACATCGGCTTATAGGCAAGATGAGAAGCATTCTATTTTAGGTTTAGAAAGTTACGCACGGTACGGCAGGTATTGAGGACTACAGATTTTTGCATCTCTGGAATAAGATATTTAGTAAGACCTATAGTAGATAAGCTCTCTATTAGTGATTTAGGTACTAGACCTGCTGTGGAAAAGACTACAGGTATCACCTGTACTTTTTGTAGTTGCCACTGTTCCTTTATTTCTTGGGCCAGATCAGTATACTTTGTAAGTTTTGTCTGGATAGTTTCCTGCATATTGTTGGAGTTTGGTACTGCGATGTTAATCAGATACCCCACTTTTTGCTTTTTGTTGACGAGGGTGATATCTGGTCTATTGGCAACAATGTGTCTATCAGTTAGTATTGATCTGTCCCAATAGAGTCTGCATTTATCATTCTCAAGTACATTTTCCGGCAGATATTGATAGTCGGGTTTGGTTTCTGTTGGGATTTGGTAGAGTTTAACCAGATTCAGGTGAACTATTTTGGCCACACAGTTATGTCTATGGAGGTACTCAGTAGATGTTAGTACTGTACATCCTGCTGTTATGTGTTGAATGGTTTCTGAAACTCGCTTGCACTTTCGGCATTTATCATCGACGATGGCAGGGTCGCGGATCACGTAATTTTTATAATTTGCTGTGGGTATAACCATATCTTGTATAGCCAAATAGAAACCCTCAGTTTCTGGAAAAAGTTTCCCCCGTACAAGCCACAGATTTGATGCCTCAGGGTCCATTATCGGCCGACAGCTCATAGGGATGTTTTCCGTGCAATGCCTTCTGATTCCATGCTGCAATAAGTTGATTATTTCGCTCAACTTTCGTGGGCGTTGTGGTTTCCATGTTAGCAGAGTGAAGGTTCAATGGAGTGTAACCTTGGTCAATCTCTATCACTGCTTTATATAGAGCGTTTGTGTCTTGGTTGGATATAAAGTATTTTCGCAGGTTATCAATATGTTGTTGGTGCATGTACTCCATGTCAATAAGGCCTCTACCACCCTGCTTTCTGGGTAAGTTTATCGTTCAACAGCCGCTCTAGGATGACCAACCCGGTACTTAGTTAGAATCGTTCTCGTTTTCCTCTCTATTTCTTCTATATTGGTGTTAGTCCACTTTATGACACCAAAAGTGTACGTCAGAACCGGAATCGCATAGGTATTTATGGCTTTAAATGTGTTCTTGGAGTTTAATTTAGCCTTCAGAATATCGTTGACCCTCTTTGTATGTTTCTGTCACCTGTTGCCTTATTACTTTGTGCTCAGTCCTCACTGATTGCTGCATGCCTAAATATTTGTACGTTTCGCTCTCAATTAATGGTTCCAATGTTTTTCCATCTTGCATTTCGCATGGACTTGTTGCGTGCTTATCCTTGATCACAGTTTGCGTTCTGCACTTGTCGAGACCAAAGTCCATGTGAATATCGTTGGAGAATATCTCCACGGTTCTGAGTAACGATTCAACGTGTGTTTTAGTGCCGGCGTACAGTTTGATGTCATCCATGTACAGGAGATGGGTGATTTTGTGCAGTATCTCCTTTTGATGTTTGATTGAGAATCCATGGTCACTCGTATTTAGAAGTTGAGAGAGTGGGTTAAGCGCTAAACAAAACCATAGGGGACTTAACGAGTCTCCTTGGAAGATACCTCTCTGTATTCTTATTGGGTCTGTGCTTATGTTGCTTGAATTAGAGGTGACTAACTGGGTGGACCAGTTGTTCATTAGGTACTGTAGTATGCCACGAATATCATCGCTGATTTTATACAGTTCTAGGACTTTAAGCATTCATGAGTGTGGCACTGAGTCAAATGCCTTCCGATAATCTATGTAAGCTGTATAGAGATTTCTATGCTATTGTATCGCTTGTTCTAGGATTGCTGCATCCAGGAGAAGTTGCTCTTTACAACCTTGTGATTTTTTAATGCAACCTTTCTGTTCAAGGGCAATTATATCGTGCAACTGACAGTGTTTCTATACTTCGTTACTTATGCATGCAGTTAGTAATTTGTAGATTGTCGGGAGGCACGTGATGGGCCTATATTTTGCAGGATCTTCGGTGTTTTTGTCTTTAAGTAATAAATATGTGGTGCCGTATGTAAAGAAGCGCGGGGTCTTAGATGGATCTAGTAAGCATTCGTTGAATCCTTCGGCTATTCCTTTATGGGTACTCTTGAATTTCTTTACCAGAATATTTGAATTTTGTCTCCGCCCGCCGCTTTCCAGTTGGCTGATTCTTCAATGCATTCTTTCAGTTCCTGTACGGTAATTAATGTGTTAGCCATTGGTCGAACGTCTTTTGTTTTAACTTTTATTTCTTCTAGCCACGCCGCATTTTCGGCCTTGAGTTTCCGATAAAACTATTTCTCGTTATTCTGAAATAGCTTGTTCGCAGTTTTTCTTGCGTAAGATTCTTTGTACCTCTTCAAGCGTTTAGCGGTAACACTCAATGTTTGTTTCAGCGTGTCCGCCACTTGTGCAAAGGTGGTATTTGGCGGATCGTGACCGATATGTTTTGTAGTTCTTGTTTTTATTTCTTGAGTCTGACGTAGGAGTTTTTTACTTCTTTGACTATTCAGGTATGCAGTGACCCGTCCTAGGTCTTGTCTTAATGATTTGACTTTATTGTTCAGTCGTCGCTCCCAGGGAGGAACCCAATTCTCGTGATTATTGATTCTTGGACGGTCATCCAGTTTGTACCCATTCAATTTGGTTGTCGCTGCGGCAGCTGCATAGACGGCTTTGTGCAGGTCTTCGAAGGTGGTGTGTTCTGCCAAGTACTCTGGGATTATTTTTGTATCGTAGTAGTTGATTATCACTTGCAGTTTTTTATTCGTATTTTGTGTTGGAATTGCTGGGCGCTTTAATGGGTCCATATCTCCATACTCTGCCAGAACTCTGTAGAACGCTTCTTTTGCCGTTTTATACATTTCATCCCCTGTATCTCCATCTGGTTGTGGATCTGGCTCCGGTTCTGGTTCCGGTACTAGTGCAGCAATGTTATTATTATTATTATTACTATTACTATTTATATCTATTGAATATTATGGCTCACTTAAATCACAGGAAAATCTTGCAGGTTGTTTGATATTGGAAGGGTATAATAGATTTGATTTCACTCTGGAGTTAGCAAGTAAAAAGAGGTGGCTGAAACGATTGGAAAATTTGAAATTTTAGTTTTTTGGCTCTGTTTATTTCATATAATAATAGTACCTATATGTATGAAAACTTCAATGCAGTTGCTTCTCCCATTTGCAAATAGACCCCCTCCACAATTTTCTTTGTAGCTAACCCAAGGAAATGAACACCATAAAAAAAACCGCTCGCCATTTACCATGTAACAAATTATTAGAATACTTGGGCAAACAGCTACATGCATTTGCATTGGAACTGCAGGGTTCACCTTATCGAAAGCCTCGGCTAGGACAGTATTAATTAGATGCTTCGCAGAGTGTTGCTAATTTATTCAACTGTGCCGTAATTAAATGTATCTCTCTTATCTCTAATGAAGTAATCTATTTTATTTTTTGTTTTTCCTTCCAGGGTCTTCAAGTTCTTATATAATGATAATAATAAAAATACTTTAATCGTCAAAACCAAAAAATTTACATCTGAATGATTCAGATACTGTTCAGGCCCTATTTCAGATAAATAATTTTTGAGCCAAAGAATAGAAATAGAAGCCAATTTTGTGCGTTCGATTTACATCTTATATGAAAAAAAATTAAGGAAAAATAAATATACATAGGTAAACAGAAAGAGGAAAAGCAGAGGATTAAAATGACAACGGGAAATAAGGAAAAAACTAAAATATGGTTAGCCTTCTACCAGAGATGGAAAGATCACTGATTTAGAAGCAAACGTGATATAAAATGCTTTCTAGAGGTAAATGAAGACCAGCGCCAATCAACAAAGTCAAGCGAGTTTACCAAGGTAGCTATATTATAAGAAACTGTACGTTTGTATTGTTCTTTTCGGTGTTGTGGTATTCGGATTACATTTCTTCTTTTTAAATTTAAGTTGTGCACATCAGTGCGAAATGTAATTCGTCTGCACAGGCATTGAGGAGATTTACTTTTAATTAATTGATAATAAAACTTAGCCTGGTGCCACTTAAAACGATTGAACATATTAAGCTACTCGGACGCAGCCAAGTAGGGTGAAACATAATTTCTGCTTTCAACACCATAGATTGAACGTAAACAAGAGTTTTGCACTCTTTGAACTTTGTATCTATGCACAGCATCAAAACAAGGGCCATAAACACCACTACAGTGATTAAATTTTGAAAGGACCAAAGCCTCACAAAGTAGATTTCTGACATTGTCAACTACTTAAGTAAATACCACTCTGTACATAAATTTTACTAAAGTGTGTCGACGAGTCAGCATTAATTTGGTATAAATACCGCGCCGACTAAGGCTAGTGCAAAGTACCCCAATTGGGAAAAGCCCCTCTAGCTAAGTCTCCTTCCAGTGCAAACCACCTTTAATGGGAAACGCCCTTCTGGGAGTATTGAACGCAGCAGACTAGGTTCAGTGCAAACTACCTTTATTGGGAAGCGCCCTTCTGGACCTGTCTCAAACCCAGCTTCAATCTTCAGTCACGCCAAGTAAGTAGTACATCCCTCCGTAGAAAAGATGTCATGATACTATTTCTAGGGTAATAACTATTATTAATCAATACACATCTTGTACCTATACTAAGCGAGTTTCTCTCTACCTGAACCCCACCTACGCCCCTAGGTCACGCTCCTGTTGTAACGTCCCAGGACAAAACGTATAGGGGTTGTGGCATATTTGGTGGAGGCGCCGTTTCGACACCCAGGCACCATGACCCAAAAACAGCGGTGCAAAAGAGATAATGCAGTCTTACATAATAAATCTTGACGACACCATATTGGGAGAAAAAATCCAAGACACAAAAAAAAACCGACAAAATTCACAGACGGCGGCGCTGAGCAGTACTACAAATCAGGAAAAAGGCACTCTTAATATCTATCTATAGCAGTAGAAAATATACAGAAAAGACAAGGGAAATATAAAGGGCATTTTGATGAAAGACATAGAGAATTGGACTTTGAAGCTGGAGACAAAGTTAAGGTGTTTGTCGCAATCAGAAAGGTTGGAAGAAGTGAAAAGTTACTTTCAAGATGGTTTGGACCATATAAGGTACTTAGAAAAAACTTGGAGAAGTAAATTAGGAAGTAGAAAAAATTGGTAGTAGAAAGAAGAATAAAGACACGGTCCACGTCAGTAGGATGTTGCCCTACAATGACCCGTGGACAGAAGGTGCACCTATCGAAGAGTATACTGAAGATGAAGAAGACGAAGAACAAGAAGTAAGAGAAGACGATGAAAATGAGCAGTAGAAGAAAGTGGCCACATGTATATTATAAAAATAGAACTTAGGAGGGAGAGAAACAAAGCTTAGTATTAAATAAATTTAAACAGGATTTATCGAACTCTCTTCCTTCCGGATTTTTGGTGATACTGACTCATAGTGCCACAAGCCAGGAGGTAGAAGTATCCGTCGGCGCAACTTGGAAACTTCTACCAGATACAATTTCATACGAAGGGTCAATCCCATTAACATACAAAGTACCCTGGCATGGAGAGACTTTGGAACCAACAATACTGGGAGGCAGAAAGTGTCAAAAATCAGAGAAAGTAGGATGTAAGATTCAACATATATGGAAGGAAGCATTGACTGTAGACAAGGAATTAAGTAGTCCAACTAAACACTGGAACATAAGTATGTTTTAGTAATTCTATCTTTAACACACATCATTTTTGTTTCATACGCACAAAATCGCATTAACCGACCAGAGGACAAACGAGGCGAAGAAACTAATGACGCCACTACATTCTGGATCAGGGATTGCTTCGGATTAAGCAGGGGCATTTCTGATCCAAAGATCTACGAGTATCCACCATTGGAAGCAAGGAACCAGACACTATGACAGATTTGGCCAACCAAAACCGACCCCAAGGAAGCACAAGCGGTATGGTACCTGGACTATTTACTGTCTTTACTGAGAAGATGCATCTAGTTAGACGGCATAACCCAACCCGTGACGGGATCTCCTGGCGCACCACATAGTTTTATCCATTTATTTATTTATTTTTTTTAATCAAATTTTCTTTCGATTTTTATATTATATTGTATTTTATTGTATTGTATTCTATTGTGTTGTATTCTATTGTATTATATTATAATTTATTGTGTTTTATCTTATTGTAATTCTATTAGGTATATTGTCATATTTTATTTTATTTTTGATGTCTCTCTTACAAGCATCGGGAGCCAATGCTTTTCAGAGGGGGGCATATGTTAACTACTTAAGTAAATACGACTCTGTACATTAATTTTACTAAAGTGTGTCCATGAGGCAGCATTAATTTGTTATAAATATCGCGCCGAAATCCATTACCAGCAGCCTAAGGCTAGTGCAAAGTTCCTCAATTGGGAAAATCCCTTCTGGACCTGTCTCAAACCAGCCCCTTCTGGGAGCATTGAACGCAGCAGATTAGGTCCAGTACAAACTTCCTTTATTTGGGTAACGCCCTTCTAGACCTGTCTCAAACCCAGCTTCAGTCTTCAATCACGCCAAGTGTACAGAGTGTACATAATACAGAGTGGCCTACAAGTAGTACGTTCCTCCGTAGAAGAGATGTCATGATACTATTTCTAGGGTAATATTATTCTATATATTCAATACATATCTTATTGTACCAATACCAAGCGAGTTTCTCTCTACCTGAACCCTACCCACGCCCCCGGGGGTGCGATTTTCGAAACCATTCGAGTACATTTCGTACACGAACTTTGACTGACAACAATGTAAATTAAATGGGGAGCAGTCAAATTTCGTGTACGAAATGTACTCGAATGGTTTCGAAAATCGCACACCAGGTCACTTTCCTGTTGTGACGTCCCAGGACGAAATGTATAGGAGTTGCGACAATATCTTGGGAAAGATAGTGTCTATTACTAAAAATTACTTTATGATTACTATAAGCAACCCTTATTTTTGAGATCACATTATCTTTGAAGCGCAATTGAATCCAACACTGAACCCAGACTCTTGCAGGAGTCAGAGTAAGGTACTGCTACATTATTCAGTTTAATTACCATATTACTTTTAACCCTACTTATTTGAGTATCGTTACCAAATAATATTACCGACGATTTATTGGGGTTGAGTCTAAGTGAATGAACAGAAGCAGTGGCATAGAAACTATTTAAATCACAATTGATTTTATCCTCAGACTCGACCAGTTCATCATCGAAAAAAGAAAAATATATTTGTGTTTTGTCGGCATAAAAATGATAGCTACGAGTGAATGTAAAAAATTTGAGGTAAAAATTGCATACAACAAAGGGCCAAGAATGCTACCCTGGAGTACACCCATTGCAAGGTTCAAGGGGTTAGAATAATTATAATTAACAACAACTTGTTGTACACGCTCTGACAAGAAAGAACTGAACAGAAGCATCACCAAAACCAATAAAGTGGAGAATTGAGACAAGTATTTCATGATTGAGACCATCGAAAGCCTTACTAAGGTCCAGTCCAACAGTACCAGAGCATTGATCTTATTTTCATTCGATGCCCTAAAAATTACGTCAGTGATATCAGCGAGTGCACTCTTACAGCTGTGACTTGGTCGAAAATCTGACTGCTTGGAAGGTAAAATATTATATAAATTCAAATACTTTCGAATTTGTTTGCCCATGATTTTTTCGAGGACCTTAGAGAGTGTAGGAAGAATGCTAATAGAGCGCAATTGACCAAATTCAACAGGATTCTTAACCTTGGGTAAAGGCCTAACTTGTGCTCTCTTTCACGGTGAAGGAAAATAAGAATTTAGAATACAATCATTAATAATATGTGTAATGAAAGGTAAAATAAATGGACAGCGGAGCTGAATAAGAGTAATATTTAGCTGATCACTACCGATAGCTTTAGATTTAATATTTCGAATAATTTCAAAAATGTCTTCCTCAGTCGACAGGTTAAAACTAAACTCCTGATCGACCCTACCAATTCGGATATTTTTGTAAAAATTCAAGAGATGTTGGCCAGGTTTGCCATTATTTGCAAATTGAATTTACGAAATAATCATTAAGTTCATCAGGGTTACCTAAATGTTGGCGAAGATTAGAACTGTGTTTTACTCGAATTAAGTTTATATTCCTTCAACTCTGATATAGGTATTCTGAAATTTATACCGAGAATAAGCTTTTTTTTCTGCCCGAATAGCTGATGTTGCATAGTTTCCAAGTTGATTGTAGTAATCGTAGTGTCATTGGCGCTTTACTTTGTTTTCTCAACATTTTAAAGAGCTTGGTGTTTCTTATGAAGAAGGCTATTTATTTGGAACAGGCTCTCCTCTAAGAGAATGATGGATGAGCTCTCTTCATGATCATTTCTGACTAGTGTTCCAAGATTCCCTAGAGCAGTTTCTTACAGTCTCAATTTATTTTCCTCAAATATGATTTTCCGTAAATGCTTGAGAAATACTATTGTAAAAATTGTTCTACCCATGTGTGACTAAAATTTCCTAAAAATAAAAAATAAATAAAATGCAGCACACATTTTAATGGAAAAGACGAATATGCTAGACTGTAATTAGCTAAGGAGAGAAAGCCTGATATTTACTTGCAAATATCAACTTCATTTAGGAGTCAATAGTCAATGAAATTAGGCAAAAGCTAGATAGAAGCGCAAATGTGCTATGTTCTATTTTGCTAACTAAACTTTTTGTCACTGCGTTGTAATTTGCCAATGTTTTCCTTTCATCTGGAGAGAACGATTGTGCAGTGAACATCATTCCGGCGACCCAACGAAGCCATCTGGCCGGGTTCGACAATGCCTTTGGAGCTGGCAACCGTGTTTACTTTGCGCGTTTGTCCCTTTAAAATCATGTAAAAATTATCCGTTTCTGTTTAATTCGTCTGTGTATGCATAAAAGATTTTTCAATTGGAAAAAACGCCTGTTGTTTGCTCGATGATGAACCTTTTGCGATTTGAGCCGAGCCGGATTTTAAATATAATCACGTTAAATTCAGTTTGGTAGAGTTATCCGACCGACGCAACATGTTCGTTTTAATCAGTTGATAAAAAACAAATATCAATGTTAATTGAAATAAAAACTGTCCAAATTTGACATTTTTCTGCGAAAATAAAAAAAAATTGGCCAATATTTTATTCCTATCGTAAATAAATACAAAATAATGAACTGATAAAGTATCATATTTATTGACATCCGTAATCGAAATGGAATGAAAATATTCGTGTTTCCATTTATCAAAAAAACAATTTCCTGTTGGCCCTGTCAGGGAGCAAATTTTGGGCTAAATGGTACCTGCGGCCTTACCTAATTTAATCGGGCGCCTGCATTTGCCCAATTTAAAATCGGAAATTATACGAGGGCCCATAATTTTCATCAGGAAAGTGCGGAGAAGGAGGGGGCAATGCGTACAGTTACGAAAAAGATGATTTATTGAAATGAAGTTAGAGCACGACAAGTCCCGGCAGAAGTTTGCAAAAATTAATTGTGTCAAAATTTTCTAACCCTCTCTCATTCCGTTTTGGCCGTAGTTAGTACATCGATTTCTTAATTAATATTGCAAAACGGAATGGGGTTAACTTGAGTTTCTGACGCATGACTTGATATATTTTTTATCGAAATTAATTGGAATCGTAAGTAGTGAGGAATGTGACTGTGAATGGTAAAACAGATAGGTAACAGCAAATACTCTTATATAAGCTAATGTCTGTTTCCAAATAAAAACAAAAACCCATATATTTAATATTGTAAAAAGAATTCTATTTCCTATCATATTATACCAAAACCATAGATATATTTGGTCAGCTCTGCTAAATATAGGTAAATAGTATTAAATTAACAATAATTAAAATTTCAGAAAATGCGGTTAAGCCAATATATTATTAAAGCAAATTAAAAATTAATAAATATTCAGTGGAAATATGTTGAACATAACAGTGTCTTTGTTGTTATCCGGACTTTGTAAGTTTTTAATGATTTATAAATGCATTTAATTTATTATTGCTTACGGAAACAAGTTCAAATTTTGGAAGCCACCGAATTTTCCAAATAATCAATGTTTAAACTTTTCGCTAGTTCACTCGTTTAATTATTCAATATTTGTAATGGTCAGATTGTTATTTTGTCATTTGTGTAATGAATAATAATTATTGAATTGTTTAGCATTTAATGGTGAGTAATACATTTTTAAACAGTAAAGAATTTTCTAAATTATGTACACAATCGACCGAAAGACTGAACAAATTAAGAAAGAAATCAAAATTTTAGGGATATTTTTGTTTATTACACACAGGTTTGAAAAGTTTCATTTTGAATTATTTCTTGAGAGTTTGTGAATAGAAACACGTGCATATTATAATAATGTTTTGAATTCAAGCTAACTTAAAAAACATTTCAAAGACCTTCTATTGAATTATAAAAGGTTCTGGATGAAGGGGACACTAATTTCAAGTGAATTACACAACATATATATTTTTTTGAATGATGTCGGATAACTAGATCGGTTGTAATTCCTGTTGAAAAATTCTCCAAATGTGTGCCTATTTCGAAAAGTAAGAATCCTCTTACATAATGTTTGAAATGAAGATAAAACATGTATTATGGGTATTGAAAAAGTAGAAAATATAATGAAACTAAAAAACAGATAAATGAATGTGAATGAATAACTTCGAAATCAAAAAAATCTTAACTTCTGTATGGGTATAAAATTTCGAGCATTTTGAAGATTTTATTTTATTGAAAATTCATCCCTTTTCCCTTTGCGACTCAAAAGAGAAATCTGATTGATGATATTGTTTTTGTGGGCTTGAATTTTGTATATTTCATGAACTATCGAATCCGAATTCAGGAAAAATAGGCTTCTACTGCTTCTGTGTTGACTGATTACTTGTCTTTAGGCTGTTTTGGTTACACAGCTTAAGTTATTTCCTGCTTGGAGTAGCAATTTCATTCAAGTACTAGGATAAGACGCATTATCTAGAAATGTATCTCATCCTGGAGATATCTAGATTCAGAAATCGAAATTTTCCTATCAGCAAGAGCTTGAATTCTTGTTTAGGTATCTGACCGAATGAGTTGGCTTCCTATATACTTTGTGCCCTAATTAACTTGCAATTTGATTAAACTTCTGAACTTCCATCGTGAACTGTATTCTGGTGTGAATAGCGTTTAGATGACTAAGGAATTTTCCCAGTTCTGTCTTGCTATGACTACACCCATCAAGACGTCTTGCCAACGTAGCGTTTCATGGCAAAACCCCTTTCAAATGACAGAAAGACAAAGTAGAGGGCCTTCAGTCTCCAGCAGTTCGGTTAGCCCTGACCAAGGCAGCGGACAGACCAGCGACCGAGCATAGGGAGCAAAGAATTCCTGGAGTGGACCAGGCTGCCAACTATAAATCGGAACATACAACGCAAGGACCTTGAAACATGAAGAAATATTGAAGCAACTAAATAAGGAACTCGATAAAATAAATTGGGACATAGTAGGACTGGTAGAACTCAGAAGAAGAGGAGAAGAATGTCTAAGATCTAAATCAAATCACGTTCTATTCTACAAAGGTGATGATAATAGTAGTAATTGTAGCATTCGCGCCAAGTACTCTAATATTTAAATTGATGCAATCGTATAGCCACCTCTACAATATCTCTGAGCTTGTAAATCAAATGATGCAATCAAAAAGCCTTGTACTTTAGTAATACTTTCATAGCGCTACTACGTTAGGCACAATATTTTTAAATCCTAAACACCTTTTATACCTCAAAACAATAATTCCTAATTCAGTTTAATTATTATAACTTCCTGTTCTATAAACGTATAAAATCCCTGAAATCACTTACTGCCAAATTTTGTACAATACCTACTTATACTTAAAAATCGTGTACTTAGCCAGAGTAAATACTATCGAAAATTAGAAATCAAAATATCTAACTAATCATTTTCTAGACGGAACAAAACAGTTAATTCGATTATCCAAACTCTTCAGTAAAATTCATTTCGATTAACAGTCATTTGAATTAAATTTCTCTATCTATACTAAGCACATAAATATTCAAAGTCAATTCACTCAAGTTAATAATATTTATGCAATAAAATTTCATAGTCAATTCACTTCATAGTAATTTCAACCATTGATAAAGTCAAAATAAAACTTGCCACTAGAGTACTTACATTTAAATTATCGCTCTTAGTCACTTAATTATTCTAATTATTATTCTTTTGATTATTTAGAGCTCGCACATAATCTTGAACGAATTTTCAATGTTCCTTCTTTCACAATTTTCCGTTACTTTTTCAAAGTTCGAGTTAACGCGTTTTCCCGAGGCAACAAAATGAAAGAAACTCTTTCCATAATCCTTCTGTCTCAGATATACAAACTGTTTATGAAAATAATCACCATCCGCCTAGAAAGGAAATTTGATGATACCAACCTAAAGAACAAATAGGAATAGAAAGAGCTGCATCACTATAGATCAGACTATCTTTGCACAATAAGAATACTAAATGAACAGACGACCGAATATAACATTACAACATGGCTAGCAATAATCGATTTTAGGAAAGCCTTTGACACTGTCGTATTCTGGTCGATAGAAACAGCTATGAGAAATGCATGAATAGATCAGCAATATGTAAACCTAAATCAAAAATATTCAAGGGGCAACAAAATAAAATTGAGAATGCATGAAATGCAAATGAAGTGAAGATCAAAAGAGGCGTAAGACAAGTCGATATAATATCACCAGAGTTTATGACAAATGAGCAAACAGATAGGTACACAATATCCATAGAAAACCAACAGGTGAAAAAAGTAAAGTCCTACAAGTATATAGGACAGGAAATAACACTTGGCAAAGTAAATCAAGAGCACAGATTACCTACATACAGATGCGAAAAAGCGGCGAATTCGTGGTTCAAGATCAATTTGATAGACATAGGCTGGCCGCACCAATGCCGCATCAATGTAATTTGAACATATTTATTATATAAATGAGGAAGCGCAATAATATAATATAATTTCTTTAATTGGTTCACAAACAGCAAAAAAATATTCTAATATGTAAACACACAGGCTGGAGCATGCTCACGCACTCGGCCACGTTAATTGTCCTGACGCGGACGATCTGTATCTATGCGTCGGGGTGCTGGCCCCCCGGCTTCGTCACAGAATATCGTCGACGGCAAGTATACGTACTTACGCATCTGTATTAGGTGATCTGTGTCAAGAGCTTGATATTAATGGGAGAATACGACTGGGATGGGTGGCGTAAAATGCGCCACATATTCCGGTCCAAGTTACCGTTGAAGCTGAAAACTAAAGTGTATAACGAATGTATTTTGATGCCAGTAGTTGCCTATGGAAGCGGAACTTGAACGTTCACCAAGAAAATCCTAAATAAGCTGCAAGTACACTAGAGAGCAATCGAAAGGAGAATGATAGGTATTACACTAAGGTATCACCAGACCAATGAGTGGATAAGGCACACAACAAAGGTTGAAGACATTAAACATAGAATATGTACCCTCAAATGGAACAAGGTCGGCCACGTAGCGAGAAACACAAGTAACAACTAGAGCGGAAACAAGATGGAGCCCTGGGTGGAACGAAGAAGCGTCGGCAGACCTCAACAACGCTGGTATGACGACATCAAGCGGACAGCAGGACTAAACTGGTACCAGGTCGCACAGAATAGAAATACCTGGTAACATCCAGAGGATAGAGAACGGCTAGGAAGAAGATAACTCCAAATAATAAAATTGTCATCTACATAGGGAACCAGCAAGTAGAGAGTATCAATTACTTTATGGATTCATGGAGGCCATATCATTGAAAACAACCAATAAATTCGAGTACCTGAAACCACCAAACACTGTCAATCCTACCAGAATAACATAATAGTTACCAACCTCACCCAAACTGTTCTAGCTGAATCAGGACACAGTGATCTAATAACAGGGAGCAATTTTGCAATAGCACTGAAATATCTTCAATATGAAGACATTATAGCCAATGTAGAAGCAGGTTATCATGTATACCTACGCATAATTACCTCAAACGACTGCAGAAGAAATACGCAATGGACCATGGAGTAATGAATCAGAAACCACGAGAAAAACCTTCCGAGTATAATCTCACGTACGAGAAAAGGAAAGTCATCCGTAGCCTGGATGTAGACAAGATGCTTTGAAAAATAAAACAAGAGATTGACTGGGAGTTATGACAAAATAAAATAGGTCAACTTTTCCCCTAAAAACGATGTGTTACCATATTTAAAATCCTGAGTTTCGTCTTTGTTGGCCGAAGACGAAACTCAACTTTCGTCAATTTTTTTTTTTTTTCTCATAGTAAATATTTATTTCAATTTATTTGACAAGAGGCGCATATTTACGTCATTTTTGTGAAAATTCTGTAAAAATTCACCGAGTCAAGAATTTTTAAAAATATCCCGATGGTGCGATGGTACAAAAGCCAAATGGGACACAAAATGCAATGGTGGATTATGTAGGCAAAAATATTGTAAATTGTGATGGTGGGATGGAGTTTTTTAATTTAATAATAATAATTTGTGTTTTATTTTTCACTCACGCAAAACTTCAAATATTCCGTAAAAACAGAATTCATGCAGTGTAATCGTTAATATTGTAAGGAGCTCTGCAGCAGCGTCAATTTCGCTTATTGGAATAGTCACAAAGCATGATTTGGGAATATTTTTTTATTCCGTGAAAAACACAAGGTTTGTGAGATGTTTTTAACTGGTGGTTTGAAAATGTGTGGAGTGGACATTTTCTGACCGGTGCTGCAAATTCCACCTCATCAATATTTGTCGTTGCTAGAGAAAATTTCCAGTGAAATAAGGATCAGGCATATTCTCTTGAGAGGAAGTGCGACCTTGAGAGTGAACATTGAAAGTTAGAGTGAGGAAAGAATAATTTTCTAGAGTTGGGTTAGAATCTACCTATTCAAAGCGCCACAGGTACTGCCACACATTGGTTCTTACATGAGCAACGTTGTATTTAGACCTGTTTAGAACTGTTAGGAAAATTTTCCTGCGACTTGACACTGGAAAATCTTGTGGTCCCGATGGCATTTCTCCCATTTTCCTCTAAACTTGCGTCAACGAGTTGGTTCAGTTCTATGTGAACTGTTTCTACTCTCTTACATTCGAGGCGTTTTCTTGTCTATCTGGAAATATTCCAGAGTGTAGCCCATCCCGAAAAAGGGCAAGAACATTCTTCCTAGCAATCGTCCCATCTCACTTACATCCTTACTTTCGAAAGCGATTGAAGAGGCCTCCAACTTGAAACTGGTCAGATACCTCGAAGCCAGTAAGCTCATCTCTAACAAAAAGTACCTACGGGTTTCGTTCTAAAAGGTCAACAGGGAATCTGCTGGCATACTTCAGTCATTATTTGGAACTCGTGAAACATGACGAATCCAGAATTGTAGCATTGGAGATCTCCAAGGCTTATGATCAGTTGCGGCCCAAAGGTCTCCTCAGCAAACTTCCATCGTATGGTCTTCCGAACTAATTTTGCCATTGGCTGGGGATCTTTTTGAAAGACAGGTCCCTGCATGTTGTGGTCGATGCTGTATCTTCTGATACGCTGCCTATAAATGCCGGCGTTTCTCAAGTCTGAACTCTGTCCCCAACACTGTTTCTCATTTTTATAAACGATTTGTTGAATGTGACAAAAAACCCCATATACAGCTTTGCAGACGATAGTCGCTTGATGGCAGCTTTCTCTCCTGACAAACCGCTTACTGTAGCTACTTCCACATGCCTGACCCGAAAACAGATTTACTGTATCAACAGTGATCTTGACACCATTACCAACTGGGGCTCAACAACCTTGTCAAATTCAATACTTCCAAAATTCAAGCAACAGTTTTCTCAAATAAGTAATCTTTCGCCGAAGATAAGCCAAGGATGACGGGTCAAAACCTTTCTATCAATCCCTCAGTATTTCTTCTAGAGATGACCGCATCGACCAATTTGTCTTGACATGAATATGTATCTTAGATTCTCTGTTTCGTGCGAAAAACTTATTCACTTCTGAACAACTTTTTCTTTTTTATAAGGCTCAAAGCAGACAGTTTTATGGGATACTCTTTCTACATCTGGAGCGATGATCTCAAGCATTTGTTGGCTCTATTAGATGCAGTACAAAGAAAAGCAATAGATATGATCGATAATCCAACTATCGCCGATTCATTGCAATCTCTCGGACATAGACGCAAGGTGGACGACTTGTCGTTATTCTATCGGTATTCCATGAGAGATGATCTAGCGAGCCTCAGGTAGCAGAACAGTTAAACAGACATGAATATCGTTCCTGAAGATAATGGACAGAAAAAGTCTGATTTATTTTGATACTATCTTTTTTTTTCCAATAACATATTAAACAATACTAATGAACCCAAAGCTATATGGAATATTATAAAAGCTCCTCGTAGCAAAGAAAATTCAAATCCACCCCCTACGATCTCTCCAGAAGACTTTAACAAGTTCTTTGTAAACATTTCAAACATCATATCAGCCAATCTTCAAAAATCTGGTGCTAACCCTTCAGAATTGAGCTCTACAATTATCCACAATAACTATACAGTTTTTTTAAATCCTGTAATACCTGCAGAGGTAGTAAGTATTTTGTGTTGCATGAGCGACAGCAAAGCAAAGGATGTCTTTGGTCTAAGCAACAAAATCTTGAAACAACTCGCTTCCCCTTTCCATAATTATAAACAGATGCTTTGAGAGTGGGAAATTCTCAAGTAAGTTGAAAACCAGTAGGGTGGTACCTATCTTCAAAAAAGGGGATGAAAATGACCCCGGAAACCATAGACCCCTTTCTGTGGCTCCAGTTTCGTCAAAACCAATTGGGATCAGCCTAAATAATCGTCTAACTATATTTTTAGAGAAGAGTAAGCTGCTGTCCAGTCACCAGTTGGGTTTTCGTAACAAAATCTACAGCAGAAGCAATTAGAGCCCTGGTGGAGCATATAGTTGGATGCTTCGAGGGGAGTGAGTCAGTTCTGGCCATCTTCTGTGACATCTCGAAAGCTTTCGACTGCGTGTCACACCAGATACTACTAAACAAGCTGGGCTACTACGGCGTTAGAGGCAACACACTGCATATAATTGAGTCATATCTTTCAGACCGCTGCCAGCTGGTGGATCTTGATGGTAAGATGTCTTCGGTGCAGGTGTACCACAGGGATCCTTCTAGGGCCATTACTGTTCATTCTATATGTGAATGAACTTCCATCTATTTTTCCAGAACTGAAGACAATACAGTACGCAGATAATACAACCCTCCTTGACCACCATTGCAACTCTGCCCAGCTTCATCCTTCATGTGTCTCCAGCATTAGGAAACTCCACACATGGTTCACTCCCCACGCCATTGATCATCAAATCATACGTTATTTCACGTAATCCACCGTCCTTATCCTTATGAAAAATCAACTATCATATTACCAATATCAACTCCCTCCTACTCTGAAAAAGTTCAAGCCGAAGTCGCGCGTAGAAATCGCCCGCTGCTTATCAGTGAATTTGAATTCAACTGACGAACCTACCCGTTGTTAATTTTTAAGAATACAGGGACAGGCTAGTGAATTTGTAAAAAAAGCCACATCTTTACATTGGTTCTGGTATTGATTTGTTTGTTTTTGTACAGTGTGTACCAGCCAAATGGAATAAATTCGATAATAAATAGATAGGGAACTTTTTGAAAAAACGCTCGGACACGCAATTTTATTTTTTTTGCTTAAGATTTTTTTACACCAATTTTTTTATACAGGTTGCTCCAAGAACAGCCGTAAGGTTATCAACTTTCTTTTTTCAAATAGTGCTCCCTGTATATTATGACATTTCTGGATTCTGCGGAAAATTCTAGACATATTTCATGTACAGGGTGGGCCAATTTGGACACTTTTAATAGGAAACGTCAATTTCTGAGCAAGATACAAAAAAAATGAACCCCCCACTCTGAGGCTCAAATTTCACACACAGTGATTACTTTTAGCACTGAGTGCTAAAAGTCATCACTTTTAACACCAGTGCCATAAAATGGCATGTTAGACACTGACAGCATCCGTTAAAAATTACACTTCTAGTGACGTTTGTAGAAAAATCAAGTTACGTGTACGAACGATTTTTTAAAAAATAAACGTGGCATCAGATATCTAGCCTGTTTT
This sequence comes from Ceutorhynchus assimilis, assembly GCA_917834065.1. NCBI lineage: Eukaryota > Metazoa > Arthropoda > Insecta > Coleoptera > Curculionidae > Ceutorhynchus > Ceutorhynchus assimilis. Next base: position 101,729,833 of record OU892277.1, read on the forward strand.
GTTTTCAATGGTACACCCTGTATATCCTGTTGTTTTTTTTAAATTACCTCCTCTTAATTTTTATGGTAATTTATATACAACTTCAAACTACATATTACATCGGTAAATAACAAGTACCTTGGTACCTATTTCTTTTATGCCTATAATACAACTAGGTACCAGATTCAACAAATGATTATCAAAATTGTTTTTATTGAATGGGGTTGAGGTTGGGTGGGCCACTTCACCATTTGCCCGGTGGGCCAAATGACCCCCAGTTCGACAATGATTGTATTGATTATTGAATTGCGTCTTCTATATTTTGAAGTTACATCTGTATACTGTATTTGTTCACCTATATAGTCGTTGACAACGCTAAACATTTTATTGTATTTGAGTAAATAAAGAATTTTATTATTATTATCATTATTATTATTACAAAGAAGCCCTAACAAAAATAAAGTTCATATTATGTATTTTTTGAATCTTCTTATATTCTCAAATATTTGTTTATTTACCAGTATTGTCTGACATCCGCCCAATCCCTTCGGTAGACACCGAAGATCAGACACAAGTTCAATTCAACGGTTTTGCTAAAACAACAAGATACTGGGATTGCTGTAAGCCATCATGTTCATGGTCTGCTAACGTCCATGAATCGAAACCAGTGGACTCTTGTCAAATGAACGGAGTTCGAAGAATCAACAATCAAGCACAATCTGGATGCAATGGAGGGCCAGCTTTTACCTGTAACAACCAGCAACCTTGGAAAGTTAACAACAATTTGGCCTATGGATTTGTAGCTGGATCCTTTAAGGTCACGAGTTTATTTTCTCTAAATGTCTTATTTTAACTATTTTTTTAAGGGAGGAGTGGATAATAGTAGATGTTGCACATGTTACAAACTAAAGTTTCGCAATCCTCGTGGAAAGGTAATGATAGTTCAAGTAATAAATACTGGTGGTGACTTAGGTCACAACCATTTCGATATTCAGATTCCTGGAGGTATTTAAAGCTTCTCAAATTTTAAAATATTTTGTCATAAAAAGGATTTTAGGTGGTGTAGGTGTTTTCAACCAAGGCTGCCATAAACAATGGAATGCACCCTGGGACGGTTGGGGTAAACGGTATGGCGGAGTTGGCTTAGAACGTGAATGCGATCAACTACCATGGCAACTGAGGGATGGTTGTAAATTTCGTTGGAGGTTTTTGCAAGGAGCTGATAACCCTGACGTGGATTTTGAACAGGTTGGCTGTCCAAATGAGTTGGTTTCAAGAACGAATTGCAAGAAATAATTCATGCATATACTTACACTAAATAAATTATTTAATAAAGGAATAGCATTTGGATTGGTAGTTTTGACTAGGCTTTGGAATAAGAAATATTATTCTAGATAAGTTTCACAAAAATTAAACATTTAGTAACTAAATAAATAGGTATACGTTTTCATTTTCTTTTTACGTTCTAAACCCTGCACCAAGTCTATATTTCATCACCAGGCTAAAGCCCCAAGAGTTTTCGAATATAATTTTTAAGACCCGGCATTCGCAATTCCCCTTTTTATAATATGCTGAATTCGGGAAGCTGAGCGTTTCGCAAATTTCCAAGATACACTTATAGCGCTTTAATATACGAAACCACTTCACTTAAAACGAAACAAAATAAAAAAAAAAAAAGAGAGAACTCCCCGCATTCGCTTAAGTTCTAATAGGAATAAAACCGCCCCTAACAGTTTATTCCGCTTATTCGTGGGACGGATAAAAATAATAAAGCAGTCTCGTACGGTATTAAAAGAGAGCATTTGCGCCCGATTATACAGAAATAATCGCTTATGAAAATAACCACGCCACGTAATAACGCTCGAGTTTCGCATTTATTTTAACACCTTGTTTGTTTTCTGTTGATTTGATTGTTTAGAGGGTCTAACTTTAGCTAACTAAGCCGAAATTACCTTAGATAAATTTATGAAACCGAAAATAAATACCAAACTTACTCTCCAAATTTTTCATGATACCGAGCGAGACCTGATACAATATCTAAATAGCTAGGCAATCCAAAGTCGTGTCAAAAATTGTGCCTGGTCGGGAAAACATCAACAGAAAATTTGTTACTTCTATGTTTGTCCTTTTGGCGGTATTATCCAATTCCCAGTCTGGGCGAATTCGGAAAGGACATCGAAGATGCAACTGTTTTTATTAGTTATTTTTATCGTGTGTGAGATTTTTTTTACACGTGTCTCCAAATCGATTTCAAATAAGTTAAATAAGTGACAATTTCATCTTCATGCTCTTGAAGCAATTTTCAGGACTCGGCCGTTGTATACAATAAGGCAATCTGGACATCGTTGACATAACTTCTCAAAGACTTTCAATATGGCATCTGGAGTGCAAAGTCACGTGGTTTTGATTCCGCTATAGCCAGAAATTAGGGTAAAATTTCTCTCAGGCCGATCAGATTAAATCTAATTTTTGGTTACCAAATTTCTTTAAAATCTAAAAATTCCAATTTGCCAAACGGGTTTTAAGTCATGCTTCATCCACTAAAAACAAATATTTCGACGTTAAATTTAACGTGCTACAGTTCCGCTATTAAACGTTAATTAACGTTTTATGTCAAACGACAATTTTATTGCTGCAAATTAGCTGCTGCTCGTCAACTACCTACTGAACACTCCGGATTTGTCAGCACGAACATACTTGAAAATAAAGTCACGATATTTTAGGATGTAAAACGCAAGAAAATACAAAAGATACAAAATCACAGCAAGTCTGAGTCTGTTACTGTCCGGCAAAGTCTGAAGACGTCCCGGGAGTCAATAGATTTAAAAAAAAAACTCCAATGTTCTCAAAGATAAAGCATGATCTTTAACGTATAAATAAAGCGCGTTCCAGGATGTACTTCTTGACAACGCGTGCGGTAATTAAAATAATGACGTGCTCTTCCATAATTTTGCTTCCGATTCTGGCGCGACAAAGAGCCACGGCAGAATAATGCATTATTACGTGTTTTGAACAATTCAAAAGATTTATCACTCGGCTGTTAGAACCTATGAATATTAAAGTTAGGACAACCCGGGCGAGTATATGAAATTTATAAGCGCGTTATTGCTAGTTTTAAAAGTTTTAAATGGCTGTGTTTTCACAATAAAACTTGGGGATATCAGACAATTTTTCCATTTAAATTCCGAGCTAAATTGTAAATTTTCAATTTCATCTAATCCCCTCTTACACGATGTCAAAGAGAGATCAGCACGGCTCAATGCATAATTATAAAAGCCGATAGCTGATCCGAAACGCCATCTTGTAATCTGGCCATTGACATAGATAGCGAGGATATTATTTCGCTGAACAAATTATGATTTTTAGAAAATTGAAAATGAGCCTGACGATTTAGTGATTCTTAATCTACAGAGGGTGTAACAAAATTAGACCGTATCATTTCAGGGGCTCCCAAGAAAATTAAATTTTGTGTTAATATCTAAAAAAAAGCTGTGACTCATTTCCATAAAAGTTTTATTTTTTATGTAGGTAGGTATATATTTTTTTATTACATATATATTTTTTAGTTTTATATTATTAATATTATTATTATAATTATTATTATCAGTTAACAATAGTGCGCGGTAAAAATAAACTGATCAGATTATTGTTGACTGTTGAGTCGGGTACTATTAAACCTTCTCAGATGCTGGCTGTCACTGAACTCAAACATACCGGTACTTTTAGTCTCCACTAATTATTTTGAATGTCCCCAATAGATCCCCACGCGTTCGTCGCTCATAAAGTGTAGGGAGGTTCAGCCTCTGCAGCCTTTGTTGGTATGGAATGTCACGAAGAGTTGGAGGAATTTTTGTCGGTCTGCGTTGGACTTTTTCAAGGTCTCAATGCCCTTGACATGAAAAGGACTCCATATTCTTTGAGCATACTCCAACCTGAGTCTCATGTACCTAAGCCTTGTACAGCTTCACAAACATTTGGGGTATGGAATCTTCAAATGCCTTGGAAATCAGGTACATGATGGAGTTTGACTTCTTTATGAAGCCATTGATATAGTTTTCTCCGCTTCATGTCTTCAATGACAACAATTCCCAAATCATTTTGTCCAGCAACACAGATTGCCTGGGTAGACCCAATGCAGTATTGCATCATGGGATAATTCCACCCAGGTGGAGAATTGAACATTTGGAATCATTCAGTGGCATTTGTCAGATGGTTGTTCACTGTTAGATGGCATCTATATCCCCTGAAGGCTTTTATTCTACGTTACAGTATTTCTATAATAACAGGAACCTATCATCCGCAAATCACGACATCTGACTCCCTAATCCATTTGGTAGGTCACTAATATATACAATGAAGAGTAGGGGGCCAAGGACTGAGCCTTGGAAGACAGCACTTAAAGCTTTTCAAAAATTTGACTTGACGGACCCTATCCTGAGTCAGAACTGTCGATCCTGCAGAAAATCTTGGATTAGGTTCAGTAGTAGTCCATAGTGATGGAGTTTATGAAGAAGCCGCGCAAATAGTACCTTGTCAAAAGCCTTTCCAAAATCCAGGTGAAATACATCAACAGACTGGCCAGAGTCATCTGCCCTTGTCCATTCATGAACATTGGTAAACAGGTTCGTGGAAGTGGACCTTCCAGGAAGAAATCCGTGTTGAGAAGTTGGGATGATTCCATTCCCGAGCAAAAATCCACTCATCTCAGATACCAGGACTTTCTCCATGCATTTGCAAACGATGCTTGCTAATGGGCCTATAGTTTTCGGGGAGGTGTTTGTTGCTTTTCTTGAAGTAGGCACTACAATTGCATTCTTCCATTCCCTTGGTAGCTTGCCCCGCCTACGAAGATAGTTCATCATGGCTGAGAGGGGATGTGACAGAACTGCAGCACACTTGTTCAGGAAAATGGCATCCTCTCCTGGATTAGAATCTGACTTCAGTGATTTGAGTGCAGTCTCCAATTTCTCGGGTGTAAAAGTTAAAATTTCACGCACAAAAGCACACACAAGCACAAAAAACATAATGCACAAAGAACCGCGATTTATTTTTGTCTCGAACACAAAGCAAGACCCGAAAAACATGAAATCTAGAGAAGTTGTGTTTCAGTTATTTTATCTAAAAAAATTAATCTGAGAATAATCCAAGTTTTTTTTTTTTGTGTGGGCACAACACACGCCAATTTGCTCCTGCAATTGCTGTCGCAGCTGTAATAGATGCAAGAAGTACCTCAATCAACCAGAAACTATGTAAATTGAATTTAGATTGGCCATAATGGAAAACAAACGTTTCTCGAAAATTCCAACACTCATGATGCACGGAAAGATACGCGTTTTCGGGCCTGGGTGTGGTATAATGTTGGAACTCCACATATATTGTAGTGGATGAAAAAGATGAAAAATGGGACATAGAAAAGAACTCACTCATTATAAATTCTATTTCTTCTATCTATTCTGTTGCTCTGATGTATGCCACTTCACACTTGCAGTACTTTGAATATACAGCCTTTCGTGTCCTTTAGATTATTGAGTCTAATCTGAGTCAGTTTTTTCAAGGTTGTTGCTAAGCTAAATACTGTTCTTACCTTGCATTTTCTTTCAATTCGCTTTATCTTCTCTCATATCCCTGCAACATGTGAAATTTTGAATTTGGCTCCCAGTAAGACTTGTGGCTCTTTATTTTTCAGTTTTTCCTCAAATCTATTCAGCAAATTCTCAGATAATCTAGTCACGGAAGATATTTCTAGTCTAGTATTTTTTACCAAGGTACCAGTGAATCAGGCCTTGGAGTATCTGAAAGATGTTTTTCCGGAGGAAATCAACAACTTATTAAACCATTGTCTGACGACTACGTACTTTCAATGGCAAAATGAATTCTTTGAGCAGACAGATGGAGTCGCAATAGGGAGTCCATTCAGCCCGGTTATCGCCAACTTCTACATGGAACACTTGGAACAAATGCCACTGCGAACGGCCACAAAGAAACCTACTTGTTGGTTTCGCTATGTAGATGACACATTTGTTGTTTGGAACCATAGAGAGGCAGAGCTCGAAATCTTCCTTAATCATCTAAACTCAATAGAACCCAGGATACAGTTTACGATGGAAGTTGAGAAGGACAACAAAATTGCAGTTCTCCACGTCTTCTTAGAAAGATTCCCCTTAGGTAAACTGGGACACAGAGTATATAGGAAGCCGACGCATATGAACAGATACCTCAACAAGGAATCCAATCACCATCCTAGGCAAAAGAGAGGAGTCATTAAAACTCTATCTGACAGGGCAATCCGGATTTGTGAGCCCATATACCTTCACGACGAGATGAAACACCTAAAATCAGCACTTGAAGGAAATGGGTACTCCAAGCAGGAGATAAATAGAGCTATAAGACTGAAGCAACAACGCACGAATAACAAGGAACCAGCACAGATGGCAGGGAGAGCCTTTCTTCCCTACATCAAAAATGTCACAGATCGCATAGGACGAACGCTAGAAAAATACAACATTAAGCCTATCTACAAGCCCACAAGAACAATTCAGCAAAGTCTAAGATCGGCCAAGGATTCTAGGGCACTTCTTTAAACGGCTGGCGCCTATAGAATTCCATGCGCTTGTGGATCTGTCTATGTAGCAACAACCAAACGCTCTATCAACACCAGGGTCAGAGAACACAAAAGAAACTGTCAGCAGGGACAAATAGATAGATCAGCAATCGCCAGACACGTGCTAACACAAACAAACCATGTTATTGGTTTCGACCAGACTCAAGCATTGGATAGAACCAAACATTTTCACACCAGACTCCACAGAGAAGCCATAGAAATACAGAAACACCACAACAAGAGGGTATGAACCTCAACAAAAGCTGGTTGCCCAGTTCTCCGAAAAACAAAGACCCTTCCTTTCCGAGAACGAGACAAGGAAAATAGCGTAATATAAGCCACGCCCACAACCCTGGATATAAATAGTGCAGGTCCAACAACGTCGAATCCAGTCATCGGAGGAACACGAAAGAGAATACTTCGGCCTCTACCACACCGCCTCTGAAACGTTAGGTAGAAATACTAATGGACCACGGCATTATACCCCGGAGAAAACTTTTTTAGTAGAGTTGACCGGCCGTGAATCCTTCATTTTTTAGATATTTCTAGTGTTTACGATTTCCTGAGAATTTATATCGCGTGTGGCAAGATATTTTTCTCTGTCCAATATTGAAATGATAACCCATGTTCCGTGGCTTGGTAGTGGTTTCATCAGGTATGACTTTTCTATAAAGCGAGGTGCTAATCTGCGTTTCTATGCTTGAGGAAATGGCCGTTTGTCATGATTCCATATGATGAAAGTACCGTCAACATATCTTAATCATATAGTTCCGGCTTAAGATGGGCTCTTTGAAATGCTTCCTTTTAACCAGTGTATATGTAGATGTTGGCTATGACAGGGAAGTTTGGGGATCCCATCCGTCTTTTTGGATATAGAATCTCTTCATCCTGATGAAAATTTGGAGTTACTCAACCCGCAGTCGATTGAAGTCCAGATCTTGGAGTTCTGTCTTAACCTAAGGGTGTTGTTTCTTCCAGATGATTTTTCTTTGTCGCCTGTGAAGAGGTTCCTACATCAAAATTCATCTTCTGCATCAAGATAAATCATTTTAGTATGTCTACGAAGTGTTTTGAGATCTTTACAAAGGAAGTGATATTGTTTAAAAGCTGTTTAATGATTGGGGTGGAGAAATTTAGTGATGTTGTAAGCTTGTTACGATAAATTTATCATTTACGTAACATGTTCCATCTCTGCTTATTTTCATTATAAAGTTGTATTTTTCCATTTCAGAATTCAAAATAATTTCTAATATTCTAAAAATATCCACAAAATTCAAATTTTAATTCAAATAATACAAATGCTGCCATCTATCTATCATGTCCGTAAAGTGCGGATATCTTACCGGTACTGCCATCTAGTGCCCGATGGTTTATTTTTCAAAGCATGATTTTTGGTTGATTCGCATTTGACAGTCATTTGTATTTTCATTGAAAGAAGTTATATTTATCTCACTTTTAGCAAATTGATATATTTCTGTCCTTTTCTAACTTCTGATTCTGAAATAATCATTTTTTGGCTTAATGATCTAATTAATTAACAGTTTTTTATTTTTTACATAACCTTAATTTAAATTATTATAATTTGTAAACAATTGAAATAATTTTAGTGGATTCTTATCCATTCTCTTTTATTCCATGCGGTCTCTCATTGTGTTTTCATTTTGAAGTGAATATGGTCTTTTGGGTGTACTCGTCTGATAGGTTGAAGCTGGTTGGAATGCAGTAAGTATAAAAAATACGGGATCGTTTTCCTGCTGGCTGTGGTTTCTAAAACGCTCTCTTTCCAGGCAAGTCTACTTTATTTTAAAATAATTTTTGCTTTGAATTTCTGGATCCTCCCTTATAGATTTTTCAATATTCAAATTATCATATCTTTATTAAGTTTTTACCTGATAAATCTTATCATATCTGTTTTTGAAATATAAATATTATATTTTAAGTTTTTTTATCTAATTGTTGGCTTCCATTTTGTGGGAATTGCTTATTAGTTAGTGCCACGTTTTGTTATAAGAGGTAAGTCAACACAGATTTTTGGATTTTAAATAGGTACTGCTGCCCTGGTTTTCAGAATCAATTTTTAGTGTGGGAATATTGGACCATTTGCTCTAAATAGAGTCGGTGAGAACCAAATTTGTGAGTCCATCCCCATTAACTCTATTGAATCCAGGCAGAGGCCTGAACAACCATTTTCTGTTTGACTCCCTAAATTATTATCTCAACTGAAGGGTGTAATTTTTTAATAGAAATCCAGACAGGTCAAAAATTCAGTAAAAAAGTTTTAATTAAAACATTTCAAGAATTTTGACACATTCTGTATTTGATTAATTTCAACCCCAGGTTTATCTAGTATCTGTGGAAGCTACCTTATTTCGAGAGGAAAATTTTGTCTATTTAGGGGAGAATCCAGAAATTTCATTTCTTATTTTTTTTTACCTACCTTATTTTTGCTCGTATTTTTGCCTGCCAGAACTGTTATCAAGAAAGCAGCATTCTGCTCAATTATAACAAGCATTATATTCATTATAATTAAATCTTGTTATTATTTTATTTTACTATTATCATTATCTTATCATTATTCTTAATTATTCAATTATTTTTTTTTTTAGTTAAAATATATTTAATTTTTTCTACTTGCAATAGTTTTTATACCTGATTCTGTTGAAAGGAGTGTCTGTGCAACAATCATTTTATACTAAATTTCAATTTCAATTTCCTATGCAAGACACTCACTTTTTGACAGAATTCAGGAATAAAATGTTCCAAATATTGGTGAACCTGATACTGCCTTATTCTTTTCTGGGTACCTACTCTACATAGAGATCACTGTTTGGAGTCTGGATCAGCTGGAGTGACGTCACCCCAGCAATCTATCCTCTTCCTGGATATAGAAAACAACACGAAGAGCTCCAGTTCACGAAAGTGAAACCCCAACATCCACTGAAGAGCTCCAGATTGAAAAGGTATATGGTGTCAGATTCACCAGAACAACCAAGCTGTTAAAATTTAACTTGACTACATAATATTGTAAACAAAATAAAATTATTATTTGTTGGATTTTGAGTGGTTTCATTTGCACATAAAGGGGCTACACGTTATCTTAATTTTTCTTTGAATTCACGACCCTAGGTTATCTTTTCTTAAAGTATACAAATTCATCCATTTGTAACAAGCTCTGGACCGTTTAATTAGTCTTAGTGGCATTTAGACTTCATGAAGGTTTGGTATTCCATAGAGGTGGGATGGCTCACTGTTATGGGTTGCAAGCAGAATTTTGGTACACACGTGGGCGCATAGATAAATGAGACTACTATTCCAAGCTTAAATAAATAGTGAATAATACATATATAAATTATGACAAAACTAGCAGTACCTACTACTACACTACAACCCTTTGAATTACTCAAATAAAGCTTAACCGTTCGCACATCTATATCACTATAACATATCGCCTTGCAGTGCAATTCTAACACTCTTCTCGCAACCGTTTCAAGCCAACCATTTTAACGAGCTTAGGTAGCTTATTCTTTCAAGGCTGAACTTTTAAAGTCATGTAGATCTGATAAAGAGACTCCGGTAAAATATGAAGGACAATATAAAGATCACCAGGGACCAACACTCAACATTTTATATTTCTGGAAGAAAGTACAATATAAGAACAGTATTCATGTTCTATCGTTCTAGATACGCGAAATTTCTTAGCACGATCTATGAATATTTGTGCCACACGGGGAAAATACGATAGATATTCACTCAAGAAAACATTCGCATTATCACTCAACTTCTTGAATGCATTCATGTGGATACAATTCAAATTTGTAAATACAAAAAAATCAACCATGGTCAACGTATTATCTCGTAATGCTGAAGCGAACCCATCAGTGTGTAATGTTCTACGTGTTCCGATTTCTGATCTCCAACCATCTAGGTCAATCCAGAAATCCCCCTCCAAGTCTCTGTCCTTCATTTCCTTATCCACTCCACTTCTCCAGCTTTGATATGCCAGTCGCTCTCCTCCAAAAGTCCTTTTCAGTTGCTTCCAGGATTTTTGCGTGTCCAGACCTCTGAACAATATGTGATTATGCTTTGGACGATGGTGTTGTATATTCTAGTTTTTTTTTTTTTTTTCAAATTGATAAATTATCAATTTTAGTATCTCGTCATGGCTAACCTCAAAAAACAAATTCTGATTATAGCACGGCTTTGCTACTGGATTATTGTAAACAATACAATATCCTTATTCATTTTACTGGAACAATTTCAATTTCTCAAATTAAACGAACCCAAAGCAAATGCAAAGTCGATAATAAATTATGCAATAATTGGTTATAATGCTTCTGTGCATAGTATGACAAAGCAAAAGCCGAATGAAGTCATAAATGGTCGTGTGAATGGCCTGAATCCATTTGATCATTTTGACGGAACTATTTCGAACCTATATGTTGATGGAATATAAGAAAGTTTTAAATTAATTTATGCATTTTTTACCAATCAATTAATACAAAAACAGGACTACATCAGAAAAACGCTGTAGCAAAATATACACAATAGAAAAAAAATAAGTAATAAAGATATTGTCACGATGAAGAAGCTCTCGTCCATACAAAAGTTATAGATGTCCGTAGAATTCCACCTTACCATTTCTCATCATCAATGAAGACTGTTTGTTTAAACTGAAATTCTTCAATGAGTCTTATCGATATTATATTTTATGTCTAATTTTTTGGTTTTACACTACTGGCCTATTAGAATCTTTCTAAAATAAATTATGATTTTTTAAAACAATATTTTCTACTCAAAATACATACTTTGTTGGTATATGATAGCTACCTGAGATGCAATGAGAGTATCATTCCTCAGTTAATTAATTCAAAGACATAGAAGTTTCTTCCGTCACTAATTGCTTTTTTAAACCATAAAGAATACATTTTTATCTATAAAGACCTTCATTAAGTACCTACTGAAGAGGACAAAACAAACTTCCTTAGCCAATGATTATTTTATCCAGATATCTGTGATGATGAAAGCTAGACTATTGATACATCAAAAATTCAAATTATTATTTTCATGTGTGTTCATTTCTCGTTTTTTGCTTGCGAATATATCACGTTGTTGCACAACAAGAGTAGGTATAGCATAAATAACAAATAAGCATTTTTCTGGATCCAACGAGCAACTTAAAAATAAAAAGCGAAAACGAAAACAGACAATTCCAAGATCCAACTACCGGATTGTTTATTATGCATTTCCACTGCGAGATTAATGGCGCCCAACAGGCGTGTAAAGGAGCGCCCGAATTGTTCAAAATATACAATAATGCATAATTCCGACTCATTAGCGCACCGGAAGTGTAGAGCAAAATTATGGAACCGCACGTCATGATTGTTGCTGTTGTTACAAATTGTTTGGAAAGGTAACGACAATATGCATTGTTTATGAGTAATCTGGTTGGATTTTGGTGGACAAAAGCACCTCAATTTTATGTACCTCAACTCCAAAAGAAAACTTTGGCAAAAATACTATATCCAATTTGTATCCATCCGCAAAATACCGCAATATGTTATTTATTGCCCCAACCGTATACCTATCTTTACTGTAATTTAACTTTTAGTCCCACAAGCCATATTTTTGATGCGAAACATTTTTCTTTCAGATGCACGCAAACTGAGATACAAACTTTTGTATGTTTGATAGTTTATTCGATGTTGAGGAGAAATTTTTATGAACCCTATCAATAGCGTAAACTATAAATATTATCGAATTCAATAAAATTTAGCACGATATACAAATCAAATAATAAATTAATTGATAGGTATGTATATAATTAATCAGTGCTGGTTGTAATTTTAATGTTAGGTATTTCAATATGCAGTGAAATTTAGTACCTATAAATAAAATCTTCCTTATAAAATTTAAAATATAATGTTAGAAATCCGCCTTCGGTGAATAATATCATCTCAAGAGTATATGGCGAGAGTGTACTGAGCCTCACTTTACTATGGACTTTTTACATGAAAAGAACCAACTTTATCCCTTAAGTAGATGAATGCATTGAAAGAGTGAGATTTAGCGAATAAGCCAGTGTCATTCAAGAGGATTTTGTCGGTGCAGTAATTCCAGAAGTGCCGGGAATATTGGCCGTTGGCGTTGGAAGGAAGACTGATAGAAGGAATTGGGATAGGGATAATGAAAATCAATTTTAAACTTTGTATCAAGGGACTCTAATTTAATTTTTTTAAGCTTTTCCAATTTCTTTTATAAATAAATATGTGATTCGGCACTATAAAATTCACAAGCCTTATAACTCAGGAAAATGCATTGATCTAGAGGCAATAAATTATACTTCAAAAAAAACGTTAAAGCATTACCTTCCACTGACATATCGATGATAAACTGCTTCACCTTCTAATAAAGTCACGTAAACTATACGAAAATGTTCTATAAAGACGAACAAACATTGGCGTAACCTTACAGAAGAACTCGGAGTTTTGTGAAAAGATGTGTTTTTATCAAAAATATAAAAGTGGTGTCTGTACTTTGTAAAATATTAATTTCCTGAAGTGTCATTGTACGAGATGGAGCAAATGCAAAATGATAATCAGTCATATTATTACGAATCAAGTTATAAGCAATTTTATTGGGATAGTATTATTTTTTTTTTTTCGGTTTAGTTTTGCGGCAATAAGGTGGCTCATTATTGCACTAAAGCAAAAATAAAAAAGTGTGGCTGCAATAGGAGACGTAGGTTTCCATTTGTTATGGGATAACCCCATTCGGCGGTTTTTAGAAACGTGTTTACAATATTTTTTTCTTCCTCAGTGCTCAATGCAGTCGGCCAAGTGTCAAAGGGGCAATTTTATACTTTTTGGCAGCTCTGCTTAGACTAATGTTTCCTTTTCTTATTTCATCCTATACCTTGTCTGCTTTTATAGTTTCTTTCGCCAAATTTTCTGCTCTATACACGCATTTTAACGGACATATTACTTACTCAAATATGGTCTGATTTACACAACCTTCCGTCGCGCTGGTCAAATGATAACTGAAACGTGACTGAAAACAAATGTAAAATCAGATGTTCCAACTTGTCAAATGCGGGTTTTATGTTGTTCAAAGTTATTCCACGTAAAGTCAAATATTGCGCAGTAATTGCTATTACTTTTTCACTTCAGTTGGACGTTTACTATTTTCGAGACAAATGAAATGTGGCTGAATGAGTGACCTACACCATCCAAAAAAATTTCACTAACAGTCCAAGTGCGTAAACTGTTATGCGTTGTTAGGATAAATTTATCATTTTCGTAATATGTTCCATTTCTTCTAATTTTCATTTTAAAGTTGTATTTTCGCCATTTCAGAATCAGCAAAATAATATATCATAACTTAAGTAATTTGAAAAGTATCTACTAAATTTAATTAATTCAATATAATATCAGTATTGCCATCGCTCCATAAATAAGATGAGCATTAACATGCAAATATCTGTTATTGAGAGAAGGTACCGCCATCTAGTAAGTACCTAATAAATTTATTTTTGAAGTGTGCTAGGTTTCTTTAACTATTTTTATTATTCTTCATGGACAGTCATTGGTATTTTTATTTGAAGAAAATTGTAACATAACCTTAAATTTAAATCATTATAATCTGTAAACAATTAGAATGATTCTAGTGTGTTTTTATCTATTCCCATTTAATCAGCGTGGTTTTTCATTGATGGAGTGAGCACCGTCTTTTGTGTGTGTTGAGCGTTGTCTTCTGATTGGTCGATGGTTACTACGCAGTTAAGTATAAAAAAAACACGAGACTGGACTTCTTTGAAGGATTTGGTTCTAAAAAGGCCTCTTCTTTTGCAGACCGTTGATAAGGCATGTCGATTTTCATTTTGTATTTTTTTTTTTTCAGATTTCTAGATTTTCCCTTAATATTTTTCATTTTATTTCACCATCAGTGTCTACTATCACTGTTGGGTTTTTATTACCTGAAAAATCTTATCTTATCTACCTTTAAAATATAAATATTATATTTTATTTTTTTATCTATTGTGAGCCTTCATTTTGTGTGGTGCCACGTTTTCCTGAGGAGAGTCAATTCAGAGCTTTGGCCAATAAATAGGTACTGCTGCTTTGGTTTTCGGAATCAATTGTTAGTGTGGGATTATTAGACCATTTGCTCTAGAGTAGGTGTAAACCAAATTTGAGTGTTCATCCCTATCAACTCGTAACTGAATCCTGGCAGAAACTAATTTGAACAATTATTGTTTGATTCCTTCATTATCCTCTTGAGGAAGGAGAGTGCTGAAAGGGTGAAATATTAAGATAGGAATCCGGTTAGGTTAAAATTCATTTAAAAAGTTTTAATCAAAACATCTGATAAATTTTGACAGTTCCTTGGATTTAATTTATTTCACCCTCAGCTTTATCTTTTAGTACCAATAGTAGGTACCTTAACTTAAAAGGAAATTTTATCTATTTGGGGAAAATCCAGAGATTTATTTTTTTCATCTTGTTCAATTTTTCCTACATTCTCTTTTTTAATTTTTGCCTGTTCAGTGTGTGTGCACGAGAAGCAGCATTCTGCTCAATGGAAACGAACATCTATTTCAATTTTTAATCTTGCTGTACTTACCTATTTTATTACTACTTTATTATTTTATTATTTTTTTAAAATTATTTAATTGTTTTGCTACAAAAATATTTTTCCAATTTGCAATAGTTGCTCATACCTGATTCTGGTGGAAAGGGGTGTCTGCACAACAAAAGTTTTATAATAAACTAATTTCATATTAATTTTTTTCTCCGCAAGATACTCGCTTTTTAGGAGAATTCAAGAATTTAATATTTCAAAATTTGGTGAACCTGATACTGTAAATTCTTTTCTAGGTACCTATTCCTGAAGATCATCATTTGGATTCTGGATCAGCTAGAGTGACGTCACACCAGCAATCTATCCTAGTTCCTGAATATAGGTAACAACCTGAAGAGCTCCCGATTGAAAAAGGTAAATACCGTATCGGATTCATGCCGTATCGGATTGACCAGAAAAAACCAAGCTGTTATAATTTTCAAATTTTAGAAAGTAACATTGGTACTTACATTGTCAAGATAAAATTATTGTTTCTTTAAATTTGAGTGGTTTCATTTTGCACATAAAGGGGCTACACGTTTTATTATTTACTTCTGAATTCCAGGACCCTATAGGTTCTCTTGCTCCAAATTACAAATAAGTAATTCATTTGTAACGGCGTTTGGATGCAATTGAAAATGTGGAAAAACGACCTCATCATTTTTTATTTGTTTGAATTAATAAAACAGCAAAATATTTTTTTGTTTCATCAACCTATAGATTGGGTATTAATTTTTAAATGATGAAAAAAATTTAAAATAATTTTCAGAAATAAGTAAGAAGAAAAATGATAAATGGAGGCTAAATGGACAAAGTTACACTCCTGTTCACGGTAACACAGTTCAAAAATTTTCAGAATATCAAGTATTTTTTGGGCTCATATACTTTTAGGTCGACCTTTTCTCAAAACATCCAAATTAATAAAGTTCAACCAACAATTATTCTTACGTGATCCGAGCAATTTATAGAATAGAGGTGATCCATCCACTTGACACTTGACTGTTTATAAAGAAACTACGTACCAATAAAATCCTATACAATGTATCATAAAGTGTTGCTACCTGTTGCTACATGGTGCAGCCATAGTGTGGCGCCATCACCTAGCGGTGGGCAAGCAATGCACTTATAGGTATTCATGCCCAGAGGGGTACCCGCAATTGACATAACCTAGTACAGGCAGTTGCAAACATGAGCAGGCTGAATTTCGAGTTATGAAATATAATACTGGCAATACTAGTAGGTAGTTTTATTCGAAACTCCCAAGGATAATAGATACAACGGAAATTTGGCGGAGCAGTGGATGCATTTTAAATGTATGCAGTGGCGATGGATTTAAAATCGAAAAACAAAGAGCAACAGATTGCAATTTTTCTCACTATTATTGGTGAGGATGGACTGGAATTATGTAATTCCTTCACGTTGACGTCTGAGGAACAGAAGTCCCTGGATACCATTAAAGGTTAACTTGACGAATATTGTTCGCCAAGAAAAAACATAATGTTAGAGATATTCAAATTTAACTCTGTGATACAAAAGGAAAGTCAAACTTTTGACAGAGTCAAGGAGAGGCGTAAAGACAAATGAGTACACAAATCAAGATGAAAGGGCTGGGGATCGCATTGAGATTGGCATTTGTGACGAAGGAACTCAGGAACGGCTATTGGGAGAAGCCGGTTTGACCCTTGAAAAAGCTGTAACTTTTTGTAGGAGTATTGAAGCTAGCAGAGTTCAGGCAAACGTTTCGAAGGAAGAAACTGCAGGTGTAAATGCTGTCAGGTCACATGGAAAACCTAAAAGCAAGATCCATAGCAAAGGCACAGAATGTAAATTCTGTGGCTATAGTCATAAAAAAAGGCGTTGCCCAGCCTATGGCAAGACATGTGATGACATTATTTTGCTGCAATTTGTATGAAAAAGGATGAGACAAAGAAAAAGCCAAGGAAAAAAGTGTATGAGGTGAAAGAAGAATGTGAAACCAGTGAGAACAGTGATGACAGTGATGACGAAAGTGACAGCTCAGGAAATAGTGAGTTCTTCGTAAGCTCCATAACAAAGAATATGGGCTCAGTAGAAGAATTATGGAAATCCAAGGTATGTGTAGAAGGTAAGTACTGTGCTAGAGTTTAAGTTGGATACAGGTGCGGTAGTTAGCATTATTCCTGTATATTCATTCAAGTCCCTTAAAACATAAAAGCAATTGAAAGCCACTAATGTCACACTAATATCTTATGGTAGTTTTGAAGTCACGATTAGGCCTATTAGAAAAATATCACTCGAGTGTTCAGTTGAAAAACAAGTGGCTGTAAGTGACTTTCTAGTAATTGATGGTAAAAATCAAATGGCTCTCTTAGGCTTGAGTGCATGTATAAAACTAAATCTTGCGCAGCGTGTTGATAATGTGAAGTTGTCATTTGATAAAGTAGATAATATTGTTTCTGAGTATCCTGAAGTTTTTTTCTGGTTTGGGGAAATTTTCGAGAAAATATAAGATCATTTTAAAAGAAAATGAAGTGCCACACATACAGCCCTTAAGGCGTGTGCCACAGGCCATTCATGAACAAACTAGATGAACTTCAGGCATCAAATATTATTTAAAAGGTCGAAAAGCCTACAGACTGGCTCAACCCTCTTTGATAGTGGAGAAAAAAAAATGGTGATTTGATCCAAAATTTTCAAATCAAGCTATTGAAGAATAACAATTTTTAATTCCCACTGCAGATGAGATTGCAAGCAAGTTAAGTAATAGAAAAATACTTTACGGTGTTGGACATGAAGGACGGGTATTTTCAGGTCATGTTAGATAAACAATCATCAGATTACTGTGCATTTGCAACTCCATTTGGGAGATATAAATTTTTTCGCATGCCATTTGGCATGGCTCAGCCCCTGAGGTTTTTCAAAAATAAAATTACGAGTTATTGGAGATATCAAAGGGGTTGAAATTTATTTCGATGATCTCATCATCACAGGCTCAGATGAATCGGAACATGACCAAAATTTGAAACTTTTATTGGATCGAGCTAAAAAATTTAATGTAAATTAAAAGCAAACAAGGTAAAGTTTATGGGGCATATTTTTCCTCAAAAGGGTATTGAGTCTTGTAGTGATTATACACATAAAAGCCATAGTGAAAATGCTAACACCGCAAAATAAACAAGAATTATGTAAGAGTGTGTATGGCTAAGTATTCTAATAAACTTATACCCAATTTGTCAAAGATATCTGCACCATTGCGAAACCTAACTCGTATTGATGTAGACTGGTCCTGGAATAATGACTATGAACACTCTTTAAATCAATTAAAATACCTGATTACTAATGCACACTTTTTTAATCCTAGCGTCCCCATTGGAATAGAGACAGATGCCTCGAAAAATTGGAAAATAATTGACTATAATCTTGAAGTCATTTATAAACTGGGAAAATATTTACATATTTCTGATGCCCTGTCTAAAGCTTTTTTATATATATACATGTCGTTTAAGAACGTCTTTCTTCGTTGTCCGACACCTAATTTTCATCCTCTTCTATCGTCGCAATCCTCTGATGAGAGATTTCTTTCACTCATGGACTTTTGTATGGTCTTCTGCAATTCCAGTTTTGGTCTTCCTCGTTTTCTTCTATCTGTTGGTTGCCAGTGCAGCATTTTTCTGGGCCACCTATCATTTGGCATTCGTTCTACGTGTCCGTACCAGGTAAGTTGTTTCTTTTTAATGTCCTGGACTATCGTATCTTCTATACCCATTTGTTGTTTTATATTGTCGTTCCTTATTCTGTCTCTTCGTGAGATTCGCATGGATCTTCTAATAGCATCCATTTCAACTGCTTCCACTTTTTTCTTTTGTCTGTCTGTAATTCTCCAAGTCTCGGCTCCATATAGAAGGCTGCTCTTTATCATTGTCTCGTATATATTTAATTTTCTCTTCTTTGTAATTTCTTTGCTCCATAATATTCCATTTAGGCATCCTATTACTTTTTAAGCTTTAACTATTCGCTTTTCTATTCCTTTCACGTCTGTTCCGGTGTTGTCGAATGTGATACCTAGATACCTACTCATGTTTTTGACATTGCAGAATTTCCTGACCATCTCCCACTCCCAAGTTTCCGTTCTGGTTGCCTACACATAGATATTTTATTTTATTTATATTAACTCTCAGGCCTCATTCTTGATACTCTTCTATCAGCTTTCTAATCATATATTGCATGTCCTCTTTGTCACTGGCCACTATGACCTGATCATCTGCAAACTGAAGAGTAAACAGGCACCTATCATTTATCTCTATACCCATTCCATGGATCTTCCTTTTCCAATTTGTCAGTGCTACTGCTACGTATATTTTAAAAAGCGTAGGAGAAATACAACATCCTTGACATAGTCCTTTATTTACTATAAATGTGTCTGTGAGTTTTTTACCTATCTTAATTCTCGATTTTGAGTCTTTATATAGGTAGTTCTTTAAGTGCCGTTATGTAGGTGTGATTGATGTTTGTGTGTTCTAATACCTTCCATAGTCTGGATACTGGGACTGTATCGTATGCTTTTTGTAGGTCAACAAATGTGAGGTGGGTTTCCAAATATCTAGCAGATCTCTTTTCTATGACTTGTTTTAGGCAAAATACGTTGTCCGTACCTGATCTTCCTGCTCTAAAGCCGCACTGCTCTTCTTCTTCTTGCTCTTTATAATCTTCTTCAATGAAATCACGCAGGATTCTACTGTATAGTCTGCTTAGTGTGCTTGTGACTGATATGCCCCGATAGTTATTGCAATCCAGCTTATTTCCTTTTTTGTGAATGGATGATATAAAAGCCGTTTTCCAGTCTTGTGGAACAGGATGTCCATTTAGGCATTTATTAATAATACATGTGAGACCTTTAAAGAGCTTCTCAGTTCTCCATTTCAGCATTTCTGAGTATATCCCTTCTGGGCCGCTAGCTTTACCTGACTTAAGATTCTTGATAGTCTTTTTTACTGTTTCTTCAGATATCTCAACTACTTCTCCATGTACTTCAATATGTCTTGGAGAATCTAATATATATTCCGGTCTACTTTCTTGTAATAGACCCTTGTAATGTTCTACCCATTGCTCTGGTTTAATTATCTGGATATTAGCTCTGCCTTTTCCTGGGTTTTTGACATTTGATATAAATCTCCATACCTCTGAGCATTTCCTTCCTCCTATGTAGGTGTTAATTTCTTCACATTTCTTATCCCATGACTCGTTTTTAGCTGCACGTTCTTAGTTGTCTTTTTGTGCCTTTATAAACTTCAAGGTTTTGTTCATTTTTTGTTGTTAGCCATTTCAGATATTTTTGCTTCTTCTGTTGGACCAATAGCTCTATCTCCTCGTTCCAGCAGTATTTCTTGTTGGTATTTTTTTCCTACGTTCCTATTGCTTCTTGGGTGGCTTCTATTAGACTCCTTATAATATTCTCATAGAGTTTATTGAAGGTACATTCTTCAGGGTTCAATAGTTTGCTATCGAGTCACCTCTGATATAGAAATACAGTGCTGTCATCTCTAAAACTGTCAAAATTATAATTTGTTGTATCCACTGTGTCCGTTAGTATGGCATTGGTGTTTTGTTCCTCTGGGTTCTTGTTCGTTTTCCTAAATTGCAAGTTTATTTTGGCTCTTACTAAAAAATGATCTGACCCGCAAGTTATTCCTCTTAGGACTCTTACGTCGTTTATCTCTGTTTTTTGTTTGCTTATCACATAGTCATCAATAGTTTTCAGGTTACGGGTATTCTGTATCCATGTGTAGTGGTGAATATCTTTGTGTTTGAAAAAGCCATTATTTATTCTAAGATTGTGGGTCTCATAGAGATGTATGAGCCTTTGGCCATTATCATTGATCATTTCTTCTCCAAATGGTCCTACAACTGAGCTATTGTTCGTCCTTCCTGTTCTTCCATTGAAATCCCCTAGCATTATGATTTCTCTATTTCTTCCAATATCTACTGGGACCTCATCCAATTTGTCAAAGAACTCCTGCTTAATGCCGACTCTTTCGTCC
Source organism: Ceutorhynchus assimilis (assembly GCA_917834065.1). NCBI lineage: Eukaryota > Metazoa > Arthropoda > Insecta > Coleoptera > Curculionidae > Ceutorhynchus > Ceutorhynchus assimilis. The sequence goes on from OU892277.1 coordinate 101,751,046, forward strand.
TCTGATGGAGCGTAGGCTGCTATAATGGTGTGTTTTAGCCATGCAGCTTCCCAGTTGTTAATTTTGTTTTTCTAGTCTTTCTTTATTAATATGGATACCCCTCTAGCTGCTCTCATTTTCTTTGACACTCCAGTAAAAAGGTGAATATATTCTCCAACATTTTCGGTGCCATTTCCCTTTTTTCTTAGTTTCGGTTAGTGCTACTAAATCGAAGTTCAATTTCTGAATTTCTGATGCAATGATATCCGTTTTCAGTCTAATACCCTGCACATTCCACGTAGCGAGGTTCATAGTCCATTTTCTTTGCCGTGTTCGGCGTCTTGGTGATCCGTCCAATGTTCCGAGGCTTCGCTTAGTTTTGTATTTTTCCGAGTATTAGAGAACCAGTCTAATGCCTCAACCCCCATCCTGGAGGACCGGGTCAGTTTTTGTTTCACGGTGGGTATTTTATTTTCCCACTACCCTCTGAATCTGTCGGATTACAGACCCAGCGAGCTTCCCCTAATTCCCATAGGGACGCGCCCGATGGAGGTAACTGACAAATCCCCACACGGGCTAAAGCTTTTTTAAATGAGAATAATAATAATAATTTGTGTCTTGATTTGGAACATATTGTCCATTCAGTGTCCAGGCATTTGCCAATCTCAGCCAACATCAGAGAAGAATTTAGGAAAACCTATGAAAGTGACATAGCACTGCAAACCATAATTGGCTATATGATATCAGATTGGCCTTCACACAGTTAAACTGTACCTGAAGTCATACGCCACTATTACAAAATTAAAGATTTTTTTATATTTGTCTGACTCATTCCTATTTTTCAATTACAAGCTAATAGTGCCACATAGTCTTAGACATAAAATATTGTCAAAACTTCATGGACGCCATATTGGTATGGAACAGTTAAAAAGGCGAGCTAGAGAAATTTTCTACTGGCCAGGAATAAATGGTGAAATTGACAAATATATTAAAAAATGCAAAATCTGTGAGCGTTTTGCGCAAAAAAATAACAAGCAAACCCTTCTACCTTACCCAATACCTGATCGGCCATGGCAAAGAGAGTGAGTGCAGACATATTTTCTTATCAAAATAACTCCTTTCTTGTTCTAATGGACGCTTTTGCAAACTGGCTAGAAACATTGTTCATAAAAAACAGATCTGCCTCAGAAGTTATTCAAAAACTTAAAATTATTTTCTCTAAATTTGGTAGTCCAGATGAACTCGTTTGTGACAATGTACCCTTTGGTAGCTATAGTTTTGAAGAATTTTCTAGGGATTGGAATTTCAGTATTGTAACTTGCAGTCCTTATTACCCAAGATTAAACGGACTTGCAGAAAAAGCAGTCGGAATTGCAAAAAAAATTGCTTAAAAAATGTCTCGAAGAAGGGAAAAATATATTTAATTATTGCATTATAGGAATTTTCCCTTGAAATATTTAAATTACTCTCCTTCGCAATTATTTTTAAGTCGTATTTGTAAAACAAAGTTGCCAATCTGTGCAGATTTATTAAAGCCGGCTTTGAGACAAAATGTCAAAGAAGGATTGTTACTGAGACAGAAAATTAATAAAGATTACTACAATAAAACTGCAACGGATCTCAAACCATTAAAGGATGATCAAAATTTTATGATATATACCCATGTTGATAAATACTAGGAGCCAGGAAAAATTGTCCAACAACATAGCACACCCAGATCATATTATCAAGCTTTACATCATTCGGGTGATGTATTACGAAGAAATAGGTTAGATCTTAAGATATCGGATAATGAATTTGTCCCCTATAAACAAGAATTTTAAACCACTAATTCAAAACATTGTTTTGGTGGTGATAATAAAAATGATAAAAGTGACAGTGTCAGTGTTCAGTCCAGTAGTGAGCCCAGTGTTCCCCAAACGATGACTCAGTCCGGTCGCGTAGAGCCACTTCCTACCATTGTGCAACGCACTCCCCTGAAGTGTCGCCTTGTATCGTGGTACGCACTGGCATAGTTAAACGTTCATTAGCGCAGAACAAAACCTACCACGATGCAACGTTTTTCGCTGGAGCGTGGTATACAATGTCTAGTAGGCATGACGTGAATTTGAGGGACAAATTTTACCACGATACAGCGCAGCACTGGAATAAAATACCATGTGGGGCACAAAAAAATTTTCCACCCAGGTTTTCTCAGGTGTTAGGTGTTTAATCAAAAATCAGACACGTCAATTTTTGTTTTTTGGGGGACACATTTTATTGGTATCTTCACCCCCTACCTGAGAACCCCTAAATGGGGGTAACAGGTACCCCCAAAATTTCAAATGGAAAGAGGGGTCGAGTGATATGTCATTTGGTAGCTATTTTTATTGAGATTAGATCCCCGAAGTTTTGAGTTGCTAGTATCAACCCTGCCGAAATGGCAGCATGTCAAAGTTAGGATAAATGCTTTTTTTCGATAATCTAAGCTGTATAGTTTTTACCTGTCACACCTATGCGTAGGTAATAAGTAAAAACCACACAGCATTTTTCCATTGATTTTTCCTAATTTTGACAAGCCGCCATTTCGACAGGGTAAATAGTAGCAACTTGAAACTTGGGGGACATAATCTTAATGAAAATAGCTATCAAATGACGTAGGTATCAATCGACCCCCCTTTTCATTTGAAATTTTGTGGGTACCTGTCACCCCCACTTAGGGGTTTACAGGTAGAGGGTGAAAAGACCAATAAAATGTGTCCCCCAAAAAACGAAAATTGACGTGTCTGAGCGATTTTTGATTAAACACCTGAGAAAACCTGGGTGGAAAGTTTTTCGTGCCCCACCCGGTATAGATATAGTATTTATTCATTTATCACAAATATGAAAATAAAAATAATGTTGATTTCAATCACATACATATTACATAATATGTATAGTAGGTATACAGGGTGCCTAAAATACCATGGGCCACCATTGGTATAATTTCAGAAACGGTAAGAGATACGAGGGCGATTAAATTAGAAAAAAGTTTCCATTATTGAAGGGTATTGAAAATATATTGAAAGTATAATAATTTTTTTTGCTCTACAAGATGGTGTTTTGTAATATTAAATTCGACATTCGACGTTTCGTCTTTGAGATACTATCATCAACTTCATTTTTTTAAATACGGACTTGGATCTTTTATTTCATATTTTGGAAGGAAATTCAATTTGCAATGTAACTATATGTCATACATGTACAGGATGTTCCAAATTCGAGCCACATCATTGGTATCTCGGAAACGGTGAGAGATACAGGGTTGGTTAAGTTAGGGAAAAGTTGCGTAATTTGATGTTCAACAAAATGCCGCAATACTACAGTGTAAAGTAGCACAAAAAATTTTGTGTTTTCGGGACTTGGTATACCTAAACTTTAAAATTTCAATTTATTCACAACAATGTAAAGTACGTAACAGCTCCTTATATTCCATTTTCATTGACTAACTCTTACATACTACTTTTATTTAGGGTTACAAATGCCTAATGTGCGTAACTTGTTCAAGCCAAGATAACAAAAAAAAACAAACAGCTGATTGAACTGCTGTGAGCTGACGACACATGAAGGAGAGCGCTTGCACGAAAGCGCTGTATCGTGGTAGAATTTGTCCCTCAAATTCACGCATGACTACTAGATATTGTATACCACGTCGTTCTGCGCTAATGAGCGTTTAACTTTGCCGGTTCCTACCACGATACAACGCGACACTTCAGGGGAGTGCGTTGCACAATGGTAGGAAGTGGCTATACGCAGTCCGGTCATGTAATTAAAGTGAGACTTGATTTGTAGTTGACCTATTGTTGTTTGTAGAGTACGCATTTGTTTATATTTTGTAATCAGTTTTAAGTTTTTCTGTTGTAAGAATGGAAAGATATATCATAAAGTGTTGCTACCTGTTGCTACATGATGCAGCCATAGTGTGGCGCCATCACCTAGCGGTGGGCGAGCAATGCACTGATAGGTATTCTTGCCTAGAGGGGTACCCGCAATTGACATAACCTAGTACGGGAAGTTGCAAACACGAGCGGGCTGGATTTTGAGTAATTAAATACAATACTGGCGATACTATTGGAAACTCCCAAGGATAATACATGCAACAATATTATCCATGAAAGTACATTGAATGTCAATCAGCTACAACAACAAGCAACAATAATAATTGGAGAAGAGCAATGGGGCACATTAACTTTGCAAATTTTATAAGCCAAAGTATCGATATTCCAAGACAGCACTATTCAAAAAGTGAACCCACCAAAACAAGTGACATACAATCGCTGGCTACGATAATAACTACCTCCATATGTTGGTTGTCGAACTCGTCACTTATCTCTGTTGGATATTAGAGGGCTAGAAAACAAGATTCAATGGAAAAACAGCAACAGCAGAATCTCTTTAAAATTTAAAATGCAAGTAAACCGTAGTACTTTCAGAGAAAAATACAAACAAAACTATAACAAACATTCCATCTATAAACCCAAAGCTATAAAAATCGATTTGAAATTACCTAGACTACGTGCATCCCTACATAAACTGCATATATCCCATATAAATCAAATTTTCAAGTTCCAAAAGAGTTTATGGCTTGGCGCTTTGTACAAGCAAGATAAAAACTTTCGTACCATTTCACCTACGCGAAATATGCCGACACTATAAATGGATGCATGGACACAATATTTCCAAGCTAAAGACCGCAAACAATTTAAATTTTCTCAGAAAATATTACTGACTTCCGTTTAGTAGGAGGAAGATTTATAGAAGGGTCATTTACCTATATATTTTTTTCCAAGATTCCATGATAAATTTTATAGTCCTAGTGATTTAAAGGGAAATAAATTTAATCTTTCAAATTAATGTATCAAAAGATTTCTTTCAAAAGACTACGGCTACAAATTCCATTTAATTTAAATTTGAAAGATGGCTATACAAGACAATCACCATGCAATAGGTCGAGCGAAAGGAATTAATAAACGTATCCTCGCGTAAAAATATAGGAAAAACACATTCGTAGCTTGCACGATTTCGTCGGAAATACATATATATCCCTGACTATAATTCCAGTAAAGTTGAAGTTTGTGATTTATAAGGGGTCGTGTTCAACATCTTCCCGCATTTATTGGCGAGAGTAAGTGGATTTTTTGTAAACAAACCTTTTCGACGTTATATATTGCGGTTATCTGCTGGTTTCCAAAACACTTTTCTAAATGTTTTTCTAGACTTGGATATGGTCGATTGCTGCTAGTGCAAGAAGAACCGATACCGTGAAACTGGATTTTTGTCCCGGAGAAGTAATACCTAATTTAATTTATTACTCAGCAAAAACTTACATCTTTGTTTGACCTATATATTTTGAGCGGTATTTGAAAGGCTAAACGCAGTTGCCAAATAAGTTCACACGTGCGTCAACCGCCGACGCCGCGAAGAAATCCTTTGTGAGATTCGCTTTACTAGGTGAAGAGTCATACTACAGTAAGTTATGAAGAAGGCCATTTAAAAATAATGAAAAAAAAAACAACAGTCTTTTCCTCTATTTAAAGTCTAGTGAAAAGGGCACGAAACAAATATACGCAAACCATCGCGGTACACCCAGTTAATTTTGAAAACCGTGAATATTCCAAGAACGTTTTCTTAAGGTCCGAAAAAAAAAAGGAGCTAATTAATTGTTTAATTTAAATAAATGGATATTATATTAACGTAAATGGACCTTTGTGCTCTGCAGGCGGAAAGGGTATAATTAAATGGCACGTCGTTTAAAAAGCTTCTTTACTTAAGGTTTTAGAGATTATGACTTTCCTAGATTTGGTGATAAAATTATATAAAACTTTAATGCTATTCTTTTATATTATATTTTAACAGACTTGAAAAATGTTATTACCTAGGCTAATACGTTTTATAAAATCCGAATATGTCAATAAATTAGGGGGCAAAATCGGAGAGCTGCGAGCATAAGAAAAATAACACATGCAATTGGAGCAATGCCCACTTCAAGTTAAATAAAAACCAAAAACAGTGTAGCATATACAAATTTTATCCTGAGTTTAACATTTTGCATTCTAAACCTTAAACCAACTATATGCCATCAACATTGACTAGGACAAGGATTAGATTAGATAAGCTCCAGTAATTATGCAACCTATCGTGTCTATGGCGCGTCGTCGGCATAACGGCCTAGGGATGACACTAGAAATTAGCAATTTGTTGTTTTAAAGGTAGTTATAATTTGAAGGATATTTACGTTTATCCAACATTAGTATATGTAGGTAGAATATTCAAAATCTACACCACTGGAAATATTTAGCTTTGTATCATGATACATTTTCTAATACTACCCTGGTTGTCACAGAATAATACCTAAAACAAACACGTCCAAGCCATTTTTTATTCATGCTTGGATAGTTGCCCGTGTATTCTTACGTACGACATGCTTTGCGAAATTCGCTTATTTTTTCAGAAATTTCATTTTACGGATTTGGCTCCAGTCAGAACTACAGAATTTCATTTTCTATAAAAATAATAGTATTTATAGTGGTTCAAATAAAAAATATGGAGGTAACCACCTGGCAATTCAAGAACTTACAATAGGGTATAACTTTAGAAAAAAGAAATTGTCTTAAGACAATATCGATGGAATACTAGACTCATGTAGTAAGATCTACTCTCCGATCTTCATTAAAATAACGCTCGATGCGACAACCCTCTACATGTAATAGATTATTTCATAGCAGTTACAACTTTTTTTTTTCAATGGTTCTATTAATAGAGATACAGTAATTAAGCAACTAGTTTTAATTTGCATTAAAGAGACGAATCAATACTACGTATAATAATTGAATAGTTCAAATTGTTCTGCAAAAAAAAAGTAAACGTATCTTTGAAACTCCTGACGTACATTCACTAATGTTTTCCACAAATCGAGGAATAACATTTGTGGTCGTCTTAATTTCGGAGAATTGAAATACTCTGTGCTCGACATCGTCACCAAATTCTTGGAAATTTTTTGTCGATGAAACTTCAAAGCAATTTCAATTTCCCAAATTTACGCGATATGCCTCCCCAATAATTTCTGGAGGGTTTCATCGAGTGAACTTGGTTTCTTCCTTTGTGCCTTTAATTAGTTGATACTATTAAAAAGTGTTTTCTGGAAGTTGTAATATAATGTATCATAACCGGAGGGTGTCATTCGAGTTTATCTTATAAAGCCAATTCATTCTATAAAAAATCGAAACGTTTCTAGGAAGGTCACCCTCCGTCTATTAAGCATATATGTATTAAATCCTAAATTGTAGAATTTGGATTTTATTATTAATACTATATATCAAATTAAAGAACACATGACATTTGGTCTTTACATAGACCTCTAAATATTAATTCAAATACCACCTCACGTAATTTTAATATTATTTCTAATTTGATTACCACAACCGATACGCTATTTCTGTTTGGTGATTTGAATGCTAATTTTCTGAATTTCGACAATCCATTAGCTGCAGTTTTCTATTACTTATAGCATAAAATACATTACGTGATTTATTTAACTTTAGTTGTGTAGCCTACCTGCTCTATTTATACAAACATAATTTGAAAATTCGGAGGAATAGGCAATCCAGACACTATTCAAAACTATTCCCGCTGTAAGTCAAATATCATGTAACATCACCAGAACAAATAGATGGCGCGGATGGCGAATGACAAGTAACGGATTGACAGGTGATGGGCAAGTGCTTGGCAGATAGATGTCAGATCATTTGCAGGTGACAGATGATTGACAGGTGACTTGATGGGCAGGTGACTGACAGGTGACGTCATCTCCTCCGGAGGACGCATCAGGTTGCAGAACCGGCTATCTATCATAATAATTTTTAGTTTACTGATATGAATATCAGTTAATCTAACACTTTCTATATCTACCTCCTAAGAAAACGCAAAGTTTGGTTAATTTGGAAAAAATAATTTAATTTTTTAAGGCAAAGAAATTGCACTGCATGCAGTAAGTACTTACTGAACATAGAATTGAAATCTCAAAGATATTTATGGAACCATTAAGATAAAGAGTTATAAATGATAACTCTCAGAATAAAAATAATTCTATAAGTGTTTACGCAGTTTTCAAGTTTGGAGATAATTGTTCATTCAACGTGTTAGGCTTTTACTGGGAATTAGAACTAAAACCAAAACATATAGTTCAACTCTAATTATTGAGTTATGTTGATAAACGAAAATGTAATTGATAATAAACAGTAATACTCATGAAAGGCAATGAAAATTATTAAATAATAATTCCCAGGCAATTATAGAAAGTTTAAATCGATTCAAGTGAAATCCAAATAATTATTATTTATTTTTCCAATGTAAGCTCAGCTATTAATTTATTTGCATATTTACCTATAAGTAAATTAAAATTCGAGGTATTTAAAATTTGAGCACCGCCAGATTTTACAGAAAAATATTCCATAAAATTATTACTCACCAAGACAAAAAATATATCCTCTTTGAGGTTCAACAATAATAAATATAATTGATAGGCTAAGATGAAATTTTTGTATATTATAATAAGTAACTTTACATACTCACAAGGATGTTTCAAATAATGATAAATTCGATTTAGGCCCAGTTTATTTATCTTCCGGTGAACTTGCTGGTAACTGATTTACAAGACGACAAACTAGTTATCCGGCCGACCAATAGGATTATAGATTCCGTTTTTCCGTCAGATTGCGCTACCTGACAGTTTATCACAAGGTAATTAAACCGGGCATAAGTCAATTAACCGGAACATCTTAGTAAAACTAAAAAAAAGCAAGAGCGATAATTTACATGGGCACATTTAAAGCAAAATTTAACTATATACAGGTCTGAAATAAGCTAACTGAAGAAACATGGGAAGCAGAGAGAAATGGGAAAGCGATAAGCAACTTCATATACTATAATTAGAAAAATTACTCATCTGATTTATCCGGTGCGTACCAACGGTGGTTGGTGGAAGGCTGATTTTCGTCCATCTATTTCTCGTCTTGTTCAGGCATCTGCTCGAATGTGAGGTATATGTCCCCTTTATTAAACCCATTCTTCATGGTTTCAAAATAGCTCTGTTCCAACCGACATAAGAACCGTTCTAGAACGGTAATTTATAGTTGATCAACTCATTTGTCAATTAGGATAAACGTTCAACTTATTGAAAAATAGGTGGGCAATTGAAAATTACTGGTTCTGGAACGGTTCTCATGTCTGTTGGAACAGAGCTAATAATAAACCGCCAATTTTTTCTTGACGGTTTTGGCTTTGTCCATTTTTATATTAAACATCTTAGAGACCTCCACGCCGTCGTTTCCCAGTAGAACTTAGGAAAGTTTCTCTTTTAATCTTTTAACGCATTATCTCGCTTCTGTTTTTATAAGGAACAGCTCAAATTTTTGCTACTACTATTTCGAACAGTTTTTGGTCACGGTGCCAAAATTTATCGACGGTTTTACTCTCAAGAAATCGATAATCATTCACTGTTGTAGAGGATCCTCTACCACTTACCCTGGACGTTTCTGAATCTCTCACTGTTGAGCTTCCTAACAGCTACACTATTGCACCGTTTGTTGATGAATATGCTGTAAACATCTTTATTGCGACTATTAATAATGAATCAACCATCTCAGATATTAAGAAGGATGATGAATTATGAATGGCAGAACGACATTGGTTACAGCGTGTGAACAAGGTTGTGGAAGAAAATGATGGACAGTTGCAAGAGACTCCAGTGACATATTCCGTTTTTTTCTCTCATGGTCATATTTAAAAGATGTTAGACCAAGATCAACTGTTGGAGTGTTTTCTATATTATACGAGAAGTCGGTAACGATGGCCTTGCAGAAACATTTTATGCATATTGCTATGAAGGCAACAGGAGACTGCCCTCTGTACGCCCTGCAGAAAATGTGTCAGAGGGTCTATCCAGATGAGGTTGGTGAATCCAAGTTGGTATGCTTTATAGGTTTGCTACATGTCGAGATGGCTTCGCAAGAATGCGTGGGAAAGTTGTTAGCTGGATCACGATGGGATCGGATGTTTTTCATAGCAAAAGTATTCACCTCTGGAATCGCAGTGTCTCTTCTTGGTGGAAAGCATGTAAAACGTACTAAGTATGCTTACCAACTTACTCTTGCATGGCTATACGTCCTAGAAGTTGAAGCATATAAAGAGCACTGTCAATAGGTATCTGAGCCGCATAAATCCATGGGGGTCGGGGAAAAGTAACTTACTGCCAAATCACCAACTGTGCATTACTGAGTAACTGTTAGAGACTTTCTCCTGTTGATTTTTCGTTTCGTCAGAGGTCAGCGAGTTGGTAATTCGTTAATTTCTAAGAGTTCCTGCGCAGAACTTTGCCGATGGTTTCTGGTCTTTGATCACACAAACTATTCACGCTGGCTCCCAGTTTTCTTGAATGGCATGACACGTTTATAACATGCCCATCCAAGTGTCCACGAAGCATTTATGAAAGGGCAGTTTGTCGTTCAACGTAGTGAAAAAAAGTTCTCTCTCATGGCACTAGATCAGAGCCACGAGCATAGTATCCAATTCCTAAAGGCGGATAGTGGACTCTATGGTCTATATGGTCAGAAAGAAAAGAAGGAGCTCATCGAGATTTTAAAACCTGAGGTGCTGAGGGTAAAGGCACCCACAGACGCTCAGTTATTTTGCACAGGCTATTTGGAACATAGGCTATAGTGAAAATGGTTTGTGCAGACCAAATTTCAATCAGATCTTAAATTTACTCAGGCCAGGCCAACGGCCTGCACAGTCGACCGAGAATATCCACAGGCGTGCCGATATACCTGCACAAACCAGGTTTGCGCAGTCGGCCTGTGGAGAATAACTGAGCGTCTGTGGGGGCCTTAATAGATGATTTTGACAGTAATTTGAATAATTCTTTCCTAAATAATCAGGAACATCGGCATTCTTCTACTGCCGAACAGACAAAATTTCTCAGACACCTGAAAGTCCTTTGTAATGTAGTACAGAATGGGAAAATTGTTAATCCATTTAAAGAGACAAGTACGGAACTCGTCACATTGGATACTGGTGAGGTCATGGATCCTGTTGTTGCTAGGTGCCTGAAGGGAGCTAAAGAGATGAGCGAAACTATGTATAAGGACTTTGTGAGGAACGGAATTCAAAGTGGTACAAAACCCCTCTCAGACACAATTCCAAGGTTCACCATATACACATTCAGCAACCGGCCGCCTGCAAATCTTAACAAGGGACCCAGTAAGTCGGGGACAGCGAAGGCAAATGCAGCGCTCATCACGAAGCTGTTTCTAAGTTTGCAAGCACGACTCCAGGCTGATATAGATGACTTCTTCAGACACGAGAACCAGTGTGACCCACCTTTATTATCTAATGCGTATGCCTGGCCCAGGACGCTCTCAATCATCCAAGGAGGCATCAGTGCTTGTACTGGATATGCCGGCACTTATTCATATTATAAAACCACACTGTGCCACAGTTTTCGGAGAATATACAAATATGTACCTACAGCCATTTATAGAAAGCAAAATTACTCCTAACAGCACCAGAGTAGATGCAGTCTGGGACACATATCACAATGGCAGTCTTAAATCACAGACCCGGGACAAACGAGGTGACACTTCAGGGCATTGAACTAGAGTGTCTGCAAATACGCCTATAGCAAAGGGTTCAGCATGGGTGAAATTTTGATCAAACTCCAACAATAAGCAAGACTTATTTAACTTTATCAGTGAGAAATTGGTTGAACTTACCACTGGAGCTTCGTATCAGCTGTTCACCATAAAGGATAATAAGGTGCTAAGCAACAGAACCCGTGACATAGCAAATATTAGGGAAATTTGAGGGAAGTTGTGATATGCAAGATAAACGAAAAATTGGTAAAACGTCTAATTTATTATTAGAAAATCGCACCGATCGCGACCTGGAAACCCTCCATCTAACATTCCTCAAAAATCAAAACATACTGTGTCATTTTAGAAAATAATTATGAGTCATGTTACGATAAATTTATCATTTGCGTAATATGTTCCATCTCCTGATTTTTATTAAAAAGTTGTATTTTTGCCACTTCAGAATCGGCAGAATGATAATTCATAACTTAAGTAATTTAGAAGTATCTGCAAAGTTTGATTGATTCAATATAATATCAGTACTGTCATCTATCCATAATGAGCATAAAAATGCAAAAATCTCTTATTAAAAGAAGGTATCGCCATCTAGTAGCTGATAAATTTATTTTTTAAAATATGATTTTTATTATTTCTTATTGACGGTCATTTGTATTTTCATTTAAAGAAATTAAATTTATCTCACTTTTAGCAAATAAATATATTTCTGTCTTTCTGACCATTGAACCTTTTCGGTTGTGATGGACCTCAATGTCAAGAAAGCTGATCCTTCCATCTCTTTCAACCTTTATTGTGAATTATAACGACTGAGAAAAGGAATTAAAGGTATCCAAGAGCAATTGTAATTTTTCCTCAGGTGCAGCTAGAATTGTGTCATCCACAAAAGCTCCATTTAAAATAAAGATAAATTTTCTTTTCAACACTGTATAGTATCGATTTTCGAGTCTTCCGTTTGTAGTCGTGTAGGATGTATAAAATGCATTTTAATTTTAATTTTAATTTTAAGTCAATCGATAGGGTGATTTGAATTGGTTTGCGTGTTCGGAGTGGGTTCTGGCTTCAGGCTTGGTGAAGTGAGGAGTGGTTGTTTTGGACAAGACAGTACGAGGAGGTGAACCTAACCTCGCTTCATTTCAATTATTAAAATTTATTTGAAGATTGCCTGTCTCCAGATTTCACTTACCTTACCAATTTAATTTTTTAGACTTGCTCTCTGAGTAACTAATTGTATTTTGTTTTTTTATGTCTGTGCTGACTTTAATGTTTTTCATAGGGCTTGAAAAAGTGACAATATAGCCACGAAAGGTTGCCAGAAGAAAATTGGTCTTATTTCACAATAATATTCCCTTGACCCAGGATTCCTATCTTCTATACTCAAGCAAGGGGACGGAATGTTACGAAATTTAAATAATTCTGGTGGGTTTTTATCCATTCCCTTTTAATCAGCATGGGTTTTCATTGATGAAGTGAATACGGTCTTTTGTGTGTGGTGTGTGCTGTCTTCTGATTGGTTCGTTCTGGTTAATACGCAGTTAAGTATAAAAAAACACAAGATTGGTTTCCTACAGGGTTTTGGTTCTTTAACGGTATCTTTTCTGGCAGTGGCCGAACAGGCAAGTCGATTTTCATTATTGTAATTTTTATCCTTCAGATTTGTAGATTTTCCCCTAATATTTTTGAATTTATTTTACTATCAGTGTATACTATCATATCACTGTTGAGTTTTTACGTGATAAATCTTATCTTATCTACCTTTAAAATATAAATATTATATTTTAATTTTTTTTATCTAATTGTGTGCCTCCATTTTGTGATTGGTGGTCCTACGTTTTTCTGAGGTTAGTCAATTCAGAGTTTTGGGCTAATAAATAGGAACTGCTGCTCTGGTTCTCCAGAATCAGTTGTTAATGTGGGATTATTGGACCATTTGCTCTAAATAGAGTCGGTGCAAACCAAATTTGTGTGTCCATCCCTATCAACTCTTTACTGAATCCAGGCACAGGACTGTATAGCCATTTTCTGTTTGACTCCTTCAATTATCTTTTCGAGTAAGAAGACCGCTGGAAGGCTGAAATTTTAAAATAGAAATCCGGATAGGTCAAAAATTCATTTAAAAAAGGTTTTAATTAAAACATCTCAAGATCTTTGACAATTCCAGGATTTAATTAATTTCATCCTCAGCTCTATCTTGTAGTACCTATAATAGTAGGTACCTTAACTTAAAAATAAAAAAAATTGTCTATTTGGGGAAAATGTAGAGATTTATTTTTCAATTTTTTTTATCTGATTCAATTTTTCCTACTTTTTTTTTAATTTTACCTGTTCATTGCGACTACCAGAAAAGCAGCATCCTGCTCAGACATGGTTGCAACATTCACCTTTTTTTCTATAGTAGATGTTTTAAAAAGTTAAGATTCGAAGAAATAATATTTCAAATAGGTGGTTTTCCTCACTATAAATTTAATAGATATATAAACGATGTGCCGTTGCTGACCTAGAACACCGACCACCGCCAACCAGCAGCCATGTCAAGACCAGAGCCTCGACGCAAGAGGAGGAATAATTTTAAGTGACTATATACTCCTAAGACGTATAAATGTTAAAACATTATGCATAAAATTCTACAAATGATATTTGTAGTTCCTAAGTATTTCGAGGACAGAACCAAATGGACGCAGTCCATACCTTGAGCTTCAGCCACTATCTTAAAAGGTGCGTTTCCCTTAAAAGTTTTAACTCAAACTTTCACTTCGATAACATATGTCTATTCTACAAAAGATTTTAGCTTATAAACAAATGAAGCGCTTCTAGAAAGGCTTCACAAAAAAAGAATGCGATAAGAGATTCATTGCTGGTAGCGAATCGTTGGGCGACCAGACCAGACGTGACGTGACTCCGTTGAATAAAATAAAAATGTCCAATTAGAGAGTGCATGTAAATTGGATTCTCAAAATATGTTCGCTTCGAATTGGGTCGTTTTTAATTTTAAATTGAGCGCGACAAAAGTTATCACTTTTCGCTCGGTGGCAGGGCATTTTTCACCAACCCAATGTAGCAGTGAGTTCAAATTAAAAGCTCTGTTTAAAAACATGTTTTGTTCTATTTTTGCGAATTTCTTCGTAATGCTGGGTTTTGATAAAAAAGTTTGATGTTTTAATTAAAAGGCGCCAAGAGCACTGAGATGATGCTCGTCCAATTTGATTTTATAGGTATAAAAGATATATTCTTTTATAATCTAAATTTAAAAAAATATTAATCTGCATTGCAATTTATGCAACTATTTCAATTTTAAATTCCGTTTGCAAACATTTGTTAGTCCCTCTTGACAAACCCGTAAAAATTATTAATACCGAATTTTTCCTTTCAATTAACAGACTCCCCGTCGCGTCGTCGATTTGTTTTTAAATCCTAAACCCGGACACTTTAAAAAGAAAAACCTCCAGTTAATTATTCCGCTTTATTATTTAATTTTTTTACAAAAAAAAATCCTGAGCCATTTTTAATGAACAGATGAATAATTCAACTAATTAAAGTCTGTGTATCCACTTAAAAATCCTCCGCAATGTTGAATATAATTTCGCGAATTTAAAAATGTCGCAGTGCATTCTAATTGTATATTAATATTTCATGTCGATTTATCCTGCACATTAGTCGATCTTTTTAAGAGGATTTCTCGCAGATTTTAAAAAAGTAAATAGTTTTTTTTTTTTTTAATTTTAGCTCGTACCTGACAGAATTGTGAAACTCAGTTACCGAGGCAAAATATAAAAAGGAAAATAATAAAATACTACCGATACCCAATATTCACCGATAAACTTGCAGGTCGATCGGACGCTGAAATTTGGTCATAATACAAAACGACACGGACCACGATTCTTTTAACACGGCCGTTTTGGAGCCAAGCCGTCCCAGGTCCCAGGACATACTCTGGTGACCAATATTCAAGATAATTTATTCATAATTTTGCTACATACTCCGGTACAAATTGAAATTCCAAAAATAAATTGGAAATGGACCAAGTTTATATTGGCAAGGACGACCAAATGGTCTGTATAGCTGATCGTTTTATTTTACTTGTTTGAATAAAAGGGCTTAATTTATCCATTAAATAAATTGACGGAAGCAGAAAATTTTATTAAAAAACTATTTGTATAATACACCAATAGAAACTGGACCTTTTATCAATACAAGGATTTATTACAATGAAAAACATATATATTAACAGTCCCTTAAGTCGGATCCCGTAACCCCGAAAGAACAAATTAGGAAGTTTGTATTCTGAAACGGTCAGGATTTCTCGGACCACGAGGGCTACTTGATGATGATATGTTGAAATGGCCGCCATCGCAACACTCCGGAATCCATATAAAGCCACTCAAGTGCATGTTTTACGACTTGGGGAGGGTATATTAGTGCTCGTGTCACTAAATTGTTGTTTGCGGCCATCTCTTGTTTTGTCAGATTTGCCAAATGGTTTGGACGCCGATTTATTAAGTCTTGATTTTGTAGATCACAATTCTCTTTGGCTTGTCTTTAAAGCTGTATTTTGAAATTCAAATTTACTTTATATAATTTATTGAAAAATTCCGCACATAAACCACCAAATCATTCAAGTTTGTTTTCGCTGTCAATATAAAACATACCACAAAAGGCATAGTAAACATTTCGATGCTTCCTGGAGTGTCCAAATCCGAACAATACCTTTTCATTGGCCAAAATCAAGTTTGAGCTGGAAATTTACGATTTGGAAAGTAAGCGAAAATTCCATTTAAAACAAATCTACATCCGCTTCTGCTTGCGCGATCGAAAACAAATTTATCATTTTAAATGAAAAAGTGAGAAAATGGTTTTTGATTTGGCTTATATTTTTGTTTCCAACTGGAACAATTCGAGAAGTTAAACAGCATTGTTTATATTCAGCGAGAATAGTTTTATTATTAGGAAACTTTTGATGAACTGATAAATTTAGAAGCTTTTTATGTCTTTACTAGCTGACCCGGCGAATTTTGTACCGCCTCTGAATTATTAAATACCTATTTAATATTGTGTTAACGTATCTGGTTGCTGAATTACATTCAGTTTTTTTCGATGGTGAATTTGGTTGAAGAAAATTAATGTTTACTCTCTGGATCAGAAATCACCTAATTAAAATTTTACATCATCTCTTTTTAGGCACTTTGCGGGCATTAGTCTTGTAAAGGGTACCACCAAATAAATAAACTCAGGCACAGGAATGTTCATAGAATAATGTAAAGAAAGCAAAAAAAATCATCTGAATCGTCATTACGCAGATTACGCTCGCCCAACTCGGCTTGGTTGAGCAGCGGGACGATTGCATCGTTTTCTGTCAAAGAGCAGCCTCACTCTCTGCGTTGGCCAAGAAGGCTTGGGCACAGGAAACGATTTGAGTAAAACACATTTGAAGCTAGATGAATACTGATCTATTTCGAATCTTACATGCCTTTTTATATTAAATTTTGGTAAACTTATCGTGACAAAACTGCTTTTGACGTCTTCTGTTGATAAGTTTTGTTGTCTGCCATCCTGGAATCACTAGTATAATGATGACTATGGTGGTGATGCTGCTAGTGGCTGGGGAGTGGTGATGAATACTGCGCCATACTTTATTATGAAGTCGATCATCGAGGTCCTCTTCTTCTCTTACTAGATCTCCAGAACTATCGAATTCTCTAAACACGGGCTCGGTGGCTATATCTGACGGTGGATGTTTATGGAGAGTACCATTGAAGATTATGGGTACAGCTTTTACATAGTTGCCTACCACTGGAATGATTGCGCTTCTTATGGCAGTTAGAATGTTCTGTTTTGTCTCGATGGTGCAGTCTTGAGAAATTTGAATTATTCCTGTTGTATTTATTCCTACATCTTCCCGCTCGCCGTTGCATATAACCGCTACTGTTGTGAACGAACCTGCGATGAACATCCATGTATTCGTTGTACATAGTCGTTTCCAGAGGATGCCTTTTAGCCTGTGTTATTCTGTGTGGCAATGTCTGGGTTGCGGTCGTTCATAAATTTCGTCGATGACGCAGGACGGATTAGATTCAATGTTTCTAAGAGAAACTGGAGAACAGATGAGCTGATGTGGGTAGGGCTGCATGCACTGTTGGAGGTCGCTTTCATGGAGCTGAAAGTACGTTTGACTGTTGTAGTCGACGGCGGTGTAATCATCGTGAAGGTCCAACGTCCAATATGTTTCATTCTCAATTCTGAGTGGAATCGGTGTTGCCTTCAATAGGGCGAATTCCGTCACGTCAACTATTGGAAAATATCCACACACCTTGAGGTGCGTGTTGTTGGTGATTAATCTTGTGGACACTGCTGCCGAAAGAATCTTTAGATTTTTTGGGAACTTTTGATTGGATTTTTGAATGACAGCGTTGATATATGCTGGTGAAACTTGGTCATATATCGTACTCCTGTTGAAGTTGATGTTCAGCAATTTATCATAGTGCTCATTGGTTTCGCTGATGAAGTTGGTAGCTACTTGGTATGCACTCAATAAGTGAACGTTAAGTGCATTAGTGTCTATTTGGTCGTACCAACTCTGCATGCCATTTATAGCTTCTATTCCTTCGTTAAGTCGTTTCTGGAAATGTTGTAGTTTGTTCGTGATTCTGGCTTCTGTTTCGTTGAATTTTGTGAGGGCCGATATCATGAACTTTGTTTGGTAGTTCGATGCTCTGATGAGTTCTTCCTGATTGTTGTTCATTGCCTGAATATCTTGATATATTTCGTCATTCACTCCAAAAATCGCAGTCAAAAATTTTCCAAATAGTCCTCCCCAAGTTCTGTGGTGAATGTCGGCCATGGTCGCAAATATCCATTTGGAGTGATTTTCCATTTCTTCTTAATGTTGTACGAGGGATGTGCATTTGACTTCATCGGTGAGTTTCTTGGATTCATTGCACATATTTTTGAATTATGGCTGCTAGGAAAAACAATACATATGATTTTGCTGATGCTGATGCTACGTTCCGTAGTCGGTCTGATCTCCGTACCTCTGAGTGGTTTTGCGTGGTTGGTAAATGGTGTATGTCTTCTGTCGGTAATGGGATTAACTTGTGGATGGGTCTTTTTTGTGGTGAGCCACCTGCTTTCTTTATTGTTACCACTCGGATTGCTCCATCTTGTCCCTGCTGAGTTTCTATAATTCTCCCCAAAGGCCCTTGGTTTGAGTTCATATTTTCTTCTTTGATTAGGACTATTGTTCCTACTCGTAGATTGTTGGTCTGATTCTCCCATTTGTATCCTTGCTGCAGTTTGGTGAGGTATTCTATGCCCCATGCGCTCCGCAAATGTTTTTTTGCTTTTGCACGTGTCTCCATCGTTGAGATAGGTTGAAATGTTCTGTCGATTCCAAGTTTGGTGGTGCTAGAAGTTCTTTTCCTATGAGAAAGTGTCATGGGGTCAAGATGTTGGATACATCAGGGGTGCGTTCGAAATCACCCTGGGCGTCACACCGAGTGCACACCAGCTATGAATAATTCATAGCTGTGTCTTCTGTTAGCCGGTAGAGTGGTCTTGCTTTGATTTGATACACCAACGTTGTTAATTCTTCATAGGTCAAAGTGCAGTCTCCAATTACTCTCTTGAGATGGTGCTTCATGGATTTTACACCTGCCTCCCATATTCCTCCGAAATGTGGGGCTGCTGGTGGAATGAAGTGCCATTGTGTTCCTTAGTTGACGATTGTGTTTTGCACAGATTGTGATTGTATCAATTTTGTGATTTCATCTTCGAATAGGCGTGCTGCTCCAACAAATGTAGTTCCGTTATCACTGTACATATTCGCACAATGTCCCCTTCTGGCTGTGAAACGTCGAAGTGCTGCCAAGAATGCCTATGTTGTCTATGTTGTCATGTCACTGACTACTTCTAGGTGAATGGCTTTGGTTGCTAGGCTTATGGTGGTGCTGGGGTGTTACTCTCGATTTCGGAAGTTGTCCCATGAGTTGCTGTGCGGTCTCTGCTTTGTGACCGATACATACAATGCACTTATTTATAACTGCTTTGACGGCCCGCTTACCGTTGATGATCCAGAATCTGCTTCGTATGTACGATAATGTCGCTTGGTTGCCTCCATGTAGCGTGGTCTTGTGTGCGTTTCTCACCACCAACGTAGATATGTGAGAATGGTATGGAATAATCATCGGGTGTCGTTGGACGTAGGGAAGAGGTGAGTGTTCGAATCTTCCTCCGACTCGTATTATGCCCTTGCTGTCGAGAAATGGGTTGAGGGTCTGTAGCTTGCTTTACTTGTCGACTGCGTTCTGCTGTTGTAAAGACTTGTATTCTTCGGAAAACTATTATTGTTGGACTATTTTTATGATTCTTTCGAAAGTGTTTTGAACTTCTTGAACGGATAGAGTAAGACTTTCCCCTTTTTTGATGAATCGACGGCAGTAGGTTAATACCCTGAGTCAGTCAAGTTTGAGAAGCGTTCCCATATATCGCTCCTTATCGTAACTTGAATTTTATGACATGTGGCTTTTACTTCGTCTTGAATGTCGGGAATGTTGTCTGTTGAGGGGATTTCACGGAGAAACGTCAGCTAATGAGGACCTTTCCACCACAGATCAGCTGATTGTAGTATGTCTGGGTCCAATCCCCTGGATATGATGTCTGCTGGGTTTTCTTGGGACTTGGCGTGGTTCCAGGATGCTTGAGGGGCGTTTCTGTGCATTTCGCAAACTGTATTTGACACGAAGGTTTTCCATCTCGTAGAGTCACCCTTTATCCAGGCAAGAGTGATCATGCAGTCGGTCCAAGCGAAGGTCTGGGTGTCACCCATTTGAAGTGCTGTCTTAGTTTTTTGAATTAATTTTGATTGACGTAGTTCCAAGCGAGGTAAGGTTGTTCTGTTTTTTGCTGGAGCGACTTTTGATTTTGCTTGCAGCAGCGTTATAATTCTTCTTCTCCTAACCGACTGTAGATCACTGCACCATAGGCCTTTTCTGATACAACGCAAAAGCCGTGGAGTTCAATTTTTGTTTTTCTCAGATGTATCCACCTCGGAATCTTGATTTTTTCTACTTCTTTTATTTTGCTCTGAAACTGTATCCATCTTGAAGATATTTCTTGATCTACAGGCTCATCTCAGCTCAGGTTTCTTAGCCATAAGTCTTGAATGATGAGTTTAGCTTGTATTACGATTGGAGACAACCATACTAAGGGGTCGGATAACTTGGATATTTCTGACAAAATTTGTCGTTTTGTTAATTCGCGTATCTCGGAGACTTTGACTTGGAATTTGAAGGTATCGTCTGCACGGTGACCATAGTGTCATGATGTCATTGAGGTTGATGTTGTTAGAGCTTTTGCACGATGCGTCAAAAACGACTCTTAGTTGCGTTGTCGTGCTAGCTTCTCCGATGACTGCTTGATGAGGGATGTAATATTTCCCTTGATTCTTTATATGTCGGGTGACTTTTCTCATATGATCCAACTCTATGTATTTTTTCATAAATGCAGAATATTGTTCTTGTAAACTGGGATCTTGATGTAACTTTCTCTCGATGTTCTTGAATATTGCTGCGGCTTTTGGTTTAGAGTGACCTAATACATCTGCTGACTGTTTGAATGGGATTCTAACAATGAATCTACCCTCAGAGTGTCGAGTTGTGGTTTCCTCGAAAATCTCTTCGCTTGCTTGCTCTTCTTCTATTAGGTGCTGCGCTTGATGGGTTATTTCTTCAATTTCCCAGAACTTGGTTAGCTGTCTATCTTCTTCACAGTGAGTGATTACGCTGACAACTTGGATGGCGGGAGATCCGGATGCTATTGAGACAGAATCGCTTCATCCTAACTCTGTGGTTTGTTTCAACAGGCCTTCTGTACTTTTTTGCATGCCGTTTAAAATGATATTGGCGTATTCCTTTGCGCCCAATATACTATCTATTGCACATGTCATGAATGTCGGATTGGCTAGCACTTCATTCTTCCAACTATTTTTTTTTTGGCATGGATTGAGTGAGTTTTGGAAGGACAATCATATTGACATCCATGGAGAATGTGCTCATAAATCGTGGTTTGATCTGTGCGTCAATAGACCATTTAGAGATTTCTGGTTCTCTGTCACCAATTCCTGAGATTTGTGCTCTGATGCTATGACGTGGTAATTCCAGCCGATTTGCAGTTTCTTCAGTAATAATGGATATCTGTGACCCTTGATCAATAAGAATCCTCAAGACTTAAGAGGAACTTGATGTGCTCACTTCTACTAGAGCAATAGCGAGTAGGACGTTTTCTTCATTTCTACTGGCGTGGTTAAACATTGCGCCTCTTGGTGGGTAATGTTTTGCTCTTCTTGTTGGTGGGTATCGTTGAGTATTTTGCGGTTGGGAAGTTGTCGGTCTTTCTTCGTAGTTGGGGTGCCTGTTGGTATTTTGTTGCTGTCAGATACTACATTGTGCGTGGCTGAAACATCTCTTATTGATGTCATGGCTGAGACAATTGTAGCAGATGCGTTTTTCTTGAACATATATATTTCTTTCCAGTGCTGAAATTCCTTTGAACTTCTGACAGTGGTACGTCATGTGTTGGCCTTGGCAGAAGAGACAGCTCGAGTTAGTGTATTTTTTCTCTGAGCTTGGCTTCCGTTCTGATCCTGGAATAGTTTCTAGTGATTGGAATCGTCTTTCCAAGAATTTCATTAATTCTTCCAACTCTGGAACGTCGTGAGGGTTCTCAAGACTTTGTTCATATAGACGGCTGGTTTCGGAGTCCCACTTTCTCATTCTCATTCAGATTACTATGGGTCCCCAGGTATAAACTTTGAAGTCTAGATTTTTTAGTGCTTGTAGACACTCGCTGGTGACGTCATGCAGCTGCTTTAGCTTCTCGGCGTTCTCTTTTGGGACTTCTGGTAGGTCTATTAGCTTGTCTAGTAGCTTAAATATTAGAAGCCTTTTGTTCTCATACCGCTTTTGCAGTAGGTCCCATGATGAATCCTACTTGGCCACAATTGCTTCTAAGAGTTAGATTAGCTTGCTTGCTTCTCCCCTGGTATTAGTTTTTAAGTAGCGCATCTTGTCGGCTTTGTTCAACGCTGAGTTTTCATGGATGACCCTTCTGAAAATGTCGAAAAATGAAGACCAGTTTTCATACCCTCCATGGAAAATTAGAATTTGTACTTTTGGTAGCTGCAGGTTCTGTTGTGGTTGATAAACTAGTATTTGTTGAGGTGGAATGACGACATTCTGCTGGATTTTTGCCGCTAACGCTTCAATGACATCATCGAATTGGCTCTGGATTTGTTTTTACACGTCCATGGTGAAGTACTTATCTTGATGGCTATCTTCACTTACGGCGATTTCTTCATGCAGGTTTTGGATTGCATCCCATTGTTTCTTGCTTGATTCCATCAGATGTTTATTCCGGAATTCTGATTTTTCTAGCGTAAGCTCCGACCTAATTTGGGCGAGAGTGTCTTCCAATTGCTGTATTTCGAAGTTTTGCGTTTTGCTCTGCGATGGATGGCTCAGAATGTATTGTTGTTGGTTTGGCCTTTGGGCATGTTAGCAAGTAGGTCTTTAACTCGTCGAATTTGGTATACAATTGTTGGGCATATTGCTTTGTGAAGTATTGATGTTCCCTGTACCCCTTTATTTTTATCATCGCGGCCTCGTTTTTTTGGATTGTTTGTAGTATCGCATCCAGATTGGTCAAGTGCTTTTGGATGTAGGCCTCGGTTTTCCTATCGACCGAGTCTTTCTTGCAGTTACTTAGTAGTTGAACGATTTGCATTCCTGATTTTTCTTGTTCTCGTGCAAGACGGTCAAGTTCCTCCTTTTCTGCCATGGCTGTGTTTGACAGGTGACTGGATTGTTTTGATGACTATTTATTCTGGACAGACGTACGATTGTACGGAATGGCGTTGTGGAAGGTTGGCGAGTTTTTTGGACTGGCTGTATGAACGGACGTTGTGGACGGACGGCGAGTCTTCTGGACTAGCTGTATGGACAGACGTTGTGGACGGACGGCGAGTCTTCTGAACTGGCTGTATGGACGGACGTTGTGGACGGACGGCGAGTCTTCTCGACTGGCTGTATAGACGTTGTGGATGGACAGCGAGTCTTCTGGACTGGTTTTAGGCTCGAAGGACTAATGTGCAAGCTGTGCTCGCAGATTACGCTTGCCCAACTCGGCTTGGTTGAGCAGCGGGACGATTGTATCGTTTTCTGCCAATGAACAGCCTCACTCTCTGCGTTGGCCAAGAAGGCTTGGGCACAGGAAACGATTTGAGTAAAACACCTTTTGAAGCTAGATGAATACTGATTTATTTCGAATCTTAGATCCTTTTTTATATTAGATTTTGGTAAACTAATCGTAACAAAAACTGCAAAAGTATAAAACACTGTGACCGCGATTACTTAAATGCATGCTGGAATGCAACTTACGATGTTTGGATATTTTTATAATACCCAAACATTGTGACTAACTAGACTCTCATATAGCAAGCTGACCGTGATATTGAATAAAATATAAATATACGAAGTCGGTTAAATTACGCCGGCGAAGGTTGATCACTGTTTAATTGTTCTAATTAAGCAACAGGATCAAATGTAAATAAAATAATGTCAGCTTGCGCTGCCATATTGAATCGCGTGATTTGGATTGCCTAATAAAATAACATAAACATAACCTATCACAATATTCACAAATATGTACTCACCCTTTTCGGGATCGAAAACTAAATGAAGGTTTCTATCATGTATCATAGATGGCGTCATATACGGAATGGTATTACAGTGCAAATGGTATTAAAACAGTAACTAAATAAGCCTTATATACAGTGGCGATAGAGCCCCGCCGCCATTTCGTGCCCTACCTCTTTACCTCTTGCTACTTTTAAATATGAATATATAGGATTTAAATGGACATCCATCATAAAAAAATTGAAAATAACGTATTTGATGTACCTCAGAATAGTCATCAAATACGTTGTTTTCAATTTTTTATGATGGATGTCCATTTAAATCCTATATATTCATATTTAAAAGTAGCAAGAGGTAGGGCACAAAATGGTGGTGTTTTCCATATATGAATCATTGAACTAAACAAACACTCTGGAACGGGCGCACTGCTTTAGGCTAGTGTGCCAAATTTTGATTTATGCAACCCAGCAATACGGAGGGATTATCTTCTCGCTCGCACTCATTGCGGCTGATGTAAAAGAAAGAAGAGCTTCTTCATCTTCTTAACCTCAATGATCCAAACACTTCAAATAGCTGTTCTCAATAGCCGCCATAGTGCAGAGAAAGATGCAAATCCCTCTTGTTTGTTGTCCTTCCTGGCACAAACCCTTGCGTAGAAACAATTATGCAGCCGCCTTTTCAAAAATAAGACAGCAATTGCCACCTCTGTGAATGGTATGTAATGAAAGAAAAGGACCACGCAATCTGACGATAGAAGATGCTATTCCTTGCTCCGTCATATTCGATGGAATGATTGATCAAAACAAAACAATCGAAGTACGTTCGGCTATTGATTTCAAATAGGGTGCCCTCGCTTGGATCATAATCGCTCTCGGAGCACTTCCGCAGACATCTATGACGTCACCGCCCAAATAGAGAGCGCTCTGGGAGCAGTAAATCCGAAAATGCTGTAAGATTAGACCTACTGTTACGTCGGTTGAATGCGCAAACAAAAATAAGTTGGGTTATGTAGTTGTGAGAAGCAAAAAAAAAAAAAAAAGTTTTTGGGGTGGACCACCTTTATCACTTAGGGGTATAAAAAATAGCTTAAGACCTATTCTCAGACCTATCGAATATACATATTAAATTTCATAAAAATCGGTAAAGCCGTTTCGGAGGAAGAAGGTAACTAAAACTGTGACATGAGAATTTTATATATTAGATTACTGCAAACTGATTCAAATCTAAGATGTGCCTCACTAAACTAGTTATTTGAGACACAACAAACCCAATAAGTTTATTTCATTTCAAGAAAAAGATAAAGGTCCGTTTGTATCAAAAAAAGGTAAATCTGTCATGAATTGACGTTTTTCTGTGTATTTTACGAGCTTCCAATGAAATAATTGAATATTAAAATAACATTTTTATCAGAAACACTTTTATTAGCGAAATTGTAGATTTGACAGTTTCAAACGTTTCTCAAAAACCTTCCTCTATCATATCTTTGTCATTTCCATTAACTTGTTTTCATTTTACTACAAAACTGGAAGCGTAGAAAAGAGAGCGAACTAACAAAAAGGCGTCGCTTTTAAAATTTCAATACGACACAATTTAAAATGTCCAATATTTGTTGGTTCGACTTGAAATTCGATTAGATAACTCTTTCTACTTACTTTTCTCGGTGACAACTTTAAATAACATATTTCAAATACAAAATTCTTGAATATTTCTATTCAACTGGAATGAGCAAAAGATAAGAGCTACTAGCGTTGAAAGGCAGAAATTATATTGTAAAAAGCGTTATCGAACAGCTTTACCGAATAGAAATAGAAAAGTTGAAGACGTTTTCGTTTAAATTTAATAATTCATCATTCATCACCCGAATTTTTATGTACTTGCTTACAAAATACAAGAAAATGTAATAAAAGATTAACCAGTTAACTAAATGAAATTTTTACTTCCGGGCGAAACTCGACTTCATTTACAGTAGTTTTTATTTCTATATGCACGGGCAACCTTTAAGCGTCATTTATCCACTTGGAAAATTATCTTTACTGGAAGTCATAAAAGTTTTATTTGCAAGAATGCTTTCACTCTTACTCGCTTTTACTCACAAATATTTTTTATTACCATCGAGATGAACTCAAGAATTTAAAATATTTGGCAATTATTGTAATAAAGAAAAATTAACAATTTAGTAAACGGAGCACAGAAATCAGGACTTTCTAAAAAACTGTAAATCGCCAATAGCAATTTGAACTAGACTCGAAATCCGGAATCGGCACAAACCAATATCAGGAAAATATTTATAAAAGTCGATTTGGTTAAAATGGCTTCATTCCTAGCTGGATGCCGTTTAAGAAGAGCACCGCATGCATTTCTATGGTTATTTAAGGCCGCACACACAGGGAATCTCGCCAGATGTGCTTCAACTTCAATATTTAATTAAACTGGAATTGGACACTGGAATATCACCATTTAAATAAAAGGTCTGGTCGAGCCTGGACACGTATAATAGCTCCTGGGATTTTAATAATTATGACATTTTAGTAATTATGACGTTTCCAACTTCTCAAATATCGTTTATTAAGGCTTTGCGGAGAGAATCAATTGAATATTCATCAAGTAGAAATTTGGTAGAATCCAACTGGCACCAATTATACCTAGTTAAATTGATGTTAAAAAACTTTTTCTGGTATTTACTTCATTACCTATTTCACTTTATCTTATAACGAAGGGGACAATATGGCATCAGATTGTCGGACACATGACAATCGAGATCGAAATTAACGTCCGGGAGCCGTTTTCAGTGTCCAGATAACGCCTAAGGGGCCCTTCTTGGAGAACATTTTAATCTTAGGCCTGTCCGATTCGTAACATTCGATCGCTTAAGCTTAGTGGCGATTTTTTTTTTTTTTTTCATGTATAAACGTTCAATTATTCTTAATAAAAATGTTCGGCTAGTCTCATTCACAAAAACTTCTTAAAATTGTATATGGGTGCTTCTGCTGTGATTTTAACATATTTCTACACATTTTTCCTGTACTCGTCCGAAAAGTCCCAATACAACTTCCTAAACTTAAGTTTCTGCCCCATAAACTCTAAGCTAAAATAAAACTTGGCCAAACAAAGAAAATTCACTACCTAAGTGGAAAACTTATTCCAGGAGAGCCCCATTTCCAGGACTCGCCCGTCGATACGCTACTCCACCAATCAATTAAGTTAAATCAGAGAAAAGTTTCTTTTGTTTTCAGATTAAATTAACTTTTAGACGGAGTTGCGGCTGCGTAAAGTGAAGGACAAATTTTGAAATAAAAAGTACCCATTAGCCTAGAGTTAACGAGGGACGTAGTCAACGACATGTGGCCAATTTATTAGGATTAGACAATCATGAATTAGTTGAAGAACTCCAACATGAAGTCGTGAGAAATCTATAGAGATAAAAGATGCATTGAAAGAAATTTACACTTCTCGTCAATATCCAGCTTGGTTCACGCTTTCGTGATTCACTATAGCTTCAGGTAAGTATATGGAAACCAAAATTGGTTTTAGCAGTAAGCCTTATGACACACCTCTTGCACATCATCAGTACCTTTGCCCTGGATAAAGCCGAATTGAACAGAGCTAAGGAGTCTGTGACTATCCAGAAACTCCATCAGTCTCAGCTTAAGATTTTTTTTTTAATTACTCAAAATTCAAGATTGCTTTTGCCAGTGTCGGCTGAACAGGCTTAGAAATAAAACTAGAGGAATCAGTGGCGTTGCCTCATTGAAGACTCACTTATTAGCTAAAATTGATAAGTACATCTGTTGTCTAATTATCACACTTCTGTGTACTTGTAAGTTTAGTAACTCAACTTATTATTATGCTTCAGATAAACCGATGTTTCTCCCTATTTCAAACTCGTGTCTCATGTTTAAAAAAGTCGTCTTTTAGCATTTTAATTACAGGTCTTTATTTTATAACTCCGTTTTGTGTCGACGTTTCATCATACAAATTGCCAACAATTTTTCATTTTGTAACAAAATGATTTTTGTGTAGCAAGAAATTTAAACCGACCGTGGTAGAGAGCGACTTTGTGTCGGATATAGTCCATTATTTTTTGGGGGGTAGGGATCCGGTGCATTTTATCAACAAACTTGGCGTTTGCTTTTATGACCGTTTTCGCGTGCTCATTACTTTTTGGGCGATGCGATAAAGTTGATGACTGTGACAAAGACCTTTCATGTTTTAAGCGCACTGATTCTCGGATAATTAGAGCACACAACCACACTGAGTTGGCATTTTGTAGCTTTTTACCTATAAGCGTAAGTATAGGTAATTTTATTTCTGCTCATGACACTGGAGTATGTTGTATGTATATGGGTTCGGATTAAGTATTACAATAATTCACTGAAGCAAAACTCTAAAGAGCCTATAGTGCCACTGAAAGGCCGGAGTATATGAACTACTGTTATGAGTAGGCAAAAGGTCAGTCAGTCAGTTGGTGAGTCAACGCAAAGCTCATATTGTAATTTCATGGTGACGATATACAGTTGTAAATCACTGAATGATTGTATTACTTAGTCTAAACTCATATAAAATATGGTGTCAGGTGTTGAATCTTTGTCAAAGAGCCTATTGTGCCACTGCAAGGCCGGAGTAGTATATAAATTACTCATAACAGAGCAACCTTAGAGAAAATAAATTGAATGTTAAATTAATATACCTATTTGTAAATTCTGCAAATCCAGCACTGCATGGCTTATAAACCAAAATAAATTAAACCGACACAACAAACTTTTTCAATATTCCCTATCGTTCCATCTCAACCGAATAATGTAAAAGTCCTAAAACAAAGATCCGAGGTCTCAATAAAAATTTCAATATCAGAGCGCTTGGCCATAATGGGCAACTATGCGGATCCACGGTTTCTTTTCATGGATACCTTTTAACCGTTCAATATTTTATTAATGGTTCAGTTGTATAGTTTTCTTCAAGGATAATATTTCATCTAAAAACCCTATTGCAGGGATGTGGGGTTCCAAGGCATTTTTATAACCTGAATTTATCAGTTTAATGAGCTTATTTATGACCATCGTAGTTGACATAGAAGTTCTAAAACCAAACTCGGTAGTGTTGAATAAACAATTCATCCTAAAATAATCATTTAATATCTTTCTCAGAAACATTTCAACAACTGTAACGTAGGTTACTAGATTTTTACTGTTTTATCCGCGTTTCCGTTAATTAAATTAATTTACTACTGATATTTTGTGGCTACGCATGACCTCGGTTGCAAAGCACTCTCCAGGGCTGCGTTCAGATTGAACGTCGGGTGTCGCCCGAGCGCGTTCTGACCGTTCAGATTGCTTTGGGTAAAATTTACCCAGCCGTTCAGATTGTCAGTAGATTTTTACCGGACGACGCCCGGACGCACACTTTTGCGTCCCATAAAATAGCAAGATAAAATTTGCCCCGCATGCGCGTTTGTGTTCTAACCTCAAATAATAAAGGCAAATATTGTAAATAATTATTTTTGCGAGTTATGGTGGGTTTATCCAAATTCTTCGTTATCCTCATCAACTCTATTTAAAAAAAAAGTGGCCTCTTTTTTTTTGTTTAGTTTGTGATGCTAAATTGATAGCAATCACTGACACTAGCACATCCTCGTGGTCCGAAGATGAAGCGTCCTCATCATTAAATAACTCTTTAAAATATGAAGGAAGATACTATGGCTTCTTCCATAGTTAGTATTTATTTAAAAAATTTTGAAGAAAATGGCAAAAATGTTAGAATCAGTGAGGTTATAAAGAGAGAATGCGTCTTGGCCGTTCAGATTGGGCGAATCGCCGGGCACACTCGGAGTGCGCTCTCTATCGGGTGCGCTCTTCACTGGACGTCGTCCGGACTCTTCAATCTGAACGCGCCCCAGTACAAACCGACGTGCGCGACGCGTTTCAAAAACTCAATTCCCCACCGCTGGTATCTGCGCTGCCGATCGACGACAACATGACGCGGTGCCTCCCGCTTATAAATACAGCAGCACGCACTGCGTTTGGTCACTTCTCTCCGAAACCGACCAGACCTACCAGACCGCTCCGACCTGCCGCAGCCGACCGATAAGGTAAAACCACCGCCGCCGCCGTCGTCAGCAGCGCTGCGACGCCAAATGTGAGCCGACCGTTTAATGTAAGTACGGGTAAGAATGCAGGTATTTCTTCTTTCTCTCTTCTGTACACGGGTTGACCGGAGCTGCGGGCTGGAATACGGACAGGGCAGCTCTGCTCCTTCCGTGACAGAATAAAGGACGCTACGGGCTGGTGACAGGGTGGCGCTCTTTATTCTACACATTTCTTCTTTCTCTCTTCTGTACACGGGTTGACCGGAGCTGCGGGCTGGAATACGGACAGGGCAGCTCTGCTCCTTCCGTGACAGAATAAAGGACGCTACGGGCTGGTGACAGGGTGGCGCTTTTTATTCTACACATTTCTTCTTTCTCTCTTCTGTACACGGGTTGACCGGAGCTGCGGGCTGGAACACACACAGGGCGGCTCCGTTCGTTCCGTGACAGAGTAAAGAGGGCTACGGGCTGTGATACGACCAGAGTAGTGCTCTTTACTCTTCACACCTCTTCTCTCTCTCTTACCTGCATTCTGCTCGAATTTAAGAATTCGCGTACGAGGCCCAAAGGCCTAATCCTGCAAGCTGACGGTGTAGATGCTGGACCGATCCTGGTTCCTGGAGCTTTCTTTTGCCGATTAACCGTTACCGTAACCGTCACCGTACCGTAATCTCGAACCGTTAAATTCACGCGACTAATCCGACACGCACACGCACTTCGTTCGCCCCCCTCGCTCTCCGCTTAGCATTGCCTTTTATTAAACCTGTATCTTAATTAAGTTTTCTTGCATTTCCTTTTTGTATTATAAATTATTGGGTAGTCAATAAAAACTACTTTCTTGGTTAGATTGTGTGTTTCATTTTTGGGAAATGCGTAGGGACACCTGGTTTTCCGTCTCCACTGTTTAAAAGCTACCTAGAGCGCGTGGGCCCTTAACCACATTAATCCTAAGGGTGGCGCCCGAGTTTTCCGAAAATTCCGAAGTCAACCGCTTTCTTACCGGAAAACTAAAGTAGCGCTACACAACTTTAGAGAAAACATCTTATAGAAACCTCCACAGGAGCCTTCACTCTTTCACTATTTGTCATAAAAGATAATTATTTTCTATCTAGAACGCTCCTGGATTCTTATTATTCAAATAACGAATTGTAGAAGTTAGATCCTAGGTATAAAATGTAATTATTCTGAAAAGCGTATATCCGATTCGTATTTGCTAAAGTAGGTAATCACGATTAAGTCTTTTGATCCTTAAGCCTTTGAAAAAGGACGTCTAATTATGACCTGGGTTTGGAAAGGATATTTTCCTTCATTGAAACCGTTACCGCACGCACCTCCCTTCCATATCATTAATTTTAACTTACAGAAAGTATTAGCCCTTTCTAGGTGTAAAGTCAAAATCCCATCGGGTCATTTTTCAGCTGATCCTTCGAAATAAATTTTTGAATTCTCTGTTCAGTTTTTTGTTTGTTAGAATAATACAATTCATAACTATTAACACTTGGTTACGTTAGTTATAAACTACTCACCGAACCAAATATATAAATCATCTCAATGATAAAGTTGTTTTCGATCCCAGAATTCTAGGAAAGCGGATGTAGATTTATTTTAAATGGATTCCCCACTTCGCGAATCGTAAAATTGTCCAAATCGAACTCTGATTTTAGTTATTGAAAAAGGTGTTGTTTGCTTCCCGACTTCTGGATGCGCTCGCACCGAAGTTGCTGCAACTTTTCTTAATTTGCTGATGGCGTGAGTTGATTTATGTATTAGTTTGGAAAACACTTAAAAGTATCACATATTTTTTGTTTGTTTATATGTGGAAAGAATAAATGTAAGTGCAGCGAGTGAAGAGCAACGGAAATGTGTCAGGATTATATAGGAAAATAAATCCAGAATAAAGTGGAAAACTGTTATGAAGTTGGACCTAAATTGTTTCGATGGTTGAAAAGAATTATTTACACTTTTGATGCAAAATTGCTCCGGTAATTCTAAAATTCTTTTATTTTCATAAAAACAAAATAATACTTTGTATGCCAGTGTTCTCCCAAAGAAGGCAATTCTTTATGAAATATACCCTGCTAGATTGCACCATTTCGCCTTAAAAATGCACAAATAAAAATACATTCCTAATTTCTATCTAGAGAACTTTAATTCCGCTTAATATCATACATTAAAACTTTTAAAGAAAATGTTTGGAAAACTTAAAACTTTACTAATTGCGGAAATTACAGCAAGTTTTATTCATTGTAATCCTTTGAGATAGCAATGAAGCACTTTATTCTGTAAATCTGACTATAAATTTTATTAAGAAACTACAATGGGGAGACGCTGAATTATCTTTTGTCATGTTTAAAGGTTAAATAAACGAATAAACAAGAATAAATTATATTATGGAGTCGCTGAAAGAAATAATTTATTTTATAAGAAAGGATTTTTTGTACAAAAGGGTTGCCTTTTAATCATGAAATTTGGGCACTTCCCATTGTGCCCTCGTCAAAAAAAAATACAAATAACGAGAGCTCTCGATTCGAGGGGAGTGAATAGAAAATCTTGGAGCACTTAAACACTTGATATTTTTTTTATATACTTATTTCGTTTGTACGAACATGATTTAAAGCAAAGTTGTGCCGCTGAAAGTGATGTATTTATTATATGTCGGGGAAATACTAAAAATATATGGAGAAAGCTTTCTGTGGCGGAAGGGAAAATATCATAAGGTATTTATCTTTGTTCGCCTTCAAAACGATTCTGTTTTTATCACATTCGGATTACGCGGCTCACTAAGCTTGGGGGAGTCGACGATAACAATGACGTCGGGGTTTTTCTACTCTGTTTGAATAGGAATATAACTTACCTCGGCGTACCTATATGTATAGACATTTGCTTTAACTAGTTTGTGTGACTTTATTTTCGACCAACATCCTTGATACCAATTATTGTAATAGCTAATAGCATTAGTAGAACAAGAATTATAATTTTTTTTCCATAGTTTGGTGATTGTCGTATGGCAGGATTGCAACCACATTTTCAAATTTACATCAAGTTTTATATTGAACTACGTATGTACCTGTCGGCCCCTTTTTGATACATGATTAATTTAGAGGCTTGCATGGTTCCCCAAGACAGAACAACAATACTCAAACCTTGTTAATGTATACGGGTGGATCTAGTAGGCTATCTCGGGTGAGACGATAACAAAGTCCTCAAAGTTCTACGGGGGATCCATCAGGTCTAGGACTACTTGTCAGGAAAATAACCAATCTTCAAGTGAATTCAAGGCCTCTGTGAATGCTTAGCTTCAAGATAGGGTTAGATGTCACTTGCTTGATAGGGTGTAGACAGTGATATGCCTGTAGACAATGTTAACGTAAGCAATTGACTTCTACAACTCGAATTCTGTACGTGGGCGTTTGTCTAGACATTGTCTACATGTAGCGTAAACAATAAACTTATTTTAGAAAATTCAAAAAAAAGATTCAAAATCACTACTACCTTTGTAGCTATAATACCTATCACTTTGATATCAGCATTCACTGATTATAAATATGAGGAAAACCGATAATAAAATAAAAATAATTTTAGAAAAGGAAAGTGTGAGGTTAGAATTAAACGTCATTTAGATTATTTTACATTGTTGACACGTTGTCTACATTGTCTGCATTGTTTACTATTTTACGTGATTATCTACACGGAGTAATGTAGACAATGAAAGTCAACGGGTAGACGCACATCCCTGGGTGTAGATACAGAGACAAAGGGGGAAAACATAAAAATACCAATGGGAAATTGACCTTTTTTGTACAAACGCAAGAACGTGGAGCCAAAGTCTAGGTTTTTTTTCCAGTAATCCGACAATAAATCAGCAAAATAGCGCTTTGGTGCTATAAAAGAGCTAATAGCCACCTTTTGACAAATTATTTGGGCCTAAACCTTTCGAAAATCGGCCAAAAAGCCACGAGAAAATCAAAAAGCTGCTGCTTCTTCTCAACGAAAATGTGGTTCTGTCAAGAATCGGTTTTTGGTACCTTGGCGCAGGAATTTTGGTTCTAGGGAAAAGTTAGGGATTTTTCAATTTTAGGTTTATAGATTAAAATTTTCGAGCCAAAAATCAAACCGACATCTAGGAAACCAAAGGGGAAACTTGAAGTTAAAATCATTGTCTAATAAGTCTTTCTTGACAATTTTACGTTACCATTGTTTAAACAAAACCTCAACCTCAATCGTGGCTTTGTTAATTATTGATATTTAATAATTTTTAATAATTTAAATTCCTTATTTTTGGATGAAGGATAGAGTTAAAATAACTGATGGTGGAGATTAACTGTTTTATTTATTGGAGCATTGAGCAAGATAAGTTATATTTAGAATTCAAACTAAGTTACTTAACAGTAGATTTCATTTCAGGAGGGTTCGAGGTCCTTGAGAGAAGATCTTCGGAGGTTCTTTGGTTTTTTAAGTATTTTGTGAAGACCTGTAATTGTGACCCGTAACACATCATGGCATTAGATATCTCTCGGAATGATCTGGATGATGATATTCACGATTCTGCTTGGTCAAATGTTGTTTGACTGAACTGTAGAGAAGTAGAAGGGACGTGTTTAGATTTTTCTAATATTAACTTCCTCGAAGTTGGAAAGTGCGATTATAGGAATTTGTCCAATGTCGGAAAACCACACAAGCTTTGGCACATCGTCAATAGAGCAACTCGCATAGCTACTGTCTTTGATTTCTTTACTTACTGTAAACACGAACAACGTAAATTTTCCAATAATTTATCGAAGATATATTTTTTATTATATATTTCAATATCGAGCGGAACAGCAAGTCTTTTGCAACTGCGTTTCGTGCGTCTTTCTGACTTCCTTTTTACAATATCACCAAACCAAACCCTTCTAGAACAGTTATCAAATGATTCGCTGACAGCGCAGAATTGATTGCGCATTGCTTTTGAAGCCAATGACGGTTCTCGGACTGTCCACAAAGTAAAAAACCCGAACAGATCAGCAACCCAAGAATCAAGAATTTAATTTGACATTTCATAGGGCAATCCAACGATAAAAAGAATTCAATGTGGAGGGAAATACCATATACACTAAGTTTTATTGCGATTTTTGATTTGTGTAAAGTAGTAAAGTGTTGATGTTTTATAAAATGCATACGATATGTATTGTACTTAGTTTTGGGAGCGATTCTAATCGCGACAAAGTCTCGTTCCATGCCGTTCCTGCAGAGACAAAACAGAGATTTTCAACGGAGAAAAACGATTGCAGCAAAAGATACAAAAATCTGACGAAATCCATGTTAAAAAACCAGAAAGTCTCTCCACATAAATGGTGTATGGATCCAAGCCATTTACTAGCCTCACCTCAACTTGTGACGATACCTTCTTGAATAGCAGACAAATAAAATAAACATCAGGATTCAGGATTTGGTTAAGAAAAACTAAACAGAAAATAAATCCTGGATAGTACCAACCTAATTGTTTAATAGGTAAAGGTTTGTCACAAAGAAATCATACCTTTTGGCAGCATCCGAGTTTTCTACCATTAAACTTCCTAAAATAAAAAATTTCTGTCTTAAAATACGAAAATTATCCTTCCAATTTATCTTGAAACCCCACAAAATACACATGAATTAAATTTATGGCGCCAACTTCATTGTCGCCTGGCATTGGCCGCCATTTGGATTTGGATTGCCCTATTCGCAAACATAACCCTCTAGTTTGAGATGTTTACTTGGATTTAAAGGTTATATTTTTTTATAAATAAGCTTTTCTTTTTTTAATTAATCAAAAATACCAAAAAAAAAACAAACAAATTCCATTTGTCAAAATTCAAAATAGCACTCATTGCACGTTATGCGCATATGTAGCAAATAGTCCAAAAAAAAAAGTCGCGTGCAGCACAGTACCTACACGTGATAAAAGTGAATACTTCTTCTATTTCTCTCTCTCTCTCCCTCATATTCATCATATGCTTCATCTCACTTGCGAGACAAAAATTTTATAAATCGTGTCGTGACGCGACTTTGAAAAATCACTCTCATGCGGCCAAAGAAGTATCCACTTCAAAAGTACTTGCTCTAAAGCAGGGATCGATTCTGACACTTCCAGGACCATCCCAGAACAGTTCTGACTTTCACCCGAACGCAAAACTTCTGAAACCAGAACTGTCCTAAATTCGATGAAACCGGAACAAGAAAATGTAAACTACGCACAATCCTGAC
This sequence comes from Ceutorhynchus assimilis, assembly GCA_917834065.1. NCBI lineage: Eukaryota > Metazoa > Arthropoda > Insecta > Coleoptera > Curculionidae > Ceutorhynchus > Ceutorhynchus assimilis. The sequence goes on from OU892277.1 coordinate 101,787,675, forward strand.
AGTTCTAAAACAGTTATACTCCAGGGAAATTAGGCTTCCTCTGCGGAATGAGGATGAACAAGCTGAATTTCTGCATAAACCTTCGTTTTGATGTTCTAATGAAGCACAAAAAAATCTCATATACCCTTTTGCATCTTGAGATATCGAAGGTCAAAGATCATGAAAATCGTTTTTTTTTTTTGGCGAAAATCTCGCTTTCAATGCATCTGACGTCTAACAACTCAAAACAAAACTAACGTAAGATAGTATTCTGTACAAAATTGCTCCTATACATTTTTTCGTACGACCAACCGTTTTCGATCGAACGGGAGCGCTCATTCAAAATAGGTAATACTGAATTATACTGAGGAGCTATAACTATAAATGAATTTTTCCTAATCTGTTAGTCTGGAAAATGAAACTTTCAATAATAAGTGGGGTTCCACTAGCACATCGATAAACAAATTATCTTTGTCAGACGCTTTCTCTCTGTTGGCTTTATATGTTTAGTTTGTTGGCAAAACCCCTCTAGGCTCAAGGTCAATGAAGTCTTCGATGTTTAGCAACTCTGTTGACGTGTTCAGGCATGCCTGAAAACATGGATTAGGGCTACTAGGGATACCATGTCAAAAAAATAACCCGCCGTGCATTCTACTTCGACAGTGGTGCGGAAAATGTATTTTTGTTATGCATGATATGTTATTAATTATTTATTATATATTCTATATCCTACTGAACTATTATAACCATATAATACCTTGGTGTCGATAATCATAAACAGGGTCTTAACTCCCGCGCGGGAGTTGAGGATTTTATAACTCCTGCTTTTACCTTGGATAGGAGAAAAAATAGAAATTTTGGCTTATGGTTTCATAATTCCCTCATAGATACACAAATAACTTTTAATATAAATCAACAAGTTTCTAACAATTTTATTATTTAAAGTTTTATTTTCCAGACTTCAGATTAGCAAAAATGCAGTTATAGTAGGTATAGCTTCGCAGTATAATACAGTAGATATAACCTATTTTGGATGCGCGCTCTTGCTTTATCACACTAGATATTTTTTTGTGTTTTTTGGCCCATGTGTGGCTGCCACGCCATCTTGAATATCACGTGGTTTGGATTGCCTAATAAGTAGGTTACTTGGAAATTGAACTAATATAACAATTTCCATACAATCCATATTTATCACGATGGGTATTTTGTTTTTGTTTTTGCACAAAATCTAAATGCCTTTATCTTGAAAACAGTGAAAGATAAGATAGTTCTATCTTATATAGATTCGTCTTGGAATTTAAGGTAGAATCTAAAAATCAAATAAAGTACAGGGTGTCCCATTTATAAATTTCAAGTTGAGAGCTGTGGGCCGTTTCTGGGACACCAGGTATAAATAATTATACTTTTTTTGTAGCACCTGTCCAGGTGGAAGGTCAAAATATAGTGAATAACCCGAACAGAGAATGGTGCTGATAACCCAACCATCAAGCAGCAGCAAAAATCGAAGCTGCTTAAGAGATATCGAAACCAAAAATGAGAGCTGTGTCAAGGAAATAAGAAAAAAAACCAATCGGTATCGATAAGGGAAATTTTAAAAAAAATATGAGAGAAGTCCAGGAGCAATCAAGAAAATTTGAAACGAGCCAACCATTAAAACCATTGAATGTTACCGCTGCTGGAGAAGTGGAAATTTGAAACGTGACTGTAGAATATGGCTCGGATATCCCTCTCCTTCTGGGGACAAATTCTCCTCTCAGGGGGTCTCCGGTGACTCTCAACCTTCGATCGGGAACCAGGAAAATAATAATGAGTCAACACAGTGACACACACCCTTAGAATCATATTTATCAAAAAACTTAGAAAGACTGTGGATAGTTTGACCATTGGAGGAGAAATGGAAATGGGAAAAAAATATTTCCATAACAAGAAAGACAGGAGCTGCCCTATCTCTGGAAAATTCCAAAATTGTCGAAGTTATTCTGTGCACAGTGATTGGAGAAAATGCAAATGTATATGGTGTAACCGAAGTCGACATGAGATTATCAAATATCAGGACCTAGCAGACCGTGCTAATTGCTGACATGGAAATAAGTTTATTTTATGTGTGGACCTCATAAGTCAGTGTGGTTTTGCGTTCGAAAACCAGCTCAACAACCTGAAATTTTGCACTGAAGATTTTGTACAGTCCAAAGCTAGGTTTGGAAATACACAGCAACGCCGAACAAATTATATGTCGGCAGTTGGACGTAGATTCTGGAAGCCGTATTAGACTTCGTAAACTGACAAAGGAATCATATTAAACCTCTTTCCAAATCAACAAGGGCGGTATCAAAACTACGAATGAGTCTGTCAGAAATATTTTAAAGTGTGAAGCTGAAGGAAAATAAAGGAAACAAATTATCCAGCGAAATTCTAAGACAATTCAAGACATATTGGCAACATGTTTCTTCCATGGAAGAAGGCTCCATAGTTCGTTGTAACTAATTTACATGAATTTCATTACCAGCTTAAAGCTTGAAGAATTGTTAATAGTATGGTATTAGTATGTTGTCCAATAGCAGGCGGTAAAACCGATGAAGCTATTGTTACTTCTTTAAGTTGTGTTTACTTGCAGGTCACGTAATTTTCTTTTCTTTTTTTTTATTTCTTTTTTCCCCTTTTTTTTCGTCTTTTCCTTTTTTATCTTTTTTTATGTGTCATTCTTGCTGCAATATCCTTAAGTTCCAAGTCCAATCTCTTTTTAAACGCGTTTATACTACTGGCAGTCACTGTGCTCGCCGTCAAGGCAATCCACGAATAAACGACACGATTTACTAGGAAGTTTTTTCTAGGAAGTTTGGCTGCTTATTCTTTGTCTAGTTTTCAATGAGTTAAAAATATAAATGATTATGATTAAAAGTGTCTGTTTTCCGTGGACGTACGTCGGTTCTAAAACCAGCTGTAAGAAAGTGAAGTTGTGTGTTGTGTTATGATTGTCGGTGTGAGTTGTTCATTTATTTATTTATCAGTAGTTTAGTCATGGTTTATCGATTTTTTTACATTATTGAAGTACATCTACTAACCAATTATATAGGTACACTTTTATTTTATTATAACTATAGATACCTACCTATATATATTTATGGATCAAGCCACGACATATACGTATTTTATATAAACATCGTGTTCCTAAATTGGTAATATTTTTATTTTAACAATGTTTATTCAATTTACACACACTCTCTCAGTCAATTAAAATATTAAGAAAACTATTTATACAACTTACGTCCTTAACAAACTTTCTATCATGTCTACAGACGCTTTTAAAATTGAGTCCCCATAAGACATCAATGCATTAATTTTTGAACTAGGAACCCACGCCAAATTTAGATTCTAACCTAACTAATATGGTGAATTGTAGTATCCACTTGTTATCTTAAAGGTCTCTATCAGAACTCCCCTGTGCCTTCTTTCTCTTAATGTTGTTAATCGGTATCTCTCCAGTCTCTCAGGATAACTTAATTCTCTCATGTCTGATGGTATCTTGGTTACCGTCCTCTGATTTTTTTCTATAATTTCTATGTCTTTGATACAGTTTGCCTATCATTTCGACGGAGTGGTCTTTAAAAGCATGTTTAATCAGATAGACAAATGTACTGGCTTTTTCGGCTATTTTCACAATGTGGTTTTTCCATTTCAAGTCGGATGCTACTAGGACTCCGAGACCATTCTGCTCGGTGACAGTTTTTAGTGCTGCGTTGTTCAGAGTATATTCTTCATTGGGATTGTTTGGGCCGATTCCAAGCACTGTGCATTTTGACTCGTTGAGTTTCATACCGCAAGTTCCAGTCCATACTTCAACATTATGCAAGTCTTCTTTTAGTTGTGCTACATTGAGAAGAGGGTTGACATATAGTTTTCCGTCGTCCGCAAAACATGTCATTTTTGTTTCAATACAATTAACAAGATCAAAAAGGTATGCTATAAAGAGCCCTGAACCGATCCCTGGACAACTCCACTCTTCACAAGGTGTTGTCTTGAAATTGTTCCATTGACTCGAACCTGGTAGTATATTTCACACAGAAGATCGCTGCTGAGTGTCAACAGCCTTCCCCGTACTCCAAAATGTTCTGGTTTTCCAAGCAACAGGTTATGTGGCACTTTGTCAAAAGACTTGTCATAATCAAGATATATAATATCAGTCGGCTGAAGGGTATCATGGTTTTCTGTCCAGTCATTAAGACTCACCAGTAGGTTAGTGACAGTGAAGCGTCTTGATAGAAACCCGTGCTGTGATGGTGGTATCAAATTGTTCTCAATGAAAAAAACTGTCAATTCCTCGTCCATGACTTTTTCCATGCATTTCAATGGGCTACATGTTAGACTTATGAGTCGATAATTTTCCGGTTTGTGCCTGTTGCCTTTTTTAAGGAGGGGGGTCACTATAGAGAGCTTCCATTTCTCTGGTATCCGATCCGAGTCGATACATCCCTGCATTACCCCAGAGAGTAGAGAACCAAACAACTCACTACAGTTTTTTTTTTTTTTTTTTTTTTTTTTTTACGGATATGCGCACTCGCAAGGAAATGTCCTATCACGCTCGAGAAGCGGCAAGTGCGCGGAAATGTCGGTGTATGTTGGTCTTGAAACGGTTCAGGTTGTAACCTGCAGGGAAAACCGTCGCAGGGAGTTTATTCCACAGCGATGCTGTTCTCCAGAGATATGAATTCTGATATAATGAGGTTCTTGGTGCCTCTAGTTTGACAGTAAATTCATGGTTACCGTCTGTTTGACGGGTTCGCCTGGTAGGTGCTACTCTCGGTAGAATCATACGTGCCAACTCTTCAGAGCATTTTCCGTGATAGTACCTGTAGAAGAGAGATAAATCGCCCACAGATCTGCGATGTTCGAGACCATCCAAGTTACGAGTAAGTGCGGGGTCATTGATCAGCTTGATAGCTCGTTTTTGCACGGTATTCAAAAGCATTAAGGTATGTTTGGGTGCTGCACTCCATATATGTGAGCAGTACTCCATAGTTGGTCGAATCTGGGCTTTGTAGAGTGTCAGCAATTGGCTTGGTGTGTACAGATGTCTTGTACGAAATAGCACCCCCAGCTTTTGGGAGGCCCTTTTAGCAATATCTGCCACGTGACTGTGCCAAGACATGTTGGTCTCTGCAGTAACCCCCAAGATGTTCAACTGACTCTGTAATGTGACAGCACTTCCAGATAGCATGATGTTTGGCTCACCGGTGCTGGTCTTTTTTGAAAACAGAGCTGCTTGGGTTTTCTGCGCGTTGAACTGTACAAGGTTTTTGTTACCCCAGTCCTCTATTATCTCCAGGTCGTTATTTATCTGCGATATTTGAGTTAGTCTAAGATGATGGAATTCACGTGCGGAAAGACCTGTGGGTGGTATGAGTGAGGAGACTACATTGCCATCGTCTGCAAAGCAATAAAGTGGATTTACTGTTTTATCTATGAGGTCATTTATGTAAATCAGGAAAAGAGTTGGCGAAAGGATTGCTCCCTGTGGCACACCAGCATTTATTTGGTAAGAGTTGGAGTTCTGGCCATCCAGTGCAACATAAATGGATCTGTCCTTTAGGTAACTTTCAAACCAAGTGCAAAGTTTCGGCGATAATCCCATTGCTTTGAGCTTGTTGAGCAGATTTTCATGCCAAACTTTGTCGAATGCTTTAGATATATCTAAGGCAATTGTTCTTGTTTCACCCCGCAACTCAATCGCTTTTTGCCATAAGTGAGTGACGTATGTAAGTAAATCGCCAGTTGACCTATATTTTCGAAATCCGTATTGCTTATCGTTGATAATTTTGTACTTTTCCAAGTACTTGGTTAGGTGATTGTTCACAACTCTTTCCATTACTTTTGATATCACCGGAAGTAGAGCAATTGGTCTATAGTTTAACGGATCTGTCTTTTTTCCTTTCTTTGGAATGGGTTGTACTGCGGCAGACTTCCATGATGATGGATATACTCCTTGCCTGTAAGACAAATTGAATAATTTTGCGAAAGTTGGGGTGAGTTCGTTGGCGCAATTTTTGAGTACTATTGCGGGAATGCCATCCGGACCCATTGCTTTGTTTGTATCCAGCTTTTTTAGGGATTTTCGTATTTCTCTGTGACAAAAGGGTACCTCTGGCATACTATGGGAAACCCTTTCAATGAACGGTGGAGTTTTTCCGTTTGGCACTGTTAGGTTGGAGTTGGAGGAAAACATTTGGGCAAGCATATTGGCTTTTTCCTCTGATGTTGTGGCTAAGTGATTATTTTTATCTGTAAGTGGTGGTATGGATGACTTGGTGAAGTTAGATCCAACAGCTTTTGCAAGAGACCAAAAAGACCTAGAACTACTTGGACAATTCAGCAACCTGTTTTTTATTCTTTGATTGTATGTTTCTTTAGCGGAGTCAATAGTAATTTTGCAACTATTTCTGGCTTCTATAAATTCTGTGTGGTTTTGAGCGGTTTGTTGTCGTTTCCAAAGGTTATATGCTCTGTGTTTTTTCTGTACAGCCGTTTGACACTGGCTGTTGAACCAAGGTTTTGCATTAGCTCTACGTTTAGTTGTATGTGGGATATATGCGTCCATTCCAGATAAGATTACTTGTGTTATTTCATTACAGCAAATAGTGGGATCAGCTGTTTTAAAGCAAACCTCTTGCCATGGAAAATCCAGGTAATACTGTTTTAGGTCATTCCATTTTGCCGATTTATAGTGCCACATTTTACGAGAAAGTAGTTGTAGGCTTGGTGGGATGAGCATTTCGCACTTTGTTATTATAAGTTTATGATCGGACGAACCAAGTGGAGCATCTACTTGAATTGTGTACGAGTCAGAATTGGTGGTTAGGAACAAGTCTAAAAGCGCTGCAAATTCGCCCCTTTCTGAGATACGGGTAGGTTCATCGACAAGCTGCGTTAGACCACAACTTATGGCAAAAGCTTCTGCTTCTCTGCCTTCGTTATCTGTTTTGTTGTGGTGTTTCAGCCAGGGTATGTTGTGGACGTTGAAATCGCCTAAAAAGACAATTTCCGCCTGTGGATAGTTTGACTGTATACTATCACAGCTTTCGGATAATGTCGCGAAAAAGTTTTGGTAATCGGTGTTACTTGGCGGTCGGTAGAGGCAGCAGATAAACTTGGTCGATGACTTTGAGGTGAATTTTAGCCATATGATATCAAGGTTCGCTGGTTCTAGCTTCTCCTCTCGATGACATGAAAGGTCATTTTTAATGTACACACAGATCCCAAAATTGTGTCGAAATCGGTGGTGTAGGTCATAGCCGGGATAAAGATAGTTCACAATAGGTGTTGCAGAACTGATTTTAGTTTCAGTGAGAACAAGGATGTCAGGTCTTTGTTCTTCAAGATGTTGGTGAACTGAATTCATATTTGTACTTATTCCTCTTATATTGCTAAAATCAATTCTGAGTTGAGTTTTTGATCTTCTCTTTATATCTTTGCATGAAGGACCCCCAGGATCACCCGACGCCCGGAGATCCGAGTGGTCGGGTATTTTACCTCCGGAATATTTTGATCCTGGAGGCGCCATCATGCTATCTGTTACTCATTGTTGGAACCGTACTGCCAGCGCAGTAGCGGAACGTGGTGATACCACTTAGCGCTACTCAATTCTGGCATGGTGGTATCTCACCGGTCGACGCCCAATGAGTAAAAAGCATCTACCACCTACCTAGCATAATGGTTGGTATTCTGTCTGGCCCTGGACTTGAGGCCTTCTTCATATTATTTAGGGCTCTTTTGACTTCTTCTACTGTGAATTCTATGGTGTCTATGGAATTCCAGACTCTGGTATTTGCAGGTAGGGATGGAAGACATAAGTGCTGCTGTTGGGGGAAGGATTTGTCAAAGCGTTCAGTAAATTTTTCAGCCATGGCTTCATTGCCTGAAACTTCTTGAGTTATTGAATCTCCAAGTGTTATTGTTGACACCTTAAAGTTCAAGTTTCTGCTTTTATATTTGTAGATCCTTTTTGTTGAATCTACTGTAACTAAGCCATGCTCATATACTCTCTTAGCCTCACCCAGTTTTTGGTTGAGTGTGTTATTTTGGGTCATATAGGCCTGGTAGTTTTCGTCAGATTTGTTGTATTTATCCCAAAGTTTACGTTTTTTGCTGATTTGTTTAAAAATTGATTGATTGATCCAAGGCTCTTGCTGGTTTGCCTTCACAGACTTCAATGGAATATATTGTTCTATTGCCCCATTCAAGATCATCCCGAAACTTTCAAATCTTGTGAGGCCCATGTTGGTTTCAGGATGGTGTCTAATATAGTTGTTTATCTCGTCATAGTTGGCTGTATAGAAATTTCTTCTTATCACTTCAATAGTTGGTTTTGGTGGTAGACTAATATGTGGTTTGGCAGTGATTACTACATGATCGCTACCCCCAACGGGTGGCTCAGATTGCAAATCAGAAACGCTTTTCCGATCGCTGCACAAAAATAGATCCAACAGCGAGCTCTGATTGTTCCTATATCGTCTTTGAAAGTTGACTAATTGATATACATTGGTTTCTTGGTACATATCCAAGTCTTGTGCTTTTTTTTCAGCTGTGAATATTGACAGGTGATCCCAGTTTATGTTGGGGTAGTTGAAATCTCCTAAAATGAATGATGGGTTTCTAGATGCAAATGCTCTGCGTATACTTCCTATCATCTGAGTGTTGACTGGTTCAGTTGTTGTGCTACCTGGCCTGTGAATACATGCCACTAGGAATTCAACCTTGTTCAATTGTAGGTCTAGCCATACAGCATCAACAGGTGCTTTTATTTGGTACGTTTGGGAGAGGCTGCATTCCAGATTATAACCGCTGACTCGGTTTTTGACAAGTATGCAGACTACTTCCCCTTTTTGAGGTAGACGCTCCTCTCGAAAGATACTGTAACCATCAAGACTCACAAGACTATCATTTATATCATCTCTTAACCAGGTTTCTGAGAGCATGTTCAGTATTGGACCCACAATGAAAACCCTCGCATCCCACTCATCAATTTTGTTTACAACTGAAGTCATGTTGCTATACCAGAAATAAGATTTCAACTACCTCTGCTTCCTTTAGTTTTTTGATGCTTTCTGTATGATTTTAGGAATCCCGCCAATGTACTTAATGATGATGTTGTCTTTTCCTTCAGTTTTTTGCTGTTCTAGATCTGCCAAGATTTATTTCAAGTATTTTCTCTGATTTTCAGTCTGGTCTGATTTTATGTAGACACCTGGTGCATTTTGTTTCAACATTTTTCTGGCTTTGAGAGCTTTTAAGGCTTCTTGTCTGTCTGGCAAGTTCACTTTTATCGATATTTTCTTGATTGGCATTTAAATTTCCAACCAAAAAACTTTGGCATCCTGCAGTAGAGTTAAATTCATTTTTGCAAAAAGTGCTCTAACTGTCTCTTTATCGTCTTTCTCCTTCTCAAGTAAAAATCGGACGTCATTTGACATAATATTACGTTAAAAATATTCTACCTGACGTCGGCATGCGACGTCGGTAGGACTTCCCAACGACCAAAATTCGACTAAAATGGGGAATGAAACGTCGGGATCCGACTTTGAGTCCTTAAGCCGACCTAAACACTATGTAATTTGACGTTGGAGATGCTATACCATTTCCGACTTGAAAAGTCGGGAAGATTTAATTATTTATAACTAAACTTTACTATTTTAAAAATTAATCGAAAGGTTTTTACCTATTTTCTACCAAATGTGGATATATTATTTTGGAACCATAACAACACAAAGTGACATCAACTATTTTATTTCGTTGTAATATATAGGTTCTTGTAACTTTTTAGTGCATTTCACAAGTTCCTCTGGTCAAAATTCATAAACGCAGGTGACTTTATTGATGGAAATAACTGAAGTAGAACTAAAAACACAACCGCCTCCCCAAAAATTAGTAAAATTTGAAAAAATATCAATTTTAGTTCAATTTTCCAATTTTAATTTTTTGTTTAATATGAGCACAAAGATACTTGTGAAGCTCCTATTTGATGTACAATTGTGAAAAACACACTTATGAAGGACTAATTTTGCCGATGTTCATTGTAAAATTAAAATTAATCCAAAATATCGAAATATCGAAAGCGACGAAAATTGCACGAAAACTGACTATGCCCAATCTTTGGTCAGATAATTAATCCCTAGTTTTCACCTGCGGCGACCTTAAGTCGCAATATGTAGATTCTTTCATACGAAATCTGTTCATAAAAATAATCGCGACATCTAGCCTACCTTTCACGGACGACGGGTAAAGCTTAATTTAATTTATAGATATGTGAATAAAGTTTCTATTGATCAGTACTAACAGTTAATGTCGATTACGACCAATAGAAAGGAGCTTTCAGTGAATCTCGCATTGATATATGGAACTCAGGCTTTAATTGTATCAAATATCAGACACACAGTAGGTTTTCGGAAACACTGATCCGATTTACCCGATCATTGGCAATGATTAATCTTGCTATTACTCTAAATTCTATTTTTTCTATAAAATGTCGTCGAATGCTTAAATGGTTTTCCCTTTCTTTCCATTATTTTCAATCACGTATGGGTACCTAATCACAAGAAGGTAATTCGAAACTAAAATTTACGAAAATTAAAATAACCCTTAAAAAGTTGGGTCATTTTATTTTGTGTACATTGTTAGAGTTTAATCAATTTTGGTAAATTTACCGACCTCGAACCAACGTTGGCGGAAAACTTAGTGCCGCATATTTCAATTTAGTAAAATGACAACGTCCGAACAACGTTGCCTACTATACCAAAGCTTATCTTGCCATAATAGGTTATATGGCGACGTTGTAGCGACGTCCAAAGATAACTTTCAATATTTTAGTCAAGAAGGATGTCACGCCAACATTGGCAAATTACTCATAAGCTACTTTAATTTTCGTAGGCGGCCTGCGTGGTCGAAGCATCGTTGTGCCGACGTAGTACTGCGACTGAAGCTGTGAAGTCGTAATACGACTAATATATGAACCTATTCTGACGTTGAAATAGGTGCAAATAATGTTGGCAGACGGAAAAATGTTACTTGGGTTATCTTGCTGGCTTTCTCTTTTTGATTCATTCACGTCGAACGCAAGCACAATTAAAACGGAATATTTTTTTAAAACTTCCCTTATTTGGTCTGGAGGTCTTTCAAAGTTTAAAGCTGCTGGATTTCGTGATCAATTAATTAGGTAACTGAAAACAAAAACTCTTCCCAAGGTTTTGTAAACCGGTCATTTCCACGGAGATCCGTTATCACGTCAAAAAGTAGAAAATAGGTCGAATCTCAACTTCATGATCGTAGAGGAAAGGCGCCTAATATTAGGATACTGCCTAATATTGGATACCTACCTATTTTAAAAACGCAACTGTATATGTGCTTCCATCTATTAACTATAAGCTGCGTTACACCTACACCTTAAAACCCCACCAATGAGTTTGCAGGGTTGTTTAATAGACTATGTTGACATAGACGACATTTTATTGAAATGAGTGTATATGAAAATTATTTGCTCCCTATTTTTAGTGCTGAATTATCAGTTGAAAGGTAAATATTTCAAATATTTCTAAATAGGATGGCTAGTGCATGTTATAAAGTAAATTTTACTATAGTTTTCATCAATAAAATCTTATTTTTTTTTGTCAAAAATAATTATAACCTAAAAAATTTATGATGTGCCTAATATTGGATAGCTACAGGTTCCCAATATTGGATATCCAATATTAGGCAATACTTTGAGGTCAACTGGAATCTGCAATAATATGTCTATTATTTGCAGAAATGGCTACCAAAAGAAAGCAATGGGATAAAATAAATATGAGCAATGCTATTCAAGCAGTAATAAATCACGAGATGGGATGTCTAAAAGCTGCCAAATCGTACAATGTTCCGAAATCTACCTTGGAGTATTACTGTAAATTGGAAAGTCCCCTAGAACATTTAGAAAAATCGACTCTTGGTCGTAAGCCAGTGTTACACTGTCTGGAATTAGAGAAAAGGCTCTATGGCAAATTATTAGCTAGATAATTTGCCACATCCATTTTCACAAACAAAGTCTACTGCTGGGAAAAAATGGCTTAGGAATTTTTTGAAGCGAAACAAAAATACAGTGCTGGACAAATGAAGTGGATATTCTATTTTTTGAACTAAATTTTGGGATCGAATATCTCGACAAAAAAAAATCGTAACGATTCGCGATTTTCAGAGATTGATAGCAAATTTTATTGAGAATAAGATGATTTAATAATAAAAATGAACAACTGTAACGAATATTGTTATACAGGGTGAAAATACAAACTCATACCTGAAGTTGAAATTTTAATGGTTAGCGAACATTTCGAAAAACGGTTTGGGGTACAATTTTATTGTGTTGGGGTTATCTACTGATCATTTGCAAAAAACAATTTCAACAGTTTTCAACAATCTGCAACTTTTCAGAAAATATGGCGATTTTTTTGAAAGGAACACTTTTTTAAAAATTGACATGTGATTTCTCACTGAGACGTTCAACGAGACTGTTTTTCCATCAAGATCTTATGCATATGAAATGTTAACCAGACCCAAGTTCAATAAATATTCGAAAGGTATTAGAAGCTTCGATTACTCAAGAATATCTGATATATGATATTTTTTTACAAATTTCATGTCCTTTACTGTTAATGTGGAAGATAATAAAAAATAATTTGAATTTTCCACAACTAAATGCAAATTGAGAGAGTGCAAGCCTTTATTCTGTAATGGTTTTTTGGATTTTCGATAGCATTTTGACATCATACCTACAAGGCGGATGGTCAATCAATAGCTTATGGGTGAATGTAAAACATTATGCTATATTTTTTAACAATAGTTACTTGAAAGTATCGAAGTATTGTTGTGAAATTTTTTTGACAGTTCTAAAAGCCAATTAAATTTTGTAATTTTTTGTCATGTGACACAAATCACCCAATCATTTCAACATTATACTGAAAACAGCCCTAGGGTTATTTTCACTCTATAACATTGCCTCGGACTTTGCTGTCAGAAAAATTTCCATCCGAATAACCATCGAACACTGATAAATGCTCAAAAATTTTATAACAACTTTCTCAAGCTTGTTGCTCATAGGAAACAAGCTCTCGAAATCTGTTAAATTTTTTTCAAACAATTATCAATGTCCTTGCGTCATTACTACTGAAAACATTTCCAAATGAAAACAATAAGTTATCCAGTGCAAGCAAAAAAATGGCATTCAGTTTTGTTTACTTAGAACAGATCAATTTCAAATTTTGGAGTCCCCTCGAAGTCATGCTGAGCTGTATATACCTCAGAGTACTCGCAAAAAGCATGTCGTGTTACGGGTAAACTAGGAACCCTCTTCATTTATTAAAAAAAAAACAGGTTGTTTTTTGTAAGGGTATATGAATTACAATGTTAGATCTAAAAAAAGTTTGTGGTGTCAAAAAAATATAAGTTTTTTTCTCAACAACGAGTAGGACCGCCTCGAGCATTTGACACCTCTTGACATCTACGAAGCATACTTAAAATCATGTCGTTAATGAACTCCGGAGGTACATTATTCCACTCTTCTGGAATCGCTTGAGAACGCTCTTCAAGTGTTTGTGGAGGATTAGGCCGTGTCTTTACTAGTAGTTTGAGATACGACCAAACATGTTCTATTAGGTTCAAGTCAGGTGACTTTGCTGGCCAATCCATCCTCTGAATATTGTATTCCTGCAAGACATTTTGGACAATATTGGCACGATGCGGTCTCGCATTATCGTCAATCAAAATAAAATCTTCCCCATAATTTTGAGCGAAAGTTACCACAATAGGCAGTAGTACGTTGTTTCTGTATCGCACAGCGTTCATTGTTTCAAGTGAGAGAAACAATTCTGTTCTTCCATTCCACATTACCCCTGCCCAAACATTGATTCCGCCTCCCCCAAAAGCCTCCCGTGGAGCCATATTCTCTTCTTGGTATCTTGTGTTTGGTTCCCGCCACACCAAAATTCTTCCATCAGAATAAAACAAATTGAATCTTGTCTCATCTGTGAAAAGACAATTTTTCCATTCATTGTCCCAATTAAGGCGGTGTTGACACCATGCCAGCCTAACAGTTCTATGTCTGGGAAGCAATCTTAGGCACATTGCTCGACGTCTTGCTCTAAAAAAACATAATCAAAATGAAAAAAGTTTGGAATTTTTTTCGTGAATTTTGTTCAACTGTGTTTCTGTTGTCAAAGATGCTTGTGTAGAGGATTATACAATTACCTCACATTATTTCTGTTGAGAGTTCTCCTTAAAGTACGATCAGACATTTCTATTCCCGTTTGCTGTCGAACTGTATCATTAATTGTTCTTGAGCTCATTGTCCGGTTTCTGTGGACTTCTCTTATCAGAATTCGCTGGATTCTGGGTGTAACTAAACGTACACGTCCGCCTCCATGTCGGTACCTTACGTTTTGGGTCTCCTCGAAACGGGCTTTCAATCGGGAAATTTCAACAATATTAAATGAAGAACTGAGTAAAGAACCGACAATCTGTCAAATACTGCATTTTTGTTTCCACGGATACCTATGTCAAGCAATGATTTATTTTTCAGAGGCGACTCAATTATTCAGTGAGAATTCACAGATCCTAAATTTGAAAAGATCCTTTCAAAGAAATCGGCATATTTTTCGAGCCATTGCAGATTATGGAAAACTGTTGAAATTGTTTTTTCCAACTGATCAGTAGACCACCCCATCACAATAAATTTGTACCCCAAATCGTTTTTCGAAATGTTCGGTAACAATTAAAATTTCAACTTTAGGTATTGGTTTGCATTTTCACCCTGTATAACAACATTTGTAACAAATGTTCATTTTTATTATTAAACCCTCTTATTCTCGATAAAATTTGCCATCAATCTCTGAAAATCGCGAATCGATACGATTTTTTTTTGTCGAGATATTCGATCCCAAAATTTAGTTCAAAAAATAGAATATCCACTTCATTTGTCCAGCACTATATTTCTTTTAGAACTCCTCAAGGTGTATCCGCAGCTAGAATCAAAGGATTTACTAAAGAAAATCTGATTAAATTCTATGACATTTTGGAACCACAATTAGATAAAGTTAAATTCAAACCAAGTAAAATCTATAATGTTGACGAAACAGGAATAACTGCAGTCCAACACAAGCACACTAAATTTATCAGCCTAAAAGGAAAGAAACAAGTAGGGTCATTGACAACATCAGAACGAGGTGCGCTGGTCACTGTTGTTTTCTGCATGAATGCTAATGGACATTTTATACCCCCAATGATGATTTTCCCGAGGAAAAATTTTAAAGCAGAGCTCATGGATGGAGCGCCTCCAGGGTCAATTGGGAAATGTCATTCTTCTGGCTGGATTCAGTCATATTTATTTACTCAATGGATGGATCATTTTATCACGCATGCCAAGCCATCCCGCGAAGATCCTGTTATTTTAATAATGGATGGACACTACACACACACGCGAAATTTGGATGTCATTAACAAGGCTCGGGAAAATCACATAATGTTGATATGCCTATCTCCACATTCGACCCACAAGATTCAACCATTGGATGTGGCTTTCATGGGACCTTTGAAAACGTATTATTGTCGAGAAATTGAAAACTGGTTAAAAGCTTACCCAGGAAGAACAGTTTCACCCTACCAAATTGCAGGTTTGTTAGGAAAAGCATATTCAAGAGCTGCATCGATGGAAATTTCCATAAACGGATTTAGAAAATGTGGCATTATGCCTTTTAATAGGAATATATTCCGAGACCATGATTTTTCTATCCATCAGAAATTAGAAACTTCTTTTGAAACTGAAAATATAAACCCAGAAGATGAGCCCCCAAATATCAACGAAGCAATGAACAAATCTGAACCCATTGCTCAAAAAACGAAACCAAAAATTGTTTTACAAAATATTTGTAATAAACCAAATGAGAAGCAAATTAATTTTGTAAAACCAGCTGACATCCATCCATTACCAGCGTTACCTGGTCCTTCAGGAGTAAAACGGAAAAACTCTGGTGCAGCCGCCTTAGTTAGTGGTTCTCTCTACAAAACAGCCCTTGAGGAATCACAAAGTCCAAAAGCAACAAAAAAGTTTAAAAAGAATTTAAACTTTCAACCGAAATCATCTGAAAAAATTAAGAAAAATTACACTTCTCAAAAGAAAAAGCAAAAAGTTGTTGTTTCCTCGGATTCCTCGGAATCAGAAGAGGATGTCCAATATGCGGATTCGGAAGATGATATGGATCCAGAAGAAGAAGACGTGGATTGCTCCTTCTGCTTGGAGTCATTCTCTTCAGATAAAGCAGGAGAAAATGGATGAAGTGTTGTAAGTGTTACAAATGGTGCCATGAAGCATGTGCTGGTGCTGAAGGCAAAAAAAATTATATCTGTGACTTTTGTATGGATGGATGATTTGTTCTTTTCAAGCTGTAAAGTGGAATTTTTTATTTGTTCTATATTCTTCTCAATAAAGTTCCGAAATTATCAATAGCCTTTGATTGAAAAAAATCGTTTCCTAATATTGGATACCCTATCCAATATTAGGCTACTATTTTCTAAATTGACAAAATCAGAATTTTTTTAAAAATATTTAATTACTCCCTAAATATTTTTTAAATTCTTTTGCCGACCATATTAACTGATAATATATAGTTATGCTATAACTCCATCAAACTAGCACAAATATAGGGATGTTTTTTTGATATAATTTCACAGTTTAAAAAAAAGTATCCAATATTAGGCGACTTTCCTCTATATTTTCGTGTTATTTTTATTAAATACCTATATTCGCTTTCCTTGCCATGGTCATTAAAACCCCTTTTCTCTGATTCTGTGCCAACATATTTTCCCCAACAATTTATTAAAATGTCATTGATTCGGAGGTTTATAAATGATATGCAATGCATGTCAATCCTCGTATAAATATTTGTAATGCCGGAGACTTGCTATGAATGCATATTATTCCTTTTTATCGGAATATACCTACTTAAGCTTACTTCTGGAATAATAAATCACATTAGAAAATATGTATATAATTTTCTACTGTATCTAATAAGTACATTTTTCTAGCATATCTTGTTATCTATAATAAAACGTGAACACGGAAATACGTAATTTGTTCTATGCGGTAAAATAGAACACTGTATACGAATTTGAATTTACTCGCATTAATCAAAAGGCGGTTACACACGGACGTGGATGTCTGAATACATGTACGCACATACATGAACGCGCAAACAAAAACATCAATGTGTATGCAAAATATCGTCGCGTTTTTGAATGTGCAATTTTGTATGCACACTCGGAATACTGTAGCAAGAATAGCAAGACTGCAGTTTTGTGCGAGCGTCTGTACAAAAGCGCCATGCACGTTGTTGTCTGCACGTTGATGTATGCACGTATATGTATTAAGACATCCACGTCCGTGTGTAACCGCCTAAAATAAATGTTCAAACATGTTACTTTTTAAATGAGCAGCAAAAAATAGATTAAAAAAAATCAACTTTCAGCCTAGTCGATCGGGCCAATATGGCAGCCGTTATGATGTTATTTTCTCGAGTGAAATCTGAAGGAAATACACAAAATAAATATTATAAAATTCAAACTCCAAACTGCTCAAATTTCTCACACCAAAAGTACAGTAACCAATTCTCCTTGTTATATAACTAATTGCCCGTTACAAACGTGACTACAAACTTGTTTTTCCACAACGAACTACTTCGATGGGTGTTATATTCCTTTTTATTTCTAGCCTTTGTTACAATGTCAAAGTATGGTCGTTTCAAGTTTTACGGGGCGACTGAGTCGTAAAACTTTTGTATCGAATCTAAATCGAATGTAGCGATATAAAATCAAAGTCCTGGACAGTATGACTGACGCGGGCAATAAACATAAGTCCGAATTACTAACTTCCGAATTGATGGAAACTGCATAGCGAGGTTAAGGTACATTTATTCGAATGGAAACACAGCAGTTGAGTATACTGGATATTTTCATTCATTCTCATACTGCAAAAAAAAGTTAATTTATTAACGAAATTGCTTTTTTTAGATTATCAGCACATGCTATCGACCTTTTCTTGGCAAAAATGAAACTCATTTATTAGGTGCTATCTTTTCTCTATCTCAAATGGCATAAATCTAGGCTTGATTTGATTTCTATAAAAACAACTATATGAATAAAACTTTGCCTGGAAATATTTCTCAGAAAGTCTCAAAAGGTGATTTTCGGGTTACTTTCAATTATTGTCTTCAAGCATGAATATGAAAAACATATAGGTAATTTAGGACCATGAGAACAACAAACTTGTTTTTTACGTAGGTACAAACGTTGTATGCGGTGGTATTTTCACTAATCCACAAGCTAAGACCAATTTAACTATCGACGCTAAAACAAATTTCGTGGCTTCCAAAAAGAGCTTAAAAAGATTAAAAACCCAATAAAGCAGGAATTATTAACGCAAGCCGGGCCACTCTCTGGCACTGCTACGCGCGATTTTATTCAAATTCCCAATGATTTAGGGTCGTGTGGCGTCCGCCGAGTGGATTATTATAATATACCCGCGCTATCGAAGAGCCAGAGAAGAGTTATAATCGGTTTATCCGATTTTAACTACCCCGGGCTCGTAAATTTTGTTTTAGTTATGACATCATAGCTTTATTAAAGCGAGATTGATGAATATACGTAAGATTATTATGTTCTCAAAAATATATATACCTAAGGTTCCCAAGGATTTTTGTTACAGAACAATAAACCGCTCATGAAATGCATAAATATGTTTAGCGTTTTCAAGTTTGTGGCTGTCCTCAGCATTGGTTCAGTGTGGTGAGGGCGCCACCGAGATCTTTGATATAGTAAGCTAGCTGGCAACATTGTAGGTGTGTTTTGAAAAAAAAATACTAGGTTTCTTGCATGAATTTTTTTTATTTGCTTATTGGAAAGAGGAGTCAAAATTAAGCTCAACTGTATTTTTTTCCGATTTTTTTCGGACTTGCAAAGGTTCTAAATTTCGATTTGAAGTTCAAATTTCTGATTGGTCAATTTTATCCAGTGTTGCCCAGATGTCATGAATTTCATGTAAACTTTTCCTGGCGGCGACAACTAAATCGATATAATATCGAATCCACAGATTTGTAAGTATCGGATATGGAATCGATTCTCATCCCATGAAAAACATAACCCAACTTTTTAATTCAATTATAATCATATTTATTTTTAATTATTAGCCTGTCCAAAACTCCAAAACAGGCAGAAGGCACGAAGGCACACAAAGGTTGCTCTACCTGCATTTTACTAATACACAATGCTAATACCTAGTGTTGTGTTGTGAGTTTTAATTTTACATCTTTAATTTCGGCACTGAAATAGGTATATAATTACCTATTAAAATTATTGTTATTTTTCTTCTAAGTGGATTATGGGAAATAAAACAGGAGTATAATTTTTGATGTGTCTGTACCTATTCTATACCAGATACCAGGCGCGGCTCGTGAGTTTTTTTACAGGTGGGTCAAATTAAGAGGGACAGCGCCGCAGGCTAAAATAGCGCCTTGGGCGAAACATTTTTGGTACCTAACCAAATTTTTTGGCTTTAGTAGGAATTAAAATTTGAATATTTGAACTTCGCGCTCATTTATGGTCATTTTGAAATTTGACAAATGATGACGTATATGTTGGGTAATATCCTTGCTAGATGTTGGGTAATATCCTTGCCAGATGTTGGGTAATATCCTTGCTCCTAATTTCAGGATTTTCAGGTCATGTCTTTATGTCTACGTCAAGTAGAAAACAACAGGTTAGAAACCTTTTTAGAATTCGTGCAATAAGTTAGTAAATATTTAAATAATAAAGAAAATACAACAACAATTTAGTTAATTAGACCCATCCCTACATTTTAAATGGAAAAAAAAAAAAACTTACTTTGGGTGGGTCTAATGTTTATTGTTTAAGTCGACTGAGTCCCAAATTTAGACACGTTTGAACAACAAATTAATTCTCCTATCATTCTGATGAGCAATGTGGTCAATGACTAGTTCATTAAAGTTCCCAATTTTTTTGATAAATGCCTTCTCAATACTGAGCATAGCCAATACCCTCAACCTAGACTGCTCTTTCGTGATTTGGCATAAATCAAGCTTTGCTTTTGGACGACCACTTTTCTTAAATTCCAAAAGTCAATCCCCCACTGGAATTTCAAGATATTATTTCCTGAACAAGGGAACCCATTTTTATGAAGCGATTAAAGAAAGATTCAGGACAGATTATTCGAAAAATTAAATCAAAACAAAAACAATGTGCAGAATGACAATTCAGTAATTGTTTTAAGAAAAATAACTCTGGACACCCCAACACTCTAGAACTTTTGTTTTTCATCTTTCTTCAATAAACGCGATTGAAAAACGACAATAAAATCGTCGAATTCTGAGCGCTCTTGTTCCATTCCGATAAATACCCATATCGATCGATCGAGGATCTGGCGCCATTGCCGGCCGTCGACGTGATGGAACATATGGAAGCAAATGTGCCTCTTAATCTTACTCATTTACGCCCGTTATATCTCTCTCTCTCTGATTCCTATTGCATTCGCCTATGGACATTTCAAAGCTATAAGCCCAATTTTGAATACGGCCGAGCGCAGCTAGGCCTGTATTTGTAATTTTAAAAGGCGGGTACCCAATATGCGCAAAATAATTCGATTTCTGTATTCTGTTGAGCGTGATTTTGGTTAATTTAAAACGTAATATTCAAGATGTTTAATTGAAAATTTATTGTTTGATTTTTTGGTGGGTCATTGACCGAATGACCTTACAGAGGAGCCGCGCCTGCCAGATACTAAGGCCAGTGTTACCCAACTCCTTAATTCCTAATTTCTATTCTTATTTCGTGAAATTTTAGCTATCGATTTGGTCCTGTTACCCAGTTACTTAATTTTTTTTCGACCACCAAATATATAAGACTAGATTGATCTTCAGTATTCATGGGTTTATTATTTTAATAGAATATAGGGGAGTTATATTAACCAATTGCCATGCTGATTTATAATCAATTATCTATTTTTTATATGCTTTAATGTGCTTACCCCTCTCCTCTAGGACTTTTTAAATACATTGTTGTAAAGTAAACATCAAATTGCTATGTCGGCATTAAATGTTTATTTAAGCCGATGCCGTCCCATAAGGAACGTTCATTTGTTTTCTGGCTTTAGCCGTAGCAATTTGATCCAACTATTTTCTTTTGTCACCTCTGTATTTTAATCAATAAAATAAATGTTTTTTAAAATACAAGTTTCTGAATCGAAAATATAATTGGCGCAGTCGTTCGGATGCTCAGAGTGCTTAAGTTTCGGGAGTTGTAACAGTCGTAATCCGTCGCGAAAATTTCAAAAGACTGAAGGAAGTTCGAAAAAGTGAATTCTTCGGAAAAGTGAAATTTGGATTATCAGTGCTGCTATTAAACGTTCCGGATACTGTCCACTTCGAATTGGTTACCTGAGTAAAAGGAATAACAAGAAACAACGTGTGAAGAAAGACTACTGTTATTAGCTTTGCCTAGTAAGTACAACCTTTCTCTTTATACATTTTGTAATTGGTGTTCCATAGTTAAGATTTTTGGATTTTTGATCTTTTGTAATTTCTAATTTTTGATTTACTGAGAAGACCTAAATGCAGATTTTTGTTCTTTTGCAATTCCAAAACGGTTTGCTGAAAAGACTGAAATAAAAAGTAACTAAGAATTTACAAACCCACAATAACTTTTAATTTTTAAGAAAAAGCAACGCATAAGACTGAATAATTAATTATTATTTTAATTTTAATAAAACTTTTTAATTTTGAATTTTTTAAATTTTCAAAATAATTTCTTTTAAAAATTCAAAGAAATATATATGTCAGATTCTGAAGAAGAAATCGAGAATCTTTTGACTCAATTTAATTTAACTCATCTTTACAATTCTAATGCGAGAGGTAACAACCAAAATCAAAGACTAACCGTAACAATGAGTGAAAATTTAAAATCAATTGTACAACTTATCAAACCTTTCAGTGGCGAAAGCCAATATTTAGAATATTTCATAAGAAACATCAATGAATTCTATCAAACTTACTATACTGGCGAAAATGCTCAAAAAGAGTATGTGGTTACCGCCATAAAATCAAAATTAATAAATGACGCAGGAAATTTTCTTATGGCACGTCCTGATTTACAAACATGGACCGATATAAGAGAAGCGTTGAGAATTAAGTATGGTGATCAATATTCTAGACAGAATTTGGTACAAGAGCTTATGTATACCACAAAAACTAATAAAGAAACTATTATTGAGTATTTGGATAAACTAAAAGATTTAGTTCAAAGAATTACATCTAAAATCATGTGCGACCCGAATTTAACGGCAGTTGCAAATGTCTTAATTGAACAAAACGAAATTATTGCTATTCAAAATCTAGTCACTAATTCGCCAACCGAATTAAGAACAATTTTAATGGTTCAAAATCCACAAACGTTGGATGCAGCTAATAAATTTGTGTTAAATTATCAACTAGCTGAAAACCACATGAAATTTAGTAGAGGACTTAGTCAATCTACTAATCAAAATCAAAATTTTTCAAATTTCAAAAATAAAAATACGCAATTTCATTCACAACAATCACAACAAACCTATACTCAACAAAAACCTCAATATACACAAAAAACATCGTATGTACCACAGAAACCACAGTTTCCATCCCAACCTATTAATATACAACCTAAAAAGGACTATGTACCAACAAAATTTCCTACTAGTTCAGGAACTTTTGTCAAAAACTACAATAATGCCTTTCGAAAAAACACTAATCAACAATTTTCGAAACCCACACCTATGTCCGGTGTTTCAGTGCAACCAAAAGCACAAAATTAACATCAATACCCTTCTAAATATACAATCGAAGAAATTAATAATATCTTTGAAATCGAATTACCTGATCCTGATGAAAATTTCGAAAATGACGAATGTTCTGAAAATCAAAACTATTATGAAGAGACAAATTTTGAAGAAAATCAAGTCGCAACTGAAGACGAAAATTTTCAGTTACAAGCCTTGGATGCAATGAGTCAGCATTAACTTTAAATGCTTATCAAATCAACCAACTGCCTTTTATTCAAATAGACTATCCACCGTGTAAATTATTAATTGACACAGGAAGTCATGCCTCTTTAATAAGACCCTCAATCGCAGAAGAATATTTTTCAAATTCTATAATTAATTCACGAAATAAATTAACTACTTGCATGGGTACAAGAAAAACGTATGGAAAAATCAATATCCCAATTTTACAAGAATATGTTATTCAAAACAACATTGAAATGATAATGTACAATTTCCATGACTATTTTGATGGAATTATTGGAATCAAAGCATTACAAGATAATAATTTAAATATAGATTTTTCTATATCTATCCATATTGATATGTTGCCAACTGTATTGTAACTATATTGTATGCTATTCAGGCATTAATACTGCCCGCAAGCGACTACTGAGGTTGAACAAAACAAGAGGAAATCAACACATGGATGATCGACAAAATGGCTGAACGTAGGATCATCAAAAACCAGCATGTTGGATATGAACAAATAAATCGCACTATGAAGGAGAAAAAAAGAAAAGCTAAAGAAGAATTGACTCAAGAACAATGCAGGCGTGAAACTTTATTTCCTCCATGATTCCTTCCATTTCCAAAGAAAGGTAAAATAAATAAATGATATAAGAACAGCATTGCCGTCAATAAGAAACAAACAAGGGAAACCGATGTCAGAAACTCAGGAAATAAACTTGCAAGGTACCTATTCGGCGGAGAAATTGTTCAGGGATCAACGTACAAATAACCACACGCAGCATTGTGAATGAATATAAATGGCCCAAAAAGTCTTGAGCCTGAAGTAAGATACCTACGTATTAAATTGTATGAAGAATTGTGAAAGTCCAGGTCACGACAACACATATACATAAGTTTTTAGTCAAGTTTATCTTAAAAAGCTCACCTAATATCTCTTCAACATGACATGATTTGGGGCAAATCCCAATGGATTCGTTAAACTCCACGTTTGTTGCCATCCCAAAGAAAATAAACACCAAAAATTGTAAAGACTACAAACTTATAAGCTTCATGAAATACTCGTTAAAATTATTTTTTAGAGTGATCCATTCAAGAATACCTATACAAGAAGTGTGAGTGGCGACAGATCAATGGACTTGGCACTTGTACGAAAATTCTATGACATAAAGCCCTATGTTTTCATCGGTTTTATTAAATATCAGAAAGCTTTTCTTTGACAACGTAAAGCATGAGCCACTCTGGAAAAGAACGATATGTCAGCGGCCACCTCCAGCATATTGAAATAAGTCCGGCAAGGATGTGAACTATCTTCTATTTAATTTAACATTTACGTTGAGAAAATCTCTCATGTAGCGTTAGAAAATGAAACGCAATTAATGGCATTCCCATGAACAATATCCTCTAGCAGATGATACCGCAATCTTAGCTAGCAACTAGCCACTTTCAGTCAACCCTGAATATGCCTGTGCAGTCTTACACCAATGAAATAACAAACATGCAACATGCAACATGGAGTAAATACCGCAGATAGACTTGTGCTGCAAATATCCATTATAAAAACGTTCCATGTCTCGGGAAAATCGCACACCGGTGCAGCAAACGCGTATGCTGCACCGTACATTGTTGGCAACAGGCATGATTTCTTTGTGACAAACCTTAACCTACTAAACAATTAGGTAGGTACTATCCAGGATTTGTTTCCTGTTTAGTTTTTTGTCTGCTATTTGAGATATCGACACAAGTTGAAGATATATAGGCGATTCGAATCAGCCAATAATTCAAGATGGCGACGTGGCCCGATATGTAAACAAACATTGCCTCGATATAAATGTGTGTTACTTCTACCTGTTTCAGAGTTTAATTTAATGAATTTTAATTTATTTCAGTTTCCTTTAATAGTTCGTAGCTAAAACCGAGTTAGTTGGAATCAACCAATAAAATACCTGGCAACAGGTACAAAACGGACCCCAAGTAGGTAAAAAAGACCTAATAGTCCAGCAGGCAAGTATAGGTACTTTCTGATGGAAAGTATTCCGAAGCTAATGATATTTTGGTATGTCATTTGTGGTTAGTCTGTGGAGTAAAATCTGAGTTTTCGACTTCGAGGACCCTGTGCTAGCTTGGGGGGAGTAGAAAAACCACGAAATTTTCGGTCTTTTTCAGTTTTCTGCTTATATTTTCTAAACCATGCGTTTTATAATGTTGAAGATTTATTTATTTTTTTTTCAAATTTCACTAGTCAAACGTATTATTCAACGCAATAGTAACCGAGATACAGTGGTTCAAAGATACAGAAAAATTCTCAAATTGTCAAAAATTTCTTCCGGCCGACCACAATTCAAACCAAGCATGAGATAAACATATTTTATCCACATCTTCTTCACGTGCACCCACAGACGATATATGTCTACTGTGCACCTGAATTATTTTCTTTTCCCCGTTAACCGCAACTAAAACCTCGACATTTTCGGACTTTTCCAGTTTTTTGCTTATAACGCCTCAACAAAGTTGAAGAACTTCAAATTTCCTTTAAATTTCACTGGCCAAAAGTATTCGATCCAATAGTTACTGAGATATAGTGGTTCAAAAATTCAAGTAAGTAGGTAATTTCTCAGATTATCGAAAATAGCATAGAAATGCAGGTGGTCGGCCTATAATTTTGGAAAACACAAACTTTGACTATGAGCTTAGTGCAACAAAGATCGTCGATATCGTTTTACTGCTGTGGCGATTTGGTAACTTATGCTAAAAGGATACCCATCAAAAACCACTATAGCATTGCTCCCGAAGTCTCTTTGGACATAATCCACGTAATTCTGGCATACTAATTCAAATGTCGTATCTCTTGATTTGCTCCACACAACCTTATGTAGCTGGTACCCACCATCATGTTTTTGAAAAGGATTGAATGCCGCATACAGCATTGACTTTGTGCCCTTGTGTATACCCCCCTCTGTGAAGAGAGATATCGGGAAGGGGGCTTGCTCGTATTTCAACAAGTTTGTAAGGTCATGATCTAATTGTTTTATTATGCAAATCCGTTGAAAGAGAATGAGAAGGTCTATTGTGAACTTTTAGTCTTTCATTTTAACCCAACAGGAAACAGATGATAGAGTAACAACAAACAGCCTTATCTTTCCGCTTCAATTTCATGTCTTAAAAATTCCCTTTTTCCAAACAGGTCTTCATACAGGTGATACCAATAGTTCGAGCTAAGTGGTAGTTCACAACTTCAAGAGCAACAGATCCTGTGCCTATTGAGACTAGCTCTTTTATCTCCTAGAAAGATGGATGGTCAGTAGATATCAAATCAAATCAAATCGTTTATTTTTCCGTTTGACAATTTACAAATTGTATGGATATCGTCAGAATGCTTAAAACTAACTTAAATATCTAACAAGAATTCAAATACTAACAACACAAATGTACATTCAATTGTATAATAACGATCACATAGGTATATAGACAAAAAGAAACATGGAATGATGTGAAAAATTCGTCAACAGAATAGATACATTTATTTATAAGATATGAGGCAGTAAGGCGATTTTTGCGTTATTGTGTAGTGAAATTGAGGAAGTCTTAGTTCCTTCTTTCTTCGAGTATTTACATGATGTACCTCACTATTTGTTTGAAATGTCTGTATATTTCTAAAGACAAAAACGCACACCTCAAAAATATACAAACCATACAATGTTAAAATATTAAATTGTTTAAATACATTACGGCACGTCTCCCTTGAAGGTATTTGAGCAATGCACCTCACTATCCTTTTCTGTTTGGTAAATACCACTTTTGACTGTGTAGAATTACCCCACAGACACACCCCATATCTTAGATGCGACTCTACCTGAGCATGATAAACCAATCGCAGTTGGTCCCTAGTAAGTACAGATCTTAATGAGTTTATCAAATAGTAAGAAGAATTAAGTAAGCTGTTTAATTACTTTCTCACAATGAGGTTTCCAATTCAAACCATTATCCATAAGAATTCCCAAAAATTGTACTGTGTCCGAGTTCTGAATAATTCGGTTATCAACATTAAATGTAATTCCCTGACAAAAATTGGTCCTAGCATTAAATCTAATGACTTGTGTTTTGGACGCATTGAAATAAAGATAATTTTTTTCAAAAAAATTGCACAAATTTAAAAGTGTGTCGTTTGATCTCGGTTCCAAAGTCTCCGATGAGGCGTCTGAGATTACTACAGATACATCGTCTGCAAATGCAGTTACATGAACATTGGGAGAGACTACTGAGTTTATTTCATTTATGTACAATAAAAAAAGTACAGGGCCCAATATAGAACCCTGTGGTACCCCCATAGAAACTTCAAGCATGCCTGAACAAATGTTTTGTTTTCGGTTCTTATGGTAGTGCGAAATACTAACATATTGATGCCTGTTTGACAAGAAAGTGCTGATCCAGTTAAGCGCCATCCCACTGATACCACATTGATGTAATTTCTGGAACAAAACGTCATGGTTAACGCAGTCAAAAGCCCTACTGAGATCACAGAAGATCCCAACAGGGCTTTCTCCCGCGTCTATACCCCTTAAAACCACCCGATACAAGGAATGCATTGCAGCGTGCGTGGACTTATTGCTTTGAAATCCGTGCTGGCTGGTCGATATAATATTCGAGTTCTCCAAAAAACTGTTAAGTCGGTCCAAATAGCAGAGTTCAAATATCTTCAAAAATGCAGATGGAATTGTAACCGGCCTAAAATTCCCTATATTCTGCATATCACCTTTTTTATAAATCGGAATTATTTTTCCAGTTTTTAAATTGAAAGAA
The DNA here is from genome assembly GCA_917834065.1 of Ceutorhynchus assimilis. Lineage (NCBI taxonomy): Eukaryota > Metazoa > Arthropoda > Insecta > Coleoptera > Curculionidae > Ceutorhynchus > Ceutorhynchus assimilis. The sequence goes on from OU892277.1 coordinate 101,815,570, forward strand.
AAAATGCCATTACAAAACGATAAGTTTATTAAAAAATTTAAAGGTTTTGTTATCTCAAATAAAACTTTTTTCAATGGAAATGGTGGAATGTCATCAGGTCCTGCAGACCGTTTATGTTTCAATTTTTTTATAATCAAATTGTAAAATTCATACTCTGTAAACGGACAAAGCCGAAAATCTGAATATTTATTATTTACAGTGGAAGTACTATTTATTACTATAGACAAGGCGAGTTCAGCACGGATGACGTCAAAATCAAAATCAAAAAAGGTTTATTTTCCAAAAGTTATTATTGAAATAAGATACAATAAAAAAATAATTCGGGGCACAGTAGACTGTGAGTGTACGTAAAAGAGACGAGGATAAAAGATGTTTATCCCCCACTTGGTTTGAATTATGTTCGGAAGGGAAGAAAATTTTGACGATTTAATTTTTTTTTTGTATATTCGAACCTCTGTATCTCGCTTACTAATGCGTTAAAGAATACTTTTGCATGAGTTGCATTTGAAGGAAATTTAATTTTCTTCAATTTTATAAATAGGTGTATTCCTCCAAAAATGCATGGTTTAGAAGCTATAAGCAAAAAACTGAAAAAGTTCGAAAATTTCTAGGTCTTTTCCACTTTCCCCCAAGTTAGCACAGGGACTTCGAGGTCGAAAACTTAGGTTCTATTCCACAGACTATCCACAAATAACATGCCAAAATATAATTTACTTCGGAATACTTTCCAACTACTCCCTTTATCTATTACTTGCCTGCTGGCCTATAAATATAAGTGCTACATACATATTGTGATGGCAAAAACTCACTAAACATTGTAGTTCACTTTATACATATACATAAATGGCATCTTTAAACATGCCTTGCCAATATCTCGACAAGAGCCCATCGAGTCGAATCAAGACCTATTCTTGATCTCGAATTTCAAGTCAAGTCAAGAAATTACGTTCAAGTCAAGATTTCTCGACGTGATGAAACCCTAGCGTTTGTGCTTTATTCAGAGTTGGCCACGGGACTGTAGAAAATCCCATTTAAATTTAAATCAAAATATAGCCAATCCGAAATATTTATATGAGAATTAGAAATATTGGTACATAGTATTATTAAAAATTTGAAAATTGAACTCAACTCATTACTTGACTAGAAACTTTCCCAAAGAAAAGGGCAATTTACAAATGATCCCCTCTAGGTAACCTTTTTTGTTCAATGCAAAAGTTTTTGAATTACCTACATAAGACTTATTTCTTCCAAAATTCTGCTTTTTAGGATCAAAACCCTTTGAGTTATACCTGTTATATGTAGAACAATTATATTTAATTATTTCTCCCCTGATGAGCCTAACATACGACTCCACATATCTACTAAAAAACCAAATACTTATACCTGAAAAAAAAATTTCCCCAAATAATTAGGTTGTAATTATTCATCACTATGCCTACGGTGAGGTTTCTATATTTTATTTAGCGGCTCTATAAAGACATGTTATACCCAAAGTATGAAACCACGCCCATACTTATATATTCATTAAAAAATGTCGCCTTGTGCCTGAAAAAATTAGCTTTTAATGGGCCGAAATCCAAATTCGCCTAAGCAAACATTCCGAGTTCTCCCCTATACCAGGAGGGATGTATTTAAAATAGCTCTCTTGTGGTTACGATGAGCCAGTTGTTTGCAAAAACAGGATTTAGATTACACTCTTACATATTCCATGTATAAATGTTGGATAACATTTTAACGGTACAAGAAATTCTATGCCACTAGGCGAGACCCAATTAAGCAATAGCAAAAGTTCTGATATCAAGGCGATGAGCTACAAAGTTTCAATTAAATTTCTATTTCGTAGGTTAAATTAGAAATCAAGCAACGTAGGAACTGAGGAGCGATTTAAAAAATAATTTGGTTCAGAAGAATGCAGTGTAGGTGCCTACATATTCAGCGGAATTTAATTCACGAATTTTTCTGAACTGATTTCTAATAGATATCACGGCATTTATTTGAAACAACATAAAAATCACGACTACTACAAGACTTCGATGCACCTAAGTAAAGATCAACTTCTAACACAATTAGATCACTATGACGGTCGACGGATCAAGTTTCAACTCGTTTTATTTACGAAAAACTGCAAAGTTCAATGCGTTATTCGATAGAATATTCCAACGACGTTAAATTCCATATTTTCGAAAATTCTAGTCATCCAGTGGGTTGATCAATAAGAACGACATACTGGTTCAAGGGTATGTCACTGTTATTTCAAGTACCAGAGGCGGGGCGAAACGTTGCTTCTGAGGTTACACTTTGCCCAGGTACCCCTATGCGTTGTCGCCAGACTGAGCAAAGAGCCCTTCAATGTGTACGAAGAGCGGGTTTAAGGGCAAGCTTTGGTATTTCAAGCCCTACGAGGTTGAGACTTTTGAAGCGGTATTGCCAGATTATTCAGATATTTCCAACTTAGGAAAAACGATAATTTACCAACGTCATACTCTGTCTGATTTCTAACAATTAATTTTTAATTTTGAAGGAAAATATCATATATTTTTGATTTTAATTCTAAAGGGTTTCAATATGGTAAAAGTTTAACCGTGTGAAGCCATAGAAATGCCACATAAATGCATATAATTTCAATAAAAAATTATCAAACTCCCCCATACACATTTTTGATGCTTAAAACTTTATTGAAGTGATTTTCATTCGAAAAATTGTACAATATTTACGCCAATAACGAGCGTATAAAAATGGTGTCGAACTCGTTAAGCTTCATAGGATCGATTATAAAAACTCATGCTTAAGAAAGAGTCTATATAACCAAGTACAGCCATAAGTTTTTCCATTTGGTTTTATTTAGTGATTCCCACGAGAGTCTCGTTTTCGAGAGTCTCGCATGGTCGAGACGAGACTCGGACTGTCTCGGACAAGACGAGACGAGACTGTCTCGAGTCTCGTGCGAGAGTCTCGTGTCTCGTGCAAAAGTCTCGCAGGTGAACATTTCTGCATGCAGCAAAGAACACATAGGTATAATGTAAATATATGCAGTAGCCAGTAGCCGCACTTTCGCGAAACCGCCTACCCCAGTTCATTGCCTACCCTTCCCATCAGAACTCTGTTGGCAGTGGCGTATATAACGGTGGGCGAATATTTTATATTTTTACAAAATATTTTATGTTTTCACATGACGCAATATTTTATAATTAGGTGCGTTAAAATTACGGCCATCCTGGGGGAGTTTATTTGAAATTGATGCAACTTGGCGCACACGCAAAAATGACGCAAATAACGTCAGATGCGAATGAAAAAGTGCATGTCAAATAAGCCGTGCACCAATTTTCAATCACGAATGACGTCATTTGCGTATACGCAAAGTTGCATCAATTTCAAATAAAGCCCCCCAGGCCTATGATTTATAATTTTCTGTTATTTTACCAGCAACGTTAAGTTATCTGTCACTTATTCTACACGTAAAAATAGAGACAGGTATAGACTTTGAGCTATAACACAACTGAAAATAACAGGAGAGGATACATCATAATACTGTATTCCTTTTATACATTGAGTTACATCGAACCTGTCGCTCTAAAGCTCCTCGGAGTAACTCCAAAACACATAATTCGGATGTTATCATTATTCTTCAATATTAACTAACATTACCTAAAATGGCTTCTTGCACCCCGGCAAATTTGGTGAATCAGGGAAAAGGGGGATGCACTATGAGCGAGTCGAGTGTTTTACGCACTTTTAAAAGAAACGTTCAATCTTTTGACATTGAGCCGCTCCGAGTAACTCAACGGGTGAAAGGAATACAGGGCAGAGTCGCTTTTCAGTGACGAATTTTAAGGTGCTCCATGCTCGTAGCTTCATACTCTAGTGCTCCAAACAACTGTTGTATCATTATAAGGCACCCAACTTTAAGCGTCGTGTTTTCGATGCACCCATAAAATTGCTGGTGCTTGAGAGGGCAGGGGAGAGGAAAAACGAAGTTCAGTTGCTCGAAAATCTAATGCACTAGAAAGCCTATAAACAATTCGGGGCACTCTCGAGCAGCTCAGGAGTGCTTAAAGTACTGGAAAGCGACTTTAATTCAAGGATGATACATACTACTTCAGAGTCGGCGTGCATGCTAGCACGAAATTGAATTGAGGATGCCAACGGTAAACAACATTGTCCTAGCATGCGTGCCGAAGTGCCACTTCGCTACCAGATTGATTGAGGATTTGTGGTTTATTTTGTTGTCAAGTTTCCCCTCGTTTTTATTTTAATCGGTGGCTTCACCAATGAGTTAGCTATCTTTGTTTAGTGAATGGAAAATGATAATGACCGACATACAATGGTGGATTCATCGGTAGAATTCGATGTAAACACAAGCGTCTGACGGCTTACGTTTCACGTTAACATAACCACTTTTGTTTGTTTATCGTTTTGTTTATCGTTCGATGACGTCATAACCAATGGGCGCGTTTGGGTTCACGATCGGTGCACTCACAGTGTGCACTTTTGTCTCTTTTCCGTTATTTTTGAAGGGCCGACAACGCTTGATTGTGTTTGGTTTGACATATTTTGAGCGCTTCGAGTGAGCTCGATAAACTCCGAGTTTGTGGAGTGGGCAGCTGGAGCGTGCATGCGCAGATCAGATGTGTTTAATCTGTCTGTATAACCTAACCTATTTTCCATGATAAGATTAATAAACAACCCTAAATTTTAACATTTATTTGTTAGCTGGATAGTTTTGGCATAACCCATAGTGGCGACAATTACTGTCTCATTTTTTATTGGTTCTAAAATCCCATATATTTATATAGGGCAATCCAAACAAAATGGCGGTCAAGGCATGGTCAATGCCAAAAAATTGGCGCCATAAATTTAATTCAAACAACCGTGACATTTTTCATCAAAAAACTGTTTTTTGTGTATTTTGTGCTGTTTTTAGATGATTTTCTAGTGTTTGGAAGGATAATTTTCGTATTTTAAGATGGAAAGTTGTTAGTTTAAGAAATTATTAGTGGAAAACCCGGATGTTTGCAAAAATTATGGTTTCTTTGTGACAAACCTTTACCTACTAAACAATTAGGTAGGTACTATATCCAGGATTTACTTCCTGTTTAGTTTTTTCTTAACCAAATCCTGAATCCTGATTCCTGATGTTTATTTTATTTGTCTACTATTCAAGTTTCGACATCGACACAAGCTGATGTGGAGGATAGTAAATGGCTTGGATCCATATACCATTTATGTAGAGAGACTTTTTGGTTTTTAAATATGGATTTCGTAAGATTTTTTCTCTTTTGCTACAATCCATGAAGCCCTCACAAAGTATACAGACAAATCATTTTTCTCCGTTAAAAGCCTGTGTTTTGTCTCTGCAGGAACGACATGAAACTAGACTTTTTCGCGATTTTCCAAAAAATCAACACTTTACAGACTTTATACAAATCAAAAATCGCAATAAAACGGATTTTTTTTTTTTAAATAAAAAGGCATTGGCCTACATTTTGAATTTCATTTTGACAGGCCGTTGGATTGCCCTATTAAAAACGCCGCCATCTTGTTCCCAACCCCTTGTTACTTTTAAATATGAATATATGGGATTTAGGTGAACATCCATCATAAATCATCGAAAACAACGTATTTGATGGACCTAATAATGGTCATCAAATACGTCGATTTCAATTTTTTATGATAGATGTCCATTTAAATCCTATATACTAATATTTAAAAGTAACAAGAGGTTGGGAACAAGATGACGGCGGGACCTCTATTGTCGCCACTGTATGTAAAGGTTTATTTAGCCACTGTAGTTTTAGCTATTTTGTTTAAATGTTAACAATCAAATAGCTAGTGAATTCTGCATATTTGTTTACTTTTAATTGAATTTTTTCGGTAGTCATCATTACTGGTATTATTGAACATATTTTTCCAAGGGAACTTGGCAGCCTCAGAGTGTTTAGGTCCATTTTATTGTTTATGTAGCACGATATTTTTAGCAGAACACGAAAGAAAATCGGGCTGTTTGAAAATTTTCGACTAAGATAAAAAATAAACGAGAAAACTCTGGTGCGCATGTGGAGTGCGGGATCGGAATCCAAAAAATATATCATAAAAAAATAAACAATAATCAGCTGATTGCTTAACCCAGCACTTCTGCACGAGTTTATTTGGCTTGACACGGTGTACCCCCTGTGACGTCACGTTACTCCGTAATCGCTCTGCTCGCTCCGCCGAGCGTCCACCCAAACACGCCCACTTTTAGAGCATTTTCGCGCCCATTGTTATTGAATACTTGAATAATTAATTAGTTATTAGGGGTTCAGTTTAAAGAGGATTTAAATATAGAAATATACTTCTTGAGTATTTTGCTCCACTCTAAATACATTTTCCATCAAAATAAAATTTAATGCAACTTCCTCATTAAATAACCTAAATTGTGTTGGTAATTCAGATTTTCTATTGGTTGAGACGCCCTACCTGGACCAGTGCGCATGCACGGAGGAAATTTGCATTTGATAGGTTGTAATGAAAATGACCAGTTATGCCATTACTGCCGCTTGGATTTGGTTCAACTATAGACTCTAAACTGGAACAAAATTATGCATGACGAGACTCCGAGACATTTGCGAGACTCTCGTACGAGACGCGAGACGAGACGAGACTTAAGGCTGCGAGACGAGACTCAAGACAAGACTTTTTATTTATCGGCGAGACGAGACAAGACTTTATGAAAGTCTCGTCTCGTTGGTCTCGTGGGAATCACTAGTTTTATTTTAAATGGCAACTAAATGGATAGGTAAATTAAGTTCGATTAGTTTAGTTCATCGATTGAAGTTTTAAAGTTAACTTCCAAATAAAACTGTGGGAGCGTTTTCATAACCGGCCTTCATTCTCTGACATAACCTCCAAACCTCCCTTATCTTTGACCTATGATACATCTGTTCTTTTAATTTTTAAAAATACTTTTATATTTTAGTAGCTCTATTGACGTCTTTGGATTTTGAACTCCCCGACTCAATAACGTATACTCTCTGAAAATTATGCTTTTCCTAAGTGATGGTTAATCATTTTTCGATAAACTTGCTGGTAATTACATTTCTATCCGTCAGAATGCAATACCTGAAGTTTATCAGAACGTCAATTAACCATGCATTAGTAGGTAGGTACCTACCTAGATCTTAGGATAAAAAAAAACATTAGAAAATAATAAATAATGTAAAGGTATTTTTATTGAAGTATTACAAATAATTTTTTAATAAAATATTACATAACTTGTATATGTAGAACGTATAAGAAGCAAACAAATAAAAATAACAATAATTTTGGTAGCAAAAATTCAATATACATCAATACCTTTTCGGCGTGTTCAGGCTATCATAGGTCGGTGGTGCTGAAAATAAATTAAAAAAATCAATGAAAATAAATAGAAAAGTACCTACTAAAAACATAATTACTTACGTTGCTCAAAATGTCCTGGAACTCCTTGGAAGCCTTGTTGTTCTTTGGAATCTGCAAACAAGGTCGATTAAAATACTTCCTGATACTTCAAAGGCAAAAATCGACTTACCCATGGATGGAGCACTTGGATTAGGTTCACCAAATGGATGGTACAATCTTCCTTGTGAGTGAGATTGGCCTATAGCTGAGGCTCCTAGCGGTATATTCCCAACTTTTGGATGCATAGTGACTTCCAAGTTATTGTGCATGGACGGTAACTGGGCTATAGCCTAGAAGATAAAATTGGAAATCAATAAAATGTATAAGCAATAAGTATATATCTACCTTATAAACGTATTCCACTGAAAACAAGCCGCACTGTGCAAAATTAGGAAGATTAACATTTGGGGGTAAGTTGACATTGAATAGAAATGTGTGTTCACCATGTGCTCCCAATCCCACATCCTTTAAATCAATCAAAATATGGGTGTCTTGTCTGTCATCTCTATTAGGAGTATCGACTTTGTAGGAAAATATCTAGACAACAAATAATTTATTGTAGGAAATCAAAAAAAATATAAATAGAATCTCAAACCTGTTTAAGCTCAACACTAACACCCTCAACATTAGTATTCGACATATTACTTAGTGTCATTTTTATCTGCACTGGTTCAGTAGGCACTAAGACCCTTTTTGTTAATTCCACGTCCATGCTTATTGGTCCCTGTGCACAACACCAACAGCAAACTGTCTTTTCGTCCGAATACATCGAAGGTTCCTACAGGAAAAAAACATTTTTCAACTTCTTAAGATTTATTAATTGCCAATTAATTCTCACCAGATCATCAGGTCTAGCGATGAAATTCAAATCAACCGGTGACTGGACAACAATAATCATTTGATCCTGATTATCAAATGCCATTTGTCTATCCACAGTTGCTACTAACTTCCAAATAATTGAACCTTTCTCGCATCGGTAAGTACCTGGTATATTTTGTGGCAAGGTGAATGCGAATTGATACATGTGTTGGCCAGGGGGAAGGCTAGTGCTAGCATGTTCTGGAATTTATAGGTTTTTAATCATAATGGAATTTGATTGAAATCTAATAACTTACGGTCACCATAAACCCACTGGTTGATAGACGTGACTTCTTTGTCTCCAGTGAATAGAGTGTCTCTAGACTTTTGTTCATTTGTGGTAGTATCATAATAGGATTCAGTTCCTATCCATTCGGTGTGTTCATTACAACTCAACGTTATTCGAATGCCTGCAAAAAAAAAGATTGACGCAAATTGGCTTAGCCCAAATTCCTGCGTTACCTCTCATTGCGATCTCTGAATCTGTATCAAATAGTACTCTTCCATGTATAACGGATCCTGCCAGATAGTATCCAGCATAATTGTCCAGTAGCAGTTTGCATTGTTGAGGCATGGTGCATTCGAAATATCTAAAATAAAATGAATATTCTAAATAGGGACCTATTAATATAAATAAATTCAAAGACGTGTGAAAACTGGGAAAGAGAAGGTATTATTGAATAAATTGGAGAGAGAAAAAGAAAAGAACCTTCTAATTCTAATTGAGCTTGCCCCCCTTCAGTTTGAAAATTGAGATTATCTAGTTATTGGCTGTTCAGATGAAAGTGGAAGAATTTATTCAAAATTTTAAAGGATCGTTTAATAGGATAGCATAACTGATGTTTGTAGTCATTGTGAAGTGGCATTTAGTGTAAAATCTATTTCTTTCCTCTTAGCTGCCACGTTAAATTTACACATTGAGAATGCAACTGATAAATATAAAAAAGCAGCTGATAAACTAATACATTCAGTCTATGCGTCGCTGATTGTGTGACTAGTCTGAATGAATCACTTATCTTTTGTTTGAAAGGGTCATTTTGATTAGCGTGTTCACTGGATACAATGACCAATGAGGAAAGCAAGGAAGAAATGAAAAATATGTAGACAAATTTATCTATATTAGGCTTGTCATATAATTTTGGGAAAGATAATTCGTTTTGCAATACTAAAGAATTACAGGGTATTGATAAAATTGTTGGGATGTCTCATGGATTCAAATGGACAAAATTAAAATTGGTGTTGATGGTATAGGTAGGTGAATAGAATATTTGCAAATCTTTTGAAAAATTGTTACATATTTAATTGCTCTCTGTGTTGTTCTAAGATGTTAAACTAGAAATTTTAAAATGGATAGCGCAAAAAATAACAGACAAATAACATGAGATACGAAGAAAAATTGAATACATAGTATGGAAACCTCGTGAGTCGTTTAGACATCAAATAACATTACATAGGTAGGTACCATAAGAACTGAGAAAATTCGTTAAATTTTAACACTTATGTCTTCTGGTATGTGAAAACGGCTCTGCGCATGCTCCATCTCTGAATTTTTAGACATTTTGGTAGTACATTTGAAGGAGTGGAATAATACCAAAACTTTTTGTTAAATAATAATTTTATCGTTTACAAAAAAAAAAATATATATGAGAGGGATAGTAAATAAAGGGCCATTCGAACAAACAAATCTCAACAAAACATTCCAATATTAACAAGTCTACACCTGAAATATTATTTTTTATGTTAGGCATGTTATTTTTGGTATAAACGACACAAAATCCAAATTTTTTTTGGAGTTTTTGACTTATCGACTAATTATATTTATTGAACACAATTTAGATTAGTGGTCGATATCATGATATCATGATTTAATAAGGAATTTTTATTCGAAACCAAACATAGACACGCTACTGACTCATAGCACAAGCGATAAAATGAAAATTTGGCCTGAGAACGTGCGCGCGTCGTATGCAATCCATGTATACGCCTAAAGTTTATTTTAACCTAGAATTTATTTGAATATGATAGATTTACCTTCAAAACTTCTTAAAATTGTATTTTTTTTCCACTTTCACACACACCAACTGAGACACTAATTTTATCAACAAAAAAAAACTTATTTGATTCTGAAAATACAAGGAATAAAATCAAAATAAAAGGGATTCTTCAAGTCTTAAACCAGATTTCACTTCAGCGCACACAGAGGTGTGCGCGTGTATATTTTGAGAAGCGAATGTTAAAATGTTATTAATGGAATAACATTGTAGGATTAGGTCATCGTTAGTTTTGTTTTGTGGTTTTTAATCTATAATGGCATTGTGTGAGAGAGTCATCGAAATAGTTGAACGGTTTTATTTTTTATCGTATGTGGCTTTTCAATTACTCATAACTTTGAAATAAGTTGTTGATTTTATTCATTTATTTTCACATGTAATTACAGAATAAAACACCTCAAATATTTAGAAACGTAAATAATAACAATAATCAGCAACCATAAGAGATTTCTAAATCACACTCATAAAAAGGATGCGATATGAAAATGAAACAGAATTATCACCGCTTCAATGAAGTCTCCATATTTTTATTTTTGAAAAGGTTGCGGCACTTCCAGAATACTCTAGTTCCAATATGTTCACTAGGAAATCCTCCTCAAATAAGAATTTTAAATGTTTGCTTTGATTGGCTATTGTATGATATCGAAAATGTGTTCGATTCCATTGGAGGTATCGTCTCTATTGAGTTCTATGAAACATGCAAGCAGAACTGCCTCCAAACCTCTAGATACATAAAGCTAATTCATGTATCTTGGAAAATAAATCAATACATATATATGGAAATTAAAGAATCGTCGATAACCGACAAAATTCTATCACAACGTGGAGTGAAACAAGGTGACACCATATTATCATCCAAACTCTTCACATCCCTCCAAGAGTATTTTAGGCACCTTGGATATGAGGACAGATGATACCAATCAATTGAATAGAATGTTACAACGAAAACCGTCCTGAAGTGGATAGACGGGTTGAGATTTGAGAAAGAAGAAGGATTGATTTTAACGTTTAACAGATTCTAGAAAAACACACTTCTCGTGTGGGTCGTCACTTGAGCTACGCAGCAACGCAGCTGAGTTAAATTTCACCCAAGGGGATGATGATAACTGCTCAGTTCTCCTTTGGCTAGGGTATGATACCTTCGAGGTATAACAATAACAAATAATAATCACCATAATACACTAGTATGGAAATTCTTGCTTGCAGTTGTGTTATCAATTGGGAAAACTGGAAAATTCCAATTTTATTTTAACAAGATCACGAATTACACAATGGTCTTTTTCGAAACTCGTTATATACTCGCTTTTTTACTGATTTTCAATAGTTAGGAGGGCACTTTGGGTATAAGATTGTGAAATTTTATCAAATATGATATTCACTGACGCTTGGCGTGAACATCTGAAAAGCAAGTGAAAATTATAGTGGAGCGTTGCGTAAGTTCTGAAATCGTTCGAAATAGTAGAACTCTGTAATTTGGTTTTTCTCTTGTTGAAGGCTTCTGTGAATTCTTGTCTGTTTTCAAACAATTCTGTAACTGACTCTAATGGGAATGATGAGAAAACCTACAATAACTGATGTCAACAGGGTTCATTTCGCTCCTGTAGCTTGAAGCTGCCGGACTCCGGAACATTACCGATTGGGGCGGTAAGAGAATACCAAACTTAGATCAACAAAAGCAAGAACCATATATTGTTTCCCTACGGAATGTTTTCCATATTGCGATTTATTTGGTAAGATTTAATTAGAATTCGACAGGAATTCGATACTTAGGAACATAACGTCTGGAAAGTAGGTGGAAGTTTGACTGGAGCGTTCCATTTATTTAAAATTGTTTGAAATACTAGCAATCTGTAATTTGGTTTGTCTCTTGTTGAAGGCTCCTGTGACATCTTGCCTGTTTTCAAACAATTCTGCAACTGGCTCTAATGGGAACGATCAGGGCCGTAGCTAGGGGTTGGTCATGGGGGGGGGGGGGGGGGTTGGGCCAGAAAAAATCGGATTAATTTAGAAACAACAATATTCTTATTTAAAAAAGCGTATATGATTACATTGAGTTTTTTTAGACACAATCTATTTATGACATCCTTGGAACTAACATTAATTTCTCTGAGAACTGACATAAGAGCTAAACCTTTCAAACGTTCGTTCACCATTGAATTTCTTAGCCAAAGATTTTAGGCGTCTTAGTCGAAAAAGATCTCTCTGGTGTTGTCGTAGAGCAAGGTAAAGTTGCTAATATTTGTAAAATATCTTTAATAATTGGAAAAAAGGACTCATCTGTATTTAAAAACGCGTTGATGGCCGTTCTTGGCAAATGGTTACCACTACCAATATCATGATTAGTCCATTTCTTTAGCCACATATCTTATTCAGCCTTGAATAGAGAAAAATTTTGTCATATAATTCACAAATAGGTTCAAATATTTCAAGTTTAGCGGCCGAAGATTTTTCTGTGGTATGAGTACCTAACTGTAAGTATGAAATGGATTTGTGATGCTCAGAGAAACGATATTTTAACTCAACTATAAAGAGATCTATGAACAGAATGTAGAGATTTCTAAGGTAGTACCTACTGCTCAGGATTTTCAGCCGTTGAGTTTGGCGACTTACAGTCCTGGGTTTTTTTAATCTCGCTACCCATACCTAAAACAAGCTTTCCTGCTTCATTATAAACATTTTTAAAAGATTGATCGCATGACGCATGTGTCCCTAGATAACTGGACTGATTGCAGTCAGTAAATCAACATGTTCGACACAGGCTACCAGATCTACATTCACTTTTTGCAGATTTTTAGTTTTTTTCGATAGGCACATTGATTATTTCATACTTATTTTTTGATTTTAGTTGTATATTTTATTGGCGATTATTTTTTAAGAAAAGAATCAGCATGGGGGGGGGGGTTCGAACCCCCTAAACCCCCCCTTATATACGGCCCTGGGAACGATGAAAAAACTTACAATAACTGATGTCAACTGGGTTGATTTCGCTCATTTAGCTTGAAGTTGCCTGACGCTAGAGTATCATCGATTGAGGAAAACTAAGTTTAGATCAACGAAAGCAAAAAACACATAAACTTGTCTTTCCCCATGGAATTTCTTCCGTATTTCGAATTTTTCAGTAGGATTTAATTAAAATTGAATTAAAATTAGAAAGCTATGTAGGTACATACCCATAGACAGGATACATTTTGCTTCTGTAGCTTGTAGTCCCCTGTCGCCGGACGCTGAAAACCTATTACCAGTTGGGAAAATTGAAGAATACCAATTTTTTTTTCAACGAGATCAAGAATCACACAATCTTCTCTTTCGCAATTCGTTATATACTCGCTTTCTCACTGATTTTCAATAGTTAGGATGGCACTTCGGGTATAAAATTGTAAAACTTTGTCAAATATTATGACATTCACTGTCGCTCGGCAACCAGGAGGAGCGTTCCAGATTCGTTTGAAATAGTAGAACTCTGTAATTTGGTTTTTCCTTTGTTAAAGGTTTCTGCGAATAATGCATGTATGTCTGTTTTCAAACGATTCTGTAACTGGCTCTATTTGCAATAATGAAAAACCTAGAAAATCTTGTTCTCTAGGGCTCATTTTGCTTCTGGTAGCTTGAATATACTGGACGCCGGAAAGTTACCCGTTGGAGAAGTTGAGTACAGTTAAATTTAGATCAACGAAAGCAAGAATCACATAATCTTGTCTTTCCCTACGAAATTGCTTCCAAATTACGAATTATATTTTAGAATTGAATTCGAATTAGATATTAAAATATGTACATACCCAAAGACAGGGTACATTTTGCTCCTGTAGCTTGCAGTCGCCTGTCGCCGGGTGCTAGACTGTTACCAGTTGGGAAAATTGAAGAATACGAATACTATATAGTCGCTTTTTCACTAATTTTCAATAGTTAGGAGGATACTTCGGGTATAAAATTGTAAAACTTTGTCAAATATGACATTCACATTGAAAGTATGAGTGGGCCGTTCCGTAATTTATAGAATCGCTTAAAATAGTAGAACTCTATAACTTCGTTTTTCTCTTATTTAAGGCATCTGTGAATTTTTGTCTGTTTTCAAACGGTTCTGCAACTCGCATGGGAAGTTAAAGAATACTAAATTCCGATCAACGGAAGCAAAAGCCTGTGTGGCTTTTGCTTCCGTTGTTTTGTTGTTGTTTTTCCTTCTGATTTTTATTGGAGTTTCTCCCATATCTCAAATTATTTAGTCGAATTTTTTCATATTTATTTTCGAAATCAGGTACTAACCATACCCAAAAATATGGGATACATTTTGTTCCTGTAGCTTGAAGTCGCTGGTCAATTAAATATGATCTGCTATTTCTTTCAAGGTTTTTTATATTTATATCTTCTGTAGGGAGGTATGTGTATTTTTAGGTGTAAGTAACGAATTTTTTCCGATAGGTAATTTCCATTCATCATTGCTATAATGATTATATAATTGTAGTTACGTTTGAAATATCTGTTGTTATCAGCTTACCGCTGCTACCAATGTTATAATCTTGGATTATAAAGGGACTTGTACCGTAATCCGGGGCTACTTGGTCACCCCGGGGTAATTTGGTCATTTATGACATAGTTTTTTTTTTCTATATTTTTTGAATTATTTTTTTGAGGTGTTTTAGGTTCCTGTCTTTTGTTTCAGATAAGAGCTGACTGAAAATGGTGCGGGAGTACCAGAGAACACCTGGATCCAGGTCCTACCAATCCAAAAGAAAATTTAGAAAATGCTATCAAGGCCGTTAGGGGAGGGATGCCGAAGAAACTAGGGGCCGAAACCTACCAGGTACCTCGAACAACAACACTTACTAGGAAAATTCTTGGAAAGAATCTTGGGCGAGTAGGCCATCCAAGAGTTCTTTGCCGGGAGGAGGAGACTAGTATTACGGAGACACTTGGAGTGGTTGCAGAATAGGGTTTCCCGTTAACCAGGTTGGATGTGAGGAGTGTTATCGCAAAATACCTTGACAAACAAGGAAAACAAGTTAAGGTATTCAAAGAAAATATTCCCGGGGAAGATTTTCTGGATACATTCATAAAGAGAAACAATCTCTCCATCCACCTTGCATCAAATATAAAAAGATCGAGATCCTCTGTCGACCGTGTAGACATTTTACATCTTTTCGCCAATAATAATGACGCTCTGAATAATGCAGAAGATTTCAACATCTACAATTATGATGAAACGAATGTGACGGATGATCGAGGAGCGAAAAAGGTTGTGGTCCCAAGAAGCACTAAAAGGGTTGAACGGATGCAGAACCACTCCCGCACCTCCATTAGTATTATGGTGTGCGGAAATGCAAAAGGGATTCTACTGCCTCCAATGGTTGTTTATAAATCTGGCAATTTATACGAAAACTGGACAGAGGGCGGCCGTCCTGGAACAAAATATGCCAGCAGCCCGTAGCCCGTCTGGCTGGTTTGATATGAATTTGTTTGAGATGTGGTATTTTAAAATACTCCTCATGCACATAATCGAAACCCGAAAAGACGACGCTACAACTATCGTTGTTGGTGATAATCTCGCCAGTCATTTTTCACCAGCAGTAATCTAGTCCTGTGGGAGCATGATATTTATTTAACTCTATTCCCTGCAAATGCCACCCATCTAATGCAGCCACTTGATGTGGCTGTATTTGGTCCCATGAAAAAGTGCCGGACAAAGATTCTGGACAAATGGAGAAAGGAAAGCCGATATCCAGGAAATCTTCCCAAAGAGCAATTTCCAAATTTGGTCTCTAGGTTATGGAATGGCATATCTGAGAGTGTGAGCCAAAATTTGATATCTGGATTTAGAGCTACTGGGCTTTTTCCACCAAATCCTAACGAGGTTTTGAAGAGGATTCCAGATGGATTAATAGGCACCAATGATAAAGACGGCATCGGAAGAAATCTTGATGCGTTATTAGTTGATCTCTTGAAGGAACATAGATGAATTGGGAGTGATGCCAATCCTAAAAAAAAAGAGGAAAAAAAGTTATAGCGGGTAAAAACTTGGCCATACATGATGTCAATGAAGTTGCATCTACAGATGTCACAGATATTGCAACTGTACCTTTAGACCTTTTAGACCCTAATGAAACTATTGAATCTTCCACAACATAAGCCTTAGAATTTGAAGAAGTTCCAGGATGTTCTGGTGTAGTCGGAGAGAAAACAAGACAGAAGAGACGCGTTCCAATTTAACCTAGAGAAAAAAGTAAGAGAAAAAAGGAAGGTGAAGCAAATACAAAGTGTGGTATTTGTGGTTGCAATTGGAAAAACTATCAGAGGAGAAAAGAATGGATCAAATGTATTCAGTGCCATAAATGGATCTGTGGCCTTTGCAACAATGAAAGTAAAGACTCTTATTATACATATGTGATTATTGCGACGATTCAGAAGCGGAGCCGATGGAATATCAGGATGATTCTGATGCGAACAAAGATTTTGTGCCAAGTGACTAAGATCCACTTTTTAAATTTAAGTTTATGATTTAGTTTAAGTTTTTTCTATGTTTAAGATTTTTAGAATTATCTTTTGGGTTTTCGAAGTTGGTTTCTGTTTCATTCTAAGTTTTTGTTTATAATTTAATACTTTCGTATGGTAAGACAGTTTTTCGTTATTATTTTCACAATCAGAATTACGTTTTCGTTCAAATTTAAAAGGTTTAGAATTATTTTTTTAAGTTTTGAGAGTTCCTATTTCATTTTAAGTTATTTTTGAAATTTAATAGTTTTTTAGAATAAAACAGGCTTTTTTGTTCCTATTTTAAGCTAAAAAATGTAATAAACTGGCTATTTATGTAAATATCAGAGAAAAAAAAAACCTATATGATCGCCTAATTCATTTCGAACGTGAATCCGGGGTAACACAGTCAAAAAAACCATTTACGGCACTGATTTCATCAGAATTCTCAAATGTGACCAAGTAGCCCCTCTGGGGTAACTTGATCACCATATACATAATTTTTTTTCAAATATAGAGCAAAAAACTGACTCTATATAAACGTCAACCAATTAGTTATGTTTTTGCCGTTATGTAAAAAAATTTTGGTCCACATTCCATCAAACGTAAAAGAGAAAATCCAAAAAAAGTCCGAAAAAGGTGACCAAGTAGCCCCAGATTGCGGTACCTATTTTACGTTATTTTAATGAAGTAGAGAATAACACTCGAGATTATTTGAAAGTTTCGTTTAATTTATTGGAACTCGACTGGTCTGGGAAAGTACTATTTTCTTTGGCGGCAAGAATACCCTCCATGAAGTAACTACCAACAAAAGAAAACATCTTTTCCGGAAATTGGTGTAAACAGGACATTGCGGTTGTATAATAATTCCAGCCGACGCCGACGTCGTTTTTGAAACCTGAATAAGCAATAAGTTATAAACTGTATTTTAAAGTACCTATTTGAAAAAAAGGACTAAACAGATGTTGGAATTACCCTCAGGTTACATTTACTTTTTAGAATTAGAGTTAAGGAAGTCGCTTTGTAACATCGACAGCGAACAGTCAGCTTTTAACTTCGAAAGCGTTCAGTCGAGTTTCAATAAATTAAACTAAACAATCAAATAATCTCGATTTTTTTTTTCTACTTTATTAATATAACGTAAAATATGTACAAGTGAGATATAATGTTGGTGGCAGCGATGGGATTATAAGATTGTTTTTCTTATTATACTTGGAGCCGAAACGTTGATGTTCATTAAAACATTTGAGAGTGTTCAAAAGGCTGAACGTTGACTCTCATTTATAACAATATTTACATCCATTACAAAACCATAAGGTACCAAGAAATGAAATAATGGTGCTGCTATTAGTTTGCTGAGAATTTGCAACATTATGCTCACCATCAGAGTGTATCGTTCTTAAGTAAATAATATATGGGAATACATGAGTATACATAAAAATACATGAGAATACAGAGGAATACATATAAATTCATAAGACTACATGGGGCATACATAAGAATACATTGGATTACATTAGAAAATAGGAATTCACGAGGCCATGAGGCTTGTACACTGGAATATATTGGCGGTTCACCCCTCGCTCTTACATTTTAGTGTTTTCCAAGAGCTCATCATAACTAAATTTAAAAATTTTCCAGTGAGAAATAACAAAATGGAAAATTATTGAAAATCAACTTGCAAAATCTGATTCAAGCCAAAATGCACCATCTTCCATTTTAATTTTTTTCTAGAAAAATACTGAAGGGAAAATTATGAAACTTTCAGGAGAAAAAGAGGAAAGTTAAGAACTCATCATACTAAAATTTCAAACTTTTCTAGTAAAAAATAACAACATGGGAATTTAATGGAAATCAACTAGCTAGCAAAATCTGAAGTGAGCAAAAATCGAGGGTTAAACATTCAGCCAAATTGGTACACTGAATACATGGAGTACAAGAAAATACATCGGAGTACATTAAAATACATAGGAATACATGAGAATATACAAAGGAATACATAGGAATACCTAAGAATGCATAGGGCATACATAAGAATATACATTAGATTTCATGAGAAAATAGGAATACATGGAATTACATAAGGTTTGTACACTGGAATACATTAGCGGTTGCCCCTTCGGTCTTACATTTTAGTTTTTTTTCTTCTGGAAAACTACTCAGGGAAAATTCTGAAACTTTCAGAAGGAAAAGAGGATAGTTAGGATCTCCTCATACTAAAATTTCAAAATTTTTCAGTGAAAAATAACATAATGGAAAATTAATAAAAATCAACTTGCAGAATCTAAATTAAGCCAAAATACACCATCTTACATTTAAATTTTTTCCTGCAAAACTACTGAAGAGAAAATTGTGAAAATTTCAGAAGAAAAAAAGAGAAAAGTTTGGAGTTCATCTTACTAACTTTTCAAGCTTTTCCAGTGAAAAATAACAAAATGGGAAATTAATGAATATCAACTTGCAAAATCTCAATTAGGCAAAAATGCACCGTCTCACATTCCATTTTTTTCCTGGAATACTACTGCAGGGAAAATTATGAAAATTTCTGGAAAAAAAAAGAAAGTTAGGAGCTCCATCATACTAAAATGATTAGTGGAAAATAACAAAATGGAAAATTATCGAAAATCAACTTGCAGAATCTAAATTATGCCAGAACGCACCATCTTATATTTTAATTTTTTCCTGGAAAACTACTGAAGGGAAAATTACGAAACTTTCAGCAGAAAAAGAAGAAAGTTGGGAGCTGATCATAGTAAAATTTAAAACTTTTCCAGTAAAAAATAAAAAAATGGGAAATTGAGGAAAATTAACTTACCAAATCTAAATTGAGCAAAAATGCACCCTATTACATTTTTTTCTGGAGGATTACTGAAGGGAAAATTATGAAACTTTTAGGAGCAAAATCTAAACTAAGTAAAAATCGTGGGGTAAATCTCCAGCTGAATTTGTACACTAAATACATGGAGTATAAAGGAATACAAAGGAATCCATAAGAATACAAAGAAATACAAGAATAGATATAAATACATACGAATACGTTAGGACTGCAAGGGAATACATGGGAGTAAATGGAAATATTTACTTACCCATAGACTGGATACATTCTACTCCTGCTGCTGGAAGTCATCAACCGCCGGGATATTTAGTTAGTAGTTGGAGAAGTTGAGGAATAATAAAATTCAATCACCGAAAACACAAATTACGTTTTTTACAAGTATTTTCTCTCTGGTTTCAAATATTTTGGTAAAACTCTTGATAAGAAATGAATAAAATACTACGAAAAATATGACAATATTAACGTCATTGTTAAAAACCAGTGACAATTCAGCAAGCGCAGGTGAAAGGTAATATGACGCGTTCCCTAATAAACTCAAAATTAAATTGAGGTTTGAATTTGAAATGTGTGGCCGGTTTGCTCCGCCACAAATGGAATATTCAGTTGAGGACATTTTTCGGTACCTATCGGCTAACAAATTTGTACACTGAATACATGGAGAACAAAGGAATACATCGGAGTACATGGAAATACATAGGAGTACATGAGGATATATAAAAATACATGAGAATACAAAGGGATACATATGAATACACAAGACTACATAGGGCATACATAAGAATACATTGGATTACATGAGAAAATAGGAATTCATGAGGCCATGAGGCCATGAGGCTTGTACACTGGAATATATTGATGGTTTACCACTCGCAAAAAATGCATCATCTTACATTTTAATTTTTTTCAAGAAAACTACTGAAGGGAAAATTATGAAACTTTCGGAAGAAAAAGAGGGAAGTGAATACCTCGAGATAATAAAGTTTCAAACTTTTCCAGGAAAAAATAACAAAATGGGAAATTGAGGAATATCAACTTGCAAAATCTAAATTGAGCAAAAATGCACCCTCTTATATTTTAATTTTTTTCTGGAAAACTAATGAAGGGAAAATAATGAAAGTTTTAGGAGAAAAAGAGGAATGCTGAGAACTCATCATACTGAAATTTCAACCTTTTCTTCTAAAAAATAACAACATGGGAAATCAATGGGAATCAACTAGCTAGCAAAATCAAAAGTAAGCATAAATTGAGGGGTAAACCGACAGCCAAATTGGTACACTGAATACATGGAGTACAAAGGAATACATCGGAGTACATTAAAATACATAGGAATACATGTGAATATACAAAGGAATACTTATAAATACCTAAGAATACATAGGGCATACATAAGAATACATTAGATTACGTGAGAAAATAGGAATACATGGCATAACATAAGTCTTGTGCACTGGAATACGTTAGCGGTTTCGCCGTCGATCTTACATTTTAGTTTTTTTTTTCTGGGAAATTACTGAAGGAAATATTCTGAAACTTTCAGAAGGAAAAGAGGAGAGTTAGGAGCTCCTCATAATACAATTTCAAAATTTTTCAGTGGAAAATAACAAAATGGAAAATTAATGAAAATCAACTTGCAGAATATAAATTGAGCCTAGAAAACTACTGAAGGGAAAATTGTGAAACTTTCAGGAGAAAAAGAGAAAAGCTAAGAGCTCATCGTACTAATATTTCTATCTTTCCCATTGAAAAATAACAAAATGGGAAATTAATAAATATCAACTTGCAAATTCTCAATTAAGCAAAAATGCACCCTCTCACGTTTAATTTTTTTCCTGGAAGACTACTGAAGGGAAAACTATAAATCTTTCAGGAAAAAAAGATGAAAGTTAGGAGCTCATCATACTAAAATTTGTAGTGAAAAATACCAAAATGTAAAATTATTGAAAATCGACTTGCAGAATCTAAATTAAGCCAGTGCCAGGACGCACCATCTTACATTTTAATTTTTTCCTGGAAACCTACTGAAGGGAAAATTATGAAACTTTCAGCAAAAAAAGAAAAAAGCTGGGAGCTCATCATACCAGAATTTTGAACTTTTCCAGTGAAAAATAACAAAATGGGAAATTAAGGAAAATTAACTTGCAAAATCTAAATTAAGCAAAAATGCACCCTATCACATTTTAATTTTTTTCTGAAGGACTACTGGAGGGAAAATTATGAAATTTTCAGGAGGAAAATCTAAATTAGGCAAAAATCGAGGGATAAACCTCGAGCTGAATTTGTACACTGATTACATGGAGTACAAAGGACTACATAGGAATAAAAAGGAATCGATAAGAATACTGTCAAGCCAAAGAATAACCCATTATAATATGTATTAATTATATTATAATGGGTGTTATTCTTTGGCTTGACAATACAAAGGATTACAAGAATACATATGAATACGTTAGGCCTACAAGGGAATACATCGGAGTAAATGGAAATATTTACCCATAGACTGGATACATTTTACTACTGTTGCTGGAAGTCGCCCAACGCCGGGATATATAGTATATAGTTGGAGAAGTTGAGGAATAATAAAATTCACTCGCCGAAAATACAAATTACGTTTTATAGAAGTGTTTTCTTTCTAGTTTCGAATATTTTGGTAAAACTTTTGATAAGAAATTAATAAAATACTATGTAGAATATGACAATATTAACTTCAGTGTTTAAAACCTGTGACAATTCAGCAAACGCAGGTGAAAGGTAATATGGCGCGTTCCCTAATAAACCCAAAATTAAATTGAAATTTGAATTTGAAATGGAAGATTATTCAGTTGAGGAGATTTTTAGGTATCGACTAACAAATTTGTGCACTGAATACATACATAAAAATACATGGGAATATAAAGGAATACCTATGAATACATAAGACTACATAGGGCAGAAATGAGAATACATTGGATTAAATGAGAGAATAGGAATTCATGAGACCATGGTTCTTATTCTTGAAAGAGGAGAGCAGCTTTCCCAAGAGAACGAGTGTTCCGTCTTTGTTACTTATGTTATCATTTGCATATCATTGAGAAAGACGGGACACTCGTTCTCCTGGGAACACTGCTCCCCTGTTTCAAGAATCAGGACCCATGAGGCTTGTACACTGGAATATATTGGCGGTTTACTGCTGGCTCTTGCATTTTAGTTTTTTTCAGGAGCTCATTATACTAAAATTTCAAAATTCTCCAGTGAAAAATAACAAAATGGAAAATTAACGAAAATCAACTTGTAGATTCTGAAATAAGCAAAAATGTATCATCTTACATTTTAATTTCTTTCTAGAAAACTACTGAAGGGAAAATTATTAAACTTTTAGAAGAAAAAGAGGGAAGCTAAGAGCTCATCATAATGAAGTTTCAAACTTTTCCAGAAAAAAACTAACAAAATGGGAAATTAATGAGAATCAGCTTGCTTAATCTCAATTAAGCAAAAATGCACCCTCTCATTTTTTAATTTTTTCCTGGCAAACTACTGAAGGTAAAATTACGAAACTTTCAGGAGCAAAAGAGAAGAGTTAGGAGCTCATCATACTAAAATTTCAAACTTTTCTAGTAAAAAATAACAACATGGGAAATTAATGGAAATCATCTTGCGAAATCTAAATTAAGCAAAAATGAACCATCTTACATTTCATTTTTTTTCTAAAACTTCAAAAGGGAAAATTGTGAAACTTTTAGGAGAAAAAGAGGAAAATTAAGAGCTCATAAAAGAAATAACAAAATGAGAAATTAATGAATATCTACTTGCAAAATCTCAATTAAGCAAAACTGCACCCTCTCACATTTTACTTTTTTTCTGGAAAACTACTGAAGAGAAAATTATGATACTTCCAGGAGAAAAAGAGGGAAGTTGGGAGCTCATCATACTGAAATTTCAAACTTTTCCTGGGGAAAATAAGAAAATGGGAAATTAAGGAAAATTAACTTGCAAAATCTAAATTAAGCACCCTATTACATTTTGATTTTTTCTGGAGAAATACTGAAGGGAAAATTATGAAACTTTCAGGTGCAAAATCTAAATTTAGCAGCTGAATTTATACACTGAATACACAGAGTACAAAGGAATACATAGGAATACAAAGGAATCCATAAGAATACAAAGGAATACAAGAATACATAGAAATACATATTATGAACACATTGGGACTACAAGGGAATACATCGAAATAAATGGAAAGATTTACTTACCCATAGACTGGATACATTTTACTCCTGTTGCTGGAAGTCGACAACCGCCGGGATATTCAGTTAGTAGTTGGAGAAGTTGAGGAATAATAAAATTCGCTCTCCGAAAATACGAATTACGTTTTATAAAAGTGTTTTCTTTCTGGTTTCAAATATTTTGGTAAAACTTTTGATAAGAATAGAATAAAATACTATGAAAAAGATGACAATATTAACGTCACTGTTAAAAACCTGTGACAATTCAGCAAGCGCAGGTGAAAGGTAATATGGCACGTTCCCTGATAAACTCAAAATTTAATTGAAATTTGAATTTGATATGGAATATTCAGTTAAGGACATTTTTCGGTACCAATCGGCTAACAAATTTTTACACTGAATACATGTAGAACAAAGGAATAAATCGGAGTACATGGAAATACATAGGAGTACATAAGGATACATAAAAATACATGAGAATACAGAGGAATACATATGAATGCATAAGACTACATAGGGCATATATAAGAATACATTGGATTAAATGAGAAAATAGGAATTCATGAGTCCATGAGGCTTGTATACTGGAATATATTGGCGGTTTACTCCTCGCTCTATTATTATTTTTTTTTTTTTTTCAAGAGCTCATCATACTAAAATTTCAAAATTTTCCAAGGAAAAATAACAAAATGGAAAATTATTGAAAATCAACTAGCAGGGTCAAAAATAAGCAAAAATGCACCATCTTATATTTTATTTTTTTTTCAAAACTACTAAAGGGGAAATTGTGAAATTTTTAGGAGAAAAAGAGGAAAGTTAGGAGCTCATCATACTGAAATTTCAAACTTTTCCAGTGAAAAATAACAAAATGGAAAATTAATGGAAATCAACTTGCAAAATCTAAATTAAGCCAAATTGCACCATCTTATATTTCAATTTTTTTCTAGAAAACTACTGAAAGGAAAATGATGAAACTTTCGGAAGAAAAAGAGAGAAGTTAAGAGCTCATCTTAATAGAAATTCAAACTTTACCAGGGAAAAATAACTAAATGAGAAATTAATGAGAATCAGCTTGCTAAATCTGAATTAAGCAAAAATGCACCATCTTACATTTTAACTTTTTTCTGGAAAACTACTGAAGGTAAAATTTTGAAACTTTCAGGAGAAAAAGAGGAGAATTAGGAGCTCATCATAATAAAATTTCAAAGTTGTCCAGGAAAAAATAACAAAATGGGAACATAATGAGAATCAGCTAGCTAAATCTCAATTAGGCAAAAATGCAACCTCTCATTTTTTAATCTTTTCCTGGCAAGCTTCTGAAGGTAAAAGTATGAAACTTCCAGTAGAAAAAGAGGAGAGTTAGGAGCTCATCATAATAAAAGTTGTCCAGGAAAAAATAACAAAATGGGAAAATAATGAGAATCAGCTTGCTAAATCTCAATTAAGCAAAAATGCAACCTCTCATTTTTAAATTTTTTCCTTGCACACTACTGAAAGTAAAACTACGAAACTTTCAGGAGAAAAAGAGGAGAGTTAGGAGGTAAACATTACATATAAACAATTATAAACTTTTATTGATCAATTCTGGGTTCACTCGTGAACTTCTAAAAATTCGCAAATCCATAGTTGACGATGATCTGTAACTTGTGTTTATAGAATCGTAAAAATAACAATTCAAAAAATTTTATTTTCTTCCTGGAAAACTACTGAAGCGAAAATTATGAATCTTTCAGGAAAAAAAGAAGAAAATTAGGAGCCCATCATACTAAAATTTTTTAGTGAAAAATACCAAAATGTAAAATTAATGAAAATCGACTTGCAGAATCTAAATTAAGCCAGTGTCAGAACGCACCATCTTACATTTTAATTTTTTCCTGGAAAACTACTGAAGGGAAAATTATGAAACTTTCAGCAGAAAAAGAAAAAAGCTGGGAGCTCATCATACTAGAATTTTAAACTTTCCAGTGAAAAATAACAAAATGGGAAATTAAGGAAAATTAACTTGCAGAATCTAAACTAAGCAAAAATGGACCCTATTACATTTTAATTTTTTTCTGGAGGACCGACCATTGTAGGGAAAACGATAAAACTTTCAGGAGGAAAATCTAAATTAAGCAAAAATCTAGGGGTAAACTGCCTCTAATGGGAGTGATGAAAAATATACTACAATAACTGATGTCAACTGGGTTGATTTCGCTCTTTTAGCTTGAAGTTGCCTGACGCCAGAATATCATCGATTGAAGAGATTGAGGAATACTAAGTTTAGATCAACGAAAGAAAAAAACACATAAACTTGTCTTTCCCTATGGAATTTCTTCCGTATTTCGAATTATTTAGTAGGATTTAATTAAAATTGAATTCAAATTAGATACTTATGTAGGTACATACCCATAGACAGGATACATTTTGCTCCTGTAGCTTGTAGTCGCCTGTCGCCGGACGCTAGACTCTTACCAGTTGGGAAAATTGAAGAATACCAATTTTTTTTTCAACGAGATCAAGAATCACGCAATCTCCTCTTTCGCAACTCGTTATATACTCGCTTTTTTATTGATTTTCAATAGTTAGAAGGGCACTTCGGGTAGAAAATTGTAAAACTTTGTCAAATATTATGACATTCACTGACGCTCGGCAACCAGGTGGAGCGTTCCAGAATCGTTTGAAATAGTAGAACTCTGTAGTTTGGTTTTTCTCTTGTTGAAGGGTTCTGTGAATAATGCATGTCTGTTTTCAAACGATTCTGTAACTGGTTCTAATTGCAATTATAAAAAACCTAAAACAAGTGGTTCTCTACGGCTCATTTTACTTCTGGTAGCTTGAATTTGCCGGACGCCGGAAAATTACCCGTTGGAGAAGTTGAGTACAGCTAAATTTAGATCAACGAAAGCAAGAAAAACATAGACTTATCTTTCCTCACGGAATTTCTTCCAAATTACGAATTATATTTTAGGATTTAATCTGAATTGAATTCGAATTCGATATTAAAATAGGTAGGTACATACCCAAAGACAGGGTACATTTTGCTCCTGTAGGTTGCAGTCGCCTGTCGCCGGGTGCTAGACTGTTACCAGTTGGGAAAATTGAACAATACGAATACTATATTCTCGCTTTTCTACTGATTTCCAATAATTAGGAGGGCACTTCGGGTAGAAAATTGTAAAACTTTGTCAAATATGACATTCACATTGACATTGAGAGATTGAGTGGACCGTTCCGTAATTTCTAGAATCGTTTGAAATAGTAGAACTCTGTAACTTCGTTTTTCTCTTATTTTTAAAAGGCATCTGTGAATTTTTGTCTGTTTTCAAACGGTTCGACAACTCGCATGGGAAGTTGAAGAATACTAAATTCCGATCAACGGAAGCAAAAGCCACAAAAACTTGTTTTTCCTTCTGATTTTTATTGGAGTTTTTCCCGTATTTCAAATTATTTAGTCGAATTTTATTATACATAATTGATTTCGAAATCAGGTACTAATATAGGTACTTACCATACTCAAAAATTGGATACCTACATTTTGTTCCTGTAGCTTGAAATCGCTAAATAGCATCTGCTATTTTTTTCAAGGATTTTTATATTTATATCGTCTGTATGTGTATTTTTGGGTGTATGGAATTTTTTCCATTAGGAAATTTCCATTCATCGTTGCTATAATGATTGTATAATTGTAGTTACGTTTGAATAAAGCTGAAAAAAAAGAACTCGAGATTATTTGAAAGTTTCGTTTAATTTATTGGAACTCGACTGGTCTGGGAAAGTACTATTTTCTTTGGCGGCAAGAATACCCTCCATGAGTTATATTTATTTATATTTACAATAATTAGAGCTCCTGCAAATGAAGTACCGACAAAAGAAAACATCTTTTCGGGAAATTGGTGTAAACAGGACATTGTGGTTGTATAATAATTCCAGCCGACGCCGTCTTTGAAACCTAAATAAGCAATAAGTTATAAACTGTCTTATAAAGTACTTATTTGAAAATGTGACTAAACTAAACAGATGTTGGAATTACCTCAGGTTACCATTTACTTTTTAGAATCAGAGTTAAGGAAGTCGCTTTGTACCATCGACAGCGAACAGTCGGTTTTTAACATCGAAAGCGTTCAGTCGAGTTTCAATAAACTAAACGAAACTTTCAAATAATCTGGAGTTTTATTTTCTACTTTATTAATATAACGTAAAATAGGTACAAGTGAGATATAACATTGGTGGCAGCGGTGCGATTATAAGATTGTGTTTCTCATTGCACTTGGAGCAGAAGTAACCGAAATGTTTACGTTCAATAAAACGTTTGAGAGTGTTCAAAAGGCTGAAGGTTGACTCTCATTAAAAACAATATTTATATCCATTACGATACCATTAGTTACCAAGAAATGAGATAATGATGTTGCTCTTAGCTTGCTAAGAATTTGCAACATTATGCTCACTATCAAAAGATTTAGTTCAAATGTAAGCGCATTCCAGAAAGTTATAGCCAAAAACAGAAAGCGAACGTTTATTCAAATATGCGATTATTGCCATTTATACCAGAAATACTTATTTATTGGATTATCCCACAGATCAAGTCCACGTGGTTTGTCAGAGATTTGAGTCAGAGATGGGGTTATTTAAAAGTTAATTCGCATTATTGGCCGTAAAAATATTCTTGTTGCAATCCGAGTACTCACATTATGTAGGTACACTTCTTATCACTTATTGTCTATAATAAAGAACATAGAGAATTCGCGAAAATTCGAATATTTTTCAAAGAATCCAATAATCCAAAGACGAAATTAATGCTAACGAACATATTTCCAACATATGAATCCAGTATTTAGTGCATACCTGATCGTAGAAACTTTCACAGAAGGAACTAACTTGGATTGGACATTCAAAACTAATATCTAATATTTTATCTGATAATATTGGGCAGAGTAGTCGTATTTACTCCTAAAACACTTCAGCGAGCAAAAGCTTGAAGAATTGATAGCATATATGCACAAAAATCATATATAGGCTCGTAAAATTTTTGGCAGATACCAATAATTGCATAAAACAATGATTATTAAACAATGGTTTTTTGCTAGGTATTGCCAGTCTATGGAAACTACTTCAAAATTCGTACTTATTTTACTGGAAAGTTTTAATAATGGCTTCGATTCTTGAAAATTCAATAACCAAGAGCATTATTCATAATAATAATAATGATAATCATACCCATTTAAATCTATTACTTATAATTAAGTTCGGATTTGATATTCCTATATATAAACACATCAGAATACATGAGAATACAAAGGAATACATGGGATTACGTGAGGCTGTACACTGGAATACATTGTCGTTTACCCCTCGCTTTTAGATTCCAAACTACTGAAGAAAAAATTGTGAAACTTTCAGGAGAAAAAGAGGAAAATTAAGAGCTCGTCATACTAACATTTCAATTTTTTTCCAGTGAAAAATAACAAAATGGAAAATTAATGAATATCAAGTTGCAAAATCCCAATTAAGCAAAAATGCATCCCCTCACATTTTATTTTTTTCCTGGAAAACTGCGGAAGGGAAAACTATAAAACTTTTAGGACAAAAAGAGGAGAGTTAGGAGCTCATCATACTAAAATTTCAAACTTTTCCAGTGAAAAATAACAAAATGCAAAATTAATGAATATCAACTAGCAAAATCTTAATCAAGCAAAAATCGAGCTGAATTTGTACACTGACTGTACACAGGACTACATAGGAATACAAAGGAATCCATAAAAATACAAAGGAATACAAGTATACATAGAAATACATATGAATACGTTATAGGACTACAAGGGAATAATACATCGGAGTAAATGGAAATATTTACTTACCCATAGACTGGATACATTTTACTCCTGTTGCTGGAAGTCGCCAACCGCCGGAATATTCAGTTAGTAGTTGGAGAAGTTGAGGAATAATAAAATTCACTCACCGAAAATACAAATTACGTTTTATAGAAGTGTTTTCTTTCTGGTTTCAAATATTTTGGTAAAACTTTTGATAAGAGATTAATAAAATACTATGTAAAATATGACAATATTAACGTCAATGTTGAAAACCTGTGACAATTCAGCAAGCGCAGGTGAATGGTAATATGGCGCGTTCCCTAATAAACCCAAAATAAATTGAAATTTGAATTTGAAATGGAAGATTGAGTTGAGGACATTTTCAGGTATCGACTAACAAATTTGTACACTGAATACATCGAAAATAAAGGAATATATCGAAGTACATGAAAATACAAAAGAATACATGAGGATACATAAAAATACATGAGAATAAAACAAAATACATACGAATACATAAGACTACATAGGGCATAAATAAGAATACATTAGATTACATGAGAAAATAGGAATTCATGAGGCCATATGAGGCTTGTACACTGGAATATATTGGCGGTTTACTCCTCGCTCATACGATTTTTTTTTTTTTCAAGAGCTCATCATTCACTCAACTCAAAATTTTTCAGTGAAAAATAACAAAATGGAAAATTATTGAAAATCAACTTGCAGAATTTAAAATAAGCAACAATGCATCATCTTATATTTTAATTTTTTTCTGGAAAACTACTAAAGGGAGAATTGTGAAACTTTTAGGAGAAAAAGAGGAAAGTTAGGAACTCATCATACTAAAATTTCAAACTTTTCCAGTGAAAAATAACAAAATGGAAATCAACTTGCAAAATCTAAATTAAGCCAAATTGCACCATCTTAAATTTCAATTTTTTTCTAGAAAACTACTGAAAGGAAAATTATGAAACTTTTGGAAGAAAAAGAGAAAAGTTAAGAGCTCATCTTAATAAGGTTTCAAACTTTTCCAGGAAAAAATAACTAAATGGGAAATTAATGAGAACCAGCTGGCTAAATCTCAATTAAGCAAAAATGCACCCTCTCATTTTTTAATTTTTTTCCTGGCAAACTACTGAAGGTAAAATGACGAAACTTTCAGGAGAAAAAGAGGAGAGTTAGGAGCTCATCATACTAAAATTTCAAGCTTTTCTAGTAAAAAATAACAACATGGGAAATTAATGGAAATCAACTTGCGA
This sequence comes from Ceutorhynchus assimilis, assembly GCA_917834065.1. NCBI lineage: Eukaryota > Metazoa > Arthropoda > Insecta > Coleoptera > Curculionidae > Ceutorhynchus > Ceutorhynchus assimilis. The sequence goes on from OU892277.1 coordinate 101,846,446, forward strand.
AATCTAAATTAAGCAAAAATGAACCATCTTACATTTCAATTTTTATCTGGAAAACTTCAAAAAGGAAAATTGTGAAACTTTTAGGAGAAAAAAAGGAAAATTAAGAGCTCATTAAAAAAATAACAAAATGAGAAATTCATGAATATCTACTTGCAAAATCTCAATTAAGCAAAACTGCACCCTCTCACACTTTACTTTTTTTCTGGAAAACTACTGAAGGGAAAATTATGATACTTCCAGGAGAAAAAGAGGGAAGTTGGGAGCTCATCATACTGAAATTTCAAACTTTTCCTGTGGAAAATAAGAAAATGGGAAATTAAGGAAAATTAACTTGCAAAATCTAAATTAAGCACCCTATTACATTTTGATTTTTGCTGGAGAACTACTGAAGGGAAAATTATGAAACTTTCAGGTGCAAAATCTAAATTTAGCAGCTGAATTTATACTCTGAATACACAGAGTACAAAGGAATACATAGGAATACAAAGGAATCCATAAAGAATACAAAGGAATACAAGAATACATAGAAATACATATTATGAACAGATTGGGACTACAAGGGAATACATCGGAATAAATGGAAATATTTACTTACCCATAGACTGGATACATTTTTCTCCTGTTGCTGGAAGTCGACAACCGCCGGTATATTCAGTTAGTAGTTGGAGAAGTTGAGGAATAATAAAATTTGCTCTCCGAAAATACGAATTACGTTTTATGAAAGTGTTTTCTTTCTGGTTTCAAATATTTTGGTAAAACTTTTGATAAGAATAGAATAAAATACTATGAAAAATATGACAATATTAACGTCACTGTTAAAAACCTGTGACAATTCAGCAAGGACAGGTGAAATGTAATATGGAAGGTTCCCTGATAAACTCAAAATGTAATTGAAATTTGAATTTGATATGGAATATTCAGTTTAGGGCATTTTTCGGTACCAATCGGCTAACAAATTTTTACACTGAATACATAGAGAACAAAGGAATAAATCGGAGTACCTACATGGAAATACATAGGAGTACATAAGGATACATGAAAATATATGAGAATACAGAGGAATACATATGAATGCATAAGACTACATACGGCATACATAAGAATACATTGGATTAAATGAGAAAATAGGAATTCATGAGTCCATGAGGCTTGTATACTGGAATATATTGGCGATTTACTCCTCGCTCTAGCAAGAACTCATCATAGTAAAATTTCAAAACTTTCCAAAGAAAAATAACAAAATGGAAAATTATTGAAAATCAACTAGCAGAATCAAAAATAAGCAAAAATGCACCATCTTACATTTTAATTTTTTTCTGAAAAACTACTAAAGGGGAAATTGTGAAACTTTTAGGAAAAAAAGAGGAAAGTTAGGAGCTCATCATACTGAAATTTCAAACTTTTTCACTGGAAAATACCAAAATGGGAAATTAATGGAAATCAACTTGCAAAATCTAAATTACGCCAAATTGCACCATCTTATATTTCAATTTTTTTCTAGAAAACTACTGAAAGGAAAATGATGAAACTTTCGGAAGAAAAAGAGAGAAGTTAAGAGCTCATCTTAATAAAGTCTCAAACTTTTCCAGGTAAAAATAACTAAATGGGAAATTAATGAGAATCAGCTTGCTAAATCTCAATTAAGCAAAAATGCACCATCTTACATTTTAATTTTTTTCTGAAAAACCACTGAAGATAAAATTTTGAAACTTTCAGGAGAGAAAGAGGAGAGTTAGGAGCTCATCATAATAAAATTCCAAAGATTTCCAGGAAAAAATAACAAAATGGGAAAATAATGAGAATCAGGTTGCTAAATCTCAGTTAAGCAAAAATGCAACCTCTCATTTTTTAATATTTTCCTGCCAAACTTCTGAAAGTAAAATTATGAAACTTTCAGGAGAAAAAGAGGAGAGTTAGGAGCTCATCGTATTAAAATTTCAAATTTTTCCAGTGAAAAATAATAACATGGGAAATTAATGGAAATCAGCTAGCAAAATCTAAAGTAAGTAAAAATGCACCATCTTACATTTTAGTTTTTTTCTGGAAAACTTCTAAAGGAAAAATTGTGAAACTTTCAGTAGAAAAACAGGAAAGGAGCTCATTATACTAAAATTTCAAAAATTTTCAGTGAAAAATAACAATATGGAAAATTAATGAAAATCAACTCGCAGAATCTAAATTAAGCCAGAACGCACTATCTTACATTTTATTTTTTTCCTGGAAAACTACTGAAAGGAAAATTATGAAACTTTCAGCAGAAGAAGAAGAAAGCTGAGAGCTCATCATATTAAAATTTCCAACTTTTTTAGTGAAAAATAACAAAATGGGAAATTAAGGAAAATCAACTTGCAAAATCTAAATTAAGCAAAAATCGTGGCGTAAAACCAGCTGAATTTGTACACTGAAAACATGAAGTAAAAAGGAATCCATAAGAATACAACGGAATACAAGAATACATAGAAAAATATATGAATACGTTAGGACTACAAGGGAATACATCGGAGTAAATGGAAATATTTACTTACCCATAGCCTGAATACATTTTACTCCTGTTGCTGGAAGTCGCCAACCGCCGGGATATTTAGTTAGTAGTTGGAGAAGTTGGGGAATAATAAAATTCACTCACCAAAAATACAAATTACGTTTTATAAAAGTGTTTTCTTTCTGGTTTCAAATATTTTGGTAAAACTTTTGATAAGAAATGAATAAAATACTATGAAAAATATGACAATATTAACGTCACTGGTAGAACCCTGTGACAATTCAGCAAGCGCAGGTGAAAAGTAATATGGCACGCTCCCTGATCAACTCAAAATTTACTCGAAATTTGAATTTGATATGGAATATTCAGTTGAGGACATTTTTCGGTACCAAATCGGCTAACAAATTTTTACACTGAATACATGTAGAACAAAGGAATAAATCGGAAGTACATGGAAATATATAGGAGTACATAAGGATACATAAAAAATACATGAGAATACAGAGGGAATACATATGAATGCATAAGACTACATAGAGCATAATATATATAAGAATACATTGGATATTAAATGAGAAAATAGGAATTCATGAGTCCATGAGGCTTGTACTACTGGAATATAATTGGCGGTTTACTCCTCGCTCTAGCATTTTCATTTTTTTTTTCAAGAGCTCATCATACTAAAATTTCAAAATTTTCCAAGGAAAAATAACAAAATGAAAAATTATTGAAAATCAACCAGCAGAATCAAAAATAAGCAAAAATGCACCATCTTACATTTTATTTTTTTTCTGAAAAACTACTAAAGGGGAAATTGTGAAATTTTTAGGAGAAAAAGAGGAAAGTTAGGAGCTCATCATACTGAAATTTCAAACTTTTTCAGTGAAGAATAACAAAATGGAAAATTAATGGAAATCAACTTGCAAAATCTAAATTACGCCAAATTGCACCATCTTATATATCAATTTTTTTCTAGAAAACTACTGAAAGGAAAATGATGAAACTTTCGGAAGAAAAAGAGAGAGTTAAGAGCTCATCTTAATAAAGTCTCAACTTTTCCAGGTAAAAATAACTAAATGGGAAATTAATGAGAATCAGCTTGCTAAATCTCAATTAAGCAAAAATGCACCATCTTACATTTTAATTTTTTTTCTGAAAAACCACTGAAGATAAAATTTTGAAACTTTCAGGAGAGAAAGAGGAGAGTTAGGAGCTCATCATAATAAAATTTCAAAGTTTTCCAGGAAAAAATAACAAAATGGGAACATAATGAGAATCAGCTACCTAAATCTCAATTAGGCAAAAATGCAACCTCTCATTTTTTAATTTTTTTCCTGGCAAGCTTCTGAAGGTATAAGTATGAAACATCCAGTAGAAAAAGAGGAGAGTTAGGAGCTCATCATAATAAAATTTCAAAGTTGTCCAGGAAAAAATAACAAAAAACAGCTTGCTAAATCTCAATTAAGCAAAAATGCAACCTCTCATTTTTAAATTTTTTCCTTGCAAACTACTAAAAGTCAAACTACGAAACTTTCAGGAGAAAAAGAGGAGAGTTAGGAGCTCATCATACTAAAATTTCAAACTTTTCTAGTAAAAAATAACAACATGGGATATTAATGGAATTCAACTAGCGAAATCTAAATTAAGCAAAAATGCACCATCTTACATTTCATTTTTTTTCTGGAAAACTTCCAAAGGGAAAATTGTGAAACTTTTAGGAGAAAAAGAGGAAAGTTAAGAGCTCATCCTAATAAAATTTCAAACTTTTCAAGTGAGAAATAACAAAATGGAAAATTAATGGAAATCAACTTGCAAAATCTAAATTAAGCCAAATTACACCATCTTACATTTCAATTTTTTTCTGGAAAACTTCCAAAGGGAAAATTGTGAAACTTTTAGGAGAAAAAGAGGAAAGTTAAGAGCTCATCGTAACATTTCAATCAGTGAAAAATAACAAAATGGGAAATATAATTAAGCACCCTCTCACATTTTATTTTTTTTCGTGGAAAACTACTGAAGGGAAAATTATAAAACAGAGGAAAAAAAGAAGAAAGTTAGAAGCTCATCATACTAAAATTAAATAAAAATACGTTAGGACTACAAGGGAATAAATCGAAGTAAATGGAAATATTCACTTACCCATAGACTGGATACATCGTACTCCTGTTGCTGGAAGTCGCCCACCGGCGGAATATTTAGTTAGTATTTGAAGAAGTGGAGGAATAATAAAGTTCACTCTCCGAAAATACAAATTACGTTTTATAGAAGTGTTTTCTTCCTGGTTTCAATTATTTTGGTAAAACTTTTGATAGGAAATGAATAAAATACTATGTAAAATATGACAATATTAACGTCGTTGTTAAAAACCTGTGACAATTCAGCAAGCGCAGGTGAAAGGTAATATGGCGCGTTCCCTAATAAACCCAAAATCAAATTAAAAATTTGAATTTGAAATGGAACATTCAGTTGAGGACATTTTTAGGTATCGACTAACAAATTTGTACACTGAATACGTGGAGTACAAAGGAATACATCGGAGTACATGAAAATACATAGGAATACATGAGGATACCCAGTAAACACAGCTATATAAAGTTAAAGTAGAAATTTACGTAACTTCTTTACCTAATTACATAATTTATAAGTTTTTTTCAAGTCAAAATAAGGTAAAATTTAACTTAAATGTAACGCATAATATCATAGTCAAGTAGATGTAAAATTTATATTTATTATCATTTTTGGGGCTGAAAAATGTTGATTATCCTCACAAAATCGCTCGTCACTCAGTTAATATATTACAAATTCGAATGCATATGTCTATATTCCTAATCAGAATTGAATGCTCTTTGAGATAAAACAAGAATTAAATATATAGCTCAATTAGTTTTTGAGATATTGAAACTTTGTCTCAAATTGTGGAAAAGCTTAAAAGTCATTTTTCTCAAAAACGAAGCCCTTAGGCTCGGAATCTTAAAATATCGTTTATGAAGCTCCAATTGAGAGCTACTTGGTTTTTCAAATTTTTGACTTTACCAATCGAAAGAGGAGGTCAAAATTAGTGGACAAGCGTTTTTGCAATTTGTTTCTTCAAGGTTTTAGGGCTTGTAAAAAATTAAAAATTGATTGCGCATTTTTGGTCTTGAAAGGTTTTGATTTTTTCTCACAAAATCGCCCATAACTTTGTTAATATTTCACAAATTCCAATATAAAATCATATTTTTCTAATCAGAATTAAATATTCTTTCAGATAGATAAAACTAGATTTAAATTTATAGCTCAGATAGTTTTTGAGGTATTGAGGCTCAAAGTTGAAGCTTTGTCTCAAATTTTGGAAAAGCTTAAAAGCACTTTTTCTCAAAAACGAAGTTCTTAGGCTCGGAGTCTTAAATAACCTTTTTTGTAGCCTTAATGGAGAGCTATACAAGCTGGGAGTTTTTCTGATTTTCAAAAATAACATTTCATTGCATACTTACGCCTTAGAGAGACAGAAGAGGCAACAAAATTTTTCTATTTATATAAAATGTACACTATTTATTCAGTTATGTAAATGCTATATTTGATATTTTAGGTAAACATTACATATAAACAATTATAAACTTTTATTGATCAACTCTGGGTTCACTCGTGAAATTCGCAAATCCATAGTTGACGATGATCTGTAACTTGTGTTTATAGAATCGTAAAAATAACAATTCAAAAAATTTTATTTTCTTCCTGGAAAACTACTGAAGCGAAAATTATGAATCTTTCAGGAAAAAAAGAAGAAAATTAGGAGCCCATCATACTAAAATTTTTTAGTGAAAAATACCAAAATTTAAAATTAATGAAAATCGACTTGCAGAATCTAAATTAAGCCAGTGTCAGAACGCACCATCTTACATTTTAATTTTTTCCTGGAAAACTACTGAAGGGAAAATTATGAAACTTTCAGCAGAAAAAGAAAAAAGCTGGGAGCTCATCATACTAGAATTTTAAACTTTCCAGTGAAAAATAACAAAATGGGAAATTAAGGAAAATTAACTTGCAGAATCTAAACTAAGCAAAAATGGACCCTATTACATTTTAATTTTTTCTGGAGGACCATTGTAGGGAAAACGATAAAACTTTCAGGAGGAAAATCTAAATTAAGCAACAATCTAGGGGTAAACCTCCAGCTGAATTTGTACAATGAATACAGGGATTACAAAGAAATACATAGGAGTACAAAGGAATCGATACGAATACAAAAGAATACAAGAATACATAGAAATATCTATGGATATGTTAGGACTACAAGGAAATACATCGGGGTAAATTGAAATATTTACTTACCCATACACTGGATACATTTTTCTCCTGTTGCTGAAAGTCACCCACCGGCGGTATATTTAGTTAGTAGTTGGAGAAGTTGAGGAATAATGAAATTCACTCACCGAAAATACAAATTAGGTTTTATAGAAGTGTTTTCTTTCTGGTTTCAAATATTTTGGTAAAACTTTTGATAAGGAATGAATAAAATACTATGTTAAATATGACAATATTAACGTCACTGTTGAAAACCTGTGACAATTCAGCAAGCGCAGGTGAAAGGTAATATAACGCGTTCCCTAATAAACCCAAAATTTAATCGAAATTTGAATTTGATATGGAAGATTCAGTTGAGGACATTTTTGTACAATGAATACATCGAGAGCAAAGGAATACATGAAAATACATAGAAATACATGAGGATACATTAAAATATATGAGAGTACAAAGGAATACATATGAATACATAAGACTACATAGGGCACAAATAAGTATAGGATATTGGATTACATGAGAAAATAAGAATTCATGAGACCATGAGGTTTGTACACCGGAATATATTGGCGGTTTACCCCTCGTTCTTGCATTTAAGTTTTTTTCAGAAGCTCATCATACTAAAATTTCGAAATTCTTGAGTGAAAAATAACAAAATGGTAAATTAATGAAAATCATCTTGCAGAATCTAAAATAGGTAAGCAAAAATGCACCATCTTACATTTTAATTTTTTTCTGGAAAACTACTAAAGGGAAAATTGTGAAACTTTTAAGAGAAAAAGAGGAAAGTTAAGAGCTCATCATACTAAAATTTCAAACTTTTCCAGTAAAAAGTAACAAAATGAAAAATTAGTGGAAATCAACTTGCAGAATCTAAATCAAGCAAAAATGCACCATCTTACATTTTAATTTCTTTCTAGAAAACTACTGAAGGGAAAATTATGAAACTTTCGGAAGAAAAAGAGGGAAGTTAAGAGCTCATCATAATGAAGTTTCAAACTTTTCCAGGAAAAAATAACGAAATGGGAAATTAATGAGAATCAGCTTGCTAAATCTCAATTAAGCAAAAACGCAACCTCTCATTTTTTAATTTTTTCCTGGCAAACTACTACTGAAGGTAAAATTACGAAACTTTCAGGAAAAAAAGAGGAGAGTTAGGAGCTCATCATACTAAAATTTCAAACTTTTCCAGTAAAAAATAACAACATGGGAAATTAATGGAAATCAACTAGCAAAATCTAAATTGAGCAGAAATGCACCATCTTACATTTTAATTTTTTTCTGGAAAACTTCCAAAGTAAAAATTGTGAAACTTTTAAGAGAAAAAGAGGAAAGTTAAGAGCTCATCATACTTAAATTTCAAAATTTTCCAGTGAAAAAATAACAAAATGGAAAATTAATGAAAATCAACTTACAGAATCTAAATTAAGCCAAAACGCACCATCTTACATTTTAATTTTTTCCTGGAAAACTACTGAAGGGATAATTATGAAACTTTTAGCACAAAAACCAGAAAGCTTGGAGCTCATCATATTGAAATTTCAAACTTTTCCAGTGAAAAATAACAAAATGGGAAATTGAGGAAAATTAACTTACAAAATCTAAATTAAGCAAAAATGCACCCTATTACATATTAATTTTTTTCTGGAGGACTACTGAAGGGAAAATTATGAAACTTTTAGGAGCAAAATCTAAATTAGGTAAAAATCGAGGGGCAAACCTCCAGCTGAATTTGTACACTGCATACATGGAGTACATAGGAATACGAAGGAATACAAGAATACATAGAAATGCATACTAATAAGTTTGGACTACAAGGGAAAACATCGGAGTAAATGGAAATATTTACTTACCCATAGACCGGATACATTTCACTCCTGTTGCTGGAAGTCGCCCACCGGCGGGATATTTAGTTAGTAGTTGAAGAAGTTGAGGAATAATAAAGTTCACTCACCGAAAATACAAATTACGTTTTCTATCTGGTTTCAAATATTCTGGTAAAACTTTTTTTAAGAAATTAATAAAATACTATGTAAAATATGACAATATTAACGTCACTGTCGAAAATCTATGACAATTCAGCAAGCGCAGGTGCAAGGTAGTATGGCGCGTTCCCTAATAAACCCAAAATTTAATTGAAATTTGAATTTGAAATGGACGATTGAGTTGAGGACATTTCTGGGTAGGTATAGACTAACAAATTTGTACAATGAATACATCGAGAACCAAAAAATACATCGGAGTATATGAAAATACATATGAATACATAAGACTACATAGAGCACAAATAAGAATACATTGGATTACATGAGAAAATAAGAATTCATGAGGCCATGAAGCTTGTACAGCGGAATATATTGGCGGTTTACCCCTCGCTCTTGCATTTTAGTTTTTTTCACAAGCTCATCATACTAAAATTTCAAAATTTTTCAAAATAACAAAATGGTAAATTAATGAAAATCAACTTGCAGAATCTGAAATAAGCAAAAATGCACCATCTTACATTTTAATTTTTTTCTGGAAAACTACTAAAGGGAAAATTGTGAAACTTTTAGGAGAAAAAGAGGAAAGTTAAGAGCTCATCATAATAAAATTTCAAACTTTTTCAGTGGAAAGTAACAAAATGAAAAATTAGTGGAAATCAACTTGCAGAATCTAAATCAAACCAAAATGCACCATCTTACATTTCAGTTTTTTTCTAGAAAACTACTGAAGGGAAAATTATGAATCTTAGAGGAAAAAAAGAAGAAAGTTAGAAGCTTATCATACTAAAATTATCTAGTGAAAAATAACAAAATGGGAAATTAAGGAAAATTAATTTGCAAAATCTAAATTAAGCACAAATGCTCCCTATTACATTTTAATTTTTTTCTGGAGGACTACTGAAGGGAAAATTATGAAACTTTCATGAGCAAAATCTAAATTAACCCTGCATTGGTAATGTGGGGTACCACGTACCCCAGCTGAATTTACGCGCCTGTAATTGCAAATGTAGTAATATTGCGTAATATATCTTTGTAGTACCTTCCAAAAAAAACATTCCTCCGTAACGTGCGTTCATTTTGAGGCTCTTCTAGTTGCGTTGTACTTTCTACAGGACCGGTAAATTGCTCTTGGGTATGTCATACCCCACCCTACCGAATTCGTGATTTTTACTGCTGTGTTCATAAGTCGTCGTGGTAGGTGATTTTATTTATTTTTAGGAAGATGGTTTTTGTTTCACTTGATCAAGATGGAATAAATAACTTCACTTATTCTTGTAGATGGCTCTAGCACTAGCAGTCATATCAAGTGAATCGTTTAGACATCCCAGAATTGGTCTGGCACTACTGGCGGATCTCAATGACGTCGAAATTTCAGACCACCAGTAGATCTCTAAAAATGCTAAGATTTAGCAAGAGATGACACGATTGTCCAAGGGGAAAAGACAGAAAGTAATTTCATACTTGTATTTTATGGACGAGGTTTATATGCATGGAACATGAAAACCAAATTTGTGATGAATGTAAGGCATTGGATAGACAAGAAAACATGAAATATTCTGTGCACCATTATATATTTTTTATAATTTGTACTATCTACTTCAAGGCAATTTGAGTTTTTAAGTGATAATTTTGGTTTATTTTTGTTTCCTGGGAATGTCACCTTCGTATGTATTTTTTTTTCACGTAATAAAACCGTTTTAACAATGGTCCCTGACTATTTATTTATAAATATTTTGTGAACCATTTTCAGTTATCTAGTATCAGAACAACAAATCAGAACATATTACTTTACGAAAATATCCATATTTTCCAGGTTTTTATAAAAAGAAAATGGGGTATCTCATACCCCACCTTACCATATTTGATATAATTTTCCACCTTACCAACGCAGGGTTAAGCAAGAATCGAGGGGTAAACCTCCAGCTGAGTTTGTAAACTGAAAATACATGGAGTACAAGGAATACATAGGAATACAAAGGAATCTATCAGAATACGAAGGAATACAAGAATGCATAGAAAGGTAGGTATATATGAATACGTTAGGACTACAAGGAAATACATCGAAGCAAATGGAAATATTTACTTACCCATAGACTGGATACATTGTCCTGTTGCTGGAAGTCGCCCACCGGCGGAATATTTAGTTAGTATTTCAAGAAGTTGAGGAATAATAAAGTTCACTCACCGAAAATACAAATTACGTTTTATAGAAGTGTTTACTTTCTGGTTTCAAATATTTTGGTAAAACTTTTGATAAGAGATTAATAAAATACTATGTAAAATATGACAATATTAACGTCAATGTTGAAAACCTGTGACAATTCAGCAAGCGCAGGTGAAAGGTAATATGGCGCGTTCCCTAATAAACCCAAAATTACATTGAAATTTGAATCTGAAATCGAAGATTCAGTTGAGGACATTTTTAGGTATATCCACTAACAATTTTGTTTAACTTAGGGCCGGTTTATTCACCTTCTGATAAACTGTCCGGTATACAATCTGACGGATAAAAACGCAATCTGTAATCTTATTGGTCAGCCAGTTTTCCGCCGATCACTAGAATTATAGAACGGTATATTTATTTTGCAGATAGTAACCCGCAAGTTTATAAACCGGGCCTTAGTCAAAAAAAGTATATCATTAACTTGCTAGAGCGCTTTACCATGTGTAATTGTAATACGTTTAGCAACCCCTTGAATGCACATTATCTAAAAATGGATAATACAATATCTCAAACTGGGGAATTTAAAGACAAACCAATTAGGGAACTCGTGGGATGATTAAAATGTACTTAATGTTGGTTACACGGCTGAATTCAAGCATTTTGGCGAATTTGTGCAGTAGGTCACAAAGTAAACCAAATGGAGAGTTACGGAAAAATCTCAAACTAATTTTAAGATGAACTTCGTTGACCAGTCAGAAACAACTACTCCGAGGGCAAATACCCCTACCGGCGTTGAACTACACTGATTGGTCTGAGCTTTCGTTGGCAATGGAAATTGTTAGAAAGATTTTTTCAGGTAATGACCAACGTGAATACAGGGACACTACGGTCCCTGTTTGGGAATCGGCCCACTGAGCAGTGGACTCAGGCTTCCCGAGCCAATCCTTGACGCGCTTCGTCCTTGTTAGGACTCATCAGAAGGACATAGGCTGAAGCTCCCTGTTCAAGCAAAATTGAACTTCGTTGACCAGTCAGAAACAACTACTCCGAGGGCAAATACCCCTACCGGCGTTGAACTACACTGATTGGTCTGAGCTTTCGTTGGCAATGGAAATTGTTAGAAAGATTTTTTCAGGTAATGACCAACGTGAATACAGGGACACTACGGTCCCTGTTTGGGAATCGGCCCACTGAGCAGTGGACTCAGGCTTCCCGAGCCAATCCTTGACGCGCTTCGTCCTTGTTAGGACTCATCAGAAGGACATAGGCTGAAGCTCCCTGTTCAAGCAAAATTGAACTTCGTTGACCAGTCAGAAACAACTACTCCGAGGGCAAATACCCCTACCGGCGTTGAACTACACTGATTGGTCTGAGCTTTCGTTGGCAATGGAAATTGTTAGAAAGATTTTTTCAGGTAATGACCAACGTGAATACAGGGACACTACGGTCCCTGTTTGGGAATCGGCCCACTGAGCAGTGGACTCAGGCTTCCCGAGCAAATCCTTGACGCGTTTCGTCCTTGTTAGGACTCATCAGAAGGACATAGGCTGAAGCTCCCTGTTCAAGCAAAATTGAACTTCGTTGACCAGTCAGAAACAACTACTCCGAGGGCAAATACCCCTACCGGCGTTGAACTACACTGATTGGTCTGAGCTTTCGTTGGCAATGGAAATTGTTAGAAAGATTTTTTCAGGTAATGACCAACGTGAATACAGGGACACTACGGTCCCTGTTTGGGAATCGGCCCACTGAGCAGTGGACTCAGGCTTCCCGAGCCAATCCTTGACGCGTTTAATAATAATTTTAAGATGTCTTAGGGGAATTTTTATTAAAAAAGTTAAGCTTCATTCAAGAACGGTTTAACATATTAGAGCAGAGACCTAGAATCGCTCTCAGTAAATAAGATTTGCATATACATCAATCAAGCAAAGAGCAGTTTCGATCTACAAATCGTGTTAATATATACCTACTTCACCCTAAAAAATTGACGGAGAAATTATCTAAGGGCGGGTATTATGAAACTATTTTGACAGATAACTGAAAGTTAGTTTCTGGAATTACTATGAGAAATGCCGTTCCAGAAGTTAACTAAAGTTAACTAAAAATTCTGTCAAAATAGTTTTATAATATCCGCCCTAAGTGTTTGTTGAAAGCCTTCTCTTCTCCTAATTTTACCTAGTTATAATAATTATCTAGATACATAGGAATGATGATTTTGAGGGATAATTTAATTAAATCCGGTGAGGATAAGTATGCGAACGGGTAGATATTAATTTTCCAAAGGAGACACGTTATTCGCCGTTTACCTAGCAGCAAAATAATTTATCCGACATTTCACAATAGGCAATAAAATTCCATAGACAAGTAATATTTGCGAAATTCAAGATATAACGCCGCCACCGCGTCCCGCAATTACATCGGAATTCCCGGAATATACACAAACACAGTTGTTCGCAACAATGGAGGGCGCGAGTACGAAGCCCGATATCAGAATAACAATTGCCTCCGGAGTTCTATTCACAATCAACAATGGCTCAAGCGATTTGTTATCCCTCCAGAATTACGAAAATTTCATAAAGGAGCGCTTTGGTGCATTTTTGCTCTGATTCTATATTAGAAATGTTCCTAGGAGCAATTAGCGATTGTGCACTCGATGCAGCTTTACGAGGCACGAGAACACCTACTTATAATTTCTCGTCTTTCACGAGTAGATTCTATTAATTTAGAACTAAATTCAAATGCCAGTATTTCGTGTCTATACCTACTTTTTGAAGCAAGGGTAGAGGATTAATTACATACATAAATACATGCATATCTAGGTACATAAATCACATTTCAATATTATGGAGTGGAATGAAATTGACAATGTGCTTTTAATAAAATCAACACTTTATATCGGTCCAATTAAGTTAAACTGTTCACAAAACGATATCGTTATAGGCAATCACTCCAGTTTCACTTTAGTTCTGTGCAATTTTTACAAAAGAAGACGTTTGTTAACACTCTTTGTAATAATGAACGGAGTGATCGGCCATCCGAGGTTGTGCTTGACGGGTAAGGGGGCAGAAAACAACCTTTCACTTGATTCAATTTAGAAGGTGCATGGAGTGGGAGAACTGACTGGAGACGAAAGAAGAAGCCCACAAGTGAACGCAATCAGATAAAGTGAAAGCAATCAGTTTGTTCAGAACGAAAGAATACACCTATGATCAATAAATACGATGAACCAGGTTTGAAAGTTACCTCTCTTATTTTGAGCGGGTTGAGGGGGGATGATCTTTGGTGCTCAAAATCTCTCTTTCGCAAAAAGCAGATGCCATATTTTAGACGGAACTCAAATAAAGCATGCCCGAATCCAATTCGCTCGACACTATCCTCACTGCACAGCACCCAAAGATAAACCATTCCACGTGCTTCCAGAAAATCAGCTCATTGAATAGGTATGAACCAAACAGGATTAAGTAATGTTAGAAATTTAATATTTCAGCTTAGGTTTCATATTTCGTCTCTGTATTTTTGGGAAAAAAGCTATTCGAAGTTAATTTTGTCATTAAAATTCATTCGACTATCAGTTATCATCTTTATTAATAACTTTTGTCGTCTAATAAATATTATTTATACTGAATTTATATCGATTCTAAGAATCTCGATCATTCCCTAATTTTCTAGATTATTCCAACAAGGCTACATTCCATTCTCGGAAGTTCCATTGGTCAATAAGTAGTCGTGACATGACTCAACTACGACTCAGGATCGAATGTCAAGGTTAAGAGCCATCTTGGTCATGTTTTGCCCCGGGAGGGTTGAGACTTTGTGAACCCCGGATCCCCTAGATTGTGCAAAATTTTCCCAGCTTGAGGAGAACAATAATTTCGCAACACCGTGCCCTTGTATAATAACAAAACCTAAATACCCAACCCATTTTTTGTAATTTTGTTTGCCCAGTTTTACCCAAGTTTTGGCGAGAAAATGAATCTATTCGATCGATTTTTTTTTAAGCAGTAAGAAATAATATTTTATCTTTTCCAATCAACGAAACACGTTTTATATATTTGAATGTTCAAATTTCGGTCGTCCTAAACATCTTTGACACAGCAGTGTAATAAAAAGTTTTTAATTATTGTCGAAAATCAATATAGGTAGGTACATGGTATGTAATAAACTTTTGTTTACTGATGAATTTCTGATAATATTATTTTGCGGTCATGAGAAGTTCCGAAATTGCCTTTTTAATTGTTAATTTACGTCGGAGTTATTAAAATGAATTTTCCACCATGTCCCGCGTTGTAAATTTGAATTTAATTGTCAATTTAATCATTCCAGGAAAAAAATTTCAGTGTATGAAAATATAAATATAATATACAACTTTCTGTTAATGAAGCTTATATCTTTCGTTACTAATTGGCCAATGATAAAAAAAAAAACACCTTATAAATGAACTCTTCTTTTGATTAATTGAAAAATACTGATTGATATCTAATAAATGATTTTCTGAGCAAAATTTCAAAAATATCCACTAATTTGAATACAATTTTGACATTTATTTCCTCCAGAGTCGAACTTTGTTGCGTTATAATTATCGTAAAACCTAAAAGTTCCATTTGGAAAATAAGATTAAACTCCTACTTGGGGCAAGGGTTTTGTACCCCATTTGCTGAGGATCACAATATAAGCTGAATCAAGTCAATCGAAAAAATAGGAATGAAATCGTGGGGATAGCAACTGAAGGTGTTTTTTCATCAAGTAGGAATAAGAAACCAGCTGTAAGTTGATCGGCACGACCTTGTTTTTTTTTTTTTCGGTTTTATATAGAATATGGAGGTCCTAGAAATTATCTACACAGAGAATATTTGCCCCTTCTTCGGATAGGAATCCTTATCTATGCGAAAATAACATATTTAGTCATATAGGTCTTTTTTTTTTGGGTTTTTGTATTTTTTCTATTTGTTGAAATTTCATTTCAACCCGCTGCCGCCGCCGCTGTATTTAAAGTTAAATTTCTTTATATTTTTATTCCTACTATAATCTTCTGTTTCTACGTTTCTACCCGATTTTCAAGGGAACGTGCGTATGCCCAAACGCATCGCAAAAGTAGGTCAAGACTGGAGGTGGAGAGTACCTACGAAGTCGAAGTTTTTGTTTGCCTTGAGTTCTCACTTCTAGTCAGAGATCGTAACGAATCGCAAGGGTTGTTTTGTACCGCTTTTTTCTTTTCTCGAAATGGCCCGATCGTGCGCCTGAAATCAACCTTTTCTTTCTCTTCAGTTTTCTATTGTTTAATTGCTGTTAATTAACCAATTATTTGCGTTAAAGTGAACGTTCCATATACTTATTTAAATATGTAATGTTCTTCAGAATTTGTTACCTGTTTTCTGTAAATAGTTGTAAATAGTCGTTTTTCGTTCAAATTAAAATAAAAACACTTTTCATAATCAAACCATCGTGTTTCCTTGAACCTGGATTTACGAACAAGAATTAGCACGGCATTGGCAGCATTCTACCACAGATTCTACTCTTGAAAAATAAATAAATGTTGGAAACCACAACACTATTGTATTGTATATTCGGTGTCTGATGAGATCACCTCACTATGTAAAATAGATACCGAACTTACCAACCAAAATGAAATAATTGAAACCATACTGGACTTAAAAAAAGATGCTGCACCAGGACACGATGTAGTAACTGTTAAAGATCTTTTTATTATTCGGGAATCATTAGTGGACATTTTCAGCAATCTAGTTATTAATAATGTTTCACACAGTAGTGTGTTTCCAGAAAGCCTAAAAATCAGCAAAATCAATCCTATATACATATAAAACAGGAAACAAAAAAAACTATGAGTAAATACAGGCCAATATCTGTACTAAGTGTGTTTTCGAAAATTATTGAAAAGCTAATAAAAATAACGAATTTTATCTCATGTGCATAAGCAAGTATCTTTGGGTGAGTACCAGTATAGTTTCCAAGAGAATAATAGAACTTTGTGGGCTACAGCTGACTATGTCAATTATCTCCCTAAAGCACTGGATTTTAATAGGATAGTGACTGTAATATGTAGATTTAAAAAAGGCATTTGATGTGGTTGGTCCAGATAAGCTGGAAATTATTGGAATTACGGGAACTATCATTAGTCTAATTAAAAGTTTTCTAAAGGATAGAAAGCACCATTTTTTTTAGCTTTAAATTGCGCAACTTTTTCCTAATCTAACCAACGTTGTAAGTCCAACCGTTCTCCAGATCCTAATGCTATCCCATCCTTATCTTGGACATTACACTGTAGATCAATATTGGATCACTCTGAAAACATTTTACTGGCTCGAATATGGAAACTTGTGTAAGCGAGCAGATACATCATTTTGGTATTCCGTACTATTTATTTATGCTCGTATTTTAATTATGCAATAATTTAGGCCATAATATTGAACAAAAGATGTAAAAAGGACAAATTAGTGCCAATTACGAAAAATTATCCTCTTGGAGTAAATTTGCGACCATGGTCCTTGACGCTGCCATCTAGCGAGAAGAAAACGCAAAATTAATTACAAGAACATAATAACGCTGATTGACGCTGCAGCCTCTAGAGAGAAAAAAAAACGAACAAATTACCCCATGCATAAAAATCTTTTTTTACTACTAACCTGAGAAGTAGTCATTATTCAATCTATTTTTCTCGGAAAAAATTGAATTTCTCTCCCTAGGTTAATAATGAAAATAATGAAAAAAAACCTAGGTCAATAATGAAAATGACGTCATGACGCAAGGATATTGTCATAACGTTACAGGTTTCTATTGATTTAATTTCAATTTCAAACTGTCAATTTAATCAAAAAAACAGGTTCCTGTATGTATCATAGGAAATTACCATAGATGTTGATAGAGGGCAGCACTTTCAACTAGAAAAAATAATTTGAGCTCAGATTTCAAACTTATTTTTTATTTTCTACTATAGCAGTGGTAAAAAAAATTCTATATATTCCACGGTAGAGAAAGTCATTACATATCTTATGCATTATATAAAAGCGCTCGGTATATAATGACCAACTTCTCTACCTAGGTATATAATGTACTATTCCGGTCCTATTAACATAATGGATCACTTCTTTACTTGTTGACGAGAATAAAGTTTAAATTATACACCGTTTCATGAATAAAAATTTGCTGTGACTGATTTTTTTATTCATTACTTACTGCCTTTTAAAAGAAAAAAAAAAACCGCAAATAAGTTAAAAAAATTGGTTACATGATATTCGTGTAAATTAATAATATTTTAGTTTTTTCGATCCTATTTTCCCACCACCATGCCAACAGGCACAAAGTGGCTAAACACTTGCAAACTTTCATTTCGGTGAAATATGGTCCTTTGTTAAAGGAGCTACATAATTAATATACTTTTGTGTTATCCTTATTGTAGAACATTTGTAAATAATATTCCTTTGTTTCGCCACCTTCGAGACGGACAAAAAAAATTTCGCGTAAATTGTATCAAATTGGAGGTACCAAAAAATAATCTATACATATAATTTAATAACTACTTTACAGTCCAAGAAACAGGGATCTGAAGAGAAGTTTCACCTCAACATAATTAGAATTTAACATTTTTTTGGGGGGATCGGTCCATTTTAATAAGCTAAATAACATATTAAGTTTGCAACCTTGTACTTCCATAGGGTTTTTAGTTAGGAGTGTTTTTTAGGGGTAATTTGCGGTTAATAAAGAACGCTGCTCAAAGGGATAGTCCAATAGCAAGAAGTTTCAAATAATTGTTGTAGCTGAAGTTTTTTGCTATTGAAAAATCCGCGACAGCACCCCTTTGTCTTCTATGTTTTTTTTTTCTGCAGCGTCTCGAATAGTGGCATGTTTTTGTTCAAGGTCACTGAATCAGCGTTCCGCCTGTTTGCGCGCATTTGGTGCAGCAGCGGCCGAATGCATAATCAGATTTTGATTGATCAAGCACCACATTATTGCTAATGAAATGCACTCTCCAATGCTTTTTTGTTTGAATTTTTGGCTTGCAAAAGAAGCGAGCACGGACTCGCCTAATGTGCTCGAAAGTTGTAAATTGCATCGAAAACTATCCCTTTCTTGCATTCACTGTAATTTCTAAACGGGGCCAAATATTTGGTGACCAGTTTTCGACAATCGGCAGCCCATTTATTCCTCTCATAAAGCACCAGCGGATTTTTGTTCGTTAATCACTCAATAACTTATTGGCCTGAATATGTCGCGCGGAATTTTTCAAAAAGTAAAAAAAAATTAAAATTGTCGCACAACGCTGAAATTTGGTACGATGGCTTTATTTATTGTTCTCATGAATCTACTGCAATTTTAATTGCTTCACATGACTGCTGCAACAATTTTAATTGCAGTATATTCATTCCAAATTTCAGCGCTGTGCGACAATTTAAATTTTTTGACTTTTTGAAAAATTCCGCGCGACGTGTTCAGGCCACAATAAGTCATTGAGTGATTAACGGAAAAAAAATCCGCTGGTGTTTAATGAGAGGAATAAATGCGTTGCCGATTATCGAAAACTTTCACCAAATATTTGGCCCCGTTCAGAAATAACAGTGGATGCAAGAAAAGGGTAGTTTTCGATGCAATTAGGTGCTAGCTGACGTCACACACATAACCTCCTCAATAACATGCTTGTCCCCCTATCGAAAGTCACGTTATGTCATTGGTGACAAGTTAGCGCCTGCTGCTTTTAAATGTGCTCATCTAAATTATCGTTCTTTATTTGGCTAAAATGTTTCGGTTGGTAGTTATTTAGAATAATGACTATTAAAACTTACCGTATTGAATACCTATTGAGAATCAATCTTAGGCTATTAATACTTTTTGAAGCTGGATATTGAATTTTCGTTTACGTAAAGAGAAACCTGCATATAAATAAAACGCTTAGCTCACCTTGAAGCAATTAATAATTATTTTTTAGCTTTCTTTGTTATTTATATTTCATTCCTGATTTATCAACACCGTGGATTGGTACTGTCAGAGCAGCTCGAAGCACGAAGAAGGAGAGAATGAGAAAATGGACAATTAGACTCTCACAGCAGCAGCAGCGCCCACCGCACTACCAGAAAGCAGCTCTTTATTAGAATAAATTTTTATTTAAAATTCAATAAAACAAGTAATTCTCGTTACCATCAGCTAGTACATTATTTCAACCTCAATTCAGCAAGGAAAACAGTCCAAAACATGGTCTTACGAGCCGAATCAACAAGAAAACGGAAAACCAGCTAGTAATTTTCCTCGTTCGATTCAAGTGCAAGTGCAAGTGGCAATATTTGAGCAGCATTATACGGGGTGAGTCAATTCCAATACACTTTTCCTATTCCTAGAGTCCGTAAATAGGGCACAAGTTCAAGATATTCGCGTGATAGCCAATGAATTCTGTTAATTATTTTTAATTTGGTAATAATTTATTAATTTAATTATAATAATGGCTGATTTAGACAAACTCATTAGAAAGAGGGGTTCACTTAAGGCTTCTCTAACATTGTTTATTGAATTCATTAAACAAATGCAAGACAGCATTGAGCAAGCAGAGGTTTTGAGTGATACAGAAATTATACAAAATCAAGACAGGGTTGCGCGAATAGGAATCGTTTATCAAGAGTACCTATATTTCAATTTAACCTTCCATTAGTCGCGCGTGTATCTGAGAGATACATGCCTATTATTTTTGCCAATAAATCAAGAAAGAAAAACCCTATAATATTATGGCTTGTAGTAGTCCTCAGGTACCCTATATTAATTACTTTCCCAAAATTACATGGTCGTACCTCTACTTGGAAATTTGGAATATCCAAAAAACTAGGGGTGCGCTTGGCTTTGTACCTGACTGATACAACGCCACTTTTCATGTTACCATCGGTGATCCCTAATTGTAACTGTTTTCTTGGTATTTTTTTTTATATAAATATTCTGGTACAAGAGGCTGTTCATCTTAGGAGAAGATGGAACTCGATGAGATGAAATTCCTCCCAAGATGACTCGGAGGAGACCACATAATATTATGGTAAAGTTGCCGGACGTTGTTGGCCAAACTGCAGCGACTGCGAAAACAGAATCCAAATTCTGGAATCTATTATTCAGTAAAAAGTGATTGTGGAGTAT
The DNA here is from genome assembly GCA_917834065.1 of Ceutorhynchus assimilis. NCBI lineage: Eukaryota > Metazoa > Arthropoda > Insecta > Coleoptera > Curculionidae > Ceutorhynchus > Ceutorhynchus assimilis. Next base: position 101,867,480 of record OU892277.1, read on the forward strand.
ATAAATAAATACATAGAAATTGTAAAACCGAAATTCATCAGATGGTTCAATTTTTTTATCAATGATGTAGTACATGTATCTCTGTGATACAGCGCGCCTAATGATGTAATAAAAACTCGCGCGCCTAATGCAAGGTTAAGATGAAATCGAGGCAAATGTCGCATTGGCCCATTTGCATGAAGAATATAGTATTCGTGCTTCATTTGAAGATGCATATTTTTCAATCATATCCATAGCAAAAAATATTTTATATACATTTTCACCTTAAAACGATGACGCTGGGTCATAACATTCAAGTTATTCAGTTGTGAGGTCTATCGTTGCAGGGTCTATTGGTGTGGCGTCCGTTGGCCCAAATTTAAATTTGGATGGAGTTAAATTGCCAGTTATTCTGCTCAAGTTTCATTGTTCATTTCACGAGTGACTGGACTACAAAGGGACGTTTCAGTCTTTGGTTCACGAAAATGAGTCTTTATCCGCAATTCAAAAGTAGGTATCATTATTTATTATATCCATCGAATTCATTTAAAATGGATATATCGTTGCATGGGAAGCCTTAAATACGTTTCAATAATTCAAAATTATTAATTCGTATTCATATCAAAGCATTAATGTTTACCCTAGAAAACATTCGAAAATAATCATCTATTAAGATTCGTAAAATAATCGATGACGTCTCAAAGTATCTGAGACCACTATTCATAATAATTTCTAAACTTGATCAAAATACGGTAAGAGTACAACCCAAATATGAAATTAGCGCAAGATGATCGGCAGGGCAAGCGAGATAACAAGCAAAGTTTTTCCTCTAGGTCACTAGTTTCTTCAACACTTTCGTGTTATACCTAATTGCAAGATAGATCAGTCAATTTACATGTGCGAAGATTTTCTCAACTTACCAGTTAAAAAAGGTACCTATCGAATTCGTGAACATAGCAAAACTATACATACATTGCTTGCGTCAACATCCGCACAAGAAATGCAGAATGGGTACCTATAGAAAATACAATTCATGGCACAATACCTACTCTACTATACCAAGATAATTTCAATTCTTCGTCGAATGTTACAACTGCTGACAGCAGCACCAACGAAGGGCGTCAAACTGGGACTGGTCTAAGTACCAGCATGTGCAAATCAGGTAAGGGGGTTATGCTTTTATCAACAACTCGAGTCAAGGTTCCAGACAAATTTGGCAATTTTGCCTCAAATCGCGCGAGCTTTACTAGATTCCGGTTCTATGTCTTCTTTTGTAACAACAAATTTATGTGACAAATTGAGTTTAGATAAATTTGATGCCAATTTAAACGTCTTAGGCATATCAAACCCGGTTACCAAAGTAGGTACATGTACAAAGGAGATAAGTTTCTTGCAACCTAAGCATCAACCAAGATTTGCATGATATGATGGCATGGTTGACGAGTTGACTCAAGCTAGATCGTTATCAAGCGAAGAAACAGCATGCGAACAATTTTTTCCGGAAACAACATGTAGAAACCATGAAGGTCGGTTTGTAGTGAATCTACCATTAAAACAGTCAGCTGATTGCCTAGGCGACTCCCGTTCTCGAGCTGAGAAAATGTTTTATAACCTCGAGAAGAAAATTCTAAAGCACGAGTCTCTAAAGGAACAATACATCAAGTTCATGCAGGAGTATAAATCCCTCAATCACATGACCGTTGTTGATTTGGATTCCAACCCTTCTGATGTGGAATATTTCATGCCTCACCATGGAGTGTTACGAAGCGATAGTTTGACTACTAAACTTTGCGTCGTGTTCAATGCCAGTTCTCCATCAAGCAACGGAATATCTCTTAACATTATTCAATATGTCGACCTAGTTTTGCAGGAAGACCTCCTATCAATACTGCTAAGGCTTCGCGAAAAGCGCTATGTGGTTTCTGCCGACTGCAAAATGATGTACCGATAAGTATTAGTGGAACCCAAGCAAAGAAATCTCCAGAAGATTTTATGGCGAGAAAGCCCTACAGAAGCACTTGAAGCATATATACTAAATACCGTTACATTTGGACAGACAAGCGCAAGTTACTTAGCCATTCATTGTCTATTCCAGTTAGCCAATGAGTGTGCTGACTACGAACCAGAAGTTGCTGATATCATCAAGCGCTCCTTTTACGTCGATGACCTGCCTTTCAGTACTGACTCCATAGAACATGCACGTCATTTATGTCAAGAGATTGCACGTGTTACGGAAGTGATATTCGAATGAATCAAAGGTGCTCGACGGCATTGAAACTGAAGTCTGCGGCATCTTAACGTTCAATCCTGATGAAACAACAAAAACCCTACGTTTAACTTGTTCCTGCTATAACGGCAAGTTAGCCTTTCGCATTGATATAAGCATTTATCAGATGGACACACAAAGAATGGTTTTGCCTCTCACCGCTGGCATATTTGACCCTTTGGGAATGTTGAGTCCATAATGTACTATTCTAGCGAAGATCGTGGTCTGAAAATGTGTCCTGCGATGAAAGCCTACCGACACATCTAGCCTGTGAATGACGCAAGTTCAAGGATGATCTACTTTGCCTAAATCAATTAACCTTCGAACGACATGTCATGAGCGAAGGGGCGCACAGATAGTCGATTTGCGGACGCCTCTGAGCGTTTGTATGTTCGAAGTGTAGACCAACATAATCAAAGTACATGTGAGGCTTTTATAGACGAGTTCGGTTAATCCTCCGCGAGTTAAAAGATGACACTGTTAACAGTGGCTCACGTGATCTTTTATTTGAAGTAATAGAACCTGATCACGTGGGGCCAGTCATCTTTTCGCTCGCGGAGGATTAACCGAACTCGCCTTATGTTTAAAAACCAAAGTTGCACCTATCAAAACTTTAAGGCTACCCAGATTAGAAATATGTGCCGCGTTATTGCTTGCTCGTCTGGTAAACAAGGTTAAGATCTCTTTAAATATACAATCACCAAAATGTGTTTATTGGTCAGATGCATCAATCGTCTTAGCATGGATCAGAACGACTCCAAACGTATTAAAGACGTTTGTACCAACCAGAATAGCAGTAGGCAATTCAAAATCTAACCGACAGTCAAGATTGGAGACTCTTATCCACATCAAATTCTAGAGTCAGATATGTGGTGGCATGGATCCAGATTTTTGGAGGCACCCTCTAGTGAATGGAATATATTGCCATCTAAAGTCGATACTGTACCAGAGTTGAAACCCTTTTCGACCACCACAATGCCAGTTCTTGAATTCAACATATTTCCTTTCGAAAGGTATTCAAGATTGATTCGTTTGATTCGAGATGTTGCTTTTATTTTGCGATTTAAAAATAAAGGGCTCTTTCACTAAAATTTGAATACGTACCTAATTTAAGTATAAAATCCCAAAGGAGGGACTATTTTAGGCATATATACCAAAAAAAAATGTTCTACAAGGTTAAATAAGTTTTTTACAGGCATTTGAAATTGGCGAAATTCAAAATGATTTAAAACGCCCCGATTTGCTGACGTCACATAAATATTTTCCATTTCGCTTGTTGTTGCAAGGAGCTGACCGCCTCGGCTGTGTTACCCTGTAGTAAAAGAAGGTAAAGGTTCAAATGCGCTGTTGTCGGTGGTGACTAAATTTAGTGCAACGCAAAAAAAATAAATAAAACTAAACATAAAAAATTGTATTAAATTGTGTTTAAGCATAATTTCAATAAAAAAGTTATAAAATCTTGAAATTCTGCGACGTCATAGAAATAAATTCTGGGTTTTTATTTGGAGGTATTTCTTTTTTTTTTCTGTTTTCTCAAGAAGGACTATGAATTTTTCAAAAGTAAAAATACAGAAAATTCTGTTTTTAGTTGCTTTATCCAAATAAGCCAATTTCAAAAATTAGTGAAAGAGCCCATTTTTTGAAGTCGGCTTCTGATCGAGAAAAAGGCCCTCTTGGAATTCTAGAGTTTAACCTTGCAAAGAAAAATCTAATCAAGGTCGCACAAAGACAATCCTTTCCCGACGAATTTTCTCATAATTGAAAAACACCCCATCACTAACAAGAACAAAATTCTCAATTTAACACCACCAACACCACCGATTATTCGGGTTGGGGGACGATTGGAATTTTCTGATTTTCCACCAGATAAAAAACATCCAATATTATTGCATTCAAATCATCATTTTACGAAATTGCTCTTTGCCCATGGACATATTAAATTAATGCACATCGGACCTCAAGCTCTATTATTCTCAATAAGAGACGAGTTTTGGCCAGTTTCTGGGCGCAATTTAGCCAGATCTACAGTCAAAAGATGTTTTCGATGTTTCAGTCAGTTATGGCCAATTTACCATGCGATCGCACTTGTTCTCTCTCCGCTCTTTCACGTCACGGGACTTGATTACGCGGGACCGTTTCTAATGAGACAGGGACTGGGTAAATCGCGTTCATGCAAACTAGAAAAGTGTTACGTTGCAGCATTCGTGTGCTTTTCAACAAAGGCTTTGCATCTGGAATTGGTATCAAGTTTAACTACAAGCTCTTTTTTCTTAGCATTAAGGCATTTCTTTTCCAGAAGAGGGAAATCTTCCAAAATTCTCAGTGTTCACGGCACAACCTTTGTTGGAGCCCACCGCGAACTTGAAACATTTCTAGGATCAAACCAAGATAAATTGAAATGTAATGCTACTAATGAAGGGATAGACTGTCCATATTCTCCGCACATTGGGGGTTTGTGGGAGAGCGGCGTCAAAAGCGAGAAACATCATTTGAAACGTGTCCTTGCAAATGCTCATCTTGCCTTTGAGGAGTTTACTACGCAAATCGAAGCTCATTTGAACTCGCGCCCTCTTTCCCTACTTTCCTCTAAACCCAATGACCTAGTTCCTTTGACCCCGGCTCACTTCGTCATCAGAAGACCATTAACTGCCGCCCCAGATGAGAACTTGGAAGACATCAAGCTCAATCGATTGTCAAGGTTCCAGCTAGTTCAAAGACTCTGTCAACATTTTTGGCGACGTTGGCAGCAGGACTACATATCCGAATTACAACACAGACAGAAGTGGAAGGTTAGCCGAGGCCAGTTGTCTGAGGATACACTAGTCCTCATTCGGGATGACCAAGCCCTATCTACCAATTGGAAACTTGGGCGAATCATCCAATTACACCTAGGTGCTGATAGCGTAGCTCACATCGCTTCAATTCTAATAAGCACAGAAGATTTGTCCCTTTCCATTGGAAAATTGAAAGTACAGCCCTTTCAAGGCCGGGAACATGTTTCGGCCAGTTAGCTTTATTTGTTATATCCTGATTTATCAAGCTTGGCAACGTGGTACTGTCAGCGCGGCTCAAAGCACGAAGAAGGAGAGAATGAGAAAATTAACAATTAGACTCTCACAGCAGCAGCAGTGCTCACCGTACCGCCAGAAAGCAGCTCTATATTAGAATCAATTTTAATTTAATATTCAATCAGTTATTGTTAATAAACCAAGTAATTCTCGTTACCATCAGCTAGTCCATTATTTCAACCTCAATGCAGTAAGAAATACAGTCCAAAGCAATCATGTTTTTCCATTTTTGATATCTATAGAAAATAAAAGTTTTAATAATTTCATGATATTTATTGATTGTTGATTATAAAATAATGGTCGGTATATGAACCGATCTTCTCTTTTCGGACAATAAAAATGCGACACTTATTCTGAGTTCACATTTTTAGAATAAACATCCATTCACTTAAGAGGCCAGCAACAAATTCAAGCGCGCGAAATTCATTCTTTGTCGGTGTGATCAAATTGCATGGAAGGTGAATAATAAATCCTATGGGCTTTTGTGGAGGCAAAACTAATACACCTATCATATTTAATATAAATTAAAAAGTATACAGTTATAATCAGGGACGTAGCGAAGGCCTCTGGTTTGAGGGGGGGGGGGGTGACACTCCTAATTTTCCCAACTTTATTGAAACATAAAAAAAATCATATGTGGCATCATACGTCGTACACGTGTTAAGAAGTGGAACTTCTTAGAAACTATTCCCTCCATCATGAACTTGTCTCTCATACAACTTTTAAACTTAGCGCATGAGTCGGGCTATAAAGACGAAAGGCTACACAATAGACAAACGCGCATCTGTAGTGACATCACAAGGGTATGGGCGCTTGCCGCTTGACAATAATAGGCAATCCTCTTTGCTTATTATAACCCTTCGTTCGTGTGAATTGTTCGTCGGCTGTCATTGTCATTGGTTAATGTCTTTCTCCGTTTCTCTACGTTATATCTTTCTTCTCTCTCGTCTCTCGTGTAACGAAATTAGCCAAAACGTGTCTTCACGTGTAACGTGACGCTTCTTTCAAATCACTTTCCATTCTCCTCTAAATTAGACCGCCGCCTAAGAAGTTTCACTTCAAAAAAATCATGTGTGGCATCGTACGCGTATTAAGAAGTAAAATTTTTCAAAAACTATACCCTGCCTCATACAGCTTTGAGTCGGGATGAAGACGAAGAGCCCGCGCATCTATAGTGACGTTACAAGGGTATCGGCGCTTGACATTAATAGGCAATCCTCTTTACTTATAATCCTTCGTTAGTGTGAATTGTTCGTCGGCTGTCATTGTCATTGGTTGATGTCTTTCTCCGTCTCTCTACGTTATACCTTCCTTCTCTCTCATGTTTCCTGTAACGAAATTTGCCAGAACGTGACGTTACGTGATGCGTCTTTCATCTTTCAAATCACTCTCCATATTCTCCTCTGAATATCAGACCGCCGCCTAAGAAGTTTCACTTCAAAAACTGATAAAAAGTTTGACATGTACAGTCGTAAGCATAAAAAATGGGACTCCCGTTTTTTCCTATTGTATATCGAGCTCATCAGCTATACCTATGGCAATGACAAGGATTGTCATATTTGACAAAAAAATCCATTGTAGAGAAAAGACTGATTTACCCAAAATAGTGAAGAATGACAAGACCTGTCAGTCGGGTGTCCCACTTTTTATGCTCACGACTATATATATTCCAGACCCAAGATTCCTAAAGTTAATAGGTTGCCTGGTAATGGGTAACTTGATGACGCATCTAATCTGGGGTACCTTGGAGATTTGCATTATGTTGAGGCACCCCAGATGACGTCATAAAGTTATCAGGCAACCTACCTCTATCAAACAACCTTTTTCCAGACCTACAAATAATATAATCAAATAAAATAAACAATGTATAAAAAACGTGTATAAGAAAAATGTTCGAAAAAAAACATTTCTTCAACATAAGAGCACAGGATTCAGAGCTTTGCTGAAATCTGAATAGCGAGCAAAGAATGCGCAGAATGCAGAAAGTAATAAGAAGTTTGGATTATCTAATATACTATATTGTCCATCTTTCTCAAACACGACGCGCGTGCAACAACAAGCTATAGATATAACTACGTCGGTCGTCGGTCTTGACTCTCGAATAGTGAATAGTGCTAGTGACGCTAGAGCCACTACTGTCACGAATGCCACGTGCCACTGCCACAGGCTAGTGGTGCTAGTGCAGTGCAATGTGCAACGCAAGAGATCGCCCCGACCATTGGGATTTCGTCATCCTGCTCTACGGTGATTTTGCAATTCATTACGACACGTGACACGATTCTAATGTATGTTAATTTTAATTAGTCCTCGCAAATAGGGTGCGCAAATTTTTGTCTACCAATTTTTCCCAACTTTAAATTTTTTATCCAAGTTTTCCCAACTTTCGATATATTTCAGGAACTTTGGGGGGGGCATTGCCCCCCCCCCAACCTCCCCCATGGCTCCGTCCCTGGTTATAATAATAGTTTTATAATTTACATTGTGCTTTTTATTTAACAAATAAGAATGTGGAGAATGAAATGTGCGGAAACACAAAAATATATTACGAAGATAATAAAATTTACCTATACAAATACAGCAAAATAGATACTTGAAATGTTTACACCAAAAAAAAGTGAGGTGGCGTAGTTACGAGGGTGGGAAAGATGATGTTTATTCGTTTATTACATAAAGAACTTCCAGAAAACCTAGAAAAATAATAAAAAGGAAAAGTGTTAATTTCACACATTGGTGAGATTGCTCATGAAAACCTCGGACACATCGATTTTTGATTTCAGTTGCCGTTTTTCTGATGGTAATATCATGTATACAGGGTGACCCAGAAACAAGTTGTGACAGCTAACTTTATTTTTTTAAATGAAAACATTAATTTTGAAGTGAAAACTTCTTTAGAATCGTTGGGAGTGATGTGAGACTCGATGAAACGAAAAAGCGACATGAAACGAAAAAGCGACACTTTTTTAACACGCTTATATTAACACACAACAAGAACCTGGAACAAGCTAAGTGAGCTGGAACAAGTCTGGAAAATGTCTGGATAAATCTGGATGAAGTCTGGAAAAGTCTGGAAATCTCTGGTAACGTCTGGAAAGAGCCTGGAAATTTCTGTAAAGGGTCGGAAAAATTCTGCCAAAGGTCCCAAAAGACCTGGGGATCATTCTCCAGAATCCGGATCAGTCTGTACAGGGTGATTCATTAAGAATGGCACTCGGCCATATCTCAAAAACTATTCATCGTAGTCTTGTCGGAAAAAAATTATCCCATAAATATGGCCAAGAGAAAATGCTGGAAATATATTTCAGCTTTCTAAAATGACCGTAAGGGGGCGTAACCCAACTGTCAAAGTACAAAAATGGTTTTATTTTTGAAATTTCAAATGGAAACGTATCTTGAAAATGCTAGCAATAGATTTTTGATGAAATTTCATACAATTTTGATTCATGACTTTTTACCAGAACTTATCGGATAAGATAGTTATGAGCTGTCAAATATTGCAACTTAATAACACGAATAACTTCAAAACGACTCAACGAATTGGGTTGATCTTAGGTTCGTTGGAAAGACAAGAGTCTGTTATTTAATTTTGTTGTAAAAAATTCCAACTCCAGTTAGTTAGACTGACTCTATGGGTGGATATTTGAAAACAATCGAATTTTTCTAATTTTTCTTGAAATTTTCAAATGGAACGGTATATTTAAGATACGTTCAATCGATTTTTGAGGATGTTTCACACAGTTTTTCTTTATTACTAGGTCATGATCGCGCTTCGCGCGCTTTTTTTTTAAATCAAGTCCATCAAAATAATTATAAAATGGAAAATATTTATTAGGTGTTGTACAAAAAACAGCATAATTTTTGATTTAAATGTACATTATACATTAAATGTAACAGTGAGATAAGTTGTATAGATGTTATTCTAGTGAATAAATTTCAAATGCGATGGATGGAGTTGGTGACTAATTATTTTTGTATGGTATATCCTAATGAATTTAAATCGATCACATTTCTTGAATGTACGGTGTGCGTATGTCTACTTATCTCATTTTGTTTTATGGAACTCGTAGGTGTAGGTATACATTTTTCGAAGTGGTTTATTTAAAACAGAATAATCATAACCATAATCAAGGTGTTATTATAAACCGAGTTAGTAACTATTTATGTGCTGTGGTATAATACGAGATATCGAGTCTTAATTTTTTTTTTTACACTTTCATGAAGTTCCTTTTTTTTATTAGGCCAGTTATTGAAGTCTACTCGATCAACATTTTACTGCCAACAATCGAAAAAAAATTTTTTTAAAAGATTTTAAATGCAATTGCTCAATTATTCAACTTACATTTTTTGTTTGTACCTACGTGGTAGACATAAATTTTAAATGTGATCAAAGTAGTTGGCGAATTATTACTTTTGCGGTATATCGTAATGACTTTAAATCGATCTTATTTTTTGAATATACGGTGTGCATATGTCCAGTGCAACTTATTCTATTTTATGGAACTCGTAAGAATCCAAAGTTTAAAGAGTGCTAAGTCTTCATGTCGTTCTTCGTTATTTTCAATTATTTATGTTTATCGTGTTCAGGTTTTTGTCTTGTGATCTTCAAATATCTTGTAAATAAGTTGTAAAGATCTTCTGAAATCACCTATGACTGCGAAATTTCAAAATTAAATTATCAAAAAAACAATTCTTTAAAAACATGGTTTTTGACAACACTATTGCCTCTTTGTTTCCCTGAATAAACTTTCAATGAGTCCCACGAACGAACTCTGAAAAGCGCCACATAAAGTTGTCCGTGACTAATACATCCTTTCTGGAGATCAATTACTATCCTATCAAATGTTTGTCCTTGAGATTTGTTAATCGTCATTCATTGCAAAGGCTAACTTTATTTTAAAATTGTCATTGTTTGAACGTAAAGGGGTAGACGTTTTCGCAGTAGAGTGTTATTCGATTTATGAACACTATTTCTCCCTGTTTATCTACAGTCAATATCTCACAGCGTAACAGATTATCCCCAAGTTCCAGAACTAAAGGCCTTGTACCATTGCAAAGGCCTGCACTGATGCTTAGATTTCTAATAAGCATACAATAGAATTCGTTTTCAATCGTAATTCATGGAGCGGGAATTCGGCGGATTAAGCCAATTTAAATATTTTGGAAGAATAGCATCATTTAGATCACTATTATCACAGTTCTTGACACTATCTATACTGGTGTAGAGTTTTTCGGTCTTGACGTCCAACAGTTCGACAACTTATTCGTTTATTTCTTCGACATCAACATTTCTTGCAGAAAGTATTGCAGATTTGGTCAAGTCCCTGAATCTTCCTTCTTTTAGTATTGTTCGTCGACTTTTCGAATGAGGAGCGAGGGGGTGAAGCGAAAACCAGGGGTGACGTTAGGTGACCATTGGCGTTCAAATGTAGGGTGCCACCAGCTCACATTTCTTTCGAGTATTAGATTAAAATCGACGGACTTCACTTCTCATAGATGTTTTCAACAATATCCGAATTATCAATACATTTCTCCGACAATTTTAGATTGTCGTTAGAATCATTTAGTGTTCGTTATCGCATCAAAATGGCTCAATTTCAGCAATAAGTGCTTAATATTGGCCTTTAAGGCGGCAACCGTTCGAGATTTGTCAACATAGACTTTGGATTTTAGAATGCCTAGAGAAAAAAATCCAGTGACGTTAGGTCGGCCAATTGTGGATTCTGAAGGACGATCGTTGACATCATAAATTGCACGGAGTGCACGAAACGTTTTCCGAATAGAACATTGGTTTTGATAATGATAATAATTTTTAACAATTCCGACGCGTTGCTCAATCGTGTAGCGCTCCATAATAAAATGCAGAGACTAATTGAATACGGCTGCCAAAGATAGCACCTGTGTGCCTATCGAGTTTTTCATGGGCTATTGTCAAACATCGAGCGTTACTATTGGAAAACCCTATACATACCTAGATTCTTCTATTGGACCTCGAAAAAATATTAAACCACTTCCTTGCTTTGAAAAACAACCATCTACAGAGCAATATCTAATAGCCCAGCTAATAGGCATATTGTCAGAGAATTGTCACATAAGTAAAAAATTCAGAGTCCTTCACAAAGATGCAACCGAGGAGAACATTGAAAATGCCGAAGCAAACTTCAACGCTAATGCTTGTGATTATTGTGAGCTTTGAGATCCGCTAAAATTCAACCCTTTCCAGATTTTCCAGAATTTTTCCGAGCCAATCCAGAAATTTCCATGCGTTTCCAGACGTTTCCAGAAATTTCCAGACTTTATCCAGATTTTTCCAGACTTAGCTAGACTTTATGCAGACTTGTCAAAATTTCTCCAGACCTTATCAAGCCTTTTCCAGAGGTTTCCCGACATTTCCAGACTTTCCCAGACTTTATCCAGACTTTTCTAGACTTGGCTGGATTTTTCCAGACTTTATCCAGACTTGTCTAGATTTCTCCAGACCTAATAGAGCCTTTTCCAGACGTTTCCAGAAATTTTCTGGCTTTTCCAGACTGTATCCAAACTTATCCAGACTTTTCCAGATTTAGCTAGACTTTACCCAGACTTGTCTAGATTTCTCCAGACCTTATCCAGCCCTTTTCTGACCTCTCCGGACTTCTCCCAAACACTTTCCCGACTTCAAATACACTTTTCCAGACTTTATCCAGACTTGTCTGAATTTTTCCAGACCTTATCAAGCCTTTTCCAGACGTTATCAGAAATTTCCAGGCTTTTCCAGACTTTATCCAGACTTTTCTAGACTTCGCTAGATTTTTCCAGACTTTATCCAGACTTGTCTAGATTTCTCCAGACCTAATAGAGCCTTTTCCAGACGTTTCCAGACATTTTCTGGCTCTTTTCCAGACTTTATCCAAACTTGTCTGAATGTCTCTAGACCTTATTAAGCCTTTTCCAGACGTTTCCAGAAATTTCCAGGCTTTTCCAGACTTTATCCAGATTTTTCTAAGCTTAGCTAGATTTTTCCAGACTTTATCCAGACTTGCCTCGATTTCTCCAGACCTAATAGAGCCTTTTCAAGACGTTTCCAGAAATTTTCTGGCTCTTTTCCAGACTTTATCCAAACTTATCCAGACTTTTCCAGACTTAGCTAGACTTTATCCAGACTTTATCCAGACTTTATCCAGACTTATCTAGATTTCTCCAGCCCTTATCCAGCCCTTTGACCTCTCCGGACTTCTCCCAAACACTTTCCCGACTTCAAATACACTTTTCCAGACCTTATCCAGACTTGTCTGAATTTCTCCAGACCTTATCCAGCCTTTTTCCGACGTTTCCAGAAATTTCCAGGCTTTTCCAGACTTTATCCAGACTTTTCCAGACTTGGGTAGATTTTTCCAGACTTTATCCAGACTTGTCTAGATTTCTCCAGACCTAATAGAGCCTTTTCCAGACGTTTCCAGAAATTTTCTGGCTTTTCCAGACTTTATCCAAACTTATCCAAACTTATCCAAACTTATCCAAACTTTTCCAGACTTAGCTAGACTTTATCCAGCCTTATCCAGACTTTATCCAGACTTGTCTAGATTTCTCCCGACCTTATCCAGCCCTTTCCTGACCTCTCCGGACTTCTTCCAAACACTTACCCGACTTCAATTATGTATAAGTAATTGCCTATCTATGAGTTGGCACTTAATGTATGCAAAAGCGGTAACAACCTTGAACTAACATAAACATATCGATTTTATATTCCGATTGCCTTATTTGCATAATTAAAGCGGTGACAACCTTGAACTAACATCTCGATTTTATAGTCAGATACCTTCTTACAAACGAATTCCAGAGAGTGTTAAATTTAATTTTATCAAAAATAATCAATATTTATGAAAAAGCCCTCGTAAATAATGACTTCGTTTTTCTGACAGTTGATTGTCATCATTGATGAACGTCAAATAATGAAAAAAGTGCGTTAGGAAATTATAGTGCCAGAACGTTGGTTGTATTTTCCTCGCACGTTGCCCTACGTCTTCGAGTGAGAAAGGGGGTATGAATACTACCCGTAACCCTTAAATGATTATTCAACCTCCTGATGGATCTAGGGTCAGAGTGAGGTCTTTGGGGATAACGACCTGAATAAATACGTGCTGCTATTGCTACATTTCCGTTACATTCATGCAGCTCAAGGATGTCCTGTGCTTCTCCATTTGGGAAATGCATTTTGACTTTAGAAAATAACGTTTGGAGTGCGTTCGAAATCACCCTGGGGCGTCACACCGAGTGCACACCAGCTATTAATTATATATGTTACTCTAAATGCCCGAAATTCGGTAAAACCTAGGATAAGCGCGCTAAACCTAGGATTTACCAAAAGCAAGTGGTAAAAGCCCGAAAACTAGTTATTTTGCTTCAATTTCGGACTTTTACCGGACACAAACAGTAAATCTTAGGATTTACCACACCGCATTGATAAAAGTACGAATACCACTGATACGTTACAGAAATCGATATCGTGAATCGACAATCGTTAAAATTTCAATGCCTAAAAATAAGATACTTTATAAATGAAACAAAAAGCCACACCAAAACACTTTTTATTTTAATATTCTTGAATGTCCGCAAAAAGTAGGTATAGCATTTCCAAACTCAATTGCAACAAGGTACCAACTGGTACCTAGCTGACTGGTCACTTAAAATTTCCATATGAAATGCACTGCCGCTAGTCAGCCACCAGTTATGATTTATGTTCACCTTGTTTCAATTGACTTTGGAAAAACTATACTTAAATATTAAAAGAAAATAGTTATTTAAACAACAAGTTTTGAAAACGACTTTTTTCGCACGGCGAGTTCCACAAGTCGAGCAAGTGTGAAAAAAGGTTTTCAAACGAGTTTTTTACAATGCTTTTCCTACAACTGCAAAATAAAGCAACCAAATATGTAATTTTCATTTGCTAGAAAACTTGAAGCGTGTGAAAAACTTTTTCGCACGCTGAGGAGCGTGTGAAAAACTTTTTCGCACGCTGTGCGAAAAACTCTAATTTCAGAGGTTGCCTAGCGTGCGAAAAACTCCATTTTCAGAGGTAGTCGTAGGAAAAATCATTTTATTTATTAAATGAAATAAATGAATTAAAATGTTCACTAATAGAAATATTTATTTATTGGTACAGGAAAAATTTCCATGGCATTCAAAATCGCAGAGTATTTTAGAGGATCTGCACAAACATCTTTTGGTGGAACAAAAGTCCGAAATGGAAGCAAAATAACTAGTGTCCGGGCTTTTACCACTTGCTTTTGGTAAATCCTAGGTTTAGCGCGCTTATCCTAGGTTTTACCGAATTTCGGGCATTTACAGTAACATATACATGGCTGGTGTGCACTCGGTGTGACGCCCAGGGTGATTTCGAACGCACCCTTGAAGTTTTAAAAATGTGTCAGCCTGACATATTTAACTGGTCTGTTCAATTTACGAGGGCTTTTTTATAAATACTGATTATTTTAAAGAAAATTAATTTTAACACTATCTGGAATTCGTTTGTAGGAAGGTATGATAAAGAAAAACCGTGTAAAACATCCTAAAAAATCGATTGAACATATCTTAAATATACCGTTCCATTTGAAAATTTCAAGAAAAATTGGAAACATTCAATGGTTTTCAAATATTGACCCATAACGTCAGTCCTACTAACCAGAATTTGAATTTTTCACAACAAAATTAAAGAACATACTCTTGTCTTTCCATCAAACCTGAGATCGACCAGATTCGTTGAGTCGTTTTGAAGTTATCCGCTTTCTTGAGTTGCAATTTTTGACAGCTCATAACCATCTTATCCGATAAGTTCTGGTAAAAAGTCATGAATCAAAATTGTGTGAAATTTCATCAAAAATCTATTGCTAGCATTTTCAAGATACGTTTTCATTTGAAATTTCAAAAATAAAACCGTTTTTGTACTTTGAAAGTTGGGTTACGCCCCCTTACGGTCATTTTAGTAAGCTGAAATATATTTCCAGCATTTTCTCTTTGCCATATTTATGGGATAATTTCTCTAAAATCTGGATAAAGTCTCTAAAACTCTGGAAAACTCTGGATAAGTCTGGTTATTGTCTGGAAAAGTCTGGAAATCTCTGGAAACGTCTGGAAAAGACTTGGAAATTTCTGGAAAGGGTTGGAAAAATTCTGAAAAAGGTCCCAAAAGACCTGAGGATCATTTACCAGAATTCGTATCAGTCTGAACAAGTCTGAACAAGTCTGAATAAAGTCTGGATTAATCTGGATGAAGTTTGGAAAACTCTGGATAAGTCTGGATAATGTCTGGAATTCTCTGGAAACGTCTGGAAAGAGCCCTGAAATTTCTGGAAAGGGTCGGAAAAATTCTGCCAAAGGTCCCAAAAGACCTGGGGATCATTTTCCAGAATCTGGATCAGTCTGTACAAGTCTGGATAAGGTCTGGATAAATCTGGATAAAGTCTGTAAAACTCTGGATAAGTCTGGATAATGTCTGGAATTCTCTGGAAACGTCTGGAAAGAGCCCGGAAATTTCTGGAAAGGGTCGGAAAAATTCTGCCAAAGGTCCCAAAAGACCTGGGGATCATTTTCCAGAATCTGGATCAGTCTGTACAAGTCTGGATAAGGTCTGGATAAATCTGGATAAAGTCTGTAAAACTCTGGATAAGTCTGGATATTGTCTGGAAAAGTTTGAAAACATCTGGAAAAGACTTGGAAATTTGTGGAAAGGGTTGGAAAAATTCTGAAAAAGGTCCCAAAAGACCTGGGGATCATTTTCCAGAATCCGGATCAGTCTGTACAAGTCTGGATAATCTGGATGGAATCTGAAAAACTCTGGGAAGCTCTGAATAAGTCTGGATAATGTCTCGAAAAGTCTGGAAATCTCTGGGGCTGACACGCTTTTATAATACATCGAACTAAAAAGTGAAAAGTAAATATATTTTAAAAAAACTAAAAAACACGCTTTTATAGTAAATTGAACTAAAAAGTGAAAAATAATTTTTAATAGAAACAGAAAATATTAATGAACAAAAAATATTAGAATTATTGTCAAAAAAGCGTGGGGTGCTCAATGTATGAAAAATGTGGAACAAAGCACCCCAGCGTGTATTTTAGTTTTTTCAAACTATATTTATTTGCGTTCTTTCTCAAGTCTTTTGGAGGGGGGGGCGCAACTGTGTATGTTAGTATGTGTGTAATGCATGCAGTTCGATGAAGGTTTCACTTCTACCGGGTGTGAACTGCACAGGATTTTTTTAAATTTCATTTCTTATTTCTACGTTACATTCTGAACTTATTTTATGTATCATGTCCTATACCTATCTTCAACTGTTTCGGAAATAATAAGAGTTGAAAATTTACTTTTTTGCAACTTTGACAGGCTGTAAAACCTGAACGGTTGATTTTAGAGCTAAACCGATCATACATTCTTATCTGAGTTTTCCATGAACTATCATTTGACACCAGCTTGGAAATTAATCCAAGATTAAAAATTCCATTGCTTGAGTTGTATTTTAGTTATTTTTGGGTTTGAAAAAAGGACGTTTCTAAAACGGTTCAAAACAATCGCACAGTTTATTATTGAAATTTGTGATAGCTGAACCGTTGTCATTTAGTTGATTGATGAACTGTGCGATTGTTTTGAACCGTTCTAGAACCGTCCTTTTTTCGAACCCGAAAATAGCTTTTATGAGAGAATTTCATGAATCAAAAATTTAAATTTTTTGTCAAAAAATGTGTGTCGCGCCAATTATCGCGTGAAGCCTAATTCTCACTTGCGCGAGATTCGCTCTTTTTTGACATTGCTTCAATAATTTAACGTTTGATACACGCATAAAACGTAAATCAACAATCAAAACATGTCAGTTTATTGTTGGAATGTCAGTTTTGACAGATGTATGAAATTCTAAATGTCGAGTGCAATGGAAATTGTCGATAATTTTTGGGAAATTTGCCCGGATGCATTTTTAGTTAAAAAGGAGCACCAGTGCTTTTCAGTGCCCATTTCTGTTAAAAACGCATGAGTGCAAATTTGTCAAAAATTGAAAATATATTTCCATTGCACGAGTTGTACAGTGTTTCCGCTTCAGTTCGCAACATATGGGAAACTTTCTTATTATCAATTTTACAAAAAAAAAGTTATTGTTTATGAAAGTTTCTGCTTCTTGAAAAAATATATAGTATTAAACTATTAAAACTTAGAATAGCATGTACCGGGTGTTTTTTTATCTTTGATATCATTTTGATCACCTGTAACTTTTTTGTTTTTAAAGATATCAAGGTAAACAAAAAACAAAATGTAGGATTAATAGCCAAGTTTTTTTTCAAGTTACACATGAAACAAAACATCAAAACACTATCAATTTTTTGACATATAAGCCTACATTATATTTTTTTTATTTTGGTTTCATATCGAAGTCTTTTCGACACTAAAAGTAGTTTCGAAAAGAAGCTCTTTGTGACACTCCTTTTTCACTTATCGGAAGTTGGTAACACTGGCTGACTGATGGCCATCGCACTGTCATTCTCGATTTTATAGAAGATTTAGGGCGAGTATTATAAAACTGCTTTGACAGTTAACTTAAAGTTAACTTTTTGAATTACATGTAATTTCAAAAATTAACTTTAAGTTAACTCTCAAAGTAGTTTTATAATACCCGCCCTTAATTCTATATTTGGCATGTAATGTTACCAACCTAAACATGAAATCAGGAAATATCAGAATAAAATTTCCAAGAAAAATTTGTTTTTTTTTAATTAAACAATACCAGAATAGAAAAAATATTATAAAATATTCGTTTCATAAGACATTTTATCGCACTCGTCCTTTAAAAATCTCGCCTCCGGCTCGTTTTCTAATATAGGGCTCGTGCGATAAAATCACGTCTTATGAAGCTTGTATTTTAATGTACTATTTTTAAATGGAACACCCGGTATATTATATGTGTGTTCGTTAGAACATATTATTCTGATTACAATGATATAACACACTTCATATTTTGTTCCACTCGTTTTTGACAAATCGGCAAAAATATATGAAATTTTTATATGCTCTCAATAATTTTCGTCCCAAATATCAGACCGCCGGCGCGCGCCGCCTAATAAGTTTCACTTCGAAAGTTTCATATTTTTGCCGATTTGTCAAAAACGAGTGGACCAAAATATGAAGTGTGCTATATCATTGTAATCAGAATAAGATATTCTATCGAACACATATATAATATACAGGGTGTTCCATTTGAAAAAATATAATGTAGGCTTATATGTCAAAAAGTTGATAGTGTTTTGTTTTACGTGTAATTTGAAAAAAAACTTGGCTACTAACCCTACATTTTGTTTTTTTGTTTACCTTGATAACTTCAAAAACAAAAAAGTTACAGGTGATCAAAATGATATCGAAGATAAAAAAACACCCGGTACAGGGGGATTAAAAAATAGGAAAATATGCAGGGTTTTTTGGTAAAAGTAGAAAAAAAAATGGCACATCACTATTTTTTTCAGATTAAGCAAGTCATATTTCAGTCAAAAGAAACCTTTCGTTATCACAAATCAACCTGCCAAATTAAAAAAAAAAAAAATGGAAAAATTTTTGAGCTGAAAAAAACGATTTTTTCTAAAACTTTGACACCCTGTATCTCAGAAACTACGCATTTCTGGTCACATATTTATGGGAACTTTTTTTGTTAAAATATCGTAAGGAATGACATCCTGAAGTTACGGACCGTACTTAGGAAATACCCTGTATATTTTTCTATTTTTTGACCACCCTGTATATGCTATTTCAACTTTTAATACATAGTTTGATATTATTTTTTCAAGAATCAGAAACTCTTATAAAGGATAACTTTTTTTCGTAAAATTGATAATAAAAAAGTTTCCCATGTGCTGCGAACTTAAGTGGATACACTGTATTTTATGAGAAAATTTCATGAATCAAAAATTCAAATTTTTTGTCGAAACACCAGTTCTCGCATTAGTTACTATGCAATAATTTACACTAATATAAATTATCACGTAATTCCAATCTGATTGGTTCAAATCAACAATCAAAACATGTTAGTTTATTGTTGGTATGTCAGTTTTGACAAATGTATGAAATTCTCATCAAAAAAACGGCCACTAAAATCAAAAATCGACGTATCCGAGATTTTTTGAAAAAAAAATCAACCTTGTATTTCTGATGAATTTTATTCCTAACCTTCACGTACTAACTGTATTTAACTATGCTATATGATATCCTTTTCCGTTTATTGAATTCTAGTAAAGTTATCTTTGTTCGTTTTGAGTTCATTATGAAATATATTCACCGTAATTATTTACACAAACTAATAACTGGCCTCGCAGTCCTCTCGCGTTGTGTAATTTTTACTTACCCCGGTGCGAAATTAAATCCGCCAGAGGCAGCACCTCGCTGCAGCCAAAATTTTTGAATTTCCGTGTTTGCAGGGCTTACAATTTGAGACGAGATCTCAAAAACTACTTAATATTTTTTAGTGAATCAAGAAGATTCGAAAAGATAATAAAATTTAGAACAATGCTCTTGTTTCATTTTTTTAAAACAAGCGATGGGTTTGGATAGAAATGATGCTTTTTTTCGAGTATTTAGGTCGTGATATTTTCAATTTGCAATTTTTTTTTTTCGAAAAACCAAAACAACAGCACTATTCTTTAGATTTTTATCTTTTATTATTTTCTAATCCGGTCAAAAAATATTACAAAATAAGTGTGTTCTCGTTTCGGGAAATCAACCCTTTTTTAACAGCTTGTTGTTGGCCTCTTAACTAACTAAGTTTTCAAAACCACTAATTATACCGTGCACAAACTCAAAACTATCCAAATAAACGACTCCCAACTCACTGGACACTCACCGGTGTAGATACGACTTCTTCAATACTGAGGTGACATGTCCTTACTTTCTATATTTCTATACTGTGGCACCAATCTGATACAAACATCTCTCTGACTTCGCTTCTACACTTCACGACCAAAAAATAAAAATGTATTCAAACTCCTCTAGCTGATTTATGCTTGATGATCGAACTCTACTTGTTCTGTGCGAAAAAAAAAAGTTTACTCTCGGCCATTAAGTTGCATAAATATTTGCTATTTTAAACAATGCACTATTTCAAATTAGATTTTGAATAGCGTCAAGTCCAGCGTGAATTTGTTTGGAGTTTGGAGCCTTTTTTTTTTATTTTCGAACCTTTTATACAGTCACCAATTAGGATTTGTTTCGCTGATTAAACAAAATGTCCATTTAACTTTTTCTGGGTCGAAAACTGAGTGAAATAAAACGCTTGTTGTTTTCAATTTTATTTGATAAGTTAATGAACATCGAATGTGTCGAATAGATAAATTTCGAATAGGTACCTAAACACAAATTTTTAGAGAAGCAATAGGTATAACTTTTTTTTGAAAGTTATAGAGTTATAATATCCCCACTATATCCACGCCAGTCGACTTCACTTAGGAAAGATTAGCCGTTTATTTATTGTCTGGCTTAAATCTCCTCCTTTTTCAACAATTTAGACTGGGCGATAGTCCGGATGGAATGGCATCTGGAGGGATGCACAAGGGGCCTGAGTGAAGTGACCTATCGGGATCACCTTTCACCGCAACTAACTCCAGGAAAGAATCGTCTACAAAAAAGTATAAGTATACTTTGGCATGGCGGAAGAAAATAGGGCCAGAATTTGATACCTTCTACACTTGCCGCAACCGTCTATCTGGAAACTACCTGATCTTATGTGGAGGGACCTGAATTGTAAAGTCGGCAAGAAAGCCAATCTTTTACAAAAAAAAAGCAGAATTATGTGTTAATTCTAATTTTTTATATACCTATCTCATTTGATTTAAATCGGATTGATATTTTTAAATTCAGAAAGTATAGCACAAGAACTTTTAATTTGGTTGTTTCGGGTACTTTCATATGGGTAAACCCATCAGACCAACTACAAAAACAAAGTACAAAAAAAGCAAATTGTCAAAAAATACACAAGCAATTTAACTTGACCTAATGCGGCTGTTGTTTGTTGAGTCCTTGTTAGCCAACAATAACCTCAGAATGTGCCACATAAAAAAAATATCATATTGATACTAACACAGTCTAAGGTGTCTGTTAACTATTAAAAATCTAACAAGCGAGTGATCTAGCCGCACTAAAAAATACTTACATTTATATCTATCAGTTGCAACAACAAAATTCACATAATAGCTTTGTTCGCGGGTCCGATTCTGAATCGGTTCAGAACTAATTCGGGATTGTCGTAGAGCGCATGCCTAGTTAAGAATCGGTTCAGGATTTCTTTTTACCGCGAACGATTTTGGAATCGAAAACCGGATACTTTTAAACATTATGTGATTTGTGAACCTTGGCTATTTGATTTTCATAAATCAAAAAGAATAACAGAACAGATATAATATTTATATTTATTCAAAATTTGAAAATGCTCTATGCATTGTTCATCCCTGAAATGTGGCATCACCTTCTCAAAATTACATCGCTTTTAGGAACTTAAATAAGCTCTAATTCTTCCTTGTCCTCATCGTTAGATGACAAATGGTCTGACTAGTAGTAGTAGGTACTTAGATGAAACAAAAAATCACTAAAATTGTGCATATAAATAAATATATTAGATTAAATAGAGATAAGTAACTTACATAATACTGTACTGCAAATTCAGTAAACTATAAACTCCGTCGGAAAAAACTAGCGTATAGTTTAGCGTTTCAGCGTAAGAACAAATAAAAAACCCAAATTTCCATAACGCAAACACAAATAAACACCAGTCAGCTAACAAGTCTGACAAAATTGCGCATGAGCAGCCGAACCGAACTTTTAATCCTAACAAAAATCCTGGGACTGCTAGAACCGATTCCGAATCAATTAAAACCAAGTCTATGTGATCCGCGAACGTAGAACTGTTACTAAAAATTCAGAATTTTATTATCCGCGAACGCAATTTTTTACACTGCGCATGCGAATAGTCCCTGAACCGATTCGGAATCGGACCCGCGAACAAAGCTAATACTTATAACATTTTCAGATCACAAAATTTCAGTTTTATGTTGTTGCACGGAGAAAACTGGTCCTACTGCAATCTATAAATTGCACCAACTTCGCATCCAATTCCATTGCGGATGCGCAACGTATGGTGCCATACTGTACTTGAAGCTGATGCGCTATCCGGTTGGCGTTCTATACCATTATACAAATGAATGTCATTCTGTACCGCATTATGATTTGTATAGGTGAAACGCGCGTATATTCACTCCAAATCATACCACGATACAGATGGACATCACTCTATAGTCTATACCATAGTAGGATATGAAGTTACAATACGCGCAGTTTTCGCATCAGTATACAATAAAATGCAGAACGCCGCCTCTCCATTTCCTAACAACGTGAACAAAAATTGGCGGCAGTTGTTAAGCCAACCATGTGCATTTTAGTTCGCTGCATTTATAGTTACCTATTGCAATATTTCTGTGTTAATATAAACTTCGCTGAAATCGTAATTTGAGATAGAACCAAATATGAATGCCAAAGAGAGGA
The DNA here is from genome assembly GCA_917834065.1 of Ceutorhynchus assimilis. Taxonomy (NCBI): domain Eukaryota; kingdom Metazoa; phylum Arthropoda; class Insecta; order Coleoptera; family Curculionidae; genus Ceutorhynchus; species Ceutorhynchus assimilis. Next base: position 101,890,323 of record OU892277.1, read on the forward strand.
TGTAATTGAAAGTTATAATTACGTTAGTTGCAATGACTACAGTGTTATTATGAGAAGCAAGGATCATCATAAAGATAAGAAAAATAGTGAATGGTGTCACGATTTAATTCGCAATTTCGGCGTTGGCACCACAACAAACTGGATTGTTCGATATACTTACCCATTCACTGAAAAAGTTTGAGTACAAGAAAGTGTTTAAGTGTCATCATAGTAGCAGAATTTAAAAATTGTCCCAGACGAATAAGGAACAAAAGATGTGATGCCAACATTCAGCAGGAATTCAGGCTGGTAGGCCATTAAAATTCGAAGGTGGTGTTTGAGAAATCTGGAAGCGAATATTGGATTGAATCAGAGTAACCAAAATCACCTTATATACCACCTCTAAAGTTTAAGTTTTGTTTTTTGAAACATTGTAATGTTACCTTGTTAGCTTGAAAATAGCGTATCAAAAATAAAGATAAATTACTTTAATTGATTGAGTAGTCATTAATTTAGTATCGTGGTATGATTTGGAGTAGAAATAGGCGCGTATTGTAACTTCATATCCTAGGTTATAGATTGACGTTCATCTGTATGGCAGTATGATTTGTAGTAGACATACGTGCGCTTCACAGATACAAATCATACTACGTTATAGAATGGAATCCATCTGTATAACGGTACCCATATAACATTAATACGCATCCGGCTGGGATTGACTTGGTAATTTAGTTCAGGGTTCCGTTGTGGATCCTACAACGCACTGACGAGGTGAGAGTACACCGAAACGTGCCTATGGTTAAATCCGCAACGTAAATGGGTATCATCTCAAATGTATGGTACACTTAGAGCCGACATGGTTTGAGGTTGGATCCTTTTATACAGTCACCATTATAAACAAGAATGGAAGGAAATATTATATAGACACAAATTATACAAGTAAAGGACCACTAGATTATATTTATATTTACCGGGAAATTATTCCATTATAATGGTATTTTTTTTAAATTTCATTTCTATCAAAAGTTCGACAGGCGTTTTTATAAAAGTACTTTGCGAATTACCTTTACCAAAAATACTACTTGAAAAAGGTTCGTGTTCGAAAACAAAAACGAACAAACAATGGCACGACATAAAAAAAGGGTTTTAAACTTCGCTGCAAATGGCATGTACTCGAAATAAAAGCCCCCTATTGTTGATAATTTGCATATAACATTTTTAGTTTCTATGATTAAATAGCGACTGAAAAGTTTGTTCTTTGTTTTAACCTATCACATTTTCGAGCCCTTTTTTCCGGAAGCTGTGCTGCATTTCGTTCCACAACTACATTGCATAAGTAATCTTATACAAGAATAGAATTAGGCTTTATTTTAAAAACTTCATAGGTACCTATTCAAAAAAATATATTTTGTAACCATTTACATAATGTTTTGTGTTTCGTTGGCATTTAGTAAATTATTGCTTATCCATTGTATGCACTGCTGTGAATGGAGATCAGATATATCCGTTGTGTTTCCTTAAAAAAAAAAACATAAGTATATCAATAGAGCATGGTAGGTAACTTACTATTTTCATCACATTTTCCATAGGATTCTGGAATAAAGAGGTCGATTTTGATTTTGTATTTGGTATTAAGATGTTCCTTCAAAAAACTTTTATGAACTCTGGGCTATTGGATAAATTTTTCAAAAATTCGACTTACGATTAGTGCCCTGTATTCCTGTTTATAACAAGAAATACTTTGAAAAACATCTAACACTGCATAAAAAAATAAACTATTATAAGTGCTTTGGTTTTGCATCGCACCAAAAAACTCCAGCACAGTATCACAATTGATGTATTTCATTTGGTAAAGAACTTTCATGTTGTCTTCAAAGGTTTCTAGATCTTCTAGCGGAAAATTCTGAAATTATTTTTTAACGAACATTTTATGTCATATTATAAAAATATAAAACTTACGCCAATGTTGTCTAGAATATTTCTTAACATCGTGTCAGTATAATTAACAATATATATTCCAGGTTTTGAGCCTAAGTTGAATAGCATGAATTCGGAATCTACCGATTTATCCAATGTTACTAAAAAAAATATTTCAGATGCATGTTTCTATAAAGCATTAAACAATCAAGTTACTAGTTTCAGCTTCCCTATCAAACCAAATGTATCCGGTAGTATTATTTGCATAGGCATAGGAAATTGGTATTGTCCATTTATTGCTAAAATAGATTATTTTAAATCAGAAAACTAAATTGTCTACAATTTGATGAGGAATTAAACTACATTCTAGGAATAACAGGGGCTATGTCAATCTGCCCCACCGCATCCTGAGAGGCACTGCTGAACATGCATCCTCATCACCTATGTGTGAAAAAAAAAGAAAAGAATAGATTCCTATAGGCTATTCCAGACAACAAGATTTGAACTTGATCTGAATGGCCAAAGTAAACCATCAGATGATATGATAACATCACTGAACTTCGACATTCCATATGAAGTTGTTGTAAAAAATCTCCAATCATGGAAAACGGAAGGAGTCGGTCTGGGAATAACTGGACCAAACTTTAAATTCTCCTTAGCAGTGGGTAGGACACCCACAATAATTCAACCTGAGGTACTGACCATAAACATATGCGCCGAAGAGTGCCTTAAACGAGGCCTTTTAGGCACATTCACATACTGCCCAAGAGTCAAGCGGCTGAAAATGCTCTAGGAGCCATCAAGTGCAATTCACAGCTAGTTTGGGTGGGTAGAAATATCCTTAAGCAACTGGCTGGGGAAAACAAATTAACCCTGATGTAGGTGCGAGGACATCAAGGCATAGGGGGGACGAGAAGGCAGGCCGTCTCGCAAAGCAAGGCGCTTTAACACCTTTTCAAGGCCCTAGCCTTTTTGTGGACCAATGGAAAGTCGCGTCTCTGAAAACATGAACAGATGGGAAGAAGACAGAACGCTAGCTCATTGGAGATCGATTCATATGGCCTGAGGCAGATAAAAAGTTTCATATCCATCTCAGCAACTTCTTGACATGAACAGAAGATACATTAGAACAGTCGTTGGTCTGCTCACTAGACAACTGTAAATCTTGTGAAAAAACAGGTAAAGGTTATTCTTCAGAAAAAGTTCTGCATTGTCTAAAAACCGAAATACATCCAGCTAAAACATTCAATGATCTCAAGCCACATTCCAACTTTTCAATTTAATTCTGAACACTATCCATTACTTGGTGAAATTTTCCAAATTCCTTACGGCTCCCATCTTCTTCAGTAACTTCTTCGTGTTCATCTTGTATGACATTCTTGAATTTATTATTTAATGGCCCTTCCAAGATTTTCTAGAGAGAGATAACGACTTGAATACATTATGGCTGAAATTTAAAATTTTTCTGAAGCTGGTTCTTTTTTTCTTGTCTTCGGGCTTCTTTCTCTCGCCTTTCTTTTTGTGTTCGCGCTTCCTCTCCTTCTTTCTTTGTATCTTCGGTCTTCGATTTCTTGTTCTTCTTTTGATCTTGTTGCTGTAAAAGTGCTGCAAGTCGGTCCTGTTAGTCTTGCTTTCGGACTTCTTCTTCTTGCTTCCCTTTCTGTCTTTGAACCTACTTTTCTTGTCCGCTGCTCTTCGTGTTTTTTCTTTCCTCTGTCTTTGGGCGTCCTCTTCTTGGCCCTTTGTCTGTCTTTGGGCATGTTGTCCTAGTTTTTCTTTCTGTCTACAGGCTTTCGCTGCTTGTCCCTTGTCGATATTTTCAATGAAGTTCAGCTATATTTGATTTACTTGCTCCATTTCGGCGATAGGCTATTGTGAACCTAATTATCTACCATAGAATACTCTGTACCTTTCTTAAAACTTGATTTCAAATAAAAAGTCCGGTGTTGACATGTTCTTAGAAGTCATAACCAGTATTAAAATCATTGTTGCAGTTCAGAAAAAATTAATTTATTGTACCTAGGTACCCACTAATCAGCTCAAATCAATCTACTTATTTTCTCGCTAAATATTGCTCCAATTAGCTTAAACTAATCCGGTAAAGGGATATTTCACTGATTTTCAAAATTGGATAAAGCAACTAAGAATAGAATAGAAACTCAGCTGCGTCAAGTTAGCCCCCCATAACCGAATTTGATAACTTTTTTGGTAGAAATCAATTGTGCTAGAATTGTGCTGAATTGTGCTGCCAATATTAGGAATTGTGCTATTTTGGTAACTGAATTATTTACAAAAAAGTACAGCTGTGACGCTCAGCCCCCCCATTTTATTGAATTTCGAATTTGAAAAAAATGTTTTCCTTGAGAATTGGAATTGTGCTGAACTGTGCTGCACGTATTTTCCCTCCTACTTTATTACATCATCCCATATTTTGTTTAAACATTATGGCGGGGCGAACTTGACGCTCAGCCCCCCCATTTTTTTGAACTCTCATTAAAAAAAAAAAATGTTTTCTTTGAGAATCGGAATTCTGAATTGCGCTGCACATATTTTCCCTCATACTTCATTCCATCATCCCATTTTTTGAATAAACATTATGGCGGGGCTAACTTGACGCTCAGCCACCCATTTTTTTGAATTTTCGTTTAAAAAAAATATGTTTTCCTTGAGAATCGGAATTGTGCTGCACATATTTTTTTTCCTACTTCATTCTAACATCCCATTTTTTGTTTAAACATTATGGCGTGGCTAACTTAATGCTCAGCCCCATCATTTCTTGAAATTTTGCTTAAAAAAAAATATCATTGTCGACGTTTTGTTATTTTCACAGCACTGATTGTAGGGATGGCCACATCGATAAGAATTATCGATACATCGTTATTCTGATACATCGAATTTAAAAACATCGATATGCCGCGATATATCGAGTAAACTTGGATGTTCCTCAAATCAACTTTTAAGTTTTTAATGAATGACGATACTATCTTAATGGCATATCCTACAAAACTGTAGTGAATCGGTTGGTTCTCTACTCTCTGGGGTAATGCAGGAATGAGTCCACTCGGGACGCATACCAGAAAAATGGAAGCTCTCTATAGTGACTCCCCTCTTTAAAAAAGGCAACAGACACAAACCAGAAAGTTATCGAACCATGTCTAACATGTAGCCCATTGAAGTGCACGGAAAAAGTCATGGTCGAGGAGTTGACAGTTTTTTTCATTGAGAACAATTTAATACCACCATAACAGCACGAGTTTCTATCAAGACGCTCCACTGTCACCAACCTATTGAAGAGTCTTAATGACTGGACATAAAACTATGATAACCTTCAGCCCACTGATATTATTGTATATATATCTTGATTATGAGAAGGCTTTTGATAAAGTGCCACATAACCTGTTGCTTGAAAAACTAGAGCATTTTGGAGTACGGGGAAAGCTGTTGACACTCAGCAGAGATCTTCTGTGTCAAAGATACTACCAGGTTCGAGTCAATGGAACAATTTCAATACAACACCTTGTGAGGAGTGGGGTTGTCCAGGGATCGGTTCTGGGCTCATTGCTCTTCATAACATACCTTTTTGATCTTGTTGATTGTATTGAAACAAAAATGTCAAGTTTTGCGGGCGACGGAACACTATATGCCAACCCTCTCCTCAATGTAGCATAACTAAAAGCAGACTTGATAATGTTGAAGTATGGACTGGAACTTGAGGTATGAAACTCAACGAGTCAAAATGCACAGTGCTTAGAATCGGCCCAAACAATTCTTATGAAGAATATACTCTGAACAACACAGCACTAACAACTGTCACTGAGCAGATTGCTCTCGGAGTCCTAGCAACATCCGACTTGAAATGGGAAAACCACATTGTGAAAATAGCCAAAAAAGCCAGTACATTTTTCTATCTGATTAAACGTGCTTTCAAAGACGACTGCGTACTGCGTCGAAATGAAAGGCAAACTGTACAAAAGCTTCATCAGGCCTAAACTTGAATATATGCCTACACAGTGTGGAATCCATATTTTATCAAGAGGGTAACCGAGATACCATCAGAAATGAGAGAATTAGGAGACTGAGAGACTGGAGAGATACCGATTAGGCGATTAACAATATTAAGAGAAAGAAGGCACAGGGGAGATCTGATTAAGACTTTTAAGATAACAAGTGGATACTACAATTGCGACATGTCAGGGATATTTCAACTTCCTAGCAAATTGTGTCGTTTATTCGTGGAATGCTTTGACACGGAGAGCACAGTGACTGCCAGTAGTATAAACGCGCTTAAAACCAGATTTGATTTGGAAATTAAGGATAGTGCAGCAAGTATGATACATTACAGTGCCTAGTGGAAAAAAAGGGGAAAAAAAAGAAAGAAAAAAAAAAAAAAAAAAAAAAGAAAAAAGGGAAAAAAAGAGGAAAATAGAAAAAAAAAAAAAATTATGTGACCTGCAAGTAAACACAACTCAAAGAAGTAACAATAGCTTCATCAATAAAGAATGAAGGCTTTCACGGCCGGTCAAATCTAGTAAAAAAGTTTATTCCAGGCTATAATGCCGTGGTCCATTGTTTCGTCTACTGCTGCGGTGGTCATCTTCAGAGGCGTTGTGGTAGAGGACGAAGTGTTCTCTTCCGTGTTTCTCCGATGACTGGATTCGACGTTGTTGGACCTGCGTTATTTATATCCAGGGTTGTGGGCGTGGCTTGTATAAGGCTATTTTCCTTGTCTCGTTCTTGGAAAGGAAGGGTCTTTGTTTTTCGGAAAACTGGCAACCAGCTTTTGTTGAGGTTCATGCCCTCTTCTTTTCTGTGGAAGTTCTCTCTATCCCATTTTACCTTAGGGTAATCTTTCTAAGAGGACGTCGAGGAATGCAATTTTGTTGTCCTCAACTTCCATCGTAAACTGTATCCTGGGTTCTATTGAGTTTAGATGATTAAGGACCTCAAACCACTGCGGAGGAAATACGCAATGAAACCTCTAGGATTTTACGACTTGCGAAACCTTCAAAGTGCAACCTGACATACGAGGAAAGGAAAGCTATTCGCAGCCTGAATACAGACAAGAACATACTAGTCTTGCCTGCGGATAAAGGAAACGCAACGGTAATAATAAACGTGACTGACTATGAATCAAAAATTTCCGAACTGCTAGACCCCTCCACCTACAGAAAGCTGAAGCGCAATCCCACTGCTTCTATATTGCGAAGAACCAATCAACTCGTCCGAGCACTAACGTTGGACCCGGAAAACATAAAAAAAACTCATCAAATCTGAGGCCTTACCACTTAGAATTATATGGGCTTCCTAAGATTCACAAAACAGGCAACCCACTCTGGCCCATTATAAGTGCAATAGATTCGCCCACATGCAGCATAGCCAAATACCTCACCACTCTCCTTCAGCCACGGATTGGCCAATCCAGCTCTTATGTTAAAGACTCAACTCATTTCATCAAAAAGATCAGTGACATCACTCTACTACCAAACGACATTCTGGTTAGTTTTGATGTCGTCTCATTGTTTACTAAGGTACCAGTGTATCAGGCCTTAGAGTACCTGAAAGATGTTTTTCCGGAGGAAATCAACAACTTATTTCACCACTGTCTGACGACTACGTACTTTCAATGGCAAAATGAATTCTTTGAGCAGACAGATGGAGTCGCAATGGGGAGTCCACTCAGCCCGGTTATCGCCAACTTCTACATGGAACACTTCGAACAAATGGCACTGCGAACAGCCACATAGAAACCTACTTGTTGGTTTCGCTATGTAGATGACACATTTGTTGTTTGGAACCATGGAGAGGCAGAGCTTGAAAAATTCCTTAATCATCTAAACTCAATAGAACCCAGGATACAGTTTACGATGGAAGTTGAGAAGGACAACGAAATTGCATTCCCCGACGTCCTTTTAGAAAGATTACCCTCAGGTAAACTGGGACACAGAGTATATAGGAAGCCGACGCATACGGACAAATACCTCAATCAGGAATCTAATCACCATCCTAGGCAAAAGACAGGAGTCATTAAAACTCTATCTGACAGGGCAATCCGGATTTGTGAACCCAGATACCTTCAGGACGAGATGCAACACCTAAAATCAGCACTTGAAGGAAATGGACACTCCAAGCCGGAGATAAATAGAGCCATAAGACCGAAGCAACAGCGCACAAATAACAAGGAACCAGCACAGGTGGCAAGGAGAGCCTTTCTACCCTATATCAAAAATGTCACAGATCGCATAGGACGAACGCTAGAAAGACACAACGTTAAGCCTATCTACAAGCTCCCAAGAACAATTCAGCAAAGTCTAAGATCGGCCAAAAATCCTAGGGCACCTCTTGAAACGGCTGGGCTGGGACTCTATAACGAATAAAGATATTTTCTCTATATCTATTGACGTCCTCTCTCTATTGATTTCGAAAAGAAAGAAGACGACAGCAAGTGCCATAGCGATAGGAATAACGATCTCTATCCGTTACAGAGTTCCAGCCCTGGCGTCTATAGAATTCCCTGCTCTTGTGGATCTGTTTATGTAGGAACAACCAAACGCTCTATCAACACCAGGGTCAAAGAGCATAAAAGAAACTGTCAGCAGGGACAAATAGATAGATCAGCAATCGCCGAACATGTGCTTACACAAATAAACCATGTCATTCGTTTCGACCAGACTCAAGCATTGGATAGAACCAAACATTTTTACACTAGACTCCACAGAGAAGCCATAGAGATACAGAAACACCACAACAACTTCAACAGAAAAGAAGAGGGCACGAACTTCAACAAAAGCTGGTTGCCAGTTCTCCGAAAAAGAAAGACCCTTCCTTTCCGAGAACGAGACAAGGAAAATAGCCTAATACAAGCCACGCCCACAACCCTGGATATAAATAACGCAGGTCCAATAACGTTGAATCAAGTCATCGAAGGAACACGGAAGAGAACACTTCGTCCTCTACCACACCGCCTCGGAAGATGTCTACCGCAGCAGTAGACGAAACGTTAGGTAGAAATACTAATGGGCCACGGCATTATGCCCGGAAAAAACTTTTTTACTAGAATAGCTTCATCGGTTTCACCTCTTGCTATTGGACAATATTCTATTACCTTCACTCTACACTACAGAAATGCTGCAGCTATTCTAAATAGATATTATGCGAGAAAATTAATAGAGAGTAGAAGCAGAAAGTCTAAGAGCCAGACACGGTAGATGGGTTCATATTAAATTAAATCCGAACCACTTGCCTAATTTTCCTCGTCTTACTCTAAACGATCTGTGAGACTTACCTGTCGGTATTTACCAAGTATTTCTTGCTCCGTACAAGACGCCATTATGCACCATACAATTTAGTAAATGAAGCTGGGTTTTTGAGAATTCGCGTATTTTCTCGCTTTCGTAGTGAGCCAATTTTAGGGGATTATTGTACCTGCAAATCTGGACCAAGAACTCTGGAAACTTATAGGAGGATAATAAATCTATGCCAACAATTAACCCGGAGAAACTTTTAAATCACAGCCGGAATCAAGCAAAAATGTGTTATTGCCATTGCGGGCAGCTATTTTCTATATGTGTAGAAGCTGTATTCAATCCGATAGAAGAAAACCTGCCGTTGGGCGATCAAATCACCTATAGAACTGATGGAAAGCTATTCAATCTAAGCAGATTTCAAGCCAAGGACAAGGTATCCATACCTTACAACTTTTTGGTAGTTTCAATATAGGGATGATAACGGTGGCCTGGCAAATACCGTGAAGGACCTGATCATAAGTTTATTTTAGCGAGCATATGAAAGGATCCGTCTAGAACTCAGAAAAAACAAAAATTCATACCAGCGTTCTTCAAATACGAATGCACCAGATCCAGCTGTAATTATTTTCAATGGAGCACCTCTAAAAAATATAGAATACTTTCCAGACCTCGGTAGTAATCTTTTCACAGAGCAAATACCGACGCGGAAATTCAACAGAGTGCCAGCGCAGCTTTTGGACGTCCCTTGAAAAAGGTGTTTGACGACCACGACAAAAGTGACCACACTAAGCTCGCGGTCTACAATGCTATCGTCATACCAACACTTTTCTAAGGATGCTAAACCTGGACAACCTATAGAGGGCACCTGAGGTGTTTAGAAGCGCTGCTCAAGAAGATTACTCAAAACCCGCGAAACAAACAGTATCTTTGAGGATTCTATGCTTTGAGGAAACCAATTTCGCTGTCATCCGCCCGCATGCCAGTCTCTTCTCTTCCTAAACAAATTATGTAGGATCCCAACTAGCCAATGCAGCAAAGGAGGGCAATTTAAACGATAAAAAATATCCTCAATGGGCGACTGGGAGGCCCCATTTTCATTTGATTTTAAAAATTCTAGACATTAAAGGTATTTTTAATTCGGGATATACCTATTAATTGATATTGTGAAGGTTGTCAGGCTGATTAATCAAAACTGAAGGATAACCAGACATATGTCTATTTCCTGCTAATCTGACAATAGCTGGTTTACTACAGCGACCAGCTGGCAGCTACCGCTGATTGGGTGTGCAGTGTGGGAGAAATTGTGGGTCCAGAATAGGCTTCTTTGATACCTAAATATCAAAGAACCCACAGATGATGATGCTGCCAAGATTTATACTCGTTAGCGAGTGAATGCCTATAATGACGATGATGATGATTTTTAAATAGGTACTAAAATTATATAATTTCAATTAGGTAGCAACTTATATAATATTTATATTATAAATCTGGTTAAAATGTTTATTATTCCTCTATTCCTGGTATAAAAACTAAGAATGCGACTAACCATTTATTAGTCGCGCGACATGGCTACGCGACTTAACCGATAATGCATAAAAGCCTTAAGGCTGTAAATGGCATGTCAACATTTTTATTAAGTAAGAAAAATTTGAATTTGATATTTTTTAACCTATCATAACTCGAAAATGGCTCGTTGGATTTTTTTGTGCCAATGATAAATTTTGTTTAGAATGTCTAGGAGAACAACATATCCAAATTTCAGACAATTTCACCGAAAGCCATTTTCCATAAGATTAATGCGGGGTCCTTTCCATATTTATTTTGCTTTTGTCTATATTTTAAATAGGTAGTAAGTTCTGTTATTTATTTAGAAACGAAGCGCTCCGAACACCAGAGCCGTGGCGCCATCTATTAGCAGTTAGTTATAGGAGTGACATTTTATCATTTTGATATTTAGTAAATAAATAATAAAAAATAAGAAAAGTCCTATAAATTATAGTTGTGAAAGGTAATATTGCAATCGCTTGAAGATAAAATGCTATATGCCATTCGACCCAGAAGGTCTTATTGTGCTTTGCTTGCTCGTATCGAACGTCGAGTTCAGCACAAAAAGACCCACTTCTTGTCCTACTGACATAAATAACTATTATTACCTACCTTGAATTATTCGCCAGAATCTGACTTAATACATATTTTTCCGAACTATCGTCAACATTTAAAACTGGATGACCATATTGGTAGATGTAACTTTCCATAAAAGAACGTATGTCCATATAAGGAACTTGGTCTTCAAATTCTTGGATTAAATCGTTAGTAGTGACAGTTCCAAATTCGTGATTTTTTAGAAAATTTCTGACGATTTGTTGAAAGAGTTTTTCTCCTACAAGGACTTCTAACATTCTCAGAAGGTAGGCACCCTATACAACGTTGGAATTTGTTTAGAATATAACATACATATATATTATTATAATATAAAATGTTCACACCTACTTTTGTGTAGACTATTCCATCAAAAAGTTTGTCATTTTCCATATAGTCTGTGGAATGTAAATAACTAACTAACTGTAGTTTATCTTCGCGAAACTGAGTATCCATATCTATCACTTCTATTAGTCTGAATAATTTTGATATCTAGAAAAGCAGTGCAGTATTTTGTCTAGCTTTCTGATTCCGATCTGAAAAATACCTACACCGACATCTTCTCTCTCGGCAATCATTTTATATGACATAAAAGTTGCAAATCCTTCTTGCAGCCATAAATCATTCCACCAATCATTTGTAACTAAACAATACAATACTTATATAAAGAGAAGAATGTTGAATTGTATGCTTACCCAAGTTTCCGAACCAAAAATGCCCTAATTCATGGAAAATTACTAGGTGGCATTGGAAAGCATCGTATATATCCAAATCCGTAGTGAGTAGGCCTTCTTTAAATTGAATAAGGCCCCATGTTTCTGTTGCTGTTACTTTGCCCTTGTCATATTCTATCATATCTATTAAAAAAACTTGCTAAGGATGGGTTATTCTAACTTTTATGTTATTACTTACCTACCTAATTTCGGAAGAGGATAATCCAATCCAGTATAATCATTATAGTACCTAATGGAAATCATAGCTGCTTCAATAGCAGCATGATTATTTTCTTTGCTGGCATTATATGTATACACTCTTATAGGTATAGTTTTATTGTTATGCACAAACATCTCCTCGTAATATGTATAATCTGTTATTGCTAAAGATACTAGATAGGTTGACATTTTTACTGTGGTAGCAAAAACATATAGTATACCTTCTGAAAAAGGGTAGCGACCCTAAAAGTTGTATAAAAATATATTAAAAAATTGCAAAGTAAATTAGGCTCACAATTTCTGGCATGTTAGATAGAGCTATGTAGGAATCATTAGGTGTAATCAGGCGGACATTGAAACGGGCTTTGAAATTTGGTTCGTCAAAGCACGGAAAGGCTTTTCTGGCGTGATGTGCTTCAAATTCATTGACTATTAAATGCCTGGAAATTGTTTCTTTAAATTTTTTATCAGTGATATTGATCCCTGAATGTAATTAACAAATTTTTTTTACTCTAATCATCGGAGGTGGAGATAGGTAATACAGTATAGAAATGAACCAGAATTATTGGGCACTATAAGTGCTTTAAAAAAAGTATTTTGAAGAGTGACAGATAAGTATTGTTTTCTTTTAATGTGTGAGGGTTCGCAAATAATTCCTAACTCAAAACTTGATTTAAAACAACACGATAGGTATTTGAATTAATCCCAATTGTTCAAAAAACTATTCTACTATAAATTATCAACCAACTGTCCAATTATCAACTCGTCACTGTCGAATTCGCAATTAAGGCCGTCCGCACACGGGTCGATCGGCGATGTAGTCGACGCGATTGTAATCGCCTATACAAGATGCTCGTTCGTACGATTCATGTCGGACATGTCTGCCATCCGTACACGGGTCGTTTTTTCTTTAGTCGATTTGCGTCTTTCAAACTAGACCTTTTTTTTCCTTCTCGCGTCTTCTGACGTCGTGATCTTAGTCACAACTAAGCAGTTCGAGTAGTGATGAGGCAGACATTGTTATGTTTCGGTGATATTATCGGCGGCTATTGTTCTTTGGATGCGTTTTCGTTCGAATTGCATTCGTCACAAATCGGAAGAACAATTTCGCAGATGTCGCATACGTGATATCGTCTACTAGACAAGTTTTTACGTTGCGAAGTCAGTCTTAACGTAGTAGAGTACAATACAGTCGGCAAACACAAATCGTCAAAACTACTGCGAAAAATCCCATTTTTTTCGGATCAATCGCAATCGCATGTTTTCATCCGAATTCGCACGAATAATTTCGACTACAATGTACGATCATCATTAGGGTTCACTGAAATAGGATCATTCGCAGTTTTCCGTCCGATTTCTGACGAATGAAATTCGGACGAAAACGCATCCAAAGGACGACGGCTTCTCTCACAGTAGATGCTTATACGCAGGAATAAAAAAAACGCGCGGAACCGCCGGCATTTGTGATCTTGCGTGTATATGCGTTGAGTTTGCACACTGACTGCAATAGAAAGGTGCGAACAACTTGATACATACAAACAGTTAAAATGTCTGGTCGTGATTTATACTTGCTAGAAAATACTTCCCTAAGATGAAAAATAATCCATAAAAGAAGAAGGAAGGTGCAGGTGAATGAAATACTCAGAAAAAGAAAGAAATTTGGTGAATTTCAACATCTTTGGAATGATTTAAGGAACAACGAAGAAAAGTTTTTCAGGTTCTCGCTGATCCCATCAATATTTCCGCTCTCGAACTAAATCAATTAGAGTGACATCCTGTATAATGATTCCGACAGTCTGTATAGTTATTAATATATCGCCATGCACATGCGTGGTGACTGAGCATCGGAGGATCGAGACGAGGCGAGGATTTTTAAGATTACAACCAGCAATGAGCTACATGACTGTACCCGCCCTGCTCCCTTATCGTTAAATAAATAAGTTTAAAGTGATCATCGATCAATCGTTTAATTGCACCTCAATATATTACATGGCGACGAGGATATATGGTTAAAAGAAGAAAAGAAGAAACGTGGGAAAATCAGAACAAGAAAAAAGAGAAATGGCTTCCGGTATGAATTCCACAATGGTTCCTGTGCCAAAATTCTACGAGTTCAGCGCAAACACAGATGATTGGGAGATTTATGCAGAGAGAATGGAGCAACACTTCACAACCAATCAAATAAGTGATGAAAAAATTAAAACCGCTATTTTATTAAGTAGTATTGGCCCTGATACTTACAAACTTCTTAAAGATCTAACTATTCCTGAATTACCTAAAACAAAAATATTTCTTAAACTATGTGAACTTTAAAAAAAAAAAAAAACAATTTAATATAAAACCCAGTGTTTGGAGATTTAAGTGTGGCCGATTGGTTATTCAGTGCAATAATGAACTTTTTTCTGATAAACTTGGTAAACATAAATATGGTAGAATTCATGTCGAATTGAAAGAAAACTATAAACCAACTTTTTGTAAATTCCGACCTGTTCCCTTGGCCTACCGAAGTCTCGTGGACCAGGAGATGAATGAAATGGGTAAAGAGGGTATTGTGACGGAACTAGCTACTGCCCCTTTTTGGGCTTTAGTCAAACCGCACCAGGGATGCCAAAAGTTTTTACTTTGACTGACTGTAGAAATTAACCATTAGGTGTTGGATCATTTGAGCCTTGTATTGGGTTAGGGGTGCCTTGATTCTCATTTATACAAATAAACCGCTGAAATAGAATAATTATCAATTTATTTAATAAATGAAAGTAATTCGGTATAGTCAGTAATCAAATCCTATCTGAAAATTCCTAATTGGACGTCCAGTCGAACTGCAAATTTTATACTAATCTAAAGTAAATGAGTATCTTGATTTATAAAAGGTAGGGAAATCTGATAATGATAATAATATCATTTATGGTTAAATGTTAAGTGAACGAAAACACAAATTAACTAGTTAAATGCACGATTGAATGCACGAGAGCACAACATAAATAATTCGTCAATTTCAATCAGTTCACTGTAATCACAAAATGTTTATTGACCCTTGAAAGTTCTCTTATTTATTGAGAGTTAATAATTTGAGCACTTTTCTGCTGAAGTCTGTAAGCAATATGTGCAAGAAAAGTCTTTTTATATGCTCAGTTTCTATATACAAATGTACAAATGCTTATTTCATGAGTGTGAAAACCAAATTTCTGCATTAAACGTTAGAAAACACTTCAATTTAGAGTGCATTTCAAGCGAATCACTAATCAGTATTTATTGTTCGACTGTTAGAGAAATTGTAACGGTCTTACTTGCTTAATCTGATTCATGCAGATAAATCCACAAGGCGATTCTTTATCCATTTATCACCACTATTCACACTGGCAGTTAGGGAATTTTCCACTCAGATGAAAAGAAAACACAAGGATATACAGATGCGTTGGAGCCCGTCGAGAGTGAGAAAGAACCAAAAGACAATCGCGTAGGAGAGAATTTTGCTCGTTCGAGGTGACTTGCAAGAATTAGGGGTTAATTACATGAATTGTAATCAATAATATAGAACATGTCAGGCTTTGAGACACAGAGAGTATAGTATTTAATTATAAATCGCGCGTACTAACGGGGGTTTTTTGGGGGTTTTGCCTCTGGAAAGAATTCAGAGGCCGCGAGGGTGCGAAGTCTTTGCTTATTCTAATAGTACTGACGAATGTGCGTCGACTAGCTCTGCCAGGGAGCAGGTCGCAAAAAACTAGGGATTTTGTGTGGCGGCTGACCAATCACAGCCGCGAGGGGCTCACTGCCTTATAAGGTAATGAAGAAACCTGTAATTTTATTGGTTCAAAGGGTTGTTGTTGCCGGTTTTACAGGCATCTATTTTTAGAATATAATTATTATGGTAAATAATAGAGAGGAAAATTATAATAAATTAGAAATAACAAAATTTAAACTTGTTGTGGGTTATTTCCGCAACAGGTATTCTGAAAAGAATGGAAAATAGTAACTGGGCGACTCCGTTAGTTCCAGTATTGAAAGAAGATGGAAGTATTAGATTATGCGGTGACTATAAAAGAACAATAAATAGATTCTTAGAAGAGGTCATCTATCCATTACCGAGAATAGAGGAAGTTTTTGCCAAGTTGAATGGAGGAGAGTATTTTTCTAAAATTGACATCAGATCAGCATACAACCAGATAGAAGTGGACGAAGAAACCTCAGGAATCTTAACCTGGAATACCCAATTGGGGCTTTTTCGCCACAAGAGATTGCCATTTGGAATTAAAATGGCTACAAAATATTTTTTCAACGTATAATGGACCAGCTCATACAGGGTATTGATGGAGTATATTTATCTTTGGACGACCTAATCATCACTAGAGAAACCATAGAGAAACACCTGAAAAACTTGGAGTTGGTCTTCAAAAGGTTGACAGAAGCAGGTTTCACATTGAGAAAAGAAAAATGTCATTTCTTTCAGAGAGAAGTAAATTATTTAGGTCATAAAATAAGCAAAGAAGGCATTAAGAAAACAAGCGACAAAATTAAAGCAATTGTAGAAGCACCAAAACCGAAGAATGTGTCCGAGGTAAGATCGTTTGCTGGAATGGTCAAACATTATTCTAAATTTATACCAAAGTTATCCACCTTGTTACATCCAATTTACAACCTCCTCAAAAATAATACAAAATTTCAATGGTCAACTAAATGTGACACAGCTTTTAGGGAAATAGAGAAGATTATCTCATATGATAACGTATTAATGCATTTTGACCCAGATTTGCCAATAATTGTTACTCGTGATGCCTCTAATGTGGGTATTTCTGGGGTTTTATCACAGATCAAAGACGGCCAAGAAAAAACCGTGACTTGCATTTCCAGAACTCTATCTGATTGTGAAAAACGAACCATGGTTACAGTGGAGAAAGAAGCACTTGCAATTTATTATACCGTCAAACGCTTATATCAATATTTGTGCGGTGTTGAATTTATTTTAAGAACTGATTGCAAATGTTTGGTAGCTCTTTTTGGTGAAAACAAAGAAGTACCCCAAATGTCAGCAAATCGCCTTCAACGTTGGGCTGCTTTTCTTTCAATGTTTAGCTATCAAATTCAATATATAAAAGGTTCAGAAAACCAACTTGCAGATTATTTCAGCAGAAGCCCCAAGGAAGGCCCACAGGTTTCCGAAGACAAAGGGTTCTTCATAAATTTCACCGAATCTGAAAAAAAATAGCCTATTGACAATGCGGAAGTGAAACAGAAAAAGATCCTGATCTTACAAGAATCATAGAAAATGTGAAGAACAATAAATGTTCTAAAAACATAGATGACAATATTCTGCCATATTAAAATAGAAGAAACCAGTTATCCATAGAAAACAACATCCTACTATGGGGTCATAGAATAACAATACCACAAAATTTGAGACCAAAAATATTAGAAATAATTCATTCTGGCCATATGGGTATTTGTAAGATGAAAGCTCTTGCTAGATCCTTAGTATACTGGCCAAAGATTGATGATGACATTGAAAATTTGGCAAGAGCATGTTTTCCTTGCTTGGTAAATAAACAAAACCCACCTAAAACAGACTTGACTCCATTAAGGAAAGATGTATCTCGTCATCTTAGACTCGTACACTAAATGGGTGGAATGTTTCCAGATGAAACAAATTTCAGCTTACGAAACTGAGGAAAAACTAAGAAAAACTTTCGCAAAGTTTGGAACACCAAACTGTATAGTCAGTGATAATGGACCACAACTAACATCAAAAAGCCTGAAACAGTTTTTCACGAAAAACGGCATTAAGCACATTTTAATGCCACCATATCACCCAAAAAGCAACGGTGCTGCCGAAAATGCCGTGAAAACTTTCAAAGGAAAAATTAAGGCAGCACTTGATGACCCAAGAAACTCAAAACTTCCAATTCAAACTTTAATTTCTAGAACAATTTCACACTCAACAACTGGCAAAACACCCTTCCTTCTAATAATGAAAAGTCGGTTTTCGACTTATTTGGACTTTATTTAATAAAATATCTAAATCAACAGCCAACGTTTAGACGTATTCCGCGTCATTCTCAAGGCTAAAAGAAAACATGCAATGAACGGTACAAGCATTTCACAACGTTTAACATTCAAAAAAAAATGACTAATCTATCTATATATATAAAAATCAATGTTCACGGGGTATCCGGGTATGCGCTCCTACACCACTTATCCGATTACGATGAAACTTTGGTAGATTGTTATGGCCATCCCAAGGAAGGTTTGTGGATAGGTTACGCATCTCGGAAAAAGAAATTAATTTTGAATTAATTATTAATTTAATTGTAAACAAACTCATTCACATTACATAACAACATAACCCAACTTTTTTTTGACAGCATGAAACAACGTTGCCATATTTTATTTATTTAGGCTTGCCATGCAACCGACGTAACTTTATTATTTTTTGAATTCGAGAACGGCTGGACCGATCTTGAATTTAATACCACGTATCTCTATATAAGCTGAATTCGATTGACCAAGATTAGATCGATTTGGGTTCAATTTAAGTGAACTTCTTCTGATCTAGATAATTTTTTTGTTGATGAGGGTGCACTGATCCAGCCTCAATCGAACACAGTGTGGTTCACTTAAATTGAACCAGATCGATCTAATCCGGTCAATCGAATTCGGCTAAAGAGGAGAGTGCTATAAGCTATTTTTTTATCCCGAAAAAAAAAGTTCGGATGCGCGAAACTCTGATACACTGGAACGCCTATAAACAGCCCGGGGCGCTCTAGAACAGCTCTGGAGTGCTTAAAATGCGTCACTGAACTCACTGGCAAGCGACTCTGGTATCGGATAAAAAAAAAAAGAAATTTAAATAGAAAATCAACAACAAAATTTGAAAAAAAGTGTATTATTTCAAAATGTATTTTCACACTGGCAACGCAGCGGGTCATTAGCTAGTACAAAATAAATTAACATTTAAAAAAGCATTTACCTACAAAAGTTTAAAAATGACTTATAAAAAATAAATTAACATTCAAAAAAGTTTAAAAAATGACTAATACAAAATAAAAGATAAGCAGAATGAGTTTCCTAAATTATATTTTTGAAAAACTATCAATCCAGACAACATAGAACCAATCAATTTGACTAATTAAAACGTTGTATTGTTTTTTACAAAATACATTACCTAGATGCGGAATGTGTCGAAACGTTGACTGTTGATTTAGATATTTTGTTAAATAAAGTCCAAATTAGCCGAAAACCGACTTTTCATTAACATATTCCTGGACGAAAACTACACTGTGTTATCCTTCCTTCTAATGTATGGAAGAGAATCCAGAACAATTCTATCACAAATAAAAGACAGCCAACCTTGTAGAGAACCTCCAACCGAAATAGTAAACCCAAACACACAAACACAAATAAACAGAAAAATAAGAAATTATGGAGGCTGAAAAAGAGAATTTGAAGGGGGGAAAGGGTGCTGATCAAGGATTATAGAAACCATATCAAGGAGAGTTGGACTTCAGTCACAGTGGAAAAACGAATTAGACAAACTACGTATTTATGCACCCTACCAATGGGTCAGGCCTGGAAGCGACGTACAAACCAAATCCGACCCCTCTGGATCGGGATTTTGGTGGTACTGGTGAACAAGGTCGGGTCCCAAAAATTAATTCTTTTAAAACTGCCCAACACCAAGCTAAGAACTTAATGAATCCGATAAAAAGTTTCAAGTAAACAAAAATAAACCTCAATTTCATAAAAGTAGTGAGTTGAGTTGAACTATGATTATTTCGTGAATTTGCCGATCAATGCAGCCTTTGGGGGTCATTTCCTCCTCTTCGGATAGCATCAGCATAGGGGTAGACCGGTCTTCTGAGGGGCGTGATTCTCAGGACACTCTTTCTGATATTTCCAATACTAATACCAGTAGTTGTATTTCAGGTAATTCAAATTTTGACCCGTGCTCTGGTGTTTTGACAAGGGACGTAGAGTAAGTGTCAGTGTAAATGTAGATAATAGGATTAGTGATGACCAGCCATGCTATCCAGAAAACTTTGCAAAATCTCCAAAACCAAATAGTAAAGAATCGTGTTTGGGCCGTAGGTCCACCCGAAAAATTACGTACGTATTATGGTATAAGTTATTGTGTAATTACATCAATTGCGTAGCCTGTATATGAGTCGTATTTTTGTATAGTTTTTATTGTTGTATGAGTTATTGCGTAATAACATGTGGATTGTATAACTTGCAAATTGTTTCTAAAAGACTCATGGGCACTGTCGCCAGTATTTTGTAAAATTAGTTTTTAATAGCGGAAAGTGTGATCAGCCAATATATCGCCATGCACATGCGTGGTGAATGTGCGGCGACTGAGCATCGGAGGACCGAGACGAGACGAGGATTTTCAAAATTACAACCAGCATTGAGCTACATGACTGTACCGTCCCTGCTCCCTTATCGTTAAATAAATAATTTTAAAGTAGTTAGTTACAATTAGCTTTTCAGTGTCCATTGTTTTCAGTTCTTTTCCAGAGGAATCGTGCAAGAAAACTGCGAACAAACGCAAGTATCCCAACCAAACGGGATCTGTTCGCAAGTCGCAAATGTACGCATGCAAACGCGCGAACAAATCTGCAGCTACTATGAGCGCTTGCGCTTGCATTGAAAACAAGTAGCTTAGATCGTTCGCGCGGAGTCGTTTGTTTACGCGCGTTCTACAATTCGCATGTCAACGCTTCCACTTTGAGAGAAACCTAAGAACAAAACGCAGATTATGGGTACATCCGAACATTGAACGAAATTTTCACACTCGGTTGTTTGTTGGTGCACGAGAAATGCAAGAGGGTGACGCAAAATTTCGTGAATTTTATAGAATGACCAAAGATTTGTATATCTCACGCGATTGGATTTTCTCGAATAATGCGCTTCCTGTCTGATCGCACGAGACTAGCAATTACGAGATTTGAACGATCCGTGTGCGTTGACTCACATTGCATAGGAAGTCGAGCGGAGGGACGCGTACGCGTGGAATCGCGTCGACCACATTGCCGATCGAACCGTGAACGGATGGCCTAACTCGTCCCGACATGACGGCTTCTGGAATTTTCTATAATTTAAAGTTAAGTTACTAGGTACCTAACTAATATAAAATGTTACAGGCTCTAAAACTCAAAACTTAATTTTCAACTAGAGGCATGTTAAAACGAAAGCAAGAGGAATGATTAATTAAGCAACCAAAATGATATAAAATTGAAAATTTACTTACCCCTTATGGGAATTATACTTATACGAAGCTTTTCTCAACCCAAACTGTTCATAAAGCCTTCCATGATATTTGAATCGAATTAAATGTTCACCGGGCTGTATATGGCCTCTATTAATAAAGCTCACAGCTATTCTAGCATCTTCTAACTCTTCTACTTTAGCTGGATGCTGATTGATCTCAGCAAAAGTGATATTAAGATTCAAACTATGTAAAATAATTCGTTCTTTCTCTGCAGTACTATAAATGGTTATGGTGACTTCTCCTCGGAAAGTTTCAGCGTCAATATCTGGCTGGAGTTTTAGGGAATAATGTTTCGGGATGACATCTCTGGATAAGCGATAGGTGAGTTCTTTAGCTTCAAATGAAAATATACAGGTTAAAGCAGCAGTGATAATAAATGCAAAAATCATTTTGTAACGAGGAAAATCAACGAATGCAGGTAGTTACTTGGAAGAATTTTTATTTATTCCAATTACAGGCTGCATATTGAGCTTCCGATTAGGTTTGTCGGTTTGTAATTAAATTAACTTTTTTTTTTAATTTTCCTTGATGTATAATTATTTGCATCTAAGTTTATATGACAGTGACGTGCAATGAAACTATAATTTGAAAAAGTCGTGAATTTTAAAATGAAAATATACCTATAGGTACCCAGGTAGGTACAGTGTAATATAAAGGGTGTCAATTTGAAAATAATTTCCCTTCCCTATTATCTCAAAAATGGAAAATTTCAGAAAAAATCCCCGAAATATGTCAACTATAATTTGGAGGGGGATGAGTTTTCATGCAAAATTCACACTATGCAGTGAAACATCTTATTACTTGTTTAATATAGGTACTGAAAGCTTATACATAGTAAAAATTAATTTTATTTATTTCTTCAACCATGAAATTTATCTAGTTTTGAGTAATTTCTTCCACAGGAATAATAACTAATATAATAATAATAATAATTATCTCGTTAATAATTCTTGTCATGTCAACACATCAATAAACTACTTAACTATAATAAATGCATGCTGACACTTTTAAGTGTAGGCTTGACATTATAAAACAGACATGATTATTTATAGGTACCTACCTGTTATTATTTGAACCCCAAATAAAATAAGCACAATAGTATGATCCATTACGTTACAAAATTAAATATTAAATATTTAGGTTGAACCGAATGTTACACTAAGTAGCCATTTCTACTGACTAATTAAACATTTATTGTGTTTTAAATTTGAAGAATTTAATTATCACGTCAAGGGGCGTATAGCATCATTTCATGCGGAAAATTGATACCTAATAAAAAGCAAATATCCACATCATTACTATTACCATTATTACAAAACCTAAATTCCAGTGACTAATAATTTAGACCGAAATTTGATGCGTTAGTGTAAATAATATTTTTTCTTTGATAATTTTAATTATGTAAACAAATTAATGTATAATGGGGTATGATGTAATTAAATATTTCCAAAATTATTTTGGTTTTGAATTCGTGACAATAAGACAAATTCTAGAAAGTTTGGGTTCAAAAGTTCAGCAGAAGAAAATACTTTCAACAGAAATTCAAGATTGATGCATTGTATTTAAATAGGGTCTGATAAGTATAATTATTCTTGAGGGTCGGTTTTCAACTATACAAACCCAACAGTGGCGGATCCAGAATTTTCTTCAGGGGGGGCGCAGGCTTAGAATTATCAACAATGATTTCCTGAAAATTTATTTTTATTTTATTTATACGTTAAAGAATGTAGGTACAGGGTGGTTCAATTTGGACACTTTTGATATGAAACGTCAATTTCTAAGCCAGATACAAAAAAATGAACCCCCCACTCTGCCGACGCTGAAATTCCATGAAATCTAGATCGCATATCAAAAAACCGAAAATAACAAATGAAAATACCTATTCCAAATAAAAATATACCTAACAGATTTATCTGATAAAAGCAAAACATTAAATTGAACAATAGTGTAGCTTGGAAAAATTTCCAATAACATTTTATTGGAAAATTTTTCCATAAACTTTTATTGGAAAATTCTTTTATAAAATTTTTCTATCTATGATTTTTTTTTTAAATTTTAGTAGTTTTTGAGGCTCTCAGGCGCACGCCCCCTGCCCCCCCCCCCCCCCCCCCCCCCGATGATCCGCCATTGAATCCCGATTACAAACGCGGGATCTGGTATTTCTCAGGAGATAGTGACGAATGACCCCACTGCCCAGCAAACATCGTTATATTACCATTACACCATTACATAAATATTATATTTTATATAATATATATTTTCCTAACTTTGTCTGTAACAAGTAATATTACCAGTGCATAACAAATCTGTAATGGTTCTGTTACTATTTCCCACTCAACGTTACTAAGACGCAATGGAATAGTTATACAGTGAGCACATGAAGGTTGGAATAAAATCCATAAAATATACAGGGTTGATATTTCGATTTTAGTGGCCGTTTTTTGGATGATAATATCATGTATATAGGGTGATCCAAAAAGAAGTTATGACATCTAGCTTAATTTTTTTAAATGAAAACACCAATTTTTTATTTCAATTTCAAATTCTACGTTAAATTCTGAACCTATTTAATGTATCATGTCCTATACTTATCTTCAACTGTTTCGGAAATATTGACAGTTGAAAGGCTGTATAAAACCTAAATGTTTAATTCTACATTCTCATCTTTAGCTTTTCATAAGCTATCATTAGACACTGAGGAAAATCGCCTATTTAAAATATTATTTTTTCAAATCCTAACTTTTTAAAACGTCTACTATAGAAATGCAAATGATAAATGTTGCAGGGTATGCGCTATGAAATTTAGGGGAGAACGAGGACGCCGTCACGAAAAGCGTACCGAAAGGGTAGATAGACAGAAAATGAGAGACCAGGGAAGAAGTTGTTCGCCATTGTTCATTATTCAATTTTTATTTTGTATTAAACTGATTGTTCAATCGAATTTATGATTAGTTTGTGTGTCATAAGGAGCATTCACAGGTCAGTTGAATAAATGTTTTTTTTTTTGAGAGTTCAATTTATACACGTATTATTTTTCTCAATTTTCATGTTTTTTTGTTTGTTCATAACATTTTTTATAACATGTCGTGTATTGTTCATGTATTTAACAAAAATCGTTCCATGCTGCGAACAACGCAGATATAAAGTAAATTAAAACCTAAGAAATTATGTGCTGTCTTTTGTGCTGGGATTTTGATTTTTGGTATTCGGAGCGTACATTAGGGCCTTGTTGAATCTACTAACACTTTCCTACCCTGACGAGCGAATATCCTAGCAAACAATTTGAAATAATCAATCTAGTGATATTGGCTCGAAATAACAACTATAGCTGAGTAGCTTCCCAAATAGGTCCTCAGTACCTGCTGGCAGACTGGCTAACTAACCAAAAACTCTTCAGTATTGAATATAGGTAGTGTTGATTGAATGTAGTGTGTGGAATTAAAATATTAGCACAAGAATAGGAACGGTACCTAATTTATATTGTTATTGACTTACAATTATTATTAAAATGACACAGTAAGTTTCCACAACGTAGGTCCTATTTGTTTTTCATTCCGTGTTTCAGAAGATTTGTTATAAGAAGAGGTAATAAAAATTCTAACCGTTCATCTTGCTGAAGGAACCCGGGTATGTTATACTACAACACAAACTTTGAATTAAACCGGAGATTAAATTTAAGCGGAATTTTTATAGGCGGATTAAATTCAAAGGTGGTGTCAAATGATAGTTTATGGAAAACTTAGACAAGAATATATGATCGGTTTTGCTCTAAAATTAACCGTTAAGGTTTTACAGCCTGTCAAATTGGCAAAAAAGTCAATTTTCAACTGTCAATATTTCCGGAACAGTTGAAGATAGTTAAAGGACATGATCCATAAAGCAGGTTCAGAATTTATAAAGTCTTTATAGCACTGGTGTTGAAAATGAAATATCAAATTGTAAAAGCAATTGTCAAAAAAAGTTTGTATTTTATTTATTTACATTAATATTGATAATGAAATTTAAATAACTTTTCAAATTTATTCCTTCCGCACCTAGTCTACCACTCTCCGTTTTTTGCATTTTCAGCAAAAAACACTACTGACCACGACCACGACATACTTTCAAGAAACTGACAGGTTATTTCAAACTACCTGTAAAAAAACCAAGGTGAAACCAAGCCAACAATGGCTGTTTGGCTTTATTGAAAAATGTCAACTAACGAAAATTTTATATAGGAAAGATGTTTCAATTTATCATTCATTCTAAAAATTCAATTTGTAAATGGTTATTGCCGTTTGTAGAAAAAATATTGTATGATTTTTGTGTTAAAAGTATTTTTGAGGCACTTATGTGAATTGCAGAATGAGCGAAGCGAACTTTCACATTCGTGCCTTATGTGTTCTGTACTGTACTTTTAACACTTATATCATCAATAACTATCTTCAATTAGGCACTAACTAACGTCATACACATAACCTCACTTTTGATAGGGGGACAAACATGTCATTGGGACAAACAGTTGTTTACATTCCAAGCTGAGAAAGCGTATTTTCAGGTGCGACGTGAATTTAAACAGCCGAGGCGAAGCGAAGCGCAGCCAAGGCTATTTGAATACCTCCGAGCAACTGAAAGGGCTTTTGCAGCGTGTAATTTAGTAAACTTTTCATTCTTGCCCCTACGAAAATACATTTTTTTATCTTGAATAAGCAAGCGAAAGTAATGACTAGCATGTTTTACTTCGCTATAACTCGCAAAAATTGTATACTTTACGCGTTGTCTACATACCTATTTTACACGTTGTCTACATATTTTATACGCTGTCTACATAGATTACATAGTTTACATTGTCTACGCGTTGTTTACACCAGAAAGTAGACAATCTTTATTTACGCGTAGATGCCCATCCCTGCTTTAAATACAAGAGTTTTAAGATGCGAGTAGTTTTTTAAAAAATATGGTTCAAAAACGAATAGTGCTAAAGCTGTTTCGAGGTAATGAATTATCAAAATTGAAACAAAAAACAAACATTATTTGTCATAGGTACCTACAGATAGGTATGGAAATAAAACAAATAGTATATGAAAAAATTTTTGTTTATGAAGGAGGCAAGCATAGATCCAAATTCTACTTCCATAAAATATGGATAATAACCTAAAAATAATATTTCCATTAAGGTTCTCACAAAAATGCAGAAAAAATTACAAAACAAACCAAGCAGAGCACTCTTTTACCTGCAGAAGATGAAGAACATGAACAATACGTATCAAATAATATTGGCACCTGAACTGGTGGATCAAATTTGGATTGGACGCAACGCATCACGTGCTCATTGTACCTATTCCTTATTATGTTATATAACGACAACATTTAAAATGTTTGTTATTAGTTAAAAATTCTGTTCTATATAACTTATTTATATTGTCGTTATAACATAAATATAATATTTTAACAAACCCTCAATATAACGATTATAGAATTAGAATAGGTACCCACATTTAGGATATTTCTTACAAAAATATTTTACATTACTTATAACCTCTGGGTTATATAACTATATTAAAAGTTTGTTTAATGTTACTAACTTTTGTTATAATATAACTTTGATTGTTGTTATATAATGTGAATGTAACTTACTAACTAGCTAATTCTTATGTACCTTTATAGAATAGTAATACCTAATTGTAAATTAGTGTGATGATTCGCCAGGCTGTCAAGAATATCTCGGTATTATCTGTTGAGTATACTATAGAATCTAGCGAATTATTCTACTTAATTCGGGAAAATAAGATTATCGTGTGTATTCTAGATTTTACAGGAATAGATTTAGGGATATATAAAAGACCGCTATTGCTTTGTAGTTTAAGTTAAAGTTTGACTGTGATACGAGTTAAATAGTGATTATCGAGTTGTAAAGTTTAATTGTTGAGTGAGTTATTAAAGTAATTAGTGTCAGAGTGTATTGTTAAGTGGAATAAATTATTGCTGTGTTAATGGACTTTGATTTTTGGAATAAACGAAACGAACGACGAACCCAAGATTTTTGTCAGCAGGCAACCCAAAGCCGCGACATTGGTGCCAAGAAGTGGGATATAAAGGACTGCAGAGTGAAATCCAATTACGGAAGTGCGGGGAGACTAGTGAAGTATAAAAACTGAACACTAAGTGAACACTAGGACAGTTAGTGCAGTGCAAATAGTGACAATCACAAAAAGAGACTCAACCGATCGTGTAAATTACCCCGGAAGTGACTTTATACCCGATTTAGACTTTGATAGTGAATCTTCGAGTGAGTTCTAGAAAATTCTATTTGGAAACCAAGGGAGATATCGATTTTCTGACTTCGCCGACGTGTTTGCTGTACCAATCGACATCTAGAAAAGAAGTTTCAAGAAAATTCCAGAACATTCTATTCTAGAATAAAGCAAGTTATCCAATTTGTAACTTCACCGGCGTGTTTGGAACTTCAAGCAAAGACCAGAAAAGATATTTGAAGAAAATTCGAGGGAAATTCTAGAACATTCTGTATATGCCTATCACAAGACAACAAGCCAAAATGGACGAACAAAAAGTTGAAGAACTCCTGCGCAAAATGTTGGAACTCCAAGAGACCAAACGACAACAAGAAAAACAAGACGAAGAAGTCAGACGACAACAAGAAAAACAAGACGAAGAAGCCAGACGACAACAAGAAAAACACGACGAAGAAGCCAGACGACAACAAGAAAAACAAGACGAAGAAGCCAAACGGCAACAAGAAAAACAAGACGAAGAAGCTAAACGACAACAAGAGAAACAAGACGAAGAGGCCAGACGACAAAAAGAAAAACAAGAAGAAGAAGCTAGACGACAGCAAGAAGAGGCCAGACGACAAAAAGAAAAACAAGAAGAAGAAGCTAGACGACAAAAAGAAGAGGCCAGACGACAAAAAGAAAAACAAGAAGAAGAAGAAGCTAGACGACAACAAGAACGGCAGGAGGACCTTGGAAGACTGCAGAAAATATTCCAAACCATACAAGAAACTGTCGCTAACCTAGACCAGAAGATTGAACAAGTTAAAGATGATGTGCAAGAAGTTAAACACGACGTTCAGGAAGTAAAAGCTGAAGTCAAAACCGATGTTCAAGAAGTTAAAGACGATGTTCAGCAATTAAGACAAGAAGTGGAGGACCAAGTTCAAGCCCTCGAATATAAGTAGAGGTGGGCCAACCTGCGATTTTAATGGAGCTGTGACAAGACGTGACTGCTCCAGTCGAGTCACTGTGACAAATAGCAGTGATTTTTTGGAGCAGTTTTACCTTAGTTGGCGGCCGTACTGCTAATATTATGTTAATGTTACATCGCAACATGGCATAATCACAGTCCGCAGTTACGGCCGAGAGAGATGTTCTAGTTTTCAGCCTGCCCTCTGCAGTAGCAGTTTCTATTTGGCTTGACCGCGATGCGACTTATAATATTATATTATTAAATTTGCATCACAGCTCGAGTTTTGACCGCGCTGCATCGGTCGGAGCTTGAAGCGGGCAGTGACAAAATGTCACTGCTACTTGACTGGGACTGGAGCAGGCTGTGACTGTGACAGACAAGTAGCAGTGACAAAGTCACAGTTCGTGAAATCGCAACCCACCTCTAAATATAAGGTGCGTAAATTAGAAATACAGTCCATCATTCCAGTTAGTGTTGGAGCATTCTCCAGTATGAAGATAAAACCACCAACTTTTGACGGTGCTACATCCTGGACCATGTATATTCGACAATTTGAAGCTGCTGCAAACACCAATGGATGGAACGACCAAGAAAAAGCTACAGCACTAATAGTGGCGCTACGAGGACCTGCCTTAGACCTTCTTCAGTCCATTCCTTCAGTCTACCAACAGAACTACCAGCATCTAAGTCAAACTTTAGAACTGCGCTTCGGAGACCATTACAGACAAGAAGTATTCAGAACTCAAGTTAAATCAAGAGTTCAAAAACCCGGCGAGAGTCTACAAGAATTCGAATCGGAAGTTAAAAGGCTAGTGAGTTTGGCGTTTCCTGCAGCTGGGGAAGACATGCAGGAATGGATGGCAGTATCTGCATTTATTGATGGTCTCAGAGATTCGAAGATCCAAGAAAACCTGAAAATGTCCAAGTTCAGACAAAGTAGCGAAGCTCTTGTTCGAGCATTAGAACTAGAAGCAATCTTTGGTGCCTCGCGACCCAGAATACGAGCAGTGTCCATTGAGGACACAAAAGATGAACAGTTGTCAAAAGAGGATGGTAGCTTCGAAACTAAAATGAGTAATTTCATGGAGAGAATGGAGAAACTGTTACTAGAAGATAGAAAAATGGGAAACGATTCCAGACAAACACCAACCCCGAGAAACCGAATAGAGTGCTACCGGTGCCATAAACTTGGACACATTCAACGAGATTGTAGAGTAAGAATGCCCTCTCCATCAAGGGATCGTTTCCAACGTTTTTCGAGATCAAGAGATGCCAGCCCTAATAACAGACAGGGAAACGAGAACTAACCAGTATGGAGGGGCGAATGCTGGTTAGTAATGACGAAGCCCCCAGGGTTGTTTACATAAAATCATTGGGCAGTCATTATAGAGGATTAAAATTCGAAGGACAAATTAATGGAGAATTGAAAACCATTACTTTTGATACGGGTGCTGAAGTTTCCATAATTAAAAGAACATTAGTCAAGTCTCGGGCAATCCAACCGCTCACTAGAAACCTGTCACTACGAACAGTCACCGGCGAATCTGCACCAGTACAAGGAGAAGCTATGGTTGAGCTCACTTTTGGATCTACCACCTTCAGACACAGAACATTAGTCGCCGATATAGAAGATGATTTCATTTTGGGAATGGATTTGATCGGCCAACATGGTTTCTCTTTTGATCCTTCCATGAACATCCTTAAATTTGGTAATGAAGAAATTGTCCTAACAACACAAGAAGAATCCGATGCCGTTAAGATCTTGGCCACAACTCCAGTGAGGATTCCTGGAAGTACTGAAAAGATCATTTGTGGAAGATTAGAAACAAACCCTGGGTGCTGCGTTGGGCTAACACGTAATTTCATTGGAGATAAACCAGAAAGATTTCTTGTTGGAAAGACTCTAGTAAGAACAAATGGAGACATTATGATAAGAATTGCCAATGTTTCTTCCGAAACAGTAAGAATAAAAGAAGGAGACATTATTGGAGCTCTCGAACCTGTGAAGCAAATATCGAACTGTGACATACCAGATAAGCGACATTTTGTGAAATCCAAATTGGATACAGACACCTTAATGCAGACTTTGGCGAAATCATGGAAACATCTTGATCCAGATAGACTTCAAGAAGCCACAGATTTCATTTTGCAGACGTATTTGTGATGGACAATCAAACCGGACGAACCAGCTTAATTCAACACAAAATTGATACTGGATTGGCACACCCAATCAGACAACCACCACGACGTATGCCAGTAGCTAAGCAACAGGAAGTGGAAAACCAAATTGATAAAATGCTTCAAGAGGGAGTCATTGAAGAGTCAAATAGTCCATGGTCCGCGCCAGTAGTACTGGTTACGAAGAAAGATGGGAGTCTTAGATTTTGTGTGGACTACTGAAAGCTTAATGACGTCACCAAGAAGGACAGCTTCCCTCTCCCAAGAATAGACGATACACTAACAACTCTATCGGGCTCCAAATGGTTTTCCACCTTGGATCTCAAAAGTGGATACTGGCAAGTGGCAATACATGACGATGACAAAGAGAAAACTGCCTTCAGTACCGGAAGCGGACTATACCAGTTTAATGTAATGCCTTTCGGATTGTGTAATGCTCCAGCTACGTTTGAGCGACTGATGCATCTTGTTTTGCGAGGCCTTACATGGAGAACTTGCCTGGTATATTTGGATGATGTCATGATTATGAGAAATTCGTTCCAAGAACATCTCAATAACCTAAAAGAAGTTTTTGACCGCTTCCGGAATGCCAACTTGAAACTCAATCCAAATAAGTGTTTCCTATTTCAAAAGAAAGTGGAATTCTTAGGTCACGTGGTATCTGAAGAGGGCATACAAGTTATGGAAGGAAAAATAGATGCTGTCACGGACTGGCCAAAACCGCGCGACAAACATGAACTAAGGAGTTTTCTAGGATTATGTTCTAATTATCGAAGATTTGTGGAAGGATTCGCCAATATAGCTGCTCCACTTCATCGATTAACAAAAGAAAAATCAATATTCAATTGGACCCAAGAATGCGATTCCGCATTTAGAAAATTGAAAGGAGCATTATGTACGAGACACAGATGCAAGTAACACCAGTGTTGGAGCTGTCCTTTCACAAATCCAAAATTCACAAGAACATGTCGTGGAGTACTACAGCAGAACATTATCAAAGCCGGAACGAAATTATTGTGTCACCAGGAGAGAGTTGCTTGCCATAGTAAAAGCAGTCGACCATTTTCATAAGTATCTCTACGGACGCAAGTTTCTAATTCGAACAGATCACGCAGCTCTAAAATGGCTTTTAGAAATGAAAACTCCTGAAGGACAGCTTGCTAGATGGATTGAGACATTGCAGCAATACGATTTCCAAATTAAACATCGACCTGGAAACCTGCATAAAAATGCTGACGCTCTGTCTAGACGGCCATGTAAAGAAGATTGCAAGCATTGTCATAGAATCGATATACATGAGAAAAACACTAGTCCAGTTGTAAGAAGAACGGGCCTGATCGTCGATGACAAATGGACTACCAAACAAATGAGAGAAGATCAGGAGGCAGACCAGGACATCGGACAAATTCTACATCTTAAAGAAAACGATGAATGTAGGCCGGAATGGAGGGAAGTGTCAAACAAGAGCTTGATTTACAAAGCGTTGTGGGCCCAATGGAACTCTCTGGCTGTAGAAAATGGTTTGCTCAAAAGACTTTGGGAAAGTGCCGATGGGAAATCCACTAAGAGCCAACTGGTTATCCCAAAAGACCGAGTGGAAGATGTATTAAAAGAAATACATGACGGAACTTCAGGGGCACATTTCGGAGTTAACAAGACTTTGGACAAAATTCGGGAGCGTTTTTACTGGGTTCACTACCATGAAGACGTTAAAAGCTGGTGCCGAAAATGCGACATCTGTGCTACCAGTAAAGGCCCTAAACTAAGATCTCGGAGGCCCATGAAACAGTACAACGTCGGTCTTCCATTTGAAAGAATAGCGATAGATGTAGCCGGACCGTTCCCAGAGTCAGAGCGTGGTAACAAATACATCTTAGTTATCATGGATTACTTCAGTAAATGGCCAGAAGTTTTCGCTATTCCCAATCAAGAAGCCATCACTGTTGCCCAGGTGCTAGTGGACGAAGTTTTTAGTCGTCATGGTGTGCCACTAGAGTTACATTCAGACCAGGGACGAAACTTCGAATCTGCCATCTTTAAGAAAATCTGTGAGATCATGGGAATCCGTAAGACCAGGACAACACCTTTACATCCACAGTCCGATGGCATGGTAGAACGATTTAATAAGACCATAGAGGAACACCTGACAAAAGTGGTCGCAAAGAACCAGCGTGATTGGGACAAACACTTGCCTCTGTTTTTAATGGCTTATAGAGCAGCTGTTCACGAGTCAACAGGTGAAAGTCCAGCCAGAATCGTCTTTGGAAGAGAACTCAGGTTACCTTGCGATTTGATGTTTGGGATACCTGAAGAAGAACGGAGAGAAATCCGAGATTATGCCGACGAAGTAAGGGCACGACTTCTGGGTATCCATGATTTTGCTCGAAAGCATATTCAGCTAGCCAGTGACCGGATGAAGACCAGATACGACCTGAAAGCCAATTCAGCGGGATTTCAAGAAGGTGATTTAGTGTGGCTGTATAATCCAGCTAGAAAGAAAGGAGTATCGCCGAAGTTGTCTTCAGCATGGGAAGGACCCTACAAAATAATCAAGAGGATCAATGATTTGGTTTATCGAGTTCAACGCAACACCAGGAGTAAGATGAAAGTTGTACATCTGGACAGGTTAACAAAATATCACGGGCGTGAAGTTGATCGGGACGATCAACCTTAAGAGGAGGGCAATGTGATGATTCGCCAGGCTGTCAAGAATATCTCGGTATTATCTGTTGAGTATACTAGAATCTAGCGAATTATTCTACTTAATTCGGGAAAATAAGATTATCGTGTGTATTCTAGATTTTACAGGAATAGATTTAGGGATATATAAAAGACCGCTATTGCTTTGTAATTTAAGTTAAAGTTTGACTATGATACGAGTTAAATAGTGATTATCGAGTTGTAAAGTTTAATTGTTGAGTTAGTTATTAAAGTAATTAGTGTCAGAGTGTATTGTTAAGTGGAATAAATTATTGCTGTGTTAATGGACTTTGATTTTTGGAATAAACGAAACGAACGACGAACCCAAGATTTTTGTCAGCAGGCAACCCAAAGCCGCGACATTAGGCTACAGTTATATAAATTATGTTACATTACTTGTTACTCCTAGGTTATATAACGTCAATAATCAATGTTTGCTGGGTGGGTAGTACCCATGCTGCGGTCTTCTATAAATTAAACATGAACAATCCCTGACATTTTTGTAGAGATTAAAGTGCCTGCAAAATCTCAAAGTTTGCTTGTTCCAGAAACGTGCTGAAAAAGCTTGAAATTTTTTTTTGTTCTTTCACCTTGGCCTGGTCTTGCTCCTAGAAAGTCTCTTCCAAGCACCTAAAACCATCTGTACAGACAGTTGTAGTACATGGACATTCTCTTTGGAACAAAATCGGTCAACAAACTACAAGTGCCTACTATTTGGAGCAATATTCGAAGATCAATGATATAATAGGTCTGAATGTGAAGTTGGGTTTGGTTTATCTACCTTAGAAAGCCTGTAATAGTTATTTAAGTCATTAGGCCCATAGGTTGGTCTTTTTGTGCTGAGCTCAAAGTTTTAAGACCGAGGCGTAGCGGAGGCCTACAATTGAGCGGAGCACAAAAACACTTCCGGGGCCCAAGGAATAGGGTTTATCAGCATTGTCTGTCTCCGACCGTTGTGTCTTGCGCTTGACGTCCGTTTTGCAAAACTTGCTTGTCTCGTTTCTGAATTTTTAGACGAGGTCTCGACCTTAGAGCCAGTCCTGACTTTGATCGTCCAGTGAAAGGATCCCGAATTCTGGCGAAGAAGTATCTCTCCTTCATGTCCTCTTCGTGATTAGGAATGACTAGGGCCTAGGGCCTTTATCTAAAACTAATGCCCTGAGCGTAAAGACCTAATCCTACAGCTTGGATACGCTGGAATTGCTATAGACTGATTCGGGAAAGCCAGGACGACACCCTAAAGTACCACGTCGACTTTCTTGGAAAAACTTGTCGGTTATCTGAGACTCTCAAGACTCAGGTCAGGAAGTTTTGACAGTTCGAGAGTTCATACTCGAATCGGCTTTGATTTTGAGCATACAACCAATACAACAAAACAAGATTGATGTAACAATCATATAGTTCCATCATAGGTGTGAAGTTACATAGCAAGAGGCGTCATCCCTTCGAAGTCCTACA
Source organism: Ceutorhynchus assimilis (assembly GCA_917834065.1). Lineage (NCBI taxonomy): Eukaryota > Metazoa > Arthropoda > Insecta > Coleoptera > Curculionidae > Ceutorhynchus > Ceutorhynchus assimilis. The sequence continues at coordinate 101,925,320 of OU892277.1, forward strand.
AAGCATACCTAACAAAAATCCACCGTGTAGGCGAATTGTATCCAGTACCTAATTCACAAAAAAGGAAAAATCGAACTTTCTTCCTTTCATTGATGAATATCTATTAGCTAGCTACATACCGGCTTCGAGATTATTAGTTCTCGCTAGTGCAACACAAAGGAGTTTTGGTTTCGTGCACGTGACGTCACTAAATTGACACTGGAGGTAAGACAACCTAACCTTATCCCATTTGTTTATATGAAGTTGGACTGTCATGTTTTCTTCTTTTGATATTTGTACGGTGTTCTAGTGATATTTTTGTTTGATTTGCTGTTTAATAGTTTATAAAGACATTCAGTCGTATGAAAAAAGTGTAGCACATGCTTTTCCTCTACCTCCTTAATAAAACAGAAGCAAATGCTTTTGCTTGGGTTTTTTGAGATAAACATATTCAGCTTCAATGCAGCAAAAAGAGACGAAGGTAGAGTAAAAGCATTTGCTACACTTTATTCATACGACTGATTTATTTACGTTCCTACTGTATATTCGGCGGCATTGTTTTCACATACTATAACGGCACAATACGAGGTTTTTTTGACCCTAGTCTAGATATACTATCCTAGTGTTGAAAGTGAATTATATTTCAATAGGAAATAATTTTTCAAAGGATTAGGAGGGCTAGACGGCGAAATTTCAAAAATCAGAAAACAATGTTATTGGTCCCGGCCCCACAGGATATTCCCGTGGAAAAAATGTTGTCCAGAGAAACGAATTTCGAATTTGTATTTAAGGTGTATTAAAAAAATTGATTTAACTTGAATAGACATCATGAATTTGACGCGACTATTTTTTGTGCGCTATTTTTAAAAATGGCGGATGATTTCAGTGTTATTCAGTATTTCAGGAACTATATAAAGCCTACAAACTTCGGTCTAGTGTCAAAATCTGGGTATTAGGAGCGAAAAAATATAAAAGTAGTAAAATTGAACCCTTCAGATTAACCCTTACACCATTTCCAAAGTAGGCAAGTGATGATCACAATATGTTGGTACAAGTAATAACATATTTTATTTACTTTCTTATAGATAATTGGCCTGGCAAACCATTCGCAACATAAAAACGCAATATGTTAACATTAAGGCTGAAATGAAACACATAATAATGTAATATCAACGCAAATACTATATTATAAAAAGCTGATTAAAATCACATTAAGTGTAACCCAATATCAAGATAACCTTATGTTCAAATCTATTTTTGTTTATTTATTTGTTTTTACAATCTTCAACAGTACACTTACGGTAGGTGGAAGTAGAGCATTTAGAGTATAAGTAGAGCATTTCGACAAGGGCATCTTTTTTTTTTGTTGCACATGTTTTGCAAAAACATACACGTGTAACTTTGGCGGGCGAATGATTTCAAAAGTTTACAGGTTTCAGAACTCTAATAACCTTTTCTCATCCAAAGCTACAGGGATCTTTATCTACGTAGACAGGATTTAAAACATTTAAACAATTCCTGATTATATAAAACGCCCTTTTAATGTGACCTTGACTGGAATAGGATGTCGGCAGAAGGTCAGTAAGAGGGACCGATCTCTTAAATTCACTGTGAACGAATCCAAGATATTCTGTCGCATGATCTTCTTCTAACCAATGCTTTATTTGATGTAGATTTCCCAGCAAAGCCAGTCAAGCACAGGCTGATGCAAGAGATTGAGCTAAACCGCTCGACTGAAGATTCAAGATTTGACCAAATGTCTTTTCTTCAAACTGCCGTTGTTGTGGATAATATGTCGCAATTACGAATGGTTAAAATTTCTTCAATACCAAAACTTTGGACCGTACAGTACTGCAAACATCGCAAGCAGTTTGTTTATTGCAACAGCTACATATCGTTCTTAATCGTTATCGCGAATTATCTATAAAGGAATTTGAGAGAACCAGACGAATGTCTACATGTGGAACAATTGACCTCGCACCATGCATAACTAATTCTACTCCCGCACCTAGCAACTAGACAAATTCTGGTGTTTGACAAATAAGACGAAGTTATAAATTAGGACTCGACAAAATTTTGCACATTGTGGCACTACCTTCGTAGTGCCACACGTTGACTGGGATGGTTCACGTTGAGTCCTGGTTCTGTCAAATGACACAGATGTTGTTGTGTTGCTACTTAAATTTGTTTTTGAATCAGGGATTATCAGAGCTATTGGTAAATTATGTAACAGGAGAGAAAAAACGCTCAATCGCAAGTTCATGTGCTTTATCGAAAACTGCCTCCAGGATTGCCCAATGTTTTGATCAAGGCTCACATTTCTTACTGGTGATGACACACTGTAAGCAACATTGAAACAAAACTAGGAGCTCTCACTGCTGGTTCAGTCAAATTCCTGGAAGAGTTTGCTGAAACAAAGAAAAACAAAGAAAACAATTTTGAAAAAGCTGAAAAATAACTTGTTTGTGCCTGGAAAAGGATCTCCTTTTCAAATGTGAAACATTTGACGATCTGCGATACAGTGATTTCCTTACTGATCTTCCGCCGACATCTTATTCCATTCAAGGTCACAATAAAAGGGCGTTTTATATACTCAGAAAATTGCTTAAATGTTATAAATCCGGCCTACGTGGAGAAAGATCTTTGAAAGAGCTTTGGATGGGAAGAAGTTAATGCAGTTCTGAAACCTGTAAACTTTTAAAAGCGCTTGCCCATCAAATCTACAGGCTACAGGTGTATGTTCTTGCAAAATTTATGCAACAAAAAGATGCTCTTTCCGAAATGCTCTACTTATATGTGCCACCTACCCGTAAATGTACTGTTCAAGATAGTACAAACAAATAAATAGATTTGAACATATATAATATCTCTTGATATTAGTTTACACTCAATGCGATTTTTCTCAGCTTTTAGTATTATAGTATTTGCGTTGATATAATATTGTCTTTGATTTCAGCATTGATGTTCACATATTGCATTTTTATCTTGCAAATGGTTTGCCAGTCCAAGTAAGTATCTATAAAAAAGTAACTATAGAATGTGTTAATACTTGTACATACACTCATCAAAATATTCTAGGGAACAAGAAATATCTGTCTTTCAATTTTAAGACAAGGCAACTTTTTTTTAAAGATACCTACCGTGGGTATTATTTATTGAACAAGTCTTATCAAATTCACCATTTCGGCATTTTTTGCAAGCTTGTTTGGTTTAAATATTTTATAAATAAAATCAGCAATAAAATTCTGATAAGTATAAGTATTATCTTGCTCCCTAGACCATTTTGATGTGTGTATTAATAGATCTGTTTCTACAGAAATCACAAACCAGTCAGAGCGAATTTCATTATTTGAAAATAGTCAGAAAACTGGTTGTTGGCGAAAAATGGCGCACAAAAAATAATTGCGCCAAATTCGCGTTGTTTACCCAAGCAAAAGTAGTTCTTTGATGAACCCTAAACCTAAATTCTAAATCCGTTTCTCTGGACATTATTTTTTTTACGGGGTTATGCCTTAATTGGGGACAGGACTATAATGTCATGTATTGCCACACATTGGTTCTCACATGGAAAACGTTGTATTCAGACCTAAAACTATTAAGAAATTTTTTTTTGCAACTTGACACTGGGAAATCTTGTGGTCCCGATGGCATTTCACCACTTGTCCTCAAAACTTGCGCATAAGAATTGGCTTCAGTTCTTTGCAAACTGTTTTCACTCTCTTACAGTCGAGGCGTTTTCCCGTCTATCTGGAAATGTGCCGGAGTGCAGCCCATCTCGAAAAAGCGCAATAAAACTCTTGCGAGCAAATGAAATGAAAATGGTTGAATACCTCGAAGCCAATAAGCTCATCTCTACAAACAGTACGGGTTTTGTTGTAAAAGATCAATAACAGGGGATCTGCTGACGTACGTCAGTCATATTTGAAACTCGACTATGGAAAACCATGGCGAATTCAGAATTGCAGCATTAGACATCTCAAAGACTTTTGATCAGTTATGGCACAACGGTCTCCTAAGCAAACTTCCAGCGTATGGTCTTCCGAACGAATTTTGCCATTGCCTGCAGAGCTTTTTGGAAGGCAGGTGACTGCATGTTGTGGTCGATGGCGTGGCTTCTGATACACTGTCTATAAATGCCAGCGCTATCCGAGGCTCAATTCTGTCCACAACGCTCTCGTTTCTATAAATGATTTGTTAAATCTGATCTATACCAACAGTGATCTTGTCACGACTACCAACTGGGCCTTAAAAACCTAGTCAAATCCAAGGGTTCCAGTTTTGAGGCTATCGGAACAAAACCTTTCTATCAATCCTTCAGTATTTCTTCTTGGGGTGAACGCATCGACCAACTTGTCTTGGCATGACCATATATCTTCGATCGCCAAAACTGCTTCTCAAAATTAGGTTTTCTGTTTCGTGCAAAAAGCTTCTTTATTTCTAAAAAAGTTCTTTTTCTTTATAAGGCTCAAATCAGACCATTTATGTTCCCATATCTGGGGCGATACTCCCAAGCATTCGTTGGTTCTATTAGATTCAATAACTCACAACTCTCAACTCTCACTGATTCATTGCAATCTCTCGACCATAGACGTAAGGTGGCCGTCGCTATCCTATCGCTATTACCATGGGAGATGTTCTGACGATCTGGCCAGCCGGCCAGCCTTATTCCAGCTATGAAAACCGCGATATGCACTCCTACCCAACAAGATCTCGATATGATTTTCATTCACTAAAAGATATTACAAGCCTGAAAACTGTTAAAACGCAGATAAAATCCCACCTGTACAGTCTCTAAAACATAGATGTGGGTTAGTTAGTTAGTTTGGAAAATGTATAGGTTTGTGATATGGCGAACTCCTATGGATGCTCTTTGGGTTATTTAAATAATATTATTTGTTTATGTAGGTACTTACATTACCTAAATTGAAAAAATTTAAGAATTAATTGATAGCTAAATAAAGGATTTATATATAAAAGTTATTTGAGAACCTTCAAAAACCTCAAGGGCATCTCACCTGTAACTATGTGTGAAAGTTGGCTACCCCAAGGACCTCGAAATTTAGGGCTTTTTTTGTGGCCTACTGCCTACTCTTGAACTCTCTGCCTCCTACTTCATTTCCTGAACGATATAACCTTGGTTAATCCGTCACCCAATTTCTTCGGCTCATGGAACCTACCGCTTTAGATGTAGACTTTGTCTTTTGCGAGCGATCCAATATAAAAAAAAATAAAAATAAATTACCATCTCATCGTTGAAATAAAGCATACCCTGAACTTTGAATATAAGTCGCTACCTTATACATTCAAATTTAAAATAATTGATATCGCTATATCAATAACCTTATTTTAAATTTTCTTGTACTAATTATTCTGGAACCTTTAGTCTGCTTTTAGCAAAAACACTCTACTATCCATCAGGCCTCAAAGCTTGAAGGCGCAATTCTTTTTCGAATCAAACGGGCTTCCAATTTACCTAAAAAGGACATTGACTAAAAGCCACAGCTCTTTTTGCAAAGGAATTGAGACCTTTTGAGGGCTGGTTACAGCTTAAGCCCCTCAAAAGTTCTCCAAGGCCCTTATAAAATACACAGATTTCCATCGGAAATCTTTATGCAACCTGCAAGCCTATTTACATAGGACCAATTATTATTCCAAAAAAATAATTCCAAACATTGTCTTATGTATTCCATAATATAGAATTGGTAGTATAGGTACCCTGGACAAGGAAGCGAGTGTCCGTGTTATACCTTTTCCATTTGTTTCTTTATTTTAGTTTTAATTTGATTACATATAAATATTGGTTTATAATAATTAGTCACTAGTCACTGACCAAAACAATAAGGTTGCAATGAGAGCAGCTTAAGCCCAGACCAAAAATTCTATGTCTTATTGTAGGTACCATCGTCACCAAAAACATCTGGGGAAAAAATAATTCATGATAATCTCCAGGACTATTTCTACCATCATTATTCATTTTATTCATAGTTTGACAAATATTTGACACTAAAAGTCATATAATAGTAGTAGTAAGTACAAGAGCTAATATGTTGCTGTCCCAGTTACTTTTGGTGGCGATGGTACCTACATACAAGATCATAAAAAAAGGAAGCTGAGTGGAAAAAATTAGCTTGGATGTTAGAGAAAATTCCGAGTTGCCTCCTTTGAAATAATAAGCTATTTTCTAAAGTTTAACCTTCAAGGGGCTGGCCATACACATTGGTTTTATAATAAAATGCACCAAGAATCCACTTTACCCTGAAAAATAGGAAAAATTCATAAAATAAAACACAATATTTTCTATTAATTTATGGTTTACTGCACAAAATATATCATCGAACAAGTTCATTGCTTACAATTCTCGTTTTCTTTTTTTTTATCCAGGTCATATGTCGCAGGTCAACTGTATAGTTAGAAGGACTTGCAGTCATCGCCAGTCACACGAATAATATATAACATAACATATAGGCATCCTGTACAATTAAAATCAACTATAATATGTATAAAACAGTACCTTGGTGACTGAGAATGACTTGATCCCTCTATCTGGAGTAGCTTAAAAAACCAACAACAATACAAGTATATATTTTCAATGTTTCACTGACGCTTATTAATACTGCCAATCAGCATTTCTTTGTGTAAAAATTAACACAACTAATTTATCTCAAATATACAGTCCTAACATATTTATATATAAAAAAAATTAGTTTAAATTTGTACATATTGCACGCTTCCAATAATTATTCTATTTATTTTTTTAAATTCTGTTTGTAGGAATGATTTCTTTTGGATAAGCATATAAAATATATATAACAACTTTCAACTTTAAAATTTACTTATATTCAGAACAATATATTTTTTTATGTAAAAAATTAAAATACACACATTGTATAATTATTATTACTGGTACAAACAAACAAAAAATACAAATTAAAACAATCAAATAAAGCTCAACACAAGAATACATAAAAATGTTATGTTTCAAAATAAACATTGCCTTTTTTTGTAAGATTTTGACAATAATTGGTTTGGCTTTTGAGGCCATTTTAATATTTTTCTTGAGTTTATGTTACATGTAAACCGGAATTTTATTTCAAAACATAAATATTAAACATCATATGTTTCATAAGGAACTAACCGCGAAATCGAATCTGCTTGCCCAAAAGAAAAACAAAATAAACAGTGGTTAATAATAATAATTAGAGTTGGTAATTTTCATAAAATTATTTACATATCGTACATATTCTAAATAAGCCATTTTGTTTGGAGGAAAACATTCTGTTTATAGTGTTATATTTTAAAAAAATTAGGTTAAAATTAGTACATAATAAATAAGTGAGTGTACTTTAAAAAATGCTTGCTAGTATTTTATCCATTTGAAAAAAAATTGAATGAACTTTAATTATAAGGTCTATCCACAACAAAAATACTATTTTACATAGTTGGTATTGAATTTCGTAATAACTTCAACCTACTTTTTCAATCAAAATAGAGATTCTTAATGCGCAAGAACTTCATCACAATAATTAATAATTATTATCCTCAAATAATACAAAACATAAAAAAAAATGTAAAGTATGTTTTCAACATATACACAGTTACAGTCATTTTTTTTTTTGTGTTATTATTAAATATTTTTGAAAAATCCACACAGTCGTCGAATAGTTAAGTATTTTCACGATGATGATGACTTTTTTTTAACATTTAAGTATACAACACACATGAACTTTTATAATCGACATGACACTACAGTTATTTAAAAATGATGGCAGTCCAAAAATGTTGGCAGTGTTTATAATAATTATGTTATATTTTTTTTTGTTTATGTAGGTACTTACGTACAGGGTGATTTATTTAATAAATTTTAAATTGAACTAATAATTTTTTTAAACTTGGACAATTATTAATTTGAAGTAAAAATAGAGCTCCAATTTTCAATATCTATCAATATGCTATTATTTAGGCCAGTGACCACTACAAATAAAGGACATAATTCCGAAAAAATCCAGTGAGCTAGATTTTTTTTAAAAGCCCTATTTTAGGGTTAATTTCAAGACATTAATTGATAAAATAGTCTCTTGTAAATTATCTTTTCACATTTGTGCCCGAATTTTTGGAATGTAGCTAAGAGAAACAGAGTGTATCTTATTATAGCCTGGAAGAATATTGGCTGATTATGGTAGCCATACTAGCCAAATATATAATTCAATATCAAGCATCCATAATGCCATCAAGATAGAGTAATGCCATTAGTGGCTGTCATAAGTGCCACACAGCCTAGACCATTTCTAGACAAGAAAGCTGAGACAACTAAGAAAAAATAGGAATTGACAAAGTTAATTTAATTCGCACACATTCCAGAATATGGTTTTATTTTTGTCTCATTATCTTTTCCAACGGGGGATGATGCAGACATTAAATTTGGTTGAGCATGCAAGTTAGCAAAAAAGTTAGCCAAATGATCTCCAAATTAATTCAAGTTAATCTAAAAGTTATTCCACTCTCAGAAAGAGAAATGAAATTGAATGTAGATCAAGCGAAATATTGATTTTGTTTTGTTTGCAGTCGCTGATTTGTGAAATTGTGTGTTTCTATTTTCGAATTTAATTCTGAAACTTTGTTGTTAAGTATAGCTTATTTCCCACTCTCTCAGTACTTCATGTTTATCTATCATGTTTGGACTAGGTTTGTTAGGTGTGAGTAAAGTTTATTATCAAGTTCTCCAGATATTTCTTCTGGTCCTGGTGCTTTTCCATTTTTCAAGAAGATGGACTGGACTATTTTCCAACTTGTTCCTCTATTATTTTTATTGGTGATTCTGCGGTTTTCTATGTTTCATTCTCTTTTCTATATCTACAAATTTCTGTATGAGCCCACCTTCATTATTTAGGCTTCAAACATGAGACAATTACATTTCTGAATATTCGATTGGAAGTACACAACATAATTATTTACTAAGAAGAATTGATAAATAAAAAGGTTGTAAATGTTCGAAAACTTTTCAGGAACGAGCCTACGCAGAGAATCATTCTTTTTATAACTAGCCTAAACATGTTTGCAGTGCAAAATTGTTACAAGCGACGAAAAGCTTTTGATATCATCAGCTCTGAAAGGAACGCTGATAAATGTTCAGACACATTTGGCAATTTGTGCAGTTCATTCAAGTTTTAAGCTTGCAACCACAGAAAAATTAGTCTCTTTTTTTTTGTAAATCTATTGCACTGGAAGAAGGTGAAACACAGAGGAATCAGAAACAGAGACGCATCAGGAAAGAAAGCAGCCTCATGTCCACTATTGGTTCAATGGCCAATTTGAAATCAGTGTGCCAAGGGCGCTAGAAAGAAGATGTTGATACAGAACTCAAACTAGGGGTATATGCAATTGGGTACACAACAGAAAATATGAATAGGAAGACCAGTAGTAGATTTAGCAAAACTATTATTTATGCACTTTATATCCCAACTAGAGCGGAAGAATTTAGTGGTGAGATCAAACATAAAATAAAGCTTTCAAACACTTATTAGCTTACCGCGATTATTTTCCTGATTTAGATGCTTAGACACTATCCTATATTATAGATATTGAAGATTTATATTGAAACTAATTATGGCTCATAGAATTTTTTTTTTTAACAAATGAAAAGACAAATAGTACCTAGGCAATCCTTTCTTTGACCACAGATTTTGAACTAGGTACTCAAAATTGATTTGTAAAATTTATCGGAACATACCTACAATATTAAGCCAAGTTAAACTATTCACCCAGTACAATATTATTATTAAAATTCTTATCTTTAATATTATTTATGTGTAATGTGCCGAAAAATCTTACTTAAATTATGTAACATTGATTATTATTTTATTATTATAATAATACGCAATACCTGCTATATCTTAGTAAGAAGTTATTTTGAGATTACTATATTAGGGAATTATTTTAAAGTTTTAATGACTGCATGGATTTTATTTTACAATATACATTATGTCCTAGTTGAAATAAGCTTAAAACAAATCTGAGTTAATACTGGAAATAAAAATTAACAAAATTAACAGCAGAATTTGTTTAGAAGTATTTCAAATAGAACAACCTGTAAATCCCATAAAACCAAATTGTCATTGGATTTTTTTGTTTGTTTTAGTCTTGAAAGTCGAGATATTTCGAGAATTAGAGAGCAAACTAGTTATGAAGGAGTTGTATAATTTTGTGTACAGTCTTTTAATATCTCTCAATAATTGTGTTTTTTCGATGAAAATACGTGCATTGAATTTGGAAAAAAAAAATATATTAAATTTTGATGCCATTAACGACTTGAGGACTAATTCTCATTTAATACCTATAATATGAAGTTCTGATAAAGTAAAAAAATTGAATATAAAGAAAAAATTTCAGTCTCTAAGTATTAAGTAACTTCACATATAAGTATTATCATTTTTGTTCAGATCTAGTTTTATGGGATTGAAATCTTATTAGAATGATGACATATTGTATGGGATGATGAATGTAGAGACAGAGCCATATAGCTGGCAGTGAGACAACTATAAAAAAACGGAGTCAACCGAGTGCTGTAAATGCAACAATTTTAATATTCCTGAAGTATTTTGTACCATTCATTAGTTTGTACACTTACAATAGAGGTCTCGTCTAGGTTCTATCAAGAATTTAGCAGAAGATAATTTTCGGTAGCCTCAATAAAAACAGTGTGTCTTTATTAGAGGCTATTCATTTTTTAGGCTTAATTTTTAACACATAACATATTTTCCTTCTACTTAATTCTGCTTCTATAATATTAAAAATCTTCATAATTTTACAATATACTTCTCAATTTTCAACAAACATCTATAGTCTGAAGGCCATCATATTTTTTTTTTTTAGATACTCTGTATATACTCGGACAAATTTTTAAACAACACTATACCTGTCGTACAAAGTGGGGGTTGACTCCTGAGGTAAACAAATATGTATGTTGTTTCTCTGTTTTTTTAAGGCATAAGATGGCGTTTCAATTATTTGTTTTTTTTTTTCAAAAGCCTTTTGGTTAAATAAGTATCTACATTACCCAAAGATTTTTGAACTCTTTTTCAAGATATATTTTGGATATTTGAATATGAGGTAATTTGGTTACAATAGAATTTAAAATGAAACATTCAGCGTAGTATCTATGGAAAAGTATTGTTTTTCTGACAGTAAATAGTTTTCTTAAAATTTGTAATAAGCACTGTTTCAAAACTGGAATAGTGCATCAAATCAAATTCTATGTTTGATTTCTAGAAAAATATTTTTAGTCAGAGAAAACAACAAAGTTTATCTGAGAATAACAAAACAATAAGATTTGTTCGATTGGCTTGGTAACAAATTGAAGCCTTTACGGTTTTTACCACTTTCGCTTAAGTATAAGGTGATACAAATCAACTTTCTATAAGTACAGTGTGGTCATTTTATCTTGATAACATTTCAAACTGTTATAATTTCTTTATGTTTGAAGTTATTTAAATAAATAAACATACTGTAGGGTTGGTTTCCAAGTTTTAGATAGGGTGGACAAAAAACAAAAGACTAATATATTTTGACAGTTATGCATACACATAGCATTTTTTTGAATGGAACACCCAGTTGATTTTTAAATTGTTTGATAATATGTTTTATTCTAATCGCAATATACGATGCAATACACTCTTGAATACAATTTACTCTATATTTACATGCAAAAGGGTTTTATTGATTCTAATGGAAAATTCTGTCTACCTACCTACCTTTGCAGGTAATCTGTGTATTTTCAGTTAGAATATATAAAACATTTCTGCATGTAAATATAGAGTGAATTGTATTCAATTGTATTGTATTGTATAGGTATATTGCAATCAGAGAATGAAACATATTGGGTTTGTTCCAACCCGTCAAAAAACCGTTCCAGAACGGTTTCTACGCAAAAATGTTAGGTTTTGCGCAGAATTCTGACGGTAATATTACGGTTTCCTGCTGGGTTGGAACAAAGCTATTATCAAACAAACTTGAAATTTATTGGGTGTTCCATTCAAAAAATTGCCATTTGTTGCAAAACATAAAGAAATTATGATAGTTTGAAATATTATCAAGATAAAATGACCACCCTGTACATGGGGATACTAGATCAATCGTTGTTATTTTCCTTGTTAGCCAACAATAACATCAGATTGTGCCACAAAAACATATTGACATTGACATAATCTAATGTTTTTGTTAACTGACAAGGACTTAACATAAAGCCGCACCTATAATACCTGCTTTAATAGACTGTACATCAACACAACAACTTGTACTGTAAGTTAGTTTGAGTGTCTACAACCAGGTCTTGTAACCTAGTTGCTGGAGATGACCAAATCAGTTCTATCTCAAAAATTAAAAATTTTTGAGCTACTAATTATTTACTCAATTAATTTTGAAACCCCCATCAAAAATGTTTACTTCTTTTTTTTTAAATGACTGAGTATTCCCAGCAAATGGCTTTTGAATACGTATAAGATTTAACATCTATATGGTTAATTTAACCTTTTAAACACCAAAAAACATTGTTTACCAAATATCCAAAATAATTCCTGTTCGTCCAAAAAACAAAACTTATACACATCTGTCTCATATATATTTTTTTGTTTTTAAATTTATGAAAATATGTTATTATTTACAAGGATGAAAAATATGTATGTATATGCAAAATGTAGGTAACATTTTAGTATGTATAAACTAGCAGCTTGAAATACTTATGCGGAAAAAAACTATACAATATAAAAAAATGAGTAGACTGATGTTGAACTACACATCCAAATAGATTAAACATCAAGAGTTTTTTTAAATCTTTTCAAAAGGCAGGATAGTCTGTTTAAGGGGTTAAATATTATGTACGCATGACTATGCCCAAAAATGCAAATGGCACTCGTCGTGGAGATATTAGCACTGTCTTTAATTCAATCTGGAATCACTTCACATTCACTGTCTTTCCTTTTAAAAAGGGTTTTTTTTTTGCGGACGGCTACTCATCAGAACTTAGCTTCGTGTGCGGTTTTTGAAGTAATTCTGCCATTTAAATGATTTTGTTTTGTTAACCTCTCCAACCAGTACAAAATCCGGTTCTCACTCATTGAAAAAAAAAATCTAATTAAATTAAGGAATTTTTGAAAACTGGGATTAATTTAAATTAGGTAGGTAGGTACTGGAACTATTTATCAAAAATCTACAAAAGTATATTCAAATTTAGGTAAAAAGAAGTTTTAAATCCATATTATAATATTCACTTTTCATGGTATTTCGTTTATTAGACTTTCAAATTATTTAATATAGTTTAATAATAATCTATTTAATCACAATTTCCAGAATTCCTTATTCTAATAACGTTCTACTAAAAAATTTACTAATAAATTTAGGGACTAATAATCCATAACTTTTCATTTATCCTCTCTAAAAAAAATTAACTAAATTGCACTTTTTTTTTTAAAATCCATCCTAACAAGATCAGCCAATTGTTTCACAAGAAATTTCTCTACACTTTCATTTTAGTTATTTTGCACCTGCCCTCAGTCTGAGTGGTAGTGGTTTTACGTGAAGGCACCATTTTTAATTTTTCAGTCCTCAGTCCCAGTCTTACCAATTTTTGTTGTGTATGTAAGTGTTTTGTAAGCATTTTATTATATCGCCATGTCAAAAGGTTCATTTTATCAAAAAGGGATTTCTCACGTGAAGGTGAATTTTACAAGGCATATAAAATCTACATTAGTTAAAAAAACTTAGTATGAAAAATCGAGCTAAATTAAACGACCTAATATTTTGCCAGATTCAACCTGAAAAACCTAGTTTAAATTTAACTTATATTTGAGATTTTTTCAGAGGAAATTGAGAAAGAATAGGTATTCTCGGTGTCATATTTAACACATAATAAAGAAATTTCTATCTAACGAAAAACTTTTTTTGGAAAATTTGAATTGAAGTTAAATTTAAACCAGGTCTCAGGTATATGGCCTTAAATAACACTATATGCTCAACATAATCAACATTTGCCTAGATGCCGCCCAACCAATAGTCAGTAGTATTTATAATATAAAAAATTGAATAACTTTACAATATTTCACAGCCAACTGGTGGTGTTGCGCCGTCAACCTTCTTATCTTTGCTCCTTCACCTTCTTCTTTTCTCTGCCTTAGCTGCTGCGATGAAGGTGCTGTCGTCCTAGTAGCAGCAAAGATAGTGACAAGCCAGTACACCACCCATTCGGGTTCACCCGTTTTATGGTGCATGTTTCTACACTATGTCTTCACATCGACGTCCCAAATCTCCGCGAGGAATGGAGGTAACTTTTTGTTCTTCAGCTTCAACGAGAAACACATTTCCGAATTCTGGTTGCCCAGAGTTCTCAGTTCAGTCAATACCGACACAAGTTTTGCAAATATGATGTGCGCTCGCGGTTTTCTCCTATTATCCACATACGCTTTTAAAGCTTCGAGATAAATCTCTTGTATTTTTCCAACTTTCCAGCCTTCCATCAATGACGGTCGTTCTAAAAATGCCAAACAGTATTAGAAACATGATTTATCCAAAATACTACTGCCCTTACCTGAAAAAATGACAATGGCGGTGAGTAAAGCGTATTCAGCATTGTCCACTTTCATAGCGTACATCGTTCGGCAAAAATGCAAGAGATCTTCGATGGTCTCGCCCATACCAGCGAGATTGTAGCTATCCCTAGAATATGGCTGATTGTTCGAGAACAGGATGGAGTCAGTTTGGAAATCGTATCTTCGCGCCATTCTGAACATCATTACCTCACTGGAACATGCCTTCACAGAAAAAAGTTTTGTTTTATTATTTGTTCTATTTGTTCATTACCTATATTTAAAAATAATAAAACTGTCTCTTACTTTGAGTAAAGCTATTTGATCCTCCCTCAATAATTTATCAAACCCTGGTAACTGTTTCGCGAACTCGACGATGAGCTGGACTGTGAGTATCGTTATCTCCGTAATGTGTCTGAACCGAACCTCACGTTGATCCTCATCTTCCATTGGCTGATTCTGAGATAGGTACAACATAATTATGACGACTCAGTTAATTATTATGAATTTTATCTACAAGATAAACACCACGTCTTTAAAGCTAGAATCGGTTACATTATGTATTAAATTTCATGAAGACCTCTGATAGTACAATTAGCTAGGGAGACTATTTTTAAATTATCACTATATCAGTAGGTAATCGTGTGACATATGTTAACACTCCGGAAAATTGTGCAGAGGTTTGTGAGGGAAGGAGTTCCAAATCTTGTTTCATGAAAAATTAATCATAACATCATAACTATATACCTACTAGATGCTCTTTTTTTCGGGGAAATCAATACAAACCAGGGTTAGTCTTCAGTTAGCTAGAGGGCATTCTTTCGCTCCTCCTGGGGAAGCTAGTGGTAGATAACATCCTAACCAAGCTGAGCAGAGCTGAATTGAACCTGGGCTACAATAATCCTGGTAATAATAATAACCAAAAGTTAGCATGAAGCCATTATCACTAACCGAACGCAAACTGCCTTAAACATCATCAGAGACTGGAGCGACGATGTGGAATTATTTCTAAACCTTAAACTCGCCTGGAATAGCTATCTAGATGGAACTATCTGTTAAGCCGTAGTAGCTATCTGGATATGACGGAAACCTTATCGGCATGGTGGCGAAAAACTGAGTAGGTCACCGCTCAGATCAGACTGAAGAATTACAACGGCTATCTAGGAATAACAGGGGCAATGTCGAGCTGCCTTACCGTTGTTACAATTTTTGTTACCAATTTTGTTATGTAATAAAAAAAAAGGAAAGTGAAGTGAAAGTAAAAATTTAGAAAAGGAAATTTAGGATGGTGGCTACAGTACTACCAGACGAGAAAGGAAACTCTTTCTAAAAGCTGCCGACTAACTCTTACAGTAGAGAGTGGTGTGGGTAATTAAATAAAAAGCGCCACCTGTTTCAATGCCCTTCAGTTGAACGGAGTTCCGATCTCCAAAACAAAACAGGAAAACCAACAGAGTTCACCTCAACATACCTAAAATACCTTTGTAAATAGATCTATTTATACCTGGTGTACAGTGAGCAGTGGAAATAATTAAATGTGTGATAATTTGAGTGTAATTATTGTCTAAGTGATTGACATATTAAAGGTTAGAATCTAATTAAACCTGAAGAGTTAAAAAATAATAATAATAATAATCTTCTAGCAAAGTAGAACTAAAGGACCGCTCACGAAGCATGAAGCTGTTGGTAATTAAATAAGGCTCCAGCTTTCAATGAGATTGAGATGGAAAAACAAACTGCCAGATGATCAATTTAGAGGCTTGGATGGTTCCCAAAGACAGCACAACAATACTCAAAGCTTGTTAATGTATATTGGGTGGGTCTAGTCGGCTCTCAGATGGGTGAGAAGATAAAGTCCTCAAAGTTCTACGGGCGATCCACCAGATCCAGGGCTACTTGTCGGGAAAATAACCAGACTCCAAGTAAATTCAAGGCCTCAATGAATTCAAGATAGGGTTGGATGTCACTTGCTTGGTACGGTGTAGTTATAGAGACAAAGGGGGCAATATAAGGGAAAAAAAAGGCCTAAAACAATGAACATTGCATCAGGATTTTGAAGAATAAGGTATGTACGTATTTATTTAAATATTCTTAGCAGTAAAGCCTCAATTTAGTATTCAAAAGTAAAAAAAAGGAACTTACCAATGGGAAATTGGCCTTTTTTACACAAACTCAAAAACGTGGAACCAAAAGTTTAGGTTTTTCTCCCGTAATTCGTCAATAAATCGGCAATATAGTGCTTCGGTGCTATAAACGAGCTAATAGCCACCTTTTGACGAATTATCTGGGCCTAAACCTATCGAAAAATCAGCAAAAAGCCACGAGAAAAGCAAAAACATTGCTTCTTCTTCAACGAAAAATGTGGTTCTATCACGAAATCAGTTTTTTCCTTTGTTTTTGTGGTACCTTCGCGCGGGAATTTTGGTTCTGGGGAAAAGTTAGGGATTTTCGATTTTTTAGTTTATAGCTTCAAATTTTCGAGCCAAAAATCAAAAGACATCTAGGAAACCAAAAGGGAAACGAGGTTAAAATCATTGTTTAATAAGTCTTTCTTGACAATTTGACGTTCCTCTGTTTCATTTCAGGAGGGTTCGAAGTCCATGAGAGAAGATGTTCGGAGGTTCTTTAGTTTTTTAATTATTTTGTAAAGACCTATTATTGTGACCCGTAACACCGTAGCCTTAGAGATGCTGAACATGCCTCTACTTCGCCTAAGTGTGAAAAAAAAAGGCAATCACTTGCGATAATATGTTATTCCAGATAGATAAATTCAAGCCTCGAGATCTGAGAGGTCACCTGCGCAATAAAGGTCTACGGTCTCACCTAGAGATTTTAATCGCTGTGGTAATTAACATCCGCCAATCATGGGAGAATGGGGAGCTACCACACATGCAGCGAACACCTCGCTGAGTAACACAGATGGCTCCAAACTAGCGAACGGAGCTGGATTGAGCATTTGAGAAACTTCAAGTTGTCCCAGCTACTGGGCAAATATCCAACCATAGTCCAAGCTGAATTGCTTGCAATCAATATTTGTGCTCAAGGGTGTCCAAATCAAGACATCAAAACATAACACATCTTGATACTATCGGACAGCCAAGCGGCTTTAAAGGCATTGAAGGCCTGCAAGTGCGTATAAAAGCTAGTCTGAGAATGCAATCAGTCTCTAAAACTACTATCTATGAGCAACCTGGTTACCTTGATGTGGGGCCAGGTCACGACTAGTCACGAGGAAGCAGCGAGCCTTACAAATAAAGTGCTAAAACACCATACTGCGCCTTAATGAAGAGCTACGTAAGAAACGAACTATATAAATGGGAGAAAGACCAATTGTCTACATACTGATGGAGACAAACTCCAGGACTGAGACAGGCAAAAAGAGTCATCACCACATCACAAAAGAGGGCAGAACCACTCCTATTTACATATGAACGGAGATGATATCAGATGGGTGGTCGGAGTGCTCACCAGACATTCCAGACACTGCCCAGTGAAATATTACCTAGAGGCAGACGACAGACACAGAACATTTACTCTGCGACTGTTCGGCCTAACTCTGAATAGCTACCCATATAGGTACCTTGAAAAATAGCTGGAAATACTTTGAACAACATACTTTTACTAAGATGTATTAAACAGGTCCCTAAACATTTTTTTTATTTTTCTTATACCCCCTTTTTCATCGCCACTGCACAATTTTTTCGAGTGTTAACATATACCACGTTTTTCTATTTGGTTTTCTAAAGGAAACAAAAAAACCGCATGATTTCATCATTAAAAGTGCCACGGCAGGAGAAAACTGACCATAGGCTCCCCGGCTAAATGATACATTGACGCTTTTTAAATCTTGTAGTTAGTGAACAACAAAAAAAGCCATACTCTAGCCTCAAAAAGGTTAATGCTTATATACTTAAATCATTTTGAACAGGCTGTGCTGAAAAAACTTGGAAATAAAAAAATAAAAAATATAATCTAAGCAGTAAAAAAAAGTTCCAAGAAGTTTAGAACACAGATAGAAACATTATTAGGTATGTTCCAACCCGCCAAAAAACCGTCCCAAGAACGGCTTAGGAACCACTCTGTATACGAATACATTTTACGTTTTGCGCAGAATCCTGCCGGTAAAATGTACGGTTTCCTGCTGGGTCGAAACAAAGCTATCGAAAATGTAAACTT
Source organism: Ceutorhynchus assimilis (assembly GCA_917834065.1). Lineage (NCBI taxonomy): Eukaryota > Metazoa > Arthropoda > Insecta > Coleoptera > Curculionidae > Ceutorhynchus > Ceutorhynchus assimilis. Next base: position 101,944,048 of record OU892277.1, read on the forward strand.
ACCAATATTCTTTTCACATCTTCCTCTGAGGGGTGCTCATACTCGTTCTGGAAGTACACCAGCCGATGTATAAGTTCTTCCTGTTCAGGGGATATGGGTTTGACGCCGTTTCCGTTTGATCTATCCCCTTCGGCCAATTGGGAGAATAGAAGCTGGCAAAAAATTATTTTAGTAAACAGATAAATATTGCTCAAATTAGTTACAAGTGAAAGATGGAGTTATGGTCGATTAAGAATAGACTTTGAGTTGCTTTCAAGTGGCACCTTCTTAAATGTTGGTTCCTTGGAATAAAAAACAGATTTCACATGTTTATTATCTGTGTGTTAAATAAAATGTAACCCTAATAATAAAACCCTTCAGGCCATATTGAGAAACTCTGCACACAATGAGAGGTTAACTAATAAGATTTTAATCTGAATTTAATAGTTTGCTCATTTGTTTCGTAAAAGACCACTTTCACCTGCAATTAATTGTATGTAAAGGTATTTTTGGGCATAGCATTAAGATTATTATTCCATGATGCATATTTCTTATACATAATAATTCTCACGTCCAAGTTAAACATTTCATGAGCATTATTTTCTCACCCAAGATAATCATGGCAAAGATCCATTATGACAAATAGATGTGTCACTTGAGAAAACCTAATAAGGACAGTCTTAAACAGCACAGAGGATACATGGGAAACCACTAAAGTGTCATCACGCTAAGTGCATTGTAATACTTATGAAAAGGTTTTAAGATTATGGTTTTTAACTTAACTTAAAATAATAAATATCCTAAATTGAAATTTCAATATATAATGATGTCATCCCCATCTGGAACGTGTATCATAGCTGGATGATTACATACGTTACTTTTGAACACCTGGTCTTACTATGACTTTCTTCCAATTTTTTGAGTCACGCTTATCTAGAGGTGAATGAGAAATTATTGGCACGTCAGTCATAAAGTGACTGAAAAAGCGTGTTTCTGTCAGACATTTTTTGAGTTTGCAAATATTAGTATTAAAAACATTATTGGAGTGTTGTTCATATCTGTTGCTATCTAGATAAAGAAAGTACTGTAAGCGGCTATAGAAAGCGATAAATCTAATGTTATTTATAAGGTACAGTAATATTTGCGACCCACTTATTAAAGACACTATCAAGATTACCTAAGAATATCCTTACGCATTTTCCTAACGCTTCCGCAAAATTTAATTGAAATGTTCGATCAGACAATTGGTTTTAATTATAGTTTTAATAACTCTAACTCTACGTACTACCTTGAAGCAAAATGTTTGTGCCTGGGGGCAAAACTGGATTATTTCTCATCATCGCTTAGTCTTCTAGACTTCAGACAGGTATTGATAAAAAATAATGGTTGTTAGTGGAAGTAGAACGTAAGCTCTGTTTTTATACATAAATAATTTTTTATATGTAGGTCAACTGGCTTTTAGTTGGTGAAATTCGTATGTATATAGGAGTCACTCATTTTAAAGCCAGGCTCTTTTCGTGTAATTACAATTTTTCAGGTTTTCAACAATTGGCCATGGAATAGTAGGTATGCATATTGATATTTATATTTTCTCTCAACCAACATTAATATCTTACCTCTGGTTCAATTTTGATTACACCTGTAGGCGACCCATTGGTGTTACTGCAAAGAAGTGTCGTACTGTTGGGCTTGTCCTTTTCCTTTAGTGCTTTCTTTTCCTTTCTCTTGACAGCACACTGTGTCTCGGGTACTACGCATTCTGGTCGCATGCCAACCGTCAGACACTTTTTTAGTCGACATTCTTGGCACTTCCGTCTCATGTACATATCGATGTCGCAATTGTTGCCGTACTTGCATTGATAGACTGCATTTTTTGTTATGCTCCGCCGGAAAAATCCTAGGAAACGGATTGTTGCGAAACGTTTGATAAAATGAAATTTTCACTTACCTTTACATCCCTCACAAGTAAGCGCATTATAATGGTACCCCGACGCCCTATCCCCACACACCAGGCACAATTCCTCCTGTTGTCGGGGCGTCGGTCCTTTCTTTTTCTTCGCATCACAACTATCTGCACTGTATCCGTTCAGGCTGCTTGGAGGTGATAAATCTTCCCTTCCTGGAAAAAAAAAGAATATGCATAAAAACGGGTTTTGTGCAAAAATCCCAAGACAGTTAAACTTCTTTCTCACCCTTGCTTTTCCCCTTTTCCGAAGTATAAAAATAAATCCAAGCAAAGGAGAAAAAAGCGAGTTATAATAGGATTTGCCCTATACAATAGCAAACATGCAATTTCGCCGCTATGGTGCACCGACAATGCATAATAATGCAGAATGCAATTGCATCAAGGGTAAAATTTTTGTTGTAGAGTCGAGTTGCGGTAAAAGGCATGATTATTTCAATACCCCGGCGTACTGACTGGCTCTGTTCAAGGACAACTGGCAATTATTATAGCCATTGCAAGAGAAAGAGGCTTTTTAAGATCCGATGGGTACGACTACTTTAGAATGGCGATAAATTAAATTGTATGTAATTAATATTTTTTTCAATTGGTATACCTATGCATGTGGAAAAAACAGAATAGTTGAGAGCCTAATTCAGATCTAAATATTTAAAAATGTATTGGGGATTATCGGGATTTGGTTTATACCTAAATAAAAGAAACTCTGAAAAACGAAAATAGAGAGTTTTGATGCCACTCTTTGAAAACACGCTCCATGAACGTCTTGGCAAGTTTAATCACAGAAAAATCAAAAAAAATCCTGCAATTATGAATACCAGGAAATTGAGCCTTAGATGAAATCAGGAGTGAGTGAGTAGGATCCTGGGGTAAATATTGAATAACAAAACATAAAACACTAGAGTGCCAAATTTTATCTAAAGTCAGTGGCGGATCTATAGCACCATTCTAGGGGGGGTAGAGTTTCTCGACCAGTAACGGCTCGTGGTCTATACTTGAAGGGCAGACATTTTTTTCGGGTGCCACGCCCAAAACGCATTTTAAGCCTGCAAAAAATAATTTCTGTGTTTTTAGTTTAATTTAATGGGGGGGAGGTTAATAACCCCCTTCACCCCCTCGTGCATCCACCACTGGGAAAAGACGTAGTTTACAATAATAAAAATACCGTACGATTACGTCATAAATACGTCAGCCATGTCGTATTTGAAATATGGTACAATTGACGTCTTCATAAATATGTCAGTTTCATTATGACATAACGTTTATGCATGTGACAGTAGGGCCATAAATCACGTCATATTGGTAAGATGACATCGCGAACCGAAGTTGACTCTAAAATGACGTCATTTGGGGAGAATTCAAGAGCCTGGAATAGAAAAACAATCCTCGTATTTCTGCTTACCAATTAGTTTCTTCTCAAATTTTTCTCAATTTTCAATTCTCATAAGTTTTCTCGCTCATTAATTGAACCCTATGCTGGAACAACGTTTCAAACGCCAAATATACCAAACAAGCGCGAAACTAGGGCGGTTGCAATTAAAACGTTATTGCACAAAAAGGACATACTGGGCCAATTGAAATGGCATCAATACTTCATAAAAAAAAATCATATTATCCCACTATTAAGTTGGCGAATTATCCAGGGTACAATACAACGTTATTCCATGAAAATACCGTTTTTACACATTGTCGTTTACAACGTTGTTCCAGCATAGGGTTCAATTCTTTCTTTATTTTTGTCTAATCCCTGCTGGCCTGCTCTTGAATTTCTTCAAATTTCCCTAAATAGAGGGACTTTAAGTTATACTGGAATAGAGTAAATTCTTGTATTGCTGCTTATCAACCATAGTTTCTCCTCAAATTTTTCTCAATTTTCAATTCTCATTAATTTTCTCGCTTATTTAACTCTTCCTTTTCAATTTTTATCTCTTCCCGGCTCTTAACTTTCTTTAAATTGAGGGAATTCAAGAGCCTGAAATAGACAAAAATCCATTTCATCTCTCTCCCTCTGTACAGTTTTTACCTGATAATGGTTGTATCTCTCTTACACTTGACACTAATTTCCCTGTAACAGGAGTTGGCAAATAAACATTGAATTGAACTTCGTTTGTCAATCAACTTGTTTATGACTGAGTTGAATACAAGAGCCGGGAATAGACAAAAATCGATTTCATCTCTCTTCCTCTGTATAGTTTTTTTTACCTAGTAATGGATCTATCTCTCTCACACTTGACACTAATTTCTCTGTAACAGGAGTTGACAAACAAACATTGAATTGAACTTTGTTTGTCGATCAATTTGTTTATGACTGAGTTGAATTCAAGAGCCGGGAATAGACTGAAATCGACTTCATCTCTCTTCCTCTGTATAGTTTTTTTTTACCTAGAGATGTGCTGGATCAGTCTTCCAGCTTCCCCTCTCACATGCGTTTTAGGATACTGCATTTTCTCTATTGTCGTGATTGTTGGATTTTCATGAACCACTTTGATGAAAATATCTCGAAATGTAATCGATGGGTGTACGTGGAGTCTGTAGGTGTGACGAATTAACTAGTTTGAGCATAGAAAATGTCGAAAAGAAAGGATTATAGTTGTACATCTCAATAGCCGAGAACAGAACAAAATTTTCACGCAGTTTTACTTTCCTTCAAGAGGGAGATTTTCAGTAGAAGGTACCTATTGAATTATGTGAAAGGTCACATAAATATGAAGTTGAGAATTACGTTCGAGATTGCGTTATTTCATAGATTTTTTTGTGTTCTTCAAGGAGAGATAATCAGATGAAAAATGAGCAGACGAAAATCGGAGACGAAAAGAGAAACAAGAATAGGAAGATCGTAGAAGGAAAGAATGACAAGAGGAGGAAGCTCAAAGACTAAAAAAAGGGCAAGAAAGCCCGACAACAAGAAAAACTGGACCGGGTTCTGGAAAATTTTGACAGAATCGAACAAGGGAACTTAAAAGGGGGCACCAAGTGTTACCGCTGTGAAAGAAAAGGACATTTTAAGCGTGCGAGTACGGCTGAGATCTTGCTCTTTTTCTGATGACTCACAGCCTTCAAAATGGGGCACATTTTGAACGTGACTTTAGAGTATGGCTGGAGTTATTACTTCTTTACTTCTGACTCTCAGCCTTCGATTGAGAAGTAACACTACAATTTTTGAATCAAACATACCTCTGGTAAACTGCATAATAACGCAGATCTAGGTGGCCATACCCAGCTGCATCAGAATTGACCAGCGTGAAAGAGTTCTTGTAAGAAGCCTGCGATTTCAAACAAATCAAGAATGTTCCGAACAGCTTGGCAGTGATCAAATAGAAAACGGTCATTATCAAAACATTTTTGAATCCAAAGGGAATCGGCAATGGATCGCCAACAAAGTGGACGAAAAAAAAACAAAAATCCGGCAAGCAAAGAAAGCAAAACCAGGAACAAGAAGAATGTATCTCACCAATCTGCTGATGCAGAAGGTCAGAATTATCCTTTAGACAAAGGTTCTTACGTGAAGAAATACTACAAGTGCTACGACCGTCCGAGTAGACAGACAAAGCGGCTGGCAGCATAGCGGTCAAGAAGGAGCAGGTGGCAATTCTTTTGGTTCCAATGAGGAAGAACCTCAAGGCGTGAGGGTAGACGTGGATGGACAAGAAGGCATCCTAGAGAGAGCATAGAGATTTCAAGCATGTGAAAAGATGGATGGATGAAGATGATGACGAGTATGACAAAGAACATAGTTATAGAGGACATTTCCAAAGACATGGTTCTAAAGACCCTGAAACACATAGTACTGCTGGTAGTAGGGAGAGAAAGAAGAATAGATGGAATCATTATGAAACTGACTGGTCAGATCGGGATGATCTGTTAGGGAGGCATAGTTGCATTGGTGCCGAGAGGCCAGCCAGATTGTTTACGCTTATGACCCGGGCACGAGTATTAAGGAATTTCTATTCAGGTAAACAAGCATTTACGGATTCTAGAGAAGTCTCGACATTAGGATTCATGGACCCAGGCCATACTGATGCTGACTAGCTGAGTCATTTCTGAAAAATATCACACATCGAAAGTTTAAAATCTGCAGTAATAAAATCAACTCGATACAGTGAAAAAAATTCAAGTCTATCGTTATAGAAAGTAAAACACTTTCAAGCTCTCCTCAACTTTAACCTAACAATTTAGATAATACATAAAAAAGAGATTGCCCCGGAAATTAAAGGTTTCAAAATTCCTAATTGGTTTTCTAGGAAAGACGGTACCCAAAAAAATATGTGGTTCGAATATTTAATTTCGGGTGCAGAAAAAATTCCAAGGTCCTTCCTGATGCGCAAATAATTAGAATACTATAAAATGGGTTCAATGGGTTCATTAGCGTTTCAGCTTTCAAAGTTAGGTCAAGTTCTACCAGTTGTGTGGTCCAAGATTTAGTTTAAACAAGTTTCTAGATACCTACACATGAAAAAAATGTAAATCTAAGATTCTCGATCTCGCTGGTTAGTAACCTTCTACTATCAATCATTTGAAGCCAAGTATAAAAAATGAAAGTTTTCATATTTGTGGCCCACTGACCAACTTTTTATGCTTAAATTAGGTTTTTATATTCTGTTTGATGGTACAAGAACATCGCTATTCCATTAAGTTTTTGACCCAGTTTGCTAAAAACATAATTTTCAATATTGTCTTCTCCTCCATTCCAAAGGAGGAGTTTCCCACTAATCGAACTCAGATTTTTTTATACTGAATAAGAATTTTCAAAATAGGATTTTTTTTGATATCCTTTACTCTATATAAACAATTAATAGGCCCATGAATTTTCAAACAAAAAGTTGAGCATGTTGGGGCTTTAAAAAGATTCTTGGCGAAGAATGCAGGGTCGCAAAGTGCCCCCGGCTCTCCAGTATTAATGTGTTATCTATGTATAATATTGTGGACAACGGCCGCCTCGAGGCACTTGTATGTTGAAGACTTTGTTTCGAAACACGAACACGTCTAATGGCCTTATAAATGTTTAAGTAAATACAATCTGTCATTTTGCTAGTAGCTGGCTTAGAATAATTTAGTCCAATGAAAAGAGCACAAAAATGTTGATAAGTGGAGCGATAGCGTCAGCTCAAGACGATCAAATTGGACACTTACAAAATCACTTCGATAATTTCAATCCAGATAAAGTGGAATTTTTATCAAAATTCTATCATTTATAGAGATACAGCATAAAAAGTGATAATAGCTCTGATAGTGAGCTTGCAAAGAATAACACTCTCCCTTTTATTTCAGTAGCGTGATCGTGTTTGTGGGTTTCAGGGACATCTATGTATGAATGCCGCTGAGAGAAATGGTAAATCATGAGTTCATTAAATTGGATAAAAACTACGAAAAGAAGACCAAGAATACTGTATTTTCGTTTGAATAGAATTAGTGGGCTCTGCTTATTTGAATTCTCTGATAGGTTCATGGTTAATTATTTGATTTTAAAAAAGACTCTGTCGTAGGTACTCAAAAGTATTTTCTCACCAAATTGTTATCCAACTAAGGCAAACAATAATACAAAATAAATAATTCGCGGAGTACCTCTCAAGAATACCAATACGTTACACTTTCAACGCTGCTGTTGGGCTTCGGTTGATGGTATTTTGTGCTGGTAACGTTTTTCTTTATTTCTAGTTCAGCCGGTTACTCGACGAAACGGTCGACCAGGGAAAACCTACCTACCTAATACGTCAAGTAAAAAGAAGAGTACGTTCCTTATACAGGGTGTAGTTGTTGAATCGGGTTTGCTTTTCAAATAATCTAAACTTTGTTTCACTCTCAGTAAGTGTCTGAATTACTGCCTCGTAAATTCGTGACTTTCTAAAATACATTGTTGAAAGATTTAAATAATTATTTTCGACAAAAATGTCTTTTCCCTTATCTTCATTGTAAACACCACTCCAGCCCGATACCAAGTTCCATTTTATGAATATGAACAATATATTGTTCTTGTCTGTTGGCATAAAGTAAACAAGAAAAGAAACCCCAAATAATTATGTAAACACTGCAACACTTTGTTTGTTCCTCGTCTGCTCAGAGTTTTCAGAAATGGTATTCTGGGCTTTGTGTTTCTCGTACCCACTTGTTATTCGACCATTAAAAAAAAAGAAAAAATGCAAAAAGGAGAGTTGATCTTGGAACGCTTATACAGTTTTTATGTATTTAAGGTGTGGCATCATCTTCGACATAATAAAAGGATATCGGTTTCTCGCAAGACGCATTGTTGTAAGTATGCATTGTGAAGTTACTAGGTACCATTGGCGAATGGTAAATTTATCATTGAGTAGCAACATAAAATCAAGGTCTTTTACTGTTTTAATTACGATAAATTTCACCCATTTCTTCCAAAGCTAAATACCATAATTTCGTTAATGAAAGTAACGTGATTAAACTATCTTGTCTTGCCATATAAGTAATGAAATTAATTGCAGTTCATTTGTTTGTTAATGAAAACGTAAATAATTATTTATCTGGGTCAGGCCGATTTTCGATTTATAGCACGCAATTTCCAGTTTGAACTAGAGCAATTTCCAACAATAGAACTTGTTGGGGTTTCTGTGCTAACTAATTAGGGGTTGTATTGAGTTTCATCAAACTGGAGTGATTTTGCCTCATTAGTTGGAAAACATGAACTTATACACTTAATCGTTATACCCCGGCTTGTACTGGGAGTTGTGTTCCGGGAAAATGAATATACTGCTAATTGTGCATCACGATTAACAATAAAGCAATCTCAAATTAGTATAGGTCCAATGGTCAACAAAGTTAGATTTTTTTTTGCTAATGGGCTATTTAATTTGGACGACTGTTGTTACCGCACTGACGTAATGGATATTACCCTTGATATTACCTAACTTATAATGATGACTTGGCAATTTTTTGCCACTAATTAATTTTTTTCATCTTATACAATATGAATGGTAATGTAGATTTGTGAAAAATAATATTCATGATCAGATAAAGCTATCTTGATATAGCATGGAGGTCAATACTAAATATTTTAACTAGGCTTCGTTAGTAGCTTTGAGCTCGAAATCAAATTTACTTCTATTACTTTGAGTTTGTCTTAAAACAGAAAAACAATCTTTTGCAATTTGGGGTGTTTTGATAGGAAAAACTTTCCAGACCAGATGAATGAAAATCGCCGTCTATCAATATCACCAATGATAATATGGCAATCCGGTTTTTGCACCCTGTGAAATGCATTTCCTTATGGAATAAACTAGGGATATTTGATTTGAAAAAACAATCAACAATTTATTCCTACAACACCTTGAAACACTTTAATTCAAAACAATAAAACTTCTCGATTATTATTCACATTTTTTTTTTTCGCAAATCTTCATTGTAGGTATTTCAATTCACCAATAACATTAAACATTCTATTGTTTTATAAATTATGCCACTTTCTATATATAATAAAATAGTTTAATGGTGCCAATGCTAACAACAATAATCATTGTTATTGTAATTGAAAAGCTGAAGAAAAATAATTTGTTTTTTAAGAAGCTTTATGTTGAAGATTTCGATACTCAAAATCTTGGCTCTATTATGTTGAAGTCGCTTCACATTCATGTATAGAGCTTGACACCTGGATTCAGAAAGATGACTTCTATAGCACTATGTAGTCCTGGGTGCAAATAACTTGATACTTTCATATCTACATTTTTGTTTAGTTTTAATGAAAGTAATACAAAGATTTTAAATTTTATTCAAACAGCTTTAAATTGCACACTCTTGAATGCATAATACTCTCCTAATTGGCTGACGATAATCTGGAAATAGTAATTGGACTTTTGAAAAGACATTTATTAAGAAGCTGAACAGGTTTTTAGCTCTCTCCCTCCAAAGGCAATTAAACGAAAACGTGTCTGCATCCTAAAAACTGGTCGTACCCGAGGTTTATAAACGTATCGAGGTTGAGAGTACATTTATTTTATTGTGATTGGACTATTATCTCCGACATCATTAAAGTTCCACAAGACTATAGTGGGTACTCAATCTATGGTAATAATGGATGGTGTGGTAGTTGTGCAAGGTCTATTACTAGGAATTTGTTCAATTAGATACTAATATTAAAAATGTAGTTTTAATATAACAAATAAACTAGGTATGAAATAACGTATGAATACCTAAATAATGGTAATAATTATGTGCTATTTACTCTCGAGCAAAAAAAATAAAATATAACAACCTTTCATAATGTTATAAAAGTAAGTGCACAGGTGTGTATGATGAAACATGTGAAACATTTTTATGACGTTTGTATGTTTTCGGGTTATCCTATGAAATAACTAGAGTCCACTACTCAATCTCACGTTGCAAACCGCACAAATTTTCTCTTGACATTATTTCACTAAAGAAAGGAAAACAATAATAATCCACTTACTATAAAGTACCTAATCAATGTTTTTATTGGCCTACTTTAAACAAAACAAATTTTGAATTCTCAGAGAACACGTATGTTTATAGGTTTGTTCTTACAAAGGATCCCTAACAAGTATGTGACAGTTTTGAAATATGTATCTACGTGAAAATGAGCATGCTTCTGATTGTATATAAAAATATTTCAAATAGTTGTAGGAACAGCTCGTCGAAGGTTAATAATTTGGATGTATATTACTGTGTGACATAGAAATTGCAACACTCAGTGAATCTAAATATATTTTATTATTATTTTTGGGAACTAAGTGGGATAAATATGAATAACAATCGATGACATTCTCAAACAAATGTATTGAAAGGAATTCTTAACAATTCAATAGTAAGTTGCGCCTCTACGTAAGTTTTGACATTCTGTCACGCTTCGTGGCATGCTGCGAATCAGATGATCGATATCTGCCTGTGGTAGGTTCTCCCAGACTAATCTTACCTCATGACGTAGACGTTTTACATTCAGTAGAAGATGTGGCAACTGCCTCAGCCTTCTACCTATCACATCCCAGAAATGTTCAATAAGCGATAAGTCTGGAGACCTTGTGGGCCATGGGAGAAAGGTTAAGCTTGTTGGAGGAAGTTTCTGGTAACTGCAGCAGTATGTGATCTCGCATTGTCTTGTTGAAAAATTGGATCTTGCAGTTGCTGAAGGTAGAGCAACGCGACAGGTTGCAATACGTCATTAATGTAGGATTTAGCGTTCGTCCTTCTATCCAAAAAAACTAGAGGTGACCTGCTTTCAACTGATATGGCATCCCAAGCCATAACTCTCCTAGTGAACGCAGTCTCACGCTCAATGCAAAATTGAAGTTGGTGCCTTTTTCCACGTCTGCGACGGACTCTTCTACATTGCCCTACCTTCAGCAACTGCAAGATCCAATTTTTCAACAAGACAATACCACCTACCGCTGCAGTTACTAGAAACTCCCTCCAACAAGCTAATGTGAACCTTAATTTACGTTTAGTTATGTTAACGAAAAAATCTAAAATTTTGGTTCAATTTTAGTAATTTTATTTCCACCCCGGGAGCACCAATTCTCTACTCGCCAACCCTGATGCGACTTCTTTTGGAATCATGTGAAATAAACGACAATAGAGAAATGGGTATAGTATAAAACAATAATGGCGGAAGAATTTTTGTAGTGAAAGTAATTAATTCGAGCTTGTTGCTAACGCACGACACTTTACTGATACACATGACCATGGTAGGTCCAAAAATATGCATGCCCCACGTATATTGTCGAAATTTATCAAGTTTCATTAAAAAAAAAAATATATAACAAAAAAGAAAAAAGTATATAGTCTAAGAAATTTGATTCAAAATTGTAATTAAAACGTTAGAGAAACACTATTTTCTTGAAAATTTCCTGTTTACTGTCAATTTCATACACTAATTAGAAAATAAAAATTAAATTTGCGTAATGGCGGAAAATATGCTTCATCGTCGTAGCCTTAAAATATGGCGGAGTTGGTAGTTGAACTAATATTTACTTAATTTAACTAAGGGAAAAGAAATCACGACCTAAAATTACGAAGCACAACCTTAAAGTCGGAGATACCACCAATTTTTACCATACTGAGACGTTGGGATCTGACCTCAGTTTTGGTTTCCTGAAAATTACTAAAGACGACGACAACATAACCTGATGTGTTTATTTATTTTGATTTGAATTTACTGTTGGAAATAGTTGAAATTATTTTATTCAATTTTATTTTTGGATCTGTGCTGTGTGGGTTAATTTTTGGATGAATCGATGCATTGTGGCAAAAGTTATCCTACTCCGAGTAGGATTATCTTTGATTGTGAGCAAGTTTCCCAATGAAAAGTTTTGCTTTTTTCTATAAAAATTAGCGGTGTGCCTATAAGCTTGTTTGGCTGGCAATTCAAAACAAAAAAATATATTACCTACTATAGCTATCACAACAAAATTGGATATTAACAATTGAAGAGTATAACTTCTTCTAAAGGGTCTATGTGCCATCTTGATAATCTTTGAGATAATGTTTGATAATGATTCCAAGTCTCAACCCCAATACAATCAAAAAGGGTCTATGTGGCAACAATACATGTATTTGGTTCTGATATTGTTTTAAAGATGGTGCAGGATGTAAGTAAAAGCATGCAATGCACTTCAAATCAAAATTTTGGCACGACTTTAGAAATTATACTCTTAAATTATTAATCGACTTTGTGTTTTTGTCTTTTGTAAACGAAGATAAAGTTGAGATATTATGTTGTCTAACCTCCGACTCTTTTCGTAACCTTAATTGTATATCAATATCAACGTTTTACCCAACAACAATTTCCCTTTGTTTATATTTTTTTAGCTAGATTTAAAGTATACGAATAAAGACGTCTAACCGTGGTCGATATTGGTTGGATGCATTGCTAAGAGAACGCTCGTCAAAAGTTAACGTTTGCTCAACGTCGCGAGCTTTACCATAAAAAACTATACCCTCGAAAACGTCTGATCTACGTTGATTTCAGCTATCATAAATGTCTGAGGTTAATTTAACGTCGGCTGGAGGTCGGGTATTTACTTCGACTGAAAAGTTAATAAGTGAGCTAAATTTTTAACAATTACAACGTCGGAACTAGTGAAAATCTAGTCGTAAGTCGGAAAAATGCTACTTGAGTAATACCACTTATTATGTCTACAATAATTGCACAATTCCCATGTTGGTGAGATAAGGCGAAAGCCCATCCTTATTCAAGGTTAAATAAATCGATACATAATTGATTGAAAGGAGATGATAATCAGATAAATAATAATAACAATAATCATACCCACTGCATGACTGAAAAATGTATGCAAGATTTAAGAATAATTACATACAATACAAACTCGTGTAGGTTAAAGTCATCCGACGTACTTGACTTGGTGATGGAACAGATTTGAATTTATTGTGTTGTCGTAACCCGAGGTCAGACAGAATTAAACAAAATAAACTTTTTCGTTTTTTTCACTGAATTGCCAATCGTCGATTAAAAGAGTACCTACCTCTTTTTGAAAAAATCAAAATCTACAACAGCAGAAAGTAAGTCGTTCGCCCCGTCACGCTAGTTTAATTTATTCCAACAAACAGGTACACACGTTCTATTTATCTAGAAATAAGTTTTGCTGTCTATGACATAACTGCGTCATCTGGCTAATGACTTTCAAGCTGTGTCACGGTCATATAAGTCGCCGGATCGGATCAGAGTGAGTGGCGGCTTTGTTTTTCTTGTATAATGTATTTTACATGTTCAAAGATGGAGTGTATCTTTTTCGAGATTTATGTGGTTGTTGATTAGTGCGTATGACTTATATGTTTTTCTCTGCAGATTCAATGTAAAAAGAAAATGAAAACTGATAAAGTTATTGTTAACCTAGGTCGGGTCGCTTTTATCATGCGACATTCAATTTGATATGGCTATAAATAATAGAGCCGGCGTTTCATCTGGGTGGCCATATTTATCACGAAGAAAAATCCCAAGTAGTATTGTATATTTTCATAGGACTTTGTGTTCGACTATTTTTAAAGTAAATATGTATCAATATCCTTCCGGAACGTTCTTACAACTTTTACAGCATTTTATCGTATAAAAGGGGCTCTTCAAAGTAAAATTGCCCTATACATTCTCTGTTGTATTAGTAAAACTATCATCAAAATAATAAATCATTATAAAATCTTTACACAGCAAAAAAGAAGTGGAGAAAGACATATCGTATAAATATTCTTCTAAAAGGTTTTACATGTAGCAAATAGTGTATTTATTTTAATATGCGTCGGCATTCAATCAGCACAAAAAGACACACTTCTTGGCCTTATGATATAAATAACTATTACATATTATCACAAGAGATAACTTCGAAAAGTTACACTTTTATAGAGTAGTACAGTTTCATCTCAATACATTTACCAAAGCAGTAGGCGCAACCGCGATAAAGCTTGATAAGAAGTTATAGTTTGGAGCTAATTTTTGGTGTGGTGATATTATGGTTCCAAGTTCCAACAAGACAAGTTGTCACATCGCATATAGCACGAGAAACGCTGCAGTTGTTGCACACAAAACTTCCCGTCTGCGTTATTTCTCGTTTCGGCGATAAAAATTGGCCATTGGACTTTTTCTTCGGGACTATGCGAAACGCTGGAGCTCTAATAAATCCAGAATTATTAGAGACCCATAGAGAACAAGATTCTCCGTGTTTGTCAACTTCCACTGGACTTACGCCGAAAAAAGATGGAAAATTTTATGAAAAGGGTGGAATTCTGCCATGCCTCTCGAGGGTGGTCATTCAGCCGATATTATTTTTCATGTTTAGTATCTTACAATGATATCAAAAGCAATTTCTCCATAGGTTTTATTTAACATTTAGAATGTAAAATGTAACCTCTCTGAAACTGAATTACCCTCTTGTTATTATTTCGGGAAAGCTTTTTCTGTAAGTGGATTAGAACGAATAAAGGTGGGTTCAGCCAACTCTTAATGGATAATGCACAATTTTAAGTCACAATTGATAATGTGTAATTCATAACGCATAATGCATAAGAGAAAAGAGTTGTTAATACAACGCATAATTTTTGTGCATTCAGAATTGACAAGACACCTGAGTTTGACGCTTTATTTATTTTTCATAAAATAGGTAATAAATAATGAAATAAATAATAAATCAGGGCTTTTTATTCTTTGGAAAAATCCCATTTGTATTTTTAAAAACGTGAAAATTCGATTTCAAATCAAAAATCATCGAAAACAACAAGAAAAAAGGCAACAAGATTTTGAGGTTATAAAACAAAACTAAAACAAAAACAAAGTTTAAAATAATCAATAAATGTACGCTTGCGCTCTAGCGTTTTGTGCTTAATGCATAATGGATAATTCGTAAAATTTAAGTTGGTCAACTTTATGAATTACCATCCACTATGCGTTGTATAAACGGGTGTATTTAAATGTGATATTTTAAAAATTATCCATTATGAATTAAAATTGTGCATTATGCATTAAGAGTTGGCTAAACTCACCTGCGCATGTTCTTTTTATCTTTTAGAAGTTTTGTTGCTTCACCAAAGAACTATTATGAGTTGTTGATAATGCTTATAGATGAAATTTGCAATTTATTGGAAAAATATGCTTTCCAGATGTAAATAAAATTACTCTTGAACAAAAGTTATAGTTTCTTATAATGTGACGATTTTTGTATAAGTAGTAAGAAAGTAATGATTAATTAGAATTTTTGAAGCACAGTAGGATACAGTCCCATTAAAATGGATACCTACATAGTCATCCTAATTATAGTGTCAGTATAACTATATAATATCCCTGAATAGTAAAATAAAAAAAAATCAACAATTTTATGATTATTCCCACAAACTTGGTAGCTCTAAAAGTAACCACGTCACGCGAATGGTAACTATAACAATAGTCAAGGCCCAAGAAAACCTGTTCACTGCTAAGGTCTAATGGCCATTGTTGACTTGGTTTGCGCTGTTCGACTTTTACGACTCCTATAATTTGGTGGACATACATTGTAGTTTGGGTTAAAAAAAAAAAAAAAAGAAAACGAATATAAAGTTTTACAGCTATTTTAGGAAATGGGGACTAAAGATAAAAATTATAGGGTTTTTAGAAGTCACGATGCGGGCTCCCCCATCATTTTAATGCACCATCCTTGTTTTGCTAATCGTGCCGCCAACGACATTAATACTAACTAAATACCCTGACGTAATTGATATTTACCTAACCTAATTTTATACTAACTGCTGATAATGTTTGTTATGTAGGCAAAATTAAAATTATTTTGTTGAAATGACATTATCAAAAATCTAGTAACTCATTGACCTCATTTCCAAATTATAAACTGATAATACTAACGTATCTACCACATTTACTGAGGAATAATTCAATTTAGGAAATATCTTGATAAATTTAAGTGAAACTTGATTCTTTATTTGCATGATTGAAAACCGGTGGATCGATTCTTGCCCAGAGAATATTTTATTTTAGCGGTGCATGGAAAACAAATGGTTTACCAGGTACTTGCTGCACCATCATCATTGAAATTCAGAAGCCGCCAAGCGATGCGGTTTGTTGTTAGGCAGTGAATGTCTAATTTATAAGGAGTGTCTACCATTGTTATTTATATTTCAAGTAATTATTATTTTCTAGAAGTTTTTTTTGATTAATATAGTATGGACAATTTATAATAGTTGTACATTGAGGGATAAATATTTCTCATACCCAACATTGTGAGGAGGTAAATGAAAAGAAAAATATGTTTCCTACATTCTCGAAGTAGTTGACGTAAATTAATGGAATATTTTATGGAAAAGTCCTGCACAGTGCACAATGTATGAATATATTTTTATTTTTTATTTTTTTGTTTTTCTGGCAACTCTTGTCCAAACAAGACCAGAGCTGTCCAAAGGTGGAACATTATTTATTTTGCATTTGTTATACTCAACTGTGTGGAAGGTGTAAGAAAAAAATCTGTTCACACATATTTATATTTTTAGTGTATCTACTGTAACAAGTTTAAAACCTCACCTCCTTGAAGGAGGTTAGTGTAGCACCTACAGACAAGAATTTTCCATGTATAAAAAACACACATCGATCCCTGCAAATCGGTCTCTATGCACTCATCTATCTACCGAAAAGCAATATAGCCTAATTATATTACACAACTTTGATGTTACATGTGGCGTTTTTTTCTCTATTATATTTTATAGTATTGGAACCTTGAACCATTGCCGACTTTGTTCTAATTACACGCGCCTTTAGAGAGCTGGAGAGGCGTGCAATCAATTAAAAAGGCCAGGAAAGGCTACAACGATGAATGCAGTTGACAAAGATGTAGTTATTAATAAAATCTAACGATTTCGAAATATTTAATGGTCTTTATCAATGTTGAGGTTGCAACAAATGGAAAGATGGACAATCATTATTATTTTTGACAAGAGCGAATTGAGAAAACAAATACCTACATAATGACATTTGAATCTTTTTTCGCTTAGAAAACAAACTAACCCCCTATTGAATAAATGCCATCGCCAACAAATTATAATTATTGGACTTCTTTGACATGATGACGTCTCCACTTCTCTTGGTCCTTATTCCCTAACATACTGAATGAACCCTCGATCTTAATCATCCTCTAGCAATGACAATTAATTTAATACCAGATATGAAGCAATATATTGTTATTTCAAACAATATACAATACAAAAATATCTTATTAGGAGAATGTAGCAATAACGAACGTTGGCTTCAAAAACTCATTAAAAAAATGGATTCACATCATATATCAGAGCGGGCACTTTTATCTAAAATTAAACGACCTACTTAAGACCTTCAATGTCACGAAACAAATATTTTTTTTTATCTTATTTTTATTTTCGTCTGGATTCTCTAGGTTAATAGACCTTTAAATAATGAGAGACCTTGCATCGCGCGCATTTCGAAATTTTTATTGTTTGCTCAAAGTCAATTGAATGTTGAAATTTTCATGAGGGTATAATCAAAATATAGTCATTATTTAAATTAAAATTTATGAGAATCAATTTTTGACCTAACAAAACTGATAACTGACATTTTGTCCTAAATTCGACAGGAAGAATGTGCTGCACGTTGAAAAGAGCCTGGTAAAAAGTACAAAAAAGAAGATACAATTGCGCTATTTAAATAGCCCTAATGAGGATGATTGTATCGTTAAATACGAGAATTCCACTGACACTAAAACGTTTTGTGTTCTGGTTCAAGTATTGACGATAAGGCTGCGAGGATAAATCCCTCCCATCACTTCAAGCCTCAAGCCCTAGCGCTGCGATGAGTTACTTGAAAAATATTATGCATGTCGTTTTGTATTTAAGTCGAGTATAGTGCCCTCTTTTGGCATCTCCGAACACTATCTCCTAATGTAAAACATTTCACCAAGTTGGCTCTAGGTGCCATACAATTTGAGAGTCAAATTATTTCCAACCAGTGCCCAGTTTTCGCTGAGGATTGAACTACAGTTACGGTGTTCTTGCATTTCGACAGTGCAGGGTAGGATCCACAGCGAAATCCAGAACCAGGTCAATCATTTTTGAGAAGGTGTTGGCGTATCCGAACACCTCTAATGAGTCACATCATAGCAAACCAGTCCAGTTTTCGCTGTGGGTCCAATTACAGAAACGTTTCGATGTTCTCGCACTTGTTTTTGACTGATTAACGCAGTTTTTAGTCGAGTATGGTGGCATCTTGTGGCGTATCCGAGCATTATTTCTCAGTATAATTCTTCAAGAGAATCTATCTATAATGGGTCAGTTCCAAGTGTAGCGCTACCATGAAATTTGACAGTCAAATCATGACAAACCAGTAGATACCCAGTTTTCGCTGCGGATCCACCTATACAGACACGTTTCGGTGTTCTCAAATTTTGTCAGTGTAGTGTAGAGTGTAGGATTCGCAGCGAACCAGTTTACCAGTTCAATCATTTTCGGCTAATTACCGCAGTTTTTAGTTCAGTATAGTGCTCTCTGTTGGCGTGTCCAAACACCTTCTCTCATAAGTCACATCATAGCAAACCGGTCCAGGTTTCGCTGCGGATCCAACTACAGAAACGTTTCGATGTTCTCGCACCTTATCAGAGCAGTGTAGGATCCACAAAGAATTAGTTTACAAGTCACTTATTGTTGATTGTTTAACGCAAGTCGAGTATGGTGGCGTCTTTTGGCGTACCTGAGCAATATTTCTCAGTATAATTCTTCAAGAAAATCTATAACGGGTCGGGTTTAAGTGTAACGCTACCATGAAATTTGGCAGTCAAATCATGCAAAACCAGTAGAAACCCAGTTTTCGATGCGACTCCATCTATACAAACACGTTTCGGTGTTCTCGAACCTCGTCAGTGTAGTGTAGGATTCGCAGCGAATTAGTTCACCAGGTCACTCATTTTCGACTGATTAACGCAGTTTTTAGTTGAGCATGGTGCTCTCTGTTAGCGTGCCCACACACCTTCTCTCATAAGTCACATCATAGCAAACCAATCCAGTATCCGCTGCGTATCCAACTACAGAAACGTTTCGAAGTTTTCGCACCCTCTCAGAGCAGTGTAGGATCCTTAAAGAACTAGTTTACAGGTCACTTATTTTTGATTGATTAACAGGCGAGTATGGTGGCGTCTTTTGGCGTAGCTTAACATTATTTCTCAGTATAATTCTTCAAGACAATCTCTAACGGGTCGGTTTTAAGTGTAGCGCTACCATGAAATTTGACAGCCAAATCATGACAAACCAGTATCTAGTTTTCGCTGCGGATCCACCTATACAGACACGTTTCGGTGGTCTCAAACCTCGTCAGTGTAGTGTAGGGTGTAGTATTCGCAGAGAACCAGTTCACCAGGTCAATCACTTTCGACTGATTAGCGCAGTATGGTGCTTTCTGTTGGCGCATGCGCATACTACCTCTCACATGTCACTTCATAGCCAACCACTACAGTTTTGTGGTGTAGTGGGTAGGTACAAAAATATTGAATTCCTGATCCTAACATTCCTAATTATTTATTTTTATAACAAACTTGTGTGTTTTATGTTTTCGTTGTTTTTGCTAAACCTTCTCTGACAAACAGTTTGAATATTTTTTTGTTTAGTAGGTATAGTATAGTAAATTTTAGGGGCCTTAATACAAAAAGCTTAGATAACAGATACCCATTACCCAACATAACAGATCTATTGAACAAGCTGGGACGATGCCAGTATTTCACCACCTTAGATTTAGCTAGCGGCTTCCACCAGATCCAGATGCATGAAAACGACATCGAAAAAACCGCATGCAGCACAGAAAACGGGCATTATGAATTCTTGCGCATGCCCTTTGGTTTGAAGAACGCGCCGGCTACATTCCAAAAAGTTATGGATGATATTCTATATCCCAGTATATTGAGCAACTTTTACACCGAAAGATATAACATCCCATTAATAATAGTTATTCATTATAAAAGGGAAAAAAGTATTAAGATTTTAGAGCAAGATGTGGTTTGCCTGCCGTCGCGAAGCGGAGGGAGACAACAACAAGGTGGCCAAAGGGCGCTGGGAATGCTGGAGATGGGACAGGGGAAATCATTATCTTTCGTTCTCTATTCAACCATAGAGTGTTTCTAGACATTTCATTCTATTGCATCAAAATTGGCCTGTTGTTGACTTGTCAAACCTGTATATAGGTAGTTCATTTTTTGGCCATGCCATTAGCTTATTTTCATTTATAAGTTTGGTTCGTGCCATAAGTTGAGTTTTTTCAATTTGTTTTGAATAAAAGCGAGGCATCATAGCGAGGGAGTGTGTTGATTTCAGTCCATTTGCTGAGGAGATCTGTATATCAAAATTGTCCACTACCGTTTGAATCAGACAATCGGGCTTCAAGCTATTTGCTCCCCATAGTTCGAAGTTTGCTGATTGCATGTTACGGCAAACTGTAGTTGCTATTGAAGATTTGTACCTCATTACTTCGTCATAGCTACAACAAATTCCAAAGCCATACAGAAAATCAATAAGTTGTCTTGATGAATAAGCGTGATGAAGTGTTACACCAAGAGACACTTGTAGGCATATACGTTTTTTCAAGTCGTTGGATTATTTCCTTTCCGTTTGCATGATGTACCAATACACTGGCCTTTTCTACCTAGTTTATCATGGAAAATGTATATACAGACCGGACAAACCTACTAGACACATAGGGAGTAATAAGTCGAATTGGCTTATGTTGCCGGTTAAGGTCTTTTAATTTGATTAATAATTCAAAATGGAAAATAATCAAATACATACATTATAATATAAGTAACGTTCTACTATAAATTCTCATCAAAATTTGTTGAAATAGCCGCATTTCCGCTTGCCCCCATCATCAGAAATCCCAAAAATACTATAAAAGACCCAAAAATTTCGCGGCTGCGGAGCTTTTCTTCCTGCAGATGCCACTGCTGCAAGGATCACTTCCTGCTAATTTGCCTCTCTCCCCCCCCCCCCCAAGACAAAATCCTGACTACGCCAATGGTGCTGTCGAAGCCGAGTATAGCCGAGCTGCCGAAGATGCACGAATTTCAATAATATGAAGGAACTTGCAGGGACGATCAATAATTTAGCGTGGCGATCCTGCAGTGAAATGGGTATCTGTCAACTGGTCCCATTTAAGTCTATGTGTCTAGTAGCCTAGTCCTGTCTGTCTAATCAATTCTACTTATGTTAATTTTTGGAGCCTGAGCCCCCATATTGATTTTGAAATTCCGGCGCCTATGCAGGTCACGTATTTTTGACTGATGATCAACGCAGTAAAATCATGGCAAATCAGTACCCACTTTCCGCTGCCGATCCACCTATACAGACACGATTCGGTATTCTCAAACCTCGTCATTGTAGTGTATAGGATTCGCAGCGAATCAGTTTACCAGGTCACTAATTTTCGACTGATTAACGCAATTTTAGTTGAGCATGGTGCTCTCTGTTGGCAAATCCGAACACTATTTCTCATAAGTCACATCATAGCACACCAGTCCAGTTTTTGCTGCGGTTCTAACTACAGAAACGTTTCGATGTTCTCGCAACCCCGTCATAGCAGTATGGGATCCACAAAGAATCAGTTTACCAGGTTACTTATTTTTAACTGATAATTAACGCAGTTTTCCAACCAACGGTGTTCTCAAACCCCGTTATTGTAGTGTAGAATTCGCAGCGAACCAGTTTACCAGGTCACCCAGTTTCGATTGATTAATGCAGTTTTTAGTTGAGCATGGTGCTCTCTGTTGGCGTATCCGAACACCTTTTCTCATAAATCACATTATAGAAAATCAGTCCAGTTTTCCAATTACAGAAACGTTTCGATGTTCTCGCACCTCGTCATGGCAGTATAGGATTCACAAAGATCCAGTTCACCAGATCACTCATTTTTGACTGATTAATGCAGTTTTCTGTCGAGTAAGGTGCCGTCTTCTGGCGTATCCGAGCATTATTTCTCAGTATAATGCTTCAAGACAATCTATAACGGGTGGGTTCCAGGTGTAGCGCTACCATGAAAAATTTGTCATTCAAATCATGACAAACCAGTACCCAGTGTTCGCTGCCGATCCACCTATACAGACACGGTTCGGTATTCTCAAACCTCGTCAGTGTAGTGTAGGATTCGCAGCGAATCAGTTCAACAGGTCACTCATTTTCGACTGATTAACGCAGTTTCTAGTTGAGCATGCTGCTCCCTGTTGGCGTATGCCAACACTTTCTCTCATAAATCACATCATAGTAAACCAGTCTAGTTTTCGCTGCGGATCCAAATAGAGAAATGTTTCGATGTTCTCGTACCTCGTGATAGCAGTGTAGGATCCACAAAGAATCAGTTTAGTAGGTCACTTATTTTTGACTGATGTGATGAATAACGCAGTTTTCCGTCAAGTATGATGCCCTCTTTTATAGGGTATCCGAGCCTTATTCCTCACCTAAATTTTTCAAGACAATTATAACGGTTCGGTTCCAGGTGTAGCGGTACCATGAAATTTGACAGTACTGGCAAACCAATACCCAGTTTCCGCTGCTGATGATCTACCTATACAGACACGATTCGGTGTTTGCAAACTTCGTCAGTGTAGTGTAGAGTGTAGGATTCGCAGCGAACCAGTTTACCAGGTCAATCATTTTCGGCTGATTACCGCAGTTTTAAGTTCAGCATAATGCTCTCTTCGCGTGTCTAAACACCTTCTCTCATAATTTACATCATAGCAAACCAGTCCAGTTTACGCTGCGGATCCAACTACAAAAACTTTTGGATGTTCTCGCACCTTGTCACAGCAGTGTAGGATCTGAGTATTTTTTCTCAGTATAGATCTTCAAGACAATCTATAACGGGTTGGTTTAAGTGTAGCGCTACCATGAAATTTGACAGTTAAATCATGACAAACCAGTGCCCAGTTTCTGATGCGGATCCACCTGTACAGACACGTTTCGTTGTTCTCAAACCTTGACAGTGTAGTGTCGTGTGTAGGATTCGCAACAAATCAGTTAACCAGGTCACTCATTTTTGACATATTAACGCAGTTTTTAGTTGAGCATAGTGGTGGTTGAGCTTTGTTAGCGTATCCGAACACTATTTCTCATAAGTCATATTATAGTAAACCAGTCCAGTTTTCGCTGCGGATCCAACTACAGAAATGTGTTTCAATGTTTTCGCACCTCCTCATAGCAGTGTAGGATGCACAAAAAATCTTGTGTATTGGGCGTATCCGAGCTTTAGTTCTCAGTAGCTCTGTCCCAACCGACATGAGAACCGTTCCAGAACCAGTAATGTCCAATTGCCCACCTATTTTTCAATAAGTTGAACGTTTATCCTACTTGACAAATGAATTTATCGACTGGAAATTACCGTTCTAGAACGGTTCTCATGTCGGTTGGAACAGAGCTAGAGTAATTCTTGGAGAGAATCCATAACGAATCGGTTCCAGGTGTAGCGCTACCATGAAATTTGACAGTAAAATCATGGCAAACCAGTACCTGGTTTACGCTGCGGATCAACTATTTTCAAACCTCGTCACTCACTGTAGTGTAGGATTCGCAGCGAACATTTTACCAGGTCACTCATTTTCCACAAATTAGATTAACGTAGTTTTTAGTTGAGTATTGTTCCCTCACTGTCTCTCAGTACAAATCTCCGAGACAATCCTTAACAGGTCGTTCGGGAATGAAATAGGACTAAGCACTATTAATCAAAATTTATAATAAATTTTATATTTTCGCCTCCGTACCAAGGTGATGATGACCATTACAACATCGTCGAACTCCTACATATTGTTCTGAATCGAAAATATTATTACCTACTTATGGTTGGGTTAATAATCAGTATTATTAAAAAGCAAACAAGTTAAATTTTATTTTTAACCGCAAACCCCAGAATCGATGGTTCTATTCACCTCCAATGATTTATTTATATTAATATGGAGGTTTCGATTTAAAGTGGTTGACCTTTAAAATAAATCGCAAAGCGCGAAAACATGATTGGAAATTATTATTGAGTATTCAGGTTCCTATTTTAATCAGAAACGAAAGATCTGTTATGTTATTTCTATAACTAAGAATTTAATTTATATATTGAATGAATCAAAGGCTCTCGATATAGAGTCAGTATATTTATTGCATTTTAGAGGCAAACGTATTTGCTTTGTTAGGCGATACCTTATTATTGTTAACGAGCATCCTAAATTCGGTACAATTGGTGAACACCAGAAAACGATAATGCTTATTCGTTTTTAAATCACAGATAAAGTCTATATAGCCTATAAATTCTTGATTAAATAAGGCCAAAAAATGTTTCATATCCTATTTAGGTATTATGTATAATTCTACTAAAAGTAGACTACCTCATTTAAGATTTTATTGCCCTACAGGAAGCCTATAACAAGATTGGATTTAAAAACTAATGTCAGCGCAATTTATAAGTGAACTAGCTAATAAAAGAAATATAATCATAAACAACTCTTCTGGTCAGGTTTATGACTTGAAGCTTGTAGCATGACTGTGGGACTTCTTTAGGTGTGTAGAAAGGTTAAGTTGTGGAATTTTCCTTTTGCTAAATGAATAACAAGAGCCAGTTTGCAAAATATGATTCTAAAACAGGTTCGAAAGGCGCCTTATCCTTATAGAAATGTGATTTTCAGTCAACTTAATCATTACATTTGAAGGCATTAAGTGGTTTATAGTTACGTTTCCACTTTTATAGTTGAATTCTTTATTTTTTACTACCTTAGAATTTAAATACTTAATCCTCTCGAGTTTTATTATGTTGTGAACGTAATAACTAAGCAACATCTAAGGTAAGTACAACATTCAACTTGGAAGTGAATTATTCAAACACGCCGCATGGCAGGTCGCGCCTTCTCACGATTGCTTCTTCAAGCGTGATGGCCACGGACTTTGGTTTAAGAGTTAATAGAACATTACCTCTGTGTATGACGAAAACTGTACAATTATGATGGTTTTTTATTTTTACCTTTTTTGTATAAACTATCTTGGAAAATATCTAGACGATATGGGCATGGGCGCTACAGAAGGAGACCGTCTCGATTCACTTAACTAATTTGTTACCTGTCAGTTTACACAATTGAATGTATTCGACGTCACGATTTGGGGCTTACCTGAAACAAGAATTGAAAAATATTATATAACCGCAGTTAAAAATCATAAAAGTTAAAACAGTCAAATCATATGCTGTTTATGGACCTATAACTATTAAAACATATTTTTACGCTCGCTGACAAAGCAAATAAGCACATTATTATTATTATTATTTATATTTTGAAGTGAAACCATAACTTTTTTATGGTTTTGGTAATTTAAAAAAAAAAAACGACATATGGGTTGCTATTTTTAGAATAGCGTCAGAAAAAAATCTGTTGTTTCATATTTGGTTTTGCCCAACAACAAAAAAAAAAATCATGTATTATTTTGGCTCATGTGTTTGTGTGTGATATTATTTTCTTGAATCTGTTAAGAGATCCTTTCTAGTTGGGGACTATATCTAATTCTCTTTGGCTTTGCCAATATTGGGGTAGTAAAATCAGATTCGACTAGTACCTATGTATTTAGTGTTCAGCACGCCTCTGCGTTAAACAACAATCTAATATCCGTGCATAGCGAATAAAGCAATAAGTTGCATTCGTTCCATCGATGCAGCGTGCATATTGCAGATGTTAGTAGTTGTTCCAGTTGGCCCTGACATTGACATTGCACGACCTCTGCGGAAGGGGCAGGTGCACCGATACTGGGGCACAAAAATCAAGTTGGGATGCAGTGAATGGGTTTTTATTACTGGTAAGGTTTCTTTCTTTACTTTACCCTTACTTACTTCCTTAATTAACATCAGCGAAGGGTTGGAAATAAACCCATTTTCCGCCGTCTCAATTTGGCTTTTATTCTTTTATTTTCTAGAATTCATCACGAATTAGTTGGAATTTAGAGTTGCTGCCACTTACTTTCGATTCAATGCTTTCTGACCATGGCAGATGAAATATATAGGTTTCTTCTA
This sequence comes from Ceutorhynchus assimilis, assembly GCA_917834065.1. Lineage (NCBI taxonomy): Eukaryota > Metazoa > Arthropoda > Insecta > Coleoptera > Curculionidae > Ceutorhynchus > Ceutorhynchus assimilis. The sequence goes on from OU892277.1 coordinate 101,970,462, forward strand.
TCAAGACTTTCAAAACCAGTTATTATGACATGAAACAAACTCAGCGTGAACATTACGAAAATATGAGGCGTTATGAATTTGATTCCCCAGAAAATATTCGTTGTCAGATTTGTATTTTTTCCTGGTGAAAAATATTTTAATCGGACTATTTGGGTCAAATATCAAACTTTTGTCAACAAGTTGTAGGTATACCCTAGTCAAGATAGCATTTGATCTAGACAAAAATAATATAAAGCAGATTTTTCGTAGAGATCATGCCTGAGGGCTAAATTGCAACATATTAAAAGTCCTGGCCAATCCTCCTTCCGCAACCCCCTTTTTTCGCCCCCTAACCCCCACCTTTTTAATATTTTGATGATTTTCTCGAAAACTATCCACTTTAAGGAAAAATGTCAGGAGAGCTTTTTTGAAGCTGACAAAATTTCCCTTGCAATGATAGTGCCATGTCGTACGCACCAGTGGCGTATCGAATGAAGAATTACTTTTGAAAAATATACTGTTTGCTATTTATTCTCAAATTTTTTGATCCAAGCATAATTTTTTTAAAAGAAACATATTTTTCTCTGAAACGACCATTGAAAGGTAGTCTACTTGCGAATCTATAAGAAGTCTGTCGCAATCACTTCAGCCCCCCCAAAAAAAAAAAAATTATCCGAGACTTCTCAGCTATCAATTTGCCAAATAACAGGTGCGCCTAACGCCTTGCGCGACGTTGAGGCAGGTAAGGTTCATTTCACGAAAGGTTGTACTTATGACATCGATATGTCATAACTTGGAAAAAAGAGTTTGTCGTAGATTGATCCATATAAATTCAATAGCGTTCAGATTTTGTATTGTACCTATTGAATGACTTCTGATTTAAAAACCGACGAACGTTTTTGACGTCATTAATTTGTTTCAGTCAATTTCTATTTGTTAAAAAAGCAAGGCAAAAGTACAAACCCTCGTGAAACAAACAGTATCTTTTTTATCTTGACTGCGCTTGTGCAACAGAGTCCAATGGGAAGCGAGCTTGCATCATATTTACACTTAGGGTTGGGACTCTGTAACGCATACAGACATTTTCTTTATTTCTATTGACTTCCCCTGTCTATACATTTATTTCGGAAAGAGAGAAGAAAACAGGAAGTGCCATAGCGATAAGGACAACGATCTCTATCCGTAATAGAGTCCGAGTCCAGGGGCGAGTTCCGAAGAAATCGTTCCTTCTTTCTTTGTAACGTGTAATCCGATATTACTGACTGCTAGTGAAAAGCGTTGACGGGACGTGAAATTTTTAAAAACGTGAAATCAAAAATAAAAAGTATTACAACCAGAAAACAATCATATAAGTTTCTACTATTTTGATAAAAGAAAAAATTATGTCTGAAGCTATCGCCAGAACTGATCAGTGGGGTGAAAATTAAACACCAATATTTTTGGTTCTAGGGGGTCGTTCTATATATGAATAGAGTTGCAATTTTATCACCCACAAAAAAATTGGTAACGATATTTTTCGCCAAGATTATAGTTTTCAATTAATCTCGGGGCAAACTTTCTTTTGATACGCCACTGGTGCGTACCACGTGATAATATATGGGCTTGCAGTACGTCGTTTCTAGGGGAATTTTGTCAGCTTCAAAAATGCTCTCTTCACATTTTTCCTTAAAGTGGATAGTTTTCGAGAAAATCACCAAAATATTGAAAGGGGGGGTTTGGGAGGCGAAAAAAGGGGGTTGCGGAAGGAGGATTCTTCAGGACTTTTAATATATTAATATTTAGCCCTAAATTATGTTATATACCAAAAATTAGCTTTATATTATTTTTGTCTAGCTTCACCCAAAGTTGAACTATCTTGACTCGGGTAGTACCTACATAATTCAAGAGATTTTTTCAATTATCGTATGACATGAATAACCGAAATGGCGGCTATAGGGGAAAAAAGTAGGTATAATGAAAACCAGAGATGATCGCTGATTTTAAACATAATCAAAAGACAGATGTGTCCCAATAAAGTCGAAGTTTGACAGATGTCAAATCAATAGTTTTTCAGATATGAACGAAATTTAATTTCGACGATTTTCAGTTGATTTTCAATAAAAAACGAATAATTTCTTTGAAAAAAAAATTGGAAAGCAGATTCTGAATCAGCATGAAATTCTCGAAAACTTTTCCAATTTACTTGACTCTCTATCTCTTACATATAATAACCAAAATCCCAATGATGAGGATCTAAATTTCGACACGATGTACCTATACTATCCCAAACTACTCGTTTTAATGTTTTTCTTTCGGAAAATATTTTCATCGAATTGTTCTATGAAGTCAATCAAAACTAGTAGCTTGGATTAAACGCCGTTTGGATACATGCAGACATATTGTTACCCAAAAGTTGCTGTCAACAACTATTGTTTCATTACTCTCTACGGAGAGGATTGTTTCCATGTCCCAGTTCTTTTCAGGCGTTCGAAAGCAATTTGTGTTGAATAGATCGAAATCAGTTCAGACAGTGGTGCACCCAATAAAAAAATCGGAAAAAAATCCTTTCATTAGATAGTTATCTACTTGCTGGTATTGAAAAACAAATCAAACAGAAACACTGAAACTAGAAACCAATTAGAACAATGGATTTCTAAATTTTCTTTAAGGAAAAAGTTATTTTTCTTATAGGTTGTTTTTGTTGAAAAATTTGAAAACTAACTAAGGAAAGTCATTTGACCCAAACAAAAGTCCGAAATAGAATCTATTTATCTACTTAGCTTGAAACTTTTCCTATCTTTTAAGAGTTTCCTTTATTTTTGGAATTGATCTTGCTAGGGAAAAGTTATTAATTCAGCATCCCCAATTTCCTAATTAAATATTTGATAAATACCGCACTAGCTGCAAAAATATATTCAATTATATTTATTTATTTATTTAATATGATCAAAACATATTACAAAATCATCGAACATCCAAACGTGTCTATATTAGAATAACATTTTCCAATGATATTGCATATTTGGTACAAGGGTACAAGGAATAAAATGCTAGTACCAGGAAAAAAAATTACATCACATAAATGGAAGCGAATAATGGTGGCAAGTTGAAGAAGAAAAAAATAAGCCTTTACAAAGAACTTTGCAAATAAATATACGGTTGACACAATAAAATCATATTGAAAAAACATCTTGACCCAATTTGAAAAAAAATCTGAATAATTCTCAATTAAAAAGAAAAACAATATAGAGATAGCCCATAATCTCAAATTGGCGCAACAATCAATTTAAGTACGATAATCAATTTAAAAAATTAACAAGCGTAGCCTATTTTTTGCGTCTGCAGCCTTCAGACTTGCGAAATGTTGTATAAAACATTTTAAAAAAATCAAAAGAAAAAAACTGCTCATCTGAAATGCATTCTCTATGTGTATAATTACTCAAAACCCCAGACACATTCAAGGTCCCACCATCGAAAAATGCATTTTGGCACCAACATTTTATTATAAGCTGAGAACATCTGCACTTTTGTTTGGCTAATCAACTAATGAATTTAATTTTTCAGAATCCTAATCCTGCGGCATCACCTGCTAAACTTTGCAAAAAGTTTAGAAGCAGATGTTGCAGTTTTTTTTCGGCCTTGGCAACAATAGTACTTGACAACCACTTGTTCTTGCCTGAGAAATAAGAGGCAGATGCATTCCTAGGAAAATACATTTTAGTGTCTATGGCAGATCGTAAAAGTTGATGAATTGCGTCAAAAGCAATATAGTGTAGCGCAATTTTTATTTTTAGAGCAATTTATTTGCTTTTGTTATCTTAGGAGAAGGGAACGATAACGGATTTCCTAATTGCATCGATAAAAACATAAATGCAGGAGAGCTAAACAAAGTAATTTTTTGAAACCAATTCCAAATTCCATAGATTCTCTCGGATTCTAACTTTATTATTAGCTTTGAAAATCAGCCTGTTCTAGTTACCATGATCAATTACTGATAAAAATACTCCTGGGGCCTGTTTCATAAAAATGAAGAGTTGATGAGCGACGAGTGAAGAGTGAAGAGTTGAGGAGTGAAAAGGAAATTTCGTTTTTGTTTCAAAATAAATTTGCGTCTACTCCGCAACTCTTCAAAACTTTTATGAAATGAAATGTAACATTATGTCGCTCCTCACTCCTCAACTCTTCAACTCTTCATTTTTATGAAATAGGCCCCTGGTCTTCAAATTTTTTGATATTCAGATATAATTTCAAATGTTTTTTTTTTTTTAATTTATATTAGTTTTTGGCAGTTAAAAATGTTAATATCTAATAAGCAATTGGATATCTTTTAAGTATAAATTAGCCAATTCAAAATGTTAATTAAACCATATGACCCGCATTTCAGCCTCACTCTTCCATATACAGTACACAAACACATAACCCATAACCATACTGTGTCTTTTATGAAAATTATCATTAATCAAGTAAATTCATATATAGGGGTACAACTGCAACTCAGTTATAGGGGAGATCCCAAAGAAAAAAAAAACATTATAGTTGATGGACAGCTGCTGCTTTTTGCGGCCTAGACATGGACGGATTGTGATGGGTGCTTTTTTTTGAGTCTAGAAACTAATGATGTTCTTTTTGGTGGGTTATAAATATGTAAAATACATTTTGTTGGCTAGCACCCCATTAGCATCTGATGGCTGCACATTAGATTTTATGATAGCCGTACCCACTATATGTGCATATTTACATTTTAAGTGTAAATTTTTGTTATCAACTTTAACACCATATCGGAATGTTTCGCGTTTCTACATCATTTGACCACATTTCAACTACATATTATACATATGTAATGTAATAAGTTAGGTTATGTTATGGCTGATGTAAACAATAAGATAGTGGAAGAAAATAGAAAAAAGTGCAAACATTGTAAAAAATTAGTGAATTTTTTACGCAGTTGTGAAGTATGTAATTCAGACTACCACCCCAATAATTGTGCGGCACAGGCAAAAGTTATAAATAAAGAAAATAAAATTGTTTGTTGCCGAACTCGCCAAAAAAGTGAGGTTACATGTGAAGAAAACCTTAACTACCAAGAGATGGATGAAAAAAAGATCAAGAGCATAGTAAAAGAGCTGTTTACAGAGTATTTGGAGCATTTTAAGAAGTCCATTAAAAAAGACATGAGTGAGGTTAAAAAATCAGTCTAGTATATGTCTCACGTTTTTGACGACCAAAAAAACGCTGTAGACAAGATGCTAGATGAAATAAAACTCTTGAAGGAAGAAAATGGCATGCTAAATCAAAGAATCAAATACATTGAAGATAAAATGAACATCAGAGAACAAATAGAAAAACAAAATAACCTTGTGGTAACCGGCATCCCAAAACACTAAAAGCGTAGTGGAAAAAGTGCTAAAGACAATGAAAGTACAAGTAACTGACACCGATATTCAGGATGTGTATAATATTGGCAATAAAGATGATACGCCAATCATAATTGAGTGTAGAAATCAAGACATTAAAAAAAAAAATATTATAAAAAGGATTAACAAACTTAAGGGCTTGAAGGTGAGAGAATGTGGCTTAGTGGGAATAGACAAGAATATTTATTTCAATGATGACTTAACTCGTCAAAATCAATTGCTGTTCAAAATGGCGCGGAATTTCAAACGCATAAACAAATTAAAATCAGCATATGTCACAAATGGGAAAATCTACTCGAGATCAAGTGATGATGATCCACCTAAAAGGAAGTGATGCAGACCTCAAATTATAAATTGAAAATTGTATGTATGTTCGATGCTGTGATTGTTGAGTACCTACATAAAGCACTTTCTATTCTTAATTACCCAGAAACCATTCAATTCATAATTTTGACTAAAACCTGGATTTACACCAACGAAGAGTAGTATTTTAACCTAAAGTCATATAGTGCCATACTCGACTGCAGAGAAACTCGCGGGGTAGGAGCATCCATTTTTATAAGGGATGGAATAAAGTATGTAAAAAATGACACATCTTTGTATAACTTTGGTGACTGCAACATAATAATATTTACCTGAGCAGAAGCTATCAATTTTTAGTCTGTATAGACCACCAAATAACAAGAGCGATTTATTTGTCGCAGAGTTAGATAACTTACTGGAGAAACAACAAAGACATTGTATATTAATAGGTGATATAAATCTGGACCTATTGAAAGACACACAAACAGTAAAGGACTATTAAAGCATTGTGGAAATGAATGGTTTTCAGTTCCATAATATAATAAAACCAGAAAATGCAACTCGTACCACTGCGCAAACAGCTTCGATTTTGGAACATATAGTAACGAACAAGAACCTAAACTGTACATTATTTTTGGAGGATCACTCCATATCGGACCATAAAGTTATTTACGCAAAATTACCACAGTATATGCACAAGAAAGGAGAGGAGACTATCACAAAAAAAAACGTTGAAGACAGAATTGTGGAGAAACATTGTAAGGGAAAAAGTAGAAGGGGAAGATGTGACTTTTGAAAAATTGGCGGAAATCATAGATAAGGCTAAAAAAGAATGCACAATAGAACACAACATGAAGGTAAAGGAAAGCAACTATTGGATAACATACGAATACTTGAAAAAAATTAAACTCAGGGACGAGCTATATGTTCGGCATAAGAAAATACAAAATGAGTAGCAAAAAAAGAATTCAACGAAGTAAATAACCTAAGGAAAAAACTACAAAAGGAGTATGCAGCAAAAAAAATTTCATGACGCTCAGAGTGACACCAAAAAAACATGGGATGTATTAAATAATTTATGTAGCAGAAATAGACAAAAACACGGAATATAAATAAAATTTTAAACCAAGATGGAGAGGCAGTTGAAGAAGGAGATGAATTCACTGCTTTGTTCAACGAACACTTTGCAAGCATAGGGTAGAAACAAGCTTCTAACATAAAGCACATTCCTCAATACAATACAATGTAGGACAGGAGGTTGGGGACTCTATTTTCCTTAAACCAACAATTTTTTCTGAAATTAAGAATATACTGTTCGAAATGAAAAACGACTGTGCACCTGGATTCGACAACCTATTAAAAAGAGATTTGGTTTCACTATTCGATATCATTGGAAACAAAATTGTGGATATAACTAACGAAATATTAGCAAGTGGTATCTACCCAGAAGGACTAAAAAGTGCTAAAATAATACCGAGTTACAAAACTCAAGATGACTTGAACAATTACAGACCAATCTCTCTGCTCAGTTCATTCTCAAAGATTGTGGAAAAGGTTATTAAAACCAGATTGAGTCATTTCATTGAAAGAACATTCCATTATGATGAGAGTCAGTATGGTTTCCTTAAAAAGAGCAGTACCTTAGGAGCGACAGTAGATCTTCTCGATTACATCTCGGGACAAATAGATAAAAACAACTATGTTATTGCTGTGTCTGTGGACTTGAAAAAGGCGTTTGATACTGTGGATAGAGATCTTTTATTAAATAAACTGTGTAAAATGGGATGTCGGGGTGTGTGTTATGATCTTATGAAAAGCTATTCAACAAATAGGAAGCAATATACTTATTTAAACAATCATAGGAGTTGTGAACTGAAAGTTAGTGTTGGAGTAGCACAGGGCTCGGTACTCGGACCGTTACAGTATCTACTCTATGTCCATAGTCTGAAATTTGTGAATCTAACTTCGAAATACTTCATGTTTGCGGATGATACAGTCCTTGTCTGCAGTGGTGAAAACTTACAGCAAGTTGAAGATACTACAAATGGTGATCTTATAAAGTATTATGACTGGCTAAGCTACAACAAGCTAAGTATAAATGTAGAAAAAACAGTGTATATGATAAAAAATCAAATTGGAAAAAAAAAATTGTAAGCTGAAAATTAAGTTGAATAACATATTGCTGAGGTGACTGAATACAAATATCTAGGACTGACCATATCACAAAAATTAAACTGGACGTCATACATAAATAATATAGTTAAAAAAATTACGCCTGTTATAGGAGCTGCTAGAAGATGTTCACATCAATTAAATACTAGAGCCAGATATCTGCTTATAATAGCCTTATCGAACCACACCTGAGATACCTTATACCATGTTGGGGAAGCGCCAGTGCTCCTTTCATAAATAAGTTGCAAAGAACGCAAAATAAAGCTATAAAAGTAATTTTCTCGTTACCACACCTGACTCCTAGTGAAAAGTATCTACAAAACATATCCCTTTTTGAAAATAAATGAAATAAAATGTTTCGAGCAAACTAAATTAATATATTTGCTACAAAAAGGGCTACTTAAATCCAGAACTGTACTAAGTCAAAATCAAGATGACCATACTTACGATACCAGAAACAAAAAAATGTTGAAAAACAATTTTGCAAGAACCAGAAAAGGACAGGACTCTCCAATCTTTAGAAGTATTCAGAGCTACAACAGTATACCACAGACTATACTTAACGGTGGACCAAAGAAGATGTGCAATAACTTGAAAAAACACTTAAAAAGCAGAGATTAAAAATTTCTATTTATCAACTTCAAGATAAGTATTATTAAATGCCATGATATACCTAATAATTGTAATTATATATTTTTCATGTAGTAAGGCTTCGGTGCCAGTATGTATTTGTACTGATTTGAAGTCTGAAATAAAATATTATTAAAAAAAAAAAATGTAATAAAGCCAGAAACATATATCCCAATCTAGGTCTATCTGGGTGACAAATCAAAAAATACAACCTTAGAAGACATAGAGCGAAAGTAAGATACTATTGGCAAACAAATACTGCTTTTGTCTAAGCAGCTTCACAAGACCCTTCCTTGTTCTCTCTGTATTGAATTGGACCATATCCAATGCAAATGGAAATCTACTACTCAATCTTGAACCTATTTACAAAGCCTGTCACATAGCCAAGCTATCAAGTGCACATCGCCGCTGGATTGGGAAGGCGAAAAGAACCTCAAGCAAGAAGGAATGAATTAGCCCTGATGTGGATACCAAGATATCATAGCATAGATGGCAACGAGAAAAAGGATTTTCTCGCAAATCAGAGGGCTGCAACACTTTTCCAAGGCCCAGAACCATTCAGTGGACTAATGAAAAGGCACTTCATGAAGAATTGAACCGATGGAAAAATTCTAACTGAGACAGACAGAAGGATTAATATCCATCTCAGCAAAGAGATCTGAATAGCTTCTCGACATGAACAAAACAGACATATTATTGCAACTAATGAAACATCGCCTAAAAGCGATTGGCAAAGCAGAGAATGACAGATTTTTTGAACAAGCAACGGAAACAGCAGAACATCTTTGTGAACAACCTGCTGAGTTATGCAAGAGGCTGAAATACCTTGAAGGGACATGGCTGACGTCCTAAGAAATGAACATAAGCTGGATGCCTTTGGGAAAAGCCTACAAATGTTGGACAACAACTAGAAGCAGAGTTATGCACAAAATATCTGAAAAAGTAGCGGTGCTGAGCGGCTGTATTAGTCCGAAACGACCTCATTAAGATACTGAGAAGAATATTAGTTGTTGTTTGCCAAAAGGATATAATGGAGGATGAGATACAACAACAACAACAGCAAATCGATAATAGAAGAGATGTTCTATCATTAGGACAGGAAAATCCAAATAAGCAGGACGTTTGGCAAGGGCCCACAGACTTATATGACACTGGCAAAAGAAGGTTTAAAACGTAAAGGTAAGGTGAGAAAAATTCCATGGAGCGACTACACTGCAATGGCAGGCGGAATAATCTAAGGTCGGTCGAGGCTCAACTAGTGCTCTATAGAACCATGCTGGTGATGATGATTTTTGAATAAATAAGCTTCTATGCATATAATATTTGGATTATGTGAATGTTTATGAATGAAATGTTATTTACATTGAATGTCTCAAGGTTCTTTTTGAATCATTTTTATGCATAAACCCAATTATAGCAACTTTGTAGTTGATCAAGTTGAAGTTTTTATAGCATTTTTTCATGTAGGCAGTCTCTGCAGTCCTTTTAAGCTTAACGAGGTGCAATGTCAATAAAACGTAAAATATTAAGAATTTTTAACACTGGAAAAGATCTAGGCAATGTATGCATTTGTGGGCGTTTTCAATTTAAAAGTTTATTACGAATCACTAAAATATGGACTGATCAACCCAATCAACATTTCGAATATTTTATTTTGCAGAGGTTCTTTATGACACACATACATTATTTTTCAGGTCCTTATATACTTGATTAATTGAACTTTTTTGAGGGCTACGTGTCTGAACCTCAAACTTTCGAATGCTTATATTTGGTCAATTGAAAAGCTATTTGGAAAAAACTTGAAACAAAAAAAAACCAGCATAATACTCTACTCCTACACGACCTAGTAAGAACTTTTTTCCAGATTATAATCCGTCTTCGTAAAAATCGTGTCTCAAAACCATTCTCAAGAAAATCAAATCATTAGCTTGCTGTACAAATGCGATTTTATTGGTCATCATCGTCGATTAAATGGTAAGTGGGTCACTAAACCTACTTTCAATAGCAATGATAGTGACGCAACTTTATTATTATTAAAATCTGTATATGGTCGTTGTAACAATTGTATTGGCTCGCTTTTCAATACATACAGTGCCAAGAAGAAAGTGCATGTTTTTTTTTTTAGCTAATGTGGGAACGTTGTATAAAAGAAAAGAGACGAATTATTTAAACGACTGTTCACACCTTTAAATACATTATTAATATTTAATTAAAATTCGTTGCATTATCTCCGTCTGTGATCAAAAAGATGCACCCTATTATTCAAAAATCGAACCTTATTTACATACCTACTATAAACATTCATAGGGTACATTTTTAATGAAAAGTTTGTCAAATATCCAATTTCAAACCCATAAGAAAGTATAAAAAAACAAGACATAAATGTTATATCCGTTTCTAATTGGCTTTATATTCTCAGACCTACAAAGCCCTGGCAGACAAACACCTGCTAAAAAAGAAACCAAAAAAAAAAAAAAAACCGGAACAGATGTTCTCCAAAATTTTGCTGACCCTGAATTTTGGCTTTATTCTACTACTGACCCATTTAGCATGCGGGATTGGACCTTCCACTGGGCCATATGCACTTTTCAGTAATTATAGAGGATCTGACATATTTAAATTACAGAAGAGCAACTGGCGAATGTGCAACTTTTGTGTTCCCACAGTTGTTATCTAGTCAGGCCCTGTGGGGTTGGCTGATGGCTTGGGAGAATTCTCCGAAAAAGATAATATTTCCGTGCAAGGATCTTGTTACAAATTCTTGCTTAGAAAAGTTATTATATAACAAATAAAAATGCATTTGAAAATTAATATTCAACAACAGCATATGTGGATCAAATTAAGTTAATTATAAGCTTAAATCATGCCCATATAGAATCACACCCAAAACTTGATATTATACTGAGTGCGAGATCGATCATATCAAAAGGTCGAATTTCCCTTTAGGCCAAATTCACCCATGGGTTCCTTTCAATTTTAGGATATTGCATGACATAAGTACAGGCGACAACACGCGGTTTCAATAAGGGTGGCAGATGGCGTACAAAATCTCAATTGGGGTGTATGTTTCAAAATTGAGTAAGTAATTTGAGATTGTGCAAAGAATAATAATTTAAGTGAAAATTCGATTATTGAAATGGTATAGAGTCACGGTAGGATAATTAGCCTATATTTCAACAAACGAATATTTCACGCTCACCAACGGTTTTGGAAACTTGTAGAATATAACAACTTGTCGAAAGCGTATGTAAACCTAAGTTTGCCGAATTTCCAAGAAAATCACAAAATACCATTGTTTCTTTGTAGAATAATAAAAACATCATTTCAAAAAGTCCAACATATGGAATACGCGGCGACGTGCTGGAATGTAGTTGCGGTTACATAAAATCTGTGTTTCTGTTTTATTTTATTTTGTCTCTTTTTGTTGTAGTAAATAAAGCAAGCGTTGTTGGAAGTAATACCATGTTGTCTGAATATAAATCTCCACTAAGAGAGGCTGGATGGTGTATTGTGGCTTTTTGCAAAACGGAACAAACGTGTGTATGTATCTGAATTTTTTCACTTGTGTCTACCAAAGATAATACATTATTCTCTATACGCTTGGCATACCACAAGAGTCAAACCCAACCCTGATTTTTTTTCGGTTGGTGATATGTGTTTCATAAAGGATGCATTTCCGCATTGAATATGATAAATTCCATAAATAGCTATCAAAATTTTATTTTAATAGACTGCTTGGTTTTTTTCATGTAAAGTTCAAAGGATAGAAAATTATTATTTACAATCACGGCTCACAGGTCAATTATTTGCAATTTATAGCAATGGGATATCATTACCTAACATTTTGCTCGCATGCCGCTTTCTGCCATGACCTTCAGCAACACAAAAATATGCGCGATGTTAGATAATTAATGATTATTACTCAGTTCCTTTCCTAACATAGAAAAATTATGACCTGGCATTAATGAATAGGAAAAGTTTAGAAGCATTGAGGTCAAATCTCTAATATTTTGAAAAAATCATCACCCTCAATGGATTCCATACATACGACCAGCCATACTTTAGGCTGAACATTTTTTCTGGGAATAGATCCCAACGTTCAAGGCTAGTTATGAAACTTTTGATTAGTATGTCAGGTGCATCTGCATCCGTGCATCACATATGTTGAATTCTCCTGCATATTTTAAACCGAGTTTTAAGTTATCGACAAGCTGCTGAACATTTTTTTTCTTAAAATTTCCTATCTGTTGTTTGTATCTTTGATTTGTTGATAGTTGAAAAGGGTCAGTATGTTCTAAGTCTACATAGGTTGGCACTGATGAGAAAGTAAAAGAAAGAAAAGGAACTATAAAAAGGAAGGAAAATTAAAAAATGTTTTAAGCAAAGCTTGTTGCTGTACCACAATGAATCCGAAAAATTTGGGGAGAATGTTAAATCTTTATGCTGAAAATTTTTGGAATTCGCGTTTAAAGTTTTAACTTCTAGAAGCAGCTACGCTGAAATTTCAACTCAGATAAAGTTGAAATAACAAACAAACTCGATAGAACGTCAGATTCCTTGATGCTTATTTAATTGAAACTCCAATTGTTTCAGTATGCTTTGATAGACTTTCCATTATTATTAAAATTGAGAGTTATAATTCTGGAGCCCAGCATAGGGAAAATTTACCATAGACTGGCTGCGTTGCCAGCGTGAAAATACATTTTGAAATAATACACTTTTTTTGAAATTTTTTTGTTGATTTTCTAAAAGTTTTTTTTTTATCCGATACCAGAGTCGCTTGCCAGTGAGTTCAGTGACACATTTTTAGCACTCCAGGCTTGCTCTAGAGCGCCTCGGGCTGTTTATAGGCGTTCCAGTGTATCAGAATTTCGCGCAACTGAACTTTTTTTTTCGGGATAAAAAATAGCCTATATCACTTCCCTCTATAGCCGAATTCGATTGACCGGATTAGATCGATCTGGTTCAATTTAAGTGAACCACACTGTGTTCGATTGAGGTTGGATCAGTGCATCCTCATCAACAAAAAAAATATCTAGATCAGAAGAAGTTCACTTGAATTGAACCCAAACCGATCTAATCTAGATCAATCGAATTCGGCTTATATAGAGATACGTGATATTAAATTCAAGATCAGTCCAGCCGTTCTCGAATTCAAAAAACAATAAAATTACGTCGGTTGAATGTGTAAGCCTAAATAAACGAAATGTAGCAACGTTGTTTCATGTTGTCAAAAAAAAGTTGGGTTATGTTGATATGTAATGTGAATGAGTTTGTTTATAATTAAATTAATAATTAATTCAAAATTGATTTCCGAGATGCGTAACCTATCCACAAACCTTCCTTGAGATGGCCATAACAACCTACCAAAGTTTCATCGTAATCGGATAAGTGGTGTAGGACCGCATAAGGCACAAACAAGCAAACATTGATTTTTATATATATAGAAGATTTTTCCCAGTTTCACAAAATTTCCACTAGTTCGTTACTATTAGAATTGGGCCATTGAAAATATTTCGTATCTTTTCTAACGCACTTATTGGATTTCAAGGTATAGTATATTGACAATAAAGTAGATACCTGCTAGAAATTCAAGGCAAATAGTTTGCATTGTTTGTCAAAAATACATTCTTGGAATATTAATATGCTTTTCACCTTTTGAAATTACAAAAATCTTAACTTTTGTTTCTGATGATACGAGTAGTAAATCTATATTCTATCTATAACAATGCGAAGTTTTAGACTTTGGATGGAGTGCAGAGTGCAGTGCATATACAGTGTGATAAGTAAAGTCTGCCACCGTATATGTTATTTTTTATTAGGTAGGTCGGTACCCAATTATTTCTTGAAAAATTTGAGTTTGGGTCAGTCTCTGCTTCAAAAATAATACAAAATACTTTCAAAAAAGGAATATGAAAGTATTTCAAATTTGACATTTTGTTGCTAGCTAAAATGGGTCATTTTTCTCCAAATTTCAATTAGCAATACATTGGAAAGTTTTCTTTATCGATTTCATGCTTGTTGATCATCAATGGAGAAGTCATCCTTATTATAGGAAGGCAGACAAACAAATTTAGGAAATTATCGTATCTTGAGGATTAGCAAGAGGCCTTTTACACCTGGGCAATTCTGGAGTGCGTTTAGAAATGGAGTGTGAAGGTAGAGTAGTTATTTGTCAGAGTGTTCTGACGTTATCACTTGGAGTGCACTCTGAGTGCGCTATTTCTGAACGTATTGGGGCGTTGCGGTGAATCTCAATGTCATGGATCACGTCAAACCCGGTAAAAACTAAAAACCAATGTAAAAAATGCGGGACGTTTTTCAACCCAGACCCTGAGTGGGGTAATTTGGGAGCACTCTGGGCAAGTCAACTCTCGATATTTGAACGATTCCAGCGTAACACTCCAAGTAATCACCTGTTAATTTATTAACGGTTTAGAGTTACTCTAGGGTCACTCTCACACCTAGAGTGCTATTTCTAAACGCAACCCTGAAGTCATGAGATAAGGCGACGATAATACTCCAGGCATATTAAACAAATTATTCTCCGACAGTGTCATTATGACCTATTTATTATCCACATTTGGATGCCATCTGAGCTTTCATATTAACACTCAGTGGCATTATGAATTGATTATAAACGCAAATTCTAAAATAAAAAACCCACATAACAGTGAAAGAACATTCATATTCTCAGAATATTCCCTCAAAGTGCTTTTTGGAATGTTCTTTTAGGAATGTTTAATGAATATTCTAAGATTGTTTCGATTGAAATATTTATTTTTGAACGTTCTATTTATGTACTAGGAATGTTGCTTCTATGCACCTACCTAAAAGATTGTGCTAAGAACCTACTTTATATAAAATTATTTGAATATTGTCATACGAACATTATTATAATGTACCCTAAAAAATATTCTTTCGGCTAATATCTCTATCAAGTATCAAGAATATACCTACCAAGTTGCGCTGAGAAGTTTATGTAGGTAGGTAACCATTATAAGAATATTTTCATATTGTTCACCTAATTATCTAAAGTACCTACTCAAAAATCTTAATTGAACAATTAAACAATAATGCTCTATCTAGAACCTACTAACCGTGCTGATGAGCTGTGATACAGCGAAACGCGTCCACGGATGGTCTTGCAGAGAGAAAACACTTCTCAATCGGTCCTTAATTGGGCCGTTACCTAATTAAAATCCACTAAGAATATTATAGGTATATTCATTTTCTTTTGCTTTGTAGGACTTCTAAGAGAGGGAGCCACGCGCTATTAAAGATCAACATCTTGCCTAGCGTTTTAATCATCTTGGAACCTGTTTCTCTCAGTTGGCGTGCTTACCGCGACGAGAGCATAACAAGCTCGAAGCCGGAGCTTTGGTTAAACACTTGTGTTTTCCAGAGAAGTTTTCCAACAACTCTTTCACTGCTTTTAATATAAAAGGACTGAAAGAAGCATTATTTGGAAGAGAAAATTAACATTCCAAGTATATCCCTAGAATCAAACAAGAATGTTATGTCTAGGATGCATATTGAGAATGATATATTATGTAGATATATTCTAAGAATATTTCAAGCATATTGGTATAATATTCTTTTGAGAACATAACTATAATGTCATAGAAATATTCTTTGAATGTGAGAATATACATTTCAAGCATGTTTTTGAAATCAAACAGGAATATTCTTTTCAGGATGTACTGAGAAACTCATACGTATATTCTAGGAATATCCTAATGGATTTCCCAGGATGTTCTTGGGTATTGCAAACAGTATTTCTACAATCTTTTCTCAGAACATTCTCAGAACATTCGCAATGATTTTGGCGAACATACTAGGTACATTCCTCCTAAAAAAAAAACATTCCCATTACATTCTAAGGATGCAATTTTGTTATGTGGGAATATACAAAAAGAAAGTTAGTTACCAGGAGAACCTTTTCATTGATGATATCTCGATATCCGAAGAGAAACTTTTCGAATCAGAATCACTCATATTAATATTATTTTCCAGTAAACTGAACATATAGCAATAATGAAGCTGCCATGGTCAAAATTGCAACAAGAAGCGTGATTACCGGCTTATATGGGCAATCGGCAAATCGAATCTATTTATTTATTTATTTATTAAATTTCCTTCTTGCCAACGAAATTAAATACATGACAAAGCAAACAAAAATAGGACGTCAATTATACTAACATCACAAGTTAAAGTTTAAAAAGTAGAAAAACAAAATTTTACATAAAGATAAAAACAAGTAAAAAACCTAATTATAATAAACATAAATTGGTAAAAGATCAAAGATAAAACAGTCTAAAAATTAAAAGAATAAAAACATTTATCTCTCGAAAACTGTAAAAGCGCCGTTCTGAATTTCCCAATTTCCTCCATATATCAGCAGGCAGGAGTCTGTAGGCTTTGATACCCCGATAATAAGGGCCTCTTTGAAAAAATGTGGAGCAATGTGTGGGAATGCGGAGTTCATCCCTACCTCTGGTAAGTATATCAATATTATTGGCACAGCCATTTGGATTGGTTGAAAAAAGATATTGATTTTTTTTGACAAAAGTTACCAGTGCGACAAAATACATTTCAGGCAGAGTAAGTACATTCAAGCCCTCAAAGAAAGACCGACAAGAAGTTCGGGGATGAAGATGTAGCATACATTTAATTATTCTTTTTTGAATTTCAAAAATCTCATCAGAGAATCTGGATGCTCCCCAAATAATGATTCCATAATTTATCTGAAACTGCACATAAGCAAAGTAGAAAAGTTTGATGCAGTCAAAAGACATGCTGTCTCGAAGTCTGCGTATCAAGGCACATGCGCTATTCAGTCTGCATTGAAGGTTTGTAATGTGTTGCTCCCAGCTCAAAGCAGAATCAATGTGGATTCCAAGAAACTTCACAAAGGCTATGTTTGGAATGGATTTATGATTATGGTTTACATACAAAGACCCAGCATTTATTCTGCCCTTGTTGAACACCGCAAGCCCAGTCTTGTCAGTATTTAGTCGAAGGCCATTTTCACTGCACCAGACAGCCATCTGACCCACCGTACCCGAACAACCCACAGACAAACTAGAAAGAGTCCGCCCGGACAGCACGACTAATGTATCATCTATTTGGACCACTGTAGATTAAAATTTTGAATGATAAACGTTCGATACTTTGTTAATGAACCTTGTGTAATGAACCTTATTTTCAACAACAACAATATCGAACTAGTATCATTAAAGCTTGGACCAAGTGAGTTGGCCACCCTACGTATTCGAATGTTGGAACCCATCCAACATAATTATGTTGAGGTAAACTTTCTTCATTGCTTGGCCTTCTGGTTTAGTGAGAATAGATGAGGATCTAATAACTGAAGAGGTGCCATCAAATAGACAATCAGACACGATCTCACCAAAATTATTTGAACTAACCCCGAATGATGTCTACAAGAAGTTTGACTTGCAAAATAACGAGATCAAGTTTGACGGAGCACAAACCAGTAGGTACAGCTGATGACAGCAAATTGAACTGACCAAAAAACAAGGATCATGAATATACAGAAAACACCCATGTAACCTTTAGCGATCAGGTCTTGAAAATTGTTCCTGGATGTATTATTAAGGACATACAATTCAGCTCGGCGAAGAAAACCAATATTCCGAAATCTTAAGAAGAATAAGGGCTCACTTGGGCAACCATTGGCAAGCTAGGAATTATTCCTGAATCCCACTTCCCTAATCTTAAAAGGAAAGTATTTGAGTCCTGTGTGTTGTCGGCACCCAGATATAACTCAAAAATCCGCCACTTAATTTGCACTTTATTTATTCATAAGAAAATCTACATGCGGACTTTACTGGTCACACTAAGTTCAAATATTTTATCTTTCGAAAGTTTCATTATTAACTATTTCGGAAACAGCATGCGCATATCTTTCAAGAAAAGAATCTGCCTCCCATTACAATTCGACTGCGTTTCCATATAATTAGAGTATTATTTGCACAATCTGCACAAAATGAAAATGTGTAAAACATTAATTGGCAATCATTGCAAATAAGACAACAAAAGTTCAACGAACTATGTTAATAAATAAATAATGTAAATATTAAAAACAAATGTATAGGTAGGACAATTTTGTGTAGTCATATTTTTCGCATTGTGTACCTTAGACTATTATTTATGATTTGGTGATGGCAAGACTGGGTCAAATTTATTAGAGCCATTTTAGAATTTATAAGTGGTTTTTTTATGGGCGGCTTAATATTTTGACCTACAATCTGACACAAACCTCTACAGATCAAACCAAAGTTTATTAGCAGCCAAATATGTTAAATATTTTTTTGGCACTTACCAATATCATCGTGATCTTTGCTTATGTATGGTGGTCTTATTGGCTTACCTGAAACAAAAAAAAAAAAAAATTGTTACTAAATCTCAATCAAAGGCATGGAGAAAAAATACCTATCAATTTGAGATTTATAAAAAAATATCTCGTCTTGACTAGGATTTGTCTTCATCAGTTTTTAATTACTTTACACCTCTTTATGTACCTATATAATGCAGTATGAGTATATGACGACTGTTATTACATGCTTATTAGAATCAGAATGAAGTACTAATGCGAAGCGAATGCGAGTAATAGCCATTTCATAGGACTGTGTATGTATTTCAAATAATGTACCGGCGGCAACTTGAGAAGTCGTTTCTAATCAAAAGCTGTTGTACACCTGAGCGATGAAAGAACAAATTGTAAAATTAGTTTCACCAATTATTATTATATGGCGTTACAAGTGTAGAAGTCCCATAAATCTTCTGGGAACGACATTTATTACCTAGATATGAATAAATAAAATAATCTGGGTGGAAGTAAAGACATTAAGATATGCCATACTTTTTAATGTACATAATGTTAAAGACAAACTACACCATGTTAATCTCAAAGATGTTTACAAACAGTCTCGAAATAATCAGTCCATTTTCTTGTTGTTATTGTTACCATAGAGTGATTAACGTGTTATTTTTAGTAGATACTTTTAGTAAACGAATGTCCGCGATGTTGTTGCCTTTTGAAAATTTGATACTGTCCTATTTATCGTTTGATATAATAAACTTAAAAAAATAATTGAAAAGTCTGATTTTATTTTACTGACACAGATTAAATTCTTAACGCCTAGATTGGAAAGAAATGACTTGTCGTTATTTTTTAAATAAATCTGTCTAGGTACTTTTTGTGTCCATAATAAATTCAATTATTTAGGGAGTCAGGAAAAAATTGTACCTTGAAATTAAATAATCTTTTTGATGGTTTTCTTTGGTTATGGAAAAAAAATCTTTTGTAGGTTCCTATTTTTATTTTATCAGCATTAACAAAAGTAGAGTGTTCCTACTTCTCATTTCTAAAATTGAAGTTAATAATAAAGATCTCATTTGAAAAAGAAACCCTATACAATTGATACTTGATTTTCTAAAACAAAAGTTTTTTAATGACATAATATCATTTAGTTGTTCATTGCTCAACAAATAATCTGGGCTGCAACGCCATCATCCTCGAACGTTATCACACCTAATCCTCTCTGAATTAAACTGTCCTGATAACAACAAAAAAACTCACAGATAAAAAGTCCTTATTTCTAAAATGCATCATTTGCTTTTCGCAATATAGAAAAAACCATCGGAGATAAAATGCAGACAGATGATAATCAATCAAATAACCAGAGTTCAATGTTTTTTTTTTTATCAAAACACATTTGGATAGGTTAGTTAAATAAAAAATGTAATATTAGCGATAAACATATGGGTTTATGCACATTGAATGCAAACATCATAAATATTAGGTTTGCACATCTGGGAAAAATGAGAAAAATATTTGTGTTGGGTACATGAATCAATAATATTTGAATACGGATTAACGTTACCGTTTATCTGAGGATCAGTCTCAAGTATAGTCCAATCGTGGGTCCAATCACAAATTAGCACATCCATCTCTAAAACGCCATCCTAACTAACACAAATCAAAATCGTTGCGTATCAGAACAGTTTAGAGCACTATCAAAAATTTTCTCAAGAGAAAGATGTACATTAGAGTCTCTCTAATAAAGTAATTCTGCCGTTACTGCATTAATTGCCTTCCTTTCTATCAGTACATACTCCTTAAATCATTATCATGGTATTTGTATATGGAATATTTTTGTTTTATGGATGTTCCCACGGCCTAATGTGCAGTGATATAATGAATGTTTGATAAATAACATTGTTGTTATTGTTCTTTCTTGTTCATTAATTACTTTATCATAAATTTATCTCTATAATGACTAGATTTGCCCCTAAAAACATACATCTACCAAAAAACGATATTTCGAACGAGTGCAATTACCAGACAAAATTGCAGCGAAGAACCTTGAACGCAGTCAGTTTTGTTGAAATCAGTGTAATTTTACAACAAAAAAATGCTTTCACGTACGCGTGATCCGCGGTATTTTGTCCTACATTTGGGTCCCATTCGTGTCGCTTTCGAGTCAAGATCGGCGCTGTTGCACAACATCACACTTTCCCGCCATACCGGGTGTTCTAGAATACATACGGAGAAAAAATATTTTGTTATGTGATATATGAAATATGTACACCATTGTAGTGATCTAGTTATCAGTAGAAAATTGAAAAAAATACACCTTATGGATCTACCAAAAGATGCGATTGTTCAGAAATTTGCATAAAACCAACCTAAACAACATGAAATGGAATGTATTCAGTCCCTGAAAGTTAAATGGTATACAGACGGTTCCAAGGTGCCCTTTATTCTTGTGCGATTCCTTTCTAGATTCTCCCATAACATCATAATAATTCCACCAGCCAATTTTCGTGTATCTATTAAAAGACAAGACAGAGCATAACAAATACGATCATAAAATAACAAACGTTCGGACATCTTTTATTGATGAGCCATAACAGAAACGAATCAACGGCCTTTGAAAATAATTAACAAAATTGGATACACTTCGAAAAATTTAGGTCAGAAATCTCGAATCCCCATTACTAGAGCCATTAAAAGAAAACAAAAGCAACCACAAAAAGAATATATCCAAACACAAATCAACGCTGAATGTTAAAAACACATTAAGACGTCGCCATCCATTTAGAAACTTGCTGTTCGTTCTGTGGTAACCTTGAAATACTTCAAGTTTTGGGTGCCCCCTTGGCGTGTTGTGTACAATTTTAACCTTTCACCATATAAAAAATTCAACTCTCATTCGGCCGCCCAAGGAATAAAAATGTTAAGCCGATTATTTCTTTTTCGTTGTTTTTTTAGACGGTTATCCTAAAATCACTTAAGTCTTATATAAATGACGTAAGCAATTCCATCGTTTTTTGGTACATTCAATAGAATAACACAGATTTCCCTGCGATTTGCGTAAAAATTCAATATTTCAATATTCGATCCAGACTTTGACAAGACATTTAATAGACAAGGACACTCCTTTTCCTAACAGCATTAGCATTCCAGCTGACCCGGTCGGAAAAGCTCAGCTTCCCAACTTATACCATCTATCAATCTTGGTCCATGTTCATTAAAGACGATATTACGGCACTAAGATGCAAAAGATTGATGATGTATCGACTCATGTGGAAAGAGAGATCGCATTACTGACTTCGTTTTAACACGCCTCTCTTGGCACAGAAACGGTATAGGACTGAGAAAGCCTTCTCTAGATTCTCAAGTTCTTGTTTATGAAGAGTTGTCTATTGATTACGAATCTTGTTTCATTCTATACCAAATGTTGCACCAATAATTGTAATCTAGATTTATTTAAAAAAAAATTATTTGGTTCAATAATTGAAGTTAAGTAAGTAAATTTGTGAAAAGTTCTATAAACTGTTCTAAGCAAAATTAACTGGATTACTGTGTCAATAACACATAATTGAGCAATAAATAGCAATGAAATAAAGATAAGGTTTTATTAATTATTGTATGAAAGTGCATTTACCCATATTTTTAACGGAAAGTAATTGCTCGCTTAAACTTGAGATATAAAGATAAATTTTGAGTGGAGTATAATGAGATATACCTATCAAGATGAATTTAATAGTGCCTGAAATTGTACAAGCTATAATTTAATTAAAAACAGTAGAAGCATAATTTATTTGAATACTCTACTAACTATTAGATGCGTGCAGTAAGTTTAGGAAAAAAAATGTGGTAGAAGGAAATGTGGGGTATATTATATAAAATTAAATACATACTACCATTTTGCATTATAGAAAAAGCTATTTCCAGAAAATGTTTCTAAATAAAACCAGAAATAAAAAATAAAATAATTTCGAATCCAAATACATGCATGCTCTCCATGAATAGTGAGAAATGACCTATATGTACCTATGAAATTAAGGTTCGACTACTATGGGTTCCTGGCCACTCAAAGATAGAGGGCTGGCGAGAGCTGGAGCTGCAACGATAATTATAGGCCTCAGGCCAAGTTTTGGAATATCGATCCAACAATGGATAAAAGGCTGAAAAGACAACACTTAGACAAAATCACACAAGGGTTATAATAGGACACCCTTCAACGAAACTAACAACTGACGTGCTACGACTTACGCGCCACAGATGAGACAAGTGATCGGGTTATTGAAAGGACACTGTCACTTGAGGAAGCATGAGCACAGGATGGGAATATTCAATGGACCCACTGAATGCAGACTATGTGGAGAGGAAAACAGCTTCCCACATCAAATATGACTGTGTGGCCCTATTACACAAAAGAAACAGACTCTTTGGAGCAATACAGACCGGAGATAGACTACCACCTGAAAATCTTGTCCAAGGGCTATTAGGCCTGATACAGGGAACAAGACTTGTGTAGAAAGTTATATATTTACAATAAAAATGCGAGATATTCTACAAAAAAATTGTTTACAGAATCAGGGCTTTTCAACCTATTCTGTCAAAGGATAGCAACTAGAATATTCCAAGGAAAGAAAAAAATAAGACTTCTGCAACCATCCACATATGACAAGAAGCATAGTAAATAGAAAGTGTAATATACAAAGGTCCAATAAAGTCATTAGAACCAAAAGTATTGATACAATATCTCCTAAATTATATAATTTAATTCCGGATGATATAAA
This sequence comes from Ceutorhynchus assimilis, assembly GCA_917834065.1. Taxonomy (NCBI): domain Eukaryota; kingdom Metazoa; phylum Arthropoda; class Insecta; order Coleoptera; family Curculionidae; genus Ceutorhynchus; species Ceutorhynchus assimilis. The sequence continues at coordinate 101,994,059 of OU892277.1, forward strand.
AAAATTTACCAGGATTAAAAAATATGAAAACCTAATAAAAGAGTGGATCTCAAAGTCCAATGACATAATTGAGAAATTGTTTTTTTTTTTTTAGTATTATTGCTATTGCATTATAAATGTTGATATTATTCTATAGGAGAATGAGAAATGAATTATCTAGCCTATATATCAATTTAGAAGATAAGAATATTATTTAAAAAATATAACTTCACATACGCTGAAAAATGTCTCAAAATCTTGAATATGACGTTTTTCTCCAATTATGTCAAAAATATATATCAAATGTGTGGTAAAAACTCAAAATTGATCTGTGACTTTCAATACTATGTCTAAAAATCTCACAAGTGGAAAACCACTTCATAAGTGAGCTGTTTATTACATTTTTTTTTTTTTCAGTTTCCTTACATTTTTCTGGTTTTGTTGATTATTGATGTTTATTTATGAAATAAACATATTTTTATTTATTTATTTATTCATTTACTTGTGGGGTAAAAAGGAAATTAGGGTGCACAATAAGCCAACAGGCTGCAGTGCATGGAAGGCCATAGCGCCTAGATCCCCCTACAACCAACCATTATAAAATTTGACATACTTCGAAAAAAATTACAAAAGTAAGATTATTTTTCAATATTCGCAAAAAATGTTAAATGCAAAAGCTGTTTTTTCACTAATTTGTCTTATTAATGTACAGATCTTGTTGTTATATATACAGGGTGTCATGAAAGGTTTGTTACAAACTTCTAGGGATCGTAGATCTCGTGAAAATTAAGTTTTTCTTAAATAAAAATTTGTCCAAAAATGCTTCGCTTTCCAGATACAGGGTGTTAAACTTTGTAACAAAAAATCCATTTTTATATTAATTCTTAGAAGTGCCTGCGTTTTAGAAGAAAAGTTTGTTATTGTTTTTTATTTATTTTTAAGCAATGAATAAACTGGTAAAATTTCAGATTATTCTGAATTCATTTTTTTTATGGAGGTCGGTGATGTTCGTGGTTCGCCTAAAATGGTTTTCGAATTTTAACTTGAAAACGAAGCAGCATACGAAAAAAAATGTAGAGACAAAAAAGTTGTATTTTTAAGTGTTCTGTTTAAAAGACATATCCTAATTAAAAATAAATATACTGGGCGATGTTTTTCGTGCGAAAAACCATCCGACATGACCTGTGGGCACGCCCCTCGAATTATTAGGTCAACTCTGAGCAGTCCAAAAAATACCCCATAAAGGTGTCAATAAACTGTGAAAATTTCATTGAATTCGTATAACGCATTTCTGAGAATTAATAAAAAATTGAGTTTTATTTACAAAGTCTAACACCCTGTATCTGGAAAACGAAGCATTTCCGGAGATATGTTTATTGGAAAAAAAAACTTAATTTTCTCAAGATCTATCATCCCTAGAAGTTTGTAACAAACCTTTCGTGACACCCTGTATTTCAACCAATTTAAACAACTTTAAATAACTCTATCATAAATAGATTAATTAAAAAAGACGCGGATGTCTATCTAGTAATTGGTCAATTGATTTGAGAATTATTATTAATATGGTTAAGGGCACTTTCGAAAAACGAATTTTGTTTTGAGATGTTGAAACCAGAAAAACTTTGCATGAAGCAGGAAGTAGGACACACATGTATCACCCTATTTGGAACTAACTTAGATAACTTATCGGGAACTTTTCCAGCAGATGAGAAAATTACATTCAAATTGCTTAATACTGGTTTATTTAAATTTGAAAAAGCCAAAATTCTGTTAGGTTAAAAAACTTGAAAAAATGAGGGGTCAGAATACCTATGTGAAAAATTGAGAGGTGTGTATAGCACTGAAAAAGAAACAGTTTTTGGCTTCTACATTTTATCGAAAATTTGAGAAATCACTTAAATTTCTCTAGTGTTTCTAAAAATATATCATTATTTGACAAGTACTTATACGCGATCCAAAAAAAATCATCGTTTTTTTGCACACACCCGTGATACAATAATGGAATGGAATTTGTTGTATCTCATCCTTTCTCCTTAAGAAAAACGCCGAAGAGTCTAGCAGCATATTGATCTCGAAGAACGAATTAACATTGGGAAAATCAGCCATCGGAAGATTCAAAACAACCATCTTATACACGCCACTGTGGTATTTTATTTTAACTGAATTTCTATAGATAATATCCATATTATTATAAATAACAGGTCTTGCGTATAAATGTGAAATAAGTAGGTAAGTAACTTGATTTCAGTTCTACCATTTTGTCTTATGATCTCAAATACCAGATATCTACTGCATGGAATTGTGCTTCTAGTCAAAATGAAGCGGCTGTCATTTTAACATATTATGTCAGTTTACTCTTATTAATGACCTTCTTCCTATATAAACGGTTCTCCAGATATGTAGGGTGTATGATTTCGAGTTAAGTACATTTCCTTCTTGGGAAAATTTTAATATTCTCACAATAGGCGACACATTTTAATTTTCTGTGCTAACTTTTATGTCTTTTTGCATTTCATCTCTCGAAAATATGTATTGGGTTTCAAAGCAGCCAATGTACCGATGTAAACCAAAACTTCTTTACTTATAAAGGCTCGAAATTACGAAATTATGGAAAATTTTTCTCAAAAGAAAATATGGAGCTGGCGACGACGAAAACAGGGGAAAAAAAACATTGTGTTTCAAGTTTGACCTCTACAATAGTAGTATTTAGCAGAGATAAAAAGTTCGTAAACATTTCCGGACTTTGTGAAATTTCAAAACATGTCAGGTGTATATTGTTTTCATGAATGGAAAAAGATGATAAAAAACTGGCCGACAAATGCACCGCAAGATCTGATTTCAACTAGGAAGTATATATATAATTCAGTAGCACCAGATTGGGGTTCCGACCTTACGTTTCGACTATGCACCCAAAAAAAGGCAGTGGCAAGCACGGGAGAATAGAACTATAGTCCGAGAGTTTATTTGGAATTAAATACCTACTTTTCGAATATCGTTTTATTCTAGTTTCTGTTACAACTTTCCAAGGTTTGAAAATTGATGTAAGCTAATTTAAATATGCGGTTCAAAATATCTTCAAGCAACAATTTTGAACAAATAATGAATCTATTGAATTATTTATCTGATCGGTCCAGAAAACCTATATGCGCCTGACCTATATTCGGGTATCTTGGGCGATCATAAAAAAATTTCAGCTTTTATTGGAAAATGAATTATAAAGGGTGGCTACCCTAAGTGTAGTTGCTGAATTTTATGCAATTTTAATCTATTAATCCGTGTATTTTAATGGAACACAACATGAACATTGAAATGCTGTCGAGTGGAGCTTTTTTTCAAATTGAAAAACCCTGTACCTACCTATATTGTTCCATTTTCGGATGATAAAAATAAAAATATTCAATGCATTTTTTTATAATGGGCCAGATTAGGTCTTATCGAAGGTATATAGCCAAAATTACATACAGGCACAATTTAAGATCGAGCCATCATTTACATTGAATGATAGATATATCCCAATGAAAATAATCTATAGAGGCGATGTATTTGGTCTTCGCGCAATCATTCAAAAGTTATTTGTCAGCTGGGGCTTTATCATGTATTGGTTAACAAAGTTTTGCAACACAGGCCGTAGAAGATCCAAATATTTCTCTGTTGTTAAATATGGACCGATAATAATAATTCTATTTCCCAAAATGTTTAGACAAAATTTCTAGACAAACGCTTTTTCAGGCCTTTGAGTATCCCTATCCGATATTTTGGTATTAACTGTTTCATGTCCGCTAGAAGTACTTCCATCAGCGAAATTTTATCTATCCAGAATCATTCTTTCTTTCGAAATAACCACGTACCTACTTTGAACTTTTCTTGTTTGTAGGAAGGAATAAACGTTTTCTCGGTATCAAATGCAATGTTCGATTCAAAATTTTTGACAATTATAAATACAGAGGTATTCTGGTTTGAGGTGGGAACTGGTGATGTATAGGTGATTATGAAATATTTATGCAAACGATGCACTATCATATTTGTAGGTACCTATTTGACAATCTACCGCAAAATTTTCAGGAGTGTCTTGATACGAAATATCCCTCAAGAAGTACCTATGACAATTTTCATTTGTTCGTTTATTAATGTTGAGATCATTCAAAAAAAATAGATTTCACCACATTCCCCAATCCCCATCAAATGCTTTTTTACAGCTTTTTGGCGAAATTACTTTCTGATGTCAGTTCTAAAAAATGCACACATGCTATATTATTTATTAATAAAATTAATATGCTTTTACATTTTCATATAATCTGAGGTTTCCATCGTATTTTGTTCATTTTTCAAGAAATCTTCAATACTCACTCATGAAAATTGAGAAAAAAGGGATTTTTTTTATTAATAAGTAAATAAATAGGTAACTGGTAATTGTTTGCTAAACCGAAAAACTCACTAATGACGAAAATATAAATGATCATTGATCACCTTGTACTCCGGAACATGGATTCTGACAGTTGAAAAATTTGGCAACTGTTTTTTTTTTTTTTGGAAACGCAACTCAATTTATTAATATCCAACAGAAAAATGTGTTTTTTGTTTTTAAATTATAAATAGGTACCAAATATTGCAAAAGGTATATAGTGAAAATACATGTTCATATCATGTATCTATATTAATTAATTATTTGGGATTTATATAAATATTTCTTAGTCTTTGTTGTAAGTTTTAATTAGTTCTGACATCAATTATTTTGTTCATAAATTGGCATTCGAGAATAATGAAGGCAGAAATCTAATAAATCTCGATTTTGCCAGCTCTCAATAACTATTAAAATTTTATTGTTTGGTCATTGACGGGTAGGTAATATACAAAAATAACTAGATGACTAATTACCAAAGTGAATTATGATCTTGAAAATATTTAAAAATTTATAATAAATGGATTAATATATTCCAAATTATTATTTAATACATATTAACCTTTTACTGACAGGCATACATACATATGCAAAATAATAAAGCAAATTTCTGTTTTTTATAGGTAACCAAATTCCATTTTGAACTTTTAAAACAAATATTTAAATGCTACTGTAAACATCAACATCATTGTTTCTGAGATTTCCATAAAATGATACAAATAAAAAACAGAATGACAATAGGTTTGCCTTATTAAAGTAATTGATAAGTAAAAACTGTTCAAAATATGTAGAAATAAAAAATAGAAGATGCCGGCTGGAAGAACCAAATTTTCTGTTGAGTTTAAGGTTGGTGATTATTTACCTGACATTGAACTGGTATCAGATTTAGCAATAATAGTATGTCCATTGATAGCACTGTATCCGTTTTGTATGATTAAATTTCGGGCATGATTCTGGGCGTTCAAGTCCAAATCCCAGAATTCAAGATCAACCTCTCCAATATCGGTGGAGGCGAGCGAATTGGCTGGACTCATAACCAAAGTGGTCGAAGATGATGTCACTTCCGCACTAGAATCTTCCGGGGTCAGTCTAACTGCTTGCAACCCTGCCCATCTGCGTTTCATTATATTTTCAACAACAGGGTGCGAGGCAATGAAAGTTCGTTTTCTAAATAAAGCACCCCCAGCGAGCCGGGTTTACTGCACAATTCGCACGTTGCTGTCTCCGATTTGACTACTCTCGTTAAACCGAAGCGTACGGCCACGCACCAAAACGAAAACTGTTCCGGGTCAAAACAAAAAATTTCCTCCTACCAATAAGTTAAACGCGCCGCTCGCTCGTTGTTGCGCTAAAGTATGTAAGTGGGTCCTGTTTATCGAAAGTATCTCGGCAAGTAGCGTAAGTCACTCTCGATGAGCCTGGCCTGGCACTCACTGAAGCCGTTCTTGGGTACGCTGTAAAGTAGTGGGGATGGGCTTACTCGCGTGACGTCACAACAGGTTGTTACCTTGTCTTTCCCCTCTGAGCCGCGGCGCATTCCAGCTACTTACCTGATGGCGGTGCGGGAGATGGTAAGGGGGGTAAGCGCCAAGCGGTGCGCCGCCACTGTCACGGCCATCTTGCGATGCACGCCAGAAGAGAGCGACCGCGAGAGACCGACCGTGTTATGTTATATTAACCAAGTTTGCTGCTTTAGGGCACCGATGTTGTCATATCTTAAGCAATGTAGCAACTATAGATTTACCCGAAGACATATGACTTTGAACCTGCATTACCCTTTATTTTGATGATCATTTGTTTTAGGCCCGGTTTGTTCATCTTTAGATAAACTTGCTGGTAACTATCTGCAATGATAAATTCATCGTTTTACCATAATGTTTGCTACATAAGGGGAAATTTTTTATTTGTAGGATATGGAATTTTTTCTTATGTGCGATCGATCCTGCATGTCCGATAACCTTAAAGTATAGTATGACATTGGTCACGTGATCACTGTTGTGGCGGCAAATTCGAAAATTTAGATATGGAAACGCGAAAAGTGGGGTTACATGGCAAAATTTCGAAAAAAGAAATTTGAAAAAAGTGATTGGAACGATGTTTTAGGGCTGTTTGCGAAATTAGGAGGAAGAATAACAAAAAACAAGAAATTACTTGTTTTTAGCCATGGATCTCTTATCAAATATTATTATACAATTGTTATTATTGAAATAGTGCAAGTAACTCAATATTTGATGTGTATTGATAAAAAAAACTTAAATTCTTCATCGGAATGATTCCTAGAGGATTAAATAAAAATACCTATTTGACTAGCACATGAAACTCTTCTGTAGCAATACCCTTTGAAAATTTCTGAGTTTTCCAATAACTTAATGTTGATACAACAATTGAAAAGATTCGTTATTGAGATTTTTTATTAAATATTTCAATACAGTTGTAAAACACCTTACTTAATAACTGTCCAGATACAGGGTATTGCTACAGAAGTTTCATGTGCTAATCAATAATTTTTATTTAATTCTCTAGGAATGATTCCAATGAATAATTAAAGTTTGTTTTAACAATATACATTAAATATTAAGATACTTGGACTATTTCAATAATGAAAACTGAATAATATCAGTTGATAAGAGATCCATGGCGAAAAACAAGTAGGTAATTTCCTGTTTTTTGTTGTTTTTCCTCCAAACTTCGCAGACAGCCCTAAAACATCGTTCTAATCACTTTTTTCAAATAACTTTTTCCGCAAATTTTGCCATTTAACCCCACTTTTCGCATTTCCATATCTAAATTTTCGAATTTGCCGCGACAACAGTGATCAGGTGACCAATGTCAAAATGTACTTTCAGGTTATCGAACATGCAGGATTGACCGCACATAAGAAAAAATTCCATATCCTATAAATAAAAAATTTCCTCATGTGTAGCGAACATCATAGGGGACACTGTATAATTCGGCGGATCAATGAGATTACAGATTGCGTTTTTATCCGTCAGATTGCATACCTGACAGTTTATCAGATCGTGAATAAACCGGCACTTAGCCTTATACTTCACTGCTCGTTATCTCGGAATAAAGGTAATGCAAGTCCAAAGTCAAATAAATACCTACCTAATTCCGTATTACCTACCAATTTCAAACAAAAATACATTCAGAGGTACTCCTTCTGCAGCCAAGTGTGTATTGATGAATTTAAGTCAATTGTTTTTTCTTGATCAACCCCTCAGAATTGATGTCTTCTCATTGCTCAACGATAATAGTAAAGGCAACCAAACATTCACTGAGACTGAGAAAGTCTCACCTAGGAAATGCAGTTTTTCGAAATGAAGCGTATTAGAAAAGTCACGGTCAGCTTTTTTGTTGTTTGTCAAGTTGTTAAGGATGAAAGAGTTATTGTTGATGAAAATGCTACCAGTGACAGACACAGGAATCAACGACAGAAACCCATCAAAATTGCTAATTGCGACTAACTAATATTATAAATGCGAATGTGAGTTTGTTTGTTTGCTTTTCTGAGTAAACTACTAAACCGTTCATCATGAAATTTTGTGCACATATTCTCAAGAATCTAGTAAGTCTAATAAAGAACATACGACACTTTTCATGAAAAATGACAATATTGAAAAATAATAATAATAATTGAATTAATTATGAACAAACTAATTCACATACATAACTCAACTTTTGGAATGCGTTCGAAAAAGAGGTAAATTTCACCATCGGGTGAGAGTGGGTATATGGTCACGTGATCAGAGCCGGTTTCTCAATAGCAAGTCTGTTATTTCATTGAACCAAAAATGTTTAATGTCTACCATGACGATGACGAAGGACGAAGGCTGAAAGTCCTTCGTCAAAGTTTAAGCCTGAATGCCGCAAAGTTAAGCCCGAATGCACGCATTTGATCTTCCGAATTTCGAAAATTAAGCAGCCACTGAAGGGCAGAATATTCGGGAGAATCCTTCTATAGAAAAAACTGAGGTAATTTTCTCACTACTCCCAGAAGCTCCTTTCGGGAACCTTTACTCAAATATCCGATCACCCTTTCAATTTCGGAAAAGAACAGATCCTATCCAGCTTTGTGATGCGTCGGTCGGTGTCTAACACGAAGACTCCTTCATCCATGGGATAGGTATGCTAAGAATGGTCAATCTATTTTCCAGCTTCACGATCGACCATGGATAGTCTGGTTTTCAATCAAAGTGCCCGTTCTTCTCAGTTATTTGATGTATCCTTGAAAAGATGGCAATATTCACTGAAGTCCTAGGACTTCATTGGTCTGGTCCTTAAACCGCCTGGGGTTTTTTCTTGGTGTGTCTCATTTCCTTTTGAAGATACGACATGTCGATTCAAATTCATAATAGGGGGTGTCTATATTCCGCCAAGTATGCTTGAAATTTACTATAACACACATTGCGAGGCAGAAAAAAGTATTTTCCAAAACTATGATTTTCAGAAGATCTATATTTTCGGTGATTACAATCTCCCAGAAGCTCTCTGGTCCAATGACGAATGTGGAGTGCATGTTGAATGTCCAGCATCTTGCGTGTTGCTCAGTCTTTTGGATACTTACAGCTTTTCGAAAAGATAACTATCTATATACATAAAAATCAATGTTCGCGGGATATCCGGATATGCGCTCCTACACCACTTATCCGATTACGATGAAACTTTGATAGATTGTTATGGCCATCCCAAGGAAGGTTTGTGGATAGGTTACGCATCTCGGAAAAAGAAATTAATTTTGAATTAATTTTTAATTTAATTTAACAAACTCATTCACATTACATAACAACATAACCCAACTTTTTTTTGACAGCATGAAACAACGGTGCCACATTTCATTTATTTAGGCTTGCCATTCAACCGACGTAACTTTATTATTTTTTGAATTCGAGAAAAACTGGACCGATCTTGAATTTAATACCACGTATCTCTATATACGCTGGATTCGATTGACCCAGATTAGATCGATTTGTGTTCAATTTAAGTGAACTTCTTCTGATCTAGATCATTTTTTTGTTGATGAGGGTGCACTGATCCAGGCTCAATCGAACACAGCGTGGTTCACTTAAATTGAACCAGATCGATCTAATCCGGTCAATCGAATTCGGCTAAAGAGGGGAGTGCTATAGGCTATTTTTTATCCCGAAAAAAAAAGTTCGGTTGCGCGAAACACTGGATCGCCTATAAACAGCCCGGGGCGCTCTAGAACAGCTATGGAGTGCTTAAAATGCATCACTGAACTCACTGACAAGCGACTCTGGTATCGGATAAAAAAAAAAATAGAAATGCAACAACAAAATTTGAAAAAAAGTGTATTATTTCAAAATGTATTTTCACGCTGGCAACGCAGCGGGTCGTTAGCTAGTACCTAATAAGAGAGACACGCTTTTGGATCTTGCCTTTACAAATGATGAAAGTGTAAATATAACTATAGCTAGTAACCCAATTTTTGATGATAGTTTGGATCATCTTACAAATGTGTTATAAGGATCCTGGATGGAAGGCAGATGGACGATATTCTACATTGTGAGGACTTCTAATATGACTTCAAAAACTTTTGGGTTTAAACAATTTTTTGGGTGGTGTTAACTCTGAGCAGTGCTTGCAAAATTTTGATATTAATTTAGCTTTAGAAACCTTTCATGAGACTTTAGGTATAAGTATTGCCTATTTTGTACCCGTCAGGAAGTACCAGTCTGGCTCTTTTCCTAAATGGTTCTCACCAGAGTTGAAATATCTTACGATTCAAAAGAGAAACAAACATAGAACCTATGTGGAGTCTAAGTCTGCTTTGGACTATACTGAGTTTTCCAGGTTGAGGTCAGAGTGTAAACAGTGTCGTAAGATCTGCTGGTCTCAGTATATGTCAAAAGTGGATAGGTACTGAATTTAAAACTAATCCAAAATACTTTTAGAAGTACATAAGAGATTTGAAAACAAATAATGACCTTTCGCAAATTATGAATTTGGGAGAGAATAGAGCTGATAATGGGCAAGATATTGTTGCATTATTTAAAAAATACTTTGAGACTGTTTATACCCCGGGGGACTTGGATGATTCGCTGGACTTGGGAACTCCCTTGAATATTTCGGAGAATTTCAGGCTTGCACATATTTGTAGAGAGGACATTTATAATAAGATAGCTCGCTTACCAAACAAGGATACACTGGGTTCTGATGGGATTCCAAATAGTTTATTGAAGCAGTGCACTCTAGTGATTTCTTTACACTTCTTATCTAACAAATCACCAGTATCCACAACTTTTCCAGAGAAATGGCATAGTTTTATAGTGCCGATTTTTAAAAGTAAAGATAGGAACAATGTTGCCAACTATAGAAGTGTGTGCATCCAGTCATCCATTCCTAAATTGATAGCTTAGTGAGTGACTGTGCCGAGGCCTAATCAACCAAAGTCACTACGGTTTTTGTGCAGGGCGTTCAACTGTGACAAATTTGTTGAGTTACCAAAATAAAATAATCAATGCCTTGGAGGATTTTAAACAAGTTGATGCCATTCACACAGATTTTTCCAAGGCGTTTGATAGGGTAGACCACGTATTTTTCTTAAAAGTCTTTTTGGTATCGGCGCAGATGCAGTAGACTGGATCAAAAGTCTTTTAACAGATCATCATCAATCAGTAAAAGTAGGTTCTTTTCAGTCTGACACAATCACTATTACCTCAGGAGTAAGGGGGAGCAAGGGGGACACTGTTTACCCTTATTTGTCAATTCTATCTTCGATTATTTTCAAAATAGTGTTGGATTAGCTTTTTTTGCAAATGATTTGAAAGTTTTTAGGACTATAAATGATATGGAAGACCAACAATTGTTACAGGACGATTTGGATAGATTGACAAATTGGTGTTCGGTTCATAAATTAAACTTAAACTTATCTTAATGTTGTCAGATAAGTTTTTTTTTAAATAAAAAAAACACTTCATACTCTTTGAGAGAGGAAGCTTTAAGTTATGTTTCCAAAATAAGGGATCTGGGAGTGATTTTTGATGAAGGTCTAACTTTTCTTGAACATATCAATACAATATCAGTAAAATCATGAAAAGTGCTGGGCCTTGTTTTGAGAAACTGTGAGTGCTTCTCTGTTGACACTATTAGAGGAATTTATTGCTCATTGGTAAGGTCAACGCTGGAGTATGCCTGAATGGTGTGGTTTCCATATCAGGATACTCACCAATATGCGGTGGAAAAAGTTCAGCATAGGTTCTTACGTTTTTGCGCGTTTTAATTAAGGGTTGAAATTCAGAACCATAATTATAGTTATTTAGAGAAACAGCTTAATTTGTATACTCTGAGGGATAGAAGAACCTTTTCTGGTTTGATATTTGTTCATACACAGATTAGTTAATGGGAGAATTGATTCTTCCGATTTGTTGCAATGTATAAATATTGAAATAGCTAAAAGAAATAGAAGGCAAGAATTCTCTTCCTTCTACATCCCATTTCAACGAACAAGCTATGGCTTTTTTAATTCTCTAGTTGATAGGTACTGTAGACTCATAAATTTTCACCATCTGGAAATATTTGATATCTCGCTATGCAGGTTTAAGAAGAGTTTGAATAGGTTGTAGGTTAAAATTGAATTTCAGGATTAATTGAGTATTCTTGTAGGCAATAATTCAATTTATTTCGCATAACAATTTTGTTAATTGTGAACTGAAAATGGGGTTATCCCGTGAATAAATAAAATAAATAAATAAAATAAAATGTCTAAGGTTTTCATCAAAATCTTTGCCAATCATCATGATATCATCCAAGTATACGAATCGCGTTTTCCCGAGTAAATCTACACAAAACTAACTCCATCAGTATATAAAAAGTGACAGGCGCATTGCATAACCCAAATGACATGGCGATCAAATATATAAGCCGTTTCCAGCAGTAAAGGTTTTACCTTTTGTATTAAGTCCCCCCTGCCAATATCCATCCACCTTTTAATTCCAAAGTTGAGGCGTCAATCCGGGGTGAATGGCTAACACGACCGGCGATGGCCATGGACTATTAGATTCTCCTATGACGTCATAATTCACCTGCATTTCTGTCTTTTTTTTTTCTGTCATCTGTCTTCTTGATTTTGATCTTTCGTCAACCTCTTCCAGTTTTTCTCTTGCTCTTCTCTCGTCTGCAAGATTTGTTTTTCACCTGTTTTATTTCAATTTTGTTAATAAAAATGCGTTGGGAAAAATCGAAGCTGAACTTTTGTCCTTTCGTCCGTGCGATTTTGTCAATACTCTTCGTTGTTAATAGTATATTAAGCACAAAGTCTATTATTGGTTAAACCCTTTGCTAACGCGTTGCTTACACTATTTTATCGCATTTTGTCTATAAATTGTTGAAAAAATGTTTTTACTTTTGATATGACATAAAAATCATTTTTGAACAGACATTTTTTTTCGATTATCTAGAAACCGCTCAAAATTATAAGGGAAAAGACCTAAACGAACTGGTAATCGTTGCTATGTGGTAAAGTGTTGCTATGGAGTAAAGTCGCACTTTACCACTCAATTTTGAATGCAGTTATGTATCACGTAACTGTCAAAATTGCGATAAAAAGTATTAACCGGGTTCAAAAAACAAGAAGTCACGGGGAAATAGATGAGAGAAAACCAGATATATATTTTAACTCAAAAATATTGATGTGAGCTATTCCTTAGCCACTTCTGGGTGCAGTGCACGACTTCTGAACAGTGAAAATTATGCGTCTCAATTTTTTTTTTTCCGAGAATCATGACTAAATGGTCTTTTTGATTGATGTCATCCTGGGCATAAATAATGTACCTACATTGCACTTAAAAGTAGGTGAATTATTATAGCAAAGTATAATCCATAATCCGATTTAATGCTTGATCAAAGGCCAGAATCACGTAAAAAGGAAAAAATAAACGACCCGTAAAAGCAGATTTCAACATGTTTCTGGCTTGATTGATTTACTTAATTTGTTCCTTCATTTTACGATCATCAAAATTTTACTGAACAAGTTAAGGAGCATGGGTCGAACATCCAGGCAGAGAAAGAAACAGAGGCAGGCAATTTCTAAAAACAAAACATGTTGCTCAGATGTTTTAATTTCTATGAAATCCCATAAACAATACAAAGTTACTTTTATGTGATCAAGAAGTTTATAATGTGGTGGGCAGATTGCTCGCAATAGGATATTCACGCGGCTATTGAATGACGATATTATATTTTACGACCAGATAAAAAAGTGCAAATCCAATTAAAAAACCTAGTCAAGACTCAGGCTGACTTTCAGGGAGAGCAGTCACATTGTGCTTTTAAAAAATGCTTTGAATAAGGTTCCCATGATAATCTTCCTAATGTGATATAGGTACCTACACTGCAACATTTGCTTAGTGGATTGTATTCGTCACATTATAACAATATGATCCTGCTTTTTAATTGATAGAGTAACTTCTTTAAACTATGTTTAATTTATTGTTATAAACCAAATAGGATAAGCTTCAGATGTTGCAAAAAAATAAAATGTTCATCCAATGAGTTTTGGTGCAAGTTTAATCCAAACCCAATAAAAATAAGGAAATCAGTTTCTTAAGCAGGCTAACATACAATTTGTTCATCAATTTTATTATTATCTCATACTGAGCCCACTCCGGAGTCCATTTGTTTATTGCAGGCAGTATGTAAATTTATGCGAAATCTATAGGTACTAGGGGAGTAAAGCCGCAAATGCCTTCAATATTTTCACAAACAGTTAAGATTAAACTCCGCGCAGCCTGAGAAAAAAAGTAAATATTTCTATTTTATGAACCTATTCAAAATTAATGAATCTTGGCACATCAGATATCGCCATTGGCGTCGCATACAATAGGATTTGGGTAATAAAAAAAAAACCGTGATAGGTATATATCGAGTTTTAAAACATTTCCAGATTATAACAAACAAATTTTCTAATAATAATGGGAAGTATTTCCTCTTCCAACAGTTGGTGAAGTAATAACATTTTTCTGAATTCACGTGCGGCACACATTTTACCCATTTTTTGAATCTACATTTTGTCTAGTTTCTGAATTACATGTTCAACAATGTTCAATTTTATGTGTGGTATTTCGAGTGGCTGCAAAATGAATTCAATTTGCAGCGATATACATTCAGCATATAGTCCTGTTTTTTTGTACCTACTTCAGCCAGAAGTTCTTTTTTTTTACCAAATGGCATTTATTTTTCAGAAGGCCAGTTTAAATGTCGTCTTTGCATTAGTTGAATTGCATTTCCTGAATGATTAGGCGTATTGTCCAGAACAATTAATTATGGATCCTGATTCTTGGTGGAATCAAATCCAACATACTATACAATTGTTAGGACCCTTGGGATACCAATTTCTTACTTACGAAGTAAAATCACTTTTTACTAACTTTTAATTTATTTATATGAATTTCATTAAAACTGGATACAATAATGTCTCTATTTGAAAAGTAACTATTAAGAATGGTGAATCAAGATTAAACTAAAAGCGTGGTCTCAAGAATGATCTGAGAGTGTTGTCTCGAGAATGAACTGAGAGTGTTGTCTGACAAAGGAAAATAGCCAGGACCAGTGTTAAATTAGGTTACTAATAGCACGGGCTAGTGATAAGTTTTATTTCAAAAGAACCTGATTACCTACGTAAAGTACAAAAATAGATGATATTTTCGTTATAGGAAATATGGAACTAACTTAGGTATAAAATATTAGAATAATTTATATGGGATATAACACAATCAACACTGCAAGTAAAATCCTTGCAAAAAATCTCTCAATAACTGAGCAGAAAAATCTGCAAGTTTACTAACAACGTTAGAACTCAAAACTTCTACATCATTGTGTGTGTTCTCATCAACCTCTACACGATACAGAAAGACGGGGTTTTCCAGTCACTGTCTTGAGAAGAGTGCAAATATTTAGAGATTGTCTTAAAAAATAAGAGAAAATAAAAACAAACAATCTTTATGACGAATCAAGTGGAAGATACTGAACAAAGAATGAAATTATGTCAAACTTTTTTTTGTTTTTGAATGAAAGTTTTCCAAATCGACTGATATGATGGATAAGAAAAAAAATAGCGTGAAAACATCGAAAGAAAACTATAATACCGTAACAAAAACATTAAAGACCATCAGCCTATTTCGCATGTATGACACGCATATGGTTTGCATTTCCGGCTAGAATACATCACGTCCGACATTCATATCCGTTTTTCATCTTTGGCCGTGAGAGCAATAAGTGAAATTGAAGTTTGCTGCAATACAAAAAATAAACAAAATTTACAAAAACTGAGACTTTAGGCAGATTAAAAAATCCCATTGTCATTTCATAGATAAAATTTTTCGATATTTTCCTAATATATTTATTCCTCTCTTTTGCAATTTATAAGAATCAACGTCCTACGTTAAATTCCTAAATAAACAGGGTTACTTATCCATTTACCCACTAAGCACCTCTAATCGTTCATTGATCTAAATTTATGTTGTTCCTATTTGAAATTAGGTCATCATCCTCAAAATTTCCATAATAAAAACATAATAATAAATGATACGCCAACTTTTGCTGGACTCTTCGAAAAATGGCACACCATAAATTACCATGGCGCAATAAAGCAATTTGTCCCAATCGTTTATTAATAAAGGGCTTCGGCCGTGAATGAGACCAAAGTAATAAATTATCTTGACACCTTCCGCCTTTTGATCCAATCCTTTTTTTGACCCAAAAACCCAGGTGGGTTTGGCGTGAATTTATTTTTTATTCAGAATTTGTTAATTTGGATATTTAAATGTATTATTGAAACCTAAGATTATTTTGTTTCTAGATTCTTGCCATTGCAAATTGACCATACTAAACAATCTGACATTGAAAATTACTTAAAGTTAGTTTCAGACCTCTGGCATGCAACCAATGAACCTCAATGAATGGGGAAAGTTTAATTGAAATTTAGGATATTGAGCTGAAATTTTGTACACGAATGAAGCATGACATTTAGAACAACACTAACATTGTTCGCCAATTTATTAAAACAAAACCAGAAAAAATCTCAAAACACAAATTCAAGTTAAGTGAAGCATTAAAATAGCGGCGCGACCACATTACCATCCCCGTACGGCTTGTAAAATATGGCATTTATAGTTGCATTAGGAATAAAATGGAGAAGTAAGTCTGGAGCTCTCAAATCCGGTGGACGAGGAGGTCAGTTTATTATCCAAATCTATAAATTCACTGTTCACCAAAAACCTGTGACGGCACGTGTAGTAATGCATCTTGCTGAAACCACATCAAGATTGAAATGGCGTTTGTTATATTTGTTTATTCAAAAACATAATCCGGAGCTGTCAAATCCGGTGGAAGAGGACACCAGTTGATTGCCGAATATCTGTAAATTAACCGTTGACCGTGTGTTTTTAAACGTCCAATGGTTGCTCTGAAGGCAGGTATACTAGCTTCATTTTGCTGAAAACACATCAACACCAGAAAAGCTTCAGTCATTTGCCATTATTGCTGACAGTTGACCGTTATAACTTGCCCAATGTCCATCCTCTTATTCTTACAAAAAAGCTTAATAGTTTTTTGGGATGTCACTTCACTAAAATTTCTTAGTGAACATTTTCACCTTGCCATAATCGCCAACTCTATCAATATCTCTGGGCTTCAACTACTGTCCTAATTAAACCATATAGGTATAGGAATAAAGGTGTAAGTCAAAATTTGCTATAGTAATCTGCGACTGATTTGGAACTGAAGACAGCGCCTCTGAATTGCTTATTCTCTGGAGTTTTCTCGACACATGCTACAAGACGTTCTACATTAGACTAATGATGGCAGAAAGGCGCGGACTGCCTACATTAAAATAGTGAAAATAGTTCTATTGGGTTTGATTCATGGACTTTTGATTCTTTGAGTAACTTTCAATGATCTACACTGAGAATTTGCGTATCTTTTCATATTTGATACTCCAAGTCTTCTCTACAAATATCAAAAAGTAGTCATACATTACCAATTGAATTCGCTATGATGGTAGAAGGGGAACCAAAGTGAATATAAAAAAAAAATCAAAGGACCCCGAACACCTCTTATGGGTATTTGGTTTTCTGTCAAACTCAATGAAACTTTGATATGTGTACTTTAATATCTAAGAAATGTACACATTTTATATGCATTTATCTTTAATACGACCTAATAATATACTAGGATGGACCCGTATCCTCACGCTCAGGTGATAGGTAGATGTCAGACAAAATTTATTCCCTGGACGTGATATCCCCATTCGAATCAAAAAATCAATGCGTTAAAAATTCAGCTTACTTTCGTTTGCTTTTGTATCAGAGCCTGTACAGAACACCTGCGAGAATATACCGAAACAAAACCGCAAATTGTTTATTTCACAATACTTATCAGCAACTTCGTTTCACAAGGAACCGTCCGCTGAATCAACAAGTTTAATTATTTTTAGACTTTATGACGAACATTCGCTTTGATATTTTGAGAATTTACACACCTAACACTTAATAAAACAAACAGCATTTAGCAAAATGTAATTTTTGAATACATTTATTGCAAAATCGTCTAGTGCAGGACATTTCTGCCGGAATGTTTGACAACATTTTTTACAAACAGGTTGACTCAGCTCTGACGAACTGAATATTTTCATTACCACAATCTCGACCATGACCAGATTATCCAGGAACTGTGTGTGGCTTATTAGGTTGAAAATTGGTACCATTATAATTTTGACTTAGACCTACTTAATTTTGCACCAGGGCTTTCTTCATCATTATTTTTATCCAATTATTGATCAACTTTTAGTACAGCGGATTAGCTAATCTAATGTGCACTTTTTGATAAAGGCACCAAATTTGGCACAGAGGTAGATCGATATAATATGAACAAATTTGGATGTGGAGCCATCGGCCAAATGCCCCTCGGCGGCCGTGGCGGCGATAAAGTTTGCTGCTGAAGGTTTTAGTAAATTTTTATTGATTGTTTTCAATGAAAACATGCCAGATAGTTTGTAAGTTATACAGGGAGGGGCACGAAAAACTTCCCACTTGGGTTTTCGCAGGTTTTATATTGTTCGTCGATTTTTAACTGACACTTTCCGTATGAGGAGCGAGGGGGTGTTTCATATGGCAAAAACAAGTGTGACGTCAGGTAACCATTGGCGTTCCAATGTAGGGAGCCACCAGCTCACGTTCCGTCCGAGTAACAGATTAAGATCGACGGACAATAGGTGATTAATCAAAAATTGCTCGGACACGTCAATTTTGTTTTTCTGGGGGATACATTTCATTGGTATTTTCACCCTCTACTCGCAAAATTCGAAATGGAAAGGGAGTTCGAGTGATACAATGTACTACATATTTCCTAATTTCGACAAGCCGCCATTTCGGCAGGGACTATTTATCCTGCCGCAACCTTAAATTTCGAGGAAATAATCTTAATAAAACTTTCCATTAAATGACGTATCACTCGACCTCCCTTTCTATTTAAAATTTTGGGGGTACCTATCACCCTGCTTAGGGAATGACAGGTAGGGGGTGAAAATACCAATACAACGGTCGAGCGATTTTTGATTATTCACCTAACCTCTGAGAAAACTGGGGTGGGAAGTTTTTAGTGTCCCGCCCTGTATATACGGGGTGTCTCACGACGTTCTACCCAGGCGATAACTTCGGAACGCGTCATCCAATATAATTGAAATTTTGAGGATCTGGGTAACTTTTTGTGCCGCTTCTACATGCGTCATCCAATTTCACTTTAGCTTCAGTTCCGGTCAAGTGACGGCAACTTTAGATTCTTAAATGTAACTGATGGTATTATATAATTTTTCGTTAGAAAATTAAATTACAAAATCGGCAATGCCATATTTGCTAAGGCTTTGTTAAAGAAAATGTTAAAAAAGTAGAAAGTGGACATCCGATGACGCGTTCCGAAGTTATCACCTGGGTTAAACGTCGTGGGACACCCTGTATATACAGGGTGGGGCACGAAAAACGTCCCACCCAGGTTTTCTCTGGTGTTAGGTGAATAATTCAAAATCGCTCGACCATTTTATTGGTATTTTCTCCCCCTAAGCGGAGGTGACAGGTACCTCAAAAATTTCGAACAGAAAGGGGGTCGGGTGATACTTGGTTTGATAGAAATTTTTATTGGGATTTTTATCCTCTAAATTTAAAGTTTACCCTGCCAATATTGACAAAGTTAAGAAAAAGTACATTGCATCACTCCAACCCCCTTTTCATTTAAAATTTTGCGGGTACCTGTCACCCCCGTTAAGGGGTTGACAGGTAGAGGATGAAGATACCAATAAAATGTTTCCTCCAAAAAATAAAAAATAACGTGTCAGAGCGATTTCTGATTAATCACCTGAAACCTGAGACGAGACCTGAGAAAACCTAGGTGGGAAGTTTTTCGTGCCCCACACTGTATAACTTTAAAACCATCTGGCATATTTTTATTCAAAACAATCAATAAACATTTACTTAAACCTTCAGTAGTAAACTTTATCTTGATTCCGTTGTCTTTCGGGGTGTCCACTGGCGGCCATTTTTAAAAATCGCCGTCACGGCCGCCGGGGGGCAGTTGGCCGATGGCTCCACATCCAAATTTGTTCATATTACATCGGTCTACCACTATGCCAAATTTGGTGCCTTTATCAGAAAGTGCACAATATGTTGAAATATCCTAGCTAAGCTGCCGCACTATTAGCTAATTTTGTTGTTCTAGATTGTTTTCTTGTAGAAGTATTTCTTATATTCCACGATTTAATGCTGACAATCAGATTATGAGTATCCAATTTTCATGATAAAACCAAGCTTTTCAATGATGTGATAGATGCAACAATGGATTCTTCAAGTTTTTGACATCTTTTTGAAAATTGTGATGATCCACTGTCAGTATTGACTATGGTTTGCAGTATGAAAATTTAGCTACTTAATCTTTATATTTGCACATGTAATTGAATTATTGCAAGAAGCATAAGGTTTTATTTGAATAAATTTGATAAAAGAAGTGTAAGTTTAGGATCTTTTAAGTCTGAACATACTCAAAATTCGAGGGGTAAATCGCTGGGGAAGTTTTTGTACATGTCTTGGAAATTCCCGAGGAAGTTGAGGACAGTTTAGAGAATACGAGGAAGTGGTAAGGATTTATGGAAGAAGTTGAGGACAAGTCTTGAGGAATTCCTTGGGAAGTATGGGAAGTTGCGGAAAGTTTAGAGGAAGTTACTAAGGAAGTCAGGAAGTTCAAAACGTATGCGCATGCGCCTTGAGGAAGCGCATGCGCATATTTTGATATTGACATACGAGACCTTTGTTTTTCTAGGTTAGATTTGATATTTTCTGTTGAAAGTTGAAAACATTAGATATGGCGAACCATAATTCTAAACGGGCTTCAGGGCACCTCGTAGAAAATTCTGTCGGCAAGAGAACTGTAGTGATCAAAAAATCTTCTTTATGTTGGCTCTTAGAATAGTACCGCAGTAGGGTAAGCTCTGATAGGCTACAAACATTTATGACTAACAGACCAAAAACAACATACTTAAATAAAACATTAAGTACAATCAAAATCGAATCAAAAAAACCCACAGAATCTAAAAAGATAATCCGACGAAAAACGAAGAGTAAATTAAAGGGGTCTCAAAAAAAGTGTACATCTTCCAAGTCAACTGCAGAGAGCAGTGCTAGTAGCGATGAGGAGTGAATAGACTCAAATCGTATACGATGACAATACTGATACTGAGAGATTCAACAGTTCTTCAGCGGAAGACGATTACATCTTATCACAATTGGCGGGATAAAGACCAAGGTAAGGTTCCAAAAACAGTTTCAAAAACAAAAAATGTTTGCTTATTCTTTTAAGAAAATTTTGGATTAATTTTCTTTGCTTTTCCGTCCTATCAGGTCTCATCAGTATGGCTAGGAAAAGCAAAGAAAACCAATCCAAGTTTTGTGCATGTATGCAAAATATAACCGTCTTACTACTTATTCTTTTAGATACATCAGTAAGCTCACCAAAATATGATGAACGAACTGAAAAACCTGAACTAAATCTAGAACTGCAAAAATTCTACGCTGCGTCTTTTATGTAGAAAGATGGTATGTTTATGGTATGAAGAAGTTTGATTCCCATGAGCTCGGAAGCGATGCAAAAATAGAGATGAAATTTCTCAAACAGCAGAGAAAAAAACCAAAACAATTCTCGATGGCCTACAGCTGATGTCGATATTAACGAAGCTAAATATATATTTTATGGTCCCTTAGAAATGTTTCCTGCAGGGAACAGTTCAGGAAGGACCTCTCGAGGAACCTCATCTTCTTCGAGAGAAAACTGTGTTTTTGGTATGGATGAAAATGTTTTCCAAAAGTGCCATGAAAACGAAAAAATGTTCATTCAAAAATAACTAAAAAATGTATGTTCCTCTTAATAATTATTTTAACTTGTTGTATTATAAGAATTTTGGAGTTGGTTTACTATAACTATTGATTTTAATTTGGAGAGATCTATTTTTCTTGGTTTTTGTTTTGTTTCATAAAATTAACGTGTATTGTTAGTAGGTAAGTTAGACACCATATCTATATTCAAGCTCCAACATTACCAACAAAAGATGTCGCCAAATTATGAAGAGTTCCGTTTTTGGCCGAGTGTTCTGGAAAATATCACTAGCATACCGTAAGGAGAATTCCCAAGGAAGTCCGGGGAATTTCCGAGGAAGTCTGGGGAATTCCCGAGGAAATCTGGGGAACTCCTAGTAATTCCAAAAAATTCCATGGAAAGTTTCTATTTTATCATAGGAAGTTGCGACATGGAAGGGAAGTACTTCCCATGGATCAGGAAGTTTTAGAACAGACTTTGAGGCAACGGTTTACCCCTTGTCAAAATCTCTAAGGCGAAAATTGAAAACGCGTTCCTCCTTTGAGGTTATGAAATTATATGCTGGGTAAATTTGCCCGCAATATTCTTTGTTGATCTTCTATTGGTATTCAATAAGAATATTGATTTACAGAACTTGTAGTACCACACATCATCAATAATAATTTACAATTTAATCTCGTGCAGGCACGTGTACCATTTGACCTCGCTAGATAGCGAATAAAAAAATTCTAATACAAAAGCCGGCTTGTGGGCTTGTTTGTTGTTTGTGATGAAAAGTAGAATTACGAAATAGTTATTGGATCCATACATATTTTTCGATTTTAGATAATAGTATTGCCTGGGAACAAGGACAATTTCATTGTCAAAAGCATGCGCTTCGAAATCGCTGGAATTCAAATTCAAATAAATATGTAGAACGTCGTAGAAAATCATGGGCATCGCAATACATAATTCCGAGCACAAAAAAAACTTTATTACCTATGTGAATTAAAGTGTATTCAACCTTCTGTTTTACCAAAACTACTTGTTAATCAACAGGTTATTATGGCTTACGTCAGATTTTGTTGGTCGTTTCGCTTCAAAAAACAGAAGTTTCAAGTTTTTTTTTTCGTCTCGACACGTCTTAAATATATTGTCATAAACAAACTTTTTATTTTAGGTTTTTTTCTTGACTTTCTGTTTTCCTCCACAGTAACATACCTAACTACTGTAATCCCAATGAACCCTTTAGAATCTATGATAATAACAAAATATTAATTATATCTTCAACTTATATGCCTGCTTAAAATATTATAGTTCCACTACATATACATTGTTTTTAATTAACACTATGCACCGTCGACACGCCAAAAGGCAAGAGCTGCATATTTTCTAGACAAGGAGGGAATATTTATTAGGCAGTTTGATTAGTCATTAGTGTCATTATTGTTGAATTTTCAGCCAATAGTTTTCCTGTAAAAAAATATAGAAATTCAAAACAACTCTCTTCGCGCGAAAACCCAGTCGTAAATCAATGAAGTCACAAGACGATATCCGGCCAAACGAGTCTCTGTGCTTCCTGTCTTACCCATTGTGTTTTATGTCCGTCTCACGTTGACATAACCACACTTTGGTTGATTTATCGTTCCATGACGTCATAACTAATTTGAGAGCGTTTTCGCGCACTTTGTTATATTCAATATTTGAATAATTAACTATTTATTAGTGGTTGAGGTAAAGGGGATTTAAATATACAAATACACTTTTAAAGTTTTTTTATTTCACTTTAAATACCTACCATTTCCCATCAGAATAAAATTATATGCAACTTCCTCATTGGGGCAAGCAATGACAGAAACTATATCTTTTCGGCACTAAAAATAATGCTATTTCACCATTCTCTGCCGCTACAGATTCAAAGTTGTGAGTCATTCCTATTTTGTAAGGGTATTTCCTACCTATTTGGACCAATGGAAGCACTGTTTATTGTAGCAAAAGTAATTTAGCGTTTACACTATGGATACAGATTATATTTATCAGAATCATCAACTAAAGAGCGGAGCGCGTGTTAATTATTTTGACAACAACAAAAGAATAAACAATACAGCTTGACAGTTCTCCGACAAGGGCCGCTGTCTGTCAATTGTCATTTGTGGCTAATGCCCTGACTACAATACTTTAACACTCCTCCTCGATTTAAAACTATTAGGTGATAATTATTAGGTATAATTAGTTATTTAATTATTTATTTATTTATTTATTTCCACTTCCAACGGGCAGCAGCCCAATTTTAGAAATATTGCCATAATAATAATATTAATACTAATAACAAACCACATATAAATAAAAAATTTAAAAAGAGTACAATAAATAAATTACAACACAGAGTTTCACATCGTAAGACAAAATTACCAAAAAAGTACCAAAAGTATATGAAACTAAGAATTTCAAACTTTCTTACAGAGACCAGAGGGATTTATCTGCATCCACCGGCTCATTGTTACTATACACCAGTCCTATTTCAATGGTGTTTTTGAGATAGCGTAACACTCGTTTTCCAGCTGTCCATAAAGCTTGATTCGGGCTGTCCATATATCTGTTCTATTGAAGTGCATGCCAGGTACATCAATGATCCAATCAGTTTTCTTTTAAGGAACACTTAAAATCTCATCAGATTTTTCCACTTGAAATCCAGTGACCATTGGAGTTGTAACACCTTTACAATCAGCCATGTTAAATTCTGTGAGAATCTTCTGTGTGTAGCTTTTCTGTGTTATCCTCACTTTTTGGGATGTTCTATTTATTTCCCTCCCTATGAACTTTTCAACTTCACCCAGAAATTTAGCATTCAGTTTTCCTTCAGGATACTAATAGCACTTTGTACCTTGTCCTTGTTTCCAGTTACAATCAAGTCATCCACGAACAGCCAAACATCTGCTTTGGAATACAGACAAAAATCATATTTAGATCTTCTAAAATATGTGTCTGTCATGATTTGATTGAATTTGTTGTTCCAACATCTCGGGCTCTCCTTAAGACCGTACAGAGCTCTGTTTTATTTTAACACTTTGGATCTCTCAACATTTAGCCCCTCAGGTACTTTGATATAAACATCAGACGCGACATAGCCATTTAGGAAAGCTGTTGGAATGTCTAGCTAACATATATTTCAACCCTGTATTAGTCCATTTACAAGAAACGTTCTAATGGTCGAGAACCTTGCAACTGAAGCATGTATAGTGCCAAAAGGATTCTACTCCTTAATCTGGAATCCCTTAGCTACTAGCCGTGCCTTCTTTGAGCCATCTTTGGTTCTAAATACCCATCCGGTATCAATGGTCCTCTTGTTCTCTGGAAGCTCACAGACAGTCCAAGTTTGGAGATTTTTATGTGACTCTTATTCATTGGCTATTGCATTTTGCCACTCAACAGATTCTTGAGCGTCAGATAAAGTTTGAGGATCGTCTTGAGACTCAATGGTATCGTAAACCGCATATATCTCGTAATCTTCCAGGTGTTATGGTTTATTCACCTGTCTTCCAACTCTTATAATTGTTAGTTTTTGAGAATCTTGTATCTCTTCATCATGTAAATCCTCAGATTCACTATTCTCGGCTTGTACAGAATGGTTTTCAGAAGTTCCAGAGCTGTGCTCAGAACTGTCTTCACTCTCCGAGTTATTTTCATGAAAACCTTCTCGATTTATTTCTTCATCTTGTATTAGCAATATTACTAGACCATCATCTTTTTCTGCAGGTTTTGTTTTGGGTTTTGTTTCCCTGATTATTGCTTCATTTTTATTATTGTTCTCGAAGAAAACCACATCTCTGCTTGTGTTATTTTCTTTGTTCTTGGGTCTATCAGCCTAAAACCTCCCGTATTTTCGCCGTAGCCCATAAAAAGTAATTTCTCAGATTTCGGGTCCCACTTCTTGCTTAATGCATCTGGTATCGCCTCACAACCAAATATTCTTAAATGTGATAAGTCTATGGCTTTTTATTGAACCATGCTTCATAAGGTGTTTTATTTTTCACTGCTCTGGTTGGAGATCTATTAATGATATACATAGCAGTATTTACTGCCTCTGGCCAATATTCCTTAGACAAGCATGCATCTGATAGCATACTGCGGTACTTACTGCCTCCAAATGATGCTGTCTCCATGGGACCACATAGATCACTATGTACTAGCTCCAAAATCTTACTTGACTGTCTAGAACTACACTTGAATGGCTGTCTACATTGCTTTTCCTCTACACACGGTTCAGTGGTTATAGAGTTTATGTTCAAACCCCTACACATATTTGACAATAGATTCATATTCTTTCTATTCAGGTGTACCAACCGTCTATGCCATAAATCGCTAGATTCTTTTGCACTCGAGTATACTGGTGTTTCATTGACTGCTTGTCCAACTGTATCTCCACTCAAAGAAGTCTTAAGGTGTTAAATGCCGTTTACTTCGAAACCAGTGGCTACAATTTTAGTTTGACACATCCATAATCTGAGCTCCATGCCAGCTAAATATTACCTTGTGACCTTTTTGCACAATTTTACTTATAGAAAGTAAATTTACTGCTGCATCAGGAGCATACATACTCTCTTTTGCAGGTATGATTTTGTTTCCATCATTATTCAACACGCTAATGTTGGCTGTTCCTTGTGATACTATATTGAGTTCGGAATTGTTAGCTGTCTTTATGTTTCCAGTTTCACTAGACACATTGTCCTTTAGCCACTGTTTATTTTTGCTTAAGTGCACTGAAGCCCAAGAGTCTAAGTACCATGCGTTTTTCTGTAATTTCTCTGAAGATAAGGCCAGAAAGGCTGTGTTCCCCTTATTCTTATTGTTATCTTTATCAATCGGTTTGGCACCTCTATATTGTACTTTATAGTCGCCAGTATTACCACAATTGTAACACTATCTTATTTTTCTTAAGGTTTCTGTTAAAACAGTTTTTTGAAAACATAGCTGCTATATTTGCAGACTTTGGTTCACTAGTTCTTACTACATCTTGTAATAACTTAATCTTCACAGAATCACCAGTTATCTGAGCCCCACTACTTTCCAAACCCATAATCATAGGCCGGTATTCGTCTGGTAGTCCTGCTAACAAGAGAGTGCCTCAAGGTGCCTACCCAGACGAATGGGTAGTCTACTTTAAATTTTAACTCATTTAGTTTGTGTGAGGTTGAGATTATTGTGTCACAATAGGCTTCTACTGATACAGAATCCTCTAACTTCCTCAGAAGACCGACTCTTCTTGTAAATCCCGAGTCCTCAAATGCCTTCTCTAGATTATCCCAAGCTTCTTTGGATGTTTTGGCTGTCTTCAGGTGTGAGTAGTTCAACTTGTCCACCGACAAAATGATTTTGGAAAGAGCTTTTTTTGTCTTTCTTATCGTCTGTCTCTCCTCCCTGTACCTCCTGCCATAGGTCGTCCAATTCAAGAAGTGCTCTCATTGCAAACTTCCATTCACTAAAGTTGTCCCTACCGCTCAACTTATCAATTGACACAAAAGACGAACCGCTTGCCATTTTTGCGTGTTAGCACAAAAATAAAAACGCTATTACTTTACTTCTGACTAAACTATAATCACTTTGACTGGGCACATAACCTTAAGGGTATTTCCTATTTGGGCCAATGAAACAATACCCTGATGGAAGCACTGTTTATTGTAGCAAAAGTAATTTAGCGTTTACACTATGGATACACCTGTCTGTCAATTGTCACTTGTGGCTAAGGCCCTGACTACAATACTTTAACATATTTCTATGAAGTGTTTGAGTATTTGTAACTCAATGATTTGAAATTTTGAAGTTTTCAAAAAGTTAGTGTCGTTGAGGTAACTACTAAGGGAGTACAATCTATTTAAGTGCTATGAACTGCATGAGAATCAATTTTTTCAAAATGTTCTCCGAGCACGATCGAGAACAAACGAGTTGCTTACAATCACTAGGAATTTAGGTAGGTATCATAGGGCAATCAAAAATGGTTGAAAATCGTCATTTCTACAATTTTCTTGAGAACAAATAGAAAATCCGGAGAAAAATGGAAGCCAACAAGCACAAATAGGAGGAAATCGATCGTGGTTCTCCAAGAAACTTGAATATAATGAGGAGAAAATTAAAACTCGAAGTCTAAATCTCAGGTATCTATCAAATAGGTCACACGCTTTCGCCCTTCTAACGCATCATCGAACCTAAATGAGAAACATAAAGTCACAATCAACAAGGTTATTGAAAACTTGAGGAGGTTCAAAGTTAAAAAGCTCATTTCCATATGAGGGGACGGCGATATCTGCTCTGAAAGTCTGTATCTCTGCCAGTAGATCTAGCTTATTCTTATCTATTTGCCATTCAGGATGAATTTCAAGACTTTCAGGGACAATGAAACTATAGCCAGTTGATAAAAGACGTTGCAAAAGCCGACTTGATGACCGTGATATAGGTATCCTCGCATGGCATTCTTCACAATTTGTGGAATATATCTTGGGGATCAAGTTCAATTATACAGAATTTTTTTAGATGTTCTTGCAGACTTTCGTATCTCATGACATTAACACTATTATATGACCATGAAACAACCAAATCACATTCAGAATACCAAGAGGGTACCTCACATTTAAAATTGTAGATTAAAATCATCATCTCGACTTACAAATTTATTTCATGTATTGCGCATCGTTATATCATTCGTTGGCCTTGGTGGTACCAACAATTTTTTGGTACCGCTTCCGGTTCTTTACAAATTTAATGCTAGTTTTTTTTCAACGCATTTTTATTACTTTCATGGTTGGTTAGCACGGCATTGTTTTCTTGATTTGGTAAACTTCACGACGAACGCTTATTATTTTAAGGTCAAACTGGGTACCTATACTTTTTTATACAAACTTTACTGGCGGAACTGACTGGAATAATTTGTTCAACTTGAAATACAATTTTTTTTAAATTTTCTGCTGCGTAAAAAACATTGATTTATGACATTTTCTGATGAAGCTTTAGATATGGAATACAGCAAATAATGATATTCCCATAACTAGTGATAGCCTTGCCAAATTTGAATTATAATTACATTCAACACAATATTTAAAGTGATTGATTCAATTAACGATTATTAATTACAAAATATCGACAATATATCCTTCAGTCCTACCCAAAAGTTAACCATATATTATTAATTAAAAAGTTATCATTTAAAAAAAAAAAGAATATTTAACTGGCGGTGTATTATTATTATTAATAATTCAAATAGTTAATTAACTAGGTAATAACTCAAAAACGAGAGTGTGTGCACATGGCGAAAAACAAATAGGCAATGGGTGGATCAAAGGAATACGTGGGCCGACCGTACAAGATTGATTTGTGTCGTAATTTGCTGAGTAAATTAAAAATATGTGTCGCAAAGAAAAAAATTACGCATCAACTTTTGACGTAAAAAAAAATCCTACATAAACGAGTCCCAGCCCTCGCAACAAACCCAATTAAATAAATACGTATTCAAAACCGCCCTGTACAAAACGCCAAGGAAACCCCCCGTCGTCAGGCCGTCAACTTTTTTTAAAGGAAGCATCCGTATATTGCATATCTATGAGTCCCAAAACTACCCTCAACCAAAGAGACATTAACTTTCTAGGGGTTGTTACTCCTGCACCTGTATGTATAGGCACGACAAGGCCGGTCCTTCACATTGGTTTTTGACCGAGGGGTTAGTGATCTTGATTTTTTTTTCTACCTGTATAGACTGACAGACGACAGACAGACAAACAGGCAGATGTACGGAGGCTAGAAAAAGGTTGGGTAGGTACACATTCAAAATAAAAATGTCGAATGTTGCTCCACGGAGGCTAAAAAAAGTTTAGTATACCTACATTTAAAATGAAAATGTCGGATGTTGCTCCACCATTATTTTTATCTATTAAAGCTACTCCAAATCCATAGTATATTTTATTAGCTCCTCAATCCAAAAGAATATGTACATTCATTCAACAAAGTATAGGTAACGTAAACGTAAATTTAATTGCTCTAATATATGGAGTCTTTCGATGTTGGTACTCTACTCGCGATTCTAGTATTTATTCAATAGATACAATAAATAATCGAATCAGGTGTGAATGTTCAACTAATTATTCTTGTTCATGTCCTTTTTAAATTGGGGGGTCCCATTTAGGTTACAATGGTGCGAATCAGCACTCCATTCAAGGTCTTTGGAGCATTCATTAACCTTTAAAGGTCGCGAAAACATTTTGTTGATGCGCGACGCTATCTTATTGCTCGTTTTTTGTTCTACGGCCAATCATTATTTACCCCAGTGGCGTACAAACTATTATCAAAAAGAACAATAATAATTGTTCACAAATTATTGAACTCATCAGGTGGGATTAAGCTGTTATTCAAAAGTGCTAAGCCGACTTGTGGGTAGCAAAACATCAACTCGGTTTTTTTGGCGAGTATCCGCAAGGTTTTCGCAAACAACTGAAAAAGAATTGAGAAACTCAAACAGTTGTCAGGAAACACAAAACGATCTGAAGCTGAAATTAAATATTTATTTAACCAAGCCAAAATATTATTATACCAACTATAGCCACTAAGTTAATTTTTACTTAATTGGGAAGAATAACGTACTTATTTTGGCAATTGCCTGATTATACTGCATACGGCTAGTCAGCATCAGCTCGGAGGCCATGGGTCTATGGGTTCCTTGTATACATCTTACCTTTGGGCGTCACCAAGTTAATTGTGACTTAACTAGGAAGATAACTTAATGAAGTTATAAACAAAACCTGTGCAATTGGAGCGCTTAACAATAAAACAAATAATTAGGTACAATAATGTATCTGGCTTTCTTTATTAAAAAAATAATAATAGGGATAGCCAGGACGTTATTAAAAAGGTGTTTAGGATTAGGCTTGTACCTAATTCGTAAATATTTGAATAAATAAAAAAAAGCATGTAAATAATAAATATATGAATTTAAAATAAACAGTTTTAACTGTTTATTAACACTTGTGAAGGATTAAAAGAACAGTAAGGGGTTACACATTACCAACAGGCAAATTAAACACAGAAAGGTGAAAGTTATTCTTTGGGCAACCTCAGGGTAAAATTCTAGAATTTTATTTAAGGGGCACGTACTGACGAAATTCGGTGTCAGATGATTTATATATGATTGGCCTAAATAGTAAAAATGCAACTTAAATGTATACACGTGAAATGTATGTGAAAATCCAGAAATTTCCAAAGTGAGGTTTGGTCTCACTATAGATAGACTATAAGGTGTGGTAAGTGAATTCTATAGAAGCTCTATCCACGTTGTATCCATTATACGTAGAACTCCACATGGTTCTGTCAGAGTGGTACCAAGAGAGTTGCTGAAGAATGGCTACCAAAGCCCCAACTGAGAGCAATCTAGATCCAGTCTAGAATCTCTCTAAATACAGCCTAGGAGCTGTCTAAGTATATCCTAGAATCCTCTAACTACAGCCTAAGATTGTCCAGCCATAGCCCAGGATTGTCCAACTATAGCCTAAGACTGTCTAGCTACAGCCTGGCACTAGGATTGTCCAACTATAGCCTAAGATTGTCTAGCCATAGCCTAGGAGTAGGAGTAGGACCCTATAACGATGTTCGTATAAAAAAACAAATCGAGCCCCAAACATTGGAAATAATCTTACCTCTAAGTGAGGGATGCTCTAAGCCAAAGGTGAAGTCTTGAACTTCCAAATGCTGCTCGGAACAGTCCGAAACAGAATCCAAAAATGACCAAGGGACGACTCTAGACAATGACCAACAAGAAATTAGTCTAAACATGAGCTCCCTGGCACAAAATTCCAAAAAGTCTCGCCCCAAAAAAAATAATTCAGGGCCGATGAGGCCCGAGACCGGACGACTACTCAGCGTGAGGTCGCAGATCAAAAGGGGCAGATTCTTCATTTAGATTTCGGAAGAAGGCTTTCATCTGTCAAACTTCTAATTTTGACAATGAAGAAAATTATAGAAAAAAGCGTGTTCAGTTCCACCCCAAGAATACGAACTGGAAGTTCGATTGTGTAAAAATGACTGGTGAATGTTGAAAAATGCCTATAGAACATATATCAAAAAGTAGAACAGGTCTAACGAAAACGCCTACACAAAACAGCTGTTCAATGACATGATGGAAATGAAAAATCAAAGAGTAAACAACAATTATTATCATAAACTCAGATTATTTATTGGATTTGCAAACACAGATGATGATGGTACTACCTCCTTTTCCTAAGATTCTAATCAATAACAGCGGGCCCTGCCGTACTGAATCAAACCTTCCTAGACCAATCAACCAAACTTGCAAACCTGCACCAAAAAAAACTTTCAGTAGAAGGCAGTACTCAAGGTAACAAAATCTGGGCACAGAAAAGATAGTCGTTTATTCATTTATTTCATTGTAGTTCTATATGGAATCATATCTACTAAAGCAAAACAAGGTAGCTTATTAGCCAAGAAATTGAAAACGTTACACAGTATGGCTGAAATCGAAATGTACTAAAATCTTTAAAACTGTACCATCGCTTAGGGGGTGTAAAAACGAATGCAGACACATGTGTGAGATACCGCTCAATAAATACAATCTCTAGAAATACTCTAAGCTTTGCAGATGACGAACTATTGATTGCACAGGATTTTGATGACCTACAGTATATGACAAGAGGAATATGAGAAATGAAGTCTAGAAGTAAATCTGATGAAAACTGAATCCATGATCCAATGGACAGAACAACGTAACTAATTGGTTATCGGATAAGAAATAAAATAATGCACTGAATACAAATATATGGAGTACTCTGGGGCCAAAATTTCAACGGAACAAACAAAACAGCATAGTCACATGTAGTTCAGAGGTCTGGCCACTAAAGGACAGAACCGCGAAAATGCTGAAAGCAACCGAAATGGACTTTTGTAGGAGAGCGGTATGTAGGTCAAAAATGGAAAGGATAACAAACTAGAGAATGAGAAATAGAGTAGACGTGGAAATAAGAGACAGAGGTTTAGAGAAAGATGCCTGGAATGACAGAGAAGGTTGTGGAGATCGGGAATTTGAAGACGTAGATCGCTATAGACAGATAATTGAATATTGTAAAGTGAAACTATAAACCAGATCGGACATCAGTGAATTTGGGATAATCTGACAGAATTTGCAAAAAGAAACATGTTTCGTGATGAGTACGATAAATATTTCGGGTTATACTATTGATAAAATCGGAATCCAATATTTGCTGATCCTCTACCTACATTACTTGATAACTGCAATATAAAATATCACAACCTCAAGTAACTTTTTTAAATTTTAAGGGTAAAACTCGCCCTCTACCAAAAGGATTAAGTAATAATAATTGTTAATACCCTATCCAATTTCTTATGAAGCATGACGCATCATAAGTTGGACAAAGCCTCAACAAATGAATCTAAGCAAATTGGGTTTTTCTATATACAGTGTGATTTTTTAAGTGTGCAACATATGGGAATTTTTTTTAGTAATAGCACAACCCAAATACAACCAAGGCCAAAAGTTGGTGCATGTCTGATAATCATATTAGGTGCACTTAGAATGGTTGCAACTCAAACAGCATACAGGGTAGTTCAAACAAATATCAAAGCTGTACTGTAAAGTACCCTTATTTTAGAAAATTCAGCAAAATGTTATAGAGAAAAGTTGTTTGGAATTAAAAGTTATGCCTAAATACCAAAACATAGCCTCCTAAGATTTTTTTTATTTTCTTTCGAAAAAAATCTATAATTTCTATATTTTTTTTATTTTTCATTTCCGCCCTTAATACTTTCAAAAATTAATTAAAATCAAATCAATTTTACATAACTTTGTTCAAATTCAAGCATATTTGTAAAATTAACTTAGATTTTTAATTTTTTATGGAATCATAAAATTCATTTTTCTATTTTGGTGTCATATCGAAGTCTTTTCGACACTAAAAGTAGTTTCGAAAAGAAGCTCTTTGTGACACTCCTTTTTTACTTATCGGAGGTTGGTAACACTGGCTGACTGATGGCCATCGAACTGTCATTCACTGTAAAAAATAATAGAAGATTTCTATATTTGGCATGTAGTGTTACCAACCTAAACATATGAAATCAGGAAATATGAGAATAAAATTTCCAAGAAAAGTTTTTTTTAAATTAAACAATACCAAAATAGAAAAAATAGTATAAAATATTCGTTTCATAAGACATTTTATCGCACGAGCCCTATATTAGAAAACGAGCCGGAGGCGAGTTTTCTAAAGGGACGTCTTATGAAACTTGTATTTTAATGTACTAGTTTGTTGCAATGATATTCAACACAACTTTAAAATGTCGCGATTTTTTTTTTAACAAGTTAAAACATTACTAATGATAATAGCCATATTAAAAAAACTCTCCTTAAAGTGCAAAAGTTTTATTTTATTTATGTAAATATTAGTAGAATTTTGATATTTTTTGAGCCACCCTGTATGCTGTTTGACTTGCAACCATTCTAACTGCACCTAATATGATTATCAGACATGCACCAACGTTTGGCCTTGTTTGTATTTTGATTGTGCTATTAATAAAAAAAAAATCCCATATGTTGCACACTTAAGTAATGACACTGTATATATGAACAAATTAGTAATAAGCAAACATACACCATGATTTACGTAGTCTCTGCATTCAAAGTTTTCCAGATTGCAGGTTGATTAGTAGAAATAGCATCTAATCTACCTGCAAGCCAATGCACGGGCTACCTAAATCACCCTGTATATCAATAAACGAACACCACATAGAACAGGTCTGCTCTTACAAATATCTAGGACATGAAAGTTGTATTTGAAGAGATAACCGAACTTGCGAAATAACTAGACCAACATAGCTTGCATGGGCAAAATTTGAAAAGCTCAGTCAAGTCAAGTCAAGTATACTAATTGCCTGGAAAGAAAAAAACTTCAACCAGTGTATCAGCGTCCTCACTTATGTAGCAGAACCATTGAAACTTACAAGAAAATCAAAATCTGATGAAAAGATACGAGTAGCTAAAAGAAAGATGAAGAGGGCAATGCTGGGCCTTTCATTGAAAGATCGAGTACCCAATGAGAGATTGCGACAAAACTCTGGAGTGACAGATGCAATTGAAAAAATAACAACATTGAACTGGTCTGACCATGTGGAAATATTGAGGGACGGTCGATGGACAAGGAAAATTCTTGAGTGGATATCACGCCAGGACGCCTTCAGAAACCGATACCGACCACCAACGAAGTGGATTGACGACCTGAAAAGGACCGAGAGCAACTGGATGAGTACAGCACAGCATTGGAGACGATGGAACCATCTAAGGCAGGCCTTTGTTCAGCAGTGACTGATGAACAGATGGGCTGATTGATGATGATGATATGATCCAATTTCACGATGGAGGACAATGGTACTGCCACACATTGATTCTTACATGGACAACGTTTTATATAGACCTAAACCAATTAGGAAAATTTTTCTGCAACATGACACTGGAAAATCTTGTGGTCCCGACGGCATTCCACCAATTGACCTGAAAACTTGCGTCCAAGAATTGGCTTCAGTTATTTGCAAATTGTTTTCACTCTCTTACAGTCGAGGCAGTCAACCTGGAACTGGTTGAATAACTCGAAGCCAATAAGCTCATCTCTGATAAACAGTACGGGTATCGTTCTAAAAGATCAACAGGGGATCTGCTGGCGTACGTCAGTCATATTTGGAACTCGATTCTCAAAAAAGATGGCGAATTCAGAATTGTACCATTGGATATCTCTCTCCAAGGCTTCTGATCAGGTGTGGCACTAAGGTCTCCTCAGCAAACTTCTATCGCATGGTCTTCCGAACGAATTTTGAAGGTCACTGCATGATGTGGTCGATGGTGTGTCTTCTGGAACACTGCGTATAAATGCCGTCGTTCCCCAATGCTCAATTCTGTCCCCAACACTGTTTCTCATTTTTATGAATGATGTGTTCATTGTGACAAGAAACCCCATATACAGCTTTGCGGACGATAGTAGCTTGATGGCACCCTTTTCTTCTGGCAAACCGCTCATTGCAGCTACTTCCACATGCCTCGAGAACAGATAACATCCACCCTATCATCAGTGATCTTGACGCTATTACCAACTAGGGCCTCAACAACCTAGTCAAATTTAATGCATTCAAAACTCAAGCAACCAGTATTCTCAAATGAGAAATCTTCCGCCAATGATAAACCAATTTTAAAGATGTCGGGACAAAATCTTTCTATCAACCTCTCAGTATCTCTTCTTGGGGTGACCGCATCGAACAGCTTGTCTTGGCATGACATGATCTTCGATCGCCAAAACCCTTTCTCAAAAATAAGTTTTTTTGTTTCGTGCAAGAAACTTCTTCACTTCTGAAAAACTTCTTCGCGTTTATAGGGCTCAAAACAGACCATGTATGGAATACATGGAATAAAAATGATCGATGACCCAATTCTCACCGATTCTTTGGAATCTGTCAAACATAGACGCAAGGTGGACGACTTGTCATTATTCTATCGCTATTGCCATGGGAGATGATCTGACGATCTGGGCTGGAATTCTATAAGAAATAGAGATATATTCGCTATCTCTATTGACGTCCCCTCTATTGATTTCGAAAAGAGAGAAGAAGACAGCAAGTGCCATAGCGATAGGGATAGCGATCTCTATCCATTACAGAATCCCGCCTCATTCTAGTTAGGAGAAGGTATTTAAGAACCTCAAGAATTTTACAGGC
The DNA here is from genome assembly GCA_917834065.1 of Ceutorhynchus assimilis. NCBI lineage: Eukaryota > Metazoa > Arthropoda > Insecta > Coleoptera > Curculionidae > Ceutorhynchus > Ceutorhynchus assimilis. The sequence continues at coordinate 102,030,552 of OU892277.1, forward strand.
ATACCATCCGTATGTAGTGAAGTTGGCTATCCCGAAGATCTCTAAAGTAATCAGGATAAGGAAATCATCTTCAAGGATGAGATATCGCTCAGTCTCCCTTTTTGCTCATTTTTTGCTTCAAGATGACACGCAATCGCCAGCTATTTTTACTTAGTAAACAGGCTCCCATTTGGTGGATCAAAATCTCATTAATAAAAATCTTCAGGAATAAAGGAATTGGGAGGACTTTCTACTTGTTTCAAAATGCCTCCCATATAAATTATTCAAGTTGTAAAGTAAATCGCAATAAGAGCGCAGACCAATCAGAAGCCGCCAGTGTTAATTGTTGTTCAGCGATTGGCTCGAAAACAGATAAGTAACCATTTTTGAAACAAGTATCAAATCTCTTGAAGGCCAAATATCAAATAACTACCAAGAATCAAGATAAAACATCAGTTACTTTCTATTTTATATATTGCACTACATGTTTGGATACCTAAGTATATTTTTTGGTTACTATTACCATTACCAACTATAATTTTTATCTTAAATGCGATCTCTGGCTTCGGGTTAAATTTTAACTGGTGCTTTTTTCAATAAACCAAGGTTTGTTTAGCTGTTGACTTTATAAGTCAATCGCAACAAAGTTTTCTTTTAGTTAGTTTAGCTCTATATTGATTATTTCTAGAAAAAAAAATTGTTCCAACACTGCATGATTGGTAGGTATTTCATAATACAAAAATAAAAAAAATTTGATTGTTTAATAATAATAGTTTGGCGGAAGGGACCAGTGTAATTTTGTATGATTTTCAGCCAGCAAATTCGGCTACCACGTACCTATTATTTTACGATTTAGAATATTAAGCAATAGTAGTTTTGGGAACGATTCGGCCTTGTATGTAGTATATCAACATACTACAATGATGGTGGTGTTACCCCAGATTCAAAATGATTGATTACCTTATTAATTTACGTGTGAAAAAATTAGCAGCACGTGAAAATTTCTCAAAAGAAATTTAAATTCTGAATCAATTTACTGACAAATAAAACTAAATAATGGCAAATAGCACTTTTTAAAAAAATTGGCAAATAAATATTAAAATTACAATGCAATGTACCTTTTTAAAACTGAAAGAGCCTGCAAGGGGCAATTTGTGTTCGAATCTGATCCACAGGGTGCCTATTAAGAGGGAAACATCTTCAAAAACTAAGATATACCTATAAGCATAATCATATTTCTTTACTTGTCATAAAGGTTGATAGAAACTCCTTGAATATACACGTCGAATAAAACTTTTGCAAACAATTTAATGTGGAGTTTTGTTGGAATGTCTTCTAGCCTTCTGTTCGAGCGCCAATCTATTTTGCATTTTTAGTTGCTTCCATTCAATTTACGTATGTGTAAATGTCGATCTTATTTTGTATTGCCGTTCTTTGCATTTTGTTCTATGGCAGGCAGCTGTCTCCTCTGAGAAAGAACGGTAAATTAAAAACATATTTTGTCTGTAAATGCAAGATTGTTACGTCGATACAATGACATTGTACCAGTCAAAAAAATAACAAAAAATCAGATTTTACTGTCATTTTAGTTCATACCTACTCTATCCAAGTTTTCGATGGAAACTTTATTCTACATACCCAGCCATTCAGATATCAGATTCTATATTTTAAACATGGTTTTCTAATGAGTCATACCTACTTACCATACAGATCTCCTATCATTGTTCCCTATCTTATTGAAAAAATTTAGGATTGGCTATAGACATTCTGAAACACATTTCTGATTAATATATTGTTAAATTTATTAACATACAACCCAACTGACACATTTTTATTAATAGCCTTTCACAATGGCAGGATCGATAGTATGTATATCAGCCTTTGGTAACACATAGTATATTTAACCAAAAGTTATCACTGAAAAGAGAATTGGAATTTAATGGCAAACTTCTTATTGAGAATAAAAATTTATTTGCAAATATAAGAAATAAGATCGACGTCAAAAAATCTAATCAACTAATAAAATTATAGATGCAAAGTTATACGTCCGCCTTTTCCAATGAAAATGTATGCTGAACGCATTAATTGAAACGTACCAATGGTACATATTTAATCTTCAGATAGGCCATAGAACAAGTTTTTTAAAATTGACGTAGGATGGTGGTGGTACCTTCTGTTACAATGTCATGCGATATCCCATTCAAAAACGAAACAAAAGTGGCCTAGAGCTATAGAAGCCATTCTAATGCCGTCTCATGTGTCTTAGTTGAGATTTTATTTTGTAAGTTAGTATTAAAATAGTCTGACCTATAATAGAAAGAAGCCATAGTGGGGAGAAGAAGAAGAATTATTTTCAATAAGCATTCGTAACAACAAAAAAAAAACCATTTGAGTGATTCTGGTTATTATCATGTAGATGAGAATTAGATTTTTTTACCATTGGGGTCTGTAAACTATAAAGCTGGATTTAGGGTTGAAACACGGTCGAGTTTTATTTGAAGTTGGCGAGGCAGGTGACTGAGAGTGATTTATAAACTTTTAATCCGCATAGTGATAAAAATGCCCCAAAAAAAAAACGAAAAAGTCGAGAAAATCTATCTTTGAAAATGGACCAAGAAACACTTGTTGAAAATCTTCAAGCTTTATTCGCACAGCAAAATATTATTGGAAGACAGAAAAGTCAGCTTGAATCTAAACAACACACAAGGCCAGATTTTTTTTTTGAAAATGATGAATGAAAAATTGTTTTGAACAAAATCTAATGAACAATGTTCTACTTTATAATATGGGAAAGGATGATGAAATATTTTCCGATATTTTGCAAAAGAAAGGCCGAAAGGCCCTTTATACGTACATATGTACGGTACAAATTTAATTTGAGAGATTAAATAGAAGGAGAAACTTCTCAAGAATACATTGACAATAGTTAAATCAGCAAAAAAAATTAAATTTTGGTAATTTAGAAATTAAATTAATAAGAGATCGACTTCGAATTTTGGACAGAAATCTATCAGAACTAAAAAAGTATTTTTGATATTACAAATATGTATACAGGGTGTCCGTTTTAAGTAATACCACTATTGCTATCTCCGAAACGGTAAGAGTTACGAGGTCCGTTGAATTAGACAAAAGTGGCACATTTTAGTGTCCATTAAAGCTACGTTCACAGGGTTGCCAAATTTTTGTTCGTTTCCGACATATAAGGCAAAATGTAAAAAATGACTAAAACTTATTCAATGAATATTTCAAAAACTATCATCTCTAAAAAAAAGTGTTCAATACAAAAGTTTCAAGATTTCTTCTCTTCTACAAAATGGTTGAATTGTTATTTTCACATGGCTGTCAGTTTTTGAGATATCAGTACCAACTTACGGACGTGGATTTTTTATTTTATTTTTCAAAATAATTTTTCTCTATACCTTTAAAATCACCCGTAGCTCAGGCGTGTTTCCCGACGTTTCGGTATAGAAATAGCCATCATCAACACTTTTTCCGTAGTACGGACCTGATGTATTTCACGTCTAGCTAAAATACGGCATTTCCTGCTGCATTAGGTATATCTTTTTATTCTTTGCCTGAAATTTAGTTTTAAATACCGATATGTCAAATTTATTGAGAAAAAATACCAACATAGTGAAATGTAAACATTTATAGAAACTACATATATTTTTAATTTAACTTGAACACATTAATAACTAATTTAACAAAATACACTATTGTAAGTGTAAAATATGTTCCCCATTGTTTCTCAAGCTCATAGTCTTATAGTTTTGCATAGGTGTCTGCCACATTTATTTTAAAAGCTGAAAAGTTGGATTAAGAAAAACAGCTGACAGCTACCAATCCTATTCACCCCGCAATTTATCAGAGTCGATAAGATCCAAACATATGATACTGAACCGAACAACCCAATAACTTTCCGTACATGAGTGAACTGATCCTAGATCCCTTTCCGTACGTCGAGAATATATTGATATTTTTCTCAATAAATTTGACATAGCGCTATTTAAAACTAAATTTCAGATAAAGAATAAAAAGATATACCTAATGCAGTAGGAAATGCCGTCTTTCAGCTTGGCGTGAAATACATCAGGTCCGTTACGAAAAAAGTATTGATGATGGCTATTTCCATACCGAAACGTCGGGAAACACGCCTGAACAATAGGTCATTTTAAAGGAAGACAAAAATTCAAAAAAAAAAAAAAATGGAAAAACTGTATTTGAAAAAAAGAAGTTGGTACCTACTGATATCTCGAAAACTGAAAACTGTGTGAAGATATCAATTACGCCATTTTGTAGAGAAGACGAAATCTTGAAACTTTTGTATTGAACACTTTTTTCTAAAGATAATAGTTTTTGAAATATTCATTGAATAAGTTTTAGGCATTTTTTACATTTTCCCTCATATCTCGGAAACGAAGAAAAATTTGGCAGCCCTGTGAACTTACCTTTATTTAATTTTTTAATTTAACCGATCTTGTAGCTCTTACCGTTTCGAAGATAGCAATAAGTGGTATCACTTAAAACGGACACCATGTATAAATAATGTGAGGAAAATTTTCAATTATAAATTTATCAAATCAAGAAATATGAAAAGATTGACAAATAGTCCAAGAAACGGGGATCTGAAAAGAGGGTTTACCTCAACATAATTAGAAGTTAACATTTTTTTGGGGGGATCGGTCCATTTTAATATACTGAATAACATATTAAGTTTACGACCTTGTACTTCCATAGGGTTTTCAGTTAGAGGAGGTTTTTAGGGGAAATTTGCGATTTATGGAGAACGCTGCTTAACGGGATGGTTCAATAACAAAAAGTTTCAAATGATTGTTGTAGCTGAAGTTTGTTGCTAAATAAAACTCCGCGACTTTATCCTTCTATATATTTTTTTTTCTGCAGCGTCTAGAATAGTAGCATGTTTTTGTTCAAGGTCACTGAATCAACGTTTCGCCTGTTTGCGCGCATTTGATGCAGCAGTGGCCGAATGCATGATCCGATTTCAATTTTTCAAACAACACATTATTGCTAATGAAATGCACTCTCCAATGCTTTTTTGTTAATTAAGCGAGCACAGACTTGCCTAATGTATGAGGAAGTTGTAAATTGCATCGAAAGCTACCCCTTTCTTGCATTCACTGTAATTTCTAAACGGGGCCAAATATTTGGTGACAGTTTTCGACAATCGGCAGCCCATTTATTCCTCTCATAATGCCCCAGCGGATGTTTTTTTTCGTTAATTACTCAATGACTTATTGGCCTGAACACGTGGCGCGCAATTTTTCAAAAAGTAAAAAAAATAAAATAAAATTGTCGCACAGCGCTGAAAATGGAAGTATATTCATGAGAACAATAAATAAAGCCATCGTACCAAATTTCAGCGCTGTGCGACAATTTTAATTTTTTTTTACTTTTTGAAAAATTCCGCGGGACGTGTTCAGGCTAATAAGTCATTGAGTAATTAACGAAAAAAAAATCCGCTGGGGCATTATGAGAGGAATAAATGTGCTGCCGATTGTCGAAAACTGTCACCAAATATTTGTCCCCGTTTAAAAATTACAGTGAATGCAAGAAAGGGGTAGTTTTCGATGCAAATTACAACTTCCTCGCACATTAGGCAAGTCCGTGCTCGCTTAATTTTCAAGAAAAAAATTCGAACAAAAAAGTATTGGAGAGTGCATTTCATTAGCAATAATGTGGTGTTAGAAAAATTGAAATCGGATTATGCATTCGGCGCTGCTGCATCAAATGCACGCAAACAGGCGAAACGTTGATTCAGTGACCTTGAACAAAAACATGCTACTATTCAAGACGCTGCAGAAAAAATACTATAGAAGATAAAAGGGTGCTGTCGCTGAGTTTTTTATAGCAAAAGAAAAAACTTCAGCTACAACAATAATTTGAAACTTTTTGCTATTGGACCATCCCTTTGAGCAGCGTTCTTTATAAACCGCAAATTACCCCCAAAAAAAAACCCCTAACTAAAAACCCTATCAAAGTACAAGGTCGCAAACTTAATATGTTATTTAGCACATGAAAATGGACCGATCCCCCTGGAAAAATGTTAACATCTAATTATGTTGAAGTAAACTTCCTTCATTGCTTGGCCTAAAATATTCAAGTCGTGGTTCAACAAATGAATATTCAATTCAAAAATGCCCTGCTTTTAAGATTGTATGTAGAGTTACACAAAATATTGCAGAAAAAGGAGTATCAAGAAATAAATCACCAACCAGTAGGTTGTGCCGACAACCAGGCAAGATTAGTAATATTCTTCGACAGAATCCGGTGACGAAATTCATAATTAAAGAAATTGCAATGAAATAAAAATTATTCGAAATATATGCGCATACATTTTGTTAAATTGACTACAAATCCAAATAAGTTTGTTAATAAATAATTTTGTCAGTAACTTTCAGAATAGAAGATGGAATGTTTTTTTAGAAAATTAAATTATTCCAGAGATTTCCACCAGTTAAAACTTTCCGCATGTTCAAAACTCCTTACAACTTTTATAAGGTTTTTCCCATAAAACTTTTCTATTTGGCATATGTTCATTGCCAGAAGTTTCTCAAGAAACCTTAAATCAGATTATAGACGCCTGTGAAGTTAATTCTGTGACATGCGGATGATATTTTGATTAGTGTCAGGATTGAACAAGAACACGATCAAAGTTCAATTGAAGTTCTAAACACTTCAAATGAATATGGAATGTTCCTTTGGCGTTAATAAAGTCAATTATTTAGGGTATATACATAGTTAGCGATAAAGAAATTGAGCCAAAGTTTATTAGTCCATGAAAAGGGAATCTGAAAAGAGGGAGTACCTCAACATAATTAGAAGTTAACATTTTTTTGGGGGGATCAGTCCATTTCAATAGGCTAAATAACATATTAAGTTTGCGACCTTGTACTTCCGTAGGGTTTTTAGTTAGGGGTGGTTTTTAGGGGTAATTTGCGGTTTATGGAGAACGCTGCTCAAAGGGATGGTCCAATAACAAAAAGTTTCAAATGATTGTTGTAGCTGAAGTTTTTTGCTATGCAAAACTCCACGACAGCACCCCTTTATGTTCTATAGTTTTTTTTCTGCAGCGTCTTAAATAGTAGGTACCATGTTTCTGTTCAAGGTCACTGAATCAACGTTTCGCCTGTTTGCGCACATTTGATGCAGCAGCGGCCGAATGCATAAACCGATTTCAATTTTTCAAACACCACATTATTGCTAATGAAATGCACTCTCCAATGCTTTTTTGTTCGAATTTTTTGCTTTAAAATTAAACGAGCACGGACATGCCTAATGTGCGAGGAAGTTGTAAATTGCATCGAAAACTACCCCTTTCTTGCATTCACTGTAATTTCTAAATGGGGCCAAATATTTGGTGATAGTTTACGACAATCGGCAGCCCATTTATTCCTCTCCTAATGCTCCAGCGGATTTTTTTTTCGTTAATTACCCAATGACTTATTGGCCTGAACACGTCGCGCGGAATTTTTTGGTACCTACGATGATTTAATTGCTTCACGTGATTGCTGCAACAATTATAATTGTAGTATATTCATGAGAACAATAAATAAAGCCATCGTACCGAATTTCAGCGCGGTGCGACAATTTTGATTTTTTTTGACTTTTTGAAAAATTCCGCGCGACGTGTTCAGGCCAATAAGTCATTGGGTAATTAACGAAAAAAAAAATCCGTTGGGGCATTAGGAGAGGAATAAATGGGCTGCCGATTGTCGAAAACTATCACCAAATATTTGGCCCCATTTAGAAATTACAGTGAATGCAAGAAAGGGGTAGTTTTCGATGCAATTTACAACTTTCTCGCACATTAGGCAAGTCCGTGCTCGCTTAATTTTCAAGCAAAAAATTCGAACAAAAAAGCATTGGAGAGTGCATTTCATTAGCAATTATGTGGTGTTTGAAAAATTGAAATTGGATTATTCATTCGGCCGCTGCTGCATCAAATGCGCGCAAACAGGCGAAACGTTGATTCAGTGACCTTGAACAAAATCATGCTACTATTCAAGACGCTGCAGAAAAAAAACCATAGAAGATAAAGGATTGCTGTCGCTGAGTTTTTTTATAGCAAAAAACTTCAGCTACAACACTCATTTGAAACTTTTTGCTATTGGACGATCCCTTTGAGCAGCGTTCTCCATAAACCGCAAATTACCCCTAAAAACCACCCCTAACTAAAAACCCTATGGAATTCCAAGGTGGCAAACTTAATATGTTATTTAGCACATGAAAATGGACCGATCCTCCTCAAAAAATGTTAACTTCTAATTATGTTGAGGTAAACTTCCTTCATTTTTTGGCCTATATGTGATCCTAGCTCATTCGGACATATGTTATTCGAAACTGGTTGTGAAGCCTGCGAACAATTTCGCAGATAGACTGATGTCTTTTCTTGACACAATTAGGGGAATTAGGATTCTAAAGTTTGCAAAAACCAATGGAAGTACACAAGTCCAGCGTATAAAGTTATGAATTGACACGATAACGTTTTTGTTGGAGAAGTAGGCCTTATAAAAACAATTTAGGCCTTGATTTGATCTAATAAGGATTTAGCCCCTTTGTCAAGATTATGAAAAATACACTCAGGCAACTTTTTTCTAATGGTAGATGAGATGATGGTTATAAGATAAGTGGGTATAGTGGAAAATTTTGAAAACCTTCGACGATCTAGCTACAGCATTTTAGACAATCACGATATCTGGGCGGCTGGGACTAAACTTCGCGTCTACAATGCAGTTGTAATATCAACATTTATATATGGCTGCGAAATATAGGCCACGTACACATGATCCTCCAATCAAATGGCAAGACCGACGAAGCAACATTAATGTTTTAGAGGAGGCCAAAACAACTAGCATGGAAGCTTTCATCACCAACTTTGCTAGACAGGTCACCTCGTCCGCATGCCCGGAACAGGTCTTCCACGACAGATTCTCTATAGATAACTGAAACAGGAGAAGCGAAATCAAGGAGGTCAACAAAAACGCAGAGGAAAATATGGCAAAGGTCCGCATCGATACCAGTAACTGGGAGACGACAGACAAATGATAAGGCCTTATGGCGTTGAGTAGTCCACGACGGACTACAAAATTTTGGAGAAAAACGACGCAGACACGAGACCGAAAAGAGGGACTGCAAGAAGGAACGAGAGATCAGAGGAGGAGACAATGCTACCAGAGACTGGGGGTGCCAAGACTGTGGAAGAGTGTGCGGCTCCAGAATTGGTTTATATACCCATCAGAAAACGCAGAATCAACGACAATAAGAATAGAATAGAAGATAATCATACCTACTCGGTACCAAGCCTATGATGATAGTGACACCATTTTGCAGCATGATACGTATGTACTACATTTGAAAAGAGTCCCAAGTAGAATTGACTTCACCTTTGATCTAGTTAGAAATGTCATCAAAGAAGGGAATACAATTCATCAAATTACAGAAGCGGTAGATATCATCAGGCATCTAGATTATCTATATCTGTTATATGGAGAACGAGAGAATCACACCAACATCAGTTGTAAATATTTTCCCTTCGGCTCAGGAATATGGTTACTGATTCTCATTAGGTTTGTTCGAACCCGTCAAAAAACCGTCCCAGAACGGTTTCGGAACCACACTCTGTATACGAATTTTGGTTTCTACGCAAAAATTGTAGGTTTTGCGCAGAATCCTGACAGTAATATTACGATTTTCTGCTGGGTTGGAACAAAGCTATTCAGTGAAAATAAATAAGCAACTTATAGAAAAAACTGGTGATATTCAAATATTTCCAATAAAGGTAATTGGTTCAACGTTATTCAAAACGATGTGACAGTTGCATAGTAAATATTAGTTTATTAACATTTTAAATAACTTTAAGATATACTTAATCTGAAAAAATATCACTCATGGATTAAGTATTCCAAGGACTAATCTCTAAAAAAAAAAAAAATTAAATAGTGATAAAATCATCTTCTATTCCTTTCCCCCATGATTGTTCCCCACTCAAAGATAAGCGATGTATTTCGCTGCAACTACCTACGTGAAACCTTGACAAATTCCATTTATCTCGTGAAAAAATACATCAGTAACCTCTTAACCTTCATAATTATCTTATCTTTTCGCTTTCACGTTAACATTGTCTATATTAAAATGTAAACAGGTTTTTCAAAACATCTACATATGTGTTTCTAAAAAGGTTGATATCCCTTTGAAACCTTGAAAGATAATTAACATTTTTGGAATTGTTAGTAGTTTTGAAGTGTCTCTAGCCGCGAATACGGAATGAATATACTTGAACCACATTTTAAAGATTTTTATCTCGGACTATCAGAAGTATTAATTTTGTTTGCAATTTGTCAACGACAAATTATAAATGTAACTGTTATATTCACAAGTTAATTGTGAATATTTTAATTTTAATGATTATTTAATTCAATGAAATTTTTGTAATAGCCTATTGTTGAGCATAATTTGGCTAATTGATATACAGTTACTTGAATTTATTCTCTACCGTAAAATAAATTTTTGGAGAACATGAAAAAAATCACAAAGTACTACTCCCACAAAATCTGAAAGGGAATAAAAATGGTTAACATTTTTAAGGAGAAGTTCTAGTATATAGAGGTGTTTTCCCGCTTATAAGCAACAAGTTCTCCATAATTACCTCGAAAGAACAAAAGGAAAAATAAGAAACAATTCACGTACCTAAACGAATTCGTGATGGTGTATGCTGTGCGAATGAATTAATGACCTACCAGCATAGAAAACAAAACGTAGTACCAGAGTACCCAGGCTAGACTCCTGCTTGTTCGTTACGTACAACGATCAACTTCGTGAACAGGATATCATTACATGGAGACCCAAGCTATAACTTAATTGTTATGCTTTTGCTGTTAATCACGAGAGGAGGTTTAATTATCGACTCTGGTAATCGAGATGCAGTTTAGGATTGTTAAATATATAGTGAAACCATTTTTCGAAAATCCTATGTTAATACTTACCAATATACACCTTGAGATTATAAACTTGGCTTACCTGCAACAAAAATACAAATTTCAATAAACTTCTCTAACATAATATATGCCTATTTACACAATATGTAAACCAAAATCGAGATACCGTTAGTTCCAGGTACTCTAAACACAAATCTCAAAAAAGGTTTCAAGGGTACCTATCCTCCTAGCTCAGGTAAAAATTCTTTATCGCCACAGACAAGACTTCCTCCTAGCTTCGATTATTTCCAAATAAAAAATCTTTAAAAGTACGAAAGTGGGTCACTATCACATCTCTTTTGTTTGTATAACCAGAAAGAAGGTACAACATACTAAGAATATTTACGGTACTTTATTATTATGTAGTTTTTGGCCAGTAGGGTACTATTAGGAATCCGGTCGATTGACTATTTAGGTTTTCGGCTTTTTAACACTTTGAGGAACCGCTACTTATTTTGTTTTGCTAATTGCGGAAATTCATTGTGGTTTATTTATTGTTAAGATCTTTTTTGGCATAAAATTTACGGAAAATAAATAAATGAGGAATGATCTAGGAAGGGCTCATCTAGCAACTTAAAATATTAAAAAGTTGATTCATTATTTTCTTAATCACCAACCAGAGGTCCTTGGTGTTTAGAACATCTGTAGTTTCTGAAAATATCATATTAGTAGCGGGAAAGAAGAAAAAGAAGATTGAGAGATAATTAAACTTAAAAGTTGATCGTGGCTCATTATTGATATGTTTATACGTTTATACCAATGACCTATCACCGCAGATTGACGGAGCAGTAGACATAGTATTTGCATCGTAGACGCGACAGATTTTTGGTCACGTGATCATAGATAAGTCTGAGCAAATTGCAATTAACGAACGGCCCAACCAAATAAACTAACTTCTAACCTCGCTTTTCTTATACGAATTTTTTTGCTTGCTGTTTTTCGTTCTTTTGGTGTTTTGAAGTGATTCTTTTTCATTATTTAAGGCTATGTCTATCTCTGTGGCAATTTTGGAAGCTTTTCGTGATCATCAAATGATATTTGATAATGACGACGAGAAGAAGAAGCTGGTCCGTCTGAAAATTTTGAGGGCTATGCAGAAGAAATCGTGCCACGTTTTTCCAAGATGCAGTTCAAGAAGCACTTTCGAATGGTTTCAGCCACATTTGAAGATTTTTTACAATAGGTTCATGTGATGTGATCGAGCAGCAAAAATGTAGAAGATTGAATTGGAGATCTGGCAATGAAGCTAGAAACTCAATTTCGGGCATTTTTTGCAGAGAACCGCTCGATTGCCCTGATTAAGTACTGAAAATTAAATGTTTGTACAAAAATAAACTACGTTCACACTTCGAAACTACGACAGAACCTCAAGCGAACGATTCAGATCGAAAACTTTGATCACACGCTAATACCGAGCGCAGGAGATATTAGGGAGATTTTGGACCAGTGAAAACTGTCTTTTAATAACGATTTTTGTTCATGCGCACTACTCAAAAAGGAAAGAGGCGGAGCTTGTAACGATAACGAAGGTACTTTATTTAAGGCGAATAACTTTAGCGAATTTTTTCCTTATTTGACACTAGCGACACGCGATTTTCGACTTTATGCATTTGACAGCATAATGTTCTAACCTCAAATATTTTAGTTTGTTTAATGTGGACAATGGCCTATGTGGTTTATTTTTTTCTGGGCGAATTTTGTATTTTTGTTTTGATCAAATACAGGTTCGGGTTCCTCTTGAACTTGCGGTTGTTGTTGCCAATCAAAAACATTTCTCAAAATTATTTGTCGAACAAGATCTATGTTTTCTGGTAGGCCTCTTCTCATAACATTTTCTATATTTTCATTCATTTCAATTTAGCCAGGAAATCACACAAAACAAAACAATTTTACAAAATACAAACGCAGAAAAGAAAAAACAGCGAAAAAGAAAGTCCCAAATATTTACTAAAAAGTTAGGTTAAACAACAAGATGATAAAATAACCACAAATATCGTTATCGTTATTCATAAATCCACTCCAAAAACTCGTTTTTATTTACCTTCCGTTATCTTGAATGTAATTAAAGTTAACGAATATTTCTGTAATTTTTGATGTTATTTTCACTGGTCCAAAATCTCCCTATTGTTTACTGACAGTATTACCTCCGCATTTTTTTTTACATTACATTTTTACATTTACATTACCATATGATTTGGAGTAAAGCGGTCATATACTATAAAAAAGTTGTCACAGTATAAAGAGTAATTTTGGAATAAAAGCTCCGTCTACCTGTGTTAATGGGTTATTTGCATATACATAGTTAAAGGGTCAGAAATATTCTATTCAAATACACTTGATTGATTATATCACCCCGAAAGAGGTCAATGTCAATTTTATATTTTTACTTGTTTTTAACCTCATTTATATGTACAGGGTGACCCAAATAAACTGATGATACTCTTCATGCTTGTCGGGATTCATAGGCAGGAGACTTCAGTGCAATTTGATCGCTACAGAGCAATCTTCAGTTTATTAATATTTTTTCTCCACGTTCCGCAAAGTCCAAAGAGCTCTGATTTGTGTAAAATTTTTCCACAATATTAGGCTAGTCAAAATAGGTGGTGGGGGTAAAAAAAATTAGTACCTAACAAAGTGATCTCTGCGGAAATAAGTCAATAGGGTCCTTATTAATCCCTCAAAAATCGCACTTTATCGCATTGGTGGAACTTGGAAAAAAATTGCCGCCATCTTGATTTTTTTTCGAATTTATTGAATATTTCGTAAAGTATGCATTATATCAAAAAAACTCAAGAGGACTTTTTTGTGGAGAATCGAAAGTTACCAATAATGAGAGAAATTTCAAGACCATTAGCTGAAAACGAAAAAGTTATTGACATTTATTTCATTTGGCAACATGGAATTTTTCAAAACATCTGAAAAAAACTCAAATAAGTATTTTTTTTTTTGGTGCAGAATGAAAAACTACATTTAATAGAAGAAAAATTCAATAAATTTAATAATCTAAATATTTTTGTTGAGAGGGAGCAAAAACACATACGACAAGAAAAACATTTGGGCAGGAAACTACCCAGACACAGACAGCACACAAAGTCTTAAAGACGTCTTTTTAAAGTCTGCATTCTGCAATACATCTGACCGTCTGAAGACAAAAAAAAAACTTCCCTAATAAGATGTCCTAAATTCAAATATCAAGGACAAATGAACTGAGCCACACTATTTTGTACAGTCAGGCGTAAAAGGGAAAAATAGTTCATGTATTGAAAAGAGATTTAAAGACTTCTTTTAGAAATTTCGTTGAAGATGTCTTTAGAATGCCTTAGTTCTAAAGGCGTCTTTATAGGCAGACATCTGAAAGGCGTTGAGTTTTGTATCATACGACGTCTTCAAGATGTCTTTAAGACGCCTTAAAGATTTCCCACAGAATTCGTTTTTCATTTAACTTTAGAAGTTACTTGAAACCATTTAGAATGCTACAGAACACTTTAGAACTTCAATAATAAGCCTTTTCGAAAGTTCAAAACACTTGAAATTCAATCCATAATTTCCAAAAAAAGCATTCTGTAGCGCTTCAGAACATTTTGAAAACTTTAGAACCATTATTAGAATGGAGCATTTTGGAAAAATTTAGAAACTGCAGAGATATTTTAGAACAATAACGATTCAATTTAGAACTGGAAACCTTTTAGGATGCTTTTAAACCAATTCAACTTCACTTTGGAACTTCAATAAGGCTCTAAAATACTTAAAAATCTGTCAGAACATTTTGAAATTTAACATGGATCCTTCGAAGGAGCGGACTTCTTAATATATAAATTACTGAAAAACTTCTAGAATGCTCCAGAGCTCTTCAAGCCAAGTTGGAACACTTAAGTTATAAAATGAGTAATAAATAATAATTAAATATTAACAAGAAAATGTTCCTCTTTCAATTCAAATTCTTGAATTTTTATAATTTTTTCTATTCCAGGCTCTTGATTTTTCCTTACTTCTTTATTCTAAATTCTTAATTTTCTTTTGGCTGTTGAATTTTTTTTCCATGTTCTTGAATTCTTATCATTCCTATATTTTAGAATTTCAGGCTCTTGATTTTTTTTTCAATTTTCAGTCCTGTCTCTTCAAATGGTTTTCTTCCAAAATTAATTTTCCGTATTAAAGAAATCAAGAATTTAAGACCCTAGCGCTAGCATTTGGAATAGACAAAAATTGAAAGTTATAAAATGAGTAATAATAATAAAATATCAGTTCTGAAGACGTCTTCAGGCAGACGTCTGAAAGACGTTGGGTTTTGTAACATACGACGTATTTAAGATGTCTTTAAGACTCCTTGAAGTCGTAAGCAGACGTCTAAAAGACGTCCTGAATGTCGTTTGTGGACATCTTAGGGACGTCTTTAAGATGTCTGTGTATTGTCTGGATAGACACTAAGTAATTCAAATAAATTAAATTAAATTCTATACTTTAAGGTTTATAAAAAAATCACTAAACCTTTCCAGTAGTGGAAGAGGAAGACTGGAAACTTGAGACCATGTTTTAAACCTTTGACACCATACTTTTTGATAATTACTGATGTTTTTTTTTTTTATCTCAATATAGGTATCTTTAATCCTCTGCTAACTGGCATTCTCAAGTTTTATTAGAAAAATCCATAAATTTCGTGATTTTACCTGAAGTTCAAAAATTTCCAGATTTTTAAATAAATTAAATTCCAATAACTTTTTTGTTTTCCAGCTGATAGTGTTGAAATTTCTTTTATTACAACTTTTTATTCTCCACAAAAAAGTTCTCTTGAGTTTTTTTGATATAATGCATACTTTACGAAATATTCAATAAATTCGAAAAAAATCAAGATGGCGGCAATTTTTTTCCAAGTTCCACCAATGCGACAAAGTGCGATTTTTGAGGGATTAATTAGGACCCTATTGACTACTCATTTCCGCAGAGATCACTTTGTTACTAATTTTTTCTACCTCACATGCATAAACCTGCCTATATGTAGTATTTCCTGTCTATTTTTTGTTGTTCCTCCAGTTTCATCTTCGAGCTTGAAAATATTTGTATTCCCATTGACTGGTTTCCTTCTCATTACCTCCATGCTTCTGTTTTCCTCAATTATTTATATTGTATTCTATCGTTTTTATATTTTCTCTCTTAACGGCCTTAGCAATAATTCTAATAATTTCTTTTAAAATGTATTGGTATGCATTTTTATCACTTCTAACAGTTTCTCTTTGTTCCATTGTTGCTCTTGTTTCTGTACGGATTTTGTTTGTCCTTTTGCGCTTGTGGGGCAGAGTTTCCCATTTGCACTTGTCATCATATCCACTACTATGTGTGTAGATGTTCCAGTGATATTTAAATCATGAGCTTCTTCTCGGAGACTGTATGGGCTTCGTGAAAAACGCAAGTAAATATAAATTTCCTCAATTGTGACAACCAAAGGACGATTTTTAAACCAGCATAACCAGCGACCCAAGAACTTAAATATGACAAATGACAGGACTTTCGATCAAATTTGGATTGAAAGTGTGCTTCTCAAAACAAAACTATCAGTCAAACGTGGTCCTATAGGATACTCAACCTATGACAAAATGTGACACAGGAAAAACCAGTAGGAATTTGAAAAAAAGTCTCTATCAACTTGGGCTGATAGTGAAAATATATTCTTACCATACACAACAGCCACTTTAGTTTTGCAAATACAGGCAACAATAATCACGTGAAAGACGCATGAGATGATCTCGATAAACAAGGACCAAAAAGAGGATTGAGATCGAAAATCTTATTACTGCTTATTTCTACATTATAGATCTTAAATAAACTGATAACCATAATTATTGATTTCACCCAGGTTCCCTACTCTGCATGTTATCTGCAGAATTATAAATAAATTAATAAACACATTTCTGCCAGCAGGTTCGAGCTCAGTTTTGACCTATACCTACACCAAAAACGTTCTAGATCTGTGGTATATTTCTGAAAAACTGATTTTCGTTGTCTAATCGAGTGTTTTTTATTATATGGATGGTGTAGAAAATTACAGCCAAATTGTGAGTAAAATATAAATACGAACACTGTTTTTTGTCTTTTCTTTTACATTTATTCGTCATGTTATCGTCATAATATGATGTTTAGTAATCGCAAATTCGTAAATCGTTCGAGAAAACTTTTTTTATAGGATGTAAATGTCATTCTTATTCGTGTTTGTGGAATAACTATAGTTATTGATGCAAATATCCTGTCAGTTGTGCGCGAATAATAATATAATAGACAATTTTTTGGAACCCACAAAAAGCGAACGTTATTTGACAATTTTGACATTTCAAGAATGTCAAATTGAATGATTTTCTCGAAATTACATTTCAAATACTTTCCCACATTTCTGTAATAGTAATTGGTCCACATATTTATTAGCTATTTACATGTACGCCTCTTTTACAAGCCAACTTGTGTAATTTCTATTATTATTATGCTTAACCAAGCATATCACCCCCTGCCTAGGAATATTAATAGTAAGCCGATTACTTATAATACAGGATTATTGAATTAAATTGCCAACAAATTTATTTAAATTGTATTTGTTTTGTGAATCACTGTAATTATGATTGCCTATTGTCTGAAAAGCCCATGAACAATCCATCAGGTTAAGGGTCTATTTTTCTCTATTTACAAGATCAGAACGCTTCAATATTCTTAAAATTTTTGAATCCAATAAGCATATTGAGATTATGACGACACTGATTTTAAAGTCCCTTCCCAATAATAATTATCTGAGTAATATTTCTGTTTTATATAATCGTAGAGTTCAAGTTCAAGAACGGCCTTCCTCAGCATTCATCAGGCTTTTCACAGGAAGTGAGCTTCTTATTTTTATTCAGTCGCTGTGCTGCATATTATTATCATTATTAGGTAACATTGTTTCCTGTGACTCGTTGCTAGTATTTTCACATCATTGTTAAACCGTTGAGGGTCATGAAACAAGACTTTTTTTTAATAACAATTTTAATCGTATCCCTTGCGATGTTCCGATTGAAATTGTTCTTGTTATGGATGTTGTTAATTAGGAAGAAGATACATGGCTTCTTCTAGAGATTCGTTCTCTTCGTTTAACTTAGATCTGATCTACGGCGCATTTCTATTCTATTTGTCTAATCAGCATGGTGACATTGCTTAGATGAATGTTTGACTAGGTGTGCCTGGGGTGTACATGTTTTCATTACATCGTTCGGTCTACATGGACACGAGTCTCAGCACAGTTTGTGCCAAAACTATTACATCTGTAAACTCTGCATTCTTATGAATATTGAATATTCAAAGAAGTAAGCAGTTTTTGCTTGTTACTAAACTCTTTATCTTCTTTAATAGTATAAGTAGTTTGATCTGGGTATTTTTTTTTTAAATAGGTACTACAGATGATTTAAAAACATTGAAACATATACTATGTCTTATATTCAACCGGGTAGGTACTTTTTCCTTAGCTGCTTTGCGTTTCCATAAAACCTAACTGAACAATAATTAAGAATATAAATTCCTCTTGAGGCTAAGTAATGGGCATATAAGGCAAAGACTTATCTCGAAGGGAGCAATAACGTGGTTCCAAGTGGTACCCGAGCGAAACCACGACGTCATATCCGGCGTTGCCATGTCCACCTAAACCGGCGCCTTGCTCTAGCAGAGCGCGACTTGCAGATCAACAGGTTGAAAAGAAAAGTAGGATACGCGCACCAAGTTTAATGTCAGTGTTGCTATGCTATGTAGATTGCGTGTTGCGAGTTTTCTTCTTCTTCTTCTTCTTCGTCGACGACGACGCTCTTCTATTTTCTTTGCAGAGGGTTTTGACAGTGTTGCCAATGATTGCACCGGTCCACATCTTTTGTTTTTAATTCTCTCATATAAAACATATCACGGAACATATACCAGAAATCCACCAACTATTACATTATGAAACATCGTTTGTCATTTACTCTAGTGTCAAATATGATGATTTAAACAAATAGAATTTTAATAACCACAACCCTTTTTCAACGTATCAACCGCTGACATGCAAACTTAATGCTCAATGCGGTTTTTAATTGATATACGTATAAAAAAGCCAAAACAATCCTTCACCTTGTAACCCACAGACCGCTAAAAATCCGATACGGCCCTTAGTGGCACCAACAGGTCGGTTTATGCACCGAAAAGTGCACTCCTGCAATTGGCATTTAATTCGCATGATGACCTCATGAGCCGGAGCCAACACTGAAAATTGAGCCTTAAAAATGACCTGCCTCAATGTCCGGAAGAAATTAATTTGGGAAGACCCTGTAAAATTTAACACAGTTCAGTGGTTCCTTGGGTAAGGTTTTGCAATATTGGGGTAGGATTTTATGTTGAGAATAAATACTTGCCAGCAACTCTAAAGATGTTTTTAATTTACTAGAAATTTGCAGTTTTCTCAAGCTGCTCCAGCTACAAGATACCTAATTACTACAATTCTTGTGAAGACCTTTCCAAGAAAATCGCTTCCGAAAGATGCTCGTTTCCAGGACAACAGATTCTCTTTTTGACAAACGAATTTTACCTGGAATTTTCCAGAAAAGGACGATAAATTGGCAATAGTTGCCTGGAACACGGGGCGTAGTTCTGGCTGTTGAATCGATTGGGTTCTATGACAACTTCCCGGTTAGTGGGGCAGGTCACGGGCCCACTTTCGCGGAACTGGGCCAAGCAAAATATATATATATAGGTGAAAACCCCGGAAATTTTCATTGCCATCTGAATCTACAGCAAAGTAAAGGTGATTATTCAAGATTATCGGAGTTTTGACCTTTTCAAAGCCAGATGGGGTAGATTAAATAAAAAAAGGAAAGTTCAACTTACTGAAGCTCCTGTGAATGTTCGAGGTAAAGAGATAAAACTTCGTGCAGGTATCTAGAATTTGAAATTAAGCCTGCGCGTATTGAATTATGTTGCGTTATAATAATATTTATTCACTGATTTATGTACCTTTTCCACAACTGGAAACATTTATAGACAAGCAAAATGCAAGAATATGGGTACGGAAGATATAAATATCTATCCAAATTCGTTTAAAGGAAACGACTAACGTGTGGGCACACATTTTGGTGAATTAGCCATTTTCAATTTTTTTTCCAGGACAATAATGCCTTACAGGTTGCTGTGCTAAATGAGAACTTAAGTCGGTCAAACTTAGAGGAGAAATAAAGGGTTTCTAGGAGGTTGGATTGAACGGTACTAGTTCAGGCGATCTACGCAAAGCCTGATGGATTGCCTCTAGATTACTTTCGGATGAAATACCTATCATCCAAAATATTCAATAATGTAGGAGATGAAGATTGAATGGATAGCCAGAATCATCCATTAAAGAATCAACAAAAGAGAACATCATAATTAGTGAGGCACATCACCAAGGGCTTAGATAACACCCTAAGACAAGAAAACGCCGAATGTCATGACGACGAAATCCAAACATCAAGAACCACAACAAAAACTAAAGCAAAACAACGTTTCCGTTGGTGAAATAACAAAAAATTAAAAGCGTACCAAAGCAGCCAAAAGAACCCCCCACTACACAAAACAAGCGAATAAACACGAAACTATGGAATCTGTATCCTTAGGAAACATGCAACTGGCAGTATTCATTCAGTGATGGTCAACCCATGCCATCATAAGGGAGAACTTGATAGAGAACCATAGGACAAAAATGTATGAGAAAGGCTTATGCATGTGTGAAAGAACTAACAAATGGAATTATTGAGCTTATGCCAATCTAAAACGACAAGATGTTCTCCGAAGGAAATCCCATTAAATATAAGGACTGACTGAGAGTCCATTAAAGACCTGGAGTACAAAACTCATGCTTGTTTGTGAAGCTAGCGTACGAAACTTATAATTTTCTAAAATATTTAGAGATGGTGAACTACTGTACCAAGCTCAGCGGATGCTTAATTACGTGCCTCTCCACCTTTGATTATGCCTACCGCAGTTGTTAGCAACAAGTTAGAGTGTAATGTGGACTACGGCCCACAATACCGAAAAACATCAATTACAATGAAACTCCGGCCATGAAACACTCCATTATTATTTTTAATTGATACGATGTACCAAATATTTAATTTTTTATGGGATTGAATGAATTTTTGGACCTTTTTGATAAAATGGGGCCTGTCCGACTTATTGTCCCCATGTAGCACTGAAGCCTGAGAAGGCTTATTGTGCTCAGTCTGTTTGCTTTATTCCAACCACTCTAGTATTTTGGAGCCCTGTACAAGGTTGTACAGGTGGTGTTTCATTATTGTTTCTGAGTACCTGGCAAATTACCCAGGATGTGTCTGAATATGTCGGATTCCTTATAACAGAGTCTGCAGCTAAGGTCTCCGTCATCCTATTCAGGTGGAGCTTTACTGGTATGTGGCCTGCCATATGACCCGTTATAGTCCTTAGTCGGCTCCTACTCATTTGTAGCAGTTATGCGGCCCTTTTTCTGCATGGTTGGTTGATGAATTCTCTACCATGATTCTTCCTGAAAGTTGTCCAGTAGTGTCGATGTTCTTTACGAACCCAGTCCTCGATGTAGGTTCTGGTCATACTTTTTGATATCCCTAAAGCCAGCTCTGGCCCAATTAGTTTTGCCTCTGATCCTCTGTTTGCGAGTTCGTCAGCTTTTTCGTTGCCTTCGATTTCTCTGAGCAAAGGCTCCCGAATAAGTTTTACTATATTTTGGTCTGCCAGGGCCCTAAGTTCTTCCTGGCATTCACATACTAGTTTTGATGTCAATGTCTAGCTCGAAAGAACCTTTAGTGCCGCTTGACTGTCGAACATTATAAGGATCTGGCTTTTGGCTACGGTTCTCCTGTTATTCTCTGCTACGAGTATAGCATAGACCTCTGCCTGAAAAACAGAGGCATGCTCTCCCAGTGCATAGTGTTTGCTGTAGCTAGTGGAGTATACCCCTGCCCTGGTACCAGTCACAGTCTTCGACCCGTCCGTGTACCAGGTCCGATCTTGCTTTTTGGTCTCCGGTATGCCCTGTCTTTGGCCCTGTTCCCATCCAGTTCTGCTTGGGAAGCTGACGTCGAACGGTCTGTGGAGGCATTGTCGCCTTGGCATTTGGTCCGTCTTCATATTGAGAATATCTCCCCTCACAAGTTCAGCGATTGCCATGTGTTCCGTCTTTTTGTTGTAGGCAGTAGTCGGCTACAGTCTATAAGCTCCCAACCTTGTCTCCTCCTGTTTCACAATGGGCAGAGATGGGAGGTCTTGGTCTAGGAAGGTCTCCATGGCTGCTGTTGGTGTGGACCGCATTGCATCCGTTATTCCTAAGCAGGCTATTCTTTGCACTTTGCTAAGTTGGCGCATGGCACTTCCCTTGTGTGTCTTTGGCCACCACATCAGCGAGGCGTTTGTCAAGATGGGTTTCATAATGCTGTATGTCCAGTGCAGCATATGCGGTCTCAAGCCCCACAATTTTACATGCAGGCGTCTAGCGATCATGAGCGTTGCTACCGCTTTTTCGTGGTGTTTTCCAGATACTGATTATCCCTAGGTACTTGACCTCGCTCGAAATCTCTATGTTTCTCCCATTGTCTTAGGTTTTGATGAAAATTTTATTGTAGTATAAGTATAAACTTTTCTTTATTTTACTAAACATCAGAAAAAATAAAAACCTATTGCTTTTACGAATATCATTATCTGTCGAACAACAACAATTACGCCTGAAAATTGAATTAACTATGGCAAAGCACAGAGCGTTAATTTTAGAAATAAAATACATTGCAGTCACGCAGTTTTGAACAATAAAACAATTAAAATTAACAAGTCAAAGGAACAACAATAGAACAGAAGTGTCACCTGGTGTTATATAAAACCCAATTTGAGTTGATAGAAGCGTGAAATGATATTGAAAATTATTGGTTGCGAATAAATAATTATAATTATTGTTTTTTTTTAGAATCTGACGCCATCTGTTGGTCGTTGAGAAAGTTACCCTGTAACCTAAAATATTTCTGATGCAATATTATTAATTGAGACATTTATTCTTTCAACCATTTGGCTAAAACTCAATTTCATCAGCTTTCGTAGATCTTTCCAAGGAAATCTCAGAGTGTCACGAAAAATAATACGACCTAATTTCTTTGTTACTTTGCTGCAACTAATTAATCTACATTCTACTCTATCCCTTTCCATACCCATTAGCTGCTATACAGCGCGATATAAATATTGTCATTATTTTAATGATATATGCTTCAAATTGCTCCTTAATTACGTATACTTATTCCAAACGGCAAATTGAAAAAAATTCTAATAATTATTGTGTCCCCATTAAGGGGTCTTGTCTGACTAGTTTGGTCAGATTGTGATTGACATTAATAAGAAAGATAAGAAATTATCAAAATGCTAGTTATCTGAATTAGAACATTTATATTCAATTAAGAGTGAATGATGCAAAAAATCACAATACAAGTTTTGATTTTAAATGGGTATCTACATTAAACATGCCAATCAGCGAGGGTACAACTTACTATAGTGAAACTTATAATAGGAAATTATAGTTAAACATGACTAGGGGTTGTTTTTAATGATACTTAGGTGCCCACAGAATCATCTTCAACACGTTAACATACTGCCACATGTTTGGGTAAGTAGTTAAAATCACAATGCCTTCATAAAACGTAAAGTAAATCTTACACACGAACGTGCGTAATGGCCAGTCGGCGATGTTCAGATGTTGACTTTTTTGCTCGTTCAATTTAAATGTTGCAAATAATTATTTGTTTTTCTCTGGTAGGTGTAGGTATATCTGTCCATTGAACTGTACAATGCATAGTCGTCTTTAAAGTAGGTCATGTCATATGTCATGTCAAGTCAGCCGTCACGTGTGTCATACAAGTTTAAATAAAAAGTGCCAAAAGAGTTGAGTACCATTTTAACATCCTCAAGTTTGGAAGGGAGGTTTTGTAGGTATTATTGCAACCACCAGACTGATTTTCATTGCCAGAACGCAGTAGCAGAATCGAGATTTTGGCAAATCTGCTTTGAAGATTATTTATTGGCGACAGGCCAAAATGAGTCTACGGCCAAGGTAAAATTGTTTCTTTCAGGAAATATTACTGGTTAAATAGGAAAAGCTGTATTCGTTTTACCCGTAGTTAGAAGTTTGAACCTTCCGTTTAAAAATGCGTTAAGCACTCCAGTACCCAGTCGCTTATAGTGCACCCCCCTTGCCCCTGATGCACCGAAGGATAACGTACACCTCACATGGGATTTTTGGGCTCTATAGATTTTGCCCATTTTTTGATATGTTGTAGAGGATTTAATTCTTAACAACCTTTAAATGGGACGAAAAACTGGTGTTTATCAGTCAAAATATTGACAGGTTCACATATTTTACATCACTAACAAATTAATGTCAACATAGGTTAAGGCTGGGACCGCACTGGAGTCAATGTTGGCGCCAGTGCGGTCTCGGCCTTAGCCTATGTTGTCATTTGTTAGTGACGTGAAATATGTCGACCTGTCAAAATTTTGACTGATAAACACCAGTTTTTCGTCCCATTTAAAGGTTGTTAAGAATTAAATCCTCTACAACATATCAAAAAATGGGCAAAATCTATAGAGCCCAAAAATCCCATGTTAGGTGTGGGTTATCCTTTGTAGTAGATGCAAGAAATCGCTTTAGGTTATGTTAATATTAAAGAATAATGATAATATCTGAATTGTGCGATTTGGAGTGACTCCGAGGACTCTAGAGCGACACGTTCGGTGTAAATCGATGTATAAAAGGAATACAGTAAATAAGGTCTGCATTTAAAATTTCCATAATTAATCAATTCAAAGTATGAATGTAGGATGAACCTCATCGTATAAAGGAATGAATCGAAAAGTACATACTTCATGAAAAAATCGAGAAAAAAGGCGAGTATTTCGAGCACTTTCTCACAAAATACAGCCACTTTTACACGAAGATTCAAATGTAGTCCAAGAAACGGGGATCTGAAAAAAGCGGTTACCTCAAAATAATTAGAAGTTAACATTTTTTGGGGGGATCGGTCTATTTCAATATGCTAAATAACATATTAAGTTTGCGACCTTGTACTTCCATAGGGTTTTTAGTTAGGGGTGTTTTTTAGGGGTAATTTGCAGTTTATGGAGAACGCTGCTCAAAAGGATGGTCCAATAGCAAAACGTTTCAAATTATTGTTGTAGCTGAAGTTTTTTGCTATAAAAAAATCAGCAACAGCACCCCTTTATCTTCTATAGTTTTTTTTCTGCAGCGTCTTGAATAGTACCATGTTTTTGTTCAGGGTCACTGAATCAACGTTTCGCCTGTTTGCGCGCATTTGGTGCAGCAGCGGCCGAATGAATAATCCGATTTTAATTGTTCAAACACCACATTATTGCTAATGAAATGCACTCTCCAATGCTTTTTTGTTCGATTTTTTTGCTTGCAAATTAAGCAGGCACGAACTCGCTTAATGTGCTAGAAAGTTGTAAATTGCATCGAAAACTACCCCTTTCTTGCATTCACTGTAATTTCTAAACGGGGCCAAATACTTGGTGACAGTTTTCGACAATCGGCAGCCCATTTATTCCTCTCATAAAGCCCCAGCAGATTTTTTTTCGTTAATTACCCAATGACTTATTGGCCTGAAAAGGTCGCGCGGACTTTCTCAAAAATTTAAAAAAAATTAAAATTGTCGCACAGCGCTGAAGTTTGGTACGATGGCTTTATTTATTGTTCTCATGAATATACTGCAATTTTAATTGCTTCACATGACTGCTGCAACAATTGAAATTGCAGTATATTCATGAGAACAATAAATAAAGCCATCGTACCAAATTTCAGCGCTGTGCGATAATTTTATTATTTTTTTTTACTTTTTGAAAAATTCCGCGCGACGTGTTCAGGCCAATAAGTCATTGAGTAATTAACGAAAAAAAAATCCGCTGGGGTATTATGAGAGGAAGGAATGGGCTGCCGACTGTCGAAAACTGTCTCCAAATATTTGACTCCGTTTAGAAATTACAGTGAATGCAAGAAAGGGGTAGTTTTTGATGCAATTTACAACTTTCTAGCACATCAGGCGAGTCCGTGCTCGCTCAATTTTCAAGCAAAAATTGCGAACAAAAAAGCATTGGATAATGCATTTTATTAGCAATAATGTGGTGGTTGAACAATTAAAATCGGATTATGCACTCGGCCGCTGCTGCACCAAATGCGCGCAAACAGGCGAAACGTAGATTCAGTGACCTTCAACAAAAACATGGTACTATTCAAGACGCTGCAGAGAAGAAACTATAGAAGATAAAGGGGTGCTGTCGCGGAGTTTTTGGTAGCGAAAAACTTCAGCTACAACAATCATCTGAAACTTTTTGCTATTGGACAATCCTTTTGAGCAGCATTCTTCATAAACCGCAAATTACCCCTAAAAAAAAACCCTAACTAAAAACTCTATGGAAGTATAAGGCCGCAAATGTTATTTAGCACATGAAAATGTATCGATCCCCCCAAAAAATGTTAACTTCTAATTATGTTGAGGTAAACTTCCTTCATTGCTTGGCCTAATGGTTGACCCAAATGAATTCAAAACAGACAAATTTCTTCGTTATAAAATAATTGTAAGCATTCAAAATCCAATTATATGTGAGGCTCTTCTACGTTTCGACCAGCTTTCTTCAGAAAGGTCCATTCATTTTTGCCTATATGTGTCTCTAAGTTAAGAGATAGGAGCACTACCGACTCCGATCAGCTCACATTATTTCAATTATTTCGTTTCCTTGTTAATTAAAACATGCTATATCGTATACCAAGTTTTTTTTTTCAATTTTTTCTCGAATCAGTTTGTGTCCCAGAAGTGTCCCAAAATAGGTTTCTGTATCACAAAAGAAGGACGTTTCAAAACCGGAGTAAGCGCAAACTATTGAAGAAAGAACAAATTAGTACGAGTGAAAAAAATGTGTCGAAGCACTCAAAAGAATCAGCCACTATTCAAATCCAGATAGTAGGTAAGATAACTGAGGTGCTTTATTTTCAGAGCTTTGAAATCCCAGGCTTCGACGCCCTGGGGCACCACAGCGCCCGCTCTGAAAAGAACGGTAATTAGGGATCAAAATCTGTGCTCAAAAATCTAACCTTAAATTACAAAGTATGTGTCATAGCATGGTCCTGGTCCTGTGTAAAATTACAATTATTCAAATCAAATGGAAAATAATTATTTAGAAAATGCTTGAATTCCCATAATGGTGATAACGGAATTAAGTACCTAATAGGACATTTATCTGACACTAGTGACAGTTTGGACACTGGAGCTGTGGAGCTTCGACGCCTTGCTGAGGCGCTAGCGGTGGGGATAAACGACCCCGAAGCTTAACGCCCCGATTAAAAAGAACGGTTGTTTACATTTCAAAATCGCGATCCAGGGCGCCCTGGGGCGCCCAAGCCCCTGAAAAGAAAGCAGCTCTGGAAAGTGGCCATATTTAATGATGTGACTCTCTTAATCTAGACCAACATTACAACAGTTCATTGATGACGCCATGTGATTTGAAAATTAGTATTTTTGCATAAAAATAATGGAAGCGGAATACGTATACGACATAAAATGATATCTAATTGTTTATTTGCTGTTATTCGTATGCATTAAATCCCTCCACGTGTTTCGATTTGTGTTTCTGAAATGAAGCACAAAACATAAAATCAACTTCAGAAGTTCATAAATCAGTAGCAGACACGAATGCCGCAGAACAACGTTTAGGTTAACTTCAAGTCTATGTCTAGCTAAATATTATTTGTTAATTTCTAGTGGAAGCGGTCCTACTAGTAATAATGGTCAAGTTGAATGGAAGTGTTGACAGTTATCACGTGTTTAACTTACGTAAAATCCATGCCGGCTCTCGGACGCTCAGTAATTGTTGTCAGAATTTTGAAACATTGACAGAAATACTAATCGTCTGTGGACCGCTTTAATGTTGGATACTGGCAACTGACAATATTTGAACAATATCCATGAAAAACCCTCAGAGGGTCGATATTGTTATTAGTACTTAGTTTGTTAAATCGAAATTTCCATGTTACTATAAACCTTTTCAAAATTTTGCTTCTTTGTTGATTTCTGTGCAATCGTCGTCGCTGTGTCGCAGACACCGGTAAACCTAATTGCGGAAAATTAAATAGTTGATATATTGACAGTATGTACAGCGTATAGCCCTTAAACCGTCAATATTTAATCAGTAATTTGTCTCCGTCCACAATATTTATGGGATAATTTCAGTTTACTGAGACACTACATCCTACATCAGTATTTTCCTCGGACCAGCAGTATATTGTATTTCAAATTATCAAACTCAAGCTCTAGACCTATTCCTGAAATTTCCAGTTTATGGTTTGGTAATAAACCCATACGCCATCGTTAAGTCGCGAACTCTAGGCCAAAAATCCATTCTTTGGCAACAACGGCATATAATTCTAAGCTAGCGAAGTCAGTCAGGCGTCACTTGACATGGTCACAGAACTGGTTTAGTAAATTAGAGCCATCTCTGACCAGTCTTAAGTTCCCCGCTGTCCTGGTCTTGTTTCTTGCCGAGAGAGGAGGTTGTTGCCTGATGATGATGCCGCTTCTACTGCTATTTTTATTTTGCTTTTGCTTTTTTCCGCAACAGGTTTATATTTTATTAGGACTCGTGTAGAATGCGATATTAGTTACCGGCGAGGAATACTTGTCGGCCTGGTACTCACTTGATCTAACCAACCAATGGAAAGCGAATGCGGACGAACTTGAAGAGTAAATTTACTTTTAATTTTAAAGTGATTCAAAGTATTTTTTTACCGTAGATGACGGAAAATATTCTCAAATTTCTTTAATTTTTACAAAAACAAAAATGATAAATATGAACCTGCTTTTAGATGTTTTCAAAAGGTTTTCTATTTTACGTTTAAATATCCTTTATAATTGATCCATCAAGAGCTTAGCACGTTAAAAATGTATTTATATGAATTAATTCCCTGATTTTCTAGACATGTTGTACCTATCTACCCCAAGAGTAGTGGGTACAAGTAGAGCTCGGACTTCTTTGTACGAGCTGGAAAATAGAATTTCTGCTATTTTCCAGTCACAGAGTCGACCTTGGTTATTATTCTATCATCTACGCATTCCAGACCTGAAGCTAAGTTAGCTACCCTAAGTATTCCTACCACCCTAACCTTTTTTTTTGTAGTTTCAGACCTAATTCGTGCTTATAAAAAATACCCTACTTCGTTCCAGTAGTCTAAATAACAATAATATTCTATAATAAACAATAATGTCGATACGCTCTAGTGAATCACCAATGCAGGGTCGGTTAACCAAGTGAAGTTGCACTTAGCCGAGTCAAGGACAGGCGCCGTAAAAACGGCCCGACTAAACACTGTTGCCACGTTTAGTCGACTGTTTTTCAGTAGAATCTGGAATTGTTCATCACCCATTTACTTATAGATAAATGCTACATTAGTAGTTTATTGATATGGATTCAGAACCGCGGGGAAATCTGAAGCTCTGATTTCATCATGCCAAAAACGGTTCAAGAACCTTGGTATTTTTTCAAGGAGCAATAAATAATTTCACTGCACAAGAAAATAACCCTTATATAATCCGTTTTAGACAAATTTCAAACAGAACAGACTCAGAGTAGTTTCTCGTGATGAATAAATTCGAATTATATAGAATATTATGTATGATTGCTCAATTTGAATTTAGAAAGTGTTACGATACACGTTATAGCCGTCACAAAAAAAAAATAATCCCCCAAAATCGGATTAGAACAACGCAAAACAAGTTGTGACAAAATGTGATTTAGCACGCATAGACTTAATGCGTGTGTATGACCTCAAACAAATTATGCAAATGTCTCTGGGGTCCTTTATATTCAATCGGATCAAAAGGTAAAAAATTAGAGGCGGATCCCCGAAATACAAACCCTTCATCAGATCTGCTAGGGTGATTATCTTCAGGAATTTATCCAGTGATGGATTAAGGTGTGAATTTCAACTGAAAAGCTATAGTAGTTTTCAAATATATTCATAATTATACCAAAATCTACATATCAATTTTCTCAGGATTCAATGTATAAAGAAGAATAATATTAGCCATTGGTTTTTTTCAAACACGAACAGAAACCTTATAAGGGAAGGTACAATTCCGATAGCTCAACTAGTTTGTTTAAAGCAGCAATCGATCGCCAAGTTAATGATTTAATTGGGGCATTGGAATCATACCCTTCCTCCACTGTACGGTTTCCAATATTTCTAACACTGTAAAACAGTTTGTTTGAATTTTCTTGTTTGTTTGGGTGTTTTTGTTTATTTTGGTCTTCTGGTAACTCAAGAAAGAATCTCCAGTAGGTTGGACTTTGGAATAATTTCAAAATTCGGTTCTGTACTGGGTCAACGCCAGCTGCGAAAGGTCTTTGGGGTGTAAATTTTATAATACATTATTGTTCTAAGGGCTAATGGTGTGAAAAGGACCCCGAAATTTATGTGTTTAGAAATTTTAGGGGTTGGCTACCCTGAGTTGTTTGAGACGCACGCGATGGGCTTTTGTATTCGACAGATGATTAAGATGCCTGGCTTAATATCAGGTTCTGTATTGTATAAATAAAAACAAATTGGGGAATCCTGATCCAGATGAAAGATTTGAAATGGAAATTTATTTAGCTTCATTATCGGTTTGATAAATAAAATTATTGAGTTCATCGGCTTCTCGTTTTGACGCAAATTCAGTGCAGCCGACCTTTAATATAAAACTATAAATTATCGCGAATAAAAGCGCCAGTAAATACGCTCAATAGGTTAATAGCCCAGGCGAGAGATCGTCTGATTATAACATCATAACCTACACAATATTTTATTCATTAGATATGACGCAAAGGTCAAAATTTCCTGAAGCGCGGCAACAGCCTGACGTCAATGGAAAAATTTCTGGAATTGCAAATAAACACGATACGCGCTAATTTTATCGCAGAATGTTTGAAGAGGCGGAGCTTGGTACCGATAAGACCAAGCAATACCAGATAGTTTAACTCCCAGACCATTCAGTGCCATTCGGATTACGTGGAGACACTCAGGATCCACTGATAGTTTTCCTCAATCGTCAATCAAAATAACTTTTATTAGTTTGTATTTTTAGTGGTAGGTGTTGATATCCTCAGTACCTCTATAGATCATTTCAGGGAGGATACATAGATTTTATGTACCGAAAGTGTATACATACTTTGAACTCGGTAGATGTATAGCAAACTAATTTATTTCGGAACCTCATTTAAGCACAAGTTAAAGTTTGATGAGACTCGGAAACTGTGGTACAGAATCCGTCCAAAGATAATCTGCTTGCCATTATTCACTTTTTGGTTGCTGAAGTAAATTGAAATTTATACGAGAATGAAAGATATAATATACTTAGTGACAATAGTTATTCTCACACGACAGTGTGTCCCAAATGAGAGACAATTATACAAAAGACCGTCCCTCTATCTCAGAAGATGTGCAGTTGAATGTGTTATTATCCGTCTAGGAGGAGAACCGTGAAGTTAAGTAAGTTGCACTATTGCTGTCGATAACGATATGTCAAGGATTCGGATTGAACTATTCAAAGAAAAATCCCTTATACAAGATTTTCATTCCCAAATATTTTTATTAATGGATTGTTCTGGGTTTCTTGCCCGTTATACAAATTCAGGTTTCGTTGATCTCCCCGTATGGTCCCATACTCATAGCGCTACTCGGATTTTTACTTACATTACATGCCAAATTGTGGTCGTAATTGAAAAAAAAAACATTGAACTTTTTGCTAGAAATAAAGTCTCTAGGTTAGGTTAGGTTTCTTGTGAGTAGTCGGACTTTCGTTTCTTCCACTGCGATCTGGGTCCTTATTCTTGAAACAGGGGAGCAGCAGCGTTCCCAGGAGAGTGAGTGTTCTGTATTTGTTACTTATATTATCATTTGCATATCATTGAGAAAGACGGAACACTCGTTCCCTGGGAACGTTGCTCCCGTGTTTCAGAAATAAGGACCCTGTGGTCTATTGTGGCTAGTTTATATTTCCCCCATCAGGCAGCATGCTTTATATATTCGGGTCGAACAGCCGACTCTCCGAAAACAGCGTGCTTGATTCTAGCTATTGCCGGACACATACATAGAACATGTTCTGTAGTTTCGTCCTCTTCCATGCACAAAAGACAATCAACACTTTGTGCTATCCCGATCCTGTGCATGTGATACCGGAGTCTGCAGTGTACAGTGCACAGGCCCACCAGGGCTTCAAGGTGCTTCCTCCCCATTGACTTTATTCCCAGAAGTATGACTGCCACTTTCCCCCCTTTGCCTTTCGGGCAGGGTACAAAGAATTTTGCATGATTCATGCCTCGACCACTATTGTTTCGCCTCTGAATTGGTCCAGGTCGAGATTGTGTGGTGGGCCGTATTTAGGGCTATTCCCAGTACTTGGCTCCGGTCCAGTGAAGTTAAGCTCGAATCCAGCTTTTGCAAGTTGGTCCTATTTTTCGCTGCCTTCTTGTCCAGTATGTCCTGGTATATCTAGATTAGTGAAACGTTGTTGTTTCCCCCTATATAACTGGGTCAGGAGTTGTTTGCAGTTTCATACTGTTTTTGCCGCGCAATTTATTAGTGCCAGTGATTTCAGTGCAGCAAGGGGGTATCTAGCTCAAAAGGGGTTCTTTTTGGAGAAAACTTTATGATGGATGAAAAAAGTCTTATATTGAGACGATTTTCAGCCTGGAATGATTATTCAACGGTAAATACCACGGTTATTCTTTCGGTTGACAACTTTGACAACATTGATTTGGTGCCAGCGTACCTACCACGCAGTGCTCATGATTTTTATAGAGAAAAAATATATAATCAACCTCAACTGATACCTCTTCGCCTTCGGAATTTGAGGATAATTGGTATTTGTATTTTTCTTCCAATGCCATCGAGCCATAGCCACACAGCAACTGCAAAATTTTTGAACCTCACAACTACACAAACATAAAACATGAAAACATTGTCAAACAAACCTAACATAACCTCACAAAAGCTGTAACCGGAAGATTAGTCGGTTATAAGTGGTGAACACTAGAAACAAATCAGCTGAAAGTCACAATTTCTCCTTTATTTGATTGAAATCGCAAAAATGCATGGGTTAGTACCAAGTAATAATAATTCCAGGCTGAAAATCGCCTTCGACCTTAAGAATCGCTTCTGAACGTTTTGATTATAATGACACATTGTATCTAATAATTACATTGGAAACTGATTTTATTTCTCATAAACAAAACTTTGTACTGTGATTCTAAATTTAGATACTTGTTAAAATGATTCGCATTAATGGACACGAAATTACTGGAATTGGTAGCCAACGCAAAAATATAAATTTCAGGTAGCGACGAGGTATTGATTTTGAAAATCTGAATTGACTGAATTGAGTATAGCTCCGCTCTATCCTGACCTCCAAAAGGAATGCAGCATCTCATGGCCAACGTTTTTATTGTATTTTTCTCTTAGATTATTCAGTATTATGTCTTTTCTGCTACCAAAGTATCATCTATGTCGAATAAGTTAATATATTTTTTTTTTATTTATCATTACTTAACAAAACATTATTTTGTCATTGAAAAAAAATGTGTTATACTTTCCTCTTTTAAATGGTAGGTACCTAGATCTAGCTGCAAGCAATTTAAGTTTTTTTCTAAAAAATTTCTGGAGGAGAAAGTCGCAATTTGATCATGTGACCTTCAAGAAATCCATGCAACTGACAAAAAAAGCTCATTAATAAATATCAAACAGGGGGGCTTTATTTGAAATCGATCGCAAATATTTGCGTGCACGCAAAGTTGCATCAATTTGTTCTTATTCGCAACTCGTTATGTGCGAAGAGCTTTATTTGAAATTGACATTGAACGTGTGCATCTCTACTTGCGTGCACGCAAAAGATGCACTCGCTCGCTGCGTTGCCAGTTTTCTTTTCACAAAATGTTGAAAATCTACCATATAAAAATGAGTGGATTTTTGAATTTTACGATATTTTGGCTGACGGTGACGTATATTTTACGATGACATTTATTTATTATGATTTTTTTGATGTTTTGAGGTTAGATTTTTCTAAAATATGTTTCGTGTTTATAAGCAATTTCAATTTACCACAAAAAATGAATATTATTTCACCAAACCCTATTCCTGTAGATAGAAAAAAGAGCTCCGCAAACACAGATGCGGAGGAAAAAAGGCTTCTTGTCCAGTTTGTCAGAGAACGCCCCAACCTTTACCAAAAAGTCGAGTAAAAAAATGTTGCAAAAGCCTCAGCGGTATTCATAGACAGTGTCGGACTGGGGGTCATTTGGCCCACCGGGCATGGTGAAGTGGCCCACCCAACCCAAACCCCATTCAATAAAAACAATTTTGATAAGTTCATTCCACCAAACGAGATAGTAGAGGTAAACAAACAGGCGGAGCTTAAAAATTCAGAGAAGGACTGCAAAAATATGAATTACAACTAATGACATTTATTATTGTCAGGTTGTCATATGAGTCAATAAGTTTAATGTCATATTTCCTAGTATTTTACAATTATTTAAATAGTGTTTGGTGAATCATTGTTAATTAGTGAGCAACTTAGATTAAAACAATATCAAGTTCAACAAATTCCGCTGAAGAATTCGTTTGGAAATATATTCAGCGAAGAGAAATACAAAACAACCTAGGACGGTCCTGCCATGCCTTGGGCGGAGTATAATCCTTTTCTAGCCAATAAAATTCGACTTACCAGTCAAAGTTTGTTTACTGTCACTACTATCTCGTTTGGTGAAATGAACTTTAGTTGTATTATAAACATAAAAAAAGTAGGAACCAAGGTATACTTAAGGTTTACTCCACCCACCTACCTGCTGGTCATTTCTTGCAATCGGGGATAGTTCTTCTGTTTCTAAAATCTCTGTAGAAGTAGAGCATGCAGAAGCATCCTCGAAATTTTCCTCGGTTGACGGATTTGTATTTGTTTGTTGAATCTCGGAAAAACAGGGTGATTAACTTGCAAAAAATGAAGAGTTATTGAAGCATTTTTGCGAGTGAATATTTTTCTTTTTATATCTATATCTATATCTACAAATACACAGGTATAAAGCTTTGAAGTGGAAGAGATGGAGGCCGTTGCACACTGTTTCAAACGCCCTACCGGCGAAGATTTGAAGTGGAGAAGACAGAGGCCGTTGTAAAGCGTTTCAAATGCCCTTCGGGCGAAGATTCTAAATGGAGGAGAAACAGGACGTTGCAAACCAAGCTTCCTAAAGTTCATAGGTTGCCTGGTAATGGGAAACCTGATGACTCGCCTGGGGTACTGCGGTGCCTCATGGAAACTTGCATTATGTTGATGTCCCCCAGATGACGTCATAAAGTTATCAGGCAACCTACCTCTCTCAAATAACCTTGGTTGCAAGCATGATGTATAAAAACAAACAAGTCAAAACCAATGTGAGGATGTGGCTTTTTTCACAAATTCACTACCCTGTCTCTGTATTTCTAAAAAAAAATCAACAACGGTTGCGTCAGTTGAATCAACGGTTGAATTCAAATTCGCTGATATGCGGCGGGCGATTTCTACGCGACTTCAGCTTGAACTTTTTCAGAGCAGAAAGGAATTGATATTAATAATTATTATGATAGTTGATTTTCTATAAGGACGGTGGATTACGCGAAATAACGTACCTATGATTTGATGATCAATGGCGTGTGTAGTGAAATATTTCAATTTATTTTTATAAATATTCGAATGGCCCACCTGTCGAAGACGTCACCTGGCCTACCGGAATTTTGCCCGGTTGCCCGGTGGGCCAGTCCGACACTGTTCATAGAGGGTATTATACGGTGCTCGGTGGAAGATGCTTTTGCTGGCGCCACTAAATAGCCCTGTAAAGCCTCATATAAGTCTTCAAAAGTAGCTTTATTTAGCCGAAATTTTTCTCCGGTCACTTAGGACGAAGGCATAAAATCGCGGCCTCACTGCGAGGTTTTCGTTAAAAGCCTTCGCTAGTTCAAGACGAGCCAGCCCATTGTTGTTAATAACGTTATTAACGTAAATCACCACAATATTCGAACTTATTTGAAGTGAACCATCAAAATTAATATAAATCCAAATAAATTGACAAATTGACAACACAACTTGCGTGTGCGAGCCAGATTTGCGATCGGTACACCCCCATGCGCAAAAGTTGCGAGTGGTGCAAAGTCATGTCGCCCGCAGTGCATTTCAAATAAGCCGTGCACCAGTTTTCAATCGCAAATAACGTCATTTGCGTATACGCAAAGTTGCATCAATTTCAAATAAAGCCCCCCAGAACATCTCCCCAAAATAAATCATAAATTATTGCTAAAGCTAAATTAAGAATAATAATTAAATAAAATATATATTCGATGTCTGTTTTACCGCAGCCAGGCAATTTGTCCACTGTCATATCCAATGACAAGCCATAAATATGATTTTCTTCGGAGTAAAGTTAAGGTATATAAATATGGTGAGACTTATATATGAACAACATTAACATAATTGTTCTGAAAGGAGGGAACAGATTTATGAATTGGAACTTGTAGTATATGGAGAAAGAATAAAAAATTTAAGAAATATCGTATGATAAAATCTGGCAACTGGGCTGCATAAGCGTGGGAGCATTCCCGGAATCTGGGTTACACGATCCCTAAATCCAAGGCCGTCGCTGCAAAGGCCCTGTAGAACGGTGCAACGTATTTATGCAAGATGCGGCCCCACGAGCTTTATGGGGGTTCCGTTTCCGTTATTTTTATGCACAGAGTACCGGATGCATGAAAGTTTATTTGTGAACCGGTAAACATAGAAATTTTTAACTTTAACCTGCATGAAAAGTAGGTACCTACTCATATTTCTTAATATAAAAAACTGCGTGGAATATATTTCCTGGCAACTAAAAGTTATGCTGAGTGAAATCCGAAAAACATCTTAAACTCATCATTGAAAATATTTTCCAAATTTCCTTTCAACGACAGCATCAAATTACACCAGAATGTACAACAATCCATTAACACGCCAATCAAACGGAATGTTTATTTCCAATTAGCCAAGGGTATCGCCGGTGGAAAATTAATTCCAGTAGCTCGAATTTGGTGCCAAAATCCAAGAGCCAATTCAAACTGAAGCAGCAAACATAACCTTGAACTTGGTAAAAAGTTTATCAACCGCAAAATTATTTTGCTTCTATTAATAAGGTTACTGCGTCGTTAGTTTGCCTATTGTCCTAATGTACACAAAGTGCTACCAAAATTGCTGGGAGGATTTGTGTATATATTGTGTTGCAATAATGATTTTTGCAGTACCTAATCTTGATTGTACTTTTTAGACTTTGTTTTTTTCAGAAAACGATCTAAAATATATTAGTAGAGGACCCCTTTGAATTTTGTGGCTTGCTTAAATGCTGTTCATGCCAATTCATCAATTAACTACTAATGTTTCAGAGTTTGATCTAATTTTTGATTCAGGATCATGTGCTTGTTTAACTGATTTTTTCGAGCTTTGTTGGACATAAATAGGTATATCTTTTTGACTTGGTACTTGTTCGACATCACACTAACTTTTTTTCAATCAGCAGAGGCATATATCTTTTCAAATTATTTGTCACAGAGTCGTCAATTTCAAAACCATAAATATGATACACGACTTTTTAACTTGGCAGCATCAGGAGTACCCCTGACAAAGTTATTTTCAGTATAATATCGGTCAGATATAATTTTTTAAAAAATCACACATGTCGTTTTGTTGCCATGGAAAAAATAGGAGCGATAAACGCCATACCTCATCCGCTAATGACACAAAAAAATGCAAAAAACACAATCAAAATTAGTCCCCAGCGGATGGCGCGGCTTTATTTATAGACCACTCGACTGTCAGAAAGAATAAACAATGTTAAATATAAAAATGCAATTTGGATGCCACATAAAAGAAAGAACAAGTTTAAAAGAAAATAAAACAAGGATGAGTTTTGCAATATTTTGACAAGGATTTGTCGTAGGTACCTACCTTTAATTTATATATATATATTTTTTTAAATTGCTGATTAGTTGAAAATATAAAAGATGACTGACGAGTGAAAATAAAAACTAGACGAAACGATAGTGACAGACAATAAGCATGATTCTTGGCGGTCCTAATTAACACGTTCTAGCAACTCAAACATCTTTATGAGCTTCACCAGCGGTTTTCCTGTGTTTTTAATATGAAACTGTGACTATTGTACCACTGGAGCTAGTATTTTGATAAGATTTTTAACACTTGACGAAGATGACATGATGGCCTAGTCCGAAACAGCTTTGCACTGATAAAAAAACTTTCCATTTCTTTCTTAAAGATTATAGGTATGCCATAAAACGCGAAAAGGAAGCTCATTAATATTATCAATTGAACAACGCTGATATAAAGGCAATTATTTATTTAATTTAATTTATTTACAAATTCCATACACTACAGAATAAAATATTCTTAATGGTACAAAGATAAGAAACAAAAACAAAGATCCACAACCAATAAAGGACATAATGAAGTGGCACAGTCGGCCTCTCCCAACAGGAAAGGCAAATTACAAATCTCTCAACATCCTCTTAACAGATACCAAACTAACAGAGAAAAGATCACAATCGTGGAAATACCTATAATAATTATAAACTAGACGATTTACAAAAGCATTAAGACCATAGTTAGTTTTGTGATAACGCTCGTAAAATAACTATGCACTTGTCTTGTACGTCTTATTGGAATTAAAAATGTGATCAAGTTTAGAAGATGAGTGCAGGCAATTACTCCATTGAGAAGAGTGTAGAGAAACAACAAATAAACATTTCTTCGACGACACTCAAGGCTTTTGACACTACAAAGCAAAAGTCTAGTGTCATAAGGAACGTTACTATAAGGAAAGTGAAGTTTATACAACAGGTATTTGGTATTTGAGAAATTTACTTTGAACTCTTGCCAGTCTAAGTACATGACCAGCGTAACGAGGTGACCAGATCACAGAACAGTACTCTAACAAACTTCGAACTAGACAATTATACAAACAAGTGATTGCTTTTGTATCTCTAATGTGCTTTGAATTTCTCTTACTGAAGCCCAGCATCCTAAATCCCTTCAGAACAATGCTATCAATATGCGAATTAAACGTTAGGTCAGTGTCGAAAATTATTCCTAGATCGTTGATAGATGATACATTTTCAATTATTGAATCATTAATCGTATAATTATTATTCAATGGGTTCCGAAGTTTGTGGAAACAGATAGATTTACATTAAGAGATATTAATTGACAGGAAGTTAGATTCGCACCACACAACAAGTCTGTCAAGATCAGACTGCAAGCCATTGAGACCAGGGCCAACCAAGCTAAAGAATTTGAGGTCGTCGGCGTATAAGAGACATTGGTATGTGTCTAAAACATAACAGAACATCATTTATAAATAATGAAAAGAGCACAGGACCGATATGCGAACCCTGGGGGACGCCAGAAGTCACAAGATACAGAACCACAAACAGTAACAAGCTGACGACGCTGAGATAGGTAGGATTTAATCAGTTCAATGTAATTACCAGAGACACCGATCTCAGACAATTTCTTTACCAGTAAAAGATGACAGACACTGTCAAAGATAAATCAGTATAAATACTATGTCGGATGAAACAAGAAAGTCCTGGTAAACTCTTTGGTTAGTACAGGCAGAACGACCTTTATAGAATCCATGTTGTTCAGGAATAATGTAGTTTTTATATGTGTAAAAAAATTCATCAGTAAGAATCGACTCAACAAGTTTAGGAATGGCAGAGAGAACAGATATTCCACGGTAATTACCGACAACTGAGCTATCACCCGCTTTGAATACGGGAAGAAAATAAGAATTTTTCCATAAGGAAGGAAAGCAACCTGCATCCATCGATCTTTGGAAAAGAGCTCTAAATGGGTTTACAAGGAAGGAGCAACTAGATTTCAACAATAAGGAAGGAATGCCATCAGGGCCTGCTCTCTTAGATTTATCAAAGGATGATAACTTCTCGGTGATTTCCTCTGCGGTAAAGATATGAAAAGACAAAGTGGCAGAGAATTGCACAGAGCTGTTG
Organism: Ceutorhynchus assimilis; assembly: GCA_917834065.1. NCBI lineage: Eukaryota > Metazoa > Arthropoda > Insecta > Coleoptera > Curculionidae > Ceutorhynchus > Ceutorhynchus assimilis. The sequence goes on from OU892277.1 coordinate 102,070,674, forward strand.
TTGGACAAGTCTACATCTTCATGATTTGAATAACCGGACTGAAAGTGCGAGGAAAACGCATCAACAATATCATTAGAATTAATGGGGGGTTGCTTATTGTACAGGGTGATTCATTAAGAATGACACTCGGCCATATCTCAAAAACTATCCATCGTAGTCTTGTCGGAAAAAAATTATCCCATAAATATGGCCAAGAGAAAATGCTGGAAATATATTTCAGCTTTCTAAAATGACCGTAAGGGGGCGTAACCCAACTGTCAAAGTACAAAAATGGTTTTATTTTTGAAATTTCAAATGGAAACCTATCTTGAAAATGGTAGCAATAGATTTTTGATGAAATTTCACACAATTTTGATTCATGACTTTTTACTAGAACTTATCGGATAAGATAGTTATGAGCTGTCAAATATTGCAACTTAATAACACGAATAACTTCAAAACGACTCAACAAATTGGGTCGATCTTAGGTTCGTTGGAAAGACAAGAGTCTGTTCTTTAATTTTGTTGTAAAAAACTCCAACTCCAGTTAGTTAGACTGACTCTATGGGTGGATATTTGAAAACAATCGAATTTTTCTAATTTTTCTTGAAATTTTCAAATGAAACGGTATATTTAAGATACGTTCAATCGATTTTTGAGGATATTTCACACAGTTTTTCTTTATTATACCTTCCTACAAACCAATTCCAGAGAGTGTTAAATTTAATTTTATCAAAAATAATCAATATTTATGAAAAAGCCCTCGTAAATAATGACTTCGTTTTTCTGACAGTTGATTGTCATCATTGATGAACGTCAAATAATGAAAAAAGTGCGTTAGGAAATTATAGTGCCAGAACGTTGGTTGTATTTTCCTCGCAAGTTGCCCTACGTCTTCGAGTGGAAAAGGGGGTATGAATACTACCCGTAACCCTCAAACGATTATTCAACCTCCTGATGGATCTAGGGTCAGGGTGAGGTCTTTGGGGATAACGCCCTGAATAAATACGTACTGCGATTGCTGCATTTCCGTTACATTCATGCAGCTCAAGGATGTCCTGTGCTTCTTCCATTTGGGAAATGCATTTTGACTTTAGAAAATAACGTTTGGAGTGCGTTCGAAATCACCCTGGGGCGTCACACCGAGTGCACACCAGCTATAAATTATAAACATGGCTGGTGTGCACTCGGTGTGACGCCCAGGGTGATTTCGAACGCACCCTTGAAGTTTTAAAAATCTGTCAGCCTGACATATTTAACTGGTATCTGTTCAATTTACGAGGGCTTTTTTATAAATACTGATTATTTTTAAGAAAATTAATTTTAACACTATCTGGAATTCGTTTGTAGGAAGGTATGAAAGAGAAAAACCGTGTAAAACATCCTAAAAAATCGATTTAACATATCTTAAATATACCTTTCCCTTTGAAAATTTCAAGAAAAATTGGAAACATTCAATGGTTTTCAAATATTGACCCATAACGTCAGTCCTACTAAACAGAATTTGAATTTTTCACAACAAAATTAAAGAACAGACTCTTGTCTTTCCAACAAACCTGAGATCGACCAGATTCGTTGAGTCGTTTTGAAGTTATCCGCTTTCTTGAGTTGCAATTTTTGACAGCTCATAACTATCTTATCCGATAAGTTCTGGTAAAAAGTCATGAATCAAAATTGTGTGAAATTTCATCAAAAATCTATTGCTAGCATTTTCAAGATACGTTTTCATTTGAAATTTCAAAAATAAAACCATTTTTGTACTTTGACAGTTGGGTTACGCCCCCTTACGGTCATTTTAGAAAGCTGAAATATATTTCCAGCATTTTCTCTTGGCCATATTTATGGAATAATTTTTTTCCGACAAGACTACGATGAATAGTTTTTGAGATAAGGCCGAGTGCCATTCTTAACCCGGCATTATACGCGCCAAAAAAATTACGTCGTTACACGCGTTCGGTCAAATCGACCGACTTCCCAAAAGTTTAGATGAATTATTAGCTTTTTTTGCGGAAACGATCCCAAACGTATCCTGAATGCTAAGGCATGACCTACGCAAGTTTACTAATCAATACAGACATGAAACTTTCAAATATTACCTGCGTAAGTGATGCTTTAGCGTTCAGGATACGTTTGGGACCGTCTCCGCGAAAAAAGTGTACAAGCACTATAATTCCTAGATTTCATAATTATTACAAAGGGAATTATATTATGCAGTACAGTTACCGTATTCTCGACAGCAAAAAGTACTCCCAATATCAGAAAATGCCAATTTTGAACACAAATATTTTAGATACTCAGGTTCACGCGCCTAGTCAAAAGCACCGACTATGAAAACAGCGAACTATACTTCAACCAAAAACCAAAATATTTTTAGGCCAATGGATAGTGGAAAACCTGCATCAGGCATTCCTGGATAGACAAAACTGTCACCCTTGTAGCAGTGGCGTAATTACTGATTTTATCAATGATCGGTCTTTTTGACCGACACGCGTGTACTCGCGGGTTAATGAATCACACTGTACTAAAGTATCCTGGGCAGACCAGAAACACCTGTTAGGCTCTTCACGTATGACCAAAATTGTTTGATGTTTTCGGGAATAAGATGTTCCGCTTTAGAAATAAACATTGATCCGCCACTCCCAATACATTCATTATTAGGAAGGACCAAGGAGTCATCGCAATTGATTGGAACCACAAATAACTTAGAGATTATGTGTTCTAGGAGCTTCTTCTTGGCAATGTGGGAAGGGCTGCCATAGTAGTTCAGCTCGCTGTCATCGGAAAATTCATTAAAGCTAAGAAACTTTGCAGGACAGCCCTTCTTGTTATGTAGGACCTTCTTGAAGACCATGTCAGATTCGTACGTAAAGTTGTTGAGAATGAGCCTGGAGGCAGCATAGGGAGGTCCAACGATGATTAGGTTGGTGTGAGAAAATCTATCAAGTATATGGGCAACTAAGTTGTCGCTGATTGTTTTACCCATGAAAGCGTCAGCATTACCGCAGAAGAGGATGACATAATCGCGTCTGGTGAAACGACGACTTAGATCAAAGTATATTATATGAATATGAAAGGAAGCAAAAGATAAATTTCCTAACGATAACGGAAGCATTGCTGATACTCATTTTCAACTTGAGCACTATAAAATATGAGAAAACTTCTTACAATTTTTTTTTTTCTGTAAGATCCAAATCTACCGGACCAGATTATTTTTCAGTATGCTACTTTTTGGCTGTCTCATGGTATTACCGGCCATGACACAAATTCTAAGTTCCAGTTCTACTCATGTCTTCTAAAAGTTATGCTTCCAGAAGAATCCAACAACTTGATGCACATCAGCATATAATGTGCGCTCTCTGGGATATTGGAGAAAGATAAGGCTCATAACATTATTTTTACCCAGCAATCAGATTTTCATAAAAATCACACCGGCACTACGGCCAGTGATAGTATTTTTATAATCGTCGTGTCAGCTTTAATAAATTTAGTGAGAAAATCTTGAAGGCACACCTAGAAAGCCAGATACAAGGCGTGAATGACGTGCACACCATGGTAATGGTGTGAAAACAGGCAGAATGGCACCCTTGTGCACATAGTGTTTAGCCAACTTCAACAATATTCTTCCACTTTTTTCCCAATTTTCTTCCATGGTAGCCAATCTAACAACATTGAAGAACAGGGAGCTGGTCATCTTATAAGGTCTGTTCTCACAAAAGTGTCTGACACAATCGCTAAGTTACCGGGCGATACTTTCTGAAAGTTTGCAAACTGTGTTGCAAATTTTATGACAACAGACTTATAGATGTACAGCAGCTATCCGAGTAGTGAGATGCGCAAAGGAGCCTGTGTCACAGATCACCTAAATACAGATGCGTAAGTGAGTATCCTTGCCGTCGACGATTCAAAGCTACGAAACCAGGGCAGCCGGCTCCCTTGCCACTAACGCGGCCGATCATTTATAGTGCGTGAGCGTGTTCCAGCCTGTTGTGTTTACGTATAACCTTGAACCACGAATTCACCGCTCTTTCGCATCTGCAATCTGCATGTAGGTGATCTGTGACGCGGACCTCCGTACTATTCGACAAGCGGCCGGCCCCCTAGAGGTAAGAGCGAGGTTTCGTAGCTTTTGAATCGACAGCAAGGTCCCTTACTTACGCATTTGTAAATAGGTGATCTGTGCCTGTGTCAAATGGGCCACACTCATGTCTAGAACTTATGGAGAATTTCAAAAATAATTCGAATTATTTAGTCCAGAAATGGAGAAAGCCATTGATTTTGTGAAAGAAGAGGCTGATATTTATATGCATGATAAAATTACTGCAGAAACCAATCTTATCAACACATGGAGTGCAACACCTATTATTCGCTTACCACCACGAAGACTTTTTTTTGTAAAGCAATACCAAGTTAACTCCATATTTCAAGCAACGATTGAAGTGACGTCATAGAAGAATCTACGAGTCCACTGTCATCGCCGTCGTACTATAGTCACAAAAAAGATGGTTCCACGAGGTTCTGTAAGAAAGGCAGGATGTCGTTGCGAAAAAATACAGCTAGCGATTACAACGGATTGACGATACCCTTAACCCCTATCAGGATCCAACTCTACAATTATAAAGTGGATATTGGCAGGTGAAACCACTGATCTCAAAAATAAATGGCTAAACAAAGAACGCTTTTAATGCTGCTCATTTACGACTAATGTTAACAACTGGGACAGCTTTGAGCGTGCGCAGTAGATACATGTACACTTGGCCAAACAAAAAACTGGTACAGGCAATATATATTTTTTAAATTAGCCTAGTGTGAGTCAGGCTTAACAGCAAAAAGTCTCTTCTGAAAAACTTAGGTCAGACAGTTTTTGTCAACGTCATAGCTGAACAAAAGTAAATGCAACATGTTTTTATGTTATGATTGGTTTAAATATGACATTTACTTGACTCTTTTTGTCATTGTTTAGGTGATGAAGAAGGTCGATTTACACAATTCAACACAATATGAAAATGCATGTACCAGTTTTATTATTGGCCAAGTGTACTGTGCGTGCGCAAAATATTGGTCGCGTTCATCAGCACTCAACATGTTGAGTGATTAGTAAGCTAGTTTGTTCCAACAAGTGGAATACACAAGGTAGAACAGTTTTGAATGGCCTAGAGCTGATTTTCATCTGTTTTCAACAAGGCCGCTGACTAATCACTCAACATGTTGAATGCTGGTCAACGCGACCATTGTCAATGAAAATGAAGGATATTTCAATATTTAGAACAGTTGTTCGAAAGATAAGACACTGCGCAGGCGTTAGGCTGTTGCGTTGCACAACTGTTCGTAGAATATTGACCCCAAATTTTCGCAGAAATTTAGTCAATTAAGCCGTACGATTGTTTATCCATTTATTTTTGAGATCGGTGGGTGGAACGCAAGAAAGAAGAAAATTACTTCCATCAATAATTTAAAGTTGCGGTTTGAATTAGGCAGTAGATACATTTGCCACTTTTGCGAGACTGTTGTCTTTACTTGGATAATGTCAAGGTGGTTGGCAAAGATTACGACAAAATTCTGTCGAATTTGGAGTTTTTGCCAGGCCTCGAAATGGCTACAATTGAATCCAAAGAAAGGAGTTATATTCCAGGAGAAAGAAAGGTAGCTTGACACTATGTATGGCTCGAAGCGGATAGATCAGGGGATGCTAAAATAAGTGGAAATAACGTTGTTAAATCTTATTCAGGATTATGTTTTAAAACTAGGCCATATTGACGATAAACGTTATTTGAAGAAAAAAAAAAACAAGCATCACCCCAACCGGATTCTCCCATCTAGAAAGCTATTTATAGAGTTTTGTTATGACGTGTAAAGTTAGATCTTTTGCTGGGTCTACATCCACAGTTTAATTTTTTATCAAATACGAGACAAAATTGGAGGGAATATCTTATTTGGTGTAATGGACCAGGTTCAACCATTTGAGGAATTTTTTCAATTAGAATTTGAAAAATATTTTCTGAAGAATCCGCCGATTATCATCGGCTGTTGTCGTTTACTTGGATAATGTCAAGGTGGTTGGCAAAGATTACGAAAAAATTCTGTCGAATTTGGAGTTTTTGCCAGGCCTCGAAATGGCTACAATTGAATCCAAAGAAAGGAGTTATATTCCAGGAGAAAGAAAACTTTCGCGGACATGTCCATTTTTTCAAAAGACATGGAGATAGACCCAGGAAAACTCCAAGCAATACGAAATTGGGCCACACTAACAAACAAACATAAAGTCAGGAGCTTCCTAGGACACTGCAGATACTACTGCCGGTTTATCAAGGAATTTGAGAAGATTGCAAAGCCGTTAGCCGCTAACTAAGTAGAACGCTCACTGTGATTAAATACGACGATCAACGATGTTTCATGGAGCTGGAACGCAGAACACCGACGTTTAGCAAAGTGAGCTGTACTCTTCCAAATGCAAAATGGCGAAAAAGCTGTATTCAGATGTTTTAGTAAATTCTTTAAAATTTACTTTATTTATTATTGTGTCACCCGAAAACATCTTCTGGCAGTGGCAATTTTCATTGTTTTCTCTATGGACGGAAGTTCTCAAGTAGAATCGCCATGGTTGAAGAAATTACAAAGCTACGACTTCTAAATCAAACATCGCGAAGGAAGAAGTTATGGCAACGCTCATACTTTATCTTATCACGAGCACTTTGTATTGACAACTCTTGCGAATGTTGCCAAAAATGCCAAAGGTAAGCGGAAATGGAGGCAGTCAAACACTCTGGACTTGTTCAACAGATAATGGTCAATAGGGGTATTCGCAAAGAAGAATTTGAAAAAAAAAACAAAATGCTTACAATGAATCGAAAGTGATGCATAACTGGCTAGCAAATAGACAGCAACCTGGATAGCAAGAACTCTTCAGTTTGGGTCAAATAGTGAAGCCATTGGCTTCATTGAAATTCATTCTACCTCGAGATTACTCAATCCCTCATATTATATGGAAGAGTCTAGTGGGTATATCAGATCGTTGTTTCTATGTTGGATAGATTGGTACGCGGACTGCACATTAGTCCACACAAAATCGATTATGTGGTCATACACGAGCCTGAGTGTCCTTTATTGGCTTTTCCTAAGCCGCATTGACGATCCCTAATAAAAGCGAAACGAGTCTGCGGATGGAAAAAACAAAGAAAGGAAACTCTAGATTTCTATTTCTATTATTCAAGTAGGTTGCCCGATTAACCAGTGGCGCACCCAAGGGGGGGTTTTGGGGGTTGAAACCCCCCCCCCCCCCGAAATTTAGCACTAGTACAAAGAATTTTCCTACCTAACCTAACTTAACCTAACCTAAATCCTTAAAAAGGAGAATTATCCTAACTATTGGTATTGGCCTTTTAATTTACTTTTTTATACATAGAAATATTTCTTAAAAAAAAGTTACTGCAATATTTCGGCTGGCCTTCATCATTATGAAACCCCCCCCCCCCCCCCAAATAAAAAACCTGGGTGCGCCACTGCGATTAACCGACTGTGGGCTTCGCTTGTGTCACGTGAATGCGATAAAGAAAAAAATTATTCTGGAAAATAATTTGAAGAAAGAAGAGCGGAGTTTGTTTATTATTTATTTTTTCGAATGACTATTGTTTTGAATTGATAGTTTAACAAAAAGTCTAAAACACGTGCGGAATTCAAAATTCTACACTCGTGGAACGGTTCTTATCGCCTAGTAAAATTTTTCTAATTCCACGCCTCTCATAGAATACATATAACTACTAATCTACCTCAGATGCATGTTAAAAATTATAATAGCTCAATAGAAAAGATAATATTCTATGGTTAGAAGGCAAGCGATTTGAAATTAAATTTTTTTTTAAACGCACACCAAACACAACATTTAATAGTGCACATGTATCATGTAGGTATCGATGTTATTGAAATGAGTTGGGTTAGTTGAGCTTAGTTAGTTGTTCGCGGACTGTGGCCAATCATATTCCGCATTTGAATCCGTTTCCTAGATAATCGTAATCGAACAGGCATCTGGTCACTGTCATCATTAAATTCCAAATGTCAAATTCAAAAGGAAACGGAATCCCTAGTAGAAGGAATAAAAGTAGTCACTGTATTTCTATTTTAAAAAGTAATTTTTGAGAGTCAACCCGACTAACACTCACCACCCAAAATGTCGAGTGAATCAGGGTTGGCAACAATTAGTCCACTCGGTGTGGCATAAAATGACACTACTTGTGATATAAAGTTCCTTGCCATATTGGTTATTTTCCAACAAATAAATCACTCACCTATTTTTCCATTTGGACTATATGGATCGTAGCTTCCACTGGACAGAGGCGAAGAGTAACCATTACTGATAACAGTGAAAGCGTGCGAGGGTGGACCTGGTGAAGGCGTGAGCGAAGGTGCCCCACCACTTGGACTTGGAGAACTCAGCCAGTCGTTGTCAGGGGCCGCAGGCCTACGAGGTTTCGACGAAGCTGGGGATCCTGAGTTATTCCCCAAACCACTAAAAGGGCCATTGGAAAGGTTACCGTTGTTGATTTGTTGCTGTTGTTGCGCTAGTATAGTACCAGCTGAGGTAGAAACGGATACCAGGCCATTCTGAAAAAGAAAATTATCACGATATTTTTTTTTTGTGATATATTTGATGAGGAAACATACCGATTGTATAACAACAGTGCCAGGTCCGGTAACCATAGGTTCGGCCTTGATTAATAGTACGTCGTCTTCGCTAACGACATGCGCCGTACCGTCGGCGCGATACACTAAGTCGTGTTTAACTTCCATTGGGCCGGAGGCGGCGGCAACAGCGATGCGGTGCACAGCGGTCATGGGCGGTTCGCTGGACAGTTACGGGTACGACCGGGAGGCGGGTGGCCGCATTTTGGATAGTACGGGCGGTTGATCAAAACTAATCGAGTTTTTGGTGCTGGAACAACCTGAAAATAAAAAAGATATATTAAACAAAAATATTAGCTTTTACTCTGGCAGATTTCGTATAATCTAAACCACAATCTCCTCAATTCTAACAAGGAAAAAAACCTTGCAAAGCACTTAGAGGCCAAAATTGTTTACAAGGTAATTACATTAGCTAGCCAAGAAAACCCAGAAAAAGGATTGACCTATTTCTTGGAAACATGATTTGCGCTCGCCCGCACACCGGCTATGATTGGTAGCTTGACACTTTGTAATTTGAGACGCTTTTAAATTGGATTGACTTGCACACATACATTTATGTGAATTTTGATCCCTGGCTCGAAGCGGATAGATCAGGGGATGCTAAAATTAGTGGAAATAACGTTGTTAAATCTTATTTAGGATTATATTTTAAAACTATAGGCCATATTGACGATAAACGTTATTTGAAGAAAAAAAAAAAAAAAAAAAACAAGCATAACCCTAACCGGATTCTCCCATCTAGAAAGCTATTTATAGAGTTTTGTTATGGCGTGTAAAGTTAGATATTTTGTTGGCTCTACATCCACAGTTTAATTTTTATTAAATACGAAACAAAATTGGAGGGAATATCTTATTTGGTGTAATGGACCAGGTTCAACCATTTGAGGAACTTATTCAATAAGAATTTAAAAAACATTTTCGGAAGCAAGTTTTTCATCATCATCATGATCATCGGCGGGTGATCCTATCCAATGACGGACGAAAAGCCATTCTAATTCTATCCTAAGCATCCGGTATCCAGTTTCCAGATAGTTTCTCTATGTTGGGGAGCCTCCTCGATCACCCATTATCCCGTATGCTGAAGAAATGTTCAGTTTCTTTTTAGGCATTGAATGCCTCTCGTACTCCTATATTTTGTCTTATTTCACGGCTTGGAAATCTGTTTTTAATGGTGTTTCCCAACATTGACCTTTCCATATTGGGTTGCATTAGCGGTACTTTGACTTTGCAAATATTTTTGGGATGTCCGATTTGGATCGCCTCACCCTATGTTCATCTCATGAACTAAGTGGTTTATCAGTTTAACCTCCAACATTTTCTGACAGTTGATCAGATGGTGAATAAACCGGCCATTAGGGTCATAAGCTGTGCTTTTTGGACGACGTCATCGAGAAAAATAAAATGAAACCTCCAGCTCAGATCATTTAGCATGCTTTGCAACAGTGTGACGAATAAATTAAGCGAAAGCGCACCAATTTGCCGACATCTTCTCCATCATATTTTTATAGGCGTATTTTAGCGCGAGTTTTAACCCAGTAGTATGTTGTATTTACTTGTGATACTATATTATAGCGATCATGGCTGACATACTATGAAGTCACAACATAAAACTTGACTGTAAACATCCTACGAGGGATAGTTACTGGTTGTAGTATATCAGTGTATCTTGAGCATATGGGCCAAATAGCTGACTACGGATACCGACACAGTTCTTTCTATTATAAATAGATGATTGTTTTTCCCCATTTTGCCATTGTTTTCTGTCATTTTTTTAAGAGCTTTTTTGCAAAAAAAAAAAATCTTCAGTTCTGCACAAAAGTGTAGTTTTGAGTGGTTTCATTTACACATAAAGGGGCTACACGTTATCTTTATTTTTGAATTCCACGACCCTATAGGTTCTCTTGTCTTAAAGTACAAATAACTAAATTTATTTGTAAAAAATTGGCGCCCAACATGGGGCGCTGTATCAATTTTAAAATATTAACAGACACCTTTTGCCGAATTTTCTCTGCAGATTTTGTCTCTAGATTTGTTTTTTTTAAAGTACAGTTCAATTTTTTTTTGTACATTAGAAAATATACTGGCGCCCAAATTATCTTTTCCTTTTATTTTTTATATCTCTAATACATACATAATTTTCTCTTATAATTATCCTTTCTCATTAAATTAAACGTAGAACCAAATGACTAACAGTTTTCATATTGTTAATTGTTAACATTTTCAGTACCATAATTTTATCTGAGCCACACTGAAGTGCCTTGTTTGCTTCAATACACAATGAAACATCATTGAAAGGGAATATTTATTTATTTATTTATTTATTTTTTTTTTCTCTTTTTTTTTAACCAACTAAAAGGGGTATGTTACGATAAATTTATCATTCACGTAATATGTTCCATTTCTTCTACTTTTCATTATAAAGTTGTATTTTTGTCATTTCAGAATCAGCAAAATAATAATCCATAATTTAAGTAATTTAAAAGTATCTACAAAATTTAATTAATTCAATGTAATATCAGTACTGCCATCTATCCATAATGAGCATAAAAATGCAAATATCTGTTATTAAAAGAAGGTACCGCCATCTAGTACCTGATAAATTTATTTTTTAAAATATGATTTTGATTATTTCTCATTGACAGTCATTCGTATTTTCATTTAAAGAACTTATATTTATCTTACTTTTAGCAAATAGATATATTTCTGTCTTTCTCCAACTTCTGATTCTAAAATAATTATTTTTGGCTTAATGACCTAATTAATTAGTGGTTTTCTATTTTCAACATAACTTTAATTTAAATTATTGTAATTTGTAAACAATTAAAATAATTCTAGTATGCTTTTATCTATTCCCTTTTAATCAACGTGGTTTTTTATTGATGAAGTGAGCACGGTCTTTTGTGTGTGTTGAGTGTTGTCTTCTGATTGGTCGATGGTTACTACGCAGTTGAGTATAAAAAAAAGCAAGATTGCTTTCCTACAGGTTTTTGGTTCTAAAACGGTCTCTTTCCTGGCAGAACCACTAAACAGGCGAGTCGATTTAATTTTTTGTAATTTTTTTCTTCAGATTTCTAGTTTTTCCCTTAATATTTTCCAATTTATTTTACCATCAGTGTATACTATCATATCACTTTTTAGTTTTTACCTGATAAATCTTATCTTATCTACCTTTTAAATATAAATATTATATTTTAATTTTTTTATTTAATTGTGTGCCTCCATTTTGTGATTGGTGGTCCCACGTTTTTCTGAGGTGAGTCAATTCAGAGTTTTGGCTAATAAATAGGTACTGCTGCTCTGGTTTTCAGAATCAATTCTTAGTGTAGGATTATTGGACCATTTGCTCTAAGTAGAGTCGGTGCAAACCAAATTTGTGTGTCCATCCTTATCAACATTTTCTTGAATCCAGGCAGAGGCCTGTATAGCCATTTATTGTTTGACTCTCTCATTTTCTTCTCGAGAAGGAGAGTGCTGAAAAAAAAGGTGTAATTTTTAAAATAGAAATCCGGATATGTCAAAAATTCATTTAAAAAAGGGTTTTAATTACAATATCTCAGAATTTTGACAATTCCTGGATCTAATTAATTTCACTCTCAGTTTTATCTTGTGGTACCTATAGTAGCTACCTTAACTTATAAAAGGAAGATTTATCTATTTGGGGAAAATCTAGAAAATTATTTTGTTTATCTTGTCTTAAAGTACAAATAAGTAAATTTATTTGTAACAATTGAAACTCGAAAACGCAAAATTTTGCAAAATTCAACAAACCCAAATAAACAACGATCATGGCGTCCTCTTCTAGACCCTTTGTCAAATATACTCCACCTCTCATTTGGGTAACTATGACGTCATGAATCGAAGTATGTGTAGTATGATATTCACTGGACGCTAAAATACGTCTTTTATAAAGACTTTCAGATCAGATACATGTGTGAACTTTTTTGACGTCCTCTGTATTTGAATTTTTCTTATTTTCTCTTAATTCTTCGTATAGATATTAAATTTTTTGTGATGAAGTTTATCGCGTTCTTTATTTCTTGTTTGCATGCTTTTTGAAAAAGATATCGTTTCTGTTGCCTAGTCCGTGCTGGGCTATCATTGTTTCTCCTTGGGTATTGATTGCTTCCAATCTTTGCGTTCAAGTCTCTAATTATTAAAGAAAATTAATTTTCTCCTTTCTGTAGGGCGTTCTCATATAAATGAGCAGCCTCATCGTGTGAGTGTTATCGGTTATCGGTTGACCTTAATAATTTTATATCACAGGTTAACTTGTTCTTTTTATATATGTTATTATATCTGTCATGGGCCTAGCCTATACTTGGTACAATTTATCATATCTGACATCAAGACTAGTCAAACAACCATCTTCAGACTTTAGCCCATGAAATAAATAATAATTGCAGCAAACAGCTTCCACCTGATGCCCGGTCCAATCAACTGCTATCTAATGGACGTGACGCAACATGAACTTAATCCCAATTAACACAAATGCCTATGTGCAGTTAACCTACGGATCAGTTAGGTGAGGCTACCTCGAATAAATTGAGGAATGTTATGCTAATACGAGAAAGGGACTCCCCATAATTTGTCAAAAACAACCAAGAATTCTAAGAACTATAATGGGAACTATTTCAGTCATTCTAACAAGGAATCCAGAGGTGGTATTCCTTAGAGTAAATGTTCATCAAGAAAGCTCGTCATCCAGCTGCTGATATACAGAAGAGCCAAGTAATGTTTCCACAACTACGGTATTCAAAATTTAACATGTATCGTTTTCATCGGAAGTACAAAAAACTTAATCGCGACATATTTTAAACTATGACGCATCAACTAGGTAACAGAAGCAGGTTCCTAATTGTCAAGTAAATATTATACATCTAAGTTTTTCGAAATATCTATCTGAAAAGATAAACGTGAATTATTCCACCAGGGAATTATTATTTTAAAAATCCATATTTCAATTTCTTTGAAGCTTATCCAGGACAACTGTTTCCAATTTAAGAGCACTTATGAAGCATCGTTCTATGAAACCTATTGGATACACGATTGGTTAACCCTTTTACATTTGGAGCCTCTTGAACACGTTTTAATAAACCTTGTTTCGTCTGTATGGTAAAAGTAAATGTCCATCGATTTTCGCCATATAACCTTAACATTTTCATACAAATAAATTCAATTAACACGAGAATCTCATCAGCAGTGTTTCGTTTTGTTTTCCTTTAGCCCAGACCATCGGAATCAGCCAAATGAGTTTTTGCCCTACCCTACAATAACCGCATCACATCCAGCGGTATTAATTCAAAATAAAGCTTACGCATATACATCCAGGGTGCAATACTCTCCCCCAACTCGTCTGACGGCACCTTTGTGCGCGCGGGGCTGTCTAGACGGTTCGTGTTTGGGGGATGGCCGCCCCATGCCACCCCCTTGGGCCGCCAACCTAGTCGATAATGCCGCCACCATTGCGGACTATGTCGAGCCAAAGACGAAGGTCGATGGATCCAGCCGGCGTTTGTACAAAAGTGAAACCTCGACGCATAAAAAATATAATGGAGGAGGCCTGGGATATATCCCGAAATTTATGAGGCTAGCTGGGTTTTTTTAACTGGCAACTTGGGAGACAATTTTGTTCAGTTGTTAATCTAATTGCAGCATTATGCTGATATATACCAAACTGGGTTTAGAAGCTAAATTACATTTTTTTGTATGAATGAAAATGTATTTAAAAGATAATTTAAAGGATCACTTATTCTTTGAAACAAAGAGTTACATTCTGGATAGACAATGGAACACACGTCAATGGTTAAGACCTTATCAATTTCAGACATAGTCATTTCTACAACGGATACAGATACTGACAACTATGGCTAATTGTGTAACCAAACTGTTACGCACTATCCATATTATAAAAAATAGAAGAGGTAATTTATCCCAAATGAGCTTTTTTACTTGCTATCGAACCCTGACTGCTTTCAGAGAAAAACTTTTTTTCCCTTAGTTATCTTATTGGCAAAAGAAAATGGGCGATATAAAGAACCCACTTGCCTACACCGAAACAGCCTCCGACATTCACTTATCCAGATTTTTTCCCTCGCTTTATCGGGACGAAGTTCAAACTACCAACCGTAATTGGAATCCAGAGAGAAGAAATAACGCAACGCAAGAAAGAACAAAAAAGGACAGCTGAGTGGCTGTTTTGCTGCTACTGTTTAGTCTGTCAGTATCGATTTTGCCCCAAAATATATAAAAAAGTTGGGTCGTCTACGTAGCTCCGTCTAGCCAGAATTATCAAGGCATTAGGGGTTGGAACGAGAAAATATATGATAATGAGTGAATAAATAAAACGATTTTACCATTGAATCCAAATGCTAAGCGAGACTAGATTAGTTTAGGTATGTTATCAAAAAACTGTTTTATCTTCATTCACACCCTTATGTGTTTATTTAGGTGCGACCAAGCCCTTCAGAACAATAGAACTTATTGAAAAAGTCTCAAGTATATCTTTTCCCACACATTATTCTTTGATATTTATATTTCGGCTCTAGGTAGGTTTAGATAAGAATCGATAACTGCCACAATTAATTATCTAACGTAGACGTATAAAAAAATAAAAATTAATTCGTCCATTTACCAACTTTCGTCTCGTGCGTAATAAGGCTGTACTGGCATAACTTATTATAAGTATTTTTATAAAAGTATCGTTGTTAATTTATGTTCTTGATATTCAATTTTTTTAGTCCGCTTTCTTAATTTGTTGGGAGAAGTTGGAACACACGTCCTTATAGTAAAATGAACAAACGTGCCCTTCTTCAATTTCAAAATACCTACGTGTATTTTTTCTGGTAAACATTAAGTCGTACTTTTCAGGAATAGGTATTACCAAAGTTTGAATTTGAGGTCACCCACTGCTTCAAAAATAACGCAAAATCCCTTCTTCAGAATTACCAAGGACGCTTGCCATCTGTGAAATTTTCAACAAAATATCGCGAACAAAAAGTGAAAAGAAATTTTTTTCAATGTTGTGCCCATATATTATATACGCGAATTGAAGGATTTTGGAGATCTACCCTCCTTCTACGTAGGTGAAAGAAATATCTGGGCTGTATGAAATTCGACACGATACATGGCATTCTTGCAAAGTTCTGTAGTGAAACTTTCGATAGATCAATTTATGCGAAATGTTTCCATATTATACCAGTATAATACAAAATAGTTACCCTTGTTTATCCCCGCCTTTACTGTAGTATAAAGTGGCGTTGGTGGGTAGCAATACATTTTATTTATAACAAAATAGCGTGTTTATGAATATTTATAATTTCGTTCAGGACAGTGTGAGATATAAAACATTTTCCAACCTCCCATTGCTTCACAGCTGAAGAGATATCGGTTTTGGAATCAATCCGAACATTGGTTTTTGCCAAATTTGAACTTGACATCGCAAGCCTTTCAGAGCTCATCGTGAAAACAAAGTTTGCCAAAACATCTGTTGACAAATTTCGTTTTCAGTCATTTCGAAGTATGAAAATACAAAATTAAGGGAGCGGGCAAAATGTACACTAAGATTGACAGCAATTTCCTCGTTAACTCTCCGCTCGATTCCGATATATTTTTTAATAGATTATAGGTTGATTCTTTAAGACTCACATTTTGACCTATCACCCTTTTTGAACGATTCGTCTTTACATAAGGGCGAGAAGTAAGTATAGAAGTTCCGGAGTTTTTTGAGACACCATCAACAGTTTATTCACTCTGATATCATAATTTTCAAAATACATAGTTTCGAAGAAAATATGGACATTGATCTTAGTTTTACCCACGTCGACACTCAAATTGGATATCAAAACGATTCATTTTTCACCTTCACTCCAGGGGCGTAGTCACCGGTGTTCCGAGTGTTCCGCGGAACACGGGCCCGGTACCTCAAGGGGTCCGGTTCTTCATGTCAATGACAATATCATTTTAATCCGTAAAAAAATTACATTTTACACATTTGACGCTAAATTATATAAAAATAAAAAATAATATATCTACAGGGTGATTCACAAATGGCGCATAAACTCTCCATACTCCGTTCAGGGATTTCCAGGAAAATAGTGAAAAAAATCCTTCTCGGCCAATCTTGGTGATATGAAGGAGTGAAGTTAAGAAGTCATATTCTTTATTATTTATACAGAAATTTTATAATATACAAAGGGTACGATTGTACAATTTGAAAAAAAAAGTTGATAATCGTACAGCTGTTCTTGGAACACCCTGTATAAAAAAATTGGTGTGAAAAAATCTCAAGCAAAAAAAAACAAAATCGACGTGTCCAAGCGTTTTTTCCAAAACGCCTTCATTTATTTATATTGAATATGTTCCATACTTTAGGTTCACCATGTATATTTCAAAAAAATATATATTTCTCTCATTTTTCAATTTTTTTAATCTCGCAGTAGGGGCCCGGTAAAATTTTTGAACACGGGCCCGGAGCACCGTCACTACGGCACTGCTTCACTCTGTGAGAATTTTCACTTTCCTTTAAATTTTGTTCAAAGTTTACGAATTACAACCACAATAACTTTACGAATAATAACCGTTCAAAACACAAACAAAAATAACTGTAATAATAACGCGTGTAACCTTTACGCGCCCTTATGACAGCAGTTTTCCGTATTCTCATATTTCAGATGACATTATATCAATCATCTCTTAAGGCAGATTGTCTCAGATCTCAACCAGAACAGCTGCTACTGGTTCAGAATTTTGAACTGCGGAAATTCTGTAACTTCATCGCCTTCGTCTACCTAACATGCACGACCAGAGATGTTCGATCGGATTGAGATCTGGGAAACATGCAGGTCAATCCATTGCTCTTATACCGACGGTATTCAAAAAGTCGGAGGGCGGGTATTATCGTGCATTAGCAAAGAGTTTTCTCCGATTTGGGAGGCGAATGGTACGACAAAGCATTTCGTATGTATTCGTGTGCATTTAAAGCGCCACTAACAACCACCAAGTCCTTCCGTGCCCCTAAACAGAGTCCACCCTAAGCTATTACTGAACCTTCACAATAGATAACAGTAGAAGTAAAATTAAATTGTACATCTTGTCCTTCGACGATATAATCTTTTCCTGTCCGAAATTGTGGAGCCTTATCTGTTTTATAGGTTTTCAAACCAACTTCTTTGAGCCTCCTACTAATAGTCCGATGACTTGTTCTTCTTTCACATATTTCCTCCAGTTCGTTTCTTATTTGTGGTAGGTAGTGTTTGCAAGATTTTGAATCTATCGTCTCTAGCCGTGGTTGATTGTTTTCTACATTGGCTTTATCTGTTCGCATACTCATTCGTTTGCCTCCAACGTCTTACGTTACGAAAGATCGTGAATTTTGATTTTCCTAACATGTCAGTCAACAACGTCAGTGAAGGATCTATTAGTTTCAAGCAACGCTACACCCTCGCCACATGAGTAGGCGTCATGTCACCCATTACCTTTCGATTGACTTTCACAACGATATAAACAAAATTCTATTAGGAAATGATGCCAATAGATTAGCTGGAGAACTAAGAAGCAAACAGGAAACTATTTCCATCAGCAGAAGGTGAAAATTTGTCATTTTTCTTGTCCAAATAAAATTAAATTCGCCGATTTCCGACTCATGTGGCGGATGCTTTTGAAACATAAAATGGACCAATCCTAAGCCTGAGTGGAGTGTGTAGAAAAGGTTGAAAAAAAAAATAATAATAATAACATTTCACCAAATCTGAAAGTATATTGTAATTAATTTCACGTATTCTTCTCGCTAGATGGCAGCGTCAATCACCAAGTTCTCAAAAGCATGATATTCATAATAATTTGCACTAATTTATTCGTTTTATATTTTACATACAAAAATAAAAGTAGGACTATGTTTTTGAACTAAAAACGGGTTTTCGGGTTAAATGTGTCGAATGTGTGACCGTTCAAGTGTTCAAGAACTATCCAAGCGTCAGAGCGGGCATGCGCGGTGTGTCCGTTTTCGTGATTTGGTGCCATCTATCCTATTTTTTTTTGTTCGCGACAATCGACTATTCGATTAATCGAATAGTCAACAAAGAAGTATTTTATCTGTAATTAGCCTGGTCAATAACAAAAGAAATAGAAAACTTAGAAAAGACGTATAGGAAAACTTTTATTTTTATTAATAATTTTCAGTTGTAAGGGTTGGGTTGAAATTAAGAAACTCCAAATCTACCCGCCGTTTGGTTTCTTTTATACCGAATTCCATTGGAAGTGTTAGTGCGCACTGCGTGTATTCGTGTCTTCTCCTGCCAGCTTGTATAAGAAAGAGATAAAAATACATTTTTGCTGCACTGGTTCTACCAATGGAATTCGCTAATAATCTACTCCAAAAGCACTCTGGTCACGTGGTGAACATGTTCACCACGTGACCAGAGTGCCACGCCACTTCAACTCTACTCCACCTCCGCACGCCAAGACCGTGGCGCCATCTATTAACAGTGAGTTATAGGAGTGACATCATTTTGACATTTAGTAAATAAACAATATAATTTACTTTTCTTTTTACAGCAAAATTTTTTTATGATCTGAAACTTAAAGAGGTTAGAGGACTCATGAAAAAGGAGAAAATAAGAATTTAAGACACCAGAAGCAGCAAATAATTTACTAATAAATGGAATTGGAAAAAGGATATAAAATAATATACATCCCAGACTATTTAGTGACATGTAAAGGAATTAGTGTGAGGTGTCCTATCAGAAGCCTAAACAGAAATAATACATGTTAAAAGGTTCAACCGTAAAATAGCAAACGAGAATAAAGTAACAGAATACCTACATTAAAACAGGTACATGTCTATTTACATTTAAAGGAAAATTTCTACCTAGATCCATCACGGTATATTCGGTCTTGAAGTGATGGTAGAAAACTACATAATGCCAGTGGCACAATGTTACAATTGCCTATACTATGGACATAATAAAATCCAATGAAGGGGAAACCTGTACCGTGTAAAGAGGGCGAGGAACAGTTTTGCAATGGCAATATTAAATATTGTAGGAATTGTGGAAGCACTGAACATTCATCAATAAGCAAAGACTGCCCAGAGTACATAAGACAAACACAGATAAGGCTATACATGTCATTGGACAGCATATCCTACACCCAGGTCAGCGAAATGGTTCCTAAAGTTAACAGGAATAGGATATTCAGACCAAGACAAAACGAGTTCAGTGCACTACCAAAAAACTGACCAGTTCCAAACTCCACCCAGATGAGCCAGAACAGGCAAATATACTTGGAAAATAAAAGAAAACAAACATTAGAAAAAAGCCCCACATACAGCAGTAGAATTTCTGTCCAAAAAAAAGGAAAACAACAAATATACCAGAAAAAGAGTACGATGATTCCGCTAATAATTAATATGCCTGTATCCCCAAAACACCAGACTCTCCTTCCAGCATATTACACTGAGAAATCATGGCCGCAGCATTACCCCAGACACCCCAGAAAGAATCAATGCAGATTCTTCGGAAGACGGGAGCATAAGGAACTACCTCATAAAATTGATAGGTTCTATGAAAACAACTGGTCTACAATTAGCTCAAAACTACTTAGATGACATAACGAAATTGGATCAGAGGTTTCCTCCAATGGAGGAAGTAGAGTGGTAACCAGGAAAGTAGAAGAAAAAAAAAAGAAAACTACTTACAATAAATATATTACAATGGAACATAAGAAGTGTGTTTTCAAAACTTAAAAATCCTCAACCAAGAAGAAAAATACGACATCATAGGTCTAAATGAGACATGGCTGAAAAAAGAACATCGGTTTTAGCTTAAAAAATATAACATCCTAAGAGAAGATTGACAGGATGGGAAGGGTGGAATAGCTCTTCTAATCAAAGGAAATTTGGAGTATGTGAAATACCAAATACCACGCATAAACCTTCCAGAAAACTTTCAAACCCAAGGAATTAAACTAATAAATAGTAATTTAACAATAGTAAATATCTATATTCCTCCCTCATCAATAATTCCATCCCTCACCCTGAAGAATATAATTGACAATATCCAGTATCCAATGTTGATTATAGGAGCCAACAGAAATGGAAAAATGATTCAGGAAATAGTGATCGACTCGTCCCTAGTATTTTTTAATAATGGAAATCCAACAAGAATGATTACGCCGAACCAAAACAACTCAGCCCCAGGCATCTCATTCGGATCACCCTCCTTGGCAACAAAAATATCTTGGAACATAATTGAAGACTGTGGAAACAGTGACCGCATTTTCCAATAAATATGACCATGCAAAATATAACTCTCGGAATCCCAAACAACAAGATAATTAAAATTGGCAATTATACCAGGAGAGAATAGTGAGAGCATGCATAGAAAAAACTAAAATCTACAGTAAACTAGAAAAAGCGCTCTAGGACGCAGCTGAAAAAGCAATTCCAATCAAAACAGGACAGAAAAGCAACAAAAAGGTAGCACCCTGGTGGGATCTAGAGTGTGAGAAATTGCTGGATGAATGGAAGAAGGCCGTAAACAGGCTAACCGAAAACTATTCTATGGAAAATTTTTTGACCACCAGAGGCTGCATAGCAAAAACCAAACTGAAATTTTGGATGGAAAAAAGGGCCAGTTTCCAAAAGTGATCAATTAAATCGTAACACTCCAGTTGCAGAAATATGGAAAACGATAAAAACATTTTCAAACGGTATGACACCGAAACCAACCAAGGAAGGACTACCAAGAATACTAGCAGAGGAAATTATTGATAATCTCCTTCTGGTAAACATAGATCCTGGATTCGGAATAAAACAAACCAGGCAGAATGAGAAAAAAAGGATAACTTTAGAAGAATTAGAGTTTTTATTACACAGGAAACTAGATTCGGCTCCCGGAATGGATGGAATTTCATACACAATGCTCAAACAAATACCAAGAAGTGGGAGGGAGATTTTGATTGAAGTATACAACAAAAGTATACAAAGGGGCATAATTCAATACCAATGGAAAAAAACAATGATATTTCCGATCCTTAAAGAAAACTCAAACTGCAGGGAGGCAGAGAGCTATAGGATGATCACCCTGGAATCGTGTGTATGTAAGATCTTGGAGAGTATTGTTAAGAATAGAATGCAATGGCAAATCGAAAATTAACTTAAATTACCAACTCTACAATTAAAAGGGTAAAGGGATGCCTCGAATGTCGAGCTTTCTTAACATTGGAGATCCAAAAAAAATTATATGAGAATATTGAAACACTAGTCGTATTCCTGGACATAAAGGGAGCATATGATCACGTAAACATAAACAAACTCTACGAGGAAATGGGAAAAATGAGAATACACCCAACTATAAAGAATTGGATTTTTAAAGTACTAAACAATAGGAAATTATATACTAGGGACGAGAATGGAGAAATGATAGGCCCCAAGTATGTGTCTACAGGGTTAGCACAAGGATCACCACTCAGCCCAATCCTGTTTAATATACATACGAGCTGCATCCACGACATGGCACGGAGAAGAGCCAAAATTCTAAAATATGCGGACGACCTCGCAATTATTATCCAGGGAAAGAAGATGCTATTGATGATTGACACAATGAATCACCTTTCGAAGAATCTGCCAGCGCTGTTCAGGAGCCTGAATTTTAAAATATCCACTCAAAAATCCTCAGCCATGACATTTGAACCTAGAGTGCACAACTTTTCTGAAAATGATGAAGAGTATCAGGACAGAAGGATACCATTGGTCAGGGAGTACAAATACTTGGGAGTGATATTCACAGATAACCTGAATTGGACCAAGCAAACTATTAAAATTACAAAAGGCGCACAAAGAGGTATAAATGTTATCAAGAGTTTAACAAGAGTCTGGTGGGGAGGTGACCCCAGAACCCTGCTTCAAATATACAGGGTGTTCCGAAATTAATGCACCAAATTTTTATGGCATATTCTACGTCGAAAATAAGCCCTAGTTTCCTATATAAACATATGTCCGGAAACGCTTCCTTTCCGAGATACAGGGTGTTGAAATTCTGAGAAAAACACTATTTTTTTATCATAATTCAGATCACTTTGAAATTTTGTACACTGCGTTCAAGCAGCAAAACACATTTTCTGATGTGAAATATTTAAAAAAAAATACCAGTGACGTCACAAAACTAATTTGAAACTTTAGGTGTTTAATGTTTAACATTTTTATCACAATTTTGGCGATTTCGCCATGAATCAAAATGGTTTTTTATTTTTTTACTTTAAAACAGTGCATCTTTCGGAAAAAAGTGAAGAGATCAAATTTGTTCCAAATGGAATGGGGATTTCAAAAATGATTTTTATTTTAGGAAAAAGGAGTGACGCACCATTTTTTTATTTAAAAATGTTTCTTACAAATCTGGTAGGACGCATCAAAAAATGTCTTTTGCTGCTTGAAAGCAGTGTATAAAATTTCAATGAAATATCTAGAGTGGTTTGAAACTTATGATAAAAACATAGTTTTTTTCTTAAAATTTCAACACCCGGTATCTCGGAAAGCAAGCGTTTCCGGACATATGTTTATATAGGTAACTGGGGTTTATTTTCGACGTAGAATATGCCATAACAATTTGGTGCATTAATTTCGGAACACCCTGTATAAAGGGATTGTAAGAACACATTTGGATTATGGCTGACAATCACTGCAACCCATGACCGCTCTGAACAAAATGAAGCTGGATACCATACAATTTCAAGCACTAAGAATAGTATTGGGATGCATGAGGTCAACACCAACTAATTTACTGCTATTTGACGGTGGTTAACAATCCCTGGAAGTAAGGAGGAAATGGCTAACAAAGAAATTCATTCCTAAAAACATGGGCTGTCGAGACAAGATAATTATAACTTTAGTTAAAGAATTTAGAACCTTAACTAAAGAAGGCGGTCATCTTGGCAGAAGCGAGGCACCAGGGTTGGTGGAGTGTTATGGAGAGTTGGAACACCTGGATGGGAACATCATGATCTACAGATGTCACCCGACATTTGAATATGAGTTGGAGTACCAAATGAGGCAGTTACAGTTGGTCGATCCGAATATCAATAAGCAGGACATAAGAGAAGGGATAAGAGAAAAATTTGTATTTGCAATAAACGAGACATATAGCAGCTTTTATCACATATATACAGACGCGTCGGTCGATAGAGAATCAAATGAGGCAGGATTTGGGGTATACTGCCCCTAAATTGATTACAAATTCTTAGCAAGACTTCAGGATTACACACAAATATGTACTAGCGAAATTATATACATCCACAAAGCAACAGTAGTCTGCCTAGAAGAGGAACCAAGAAAAGCAATAATATGGACTGATTCCCAAACCGCAGTGAGGTCACTAATCAGCAAAGACAAAAAACCCAGACCATATAAGGGAATTAACAAAACAACAATTAATCGAGGCAAATGACCAAGGCCTAGATATACGTCTTGGATGGATTCCAGGATATTCCAATATTAAATGGAATGAAATTGCAGACCAGCTAGCCAAGATGGGAATGATCCTGAGGGTGCCATACCCAATTCAGCTGGACATAAAGGAACACATCCTGAAATTTGAAAAGGATCACAAAGCAATATGGAACAGGAAGTGGAAGTGCACACTAGACAAAAAAGGGCAGCAAATAAAAAAAAATTGGTGAAACGGTTCTCCGAAGCTCCATGGTTCTACAACTTGCATTGGAATGCATTGATAGAAGGCATATCATATCACAACAATAATCAGAATGTGAGTGGGCCATTGCTTGACCCCTCAGCATCGGCACAGGCTAGGAATCCAAGAGACCCCAGAATGTGAATGTGGAGAAGAAGGTACACTGGAATACCTGCTTTTCGAATGCCCAGACAACCAACAATCTATACGAAATGCTTGTAAACATAGGTGTGTAAGCCCCAATGTCGTTAGACACAATTTTATTTGACCCAGTCAGCAAAGTTGATAAATTAATTGTTCGTTACCTGGTTGAAAATGGGGTTAAATTGTAGCTTCCAGGGAAAAAAAGTAAATAAATAAAATAAATAATTGAAAACCCTAACTTTTAGCCCAATCTTTCTAATCCGAGGTAACATTTACTTGTGTGCAGCTCCCCGGTTACCCGGGAGCGGGAAGAGCTCTTCCTATGTATGTATGCTATCTGTCTAACTAACACACTCCCTACTTAAGGAAAAAAGAAAATAAATCAAATAAAATAATAATAAATCTATATATATAAAAATCAAAGTTCACGGGGTATCCGGATATGCGCTCCAAAACCACTTATCCGATTACGATGAAACTTTGGTAGGTTGTTATGGCCATCCCAAGGAAGGTTCGTGGATAGGTTACGCATCTCGGAAAAATAAATTAATTTTGAATTAATTATTAATTTAATTGTAAACAAACTCATTCACATTACATAACAACATAGCCCAACTTTTTGTGACAGCATGAAATAACGTTGCCATATTTCATTTATTTAGGCTTGCATTCAACCGACGTAACTTTATTATTTTTTGAATTCAAGAACGGCTGGACCGATCTTGAATTAATACCACGTATCTCTATATAAGCTGAATTCGATTGACCCAGATTAGATCGATTTGGGTTCAATTTAAGTGAACTTCTTCTGATCTAGATCATTTTTTTGTTGATGAGGGTGCACTGATCCAGCTTGAATCGAACACAGTGTGGTTCATTTAAATTGAACCAGATCGATCTAATCCGGTCAATCGAATCGGCTATAGAGGAGAGTGATATAGGCTATTTTTTATCCCGAAAAAAAAGTTCAGTTGCGTAAAACTCTGATACACTGGAACACCTATAAACAGCCCGGGGCGCTCTAGAGCAGCTCTGGAGTGCTTAAAATGCGCCACTGAACTCACTGGCAAGCGACTCTGATATCGGATGAAGTGTATAATTTCAAAATGTACTTACACGCTGGCAACGCAGCGGGTCATTAGCTAGTATCTAAATAAAAATAACCACACATAAAACAACAAGGTCCAGGCACGAAGTCCATTGGAAAGACTAAAGAGGTCCCCAGAAGAGAAGAAAGAAGTAAAGAAGTACAGGAGTGGTAGAAAACTGTTTGCTATGAGCGGTTTCGAGCCGGACATGCCCAAGCAACAACAACCAGAAGTGGCTAGATGTCCTAGGGGCGAAGCCAAAAAAGAAGAAAAAAAAAATACTTTTCATAATAATCAAAACATCAGAGTGAATAAAAAATGGAAATGTTCGGAAAGCATTAGGCTATAAGTTTGTTTTGAAAACTGTTTCCAATTTTCACTAGTTCAGTCCGACTCCGAAAATTCCTTACTTACTTATCTCGTCCCTGTGAATGATATAAAGAAGAATCGTTCAAAAGTGGTGAAAAGTCAGGATCGAGTGATTAACAATCCATCCAAAAAAAAATAATTATCCAAATCGTGAGGAGGGCTTAAGCCCCTATCTCGCTTGTGGATGTGGACGTAATCATCTATGGATAAATCTTTAAAACGATGCTCATAGAATATGTTCTACATAAAGCGAACCAAATGGGCCTCATAAAATTTTCATCTATAAAACAAGTAGGTAGGCAAAAAAAAACAGCTGAAAATAGCCCAGAGTTGAACCGACCCTTTGTTTTTATTCTCGAGGATTCATTATTTGTTTTGATTTTAAACGTGCATTTCCTTTCCGAGTTTTTTAGGATTTTACTTGATTGGATGGGACGAACAAATCGAATAAAAGCTGAGCTTTATCTAGCATTCGGGGAAATGGAATTGCTGATAACTCTATAAAAGGAAAGTTGAGAATTTTAGATAGATGCTTTTTAAATTAATAGGTGTATTTTAATTTGTGTGCAAAGTAGAGCGAATTTTGGAAAACAATATTTGAAGCAAGAATCAAAATACCACTTAAAACGTAACAAACAAACTTCAAGAGTTTCCTTTCAGGTCGTAAATCTTATCATTATAGGACTATAACGAAGAAGAAACTGTGAAACAGGTCGCTGTAATAAATTAAGCCATAAGATGCGAAAGTTTGTTAATCAAACTTCCTTGCTCTTTATATTTACCACGAAAAGAGTATTTTTTGAATTAATATAATCACGGCGCAGCATGTAACTCAACGAAGAGACACCGAAGACAAGTACTAAACAAAATTTCAGCCGTCTATTTTTAGCACTTCAATTTTTTCATGCACTCTCGTAAATTTTGATTTCAGTCAGCGGAGGGTCGTTTTCTGTACTTCAGACTAGAGAACGAATACCGTAGATGTTTAAGATTTATCGAAAAACCCCGTACGACACTGGTAAATAGGATTTTTCACACCGATATATCGTTCTCTCTCCGTCGCTCTTTCGCAAACGATATCTAGGTCGTAGCCTTCAAGGGTTCAGAGGTCAAATCGAGCTGAATCAGCCACAACTGCATTTTCCTGCGGGGGTTGAAAGCGGGGGTGGCCGCGACACCGCCCGATCGATGAAGCTCGAGTTTGTCCGTCCGCAGCCGGGCGAAGGTCGCTTCCGCCATAGGTAGTAGGTTGAGGTCGACTAGAACGGTTTTCTAATAGTATATCATCTTTGTCCTATCACTGGTTTCATTATCTTTATTATGGTTAGAGTTTCGTGATTGCGCCAAATTGGGACACAGTTGGACATCTTGCTCTAATTCAAGATGCTTGCCAACCAGAACGGGTTAGTTAACTCCAGTCCAGACGGATCCCAAAGCTTTTTTTTTAGTTATTCCTGGATTTTTTTTATATTTTTATTTATCATCATAAATAAACATCCATAAAAATGGACAAAATATATATTGACCCACTAACGGTAATCCTAATTCTACTAGACAATAAACTTCAGTGAATGTCATGTTTTTGGCAGCTGTCATTGAACCAATAATTGAGAGAGCAGTGGCCTATAACTCCATACGGAAAAATCCTTCACGAGCCTGCACCAGGTTCAGCTGTGAATTAGTAATGGATCAGCTCTAGAAAATATAGCATACCCCTCATAGCTCGATAGTCATCTTTCAACAAATGTAAATATTGACGCAGAAATTCAATACCGACTAAAGTGCGCCAGCGTAGCATATAGGCAAGTAGATAAACAAAGGAAGTTCTGAAGCGACTGGTCTCTTAAAAACGGCGTTTGACATCTACGATGTCTTAAGTACCTTAACTAATCTTAAACACCGACATGCGACGTTTGGAGTGCCTGGAAAAGTCCCACCCACCTTCGGAAGATTACGGCCCTGAGAAGCACCGTATGACGATGAAATAGATATCAAGGTTCTCTTCTCTCTCTAACGAGAACGCGTGACTGGTCCACAACAACGAACGGCTCCCACTGGACTGGGTGTGCAATCAATGAGAAGTTGTGGGTCCGAAATGGGCTTATTCAACTATCATAGAACACACAGATAATGATGCTGTCAAAAGACTCATGAAACTTGTTAGCGAGTGAAAGCCTATGATGATGGCATCTCTCTGAACGTGAAATATTGAACGAAACAGAGAATGTGCTCGTTTGTGGAGCAATAAGGAAAAGAAATGGAAGTACCTATATTTTCAACCAAGAAAATTTCTTCTGCGAAACAGGAACAAACAGTTAAATTGACAGTGTTTAGTCGTGCAGTTAATTGAAGTAGATGAAAATTTTCTTGCCTCGACTAGGATTTGAACCCAGGAACCTCACATATCCTGTTCAACATTCTAACCGTCTGAAGTTCCGAGACCTGTCTTATTTCTTCCCTCTCGGTCAAGTCTTTCAGCAATTTTAAGATGTGTGTTCATGTCTATCAATATTTGTCAACTACAGAGTTTTTATCTTATTTTTATAAAATAAAATGAAACTTCAAACACTAAAATCATTAATAAATATTATGACTGGCCAATAAGTTTATTTTCACTTTGTGGAAATTCCAAATACTGACTTTTTTCAAAAAGAGACGTCGCGCCAGAAACTAGCACCGTCAAGCGAGCGTCGCGCCGCTTCGATTTACTTTATTATTTACCGCCAACGGGCGTTCGGGGCAAAATAAAATTAAATCTCCAGGTTTTCCCGACAGATTTATGTTTATTATATCATTACCATTTTATAGTGCTTAAGTTTTTAATTGCAATATTTTTCTTGATTTGGAAAAGTTCAAAACGATCTCAAAATACGTGGAAATTTAATTAAAAATGTATTACTCACGAAAAGTAAGTTTCTGATGTCAATCAAATACCGAATAGAAGCCAAAATTAAATATAAAAACTGTGAACAAAGAACATATAAAATTTTTCCAACTTTAACATTGTCTCTCTAAACTTCTTCGCTCCTTTTTCAGGCAAACAAGCCGACTCCATCATGATGCCATTATTAAATTTCTTCCTCTTCTGGTCGTTTTTGTTGTTTGCTAGTACCCCTATATCGTGCGTTGTTGGTAAGTGGGTCAGACACTTTAAGTCCTTTTATTGTTCTATTGTACATCGTTCCCTTTTTATGAATGTTTTAGTTGGCGAGAAGATGAAATGCAATCAGTATATGAAATATGTATATGGTTCGAAAATGAAAATACCAAATACCAACTTGAAATTAAAAAAACGAAAACAGATACATGAAGGATCCATTATTGAATATTTTTT
Organism: Ceutorhynchus assimilis; assembly: GCA_917834065.1. Taxonomy (NCBI): domain Eukaryota; kingdom Metazoa; phylum Arthropoda; class Insecta; order Coleoptera; family Curculionidae; genus Ceutorhynchus; species Ceutorhynchus assimilis. The sequence goes on from OU892277.1 coordinate 102,099,941, forward strand.
TTAAAGAAGAGTTAAGTTAAGAGCGAAATCGATCTGATCTATACGTTTCTGTAACGAAGTTATGCAAAAACGGGATGGATGATGCGTGAATGGTGATGAATATTTAACGAAATTCAAGCATATTGCGTATCCATGGAATTTATAACGCTTCAACGTCAGGACATTATTCCGACCAAAAGGAAAATTTTAACATAATGGAATTTGTACGTTTGCTACTGAATTAATTTTGTTCCAATTTTTGCTCGATTGCAAGCGTATTTGCTGGAAGAATCTAATCATATAAGTATTTTTCAACAGTAGTTATGAATAATGAACGTGTCCAAAGTTTCCAACACTGCATAGTTTGAAAAAATTTAACTTTCGAAGGGTATTCTGGACTGGACTTCCAAAACCTTGTTTCGCAAATTTGGTCATGTGGTTATTTGTTACCATGAGCAAAATACTTATACCTATTGTATCAGTAGTAGTTGCGCATGTTGCTTTTTCACTTTCACGTAAACTCGTTAGTTTCAGGAATTTTTTTAACTTTCAGTGTTTCGAAATTGATCGAATTCATCTCTGATGGACATGAAGTACTATTGAGCGTTTGGTTTCCGGAGGCTAGGGATCCCATCAAATGACCGGATTTAAAAAAAGCTCGGGCAATGATAATGATAATAATAATATTAATAATAATAATAATAATAATAATAATAATAATAATAATAATAATAATAATAATAATAATAATAATAATAATGTCTGGCCGTGACAGCGCTGCAGCCAGTAGTGTGTTGCATGCCACCGCAGTGCGCAGGCGGTACAGCCAGCGGCGCCAGCTCTCCGCTGTCCTATTTACCTAACTTTCCTAACTCTCCTGGTAATCCAATCTCATACTCTAATCCTTCCCAAAACATTGTAATTCCCTAGCATTTCCTTCCCTCGGGTCCATCTGGTAATCTTAGCCCGAAATCCTCAATCAAGAAACCAACCCCTGCACGGAGGTAGTTGGATTTCGATCCAACCACTTTAGGGCGTAACTTCCCTACGGGTCCGAGTTACCTCGGCCACCAGGGGTAAATGGTGGCATACCCATGAAAATGGTGGATTATAATAGCCTCGGAAAAATTCCGCTGCCTGGGGATCGCCAGGGCACCCTTGGAGCCACAGCTGAGGGTGACAGCCTGCGAGACGGTGGCGACAGAACGTTGAACAGGCGGACTTCTGTCGATAAAAGTGCTACAGCCGAACCTATACCCGAGATTTTCATAAGATCTGATGTGATTGGTGATGGGAGCTGCCTTTTTAGGTCAGTGAGCCTACATCTATATGGCCACCAAAATCGACACCAACAACTAAGAGAAGTATCACTGAAGTACATACAGCTAAACTGGTCGGAGCTACAGGTTCATGCGCTAATCGAGGATAATAGGATGCGAAACGTCGAAAATTATCATGCTCACATGAAAAAAACAGCCACATATGGAACTAGTCTGGAAATGCTTGCCCTCTCTGAAACCCAGAAAATGAACTTTCACATATATAACAAACAGGAAATAACTGGAGCAAAGAAAATAATAATGAAAGACAAGCCAACAATAATAAGCCAGAGAAAGCACAATAAGACCATTCATCTACTCCTAATTGGCAACCCTGAAGCCGGCCATTTTGAACTACTAACATCACAAACAAAGGATAGCCCAGAACCTGAAACTGAACAAACAAAAATCTCGAACGAACGACCGGACGGTCAAGACGGGCGTTGTGAGAACAGATCGCTTGACCAAATCAATGAAGACGAGGCCACGAATTCAGGAACTGCCCGAAATGTTTTGCAGGGACAACCAGCAACTACTAAGGCAGGACGAGTCCGACAACGCATAACTTGGAACGACGAAATGAACCGAAATGTTATGCGTTGTTATTATTTTGCGACCCAACTCAAAATCATCAAAACGGGATATCGCTCAGAGCTGCACAGACTTTTCACCACAAAATACCCAGATCTTACTTCAATTGTCACGGAACGGAGATTGATTGATCAGAAGCGTGTGATAATAAAAAACAATAGGTTAACAGCACACGAGATACAGAAAATTGAAGAAGAGGTCGCAAAAGAATTTAACGGCAAAGGAAGAATCGAGAGAACTCATGCAGACGAACAACAGTCATGCCCTACACAAACGATAGAACAACATGAAGATCCACCATCGCCGCAAACAAAATCACAAGATCACTCACAAGAACAACATCTGCTGAAAACCCCGGGTATCAACATTCCACAAAATGTGAACCATACCGAACAGAGACTAATTGAGGAAATGGAAAAAATTTTAACAATATGGAGAGACAGCAACCCTGCCACAAGAGATATTCTACCGAAGCAAAACACAAAACAACTAATACATAGGATGAACGAAGAAATAATCACGAAATATATAGACGACACTAGCACACTGGAAGACATTCATACAGTAATATACGCAGCAGAGCTGGGCAAAATACTTTCAAAAAGTATTTAAATACTAAATACTAAATACCTAATAAAGACTGAAAGTATTTAAATACTAAATACTATTTGACTTGAAAAGAAATGAATACTAAATACAAAAAGTATTTAAATACTTATTTAAGTATTTAAATACTTTTTAAGTATTTAAGTACTTTAAAAAGTATTTAAATACTTTAAAAAGTATTTAAATACTTTAAAAGGTATTTAAATACTTTTATTAGGCAAATACCTTATTCAAAAACTTCAAATAGTACATTTCGTCACTAGTGCGAATAGACGGGCAGATGAGTCGTAGTTCGTAGCAGAAGGAGCCATGGGCGGAGGCGAGTTTAAAAAAGAAAGGCGTCCATTCGCACGAGTGACGAACGATATTTTTCATAACGAAGTGTTGAAGGGCATAGATTCATTCCCACCATTAAATACAAGGTAATTGCCAAGGTCTAGCGAAAACAATAAATTCCTACTAATCAATCTAGAAACATTGAACCAAGATTAACTCTGTCACAACAGTGTTATTATACCGATAAAGTACGATTGATTTGACTACTGGAGGCCGTTTTTTGCACTGTCCAAATCAAATCAAATCAAGACTTCGTTATGAAAAATATCGGTCGTCACTCGTGCGAATAGACTAGTCGCTATTCGCACTAGTAACGAAATGTTCTATAAATTCTGATAGCTGAAATACTCTGACAAAAGTGGAAAACTGGCAGTGGCAAATACATCAAAAATTTCCGAATTTGGAACATGGTTAATTTTACCCGTTCTAATAAGTAATTAACTTACTTGCTTACTTACCATTCCTTGCCAAACAATAAATATGACCGACCGACCGACGTGAAAACAGAGTCGGCAAATATTGAAAATAATCAAATCGAACAAAAAATTATTTATTTGATTAATATAAATACAACAAAAATAAACATTATCTTCTTGAAAAATAAATAAAATAACAGTTCAAAGAAACAAATCAACTGATCAAAAGAAGAGTATAAAAAGAACAAACAGTAGTAAGCACAGATAAAGCCTAAAGGTGCTTTCAGACGAGCGCGATTTTGCGAAATTTCGCGGTGATCTATCATTTTGAACTGTCAAAAATAATCGCAGCGACTAAACTCAACTTTGAATATTCTATCGCAAGTCACCACAAAATGATGAAATAAGGGTTATGTTATGATTGTTTATTGTTTTGTTCGTTTTGTTTTTGGTAAAGTGATAACTGATAAGTAAGTAGTATAAGTATAGTATGAGTATAGTGTCGATGGATCCCTCAATAGTTGTTTCTGCGCTATTATAGAGTAAAAACAGTGTTTGCGATTATTCGCTTCATGTGTATTGAAGGAAAAATAATACATCGCAAAAATGACAGATCACCGCAAAATTTCGCAAAATCGTGCACGTGTCTAGTCTAGGAACTGATAATTTGAGTTGAATCTTGTTCATCTGTATATTTTTTGCAGAAGAAAAAGTATTTAAATACTTTCGAAAGTATTTAAATAATTTTGATAGTAGTTAAATACTTGAAAGTATTTAACTACTTTTGAAAGTATTTAAATACTTCAAAGTATTTAAATACCAAATATTTCAAAAAGTATTTGGATTCATAAATACAAATACCAGTTCTAGAAAAGTATTTAAATACTAGGTATTTAAATACTTTAAAGTATTTAAATACTAAAAAGTATTTAGAATTGCAAATACTGCCCAGCTCTGATACGCAGCCGCCTCAGCAGTGCTAATATTTAATAAACAGAAAACCATAAATAACACACACCAAAATTCAAACAAAATAAATGCGCCACGCTGGCTAAAAAGAATTGAGAACAACATTGAAAGGTTGAGGGCAGACATAGGAAGACTAACACAATACATAAATGGAAACAATTCAAAGAAGATATTGAGACACCTTGAAACCATAACGAAAGGTAAAGAGCAAACAAACATAGAAGTAATGGACACACTTAAACAAAAACTTATAGTATACTCAGCGCGCCTACGTAGATATAAAGAGTCCAATAAAAGGAAAATGGATAACGCACTCTTCAACTCAAACGAAAAGCTATTCTACAAAAAAATGACCAACCCAGAGGAAATTAGAATAATACCATCAAGCAGAGAAAAAGTAACACAATATTGGGAAGGAATATGGTCAGAGCCTGCGCAACACAATCACACAGCAACATGGATTAAAGAAGAAGAGGACAAACACAAACACACCAAAGACCAAGTAGAATTCGAAGTAACAATAGAAGAATTGGTAAACATAATAAACAGCACACATAACTGGAAATGCCGAGGAACAGACCAAATACAAAACTTTTGTACAAAAGATTCACATCAACACATAAGTACTTAACGAAACAAATAAATATATTGTCACAACTACCCGCTTTACGGGGGTGACATGGGGGGTTTGTAGCTTTGGGGGTAGATGGAGAGAAACTCGCTCAGGTTATATAAAAATATATGCTATATATTTTCCCAAATATAACCTTACATGTATGCTAATCCTATAAGGTACATGACCCTTCGTACACTGGGGTCCTTATAGGGGGCCACACGTAAATTCTGCTTGGAGGACTGTAGATTAGTTTATCGTCACTCTTATGCCTTGTCCAGAGGGGCGTTCCCAACGAGAGGTAATTGCACTGGACAACGATAAGGCTGAAGATACCCAGAGGGGCGTTCCCAACGAGAGGTACTTGCACTGGGGAGACTTAATTCCAGAGGGGCTTTTCCAACGAGAGGTACTTGCACTGGTTTAAGTCTGCCTTTGCTGCGGCTTGCAGCGCAATTTATATTAATTTATTGCTGAATTGCAATAAATATTCGATCGAATCGGCAATTAAATTAATAAGGTTGAATACCGGGTCCTCCTTTCCCAAGCAGCTAGTTGACAATATTAATAGAGCCCCCACAAGTATTTCCACAATTCCTAACGCAAGGGAAAACATACATAAAACCGAAAAACCATGACACAGAGAACCCGGCTAGTTATCGACCAATAACATGTTTACCGACCCTCTATAAAATAATAACATCGGTGATATGCAAAAAAATAGAACAACACCTTCAAAAATATAATATCATGACAGAAGAACAAAAGGGTTGCAAAAAAAAAAATCAAGGTTTTAAGGAACAACTAATTATAGACTCCATAATAATGAAACAAACAGAAAAGCAACAAAGAAATCTTATAGCATGTTACATAGATTACAAAAAAGCGTTCGACTCTGTACCACATTCATAGTTAAACAAGGTGTTGCAAATTTATAAAATACATCCAGTTATTAGAAACTTCTTGTCAACCATCATGAACACCTGGAGAACAAACATATATTTAACAACAGGAACGGAACAACTAAAAACAGACAACATTAATATAAAAAAGGGAATCTTCCAAGGAGACTCTCTGAGTGCACTTTTGTTCTGTCTGTGCCTCAACCCACTCTCCAACACACTAAATAACACAAAATGCGGCTTCCAGATTAAACACCAAAGCAGAGTAAAACCCAGAATCAACCATCTGCTTTATATGGACGACATTAAAATATATGCACCAACACAGACACAAATGAAGGGGTTACTGAGAATAACGGAAAAAGTTACAACAGACATAGGAATGGAATTCGGAATCAGCAAATGCAAAACATTACATATAGAAAGGGGTAAATGGAAGGACGAAGTCGACACAGAAACACTAAACAATAAAAAGCTTGATAACATGCAAATTGATGAAACATATAAATATCTGGGATATCAACAGAACACAAGAATAGATCACATGACAATAAAAAAACAACTGACTAAGGAGTTCAAGAATCGTTTAAATCTAATACTAAATACAAAATTAAACTCAAAGAATCTGTTCAAAGCTAATAACACGTTTGCCATCCCGCTACTTACATATTCCTTCGGAATAATTAAATGGACAAAAACAGACCTGGAAAACATAAACATCCTCATAAGATCTGAACTGACGAGGAATAGGAAACTACACCCAAACTCATGTAAAGAGAGAATCACAATAAGCAGGAAGGAAGGCGGGAGAGGGCTAGTCGACATTCACGCACTCCATACAAAGCAGATACAAACCCTCAGAGAATACTTCCACAGCAAACAAACTTCATTACACTCAGCAGTCACGCAAGCAGATAAAGAATATACACCACCTAACCTCTCTCAGTTTGAAACTCAATCACAACAAATACAAACACAACAACAGAGAATGGAGGAATGGTCACAAAAGAAGCTACACGGAAAACACTTGTACATCATGAACAACGAACAGATTCAAAAACAAGAATCATATAGATGGCTACAGAAAGGACAACTCTACCCAGAAACAGAAGGATTTATACTCGCCATACAGGATCAGGTGATAGCTACGAGGAACTACCAGAAATATATATTGAAAAATACAGAGATAAGCGACTTATGTAGAAAATGCCACCAACACCAAGAAACTATTGATCATGTAGTAGGAGGATGTAAAATGCTGGCAGGCACGTCATACACAGATAGACACAACATTGCCGTTAAAGTAATACACCAAGCATTGGCCCATAAATATGGCCTAATCACCACAGAAACACCATATTACCACTACACGCCAGACAGTATACTTGAGAACAAGAGTTTCAAACTCTACTACGACATAGATATACGCACGGACAAAACTGTACAACATAACAGACCAGATCTCACTCTGATAGATAAGGTAAATCAAAACGCATATCTAATAGACATAGCAATACCTACAGATAAGAACATCAGCAAAAAGTACGCAGAAAAAATCGAAAAATATACTCCCTTGGCAATGGAAGTTGAAAGAATTTGGAAACAGAAAAAAGTCCACATCATACTATTTATAATAATAATAATAATAATAATAAATGTCTTTATTAAGGTAATAGAAATAATTTTACAAAAATTGTCTCACAGAAAGTGGCGGTATCCAACCTAAGGTGCTCATATACAACCACCTTGAGCAAAAATAGTATTCTTAAGAAATTTCTTAACAAAAAACTAAATATTTATGAAAATAACATGTGCGCATAAATATAGATAATATGGAAAAAAATGGAAAATAGTGATAGAAAAAATAGGCAGAATAAAGTAACAGAAATTATTTTGAAGATTTAAAAAAAAAGACAAAAAAAAAAAACAAAAACTATACTATGCAAATCTGTTTATATCACTGCGCGCTAGGATTATAGACTTTTTTTAAATTTGCTTTTGAAAACAAATATTTTGCAGACCCTTTGATATCTTCGGGTATGGAATTGAATACATTCAGAGCAACATAACTAAAAGACCTCTTAAATAACTCTAGGTTATGCCGCGGAACACTATACAAACCTCCATGACGAGTAATATGAATATGAAAAATCAGATCTTTTTATTAGTTTATTGAATAAATATTTCGGCATCATACTAATATTAATTTTATAAACAAGACATGCCATATGGAGTAAAAATCTCTCATTCATTGACAGCCAACCCGACTCTTGTAGGGCAGGCGTAATGTGATCGTATTTCCGTACATTGAAACCAAACCTCAAAAAGGCATTTTGCAACTTTTGTAAACTGTTCCTATCTTGCTGTGATAAAGCAGGCCAATAGACAACATCGCAGTAACTTATATGTAAGAGAATGAATGAGTCTGACAACCTTAGCTTTATCTGGGTGTTAAGAATATCTTTGTGCATGTACAGAAGCCGCAAAATACCATAAGTCTTCGAAATCACAGACGGTACATGGGTGGAAAATCTAAGATCAGCGTCAATACTGAGACCAAGGTTTTTGCATGAAGTCACTAATGTGAGTAAAGTATTGTTGAGGAAAATTTGCAAAGCAGAATTTGCTTGCCGATACAGTATCTCTAGATTTTCCAAACAAAATTAATTTAGTTTTATTCGCATTAAGAACAAGTTTGTGCGCATTGGAGACTCTAGCCACTGCTTCAAGGTCAGTATTAATGGCCTGTTGTACTGCATCCTGAATATTCTTAGGATAAAAGGAGTGGTAAATCTGAGCGTCATCAGCAAATTGACACTTTAGGGTTTTTAAATATTTTGAATAGTCAGAGGTTTACAGCGAAAACAATAAAGGCTCCAACACACTACCCTGAGGCATACCAGTTGTTACACTCCTACATGCAGACCTATCCGAACCAGAACAAACACGCTGGTGCCTATCGGACAAATAGTCACGAAAAAAATTTAATGCACATTGCCCTAAACCGAAGTACTTTAATTTGGTTAAAAGGACCGAGTGATCGATAGTATCAAATGCATTACTATAGTCCAACAGTAACAAACAACTGCACATGTTATTATCCCATTTTCTAAATATGCCATCAGTGACTTGTAACAGTACAGTTGTAGTGCTATGACAGGCACGAAATCCAGATTGGGTAAAAGGAAGTAAGCCATGCAAGTTAACTGATCAGCAATAACTTTTTCAAGAATCTTGGATAGCAAAGGCAAAATGCTGATGGGTCGGAAGTCTTTGATCTCAGAACAGTTCGAAACTTTGGGTACTGGGATAACATGAGCTAGTTTCCATTCATCAGGAAATCTACCATTTGAAAGACACTGATTTACTATAAATGTAACGTATCTATTGCGATGTGGAGTGTTACAATTCAGCATTTTGAGGTTTAGCCCGCACTGTTAGAGGTGAGTTTATGTATTATTTTTTCGACATAATAAGAGATGACTTGAACAAAGTTGAAATATTCAAAATTCCCAATTCTCAATCACAATAATTTTGTGAAATAAGGTTTGGGTTATTGGCAGTGGGTTGGGGGAGATAATCTAAAAAATAGTTATTAAAGTCATCAGCAGAAGCATCCACACTTTGACTCTGATCTTAATGAGATGAGATATTAAGATATTTTATTGTACGCCAGAATGACTTAGGATCGCGTTTGAAAGTATGTTGAAGAAATGCCTTTTTCTCTGCCCTAACAGTGATGTTAACCTGATTACGTAATGCATTTTATTCACTCCAGTTATTCTCAGTTTTACGTTTCTTATACTTGGAAAGAGCTTTGTTCCTAAGTCTCATCATCATGAATTTTAAAGTATCCGTCAACCAAGGAGCAGGACGTTTAGTAATTCTGACAGATCTATACGGAGCATGTCCGTCGAAAAGGTTAGTGAGTTGCTGATTGAAAAACTGAACTATTCTGTCGACATCATTGGCAAGAGAATACATATACTCCTAGTTCACTGCATGTAAGTCACGATAATTTTTGAATGAGGGAGGAGGTTTGCCTTTTATATACTTAATTTTGAAATTAACTAATTTATGATTAGAAATGTTAGTGAACTCATACGTTTGACTATTCTCAACTAAAGACGAATCACTACAGACCAGTAAATCTACAAGAGTGCTGGAGTGTGCGGTAACCTGAATTGCGTCAATGAAACACTGTTTCATCCCGTATTTATTGAAAAAATTTTGAAGTTGGAAGGAAGTAAGACTATTTGCGTCAGACATGTCCACATTAATGTCAATAAAATCGAATTCAGAAATAAAATTCACAAGAGTGTCCTCCAGGGAGTCAATACATTGATTTAGTTTAGAGTTGGGAGGTCTATAGATTGTTCCTAAGCATATCCTTTTACCACCAGAGATCCAGAGTTGTTCAAGGGGAGAATTGCCGTCTTGAGTATTTAAAGTAGAAAACTTAATATCATTCTTGACGTAGAAAGGAACACCTCCCCGCCGCCCATCTCAGTCCCAGCTGACTAAGCTATAATTGATCAAACCAACTTCCGTATTAACAACAGAGGGTCTCAACCATGTCTCCGACAAACCAACATTATCAAAAAAGTGATCGGCCATCATTTCAGAAAAAATATCAAATCCAGCGCACAATGAACGAACTTTAAAAACAAAAAAATCTGTTTAGAACTAGCGCTACATATTACAAATTTTAGGATTAAGAAGTCTTACTGAAACTAACCCCAAAACTCCCAAGAGTGTACACCAACAGATATAACGTCGCACATTTTCCATTTTTGTAGTTGACGAATAATCTTCTGTGGGCGTATTTTGTCGTCGCAGAGATATGTAATGCGGATAAGATTCCATTTTCTTTGATATCTTCAATGACACTTTCAGTAAGTCTGTCTCGCGATAAACCAATTATGGTTGTTACTTGAAGAAAGTAATAAAAACAATAATTCAATTCAGTCATAGGATATCTAATAAGTGAGGGATTCTTTTTCATCGTTCGCGTCTTCCAGAAATGTATTGATTTCATATTATGAATACCGCTGATTCCTTTACGCTCTAAGATTTTTGTCCCGAAAATAGCTATTTATTCCGAATACCTCGAAATATGCACTTTATTCTCGATTGAAACGGTTGTTCCAAGCTTGCAGGTTTTAAACTTTTTCACTAAAGACACCAGATTTCTGAGACTTCGTTTTTGTTTCCATCCATCTGATCAATAAATCATTTAACATAAAATGATAATTTAACAAAATTATCCATTATTACAGATGAATCGACACTTTACTCAACAACATTGGAAGGCTATGTTACGTCAGAGACCAAGGGTATTCAATCTCAAATCAGAGGAAATCCTCGAAATACCGAAGGAGCGTTCGAATATAAGGCGATATTCGAAATAAACCTAACAAAATCCATAAAGGATCGATTGCTCAATACGCAATTTATCGCATATTTACAAGCTATGAACTTTGCTATGATCGACATTTATATTTACCAGACTCTCCATCAAACTATTCGAGTTTTTGAAGGGGTCACAATAGATCGTTTCCAGACCTTGAAGCTCATATTTGAAATATCCAACGAGTATAACTTCAGTATTAGGAAAGATTTAATACATCATACGATGCAAAAGAACTTTCGGGTGTTCGGAGGTTTTGAATAAACGAGGCTATCCAAATACCACCTCCGCACAAGAACTTAACTGCCTCATGCGTTAACGTAAATAACTATTATACTCCTCGAGTTTTTCTTCCCAGTTGATGGTTTAGGCGAGAACCGTTAATAACGCACTATTGGGGGTGGTTATCTGAACAAAAGTTCCTCTCTAATGGAGAAAATTTACGCGTTCTTCTTCCAGTTTTTGAAGAGGCTTCAGTTTTGTTTTTTTGTTTTAATTTAATATTTAATTTCGATTAGTGGTGATTGACATAATAATTAATTATCAAAACAACCCTTCGAAAGACTCTCCCCATTGCTGGGATGTTATTGTGGTAATAATATATCCTTGATTTTTGTTGTCCTAATGTACATATTTCAGTATTCTCCATGTTTCTGCGTTACGTTTATCTCCCAGATTCATTATATTTCTTTGTCTCCGTTCTCTTTAAACGTAAGTACGTACTGTTGATATTTCTTCCTTTTGTCTGCTGTATTTTGCTCTATTTCTGCATCTCACCTTTAGGGTTTATGTGATCATGTCAAGGTTTTGGAAGTTGAGACAACTCTGTAATTTTTGGTCCAATCTTTTCATGTATATCCCCTTCACGCTTTGTTCTTTTTGATATTCTAGGTTGTATTTCTTAGACTCAATCTTGTCTTCATGTCTGTTGTCCCTTGCGATTGCAATCCAATATGTATACAATACTTAGGAGAAATAACACTATTATGTTAATAGAAATGTTTGAAAAACTGTTGGTGTTTGGTGTTGCAATATATTCAACAATAAAGACAAGGCAAAAGGAAATAAGAGGGTGTCCCCAGAAAAGAGATCGCAATAAAGGGTATTACTTTGAGGAATCTTATTTGTTTTTTATGCCAATGTCGTAAATAAAGGAATAAAAAATTGTTTCACACAACTTTTTGCTGGTGACACACTCAAGTCAATTTTTATAATTATTATGCTGATTATTTATGTATAGAAAAATAGAAAAAAACAGCTGGGTTTTTCAAGAGCCTTGTTTATAACACAATTATTTATAATTTTCCTTATTGTATTCCTTTACTTATTTCATGCACTAAAGATAGTATTAAATATCAAATCAAACAAAACAAGGTTAAGCTTGCGTGCACTTATGAGATCTGACCCATGCAAGTCTGTGAAGGCTTTATTGGATTCCATGTACCTGGTAATTGTCTATTGAGCAATTTTTTGAGATGAAAAATGTATTCCTAATGTATAGAAAAGATGATAGACACCTAGAATAAGATATTATATATGCGAGTATGTAATTTGTTCGATTTCACATTTTCACGTCCCTGCTACTTGATGTTCAAACTTCAAAACACAGGTTCCTTTGAAGATATGTGCCCTTTTCAATGGCCTAATCAAATAGAAAATTCACAGGATAATGAAATATGTGAGAAGATGGCAATATTATATTCAAGGAATCATAACTACACAGAAAAAACTGCACCACCAAAATTCAAATAAATGGTGTATTTGACCCATATTTTATTGGGAAAAAGTGATACATATTTAAATTGACTCGGCTTTATTTAAGTAAATCAATTATGCATAATTCAATCAATTTTATGATTTATTTAACTAATATATAATTAACTCAAGACTTAAAATAGTTGAACCAAATATTTTAAATCTCTATATTATCAAGTAAGTTGAATAAATATATGGACAATTAAGTTGAATAGATATTTGTTTCAATGAAATAAATGATATTCTTAAGCCCAAACTATTATTTGCTTGCCCTAATGGCTAAAACAATCGCAAATAAAACGACGATAATTTGAGACAATCAATTAATGGCTCAAATCTTACTTTAAACATTTGACCCAACACCATACGTGTATGTTCCAATAATCTTATTGCTAGTGATTGCCTGATTGGGAATGGGTATACCATAACCCTTCGTGTTGAATCCTATCACTATTTAGTCGTGTGGGATCCTCTCTAGAGTCCAGATAGCCGAACCCGAAATAGAATTATTCCAACATCTCCGGCTGGCTAAGCTAGTTTAGTCCTATTTCCTTTATAGTTTATTTGGCAGACGCAAGTTGTTACCCGTGAGTTCACAAGGTGCATTGAAGTGGTTGTTTGAGAACGGTCTAACTCATTTTCTAAGTTCAAATTTTGAATGTAAGTATCTGCATTATGTAAACTACATGTATTCATCTAATAAGGCTTTATATTAGTAGGGACAGAGTATAGGCTCAAAATAAATAGTTTGTTATGGTAATATTACCTACATGATTTTTTCATTATATTTTTTTAAATATCAGTTTCCATTATTAATTTTAATTAATTATTAAAATTAAGTTCCTAATGCATTTTCTTACAGATAAAAATGGCGATTATATATCATCCTGTCACCTCGAGGCATGCAGATCTTTCAAAATAAAAAATTCAATCGTTGGTATATTTGAATCAACTAAATGCAGTTTTGATTCAATTTTGCTAATGGGTTTGGTTATATGCTTACATAGTAGTTCCAACGAAATAGGTATATTGTTGATTTTTTCTTTTACTGCTAGTTTTCAAATATTATATTGACACCATTTTTATGTTAGATACTAGAGGAGCATTTAGTTTTATTACATTTAGGTACCTATCTACTTATGTTAGTTTCAGTGCGTTGTTTTTACAGTTGAGTAAAACTTTTGAGTTGATCTTAATTAGGTGTGTTTTTTCTTGTATTTTGTTACTGGAAAGGAGGTTTATGGAAATATATCATTTTTCTCAATTATGTTTTTTTTATTCTCCATTGTACTAACCTATCTCCTCCGAGGTCCTCTTCAAATCTTAAATTCCTTTTGAGGTGAAAATATAACAAACATCTCAGTTAATTAGTCTATATGATCGCACTGATTAATTAATTTTTTTGATTATTGAACAATCTTGTCCAATATAGGTACAGGTTTTTGGAAAATATAACCCCACATATCCAAAATAACTTCAACATTTCTCAAGTTTCTTACTTGATAAAGATTGAAGGTATTTTGGACATGTGGGGTTATATTATCCCAAAACCTGTATCTATATTAGACAATATTATTGTTTATTCTTATCAATAAAATTAATCAATCAGTTCAACCATATAGCTAATTAACTCAACTATTCAAATGATTACAAGAAAAAAAAGGTAGTTTTCAAGCATGCCTATGATATTTGACTCAAAGTTGTAATAATTTGATTCAACTATACATAAATTTAACTTAAATATTTTGTATTTAATCAACATTTCTAAGATATTTGAACCAAGCACGAATTTACTTGACTTACAACTCTACCAGAAAGTAACATGTTGCTGGTAAATATATATGTTACTGTAAATGCCCGAAATTCGGTAAAACCTAGGATAAGCGCGCTAAACCTAGGATTTACCAAAAGCAAGTGGTAAAAGCCCGTAAACTAGTTATTTTGCTTCCATTTCGGACTATTACCGGACACAAACAGTAAATCTTAAGATTTACCACACCGCATTGGTAAAAGTACGAATATCACTGATACGTTACAGAAATCGATATCGTGAATCGATAATCGTTAAAATTTCAATGCCTAAAAAAAAGATACTTTATAAATAAAACAAAAAGTCACACGAAAACACTTTTTATTTTAATATTCTTAAATGTAAACAGAAATCATAGTTACATTAATTCAGGTTCTAATATACTAATATTGCAGAAAGTAGGTATAGTATTCCCAAACTCAGTTGGAACAAGGTACCAACTGATAGCTGACTGGTCATTGAAAATATCCATAAAAAATGCACTGCCATTAGTCAGCCACCAGTTATGAATTATGTTCACCTTGTTCCAATTGACTTTGAAAAAACCATACTTAAATATTATAATATGAAATAAAAAAATAAAAAAAATTAAAAAAATAAATAAAAAATACAAGGCAAACTACCATGGCATTGAAAATTGCAGGAAATTTTAGAGGATCTGCACAAACATCTTTTGGTGGAACATTTTCGAATGCAATTATTGCATTTCTTAAATCCTTGGCCATTACATAACGACAATTTTTGCACTGCACTTCTTACCCTAATTTCCTGAGATGGAATATCTCCAGAACAGGAATTTTTTTAAAGATTCTCGTTTCACGATATCGATTTCTATAACGTATCAGTGGTATTCGTACTTTTACCAATTCGGTGTGGTCAATCCTAAGATTTACTGTTCGTGTCCGGTAAAAGTCCGAAATGAAAGCAATATAACTAGTTTTTGGATTTTTACCACTTGCTTCTGGTAAATCCTAGGTTTAGCGCGCTTATCCTAGGTTTTACCGAATTTCGGGCATTTACAGTAACATATATATTATTCGTACAAGTAAATAAGCCTTTTAATGACAACAGTATTATAGGATTCATTCAAATACACATGTACTTGGAGAATATCAAGAAGATATTTATTTCAATGAACGCAAAATTTAGTTGATTTAAACAGTTTCTTTTTTCTGTGTACTCATATGTATGTATGCCATTAAATTTTGTAGGTATCATCGTTTAATCTAATATTAATTATTCCTGTACTTACTTCCCAAATAAAGTTTGACTTCGTTAAATTGAAAAACTATAACATTCAACAGCAACGTTTAGAATAATTATTGTAACTCTCACCTCTATAAATTTCATCAGTCATAACCACTTTCTATTGTGAGACGTCACAAAAGAAGAAAATCCAAATCAACACAAACTCACGAGTAGGTACCTAGTCATGAGTTTGCCAGGATGAAAACAACTCACAGCGTCGACATTGGTGGGAAAGCGTGGCGCCCGATGGACGGACGTGCGGGTTGCATCGACGCAAACCGTATCCAGGTCACAGACTGCACGCCACGATGATAACTGATATCAAAAGCGTCGCTCGTCGGGATCCGGCGTCGCGGCGTTGAGGTTTTTGAGTTTATTTATCGACGATGCCGGTTTTACTAGTCGAATCTCGGGGCTCTCCAGGGATAACAATTCTTAAGGCTGGTGTATATTAGGAGCTCACAATTTGGTTACTATCAAGAAATGAAATTGCAATCTTTTATAGGTGGATGTCTTGATAAGGCGACCATAGATCGCTTGAAATATGTTAAAAAAGAACCAAAGCCAAATAAGTCCGAAAACAAAATTCGATTGATTTTTTCACAATCTAACAATTCTCAAGAATTCCTCCGAGGTTCGGCAACTCCGCTCTTAATTGTAAAACGCTTTCAAACCTTTTTCACTACGCGTGGGCAGGAGAAGGGGTGGCAAAGGGGCTACAAACATATAAGGGGTAAAATACTGACTGCCTTTGTGCTGTCTCGTGAGTCGTGGTTAGACTGCCTTTGTTTGGTCACGCTTGTTTTTAATACCTTTTTCTATTGAGTATTCCTGGAAAAGATGGCTTTACTTAGAGGAAGTTTAGAGTAGTTTTACTGAAATTGGAAGAAAAATATCTCGAGATAAAATGTACCGAAAGGAAAATTGATATTTCTGTATAAAAATACAGCTACCTAATTAATGTTTATTCTCTTCTCACTTTTTCTTTTACGCCCCAGAAATTCATATCACAAAGAACAATAGAATGATAATTATTCCAGAAAGTAGTGAATTATCGCCATCGCTTGCAGTAAGTATATAATTATTTTATCTTCTATAGAACTACTAACTATCTGCAATTGAATACCATTTTAAAACAATACTTAAAGAGAGTTATTTTAATTTTTTTTTCACTCCGCGGTCTATGGCCATGGCCAAGTTCTTTTGAATTGCAAATTTCTTTAGATAATATTTATCATGGTTAATTGTTAACAGGCCTTGTCTGGAGTTTATTTCAATAGAAGAACCCTTCTAAAGAAAAGTATATATATACTTTATCACAGTCTTGAATAGGAATAATTTTACTTTTGCTGGTTTGGAATTATTTATAATTAAGATGTTCATTTCAGTTTGCCACTATTAACTTTTCATATACAAAGAAGCTTCTTCAATAATTTTATCGATTGTAGGTACCTATTTCTTTGTATGTATCTCTATGTATTGAAGCTACTCTTTCTTTTATGCCTTTTGAAAACCTCTTTGATTTCAAGTATTCAAACAATCTAGTCTAATAAAACATTTTACGGTTCATTTCCTTTCTGGATAAATAATGTATTTCTACGTTTCTCCGACGAACATCCTTTATCCAAAAGTAATAATACAGAATGTAACGAGGCATGACATTAGCAAACTAATGAAACGCCTTCCATTTTCTTCTATTCGATATTCAACCCCCCTTTACATGAAAATAATTTAGTTACACACTGCGAGGCGTGGGATGTTTGCGCCAGCGGAATTGTGTGAATATAGATAGAGATTTGTATACGACCCGAAGCACGAATTTAGCGGTTAGCTCTTGTCCCTATAGGAATACCGAAGAAATAAAAATAGAAATTTTTGTCGTTCTAATATATCACGAGGACAAAACAAATTTAAAATATTCAAACTATGCAGTGGAGATATTTTGTAACAATAAACTTTGGAATGGTAAGAGTCAACTTTCACCAGAGATGATTGTAATTTTTAGAAAGAGATAATAATATATATACCTACAGAATTTTAAACAGTAATAAGTTTGAAAATGAAGAGAAAGTTAAGGAAAATTAGAGGATTAAAAATTTTGGTCTTGGGTGAGATTCGAACCCGCGTCCTAGGAGTAACAAGTAATAGAACATATTTATATAACTGTTACTTATTTGCAATTATCACTATTCCATAAAGGTACATAACAATGAGCTAGTTAGTGAGTTACATTCACATTATATAATGACAATCAAACAACGTTATATAACAAAAAGTTGTAGCATTAAACAAACTTTTATTGCTATATAACATACAGGTAACAAGTAATGTAAAATATTTATGTAACAAATATCATAAATGTTAGTGCTCTAGTTCTATAATCGTTACATTGAGGGCCGGTTTCTCAATAGCAAATTAAGCATAACTCCAGGTTAAACATTGAAACTGGACACGTTTAACCTGGAGTTAAAACCAACACGGCGGTGACTCGCTATTGAGAAACCGGCCCTACCCTTTCTCTTTATTATCAATTTCCACGCTTTTCGGTTGTTGTAACTGACAAAACTTCATTCCTTTCAACATTGCTTATGCGGGCATCGCATACCCCGAGTTATAACACACATGGACGAAACCTACATATAGTAATAGGGTAACTTATTCGAATTAGGACCGATGCCATAAATGTGTGGGTCTATTGGAGGATTGAGAAGTTTGGTAATGAGCGGAGAACCACGCAACCTCCTCTAAGCAACAACTTAACAAAAATCAAAAAGGTTTATAGGGCCGTGGTAGCTTAGTTGGTTAGAGCGTAGCACCGGCAATGCTGAGGACGCGGGTTCGAATCCCGCCCAACACCAAAATTTTTAATCCTCCAATTTTCCTTAACTTTCTCTTCATTCTCAATTTCCACGCTTTTCGGTTGTTGTAACCGACAAAACTTCATTCCTTTCAACATTGCTTATACGGGCCCCGCATACACCGAGTTTTAACACACATAGACGAAACCAACATATAGTAATAGGGTAACTTATTCGAATTAGGACCGATACCATAAATGTATAGGTCTATTGGAGGATTGAGAAGTTTGGTAATGAGCGGATAACCACGCAACTTCCTCATAACAACACCCTAACAAAAATCAAAAAGATCCATAGGGTCGTGGTGGTTTAGTTGGTTAGAGCGTAGCACCGGCAATGCTGAGGACGCGGGTTCGAATCCCGCCCAAGACCAAAATCTTTAATCCTCCAATGTTCCTTAACTCTCTCTTCATTTTCAATTTCCACGCTTTTCGGTTGTAGTAACCGACAAAACTTCATTCCTTTCAGAAATAAGTTTGTTGCGATTCATTTTTTTTCTTTAAAGTTTGAAGCTTGGTTAATAAGCTTCAAACTACAACATAAAAATATTCAGAAGATGTTTTTCTATTCTGGCTTGTATGGTGATCACTTCTTAAGACGTAAGCCGTGTTCCGCCAAGGTATTTCATTCTCTTGCAAAACTGAGCAGAAAATTCACAGAGCAAATGGTCCGATGTTTCTGTTTCTTGATAGCAGAATCTGCATAAGTCATTCTCTGCTTTACCTATCGTTTCAAGTGATATCTACTAGGCAATGTCCAGTGAGCAAGCCCGACTGGATCCAGATCCTTCTGGTCGTTTGCCAAGACCATAGGAAAAAATTTCACATCTTCTTCCTGTCCATTGTAGAATCGTCAAAGGAAAAAGTAGATCTCTTGCTAAACAGTTTGCATCTAATTCCACGATGGAGGACAATGCCAGAGCGCCACAGGTACTGCCACAGATTGGTCATTGTATTTAGACCTAAACTATTAGAAAACATTTTCTGCAACTTGACACTGGGGAATCATGTGGTCCCGACGGCATTCCAGCAATTGCTTTCAAAACTTACGCACACGAATTGCAAACTGTTTTCATACTTTTATAGTCAAGGCGTTTTCCCGTCTATCTGAAAATGTGCCAAAATGCAGCACATGCCGGAAAAAGCAAGAAAGCTCTTCCTAACAATTATCGTCCCATCTCACTTATATCCATACTTTCCAAAGTAATGGAAAAGGCAGTCAACCTGAAACTGGTTTAATACCTCGAAGCCCATCTCTGTTTGATTTGTTAATAACTATTAACATCAAATAAATAAACGTTCAAAATCAAGATGTGTTTATTAGTAATTAATTATTATAACTTCCAGCCACAATAATTAATTACACACGACAGAAACTAAACTGTCACCACTAACCTAACTTGTCATGTCAATATCCACAGATGGTGGATGTAGTGTTGGCTGCCTACCCTATATCATACATATCCTTTTCCAAGATTTTACATAGAGACTTGACTTAACAAGTGGAAACAAATGAATTCATAATAAATTTACAAATCTAACTTATCAGGTTTTTTAATAACTCGACCTGAACGAGAAACTACGACACCTCGAGACATCTGTGACTCACAAAAAAGAGCATTACCTGGAATATCTTCAGTAAAATCTTTATCATATGTCACATTTTTGGGAAAAATGGGCTTCTGTTTAGACTTATTGTTATCAGCAATTCTATGGGACTGGCATAGTGTTATTGGTACTCTTGGTGGCATCATTATCAGAAGATTCATCATTATTGTCATTGTCAACATGACAATCATCATGAATATCAACTTTGATTTTAAATTCATTTCTTGATTGTTTTATGTCTTTACTGTTTCTTCTAATAATGTTGCCGACACTATTTCGTAGTACAATATGATCTAGGAGCGTCATGAATGTCGCAAGATTTTTGCAGGATTCCATGTGCTAGTTGTATGGTCATATACTGTGACATTGCTGCCTTTTTCTATTTGAGCATACTGTTGTTCTGTTTTGGTCAAACTCCTTGATGCAAATGCAATGGGCTTGCCCTTTTGCAAAAGGCATGCTCCCAAGCCATCATTTGATGCGTCTGTCTCTAATACAATACTCTTTTTAATATTGAACAATGCCAAAACTGGAGAATGAGTCAATACATCTGCAGTCCATTCCCAGCCAACATCGATCCTTGTTAAGTTTTTAAGTAGAGCAGGCACTTTCGAAAGATTCCTAAAAATCTTAGGACATTTGGTTTGGATTGTGGTGTGGGCATATCTAGGATAGCTTGAATGTATTTGAAATTAGTTTTCACACCATCCTTCGAAAATATCTGTCCCATATATTTTACACTATTTTGCTCAAATTGAATTTTGCATTTCTGAATATTAAATTATATTTCAAAACTCCAGAACATTTTTAAGATTTTTGTCATGCTCAGCCCCAGAAAACCCAGTAACTATCAGATCATCAAAATAGATTCCTAGTCCTTCAAGGTCACCAAATATCTCAAAATTATTTTTCTGGAACACTTCTGGTGCCGAGCATATGCCAAAAGCCAATCTTGTAAACTGATACCTGCCAAACGGAGTATCAAAAGTCATTAGATCCGAACTCTCATCATTTAATTCAATCTGTCAATACCCATCTTTCATCTCAAGTACTGTGAAATACTGCTTGTTGCTCAATTTTGCCGCGATTTCATCAGCAGATGGAATTAGAAAATGCTCACGCTGTATCACACTAGTCAATTCCTTTGCACAGCCGCAGGTCACCATTGGGCTTTTCTACAATAACCAACGGATGCACCCACTCCGTGGGTTTGTCTACTTTCTTGATGATTCCTTTTAGCTCAAGATCACACAACTTATCTTTTAATTTATCGTGCGATACTTTTGGCACTGGTCTGATAGCACTGATGTGTGGTTATGCACCTTCTTGCAAGGTTACGTGATGCTGACTGGGAAATTTTCCTAATCCTTCAAAAACTTTTGAATATTTTATAACGATGTCAACAAGGTTGTTAAACTAAACTTGTTCTTTTTCTACAAAATCTACTCGTTTAATTAATTTTAATTTTAATCATTCTTTAAGTCCCAGTAATGGTATTTGATTAACCGCTACAACTACTACAAATGACAGAACTTTAAACTTGTTTTTTGTAAAACAATTAAGTTCAATTTTTCCTAAGCTTTTGATTTTAGCATTAGACTTACCATAAGAGCAGCTTTCGGGAACCACCCTTTGAGCGCTCCCGAGTTACTCCGAAGTGCTACAGTTTGACACCTTCGGTTTCAAGCGTTCGAGTGCAAAACGTATGACAGGTGTGAAGTGTTCCAGGAGCTTCGCACTTTGCACCCGAAAGTGGCTAAGGTTTCAACGAAATATTAGATTTAATAATTGCAGCTTCTGGGGCTACCTAATTTAAAATGTTGATTGGTAAAACACTGACTTCTGCGCCTGTGTCTATTTTAGAAGTGACTAAGCTATTGTCAATGAATACTCTTTCAGTCCACATGGTTGTTTTAGTTTTATTCTTTATAGCATTCTTACCTGGCTGGTCTTCTTTGCATTCGAACTGACAAAAAACTCGTATTCTCCACTTTCATTGTCACTATCATCATCACTAGACTCTGGTGTTACATATTCTGCGACTTCATACACTCGTTTCTTGGTTCCAATTTCTTTTTCTCTACATTTTCCTTTCTTCTTCCACTTTGAGTACTTCTATCTTGAAATCTTTTTTCTATTTTTTTTTGACATTATTTTTTTTGCACACACTGGCAAAGTGGTTTCGGCCTTGGCATCTAGCACATGTTTTTTTCCAAGCAGGGCATCTTTCACTGGCATGGTCGTACCCACAATACTTACATGAAACCAGTTGATAATTAGCTGAATGTCTTGATGATCACAATTCATGAATACTGGACTCATTCTGTAGAACTTTAGATTGAGTTCTACTTCCTTGAATTGCTCTGCAGAACTCGATTGCTTTAGTTAGCGTTAATGCTGACTCGCGCAACCGTCTCTCTTGGGTGGTTTTATCGAATATTCCCATCACTATCCTGTCACGAATCATCTGCTCTGGTTCTGAATATTCTGTTGTTCTTACTGCCTTTCGAAGCCCGATAAGGAAATTTTCCTGTCCTTCTTGCGGAACCACACTATTGAACTTAAAACGTTCAAAGATAACATTTTTCTTTGGAGTCTGAGAATGCTTTCAACACATTTTCCAAGGTTCTCTGGGCTCCTTGAATTTCAAACGTGTTATACAAGTCCAGAACCTCATCACCAATCAAATTGAGAAACACAGCAATTTTTTTCTCTTGTTGCTTAACGGCTAAGTCTGTGGCAGTCAAAAACACTTTGAATTTTTGTTCAAATTTGCGCCAATTTTCGGCTATGTTGCCATCCAACACAAAGGACTCAGGGGGCCTAAAATAGTTTTCCATTTTCCAATGTGGCTCAACTATTCACTTACTAGGTTAGGTATTCCAGAACCACCACTACTAGTCACTAGCCAGTCAGAACCAACTTGACGCCATGTTTGATTTGTTAATAACTACTATCAACATCAAATAAATAAACGTTCAAAATCAAGAAACTAAACTGTCCCCACTAACCTAACTTGTCATGTCAATGTCCACAGATGGTGGATGTAGTGTTAGTTGCCTACCCTATTCCATACAATCTCTGAAAAACAGTATGGGTTTCGTTCTAAAAGATTAACTGGGGATCTGCTGACGTACGTATATTTGGAACTTGACTCTCGCGAAAAAAATGGCGAATCCAGAATTGTTGCATTGGACATACCCAAGGATTTTGATCAAGTGTGGCACAAAGGCATGTTGTGGTTGAGGGTGTGTCTTTTGATACACTGCCAATACTTAAATGCCGGCGTTCTCCAAGGCTCAATTCTGTCCCCAACACTGTTTCCTGTTTTTATAAATGATTTGTTAAAAACCCCGTATACAGATTTGCGGACAGAGCCCAGAGCTGGGCAGTAGTTAACTACAAAAGTAGTTAACTCCTTTCTTCTAAAAAGTAGTTGTATTCTAACCACTTTTTTTTTCTAAATCATCATAGTCGAGATTATTTTAAGTTTCGAAAATATATTCACCAAAAGTAGTTAAAATAGTAGTTAACTACTCAGTCGTAACTACTTTATGTATTTTAAGTACTTTTGCTTATTCTAATTACTTTTGTGCAATTTAACTACTTTGAGAAAATATAACTACTTTTCTATATCACGTGCTGGTGCTAAAGAGTTTGCACAAGTTCTTGAAAATAGTTAGTGTGATGCTTCAAGCTTCCTGTAAGCAGTAAGCGAGAAGGAGGTTGTCTGATAATGGCAAACAGATGACTTTATCAAGTAATTTCAGTTAATAAAGTAGCTAAATTTTCTACTGCTAACTACTTAGTAGTTAGTAATACAAACTCATTTTTTAAGAAGTAGTTTAACTACAAAGTCCACTTCTACACACTTCGCCCAGATTCAGCCTATCAACAGTGAACTTGACACCACTTCCAGCTGAGGCCTTAACAACCTAGCCAAATTCAATGCTTCCAAAAGTCAAGCAACAGCATTCTCAACTGTTTCCACATCTGAACCGCTGACCAGCCTCATTCCAGCTAGAAAGAGTTATTTAAGAACCACAAGAACCTCACAGGCATCCCATCTGTATGTATGGTAAAGATGGCTACCCCGAAGACCTTTAAATATTGGGCTTATTTTTGGTGACGTACTGCCCATCTCTAGAACTCCCTGCTTCCTATTTCATTTCCTAAACGATTAAACAAAGGGTTAATCGTCACTCAATTTCTTCCGGTCGTGGTACCGCTTAGGTAGATAGACTTTGTCTTTTGTAAGTGGACCAATGAAAAAAATCCTAATTGTTCAGTTCTTCTAGAAGGTGGATCTTTATTAGTCCATAGAGTGGCTCTAGACCTTGTAAAAGTGTTCAGGCGATCTGCCTTTTCTTTGCAATCTATGCCTTGATGTACCGGTATCCACATCAGGGTTACTTCGTTCCTGCCAACCAGTTTCTTGAGGTTCTTTCTGCCTTCCCAAACCCTAGAACTTTGAGAACCCTCTTGGGCATTTATAGCAAGAAGTTTTATGTCCAGTGTTCGATTTTTTTTTAATGTTGTATCTCTACGTACCTACGACGGACGCACGGTTATTTAATTATTTCAACTCGGCAGTTAATACCTCAAAATCCGAAAGATAAAATTTAATTGGGTACACCTACTCTGGGTCGTAAAACTGACTCGTGTGCACCATCACTGTACGGTTTATGTTTAATTATAAATTTTAAAATTACCCTTTTTATGATCCAAGTCAAGGTTTGCTTACCCTAAACTTTGTTTATTTTGCGCTATATAAATATTTTGCAATGCATCATGGTAAAAAATTTATAGTTTCTGACAGAGGATGGTTTATGATAGACAGTGTTATAAAATGTTAAATGTATATGATCTGGATCAATGTGAACTTGTGATTTATTATGAAAGCAATATTTTTATTGTATTTCTACTTGTGCTCCTTCGGTTCGTATTGCAAATATGTAACATAGATATCCCATTGTCAAAGTTCTAAACCAATTCACACCAAAAAATAAAAAAACGAAACGAATTGCTCGATATAATTATCAATTAGAGAGTCCTTGCAAAATGCACCTACATGTTTACTTTCCCTATAACCCTTTGTCCTTCGGAGAGTGATCATAAACAACATTGGAAACTGCGTTGGTGCGGAAAATTAGCAGATATTTGCATGTGCAAATATTTGTTATTCATGGAAAATGGAAAAATAATTCATTCGCTGCGGATTTAATTTTGGGCTTGTTTCTCCGGGGGCGATATTTGTCAACCTTCAATAAAACTAATTAATTTTGGAATATCAACAGGCTTTGAAACATGGCCAAAGCTCTATTCAAAACTTGAACGAACGTAGGCCCAAATGACCTACAATCCTCCTGCATAATTGCTTTTTCCACTTGTCCCTACGACGGAATTATTTGCTTAATTTTAACGATGGTCCCAATTGAATAAACTCATTCAAGGAAATTTGTGTTTGCGTACAATTTGAAACTCAATTATTGCATGTCGAGGTCATAAAGGATCTAGCCAAGGCCACGCAGACTCACAAACTGCATCCCCTGCAACGAATCGGCGGCTCTGGTGCAACAACGCAACCAGATGCATCAGGCAGGAGCGGAATTGGGTCATTGGGAAAACTAGGACAGGAAAATAGGATTTTGTGGAACTCGAGTCTCTTTTATAAACAAACAAAGTTTTATCACAAATAAAAATGTATGTGGCGTATTTTCCAATAGATCGTTTCGCTGTTTGAACAAAAATTACTAGAACAGTGATTAGGGGTAGGTATTTACCCAAAAATGAAATTTCCGTTTTTTTTAATAAAGGATTAATCAAGCGGTAATTTGAAACCTTGTTTACGCCCCTAGCTACCTTTCTAGACTGACAATGTAATTGTCATTTTAATCCTTGTTAATGGTAGTTTAATTACCACGCACCCGCAAATTTCTATCTACCTATAAAATATTTTTGTAAAAGTTTTAACCCGCTAATAGAATAGAATTTCAGTTTCAGAAACGCTCCTTCAAATTGAACTCTCGCTTTTGATCGGATTATCGAATTTAACCTCGTGCACGTGTTAAACTTGTAGGGCAGATAGCCTGGATGGCCTGGATAACCTGCTTTCGAAGCTGAAGAAAGTTTTATCTGCAAAGGTTGTAACATTCAAACTGATTTGTTATTTGAACTACATTTTTAGTTAGTTTGAAAATGTACTCCTGCAGATTGTGCCATCAGTTCTGATTAATTATATTTCGCTGTTTTTAACAAACTGTTGGACAGTTTTTTGACAAACTTCCGGCAATGGTTTTCCAAATGTATCGCGGATTGTTATTAATCAATATTGAGGAAAACTACCTATTTAAAATATTATTTCTTCAAAACTTGAAAAAAAAAAAAAACGTTTACTGAATAAAAATAAATGTTGTAACTTTGTATGCGCCGTGAAGCGTACCGAAAGGGTACCAAACCGAACAAGAGCTAGAGAAGAGGGTTTAGGCATTAGAGAGACTAGAGAACAAGCTGGGGCTGGTCCGTTAGACGCGTATCGCGTGTCTGTTATTATTCATTATTCAATTTTTATTTTTATTTTGCAATAAACTGATTGTTCAATCCAATTTGTTATTAGTGTGTGTGTCAAGGAGCGATCACCAGGTCAGTTAGATAATTATTATTTTGTTTGTGAGAGTTCAATTTATACAAGTATCATTTTTTCCATTTTTATGTTTTTTGTTTGTTTATAACATTTTTTTTATAACATGTGCATTGTTCATGTATTTAACAAAAATCGTTTCATGCTATAAACAACACAGATAAAGAAGTAAATTAAAACCTAAGAAATTATGTGCTGTCTTTTTGTGCTGAGATTTTGATTTTGTTTATTCAGAACGTGCATTAGGGCCTTGTTGAATTTACTAACATTTTCCTACCCTGACGAGAGAATATCCTAGCAAATTGAGAAAAATGTAGAGATATTGGCTCAAAAACAACTATAGCTGGGTAGCATCCCGTATGGGACCTCAGTACCTTCCGGCAGACCGGCTGACTAACAAAAACTCTTCAGTATTGATTATAGGTAGTGTTGATTGAATGTAGTGTGTGTAATTGAAATTTTAGCACAAGAACAAAGCCGGTACCTAATTTAAAATTGCATTGACTTAAATTATGGATTTATTGACTCACAATTATAAAAATGACACAGTATGTTTCGATTTTTGAGGAATGTTAGATCGAGGGTTTCTCTGCCGTGCTCTTTTCCCTCGTTAGTTCCAGGATGAGAACGGTACGATTTACTTTAATAATAAAGTGGACGTTTCACAAATTTTTGTTTCTTTTATATATCACAACTTCCCTTAAATTTCCCAAGTATTTGCTATGTCGGGCGCATGTCCTGTAAGTAAAATTGAGTAAGTTTCCACAACGTAGGTCCTATTTGTTTCTCATTTTATTTTTCAGAAGATTTGTAGTTTAAAAGGTAATAAAAATTCTCATCGTTCAATCTTACTGAACGAACCCGGGTATGTTATACTACAATATTTTTGCTCTGTGACCGAAATGTTAACGGGTAGTCCAAGTTCTGATCGTCTTCAATAATGACAAACATGATCATGAGCGTTCCTTTTTTTCACTCCTATGTCCAGGAAGTTCCGAAAATTTCATCTAAATATCATTATTTATTTATTTACTTCACCTGAAGAGGAATTTTTGGCTCTTTCCGAAGTTATTAATGAGTTTGTGGTTTTTCTCCATGCCCATAAAAAAGTGATTGCTGTTTTTTTTTATAATTGACTGGTGGTCTGCCAAATATAAGATCTACAGGAAGCTTCATTACTCTTCTAGTCAACAGTGTTGATTGTGAATAGCCGCTGGATTCACGCTGAGAAGAGTTTTTATAGGCCCTAGTTTATCCCAGGTGTTCATTCACAAACCTCGAGAGTTAGGGATTAGATGGTCCGTAGGACCGTGTATGCAGTAGAGTTGTCTTGGTTAACCTTATTCCCAGATGACAGATGCCGTATGGAGATTTTGATTTAATAGATGACAGATGACAAAATAGACGTAGCCCACGAGAACCATTACCTGCCTAGGTCAAGGTCAGGTAATGACGCGTTTTTAAGTGATGCAGAACTGTCTAAGTTACCCTACTTAACCCCCTCAGTTGTTTCCATAATTCTGGCTCAAGATTCTCACATCCCCGGAACGGTATGAATTTTCATTCACATCGCTTCCTGATTGATGATTATGGAACGTCTTCTGACCACATTGGAAAATAGTCCATAGCGCCCATCAGGTACTTATTTCCCGAATATTTGGAAGGAAAATGACCTACGATATCTTCCGCAATTCTCTTCCAGGAAGAATCAGACATGTAAGGCTTCATTTCTCCGACATTTGGTCGTTTCTTGGAAGCACAGAGGACGCATCTCTTTCACCATTCTGCGATGTCGCTATGACATTTGATAAGTAATTACGATATGTTATCCGAGTTAACGTCCTATTGATCACGAAGTGGTCACCACTTCAACCACTGTGCAGTTCACGTAACACTCAGTCCACCGTGGTTCCTAGTACGGTACTACAATCTGATGTATTGGGCTTCTTTTCTCTTTTGCTTATAGTCTACTAGCGGATACCCGGCGTGTGCTAGTACGCTAAAAAAATAAGTGCATTTTGTTTATTTGTTGAGAAAAGCAAATTTTCAAAGACGGGGGTAGTCCTGACAACCTGCCCACCTCTCCATCTGTCACATTTGACAATTGACATTTGTCAATTTTTGTCAACGTCTTGTGGTGTTCGTGATTCTAAACACCGGGCAGGCATATGACGCCCTTTTGTCATATTTTGCCAGCTAACATCTTTCAAAAATTTCATTGGACAACTGTTGAGTATTCCAAATTTTATTATCACTCGAACTTAAAGTGTATTTCAGCAGAATCCGTTGCGGAGAAATGGTTCAAAAATCTGCATATGTCAGATTTGACAGTTGACACCTGTCATTAGTGGTCTAAAATGTATTATCACCCGAACTTAAAGTGTATGCAAAATTCCAGCAAAATCCGTTCAAAAATCTGCACCTGTCACATTTGACAGTTCACACCTGTCATTAGTGATCTAAAATGTATTATCACCCGAACTTAAAGTGTATACAAAATTTCAGCAAAATCCGTTGCAAAGAAATGGTTCAAAAATCTGCACCTGTCACATTTGCAAGTTGACACCTGTCATTAGTGGTCTGAACCCTTCTTCTGATTATTGCCTTTCATATTAAACTGGTTTGGGGTACATCGGTCAAATGGTTTCAAAATCTATAACGGACATACATAGAAACATTTTTTGTGTTTTAGATAAGTATAGTCTTGAGCCAAAATTGGACAAACTTTCCAAGTTGTGACAATAAATCAAAAAGTGACATCAAACGCCAAAAGTGACATTAAATACAATTTGTAACTCTTATTCAAATTGGACTATCAGCACAAACAAGCAGCTTAAGTTGCTTCTGTGCTCAACTTGAGAAAAACCACCTCTTTGAAATATTATTTCTGCAAATCTCAAATTCTTAAAACGTTTAGTAAAAAAAAGTAAATGTTGTAACCATGTATGCGCTATGAAATTCAGGGGAAAACTAGGACGCTGGCCGCCACGAAAAGCGTACCGAAGGGTAGGTAGAGAAAAAATGAGAGATTAGAGAAGAAGCTTGTCCCTTAGACCGCTTGTCCGCCATTGTTCATTATTCAATTTTTATTTTGTATTAAACTGATTGTGCAATCCAAATTGTGATTAGTTTGTGTGTCATAAGGAGCATTCACAGGTCAGTTGAATAATTGTTATTTTGTTTTTTTGAGAGTTCAATTTATACAAGTATTATTTTTTTATTTATATGTTTGTTTATAACATTTTTTTAACATGTGCATTGTCCATGTATTTGAACAAAAGTCGTTTCATGCTGTGAACAACGTAGATAAAAGTAAATTAAAACCTAAGAAATTGTGTGCTTTTTTTGTGCTGGGATTTTAATTTTTGGTATTCAGAGTGCGCATTAGAACTTTGTTGAATCTACTAACACTTTCCTACCCTGGCGAGCGAATATCCTAGCAAAAAAATTGAAATAATCAATCAAGAGATATTGGCTCAAAATAACAACTATAGCTGAGTAGCCTCCCGTAACCAGGGATTTCAGTACCTGCTGGTGGAACTGGCTAACTAACCAAAAACTCCTCAGTATTGAATATAGGTAGTGTTGATTGAAGGTGATGTGTGGAATTGAAATTTTAGCACAAGGAGAGAGGCGGTACCTAATTTAAACTTTTATTGACAATTATAAATAAAATGTCACAGTATGTTTTGATTTTTGAGGAATGTTAGATCGAGGGTTTCTCTACTGTGCTCTTTCCCCTCGTGAGTTCCAGGTAGAGAACGGTATACCGTTCTCTAATAAAATTATTCTAATTTTTGAGAGATGAACTGATATAATTATTTCCCATGTGGACTCTTCTATTTACGAAAGATAAATAAATAAATAAATAAATAAATAATCATTTATTGCATAAATCACAAAGAGTACAATGACGCTAAAAGCGTTTGTTAGCTTACACTCACCTAATCTAGAACCTTACAACCTAGAACCTACACACAGCCATAGCAGTAAAGCTATTCTATAGCGACAAATTATTATTACAGACATATTCTTTGAGTTTTATCCCAAAGCTCAAATTGCTTTGAACTTGGGAAATCTGAGCAGGTAGCATGTTATACACTTTTGCGGCCCAGTATGGAAAAGCTGCTTTGAAAAACTCTGTATTATGCTTTGGAATATTTATGAGATTTCGATTGCGTGTATTTAGCTCATGAATATCACTACGATGCTCAATCATATTAAATAAATTTACTGGTATTCCAGTACCTAAAATCTTATGCACTAAGTTACAAATGTGCATAAGACATCTCTGATCCATTTTTGTTTTATATACTTCAACAATATGCTGGCTAACATGCTCCCTGCGAGGCAGGCATTTAACAAAGATAAAGTCATCTCGCAGGCAAAACGAATTCCACTGAAGCAAGTATCCCTTTACCGTCGAACCAAAACTGAAAATTTCTTGCCATACAGGTCGTTCTCTATTTTCTAGTCATCCACGCATCACTTATTATTCATTGTCAGCGTTTTATTTTCACTCAAAGTAGTCTTTGGTACCTACTATCCTCGTCCGCATTTGTCTTCGATTCGGCATTCTCGGACATAATTTGCTAAACACAAGACGTGCCTATGGCAAAATTGAGAAGATGAATTGTTAATACGTGGCCTGATAAGCTTTTAACGGTGGCATGACTTCTTCCTTTGCCATGCTTGATACTGAATTCAACGCGCGATTTGACCTTCCGGATTTTCCACTGTAAGGCAGAATGGTCGGTTCCAACCAGAAACTGCGGATCTCTTTACTACTGGAAACTATTTTCGGGTGACCCGATAATTTTATTATTGCCCCTTCTACGACATATCAAATTTGGTAGAAACTAGCTTCTATTCCATTTTGTAAAATGTCAGTGTCCTGTCAAAAACTCCTTTATCCATGGGATTCCTCGCAAGACCACTCACATTCTGGGTACTGCCTGGACGTTTTCTGGGCCCGTCGCTATGGGTTTATGTATTCACTATAGACGATCATTTATTTGCTGTTATCCCACTTTTGACATTAATATACGACACGACATACGGGTTAAAAGGCTATCTCTGTTATTTTATAACATTATTATTATGTGTGTTTCGTAGCTTCATTTTTTTCGCGTTTTCTATTATTTATAATGTTAAATTGTCTCGGGTTGAACTGTCAATTATTTACTGGATTCACTTCAATTACCCTGTGTTTATCGCTGATACGGTCAACGTTTTCGCTCTCCAAAGAATTTTTTTTTGTGTTCATCTTGACTCTGAAGAGGAAATCTCAGACCCTTCTATAGAGCTACCTTAAACTCGCGTAGTACTGAAATGTGTTGTGATTACAATATATTGAGGTAACCTATTTTATATCATATCCTTGAAATAGTAATTGAGGCTGGATGTATCACTTAAAAAAGAAGAAGTGTCTTGTCTATCAATAATTTGACGTTGTTGTCAACTCGTCACTATTTATATGTACTCCGAGCATAAAATTATTATAAGATTAAAACAATAGTTCTTTGTGTAAAGTATTATGTATTTCATTTGTGTTTTAATTAGTCCTCAGCCACTGCAAGCAGTCAGCATTTCCAACAGGTTATGGGCCCAGGAAGCGTGATATAAAAATAAAAAAATAGAATTTTTTTTTAGGTTAGGTGAGAGCAAGAAAATCGCACACACATAAAAATCATTGATTGTTGGACAAAAATAAAAATGAAAAATTATGGCAAGCAACGAATCAAGCTCTAGAGTAAATATGACGATGGATAAACTTGAGGGTCGGGATAATTATTCGGACTGGAAATTCCAAATGAGTGCTTTATTAAAACTAGATGGACTTTGGCACTGCGTGTCTGGTAATGCCCTTGCAAATTTGGATGCTACTGCAAAAGCACGCCTTGAGGAGAAGGTATTGTCCAAAATAATCCTTTCCTTCGACAAGTCTACGTACCCACATGTTATGCAAGCGAAAACAGCCCTTGAAGCTTGAAAAGCACTTGAGATAGCTTTCGAGGACAAAGGGCTACATCGCAGATGGCGTTTGTTATGGAATTTGTGTTCCATTAAGCTTGAAAGCTTCAATAATATGGAAGATTACGTGAACGAAATAATAACTTTGTCACGACAATTCATGTCAATTGCTAAGCCCTAACATCAGATTTTTTCAAGACAAAACTGCTGCAAGATAAAAAAATGGCAAAATGACAGACCTGGTGGTGATTCTGCATTAGCAGTACATAAATTTAAGAAGCCCCCATGGTGTTGGAATTGCCGTACAAAAGGTCATTACAAAAATCAGTGCCCAAAGAAAAAGGACGACAATTCTAACAATGAAAGACATCATGAAGCTTCAAACAGAAATAAAGCTTCAAACAGAAATAAGGCTTTATTTGCTACTGCTTTGGGTGTCAACATGAAAGGGGACGATTGGTACATTGACAGTGGAGCATCATCCCACATGACTGGCAATGAGGAGCTGTTAACTAGTTTATCCAGCGAAAATTCTGGACAAGAAATTATGGTAGCCAACAACTCCAAATTGTGTGTATCAGGAACTGGTATTAGTTCAGTTAAACTAAGGCAAAGTGGTCATGAAAAAATGATTTCTGACGTTAAACTTGTGCCAAATCTTTCTGTGAACTCTGTGGTTTCCAAAGGCTATTGTGTTCATTTTGATGCCAACAATTGCAAAATTCTGTAACAAGATATATGTCAGATTAAGGGAGAACCTTATGGTCAACGGATGGTCTGTACAAATTGGATGTACTCATAGAAAAGGTCAACATTGCAAGAATGTCAAGTTCGCAGATGCTCTGGCACAAACAATTGGGTCACCTGAACCACTATAGGATGAATTTGCTAAAAAACGGTCTTGCAACTGGTATTTCATACAAAGATAATGTAAATACAGAATATTGTGAGAGTTGTATTAAGGGAAAACAAGCAAGGAAGCCATTTCCGTACAATCCCATCAAAAAAATAGCAAAAGGCAAATGGTAAGCTTGATTTGATACATTCTGATATTTTAGGACCATTAGAGGTTGAATCTTGGAGTGGATCAAAATACATATTCACATTGATTGATGACCATAGCAGAAAAATATTCTGTTATTTCTTGAAATCCAAAGATGAGGTTCCTGAGATTTTTAAAGAGTTTTGCAAATTTGTAGAGAATCAGACTGAAAGAAAAATCAAAACTTTAAGAACTGATAACGGGGGTGAGTATTGAAATGACTCTTTAAATAAAATCCTCAAGGACAGGGGAATATAACATGAACTCACCGTACCATACAGCACACAGCAAAATGGTGTGGCTGAAAGTTACAACCGTTCCATTATGGAGAAAGTTCGACCAATGCTGGCAGACTCTAAATCACCAAAACAAATGTGGGCACAAGCGGCCAACAGTGCTGTTTATCTTTTAAACCGTTCTCCAGCTAAAAAATTACATGGTGCTACACCAGAGAAAAAATAGACGGGTTTTAAAGTGGATTTGAATCATCTAAGAGTGTTTGGATGTAGAGTTTATGTGCCCCTGATGCGAAGAGAAGAAAACTTGATGAGAAGAGCAAAGAGTATTTGTTTGTAGGATATTCTGATACTTCTGTTGGGTATAGGCTACTGGAACACAATAATCATAGTCTGAAGATTGCTCGTGATGTAGTTTTTCTAGAAGATAAGTTGGATTTAACAAAAAATGATGTTCAATTGCAAGCTGTTGTTCCAATGGAAGTAGAAAATGACTCCAATGAGGTCCCGAACGATACTGCTTCAATTTTTTCTGAGACTTCTTCAGATTCTCAATCTCATGTAGAAGATGAAAGTAATGCTGAGAAAGTTCCTACTGTCAGTGGTATTGTAGAAGAAGTCAAGAGTGTTTGTGAAAATGAAAGTGCTAAGGACAGAAGATATCTTAATCGAGATTCATGTAAGCCAAAAAAGTACAATGATTATGTATTATATAATGATTTTGACAATGAACCAGATCTTGCTATGCTCGCTGTATCTTATGATCTGGAACCGGTTACTGTTTCTGAAGCATTATCAAGTGCCCGAAAAGTGGAATGGAAATCAGCCATTAAAAATGAGCTAAATGCGCTCAGAAAAAATAATGCTTTGGAATTAGTCGACAAACCCAGTAATAAAAATATTGTTAAAAATAAATGGGTATTTAAAATTAAAAGGGACTAGAATGGAGATATACCAACATACAAGGCAAGGTTGGTTCCAAAAGAATTCAATCAAAAATTTGGAGTAGACTATTCAGAAACGTACTCTCCAGTTATTCATTATAGTAATCTACGACTTTTGTTGGCAATGACCGCTGAATTAGATCTTGAGACAGTACATTTAGATGTGGAGACTGCATTTCTGAATAGAGACATAGATGAGGTTATATGTATATATGACTCAACCAGAAGGTTTTGAAGAACCAGACTCTGAAAATAAAGTTTGTTTGCTCAAAAAAGCCATATATGGTCTAAAACAATCGTTAAGATTGTGGCATCAAAAAGCACATGATGTATTATTGGGTTTGAACTTTGAAATAGAACCTTGCATATTTTACCCAAAAATATTCAAACCTCAATGGTCATTGTGGCACTTTATGTCGATGATTTCTTTATTCTTCATAACAATACTGATTAGGTTGAAATGTTGAAAATTGAATTGGATAGGAATTTTCATATCAAGGACTTTGGGCCAATTTCATATTGCTTGGGTATGAAAGTTGAGAGAAATAGATCCAAGCATGAACTGAAATTGAGTCAAGAGCAATACATAAATAAAGTCATTCAGAGATTTCAAATGACTGACTGCAATATTGTTAGTTTACCTTTAGATCAAAAAGCTAGACTTTCTTATGAAGGAAAATTTTATGATTGTCCTTATCAACAATTGATTGGATCAATAATGTATCTAGCAGCGTGCTCAAGGCATGATATTGCATTTTCTATTTCATATCTGAGTCAATTTAATATCAACCATTCCAAAGAACACTGGCTAGCTGCCAAACGTGTGCTTAAGTATTTGAAAGGAATAAAATCTAAGGGAATATTATTCAAAGAATCAAATTCCCCCATAACAGGCTTTGTTGACTCAGATTGGGCCAATGATATACTTGATCGAAAATCGTTTTATGGATTTATTTTTTCTTTGGCTAATGTACCCATATCTTGGGAATGTCAAAAACAAAAAACTTTGGCCTAAAGTTCAACTGAAGCTGAATATATTGGTATAACTGAGGCGACCAAAGAGGCAACGCATTTGAAATATTTGTGTTCTGAAATCTTTGATGCAAATAAAAATTTTGTTTTTCTATTTAAAGAACTTCCTATGGTTATCTACAATGACAATCACAAAGTGCTATAAGATTATCAGAAAATCAAGTATTTCATAAACGTACTAAACATATACATGTCAAATACCATTTCATACGAGAAAAAATCAAAAACAATGAAATTCAGTTAAAATCCATGCCAACGGCTGATATGGTAGCAGACATGTTAACTAAATCTTTGGGTAGTACAAAACATAGGTTTATCTGTGAAAAGTTAAATTTGAAATAGATATAGTAATTAGGTACCCACATATTTGTGATTTTGATTTGTACATGAATTTTTATTTTTGGGTTTATTATTTTTACTTTTAATATTGAGGGAGAATGTTGTGATTACAATATTGAGGTAACCTATTTTATATCATATCCTTGATATAGTAGTTGAGGTTGGATGTATGTATCACTTAAAAAAGAAGAAGTGTCTTGTCTGTCAATAATTTGACGTTGTTGTCAACTCGTCACTATTTATATGTACTCCGACCACAAAATTATAAGATTACAATAGTTTTTTGTGTAAAGTATTGTGTATTTCATTTGTGTCCTAATTAGTCCTCAGCCACTGCAACCAGTCAGCATTTCCAACAAAATGTCCCTTACCGTAGTTCCAGATAGCCAATTGCTTCAGGACTGTAATGTTATTTGCTGATTATGTTACTTAATTTTCAGGATGTAGGTAAAGCAAGTTTATTAATAGGAGAATTAGAAATAATACTCAAATAAATTGTATTGGATAAACTTGGAAATAAGGATTTCTTGAAAAAACAATCAGTTGTATCTGGATGATGAACGACGCGAAATGTACAATAAATACTTCAATTAATAAAGAGTAATTAGGTAGGTCTGCAATATTTTTGGAGTAGGTTTTATCAAGTCAAAATTTACGTCCTAGAGCAGAGTTTTGATGATTTTGACCAGTGTACCCAAAGTATTGGAAACTTCTCATGAGTAATATACTTTCACATGGGCCACCGAAGATAATTCCTATAGTTTCTTAAAAAGATAGACTGCGATTACTGCACCAAATCACTTTCACACTTCGATATTATCATGATAATAACTCTAGGATGCTTCTTGAGCCGGGCGATGAACCGTTCTTCTTTATTTTAACAAAGCTTCTCTCAATTCCTGTAAACTGAATTATTTCATATCCTTATCTATAGCTGCCTGCCCTTGTTCCATAGACACTCTTTGTGGTTCGTTCTCATTTCTCTTTATTAAGGTCACTTTACAGTTCGCTATTTTCACTCCCGGGGAGAAAACTTGAAGGGATTTTTATGACGGGTATGCGCACATCCATCTTTCTCAGGTTACTTCTTGCGCTTGTAGCAAATAGCTACGGACCTATTTTTCTAGCGCTTGCATTTGCAAGAATCAATATTTTTCGTGTTGCCAACTGTATGACATAACCTCGAAAAGTTGTCAATTAGGTAATTCGAATCAGCTGATAATTCAAGATGGCGACGTGGGCATAGCAAACTTGACTACCGTAAAGGTGCCTTTATATTCAATTCCAGTTGATTGCAATTTGAATGAGAATTTAATGTAAACGTGCCTTTTACGGTGTCATATGTATTAAGAGAACGTCAAATCGCCCTAAGAGTTATTTACCTTTTAACTAATAATAGTTTGTTTGGATTTTCAAATAAAATAGTCAACTTTTAATTTATTAAGGTCTGAAGATAGAGAAAATTACATTAAGAATTTATTCTTCAGTTCCTCTAGCTCTAACCACAACAGAATATTCATATGTATAAAATAATAGGTTGATTAGTTAAAGCTTTCTATTCTGTATGTTATAATCCTCCTTCTCCTATTTTCTATTATTATTATTACTAGATTAGTGTACCTATTTCAAAAACCCAATTAATTTAACAGTCCTTGCAGAACCCGACAAAAACCTAATATGTTACTTTCCTAGACAACGATTAGTTATTAGGTATCCTACTTTATTTCCGAATTATTTATTCGTTGTTGACTCTTCCGAAAACTGAAGAAAGGAACTATGGGGAATTTAACATTTAGAAACCCTATCATAAAATAGGCTTGATAAGTGTTAGCGCTTACTAGAATAATATCAGCAACAGCTTTCATTTTTCTTTTCCTTTTGTTCGGGTCCAGAATCTGAATTGCTTTATTACTATTTAATTTTTAATACCTACCTATATGAAACCAAAAACCAAACACACTAAACATAACCTTATTAAAAACAGCTGACGTTCATTAATATGTTTGTGATTGTAAATGGCATCAAAAATTGCAAACTGTAAAATCGTCACAATTTATAGCAGCAATAAACTTGCAGGGAGAAAAATAACGAACTGTAAAACGGCCTTAAGTCTTGTATGTAGGTTCACTCCGACTTTCGGAAGCTTTCGCCGTTGCTCATTGTTCCTTTCTTCGGGCTACTCCACCTTGACATCGATCACCAAAAATTTAAATCAAGATTTTTGTAAAATATGGCGAATAGAAGTGGATTATTTTCATTAGGTATCAACAGAGCTTGCTGCAGGAAAACAATTTCAATAAGTATGAATAACATAATTTATTACTGTAAATATCAATCTATCTGGGTATTCCTTGGCGTGAAAATCCAAACACTACAATACAACTAATGGTCTGTGACATTTCAAAATAGAGCAAACTCGGCATTGAATAGCAATTAAATCGACGTCAACTACGTTAAAATCAGATACGAACCCATTGCTTTGGTTGCGTTTTGCAACAGGTTAACCATAGTAATAAACAAGCTGCATTTTATGGTCTCCAACCGGGCAATTTATCTGATCCATGTAAGGAATTTGTCTTGTTCGATGTTCTGAACAAGATTGCTGCCAAGATGTAATTTATGCAAGCGTTGCGCCGTTTATTTTAGAGCAGAATACTTGCCTCAGTCGTCTTCTATCAAGATGGATCTATTAAGTGCATCCAGAGCTGGGCAGTATTTGCAATTCTAAATACTTTTTAGTATTTAAATACTTTAAAGTATTTAAATACCTAGTATTTAAATACTTTTCTAGAACTGGTATTTGTATTTATGAATCCAAATACTTTTTGAAATATTTGGTATTTAAATACTTTGAAGTATTTAAATACTTTCAAAAGTAGTTAAATACTTTCAAGTATTTAACTACTATCAAAATTATTTAAATACTTTCGAAAGTATTTAAATACTTTTTCTTCTGCAAAAAATATACAGATGAACAAGATTCAACTCAAATTATCAGTTCCTAGACTAGACACGTGCACGATTTTGCGAAATTTTGCGGTGATCTGTCATTTTTGCGATGTATTATTTTTCCTTCAATACACATGAAGCGAATAATCGCAAACACTGTTTTTACTCTATAATAGCGCAGAAACAACTATTGAGGGATCCATCGACACTATACTCATACTATACTTATACTACTTACTTATCAGTTATCACTTTACCAAAAACAAAACGAACAAAACAATAAACAATCATAACATAACCCTTATTTCATCATTTTGTGGTGACTTGCGATAGAATATTCAAAGTTGAGTTTAGTCGCTGCGATTATTTTTGACAGTTCAAAATGATAGATCACCGCGAAATTTCGCAAAATCGCGCTCGTCTGAAAGCACCTTTAGGCTTTATCTGTGCTTACTACTGTTTGTTCTTTTTATACTCTTCTTTTGATCAGTTGATTTGTTTCTTTGAACTGTTATTTTATTTATTTTTCAAGAAGATAATGTTTATTTTTGTTGTATTTATATTAATCAAATAAATAATTTTTTGTTCGATTTGATTATTTTCAATATTTGCCGACTCTGTTTTCACGTCGGTCGGTCGGTCATATTTATTGTTTGGCAAGGAATGGTAAGTAAGCAAGTAAGTTAATTACTTATTAGAACGGGTAAAATTAACCATGTTCCAAATTCGGAAATTTTTGATGTATTTGCCACTGCCAGTTTTCCACTTTTGTCAGAGTATTTCAGCTATCAGAATTTATAGAACATTTCGTTACTAGTGCGAATAGCGACTAGTCTATTCGCACGAGTGACGACCGATATTTTTCATAACGAAGTCTTGATTTGATTTGATTTGGACAGTGCAAAAAACGGCCTCCAGTAGTCAAATCAATCGTACTTTATCGGTATAATAACACTGTTGTGACAGAGTTAATCTTGGTTCAATGTTTCTAGATTGATTAGTAGGAATTTATTGTTTTCGCTA
Source organism: Ceutorhynchus assimilis (assembly GCA_917834065.1). Lineage (NCBI taxonomy): Eukaryota > Metazoa > Arthropoda > Insecta > Coleoptera > Curculionidae > Ceutorhynchus > Ceutorhynchus assimilis. The sequence goes on from OU892277.1 coordinate 102,140,538, forward strand.
GACCTTGGCAATTACCTTGTATTTAATGGTGGGAATGAATCTATGCCCTTCAACACTTCGTTATGAAAAATATCGTTCGTCACTCGTGCGAATGGACGCCTTTCTTTTTTAAACTCGCCTCCGCCCATGGCTCCTTCTGCTACGAACTACGACTCATCTGCCCGTCTATTCGCACTAGTGACGAAATGTACTATTTGAAGTTTTTGAATAAGGTATTTGCCTAATAAAAGTATTTAAATACCTTTTAAAGTATTTAAATACTTTTTAAAGTATTTAAATACTTTTTAAAGTACTTAAATACTTAAAAAGTATTTAAATACTTAAATAAGTATTTAAATACTTTTTGTATTTAGTATTCATTTCTTTTCAAGTCAAATAGTATTTAGTATTTAAATACTTTCAGTCTTTATTAGGTATTTAGTATTTAGTATTTAAATACTTTTTGAAAGTATTTTGCCCAGCTCTGAGTGCATCTAATAAATGCACTTAATGTCAAGGTGTAAGATTTGAGACATTCTATTAGATTTTGCCGCAATTGCAAACACCTATTTTCTGTTTTTAAAATAAAAGAAGGCCTGTTTTTTCAATTTCCAGTTGATCAGGAATGCCAATAAACGACTGGGATCATAATATTTAGAACGCAAGGTGTATCACGTAGGCAAATATTTCCATAAAATCTCTAAAAACCTGTTGAAAAACACGCTTATCATGGACGCAAATAAAATGACATTATTATGGACATTATTGAACGAATTTAATGAACTGAATAAATAAACAAGATTTATTCAACTACATAAAGGTAAGAAAACTTGGTTATAAATTTGCCAGTTGACCTACTTTGGACATCATAAGTAAGACGATTTTCAGTGTAAGTACTATGTAAACTGCTACAGGTAATCCACCCTCCGCCTCACCTTCCATTAAGTCACTTCGTTGCAGGACTACTATTTTTTCAAAAATCCCAATAGCAGGCGTTGAGAAAATCAAAGTGTTAAGCTTAGTATTTATTTTATAATTATTGCAGGAAAATATTTGAGGCAATAACATGAAGTAACACAAAATTAATTTTAGGATATATAGAAAGTAAGTATTCAATTATGGCTTCATTTTTTAAAAAATGCCGTTATTCGCAACTAGTAGGTAGTTGCACTAGTTGCTAATACTAGCACTATGGAATTAATATCACCCAAATCATTCAGACATGCAAAACTGTGAAATCCTAATCATTTTATCATCAATGAAAATAGTTGTTTCCCTTCATTGAGCGAATCTGTCGTCTACAAAAGTTAATGCAGCTACAGCTAGATGTCAGCAGTTGTTCTACTCTAGAGTCAACTACGGCGTGCAGCAGGGTGCGGTCTACAATGTAATAATGTATTCCTGACCTATTCCAACGCCACTGAATCTACGCCACACGGTCATTCGAGCAGTTTCCCATTGCCCGTTCATTCAAAGCTGCTATGCGTTTCATACAGTGTTGCCAATTGATTATAAATTATTCCTGGATATTATTTTTTGTCTACCACTTTTTAAACTTTTGTTATGAGGCTTCATACAATCATCGTTATTGACGCGATTGATTGGTTCAATATTATGTAATCATACCCAAAATATTATAAAAATTATGGTAGCATTCGTTTATTTTACTATACATCTAGGTCACACTTTGAGTGTCGAATGGGACAAAAACCGATTTTATCAATTTTTTCAGCAATAGTAAAACATCCTGTTATTGAAAATGGATTTTAAACTGGTAGAATAAGATAATTTGGCTATATAGATAAAGTTAGCCAAGGGCGATTATTAATTATTTCGGAAATAAGTATTGGCATAATCCTACACCCCATTATTCGTTGGAAAATTTGTTTATCTTCTATGAAAATTTCAGACTTATGATGTCACAACTTTTCTCATTTATTTAAAACTTCGCTTTCCTTGGTCGATCAATTTGGAATCATCGACACTCCTTTTCCAATATAATTTAATATTTCAATAGTGTCTGAAGCCCACTGACGTCACACATAAACCTAAGAAATATTGACATTTTTGCATGAATAATCAGTTATCCTCACGAAGAAATTCAAATAGGAACCGTATTCCTATTTATTTTTTTTTTGAAACAAGCAGGACAGTAATATCCAAGCTGTAACTTGAAATTGGTTTTACGATTTTCCGAATATGAAATCAAAACGATTTAACCTTTCCAAAACATAAAAACGCGGCAACGTTGCTATCGCATTCAAGTGCTCAAGACACCAAGACTGAATAATTGGATTAGCTGTTGCCTGATTGTTCAAAATATCCTTATTAGCTATATAGTGAAGTCAGATAAGTCATCTGCGATTTTCGAGTGGCTACAAATTAGTCTGGAAATTTGCATAACGTGCACCAGAATGAACTGCATCAAAGGAACTGTAGTCTCCTTGATATTCTGAAGCAGATTTTCCACTACCCTCATTAAATCAATGTGTTAGCAAAATTTAAAAAGCCTTTTTACATGGTTTTTAGGTACATGACTTCAGATTTTTGTAGAGTACAAGTGTTCCATCCATTATAGGTACCTACCGTTCTAAAAACAATTCCTTTTGCATTTCAACCAATCTTGTCGTAGTTCTAGAATGGTATCGGGATGATAATTCCGTAATTTTCCACGAAGGACTGGTTGAAATAACATGCGCAGTTTGTACTTTTATTAACTATTATGCAGACTATTTTGTCAGCATGTTTTCCTCCGAGTGTAAGTTAAATTAGGTATCCTATCTTCTCATCTCTAATGCTGTGGAATTTCGCTTGGAATTAGTGGGTGCGTCACGAGCAAACAACCAAATAAGGTCTAAGATGCTCACAAACGATGCAACCAAGTATAAGTCTAAAATGCGCACAAACGCCAAATGGTTCTAAAGGTACCTGGGTTGAACCTGAGCCGAACCTGATCCTGGGTTTTTGAACCAGAATTCGGGACTCAAACCTGGGTTCTACTTGACTGGAACCTGGCCGACAGCTAGGTGAAATCTGAATGGTACCTGGGCTGGAACTCTGTAACGAATAAGGATCGTTATCCTTATCGCTATGGCACTTGCTGTCTTCTTCTTTCGTGTCGAAATCAATAGACAGGAAACGTCAATAAAGATAGAGAAAATATCCCTATTCGTTACAGAGTTTCAGCCCTGGGGTCCTTTATACAATTGTTTTTGTAAAATTCCAGCTCGTGCAGCAATACGAGTATGATAAGTTTGGAAGGTGGGAGTGAGACATAAACACAAACACCTATTAGCATGAACAAATTATCTTGAGACTATTAAAAGGAGATAATTTTGTTTGGTACCGATACAATAGATATAAATAGAAAAGGTACTAAAATTGGTACAATAAACTATAATTCTAGAGGTACTGCATTGATATGAATCTCGTTGTGGTTCGTTCTCATTTCTCTTTATTAAGGTCACTTTACAGTTCGCTATTTTCACTCCCGGGGAGAAAACTTGAAGGGATTTTTATGACGGGTATGCGCACATCCATCTTTCTCAGGTTACTTCTTGCGCTTGTAGCAAGTAGCTACGGACCTATTTTTCTAGCGCTTGCATTTGCAAGTATCAATATTTTTCGTGTTGCCAACTGTATGACATAACCTCGAAAAGTTGTCAATTAGGTAATTCGAATCAGCTGATAATTCAAGATGGCGACGTGGGCATAGCAAACTTGACGACCGTAAAGGTGGCTTTACATTAAATTCCAGTTGATTGCAATTTGAATGAGAATTTAATGTAAACGTGCCTTTATGGTGTCATATGTATTAAGAGAACGTCAAATCGCCCTAAGAGTTATTTACCTTTTAACTAATAATAGTTTGTTTGGATTTTTAAATAAAATAGTCAACTTTTAATTTATTAAGGTCTGAATTCTTGTATTGCTCACTCACAGAAAATGTTTTTATTTCCGAAAATAGTGAAGTATGTATGCGAGATTAGAGTTTGAAATACGAAATAGAGAATGGCAAAAAAGGAGAGTTGGTTGGAATGACCCAAATCCCCTCCTTGTTAATTTACCTACAATACTATAAAACTTATTTTATTATTAATTATTTAATGTCAAAATGATTGATAAACAATAAGATTAATAAATGAAAATTTATTACAGAATTTTTTTTTGAGGTTATCCAATTTCCTCAATAAATACTTTGATGTTTCATTTTATAAACAAAAAAAAAATCATATTGCTATATTAAAATAAGTTCTAAGACAAATTAGGTACCCAAAATTGCAGCAGCATAGGTGTGTCAAAAACAAATTAAAATAAAGTTGAACTGATGTGTTTATGTAGTTTGTAATGGTATGGCTCATCTCGCGACCGGGAAAAAAAATGTACAAGGCCGAATCCCAGACACCGTCGAATAATTGAAATAATAAACATTCATTGTTGTTCTTAAAATGTCGGTCGGTTGATGTGCATTTGGTGTATGATGTTGATTGTAATGGATGTTAAACGAATGCTATTAACTGCATGAATCTATGTTTGTATTAGAGGCTGTAAAGGAGCATCGAATTTTGGAAATTTATGGGGAATTCTGTTATAGGCCTGCTGCTCGTTCAGAGTAGAATCAGTCAATACGCATCATTTACTCACTTCGAGCAGTAGTGGTGCACGCAGTAGTCACACATTTTGTCAGATTATTATTACTAGAAATAATTTCAAAGCTTTTTTGTAATAGATCATTATACAAGCCAGAAATCAATTCAAGAACATTTCAACTCCAGGGGTTATGGCCCGACGTTTTTGGATAAGGATTTTTGCACACACCTTTGGCAGGCGACAGTCGAGACGTTACCTTGTCGATATGGATCTTCGGCAGCGTGAATTGTGAAATGTGAAGTCTGAGATACTGACGTCACTCTATCTGTGTCAAAGTCATAAAAGTCACCGTCATGCTTTTGACAATACGGACGGATTCACACGAAAAAGCGCGCTCATATAAATACCAAACGGAAAGAGAAATTACTTTTTTTTACTGAAGCACTACCAGGCTGAACTCCTGGACTGCACGGGGATTGTATAATCATAATTTATACAGATGAGGGTCAGTTTTGCTCTCATAAAATCAATATGTCAAAATAATATTTTCTCTGGAGAAATTTCCGTTTTCTAAAACCTATACAAAAATCAATTGGATCCTGAACATAATGACATGAGAATAAAACTTGCTAAAGACTAGCGATTTTCATCTTCATATCTGCGAGTCTCATCGATCTCATCTATCTTTATTATTCGCAAAACGCAGCCATTTTTCCTTTAAATTCATGTTCACTTGTCATTTAGGAGATATCGAAAAAGGCAGCCACACAAAAGGCTTGTTCTTGTGTGAGTATTCCACAACAATGCCCATTGAAACGTCATTGTTATACTGCAAAGTCAGGATTCTTTCGCGTATTCGCGCATACCCAGTTCCAACTCTACAGATTAGCACAAATTTTATAATTCAAATGGCTTTTAGTGCTGGCAATTTAAAATTTTACACCAACGTGACTGTGCCTCTTGCTAGTATTAGAATTCAAGTTTCTAAATAAATTTGCCGTAATCCAGATTACAGAAGCTTTCGAAAGACGTGCAAAATCCTTTAAAGAAGTTCCTTGCTCAAAGGCACTGAGCCTGGTTTCAAATAACTTGAGCAATTATGCGAAACTGAGCTTTTTGAAAATATTATTCGAAACGCAAAAGAAATATTTATGGGATATGATGCAGCCTATATGCAGGGTGTTCCGGAACTATTGTGCCAAAAATTGAGGGATGATAGATCTCGCCAAAATAAACGTTATTAACTTATAAACCCTTAGGCGCATGCGCTTTGGTTAGGTGATAATAGCTCATTACAGGCCGCGCCGAGGCGTCAACCACTATGCTCACAAAGGTACAATGATTTCCATAATTATGGCAATCACTGATCAATGAATCTCATGTATTCTCATCCCAAGAATTGCGACTGATTGCCAATGATTTTCAGATATTTTTGTATGATTATCACGTGATTTCAATTTTTTCTGGGGATTCCTATATCATTCCCAATTGATTATCTGATTTCCTCGATGATTTCCTACATTCATCCGATTTCCAGCTGATTTTATTACGGAAACGATGTCTAATTGTTAAGCTTCGCATTCATATGACCAAAATAAACAGTATTTTCTTTCATATAACACGTTTCCACTGAAAAATTGGCAACTTCTGTATTTGAAACTCTTCCAAAAGTCAGCAACTTTTATTTTCAATGTTGTCTAAACCCGCATCGGTTTTGTTGTAGGTGAAAATAGTTGTTAAGCCTTAGATAGCATTGCGTGTCTACACTGCATAATATGGAACACTAGAATGTTCATCTGAATCAGAGATATCTTCAGTTAGGGTTTCACTCGACAAACTTATTTCTGATTCAGATGTGCTGTCGTCTCTGCTTCTCGCCCTGCCTAGTATTGATTCTACTTTCTCTTTCCAAGTTCTTATTTCCATAGATTCCCGACTTTTTCTTTTGTTTCTTTCTCAGGAACTTTTCCATAGCTCTTAATACTCGATCGACAAACATCCATGCTTCTATTAAAAAGAACCAAATTAAAGTTGAGTCCTGAATAATCTCCTAACTGTAGCGGATCGCAATTGCTAAACCCTGATGTGTGAAGAAATTCTGTGTCTTCTTTTGGCAAGTCGGATTCGAGAGAAGTTTCAAAATTCATGTTTTCATTTCTATGATCCACAACATTGCCATACTGTAGGTCTGATCTCACAGAAATCACAAACCAGTCAGAACGAATTTCATTGGTTGAAAATTGTCAGAAAACTGGTTGTTAGCGATTTGCACCAATCAAAAACGCTCTGACTGGTTTGTGATTTCTGTGAGAAGCAGACCTAATCTTCATCTCATTCTTCTTCTTCTTCAAATTCTAAACTCTTCGTAGTCTCGGGTTCAGTTATTGGCTCAGTTATTGGGAAGCTCGTTGGGATATCAAATTCATTTCAAATTGTCTAGCACTAGCTCTGTTCCAACGGACATAAGAACCTTTCCAGAACCAGTAATTTCCAGTTGCCCACCTATTTTTCAATAAGTTGAACGATTATCCTACTTGACAAATTAATTGATCGACTGGAAATTACCGTTCTAGAACGGTTTTCATGTCGATTGGAACAGTGCTAATGTTGCCTAAAGCTTAGTTTTAAAGGCAAATACACAACTGACCGGTACGCTGTATCGTTTAAAATGTATGACATGCGATTTCTGGTTCCCTTCCAAGGTCTTAGGTAATTTTTTTTAAAAAATATCTATTAATAATAATAATAACTCAAGACATCTGGATACTATAATATTTCACCTTTTAAGTTGATAAATAACATTTGAACAATGAACTGTTTAAAAATCATTCTCTCAGAAGCTTAAATGGTATAATTTTTCTTTCTTCAACATTAGACCATGAAAGGGGTTTTCATGTTTTTCCCTATAATAATTGGAAATAGACATATCAAACCGCATATCGTTGGGATCAGATTGAAGAGGACTTTATAAATAAGAGCACAATATACATAGTGTTCCATTTAAAACTTGCACTCATACCTTTTTCGACGCACCCTGTATGCTTCAAACTGACTTAGTCAAAAACTTTTGACAATTTCTCAAAACTTTTGTATTTGACACTTTTGTCAAGAACGTCAAATGAAAAAGTTACGAAGGGGTGACATTTCTAATAGATCATCCTGTACTTTAGCCATTTTGATAGAGTAACTGATCACGCATTAAATTTAATGTCTGTGACGATGAAGAAAACGTGGAATGGTAGACGTATACATGTCGTGCAATCTACTCTATTCACTCTATAACCATCTTCAATAGGTTCAGAAACACCCGCCACAGTGCACCTCGAAACCATAAAGATGCCCCCAATCGTACTGAGCATCACCAAATACTGTATTCCTGTTATCCGTTGAGTTACTCGGAGCTGCTCAATGTCAAAAGCTTGAACGTTCCTTTTAAAAATGCGTTAAGCACTCGAGTCGCTCATAGTGCATACCCCTTTCCTCTGATGCACCAAATTTGCAGGGGGTGCAAGAAGCCCTCAAGGAAATGTTAATATTAAAGAATAATGATAATATCTGAATTGTGTGTGTTGGAGTGACTCCGAGGAGCTCTAGAGCGACACGATCGGTGTAACTCGATATATAAAAGGAATACAGTAAAATACGACCAGCTCGCCCAACACGCTAAGAACCACAAACTCAGCGTTATCAAAGCCTCCGCGACAAACGCAAGAGTCCGATTGCTTCCGGCCACTGCAGACGACTACAGAGGCTTCAGCTCCCCGAAAACTAACTGCTACATGTAGTTTTCGAGGAAGTCCTAGAATCTACGTCCACTGAAGCCGTGAAGACAAAGCTCCAAAACCTTGGATTCCGCCCAGGATATCACAGTCAAACTAGAGGCCCAGAAATCTAGACAAGACCGGACAATGCCACAACTGCAAATGCGTGGAATGCGCAATGAGCAAGCCCCCAAATGTGCAAACTGCGCAGAAGGCAATCTAGCCTCTTGGAAAGGATGCACAAAATATCCCAAACCCAAGCGCCTAGTCCAGCAGAGACATTTCTGGGCCGACAGAACCAGTACAGCTCTCGAAGCCATCGCAGCGGCCCCTCCTGCCTGAAATGCTTCCTCAAATAACTGCCGCCATGACAAGCCGACTGCAATGAGAACCCTCTGTTCTGAATTGATCACGAACTGAGAACCTCACAGAAAAGGAGGCCACCGCCGGCCACCCAGCCAGAGAGACCAAACAGGGCGCCAACTATTAAAGAATAGCCTTCCGGAAGGCAATTCAAAGCAGGAAACCAGTCCTCATAGGAAACCTACTGCGGAAGAAACCCCTTACCTGCAGGGAAGACAATCTAAGGCACGAAGCCAACCTTCCAGAGAGAATCTTCTTTTCTAAACTGAGTAGGGATTGAGAGCCTCTCGCAGCAGGAAGCGAACGCTGAGTTCTCAGCCAGAGAGATAGAACATGATGCCAACTGCTAAGAAGAACCCTTCACAGCTTGGGAAGGCATTGGATTGCCTTCCCAGGTTGAGAAGTGGAAAGCCAACCTTCGCTGCGTGGGAGGCAATCTGAGGCAGGAAGGCAGCCTATAACCAATCACCTAACCAAGGACGCCGGACGCCGAGACACAACCTACACTACCGCCCACCCAGCAGCCACACCCAGGGCCAGAGGTCGGACGAGGACCAGGACCATGTACACATTCGTAATTTTTAGTTTTAGCTTTAAGGTAGTCGTACACTGCACTGTCAGTATCAGTTCATATTTTAGTTTTTTGAAATATTACAATAAATAAACCTCCTTAGAGGTGTGAAATTTATCATCTAAATATCTCTTGCAAAATATAGAATTGAATAAAATCACTCTAATGTCCTCGCCATATTGTAAGAATATTATACACACCTAAGCAATAGTATACTAACATCTATTTGCCATATATCAATATTTAGTTATCCAATTATTGTGATCTTGTGCAATAAGCGGTTCGTTGTATTAATTCAAGGGCGAACTACACAACATGATAAAATGCATCCACTTTATAGATATAGTAAAATCCATTTTCAAACAAAATGAGAGCACGATATCCGCTTCAAAAAAAAAAAAGATAAGGAAGTTTCCACGACTTATAAAGATATAGGCGATTAAATATAAATAATATACGCATACGTCTCATAAAGTCAAGAATATAGTAATGGTATTTATGGTTCCTCTAACTTTTCACAAGCTATACAGGGTTATATTTTATAAGTCAGAAGTTTATTTGATGAAAGTAATGCCCAAAAAATTTACACACATCCTGCCACGCCTTTATCAAAAAAATACGGCTTAAGGCCGGTTTACATTTTGTTAACTGCAAGTGTTCAGCGTCAAATGTTAATTTAACCTGTTGAGTGTTACTAAACAGAAAAATAGAACACGATTTGATTTACTTGCATTTGTAGCTTGCACTTATTACTGAACACTTATCACTTGACAGATCCGTTTACAATTCGACAACTAAACACTAGCACTACACACCTGCACTTGCTACTAATCAAAGTGTAAACCAGCCTTAAGAAATACAGAAATTGATAAGAATGTTTTTTTTAGATTACATCTACTATACACTTGCCAAGTACACCCAAAAAAAAATCGCTAATAAAATTTAGATCACAACATGCTCGATTTTTTTATTGACTTGGAAGGAAAAAGAAATTTAGTGTGAACAAAATATAATACCTTTATATCTATTTGAGTTTATAGATTTTTTTAGAAATTTAGCACAATCATTTATGTATCAAGCACTTCAATAGTGCGTCGTTTCAAGTTGAGCACTTAATTCTCAGTCTTCATTTCTATTTCTAATGGCTTCAAATGTTAATTCAAATCCCCAAGTTTTAAACAATTTCTAGGTTTGCAACTTGCTAGCAATTCGATTTCAAGTTCGTCGAGGATCTTACCAATCAATATTGACCCCAAAAATTGGATACCAGTTTTCATGAAAAAGCTAAATAAAATAATCATCCAGATTCGTATGGAATCCAATTCAATGAAAACAACACCAAAATATCCTGCCTAACAGGGAAGACCAATTGGAATTTTTCTCCTATACGATGGCAGAGAAAAAACTGAAGAAAATGGTCATGGAAGGGCCACCAAACCTAGACATTGAGAAAACGATTAAGATACTCAAAAACTGAAACAATCTCAACATCACTGAAATGATCAGGATGAACAGCAAGAAAGGTACACCGAACGCCTCACTCCTACCTTGTACCATTTAGGTAGGTACGAGGTGCGAAGAAAGTGAAAATCATCTCATTCACTAACAGTGACAAATTGAGAAACCTATACGGCCATGGAAGCAGTAGTTGCAGATATTTTAAGCCAAGTTCGTAGATTGTGCAGGATCACACCATACTAAGGACTGCCCAGAGTGCTTGCAAAATTACTTCAAAGGTAAGTACGGCAAGTAAAAGTTATTCTTTATTCTGCATTGATGATCACAGTGGTTCATCGATTTTCTTTTCCTGAGAACCCATAGGTAATAATGAAAATTATGAGGGATAGGCATAGATATCCAATTTCTTTTCCATTTATTATTTTGATTTGACTCATTAGGCAAATTACTTGATATAACCATAAATTCGATTTATTAAAAAAAAAAATAACGATATGTGCTTAAGACCACCCGACAGAAGTAAAAACTTCAAAAATCAATAAAACGATTAAAACGTAGGTTAAATAAACATCACAGATGCTTGACAATTGCCGCCATACTGAGGTAGGTTGCCTGATAACTTTCATGACGTCAAATGTATGCCTAAACAAAATTCAAATTTCCATAAGAACGACCTGATGACGTCATCTATCTGAACGCGCCTCAAGAAGCTTTCACTTCAAAAATTTGTTATATTTTTCCCTGTATTTTTATTGTACTAGTTAGCGGTCACGTTTCACATGGTCTTGACAACGGTTTATTTGTGAAATAGTCCGTCCTTCTTGCACTTTACTTTAGTGGTAAATTTTTTAATTTATTATCGATAATTTTCAATACAATTGTTATATCACAACTGAAAACGAGCTCCTTCACAGATATTGTTGCCGTATTTCCGATTTTCAAGTTTGGTTAATAGTTCAAACTTTCTTAACTAACGACTGGTTCAGCTATATCGGTTTAAATTGAACATTGAAAGTAAATTGCATAGTTACCCTTTGGGCAAGGGTATAACAGATTTTCCAAAACCTCTCCAAACTTTTTATCTATCTGTGGAACAATGAAAGATATTTTATATTTATTTTGACAGAGATGAATACACATTTTCTCCTCCTATGTAATAGTTTTAGAGATCATGACCTGTTTAAATAGGTTTCATAATATGACAAGTGCAATAATTGAACTAAGTACTAAGTTATTTCATATACTTAAGCAAAACTATCACCTCTGGGAGAAATTCCATATCGCTTTATTAAAACTAAGTACCTAATTCCTAAGATGTTTCATGGAACCTTCAAAATTTTACCAAGAAATAAAAGGTTTTTTATTGAATCATTTCAATTCCAACTATCCATTAATTAAACTAAATTCCTTACGTAGGAGTAAAGTTAAATAGATAAATTACAGACAATCGATAGTAGGTTGAGAATCATTTATCCTATTTTTTGCAAATCATAATGAAGTAATTTTATCGGATGTCAAAATTAAAGGTCACTTTGAGGAGACCCATTACCATTTCCAACTGAACAAAGCCTTTGTTTGTTCGTGTCTGGGATGATTTGCACTTAGAATAACCTACGACCGTTTTTTTTTTTTTTTTTATTATTTTTGATGGATTAATTACCAATTTTGATTTATGGTGATATTGCGTCGGATGTTATTCAGTCAATTGTGTCTTGAAAATGCAACGGAAAACATTTTGATCCGCGTCATTTTGAAGGGTTCGACCGGTACACCACCAAAATCTTTTCACCTAGTAAATAAGCCACGCCGTTTTGAATAAAAAGATAATTTTAGACTGCACTTTAAAATAAATGCACGATTTTGCAACAGAAATACCTAGTCAACATGCGAAAATAATTTACGTAGTCTTCCAAGCAAATTATTCCACAAACAAACATCTCCTTGTACTTTGACTCTAGTAGTTTCATCATAGTAAATTTTGTAGGTGGTAGGTCATATTTCTAATGCGGGAGAAGATCGGAAACTTAATTATCATTTTGTTCCATTATGACTTTTCACAAGAAAAATGTCTTAAAATTATCTTAAATTTAATTAAATTACATTATTTTCCATATCCTACTTTCATAACGAAGATTAAACTGCTATGTACAAGTATGATTTGGCTTATACCGCTTCCAAGACGGTGCATAACTTTACACATTCATGTTACATTCCTCAGAAAGTTGTTCCAATGGAAAAGGTTCATTCAAATTTTAAATTGGAATGATGCTCTCCATCTTTTAAAGTACGATTAAACTTTCCGAAAACACCTTTTATCTCGTTCTGTGGCAGATCACTCCAGTAGGCTGTCTCTATTTCAAAGGATTCTCTATACTACAGCATAGCTATCTCAACTACTCAAGCCGAATCAAGTATTGAAATGTCACCAAATATTTCACGATTTGTAGTAATTAATTTTTATATTACTTCATTGATCATTTATTTTTCAGTACTGAAATTTGATTAACGAAAAGAACGGACAGTGATCTGCTCTTTTACTGATCTTGGTCTGCTGTAGACAGTCTGTTTCCAGTTTGACAGGCTATTGAAGACATTTTTGAGAATTAGCAATTTTATTCTTTCTGTTAATGGCCGCAGTAAGCTAAAATTTCAAAATGTGAACAATCGGGTTCCTCAGTCCATAAAAATTCTCAATTTGCCCCATTTTACATCGGAAACCATTTTTTCGCTTCCCTCCAAATTTTTGGAAGGATATTCCAACCATTTCCGTATGCTCCTAGATAATTTTTCTTCGAATACACTGCCTTTAGCGGTGGACATAACCCTATTTTCGGTATGCTGCTGTTTGATGTGTTTTGGAGTTCCTGACAATTCAATCCACGACATTATTTTAAAATATCACTGTATAAGTTGGGTACTTTCAAAGATTAGCTGCATATAATTTTTTTCTCGTATTTTACCCTAGAGGCCAGCCGGTACCGGGTCTTCGTTGGGCAAATTAGAGAGGCGCTTCGGTGCTTTTACACCTCGCCAGAGCAGTATAGGATCCATCGCGAAAACAAGAACCTGCTTACCAGGTCAAACATTTTTGAATCATTTACGCAGTCTTTTGGTTGAGTCTGGTGCTCTCTTTTGGCGTATCCGAACATTATCTCTCAAAAAAAATCTCCGAATCGGTGCCAAACAATGCACGAAGTCGGTTCTGTAGGTGTACCGTTACCATGAAATTTGACAGTCACAGTGACATGGCATATGGAGCGGACACGCTAGAATTAATAAAAAATAATTTTGACAAATGCAGGGGTAGTAGATGCTCTAGAAGCGATTTTGTGCCCGAAGTGAAACTATGGGAAATGTCGCCACAGGTGGATGAAGAGTTGCGTCCAAGATTAGAAGACTCCTTTAGAAAATAAAAGAAAAAAGTTGGGCGGACAGAACATCAAGGAAATTGCTCAGCATAGAAAAAAGATTGACAAGTTTGACAGAGGCTTTTCTCAAGCACTTAACAGGATGAGCCGCCGATGATGATTTGAGATTTATGATTTATTTGTGAAATATTTGATTTATGTTATGTAGTAAAACAGGGTTTGGCATATAGAACTACTTCCGTTGCAACAGAGTTCTTTTTCTAATTCGCTCAAATTTGAGGCTTCAGAGAAACTATTTTTGTATATTTTCTTGTTTAAGTTTGTGTTATTCAACTGTTCATCGTTCAAGCGCTATGACAAAATATTATCCTCTGTTTTCTTGAGGACGTAAAAAAAAAACATTTCTATGGGATCTTATATTTTGTAGTATTTTTTTCTTTCACCTCCTTCGACTCTTACTAATAAAATATAAATATGGCAGTAATGTTTCCATCACTTTGTTATCATACTCAATAATAATGTCTAAGTATCGATATTGCGATAAAAAAAAATTAAAAAAATTATTCTCTTGGCTTATCTGTCCGCTAAGTCAAGGGTTAACTCTAGATCAAGTCTATAAAGTGGAATATCAAAAGAATTCCTTCATCAAAAAATCTGTCAATTCCGGCGAATTTGTCTCAATGAAAGGCGGTTGCTTTAATAATCCAAAGTTAATGAAAACATTTTTTGTTGTAGATACCTTCTAAATTTTGCCACGACTTAAATTATATTTTAGATAAAGTCTATAACTCCCACCAAAAATCATCGGTCTATTATAACGTTCTAAATTTTCCGATTTCCGATCCCTAACCATCTCTATAATTCCAGGCATCCTCTTCAAGCCTCTGTCACTCATTTGAATTATTTAAATTTTTGATGTAGCTGAATGCCTCAGAACGGCTAATGTTGCGTCAAGTTGATCAAGTACCTATAGGAAAAAATGGATTTTCATTTGAACTGCATAAATTACAAAATAGATATTTTTAAAGTAGGTATTAAATTACCTGGAATTCAGGTAAAACTTCAATTGTTTCTTTTTATTCAAGCCAGTAAATAACTATCATTTTACTGGAACAAATGAAAAGACATTTAATCCAAGGCCAATTATCTGTTTATTTTACGGTCGTATCGAGCTAAAAAAGAAATCCAAGAACACTCCAGATTTATTGCACTATCGACCAGTTAAATAAGCATACCGCAAAGAGATATTGACTCTAAAAACAAATTTGCGAAGTTTTTGCTGGCTGCACTCTCTATTTCGAATGTATTTTTTCTCTACTTTAGCAGTAGATACACAAAGTCAAAGGAAAAAGTAGATCTCTTTGCTAAACAGTTTGCATTTAATTCCACGATGATGAACAATGGCAGTGACGTTGTATTTAGACCTAAAACAATAAGGAAAATTCTTTTGCAACTTGACACTGGGAAATTTTGTGGCATTTTACCATTTGTCCTCAAAACTTGGGCACAAGAATTGGCTTCAGTTCTGTGCAAACTGTTTTCACTCTCTTACGAGGGGTTTTCCCGACTATCTGGAAATGTGCCAGAGTGAAGTCCATCGCGAAAAAGAGCAAGAAAACTCTTCCTATTTCCTATCTTCCCATTTCACTTATATCCGTACTTTCGAAAGTAATGGACAGGGCAGTAAACTTGAAACTGGTTGAACCCTCGAAGCCAATATGCTCATCTCTGACAAACAGTATGGGTTTCATTTTAAAAGATCAACAAGGGATTAGCTGGCATGCTCCAGTCATATTTGGAACTCGACTCAGGAAAAACAGAATCCAGAATTGTAGCATTGAACATCTCTAAGTATTTTGATCAAATGTGGCACACCTCTCTTCAGCAAACTTCCATCGTATGGTTTTCCGACTGAATATTGCCATGGGCTGGGGAGCTTTTTCGAAGGCAGGTTACTTGTTGTGGGTTGTGGTCGATGGTGTGTCTTCTGATACCCTGCATATAAATGCCGGCGTTCCCCAAGGCTCAATTCTGTCCCGAACACTGTTTCTCATTTCCATAAAGGATTTGTTAAATGTGGAAAGAAACCCCGTATACATCTTTGCGGACGATAGTATCTTAATGCCATCTTTCTCTTATGACAAACTGCTTACTGCAGCCACTTTCACATTCCTCGCCCGAGAACAGATTCACTCTATCAACAGTGATATTGAAACCATTACCAACTGAGGCTCTAAGTCAAATTAAATGCTTCCAAAACTCAAGCAACAGTATTCTCAAATAAGAAATTTTCCGCCGATGATAACTCAGTTTTAATGATGTCGGGACAAAATCGTTTCATCAATTCTTCAGTATCTCTTCTTGGGCTGATCGTATCGACCAACTTGTCTTGGCATGATGATGCATCTTCGTGTATCGGAAATAAGGTCTTTTGTTTAGTAGCAAAAAAAAATTCTTTACTTCTGAACAACTTCTTCTCCTTTATATGGCTCAAATCAGACCATGTATGGAATACTGTTCCCAGATCTGGAGCGATGCTCCCAAGCGTTCGTTGGCTCTATTAGATACAGTACAAAGAAGAGCAATATAATTATCGATAATCCAACTCTCACCGATTTATTGTATTATCTCGAACATGGACTTGTCGTTATTCTATCGGTAATACCATGGGAGATGTTCTGACGACCTGGCAAGCCTCATTCCAGCTAGGAGAAGTTATTTAAGAACCACAAAAACTTCAATCACAGGCATCCCATCCGAATATGGTAAAGTTGGCTACAGCGAGGACATCTTTTTGGTGGCGTACAAAACCGATGATGATGGGCACCTCTGGAACTTCTGGCCTCCTACTTCATTTCCTGAACAATTTAACATTACCGTGTTCAATTTTTTCCGCTCATGGTACCGCTTAGGTAGTATAGACTTTGTCTGTTGCGAGCGGACCAATATTAAAGGAGAGACGAAAAGCTGAATCAATGATACCTTCGCACGAAAACATGTAAAAATCCCGTTAAACGTAAATATCAAATTAAATCTCGAAATTGGGTCAATCTAAAAGATGTATAAAGAGATCTTTTGACTACTTTTGAAACGCGTAAAACATTTTCGAGCATCACTTCAAGTAGCAGAATCTTCATCGTTGTCATCTGCTAATTTTAACACTCCTGCGGGCATTAAATATGTCTCATCATGGCAACCCAATATCAGATGTTAACTATTACAACAGGCATCGGCTAATTACCTGGTCGCGACTTTTTGCTCTAGTTCCCGACCTAATGCCGCAGTCCTTGTTTTTGATCGTTCAGCTTAACGATTTTATATCGTGAGAGGATTTCATTCTTGACATTGCATGACTCAAATAATCAGGGTATCGAAGTACCAGAGTTTCAAAAGCAACGTTTCTTCTTCGAAATAATAATAGTTTTTTTTTTGAACTTTTGTAGATTACGGAGTTTTACAAATAGCTGAAGAATATACTTAGAACATATTAGACGTCTAAGTGAGTTTTATATTCGGCAAAAATTAGATTGGTCTTGAACTTTGACTTCGTAGGGCTGTCTTCTACTATTGGCGTAAAGACTAATGCATCTGTCAATTTTACCAACAGAACGTTATTATTAGTTTTCCCACAAGCTAAGACGTTACGTCACTTCTTGGTTTAAGAGCATCTATTAGGTACACTTAGTACCTACTGAAACTTAAGATATATTTACTTAATTCACTAAAACACATCAGTTACATTATCACGTTAACACCATCAATGTTTTCCGGCTGCCTCTTTGTAGTCCATGCATTGTTAGACATTTATTTGTCGGAGATTTCAGGACTATTTCCTATTCTTAGCTGTGTCTAGAAGCGATACAACCTCATTGTATGAGTTAAATGTACCCTTAACACCTGCACTATGATTTTTCCATATAGAGGAAATATTCTGATAAGATTTGTCATCCTGTCAAGAAGATACACTTTGTGAATTGTTTGATGCAATAAATCTTGCTACTTTCGATTAACTGCGCATGCCTTTTGCGGAAACTCGTGCAGCATGTAAAACGCGCGTGAAAATGCACGCGCACTTAGACGAAGCGTGGCGAGACAAAGCGTCATTCACCTGATGTCCGCGCACTGGGGCGAAGCGTCGCGAACGGTTCGACGCGGCGCGAATTTTATTTTCACAAGAATCAACAGATATTTGAATTTTCTCGCTGCGTGTTCACCGCATTGTTACGTACAAATTTTGCCTTAGTACGTAACTGGAATTTCAAATAAATTCAGTAATTAATTCAGGTATTTGTGAGGGTATTCATGAAGCCCTATACCTGAGGTTTAATATTTTTCGGTGATTGATAGGTTTCTCATTTGATTTTACTAGTTTTCTGCCTTTTTGATTAAATGCGAAACAATATGTGGGTGTTGAACAAACGTATATTTTTCGAGGTAATACTGAGTTAATTCTTTGTTTTCAGATGACAGGGTAGTTTAAGGATAATAAGGCCCTACTAATAGGATCGATATCTATTTTATTTAGCTTACGAAAGTTGTCTAAAAAGCCCTAACTGTTGATGAAAATGTTTGTTTACTTCCAAATAAATATCAATTGGCAACTCTCACGAGTCTCGTACTTTCCATTATTAAAAATTCTGCAACACCACAAATCACTTTCACACCCTTTAAATCGCTTTTCCATCCTTATTTCCACTAATATTTAAATTTTCTCGGTTATTTATTTTCCCCGAATAAGTGTGGTTATGGGATACTTGTTGATCCTTTTCAGGAAGCGCTGTTGCCGAGGTTTCTTGACCTTTGTTGCTAGGGCGTTGCTACTACGTTGCTATCGCTGGACGAGTGGTCATTTTGATAGTTTTTAGACTATAAACCGGGTAGATGATGATTATTAATTAATTAATTAGTGTAAGGGGAGAAAATTGGATAACAATTTTGAGTTTTGTTTGTCATCGATGTGGTTTGGGTTGTTCGCTTCAAGCTGATTGTCTCGTTTTCCTGGTCAAGACCGGAAATCTGGCACTAGAGGGCATCTTGGAAAAAAATAGAATTCTGGGAAATGTTTCATATGAGCTCACCTAATAAATTGCCGAAAAAGGGTCATTCTCTTTAAAATTTGCACGTTGAGCAAGCAACAAGTTGTTTGGCAGATTTTACCAGCGGTCCTCTTTGCTGCGTTCCTTGGAACATCCACCTTTTGTGGGATTTTAGTGGCGTTGGGGAACTCAACTGGTTGCTGGCTTAATTGGTTTTGGGGTGAAAACTTGAATTTGGTCGTAAGTCCCCGTATTTGTAAGCCAACCACTCAGAATTTTCTGGAGACAAAAGTCTACGCCATTTTGTTGAATTGTCGATGCAAGAAGAGAGCACGTTTTGTTCAACTAGAAGCCCGAATTGTAACCAGGGATTTTAGATTTTACTTTACCATTGGGTTTTTCCCTTTCGACGTTTTGCTTACGTTCTGAAGGTGAGGTGTCAGAGTACCCACAACACTGAATTGAAACCATACTAATAAAGAAGGGAAGTTAAGAAGTTGATGGGGTCTGTTATCAGGGCTGTGAGGCTGTCCTGAGGCAGCATGCAAATGGATGTTTAGACTGCACGGAGGACCACAAGGGGGTGATGTACCCGTTGATTTATTAACGTTTCTTAATCATTTTTTTTATTATTATTTATAGTGTTTCCTATATTTGCCTTGGTACATTTCCAAGTTTGTTTTACCACTTTCATTATTACAATGGGTATACTGTACCAATGATTATTAATTTACTATATTTAAGGTGACATTTTTGTACAAACCCGCCCCGGTATACCATGGTATAAGCGTGCACAGGTTTTAAGTAATATTATTAATCTTCCTATTCCTTAATTGTTCTCTTTTACTCTCATTGGGGTGGTCAAACATTTATTGGTAAATCATGAATTTATTGGGATACCTTATAAGACCATTACAAATTGGTCCTTGCTACCTTTT
Source organism: Ceutorhynchus assimilis (assembly GCA_917834065.1). NCBI lineage: Eukaryota > Metazoa > Arthropoda > Insecta > Coleoptera > Curculionidae > Ceutorhynchus > Ceutorhynchus assimilis. The sequence continues at coordinate 102,160,602 of OU892277.1, forward strand.
GGTAATTTTGACATTCACATTTAATAATAGTAATATATACTGTGGTATTTTATATATTACCTTCTATTGGCCTATTATTATTAGATTTATAATCATTGTTTTTTTATAGTTGACTCTTATTTTACCCCTACTGACCTCAACCAAACTAAGGTAAAGTTATTTTAAAGGATAGGTACATTTTTATAGGAATTTTGGAGATCAGGGACCTTCTGGTTTAAGTCCGCGGATTTTATTTTGTAAACCAGTGCCGCCCTATGAAGTTAACTTTCAATATTGAACCTACTCCCACATATAACTGAGTAGCCGCGAGCACTTTGTTGCGCTGGTCGCATTCCTTAAGGGTGTCTTACTGTACCTAGGCCTATTAGCAAAGTCTCTAATAGGGTTTATTTATTCAAATTTAGTTTTCAAACAGTTTAATGGTTAATTTTTGCGCAACAGCGAAGCGCCGCGGAGCGTCAAGAGAAGAAACGACTCCTAGTTGGTCCGAAAAGAATTCGCTCGTCGACTGACGCGCCTCTCCGCTGCGCCCCGCCATAGTGTGCGAGCTGCCATTAAATGTAATGTAATTTTTTTGGGCGAAAGATTCACAATTTTCTTCGCATCTCTTCCATTCGCGAGGCTTCGTTTAAGTGCGCGTGCACCTTAAGGGATTGCGCTCACTCAACTATGAAATTTGATTGACTACCTAATTATTTTTCATCTTTGTGTCAGTATTCTTTCACCTTTTTTTCTACAACAAATGTTTTCTAATAGCATCTATAATTATTATAATCAAACTCAATTAGGGTTTCTGTATCCCACACACTAACATAGCTGTCCTGTTCAAACTAACTTCTGTGGCTTTTCTCCTGTCACGTGTCTACCCCATTTCCAGGATATTCGTAATTAATTCTCGTTAAGATTTGTTCAGTGCTGTTGGTATTTAAAGGGTGAAATATTATGTCTGGCAATTCGCGATAAGTGCCACCCTTGATTTACACAGGGAATTCGCAAGTTCTACACCTTGTGATACCTGACACCTAACAGACCCCTTGAGTAATAATAGCAATAGAGAATTTCTAGCTTGAAAATTTCAATAGGTAAATGAATTTGTGTTCTTTCTTACCTTATTATGTATTGTTTTAATCTTGGTGGCACGCCTGTAAACAAAAAAAAAAAAACATTAATCATTGTTGGGAGGAACAGAAAAATATCAATAAGCATGCCGGATGTAGTGATAAAAAGTCATATGCTTTCTAAAGGTTTATTCGAAATGCAGCGATGACCCAGTGCGTTGAGGTGCTGCATACATTGGCCAACGTCGACGATTAGACCGGCAGCTGGATTCTATTTTACGAGTCGAGTCGAATTGTCCATTATGACACTCGATATCGAATACGACAATTTCGGACGTAGGTACCGAGTATACTACATATCGAAAAATAGAATCGCCATTTTGACAATTCGATACGAATTTCGACACGACTCGTGAAATAGAATCCGGCGGAGTCCGCAAATTCTGGCCAGGCAGAAAATTATTTTCATTCCGACATTTAACGGCTGCCCAAGGAAGAGTAAAAAATGTATCTTCGTCCTTTTTTTCACGGCGGTTCGAGGCTAGATAGAGTTTTATTATGTCCACTCTTACAATTTTTCGAGTGTATTTTTTCACATAAACAACATTCGGCCTATAATTTAATGTTCTGTATTTAGAAATCACCTCTTCAAATAAAGATTATAATCGTTTGATTAAACAAACACTTGATGGGAATCCATTACAAATGTTGAAAGGAAAAACATCAAACAAGTTACTGTTATACTGGAATCTTCACTTTCCGACTTCTTTTTTTTTAAATCCTTAGTATCAGAAAATAATATCAATTCTAAATCAAGTATGTTCATGTTTGATGCCAAGTCGTTATTCTAAATATTGGCAGTTCAAGCGACATTTCAATTATGCACGCACACGTGGATAGTTTTCATTTACCTATTTTTACCAGCATGTAAATTTTCCTCTAACAAGGATTTATTTTAAGTAATATTTCTGCAGTTTAGAAGGAATGAAAAGGAAAATTTTAACAGAGTTTAAGAAACTTCCAGCTTAAAAGTTTGCATGTTTAGCTTAAACTTGTTGCGAATTTTCAAGTAAAGAATGAGTTCAAATCCAGAACTAATTATTTGTTTTTGAAATATTTCAGCTCCCAGGCTAAGAATACTGGAAGTAAAAGTTAAAAAGGCGTCACAGACCTATAAAGGCATGAATACACTCACAGACACTTAATAACCCGAGATATCTACATGCATAAAGGCAAGTAGAGAGACAGCTTTTCACAAGCAATCCCGACTTAAATCAAGATGGCCTTGGCGTCATACCAGCCACGAGATGCAGATATAATATACATGGATCCGGTCGTTAGGAAGATGTGCTGCGGACGATGGTAAATTCCACTTACGACTTGAAAATTTTATAATTGCATGTAGAACTAGTGAACAAAGTATTACAGAAGTCAATCCTCTACGGCGCCTGTTGCGAATTAAATGCTTAACCTTACTTCCTGGTATTGACGTCATTGTTGCTTTTGCATTTTTGTTACAGATATAGGGATGGTGGTTTCTTAAAAAAACAAAAGTTACGGTAGAAACACGTTTTAATACCTATATAAATATCTAGATATATAATTAGACATTATATATGATAATTAACGAGATAAGTGACTACCGACCTAGTTTCCTAGTTATTATTAATATTAATTATAATTATTATATGTCTCTAATTTCCTTTTTTTTTTTCTAGCAAATGCTAACATCTCTTATGCTATGGAAACTCTACAGTAAATTCTTCATTGGATGAAATTATATTCTAACATTGGAACATGATGTTTCTAAGGATAAGAATAATCAAAGGAAAAACAGAATTGAGGAATTGAGCAATCCCAGATTCACATTGCAGAGTGCACTATTTGCCTATCAAAAATTAAACACAGACAGCGTTATTTGCTTAAATAATTGTCACTCTATAGTCTATACGAACTCTGGTTGAAGTGTACATAATTGTAAAGATATTTTTATTGGTCAAAAACTTACAAATGTTGAAAAATTAATAAACATACTGGCTATCTAAGACAATCTCACACCAATCAATGCTCACACTCAATTCCCCAAATCATCGGGCGTGATTTCATTGATGTCTAATATAATATCCTCATATTCAGGAGAGGTCCTGATGTGATCTAACCTACAATTTTTTTACTTGTAATTAATTATGTGTATCTGTTTTAAAACCTACCAGGATCACCACCATCCAAACCCGAACAACTAGAAGATTGCTGACGAATAAACTATTTTATATAAATCATTTAACTGATCAATAAGACGCCATCTATTATTGATTATTTCTCTTTTCTTCTAGAACCATAAAAGCTCCAGATATAATATTTATCGCTATAACAATAGTTCTAACGACTAATCGAAGAAATCTGAAATCTATTGAAACCCAATTTGAAGTTCCCGCCAATTTGTCTTCCAATCGTTTAGTTCTAGATTGTGGCGTTTCTTCGGAGGGTTTCAATTTTCGATTCAAAGACTTGCGCAAGTTTGGGTTTGAGCAAGTTTACTTGAGCGTGTGTATTCGATCTGTTTAAATATTCATTGGTTGTTTGTATCCTAGCCGCTTGTTTGCCTATTCCATATTTCTCTCTCGGTTGATATTGTTCCAGTAAACTTGTGCCGTGTGTGGTCACAGTCAAAAACTGTATACTTTTGCAAGTATATCTAACGTGTGTGGCTGGCATTAAGCACGGTCTACACGCAACGATGTATCGTACGATTTGCATGCGCAAGTAAATCGTTACAGATAAATCGTAGCGTGTGGATGACAGATTTGAGCAAATTTTAGAACTGTGCAAAGTCGGAGGTCGGAGTTGGAAGTTTGAGCCGGATTTCGAAGATTTGCACAAGCAAGTCGTATCGTGTGTACGCTTGTCGGGCTCACCTTGCAATTCTTCAAGTAACCGTACATGAGAAAATAAACTTCGTTTCAATAACGATGCTCTAGACCACCTAGAACGTCTAGTTTTCTAATTTCTTTTTTTCTTTTGACATTTAAACAAAACAACAAAATACTCCACAATAACACTTCCTCCATGATTATTTTAAACAATCTTACTAGAGCTACTAGAGGAAAATTTGAGCTTTCTATAATTAAGTCGTTATAATATGGGCGCACTGAGTTAGTAACGATTTATCTGTAGGATTTATTGGCGCATGCAAATCTGACGATACGTCGTTGCGTATAGACCGTGCTTTAGGAAATTTGAACAAAAATCGTTGTTGCTTCACTTCCACAATGTAACATTATATTTCCAGGTTATTTTTATAAACAATATTAAAAATTATTCTGATTGATATAAACTTGATATTCAAGTTTAGGTGAAATAGTTTTATGAACTATAATAACTTGCAGTTTTGTTGGAGAGAACAGTCTGAACGTTTCTACAATTAACATTCTTTCATGACTGAAGCTCTTTTTGTTATTCCAAAATAATAATTCCAAAGAAAGTCATTTTCAAATATGATATGTGCTGTTAAATTATGAACATATGTCATTTAAGTCAAAAAACTTCACATTCAAAAATTTGGGTATGCTTTGAACGGAATTTATTAATCTCAATTCGTTTCAAACGCAATAAGAATGATATTAAAGCTCATCAAATCCTCGACGTACCTACACTATATATGTAGTGTACGATTTCAATGAAGCTTCAACAATAACGCAGCTGCGAGGCTTATTTATGGATTTTTCCAATTCTCTATATTCTTCAAAATAAAAACAGCTATTCGTCGTTTGGTTAGGCACCAATTTTAAATATTCTAATTCAAATGCCATATTAGCGTGTGAAGTTTACAGTGCAGCATATTATGTCAGTGTTCAATCTTCAAAAATTTCGCCACTACATAATGTGTCTCGACGCAGGACGCACGATAGAAATGAAAACTTCCCTATCAAAATAAATATAATATAATATACTATGCCTGTACGTAGAAGATAAGAGGTTAGTGGAAAATAAGTTGAGTTGGGTAGATTAGATGATACAGAGTTCATGCAGCGCTTATGATTCTCTCTCCTCATTCCTCTACTCGCTACCCGAGTTCCTCTTACATATACTATCTGAATAACATTGTATATGCATCGATTGACTCTCCCTATTCCCCCCATACGCTAGCCGAGAAACACGTTGTGTGTTTCTTCCCCTTACACGTATAGGTACCTGCTCTATCTTTATCATATACCCCCGTGCTAGCGCAGTACCGTTCTCCCATGCTCACGCATCAAATCTGTATTTTTGTTACTCACGCTAGTTTGTCACTTCTTTAAACGTCCGTACTCGTATAAGTAGTTTTCACTTCACAAAATTGGCAAAGTTACGGTTAATTGGAAAAGGCTCTTAAGAAATCCAAAACATCGCGATTCAAATTTTATGATAGGTGATCTGGCCTGGTGGCCTGGAGGAAGAAGTTTACTCAATCTGATGCTGCTAAAAATGATTGCGCAGCTGTGTTTACCAACGATGATATTGTCACGGATTCCGGGGTTCACTAAAACTCACTTCACAAACAGTAACAGCTTTTATTAAACTAATTGACACCAAATTCACTTAACACATATCGAAATATACACGACAAATATCGAATTAAAACTGACTTAACTACAACAACAATCAACAAGCCTCTTGATTAAACCGAGTCAAATTATTCCTATGCTCTATCTATATAGTCAAAATTACACTCGGGATTTAGCTGGAAAAACATCGCATCGAAGATAATAGAATTCCAGGAAAAAGTGCACTGCTGGACGTAAACAAGTGACTCATTTGATTTCCTGGAATCCCTGCGCCGCGATGCCGATGCATTTCCGTAACAATATGCATGCATTTATTTGTATGGAAAGTAATTCTTGTTTTTATTGAAGTGTTTTCGAATGTGTTGTGTTGAATATTTTGACGTGGAACACCCTTGCTGTTATAATAGCCTTTGAAGAAGACCACACATACATGTTCGAAACGTAGGCTTAATTTTTTGAAGATAGTCTTGAACTCATTATCTTTTCTATTTATAAGGTATAATTTAAATAATTGGAAATAATTGATTGTATTTCTCTTCTCTCAGGTCTCCTCTTATTGTAATTTCTTTGGTTAGTAACCGTCAAATGTCTACAAATATCGCTAATCGCAATGGCGAACGATAAAACAACTAAAAATGTTACCGGTAGAAAATTATTCGCGAGAGAAATCCAAAACGTGAAAAGGCAGTAGCAGATAGTGCTTTCAAAAAAAGAAAATCACGTTCATTAAAAAATAGTGATTTTACGTCCGCATAGATTGGAAAAAACTGGATTTTCCTTATTCAGGCAGGGTTGAGTGTTAAAGAAATGGCTTATTTTTTTACATAAAACTATAGATTTATGCAGTTGATCATTAATTTTTTTGAGGACCTCTCAAATCGCTACAACTTGAAGCAAAATCAATTTAGTCCTTTATTCTTAAAAATCAGCTAACAAACCAGCAATAAAGACTAGTCGAGTTTACCAAGTTCTCATACTATAAGCAGCACTGCACGAATAAATAAAATCATCTATAAAGGCGGTTCACACAGATGTTCCTTTTTTTTTTTTCTTGTTGCATTTTAAAGTTTTACCTGAAGCCAAGTGAATATTTTACTCGCGTATAGAATGTATGGCATAGATTTTGGATTGTATTTGTGTATATTTATGTTTTCCAAAAGAATAAAAATATACCCGAGTCAAGATAGTTCAAATTTTGGGTAAACCTAGATAAAAATAATATAAAGCTGATCTTTGGTATATATCATAATTTAGGGGTTAATAATAATATACTAAAAGTCCTGGAGAATCCTCCTTCTGCAACCCTCTTTTTTTGCCTCCAAACCCCCCCGTTTAATATTTTGGTGATTTTCTCGAAAACTATCCACTTTAAGGAAAAATGTCAGGAGACCATTTTTGAAGCTGACAAAATTTCCCTTGCAACGACGTACTGCGAGCCCATATATTGTCACGTGGTACGCACCAGTGGCGTATCAAAAGAAAGTTTGCCCCGAGGTTAATTGAAAGTTCTTGAATGGGACGAATTTACTGATTTTAACCAAAAACTATAAGCTTGGTGAAAATTATAGTTACAATTTTTTTGTAAGTGATAAAAACTAAAAATATTGAAACCGCTGTTTGATTAATTTTTTATTTAGTTTCAAAACAACCATCTAAACATCTTCCTCAAGAGTAGAATCCTCGGTAACGGTTTCCTTAATATTATTGCATGTTTCGCCATTGCAAGGGGAACAAAATATGCTACACTTCACTTTTGGCCTGAGTGTCTACTTGAGCATCTACCAGCACAATTGATTTTGCAATGGCAGTAAATCATACAGAGAAGTGATTCGGGTGCGGGAGCTAGCGCAGTTTTGACAGGCAACAATTGTCCAAGAGAAGAGCTTTAAATTGTCTTTTAACATCGCTTGCACTTTTATTTTGATAAATGTTTTATCCGGTAACATCGCACAATGAAAGTTCAGAGGAATATATCAAGTACATAACCTTAAACAACACTACGGTGATTTCAGAAGTGATAGAGTAAAGTATTAGTTCGCTTTTTGTCGAATTATACGTTACAAAGAAAGAAGGAACGATTAATTCTGAACTCGCCCCTGGGCTCGCTATCGCTATGACACTTCCTGTTTTCGTTTCTCTTTTCGAAATCAATATATAGAGAGGGGACGTCAATAGAAAAAGAGAAAATGTCTCTATTCGGTACAGAGTCTTTCCCATTAGACTCTGTTGCACAAGCGTAGTCAGGATAAAAAAAGATGCCTAACTCAATGTCGCGCGGGGCGCTAGGCGCACCTGTTATTTGGCAAACTGATAGCTGAGAAGTCTCGGATAAACTTCTATTTTCTTTTTGGCTGAAGTAATTGCGATAAACTTTCTATAGATTCGCAAGCAGACTACCTTTTATTGTTCGTTCTAGCGAAAAATATGTTTCTTCTAAAAAAATTATGCTTAGATCAAAAAAACTGAAAATAAATAGCAAAAAGTATATTTTTTAAGAGTAACCCTTCATTTGATACGCCACTGGTGCAAACCACGTAGCACTATATGGGCTCGCAATAAGTCGTTACAAGGGAAATTTTGTCAGTTTCAAAAATGCTCTCCTGGAATTTTTCCTTAACCTGGATAGTTTTCGAGAAAATCACAAAAATATTGAAAGGGTAGGGGTTAGAGGGCGAAAAAGGGGGTTGCGGAAGGAGGATTGGCCAGGACTTTTAGTATGTTGCACTTTAGGCCTCAGGCATGATCTCTACCAAAAATCAGCTTTATATTATTTTTGTCTAGGTCAAATGCTATCTTGACTCGGGTAATAAATCGGAATCACTTTACTTAATTAAAAGTAGGTATGTACTTTCTTGGATCATTTGAGTAATTTTTAAAAGTAATCTAGAACACTCCAATACACATAATGGGGTTGAATAATGAATAAGGATTAAATAAAAATTTATTCCAAATGTAAGGTTTGATATAAACACAAATGAGGCCATTTATCGCGGATTCTTTTTTAATAGCGAATGTGACAGAGATATGTAGTGTCACTTATCAACTTTGACATGAAATATTTCGAGTATTTCAATAACTAAATTTGGATTCAATATTTTGAACCGTTCTAGAACACTTATCAAATGATTCGTTAACAGCGCAGAATTGCATGCGCATTGGTTTCGATGCCAAGGACGGTTCTTGGACTGTCAATAAATTTAAAAAACATCCGGAACAAAAGAATCAAGAATTTAATTTGACATTTCATTCGAAAACATAACCCTCAAGTATGAGATGTTTACTTCGATTTGAAGGTTATATTTCTTTTATAATTTAGCTGTTTTTTCTAATCAATCAAAAATACTAAAAAAACAAACAAACTTGATACCATAACCCTTTTCATCTGTCAAAATTCATAATAGGACTGATGGTACGACATGCGCATGTGTAACAAATAGTACGAAAATTGCTCTTGCAGGGATCGAATCCAGAAACGTTCCAAATTCGCGGAAATCAGTCTCCGCTAGATGGCGCTATGTTTTACCAAGATGGAGTCTATAGGGGTGAGCTACAATGAAATGGCATAAGTTCTTGTTTGAGTTGTTTGGTGTATTTCGTTAGTGTTTTTGAGTTTCTGGATTTTGATGAGGAGTAGCGTTTTTCTTAATACTCTTGTTGTGTTTACCAGTTATTGTTTAAACTATGCTGAAAGGCCTAAAATTTTTGTTACCTACTCTCAATGACTTATATTGGTGACAGAATTAGAGCCCTTATAGATGGTGAAGCAACTTTTGAACCGAGGCACATAATACTTTGAAGGATAAACAAATATTAAAAGCTTGTGTTGGCAAACCTCATCTTCAACTTATCACGAATGTAGAATTTTTTGTAGGATGAGATGGCTGATGAGGGATTTTTTGACAAGGAATTGTCAGTTTAATGAACGTCTTCTTTGATTTGCTGCTGGAAATATATCAAATCAAATTTTCCATCTCTTCATATCCATATTTTGTTTGTACCAGGGGTAAAATCAATATCTGTAAAATGCAGACTACAAACGCGCCCATATTTATTTAGTAACACGCTTTCAAATTTCTTATGCAGTTTACCAAGTCCTACATTTCTTTTTATCCTTCGGAAATGCATGTAGTGAAATGTTTTGAATGCAGTATGAAAGGCATCGAGGAACCGAACAAATTTTCCTAGATTTGGTGAGTACAGATTCGTACAGACAAAATTTCATCCTGAAAACACAAACAAGTAAATTAATTTAACTTTCTCATAGCGGTACATACATGTCGGCATTATTGTTCACCCCTATTTCAAATTTACAGATTTGTTAATAGATGTCGCCCACTTCGAAACTTTCGTCAATTAGTTCGATAAAACCCGAACAAGAAAATTAAAACTGTGCATATTCCTGACAGTTCAATAGTTATTGCAAGAACCCGAATAAAGCTAGTATCAATCACAATAGACGAGATTTCGCCACGTTTTGGTTGGTAAGTAAATTGGTTAATCTTAACTGTGAACTTTAATTGTATTTATTTGTTGTGTTCAATTTTAAATATAAACAAAAAAGTGAGATTAAATAACTGCAAATTAGAGAGAGTTAGCAAGCCACCAATTCAAATAATTCTGCTCCAAGCTCGGTACTCAATTTGATATACCAAAATAGATACCAAAGTTATCGTGACGTCATTGTTTTTCGGGCAGAAATTAGTTGATATATTTTTGATCAACCACGTGGGTCACCAAAACGTGTCGCAATCGTCTAATGTTTGAAAATAATCCCATGAGAATCCAAGTTTATGGAATGCACTGTAGAAACTTCATCCCTATTGCTATATCACAATATCTATTTGACTATTATTTCCAGCAAATTAACAGTATTTTTTGTTGATTTTTTCACAATAGCTTTGTTGTTCTATGTGGGTTGCTTTGTTTAAAAAGGTAAATATTGAACTTTAACCATTTTCGGCAAAGCATTACAATTGGACTTTTTTTTTCAATTTTTAATAAATTGTCTAGGTCAGAAGATAATTATGCGGATGTCACATAAATGGCTATAAATTAAGTACTGGACTCCAATAGTCATAACCCCAAAACGCAGAACAATAACGAATATTTATGAGGGAACAAGCAGTTATCTACATTTTTAGGTTGGCAATTTTTTAAGCTCCGTTGTCTTTTGTATTATTATTAATGGTCGCTGTGATGCATGATTTCTAGAATAATTTATCATTATTTATCGATTAGATTTTATCACAAGGTTTAAGTGGTAATTTTTGGACCTTGTCAAGGTACCTAATTTCAATGTCTAACAAAAAATTGAGCTAGACACTCAACCAATCCTACCTAAAACCGATGTAGTGTTATAAAATAAGGCATTATCGTATTCAAGTAGGAGATAATATTCCGAAAAAGGGACCAATAAATTTTCCTGTTAAGACCCATTAACATAAGCTTCCCATTTGTGATATAAGTTGCATCTTCTAAGCTGCTTTATAGTCTGGTGTAGGCAAAACAGATGCACTCTGAAGTGTCCATAAAAATTTAACGGAGCCAAGATTACAATGCCAAGTCATTATTGACTACCCTCAGGTTAACGCGAGTCGCTCATTAAATTTAGGATATTCTATTTTCGTCAACTTACCTTCACAATTCTAATACATGTTTACAAATAAATTTGTTTCTTCCCTCAACGAATCTCATTTCCTTCTAGGGTCAAAATTACTTATTTATTAGTGAACCTTCCTCCTTATACGATTGTCTAAATATAGCCAAACAACCATTCCCGAAGAACCCGCAGGGAGTTCCAGACTAATTATTATGGCAAGTAATTCAATTATTGGTTGCACGAAGGGGTCTTTAAAACAGAATTGTTCTTTCTCAGGTTGCGCTCCGGTTTATTTCTTCGTTGTTGTGGCAACTAGTTCTGGGGCTGAGGGCTGTCTTGAGAAATAACCGAGACAAGGATACTTTTAAACCAAGTTTTGATTAAAACCTCAAGAGCGCCTTTGTGATATGGATTTATTTGGAAAAAAAAATTATAAAATATAAGAGATTGCATTCAAACACGTATGACGTATGTATTGATCGACTGTATGTCTATTCACTGGAAAATTCGAGGAAATTGGCCTTAAAGGGATAATCAAGCCGAATTATTGATCCGCGTTACCGGAGATTTCTAGTTGCGAATTCCCGAGAAAATTAGAAATGGTATATAAGCAGCTCGCGACGTGAATTCAGATCAGCATATCAGTTTTACAGGAGCATTTTGAATTGAACGTTCAACAAGTTGAGAAGAGACCATTAGTAATTCTACCTAACGTTTCGTCTACTGCTGTGGTAGACATCTTCAGAGGCGGTGTGGTAGAGGACGAAGTGTTCTCTTCCGTGTTCCTCCGATGACTGGATTCGACGTTGTTGGACATGCGTTATTTATATCCAGGTTTGTGGGCGTTGCTTGTATTACGCTATTTTCCTTGTCTCGTTCTCGGAAAGGAAGGGTCTTTGTTTTTCGGAGAACTGGCAACCAGCTTTTTTTGAGGTTTATGTCTTCTTTTCTGTTGAAGTTATTGTGGTGTTTCTGTATCTCTTTGGCTTCTCTGTGGAGTCTGGTGTAAAAATGTTTGTTTCCATCCAATGCTTGAGTCTGGTCGGAACGAATGACATGGTTTGTTTGTGTAAGCATGTTCGGCGATCTATCTATTTGGCCCTGCTGACAGTTTATTTTATGCTCTTTGGACCCTGGTGTTGATAGAGCGTTTGGTTGTTCCTACATAGATAGATCCACAAGAGCAGTGAATTCTATAGACGCCAGCCGTTTCAAGAGGTGCCCTAGGATCCTTGGCTGATCTTAGACTTTGCTGAATTGTTCTTCTGGACTTGTAGATGGGCTTAACGTTGTGTCTTTCTAGCGTTCGTCCTATGCGATCTGTGACATTTTTGATATGGGGAAGAAAGGCTCTCTCTGCCACCTGTGCTGGTTCTTTGTTATTTGTGCGCTGTTGCTTCTGTCTTATGGCTCTATTTATCTATTGCTTGGAGTACCCATTTCCTTCAAGTGCTGATTTTAGGTGTTGCATCTCGTCCTGAAGGTATCTGTGTTCACAAATCCAGATTGCTCTGTCAGATAGGGTTTTAATGACTCCTCTCTTCGCATAGGACGAACGCTAGAAAGACACAACGTTAAGCCTATTTACAAGCCCACAAGAACAATTCAGCAGAGTCTAAGATCGGCCAAAGATCCTAGGGCACCTCTTGAAACGGCTGGCGTCTATAGAATTCCCTGCTCTTGTGCATGTGTCTATGTAGGCACAACCAAACGCTCTATCAACACCAGGGTCAAAGAGCACAAAAGAAACTGTCAGCAGGGACAAATAGATAGATCAGCAATCGCCGAACACGTGCTTACACAAACAAACCATGTCATTCGTTTCGACCAGACTCAAGCATTGGATAGAATCAAAAATTTTTACCCCAGACTTCACAGAGAAGCAATAGAGATACAGAAACACCACACCAACTTCAACAGAAAAGAAGAGGGCATGAACCTCAACAAAAGCTGGTTGCCAGTTCTCCGAAAAACAAAGACCCTTCCTTTCCGAGAACGAGACAAGGAAAATAGAGTAATACAAGCCACGCCCACAAACCTGGATATAAATAACGCGAGTCCAACAACTTCGAATCCAGTCATCGGAGGAACACGGAAGAGAACACTTCGTCCTCTACCACACCGCCTCTGAAGTCTGAAGATGTCTACCGCAGCAGTAGACGAGACGTTAGGTAGAAACACTAATGGACCACGGCATTATAGCCCTAAAAAAAACTTCTTTACTAGATTTGACCGGCCGTGAAAGCCTTCATTCTTTATTTAAGTTGAGAAGAGTCGAGAATTGATCGCTGAAGCTACTATATCAGATAAGTGAATTAAGTGATATATTTTTGCAAACAGGTTACAATTAAGTGGCTTTTATTGTAGTAAGTAGTGGTCGGTGAGGACGATACATTTTGCTAAACCAAGAAGAAAGGAAAATATGAAGAAAAAAACAGACGATTGAAATAAAAAGAAGTCAGGCGACTAAAAGAACAACAGGGAGAAAGACAGAAAAAAATATCAACTATCTTCGCATTTTGCAGAAAATTCGACCAGAAGTCAAATGCAAATTAGAAACAAACCAAGAAAAAGTCAAATGCGGAAAAGTAACGGTTAATGACGAAATACTAACGTTCAGAGGAGATCAGCGCGAATTCCAAATATACAAAAATGTCGGAGTGGGGGGTCATTTCAGAGTTAATAGGATTCTAGCTTGTGTAAGACATCGGTTCTACTTTCGTGGAGATGTCGAGGCGCAATGGATTTCGGAGCAATAAGTGCCTGGTCCTCCCTAGGAAAGAATTCCGGTACAGGTCTCTTTCTAGGACATAGTCGGGAAATGAATACCTTATGGCTATGGACTATCTCTCAGAGCGGCCAGATGTAGTACCAATCGCCGATTAAGAAACAGTTACAGTTGAAGCACTACTAAAAAACACCGTAACCAGACACGGTACAGAGGCAACTTCATACCGATCAGGGTAGGAATTTCGAGTGCGATATATGGAAACAACTGATGAGGTTACTGGGAATACGGAAAACCAAAATGATTCCAGTTCTTTTAAAGTTCGATGGAATAGCCGAGAGTGAATGAACACCAACGAAGCTGGAATTAACTAGTGCTTTTTTTTATTTTGATCAATAATCAATAAGCCATCAATGCTGTTGCCTGGAAGAGGAATGCAACATTGCGGAGATCTGATATTTGGCAGACCACCAATGAAGACGAACATTTACTTTTCCAGTTCATGTGGAGGTTCTCAAGCACAGATTCCATAATGGTTCACGATTTCGCGCTAGGTACGCCTAAACAATGAGAGAATTAAGATGATAATTGATCAGCGGCAGCCACTGAGCACCTTCAATGAATGCGACGCCGTCTGATTGTATAAGGAATAGTGAGAGAAGGGGCAAATTACAGAGACCGTGTAAAGGAAGGATCATATCGGAAAGCCAAGCCAGAAGTAGTAAGCTGTGGAAGTAGTTCACGCAGAAATGCTGTTTCTATACAAATGTAAGAATATAGGTACCGACTTGGGTGCGACCAAAAGCTGCTCGGGGCAACCAGTTCTATAGACGGGGAAAACCGATAGCATTTGAACCCACATGATCGAACTCTGTATTAAGTACCATAAAATGTTCGAGGAGTTTGACCTTGGAGGAGATTTCTAATAAGGAATTTTACAGGAGGCTTGAAATGGTGGAAGGGAAGTTTCTGAATTAGACAGTAAAGCGATGATGATATAGTTTTGCATACGTTTAAGTTTGAATCAAGTAGTTTTAATTGCCGTAGTGGTGCTAGTTTTATTGTGATTTTTGAGGTATTGGCCTAAGAAAAAATTATTTGACTTTGTAAAAGTAGTCTCACTTCTATAAGAATCCGCTTTCGTAACATTAATTTACCATCCATAATAGTGATTGATGTAAAAGAAAAAATATAGCTTATTGGCTACATACATGCCGTTAGAAGCAGTTACCACGATGCAACGTAGAACGAAATTGGATTAAACTGAAATTTATTGCAGTTTATATTTTGCTGTGCGTTTAACTTTCATTTGTTCTCAACGAGAATGCACGGGATTAATGCAGAATCACGAACGTTGTCGTAATAATAGTTTACTGGATGGCCACATTACATCATTGCCTTAGAACAGGTGTAGAGTCATAAATTTATTATACATTCCTCGGGATTTTCTTGGAATTTGTTAGAGGATACGAAGAAACTAGTGAAAGCATATTACACTCGTAACAACTACAGGACTAAGATTTGTGTGTCAAGTTAGCCTCAAAAATCACGCAAAAAAAGGACAATCGCTTGGCTAAGGAGTGCCCATTATTCCTTATCAACAATTTCCTTGTCTACTTCCAGTTTGTTATGACCTTGTAGTAATAAAATAGGTGATGGGCGAATAGGGGTAATCAAGGATCTATATCATTTCACACAAAAATTTTAGAAAATGATGATATCGATCTGTTAATGTTGATGCAGAGAAGTGGGTGAAAAAATTGTTAATGGGCACTGCTCGGGCAAGGGCTTTTTCTATATAAATTTTTGTGTGACAGCCTCTTTTGTCGCCCCGGAATTACCGTTTCTCCACTGTAACAAGCTACCTGGTGCACATGCATGGGACCTGAACCACAATAATCCTGAGGCAAACCGCTGAGCAATTCACTGACTACGCAGAGAAAGCGATTCTCAACTTTCTACAAAAAATTACAGGTTGCATAGATACCGACCTCTATAAACTCTGGGATCATCAGTGTACTTATACTTTAAACTGGATGTAGTAGTTGGGCAATAATGGTCACTACTTGGACAATAATGGGCAATAATAGTTCAACAAATGACTCATTGTTGTAGTGGAAATTTTCGGGTGTTCTGTCAAATCACTTTAAAATTGTTATCAAAAAATAGGGCAATCAAATACCCATTACGAAAAAATCTTTGAAAATGAGTTACGATGATATCGACCTGTAAATTTTAAGGTCATTCGTGTATCTTCTAAACTAGAAGTGGACAGAAACTTGGTAATGGGCAATAATGGGCACTCATTGGGCAAACGAATGTCCTCTAATCTTTAGGACATTAAAATTCTTATTTCAACGATAAAATAAACAGCACATCGTAATTGTATGGACGCCATGCGTTTTTTTGAGTGCAAGTGAAAATGCCATAAAACCAACGTCATCTAGCATCGAATAATCGCATCGCAAAAAGAAGATGAAGAAGCAGAAGGTACTCGGATATCGCTGACGTCATCGGCGGAATGCACTTTTTAGCCATTAGCCTTGCAGCCAAGTGGCTCAACTGATTAACATTATTAAGTGAATACTTGAGTGAACCCAAACATTTTTTATGGGTTACCAAACTCGTGCTGGACCTCTTATTATTCAAGTATTTTTTCGAGGGAGTTTTTTTCTGGAATGCGCACTTTCGGTTCTCAAATATTTGTATAAATAAAACATTTGCTGCGGATGAAGATTATACCTACTTCTTTAATCTTAATTAACATTTCTAAAGACGACTAATTAAGGAGTCTCCTTCTGTGGCAGGATTTTTTGTCTCAATTTCCAATTTGTTTAAGTAAACTCTTTACGAAATTAGGGTCGTTATTATTGCTCAACATTTTTCCTGCAGACAAGTAATTCGTTTGAAAAGTTTCTCTGGAATTTTAACCTTCTCATTATATTTCACTGGATTTAGTACTAGATACAAACATTTCACCGTTCTCTTCAAAACTGACTAGTACTACCAAGATTACCACTTTCCTAATGAGAAGCTTTTGTATAGGTATGTTAATGATTGAAATTTTTTAAAAGTACCTATCTAATGATCCTGATGGCTGTTACAGTGGCTCACTCTCTCATTTAAAATTGTTGTTCTCAATCAAAAACACGAATGAACTTTTTACTCAATAAGGACAAAAATTAACAAATAAGGAATTGGATATAATCCATGCCTAAGTTAGGTATACTGTAGGCAAAGTTTCTGTAGGTATCTAAAACCAGCGATACAAGTAAGTAATCAGATGAGATGGTAATTATGGAGAAGATAATGGTATGGCAACCTCAACCTCCTAGGATCGTGAAGAATTTTTACATGGAAGTCTTTTACGTAATGAAATGTTTTTTTTTTTTTACTACCAAGTTTAATTCCTAGCAAAATAAGCTATTGCTGCATCTTATATGTCTTCAATCTCCGAAGCATTTTTAAGTCTTGAAGTCCATCATTAGGAACGCCGTCGTGCAATAAAGCGAAAAATGAATGTAAATAAAACAAATTACCTTGTAACCTCGTTCTCTGGTAATCCAATAACTTTTGCGTTATCACCACGTCACCAATCGTGTGCCTACAGTGTTGCAATCGCTTGCACTTTAGCCGAGTACGAAGTGTAAGTGTAATGTAGGTTATTGCCGATGCCGACAATGCAATGTCGTCGCGAAACAGCGCACCAAGTCCTGCTGATAGGGGGCCGATTACACCGCGACTAGCGTCGGACGCGTCGGGGGAATGCTTTGACCCTGGGTATCGCGAGTCGGACCGCCTTCGCCGTAGTGGCCTGGTTGCTCTCTCTGGCTGCCGAAGCCTGCGGCTGCATCCATGCACAAACAGATATTATATATATGTAGTCGCTGATGGTCCTGCTGCTGAGTGCTGATGCTGGCCTGATGTGATGTGATGCCTCGATGCCTGATGTGCCCTCGATGCATGCATGTATACATATGTTTTCAAGGACAACCGCAATTATATAGGCTGGCTGCGCGTTAGGACTGGGACCTGACGCTGGTGGACTGGGCCGACGACGACACCGTTGCTACGATATACATACAATATACAACTCATTCGGGTGTTTGTAAATAGATATTTCTTGTAATTATCTTGTTCATGTAATGTAATAATGTTGATAAACTGCTAGTGTTGTGATAAGGGTTACGGGTGAATGAATTTGTTTTCTGAAAAGTAGTTCCCGGCTCATGAATAAACAAATTTTGTTGATTTCGGCACCGAACATGTCAAAGCAAAAAAAATTACAGCAACAAGCATAACATATTTCTGGGCTGTTGGCATCTTCCTATCTTGAGAAATGAAATTAATTGGTGTCAAGTAGTTGAAAAGTTTGTAGAGAATGTGCGCTGTGGTAACTAATTGTTTATTCATTTGAACAACTTCTTGGTAAATAAATTCATTCAACTGAGTGGACAAATGATTGCTTCAGCAGCGAGAAAACAACAGTTGGAACAAAAATGTTTCAACAAAATCTATTTTTCGAATACCTCGAGAATGTACGAAATCCAATTTTCTCCAGTTTCTCCAGAAACATTTCCAACTTAAAATGTATGCTTGCTCTTTCTTTTAATGGCAAAATTTACTTTGGATATGCCATTAAGTGCGATCGCCGCAGTTTTTTTTATTTTTTTAACGTTGGGCTTCCGCACCGCTATGCCAGTCCCAAGACACCGGTACCATTGCACTAACGGCGAAGCAGGAAGAGGAGGAGGAGGTGGTAGTGGGAGAGGAGGAGGAGGAGGAGGAGGAAAAACCTGAGTTCATCTGGACCAAATGCTAGCACCATGAAAAGGCTCCTGCCTGGAGTAACAGGTAAAGCTGCTGCCTTGTAGTTGACTGTGGAAAAGAAACCCCGATTGAAAATGTCCTGATTCTCCAGGCTGGATGTTTGGGCATCAAATCAACTTTCTGATGCTCGGAAAAATATTTTCTTGGAAATCCTACAAAAGGACACCAGAGCAGTAAAAACCAAAGACTCTTATCCATACTCATACTCAATAATGCTTTATTGTCCAAAAATATACACTTGGCCAAACATAAAACTGGTACAGGCAATATATATTTTTTTGAATTTGCCCAGTGTGAGTCAGGCTCAACAACAAAAAGACTCTTCTGAAAAACTTAGGTCAGACAGTTTTTTTCAATGTCAAAGCTGAACAAAAAGCAAAATGCAACATGTTTTTATGTTATGTTTGGTTTAAAGATGACACTGACTTGACTCTTTATGTCATTTTTGCGGTGATAAAAAAGGTCGATTTACAAAATATCACACAATTTTAATAGAAAAAGGCGTACCAGTTTTATGATTGGCCAAGTGTACATTTTTATTGACAAAGCGAACTACATACATATGATGTATCCAATACAAAGAGAGGTTATGTGTATCGGGACGTCTTGTGTTTTTCAAGGCTCGTTTTTCATGATTCCATGAGCTAAATATTACAGAATAAGTCCTATCTTAGCTGATTCTGCATAAAGTAAGCTAAATTAATATAAAGGTACAACCCAAAGTGTGTTTAAATTTTTTATTTGAAAAAATCAAATCTGGAAACTTCCCCTTACCTAAGACATGGGAACCTGCTCTAAATGTGAAAAAACCTCTGTGTATGTGGATGTTACCAAGGATAGATCTATTAAGGACCTTTTTGGAGGACCATGTGATATTCGTAGAAACATTGTCTGAAAGGAGTGCTTATGAGTAACATCTAGTGATATACGAGCACTAATGACCCAATCCCGTATTATTTTGTACTTCTGTGAAGACTGTCTTTCCAGCATTAAACAGGCGGGCAACATCCAGAAGGATTCCAAAGATTTGCAAACCAAATTTAGCAACTTGAAGCAAGAGGTTGGCGATTTGGGGCAAGATATAAATCAACTGAAGACCAAATGTGACTCTGCCACCAAAACCTACGCTAAAGCCTTAGCTGAGTCATCTGACAGAATCAATAAAGATGATATCTCAGAAATTAAAGAGTCTGCATAGTTCATTTCTGATTGTTTTGAGGATCAAAAAAACGAATTAAAGAAAACTGAGGAAAAACGCAGACAAATAGGTAAAGTGTCTGCTGAATCTTGCGGTCTACAGGGTGGTACCATTTACTTCAATGAGGATCTCACTGTGAAAAACCAGAAGTTATTCAAACTGGCACGCGATATGAAGGGTGAAGAGATAGAAAACAATTAATGGTGCCTATACCTTTAATTGCATTTTTTACATCAAGAAAACACCTACTTCAGAGGTTATCAGAATGCTACACGAGGATGACCTTAGAGATATGTAAGTCTATGGGCATAAGTGCGCAAATACATATTTTTAAAAGATAATAAGAATAAAAAAAAAACATATTTCTAAATAATAATAAGAATAATTAAAAGATAATGAGGTGCCAAAATCAAATCTGTTTGTCATGAACCCATGTCCACCTCGTTAATTATTTTTGTTTGGTTTATATTTATATTTTTTTAATAAATAAACTAATTAAATATAAAGATAAAATAAAAAAGAACCTTTATGATTTAGAATGGCATCCTCATTATTGGTCAACGTACAGAATATTCAAGGTTGTTGCACAAAATTGGATGCCCTCAGATTGTCATACGACAGTTATTCTTATGATATCAGGTTTGTTATGGAGTCCTGGCTAAATGATAGCATATTCGATCAGGAACTCATTGATTTGCCCAGATACTCAATATTTCGGAGAGACAGGATCACCACATGTTCAAAAAAAGATGATGATGGTGGAGTTTTCATTGTAATTAATAATGAATACGATCCAGTAGCGTTCGAAGAATATCACAGTGATGCAGAAGATGTTTAGGCTCTTTTGACTGTGGGTAATGTCAAGATATATTTGTGTTGTGTTTACTTACCACAAAATGAAGATGTTACCACCTATGTTTGTTTTTTGTCAAAATTAGGATTGAACCTGGAGAAGATAAAAGATCATCCAGTTTTGATATGTGGGGATTTCAACTATTCAACAGTTGTTTGGCTTGAAAATGAAGGACACTTTGAACCATTTGATGAACCCTTCAAATATTGTGATTTGTTAGAAACTTTTACTCACAGCGGCCTTATGCAATTTAATAGCATACACAATTCGAATAATAGGCTTTTGGATCTGGTATTTTGTAATGGGTTTCTTAATAATAATTTAATTCATCCTGTTGTTTTCGGGCAGCAAAGGACTGCTTTGCTGCCCGAAAACATTATTGAACCCTCCCTGGATTTCCTTCTTGACTGTCCGGGTACTCGCTTGAAATCTAACTTTTAGTCAGACACTTTAGAAACTTCAAACAGGCAAACTACACGGATATCTGCCATAGTTTGAGTTTATTTGACTGGTCATCTATTCTAAAACAAAACATAATAGTATAAACGAATATATAACTGTATTTTATATGATAAATAAAATCATACTAGATATAGTCCCCTTGAAAAGCATAAATAATACATTTCCCCCTTATTTTTCGAAAGCTACAATAAAATTGTGATCTTAAAAAAGAACAAACTACACAAAAAGTGGAAAATTAACAAAATATAAATGACTACAATGCCTTTAAACTTCTTCGGTCCGAAACTAAAAGACATATTAGCACTGACTACCAGAGATATATATTTAATATAGAAAATGAAATACATCAAAAAAATAATTGGCATTTTGTTTCAAACAGAAGGTCAAACAACGGAACTCCAAGGGAAATGAACTTTAAAGGTAGAGCATCGGGGCTGGAACTCTGTAACGGATAGAGCCCTTTTTCGTGAATCCCCAAAAAGAAACACCATACCGTACATGAG
Organism: Ceutorhynchus assimilis; assembly: GCA_917834065.1. Classification (NCBI taxonomy): domain Eukaryota; kingdom Metazoa; phylum Arthropoda; class Insecta; order Coleoptera; family Curculionidae; genus Ceutorhynchus; species Ceutorhynchus assimilis. The sequence goes on from OU892277.1 coordinate 102,182,377, forward strand.
ACTCGAACAAGGATTAATACACCATTTTTGCAGCGGAAGTAGGTACTAAGCTCATTACATACAACCCATTGCAAAGCAACCAGCTGCCAACCTTTTACCTACCAACATACATAAAATTTTCGTGAAACTTAAGCTTATCATCCAACAGGACCTAGGAACACACTTCCCAGTCGGTAGGTTGCACCAAGAGGAACAACAGTAGGTAGTGCCCTAAAAGGGTACACGCCTAAAGTTCTTGTGTAACTGATGACCGTGGTTCAGAAGCGCTCTAGGGGAAGGGAGCTCCACTTTAAACTTTAGGGCTTGTCCTGATTAGACCTAGTAGTCAGAACAGAGAGGACGAAAATTAATGGAGCAAACAATCATCCAACATAACTCCAAAAATCTTACAATGGATTTACTTGCAATACACTCATTCTCAAGGTTCTAAATGGAAGGTCAAAACCAAAGGTAATAATGTTTGGTCATATTGAAACAAAGTAGGTTTGTGTCACACCAAACCTTTAGGCTTTGGCGAATCGGTATCAATCATTAGTCCGAAGTTTTCTTTACTGTTATCATGCAACACAAGACGAACCAAGCAAAGGAAAACGGCTATAATTTCTGGTACATGGAACGTACCAGGATTCACTCGAAAATCGAACGAAATTATGCACAAAGTTTGTAGGATGAAAATAGTACTAACAGCAACAACAAAAAAGGAAAAGAATCTGGATAATTAGGATAGTATAACCACTTCTATAGCAGAGTAGCAAAGGAAAAATGCGCTCAGCATTCAGTATCTACATGATTATGTAATATTAATTTTTTTTCCATCGGTCCGCTCACAACGGAAAAAGTCTATGTCAGCTAAGCGCTACCATGAGCGGAAGAAATTAGAGACGACTGGATTATCAATCATCTTTACTTGCTCTCCTTTGAACTGCATCTAATAGAGCCAATGAATGCTCAGAAGCAGCGCTCCAGATGTGAGGACAGTATTCAATACATGGACTGATTTGAGTCTTATAGAGGACGAAAATTTGTTCAGAAGTAAAGAAGTTTTTTGCAGGAAAAAAGTGGTCCAACGCTGAAAGCCCAATGGTGAAATCGCCGGAAGATGTTCTAATACGATAGGTCAGCTAGTTAACTATTGCAAAACAGGATTCACATAAAATAAATGTAGATATTCTAATTATTCTTACCTGGTGAGCGCTGCTACTGGAGGAAGTTTGTTCCATAATTTCCAAGAAGCGGTTTTCGCGATCGAAGATACATGGTACATGGACATGCCAACACAAGTCTGTCGATGCGGTCATCCCAAGGAGAGATTCTGAGGGGTTGATAGAAAGGTTTTGTCACAACTTTCTTGAAGCTGGGTTATCATCGGCGGAAGAATTCTTTTCTGCGAATACTGTTGCTTGAGTTTCCGAAGCATTAAATTTGACTAGGTTGTTAATTCCTCAGTTGGTAATGGTGTCAAGATCACTGCTGAACAAACCCAGATGAACAATATGAAATTTTTAAAACAAGCATTCATCAAGCCGGAGAAATGAAGCACTTGGTCAGATTGAAGAAAACCTTAAAGTTACTGATAACTTTCTTGCCAATGGTGCCTATCCAGAGCGCGAAATCTCTGCCGGCTCAGGCATTGAATTCTTCCTACAACATTACCTACATTGTCTGATCGCGGTGTGTTTGTTGAGATTTTATCTGGATAGTTGTAGATCTCTTCTTTCTTGTCATTGTCGGAATCTAAGGTTAGAGCGTATGCACTAATTACAGCGGCTGTTGTTCGCGAGGTTGAGATGGAAAGTCAGTCTGTCAACAAAGCCTTCCTCGTGAATCGAGAGTTCATTTTCATTTTTCCTTTTCAAAATAAGTGTTGCCTCTGCCATTTTCTGGAGTTGGCCCTTACCCGAATGTCTTGTTTCACTTATTGCAGCGATATCTCAAAAGCCACAATTGCTGTTCTCTCTTATGGTATGTTACAGTTCTCTACGGACAGTGATCGAGACATCATCTCACCTGTCTGCCCCTGTTCTCTGCGCCAGAGAAAACGAAGAGCTCTTCCCTCATTTTTCTCGACAGAAGTGTGGTGACTTGCTTACCCTGCACTTGGATCTCGTATTAGGCTGACAATACTTTGCGTGGGTCCACTAGCTATCAGGATCGCTTTAGGCGGCCACTGACGAGCCCCCCTCATTATTGTTGGTGCGAGCTGCTTACGAGCACGAAGAAAGAAGCGAGAGAGCCACCGATTAAATCCTCCGGGCGCGAAATAAGGTTTTCGGAAAACCCTGTACGTCGTAAGGGAAACCTGCATCAATCCTCGAGTTGGAGGTTGGTGTCCTAGGAGAGTACTTTGCATTAAACACCCAGTAATTATGTGTTATTTTTGTTTCCTTTTTTCATTTAAAATGTATATTGTGTACCTTCTGGACGCGGTAATCCAGACAGGGAGTGGTTAGGCGGACTATATTTAGGGCCGCTCTTGTAGCACTTTCCTAATTCAGGCTTAGAGAGTAGATTTGTAGATAGAGATGACGTTTTGTTCAGATCCGTAAAAATTGTACAAGAACGTTTTTTTTTGCCAAACCATCTATTATCTATTGCATGCTTATCCTTAAGGGTGATTATTGATTATACTAGGACGAATTTCAAAAGAAGTTACTATGATAATGCACCGCAACCGCCTTATTGTTAAATAAGAGGCTGTTGATTTTTTTCGGCTCGAGGTACAACTATGGATTTGAATTTTGTACTTCTACATTTTTAAAATCATTTCCTTAAAAAAAGTGTATTTTTGAAATCTCTGAGCAACGCCTGCTTTTCATAAATTATACCTACGATACAAGATACTTAAAAAATACTAGGTATGTATTCATGAAAATTTAATCGAAAAGTTATTAAAGCGTTGAAAATCTTTTCACGATCTTCGAATTGTTCTGATAAATAGATAGGTACATGATATTCAACTAATACATAAACCATTTACATTACGCATTAAAAGGGCTTTTTCCAAGACAAACTTAAGCCCAACGTTGAAGGGGGTAAGTAAATGCGTGTTTGAGAAGAACGAACTTCGGCGATGATGCTGCCACATCGTCTATTTCGGACGGCATAAGTAAACAAAATTTGTTTGAACGATATGTTTCATCCCTTGATTTCAAGCGCACCAAAAAGTCACAGTTGAATGATTTTTTTATTTGAGAAGTTGTTTTCAACTTCGTTGATTTGCCCACCCAAGTTAAACATCAAAGCGAATAGGTATGCATATACAAAAAAGGTTGCAATAACAAATAAAGTATGTGTATGAGCTGTTGACATCTTTTATTGAGAGGTGAAGTTCAGCTGAGTGCAAAAATTGGAAAATGATTGCTTTTGTTAGAAAACAATAGCTGAGAGGAAAATGTCGTAGCAAAATATTTTTATTGCATACACTGAACTTCTTTTTGTTTCAAATAGTTCATCAATTTGCGTTAGATACTTCGAGAACGTACGAAATCTCATCATTTTCTCCACTTTTCCTAATTATTTGTTCATCTTTATAAATATTGCTCGAGGGAAAAAACTTTCGGATAAAATATAATATTGCGGACAAGTCTTTCAATATTTTTCTTATCACGTTTTTGTACATTGCAAAGCTAGGTATTTGGAATATAACATTTCACCCTAAAGTTTATACTTAAAAGGGTTGGTACCGGGCAGAATTATTTTTAAACCCCCTTCGACGTTGCGCTTTTGCTAGGGACTAACTTTTCTAAATTTACACATCTTTGCTAGCGTGTTTTGCGACAGTTGGAGTTTTGTTTTTGTTTTAAAACATAGACAAAACATAAACTCAACAGTCCGTTTGGTGGAAAACGGGCATTACATTTTAAATGTTTCGAACAAAAAAAATTTCATTCGCATCTGTATTAGACTGTATTATTATGTTAGGGCTTATTATAATACCTAAATTATGTCAGAGTCAGATCCGATTTCTTCAGCGACAGGACAATTTGGTATATGGAGAAGTCAAATTTTAGGAAACGCGTAAAGACAAGTCTCAATTAAGCACAATATATATATTGTACCATCCGTATTAAAAGTTGTTGTAAGCTGCTTGAACAAGGAGCTAAGCCTATGTCCTTCCGAGGAGTCCAAAAAAGGGCGGAATGCGTAAAGGAATGGCTAGGAAATTTTGCATCCGCACATCAGCGGATAAATTCCAAAAAAAAAAGATTGCGATATCCTTGACTTCACGTTGGCCACTACCTGGAAACAATCTACATTGCCAACGGTACTCAGATAGACAGTGTAATTCAATGCCGGTAGGGGAATATGCACTCGAAGTTGTTGTTTCTAGCTGGTCATCAAACAGGGAGCTGAAGCCTATATCTTTCTGATGAGTCCAAATTGCGTAAAAGACTGGCGATTCTATCCCCAAACGGGAAATGCGATCTGAAATGTCCTTGGCTTCACGCTGATCACTGCCTAGAAATTTTTGTTCACTCCTATATACATAATTATTTGTCTATAACGTAGTACGTCTTCCGATTCCCGATCTCCAACGCTCCATCAACTTCTGTCAATCCAGGCAGTCCCCTCAAAACCTCTATCTCCCATTTCCTCGTCTACTCCACTTCTCCTGCTTCTTCTCGGTCTGCCGCGTCTTCTTCTTCCCCTTGACGTCAATTCAATGATGTGCTCTCGTATTATCGTATCTGCCGTTCTTTTTTACATGACAATCAAAATAAACATTTATAAACTGTTATCTTCATTTTGAGTAATAATTCCAATAAATAATAGCCAGCCAAAAAAAATCAGGATAGATAGGTATATCCATATGTATACCAGGTCGCTGAGTACCAAACTTTAATTTATAAATGAAACACTGTAAATTATTGAACAAAAATAATTGACCCAAATGGCTAACTGCAGCTTTTTCTTGAATAAATACGATGGAATTTAATTTAGATTTGTTGATGAAAGACATTTAAAAATGCTTCAAAACGTTGACGTATTTAGCAGCATGTACTTCCTACGTGTTAATCCATATGGCCAAATGCAATAAATTGTGAACCTCGTTCCCTGATATCAAATTTCAACATTGCCTGTCAAAATAAATTCGGCAGCAACCGAAAATCAACCCATGTAATGTTGATAACAATTTATTTGTAGACATAATGTATTTTGCAGTCAGACCGAAGTAAACACCGCCATGCAGGGCAATGCATCAATCCAAGGTTGCAGTAGAACAAGGCTGGTCTGGCTCTGGCATCGGACGTAGACCACCTGCTTCAATATATCCTTACAATGTAACCGTTAGGCAACATTGTGAGTAATTCTAATAAATTAGACGAATTAATTATTTTGTTATTGTTAGAAATTCTTAGATTTATGGAACAATATCTGTTTAGCCAAGAATATTTATGTAGCTGTTCCTGTAGTATGGGGTTTAGTGGTAATTTTACATAGAGCAGTGCTAAAATATACATTAAATTACTTACAAGATATTTACCAAGACAACTACCCCAAAAAAAGGCGTTTTAGGCTAAATTGATATTTACTACTTAATTCAACAATAGAAGAGTATTTTATCCCATTACGTTATGCAAAAAATTGCGTATATTGTTCTGAATATATTTAATGTTTAATTTTGCGACTCGCTCTACGCCGAAGTTTTATGGGAACATCAATTTTATACGACGCACCATAAAAGTGAAAGAATAATTAAAATCCCAGTCATTTTATTGTTGAGGTAGGCCATCGTTGAATTCGAATTTCACTTATTACCACTTATCGGACCTGTGCTTGTAACCATACATAATAAATAACCCACAGGAAATTTTTGGATGTAGATAAGCAGTGGTACAACATTATCTTGATAAGCTTGGGCAGACGACACAGACAGAATATAATGATATGATGCATGTTATATGTACAGTGCCAGCGGAAAAGTCTGCACCATATGGGAAATTTTTTTATGCTCATCCTTACTTCAAATCGGTTTTCGGCATTAGGTTCTGCATGACTGAAAACCAAAAAAATACCTAAAATGTTTGACTCGAGTCTTGCCTCAAATGCCATTTGAAAATTTCAAACAAGGAAAAGTGGCATTTTTATAAAAAATATGAAAAAATTTTATAAGAAAAAAATTGTTCCAAATGACAGTTAGGAGTAGTTTATAAACAAACAATTTGAAATTTCAATTTGAGAAATCTAAAATTTTCAAAATAGTCCAGAGGCGTATCAAAATTTTAATAGAAATATTTCTTTTTGATGTTTAAACTCTTAATTAGATTATTAAGATTTAAAAAACCATTAGTCAGATACAAACTAATTATTTTAGAGGAATGGTCGCGAAAGAAATCCTCAAAATATTATTTTTCCGTAGATACTCTAAAAAAATTTAAAAAAAAATCTTTTTTTTTTAAAGTAAAAATATCAAATTAGACTAAAAATGTCATTTGGAACAATATTTTCTTATAAAATTTTTTCATATTTTTTATAAAAATGCCACTTTTCCTTGTTTGAAATTTTCAAATTGCATTTGACAGGTGTGAGGTAAGTCTCGAGTCAAAAATTTTAGGTGTTTTTTTGGTTTTCAGTCATGCAGAACCTAATACCGAAAACTGATTGGAAGTAAGGATGAGCATAAAAAAATTTCCCATATGGTGCAGACTTTTCCGCGGGCACTGTATATTAGACGTCCGTATTGTGGTTGTATGCTAAAATAAATCAATAAAATTATGCTGAAATAATAACATTTTGTATGTTAAACATGTTGATGAAATTTTAAACTTAAAAACCAAAACCATTTAGGAAAACCACGCTGTCTAATATAGAAAATACATATATCCAAGTATAACGTAGGTACTTATCATGGTTTAAAATTCTGGAGGTGTTAGTAGCTCAATGTCATTTTTATTATTTGTCATACAGATATGTATTTTTGACTATTATGATGAAGCAGCTCCAAGTGGCTATACTTTTTTATGCGACTCCAATATTTGTATATTGAGTCGAGTATATGGAGTTTATCTAATATAAATATATTTTTTTTATTTCCAAACTTTTTTCAGCAAAAAATCCTCTGCTCTCCAAAAGAAAACGTATACTTTCTTTTGACTAGTTGAAATGTCTTAATTTTGTTTCAGTTTTCTCAAATTTCCATTCAGTATGAAATTTGAAAATTGTATATCGAATAATTTGGAAATCTGCGTAAATAATTTTATCAGAAATAATACTCTTGTCATTCTTTTACCGATCTATTAATTTATGTGATGATTCTCTCGCTGCATCCTATGTTCATTGCGGCTCTTTCAACTATTCGAGAAACATAAGGAACACTATTTTTGCATTCATTTTCTTCTTCGCAAACTCTTTGGCTCTCTTTTCTATTGATTTAGAATTCCGATGTTTACCGCGCGTGTGCTTCATCGCTTTAAACTTTTTCTTTACTGTAGTTCACGAATAAGTCAACAAAAGCCTGAATATTGTTGTTATAAACCATACGAAGTACGAAATTGCCAAATTTAGGTTGGGAAAACTTTGCGCAATTTAACCACACCGCATGAGGGGTCTCCAGGGCTCACTTGGGGTAACCCCCTTCCCCCAAAAAACAAAGTATTAATTCCTTAGGGCTTAAAATAACAAAGATAGCCCTCAAACCTGTCTCTCGTACTTATCGATCAGCTCCTGTTATACTGAATAACTGGAATTTTTCGGTATGAAATTTATTTTCGATGGAATAGACTAGCGAATGAGGATCGGGTGTTGACGTTTATTGGAAATTCTTAGGAGAAAATTGTCTAAAAAATTACAGAGCAATATGTATACGCAGAGGAAAGTTCGAGGGCACCCTGTGTGAACTCTTACAAAGTAGTGCCAGGAGAAAATTCCCTAGAAGAAAGGACATCGGAATATACGGGACTATAATATTACACCGATGACGGAAGTCAAATATCTCGGCATAAGGCTGGACTGCAAACTCAGATGGAGCAAATACATTGAGGGAGTTATAACCAAGGCTAAAAGGGCTCCCATGGTGTGCCGAAACCTTGCAGGCAAAACCTGTGGATGCAAACCGGGGATCTTGAGATGGATGTACACCATTATAGTAAGACCAACCCCACTATATGGATTGATAGTCTGGTTGAAAGAAGTTGGGAAGCAGCTCTGAACAAACTACAGCGCCTGGCATGCACAGCCATCGAGACACCTCTTCACATCGTGGTGGAGAGGGGTACTAGACGAGCAATGACTAGAATGACGAGAGAGAGGGCTGGCGAGGGAGGTTGACTTGGAAGAAGAAAATTGACATCTCTAAGCAAGCTTATTCCGCTCCTCGAACTCCCCAGGGATGATATGATCAAAACATATAATTTTGAGGAATGCTTCGCAGAAGTCAAAAGAAGCAACGAAGAATAGAAAAGAAACACCACATCCATTCTTACAATGCAGCAGAAAGCCGTAAAATAGTATAATGATGGGTCAAGAACTGAACAAGGGACCGGAGCTGGAGTACGTTGGCCTAGAATCAAGTTCTCCGAAGCAATGAGGAAACACTCAGACATATTTCAGGCGGAAATGAAGTAGATGAGCTGAGTTCAATCTTGACAGAAACCAGAAAAAGAGAGAGATTGTCATATTCTCAGACATCAAAGCGCTGAGCTCATCAATAACCAGCTCCAGAATGGTTTGGGAATATGTGGACAAGTTGAACAAAGTGGTCAAAAATAACAAACTATCCCTCAAGTGGAAACCGGGACACGCAGGAATCGCAGGTAATGAGAAGGCGGACCAATTCGCGAAATTGGGAACACAAACTCCGCTTTCAGGACCATGTGGCATAGGGACGCACACCTATAAGGAAGCGTTGAGAAAGAAAGAGCGAACCAAATGGATCAGCCTCTTGGAACAGCTTCCAAGGTTCATCATCATTATCTTCAGCTTCTTTCAGTCCATCTCTGGACATAAGCCTCTCCAATTCGTCGCCATTCGCTTCTGTCGATCGTCTGACTCATCCATTGGGTACCCACCAGTTTCTGGATGTCATCTTTCCACCTCGTTCTTGGCCGTCCTGGGTTCCTTTTAGTTGTTCTGGGCCTCCACTCAGTTGTCTTGTTGGTCCATCTATTATCATCCGTTCTCAGTAGATGTCCAGCCCATTTCCATTTTAGTCTTGCCACCCGTTCTGCGATGTCAATAACTTTCGTCTTTTGCCTGACCGTTTGTCTGTCCGGTCTTTTAGTCGAATTCCGAGCATTTTTCTCTCTATTTTTCTTTGGGCAATCCTCAAACATTCCATGGTACCCTCATTATGGCTCCATGTTTCTGCAGCGGGCGTTAAGGTCGGTAGGACATATTGGTTAAACACCTATTGTGTTTTAAGATATTGTAGAAATTCGGAATTAAGGATATCACAATGTTTTTCATATGCGGTCCATCCAGCTAAATTCTTCTGGATATCCGCTCTCTGACTGTCCTTATCGAACGATATTACTTGTCCAAGGTACACGTACTCGTCTACGACTTTTGTTCTCAAGGTCAACATCTGTAACATCATTGGAGTAAGATATTATTTTTGATTTTGCTGTGGTCATTCGAAGGCCGTAGTTTTTTGCGGCACTGTTTAATTCCTGTAGCATGGTCTTCAGGTTATTTATACTCTTGGCAAGAAGTACAATATCGTCTGCAAACCGAAGGTTGTTTAATTTTTCACCATTGATGTTAACACCTTTGGCCTCCCATTTGAGTGTCTTGAAGACGTCCTCCAGAGCTGTAGTGAGTTGATTGGATCAGTTTCCTCGAATACTTGGACTGTCATAGTTGCATCGTGGTAGAGAGCGTTGATCAGCTGTATGTATGAGCTTTTTTTTATAAGCGAACGCGAACCTAGATCCGGTAATCGGATCTTGGATCGTTTCTGAAAATGCCATCTCTGTCATCTGTCTCTGAATAGGCGAAGTTGATTGGTCGATCGTCGGTCAGTCGTTCGCGTTCGACGCGTTCGATATCATACGTACGGTGATCGAATGAACAATGCTTTTTGGAGATTCAATCATATCATTGTGAGCAAAATTGGCCAGACGTTCGATATCATACGTGCGGTGATAAAATGAACGATGTTTTTTAGAGCGACGCACGTCGACCGGTTAACTAACCAGTGATTCGATCATTGCGACTATTGCGAGCGAACGGGATTCGATCGTTCAATACTCTTAGATGATTCGGTCATAGTGATAGAATCATTCACGATTGACACCTCTCCAACACCTTCTCACAGAGTGCGAGGCGATCGTGAACAAACGAAGGGCCTGCTTCCGATGTTTCACCGTTGGATGGGAAGGAGTTTCATTCATAGAACGATCCGGCTCACTTGCGTTTATAAAAGCTGGATGAGGTGCTTTGGGTGAGAATCCTATCAACTGAAACACCCAGAACCAGAACACAATATATTTATCAGGTCGCAGTGTAACAATACCCCTAATTCATTCGTTCATTCATATAGGTATAAGCAGACCGTGATGTGACGTCAATGCGTTTTAGTTTTGAATTGGACAGTATATGGTTTTTTGAACAGTTAAGCTTGATTCAAGTAATTCGAAGTGTTGCGTCGTGATTTCTTTTTGAATTTTTGTAAATAAAATTTTGGAAGTTTGAAGGAGCCTCACTTATCTGTGCACTATTCCTACGCAACAATACTGTTATACTTTCTCTTATGATGAAATAAATAACGAGTTCTAAGAACTAAAAAATTTGTTTGAATCTTCGTCCTACATAAAATTCGTCCCAAAAACATTATAATATGATATTTATGTTTTATTTTGTGATTATTTCTGTATAATCAATAATAATTATAATACCATCAAGGGTTCCAAGAATTCCAGAAATAAAGCAAAATAATTGTACCTACCTATTTCCAAGTATAATTTATTATTTTGTGGTTACATGAATAGGTTGAACGTTTTTAATGAGTCCAGATTACATAAATATTTTTCCGATGTTTTCATAAAAATAAATTTTCAATTCATCTATGGAAGTTTGTTTTCGAGTTGTTAATGAGACGCCCACGTTAGGGGATGAATATTGACTATCTATATTCAAGAATACAGGACGATTCTGTTTTAAATATATTTTTCGGAAGTTCAATATACAGGAAATTGTTAAATTACACTAAAAGAGAATAGGCATGATGACAGTAATTGAAAATCACTTAAATTGTGTTTTCACTTGATGAAACTTGACTCATGGAATACGAAACACGCATTTATTTTTTTATTAGGAGCCAGATTGATGATTATTTTGATAAAATAAAACTGCAAAATACGAAGGTCCGCCATATTATGTTAAACGCCAATCAGAACGGATGACGTCACTTTTGAGTAAATCAGTTAACAAACGATTGGTTCCGTGATTTTCTTGCGATTTAATTTGCGACTCAATTTTGTTAATACCGTGTGTTGTTTATACCGAATATTGAATCATAAGTGAAATAACGCGAGTCATGGAACAAAGATTAAGCAGAAAAGAATCAAGAAATGGTAAAACTTCTATCTAAGTAAGATTGTTTTTATATTTTTAGACCTCAAACAAGATACATACTATTTTAAAATCTACGAAGTAAATTAAATACTTTGCGTTGAAAGGATTTTCACAAAGGTAAGTTCTAGGCAATATTGCTGTTGAATCTCGCGTTGCAAGTTTAAGCCACTTGTCCCTTATCGTTTTATTTTGTGGAACGAAGGCAAATAAATTTCCAGGAGTTTTTAATGATGTGTTATCACACTGAGGAACCGCACACCACTTGTACATTTTGGAATTCATATTTAATTACACAAAATATCTAAATTATTCAAATTTTCAATGAGCGTTTAGGTTTTGTTTACTCAAACGTGACGTCAGGAATGACGCCATGACACTGAGAAGCGTTTTGGCGCGAATTTTGAATATAAAAACTAAAATGTAATTTTTTCTACTAAAACCTTTATGATCTGCAGAAATATGTTATTCATTGTGAATAATATATATTTCCGAACATTATAGGATAGTTTTTCAAAATTTGTCATAATGCCTATTGGGCTCCCTGTATGACCTTGTAGTTTTTTTTTCTAAATCTCTTCGCCACATTTCATTTGCCAGAATATATCTTAAGGTGCCGATGATATGATCCGCCCATTAGATTCTTCAAAGGTTGACTTCATCAGCTGACCCATAGTCCGTCGCAATTAAGCCAGCTGAAAACTTTTTTTGCTTAAACAATTAAGGTAATTACTGGCAATAACTCTTTTTATCAATAATTTAGGTGCGTGGGAGGCTGCCCTAGCTCAACCCAGCGGAAGTGTGCCAGTGGAGACTTCATTGTACCATGAAATTAATCATATACAGTGTGTCACGAACATCAAAACAGAGGCGTTTTAGGGTATTTTAAGGTCGATTAAAAAAAAACGCTCGGACACGTCATTTTTGTATTCAAGGGGAAAACTTTTTGACCCCATGGGTGCACCTCCTGGGTGGGGTGACTTTTACCCCGAGTGGTACCTTGTTTTGAAGTTATTTGGATTCTCGTCACAACTGAGAATTTTTTTTGAAAATCGAATGATTAGTTCTCAAGATATTCACTGTCAAAGTTGCCATGGGCTAAATAAGAAACAATCTTCTGGCTCTGTTATTCTCAAATTAACACTTTCCCCTCCGACACGTCAATTTTTATTTTTTGTGTGCTTCTAACCAATCTTCTCTATCTAAAAAAGAGGGGTGATAGTCACCCCACCCAGGGGGTGCACCATAGCGAAATACCGATGGGGTTAAAAAGTTTCCCTCTTGAATACAAAATTGACGTGTCCGAGCGTTTTTTTCAAATCCACCTTAAAATACCCTAAAACGCCTCTGTTTCGATGTTCGTGAAACACCCTGTATATTAATATCAGATTTGGTTAAATTACTAACTAATGGGTCGCTGGCTTCATGAGTATAAGGCGGAAACTCCATCCAGCATCATCAGTCTGCAGTGAGGCACAGCGGCAGATATTTCATCGATTGCCTCATCGCTTTTGCAAGCCCCCGAGGAAAAACTTAAAGAATTTTTTTTTTCAAATCACCCTCCGTTCGGATATTAATTATTTGTCCCCTATCGCAACCAAGTTTTTTAAAATTGATTTGATCGTAGTTAAACCTAATGAGTATTAAAATAAAGCACCCTTTTCAAAATACGAGAATTTAATTGAGAAATAAAGAAGGTAGAAAAATACCTATATTCATTAAACCACGTAGTTCTAATGAGTATTAGAACAAAAAGCACCCTGCTTTAAGTCAATTGAAAAAATGTATTCAGGCGAAAGCTGATTTTTGTTTTCAAAGAAAATTATTTCAGACATTCGGCTGTGATTTCGCCTGTATGCGTGTATTGTATTTTTCTGCAAAAATATCAGAAAACTAAAATCCTAACATGAGCTACGAACACGCTTACCTATAAGTAGTGCTTTTCATAAAAGTTAAAATTATGAGCATGGAATTGTTGTGATAAAACTGATTTTACTGACTAAAAATTTTTCAACCAGTTTAGTTGTCAATTTTACAAGTCAGTAGAACAAAGCTACTGTGAAATAAGTGACAAATGAAAAGGTTTCGGTGTCTATAAAAAAAAATCAATAGCCTTGACTCGCCTGTATACCATAGATCAGTTCTCTATTCTAATGAAGCTATACAGTGTAGCGAAACATGTTAATTTAATTTATTCTAAACAAACAGAACAAAGTATATTCATCACCTAGTTAACAAATATTTAATTAACAAAATATGTTTTAAGTACGAGCACCTCGATATTTCCTTGAATAAGAAAAGATAAAGCTTTGTTCCCTTTACTTCTTGAGCACTATCTCCTACCAATTAAAATACATCCTAGAGGACTTTGGCCTTAACATCAGTTCTCGGACGAATTTTTCTCGTGAATCGTTTCCTTTTAATGATGAGGAGAAAGTTCTGGACTTAGATAAGCCCAGTGTATATACAGGGTGTCCGGAAAATAGCGTAAAAGGTCTGCACTACGTAGTAGGTGATCCTTTGAGTAACCCTAGAAAAATAATTAAAAAAACCCTCCTCGACCATTCTTGGTATTATGAAGATGTAAAAGTGGAAATCCAACTCCATTATTTTTGATTTTTTTTTTTCAGATTGCAATATGAAAATTGCAAAATCTCTAAATTACAACAGGAAAAATTGATCTGACAACATCTTTTAGTTACCTTCGAATTTTTCAGATAAAATCATAGGTATTCAATTTAATTCTGTGACAAATTGTCAACGGGATGTTTTCAGTGTTGTCAATTTTAATAAACACAAAAGTGCTAATACCTTTCTTAAGAATGCCACCGGATTTTTTAAATTATTTTTCTGGGGTTCCTTGAAGGGTCCTCCACCACGTAGTTACGCTATTTTCCGGACACCCTGTAGAATTCAATGTTCTGAGGGTTGTAATGCAATGTATATAGGTCAAACGGGAAGCAAATTATCTACACGTATTCGTGAACACTATATTCCTATTCTCGTCGTTCAAAACGCTCAGCGCTTCTAACTTATCAGATCGTAGAAATAGTTTTTCCTTTAATTGCCAAATTGAAATCATAGCCGATATTTATCGTATTTTTTCGAATAGTGAGCCAATCGTGAACGTACGAGACAGCTAGAAGGCCCTTGAGCCACATTACTGTGAAACCAACGGAAAACAGGCAGAAGGAACCAATGGAATCCAGCAAAGTTTTTCCAGAGAGATGTTCGTCAGCTATCCGTGTATTGAGATGCGAAGCAGGAATGAGCCTGTGTCAAATGAAGTACATTTATGTCTAGAACTGATGCAGGTTATCAGAAAGAGTTGGAATCATTAGGGTCAGAAAGAAAGAAAAAAAAGAAATGCCTTGATTTTGGGGAGTGGAAGAAGAGGCTGATCTTTGTACAAGGAAAATATGTAGGGCGAAATAATTCAGTAAAACATTGCATCAACACGAGCAGCACACCTATTTGCTAACCACCAAGAGGACTTCCTTTTGCATCAAGGTAATATAATCCTTCAAGAAATGCTGAAGGATGACAGTCCATGCTCATCGCTGATCGTACAACTTACCAAAAAAGATAATATCCAGAGGTTCTGGGTGAATTATAGAAAACTAAATGACGTTACGAAGGAGGACTGACGGTACTCTCAATGCCCTATCAGGATTCAACGGATTCAAGTGGGGCTCAACTCTGGACTTGAAAGATGGATATTGGCAGGTGGAACTCAATACTGAAGATGAAGAGAAACCGCCTAAAAGCTTTTCTCTCCCAAATTTGAAACAGCGGAGAAGTAGTTATCGGATACTTTAGGAAATCCCGTAGGAGCAAGATCCATTGAGTATTACCAACGTTTTCTTAATAGAGGGAAATATTACTAGTAAGAACCGAGTAATGTGAAATGAAGCCGTACTTAGTCTGGCCTGGTTTTTCTTGGGGGAGAATCATTAGGGCCATAAAAAAAATCCATTGATTTTGTGGAGTGGAAGAAGAGGCTGATCTTTGGACAAGGAAAAATATGCAGTTAAACATTGCATCAATACGGGATGAGGACTTTCTTTTGCACCAAGTTAGCGTCATACTTCAAGAAATGTCGAAGAATTACTGATGAATGAACAGTCCATGCTCATCGCTGGTCGTACTACTTCTCAAAAAGGTAATAGAGGTTCTGGGGAATTTATCGAAAATTAAAAGACGTTACGAAGAAGGCCTGACGATACTCTCAACGCCCTATCAGGATTCAAGTGGTTTTCAACTCTGGACTTGAAGAGTGAATAATGGCAGGTGGAACTCAATACAGAAGATGAAGAGAAACCGCCTAAAAGCTTTTCTCTTCCAAATTTGGAACAGCGAAGAAGTAGTTATCGGATATTTCAGGAACTCCCGAAGGAGCAAAATCCATTGAATATTACCAAAGTTTTCTTAATTGAGGTAAATTACTAGTAAGAATCGAATAATGTGACTCCTAGTGGCTGTTTAATTTCAAAAACTGAGAGGATCAAATCGCACGTTGGTTGGAAGAAGATGCCAACTCTGAAAGCACGCAGAGTTTTCGAAAGGTATGAAAAAAAGGAAGCAGCCAAACATTCTGGATTTGTTCAACAGATCAAGGTCAAGACAATAGAAACTGGTACTGATGCCCATGAGAGCATTGTTAAAGAAAACTTTGAGTCAGAACAAAATGCTGACAAGCAATTGACAATGTTGAGTGGCTGGCAAGAAAACGGATAACGATTTGCATAGCACCAAATTTCCAGTTTAAGTCAAACGGTACACGGTGAAGGGTAACTGGCTTTAATAGGAATCGTTAATTCAATCACTGGTAAATGGAAGAGTCCAGATTAAGAAAATCTAGTAGTATACCACACGTTATGCAAGATTAATACGTGACTCGCAGAGGTGGAGCGGTGGTCACTTTGAAGCCAACAAAATGTTTGCTCGAGTAGGATATCGGTAATATTAGATCGACTATCATAGGAATATTGAAGACTGGTGCAAGAGATGCGACTTCTGTGCTTCCAAGGAAGGACACAAGATGCCACCTCGAGGAGAAATGAAGCAGAACTTGACCTGGTTTTCCCTAGGGGAGAACCGAGTAATGTGAATCCTAGTGGCTGTCTAATTTCAAAAACTGAGAGGATCAAATCGCACGTTGGTTGGAAGAAAATGCCAATACTGAAAGCACGCAGAGTTTTCCAAAGGTATGAGAGAAAGCAAGCAGCCAAACATTCTGGATTTGTTCAAAAGAGCAAGGTCAAGACAACAGGAACTGGTGCTGATGCCCATGAGAGCATTGTTAAAAAAAACTTTGAGTAAGAACAAAATGCTGACAAGCAATTGAAAATGGTGAGTGGCTGGCAAAAAAACCGATAACGATTTGGATAGCACCAAATTTCCAGTTTAAGTGTGAAGGGGAACTGGCTTCAATGGGAATCGTTGATTCAATCACTCGTAAATGGAAGAGTCCAGGTAAAAAAAAGTCTAGTAGTATACCAAATCGGTATGATCCTCCCGTCGGATGATCCTGGGGGTCCTTCATGCAAAGATATAAAGAGAAGATCAACAACTCAACTCAGAATTGATTTTAGCAATATAAGAGGAATAAGTACAAATATGAATTCAGTTCACCAACATCTTAAAGAACAAAGACCTGACATCCTTGTTCTCACTGAAACTAGAATCAGTTCTGCAACACCTATTGTGAACTATCTTTATCCCGGCTATGACCTACACCACCGATTTCGACATAATTTTGGGATCTGTGTGTACATTAAAAATGACCTTTCATGTCATCGAGAGGAGAAGCTAGAACCAGCGAACCTTGATATCATATGGCTAAAATTCACCTCAAAGTCATCGACCAAGTTTATCTGCTGCCTCTACCGACCGCCATGTAACACCGAGTACCAAAACTTTTTCGCGACATTATCCGAAAGCTGTGATAGTATACAGTCAAACTATCCACAGGCGGAAATTGTCTTTTTAGGCGATTTCGACGTCCACAATATACCCTGGCTGAAACACCACAACAAAACAGATAACGAAGGCAGAGAAGCAGAAGCTTTTGCCATAAGTTGTGGTCAAACGCAGCTTGTCGATGAACCTACCCGTATCTCAGAAAGGGGCGAATTTGCAGCGCTTTTAGACTTGTTCCTAACCACAAATCCTGACTCGTACACAATTCAAGTAGATGCTCCACTTGGTTCGTCCGATCATAAACTTATAATAACAAAGTGCGAAATGCTCATCCCACCAAGCCAACAACCACTTCCTCGTAAAATGTGGCACTATAAATCGGCAAAATGGAATGACCTAAAACAGTTTTACCTGCATTTTCCATGGCAAGAGGTTTGCTTTAAAACAGCTGATCCCACTATTTGCTCTAATGAAATAACACAAGTAATTTTATCTGGAATGGATGCATATATCCCACATACAACTAAACGTAGAGCTAATGAAAAACCTTGGTTCAACAGCCAGTGTCAAACGGCTGTACAGAAAAAACACAGAGCATATAACCTTTGGAAACGACAACAAACTGCTCAAAACCACACAGAATTTATAGAAGCCAGAAATAGTTGCAAAATTACTATTGACTCCGCTAAAGAAACATACAATCAAAGAATAAAAAACAGGTTGCTGAATTGTCCAAGTAGTTCTAGGTCCTTTTGGTCTCTTGCAAAAGCTGTTGGATCTAACTTCACCAAGTCATCCATACCACCACTTACAGATAAAAATAATCACTTAGCCACAACATCAGAGGAAAAAGCTAATATGCTTGCCCAAATGTTTTCCTCCAACTCCAACCTAACAGTGCCAAACGGAAAAACTCCACCGTTCATTGAAAGGGTTTCCCATAGTATGCCAGAGGTACCCTTTTGTCACAGAGAAATACGAAAATCCCTTAAAAAGCTGGATACAAACAAAGCAATGGGTCCGGATGGCATTCCCGCAATAGTACTCAAAAATTGTGCCAAAGAACTCACCCCAACTTTCGCAAAATTATTCAATTTGTCTTACAGGCAAGGAGTATATCCATCATCATGGAAGTCTGCCGCAGTACAACCCATTCCAAAGAAAGGAAAAAAGACAGATCCGTTAAACTATAGACCAATTACTCTACTTCCGGTGATATCAAAAGTAATGGAAAGAGTTGTGAACAATCACCTAACCAAGTACTTGGAAAAGTAGAAAATTATCAACGATAAGCAATACGGATTTCGAAAATATAGGTCAACTGGCGATTTACTTACATACGTCACTCACTTATGGCAAAAAGCGATTGAGTTGCGGGGTGAAACAAGGACAATTGCCTTAGATATATCGCCGAAACTTTGCACTTGGATTGAAAGTTACCTAAAGGACAGATCCATTTATGTTGCACTGGATGGCCAGAACTCCAACTCTTATCAAATAAATGCTGGTGTGCCACAGGGAGCAATCCTTTCGCCAACTCTTTTTCTGATTTACATAAATAACCTCATAGATAAAACAGTAAATCCACTTTATTGCTTTACAGACGATGGCAATGTAGTCTCCTCACTCATACCACCCACACGTCTTTCCGCACGTGAATTCCATCATCTTAGACTAACTCAAATATCGCAGATAAATAACGACCTGGAGATAATAGAGGACTGGGGTAACAAAAACCTTGTACAGTTCAACGCGCAGAAAACCCAAGCAGCTCTGTTTTCAAAAAAGACCAGCACCGGTGAGCCAAACATCATGCTATCTGGAAGTGCTGTCACATTACAGAGTCAGTTGAACATCTTGGGGGTTACTGCAGAGACCAACATGTTTGGCACAGTCACGTGGCAGATATTGCTAAAAGGGCGTCCCAAAAGCTGGGGGTGCTATTTCGTACAAGACATCTGTACACACCAAGCCAATTGCTGACACTCTACAAAGCCCAGATTCGACCAACTATGGAGTACTGCTCACATATGGAGTGCAGCACCCAAACATACCTTAATGCTTTTGAACACCGTGCAAAAACGAGCTATCAAGCTGATCAATGACCCCGCACTTACTCTTAACTTGGATGGTCTCGAACATCGCAGATCTGTGGGCGATTTATCTCTCTTCTACAGGTACTATCACGGAAAATGCTCTGAAGAGTTGGCACGTATGATTCCACCGAGAGTAGCACCTACCAGGCGAACCCGTCAAACAGACGGTAACCATGAATTTACTGTCAAACTAGAGGCACCAAGAACCTCATTATATCAGAATTCATACCTCTGGAGAGCAGCATCGCTGTGGAATAAACTCCCTGCGACGGTTTTCCCTGCAGGTTACAACCTGAACCGTTTCAAGACCAACATACACCGACATTTCCGCGCACTTGCCGCTTCTCGAGCGTGATAGGACATTTCCTTGCGAGTGCGCATATCCGTAAAAAAAAAAAAAAAACTTCCAAGCTGTAGTGGGGCTGGCCAGATCGTCAGAACATCTCCCTCCTATGGTAATAGCAATAGAATAACGATAAGTCAGCCACCTTGCGTCTATGTTCGAGAGATTGCAATAGTTGGATTATCGATCATTTTTATTGCTCTTCCTTGTACTGCATCTATATAGAGCCAAAATATGCTTGGAAGCATCGTTCTTATTTTAGAATATTGTTGATGCTTGAGTTTTGCAATTATTGAATTTTACTAGGTTGTTGAGGCCTTAGTTAATAATGTTGTCAAGATTACTGCTGGTAGAGTGAATCAATTATGAATCAAAGCCGTTGGTCAGAAGAGAAAGATGCCATCAAGCTACTATCGTCCGCAAAGCTGCATATATGAAGTTTGCTGTCATATCTAATAGATAATTTATAAAAATGAGAACCAGTGTTGGGGAAAGGATTGAGCCTTGGGGAACGCCGGCATTTATAGGCAGTGTATCAGAAAACACACCATCAACCACAACATGCAGTGATCTGCCTTCCAAAAAGCTCCTCAGCCAATGGCAAAATTCGTTTGGAAGTTTGCTGAGGAGACCTTGGGGCCACACCTGATCAAACGCCTTCGAGATGTCCAATGCTACAATTCTGGATCCCGAATGTTTTCCGAGAGTCGAGTTCCAAATATGACTGACGTACGCCAGCAGATTCCCTGTTGATCTTTTAGAACGAAACCCTTCTGTTTGTCAGAGATGGGCTTCGAGGTATTAAATCACTTTCAGATTGACTGCCTTTTCCATTACTTTCGAAAGTACGGATATAAGTGAGATGGGAAGATAATTGCCAGAAAGAGTTTTCTTGCCCGTTTTCGAGATGGACTGCACTCTAGCACATTTCCAGATATAGACGGGAAAACGCCTTGAACGTGAGAGAGTGAAGACAGTTTCCAAAGAACTGAAGCCAATTCTTGTGCGCAAGTTTTGAGGAGAATTGGTGGAATGCCGTCGGGACCACAAGATTTTCCAGTGTAAAGTTGCACAAGAATTTCCCTAATAATTTTAGGTCCAAATACAACGTTGACCATGTAAGAATCAATGTGTTGCAGTACTTGTGCGGTGCTCTACCATTTCCCTCCATCGTGAAATTTTGAGTTCTAAGTATCAAAACACTGATGAAGTTACTGTGGATAAAGAAAACAAGAACCACTTCATCCACAGTTAATCAAACCATCAATCAATACTTCCCGATGTTGCTGGATGAATACCAGCCAGACTTTGATTAAGTAGTGCCGCCTCTTTCCATCTAGCGTATAAAAGCTCCCAGTATGAATCCACCGGCTTCAAACCATCAATACTGTTAAATGGAGAAGGAATTATTGAAATGAAGATATGGAAATCTCATGTTTGACGCACCACTAACAAATTAAGATAAAGCTGTACTACTTCCAGTTTATGTCGCTGATCTCCAGGACAGAGAGTGGTTCACGACTCCGCTGGGAATAGCGAGGAAGATGAGACCTTAGATATGAGACTCGACAAACGTAATTAAAGAGCCGCAGATTACAAAGACCGTCAATAGGATCAACAAGTTGGTGTACTGACGTGGATACGAGCAGGAAATGGCGAACAGCTCCAAGGAAGGGTACAGTAAAAAAAGTAAAACATACAAAGTGCGACATTGGCAAAATATACCCTTTGAAAATTTTCAAATAGGTAATTTACTCGGTAATTTATATCTCTATAGCTTATATTTCAAGTTCATATCGTTGTTATAATATGTCCCGTCAAAAAACCCGGTTATAAATTCCAAGTTTTAAGTATGTACCTACAACCGGGCTTGATTTAGAAACAAATTGGCAATGCTGAGCTTTAGCGCTGGTCAAACTCTCATGTCTAAAGCATATATTGATAAAAGATGAAATGCTTCAGGCAGGTACTACCTCAAACTACCCATTTAAAATTGGTCCAAAGCTCATCAAGTATCTTTATAGGGTTAGTTCACATAATAATAATTTCAATATTCTCGCACGTTTCAGGTCGTGTTAATCAGATAACAAAGTATTGTAGCTTCGTACGTGGGTACTTGACTTATTTATTTAATGTTTAGTAGTACAGCAATCCAAAATTCGATCTATCCGTTCCTATACATTGCCCTTTATTATCAAGTTTCATGATAATAAGGCCGCCACGAGACAACATTGCAAGAAAATGGCATAGTGCCAGAAAAATAAAAAATCAGGTCAGAGGACTAAACTTTGATCTTCAAACAAAGCCCGGTATAACTCTTCACATCGGAGAGGAGAACGTCCGTAAATTCAATCTTCTTACACGCAAGAGCTCTAACGTTTTAATTGTATTAGGGAGGAACACATTTACCTCAATTTATATCATCGCAAACACGAAGCTATTTTTATTTTGGTTAAAATAAGCCACATTTTGTTAACGACCAAAAAAACGTTATGAAGGTAAAACTTCAATTTACAGTACAGGAGGGATTAGGGTATTTTCTCTTCTCATTGAAGTTTTAAATCACATTGTCCATTTTCGATTTGAATAAGATCAATGATTTTTTAGTGTTAATCACCTCAAGCCCTTAAAACAATTAGGTTATAGTTGAAATTCCAATTTGATACAAATCGAAGCCTGAGCTATATATCTGAATAGTTAAGATGTGATTCAGCCACCCCGAATTTTATTATAAAATGTATTGGTATCCGACACGATATGACATCAAAATTATGTCATCATAATCCAATTTGCCCAAACCTGATTCAACTTGTTCAATTAAAATAGGTGTAGCAAAATTAGAAGTTTGCCCAGCCTATAAGCCAATTTGAATCCACCGGGGCCTCGCCCATGCAATATAAAATTGCATGCATGAGTGTTGAGAATTTTGCCATTTGCAATTTGTTTTTGCAACTGAAATAAATCTGACGTTCTCTGTTTAGGTAAAAACCTCATTTCGCACCTAGTTTATTAAAATTTGTTGCGAACTGGGACTCCAATTAAACAAAATTGTTCGCTGCAAAAAGTAGGTAGGTCTGTATAATTTTAATTTCACTCTGTCAATTGTTTGATCAATTTACATCTGAGAGAAAAAGAACATTTCTCACTTTTTCATTATACATTTTAAGAAAAATCTTTTATTTTCTGAAATGTGTGCATTTTTTTTTATACTTACAAGAATTAAAGTCATTCAGTCATTTTGAAAAACTGGTATATCCAAATTGAGCCCTTTCACTTTCGTCTTGGGTGGTCTCTATCTGATGTTTCAGTAGCTAGACCAAGTCAAAAAGATTTATAGATATTTAGGTATATTATCAATCCTAGCTATAATAGGTATTTCTGATGTTGTTTTCTTATCAATATGCCTTCGCAAATAAAACACGTGTTTTATCGTTATTTTTTATTTAATTGTTAATATTTATTATTGAAAGCAATTTGGTTCATATTGATTGGTGAGGTTTAGCCTTAACACATATTTTCTGCCTTGTTTCTTCTGCAAATGATACACAGATCACAAAAATTAAACATAATAACGATTTTCGTAAAAGGCAGTAAATATGAGTAAAAAGAATGAAATAGATTATCTGATTGCAAAACTCTTGTATAAAGGTTTTGCTCGATAAATTTCTGTTTTGAAAGTTAAATTGATGTACTAACATGCTCTAACAACCAACCTTAAAACTTGTTCATTGAATTTGCAGTTAGAACATCTAAGATCTATGATATTCAATTTTCTTAATCTCCTTATAGAGAATCTTTGTTTACCGATCAATTTTCAATTATGCTTCAAGGTACTATCGGCTTTACTCTTCTGGAACTAATTTCCCCATGCACAAATTTAAAGTCTATCCAACGATATAAAAACAAGAAAGCAATGGGAAAAATAAATTTATGGCAGCGCTGTTCAGGACCGTATGTGATTTTGTGGTAAATACAACAATAATTGAGCCCTTTCGTTTCTTTGTTTTCGAATGCTATTTTCAGCGAACAACAGAGTACATACTGCGGCGTATTGAACCAATAAAACAAAGTTGAAGGTTAGATTAATCTATTAATTTTAATTCAACATCGGCAAACATATGATCAAGTATATTTGTAATTTGCAATAAGCCTTGTTGCCAATAATTCATTTTCGTATATAATTTTAAACTGGGCTTAATTCGATGTCAGAACAATGGGACATTTATCTTGCAGAAGTGCAAAACTTTCACACCATACAAAAGAGTTTTCCTAGTATGGGAATGAAAAGTCTCGATCGATATTTAAAATAAAATTTCAATAAATACGAAAAGGTTTAAATTAAAATAGCATAAGTTTGAGCAAACTTTGAATTGAGGCTAAAATTTTGCTTCATTAAATGTACGTGTCGACCCCATGAAAAGCTATGCCAAGAAATCACAGTTCTTGTCGACTGAGTTTAACTACTAACTTTGGGCCATCACTTGATAGGGATAATTAAGACCCGTTTTGCAACATTTATCGCTGGTTAATGGAAGCCTTGAATATATGTTAACTTAACACGGCCAGGCTGATTCTAAGTTGGCTTAATCTAATTAAACAAACAATTAAAAATTACATAGACATTTTTTTTCTTGTGACCATTCTAACAAGATTACCACAATTCTCTACGATTTATTCTATCTGCAAGGCAGTAGAAATAAATTACCTTAAAGAAGGTTATTTTTTTTCTAATATTAATCACCATAGATGTAGTATGGTTTGCGGCTGGTGAAAAACAATTATATGTTGATCGTAAAACCGCCTTGATTTATTGTGATTTACTCCGCGCTGCCCGGGGGCTTTTATGGGTTTGCATTTTAATCATTTATATGGCTATGGGGTATGTAGACATTCCATTGGAAAGATGACGGAAAGAGTTTCATATCATGCAGATAAAAAATTTAGTGAAAAACTGGCAACATCGCATCCGGGTGCAACTCTACTAATAAAGCTGGTCGGAGTGCGCTGGCAAAGTCAAGAGCGGTCCCTGTAACCTCGTTATGGCATGCATCTGGAATGTGTAAACACACACAGTCTGGAGCATCGTTTTATTTATAAACATTGCTACCGGCTAATAGTACTGCTAGTTGAAGGAAGTTTAAAGTACAGGGTGTATCATAAAATTTACGTTTTTGCCAGGTGGAATCGTAATATTAGCACTAAAAGTCGCACCTGGACCAGGGGGGTTAGGCAATGACCCCAGTTTCCTTTTTTCGGCTTCACTTACTCATTTTTACTTTCTCTTCAAAATCCGTTTAGGACTTTTATTTGACGTGTTTATTCAACCAGTAGACATAAAATTAGTTGGGATTGGTGAAAATTTTTTGATCTTCACCGGACGTTTTTATCATGCATACAGTCGTCGGCGAGGCACAAGAAGATGGCTGATGACGGTATTTTCGATTTGATTGATATAGTTGCCAACGACTCCTAAATTTTTTCCATAAATGCTAAAGAGAACTGAACAAGAGATAATCCAAAAGAAAAATCTAGGAAAGAAAAAAGTTTTTTTATAGAATGCTTAGGCAAGGAGTTGTGTCAAATTGATATGGGAAAACGCTCAAGGTATAGAGGACTTCACTATAAATATACCTATAGCCTATAGCTAAATTAGTTTTGAATAAGAATAATTTTTTCGCATTTTTTTTTTTTTTTTCACAAATCATGTACCTGTTCAGTTGCTAACCCCCCTGTTCCGAATTCAAGAAAACCTGGGGTCAGTCGCTGGCCTCCCTGTTCCATATTCTTCAGGTAGGTACCCAGTTAGGGTCCCAGTGTGACTGCTAAATAGGAGCTCAAGTAACGATAACTAAAAACTGATTTTCAATTAGGTATTGGTAATCAACTTTTGAGACCAATGATTCCTACTGCTGCAATCAGTTATTTTATAGAAAACAAGCTACCCACATGCAATCAAAAAGTGTCAGTCGAAAATTTTGAAAGCCGTTAAATCGGCAAACAGCCTTCTTGTAGGTATCGATCGGACGTTGACAGCCTAATTTACACCAATTCCGAATTCAATTAAGGTAAATAATAATTGTCGGCCTTCGCGCTCGGAAAACTGTGCGAAACATAACAATAATTTGGGGCGAAAATGACAAAGGACTTTCTAGTAAACCAACTATATTAGTGGACGGTTGATTAACCCGGCATTACAGGCGTCAAAAAACTTACGTCATTACACGCGCTCGGTCAAATCGACCGACTGCCCATAATTTTTTATGAATTATTAGCTTTTTTCGCGGAGACGATCCCAAACGTATCCTGAATGCTAAGGCATGACCTACGCAGGTTTACTAATCAGTAGAGACATGAAACTTTCAAATATTACCTGCGTAACTCATGCCTTAACGTTCTGGATACGTTTGGGATCGTCTCCGCGAAAAAAGAGTACAAGCACTATAATTTCTAGAATTCATAATCATTACAAAGGGAATTATATTATACAGTACAGTTACCGTATTATCGACAGCCAAAAGTACTCTCAAGGGGGTTGAACATGTTTCGGATCTATCACAGATCTATCATCAGCATAAATTCTACAAGGCACAAAATATGGGAGTAAGGGAGTGTTGGGATGTATACATTAAAAAACTTACTAAATGGTAGAGGGGAATATGGTCACATACGATATGCCTAAGCATTAATGATTATACAGAAGTGTTCATGCTGTTATTCAGCATGAGGTTGCTCATGCCACATCCAACACAAAACATAAAGTTACAAAACTGGAAGAGAGGAAGCTGATGAGCCCGATTTCGAAAAATGTGTCAAAGTTGAACTTACCAAAAGGTGGAGATCGAAAAAAGAAATATTATTTTATTTTGTAATTCAAATATTTAATGTTTGAACTCTGATTATCCCTTTTGTGATGCTATGATTTCAATTTAATTTATCATATTAATTGTTTACAACATAAATTGATTATTTTGGATGTGTAATTTTGATGTCCAACTCTGAGCGTTGGCTGGTGGTCGTAAGAGGCAGTTACTTGGTTTGATTTCTGGAAATTATCAAAAGTTTTTTGTATGCAGTTAATTTCACTAATTTCCTGCCAACATTTTTTTTCTCATCTCCATTACATATTTACTCCTCGTGCAGAAAGCACGAGCTTAAAATTTTGAAGAAAGAATTTAATTAACCAAAAACCAACGAACATCCAGTGTTCCAGATGAGTGTCCACAATTCCGCCTCCTATGGGCATATTTTTTGTTTGTGTGGCAGTCCTATCTAATTTTTTAAATTTTTCAAATGTTTATAATAAAATAATACTTCTTTTTTCGATCTTCACCTTTTGGTAAGTTCAACTTTGACACATTTTTCGAAATCGGGCTCATAGGCTTCCTCTCTTCAAGTTTTGTAACTTTATGTTTTGTGTTGGATGCGGCATGCATGAGCAACCTTATGCTGAATACAGCATGAACACCTCTGTATAACCATTAAGGCTTAGGCATATCGTATGTGACCATATTCTCCTCTACCATTTGGTAAGTTTTTTGATGTATACCAACTCTCCCTAACTCCCATATTTTGTGCCTTGTAGAATGTATGCTGATCTACGATAGATCCGAAACATGTTCAACCCCCCTTTCCACTGATTATATTTTTTCTAAAATAAAGAGTGAAGATAGACTGTGTATTTTACTCCAGTTCTTTAACTATTCTCTTCACTGTGAGACATGGACTACTATTTCAAAATGTCTATGTAATCGGCAAATCTTTGATTCCAACATCTAGGTGCTTGTTTTAGTCCATAAAGACTGCACTGAAGTTGACAGACCATGTAACTTCCATTTTCATACCCCTCTGGTTGCTTTCTATAGACTTATTTATTTAGTTTTTCATACAGTACATACATCGAACCGAGTGAATGCCATATTCTTGCTAGCAGCAATACTGAGGAGTGACCTAATTGTTCCACCCTTGGCTACAGGACTGTAAGTCTGGTCGTAATTTTCACCTTTTCTCTGTGATCAACCTTTGATAACTAGCCGAGTTTGTACTTGTCAATGGACCCATCTGGATTGGTTCTCACTTTATACACCCACTTACATGGTACTGCCTTCTTTCCTGTTGGTAACCTCTTAACCTCCCAAGTACAATTTTCTTGTAGTGACTATGTATTTCTTTTTCCATTGCCAAAATCCAATTGTCTTTATCATTGCAAGTAATAGCATCTTTGTAGCTTAGTGGCTCCTGTGGTTCGCTTATTTCTGCAGCAACTGTCATAACATCCCCAAAACGAACATGTTTGTTTAGCTCTGTTTTCTCCCTCAGTTGTTTTCTTATTTCAGGTTGATCTTCTAGGTCTTCTTGTACTGTTCTACGATCATTTTCTGTCGGATCTGTAATTTCCAGATTTGTATCTGTTCGGTCGGGTATGTCCAAATGTGGATTATTTTGATCTTGATCTGGTATTCTACGGGAACTGTTCTTCTCGTTCTATTTGATCTTTAGGTTCATTATATGATGAATTCTGTTACTCTTCTTCACATATAACAAATTTCAATGGTTTATAAGCAATGAATGAGCCTGTAGTCTTTTTATCCCAGTTCTGATCACAGTATATTATCTTTATTTATTTTCATGTTCGTGTATTTCTGTATATATTCTTTCCAATGTAGGAACTATCAAGATGCTAGACTTTTTTTAGCTTTGTTCTGGTTTGAAAAAAGGACGGTTCTAGAACGGCTCAAAACAATCGCACAGCTTATTAATCAACAAAATGACAAGAGCTCGGCTATCAAAAAATCCAATAATAAACTGTGCGATTCTTTTGGACCGTTCTTTTTTGATACCAAAACAAAGCTTTTGTATACAGAGTGAGTTTTAAGTATGGAACGTCTCAATTATCTCGAAAACTGCCTGCACGATTTTTTTGAATTTTGGTTTTACAAACTATTGTAATATGGCCAATAATATGGTAGCATTTTCATGATTGCCAGATCTTTCATTTTCCGGGAAATATCAGAAACTTTGTTTTTTCAAATGGATCACCCTGTATATTATGACATTTATGGATTCTATGCGGAAAATTCCAGACATCTTTCATTTACGATGTCATATACCTATCTTCGACTGTTTTGGAAATATGACAGTTGAAAATTTACATTTTTGCAACTTTGACATTCTAGTGAAACTTAATCGGCTAATTTTACAGTAAAACCGATTTTACATTCTCGTCTGTAGCTTTTCATAAGCTATCATTTGACACCAACTATGAATTTAGCCGGAGAATAAATTTAACCGGACTTTTTAATCATGGATTAAATTCAAAGTTGGTGTCAAATACTAGTTCATGAAAAACTAAGATAAGAAATTTATGATCGGTTCTGCTGTAAAATCAACTATTTAGACAGTCTGCCAAAGCTGCGAAAAAGTCTATTCTCAACTGTCAATAATTCCGAAACAGTTGAAGATAGGTATACGACATTACACATGAAATATGTCTAGAATTTTCCGCAGAACCAAGAAATGTCATAATATACAGGGTGAGCCATTTGAAAAAACCAAATTTTGTGATATTTCCGGAAAAACGAAAAATCTGACAACCATGTTAATACTACCATAATGTCACAGTCTCTCTGTGACGGGGGATGTAGGGTGGATAGATGGAGAGAAACTCGCTGAGTTTTATATAAAAAGGTTTATATTTGCTATGAAGTCATTACGTCATGGATCCTCCAAGATGCATGCTCTTCCGTGGGAAGGGCCACACGTTTGACACTACTTAGGAAGGAATGTCTCTTTAATGCTAATGTTACGTTGAATGTTAATCGACGTTTAACTGATCCTCATCTAGAGGGGCTTTTCCAGGGTGGCGGTACTTGCAGTAGATGACGATACAGTTTCCCAGAGCGGCTTCCCCAGGGTGGCGGTACTTGCACTGGGGAGAATTGATTCCCAGGGTGGCGGTACTAACACTGGTTCAAGTCTGTCTGTTGCTCGGCTTGGCCCACTATTTATATGAATTTATTGCTGAATTGCAATAAACATCCGATCGAATCGGCAAAAAATTAATAAGGTTGAATACCGGGTCCTCCTTTCCTGAGTAGCTAGTTGATAATATTTTCGACCATACCGAAATACTTTTTCAAACCAAAATTCATAAAAATCCTGCAAGCCGTTTTCAAGATAATTGAGACGTTCCATACCTGAAACTCACTCTGTATAGTTATAAGGAGCATGTTTCAATTCCAACCTCATCATTTGATTCTAGGAAAGGGTAGGTGAGAGATTGAAGCTGGTGCTTAGCAAAGAGATATTTTATCTTTTAGCTTGGCTCTGTACTTATATCCAATATGAACGATTCCTTCTTAAGCGCCAGGGGCGAATTCCAGCTCCGGAAAGCAGGACGTAGAGTCTGAACGGTGTTTTAGTTACCTACTGAGAGAGATGCTGCTGGCTACGACAAATTTGATGATGAGATGAGAGTCTAGAGGAGATAGTCTGGTATGGTTCTAGTTGTACGAATGGCCTACTAATTCTAAGGAAATAGCGGGAGATAGGGACAAGAGGTAGAGTAAGCTCTAGTATCAAAGCGGCTGGCACTGATGAGAGCTTTGCAGAAATGATAAAGGAATGTGCTACATACGCATTAGACTATTTGCATGAATATCTACCTTCCCAAAACTGAGATTCTCATAGACTGAAATTAAACCCTGGCAGTATTATTTTCGAAGAACGAGACTAGATATATCTACCAATATCTATGAGAATTATCACGTATCGTCCAACATCTATCTACTACTAAAAGCAAGCTGAATTCCAAAAGAGATACAGTAGCACATTGGAACCTCGTCTCCTCATAGTAGAAACATTAAAAATTACAATCTATTGCCTCTATTCGTATGGGGTAGCCTTTCAAAGTTTTATTATTATTTTTGGTCTGGAAGATCTGTATTTGTGACCATTACCGAAACCTACGGGGCGGTTTTTTTTTTAGCAAGAATGCGACAATGCCAAGGACATGATGGCCCTAGTTTCAGACCTAGATAATCAAAACAAATCACTCCAATAGGAGCTCAGAAGAACCCGAAATGGCCATTCTGTCAAGAAAAAGGACGATTTTCGATTGGGGAATAAAGCAACAGGTACTTCCTTGGCGGAATCGGAACACGGAGATTCAGAAAAAGATATGGATTTGAATGCACTGAAGCAAGAAATCCAGGACTTGCCAGCGACTACTTAGGAAGTGACAGTCAATAGCCGTCGATTGGCAGTGGCGGAGAAAAAGCGAGCAGTCACTGAGGATGCAATTAATATGGTTGAATTATTAGTGGACTATATGGCGAATATTGCGTCCTTATTATACGAAAAAAATAGAAATAAAGTGAGGTCATGCAAAAAGGTTGTTTGTCGCTTAACCAATTTGGCTTCTGTGGTCTTGTAACTTTGGGGCGCCCCTTGTAGGCTTAAACACACGATTAGATAGAGTAGCATTACGCTAGACCTCGCCACTTTTTTGTAAATTTTTTTGTAATTCTTTTTGGCTCCTAAATAAATACATTTATTATTATTATTATTATTATTATCAATTGGTAAACGGCGAGATAATGTAGGAAAAACTCAACGGTCGCGAAAATTTTTTGCGAAAGGAGCCGCAGAATGGAGTGGGTTCGCACCGGACCAAATCTATCGTATCGATGGTACTGACTGACGATATATGTAACGCAAAATGCATCCCTCTATTATACAGGGTCAAATTTGACCCACAAAAAAGTTAACCCGAAATCATTGCATCAACAGTCACTATTCAAGGAAACATCGATCGCTAAATCTGGTTCAACCAAATCAAGGTTGTGAGAAGAAATAAGAAGATTCTCTGCAACACTTCAGATGACTATAGGGCATTGATTGAGATGTTAGGCTTTCGGCCACATCCAGGCCAATCCAGCCGGTGAGCAAGGAAAAAGGGGCCCAACGATACGTGCCAACTGCAGGAATTTATCCGTATTAATTAAAATATTTCAGTCATTAAACTATCTGAAGCGGAGTGTCTTATTTTTGTGGCAGATCTTGGTTGTTGGTACCTACTAGGTTTTAAATCTTATCATTTTTTACTCTCCTCGAGCGTGCCTGAGGTCATTTAGGTCCTCTGTTTTTTGATATATGTATAAATTCAGTTACCTAAGTCATGTTTTCTTCATTGTCGAATTTTCATTTACGCAGACGGCATAAAAATCTTCAAAATAATCAAGTCAATTGAGAAGTGTCAGAGGTTGCAGGAGGACCTATTGAGATTTGTTACATTCTGTTATAATCACAGCTTGATATTAAATGTGGACAAATGCTATAAAATTTCATTTGCCAGAAATAGGAACTACGCCTACCCTTGCAACACCATAGCCACTACCGTTGCCGTAGCCATAACCACTACTACCATGTTTGACAATTATTGTCATCAATCAGTCAGTCAGTCAGTTTTCCTAATCAAGTTGTCAAGTTCATTATCAAATATCAGTAATTATTGCTATTATTTTGCCTACTCTGTATTTTTCCAGTTAAAATGTTAAATAAACACATTTAAAAAAACATGTGTAGAGGATAGTGTTGAAGTTCCTTTCGATACCCGCTACATATTTGGCGCCCAACGTGGGGCCTGGGGTTTTGTAGTGAACCACGACCCCAATGACTTCCTGGACTAATTTTGTGACAGTAGATCAATGAACTATGGAACGCGAGACATTATCAGTATGTAAATGTGCATTAATTGACTGAATTGTGTAAGTTTTTCCACATTCAGATATTGTTCCCACAATTTCTGGAATATTCCACACAAACCGACATTATAGTTTCCTGTGTGTCCAAGTTTGACCTGCATTTTTGTGCCGACATTACTTTTTCCTGTGTGTCCAAGTTTGTCCTCCATTTTGTACCCACATTACAGTTTTCTGTGTGTCCGTCCAAGTTTGTTCGAAGGGTTCCTTCATTACAATCGACTGTTTGTCAGGATTTACCCGAGTTTGCTGTTTCTCAACACTTTATTTCCATCACTTAGCTTACTCCAAGCTGGATTTTCCTGTTGATGCCTTATAATCTTCAATCGTCCCAAAGGAAACAAGACAAAATGGGTGACCTTGTTGTTCTGACGAATGAACAATTACAAAAATTACTTGCTGGTATGAGATATATGTTTCAGAATACGCCACAATCTACTTCGAACCAAAGTACAGCTGCCAATTTTTCTAAATGCGGCTCAAGGTTTTCTGGAAAGCCAGACGAAGATGCTGAAGCTTTTATTGATGCCATCACTATTTACAAAGACTGTCTGAACATCAGTGACGATAACGCTGTAAAAGGTTCACCCATGCTACTGAATGGCGCTGCTGGAATATGGTGGCAAAGCACCAAAAAGCCAAACATCTTATGGGCTGAAGTTTTAGATGCGCTACGTCATGCTTTTGGCTTTAAAAAACCAGCACATCAGATTTATAGAGAACTGTTTTCTCGAGAACAAGGCAGTACGGAATCAACAATAGGTGGTAGACGCTTTTTACTCATTGGGCGTCGACCGGTGAGATACCACCATGCCAGAATTGAGTAGCGCTAAGTGGTATCACCACGTTCCGCTACTGCGCTGGCAGTCCGGTTCCAACAATGAGTAACAGATAGCATGATGGCGCCTCCAGGATCAAAATATTCCGGAGGTAAAATACCCGACCACTCGGATCTCCGGGCGTCGGGTGATCCTGGGGGTCCTTCATGCAAAGATATAAAGAGAAGATCAAAAACTCAACTCAGAATTGATTTTAGCAATATAAGAGGAATAAGTACAAATATGAATTCAGTTCACCAACATCTTGAAGAACAAAGACCTGACATCCTTGTTCTCACTGAAACTAAAATCAGTTCTGCAACACCTATTGTGAACTATCTTTATCCCGGCT
Organism: Ceutorhynchus assimilis; assembly: GCA_917834065.1. NCBI lineage: Eukaryota > Metazoa > Arthropoda > Insecta > Coleoptera > Curculionidae > Ceutorhynchus > Ceutorhynchus assimilis. The sequence continues at coordinate 102,216,177 of OU892277.1, forward strand.
ATGACCTACACCACCGATTTCGACATAATTTTGGGATCTGTGTGTACATTAAAAATGACCTTTCATGTCATCGAGAGGAGAAGCTAGAACCAGCGAACCTTGATATCATATAACAAACTATCCACAGGCGGAAATTGTCTTTTTAGGCGATTTCAACGTCCACAATATACCCTGGCTGAAACACCACAACAAAACAGATAACGAAGGCAGAGAAGCAGAAGCTTTTGCCATAAGTTGTGGTCTAACGCAGCTTGTCGATGAACCTACCCGTATTTCAGAAAGGGGCGAATTTGCAGCGCTTTTAGACTTGTTCCTAACCACAAATCCTGACTCGTACACAATTCAGGTAGATGCTCCACTTGGTTCGTCCGATCTTAAACTTATAATAACAAAGTGCGAAATGCTCATCCCACCAAGCCAACAACCAAATGGAATGACCTAAAACAGTTTTACCTGGATTTTCCATGGCAAGAGGTTTGCTTTAAAACAGCTGATCCCACTATTTGCTGTAATGAAATAACACAAGTAATCTTATCTGGAATGGATGCGTATATCGCACATAAAACTAAACGTAGAGCTAATGCAAAACCTTGGTTCAACAGCCAGTGTCAAACGGCTGTACAGAAAAAACACAGAGCATAATAACCTTTGGAAACGACAACAAACCGCTCAAAACCACACAGAATTTATAGAAGCCAGAAATAGTTGCAAAATTACTATTGACTCCGCTAAAGAAACATACAATCAAAGAATAAAAAACAGGTTGCTGAATTGTCCAAGTAGTTCTAGGTCCTTTTGGTCTCTTGCAAAAGCTGTTGGATCTAACTTCACCAAGTCATCCATACCACCACTTACAGATAAAAGTAATCACTTAGCCACAACTTCAGAGGAAAAAGCCAATATGCTGGCCCAAATATTTTCCTCCAACTCCAACCTAACAGTGCCAAACGGAAAAACTCCACCGTTCATTGAAAGGGTTTCCCATAGTATGCCAGAGGTACCCTTTTGTCACAGAGAAATACGAAAATCCCTTAAAAACCTAGATACAAACAAAGCAATGGGTCCGGATGGCATTCCCGCAATAGTACTCAAAAATTGCGCCAACGAACTCACCCCAACTTTCGCAAAATTATTCAATTTGTCTTACAGGCAAGGAGTATATCCATCATCATGGAAGTCTGCCGCAGTACAACCCATTCCAAAGAAAGGAAAAAAGACAGATCCGTTAAACTATAGACCAATTGCTCTACTTCCGGTGATATCAAAAGTAATGGAAAGAGTTGTGAACAATCACCTAACCAAGTACTTGGAAAAGTATAAAATTATCAACGATAAGCAATACGGATTTCGAAAATATAGGTCAACCTGGCGATTTACTTACATACGTCACTCACTTATGGCAAAAAGCGATTGAGTTGCGGGGTGAAACAAGAACAATTGCCTTAGATATATCTAAAGCATTCGACAAAGTTTGGCATGAAAATCTGCTCAACCAGCTCAAAGCAATGGGATTATCGCCGAAACTTTGCACTTGGTTTGAAAGTTACCTAAAGGACAGATCCATGTATGTTGCACTGGATGGCCAGAACTCCAACTCTTACCAAATAAATGCTGGTGTGCCACAGGGAGCAATCCTTTCGCCAACTCTTTTTCTGATTTACATAAATGACCTCATAGATAAAACAGTAAATCCACTTTATTGCTTTGCAGACGATGGCAATGTAGTCTCCTCACTCATACCACCCACAGGTCTTTCGCACGTGAATTCCATCATCTTAGACTAACTCAAATATCGCAGATAAATAACGACCTGGAGATAATAGAGGGCAGTGGTAACAAAAACCTTGTACAGTTCAACGCGCAGAAAACCCAAGCAGCTCTGTTTTCAAAAAAGACCAGCACCGGTGAGCCAAACATCATGCTATCTGGAAGTGCTGTCATATTACAGCCAGTTGAACATCTTGGGGGTTACTGCAGAGACCAACATGTCTTGGCACAGTCACGTGGCAGATATTGCTAAAAGGGCGTCCCAAAAGCTGGGGGTGCTATTTCGTACAAGACATCTGTACACACCAAGCCAATTGCTGACACTCTACAAAGCCCAGATTCGACCAACTATGGAGTACTGCTCACATATATGGAGTGCAGCACCCAAACATACCTTAATGCTTTTGAACACCGTGCAAAAACGAGCTATCAAGCTGATCAATGACCCCGCACTTACTCGTAACTTGGATGGTCTCGAACATCGCAGATCTGTGGGCGATTTATCTCTCTTCTACAGGTACTATCACGGAAAATGCTCTGAAGAGTTGGCACGTATGATTCCACCGAGAGTAGCGCCTACCAGGCGAACCCGTCAAACAGACGGTAACCATGAATATACTGTCAAACTAGAGGCACCAAGAACCTCATTATATCAGAATTCATATCTCTGGAGAACAGCATCGCTGTGGAATAAACTCCCTGCGACGGTTTTCCCTGCAGGTTACAACCTGAACCGTTTCAAGACCAACATACACCGACATTTCCGCGCACTTGCCGCTTCTCGAGCGTGATAGGACATTTCCTTGCGAGTGCGCATATCCCCTTGGAAAAAAAAAAAAAAAAAAAAAAAAAAACAGATCTTTTCGTGAATCAAGCCCGTGCAGCACTGCTTTCAAAATTGACAACAATCACGCGCTTGCCAGAGGAGCACAAGTTGAAGAAATGGTTTATGCACTCCTTCACCATAGAATCAGGGAAAAACTTCCTCGACATAGTTTCCAGAACTTTTCGGAGATGATCGACAAATGCAGAGCAATCGAATTCAGCCTTGCTGAATCCAACGTAAAAGTGACGTTCACGTCCGTTGCAGAAAAGCCCAAAGACCGGTGTGCATTGTGCAAAGCATATGGACATGTTCAAGCTGTTGGCAGAAAACTTAAAGCCAAGTCTGCTGAAAAAGCCTCGTCCACTAGTTCTGCCCTAACAGTCCGATCCAGTAACCCGTCCTCCATAAATGTAACATGTTATGGTTGCGGTAATCCAGGATATATTCGTTCCAATTGTCCTCAATGTAAACCTGCACCAACAACCATTTCCTCTGTCGAAATGCTCGCTGCTGATCTCGGTGAACCTTCCAGTTTGTTATCAACGTTTGATGGTCCGCCTTAAAGACCCATGATATTTGTCATCATTCAAAGTAAATCAGGTTTTGCTTTTGTGGATTCCGGAGCAAGATGCAATATTGCAGGTTAAAAGTTGTTGAGCCACTTAGATGCTATTCGGAATCCATTCAAAACTGCTACAATAATACTGGTATTTGCTGATGGTATACCCCGAGAAGTTGAAGCAAATATGTACCAGTGTTCCAGCGAAGTTATGAATAAACAACGAAAACTGCAAATGATTGCTGTTCTAGACTACAAAGATAGTGACACTTTACTTGGTGTTGATTTCATATCACAATTCGATTTAGTGCTCAAGATACCTAAGAAAATATACTATTTCAATGATGATCCAAGCAATTCCTTGCCATTACAGGATGAAGTTGTTGATTCCAACGCAGTTTTATCTGTTGTTGACGGGAATGATTTGTCTCTTCATTGAAATCGCTGTTGAAACATAACAAGGATTTGTTCGATGAAAATACAGGAGTTACCCCATATGCTGAGCATACCATCATCCTCACTGATGATATTCCCATAGCTGCACCACCATATCACTTATCTCCTGCGAAGAAAGAAGTTTTGCGTCAGCGGCTTGACAAACTTCTTGCCAGCGATATCATTGAAAAAAGCTTATCGCCGTACGCATTTCCAGTCATCCTTGTACCAAAGAAAGACGGAACTTCACGTCTTTGTGTTGATTATCGCCGACTGAATGCTGTCACCAAAAATGTTCGTTACCCGTTGCCTCGTATAGATGACCTTATCCATTCAACTGGAAAAGCTAACTATATAACCACCTTAGACCTGAAGAGTGGTTATCATCAAGTACTTGTCAGAGAAGAAGATCGTGATAAACCTTGTGACACCATAGCCACTAGGTACCGTTGCCGTCGCCATAGCCACTACTACCATGTCTGACAATTGTCATCAATCAGTCAGTCAGCCAGTTTCCCCGATCAAGTTGTCAAGTTCATTATCAATTATCAGTAATTATTGCTATTATTTTGCCGACTCTGTATTTTTCCAGTTAAATTGTTAAATAAAAACATTTAAAAAACATGTGTATTGCATAGTGTTGGAGTTCCCTTCGATACCCGCTACAGAACACATTTTTTGATTTTAGTTACATGTTGAGAGACCTGAACTTTATTATGGACTGCATACTGACGTTTACTACGCATATTGAGCACATGTTTAACTCAGCACTTAAAATGTTGGGATTTATTAAACGTACCTCGTACCTGTCATAACTTCAGAAAGTCTGCCGGACTTTTATCGTGATATCATACTTTCTTAAGTAAACTGAATTTCGCTGCTCTTGGATCTTCGGGCTGAATTTTCCTGCTAGGCAATTTAGAGAACACTGTCCTCTTGTAGTTCCATATCCAAGATCAAGCTTGGGTTATAACTCTCCATTGTGTCGTATTTTGCGAAATATTGGCCATTATAATCCAAATTCGATGGATTTACATAGTACGTTTGTGTCAAAAAAGATTAAAGAGTTTTTTGTAAACCTTCAAAGCGAATAAGACTCCTAATAATGTGGTTTAGAAGTATTTTTTAAAATGTTAAAGAGGTTATTTTCTCAATCTGGTGGATAGTTTTTTTGTTTATTTTTCTGTTTTTTTTTCAGTTTATTTTTTTTTAGTTTTAAGCGTCCTCTAATTAGGCAGGTTTCTCCTCTGGTCTGGGTAAAGAATTGTTAATGTTTAGTTATTTTTGTGATTTGGTGATTTTTCTGTTTACTATTACTGTATAACTAACTGAATACCGCAGTGGAATTATGTATTTGTATCTGAAAAGTCAATAAATAAAATAAATAAATGTCATGTTTGGTTTATTTGCAATTTATTACATTGATTGACCTATAACCAATATTGAACTTTTTGCAAATTTTCTAGGCCTAATTATTTTAATACGAATTTCCGTCTTTACCATATGTTTTTAATATGTTCCACTCCGTACAAAGCGAATGCAACAGGAAACAAAAATTCAAAAAGCCATAAAAACGGCTTAAAGTCGACCCTGAACCCGACATGGCCATTATTGAAGGCACTTGCGCGCTATTTTTACGGCTGTCTATATGTACTTGCAGCGCAATGTTCCTTGCGAGTAGACTGTGTCGGTCATGAGCCTTTTTGTGGTAGGTCGTTACCAAAATATGCAGATAACTTCTTCATGAATTACACGAAGGTGTTGGCACACGGCTTTGTTTATAGATTCAAAATTTGGAAGAGGAAATACTGCCTGGGGCGAAACGTCTGATCTTACTTTCACAAATAAATTTAGCTGGACAGGAAAAAACACCAAGCTGTGATCTGGACGACCAGTGAAATATAAAATTTGAAGGTCTTATGGGTAAAACACACCTCCAAACTAGCCGGTACCACTCACCAAGATATCAAACAGCAAACCATTTTTACTTAGTTAGACTAGTTTGAGAACAATTCCATAAAAGTAAGTGTATTTTTCAAATATGTTACATGGAAATTTACTCATATCCTACTCAGAACAGCAGCTGGATGATACGGCGTTCTCGTATCTACTAATGGTAAACTTTTGATGTAAAAACTTAATGTTCTCCACTTGAACTAGAAAATACTAAATACCTAATATGATTTATATTGTGTACGTGATTAACCTCAGCAAATGAAATAAACGTAATATAAACTCAAGCTTCTTGAACTTTATCAACCTGATTTGATAAAATTCCATTAAAAACACAATTCTAATCATCGGAGTGCAATGGGAATTTTGATTAAAAAAGCGGAACTCAAATTAGAGTAATGAAATCAACGCAGCTAAGTTTTCTGTTGCTCTACTTCAAAACCACCTTCAATATAAAATAAAATAAGTAGTTATAGCTAAGTCATGTCCCAGTTCCGTAAAACTACGTAGAGGCATACTAAAAAATTTGTCTTCACCATATGTTCTTTTGTAAATCATAAACTTAAGTTTTTAATTTGTAAGTTATGAAGAGACAGATGTTGTGCAGAAGAAAACAAAATACTTGACTCACCTATTAAGTAACTAGGTATAGCTTCTTACTGCGAAGAGCCTGGAACAAATAAAAAACAATGTATAAGCAAGCTATTCGAAGGTATACAATAATTATTTCAAAGTAATTTTATTTTCAACAAGGCAAAATACCACGAAACGCCTATTATTCTTCACTGAATACTTTTAAAAACTTTTACTTGGAAAGGAAATCACTTGTACCCATCTAAGCATTCCTAAATCATCCGTTAGAATGCATGCATAGATAAGAATCGTTTTAATATACATCCCTAGTACATGCCAAGTTGTAGAAACCTAATTGTGAAAAAGAAACAGGCAGAGGTGTACAGCATAAATATGCTGTATACAGGATCGGATTTTCTAGCTTTGTAGCTCAATATAGGAATTCTATATACACCTGGATACGGTTCTGTACTTGCGCAAACCAGTTACAGGATGTAAATGAAATGATATAATGCATACGAAATAGGTAAGCAGCTTTTCTATTATCTCAAAGCTTCGGGTGTAATAGAGGCAATTTGCCTGCTGTAATGGCAATTGTTCTGACACACAGGGAGTTAGGTGTTTAAATGAAATTCCATTTAAAACGTAAAACGTGAATTTGAAAGAGCCAAACATGCAATTCTAGTTCTATTATTAGGAAGTAGGTACAAAAGTTTATTATGAATTCAAGGTTTTTATTTATTTTTTTGCATTAGAAATTAGGTATCTAAGTATATCGATTTCAGTCTCTCCATTTTAAGGCACCCTACTGTCGGATTTCAGAAATAACAACCTTCTGCCTCTCCCTTCTCCTCAATGATTAACGAGCTGCAAAGAGTAAACTCGGGAAGATAATAAACCGTGCGTTCGGTAATTTGATCTGAGTTCTCCGAGCTTGAATTTACCGTTCGTTTATTTGAAAAGTGTACTCGGTGCAAGCTCATTCGCGTTCGTTTATCGAAATTTTGGGCTCTCCGATACAGCGTTCAATTGCTCTGTTCGCTCGTTGGTCATGTGATTACTGCTCTATTCGGCACGCTCTGCTCTTTGAGCAAAATACCGAACGCAAGGTAAGACTACGTGACGGCAAATCAAAATCGTGTGTACCGACAGGGGAAATAGATATTTTAAATTGACGTTTGACTGTATCCGGTTTGATTTATCTACAGCTATTAGCAAATCAAAAAAAGTAGATACGTTTGGGTGTATATTACTTACCCGATGATCACGATATCCAATAATTTAGCTATATTTATTGTTACCTTGTTAGTCATAAGCATAAGCTCATTGATTCTTTTCAGAAGTTATAGCAAGATTTAACAAAATTTCAACAAAACCAAAGAAATGTTTATATTATACATTTACCTTTGAACTTTCCACAAACCCGTGAATTTTCAAAAAGCTATAAAAGTTTCTCATTCATGGCAAAAAGCCGGGTAATGAGCCAAGATAAGTATTAAGTTTTCTGTCGGTTCCAAAACGAACAAAGCTTTATAAGAGAACATGCACGAGACAATGGTTATGGTGCTGATGAACTTTGTGGCATCTGCACCAAACGCGACTACTTGTTTATTGGAAAAAAAATGCCTTAGTCAACTGGATCTAAATTTTTAAAAAACTTGACAAAAAGGACCAGGTCAGTAGACCTTTCCAGCAACCCTTAGACTTTTCTGGCAATAATATATCACGGAAACAGCTACAACGTTTACAGAAAGTGCAGATAGAGTTGGAATATTGAATTTTCCCAATATTGGCATCCAAATAAATGGCACATGGCACACTCTATACATATCACTCATCGCAAATTCCTACATTAAAAATAATTAAATTAAACATTACACGTGCTCCAACTTGGCTTTTTTTTTGTCTCATCACCAAGACGTGTTAGCCAAAAAATATTCTAAAAATATGTCCTAGTCTATAAGTACAGTTTGGCAAGCAAAACCCCCAACAGCACAAGAATTTAATATTTTCTCAACCCGAACAGGAATTGTAATAAAGTTGCTTGCACATCTGTGAGCGTAGTCTCTCAACATTGACTGTGACATAAATATGAGTCGTTCGAAAACAAATCAGCTGATAATTTGGCTTAGTTTATTATACAGTGTTTTGGATTTTCTTGGCATGCAGACGTTTCAATTGAAATTGATGAAAAATTTTCTTGCCTCGACTAGGATTTGAATCTAGGACCCTCGCATTTCCAGTGCAACGCTCTACCAACTGAGCTACCAAGACCTGTTTCATTTCTACCTTGTCGGTCAAGTCTTCCATCAATTTTAAGTTGTTAGTTTTGAAGACCAAACTTTGGCGGTTATCGTTGGTATGGGAGTGAGTAAGAAGGTATAGGGGAACATATTCGCAATTATTGGCTGTTTTAGAATCCATTATCCCTTCAACCACGAATGCGTCATCGACATATAGCGACTTCAGCAGGTATCGGGATGGGACGCCCAACCATCAATATCAAGCCAATAATTTCACAATTTTTACAAGTTTTTTTGTCTGTTATACAATTTACAGTGTGTTGGATTTTCTTGGCATGCAGACGCAGACTAGGATTTGAACACAGTTGGTCTTCACAACTAACAACTTAAAATTGATGAAAGACTCGACCAACAAGATTCTTACGATAAATTTATCATTTACGTAACGTCTCTTCCTATTTTCACTATAAAGTTGTATCTTTGCTATTTCAGAATCAGCAAAATAATACTTCATAATTTAAGTAATCTAAAAATATCCACAAAGTTCAATATAATATCAGTACTGCCATCTATCCATCATGTGCATAAAATGCAAATATCTATTATTTAATGAAGGTACTGCCATCTAGTACCTGATACATTTTTTTTTCGAAGTATGATTTTAATTATTTCGCATTTATCAGTCATTTGTATTTTCATTGAAAGAAATTATATTTATCTCACTTTTCGCAAATGGATATATTTCTGTCTTTGTCTAACTTCTGATTCTGAAATGACTATTTTTGGCCTAATGACCTAATTAATTAGCGGTTTTTTGTTTTCATCATAACCTTAATTTAAATTATTGTAGTTTGTTAACAATTAAAATAATTCTAGTGGATTTTTATTTATTCTCTTTTAATCCACGTGGTATTTCATTGTGAAGTGAATACGATCTTTTGTGTGTAGTTTTCTGATTGGTTGATCTGGTTAATACGCAGTTGAGTATAAAAAACACAAGATTGGTTTCCTATAGGGTTTGGTTTCTAAAACGGTCTCTTTCTCTGGCAGTGCTGTAGCAGGCAAGTCGTTTTCTTTTTTATAATTTTTCCTTCACATTTTCAGATTCTCCCTTATAATTTTTTAATTTATTTTGCAATCAGTGCATAACTACCATATTATCACTGTTGAGCTTTTACCTGATAATTCTTATCTTATCTATTTTTGAAATATAAATATAAAATTTTAATTTTTTATCTAATTGTTGGCCTCCATTTCGTGTGAGTGCCAATTGGTGGTGCCACGTTTTCCTGAGGTAAGTCAATTCAGATTTTTGGGCTAATAAATAGGTACTGCTGCTCTGGTTTTGAGAATCAATTGTTAATGTGGGATTATTGGACCATTTGCTCTAAATAGAGTCGGTGAAAACCAAATTTGTGTGTTCATCCCTATCAACTCTTCATTGAATCCAGGCAGAGGCCTATATAGCCATTTTCTGTTTGACTCCGTCAACATTACCTTCTGATGGAGCAGAGTGTTGAAAAAGGGTATAATTTTCAAAATAGAAATCCAGACAGGTCAGAAATTCATAAAAAAAAAACAGTTATAATTAAAACATCTCAAGAATTTTGACAGTTCCTGGATTTGATTGATTTCACCCTCAGGTTTATCTTGTAGTACCTATAGTACCTACCTTCTTAAAAGGAAAATTTGTCTATTTGGGAGAGAATCTAGAGATTTAATGTATTATCTATGTTACTCTTATCTTATGATTATTTTCAATTAATTTTTATATTAAAATATAATTTTTCAATTTGCAATAGTTACTCATACCTGATTCTGTTGGAAGGGAGTGTCTGCGCAACAATGGTTTTATAATAAACTAATTTCAATTTAAGTCTTCTTTGCAAGACACTCGCTTTTTGACAGAATTCAGGGATCTAATATTCCAATTCTTGGTGAACCTGCGCTCCAGTTCACGAAGGTGAAACCCCAACACCCATCGAAGAGCTCCGGATTGGAAAGGTACAAGAACGTATCAGTGTCGCCAGAACCACCAAGCTGTTAACTTTCAAAATTTTAAAAAGTAACTTGCATTTACATTGTGGAAATAAAATTATTGTTTGTTGGATTTTGAGTGGTTTCATTTGCACATAAAGGGGCTACACGTTATCTTAATTTTTTTTTTTTTGAATTCCACGACTCTATAAGTTCTCTTGTCTTAAAGTACAAATAACTGGTGTTATTGTAACAAGATAGAAATAAAACCGGTCTTGGTAGCTCAGTTTTTATTGAAACGTCTGCATGCCAAGAAAATCCAACATACTGTAAATTATATAAGAGACGAAGAAACTTGTGAGAATTGGTTTATTTTTTCCTGTCTATTTGAATTATTTACTACTCTAGTTTCAAATAAAATTATGTTCGTAGAGATCTGGTTAAGGTATCAAGATAGAAGACTTGAAATCGCACATAATTACGTGAACCTTACATTGGACTGCCCTGCTACTTTAGGATATATTTAGAAAGAAGGCAGGCCCTCAATCGATCAAAACCATATCTAGCCAAGAAATGAGCTATAGAAATAAGCTTCGGGTAATGCATGATACGGATTTCTTTAGACAGTACCAACAAGTATGTACATTAAACAGGCGGCTCACTTCCTATTACTTGAACAAATTCTTTTCAAACCATAAGAATAAGATTATTAGATCATGGTCATCTGCGAGCCAAACCCAAAAGCCTTAATAGCCATTCTTGAAAATGCTACAATAGTAGAGTAACATCAACAGCTCAATATGTGATTGCAAGATAGTCTAGGTTTGTAACCAGACTCGGCCCAATAGCAACCATTTCTGAACAACATCTTTGATCTATACGACTTAGTCATCTGAAAAGTCTAAAAGAAGTTGAAACTAAACCTTTGCATCTTCCTTGAACTCTCCAGATAGAAGCCTATTGCACTTTGTAATTTTGACACGAGATTGCAAGTGATGGTAGAGCTAGATAAACAACTTAATCTGTGATTGCTGGAAGGTCTAGGTTTGTAACCAGATTCGGCTGGATACCAAACATTTGATTTTGTCTGACACCTAGTCTTGCGGTACCTCCTCATCTGAGTCTAAAAGAAGACGAAACTAAACTTTCGTATCATTCTTCAACTCCTCAGATAGGCAAAGAAGCCTATTCACACAGCAGCTTAATCTGTGATTGCTGAATGGTCTAGGCTTGTAACCAGATTCGGCTCAATACGAAACATTCGATTTTCCCTCACAATAAACAAAACTGGTGAACAGCGATCACCAAGATTTTAACTTCCAACTTAGATACAGAATGGTCTAGAAGGTTTCGAAATGAGGGTGCTGAGTCAAACAATGGAAATCTCGCGGTTCGACCATAAAATGAATTAAAAAATACGATTTTCTACAATAAGACATCAAGAACTATTAGACTGTGTTCTCGTTTACATCATATTTATAAGTTAAGTAGGTAGTATAGAAGATTCTTGATATTTAACTTTGGAATTACATGTAGAATTTTATACAGCCGGACCAACCTACTAGACACCTAGAGAGCAATAAAGACGAGTTAGCTTGTACCCGGTTTATGCGAATCAAGATGTTGCTGCCGAAGCCGAGTAAAGCCGAGCTGCCGAAGCTGCATGAATTTTAATAACATACAGGGACGATCAATGATCCACCGTGACAGTCCTACAGTAAAATAGGTAGGTATCAGTCAACTGGTCTCACTGAAGCCTATGAGTCTAGTAGCCTAGTCCTGTCTGTATAGTATGTGCTTCTTTTTCTGCTCTTATTGCTATATATTTAATCTATTAATTTTATATCTCCCACATAATTTCTATGTTGATGTTCCTGAATATTCCATCAATACATCTTTCCTGGTGGTGGGATCTAATTTGCTCCTTTTGTTAACTTTCAGGGCTCTGCAGGAATTAAGCAAATACAGCGAAAATTGTTCAACAACGTATTTATTCAAAAGCAAGGTTCACTCGACTATCGGAACAATACAAAGTCAGCTGATTGACAAGTTGACATATGGCAGCATTAAGGCTAGGGTCGGTTCACACAAATTGCTTATTTTTATACCCCCTTCCAATTTTGCAACACAAAAATCAAATAAATTTCTAGCCAAAAAAAAATCGACAAATTATGCATAAGCCAACCAACTTAAGTAAAATACATGTCATTTAAACTTAAGTAACAGTACATGTCAGCAAAACTTTAAAAAAAAAAACTTACCATTTTATAAAACTCCTATACCTTAAGTTTATTTCTATAATACTTCAGTTTCACAGCTGCTAAAGCCTTGGTGAAGATATCAGCTATTTGTTCTGAAGTACTTATAAATTTCAAATTTACTTTCTTTTGATCAACACCGAATAAAGTGATGTCTTACATCGATATGCTTGGTTCGCTTGGTTTCCAGAGTATTTGCCATCTTTATACAGGATTGGACGGATTGGTTGTCTTCAAAAATTTGAATAGGAAAAGCATCACAATTTAAGATTTCACTCAATAGCTTTGCAATGAACATGCATTCCGTTAAACAATTAGAGAGTGCAACATACTCTGCCTCTGCACTGCTGAGAGAAACAATTAACTGCTTCCTGGATTTCCAATACCTATACAAAATTATCAAAAACTTTCACTGCAAAACCTGAGATGCTTTTTCTATCCTCAATAGTATTTGGAAAATCTGCATCTACATAAGCAGTAATTAGACTTTCACTATTTTCTTGTGATTTTTCATATTTTAGACCATAATTTTCTATATTCTTCAAATAGCGCAAAATATGTTTAAATTTTTGTAATGTTCTGAGGAAAAACCGTTTTGAAATTGGCTAAAATATGAAATGCACAAGTCTGGTCTAGTTCCTATCATGATGTACATCAAACATCCTATTAACTCACGATAAGGAATGTTTGATCCTTGTCCTTCACAGTTTTTCAAATTCAATTTTTGCTGCATAGGAACACTTGAAACCTTGGATTCAGACATATTGAATTTAAGCAAAATAAATTCCTTCTGACTTATAAATAAACAAGTTTCTGTTTTCTGAATTGTTAAGCTCAGAAATTTTGCAATTAACTTATCTTGTGATTTTGGTGACAAATCTCTCATTTGAAATTTTTTCATGATCTTATTCTTGAAAAGGACAAGTTTCAAATCAGATTCATAAAATAGAACTATGTCATCATCATCAACATGCACCACCAATATTATAATCTGAGTCAAAATATAGGCACGGACCGGATTTTGATCTCTGAAAGTTCAAGCTTAGTAGAAAGTTATGCAACTTTTCGTATCAACATTTTGTTGCTTCCCTCAAACCGTAAAGTGATTTCTGCAACTGACAAACGTACTTACAGTCTGAGTCCAAGTTTTCACATTCCAGTCTTTCGGGTATTTATTTCCATGTACACACTTTGTGGTAAATCACCGTTCAGAAAAGCGCACTTTACGTCAAACTTGTTAATCAAGTAGTGTTTTTCGACTGACAAAAAAAAAACAACATTCTAATAGTCAGCATACGTGCTACCGGGGAATATACTTCAAATTTTTGCTCACTGGATTTTGATTGTTCAAAACCACGTGCCACTAATCGCGCTTTTTCAACAAGTTTACCGTCACTATCTTCCTTTTTGCGAAAAACCCACTTCGGATCGATCAAACTGACACCTTTTGGACATGGAACAATTTTCCAAGTCTCATTCTCACTCAATGCACTCAATTCTTAATCTATGGCCTGTATCCATCCTTTTCCTCTTGATATAGCTTCGGAGTAAGTTTGGGGTTGTCGCTGTCCAGATTTTCAATGAATAAAGCTGCCATTAAGCTTTCATCTAAGTCACCATAAAGTTCATAATCATCCAACCTTTGAGGTCTTCTGATTTGTCTTCTCTCTCTAATCGGGTTGTCGTTTTCTATCTCTGGGATTTCCTCAGCATCTTCCCACTCATTTTGTGCTTGTATCTCATTTTCTATGACTTATTCGTTTTCATCTACTGTCATTATCTATGATCATTCTCTCTGGTCCAATTTCTTGTTTCTTTTCTGACTGTTCTTATCCTGGCTTTTTCTTTTCATCAAAGATCATATCTCTAGCTGTTACTATTTTCTGCTTCTCAGGATCCCATTCTCTGTATAGCCCATCATTAACATTTTCTTGCTGCGAACATCCAATTTTCCTTGTCTAATTTTCAGGTTCATGTCGAGCAAACGTATTGCAACCAAAGACTCGAATTTTGCCTAAATTCGGCTTCACACTGTACCAGATTTCAGCAGGTGTTATTTGACAATACTGAGGTGGGTGTCCTGTTTATCAAGTAAACAGCTGATTGTATAGCCTCGTTCCATAAATTCTTATCTATTCCTGTGTCATAGATCATACATCTTGCTCTGTCCAATACCGTTTGGTTAAATCTCTCCGGAATAGCGTTTTGATGTGGATTTCTTGGAATAGTGTATTCTATTTTGATTCCTCTTTTCTCACAGAACGTAACCAGGTCTTTTGAGATGTATTCTCCTCCACAGTCACAGCGTAACCTTTCCAGTTTACAACCAAACTCTGCTCTGTAACCTCACTTTTCTGTGCCATCATGAATACAATAGTAAAGTGTGAGAAATGATTGATAAAGCTCACAAAATATCTCATTCCGTTGTGTGATGTAGGATTCAGTGGCATCTGAGGATACAGCTTCTAGTATTCGTTTTGCTTTTCTTTCTTCTGGCAACAGCTTGAATGGTAATTTGGTTTGCTTACCTTCAAGGCATGTTTTACACACTTCTTCTACGGGAAAGCGCGAAGAATGACCCATTCTCCTATATAGTAGTTCTTGATCACACTCCTTTAATGTCAAATTTGCTTGTTTACTTGTTAGCTTGAAGTTTAATTTGTTCAAATTTCCTCTCAAGATACCTTTCATTATTTCATCTTGATTCATCATGATTTTGACAGATTTGTTCTCAAAAGTTAACTTCAATCCATGTTCTTCGAGTTTTCTTACTGCAAGCAAGTTTTGGAAAAGATTTTCACACTGTATGACATCTTTTATCACAATTTTTCTTCCTTCATATGTTTCCAAATTTAAGTTTCCTTGTTTTGTTCCCAGTATGCTCTGTTCTTTTCTAGCAACTTGAATGTTGTATTTTATAGGCTTGGCTTCTGTCAAGTACACACCAAGATCAGATTTTACTAGATGATTTGTAGACCACTATCTAGTACAAACTCTACAACACCATTTCCTATCTGACTCGACAAAGCTTCTCCTAACTTCACCGTGATGAAGTATATGTCATTTTCATCTTTTTCAGTCACATTAGCTCGGCCTATGTTAGGACAGTCTGCCTTTTTATGGCCCCTTTTGCCGCAACCATAACATTTGTATGGAAACCTGCGCTTCTGCCGGTCAAATTTAGGTTTTCCTTTTCCCAGAAATGCTGAGCTACTGGACTCTTTTACTACTACGTATTACTCTCCCTTGTTTCTTCACACAAAAACTTGCTCTTGACAAATTCCAATGTTACACTATTGTTTGCTTGAGAAAACAGAACATCAAGAACCGTCACAACAGTCTGGTAAGTCTCTGGCATCAAAGCTAATAACTGTGAAATTATTTCACTTTGTTCAATTTTTCCTCCAGCGTTCTTTAATTCTGAGATAGTATGTTCAAACTCTTTAATGTACCCATTCAGTGGTTGTGTACCATTGTATGTCATGTTACGTAACTTTCTTTGTAACTGGACCTGGCTGGCAACACCTGATTTCAATACCTTTCAGAGTGTTGAAAAATTGACTTTGCTGACTTTGCCGTGACTAGAACACTGTCGGCTACACAGTTGACAATCAAGTTCCGAGCCTTCAGATCATCTTTGTTGAACTGGGCAAGTTCCTGTGCACTCGTGGGTGGTTCTTGATCGACAAATCCTAGCACACCATGGTGCTCCAGCAACAATCTCACTCTGAACTCCCAGTTTGAGGAACCCGTTCCCTCAAACGGTTCGATGTTGTGTGCTGGTGTCGTCATTTTCTTCCCATCCACTTTGTCTTGCACAAAAACAACGTTTTCCACCTAGGCTTAACTAAACGTTTACTGACACTTTTTAGGTTAGGTCTTTAAATTTTTGCGATTTTTGTCAATTTGCTTAAAACTTTCAACTGCGGCACTTCACGGGGGTTAAGCCACGATATCTGGGTCCATAACCTGTTAACTTTCAGGGCTCTGGAGGACTTCAATTAAGCAAATACAGCGAAAATTGTTCAACAACGTCTTTATTCAAAAGCAAGGTTCACTCGACTATCGGAACAATACAAAGTCAGCTGATTGACAAGTTGATATATGACAGCATTAAGGCTAGGATCGGTTCACACAAATTGCTTATTTCTACACCTTTTTCTAGTTTCATTTACATGCAGTGCTTCAAAAAACATTATCAACTGCTATAAAACTGTTACGGCAACATACACCAGCGGCGGTATTCTGTAACAGATAGAGATCGTTATCCCTATCGCTGTGGCAACTTGCTGCCTTCTTCTCTCTTTTCGAAATCAATAAAGAGGGGACGTCAATAGAGAGTCGAAAATATCTCTATTCGTTACAAAATCCCAGCCCAGGAAAAGACTAGCATGATTTTTGACATAAGTAATCTAACCAATTTTTTCCCTCAAATATTCAAAAAACCCAAATCCAACAAAATAAGGATTGGATTACCTTCCACATTCCTCTCTTCTTCATTAGGACGCACGCAGGCAAATTTTCTTCTTCTTTGCCTTTCGGCTTAGGAGTACAACCAGTGGCCGACAGAAGCAATAAAAAAAGCGAATAAGTAAAACACATTCACCGACTTAAGAAGCTAATTAAGATTCCATAGACGGCGAACGTAACAGCAAAAGGAGTGGACAAAGTCGTTGTCCCCGATACATTCGTCACCACCAACAGCAACATTGAGTAAGAGAGTGAAACAATGTTGCCAAATAACGATGTATGGCCATACATTACAGGATTAACAAAAAAAATTGGTCCATTTAGGGCGGGTATTATATAAAACCATTTTGACAGATAACTAAGAATTAACTTCTGGAATAACTATGAGAAGTAACGTCATTCCAGAAGTTAACTTTTAGTTATTCTGTCTAAATAGTTTTATAATACCCGCCCTTAGTATAATATTTAGTCTTTGTAGCAGTAGCCGAACGTTTAGACATCTAGTATATGTATATGCATAACCTTCCCCAATTTCAAAGAGTTTTTCAAAAACGGTTTACGTTTATTTTTGTTCACTAACCTGTTGTGTCACTTCATACATTTTTTGGTAATAATAAATTAATCCAAGATGGCCCAATCCCAATGTCGATCTTTTCTCTGCTTGCCTATTTATACTCTTTGGTCGCAGTAATATAATTGAAGCATGAATCCTTGTAGCCTGTTTGTTAATTCACAAACATATTTCAACAAAGAAGATTAATTTTATTTTGCTTCTGTATCTATTGTATGGGGCCCCTGTTATGGTCACATTATGGTTTTCTTATATAGCTCTATATTTCTTCACCATTAAATTGTAGAGTTCCGGTGAGCTAGTCACAAGCTTCTCTTGATTATTAGTCTTAACGAGCTGCATAGTTTTGTAGTTCGAAAATACTCATGCCGCCTCTAATGATGCGTTGATCGTTTGGTATAATGTTGGTCTTATTGAGAACGTTAGCGTTGGTTTGATAATTTGGCAAATGATTATGTTCTACTCGGTAACTCAAAAAATCAGATATCGTATTCTACGAGGTAATTTGAAAAATCCCCTTTACTTGTTTGCTAAATTACTTCAACCTCAACACTCATTTGTTTGGGATCTGGTAACATGTGATGAAAAAACGTGTGAAAATAAAATCATGTAGCCACAAAAATTCAAAATCATCAGAACGTGCCAGGCAATGACGTATCAAGAATAATTCCAATCAAATGTAGTATCGTGCTGCAGTCCCAGGGCGCAAGCAGCTGTTGCGATTGCCGCTGGTAAAAGGTTTGATTGCGATGTTGCCAGCTGTGACTAAATGCAGTGTGTCGTGAGAAAAAAAATATATTATAGCATAAAGGACGCTACGTAATTAAATACCACATTATCAACATTTATTATTATAGTCAAACTGGGCTGGCCCCTAAGACCACTGTGTAAGTTAAACGCAATTAACCAAAAATATGCACCCAAAAACGATCTTGTCTCAAGCTAATTTTGACTTAGGAGAACACGAATGGATCGACTAACAAAAATGAATCCTATTATAAAAGTCCTTATTCAAAAGTCAATAAATAATGACAAGTTTGCTCTTTGTCTCGATCCAGTTCGAAAATCTTCAACTGCTCCGATATATTTTCGGTAGTTCGAATGGTTTACGGGGTGTAGAAAATTCAGTCTGGTGAATAACTCACAGATGATTATTGGTGAAGAAAAACCGCCCGTATGATGAGAGTTAATCGCCCATGATCCCACCAGATGGTGAGATAATCAAAAGGACCTGTCAAGATAAATCACAAAACCGAATAAAATAAATCAGTCAGGGCCGTAACAGATTATTAGGCGTGTAAATAAATGTTGAAACAATAATTATAAATTTCAACTGGGTGACTTTAACGTACTTGCCAAAGAACCTGAGAAACTCGATTCACTTAATGATTGCGTACGGATTACACGACGTTTTAAGTTAGGTGAGTTTCGTGTCTTAATTTGTTTGTTCTTGAAGTTTTTATTGGGCCCTGAAATTTGCAGGCAACGTCGAGACTAAATGATTGGTTTAAAAATTGGCTTGGAAATATCACGAGTGGCTGCGAAATATAATGTACCTAGTGTTCCAAAAATGCCTAGGTTTTTTTTAAATAAATTGAAAAAACAAAAATTTTATAAAATAGGTCTTTGTCTAATCGATCTCTAAAGACCAATTAGTTGAAGCAGAAAAAACCTAGTAGAGACACAAGCCAATTCTCATTAATTAATCCAACACTCCGTTAACTTGATTTTTCCCAGACGTGCGTCGCCATACTTAATAACTTAATGTATTGAGAAACCGTATATTATCATCAAAGACATGCTGCAAATATTCCGATATTGAAGTCATCTTTAATTGATTTGACGTTAAAACTTTATTTATACAATTATGTGCAATTTAATGTGAAGTTTTAATTGAAATATTATACTTGATGTGATAGTGATTAAAATTTAATCTTTCATTTCTTATAGAAAATAAATTTAGTTAAATACTATTAAATATAGTCTTCTACACCGGGAAAATGTTAGGGACCTGGAAATGAAACAATTGAAATTATAATGCGCCTAAGGAGTCACACAAACAACAAGTGCGTATATAGTCGAGTTTTGGACTGCCCGAGTGGATGAAGGTCCTTTTGGCCCACCCACATCTTCTTCGTTTCCACTTTTAGTTAAGGGCAATAATTCCAAACAATTTGCATTCAATTCGCGCCACAGGTACTGCCACACATTGGTTCTTACATACATGGACAACGCTGTATTTAGACATAAAACTATTGAGAAAATTCATCAGATCAACAGGGGATCTGCAGGTGTAGGTCAGTCATATTTGGAAATCGACTTCCGAAAACCATGACGAATCCAGAATTGTACCATTGGACATCTCCAAGGGTTTTGATCAGGTGTGGCACAAAGGTCTCCTCAGCAAAACTTCCATCGTATGCGGTCTTCCGAACAAACATTGCCATTGGCTGGGTAGCTTTTTGGAAGGCAGGTCACTGCATGTAGTGGTCGATGTTGTGTCTTCTTATACGCTGCCTATAAATGCCGGCGTTCCCCGAGGCTCAATTCTGTCCCCAACACTCTTTCTAATTTTAATAAATGATTTGTCGAACGTGACAAGAAACCCCATATACAGCTTTCGGACGAGAGTAGCTTGATGGCATCTTTCTCTTCTGACAAACCGCTTACTACAGCCACTTGTACACGCATCGCCCGAGAAGTGATTCACTCTATCACCAGTGATCTTGATACTATTACCAACTGGGGCCTTAGGAACCTAGTCAAATTTAGTGCTTCCAGAACTTGAGCGTTAATATTGTCAAATAGTGTTATACGATGATAACCCAGTTTTAAGGATGTCGAAACAAAACCTTCTCATCAATCTCTCAGTAGCTGTTCTTGAGTTGACCGCATCTACCAACTTGTCTTAGCGTGAGCATGTAGCTTCGATTTCCAAAACCGCTTCTCAATAATTAGGTTTTTTGTTTCGTACAAAATTTCTCCATTTCTGAACAACTTTTTCTCCTTTATAAGGCTCAAATCAGACCATGTATGGATTACTGTTGCCACATCTGGAGCGATGCCCCTAAGCATTCATTGGCTGTATTAGATGCAGTGCAAAGGAGAGCAATGAAAATGATTAAGGTCTCACCGATTCAGTGCAATCTCTCGAACATAGAAGCAAAGTGACCGACTTGTCGTTATTCTATTGCTATCACCATGGGAGATGTTCTGGCGATCAGGTTAGCCTGATTCCAGCTAGAAGAAGTTATTTAAGAGCCACAAGAACCTCACAGGCATTCCATCCGGATGTGGAAAGTTGGCTACCCCGAGGACCTCTTAATATTGGGCGAACTGTGCACCTCTGGAACTCCTTGCCTACTTCATTTCCTGAACGATTCAATTTCCGCGTGTTCAAACGGAGGGTTAATCGTCACTTGATTTCTTTTCCTCATGGTAAAGCTTAGGTAGTATATAGACAAGTCTTTTGTGAGCGGACCAATATATAAAATAAATCCTGAGTTTCATAGATTCAACGTGACCCCATCACATGATATTTTATCATGCGACGACCGCACTTTATCAGGAAATTTCATCACTTCGCAGACCCATCACATACATCATCTGCTCAATTTTCAAAATTCCAAAAATTGAAAAAGCGTGTCATCAAAAAATAATAACAGAATAAAAAAAATAAAACAACACCAACAAACGACAACCACTGTGAATAGCAAAAATGACACTACCTGCCATCTAGTGATGCCGCCGAGAATACGCTCTCTCTCTTCTTGTCTCGAAGGTTCGAGAGAAAATGAGTCTCCCGCCCCGAGGCGAGACCCTCAAATTAGACGAGAGAGTTCTTCTCTCGTCTCGTCTCGTTTTCTCTTATGTCTCGTGAGCTTTGACGCATTTCTCGTATCGGCGGCATCACTACTGCCATCTATCTATGTGAGTTCAATTTCACGCACGAAAAGTTAATGTTACGCACATGCATGGAACAATCACAAGCCGCCATCAGTGTAGGCTGTTAGTTATACTACCTACCAGTTGGTGTAAATTGTTCTAAAATTATTTAAAATAGTAATAATGACCCTTGATAGTTTAATGGTGATTTGATAAAAAAAAAACAGCATTCATATAATCACGAACCATTAATAACAAAAAAGAATAACGTTTTTTTTTTTAACAAAAAACAACCTATAGCAAATGTTTTTCCAATATCATTAATTATAATTGTCCCTTGTTATGCATAGCCCGCCTAGTTCGAGCAGAATCCCTTCAACGCTATGACCTGGAACAGATACGACAACAACACCATAGAGATACATAACCGTGTTGGCAAATTTTCTTAAAGTTAGTTAAAATGTGAGAAAGAATGATTTTCGGTAACCAAATGATTAAGATCTTGATTTTTGAGCGAAATCATTTTCAAATCATAGCAATAAAACACTTGCAATGACAATTTTTGGATGGGTTATTTGTTTGTGTATTCTTTCCATTCTATTGCCGCGTGATCTAATCTTGGGCCGTCAACCTGGGCACACATAACTTTTCAAGCTGCTAAGTAACTTTTTTAAAACTATATGTTCCTGTTGAAGACAATCATGTCCCAATCTTGGCTATAATATCCGACTCATCGCTAGAAGCATTTTGATGCAGCATCTATAAGTGTCATTCCAACCTGGCTTATTATTTACCCATCCAAAGTTTTTCAGCAACTGGAAAAAAAAAGTAAATGTCAATTCTCTTGAATGTTGTATTACCAGATAAAAAACATGCCGCAATGCATCCAACCTTGTATGTTCAACCAACCAATACAAAACATAATATTTTTCCCAGTGTCTCCCAACTAGGTGATCCAGTTTTATAATTGAAATGTCCATAACAAGCGGCAATGTTGCGACTGTTCAAGACAAGTGCAATAGCAATGAATTTATCATTGTGCTAATGAATGTCTGTGGCATAATTATGCAATTATTGCCTGCAGTTGGGTTAGTGAACGCTACTCTGCTGTTGTTGTATGGTTCATTTTATTGATTCGGAGTTTGAAATTATATTAGTCTATTCATTGGATTACTGAAATAATAACATACTCCGCAATAGTTAGAATCATTTAATATTTGCTGTGACAATGTTTATTTATAATTGGGTGCTTCATTGCGACACGCTTCTGCTCATAATATAACATTGACCTCAGGAAAGGTCGTCTAATATTAAAAGCACACCACTTGCTTGATTTCAGTTTTTTTTTTCTGCTCAAATTGTCAAGACAATAAAATGGGTATTGTGTTGTTATTAATATAAGCTGGACATTCCTTGAGTAAATTCAATTTTTTTATTCTGTATTATATATTCTCTATTACCACCTAAAGCTGTACAACATATTTCGGAGGCAATCACTGGATACCGAGTTTGATTATCTTCTATTCTATTCCTATATTGTCGTCGATTGTGCGTTTTCTGATGGCTATATAAACCAATTCTGGAGCCGCACACTTTTCCACAGTTTTGGCACACCCACTCTCTGATAGACTTGTCTCCTCTCGCTTCTTCCTTTTCGGTCTCGTATCTGCGTCGTTCTTCTTCAAAAGTATGTGGTCTGTCGTGGACTACTCGACGTCATGAGGGGCCTATCATTTGCCGTTCTTTCCCAGCGTTTTTGTTGACCTCCTCGATTTCGTTTAACTTTTTTTAGTTGACTAGAGAATCTGTCGTTGAAGACGTGTTTCGGGCATGCGGACGAGGAAACCTGTCTAGTGAAGTTGGGGCTTAATGATTAGGCCTTCCATGTTAGTTGTTTTGGCCTCCTGTAATACACTAATGTTTGTTCGTCGGTCTTGCCATTCAACCCGTAGGATCCTTCTTAGGCTGGGGGTATTTTTCTAGGCTTTCTATGTGTCTTCTGTAGGTGGTCCATGTTTCGCAGCCATACGTAGGTTTTGGTATTACAACTGCATTGTAGACGCGAAGTTTGGTCTCAGCGCTGATGTCGTGATTGTTGAAAATTCTCTCTAGAAGTAGCCCGAAGGGCGTCAGTGGTTGCATTGCCTGGAAGATGGCTCCCAAGGTATGGGCAGTGTTTTACGTTCTGCAAAGAATGGTCATTTATAGTTCTCTTTGGAGTTTGGGGATTAGTATCCGGTGCAGGTTGGTGAATCTGCGTCTTGTTAAAGTTGACCTGTGAGCCGATTCTCCTGTATGCCTGCTTGATTGCTATAACTGTCTAAAGATCTTCCTGTGTATTGGCTTTCACGACGTTATCATCCGCATATTGAAGTTCAGTTATTGATGTCGTCGATACTTTCGTCTTAGGTCATTATCTGTTTAGGCTGAATCCACCGCCATCAATTCTGTACAGGATTTCCACTCCTGACTGCAGGTGATCCTCGACAAGGTGAAGTATGGACCCTATAAATAAAGTGGGTGCAATAACAAGGCCTGTAGTTATTTGGAAAGACTTTCCTTGTCCATTGCTTAGGATAGTAGATATTATCATTCAGTAGGCGAAGTATCTGGATTTCTCTTGCATTTGTCTTGCATGGGAAATCATGTTGGTTGGGTCTAAAGCCACACTTTGTCTCTGTTGGTAGTGATAATATAGTTCTGCTAACAGTTATGTTGAGTGTTGTAGACCCATATTTGATAGTATCCTGGCAAGTATCTTTCCCGCAGCAGAAAGCTATTTTTCTGCACTTTCCACATTGAGTCTTGTCTCTTTTTTTAAAAATGGTTTCTATGGATGGATCTTTAAGTTTGGCAGGTATGGTCTCAATAACCAAATTTTACTTATTAAGATATGGGTTTGGACACTTAGTGTGGACCCGCTTTGTTTAAAGAGTTCAGCAGGAATGCCGTCAGTATCAGCTGAATTATCATTGCTCTAGTTGTCTTATTGCCTTTTCAACCTATAGTCTGAGAACCTTGCTGAGTTCTTATTGTATTGGTTTCTGTGGAATTTCGTTGGAGATGTCATTATTAATTTGTGATTCTCTGTTAAGTAGGTAGTTCTTGAAAGTGTTCCTTACAGTGGGAAATTTTGGATCGGAAGGGATTGAGTCCTTGATTGGTTGGCCCGTTTACCATCTTGGTTGCCTGAAATAAGGCCCTGGTGTTGTTGGCTTCAGCTAATTGCTGCATTTAGTTTGATTTCGTTATCCACCATTGGTTATTTAATGCTCGCGTTTGTCTTTGAGCCTTTGCTTTTGCCTGTTGGTATTTTTTTACAGTCGAGTTGGGGTCGCTTTTCCATGTATTATGCGCTCTTCTTTCCACAAGTTCCGAGGCAAATGTTATTGCGTTCTTCGATATTTTCCAGTGCTCCTCAATGCTTTCCAGGTACTTGTAATGTGCCAAAATTGCTTATAATTATTTCACATTTAGTTTTAGTTATCTATCTAATTTTCCCTGATTTAATTAGGCTTTGTTTACATTTTTTCTCTTTATAAGTTCATCAATAATTACACTAGTTGCAGATCCTGTAAATCTTTATTATTTAAATTCTATTTTCACTTGTGACTAGTTCTTGTTGACGACTAATGATTTTTCTCGATTTTAATCAATATTTTAATTCCATTTTCTAATTAATTTTCAAGTAAACACTAAACAGATCGAATATTCCTTGGGTTAGGTATTCCAAATCGAATGGGTCCGTTTGGATGTACTGCACGCTGCACGTACTCTGTTCAATTGGTGCACTCAGTACCACGTTTAGTTCCACAGTCGGTTCCGTGAACCATCGGATTGCCCTCTTTTTTATAATGACACTTAAGTCATGTCACTCATGATTTGTGTGCCAGCTGATGGCGGAAATGTCGTTCATTTTTGTCAATTGGCATTTCGATTAGTAATGGCTTTGGGATCATCGATTCCTTTGTGAGCGGTTGCGTTTTGCAACACGAAATATTTATTCATTATCGTATTTTTCAAATATGATTGTTCTAGTGGATAATTATTTTTTGTGGTTATCATTAGTCGTCAGCTGGTACTTACAATCTTCCCCGATTTCTTTTTGACATTTGTCGATACTTTGCCTCATCTCTACTCTGTACCTACCTTCAGGACAGCTAATTAATATTATGTGGTGCTACTTTTTTTCACGTTTGGTGGTTCCGAGAAAAAGGTCTTTCTAAAAAAGTTAATTTCGTCTTCGCCTTGAAGGGATTTTGACCTTATATTCTCAATTATTGAATTTAGGGTACATTGAGTTGCCTTACGTTGCGTTACATTTTCGTAAAGTGCCATAATTTCGCCGATGATTTCGGATTTTTACAACCATTCGTGAAAATTTGCCCCAAAGAGTAGAGTAAAGACCACCTCACTAACTTGAGGATCTCGAATCCAGACCTCGATCCAGTCTAATCCAGAGTATTTTTGAGGAAAATGAAACCCTATTCCAACAGGGTTTTACTTACGGCGACAAATATAAGTTTACGGCCAGTCCTTTTCAACTAAAAGCTACACGTTTAAGTGTACGGCAACTCCCATCGGAGCCTATACAGTTCACCGGCGTATCCAGCCCATGCGTCTGGGGGGGTAATCAGCCCAAGCCAGCGCGCCGGAGGCGAAAATTTTTTTACCGGGTGCCACGCCCAAAATCGCTTATTTTGAGCCTTCAAAACATTTCTTTTCTACGAAAGTGGGGAAAATTGAACAGTGCAGAAAATCGATTTTCTTGCACGGTGCGGCGAAATTTTTTCCGCACAAATATCGGTGCGGAAAAATCTTTTCCGCACGGCTGTCAAAAAAAAATCAATAACTTACTACAAATTATGTAGGTATGTACTTATTTCCGCACCTCTGTGGAAAAAGTATTGTACCTAACACATGCAGAATATCTGTTTTCCACACTCGGCTGCTCCACCAAATTCCGCTACGCGTCTTTCAGTGAACGACAGACTAGTGCGGAATTTTTTTTTCAGCACTTGTTAGGTAAATATATTCTGTACTACCAACAAATAACGAAACCGAACTCTCATAGCGAATTCCATTGGAAGGGTTAGTGCGCACTGAGTGTATTCGTGTCTTATTCTAGCAGCTTGTATAAGAAAGAGATAAAAATACATTTTTTTGCACTGATTTTATCAATGGAATTCGCTATGGGATTGCCCTAAAACTTTTTAATTATAGCGAATTCTATTGGTAGAATTGATACATTTTTTTTTTTTATGCAAGCTAGAAGAGAAAGACACGAATATACTCAGTGTGCACTATCCCTTTGAATAGAATTCGCTATAAATGGCATGCGGGCAATGCGGACACTGTGCAAACTAGAAAACAAGTTAGGGCCAGTTGCTGATAAGTTAAAATAGATTTCTTTGTAAGGTTTAGGGTACATATTTTTCGTCCATCGCAACGATCTTGGGGGGCGTAATTACCCCCATTACCCCCCCTTGTATACGCCGGTGATACAGTTGTAAGGCTACTTCTACCAGAGTCTACACCTTTTGTTTGGACGGTTTTACCTTGTTTTGTACTGTGGAAACTTACGACTGGTTTGACGATACCAGCTTCAACCTGTAAACAGCAATATACAAAACAGGTACAGACTACCACTTTGTAATAATAACCTTATTCAGCTAAACGGAGTAAAGCGTGCAACTGCGCGACGTCATTTGCGTTCGTCAGAAAACAAATAATGATCGGGGAACCACCAGATTGCCGTAAGAACCACCGGTTAATCAAAAAATTTCAAGATCTTGAAATTTCTTGAGTTCAAACAAGATATTCAATGCCAAGAAAATATCAAGACAAGATTTTTTGAAATTTCTTAATTTTTTTTCTCAAGACGAGACAAGAAGTTCTTATCAAGACTAGAATTCTTGTCTTGTCGACTCCTACGCAAAAGATAAATTACAAAACGGACAAACATGGATTATAGAAGACAGTGTGGCGGAAAATTTAGGAATTATACGACGCAAAAAGCAACAACAAAAATAACAAACAAGAAACCGAAAGCGAAACATCCAAGATTCTAAATGTTGGGTCACAAGAGATTCCTGATATAGACCAGGAAAAAATTGTAGAAGTGCTTAGCCAAATAAACAACAGAAAAGCCCAGGGAATAGACGATATGCTACCAGAAATGTTGAAGGAGGCAAGAGAATACCTCACTGAAAACATCTAAGAGAGGGGAAATCTTGAAAACTATAGACCCATAAGCCTCTGTCTCAGATATACAAACTGTTTATGAGAATAATCACCAACCGCCTAGAAAGGAAATTCGATGATTACCAACCTAAAGAACAAGCAGGCTATAGAAAGAGCTACAGCACGATAGAACATCTTCACACAATACACGATACTAAATGATAGACGATCGAATATAATATTACAACATGGCTAACATTAATCGATTTATAGGAAAGCTTTCGACACTGTCGAATTCTGGGCGATAGAAGGGAAAAAGCTATGAGAAACTGTCCTGGGTTATCTTCTGTTTATTTACTATATAAATTCTCTAACGAACCTAAAAATAAACAATGGAACTATCATATCATATGCTGACGACACGGTTATCCTCTTTAGAGGATCTTTATGGCATGATGTTAAAACATCAGCCGAAGAAGGGCTCACAAGGGTTAATAATTGCTGGCTACAGACATCCAAACTAACTCTAAACATTGGCAAAACAGAATATACATACAGAATACACATTTTACCAGCATAAACTGGGGTGAGGGGATCATTGGGGAGGTTGAGGCCACCAAGTACTTGGGTATCACTATTGATAGGCACCTCAGATGGGACAAACATGTTGCACGACCTACCCTCAATATTCGGAGACTCATTTCTAGGTTTTATATTTTAAAACATATCCTAAGCCAGAATGTGTTATTGATGGTTTACAAAGCGATGATAGAGTCGCTGATAAGGTATGGCATTCCCATATGGGGTGGTCTGTACAACACTGCTATAAGACGTGGTCCAAAATTATATCCTTGAGGTTGTTTATGGAAAGAACAAAAGGTATTCTACAGCCCTTTTATATTCTAAAGATGTTCCTAACGTGAGAACATTGTACATATATCTATTCTCTTTGCATGAACGTCTATGTTAAACCATCTTCTATAGAAAAAATTAATCACCCCTATAGTACCAGAAATAACCAAAGTGGGCATCTCATAATACTAAATAGCAACTCCAATCTAAATTTAAGATTTTTTAATTACTTAGCTCCTAAGTTCTACAACCTGTCACCTATAAATATAAGAATGATACGTGAAAAAAATGTCTTCAAAAGTAAATGCCTAAACTAGTATATATTTCAAAATTTAAACTTATTCTTGGTTTTCTTGTAAGGTACTTGTATTAATTTGAACTATTGACAAATTTTGAAGACATTGATGGTTTTTCTGTGTATACATTTCAGAATAAATCCACTCTTGTTTTTGTCTTCTGTTTTATGTAAATTATTGATAGAATTTATTGCTGAGTTATGGCTAAT
Source organism: Ceutorhynchus assimilis (assembly GCA_917834065.1). Classification (NCBI taxonomy): domain Eukaryota; kingdom Metazoa; phylum Arthropoda; class Insecta; order Coleoptera; family Curculionidae; genus Ceutorhynchus; species Ceutorhynchus assimilis. The sequence goes on from OU892277.1 coordinate 102,245,234, forward strand.
TGTACTATAGTATGTTTTTCCCTATGCTAACTGCACATACAGATATTTATGTCTAGGTGCAGAATAATAACAATACCATGTGATAGTGAAGTAATTTTTATTGTAGTCTATACCTAAGTGCAAGGTATTGTAAATTAACCAATTCCAGTAATATAATATAATATAATAATATAAAAAAAATGCACGAAAAGATCATCGATATATAAGCATAAGTATATAGTAATCAAAAATATTCAAGAAGCAACAAAAATTAAATCAAGAATGCAAGATACAAACGAAGTGAAGATCAAAAGAGGCGTAAGACAAGGGATATAACACCACTTGAGCTGTTCACTCAGTCCTCGAAGATGTATTCTAGGAACTACATTGGGAAAATAGAGAGATCAATATAGCTGGAGAAAACTTCAATAATTTAAGATTCCCTAATGATAAATCGTAATATTCACCCCGAACGAAATACACTTAGAAATCATGCTGAGAACTTCAAGAAGCCAAGTCGGGTTAGAAATAAAAACAGAGTTTATGACAAATGACCGAAGTGATAGGAACACAATAACCATAGAAAATCAACGGGTGGAAAAAGTAAACTCTTACAAGTATCTAGGAGCTGAAATAATGCTTGGCAAAGTCAATCAAGAGCTTGAAATTAATAGGAGAATACGACTGGAATCCAAAATACCTTCGAAGCTGAAAACTAAAGTCTAGAACGAATGTATTCTGCTAGTAGTTGCCCATGGAAGCGAAACATGAACTCTCACAAAGATAATCCTAAATAAGCTGCAAGTACATCAGAGAGCAATCGAGAGGAGAATGATAAGCATTACACTAAGGGATCACTAACCCAAACTGGACCAACCAGGTTAATTGTACCTGCTGCCATCACGTGGAACATATTGGTATCGCACTAGCTTTAGTTTAAGTATTCTTTGCTGTCATTTTATACTACTGTTAATTTTATACATTTTGTCCCTATTTTGTGCGCCATAGTGATCACCGCGGTACGTAAGGGTGTAATTCAGTAGGTACTTTTACCAAGTGACAAGTGAAACAACTATATTTATTTTAGCTAGGCGTAACCTGTTTTATGTGGTTGATTAATTTTGTCTATTTAGCTTTGGTCACATCATTGTGCTAAGGGTTGTGACTGGTAACTATTCCAATAATCATTTTCTTTTTATTTCTATATTATGTCTTCAACTTTCAGTTAACTCATTTGAGTCACCACAACATTTTGTATTTTAAATTTTCAAATTTAAATTTATTTTCATTTTACATGATTTGTGAACAACAACTGCTTTAAGAACATATTTTCATATATTTTTTTTCTTTTTATTATTTAATTAAATGAACTCTATAGCACTTGAATTAATTGAGTTGTATTTGGTTTTATGCACTCAGCCCAATACTATCATTATTATTATTATTATTATTATTATTATTATTATTATTATTATTTTTTTTATCTTTAATAATTCAATCAAGTTGTAAGGACCTGGAGCGAGATAAAATCCTGGAGAGTCCGACTCATCTGTCCTGAGCCGGTGGCGCCTAAAACATAACCCATCCCTATTCTCCGAATTGTTTAATTTTGAGCGAGGGCTTAATTTGCACGCACTTTGACTTTCAGTTCTGCAATCTTGATTATTTATTTTTTATTTAAATTTTTCAACACAGGAAAATCATGACGCCCTTGAGCACCGTGTCACTTTTGAGTTGTAAGATAAACTCAACAAAACATGTAGCATAAAATGCGATTTTCTAATAAACATTGAAGTTTTAATACTTTCCTCAAAATGTGAAATTTAATAACATACCAACTATAAGAATAAATAAAGTAGACATGATAATAAACAATGATCGAAATCTAAAAAAACGATAATTGAACAAAGCACCTTTACATTGCGTTCAATACAAATGATTGTTCGAATTACTTAAATACACGCAGTTATTTCAATTAAATATGATAAATTAGAATGAACTGATTCTCGTGACAAAGTCTAAAAAACTATTTGAACTTCCATTGGCGATAATAATATTTGCTGCAATATCGTTGAAAATGTACTTTTGGATTATCGGACATGCAGGATCAATCGCACATGAAAAACCCCACAAATAAAAAGTTTATCCATGTATTATGGCGGACACTGTATAATTGAGCAAATATTAACTTTCTTAATTTATTGCATCTTGGCGTGGGAGGCACTAATGCAACCAATTCTGATCAAAGGCACACGATGGATAATTATCCCATGCCAAACACCGACGCACATGTGCACTCAATTATTATTATATGTCACCGTTGTTGTACCCGGTGCCTACGCCAAGCTGTCTACCCTACCAATAAAACTAAAATTTATTGACCTTTTTGGCGATCTTGAACTTGACTTTTGAAGCATTATAATAAAAATATAAATGCACACTAAAATATTCTATAATATGCTCCTGTCTAGTCCAGTCAGAGCAATAAATTCGGCAGCTGTTGAGCGGTTATAACTTATTTTATTGTTTTGTATTTTTCATACTGGTTGATGCCAAACAATTTTTGCCATGATGGTTCATTTTTCTTTTTTGTTGGCAGTAAACCTGCAGGAAAACATGTGGCTTCTCCTGAGAACTTGTGTAGGTACGTTAAAAGATTAAGCTGAAACAGCAGCAAGGACAGTTTGCACTAAATTAAAAAAGAAACACAAACTATTTTACCTTCGATTTAGTCTTCCTGGTGAGCTTCCTTGGTACCACACTTGATTGCCAACTTTTCACGATTTGTCTTGATTTCGAATAGTGCATATATAATCACTTTTTTCTCACTCATTCACAATGGTAACATCAGTTAATAGATATTAATATTTATTATTTTAAATTATATCATTAAACCTTATTGAAACTATTTTCACTTATAATTAGTAATTGCACGAAGTTCCTTGATTGGTTAAACGTTATTTATACTATAAGAGGGTAACCGGTATTTCTTCATGTTATAAGCCTCTGAAGTTGAGTGGTTTCTGAAAAAAAAAGAAAAATTAATTGACATTGTTTATTCTACCAATGATTATTTTTTAACATCTCCAATCAATTACCTCTTTTAGAACTAAAGCTTGTTCCTTGGGAAAAAGTAAAGCACCACTTTCCCAATTACCTCACACAAATGTATCTATTTGCTGATTCCATTTCTTCAAATTTTTCCTAATCCCTTTGTTTCTAATGGAAAGATACTGCTTTCATATTTTTTCATAAGGTTAATCAAATGAAATTTATGTCTCCTCGTTTTTAGCTGATACAAAAAAAATTGTTAGGTGAATTGGCTGGTACTGGAAAGCCACTCACAATGGGCGCTTCTGCCCTGCCACTTATATCATTAAGAGCACTAAATTTGAAATTGTTTTGAAAATCAAAAGAAGGAACATTGAGAAATATATAAAAGTAAAGAAAACCAGCTAGATTCTCCTACAAATAATAAATTTTTAGTGTTGCGACTTTGATCTCTTTTTCAAGGAAGCGAACACAAAATAGGAAAAATCCAAACACGCCTCGAGGCCTTCCTTCAGAAAGAAATCCTTGAGTTGGACCAGAGAATATAACCATTCTTGAACGTATTTCAGCAAGGTTGGTAAAACGGACCTATTATTTGTCGGTGTTATTATGGAAATCCTATTTCGTTTTGAATTTTCACTCCAGTAAATGTCAATGATATGGGGTGTATATTCCTTAGCTTAAATGTAGGTGCGAGTAAATATTTAGGTACAGAAGTTGAATGCAGTATGAAAATATTGAGTTTTTATTTTGGACAAACATTTTCCTAGAAATGCTCACTTATTTTATCTACTGCAGCGCACGTAAGTCGAAAATATAAAATCATCGATATGTCGAACATACATCGACGTCCCTATATGTTTTCTTCTCTTTGTTTGTGGCAATGTTTCTCCTAGTATTATTTTGTTGTCTGTATGACTTCCTTCCGCTGTTTGTTTATTTATTCTGGCCGCCGTGCCGCATTTATATAAATTGGTTTGGCAACCAGATGGATTTCTAACTGCTTTATTATTTAAGGCAGCCCAATAGTTTTAGGGTTGGATGTCTTAGCAATGAATAGATTATGGGGGGACAGATAACTACAGCTACTTGCTACAGTAATATTTTATTCAATTGGTTAAAGGACCAACAGGCTGGCGAACATGCATTTTTCAATTTCATTTCCCATGTTAAATTTCGCGTCTAGACCGGATCTGTGTCTGGGCCACCGCACACTGCACCGATAAACAGAGTTATTAGAGCGGAGCGGGGCGAATACAGAGCACCGATTCAGTTTTTGAGTTGATGCACTCACTAACTATTATTTTTCTCCGAATCGTTTAAACGCAGGCCGTACGTAGCTAAATATGCATTTAAAATTAATTAGAGTAGGTACAGGCTTTTTAATAGAATAATTTGTAAATTAAATTGAATAAGTCTACATAGCGGGTGAGCGACTTCATGAATTAAATCTGCATACATTTTGGAAGCCAAATAGAATCGGCCTACTGAACTTTAACAAAAATATTTTTTTACCTCAAACAATAGGAATGAAAAACGTTTGCCCCAAAATACATAGTTCCAAAACAAAAGGCAATGCTGACATGCAAACAGTGGAAGATCGAAGCGACTCCGCCTGCATAGGAAATTAGGAATAGAACCCTTTGTTTGCAAATGCCAATATTATGCGTGTTTAAAATACGAAATTGCCTCATATAGCGAGAGACACGAAATCCCCCGCTTGCAAACTATATTAGGTTAGTTTCGTTTTATTTGTATGTAAATGTGACTGATGTACTACAGAAAAATATAAGAATATAAATAGGTACGAGCCTTTCTTTTATGAAAAGTACATGTTGCATTAGGACTCCAACAGTTTTTCTAGAACATAGGTACCTACTTGAATGAGAAAGACAAGGTAGGTACCTACTTATGTAGAGCTTAGCCAGTTAGGTGCGATTTGGGGCCAATAATTATTATTTTGGTGCATGTTTCGTATGCGCGAGTACCTATCAGTAGAAACGGAAGAACTTCTAGAATTGTACCAGAAAAATTAAAAAACATAATCCAAATAAGTGTTTCCTATTTCAAAAGAAAGTGGAATTCTTGGGACACGTGGTATCTGAAGATGGTAGGTATACAAGTTATGGAAGGAAAGATAAATGCTGTCAGAGATTGGCGGTTTTCTAGGATTATAGTTCTTATCATCGAAGATTTGTGGAAGGATTCGCCAATATAGCTGCTGCGCTTCATCGATTAACGGAAAAAAAATCAACACTCAATTGGACCCAAGAATGCGATTCCGCATTTAGAAAATTCAAAGGAGCATTATGTACAAGCCCAGTGTTGTCCTATCCCAATCAGAAGGGCATGTTGATTTTGGACACAGATGCAAGCAACACCACTATTGGAGCGATACTTTCACAAATTCAAAATTCACAAGAGCATGTCGTAGAGTACTACAGCAGAACCTTATCAAAGCCAGAACCAATTTATTGTGTTACCAGAGAGTTGCTTGCCACAGTAAATGCAGTCGAACCATAAGTATCTCTACGGATGTAAGTTTCTAATTCGAACGGATCACGCAGCTCTAAAATGCTAGATCGATTGAGAAATTGTAGCAATACGATTTCCAAATTAAACATCGACTTGGAAACCTGCATAAAAATGCTGACGCTCTGTCTAGACGGCCATGCAAAGAAGACTGCAAGCATTGTCAAAGAATCGACATGCATGAAAAAAACACTGGTCCGGTTGTGAGAAGAACGGGTCTGATCGTTGATGATAAATGGACCACCAAACAAATGAGAGCAGATCAAGAAGCAGACCAGGACATCGGGCAATTTCTCCATCTTAAAGAAAATGATGAATGTAGGCCAGAATGGAGGAAAGTGTCGAACAAGAGTTTGATTTACAAGGCGTTGTGGGCTCAGTGGAACTCTCTGGCCGTAGAAAATGGTTTACTGGGCAAAATTTGGTAAAGTGCCGATGGAAAATCTACTAAGAGCCAACTGGTTAATCCAAAAGATCCAGTAGAAGTAAAAGAAATACATGACGGAACTTCAGGGGCACACCTTCTCAGTATTTTGGTCTTGTTTCACTGTCTAGAGAATCGTCCCAGGAAACGTTATATTTAAGAGACTGATGTCAGTTGTGACAATATCAAAATAATAGATAGGTAATATGAATATTAAAACATTTGATTTCAATTTACATAATACATTAATGAATGATTAGGAAACAGAAAATCCCAGTTAGAATATACATTCGTATTTTCCCCATCTTCTATTCTTAGCGGACCCTCCCCATTTCGTATCTGATCGTTCCAATGTGTAATTTGATTTTTTCCCTGACCGTTTCTATTTCCTATTTGACTTCTTGTTGAATGTTCTGGAATAAACCGGAGATCCTCTCATTAGCTTTCTGCCTTTGCTTGATCTAGCATTTTCTTCTGCAGTCGGTCCCGTATTTTTATTTTCCTTTATGTCGTCTTCTTCCTATTTTTCTTCCTGTAGCATAACATACCCGGGTTCGCTCAGTAAGATTGAACGATGAGAATTTTTATTACCTTTTAAACAACAAATCTTCTGAAAAATGAAATGAAAAACAAATAGGACCTACGTTGTGGAAACTTACTCAATTTTACTTACTGGACATGCGCCCGACATAGCAAATATTAGGGAAATTTAAGGGAAGTTGTGATATGTAAAAGAAACGAAAAATTTGTGAAACGTCTCCTTTATTATCAAAGAAAAACGTACCGTTCTCGACCTGGAACTAACGAGGGGAAAGAGTACGGCAGAGAAACCCTCGGTCTAACATTCCTCAAAAATCGAAACATACTGTGTCATTTTAATAATAATTGTGAGTCATTAATTCAATAATTTAAGTCAATAAAAGTTTAAATTAGGTACCATCCTTTGTTCTTGTGCTAAAATTTCAATTACACACACTACATTCAATCAACACTACCTATATTCCAAACTGAAGAGTTTTTGGTTAGTTAGCCCATCTGTGGCAGGTACCGAGGTCCCTGGTTACGTAAACTCACGGCTATAGTTGTTTTTGAGCCAATATCTCTTTCCTTTGTTCGGTAGGATATTCGCTCGTCAGGGTAGGAAAATGTTAGTAAATTCAACAAGGCCCTAATGCACGCTCTGAATACACAAAATCAAAATATCAGCACAAAAAGACAGCACATAATTTCTTAGGTTTTAATTTACTCTTTATCTGTGTTGTTTACAGCATGAAACGATTTTGGTTAAATACATGAACAATGCACATGTTATAAAAAATGTTATAAACAAACAAAAAATAAATGAAAATGAACAAAATAATAGGAACTTGCATAAATTGAACTCTCAAAAACAAAATAATAATTATTTAACTGACCTGGTGATCGCTCCTTGACACACACACTAATAACAAATTGTATTGAACAATTAATTTTAATGCAAAATAGGGATGATAATTGAATAATGAATAATTACAGACACGCGTCTAAAGGAACAGCGCCAGCTTCTTCTCTCGTTTTTCTAATACCTAATCGTCTCTTCTCTTCTATCCTCTTCGGTTTTCGGTACCTTCATTTTTCTGTGGCGCGCTAGTTCCTATAAGCTTGTACGGCGCATACATGGTTGCAACATTTAATTTTATTCAGTAAACATTTTTTAAAAAACTTATGATTTGAAGAAATAATATTTTAAATAGGTGGTTTTCCTCACAGTCATCCATATTTTTCTACTTAACAATTTTCTAGAGTAGGTCTCTCCTGTTTCGTTTCCATCATTCATTTATTTTTATCTTCCTCTCCTTTCTCCCCGGCAATCACTAAAAGATCGAGCATCTGGTTTATTTAATCTTCCATTTCGGATGTATGTTGTCTTGTATTCACTATAAACGGAATTTTCTTCAGACACTTATCCCACTTCAGACATCAAATGTTACTTATGCGGGTGTGCAAGTAAGTGAGACTATTCTTCCTAAAGGCCGTTTTACAGCTTGCAAAAAAACTTGAATGCAATTTTTTGCATGCAAAAAATTGCATTCAAGGAACCGTCCATCAACATGATTTTTTTGTCATACTTCAATCGATCCGCGGCGCAAATTATACTGGGAAAGACCAGTGTTTCTATAATTTGAGAACTGCCAATAATACTGACATAGTTTTCGTTGAGTTTACATAGTGTTTTTGTTTTGTTATGTCGACGTTCGTCATTAGAAACTGAACAGCTCTGAAAAGCATGTTGTTTTCTTGCGTAGAAATGACATACGAAAAGGTTTTACTTTTCCTTATCGTTTACGTATGAGTATATTTTTTATAATGTCCAAGGAAAAACTGAGATCGTCATGACTTGGTACCCCCAAATTCCTGCCGTTCCTCTTCAGTTTCTGAACAAGAAGTCGACAGTTTTCTTTACCTTATAACTTTCAGGTAATTTTTCCAAAGATGCTTTATTGTCTCTTTTTGTCTATTTATTATTTTTTACTGTTCTTTTTTTCGTTTTTATTTTTTCCTTTCTATTCCTTCTTGATGCGCTTTCCTTTGGTTAGTGATTCTCCATCTTTTTTCATGACATTGTGGACATTAACAGAAGGTTTGCGTCATTTCCTTAGCTGGAACCAGATCTCCGAGGTTGATTCAGTTCAAAATAAGCTAGATGTTGATGGTTTCTGAAACGACTCAATATGAATGTTATAAATAGTTTCTTTTTTATTCACCCTTATTTTCTTTTTCAGAATGCAGATATGCATTAGCCACCTCTGGTTGTTCATCTAAGTTTTGTCGTGAGGCAATTTTGGGTTTCATAGCCCTGTCAATCTCAGATGCTCCGTATCCACTAGATTAAATGGCCGACTTGAGGTGATCCAATTCTTCTTCGAGGTGTTGTGAATCACAGATTTAACGAGCACAATCTGTTAACGTTGTTATAATTTCACGTCTCTTTACCCAACATGAACCTTGTAGAACAAGGCACTGTCAGACTCAGGATCCAGGATCTGGAGCTGGTGATTGGTTGTGACTCCAACTCACACCACATCAATTGGCGAAATCAGGATTTAAATCCAAGAGGTAAGTCTTTGTTTGACTTTTTAATGGGTAACGATCTGTATATGTAATGTGCCAACGGCACAATACCAACTTTCTTAAACTCTCGCAGTTAAATTGTAATAGATATAACACTATGCTGAGTATTAATATCAAAATCAATCCATAATGGACGCGTATGTGATGACGTTTCTATGTCGGATCAGCGATAGATAACTTTCACATTAAACTGCTCCCCTAAAACCACAAGACCTTATCGTGACCCCAGGAAAACCAATATTGCACTGTACGTTTGTAAAGGGATTTGCGAAAGGTTGCAGTTAAAACACCCAGTGATGACCGAGAATTGGCGTGGTATGCCAATGTCATCCAAGGTGCAATCATAAAATATATAAAATATAAGATGTCAAGCCTACTGAGTATGTTCTAAAATTCTGGCAACACTTAACACTTCTGCTTGGTGGTGACAGGAACTGGAACACCTCAGGGCGACGAAAAGAAAAGCGTTCAATAAAGCTGGAAACACCAAACTATCTGAGGACTGGAACCATTACAGGTACCAACACAAAAGTTGTACGGCAAAAACAAAGAAATGCCTGGAGGACTTACTACAACGAAATAGAAAACTATACGGCAAGACTTCAGAAAGCTCATAACAAAGACCCATTTCGAGAAATCGGCATCTTGTGCAAGGAGGGTGGTACCTTCACTGCCAACCTTCAGAAAAGCATAGATTTACTACTCACTGCCCACTTTCCCGATTCCACAATGGTGAAGGATCCGACGCAGGTAACATACATACACTCTGGGGCTAATTGACAACTAGCAAATCAGAGGGCAATTTCAGGCTTCTACGCCTTCAGAACACCAGGACCTGACGGCATCTATTAAGCCCTACTTCAGTGGAGTCTGGAGCTACTCTTGCTGCACCTGGTAGGGATGCTCAGGGCGTCTTTGGCGCTGAGATACATACCCAAGGCTTGGGGAGAAGTTAGAGTGGTATTCTTATCCAAACCAGGAGTGTTTTTAGAAATGGAATGTGTAGGTAGAGTAGTTTTTTGTCAGAGTGTTCTGACGTCATCACTTGGAGTGCACTCTGGGTGCGCTATTTCTGTACGTATTGGGGCGTTTCGGTAAATTTTCAACGTCAAACCCGGTACAAACCGCGGAGTGTTTTTCAACCCAGTCCCTGAGTGGGGTAATTTGGGCGCGCTCTGGGCACGTCGACTCTCGTTTTCTGAACGATTCCAGCGTAACGTTCCGAGTATGCACCTGTTAATTTATGAACGGTTTAGAGTTACTCCAGGGGTCACTCCCACACCCAGAGTGCAATTTCTAAACGCAACCCAGCGAGGATGTACTACACCAGCCCCGAAGCGTATCGTCCCATAAGCCTCCCATCTTTGTATCTAAAAACATTGGAAAGGCTATGCGAAAGGTACATAGAGGATCAAGCATTGTCAGCCAATCCAATCCACCCTAATCAACATGCACAAACCCCTGGGAGATCAACGGACACAGCCCTCCACTTGATTGCTGGGCGACTGGAAAAATCGCTAAACTATAGAGAGTCCATCCTCGGGGTATTCATCGACATTGAAGGGGCTTTTGACAAAACCACTTTTCAAAACATTAGCCACTCACTAAACTACGAAAGTATCATCCACGTATTGCAGCCATACCCTTGGTTTGTGGTCATTTGGAATGCTATTCGATGTCAGGTCCAGATATTCCTTCAATGGGACCTTCGTGAATAAGGAGGCGACATTAAAACTGACCAAGATATCGTTAGGTTGGAGAATAATGTCACTAATCTTTTGGACAAAATGAGTAAAGTCCTTGACGGTTTTTCCCACATGCGGTTGAAGAAGCGATGCAAGATGTTTTTTTAGGTTGTACACCAACGTACAACCTAGGTGCTCCAGGTGCTCTCACTGTTGGTCTAATCGGAACGTCAGGTTTGTGAATTTTGGGTAGCCCATGGGGTCGCAGTGGAAAAGCGTCTGTTTTTATGACGTCTTTCTTAACCGTATCTGTTAGGGTAAATTACCTAATCAATTTAGTGGTGTTAAGGGTCTGGCCTCGACCGGACACCACAACCATCTTGTACGTGAAGCGATAGAAATCCATAAACATACGGAGAACTTTAACAGGGAAGAAGAAAAACTGAAGCTTAACCCTATCCTCGATAACACAAGAAAAATCTCATTGAGTACAGGTGCTACGAAGCCCCGCCCCTTCCCCACCACAATGACCTGTGTATAAATACAACTTATTATCGGGACGCGTCAGCCTGCTACCAGAATCGGACATAGAAGCACCTCTGAAGAAGCCAAGAAGAAATTACATATTACGACGGCCACTAATCCCGAATGAGAACCACTTTATCGATAAATTAAAAGTTTTCTTATGTCCTACCTTATTATACGAGGAACCGCACTGCTTCAAACTTCAAACAACTTAGAAATTTGCGTCCGAATAACTGATGTCTTTATAATTATTTTGTTTTTCAATAGAATTACGCTGTTAACTACAGTCACAGCTTTCCAGCTAGAAAAATTTCGTCCTGTTGAGTTAATGTGGGGGTCCAGTAAATTAAAATGTTGATAAGTTGAATAGAGGGCACCTACTATTCTAAATCACAGTAATATGACCAACCTTAATAAGATAATTGCGTTAAACACTTTTTCATTGTAACTAGATACATCTGAATTTAATGCTTCTTATTTTCTATCTTCAACTTTTTAGGCACGATCTTACTTTATTATATTATTCATTCAACGAGTTGCCTACATACAATCCTTTAAAAATGTGGTAAAAACTTTAATATGTTATATACGGTACCTACTATTTTTCGTTCAGTTTCTGCTGGAAAAACAAAGAGTTAATATGCAGATGAAATTGTCACACTATCAATTTTACCTTGGGTAGCTGCAGGCGTATTGGTTGCCTAACTCTGACAGATATTAGGTAAAACAAGATAATGTGACAGCAGTGTCGCGACTGTCTCTACCAAGTTATCTACAGAACGACAGTTTTTGCGATGACTGCGACTATATGACAAAAACTCTTTTCGGGAAAAAGAGTCGTACCAGAAGGTGACTTTCTTAATTTTTATCCATTTATTCAAAACAAACCTAAAAAAAAATCTATTTTGGCAAATCAGAAATTGTGCAACTTCAAAGGCTAATAAATAGGACAGTGGCTGAGATGTGTGAGCGGAGGTCTTTGCCTTTCCTAGAGCATACACAAACACGAGGAAATATCGAACGAAAACTTCTATTTATAATCGGCGACCTGTTTATTCCATTGGCCCGAGGTTTGCATGATCAGAGGGAAAGCTAAAAAAATACCATAAAAACTTGGAAAATCTCGTGGAAATTAAACGTAGATTTTGCCTTTATAAATATGGATGAACAAGCAGATTTCTTATGGAGGGTTATGGATATGTTAATTAAGGCATAATGTCGTTCTTGAGGTTTGTTATGTTTTATTTATGAATTTATTACTGTCATACATATTATGATATAATTTATTTGTAATATTTTTGTTTGACAGGCATTCTTATAATAAATTCATTGAAATATTTTCCCTATATAAAAACTCTTACAATTTTATTCCACTGGCTTGCAAAACACCTAAATACTATTATTAGGCTTTACCAACGCGTATATTAGATACAATTAATGCCAATAATTTTACTGCATGCAGTATAGAATTATTTTTATCTTGATTTGCCTATAACGAATGGGAATTGGTTCATTAAACACAATGCATATAGAGCCTTTTGTGAATAATTTGTGTTTAGTGGGGTCATAATATGCTTTTTTAAGATCCACAAATATTAAACATCTTGGTCATACGCTAGTTTCTTTTTTATCAGCTCCGTTGAACTAAATAAGAGGTCTACTATTGATCTTCTTGCTCTCAAACTGACCTGAAATTCTGCCTCACAATGACCTGTACACGCTTTCTATTTTCGTTCACATAACTTTTCCATACATACCTGATTAACGTATTTGTCACTGCAATACCAAAGTTAACCTCAGTAATTTTCGCATCTGTTTCTGTTTCTGTCTTTTTCCCTATACCTATGTCATTGTTAAATAGTAGGGATTCCCACGAGAGTCTCGTTTTCGAGAGTCTCGCATGGTCTCGTCTCGTTTTCAAGACGATATTCGAGACAAGACTCGGACTTTCTCGGACGAGACGAGACAAGACTTTTATTGGTCTCGTCTCGAGTCTCGTGCGAGACGTCTCGTATCTCGTGCAAGAGTCTCGCAGGTGAATATTTCTGCGTCCGTAAACACATATAATATAAATATAGGTATACAGTAGCCGGACTTTCGCGAACCCGTTATCTGCCTACCCCAGTTTATTGCCTACCCCTTCCCTAGATCGCTGTTGGCAGTGGCGTATATAACGGTGGGCGAATATTTTCAAATTTTTACACAATATTTTTTATGTCATACCAATACATTATTGTGTTTTTATACCTTAGATACCATCTACATAATTCATTACATTATGGCCCGCGCGGGCATAATGACGCAAAAAACAGTTTTCAATTAACTTATTCTTTATTAACAAAATATAAATTTACGCTAATAAACATATTTTTTTTTGTCAAAAAATTATGATGTTGGCGCACTGATGACAATTTGCGAAGTGACACTTTTTTCACAGGTATTTATTATTCACAACCAACTGGTAAGTTTGTATGCACCACGGGTACTAATAGATATATATACCCTCGGCCGACTTACGAACTCTCGGGCCAGAGGCCCTCGGCTTTGTAAGACTGCCGCCCTCAGGGCATAATCATCTACTTAGTACCCTTGATACATAAATAACTATTATTTCATATTTTCACAAGTGGAGCAGCACACTCGAAATCCGGTGACGCACCTTATAGACCCTGAGATAGGGACTGTTTAGTGAGTATTTTTTTTTTTTATCTAGCACTTTGAAAGCTGAATGTGGCTAGTTAGCTCTCTGTTCAAAAATTTGGAGAAAAAAAAATCATTTATATGAAGCATTTTTCTGACCTTAAATTGTCTGATTTTTGAATAAAAGATTTCCAGATGCTTTTCAATGGCTGAAAAAGTGGGGAAAGGTGTCAACTTGCAAGAGAAAAGTATAGCAGTTTCCGTACCTATTTTCTTTCTGTCTGGCAATCGAGAGAATGCAAGGTTTTGTTGTAAAAATAACGCTGAAAAATCGCCAGACGGTAATCACAGTTCGAAATCGAGCAGATCCGCAAAAAGTTCTGTGGACATTTCGAACCGGACCACTCGCCTGCTTCTTGCGCTAGGGTTTAGGTACGGTACGAGTTTTCATGAGATTGGGCATTGGCAAAAAAGGATAGAAACTAGAATTTTGTTATTTTTCAACAGTTGTAATTTTCTTTTTCTAATTTTACATTATAGCAAATAGGTAGTATCCTGTATTAGACACTAAACTGGAATAAGAATATGCATGACGAGATTTCGATACACTATTGCGAGACTCTCGCGAGACTCTCGTACGAGACTCTCGTACGAGACGCGAGACGAGACGAGACTCGAGGCTGCGAGATATGAGACTTGAGACAAGATTTCTTTTTCATCGGCGAGACGAGACAAGACTTTATGAAAGTCTCGTCTCGTTGGTCTCGTGGGAATCACTATTAAATAGCTACTTTACGTATGTTTGGAACAGTTTTTTTAGGTGTTTGTAAAGCTTATTGGTCCCATAACATATCAGTTTTCCATATATTTCTCCTAGGCCTGGCGCTCTTCCTTCTTTCAAGTGCTGCAAGGTTTTTATCTTCTGCCTTTAGGTACTCCTTTCTGGTGATCCTGCGGTTTTTATGTTTTGTGACTGATCTCTCTCTTCTTTGAACTCTGCCTTTTATTTTGTCAGTCAAAATATTTTTGGTTTTTGTTGTCCTGAGTATTCTCTAGTGGTTCTTTTGAGTAACTCCCACATAAGTATTAATATAGGTTATTTCCTTTCCATTATACGTTTTTTTTTTCCTGTACTACATACTTTATTTCGTACTCTTGCTTGTGCTTCTTTATCGATTTTTTTTTTCGTCCCACTAATAATTTTTTTGTGCTCTTTCAATTTTTCCATACCTTTTTGTCTAAGGCGGCAGTGTGAATATTTTCTCTCTAATATGCTGGTAATTCATTCAAAGGTTTTGGAAGTTCAGACTAGTCTGTTATTTTCGGTCCAATCTTTTCATGTATAACCCCTTCAGGTTTTGTTCTAGACATTTTAGGTTGTATATCTGACTCTTAGACTCAATCTTGCTTTTCCTTTCCGTTGTCCCATAGGATGTCTCTTCTAGGGATAAGGATTTATGTTTCCACTGCCAGAGATGCTCTCACATCCTGGAATTTTATGTTTGATCTCTGTTTTGGAATAATGTACCTAGTCAATGATCGATTTTCGTTTAGTTTCATTTTTCCTCATGCATTTATGCATTCTTCACCTATGCTGAAAGTATCCATTTAGAATTTATAGGTTATTTTGTTGCTACATTAATTGATATGAGTCTTTCTCCTTCGTTATTCTACACTTTCCAAATTTTCCTACTATGTACCTTGTCATTGCGTTTTCTGCCTGTTCATCCGTTAAATCTTTCAGCAATATTGTTTCCTACTTTTCCAATCATCAAGCAATTGTTTACATTTTGTTCGTTTTCATTCAGCAAAGCGAAACTTCATTATTAAACAGTAAAATTTGTTCAATATTAGCACGATTCTGGGGAACATTTGAGTTGCCGTTAATTTTTAATAAAAAATATAAATTCAGCAGCATTTCAAGCACCGCAGAAAACCCGCCAAATATGACGTCATTCGCTATAACTAGCAATAATATACTGCAAATTAGTACGTTGTCAGATTGTCGTTGCCATTGTTGATTTTCAAGATTACCTTTAGAAACCTGGTTTTTATACTTATTTATATAATGTAATTTTTTAATTGTCGTTCAGTTGTACAACAACAGTTTTTGTAGTGTTGATAAAGGATCCATACTCTGACGTCATTTTAGTTTTGAGAAATCAGGACAGATAGTTTCATGGCAACGTCGCATTGTCTAATGTCTGCTGATAAATATTATAACCTCTAATTTCACAGTTTGTTTTAAATAGGGTAATCCAAACAAAATGGCGGCCAATGCCAAAAAATTAGGGCCATAGATTTAATTCAAACAACCGTGACATTTTTCATCAAAAACCTGTTTTTTGTTTATTTTGTGGTGTTTTAAGATGATTTTCTAGCGCTTGGAAGGATAATTGTCGTATTTTAAGATGGAGAGTTTTTAGTTTAAGAAATTATTAGTGGAAAACCGGATGTTTGCAAAAGTTATGATTTCTTTGTGACAAACCTTTACCTACTAAACAATTAT
This sequence comes from Ceutorhynchus assimilis, assembly GCA_917834065.1. NCBI lineage: Eukaryota > Metazoa > Arthropoda > Insecta > Coleoptera > Curculionidae > Ceutorhynchus > Ceutorhynchus assimilis. Next base: position 102,261,690 of record OU892277.1, read on the forward strand.
GTAGGTACTACCCAGGATTTGTTTCCTGTTTAGTTTTTTCTTAACAACATCCTGAATCCTGATGTATATTTTATATTTTATTTTGGATCCATACACCGTTTATGTAGAGAGACTTTTTGGTTTTGTAATATGGATTTCGTCAGATTTTTTCTCTTTTACTACAATCCATGAAGCCCTTACAAAATACAGACAAATCGTTTTTTTTTCGTTAAAAACCTGTTTTGTCTCTGTAGGAACGGCATGAAACAAGACTTTCTCCCGATTAGAACGGCTTCCACAACTAAGTACCAGTGGCGGCTCGTCAGAGGAGGCAAGGGAGGCTAAGCCTCTCCCAAAAAATTGAAAATTCAATCTCAGTTTTTTCTTTCTGATTCCTAATTAAAATAATAATTCACAAATTACACTTTCCAAATTTCGATATTTCAATGTAATTTAGAAAAATCTGACATTATTTCAATCAATCCTGCGCCTGCACGACAAAAATCTGTGAATCCGGCCCGAAGGGCCGGAGTTTTATGCGAGCCCGAAGGGCCGAAGTTATACGCGAGCCCGAAGGGCCGGAGTTATACGCGAGCCCGAAGGGCCGGAGTTATATGCGAGCCCGAAGGGCCGGAGTTATACGCGAGCCCGAAGGGCTAAAGTTATTTTAATCACGGGGCCCAGTCTATAATTCTATTGGTCAGCGGATAATTTGGGGCCAATCAAAAATCGGGAATATTCAAAATGTGATTTTTAGTCGATATTCCGAGTTTCAGTTCTCTCCGATGTACCGGAAAAAGTTAGCCTCCCCATCTTTCTTGAAAAATACCATCGGATAGAGGAGCAAAAAAAAAACGTTGGAAAGCCTATGGGATCCTGCTTGTTATGACGCATTTTAAGACCGGGAAAAAATTAAAAAAAGATATTTCGATTTTGGCCAGATAAAAATGTCGGCGATCTGACACGACGTTACTTTTTCGCTTATAGCTCCGCTATTTCTTAACCGATCGTTTCGTCGTACCTCTTTTGAAAGAGGATGAAATTACCTACAAAATATTTTTTTATTGGGATTCCAGGCCGTTTTCGTCTTTGAGATATCAGCTGTCAAAGTTGAAATTCTTTATAATTTTGTTAAAATTTTCCAGGTCGATTTTCTCGAAAACACTGTCCCGTGGCGAGATACTTCTTATAGGCTTTTTTGTAGTACTCGACGAGATCTACAAGTCTTCCATTTGAAGTTTTTCTCCTGAGCTTTTTGTTTTCGAGTTAGGTGGCTTTGAAAATTAAAAAAAAAAAAATTGGAAGGCTTATATCCCCATAGATTTTTTTTTCGAAAAAAATCAAATTATGAATTTCGAAAAAAAAAAAAAATAACATTGGAAAGACAATTAAAAAATACGACGAAAAGTTAATTTGACTCTCCTCGCTACGGCACATCTTAAGGCCGGAAAAAAATTGAGAGCATGATGGGCACCCTAAAACAAATTTTGCCTGCTGCGCAGTGGTTACCTTACCGTAATTCATTATTTTTTAGCCTCCTCACTTGAAATAGTCACGAGCCGTCACTGCTAAGTACAATACATAACGTATGCATTTTCCAAAAAATCAACACTTTACAGACTTTATACAAATCAAAAATCGCAATAAAACGGCATTTTTTTAAAATTAAAAGGCATTGACCTCCATTTTGAATTTCGTTTTGACAGGTCGTTGGATTGCCCTATTTTATTTTATATCAACATAAAATTAGGTTATGTTCACCAGCGTGTTAAGTGAACGAGGTGCAAATAACGAATGAGGAATTTCATCATTCCAGGTATTCTTTCGATCTGAACAAACTGATTGTAATCACATAAGGTTTTTTCATGAGACGTCAAAAAATAGTTAGGGCCAATGAAATCGTTGGAGAACCGAATGAAAATTGTTTGAAACAAAAACAAGAGACAAGGAATTCATCAAAGATGTGCGTCAGAGCCATTGTGAACGATTCTTATTGGTCGGTTGTGGGTGTCTACGTCATATAATGGCGCCATTCCACTACGTTCAAATATGTGGTATGAAAACAGTATTTTTAAAAATTATTTATTAAAGAAATAGGACATTTTAAACCAACCGGAAGCAAACGTATTTCTATTTTGGTTCGTACAACTGATTAAAAATAATAAAGCAATGGAATTCAAATATGAAACTCCCCATTATTAAAGTTATGCTTTCAATGAACCTAAAACCTATATCCCTCGTCATAAAATGAAGAAATAAATTAAAAATGCTTGAGCCTGCACTCGGAGGCTCAGCAGCGATAAAATTATTACGACGATAATAAAGTGCACGATAACCATGTAGCTATCATTATTGGAGGGAAAATTATGGTTGTCGCATTATGTTATTACAATGGGTGTTGTTTCGATGGGGACATCACTTGATACTAGTAACATGTCTTCATCCGGATTCTTATCTCTAAATTCATCGATGCCATAAAATATGTATTTAGTAGAAAGATAACTTTATATGGACCCTGTCAATTTTGAATAAATGTTTGGGATGGGATTATGTGACAAGTAAGCCATCTTGGAGGAACATTTTCATTATATTTTTTGTTCTATGGTGACGGACCACTTTCTTTAGTGTAAGTATTATTTAGATTTAGAAGATGCAACTGAAAAGTTTGACTTTTGTTAAGTAATGAATTATTAAGTCATTTCAGGCAACGTTATACTTCATTTGAAGAAGAAAAATCACCATGATTTGGTCATTTCCCCGGTATAAATTAAAAGCAGTGGTGGTTAAATGTTTGTATCGTCCGAATGCCGCGGGGTCATGGATCGTTATAAATGCGAGTAAAAGGATCGATAGTTTTTATTGTATAAAGTGGAACGGCCAATCGAGGTCATGCGGGTACCCTGCAAAGTTCTTATTATTCGCCTAGGTAATTTCTGGGGTCAGGAGTTTACGTAATGCCTGATATTTTGTAATTATCGGAGCGGACTTTTAAAATTGATTAACTCGCTGCTACTCAATAAATGTTTTCCAGTCTCCATACATAGCTTATTCCTTACAAAAAGTGACTTCCTCAATAAGTGGTTTGTGGTTTAGTTGGTCACTGTTAATTGTATTTTCATATATTATACTATTAGAATAGTAGACGAAACTCAAAACTATATTTTTATGTCACCAGTAAATTAAATGTCACAACGACCTGCTGAGTTGACAATGGTTTACAACCAGCTACCCATTTGAGATCGTCCGGTCTGTTGCGGTAATACCAATCTTTTTCCATAAACACTCCTTCTCACAATAGAGATCAACAAACCGCAGAGTTTCCTCCCCTGTCCACTTCATCGTGCACGAAATATACAACGACGGATAAAATAGAGAAACAAATTAGATGCTTATTTGCCTCATTTGCCACATTAGAAAAATAAGCGGACAAGCAGACGTGAAGAGAAGAAAGTCGGAAAAAAGCATGTTGAACAAAACAAATTGAAAACCCGTGCCTATGCTAAAATTCTCTGTAAAGTAGATGAAAAACGTAATAAATATTTTGAACCAACCAACAGCAATCATACTCTAATGTTCCGGGAGATTCTTTTATTGAACCTCTGCTTTCTGAGCTGGAGGAGAGAGAGGCGAGATGAAATCCAATCGGAAACCGAGTGCATAGAAGATGACCTCAATGCTACTGTCCTACGCAACCATGTCTCTGAACCAGGGACCGCGTAACAGAAAACTGGAACAGCTTTAAGTAGGCCATCGTAACTGTCACACACAACGAAATTGGACCACCAAGCAACATGAAAAAGAAATGGATGTCAGAGGAAATATTGATACTTATGAGGACGAGACTGAGTATAAGAGAATCAACAAAGAGATTCGAAATGGGATCCGTAAGTCAAGGAACAATGGTTACAAGAAAGGTGCACAGAACTACAGGGTGTATCAGGTATGAGTACACATCTGTTAACGTTTTGGTCTGTTATTGGCTTTCAAATAATGTAAATAATAACTCGCATTACTATCACTTTTCTGTCTTTTCTAGTAAAAATAAGCCAGTAGTGAATTGCACTCAGTGACATTTTTCCACTAAACATTCAAGAAAAAAATTAAATAATACTCAGCTACTTGCCAAATCCTTAATATGGAAGTATTAATTATTTTTGTCGAATGGTTCTCAAAACACTAATCAGATTTTGCACACTCACGCCTCCCGTATCAGGCAATCTTTGTGAAACGAGCACAATGTTCTTTCATCAGGTGGGTGCCTGTTTTTTTGGGCAATCTCTTCCTGTAAATTCGGGCGGCAAAATGAGCATTTTGCAACGATTCTGCCCAAACAAGTATCTGTATCTTCGACGTTTGTGAACATTTTATTTTCAAAACAGAATGACATGAAAAGACAAATAATCTAGAATCAATTATTCAGTTTAGTTTAACCAAGGTTCAACCACCTATTTTTTTTTTTGTACTGTTGCCAGATGTCTTAAGATACCGATTTACGAGTGAAATTGTATTGTGGTTTTTTCAATTTTTGATTATCGTTGTTGACTAAAAATGCATTATTACTTAATAATTGAATGAACTAAAATTTCTTACATCTCATAATAATTAAAATTTTCTTTATCTTTCAAATATCCATCAAAAAATGTCAAAACTTCAAAGGCCTTATTCTTAAAAATGGTTGAGTTTGGACCCCATGTTGTATGAACTTTTTTGTTCAAAATGGGCCATATTTTCAAGTATAAATTTTTTTTAGTCAAACCTGATACACCCTGTATGAGAATTGGAGGAGAAACATCACTGTATCACACATAAATTAGTGAAAAAAGTTACTGGCCGAATAGAGCCTGGCAGTTTGAGTTACATAGTGAAGGACAATAGTAGCATCTTTGATCCCAAGGAGCTCCTCGGCCATTGGAAGAACTACACGGAACAACTTTATGCGAAGAATACCAAAAGAGATTCCAATGAAAGATATGCAGGGGAACCCTCCCTAAAAATACTGAAATCAGGAGTCGTTAAGGCAATTAAAAAAAGCGAACAAGGAGAAGCAGCAGGACCAAGGGTCATATTTTCGAATTTATTCGAGGTCATTTTCGTACATGAAATTTGACTGAAAACAATGTAAATTAAATAGGGAGCATTCGAAATCGTATCAAATTTTGTATGCGAGAATATTCGAAAATACGACCCCTGATCAAGGTTGTTAAAGTTAATAGGCTGTCTGGTGAGGGGTAACTTGATGACGTCATCGGGAATGCCTTATGAAAGCCGCTTTGGGAAAGTGTGATCCGATTAATCGGTTCGATCGGATAAGTAATCTCATCGTTCGCAAAATGATCCAAAGTCGAGTACTCGCGTTCGATAAGTAATCTTGTTGACTCGGTTTTCTCATATGTTTGTGATCTTGTTAATCCTGCTCTTGACGTGGGTAGAAAATTAATCAGCTGTTTGATTTTTTTGGTTATGTGTTATGTTTAGTTTATATGTTTTGTTTCCGTTTTGTCAAGTTTTGTGTTTGAATTCTTGTGATTTGTTGTGTTTGGGGTGGTTTGCAGTGTCTTTGAAAAGTCAAAGGTAAAAACCTCAAATCGTTGGACAAAAAAAAAGGGGGGGGGGCGGTGATCGTCGATCCCAATCGTTCGGAAATGTTGAATAATCTACTCTGAAAACGAGCTAAACCGCGATCAGCTGATATTAACCTGCTCGATCCAGGATTTACATTTCCGAAAGCAGCTAGTGATTTGCATTATGTTACGGCACCTTAGATAACTTCATAAAAGTTATCAGGCAACCAACCTGCCTCAAACAACTTTGGACCAGGCGATGCATATGCAGAACGTAGAATCCCTAGTGGAAATATTCAACAACATATAGGTATGAGACGAGCGAGATACCACAGGACTGGCTCCAGTCAATTTTTGTACCTATCCCAATAACACCAAACGCAAACCACTGTGATCAGATCCGAATGATCAGCTTGATGAGTCTAGTCAGATGCGAAAGAGACAATGCCCCTACTCGGTTCAGGTTCAGACAAGGCTTTGTCACACGTGAAGCACTTTTCTGTCTAACCGTATGTAGGTATGTAGTGATCAGCGTAAGCACGTTTTCATGTGTTTCATAGATTATCAGAAGGCGTTCGACTGTGTCAAACAGACTGAGCTTGTAAAGATTCTTCAAGAGAGAATGATAGATAAGAATGATCTACCATTGTAAACAACCTATACATAAATCAAACAGCACCAGCGAGAGGGGGAAGTGACATTACACAGAAATTCCCGATAGAAAGAGGAGTAAGACAGGGATGCGTTCTGTTCCCCTAGTCTTCAATATATACTTTGAAATGATTTTTGAATGTGTCTTGAAGGGCGCAGGGGACGGCATCAAGATTAATGGACAGGTTGTTAAGCGGATGACATAGTCCTGTGTAGCAGATGACCAAGAGGCATTACAACGTTTTGTTGATAGAATAGCTATCGAAGGGGAACGACTCGGCCGGAAGATTAACATAAACAGAACAAGAGTAATGATGATTAGCAGAACACCAAATGTGCACTTGAATATCACAGTGAATAGCGGGAATCTGGATAACTGAAGATCTAGATCTAGACGTAGAAATGCGAGACAGAATTGAGCAAGCCATGCTTCATTTACTCCGTGCCACTGTACGGAGTGGAGACAATAAAGGCTAGCGCCATGAACCATCTGGAATCCTTTGAAACGTGGGTATTCAGAAGAATGCTAAGAATTCCGTGGACGGATCGTGTGTCGAACGAAAAAGTTCTGAATAGAATGGAAAGGGAAAAAGAGGAATCGGGAGGAAGAAATAATCGTGGCTACAAAACATAAGAGACCGGGACAAACCTCGACGCCCATGCACTTTTCAGAGCCGCGCAAGATCTAAACGCATATGCCAAGATTCATTGATGGACAAGACATCTTAAGAAGAAGAAGTCCTTACGCAAGGACTCGAAAATAATGTTAATTTGGACAGTATACAATACTTAAGATCAGGAAAGTTTGGGACAGATTCTCTAAGGCCAATCAAGGTAATTTTTCCGTCTAGTAGTGATGCTCAACCTTTTTTTTTTAGTCAAGAATAAAATACCCAGTGAATCTGGTTGAAATATGATAAAACTTTTATGCAGAGAAAATCCCCTCAATACTTTGTCTGATCTTCCAGATCGGACCAGTAAAGGAGAAACCAATTTAAAAATAGGTACGATCCAAAATTTGAAAAGTTACAGGCAGTACATGAAAAAAACTAGGTAAGAATTGATTATCTAAGCATTGTGTTATTACACTAGCCTGAATTCTATTATGAAAGTCGATGAGTTTAAAATCTCTGTCATCACATTAAAACCTAGCTTCGTTTTATTACCGGAGTCTTGGCCCAAGTAGCACATAATATGGGGTAAACATCGTTTTTCAGTTGGGCCAATATTTATTCATTTTTGTTGATAAATCAACACAGTACCAACATTGGGGCAACGTTAGTTTTAACTATGTGGAAACAATATTTAAAAATAATCTTGTACCAATATTGTTTTCATAGATTAATTAACTCTTCAGTAATTTGAATATTGGCCCAAGACTTCTCACTACAATATTGATTTATGAAATATTGGCCAAATATTACATTTTATATTATGGAAACAATATTGTAATATAATATTAATTCAATATTGGCATTCAATTTTTTATTGATATTTAAATTCACTTCAAAAACTTTGTACACCCAATATTTATTTCCAATTTTTTCGCAATATTGATACTTTTTGAAAAGCCCAATGAAGGGCCAATATTTACATACTAATTTTTACCAAGGTTAGATTTTCTGAATTGAAAATGTTGGTCCAATATAGGGTATTCAATGTGCGCACTTGGTGTGCCGACCAAAAAATAGATGGAGACTCTGTCTTCACTTTACCTGTCTTAAACCTGGTTCCAGGATGAAGCCAAAAATTGGTTGTTTTCTCTCTGCGGGACCCTGGCGGGACTTAACCATGCTGATGACTTGTGATACAGCGAAACGGGTCCACGGATGGTCCGGCAAAGAGAAAACACTTCTTAGTCGGTCCTTATAATTGGTCCGTTACCTTAATTAAATATAATATAAAGCCAAGATTTACATACGTCTCCGGGCCAATATTGGTAATTTCAATTGGCTCTATATTGCATAAAGTTCTTGATATGATATTGATTATTTCTTTTTGGGCCAACATTTGGTTACGTTATTGTACCAACGTTGGTATTTGTTTTTGGGTATATATTGACATACGTTCTTGGACAAATATAGCAGAATGTCCACATCTTTTATTGGGCCAACATAGAGAATCTGACTTGGGCCAATAAATCGTAGTTATTGTCCCAATATTGGCCCAACATGGGAGTGCTACTTGGGGGTTACATCATTTCATGCCTGAAAGCCTTATCCACTTGCCAGGATACAGTTTATTTCAAAATGATAGAGCTGAACATGAGAGGTTGGTGTTTCCACAAATGAAACACCAGGGGGACATTAGAAAACACTATGGCTAAATGCCAAAAATATATTTTTCATGCGTCAAGAAGTTCTAATGCTTATTCAAAAAAGTAGTTGATTGTAATAATTTGGTTACTCTGAATAGTTTTCGCTTTTCAGAAAAATAGTAGGCACCTATGTAAACCTAGTAGAAAAAGGCACATTCCTGGACTCCCTATCTTTAGGATCGTTCGGGATTATTCAGCTGTTCTTACTAGGAATACAATGCACTATTATTCTCCATAATCCTTAATTGCCTATCCTGATCTTTGAGAAATAAATATGTATAATTTATAAAATCACAGCAATAGATGCTGAGATATTTCCATCGCTTCAATGTGATAGTCGCGTGGTGCTGACACAGCAGTACCAACTTAACAGAGTCGCAAAACTTCTAAAGGCTGCCACCTAGCGGCGCAGATATGCTTCAAATGAAATATTCTCGCGTATTGGCGTCGGTGGCGTCATCTATCGTCACGATGATATTGTAAAATGGATTTCGCTTGCCGCAAAAGTCATTGCAGTATATGGTCAAAGGTCATTTCACTCGTTTTGTTTCCTGTTTTTGGATGGTGTCTTAAATAACAATTGATTAGGTGCATTGCTGGTATCAGAACGCTGAAATTTTTTGTGAACAGTGAGTTCGCAAATTCTGGCATAAATTCAGGCACATCAATTCTCCAAAAATAGCCGCGCCTTTACCTACCTCCATTTTTTTAATTGAAAACCATAAGTTTTTTTTTTATATTTTTGAATTTCTTGTTAAATTTTCAGCATTTCCTATGTTACGTCTTGAATATATCGAAACCCAAGCAGCAAACTGACTTCGATTTGACTTTCGTTCGTAATTTTTCTGAGATTTTTAGACGTTATTTTCACCTTTCAAATGACGTCTATATGACGATAGGATCACGGAATTAGGTCACAGCCCAGAAGACGTCATTTTATGACGTAAAAAGACGTGATGTTATAGCTGTTACAATAGTGAAAATGACATGGGATTGCATCATAAATACATCAGTTATGTCGTATTTGAAATATGGTACAACTGACGTCATCATACAATATGTCAGTTTGAACAGCGCTTCCAGTAAAATTTGCTTATGAAATCAAAATCTGAGAATTATTTGACCAGGCTGATATGACAAATGTATTTAATAATACGCTCACATTAACATTAGGTAGGTAACGGGTCTTCAAAAAAAAAAAAACCAATCAAAGATTGCTTTGGTTACGAAAACGTACGTCGCATTATTGTTTCTTTATTGGCCAGAATTTTTGACATGACATTTTGACATTAAATTTCATTGACTGACATTGTCAAAATTGAAGAAAAACATTTGCTAAGACTAAGACGTACGTTTAAAAAACCATAGCAATCTTTGATTGTTTTTTTTTTTTTTGAAGACCCGATATATTTAAAAATATGTTTGCGTTCCACAACTTGAATAGGTAGGTATCTTCCTAATCGGACATATGCAACATACCTTTTCAGAGAATCATTTTTTGCGCGAGCTCAGCTTTTAGAACTTAAACTTTTTTCAATTGTGAAATCAATATGGGTAATAAGAAGGCATAAAATGGATAGATAAACTCCATTTTATTATGACAGACAAAGTGTCAATTATTGTTAAAAATAAAAATCTACTTTAAACTCTTATAAACCAGATATAACGTATACTTGTCTTACTGTCACACTTATAATAACAGCTGTCAATTAAAAATTCGAAATTCCGGACGTGTTATATTTGACTTTTAGGCTTTACGCAACTTATAATTAAATGCCTGATAATAAAAAGACGTTGAAATATTGGAATAATTTTTGAGCTAGTGATGTTTTTGAAAAAATTGCCAAACAACCTGTCGCCTCATTTAAATAATGACATATTATAAAGCTTAGTATAACGAAGTTTAATTTATCAATATGTTTAGTGTGTCATAAAGTAAGGTTTATCAGAAAAATAACAGATAATTTTTAATTGGTTTACAAAAAAATGCTACAAATCAAGTAATCACAATTATATTTCCTTAAAAGAAACTAAAACCGACAAAATAATAAAATATTATTGCAACAAAAATGCAATAGGTATTGGAGTACCTTGATCTCGTTTCCATGCTTCAAAGCTCAAGTTTAATAATTAGTTCTTACAACAAAACAACCACGGTTTACTTCACCTTAGATTTCGGTATTCTTGTAATAATTTTTATTGTTTTTATGTACCCATTGAAAAATAAATAAATTAATAATATAAAAAGGAAAAAAGGTTATAAGATATTCGGCAATCTAAAATACCCATTCTTGCATTTAAATAATAATATGTAGATATTTGGGTGGGTATACCGCACCTAAGTTTTTTAGCGTTTGTCAGGTTTTTTTTTTTTTTTTTTTTTGAGGGAAAGACATTTCGACCATCTTTGACACTTCTTAACTTTACCCTTTGGACGGGAAGCATGTAAGCACTTCGTACATGGATATGGCAATTAGCTTGTATCTACGCTTTCCGATTGGTTGATGCCAGATATCAATACGTACTGCCATTGCGAAGTCATAGTCATGTACGTTTTGCAAATGAATTTTAAAGATGCATGTGTATGCCAGATAACAGTACATATTGGCAGAGTCGCGTCATCGCCGTGTACGTTATGCCAGTAAATTAAAATTGCATGAGAATTTTTTTCAAAGATTTATTGCTATAGTGTATAATATCTTGCTCTACCTTCTACCCACCGCCACCTCCAAACCCCTAACTTTAACCTTGAATATTCTTGAATCCACATATCACATTCTTCTAGACTGTGTAAATTTGTGTAAATTGTTGTCCCATTGCTATTGTTAGTAACTTCTTTCGTTTTGTATTTTAAAATTTAAGGTGTTTCCATTTCCATATCATTTGCAAACATTATTACTACACCATTTCAACCTCAATTTCGGAAAAAGTAACTTTTATTTAGGAAAATGTAAGGTCATTTTCGGAAAAAGTCAAATCAATTTCAGAAAAAGTAAAGTTAATTTCGGAAAAAGTAAATTCAAATTCGGAAAAAGTAAATTTAAATTCGGAAAAAGTAAATTAAAATTCGGAAAAAGTAAATTCAAATTCGGAAAAAATATATTCAATTACGGAGAAAGTAATGTTATTTTTTATAGAATGATTTGAATTGATTGAGTCATTTATATCTATTTAGAGAATCAAAAAATTTGTCCATATTTCTCAAAGAGACCCGATTTTTAAACAATGAAAGAAAGAAAAAAATTACCAAGTCTACAAATTGTTTATTATTTTATTTACTTAATAATAGTGACATGTGTTTCGCTCATCAGCATCATCAGATCTACAAAATAATATACATAGAAAATATTTAAACTCAAGTACACTGATTGGAATCGAACCCGTCAGGGTACGAGTTCGACTGGAAATTTATAGTCACTGCTAAATTTACTTTTCATCAATTCAAATTATTTTGAAAAATAACATTACTTTCTCCGTAACTGCAGCAGATGGGTGATCATAAAACCGAAGATATCAAACATTCACCCTTCTGGCGTTTTGCGCTATAGGGGTTGAAAGTGCGCCATTGGCGATTTCTTGGTACCTATTGATTTTACAAAAAAATGTTTCAAATAAAACATGTGCAACATTATTTGATCTACAATGTTTATCTAAAGACATTTTCGATTAAGGGCCGTCTGTGGTCATAAGGGCCGTTTGAAATTTTGTAATGAAAATAAAAAAATTTAACCAACGTGAAAAAAAGTTCTACAATACATACAACGTTTTTGCTTTATGAAGTTTTTACTCACCCCCTGCCGTTTTTCAATAGGGGTAGTTTAAAGTTTCTTATTTTTTTTTCAAAAAAAAATTCTCAATAAAAGTTATATAAGATTACATTTCCTACAATTTTTCCCTATAAACTTTTTTTGTAACTCACCTTCATTCAGCTTGGGGACACTTTCCTTAGGGAAATTTTAGTTTTTAGGGGTATATATTGTTTTTTTTTTTTTCTTTTCTCGTCTTTAGTGCATATAAAAAGTTGCAATTAACATTGTATTAGAAGGATTTTTTTTTCACCACCTTTTTATTTTTAGGGGTAGTTTGACTATTTTCAATTTTACAAAAAAAAATTATTGAGAAAAGTTGTTCAAAATAATAAAATGAACAAGTTTTCTCAATAATTTTTTTTTGTAAAGTTGAAAATAGGCGAACTACCCCTAAAAATAAAAAGATGGTGGAAAAAAAAAACTTTTTAACACAATGTTAATTGCAACTTTTTATATACACTAAAGGCGAAAAAACAAAAAAAAAAAAAAAACAATATATACCCCTAAAAACTAAAGTTTCCCTAAGGGAAGTATCCCCCCGCTGAATGGGGGTGAGTTACAAAAAAAGTTTATAAGGAAAAATTGTAGGAAATGTAATATTATACAACTTTTATTAGGAAATTTTTTTTTGTAAAAAAATAAAAAAACTTTAAGCTACCCCTATTGAAAAACGGCAGGGGGTGAGTAAAAACTTCATAAAGCAAAAACGTTGTATGTGTTGTAGAAAATTTTTGCACGTTGGGTAAATTTTTTTTATTTTCATTATAAAATTTCAAACGGCCCTTATGACCACAGACGGCCCTTAATCAAAAAAGCCTTCAGATAAACATTGTAGATCAAATAATGTTGCACATCTTTTATTTGAAACATTTTTTTGTAAAATCAATAGGTACCAAGAAATCGCCAATGGCGCACTTTCAACCCCTATAGCGCAAAACGCCAGAGGGGTGAATGTTTGATATCTTCGGTTTTATGATCACCCATCTGCCCCCTATCATCCCTGAAAAATTCATTTGGGTAGGATTTTTTTTTTGCAATGCATGTATTTTTCGACAATTTTCCTAGACTATATGCAGAGCAATTCGTACTGTTATTTGGCGCCTTCGGCGGGAGGGCATGCGGTGGCTTATTGTACATTAATTTGGCGTTTGTATAGCAATGTGTCTGTTATTTGGCATCAACCAATGAGATAACTCTATCGCCCTGAGTTTGTCAAATACATGTACGAAGTGCTTACGTGCGGACGGGAAAGGTTATCGAGTTATCTTGCGGACCTACAACTACCAAGTTTAAAGTCTTTGTTGTCTGTGTTCTTGGACAAAGTGTTTGTTTTCAGTTGATAAATAATTAATCACAAGAGTTAGTACGACAAATTTTTTTTAAAGTAAAACTCACTTCCCGCCCGAAGAGTTAAGTCATGGCTTATGTTAAAAATCCTCTGACCCTTATCATACCCACCAGGTTCGGAGCTGCTAACTTTTGTGAATAATTATTTATTAACTATAAAAGCAAATTCTTCCTTCAAGATTTTGAGAAGCTGGGATATGGGAGTAGCTTCTCCTCATTTGATATTTTAGAGGTGAATCTCACCCCCACACAAAGTTGAAAATTATGAACTGAAAAATATGCGCAAAATGTCTCTTCCTCCACCACCATGTATGGTGATAGTTTAACTTTAATATCGCTTGCAGGCGACAGGCAGATATTTCCTGATCTAAAGTTACGTTCCAACTTTTCTAATTTTGTTTTTTTTTATTGGTCCGCTCAAAAAAGACAAAATCTATACTACCTAAACGGTACCATACGCGGAAGAGATTAAGTGAAGATTAGACCTACGTTTGAACACGTTAAATCGTCCAGGAAATGAAATAGGAGGCAAGGAGTTCCAGAGGTGGACAGTACGCCACCAAAAAGAAGCCCTATATTTAGAGGTCCTTAGGGTAGCTAACTTTACCACATACAAATGGAAAGCCTGAGAGGTTCTTGTGGCTCCTAAATAACTTCTCCTAGCTGGAATGAGACTGGCCAGATCCTTCCAAGGTAATAGCAATAGAATAACGACAAGTAGGCCACCTTGCGTCTATGTTTGAGGTGTTGGATTGTCGATCATTTTTATTTCTCTTCTTTGCACTGCATCCAATAGAGCCAACGCCAACGAATGCATGAGAGCATCGCTCCAATTTTTGAGAAGCGGTTTTGGCGATCGGGGATGCATGGTCATGCCACGACAAGTTGGTTGATGCCATTGGGTGGTCACCCCAAGAAGAGATACTGAGGGATTGGTACAGTTTTGTCCCGACATCCTCAAAACTGGGTTATTCTCGGCGAAAGATTTCCTATTTGAGAATACTGTTTCTCTAGCTTTGGAAGCATTGAATTTGATTAGGTTGTCGAGGCGCCAGTTGGTGATGGGGTCAAAATCACTATTGATAGAGTGAATCGGTTCTCGGGCGAGGCGTGTGGAAGTGGCTGCAGTAAGCGGTTTGTCAGAAGAGAATGATGCCATTAAGCTACTATCGTCCGCAAAGCTGTATATGGGATTTCTTGTCACATCTAACAAATCATTCATAAAAAAAAACAGTGCTAGGGACAGAACTGAGCCATCAAACGCCGGCATTTACAATCATTGTATTAGAAGACACACCGTTGATTACAACATGCAGTGACCTGCCTTCCAGAAAGCCATTGGCTGAGGAATGGCACTCTACGATGGAAGTTTGCTAAGGAGACCTTTGTGGTATACCTGATCAAAGGCCTTGGAGATGTCCAATGCTACAATTCTAGAGTCGTCTTGTTTTTTGAGAGTCGAGTTCCAAATATGACTGACTTACGTCAGCAGATTCTTCGTTGATATTTTAGAACAAAACCGGTACTGTTTGTCGGAAATGCGCTCGGAGGTATTCAACCAGTTTCAGGTTGACTTACAGTCAGTACGATTACAAGCAAAATGGGACCTGAACACTATCCATTTCTTGGAAAAAAGTTCCAGCTTCCTGGCAAAAAGTTCCAAATACCTGACGAACATTCTAACTTCTCACCTACTTCTGCTGTTTCATTCTGGAATTTATTATTTTGCCCGAGGGTATTGCATTGCATAATGTGAAGGCATGTTTTTCAATTCCTATTGTTTTGGAAGAACTGCCTGTTTGTCCTATGTAGACTTTCAGACAAGTAACATATTCTAATAAGTAAACACATGATTCGGATAGTTTGTTCGATATAGATTTGTTATTTTTCATGAGTTTATTCAAGTTATTATTGTTTCTAGGAGCAATCTTCATCTTGTTTTCGAGAAATACGTAATGTGTTTGATTTCCTGATCAAATCGTCGGTCTCCGCACGTAGTGGCGTAACTAGCATTTTGTAAATTTTTCAGGAGAGGAAAAAAACGAAAGTGTAACCAAATTAATTAGCTGTCCAGTGAAAAATATTAGAGCCCTGCTAATTGTTGTTTTTTTATTTGATTGCTCAATAGTTAGGCTTTACATAGATACTAATAAGAAATTGTAAGCCTTTCCGGAAAAAAAAAAATTTTGAACAGTTACGCCTCTACGTTATATTTTTTTGCTGAATAGTTTCATTTACGCCAAAATAGTTTTTCCAAAAAAAATTAAAAAACACAGTCAAAAATAATAATTCTATTTAGAAACTGCCAATGCACTATCACAATAAAAATAATATATTAGAAAAATGATAAAAACTAACTAAATTCGAAAAAATTCTTACAAACGGTCCGCTTCTAGGCAAATACTGGAAACTGGAAGCTAAATTTTTGTAGGTAATGTTACGAGTATAAAAACATAAAAACATGACTCGCAGATTGTAGATACGCCACTGCAAGAAATTATTGGATAAAAAATTTTCAATCTCACGTAAGGGCGTAAGTGAATATACGCCTATACGTGGAAAATGAATTATATTATGTGGCAGATACGCTAAAATCTAAGAATCAAATTCCAGCAAAACAGTTAGGCCGATACGTTTAATAATGCTTGAGGTTATAGAGCACCTAAAAATTTGTATTTTACTAGCGTAACTCAAAATTTTCCATTTTTTCAGTTACGCCACTACGTGCGGAGACCGACGAAATGTTTTATTGGATGATAGATAGACCAACCTGATTGTTACCTTATAATGTTTTTTCTTGAGTTAATAATCTACTATAGACTAACATGAAATCCATTATTGACTACAACCCGTTCAATAAAATAAAGTTCCTGCATAATTTGTGAATATCGTGTTTATTAGTAAAATCTAAATTCTCTAATTCAACAGTGAATTATATTTTACTGATTTCAAGGTGAAGGTTATTATTGAATGAGATGTTTTGATCGAACTGATCAGTGCCTAAAAAGCACATTATAATATCATCAACAAATCGATGCCAATAGAAGAATCTTTGACTTAGTTTATTAAATAGTTTTTTCCAAACATTCATAAAGACTACTTGTATCAGAAACGAAGCGCTCGATGTTCATGTATATTTTATGAAATAAGCTTGAGGGTAAACACAATTTTTGTTCTTACAGCATGTATACTTGATAGCAATCACCCCCATTTAAATGCATTTCTTTAGTAACATAATCAAACACAGGAAACGTGTATTGTATTTTAATTGCATGCAATGGCTAAATAATCTCATCTTTCATCACATGCTCATCAAATAACATAAAGACCGTTAAAACATGGGTTAGGAGGTTATTTGAAAGGTTTTGTAAATATATATCAATGGATATTATTAAATTATCAAAATAGATTTCAATTAATTTTGAACATGATTTTTTTTATATTTCATTAACCAACTCATGACATAGTTATACACGATACATTGTGTCACCCAATCCAACATAATTTAGTATACGCCAACAAAGTACTTAAAGACTCGGACTTTTTACTCGATGACCTGGACTCTTCCACACATTTTTGAAATATGTTGCCACTAACTGTCAGCAATTAAAATTTCTAATAAATTTAATTCTAAAACGTTGGCAAAATACCAAGAAAAATAGTTAAATTAATTAATTATGGATTCAAGAGCTTATAACATTTTTATCAGTTTTTATTTTTCATGGCACGATGCACTACATTTAGTCACACAGCGCAATCAAACCTTTTACCAGCAGCAACCGGAACAGCTGTTTGTGCTTGGTCGCTAGAGATTCCGTGGTATGATGCTGATACGTCATCATTTGGTGCGCTATTGAAATTTCAGTGAGAGAGCCCATTGGAAATGAAAAATTAACCTGTGTGGCTATGCAAATAATTATTATTGAATAATTTGTGGAAATAAATTGATGTAGTTTCACAAAAACCTTTGATATGAATTTCTACCAACTTACAGCCGAATTCATGCAAATATTCTTACGTACATATATTACTGTGCTAGAGAAGTAGTTAAAGCATCTATCACTCTAGCGTCACCATTGTCGTAAAAGTGATTTTTCTATGTAGCACAGGAGAGGAAATCTATTTCCGACGTTACCCACGCTAATGTGGGGAAACTGAAAACGCGTCCCATTAACGTTATCTTGCCTAACGTAAAAGTTTACATTGAACTATCGCGTAACCATTTTTATTTTTTGGGCAAGCGCGGGTCAAAATAAATCATAGTTTTAGGGCGGGTTTGCATCGGAATTAAATGGGCCTCAGGCCATCAGGCAGGAATCATTTTGAAAATTGAGTTTGTGAGTTTGTCAACCGAAATCGGCTGTATGTGATAATTTCTACGCGATTCTGGTCTAATTGCGGATCAGTTTTTTTGATCTGAGTGGGTAGTGGCATATCAACAGCACCCGATCGGTCCGTTCAGATATTGATAGAAAACGATTCAAACTTTGGCCTTATAAGGCGTATACTGTTAGTACCGTGCCCAATAAATGTCTGGTCCAACCTGTTAAACTAGACACTACATGTTCGACCCGAGCGAATATAGAATCACAAAAACAAACCTTAACCAGACCACAATTGCACAATCAAAACCGATCGACATCTTAAAAAAAAAGTACTGATAAATCAAATTTGTCCGTTTTCCATTTGATATCCAATATTATGTATTAAATTATTGAGTAAGTATATAAATGAATAAGCAGCATAAATAAATACGAATAATAAAGTTAGCCGGTTTATACGAGCGTCCATGTTCCGAGTGACATACTTCGATCTCAGGACAAAAAGACTCATTTCTTGGCCCAATGACATAAATAAGGTTTACTGCCTTCTTCCAAGAAACACTTTTTTTTCTTTTCTTTGGCTAGGAAGTCGTCTGATTCATCTCCGAGTAGCACTGCAGCCGGAGGCTTATTGTGCTGAATCTTCCTGTTTGCTGCACCCATTCCAAAACCCTGGTTCCCTGCAGTAGGCGAAGTAGGTCTGGTGGATGTTTGCCGTATGTGTCTGGATCTAGTTCATCTTCTCCAAATATATTTTGTCTTCTGCGAATTATATATATGTTGGGCTGTTTCAGTCTCTGTTCCGCATAGTCTGGAACTCGTGTCTCCGTTGTACAAGCCCATTGTTTGCAGGTTGTTCTTTACTGGGGCGTGCCCAGTAAGAAAGCCGGTTGCTACTCTGAGTAGATTCCTGCTTAGTTGTAGCATTTTCCCATGTGCATGCTTGGGTATTGGCTTCCAGTATTGAGCATATTTTGCTTTGATCCATTCCTTCAACTCCTCTCTTACTGTGCTTTTGGGCACTCCGAGAGCTGGTTCGGGACCAAGGTATTCTGTAGATGATCCCCTGCGTGCAAGTTCGTCAGCCTTTTCGTTGCCCGGGATACCTCTATGTCCTGGCACCCACATCAATGTGACGTTATTTTGGTCCGCCAAGTTGTTGAGTTCTTCTCGGTATTCTATTACCAGTGCAGAGTTTACCTTAGGGTTCTTCAATGCCTCCAGTGCTGCCTGACTGTCTGTGAGTGAAGTGAGTCTCTTGTTTTCGCAGGCCTTCATATTGTTGATTCTTGCGAATTGTAGTATTGCATATATCTCTGCCTGGAAAACAGATGTATGTGACCCTAGAGAGAAGAAGGTCTCGCATCTTCCTTCTTGACTGTAGATTCCTGCGCCTGTGCCATTCTCAGTCTTTGACCCGTCCGAGCACCAGTTTTGGCCTTTGAGATTGGAGAGTGAATGTTGGTTTTCCCATTCCCCCTTTCACTAATTAGGACTTGTAAGGATATGTCGGGTGAGTATTTGGGAAGTGCATAGTCATCATGTCGAATACTGTCAGATTTATGACTTCCCTCATTTATGTGTAGTTGTTTCGTTGTCTGTGGGGGCCGATACTGGCTTCCGCCTGAATCACAATGTGTAGCGGAGGTAGGTCTAGTAGGACTTCCATAGCTGCTGTTGGTGTGCTTTTCATGCACCGTGTAATGCCGAGACAGGCAAGTCTTTGCACCCTGCCAAGTCTCATTCTGGCTCTGTCTTGTTGCGTCTTTGTCCACCATATCAAAGACGCATAGGTTATTGCTGGCTTTACAACTGTTGTTTATAGCCAATACATCATGTCCGGCCGCAGCCCCCAGGTTTTTCCGAAAGTTCTCCTGGCTAGTATCAGTACCAGTTCTGACCTTTTAATTACTTTGTCCAGATGTTTGTTCCATATTAATTTTGAGACTATGATTACCCCAAAATATTTAACTTCGTCCGATATCGTAACTGGGTTTCCCTGGAGGTAAAGAGGTCCAAGTTCCTCCATTTTTGTTCTTTTGGTAAAGGGGACAATTGTCGATTTGGTGGCACTAATTTACAACTCTACAGTCTCTGTCTACCTAGAGACCTTTGTTACAGCCTGCTGCATGCGACCTCTAACTGTATGGTTGAATTTTCCCTGGGATATTATGACCAAGTCATCTGCATATCCAACTACTTGATGGTTGTTGCTCTTCAGTAGCTCTATCAGCTCGTCCATCACCAGATTCCACAGCAGGGGTGATAACACTCCGCCTTGCGGACGTCCCTTTGCAACCCGAGCCGTTACTGTTTTACCTTACTTACTATACACCATCTATAATATATACAACCACTTGGATTATCGGCTGATGATTGCTATCTTTGCGGACGGTAGGTCATGTATCAACATCGTCGACGTCTGCTGCTTTATCTAATGAAAACAGCTATTAGTTGAAATACCAGCCAAAACGAGGTTCAGCGTAGCATATCTACTGTCAACTGAATGAGCCACCGGATCGGGCTGCTTCTTTCGGAAAGCGATGTAAAATTATTGGTCCCCTGTATCAGTGATGTGATGCTCGAAAAAGATTCCTACCATTGACAAAGATGGGTCCGGCAAAATTTCTAGATAAGGTGTGAAAAATTCCCTGGCGTCGGTGATTGGCCTTAGTCTCGGAAAAAGGCAGACGAAAAATAAATTAATGAAAAAAAAAACATGCATTCCGCCGTAATTAACGACCGGTCGCAAACACATCGGTTTTTGGATAACTACAAATGAGTAATGGATGCTTATAGGGATAGGGTTGAAAGGTTGGATTTGATTCGTAGGCAAACACAGACAGTGCAGAGACAAGCCCGACTTAACATGGCCTTTTATTATGAAATTCGCTAATGTTCTCAGTAACTGATTCCAAAATATTATTATTGTTGAAAGGAGTAGTGTATAATAAATCGTGTACCTATTCCAAAGTGCATATACAAATGTGACAGATATTTCCCAATTGTTGCCAAAATATTGTTATTCAATGAATATAGTAAATCACAAATAGTAAAGGTGTTCTAGGAATAAACTGCATAACCAGCATAAGGTCATCAAATTTATTATTATGGTTCTGCCTGTGAGTGACTGCCAACATTTCAAATTAATTACTATTACTTGGGAAAAATGTAAGCTGGAAATTGCCAGAAAAGAGGTTCAAAGGATGCTGCGAATAAATTGAATTTCTGGTTTTTGAACCAAAACATTTCTTGCTTGGAATTTAAAATTATTTGAGCTCTGTCGGCCTATATATTAATATCAATGCAATGGACTTACTATCCAAACCACGTCAGATGTAACTGTAAATGTAGGCATAGGCGATAGTTTTCAAGTTGCAATTTTCAAAATAAGTCCTTAAAATGTATGTTTTTCAAATTTGAAAGTTTAAGACGTGCTAAATTGAATGTGTTCTTCTCTTGAGTGATAAGTAAACATTAAACACTCAACTTAAACGAAAAGGTGTGTGTAGCATTATATTTAAATTGAAAATAACCAAGAAACCCGATGCACTCTGTTGTGCTAATTTAATTAAAAGTAAATGCGCCTCAGCCTGGCACATCTCGCCTTATTTTCTGCTCTGAAAATAGCGCCCCGAATAGTTTTCTTAGGGTATCTATTTTTAGGCGAACATTTAAATTTATCTAGCGCCCAAGATTTTGGCTGCACAAAGCTAATAACCTACTCTATGGTCTGGGATGATGATGGTGAAATACGTTTTATGCATTTCAGTTTTGAACTCTCGAATTAGTTTTGTGTTTCGGGAAAATTGAGAGAGGAGCGAATAAAGTTGAGGCAATCTGTTTAATCAGAAATGAAATTAATAAAAATCGAGCCATTAAAAAGATTGTTATATAGCACTATTTTTCTCTAAAATTCTGAAAATAGACTGTAGGTTTTTCAAGCTATTAAATTTTTTTCATCATGAAAATCTGTTGATTATATTCATTCTCATCGGAACAGGAATTTCTGAAATAGCTTCAAATTTTGTTTAAGAGATGTTCAGAATGGAACTTGAAGGTATATCTATACGAATCGTGCTCACGCCCATTTTCCATCTTATGGTTGTAGTTCCAAGACTTGAAGAATCCCAAAATTTTTACGCCAAACAAACTGTCAGTGAAAATAAAAATGCTTTGGATAATGCCTCCATGATAACGATGAAATATTGTCCATAATATAGGTATTAAACTGAGTTGCTGCGACTTTTGAGCTCGTTTACGAATGTAGATCAACTAGTAAAGCTTATGTCAAAAGGTGGAATCTTAGGTGGTGTAGTCGTTTGTTGGGCTAGTAAAGCTTGACTTGACTAGGTCGAAATCTTTATAAGAAGAAACTCCGTTCATAGGTTCACTTTGTAAAGCTGCTCATCAATAAATATTTATTAAAATTCCTTTCTATTGTACGCTCGACATACCGTCTGTAGCCATCAATTTGGAATCAAGGCGGCGAAGAGACGGCTGCTTTGTAGCTGGATGTTGGATCATCAAGGTTAGAGGAAGGCAACCTCGACGACAAATTACCTAGGCTGGAATTCTGTCACGAATAGAGATATTTTCGCTATCTCTATTGACTTCCCCTCTCTATTGATTTCGAAAAGAGAGAAGAAGACAGCAAGTGTCATAGCGATATCGATGACCATCTCTATCCATTACAGAATTCCGCCTGGTCCTCCTGGTAGGGGTTTGAGGCATCGTGCTAACTCCCCATTGCTCAGAAAAACTGTAGACTGTAAAAAGACCCAATGGACAACCTCGTATTAGGGTCGAAAATCGAAGACGAACTAGGCAACATGAAATGGATCTGGTTCCTGCCACAAAGACCAAGAAGGAAAGACAGGGCTCAGAAAATCAGAGAGATAGCACGACAAGAGAAATCCAGGGTCTTACTATGACTAGGAGAGAGTCTCCGCCAAACTTCAGTGGAAAAGGAGAATAGGGAAAGGCCCATCGAGGAAACTCACTTATAACTACTCCAGTATGCCTGCTTCCAAAAGTATAATACATGCTTTCTATCAAGAACTGAATTCAAGGGAAATAATATTGCTGGCAGACTTTAATGAATGAACAGGAAGAAAAAGCAACGACAATAAGGTAGTAGGAAAATTTGGAGAAAATGCAACGAATGACAATGGAAAAAGTCTGAAGCAATATGCCAACAGGATAACCTAAAACTCTACATGGATATTTCAGGCATAAAGAAATGCATGGACATGGACATGGAAAAAGAAAACTAGACAACAAATTATTATTATTATTACTATTACAAAACAGAGATCAGTGGACGGAAGAATGTCTCGTCAATCCTGCTGCTTAACAACCGAGAGCATGAACGAGCTACAAAGGCACTTTATCGATAAGCATTATTTGCTCTGCGAGACCTTCAGCCTGATTTTGAACAAGTTTTAAATAATACTCCTTTCGTATTACAGCGGATAAAGGTTCATGAGGAATTCTGTAACGGACAGAGATCGTTATCCCTATCGCTATGGTACTTGCTGTCTTCTTCTGTCTTGTCGAAATCAATAGAGAGGAGACGTCAATAGAGGGGCACATAGCGATTCGTACCGCTCAGGTAAAATGAACCAATATTCTAATTTTCACTAATTTCTTCATATTGCGATTCGTACCGGTATACAATTCCTGCACCCTACCTGACCACCCCATCCTACTAATGGATTATTAATTATTATTACATGACCAAGAAGATTTTTATTACATTCTCCTTTTCTTTTAGTCTAAAGTTTGTTGAACGAGTTTTGCATTACCTTTCTTGGATCCTAGCAAAGTAGGAGATAGCTTTGCTCTTGATTTGTTTGATATAATGCCAAATGATGAAAGACTTGTAATTTAAAATATGCTGATTATTTAACAGACAATTTATATTTCCGAGGAATCGGCTTTTTCAATCCCTCAATATACAAGGCGCCTCCAATTTTTTTTTTTTGTATTCGTGGAAAAACTAAATAAATTTCAAATAAGTAAGGAAGTTAAAATCCAGAGCGTCAATTCTACAGCAAAAATAGATTTTACCTCGGATTTTACCTGCTTAATGCCCGGTACGAATCACAATGTTAAAAAAAAAGGTGTGCGGTACGAAACACATTGTCTAATTAGTACTTTTATTGCCTTCGGTACGAATCACACAACACCCCAATAGAGATAGAGAAGATATCTCTATTCGTCCCAGCCCTGGTTCCAGGAAAAGAAACAAACAATTATTTTCATCAGAATTTAATGAGCTGAGATAGGTACGCTGAAGAGCATTTCAATAGAAATGTTGATTTACATTAACAGAATAAATTTGTTCTGAAATAAATTAAGATGATTTTTATTCTATTGAAAAGTATTTGCTAATGCTAATTTCTTTGAAATTTTTAGGATAATGGAAACTAGCCAACAGGAATTATGCACATTATGCAAATCGAAATTTTGAAAAAAAGCCACCATACCGATTTGCTGCCAATTGTGTTCTATTAAAAGTTCGATTACGCAAATGGCTCGTATGCAAAAGCATATTTGGATTTGCCGATTTTTTGCAAGCGATAAATCGTACTCCGTACATTTTGGAACGAATTCCTGGGCTAACTGAACATGACTTTCATTCTAAAATTACTTTAAAGTTCAGTTATTAGAAAAACTAATAGATTGAGATAGTTTTTTTTTTTTTATTGTAGTTCCATTTCGCAACTTGCATTCGGCGCAGAAACATTTGCGTTTAAAATGTTTCCAAATTCCATCAAGCAGAGCAAAGAGAAATGGAAACGCTTATGGAATAATTCGAATCCCTTGTACAAAGAAACCAAAATGAAATATAGCTTTTGATGTAGAATTATTATAAACGAAACTTTTCCAATTAATTAGTAATGAAGGCCGAAATCTTGAAGCTATTCTAAGTTTTATATTTTGGAAGGTTCCAAATCAAAATCTAGACGGAGAATTCACATGATTATTCAAAGCTGTGGGAATGAACTTATCAAATGTAACTCTGGATCTGGAATGGAGATTTTTACTAGGTTATGTTATCTCCGTTATCTGTTAGGCTAGTATTGAAGAACAGCTGTGCAGTCACCAAACCGAAAAGGGGGGCCGCAGGAAGGAGCAAGAGAACGGAGGAAGAGACATTGCTGCCAGAGGCTCGGTGTGCCAAAACTGTGATATCAGAAAACGCACAATCGACGACAATAAGAATACGAATAGATTTGTCGGGCGGTCTCTGCTTAGGAATATCACAGAACAGCTAATAGTACCACCTTCAAGCTCCCTTTACCGTAGAGAGGTAACGCCTTCACAAACTCCTCAGAAATTCCAGATCCCAGGGAGCTTTAGCGGTCTTTACCATTGAATCGCAATGTGTATTGAATAAACCAACCTTGTACGCTACTTTGGAAAAAAAGTAGCTTGTAGCTGTAGCTTTTGGTAATGTGTTCCATGTATTCATAAGCTACTGTGAAAAGTAGCTAGTTACTGAAACAAGCTATTAGTTGCTTAAGCTACTTTTGGTAGATAGTTCATAGTTATTAAGGTATTAATGGCGGAAAGTGTCATTTACCGCCCGAGAGTATGGTTAACGACACTTAACGCCCAAAATACTTATTACGTTTGCATAGCGAACTCTTCTAGTTCAAAAATGAAATTACTATGCCTATAATATAATGGCATCCATTCGACATTGTTTTCGAAAATAAACAGTCTTCCCCTTTATATAAAGGCATGTTTCCACTAAAAAATTAGCATCTTCTGTATTTGTAAATCTTCCAAAAATCAACAACTTTTATATTTTCCATGATTATCCACACCGATATTGGTAATACTATGTATAGGTATATAGTTCTTGGGTGAATATAATAAATAATTCTAGCTGATTTATCTTCTAAAAGAGACGGTAAGATCAAGGTATCGCCCGCAAACGCGGGCGGTAAGTTGAATTTACCGCTCGATAAAAGTAACTTTATACTTTAATTGCTCAAGCTACAATTATCATTTTTCGGAAAAATCTTATCCTGCCTTGCTTACTACTTATCTCTGTAGGTAGGTAATTATGTTTTATAAGTATGTCCTGTTTTATTCTCGCATTCGCAGATCACTGTGATCAAAGTGAACCTAATAAGTGTCCAGTGGTTTTTGACAAAAATATGAATACTACTTCCTAGAGAAAATTAAAATGTTATTTTCGTAAGATTATATTATGAAATTAAATTAGGTTAAGGTATGTAAGTACATTGATGGTGGCGATTGTGCACGTTTTTTTGTTTTTATTAATTTAACTCTCAAAAAAGTAGCTTGAATAGTAGCTTTCACCAATTCAATATGTAGTTAAGTTACCAATAGCTTAGCTACTTTTTTAAAGAGGTAGTTGAGCTACTGAGTAACTTAGCTACTTACAATATAAAGTAGCTTGTAACTTGTAGCTAGCTACTTTTCCCAAGTAGCTTGCCCAGCTCTGTCTGGAAGTTGACTAGAAACGTCAGAAAACTGACTCATATACATATATTGAGAAATACTTAGAATAATAATTTAATTTCTGTATATAAAGCACTTCACAATAATGCTCTACAGCCCATTAATAGTACGCAACATGTTTTATTGAGCGTGTTTAAAAAAAAAATAACAAACATCGCTATACATCCCTACTTTTTTCTTCTTCCGCTTCTTCCGCATATTATCATCTATCTTTGGATTTGAGTAGACCTCGGCCAATTCTCGACAGTAAGCGGTATCTCGAGGCACTTATTGTGTCCAATGTAATGCTGCAGTTAGTTTGAAATTGTCGATCCATCTCATCTATGGTCTGCCTTTTAATCTATGCCCAGCATAACGTCTCCATTTCACTAGCTCTGTTTCTCATCTGTAATTTCTGTCTTGCAGAGCGAAACTTCCTTTCAGATGGGTGTCGTTTGACGATATTTCCTCCAACGCTCTATTATCCAGGTGATTCTCTTTTTGCCGGAAAGTGTTATGTTCGTACTATTATCCGCTCCATATCTCATAAGTGTTAGATAGTTTGTCGACATTGTTCTTTTGGAATGTCCAAGTCTGAAATCCTTAATATCATTATGGGTAATTAATTGCTTGAAAACTCTTCTATTCAGGTGTAGTGAAAGCTTTTGGTTCTTTAGGATCTATGAAAGCTTGCCAAAAGCAGCACATCACATATGTTCAGTTTTATTGTCCTAGTCCACTGACTTATTCCAAAGAGAGGTTTCCAATGATGACTTTTCTTTCTTCTTCGACGTCATCGTTTTATCATAATAAAATTTCATCTTATTGATGTAAAACTGATTTCTTCCGATGCTATCTGACTAGTCATCATCTGTGGCTATTCAAATCTCTTGGGGATGGGCATGAGACGTTGGTGAACAACATAGTAAATGATTTTCTACTTTATTCTACCAAAATTTTTGACGTTAGACCTCATTATATTCTCTCACCGTCCATATTTGTACATAAAACGTCTCATATGGAAGTATTTCTTGACCGTTCTCACACAAAGCATTGTCGATGGGTTTCTTGTAATTCCAAGGAGCGTAACCAGTAGCAATCACATGTTTATCACTTCAATCTTGGACCTAAGATTCACAATGGGATTGAGAATTGAGAACGTATCTCACATAAAAATAATTCACCAAACAATGTAGAATTTTTATAAGTGGCAATTGGGATAAATTTGAAAAATGAACTCCAATTTGAAGAAAATATTTAAGATACCAAAAAAATAGTTCCTTTGGAAATTGATTAAACATTGTGATCTTACTTCACTCATAAATGATATATAGTAAGTAGTAAAAAATATATAATATTCAGAGATATGGCCAATGTGCAGAATATTCTTGAAGTTCTAAAAAGAAGTAATAATTGCTGCACTGGAAAATTTGAAACCTAAATGTCCTAAATTAATTTATTTACATACTGAGATAAAACGACCAATCAAAACAGAATCTTTTATCATATTACCAAACAATCCTTTCGTCAATAGCTTTGAATAAAACATTATCACAATAAACAATAATATAGGTTAAGTTTATTTTACTTTTCATTATTATTGCATTTTCTTCCTTTGTTATGTAATGTAAATAAGTGTGACGAAAAAGTAGGTATGTAAATTAACGAAATGAGCGAGGAAATAAAGTGTCGACATTGTCGATCAATGACCCATAAACCAATCACAAATTGATATAAACAAATTCAATGTCCATTTGACTATTTGACATCAGCTGGCACATGACACTTTATTTTCGACAATGTATTCGACCTAAATTTAGGCAACTTACATTGACTAGATTTCGTCATACAATAATCCATTCACATTGTTCACCTTGCACTAAAATGTCAAACATCGGGAGGCACTAAATCCGTCATCCGTCACAAAATATCAACAAGAAACAGATGTAAATAGAGAGGTTTTGCGGTGTGTCCTAATAAGAAGGGGCCCTGAACGCGCGGTAAACATATACACCCGATTAAAACTGACTGTGAATAGACAGTATGATGATAAAATGAACCGAAGGACCGCTTTTTTAACGCGCACACGGTGCGCGTTCGCTAAATATTGGGGGGCGCATGCGGCTATATTTGCCTATTTCGCCGGCGAACTATAAACTTTTCATAACTATACAGAAATTGATGTTTTTCACAAGACTCATTCAAATATCTCTTAAATAAACTTCGCATTGGTAAAAATGGCCGATCCGTGAGTAACTTTGTTGAAGTTTGATTATACCCACTTTAATATCTTCAAAATTGTCTGTCCCAGGAGTAAAAACAAACTAGAAATGTGTAAACAACTTTGTCAAGGTATGACTGTGAGACGCGCGTTTTTATTTTCATCAACTTTGTTGGCTCCACTATATTACGTCGGTGATTGTTATTTTATATTCACTCGGTGGATTCACCAATGAAAATCAATGAAAATAAAAACGCACGTGTGTTTTGACCACACGAACGAACCTAACAATAAATCCATTAGCGACGATTTCCGAGGACTTTGTTGCCTGCACTTTGGTTTTGGTAGGCAAACTGGTTAACTAATTAGTACGTAGCGTTCTCGAGATTAGTCAGTAGAAAATCCCTTCCAAATTCGTTCGCTTAGAATAATTGGTAAATTTTGACATTTGTTTCTTATTGCTGTGTTCAGCATTAAAATTAAAGCCGGCATCCCATTATAGCTGTTTCGCTTTTTAAAGCCGACGTCGCTCGTGTTCAATTGCGGCCTTAAAGGGGTAACACTCTTGCTAATAAAGTGGGGGTCGAGCCGGTTTTGAATTATTTGTTTTTTTTTTAAATCCTCACCTCGGTATCAATCACAAACTTGAAATCTTTCAAATTCATGGAATCTCTACTTACAAATCTTGAATAATAACTCGAAAACTCCATGAACATAGGAGGTACGTGTGAATTACATTTATTCCACAAATATGAGTTTTGTGGTCTGATACATGCTTTGATTGAATTTATATGGAATCCAGTGTCCAATAAGCATGCTTTTTCTACTTATAACCATTCCATTGGAACCAATTTCAAACAGCGCTCCAATCATCTAATAAAGACATGCTCTGCTCGAGTCTCAGTTCTATTGACAATAATCCACTTCAACAAACAACAAAAAATCTGAATCGTTGCATAATGCAACTGTTTCATGAAAATATAATGCATTGTATCTTTTTCTGTCTGTAGTATTCTCCTCAAAATATAACTATGCTTTTGAATGCAATATCAAATTATTGTCAATCTCTAATCAATATTCTGTTCTGTTTGCATGACAAAACTCAGCAGCACTTATATTCTAGGTTATACATTTTCGCTGTTCAAATTGTGAAAGCTTCTGGCCACTTTTGAGAGTTTTATGTGCCTAATCTCGATCTATTGAGTAAATCATGCTTCTGCAACTTCTGGACCTTCTTCTCCGTCAAGGATTGGATAGATCAGGCATAACATGAAAAGTATCTTTGGCGCCTTTCTAACAGCTGTTTGATTAAATTTAAGGTCTCATATGAAACATCTGTGCGTTTTGTTCTGCTATAAATTAATAATCGAATTAGGCATTGGCTCTTGGAACACTCCCAACGGCCCCAATGTCGCTGTCAGAACCAGCTGATTGAGTAAAGTTTTTCCTCATCATCGTCAACAAATGCTCTACTAAAATCTATTATACTTACTACTCATAGTTTTGTTTCACAGTAGCACATAAATATTGTCATTATTCCACTTGTGAAATTGCGGGTTTCTACATTAACATTTGAGAGTCTCTGGCTGTCTAATTCATGTAAAGATACAAGTTAATAAACTAACCACCGATCGATTTAAGATTCGGAGTGTGTGCAAGTACATAAAGATGTCTTTATTGATCATAACTCAAAGTTAATATTAACTGTCCCATCTAACATAATGCAATGTTATAATATACTGGTCTCTACTAAGAGACAAATATTAGTTTGCAAAACCTACAAAATGCTTGCAATACTCAATCACTTATCGTACCAATAACACTTGGGACTCTTGTATAATATACGATTGCACCATGTGCCATTATACCTACCTCTTTAATAAGCTTGTTAAGGGCACTGATGTTCATAATCTTACGCGTCACCGTGACCGGTATAATGTGCCAAAGCATGAAACTGCAATGTTTCAACGTTCCTTCAGTTATAACGCTGTAAATCTTTTCAATGGTCTAACCTTTGACGTCATGTCAGCTCTACATCGTTTAGGAATGAATTTAGAAAACACTTACTTTCTAACAGTAATATTGCTGGAATAATATTATATTTTTATAGACCATTCACTATTTTCTTTAGGCCTTTTGTTAAACCCTCAAGTGATGCAACCTGACGGATAAAAACGCATCTATAATCTTATTGGTCGGCTAGTGATTCGCTGATCAATAGGATAATAGATTGTTAAAGTTATCTTGTAGACAGTTATTACTATGTTTATCTGAAGATGAATAAACCGGGCCTTATAGACATACATACTTGAACTGTTAATAGTTGATGTATCTTTCATATCGATTGTCAATTATAAGCTTTAATCAGGGTCGCAAATACATGAAATAAAAAAAACATAACCCCACTTCTGTCTCTGTCAAACGTCAAACATGAAGTTGGCGTTTAGACCTATAAAGCCGGCGACATTTGACTATCGAAATTCGAATTCCTACATTACACAATTTCAAAAGGAAGATAAATATGATAAAACGACGCTACGCTATCTATATTTTATTTGTGTACGACCATTGTATGTCTCTGGAGAAACTGTTTATACAATGGTACGACTGATTCAAGGACAAAATTTGCTGTTCTCACTAGGTCCCTAATTGAGAAACTTCAATGTAGAGGAAGGAAAACCATTAAGACCTGCAGATTTGTATTCTTTCTAGAGGCTCAAAAAATAAAGAAATGAACACAAAAAATAATGAAACATAAACCCAACCGCTCTAAAAAGTTGGTAATAGTAAAAATTGCGAAGTTTCGCAAAAAGTTCAAGTAGGTAGGGGAACCCGGGGCAGAACGGCATACCTAAGCTTTAAGAGGCCTTTTCTTCAAGGGATTTTAAAAATTTCGAAACCAACTTAGGACATACCCTTCTTCATTGTTTAAATAACATCCAAGAAAAGTTTGAGACGAATTTTATCAGAAAAAAAAATTGTCAAAATGACCATTCTGCCCCGACTATGGGGCAGAATGGCTCTATCTTGGGGCGGAATGGTCATTATGGTAAAATAATGAAGTAACCGTATTTTTAGGAACAAATGAAATACTCAAATATTAAATACACAATTTAAAAGAAATCTTAAACTTATTGCCGGATTTTGCATACAAGCACAGTCTCATCGTCGTCGCTATCGATACCCCGCGCAAGTATTATGAGCCCATTTTTTGCAGATTGAGCATGATATCTAACCTTCTATAGATTTTGAGTAAAAGACTCCTCAGTAGAGGCATTGGGCATCATCACTTTCACTTTCGCTGATGGAAGAACTTGTTTCGAGCTTACAGGAATCCTTGTGTTTTGTTTTTTTTAAATTATTCTTTTGCATAATCTTCGAGTGAATAACTTTTTTATTTTTGGGTTTTTTATTTATTGCCAATTTATATTCTGGTATTGATTCATCTGGACTGCATTTTATTAAAGACCACATGCGTGAATCTCTTTTATAATTGAAAATATTCATATGACTGCTTGCTAATTTTATACGGGGCAGAATGGTACCCTAGACTATTCCGCCCTCTAATTTTATGCGGGGCAGAATGGTACCCTAGACCATTCCGCCCCGATCCGTTCTGCCCCGAATTTGGTTTAAAAATATTTTCAAAAAAATAGAAAAATATCATTGAGGAAAAATCTCAACACTACCACCACTAATGCTTGACATCATGTACTACGTGAAAAATATAATAACAATGACTTATTATTTGTGTACAATACTTACTTTGTTATTAAATTTCGCAAAAAATTATAAAATTTATTCACAAATATGGACATGTATGAATTCCGTTGGACTAAAGTTGTTTTCGCACTGGCATTTATCAAAACATAATAGAGTATAGTCTAGGGTATAGTTATAAGGCGATTGCGATTCACTATTTTGGTTGCGGCTGGTGTTAGGAGGCCTATTCCGTTGTGCTCCGGTATGCCGTTCTGCCTCGGGTTCCCCTAACTGATTTTACCGCAAAAAGTTGAATTTCCGCAATTTTTTTTTTCTAAACATCAGTGGTTTCAGATCGTTCCGTAATTCGCTAGATTATTCCATCAACATTCAATTGCATTTGGTCCCGGCAACTAAAACTTATATTTTTTTGGAAGTTCTGCTGATTTTGGAGTGAAAACTATTTCAGGTACATATACCATTTATGCTTATTTAAAGAATATTTCGCACTGTTTGCTTATACAGCCTGGATCAGGTAAAAGGCCATCGTTTGCATTTGAAGTTACAATTGCTCAATTGTCTATGTATCATCAGTTTTTGTAGAATCTCCATTTTCACTTACCTCGCTCCAATATGTCGCAGTCACTTAAATGTTCATACAGGTATTTTTGCAGTTTAAAATTTCGTCGCTTTCTTCCTGTTGTCATGTGACATAAATTACCCAATCATTTCAGCATTATACTGAAAACAGATGCCACGGGCTGTTTCCATACTCTATCACGTTGTTCTGTATTTGTTTCTATAATCAGCAAACAAAATTCTCTCCGAATAACCCTCGAAAATTGATAAATGCTCAAACAGACCTCCACCTACGGCGTCGGTCGGTTTCCAAACAACAAGCTCTCAAAATCTGTTATAAATTTTTTTCGAACAATTATCAATGTCTTTGGATTATTACTAGATCAAGTTGCACTATTTCTTAAGTACCTAGTTTCAAAAATTGTCGAAGATGTGAACTATTATTATTATACTTTTTTAAGGGTTCAAATATTTGATTGTTAATTGAAAGTAAGTGAAAATTTTGAAAGGATTTAAATACATATTTTCAAGATGTCGGATTTAGGTAGGTAGGTACACTCAAAAACAATAGTGGTCAAACATTACGTGCCTATAGTCTTTTTTTTTTTTTCTAAATAACTGACATTTTTGATGCCATGCTCGCAATACAATGTGGTAGATTTTTTTACGTGGAAAGGCCTTGTGTTGCCAACCTAATATTACCTAATAATGCCAGTTATTAAAAAAATAATAATAATGAAAACATAAAACCAGCTCCAGACGATACCAGAAAAACGACGAAAAAATGAATCGAAAGCAGACGATGAAAATATTAAGAACTTCAAGAAATATGATATTCCTTTTCTCTCTTCCTACTTTTGTCATTGCATTAAATAATAATTCCTGGATATAACTCGGTCTAAAGTTAGCAATCACATAATCGTTAATATTATAAATAGCTACCTATTTATAATATTAACGTTTATGTGATTGTTAACTTCATTTGAGTTGTATCGTTGATTGGTTGTATCCAAAAATAATTATTATTGGATAAAGCAGGAAGAGAGAAATGGAAATGGACCAAAACTAAAGATAAAATTAAATTTTATTACGAGGAAATAGTAGCTACAAAACATAAAACCTCCACGCAAACTAAATCCAATGAAAAAGGATTTTGTTCCATTGAAGAACTTACTTAATAAAAATTATAGCATTTGATTTTAGTTTTCTTTGTGAACGTATTTTCAGGTATCTATATAATATGCTTACCTAGGTAGTACATGCTTTTCATTTAAATGTCGGATTGTTCGTAAAATGACTGATATAAAGCCACTGTTTAACTTATGGCTACGCCGACAGTGTAAGATTCACGGACAATCTTTTTTTTGCAATGTCGGAATTATTTTCATAATATGCATGAAAAGGTAACATAATTATTTTTGTATTCATCAATCCCTCTGATGCAGTAGGTACATATACTTTCAGAGTATTTTTCAAGAGTGTCAAACCAAGGTAAGTATATTGCTCGAAATAAAAAATTAAATCGGCCTAGTCTCTGTGGATTCTCAGGACAATGATAAAACAATATCAATCTACCATTGCGAAATCTGCGTAAATACCTTTTGGTAGGTATATACGTGAAAACATCATCGATTATCAATGCAGAAGAAAGAATAAATTTCAGTTGCCGAACGTCGAAATCGACTTCAAATTGCAAGCAAAGCAAGTTGCACACCTGGATAATGTTTGAAAGGTGTACTTAAAGGAAGCAAAATTAGCTAATGGCGCCATGAAAATAATATGTGTGAAAGGAGACATTTCGCTACTGTAAAGTGGTTTTCATTAGGTAATGAGAAGGTATGCTAAGGAACATGATATTTCAGTGTAACAGGTAGGTGAAACGAAGAGTTAAAGTGCTTAGTACAAAAATTGTGCATATTATTTTGTGACAGCAGGGCATTTCAAATGGGAAAGTTCAAGTACCAGTAGACTTCAACTGAACCACTATTTGAACTTGAAATATGGCTGAATAGGTAACACTTAAAAATAATCTTAATTGACAGAAAAGAATCGCATCGCGTTGTTGTCAGTCATTTTATGGAGTAAAAATATTCTTTGCGCAACCTGCTCAAAAACGCGACTTTTTGAAGCATGTGGAGCGGGCGGAACGTTGATAATAGGAAACTTGCAAATTTTTTTTTTAATTTTAAAAATGTGTTCTACTACACTGAAGACATAGTCATGCCAAATATCAAGCATTAAAAATCAGGCGTTAATTTTCTATAAATATTTGAATTTACGCTCGAAACATCGCCATTTGAAACGACCGATTAGAGTGACGTCACTCGGCAACAAAATTCCATTGACGGTGACGAGCACTTCGAACTTCGAGTAGGTAGATTTAAATTATGGTTATGTTGTTATGTATGCCGTTTACAATAGATTTGACATTGGCGACACCAGCAGCACATGGCGTGGCAGCGGAGCAACCCGATTATTACTGCCTTGTGACGTCACAAACCATAGAAACACGTTTTTGATCGCGTCATGAATTTCGAATGATTTGGTATTTTCGATTGAAGATTTTGGACACCAGAGATAAGATATTATTATATTTTTTTCCTAATTGCATAATTTATTAGGATGTTTGTTAACGTGTTTTATAATTTATTCCATATATTTAATTCAATGTGCAAGTTCCCTATTGCAGCCCGCTGGCTGTCACGCATGTGCATTTCACAGCCGGGCATATAAGAACATTTTCGCCCGCCTAGCCAGGCGGGAATGCTGTCAATTTGACTTTGAGAATTTAACAGGGTGTTGATTTTCAGTCAACTTCAGTTTCTTTCCAATTTTTTTAAATTTAATATGAATACCTATATAATATTTATTAAAAATGTTTCCAAAAGGGTTGCTCAAAAAGTACTGTGTGCACCACGGGCGAAAAATCTTTATGCATGGGGTAATTTGTTGGATTTTTTCTCGCTAGAGGCAGTAGCGTCAATCAGCGCTATTATGTTTTTGTAATCAATTTTGCTATTCTTCTCGCTAGATGGCAGTGTCAAGCTACCAAGTTCTCAAGAGCATAATTTATTCATAATTTGCACTCATTTGTTCG
This sequence comes from Ceutorhynchus assimilis, assembly GCA_917834065.1. NCBI lineage: Eukaryota > Metazoa > Arthropoda > Insecta > Coleoptera > Curculionidae > Ceutorhynchus > Ceutorhynchus assimilis. The sequence goes on from OU892277.1 coordinate 102,297,756, forward strand.
TTTAAAATTTTTTGTTCAATACTATAAATTGAATTTTTGCAAAAATTAAGGACTTTGTTTTTGAACTAAGAACCGGTGTTCCGGTTAAATCTGTTTCGGATCTTTGACAGTTAAAGTGTTCAAGAACTATCCAATGTTGATCCAATTGGTTCCTACTGTGTGGTCGGGAGTAGTTGGGACTCGAGTTGGGACGGTTTTCGAACTCATTTTTGTTCAGATGTTGAGGTTAAATTTAATCACAAATACCAAATTTTCATCTATTTTTTAATTTGTGTCTGTATTTTGGGTAGTTCTGTTATCATTATTAGAATCGAAGTGCTCCGTACACCTACAGTAAATAAACCTTTACATACAGTGGCGACAATAATAGAGGTCTCGCCGCCATATTCTTGCTCACTTCTTGTTGATTTTAAATATAAATATATAGGATTTAAATGGACATCTATGATAAAAAAATTCAAAACAACGTATTTCATGACTTATTAGGCAGTTTTCGAAGATGTGCTCGGTCTGATGCTTAACATAGACATACGTTAACTTAGCCGCTATTTTGACGGTTCTCGAAAAAGTGTTTTCGAATCGTTTGAGACTCAAAAATTGTTCACACATACATGGTTTCATAGAGAGATTAATAAAAATTTTGTAAGAACTATTTCACGTCTCAGAAGCTATCACGCTTTGTATCCCGCGCATATGAAAAAGATAGGGTTAGTAGAGAACGATAGATGCGACTGTGGGGAGACTGGAGATCTAGAACACTTCTTTTTAGTATGTTCTAAATTTGAAAATGAAAGAAATACCTTTTACTCAAAATTAACAAGTTTAATAGAATTGCCAAGAAATTATAATAATTTGATTATATCAAGCAACATTGAAGTATACAAAACTATTTATCAATATATTAGGGAAACAAATACCAATTTGTGAAAAATTAGCTATACCTTAATGTCATAGAATTAGTTACCTATAAATTTAGAGGAAAAAAAAAAAAACAACTCAAACTACGAAAAAATACAAATACAGAAAAAAAGGAAAAAAAAAAAAACGAAAATAAAGGAAAAAATAAAATAAAAAATATACCTATGCATATATAATATTGATTAAAAAAAATACACAAAAAAAAAGAAAATTAGAGGACATTTAATGAAAACTTAAGTAAAAGTATTGTTTTAGATAGAATTAGATATACCTAAGTTAAGTACTAGTATGTATTACAATGAAAGAAGAACTCAAAATTTCGGAATAAACAAAGAGAGAGGCTGGCCATTTGGTTTCAACCAGAGCCATAAAACAGGAAAAAAAAAAAGAATCGTCTGAGACATGCCGCTTGCCGTTAACGGAAAGGATTTTCTGTCAGCTGTGGGATTGTTCGTTCTAACCTAACTGTTATTTTGTATGATGTGTTGTGTTGTTTTTTGTTTTGAAGACGTAGGTACCTAAATCCTAATTCAAGTCAATACACTGCTAGTGTTAGCCGCAGCCATTGTACAACAAAACTAACACTGAAAATGCCAATAAAATGCATAGAAAAGCTCGAGAATAATTTAATTTTACACAAAAAATAAATAACACAACCAAAAAATAATCAAAACAAACAACTTCCAAACTTTCTTTCCATTTTCAATAAAATGAAATGAAAAGAGAAACGCAAAATAGAGAAATGTCCGATAATTATTTATTTTTTTACGCCTCTAGAAAGAAAAGGATAGATATAAATTCAACAGTGCTGCGCATGCGTATCGTTATCGCTGTCACTATGTCTATCGTCCGTGGGGTAGCGGACGGTGACGGTAGCGATGATATACGCTAAATGACATTCGAATGTCATAATTGGTACGATTGGTATTGGTATGATTGGAACCGGTGGTACTTTGTAAAGGTTTCGAAAACTGCCTATTTATGTAGGTAAGTACCTACATCAAATATACTTACCTACGATCTTTTCAATTTTTTATGATAGATGTCCATTCAAATCAATGTTCAATTCATATATATGTATTTATATTTAAAATTAGCAGGAAGTAAGCAAGAATATGGTTGCGGGACCTCTATTGTCATGTAAAGGTTTATTTAGGGTGCGGATACCAGAGCCGTGACGCTATCTATTAGCAGTGAGTTATGGGGGTGACATTTTATCATTTTGACATTTAGTGAATAAACAATTAAAAATATAACAAAGTCCTGAATTATAGTTGTGAAAGGTAATATTGCAGTCGCTTTAAGATGAAATCTTGTATGTATGTATTCGGCCCAGAAGTTTTTTTTCGACATAATGATATAAATAACTATTACATTATACCCCCAAAGAAAATAAAAAACTTACCAATATCTCTACTAATAATTGATGATTACTTTCCAGTTTCCGACCTTAAAAAAAAATGATAAAACATATATTAGGTACCTAGTAGAAATAAAACGATAACGTGGTGTTTTTGGATAAAGGCATCGTCACATAAAATCTAAATCTAAAAATAAGCCTTTTATTGAAATGGATCACATTTTCCATTTGAAATATTAGTAGTCAGATTCTCACATCTACTTAGGGGGTTGACCTACAAAAAGGTTCATTCCTGAAAGTATGAATACACCCTGAAAGTGGCCTATATGTTTTCATACATTTGAGGAGAAGTGCCATGAAAGGGATGCGTGTTGAAAGGGACACCTGCAATTTAGTCAGCTTTCATTACTTCGATAACTTTCCCAGCTGGTGTACGGGATGCCCCCACCACACAAACATTCTGCACCATAGCGGAAAACGGTTTGGTACGTCCCAGAACAACTTTTGGCTCCAGGTGGTTTTCAAGGGTCAATTGTGTCGTGTGTTTTCTTACGATTATATCACCGTAAGTAGTGAATTTCCAGTAAATTTATTGTCAACGTAGTTTTTAATTGTTTACGCTCTATAACGTGTGATTGAATTTGTAAAATATTCAATAGTTTTTTTCTAATGAGTTGATTTTGAAGAAATCATTCACAGGTGATGAAAGAGACATATCGTTCGGTGTTGAAAGGGACGTGTCCCTTTCATTACTTCCTTTTTTTTTTCATAAAATGAATTTCAATAATAGTGAAATATCACACGTTCAAGACCCTCCTATGTTTCTGATCGACCACAACCTAATTCTTACGATGCCGAATCTGGGGGTCAAAAACTTATTCAAACAACATAATCGAAACTCCAAATCATGCAGAAGATCAAAACTTTCAAGCCTCAGACAATCAGGCAAACTCCTTAAAATTTACCAATCAAAAACCGGGAATTTCAAAATCCCTTCCTTCAAGTAGATCTGCATATTATTAACACCAGAGGCTATCCGACCGTTTCCAAAGGCAGCTCCTAGAATTGAAAATCGAAAAGGTCGCAAACGCGGTTCATGCAAAATTATTACAGATACTCCAGACTTAGAAAAATTCTAAGAAGAAACTATAGAAAAAGAAAAGAAAAAGAGAACTGAGTCATTGAAGAACACGCAAAACCAAAAAGTAAAAAAGAATATCTCAGAAGACACCAGAAGTAGCAGTGAAGAAAATATAGAGTTTGATGATAGTGAAGATTTTGAAGAAATCCAGAGAGAGAAGATACTGGAAAGCGCCAAAGGTTAATGATCTTGTTTTAGTAAAGTTTAAAACTAAAAAAAAAATACCTTCAAGCATTTTGTTGGCCAAGTATAGTGAAGGAAATTAAAAAGGACGAGTTCACAGTTTAATTTTTGAAAAAATCTGATAAGACTGACACGTTTGAAATCCCTGAAAGTCGAGCCTCCTTTTTGACGTTAATTTAAGTGATATCGTATCTACTAATAGTCTAAGAGCCCGTGACACAAAAGCCTCAGTCATCTGTTAGAAGGCCGTTTTTTGGTGGCCCGGTATGCCAAGTCTTCGGTCAACTAAAAAACGTAATGGTTGGCAGGTTTCGGTGTGCAGAAACTGAGGAGTGGATGTATTTTCACCACCCCAAAATAAGGCTTACTAGCTTATGAGTCAGAAGCTTTTTTTTTGTTGTGAATAAATAATATGCACCTACTGCGGCCTGAACAGGAATAGTTGGCGGGCCTTCCCCCTCTCTTCACCATGCCCACCGCGTTTTAAGTGAGATTCCCGAGGGAAGTTCCTACCTCACAAGTCAGAAGGACGAAAAAAAGTGGAAATTATACATTTCCACTTCCTCGTCCGTTCTGCACTGGGTTGGCAGCCGGTTGGCGCTCTATTGTTTATTTAAACATATGTTTTTGCGAAACTGAAGTTGTTTTTTCCCTCGCTATAATTTGAAGACATAGTGGAGGTTTTTTCAAATCAAATCAAACACACTTTTTAATTTAACTGCTAAATATTTCGGGAAATTGGAGAAAAAAAAAAAAAAAAAACATCAGAATTGCCTCAAATTGGACATAAACATACTTTCAGGGGCGGATACAGGAGCGCGTCTCCCTGAGAGTCTGAAAATCTACTCGAAAGATTTTTGAGTAAAACATTTAAAAAAAACATACTTATTCAGAAAAAAAATTCCAAGATTTTTCCAAAATATTTTACATAAAAAATTTCCAAAAAGAATGTTATAGAAAATTTCTCGAAGCTGACACCATTGTTCAATTTTTTCGCGTTTTGTTCTTATCAGATAAATTTGTATTGCGTATTTTTATTTTGAATAGTTATTTTTATTATTTTCCGTTTTTTGATATTATGTACTTACTGAGTACAGGGTGGTCCAATTTGATATACCACCAACCGTTTTGTCGCTAGAGGGCGTTTCTCGATTTTGAGCAAAACTGTGACAGCTTTATAACTTTTTTTAAGTACGTCATTGGATTCTGCTTGAAAAAGTACCTCTGGAAATTTTATACCTACATAAATCAATTATTTTCATAAATAAAAAAAAAATATATTTGTGCAGTTCACACCCAGTTAGTGTTGCAGGTCGCAAGAAATCTTGTCTTGCTCGGCTATTTCTTGTCTTGTCTTGCTAAGCAAGACAAGAAATTTCCAATTGCTTGTTCTTGCAAATTTCTTGCAAGCCTATTTCTTGTTCTTGCTGCAAGACTCTTGCTATTTCTTGTTCTTGCTGCATAAAAAGTTCCTACATTTTACATTAGTTATGGTCCTTTTTCAAAGACTAGAGCAAGCTAAGTTTCAAAATAATGATTAAACTTCCTTGAAAAAACTCAAACGTTTTTATCACATTAGAAGATTACATCAGACAAGTCAACGAAATTAAATGTTTAATGAAAATGTTTGATTTTTGAAAGTTTTCATTATATTGGAACTTCAAGAAATATTTTTCAAGTGAAAACTTATTTAGGCCCGTCCAGCACACTTTTTTGTGGGTACTGAATGAAACTGAGCCGTCACGCTCGGCTTTGTAACTCTCATTCGGGTACAGTCGGCTCGAGTCGACACATTTTTTGACAATAATCATTTTTGTTTTCTTTGATTGTAATTCAATATTAGTAATATAAGCGTATGCTCATATGTAAATGTGACAGAAATTGCTGTTTCATACAGGCATAATCTAACGAATATTTAGCAAATGGATTTAAATAAGAACTACTATTCTTATCTTTGTTGTTCGAGTTAGGTTGTAGATTCTGGGGTAGTCGTTTCGGCTTTTCAGCCGCTCAGCACTGCTACCTTCGCAGATATTTTGTACGTTACTCTACATATCTTAAGTTATCTCTCCAGGAGGCGTAGACTTCTGCCGAAGGAAGCTATTTTCCTGGGTGTCAGTTGGCCCACTTCTTCTGGTGACAGTGTTGCCCCTCGAGGAATTTGAGCCTCTTGCAGAATTGGGCTGGACATCCGCAGAGCAGATGCTCTGCGGTCTCTATTGCGTCTGAGCAGAATCTGCAGAGATCGTATTCTACTCTGTTTATTAACCTAAAATGGTATTTTACCAGGCAGTGTTCTATGAGCAGTCCTACCACCAATCTAATGTCTGGTCTGCTCATGTTTAGGAGGTGTTCAGCTATTTTTGCTGAAAGGGTAATAAACCTTTTTGACTGTCTGAGTCCCGGAGTGTGCCTCCAATATGATGACAGTTGGTCTTTATCCAATTTGTTGAGTTCTTCCATGATGTGGCTTTTCATCAAGCAACAGTAGGGCTCTGGTCCATGGTATGGTGTTGAGGCCCCTTCTTTTGCGAGGCCATCTGCTTCTTCGTATTCGAACATAAGTGATTGTATAATTTTTTGATAATATTTATTAACTACTTAAATTATAGAAAATAAATTATGCAAGAAGTCTTGCTTCTTGCAAATTTCTTGCACAAGAAATCTTGTTCTTGCTCATCAGATTCTTGTCTTGTATATTTCTTGCTAATCCACTTCTTGTCTTGTTCTTGCATGCAAGAATAAGACAAGAACAAGAAAAAGCAAGTCAAGAACAAGAAATACCTGCAACACTACACCCAGTAGAAGTCAAACCTTCAATAAACTAAGCTGAGAGAGAATGAAATACACAAACTAGGTACAATGCTTGGTAAACAAAAGTGGGGAGGCTACGAAGCACCGCACAAAAAGGAGACGAAGAATAGGGAACGCTGTACAAAAGTATTCCATCTTATTCTCTAGCTGGCTAAATCCCATAGATCTATATGTTTGTCTCTTTTCAGTGTCGCTTTTTCGTTTTATCGAGTCGAGTCTCAAATCACTCCCAACGATTCTGAAGAAGTTTTCACTTCAAAAGTGATAAGGTTTCACAGTATTGCTCAAAATCCAGAAACATCCTCTATAATGAAATTTGATCCTCAGTGGGGGGGGGGGGTCATTTTTTTTTGTATCTGGTCTGAGAAATTTACTTTTCTTATCAAAAGTGTCCAAATTGGAACACCCTGCACATTCTCACAATGTATAAATAAAGTAAAAATAAATGTTTAAAAAATTATTCTTCATAATTAATTAATAACCTGCGCCCTCCCTGACCAAATTATGGGTATAGTAGATAATCGATCAAAGAATTCTGCCAAATTTGAGCCACTCTGATGTGGGTTTATTTAAGCCATTTTGATGATTTTTTTTCTCCTTGCAGAAAAAAATTATGTATGTAACCTGCGGATGAAATCGCATTTATCAGTTGATAAATGTGTGTATTATTTTTTTTATCCATGTGAAATTTATAAAAACCCCCACTAATTCTTTAGATTATAGCGAGGGAAAATACAACTTCAATTTCGCAAAAACATATGTTTAAATAAACAATAGAGCGCCAACCGGCTGCCAACCCAGTGCAGAACGGACGAGGAAGTGGAAATGTATAATTTCCGCCAACCATTCCTGTTCAGGCCTTAGTAGGTCCATATTATTTATTCACAACAAAAATAAAGCTTCTAACTCGTAAGGTAGAAAGCCTTATTTTGGGGTAGTGAAAATTCATCCACTCCTCAGCTTCTGCACACCGAAACCCGTCAACCATTACGTTTTTTAGTTGACCGAGGACTTGGCATACCGGGCCACCAAAAAACGGCCTTCTAACAGATGACTGATAGCGGAGTGAAAACGGCCGCGAAATCTTTAAAAAAAAAAATTGAGCGTAGAACCAATCGAGACCTATGTAGTATTATTCAGAATTTTACTGGCCATCTGAAATGCAAATTCACGACATCCTCAGTTGGGGCTGACTCATTTTATAGCAAAAAATTTGTCAAAAATGACCAAATTATAAAAACTTACTTTCTGACATATAACTCACGATATCTTCCAAAGTATTCTAACTATTGAAATGATTATTTTTTTGTTGAAAAGAGGACACTTTAGCGGTTGTAACGGTCTATGATAAGTATTCATTGTAACCTCTATTTTTTCCAAAAAAAATTAATAATATTGATAATCATCTTTTCTGCATTGCTTTTTTCAGCAATCGAAAAACTTTTTTATTTTTGAGAATTTTACCATACGTCCTGCGAGTGATTTGAAGTAAAAAGTATATAGAAGTTTTCTGAAAAAAAATTAGTCAGTTATGTGTTATACTTTTCGAGGTATTTGAATTTGAATTTTCAAAAGTGACGCGGCCGGCCGGCCGGTTGGCCCGAATATCAAGCGCGACTGCATTCCGGGGCACAGCGTAAGGCGTGGAATTTATTTTTCGTGGAACAACATACATGTTATTGAATAATAACTATGATTTTTGTGTCGTATGAATCTTAAATTTAATATGAATCAGAATCCGAGTCTGCATCTTCTATTACAATTGCGTTTGAACAGGATTTGCATTTGCACTCAGTACAGCATTTTAATCCCTGAGTAACACAAATGCATCTGCTGTTATTGCAGATTTTGTCGGAACAGCGGATGGATAAAATTTTTCGTAAATTATCTGGCACAGGTTCTTGGGTTGATAAAACAGGCACCCATACATTTTCCTCCAATATCCAGCCGTACCTACTGGGATCTTCAAAATGATTTTCCGCTTGATGGCTGGAGTACCAAATTTTTAATTGATATATACACCTAAAATATAACTTTTATAACTATTATTTGCAAATATGAAGCCAACAGATAAAGCTACCTTTTAAGGTGCTGCTTAAAAGCGTCATCTGTAGGGGGAAGTTCTGCTGCCGTGCGGTTGGTTGTTGACGTTAAAAAACACCGCATTTCATTGAGATTAACAATGTCCTTATTTTTATTTTTGTATAAGGTATACACATATCTAGTACTTAGTTCGATGGCTTCTTCTTCGCTTAAATTAGGAAGATTTCCTATTTCTGCTAGTACATTGATATTCCTTGTCAACATATCAAAAGCTGTCCTCTTTCCTATTTTGTAAAACGCGCTGGTAGTATCACAGCCTGTTAAACAATGAATTGCTAGAAGATTTCCACAAACGAGGGGACCCAATTTCTTTGCAATATCATGTATGGCAATATAACGTTTGTTTTTACTATGTCCTAATTGTATATACAAACAACATTCTGATAATTTTTCAGTGGTACTGTAATAATGTAAAAGTACTAGAAAAACGTCCGTGTCCACGGATTTCACAATAATTGATTTGCTGAACTCAACCTCTGCTAGAACGTGAAGAATTATCCGGGTGTCGGCTTCCTCTTGATTGCTGTTCAACGACGATACATTTTTTGGATAATCGGATCTAGTTAAAAACAATGCCTCTTTTGGATTTTCAAATCCTCCGGCTATAATAAATGTTTCATCGTCTTTTAATAATATTGGGCTGTTCTGTACAAAGTAATTGGTTAAAAAATTTAACAGGGAGGTTTTATTCGTGGAAGATTTGAGAAAAATGTCAAATTTTGGTACTTTCCTTGATCCAGATACTTGGAATTCGGGTGTGTCTGAATTTCCACGTCTACATCTTTCGGTGTTCTTGAGCGAATTCGCATCATATGTATCAAATATGACAGTTATTCTTTTCGAGCCGTATTTTCTTCCTTCTTTTAAAATTTTACCCAGAAACATTCGTCCAAAGTCATTGAATGTTGTAATCGAAGATAAATTTACTTCCCGAATCAAAACCATTCCATCAATAACATAGGAGTTGACATTAGTGTTAATAGTTGTAATTATTTCAGTAAATGACTCAAGTTTTTTAGCCAAGTCGGATTTTGTCGTTTTACGCATAGAACCATCTTCATGAAATAGAGATGCTGGAACTGAAGACAACTCATATGATAATATATTAGACAAGTCCATTTCTTGAAATCGTGCTGCACATATTATCCGACGAAACATGCATTCTGATCCAATGAACGTTTTTTTTGCCATGGCTTTTGGCTTGACTTTGGTGTCTTTGAAAGTTTGTATTTTGTTTCTTTTCGCAGGTTTCCAGAAATCCTCTTCACGTGGATTATTCAAAATATGTTGGACTTTCTCTGTTGCAATTTCTAAGAAATTTCCCAGACTCTTCTCTACTTCTTCGTTAACTATTTTTCCTGTACATATATTAACTAAGCGGTCTGGGGCATTATCTAGATCAAACGGATTACACCAATAGTTCTCTATGCTATTGAGGATTTTTAGAACATCTTCTTCATTTTTTCCTTCCATCCTAGAGTCGGTTTGCAGAGACGCTTCTTTCTTGCCTTTTTTGACTATTTTTGAGGTGGCTTCTGTGGAAAAAAATAAAATATTTTAGAAAAAAAGTTTGTTAGTTAAATGATCACCTACTTACCCAAAAAATTTTTAGAATAATCTCCCAATATATGCCTTGTTGTCATCCATCGTAGAAGAGCCCCTGGTTGTTTAGAAAATCCAATTATTCCAGAAGAGCTATTGCAGTCTTTATTAATGGATTGCTCGAGAGCCATGTCTGAGGCCACACAGTTGAACTTTTTTCCGTTGGTTTTTTTTACAACAAAATTACCAGCTGCTAGAAATTCAAACATGTCAGGGACTTCTACTTTCAATTTCTCCATATCGGATAGATATACTGGAACCCATTTAAAGTATAAATTTCGTCCAGCAGCTGATAAATATGGCAGTGTATCATATACAGCACATAAGTGTGCCTGAAAATCTTCATTTCTTTCTGACTTGAGCAGTCTCCAGAGAAGCTCAACTGCTATTAGGAAAGAGTGCCAAAACTTAAATGTTGAATAGGCATAGCCGGATTCAACAAAACGTCTGATGATATTCTGGAGCGTCTCAATTTTTTCAAGAAATTTATCAAATTTATGCTTGTCATATTTATGGCTTCTAAATTCATTTCTCAAATCTTCTATAGAAGTATTAAGCTCCTGAGTTAGGAATTTATTTGATTCTGGATTGTTAAACCAATGTTCTAATGATTTGAAAAACAATCTGAATAAGGCATCAGCAGCTAAAGTCAATCCACGAATAGCCCGTGAATACTGTTTACCTTCCATCATAAGTTTACATGTAGCTTCGGCATATACATCAGTTTCAGTCAGCATAGTTGTAAGACCGCCGTCACCAAAAATGTAGCCTATGCTAGCAATATATGCCATATTCAAGTGCATGCCTCCAAGCATTAATGTTACACTGCCTTTTAGTTCTGGTGGATCGTTCCATAAAATTTCTCTAGCTTTGGAATAGATTGCAAGATCTGCTGTTATTACTATATGATTTTGATCAAGCTCCTTTGCTAATTGAAGTAAGCGTATCATTGAAGTATAAATTGTATCGTATTCTGTAGCGGGGTTGTTTAAAAATGGCAAGTAAAAAATATCCGAAACGACAATCTCATTATCAGATAAAATATTATTATATGAGGACCAATTAAAAAATGGGGTTCCGCCATTAAAGTTTCGTAAAAGTGTCCAGGCTAGATTGGTTTTTTTTGCAATTTCATCTTCTTGTCTGTTAAGAACAATTTGTTTGAATGATGAGGGCTTGGGACGATTAGGGGGATTGTTATACTTCAAAATGTTTTGGAAAGGAAAATCTAAGTCTTCTGTGTTTAGCGAATAAGGTCCTTCTCTGGAAATATTTGAACGTGCAAAACTACGATCATTATTTCGCTGTTGAAACACAACTATAGCCATGCTATGAGTTGTATTTTTACCATCAATAGTCTGTTCATTTAGATCAAAATTATCCATACTTGCATGGATATAATTTTTCATTGAAGGACTAACCATATCTATACCCAGTGGTATATAAATTGGTTCTTTATGGACCTTTTGTTTCACAAGTGCCGTTGTTAACTGGCGAACGTCATTGTAGGTACAGCTGAGGCCAATATCAGATAAAGTCTCCAAAAGTTGTTTACTACGAACTGTATGATGTATGAACAGTCCCAATCCAAATTGAAAGTAATTTTTTTTATAAATTTTTGAAACCAGAGCCATAATAATGCTGCAAGGTATAACTGCTTCTGCCACTTCACTTTCCACATTGTTAAAAGCATTATCATCTATTAGCCAAGACATAAATGTGAGAAGTAATTTGGGCACTTGTTTTTCAAATTCAGATGAAGAAATGTTTTCAGGCATGGGGAACTCTTTTTGCTCAGACTGAAATTTGCGAATTTCCCTTTTCAGTATTTCAGCTGCCTTATGTAAAATTACTTGTATGCCACTATCATGATTGTTTTCCGTCGTGAAATAATTTTCATTATCTGTAGTATCGGACTCATCTGAAAAATACTCCTCTGATTTCGATAAAGTTTGCGGAAGTTGATCCGAAGATTTTTTCATTTCATTTTTTGTGGCTTGTATATTTCGCCGCGATATGGAGTGGGTATAGCAGCTTTTGTGGTATTTGGCATCATAAGCAAACAAATCTTCGAAGCCACATAATTTTGAAATCATTGATATATCATTTTTCTCTTTGGCAGCCTCAATTATTTTTTTAAACGTATTTTTGCCAGAACCTATAAGACAAATAGGTAGGTAATGGAAAAAAATGTTTTAGGTATATGAAATCAAATATTCCTCAAAATAAAATAAAAACCTAGATACTATTTGTTCTTATCTCACTACATCTAGGTAACTTATTAGCATATTTTTCAAATAAAATATAGTTTCCTACAATATACTGAATTAAAATGAGATTTTATTATGAGATATTTGTTATATGTTTGTGAATTTAACATGCTTCAAGTAAAAATAATTTTACTTACCTGTTTGTACCGAAGTTAATTTTTCCTTCTTTTGTTTAATTTTTCTGGGTCCAGTTTTGTTGCAGATTAAACACATACTTCTTATATCAAAGGAACCAGTGTGACTTCTGGTGGTTTTAGAGCAAGCAGTTGCCTGGTTTAATAGATCATCGGTTTCACTGGTGGTGGCAGAAGCAAATTTCATATTACTAGTATACGTTTTTCTGCAAGTTTTATGAAATTTTACTTTTAAAGTTCCATCTAAAATAGCGTATTTTTTTTCTAAAATTCGTATTCCAAAAGTATCCTGTCTTTTTTCAGCAGCACTACAGATGGTTTGTAGACCCTGTTTTGTTGGTTTGTGTACTACCGATTCGTCTTGTAATCCATCAATGGATTTTCCACACAAAATGCACTCCATTAGAATGTCTTCTTCAAATCTATAGGTTACAATCGAATATTATATTATGTAAATATAATTATGTAAGTACAAGTATACCTACTACACGAACAAAAAATGTTGGCACAAAAATTATCCACTAACTTTTTCTCACAAACTCGAATTTGAACCCAAAAAAAGAAAATCAGCTTAACGGCAAACGCCAAATTGATCAATACTATTGGCTGGCATGCCGCCGTACTCGTCTCAGATGGGACGCCGGCCGCGTCGCTCCGACCCGACAGAGCAAAATATTTAGGGAGGTCTATGTTCAGCTGCAGTTATCTCGTTATCGGTTACTGATAACTAACTGTGTTTTTTTTTTAAAAACTTCTATATACTTTTTACTTTAATTCACTCGCAGGATATATGGTAAAATTCTCAAAAATAAAAAAGTTTTTCGATTGCTGAAAAAAGCAATGCATAAAAGATGATTATCAATATTATTATTTTTTTTTGAAAAAAATTGAGGTGACAATGACTACTTGTCATACACCGTTACAACCGGTGAAGTGTCTTCTTTTCAACAAAAAAAAAATCGTTTCAATAGTTAGAATACTTTTGAAGATATCGTGAGTTATATGTCAAAAAGTAAGTTTTTACAATTTTGTCATTATTGACATATTTTTTGCTATAAAATGAGTCAGCCCCAACTGAGGATGTCGTGAAGTTGCATTTCATATGGCCAGTGAAATTCTGAATAATGCTATATAAGTCTCGTTTGGTTCTACCTCAAAAAAAAAAAATCCAGAAAGATGCGTCTTTCGCCGGCGTTTTTACTCCGCTATGAGGCTTTTGTGTCACGGGCTCTCGTAGTATAAAGCTTCCAGAGCATATGAAAATGACTGGAACCAAGAGAGTTGAAGGCTTTTTATCCTTTCCTATTGACTTGTCATATTGCAGTGGAGTTGAATAGTTATAAGAAGTGTTAAACTTGATGTTTTTTCTTATTAATAAAGTTTTTTTTTTCCCTTTTTGTGAATGTCCCTTTCAATAATTTTGTCGTCCCTTTCATTACATATATGGTTATGAAAGGGACAAATTCCATTTTTTTTTTCTAAATCATACTTACCGACACTACTTGTTGCAAAAGCTTTTTGCAGCTTAGCTGAACAAATATATAGGCCTTAAACTACAGCTATGGCGGCGGTTCTAGAACGATTTTTTAGTAAGCTGTGATATCAAGTAGATGACATGTCCCTTTCATGACACTTCTTCCCGCTATTACCATTTTCATTAGCGAAATCAACCTTTCGCCAGACTATCAAGAAAACAATTGTTTATTTTTCTTCAAAAGTCAAAGATCCTTACATTAATGGCCGTTTCCACCAACTATTTAAGGGAAGCCTTAACGATAGGTATTCCTTAAACTGACATTTCTTCATGGAAGACTGTCATTTTAGGGAATACTTATTATATTAGGGCTTCCCTAAAATAGTTGGTGGAAACGACCATTAGTTAGGTACTTGTTTTAAAGTTAAAGTTTAACTTTCATGTCAATTGAGTGGTTAATATTTACCTAGGGACTTATGGGAGGGAGTTTTCTACTGCCGCATCAACCATAACAACGCATAGATATAATTTTTGGTAGGATCGCAGTGTGCTTTAAATGGAGACAATTTTTGAATCTTTCAATCTTTTATGTTTTGAAAAGTCCAACTTAGGGCGGGTATTATAAAACTGCTTTGACAGTTAACTTGAAGTTAACTTTTTGAATTACATGTAATTTCAGAAGTTAACTTTAAGTTAACTCTCAAAGTAGTTTTATAATACCCGCCCTTATTCCTATGAATGAAGATGGAGAGGATTTTTCAAAATGGCGGAACATAAATCGACAATTATTATTCATATTTACCAATGGTTTCAAACGCTTTCAAAATGGCGCTTTTAAGTCCGTATTTACCTACTGGGTGGTCAAAAAATATGCAACAAAGAAAACTTAATTCAAATTCATTCATTCAAATCATGGCTAACGCAATAAAGTCATCCTATTAGTTATATGGTTTTTCGATTACTGTAAACTAATAAAAGTATGATGCCGCTTAACATTTAAAAAAAAACATAACTCCCGACGTTATTACTGTCCATAGGCGCTGCAGGTTCGCCGATATCCCTCTATTTATAAATAGATAAATGCCCGGTTTACTGACTACATCGATGAAAATGTATGTTGCAATAGTAAGTCAGGATGGCCGAGCGGTCTAAGGCGCTGCGTTCAGGTCGCAGTCCACTTAGGTGGGCGTGGGTTCGAATCCCACTTCTGACAAGTTTTTTTTTTTTTTTTATTGGGTCTATTTAGTTGAACATTGAGTTGAATTCTATTGTCGGCCAGACTTGACACATACGTGATCCATTATGTACGTATTACTAAAATAATACATTGAATATCTATAAGCAGTTACTAAGACCTATGCTAACCTATGGGGCCCCTGTCTGGAACATTATTTCCACAGCAAAGCGAAACCGCCTGCAGCGTTTCCAGAACCGAATCTTGAGGGGAGTGCTGTCGGAATCCAGGTACGCCAGAAAAAGGGACATGCATGCGCAAGCATGCATTCCTTATGTCTCTGACTACCTGGATGAAATCAGCGAAAAATTTTACAGACATCAAGTTCAAGACTCCCCTCTAACACGCAGGTCCACCATACAAGCCTTAGTCCGAAGCAGGAGACTCTGGCAATCCCATCGAGGTCTAATTTCTACCCTTAGTTCTTCGGAAAATTCCAACTGGTCAGCAATTTAGTGTGTGACTAACTCCTCTCTCGCTGACCATGAGGAAACCACTCTTGTCTAATTGAACATCAGGCACCCCAATCTGACCAACAAACACATACACTGAGAAAAAATTTTCATTGTCATAGCTAATTTTTCTGCTGCCGTAGCCAAAAATTTTGGCTACATAGGGGACAGCCAAGATCTTTACTACCGCCGAAAAGATAACTTTACTGGCACCGTTTATTTGCGGTAGCAAAGTGACTTTATAAAGAATTTACTCACAGTTTCTACAAGGTCACTTTGCTGGCATAGAAAAGCTACTTTGCTGTCGTAGGAAAGTAAGTATGCTGTCCTAGAAAAGAGGTTATATACCCTCAAAAACATCCTTTTTTGCTATTGAAAAGTAGATTGCTAAGACAGAAAAGATATTTGTTGTTGTTATTAGAAATGCTTCCTGAAATAGGAAAGCGTTTGTCTCAGAACAAAAAATTTCTTGCCAGAATCAGCCAAGTGTTTTATTAGCCATGGGAAGGTATTTGTCTCACCAATAGCAAAAATATTTTGCTGGAAATCTTTGGAAATATGTAGTAGCGCGTCCATCATAACCAAACCAGGAGATAAACAAACTCTATTTAAACCCCTAAACTTTCATTACCTGATCTGAAATAATGTCAATTAATGAAAAGTTTGGCGCTAGAGTTGTTTCTGCTAGTTTTGATGGATGCGCTGGCACCATTTCCAAAAAGATTCCCAGCGACCGACACTCGACTTGACTCGACAGCATCCACGATCCACACCGTACGGCGTTAGCTACTAAACTAAAATGGAAGAAAATGAACACGAAACATATTTTATCGGTTATTTTTGGACCCGAAGAAATCACGGAAATGTCCGAACGGTATTTTTAGTTAAGTTATTTGGCTAGGGTAGCAAAAAACATTACTGTAACAATAATAAAAATTACAGGAATTTTTTTTTGCTAAAATGTAAAGTATCTATCTATCTTAGAAAAGTTCTATTTCGGAGAAGCAGAAATATTGCAATAAAATTTTAATTTTGCTATAACAGTAAAGTTTGGTTTTGGAATAAGAAATATCTTTGCAGTTTCAGTAAAGTAGTTTTAGCAAAGTGGTCTTTTCTGTAGAAGCAAAAGAACATTACTACCTCTAAAACATTTTCCACTGTAACAGCTAAAAAAAAAAACCAGCAAAGAATTTTCTCCTGGGACTTTTCTCAGTGTAGACACAAATTGCCCAATTTAACTGAAAAACGCATGTACCAATCCCGGTAAATTCTTGCACCCAATCCTCCCAACCCTCATTCTCTGGCGACTCTGGCATCCCTTACAAACCTCCCCACCTGCACCAAAACCATTACCTAGTCTCAGGATTGGTCTGGGTGCAGGGCTGTCGAACCCATTCAATCCGTACCCGCACTCACGCGCACATACCCTAAGCTCACAATTGCTAGTGAGGACGCGTCCAGTGAACCCGATCGCCCAAGGGCACAGCATTTTTGTTTTTATATAGACTAAGTCAACGAAAAGTGAGGTTTTTCAATGCTTTTTCCCCACAAAACGTCTACAACTCCAATTCCGAGCATTCCACCCTTATTCTCGAGACAGGCCAATGTAATCGTCTAGTGCGCGCCATCCATGGTATTCACCGGCGACCTCAGGGTCAATTAATCGACGTTAAAGGGTAACCGGGGAGCGTCGTGGAAAGTGGTAAAGTTTATCTATTCTAAATTGAACCACTTTATTTTCAAGCTATGTATAAGGTACGATCAAATATTAGGCACCTTTGGCGTGAATAAATACTCGAAAAACCTATATAAATGTTTTGAATATTCCCTACTAGAAACTACAATCGGCAAAATGAAATACTGGTTGTCGGATCGAAATTTCGAAAAGATTTCTTCATGTTTATTTCCCTGGGCGATGCGACGTGACGCGACGGCGACTTTCACAGTAGTTTGTTTTTTTTTGTCAGAGGCGGAGGCAGGTTTATACGTGTATATATTTTTATGAATTAATTTTTTAAACTTTTTAATAAATATCTCCTAAACGGCACTAGTGCATGTGTATTCCAAAATATCTTAAATAAATAATAAATATAAATTAAATTTTACGTAGAATAATATCTAAATTATATTGATTTATTATTTATTATGAAACATTTTTGGAAACCTCGCCGCCCATGCTTCATAAAGAAAACACCGACTGTTAATGCAGATTTATTTTTTGTGGTGGTTCAATTGAGAATAGATAAACTATAATAGGAATAAAAACAGGGGTTTGCGCCAATAACATCGGCAATGGCTAAAGCGCCCACAGCTCGCTAGGTGAGTATGTGTGCACAGCGTGCTGCGCACGCTGAAATTAGTCGTAAGAAGTCCTGTCCTAGTTTTAGGTAAATGTTGTATATTTGTAGTTTGAGGGGGGCCTATCCCCCCTGCCTGTAAATGTGGGTCTATGTTCATATTTCGAAAACAGACATTTCGAATCTTTTATTTCGAATGCTTTTATTTCGAAAACTTTTATTTCGAATTACCTTTTTTTCGAAATTCAATCATTTCGAAAACATGCATTTCGAAAACTTTCATTTCGAATCACCTTTTCTCCGAAATTCAATCATTTCGAAAACATGTATTTCGAAAACTTTGATTTCGAATTACTTTTTTTTCGAAATTCAATCATTTCGAAAACATTTATTTCGAAAACTTTTTTTTCAAATTACTTTTTTTCCGAAATTCGATCATTCCGAAAACATTTATTTCGAAAACAATAATTTCGATATTCAATAATTTCGAAAACAATAATTTCGATATTCAATAATTTCGAAAACATTTAATGTTTCATTGAAATTGTTGCAAAATGATCCGAGTGAAACAATAATATTGACACTTCTCGTCAACCGCCGAAAAAATATTTTGAAAGTTTATTGATTGTCATTCAAAATGTCGCGACAATTCGAAATAATTAAATCCAAGAAAGGAAATGATAAGCTTTATTTAGGAGGATTCATCTATGTTAAAGATAAAAGTGTTCTCCCATCATCAACTTATTGGAAATGTGAAGATTTTTCAAAATTGAAATGCAAAGGCAGGGCGAAACAAAATGGTGAGAATGCGAATATTGTTTTAAAGGGAGAGCACAACCATCCTGGGGCCCGATCCTCGGGCAGGGAGTAGAGCTTCCCGATAGAACGAATTTTTTTGTCCTTGTCAACGTAATCGAAAAGTAAACAAGAATGATAAAGAGGAAAAATTTGTTCTCTCGGGGAGCTCTACTCCCTGGCCCGAGGATCGGCCCTCTGGTCGAGCAGATCAACTTGAAGTAAGAAAAATTTTAAATAATGTAATTGATAAAGCCAATTTTTCTACGAAAACACCACAATCAATAATTTCTGAAGCTCTAGGAGAAGCTTCATCTATAGCAGTTGTAAATTTGCCTTCCATCAAAAATATTAAGCGAACAAGGAATTTAGCCCGGAAAGCGTTATGCTTAACGCTTTCCTAACAGTACCAGGTACAAGGGAGGACCTTATTTTACCGGATGTGTTTCAAATTACAGATAAAAATAAGAAATTTCTACAGTTTGACAGTGGCCTTCATAAGGAACGTTTTTTAATTTTTGCAACGGATGAAAATGTTGAAATTTTATCACATTCTCCACAATGGTTTATGGATGGTACTTTTCAACATGTTCCTAAAATATTTTACCAATTATACACTATGCATGGTCATATAAACAAGACTACAGCTGTGCCTCTAGTTTATATGTTGCTGCCGAACAAGAAGGAATCCACGGACGAATCAGCAGTATCAAAAATCAAAGAATTAACCAACTCATCGGACGTAGCAGTTATTATAACTGATTTTGAAATTGCTGTTATAAATGTTATCAAGAAAATTTTCCCTGGCGTTACACATATTGGTTGTTATTTCCATTTTGCTCAATGTATTTACAGAAAAATCCAGTCATTAGGCCACAAAAAAGACATGGATAGCGATGTGACATTTGCTTTTTCAGTCAAACTTTTAAACGCTTTGGCCTTTATTCCTGTCGATAAAGTCAGAAGAGGGTTTCAATTAATTATAGAAAATAATCTGCTTCCTCAAAGTTTATTACAATTTGCGGAATATTTTGAAAAAACTTGGGTGGGCACCGTTAACTGGAAAACCAGAGAAAATTCTTTTTTCCCCATTGAAATGTGGAACTATTTTCAGCACCTATTCTCAGAAAACCAAATCACAAATAATTTGGTTGAAGGGTGGCATAGGGGTCTATAGGCACAAATATCAGCAACAAACCCCTCAATTTGGACATTTCTAAGTGGAATCAAGCGAGAACAAAATTTAACAGATTTTAAAATAATTAAAATCCGCACAGGAGAAACATCAACAAACTACAAAAAAAATGCACCCTCAGTCAAAGACTTTCTCAATTGTGTCAATCATTCCAAGAAAGTTATACAGATATAGAAGAAATATCGGATGAAGCCCTCCTGATTTTTGTAAAAAGATTGGCGCATATTTTGTAAAATTTATTTTTATAGCCTTAAATTAAGTATCTTGTTAATTTAATATAGAGTTCGTTCATTGTTACCTGTTAGTTTGCATTTACTTATGAGAGCATTTTTTTAATAAAATGATACCATTATGAGGACTTGCTCTTACTAGTGAATGCAAACTAACCCAAAATAACACGTCCTTGCTAATTTTTCTAAATTAAAGGATAACGTACGACGACTAGGACGCATCCAGAGGACGGGTTAGTTTGGGTTAGTTTGCATTTACTAGTAAACAAAACAAGCAGCAGAAATGTTTTTGAAATTATTGAGTTTCGGAAGAAAAAAAAATTCGAAATTATTGTTTTCGAAATTATTGAATTTCGAAAGGAAAGTCATTCGAAATTAATGTTTTCGCAATAAATATTTTCGAAATAAATGTTTTCGGAATGATCGAATTTCGAAAAAAAAGTAATTCGAAATAAAAGTTTTCGAAATAAATGTTTTCGAAATGATTGAATTTCGAAAAAAAAGTAATTCGAAATGAAAGTTTTCGGAATAAATGTTTTCGAAATGATTGAATTTCGAAAAAAAAGTAATTCGAAATAGAAGTTTTCGAAATAAACGTTTTCAAAATGATTGATTTTCGAAATAAAAGCACTCGAAATAGAAGATTCGAAATGTCTGTTTTCGAAATATGAACATAGACCCGTAAATGTAGACTTTTAAATTTTTAAAGATGTTTGAGTTGAGTTGAGTTGAGTATATCTAGGGCAGAAAGGAGACGATTCTGACGAGTGTGACCGAGCGAATCGGAAGCAGATATCACACGAGTCGACATTTCGCGCAACCCTATTGAAAACATTTTCAATAAATAATATTTATATTAAATTCAAAAAGATTGAAAAGATACTGACACCCTGTCAAAGTCAAATTGACAGCACTCCCGCCCGGCTAGGGGGGCGAAAGTGTTCTTGTTTGCCCGGCTGTGGAATGCGCATGCGTGACAGACAGCGGGCTGCAATTGTCAATTTTCTTTCGCTTCACATGTTTCAAAAAGTCGCGTTATTGAGCAGGTAGCGCAAAAAGATTTTCATGATTGGAGTAATTAGTTCGTTTTTTTTTTATCGCTAGAGACAGTAGCAGCGTCAATCAGCGCTATGTATGTTTTTGTGATAAATTTTGACAAATCCCCTGAGAGCCTGATCACCAAGGGTCTGTTCGCACAGAAATCACAAACCGATAGGCTATCAACAAACGACCAAACTAACTCAATTTCAAGTGGGAAGCAAGTTACTCACAAAATATGGCGGTTTAAGGTATGTTCGCAGTTCGCACCGAAATCATAAACCAGTCAGAGTGAATTTCATTGGTTAAAACGAGTTATCTAACTGTTTCTGGCTTTGTTCAACCAATGAAATTCGCTCTGACTGATTTATGATTTCGGTGCGAACTGCGAACAGACCTTAAACCGCCATATTTTGCGTGTAACTTGCTACCCACTTGAAATTGAGTTAGTTTGGTCGTTTGTTGATAGCCTACGGTTTCTTCTTGGCTCGGTCCTCGGATCGTAATCCGTGAGCGTCCTTTAGTTTTTCCTGTATATATATGTTCGTTTCCCACGAGCCAAGGTGAATTAATTGGTTTTCTCAGGAATCTTTTTTGTAGGATTGACAACGTTGATGTGGTGGACGTGACCCGATGCCAGCTGAGGACGGACTATTTTCTTTATCATCGTTGGCTTGGCCTTTATGTCCATGGAAAATAACCTGAATACCAGGTACAGCAAGGAGCTTACGACCGGTCCTTGAGGCAATCCTGCCTCTAAGCCTCTCTAGATTTGGCTTTATCTATTCGGACGGCGAAGGACTTATCTTTCAAATGGCTTCTGACGAGCTTGCATGTTTCAAGACGAAATGCTGCAGACTCCATGATAAAACCAAGCCGTCCCACCATACCCGATCAAAAGGGTCTCGCCGTTTAAAGGTTTGTTCTCACAGAAATCACAAACCAGTCAGAGCGAATTTTATTGGTCAAAAATAGAAAACTGTCTGTTGGCAATTCGCAGCAATCAAAAACGCTCTGACTGGTTTATGATTTCTGTGAGAACAGACCTTTCGAAGACGGACCCAGTAGCGCCTTTCTGACGAATCAACGGATCGATGATGCGTCTATCCGAGAATTTTCTGGAAAGTTATAAAAGTATTGAAAGGGTATGCGACGTGTCAAAACGAGTGGCAGTGAAGCAAACGGGTCATGACTTCAAGAAGGTTTTTTAATAAATTGGGTATTAAGATTATCAGACATCAGTCAGAATAATTAGGTAGTTAAAAAAGTCAAAATCACCAAAAAAACGGATAGGTGCTTGAAAAAATATTTAAAAAAAGTTAAATATCCCCAGTGGCGCCATCTTCAAGCAAGTGAGTGAAGTTGACTTCTATGTAGTAGGTACGGGAGCTCTAACTCGGTGTATGTATTTATAACGGCTTGATGTGATTGGGCAATGGGGGGCGCTGATGCTACCTACGATGCAATTTTATTAACTGTTAATCAGAAGACATTTCATCAGGATCAGGAAAACGATAATATATTAAAAATAAATAACAGATTGTACCCTTGACGCTTACACTATGGATTTTCCAGATGGAAAAAAACTATTATTGAACCACTGTAAAATATTGTTGGAGTAAATGTACAGGGTGTCTGGTTATAATTTGACACCCCACCTGCAGCCTTTACCTTTACAGGTAGATGATATAGGTGTAAATACAGAAGTTGTGCAGTTTTAACTAAATTTCTAGAATCCATCGTCAGAAACAAATATTTATTGTCAGAAATTTGAAATTTTGCATACTTTCAACGTTTTTCAAATGGAATGTCTTATATTTGGTTCTAAATACTTGAAGAGCATAATTTTCCTCTTCCAAAAATATATAGGGTGTCACGAAAGGTTTGTTACAAACTTCTAGGGATGGTAGTAGATCTCGTAAGAAATAAGTTTTTTTTTGGATAAATATATTAATTCTTAGAAATGCGTTGGACGAATTTAATGAAATTTTCATAGTTTGTTGACACCTTTATGGGTATATAGTTTGTCTATATTTGGTCGAGCCGTCTCCAACGACCAATGTATTTGGCTCTAAAAATTGTAAAAACACTACCTCTATATTCTTTGCCTACTGACTTAGATTTTATGAACCATTTTCTACCTGTAAAGGTGACAGCTGCAGGTAAATTTTAAGGCACTTGGTTTCTTATTGTTAAAATTTTTAGAGCCAAATATGTTGGAGACGACCAAATATATAGAAACTATAAATTATTGGAATCGGAAAATTGTGCTTTTCAAGAATATATACTCCTGGACAAAATTATCGCACCACCACTGCACATAAGCACCGCATAAGCAGTGGTGCGATAATTTTGTCCATTTGAAAAAAGTTAAAAAGTGCGCAAAATTTAAAATTTCTGACAACAAATTTTTGGGTCTGACGATGGATTCTGAAAATTTGGCTAAAAATGCACAACTTTTGTATTTACGCTTAGCATCTACCTGTAAAGGTAAAGGCTGCAGATGGGGTGTCAAATTATAACCAGACACCCTGTACCTACCTACCTATATTTTGTTTAAAAAATGCAGGCTTTTAAATTTTATTTTAGTCATATGATATCTTAATGCAAAACCATTAAAAGCCACAAAAATCTGAAACATAGGTAGTTTCACTTACTTTAGCGAAAATACAATGAATGAGAGAAAAGCCATGAATCAAATCCAAAAAACTTGCTCCCGATATTCAAAACCAAAGAAATATTATGATGCTATGGCCATATATTTACTAATTTGTTGCTAACATTTTGATTCTTATGAGTTACAAACTACCAATCAATAAAATAGCTTCTGGCAATAACAATTATAAATTAACATACACTATCCCAGGTCCCATTACTCCCAGTTAGCTACCAAATTGTAACAATTAAGTATATTAATTATCAAATAGGATCGTGGTTGGAAAGAAAGTATACCTACCTGTGATAGTTATTTTTTTCATTGTTTGACATGGTATTATTAAATTTTACATGTAAACTATGCCACCGTCTTTAGATTTGTAGCACACAAGTACATTGTGTATGCAAACAAGCGCCCGAAGTTCATTTAATATTATATCATAGGAGAAAGTGCTTCAGTTCGGTTCATTACCAGTGACAGACAGACCAACGGAATTAGTAGATATCTAGGTACATGCTAGAAGAAAATTAGTGAGAATTATAATATGCATAGTTTTTTTGACTAGTGAATAATATACCTACATAATAATATATCTTTAAAAACACTGGTTTTGTTTCTTAGATTTCTTATGTTTATATACAGGGTGATTTACATAGCCCGTGCATTAGAAGTCTTTGAGCGTCACCTAAAATATTTTCATATCTTCATTTGTACAGGGTGTACCGAATGTAAGCACCTACTTTCTTATTTCAAATAGAAGCTTATTGTATCTTTTCTAACTTACATCGATTGGCTTACAATTTTGAGTTTAGACAACCCTAGTTTTCTCAACTTATCTTTTTTAGTTTTTGACATAAATGTAATTTTTTTTATATCGCACAATCTAGAAGCACTGCAGGGCAGATCACAAAGTCTGCTCAACCGTTTGAGATGGAATAATCTAGGAAATAACTATGAATTGAGATTCCTGGACTGGTTTAACGAAAATTCCTAGAATGAAATTACATATCAAGAAAATTACAAAAGCATCGAAATTTGTATAAAAGTCAGTGTCAGTGCGCGGCAGTCGGTGTATAAGCAGTAATGCATAGTTTAGAGTGAAAGTTTTCTGTCGGAAGAGCAGTCTTAGTTATCTACGAACCCGCATATTATATAATACATCACATTTGTTGTCAAAAGTAGCCTGGAACAAAAAAAAAAAAAAAAACAGATCGCCAGAATGGAATATTTAATAAACCAGGCTATTGAAAATTTCGTAAGTGAAAAGGAAAAAGGGAAAACAATAGAATCATTCTCTACAAAACTTGCAAGAACGAGAAAAAAAAAAAAAAACATTGCCAGAATAAAAAATTGTGCTAAAACAAGAAGGCAAATAACTGTGAAAGAAAAAAAGCCAAATGAGAGCTAAAACAAAACCGACTCGAGAAAATTATGATAGAACAAGGAGACAGGCGAGTGAGAAAAAAGAAATGGCAGACGGCTTGAACAAACGCAGTCAATACAAAATTGTACAGGTACCTTCAAGAAAAATAAGGACAGAAATATATTGATAAATTCTTAGAAGCTTATTGCATCTTTTCTAACTTACATCGATTGGCTTACAATTTTGAGTTTAGACAACCCTAGTTTTCTCAACTTATCTTTTTTAGTTTTTGACATAAATGTAATTTTTTTTATATCGCACAATCTAGAAGCACTGCAGGGCAGATCACAAAGTCTGCTCAACCGTTTGAGATGGAATAATCTAGGAAATAACTATGAATTGAGATTCCTGGACTGGTTTAACGAAAATTCCTAGAATGAAATTACATATCAAGAAAATTACAAAAGCATCGAAATTTGTATAAAAGTCAGTGTCAGTGCGCGGCAGTCGGTGTATAAGCAGTAATGCATAGTTTAGAGTGAAAGTTTTCTGTCGGAAGAGCAGTCTTAGTTATCTACGAACCCGCATATTATATAATACATCACATTTGTTGTCAAAAGTAGCCTGGAACAAAAAAAAAAAAAAAACAGATCGCCAGAATGGAATATTTAATAAACCAGGCTATTGAAAATTTCGTAAGTGAAAAGGAAAAAGGGAAAACAATAGAATCATTCTCTACAAAACTTGCAAGAACGAGAAAAAAAAAAAAAAAACATTGCCAGAATAAAAAATTGTGCTAAAACAAGAAGGCAAATAACTGTGAAAGAAAAAAAGCCAAATGAGAGCTAAAACAAAACCGACTCGAGAAAATTATGATAGAACAAGGAGACAGGCGAGTGAGAAAAAAGAAATGGCAGACGGCTTGAACAAACGCAGTCAATACAAAATTGTACAGGTACCTTCAAGAAAAATAAGGACAGAAATATATTGATAAATTCTTTCTGAAGCCTATGCAATAATAGGCATAAGAAATGCCGCGAAAGTCATTAAAAATCTGCCCCTTACTATATTGGTCACCACCAATGAACTATAGCTAAAAACTGGAATGCGCACACATTGCCATATCTGCCAAAAAAATGTAGCCATGGAAGACAGATGCCACAAAGGGGAATGTTGTTTTTTTCTGTTGCTCGCTGTCATATGACGTTTTCGAAAGTTTTGTCATATTTCCCTTCACAGGTTTCATCAATTGGAATACGTGTTGGAAACAATTTTCGCCATTAAACATAATGAGTGCGACAAAAACAGGTATCCCCTCCGCAGCAGCCGCACTAGGCTTCACGTTCGTCCTTATGTGTTAGCATTCCAGTTTTTGGTTATAGTTCATTGGTCACCACATGCTATACCCCTTATACCTACTCAGTGGCGTAGCGAGGTTGGACGGGGCAAATAAATTGCAGAGGCTCCCCAGTCCCAGTAAATAATTCTTTGTAATGTTTAATTTGCTAAAGGAGCGTTCAACAGTGGTAACTGTCATAGGCATAATAAGAATGCCATATACACTTGACATAAGTCACTTTCTGATATTCCAAATTTTTCAAGTATTAATTTATAATACTGCCTGACGCTCATAGAGTCGTTTAGATTATGGTCTTTGGCTAAAATGATAAGGTGAACATAATGGGGTATTAGAGAATGACTGACTAATTCAGAGTATTTAATACACAATTTTTTACATTTTTCAACGATTGTCGTTTCAGAAGAACTAAGAATAATATTTGGTTGTAAAAAGTCAAAATAATCTTTAACATATTCCATACCAACCTGTGTAATAGTTGACCAACTACCAACTACTTCGTCAATTACACGATAATGAATAGTCACTTTTGGTTCCAGAGCTCTTAAATCTGTGGTTGTTTGCGAGTTCATCGAGATGCTTTTTATGTCGGGCTTGCCTTTTTTCTGGAAACACTGGATTATTATTCCATTTCTTGCTAATTCCACTGCTTCACCTTCAATTTCTTCATATACATTATTTCGAACTTCTTTTAAAACTTGTGCCCATGTGAGTTTTTGCTAGTAGGTATATTTTTCGCGTGGCTTCGGGGTCCCTTTGCTCCGGGGCCCCGGAGCGCCGCACCGAATTGCCCCACGATAGCTACGCCACTGTACCTACTGAAGAAAGCAATGAGAAACATAATTTATCGAATAATTCAAAGTTGCAATGTCATGCGAATACTCCCAGTAATTTTTGAACGTGTAAGATAGTCCGGAGGTTAGCAGGTTCAACCTTGCAAATCGTGATACCGCTATGAAACTTTGCACAAATGTTGTCCAAACCCATACCTTCGATTTGAGATATGGAGCCACTTGGGAGCCCCCGGTGGGGCCCCGTCAGATGGGGTCTATTTCCCAGGAGCAAAATACCAATTTTAACGAATGTGGCCCGTTTTCGATGCGGTTTTTTGCGTTCGGGCCGAATTTTGATACTGCCATGGATGTACACTGTACTTGACATCCATATAATGTCCTCGGGTCTGGTTGCCTACCTTCCCAGGGGCAGGAAATATTCAAGAAACGTAGCTACGGGCTGTGAATTTCTTGAAGTCGCTCCGGACGCACACGCACACAAGGACGCACCCACACACACGCGCGCACAAACACACACACACACACACACACACACACACACACACACACGCACGCACGCGCAGACACACACATATATATACAAACCCACACGCACACACCTCACATCATACACAGCCAGTGTAGATTATCTGTACACCTGGCGACCACATTGGTAACAAGGAAGGGTTTTGTAGAGAGAGGCAATGTTTAAATTCTTATTATTTATGCAGAAAAGCACAGTTGAAACTCACATTTTAACTTAAAAAGAAATTACTTACGTCTACGTCTTTGGACTTAAAATAATCGATTAACGATTAACAATTATTTTCAAACAACACTTCATTAATTTAAGCAATTGCAATGACACACTCCTTTACACTTGCATCGTATAAGAACTGTGCAGGCTTTGGACGCTACTTCTAGAGTCCTCCACACTGGCTCCCAAAAACCGGAATCGGCCCTCTTCCAGCTCCAATCTGCAGGTGAAGGAATATCCTGGTGCGACCACTGATCTAAAAAATAAATGGATAAACAATTCATACGGCTTGATTGGCAAAATTTGTGCGAAAATTTGGGGTCAATATTCTACGAACAGTTGTGCAACGGAACAGCCTAACGCCTGCGCAGTGTGTTATTTTTCGAACAACTGTTCTAAATTTTGAAATTCCTTCATTTTCATTGGCCAGATTTTGTGCACACACAATACATGTATCTACTGCGCACGCTCACAGCTGTCCCAGTCAGTTGTTTTTGTTTAGATTTTGACCTCGTAAATTAGCAGCATTAGAAGCGTTCTTTGTTCATCCATTTATTTTTGAGATCAGTGGGTGCGACAGGTTTCTACAGGATCGGCAACAATGCCGCGATGGACAAGGGAATACCTCCCCACCCTATGCCGCCCACCACGCAGCGCCCTGCGGCGGGCGTGCGTAGCAGGCGGTGAATAGTCAGGCAGGGCGCGCACCAAAAGGAAGTGACGTCACCTAGTGTATATATTTCCTGCCCCTGGGAAGGTAGGCAACCAGACCCAATGACATTATATGGATGTCAACTACAGTGTACATCCATGGCAGTATCAAAATTCGGCCCGAAAACCGCATCGAAAACGGGCCACATTCGTTAAAATTGGTATTTTGCCCCTGGGAGATAGGCAACCCCGTCTGACGGGGCCCCACCGGGGGCTCCCAAGTGGCTCCATATCTCAAATCGAAGGTATGGGTGTGGACAACATTCGTGCAAAGTTTCATAGCGGTATCACGATTTGCAAGGTGGAGGTCATATTCTGCTGTTAACCTCCGGACTAAGAGACTTTGGTGTTAGACAATCCATGATGAAACGATCGGAATCGTTTGTTTTATCAGCAGATGGTCATTTTCAACATTAATTCAGTCGCAAGTTTTAATTTTTAGTGATTTAAGTAATCGGCCCTTTTGTTTACCAATATGTACCTACAATCAGGGCCAATCCTAGCAGGTGTGCAGCGCGTGCCCCGCACGTGGGCGGCCAAATCTACGGGCGGCCGCAGGCCGCCTATAATTCTATCATTCAAGATTCAAGTAAAACTTTTTACGAATTTCTCAAAATACTTCTAATAAGGAAATAAGCTGAATTTTATAAAACTCCTGAAAAATGAAAACAAACCCCGATCTCCTGATAGCATAAATAGAAAGTTTAGTGCACTGTCAATGTGTAGGCTCACGCATAATGTTTTAACTCTTTACACATCCATCATAAGATCGCATAGTTTTTAATATTTCCTTATCACTTCTGCTTTGTTTTTTCAATTTTTTTATTTTTGTTCCCAATTCACCTAATTCTGTAAGAATAATTACTAACCGTCCAACAGAACTACATGAATACTCCCGCTAACAATACTACCAACTTTTTTGGTAGTATTTCCAACAACTCATAGAAAACAAATATGTTCCAAACAAGTTTTTTTTTTAACTCTAAACGCCCAAATATGTTCATTTTGAGGCTCGAAATAAACGCTTTTGGGCGTGGCACCCAAAAATAATTCCTGCCTGCGGCGTGCTACCACCGCCGGCATCTACGTGAGGGTGCTATATCTCTATGGGGCAGCGCAATTGCTCTTTGCACGCGGGCGGCCGATACCCTAGGATCGGCCCTGCCTACAATAAGATAAAAGAAAGTGTAGAAAAATAATTACAAATTATCAAGTTATAAGTAACTTTTGTTTTTTTTTTTAGTGACATTCTAGTGATTTTTGAAATGAAATGTTTGGGACAATGCATAAACAATGGTATTTTACATGATAACGAGACGTTATAAGGTCGTTCTTTCTAGTTTTAAATAGGTTTTCTGACAGATTTGCATTTTGCATTTTTTTGCGGATACGAAAACAAAGTCGCTATTTGACAGATCGTAAAAATAGTTTTCGTTCAATCCGTTTAACGTTAACGTTAAGTCGAATTCAACAAACATAACCTTTCTTTAATTATGTTTGTGTTTACATACTTTTTGTACTTTGTTTTAATTTCCTAGTACCCGAAATTCATTAATTTTCCCTGTGGGCTTCACAAAAATGGCTACTACAAAAGCCTAATTAGATGCATCGTCATATGGGTTGTTGGCCAATACTTCTTCTAATAAAATATTAAATGATAAAGAGAAGTTTGTGTCCTATCGATATCCAATGAAGGGGGGTGATTCGTCGGTTAGGACAAAAAATAAAAGGCCTGTTAAGACTTTACCAACGTTACGCCCAAAAGTTTAGGGCTTCATCAGGGCTTGTACTTAAAAATATATGTGGCCAGAATTATAAAAAATTGTGTGAGATTTTCGGGATGGATCACTCGATTGCACATAAAATGATAAATAATATTGTCCTCATCCGTGAAACGATTTCTCGATCTTTTGAGGGAATTTAGTATTGAATCTATTTCGATTTTGTCTTCCGTCCGTAAGCTCCCGGCACTTATCGGTAACGATAACGATTAATGATAGCTAGATAGCTCAAATGTCAAATTTGTCAAATAGCGGCTATCGGAATCGCTTTTAAAAGACAACGAAAACTCTCTAATGAAGTCGTAGCTAACAGTTTAGCACTAGAAAAGTCTTCCAGAAGGTACCCGCATTCAGTTATTCTTGTGAGAAAACTGATTTTTTAAAAATAAATAATTCTACTGACTTGTAAAAAGTTTTTCCCTACGAGCTGGCGGAAAACGCATTTTCACGTACCACTTTTACGAACAGCGGGCATGAAATTTTTTTTATCGTACGGCGCGCGGAAGTTATTCACGCATGCTGTGTGGAAAAGTGGTACTTTCCGCATGCAAATCGGTGCGTAAAAACGCGTTTTCCGCACACTTGTAAGAATAACGTTTGGCCTAACACAAGCGTAAAGTATCTTTTCCTCACAACTATTACAGTTCAGCTTTCAGTAGAGCCAGTAGTTTGCAAAAATCAATTTTCGTTATTCATGTCTATATGGTTCATGTTTTGACTAAATGAGTGACATTATACAAATAGACCGTCAGCTGATGACAGATTTTGCTGGCCGATTTTCTCTCTTCAGGGATTTCAACCACTGAAAATTATGTCAGTGCTGAGCTCAAAAAATGAAAAGTTAGCGACCGGACGTCTGCCAATTATATGGAAAATTCATTCTCCTTTTGCAGCGGCCGTAAAATATACCTCAACAGTTGACCGGCTTATGCGATTTTTTTTTCTAACGATATCAAATTTGATTCTGTCGATTCTTTCAGAAGATAGCTTCCTTAGTTCAACCCTTTCAGTACGTGCAAAGCTTATGGCTTTGGTTTTTCACTATTAGATTGTTCTATAACGTTAATGTGTTAAAATGCCATGAAAAAAGAAATTGAGAAAATAACCTATTTTTGTCTGCAACAGGAAAATTAATTTTCCATATGCTTATCAGACGTCCTGACGCTAAATTTTCATTTTTATTTCAGGCAAGAATCAAACAATAATTTGTGCTACAGCAACACTGTATAACTTACCTAGAAAGAAAATGTGAAGACAATTTTATTTTCGAAGAGGAGTTGGGCGAGTTTATAGAAGAATATTTTCAAAATATAAATGTTCCAAATCAACTGGGATTAGATTTTAAAAATTAATTTATTCAAAATCATTTTCAACATTATTATAAATGAAGGTTTTATGCAAATGGTTTTTATATTGAACAAGGGAAAGAAATTTTCATATTTTTAATTTAAGGTACCGGTTGAAAAAGTCTTTAATAGAGTAAAAAGTCAAAATTATGGTAATATTTTATTCAAAATCATGTTCGCTTTTATTACAAATACGCTACCCAACGAATCGACTGCAGCTGTTTTCTAGCTCCAAGCATTACTCAAGGTAGGGTACGACCGTACTAAAGTAGGGCTCATCAAATGCGGGCGCAGTTTGCAGCTTTCTTGGCCAAGACTTGTCTATAGTAGGCATTTACATCTCGAGCCATGCTCAAAGCTCAAGTCAAAGACAATACTCAAGTTCAACTCAAGTCTCGACTATAGGTATGGGCATGAGACATTTCCCGACCTCAAGTCACATTCCAATTTTTTAATCTTCTGCTCAAAACTCTCCATTACTGCACGAACTTCCTGACGAACGGTTACAACTTCCTGACGAACAGATCCAACTTCCTGGCGAACAGTTCCAACTTCCTGTCGAACACTTCCAACTTCTTCACCTACTGCTTCACGTACTACTTCCATTGCATTCATGAATTTGATATATTGTACTTCCATAATTTTCCCGAGTCTGGTTTTTTCTTAAGAGATTACGGTTTGGCTCATTCTCGCTGCAATTTAAAATTTTCCTGAAGCCAGTCCTGTTCTTGTTGTCGTCAAACTTTCTCTTCTTGTCTTTCTTTGTATCTTCGGTCTTCTTCTTGTTTTTCATTCTGTCTTCGGTCTTCTTGTTTTTGTAAAAGTGCTCCAAGCCGGTCCTGTTCTTTCTGTCTCCGATTTTCTTCTTTTTCTTGTTTTTATTTGAGAGTCTCCAAAAGATGTTGGAAGTCAAGGATGAAGTAATCAAAGGTAAAGATGATGTTATCACTGAATTGAAAGCCAAGGAAAGCCTATTATATAAGAACATAAAGCTACTTGAAGAAAAAATAGAAAAAATCAATAATAAAAGTATTAGTATTGGTAATGTTGGCACACCTGCCAAGGCAAGCCCGAATCCACCAGGTACTTATGCAACCATGGCTGCATCTGGAACCTCAGCCCCCTCCATGAACGGAATGTCAAAGTCAGTATCCTCAACATCAAAACGAGACAATAACCAACAAAATGATAAAAATGAAAACAACAAAGTAAACAATCCATTGTTTTCTGCAAAATCTGTCAATGCAGCGATATTCCAGGCGCAAGCAGTTAATAAGCTGCAAGAAATTCAGCAACTGGGTAGGCCGGAGCTCGAGCCCGAACCTAGAGATGGCAATATTACTGAGTGGCAAATATCAAGGCCCCGACGATCACGTCGATTTGTTGTGGGACGAAATGACAATAAAAATAACCAAATTCTAGCAGTACCAAAATTCTCCACACTGCATGTGACCAGACTGGCACCTGGGACAAAACCACAGGAGCTTCAGGCATTTCTTTTACCCAGCTTCCCGGAAGTTAGGTGTGAGGAGCATGTATGTAAGCACCCTGAGATTTACACATCAATGAAGGTTACCATCAAGCAGGACAACTTCAAAAATGGATGGAGGCGTGAAGTCTGGCCAAATGGAGCTATAATTTCTAGATTTTTTGCAGGGAGAAGGATGCTACCGAATTAGGAAGATCCTTGAATGAAAAACCAATCTCAGGCAAACAAACAATCAAACTGGATTTGCAAGTCTACTATCAAAATGTTCGAGGTCTTCGTACAAAGGTTAGTAGGCTATACACTAATATTTTAGCAGAAGACTATGATATAATTGTCTTCACTGAAACCTGGCTAACAGACGGTTTCCATGATGCAGAACTGTTTGACGACAGATATGCTCTTATTAGGAAAGACAGAAGTCATGGCCGAAGAGGAGGGGGAGTCCTAATTGGCGCAAAGAAGAATTTAGGCATGGAATGCGTCCCTTTAAATATTCCTGAGGACTCTAGTCTTGAGTGCTTACTGGTAAAAATTAAGTTTAAGAAGAGTATGTTTTATATGTGTATTATTTATATTCCACCCAATGTCGATTTTAATATATATGTGCAATTTTTTAATATGTTTGAAGCTATTATGGATAAGGATGTAAATATTGTAATTTTAGGGGATTTTAACCTACCATTTTACACAACAGAGGGCTGTGAAAAAAGTAAGTTGTTGAATAATTTTTTAAGCTTCTATAATTTGGATCAGTATAATACTGTTTTTAACAAAATGCAAAGGCAGCTTGATCTTGTACTGTCCAATATGCCTATAATGAGTTTGGAAAAATCTGATTGCCCAATCTTGGAGGAAGATCAATATCATCCAGCTTTGAGTATGGCTGTGTCTGTATCACTGGGACGCGGGACGGGTCATCTTTGTAGCAAGCAAGAGTATGTTTATGATTATTCACGAGGTGATTTTGAGATGTTGTACAGATTGCTGAGGGATGTTGATTGGGCGGATCTTCATGGGACTGATAGTGTGGATGCATGTACTTCTTTGTTCTATGAGAAGATTTTTGCGTGTTTGGACCGAGCAATACCCAGAAGGGTAGTTAAAAGAGGGTCTTATAGAGGTAGTAACTATCCAGTATACTTTTCTTTGGCATTGAAAAAAAATATTAAATTGAAAAATCATCTTCACAGGCAAATTAAGAAAGGTTGTGCCACCTTACAGGTAAAGAATAGCTACAAGAACCTCAGAACTAAAGTTAAGTATCAAACTGCGCAAGAGTTTCAGGCTTATCATGAAACCATTGAGGGCAAAGTCAACCTAGACCCAAGCAGCTTTTGGGACTTTGTAAGGTCCAAGCGAGCAAGATCTGGTATTCCCTCAGAGGTCTGTTATGGGGGTTGTGTGGTGAGTGGTGCCCAGGATGTGGCTGACACATTTGCTCTTTATTTCAGCTCAGTGTTCCAGCGGTCTGAGAGTTCTAATAATGACACGAATGATGGGTGTAACGGTAGTTTCGCATTCTCCTCTATCACAGAGGAACAGATCATGGCAAGCATTAAGAAGTTAAAGCCAAAAAGGGCTACTGGTAGTGATAACATCCCCTCATATATCTATAAGGGATGCTCTGATATCCTGTGTTCTCCATTGATGACACTTTTCAACTTGTGTCTGAGAATGAGCAAGTTTCCTGAAGCATTGAAGTGTGCAGCGGTGACTCCTGTCTTCAAATCGGGGGACGGGTTGACAATTATAGGCCAATTAGTGTCCTTAATTCACTTGCTAAAATTTTCGAAAATATATTGTATCAAGATATCATGAGCTTCTTTATGAATGATTTTTCTCCACAGCAGCATGGCTTCCTGCCTGGTGTTTCAACTGTCACCAATCTGAGCATCTTGACAGAAACCACAGCCAAGGCTGTGGATAGTAAGGAACAGTTAGATGTTGTGCTAACGGACTGTGCAAAGGCTTTCGATAGGGTTGACCATGGTCTGCTGGTGGATAAACTGGGCAAGTTTGGATTTTCACTGAATGCATGTAAATTTATGTCATCCTATCTCATCATGAGACCCCAACAAGTTAAGGTTGTTAAGGAATTATCAAGGCAATACATAGCTACATCCGGGGTGCCACAGGGTACTAACCTGGGTCCCTTGTTGTTCTCAATTTTCATAAATGATCTGCCCGACTGCATAAAACATTCAGAGTGCCTTCTATTTGCGGATGACTTCAAAATATTTAAGCATATAGCATCCCCAAGTGATTGTCATGAGCTGCAACATGACCTGGGTTTGGTGTCTCAGTGGTTTAATATTAATAAAATGTCTTTAAATGTTAGCAAGTGTCATGTTTTGAGTTTCACACGTAAAATACAATCTACAGTGACCGCCAAAAAGTTTGCAACAAATGGGAAAATATTTTATTATTAAAATATCAAAAAAAAATGTTACGTGGGATCAATTCAGCATACCCATCTACAAAAAAAATCACTGTGACAGATGTCATGTGACCACAGTCATGGCGGCAAATTTAAAAAGTTCGCCTTAAATATGTGAAAAGTGGGGTTAGACGACCAGAAATCGAAAAATTGTAGAGAGAAAAGTGGTTCAGGATTCGATTTTACGTCCATGTGTCAATTTTTAAAAAGTTACAAGGATTTTTAATAAATATCAATTTTTTGGCCTGTTTTCTGGTAATTTGAAAAATATCGAAAACATTTCACAAAAATATTGGCTTGATTAAATTTAGAAAAGAGTTATTGGATCATTTAGAAACATTTTATGATAATTCTAAATTTGTTATTCCAAATTTTTGTTTTCTGGAGGTCATTGCAACAAGATCGGAGTGGTCTGAAAATGAATTTTTGGTTTTTTACAATTTGTCGCGGGACAATTAAGCAGAATTACCGCGCTGGATTTTTTTTTTGTTAGTTTCACTTTGAACTATGTGAACCAGGCGGAAAGTTTTTGATATTTTTCAAATTACCAGAAAACAGGCCAAAAAATTGATATTTTTTAAAAATCCTTGTACCCTTTTAAAAGTTGACACATAGACGTAAAATCGAATCCTGAACTACTTTTCTCTCTACAATTTTTCGATTTCTGGTCATCTTACCCCACTTTTCACATATTTGAGGCGAACTTTTTGAATTTGCCGCCATGACTGTGGTCACATGACATCTGTGACAGTGATTTTTTTGTTGATGAGTGCTGAATCGATCCCACGTAACATTTTTTTTGATATCTTAATAATAAAATATTTTCCCATTTGTTGCAAACTTTTTGGCGGTCACTGTATAAATTTTAACTACAGGATTGACAACATTGCACTGAGTAGAGAGAATAAATGTAGGGACCTTGGAGTTTGCTTCCAAACAAATTTAAGATTTGGCCAGCATTATGAAGCCATTGTCAATAAATCATATAAGCTTCTTGGTTTTGTAATCAGGAATACAAAATACTTTAAAAATGTCAGGACAATAATAACTTTGTATAATGCTCTGGTTAGACCCAATTTGGAGTATGCCTCAATTATTTGGTCACCACAAACAATGTGCCATGCTGACATGATTGGAAAAGTGCAAAAGAGATTCTTAAGGTACCTGTATTTAAAAACTCACAAAGTGTATCCTTACCTGGTCTCCTATAATAGTATGCTGGTAGAATTTAAAATGGTGAAATTGAGTGTCAGGCGTAGTTTGAATGATGTTTTATTTATTTACAATATTGTTAACAACTTAAAGTATAAAAAATGTTCCTTAATTAATGATATAATGTTTCTAGTTCCTAAAATTAATTTAAGAATAAGGGATAATAAACTTTTTCAATGTCTACCCTCAAATAGTTCTCCTATAAATCGCATGCTGCGTGAATGTAATTTTTTTATTGAGGAGGGTGATATAGACCTCTTCAGTACGACAGCAGAACAAATTAAGTGTGTGATATTGAATAATAATGTATTGTGATATTTGTGATCGCCTATCTATAGTGATGCGTGAATCACTTTTTTCTCTTTTTTTTCTGTTTTTATATTTTTGGTTTATTGTTTCTGTTCCTCGTTTGTTTTTTATATTTTTATATTTTGCCTCTTATTTTATACATAGTCTTAATTATTAGTTTAGATTAAGTCTAGTTTATCCAGTAAGCACTCTTACATTTAAGTACATTTACATGTGTTTGTAGGAGTATAAATGAATAAATAAATAAATAAATTTGTGTCTTTGGTCTTCTTCTTGTTTTTCTTTATATCTTCGGTCTTTTTCTTCTTGTTTTTCTTTCTGTCTTGGATCTTCTTCTTCTTGTATTTCTTTCTGTCTTTGGTCTTCTTGTTCTTGTAAAAGTGTTGCAAGCCGGTCTTGTTCTTTCTGTTTTCGGGCTTCTTCTTCATGTCTTTCGTCGTCCAAGTTCTTCATGAAGTCCGTCAACATTTGATCAACTTACTCCATTACGGCTGTTTGCTTTCGTGTATTTACCATATACAGTGTGATTTTTTAAGTGTGCAACATATGGGGATTTTTTTTAAGTAATGGCACAACCCAAATACAAACAAGGCCAAAAGTTGGTGCATGTCTGATAATCATATTAGGTGCACTTAGAATGGTTGCAAGTCAAACAGCATACAGGGTAGCTCAAACAATATCAAAGCTGTACTGTACAGTACCATTATTTTAGAAAATTCAGCAAAATGTTATAGAGAAAAGTTGTTTGGAATTAAAAGTTATGCCTAAGTACGAAAATATAGCCTCCTAAGATTTTTTTTATTTTTTTTCGAAAAAAATCTATAATTTCTATATTTTTTTTATTTTTTATTTCCGCCCTTAATACTTTCAAAAATTAATTAAAATCAAATCAATTTTACATAACTTTCTTCAAATTCAAGCATATTTGTAAAATTAACTTAGATTTTTATTTTTTTATGGAATCACAAAATTCATGTTTGTTGCAATGATATTCAACACAACTTTAAAATGTCGCAATTTTTTTTTAAATAAGTTAAAACATTACTAATGATAATATCCATATTAAAAAAACTCTCCTTAAAGTGCAAAAGTTTTATTTTATTCAAGTAAATATTACTACAATTTTGATATTTTTTGAGCTACCCTGGATGCTGTTTGACTTGCAACGATTCTAAGTGCACCTAATATGATTATTAGACATGCACCAACTTTTGGCCTTGTTTATATTTTGATTGTGCTATTACTAGAAAAAAATCCCATATGTTGCACACTTAAGTAATGACACTGTATAGAGTATTCTGCATCTTTCCCGAAACTTGATTTCGAATCTAAAGTTCTGTGGCGAAATCAAATTTCCAGCTAAAACACGATGAAAGTTCCGGAAAATTGCTTTATGGAGTTGTTTTTCGATGCCGAAATCAGTAACGAAGTCACTATTCTTGTATCACTCACGGTTTCCAAATCAAATTCTATAGAAGTTTGTAGAATTTTCCAAAAAATCTGCCTTTGAGCTTGTTTTTCGATGTTGAAGCCAGTAATAAAGTCACTATTTTTGTATCACTGACGGTTTCCAAATAGAATTCTGTTTACTGATTATTCCCACTAAGTAAAGCGACCACCATGACGGACAGACATCGTGGGCCTTGTACAGACGTCATTTCGAGACTGTTTTAATGGCTAATGGTTGGAGCTCCGATGACATTGCTACAGGGTTGATTGTAGCATTATGGAGCCTTGCATGCCCAGATCAAGACAAGAACTGCCTCAGAATTGGTCAGCTTGAAAGTGTTTCTGTTAGAAACTTTCGATTGGATGCGAATTAAGAACGGAGTCCTGGATAGCTGATGGGAAGTGAACAAATGGAAAAAAGTGACCTCGACCTCGAATCATTTTTCGAGATTAGGAAAGCCGGGGATAGATCAATGAAAGGTAGAAAAGAAAAATCCGGCAAGCGGAGAAATAAAAACCAGGAACAAGAAGATTGGTCGATTACGACTGATGCTGATCCAGAAGATCAAAGTTATCCTTTGAACGGCCGCTCTGCACATTTCCATGAAGAGGAGCGCTACGAGTGCTGCGATTATCCACGGAAGCGCAGAAAAGGCAGTTGGCAGCATAGTAATCAACAGGGAACCGGACCGGGTAGTTATTCGTCTAGTATCGTCTGGCAAGTGGTAAGTTGATAGAGACGAAAGGGGGAAGAAAAGTGGGGCGTAACCTAAGAATATTCACTGACACCGCTTGATGACAGCCATGTCTTTGGGTTCAGTGGCACCGAAAATACCAAGGAAATGAACCAATAAAATTATTAGAATTTTTTTTAAGTTTCGTCAATAACCACGCCACTGTGCTATCGTTCAGGCTCTAACCTTAAGCTCTAACCAATAGAATCATGCCTCTGAATAATCACGCCTCTTCACATCCATCATTTCGCAATGTTGCCGGATTTTTTTCTATTTCAAAATACTACACATGCTCATGTAGCGAAAAAAAAATTGTCACCAACTTGTTTATTACTGTTTCCGTCAAGTTTGGCAAAGCAGCAAATTCTATTGCAGTTCGCCGTTTGGCTGTCATTGGTTTGGCTAGCCAGACAATACCTATGCTGTTTTCTAGATAAATCCCGAGTACATTGTCTGCTATAAACAGCACGAAATAGTAGCCTAAGTAAGTCAGTTTTAAAAAAAAAGTTTGCAAAAATTCTGTATATGTGTACAAATGAGGCTAATAAAAGTGTTGGGTCACTCAGTAAATAAGTCATTAAGAAATAAACTATGAAAACTTTTTTTCTTCCTCAAATATCAAGCTCTGAAGTTACGGGACCATACTTAAGAAATACCCTGACAATGTATCCAACAAAAATACTTTATTCAAAAGAATTACCTACCTATGCAATATTCGAATACTAGGTAGATATACGTGATAATGGTCTGCCTGCTTGATCATAAAAATAACAACTTTAATACAAACTATGTACAAAACCCATATGAAACAAATTTTTTATTTATTATTCCACGTAGCAGACGTGACATAAACCAAAGGTATGTTATCTATCTGGCATTCAAATTTTCCAAACGTTTCCCATTGGATTTGAGAATTGGTATATGAAATCCAAAAAACACTTTCAAGAACAAAATAAAAAATCATACTTTTACTTATTTCTTGAAGGAGGTGTGACCCTTAAAGACGACTAAAGCTACTTAAATCGAGAAAAAAAATCAAAGATCTCTCGTGAAAACCGCAGTCTTATTTTGGAAATATTCTCCGAGAAAATTCCTTAGGAAGATAAATTATGCAGGAACTTGTGATGTCACAACCGCCAAAATCGCAGTCTTCTGTTCGTTCAGTCGTTAGTGAACCGTACCCTATACTTTGAGTGGTTGGAATTCGCTCTAGTGAGATAATTGTCTTTTGTTTTGGAAAATTCTTACACGTGTTAGTACTATGCGTGATAATCCAGTGTGACGTCACAAACACCTAGTTGTAACTTCAAACCGCCCTAACTCGAAAAAGAACCATCGTAGCGAGATGCGGTTTAAATATTTATTCCTAGATTTTTTTTTGCACCAGAACTTTCATTTATTGGGTCACACCCCATTAATTGACTCATAGCTACTTTAAATGATTAATAAAAAGAACTGTATCGATATTGAATCATAAACTTTTGGCTCTAGGAGTCAAGAAAGGAAAAAAAAAGAAAGATAAAAGAACAAGACAATAAATACAGTTGATTTTCAAAATACTATTGGTTTTTAAAATCGCACATACAGAGATGTTCACTCTATTCACTTAGGTGAACCATACTTTTTTTTATAGTTAAGTTTTCACGATATGATTCTTGTAACTTGAATTTTTATTGAAAAGTTACTCTGTAGATAGCCCGACTTGTCATGTAGGCGTCGATCTGGGCTGAAGAAATGTTCTTTCAACACCCTGTATTGTATTTGTTGCAATCGTGACAACAATGGTCATAATAAACAGCAGCCGACTTATCACCAAGAAAATGACCTCGTCGTAGGCGCACGATTTTAAAACCCAATCTCTATACTGGTCAGTCACTAGGTACTGGGATATCAGTCAGTTCTCAGCAGTGTCGTTTTGGTTAACTTCCAGAAAGGTCTCGCCCTCTAGCATCGGCTTGTTCTCGAACTCTCCATTTCGACAAAATTGAGTCGGTCAAAAAAGTGGGCAGTCGGTCGGTTATCTATTCTGTGCTCCCGCTTTAGTCGGCGGCAACGGGCCGAATATACGACAAGTGAAAGACATTTTGCAGATACGCAAACGAACTCTGTACGCGTTATTGAAGCCCGACTTCTGTTTGACGGAAAGTTTTTTTGAGCGCTTTTTGCCGAAAAGCTTCAAAGTTTTAAGTAATTTGTTTTTTTTTTGTTTTGTGAAAAAAATGAAATTAATTAAGGGATGATTTTTTTGTTGTGATAACTTTTGTGTTACTGGGATTAATAATATTTGAGACATTGTTACAATTTTATCATAAAGGTAAGTTTAAATTTATTTTGTAACTTTTGAAGAAGCGTGATTACTGATTTTAAGCAATGCGATGTTGTAGAAGTTTTTAACTCCTAACAAACTTTTCCTTTTTAAATAATAGATACATCTTTCAAATTTTGATTTGGATACAGCTACTTCTGCTCTATATAAGTTTCAAAAGT
Organism: Ceutorhynchus assimilis; assembly: GCA_917834065.1. Lineage (NCBI taxonomy): Eukaryota > Metazoa > Arthropoda > Insecta > Coleoptera > Curculionidae > Ceutorhynchus > Ceutorhynchus assimilis. The sequence goes on from OU892277.1 coordinate 102,339,857, forward strand.
TTGAGATAGGACCCTATTTACAAAAAGAAAAACTCTTGCTTTGGCAACTTTTTATTAGTGGGAACCTTTATTGTAAAAAACTTATCGCATTTCGTTTTTGATGCGATATGCTACATTTTTAAGCATAACATTTATCTATTAGTAGTTAGTTAAGTTATTACAAAAATATTCGAAAAACGAAATTATGTTAGTCTATCAGACACAATCAGGAACCCAAGACCAGGAAAGAGGATACATAAAAATAAAATTTAAAAATCCATAAAAACCTCACTTGTTAAGAAAATATTGTTACTGCGTTACCAAAATTATCATCACTTTCGCCGGTAAACTTGCAATATTTCCTTCCGGACAAGTTCAGATTTTCTGGTACCAAAATATTAGAGGTAACAAAAATTATATCTCTGATAGTTAGTTTTATTTTTTTCATTTTTCCTAAAAATAAGTATAGAAATCTTATGGAATAAACTCAAGAATTACAACACTGAAAGTAGGTAAACTGTTTAGTCTGCTGAAAGTGAAATTAGTAGGCCAGCAAAAAGAAGTAAATGCGGTTAAGGAGACAATTTGTATTTTACACACTGACTGTCAATAATAATCGATAGATTTGTATTTTATTTAAATATCCATTAAATACATATACAATTTTGTAAACTTTTACTTATTGTCATTATCTGTCTTGTTGGTTTTGAAGATTTTTCTTTGGTCAGTCAAAACTTCCTCAATAATTTGTTTCGAACTGACTAACAATTAAGTTGTTCCCTATACATATTAATTACTATATTGTTGGTCAATCGATTGCTGAAATTTTTTTAAGGTGAATTGATTATTTAACATTCATTTTTTGGTGCTAGATTGACGTAGGTATTCACCTACCATAATTATTGCAATCTAATTATGTAAAAAGATTTGGTATACCTTGAGAAAGAAGAAACTTTGGCATACTTATTTATAATTAATTATTCCAGAAAGCAGTTTTGAAGCATAACTAAACAAACTGGTTCTATTCTCAGCATCATCTAAGATAAACCATCCTATTTTTAATTAGATCAATGACCACATCAACACAATCCTTTATCTAATGCAAAAGAAATAAAGATAAGTACCAATAAATGTTTATTATTTAGTGGCCAAGATCCGTTGAAGATCCATATGGGTTAGTGGGCAGTAGATTTTGTGCGAATGACTCATACCTACCATATAAGAAAAATATGGTGGGATGTTCTTCATCTAATTTATATAAATAACTGTACCTACCTATGAGAACATACAGAGATACTCTTCTACAACTAAGCCAATGAATCATTTAGAACAAGAATAACATAATAATTTTGAATAAAATACTCGCGTCTATTACTTAATTCAGCCAATGCATTTGAGGGGAGGATCAAGTAGATATTAATAGCACAGTATTATGATGACCTAGAGTACATGACACCTAATTTGAGAGCAATACGAGAAATAGGGTTTTGGGAGTAAATCTGACGAGAACAGAATTTATCACCATAGAAGGAGAATAATGAAACCTGAAAATGAATAACGAACAAGAAATAAAAGGATGCCCTGAATGAATAATGTGGGACCAAAATATAAACCAAATAAACAATAGTAAAATATGGAATATTATCGTCAGAAGTATAATGACATATAGTTCAGAGGTCTGGCAACTAAAGAACAGAACCGCAAAAATGTTGGAAGCAGCTCTGAAATGGACTTTTGGAAGAGAGCGGCTGAGAGGTCAGACATGGAAAGGATAACAAACCAGAGATGAACGTAAGACAAACAATAGTAGAAGATAAGCTGAAAAAGTGGAGCAGAAGCTTGGAGGAGAATGCTCGAATTGACAGAAATGATTGGAGATTGGGAATTGGAGGACGTATATCGTTGTAGACCGATAATTTTGTTTACTCTTTTGGCTTTCTGGGTTAATTTTCTCAGTCACTATCAAGCTGCGCGATGGGCAATGGTGCAAATAAGAACAAATATTGGACTTCAACATGTGGCGTCTTCTTTTTCAATAACCTACCTTACAAATATTTGAATATATAGGTCAAATCTTGCTGCTTACAATTCAAGTTTCGCAAATATTTTTAAATCAACACTGATGGTCAAAGGCTATCTTAAATTCAATGAAACTTATCTAGTTGCATGAACATTTTTTTGTGCATTGCACAAATTAATTGAAATTTTTATAGTTTGGAAAATATTCTGTGTGGTGCTGTAAAAAAAAGCTTGCCTTATGGGCTGGAAAAAATCTATCGTCTTAGAACGGTCTTAGACAATTCATAATAATTGTTGAAAAAGTCTAGCGCCTGTAATTTTCCAAATACTCTATGTTCCCCTACTATTCAAGTTCATTTACAAGTAGAACTTCGCTATCTTGCTTGAAATATCTCAGCTATTACTCTGTCTTCTTCAACAGATTTTGGTGTTTGTATCTTTGTATTTTATTTTATGCTATTAGTTTTCACTTCCTTTGTGTCTTGACCAAATTTTCTGAGATTTGTTTTCCATTCTCTCTATGAGTCATTTTTTGTGCCTGCCCTTTGTATAGGTCGGAAAAAGGTAAATTTGTTGATGAGAATAAACACAATTTTGGTTCCTACGTACTTCCCCTTCAAATATTTCCAAATTGAATATAATTTTCACCAAAAAGTCAGTCTTTCCGTGATCTCAAATTGTTTGCTTTTTGGATTAGAAGATAGACAATGGAAAATTATTCAGCCTTTAATCCAAACAATTTAGAATTCGAATTCACGGAACATCACCGCGTATCGTAAAGCTATGTCTACATCGAAGAAACACAGAGGAACATTTTGTTGCAGCAAAAGTTCCGTAAACATTCTGTCCACACCATGGTTACTCATTTATGTAAATGCTTCGTTGTGTTGATGCAACAGTAAAGGCTGTGTCTATACCAGCAGTGTGTGTTCCTACTTTCGAAACAATGTGGTGCGACGCAGTTTACACACACACAACGGCTAAGTTTCGAGTTTTGGAAACAAGCAACTTATGAACTTTCGTTGCTGCAACCGTTAACAATAAGCAGCTTGAATAAACTTTTGGAAACATACAGAAACAAGTTCCAGGAACAAGCAGCATAAACACAATGTTCCTATATGTTGCTTTCGGTGTGGACGTAGCTTAACAAAGGAAATATAGGAACATTGGTACACATTTTGTGTTTCTCAACTTAATTTTTATCAGTGTGGATACGTTAGGTCTGTTCCAACACGTCAAAAACCATCCTATGAACAGTTTAGAAACCACGCTGTACACGAATTTCGGACTCTACGCGCACCAATTTAAGGTTTTGCGCAGAATCGTGACGGTACATTGTTTTCTGCTGTGTTCGAACAAAGCTTTTGTTGTTTGTTGCCATAACTCGAAACTTAACCATTTCATGTGTGTAAATCGTCGTCGCACCTCATTGTTTCGAAACTAGGAACACACACTGCTGGTGTAGACACAAATGTTAGGTCGAAACATTCAAGTTTGCTATGACAAAAATGTGAATTTCTATTTTAAATTTTCCTATAAATTGCATTTAATTTCAATGACAGTTAATTTGGCGCTGCTAGTTGTCCCGACTCGAATAAAAATTCAAGCATTCCGAAGTTGTGTTACGATTAGGTATGTTTTCTTGTGCCATTCTTTTTATCGGATCATCAACATTTTTCTTCTACTTTTTTGTATAGAGTGTGTACCTAGGGTAGGGTCACACCACCTTACTTATCCCCGATTTTTCCTTTAAAAAGTATAAATTCGATAAAAAAATCTTTTTACACTTCAACCCAGAATGCATACATCTGATCTCAGTGGACATGAAACAAATTAATTGCAAAAATTACTCTGTACTCCTTGACACTGGCCTGTCTTCAGCTTCATGACATTTCAGTTCTACGTCGGAAATGAGTGAATAATATATTATTTTAATTTTAACACACATATTCGAGAATGATGTTCAAATAAGCCGGATTCTAAATACCAACCGAGGACGAAGAAGACTCGAAAATGTCAAATAAGAAGAACCACCAACCACCAAACTTATTAGGTTGATTTTGTTTCCATTGAAAACATGCGGATCAGATGCCAAAATTTTGCGCCAGGGTTCCTATTTGTTACGCACTGTGTAATCCAAAAGTTTCTATTGTTACAAAGTAGTGAGTTCTCGAATCCAATTTATAAGAAACGATGTATTCCACAGTAAAAATATATCTAACTTCAAATGAACAAATATTCGTTCTTTAACAAAGTCGACTGATGCATAGTTGATTCTCTATTTCTATTACCTATTAGCTCATATTAATTCGCATATATACATATTATGCACAGCACTAAAAAAAATTCATAAGAATTTCAAAAAAAAAAAATGGAAAATCCACAATACGGGCAAGTTTTTTTGGTTTGATTTAAATAACGGATGATATTTAAATGGTCAAACCATATGGTAATCGAGAATCCTAGATAATTACCACTTTATGGTTGTATGAGTCCATAGACAAATAATAATCATCAAAATGGGCATTTTTCAGAGTAGGTCGCGTTTTCGCGATTCAGGAATGAGGTTTTTATGTTAATAATTTGTTATAAATCCACATTTGTATTGTTCAAGTTCTCTCCTGCATTTATATTGTGGTTTTTTAATGCGTGAGAAATTTTCGCTTACAAGAAAAATCAAATTATTAGGAAAATGTTTTGTTCTAAGAAAAAGGAAATTTCATTTAAAACACTTACTTTCATTTTAAAGGATCGATAAAATTTAGTAGGTCGAGTATTGCCAGTTTTTAAAACCTCTGAGGTGAACCTGAAGAGTAGGTATAGATACATACTTATGGTGATTTTACTCCAAAATATAATTATTTTGTTTGGGCCATTATTGTAAGCTAAACTGTTTCTCGACTTGACTTTTATTACAGCTTCGGTTAATTTATTTTTGATAGTTTCGACAAGAGCCAACAAAAATGTCCTGAGGTTGCCTGATAACTTTTATGACGTCATCTGTATGCCTCAACATAATGCAAATCTCCATAAGGCACCCCAGATGCGTCATCAAGTCACCCATTACCAGACAACCTATGAACTTGAGGAACCTTGGTCCTAGACCAAATATTTTTGCAGACACACAAACGCCTATGACAATGCCATTACAATACACATTAATACTAAAAAGGATGAGCTCTACATATTGGCACTCACTGTCATGATTCCCATTGTACATTTGTTACAATATCTTTTATAAATATTATTTTGGACTTTGAACCTACAACTTTATCAGTCTAGGATTGTCTAATAAATATAATTTACATTATTATAAAGCGCTTACATTTTAACATTTCCCCCATTTAAAATGCTTATCGTTCAAAAGATCGTGTCATTAAATTTAATTTATATTTAATTTGATAGCTGTTTGGAAACAAGAAACAAATAAACAATTACAAGAGGCAGCTGTTTATTTTTGGAATGTGGATACAAAATTTGAGTTTATTTAAAGATAAATGAAATGAAATAGGGAAATACCTGAGTAATTATTATTAGCTCTCTGAAGCTGGAGGAATGTACGTATGTTGTTCTATTACCTACATTGTGTTTGGGTTTTTTTTTTTTTAATTTTCAGTCTTGCGATTTTTTTACACAACAAACCAGAAGTTGAATTTTTTATTTTCTCAATCGTTGACCCCCTCCCGGCTGATATGCCGGTTACTTCCTCGATATTCAAACATGCCGGTTCCGGCTTATATAGACATTCAACTGCGCATATTCCGGATACCTTATAGACATTTAACCGTGCCAATTCCGGTAGAATTATTGACATATTTCAACCATAAATTAACATAGATATGTTAAACGATATGTAACATTCTTAATCCAGTTATTCACAAACATTGCAACTATTATTATTGTGTTTACTGTTAACTTTTTATTTACCTAAAAACACAATAATTTTGCCACGCCTTCGGCAAATCTCTCATCAATTAAGTTCAGAGATTTCAAGCATCTATCAATTACTGAATTCCATCTGAGGTGCAACAAGTCAAAAAATCTTCGGAAATATACTGCTTGCTTCAACAGTGACAGTTATCAAAATTTCAAGCAAGTTTCATAAAATTCAAGTCAAAATTCTAACCAATAAATCTTTCCAGTGCAACGGTCTACGTAATATTTTTATCATTCTAATCAATAATATAACAGTACACCATTTCCCCGCAGAAGCGTAACATGTAACATACCAAATAAACATAGAAATCAAGAATCAAACTCAACACAAAATCATGAATTAAACTTAACACTAAATTTCTAAGCATGAATATTTTCTTCCTTTAAAGGTTTATTAAAACTATTATGTTCACCAATGATTCATCAATTTGACATTATACCTGTGTTTCAAATTTTGACGCATTACGGCGGATGTTTATAAAGTGTGTGCCAATTGCAATGATTCTCACTGTACCTATACTTACGATTGAGCATTGTTCAGAGAAAACATTTTCATTATTATACAAGAAAATTTTAAGATTCGATGAGAATATAATTATAGGAGATTTCAACGCTAGGGTTAGTAAAGGCAGAATCGAAAATGTTGCTGGGATCTTTGGACTGGGTGATGGATTGAGAGAGGTGAAAGACTCATACTGTTCTGTCGGGAAAAAGAGTTGGTCATCACTAACACTTTCTATACGCTACCTCCACGACGACTATATACTTACTTGAACATCACCACGAAATAACGAAAAGAAAATCATTAAGAACTAAATTGATTTCATTTATAAATCGTATGCAGCCACTGACACCGACCACTAAGAAAGCTACAAGGAGTAACAAAACCAAAAATAATAAACTCAATGGCAAATTATTTTTCCGAAGCATCAAAACGACAAATATTGACATGACCCCGGAAATTGAAAATCTAATAGAAGAAAAGCGTAACCAACTCTAAGAACACTAACCCACAAAAATACACACAACTGGTGAAGCAAGTAGAACACCACATAAAGCTCAGAGCCAAAGAAAAATGGATGATTATTTCAATCTACATAAAAAATTGAAGGAATAACTGGAAACCTAAGTAAAAGACTACGCAGTGGTGGCAAGAAACATCCAGGGAGAGATCCAGTTGACAGAAGATGACAAAAACAAACTTGAGAAGACTACATAAAACATCTATTTGCAACAGAACGAGATGACGTAAGAGAAGAAAACAGACAGACGAAAGAGCTATGTATAATTCAATCAGAATGCCATACAAACTCCGAAAAACAGAAAAGCGGCTATACCTGACAACATTCCAAAAGAATTCTTGAAGGACAATGGAAATTTTATTCACCTTACAAAAGTACTCAACAAAATCTATGAAACAGGAGAAATTCCAAAAGATTGGCTTAAAGGGAAGGAGGTGTGACCCAAAAAAACAACTACAGCTATTTAAATCAAGAATAAAAATCTAAGGTCTCTCGTGAAAACCGCAGTCCTATATCCAAAATAGTTTCCGAGATAATCCATCATGAAGATAGGTAAATTATGCGGGAACTTGTGAGGTCACACCGGCCAACCGCCGAAATCGCAACCTTCGGATCTGTTTGTTCAGTAATTAGTGAACCATGCCCTTAATTTGAGTTGTTGCAATTCGATCTAAGTGAGATCGATGACTTTTGTTTTGGAAAATTTTACACGTATTTTAACTGTGCCTTCGAAGCCGGTGTGACGTCACAGCCTAGGCGTTTGTCACTTTAAACCGACCTAACTTCCCTAAACAGTTCATCGTAGTAAGATGCGGTTCAAATATTTAGTCTCAAATTTTATTGCACTTAAACTTCCATTTTTGGGTCACACCCCCTTAAAATCAGTCTTCATCCCTTACTTAAAAAGAACAACCTCAAGTCCTGTGATGAATATCGGATGATCAGTTTGATGAGTCACACACTGAAAGTACTTTTGAAAATAATCCAACAGTGAATATATCAAAAATGTGAAAAACAACTAGATGAGGCGCAGTTTGGCTTAAGAGCAGGATCAGGAACTAGAGAAGCATTATTTGCTATCACAGTACTGCTACAGGAAAGTGGAGAATACAACAAAAGTATGTATACGTCTGTTTCATTTACTTTCAGAAGGCCTTTGATAAAGTCCAACACTAGTACAGTCATATAAGAATTCATCTACTGAAAAAATCAGTGTGAGCTGTAACTTTGCATACAACTTTTATTATACTAATAATGTATTAAAAGTCCCCACCGTTATCTTGTTTCCGTTTCAAGATATTCAAGGTCAAATGTCACAGAAATGAGTTTTTCTTGAATATTTTTGGCTATGAAAGGAGAAAAATATTGGAAAATCCTCTTCAAAAAATGTTACATATTCACATATTGTACGTCAAACCAACCGATTCCACTTTATATGCCAGGAAAACAGTGGGTAGCACCCGTTCTATCTCGACATCTGCATATAATGTTCAACGAATCACTACAGGACGGTATATTTCCAGACTTCTGGAAAATCATTTTTTTTGATACCCATTCACAAATCAGGTGATTCAGGAAATGTGACTAATTATCGCCCTATAAGTAGGTATCCTCGATGCTATTCCAAATATATTTGAAAATATAGTCACAAAAGTCTTAACATCTTGCCTTGGACCTGAAATTAAACATCAGCAGTTTGGCTTCAAAATAAAATCTTCTACTTCGGTAGAGATTTATTTCGATAAATCTCCTCACTTATGCGGACATCCTGACTAGCGTAGGGCCTTGGAGAAATGTGAAAAGGTACACTCTATTTATACTGAATTCGGCGTTTGACAGAATGAACCTCAAAGTTTTAATTAAAAACTAGAGACTTTCGGCGTTTCAGGTTCTACAATGGATAAAGAGCTATGTCATAGGTAGGACTCAAATAGTACAACTTTACATATTCTCAAATATAAGTATCATCAGGCGACCCCCAGGGTACGGTACCTGGGCCCGCTTCCATTCAACATCTTCATCAATGACATTTTATCTTGTTCTAAGCATAGTCTTTTTCCTGTGTGCTGATGACTTGAAACTGTTACTAATAAAAACCTCTCCAGACTATTTAGCGCTTCAAGAAGATCTTGACAGATTATTACAATGGTGCTATGCGAATCGCCAATAGCATGGATTTTGATGTTCTCAAATGCAAAGTTATTAAATCCCACAAGTCTGAAAACTTCAACAATTCTGTCACATTGCTGATAGTCCATTAGGTTGCGTGGATCAAATTAAAGATTTCAGTATGCTATTAACCTCAAATATAGATTTTCCAGCTCGTGTTGACAACGCAATCAACAAGGCTTTACGCATGCTTAGCTTTGTGAAGAGCAGCTCAAGGGGCTTCTCGATAATTAATGTCATTAGAACTTGGTACTATTTCTATGTCAGATCACATTTAGAGAATGCTACTTCAGTAGGGTGTCATAATTATGCCTGCCATATCCATGGAATTGAAACTGTTCAGAGAAAATTCTGCTACTACAAATTTTACGACAATAATGAATTTCATTATTCCGCCTTGTACATCATTACACTTAACAACTCGCTCGTGTAGAAGAAAACAGAGAGATCTAGTACTAATTCAAAAACTCATAGACTCCAGTATAAGGTACTACCTTAATTTTCTATAATGTTGTGTGAGCTGGTATAAAAATGTTTTAAAGAAGCAAATGAAGGTTATACAAAAATTTAGAAAAATTAAAAAGTGCATGACTCCGTGGCACGGTTACACTACCTCACCACCCTCTGCTATTGGTTTTACAGAAAAGACTTATGTAACCTTTTTTTGTAGAGAATTTTCCGCTTTTAATTTCTTGTAATTACGCAAAAAGTTATACGCCTGACGAAAAACAAGATAATTGAGAAAATAGGACTTTCATGACCTTTAACTTTAAATACCTGGAAACCCAAGCGTGATATTGATGGGGACTTTTAACACATTATTTCTTGAGGTAAAATAAAGGTGTAGACAAAATTTAGGCTCACTCGGATTTTTTTAGCAGATGCTGCTTTCTCCGGCCTAATAGACCCTGAGATAGGGCCTGTTTAGTGGAGTTTGTCTGGCATTTTGAGGGATGAATGTGACTAGTTAGCTGATGAGAATATAAGTGGTTTTAATGCCTGCCTCCTGTTCGAAATGTCCACAGAATGTTTCGCCGGAAAACTCGATTTCGAACTGTGATTACGGTCTGGCGATTTTTCAGCGTTATTTTCCCAACAAAACCTTTCATTCTCTCGATTGCCAGACAAAAAGTAAACGCGGAAGGTTCTTTTCTTTTCTCTTGGAAGTTGACACCCATCCCCAGTTTTTCAGCTATTGAAAAGCATCTGATATTTTTCATGGGTGAACTATTTATCAATGTCAATCTTTTAGTTAAAAGCTAGAAAATTTGAGATCATTAAAAAAAAATTCTTCATGTAAATCAATTTTTTTCTTCTGCAAATTTTCGAACGGGAGGCCGGCCTTAAAATCACACATTTTCTCATCAGCTTAGTAGCCACATTCAGCCCTCAAAATGCCAGACAAAAAAAAAATGACTCCACTAAACAGCCCCTATCTCACAGTCTATAATATAACTATTACATACCCCAGGGAAATTAGACCAAAAAAAGGGCCATCTGCGGAATGAGGCCAAACAAGCTGAATTTTTGGAAAGACCTTCGTTTTGATGTTCTAATGAAGCACAAAAAAATCGCATATGCCTACCCTTGTGCGTCTTGAGATATCGAAGGTCAAAGGTCACGAAAATCGGCTTTTTGCGAAAATCTCGCTTCCAGTGCATCTGACGTCGAGGAACCCAAAACAAAACTTATGTAAAATGGTATTTTCTACAAAACTGTTCCTATACATTTTTTTGTACGACCAACCGTTTTCGAAATATAGCGTAATAAAGCGGGAGCGCGCATTCAAAATAGGTGATGCTGTATTATACAAGGTGTCCCCGTTCAATTGGTTAAAAATTCAAGGGTATATAGAGGAACCATAGAGAAGTAATTTGAGATGGGACACCGATGGTCGGAAGGGCGTCGTTTCCAAAATACAGGGTGTTGAAATTTAAATCACCCCCTTTCATGTCATCTGGAGGGCTATTGCTAGGCTGTTCAAATTTTCAGGGATTTATGACGTAGCAATGATATTTAAAAATTCGTATAATGCACCTCCATTTTCTACCTGGACCCATCCCAAAAAAAAATTGTATATATATAAAATTTGAAAAAAAAAGCAATTTGTTTAATTTTTTTTTTTTTGGGTGATTCCAGGTAGAAAATGCGGGTGCATTATACGAATTTTTAAATATCATTCCTACATCCATAATCCCTGAAAATTTGAATAGCCTAGCGTCAGCCCTCCAGATGATATGAAAGGGGGTTGTTTAAATTTCAACACCCTGTATTTTGCACCCTGTTTTTTGGAAACGGCGCACTTCCGACCATCGGTGTCCTATCTCAAATTACTTCTCTATGGTTTCTCTATACATCCTAGCATTTTTGACCAGTTGAACGGGGACACCCTGTATAATACAGTATCACCTATTTTGAATGCGCGCTTCCGATCTATCACGCTATATTTCGAAAACGGTTGGTCGTACAAAAAAATGTATAAGAACAATTTTGTAGAAAATACTATTTAACGAAAGTTTTGTTTTGGGCTCTTCGACGTCAGATGCACGGGAAGCGAGATTTTCGCAAAAAAATGATTTTTGTGCCCATTGACCTTCGATATCTCAAGACGCACAAGAGTAGGCATATGCGATTTTTTTGTGCTTCATTAGAACATCAAAACGAAGCTCTCTACAAAAATTCAGCTTGTTCGGCCTCATTCCGTAGAGGAAGTCCAATTTCCCTGGGGTAACAACCAAACGGCAGTAGTGCGTGTTAAGGACATGGAGACAGATGAAATCGAAATTCAATAGGGTGTTCGCCAAGGCTGCGTTCTATCCCATCCCCACAACTGTTCATTGTATATTCTCAGTTTGTATTTCAGAAAGCGCTAGAAGAGAGACGCAAGGGATTGAACATTGGAGAAACATTAATAAACAACCTAAGATTCACCGATGATACTGCTATAATGGCTGAGAGTGTACAAGATCTTCAAACCCTATTAGAGAGAGTCAACCGAGAGTGTGAAGAAGTAGGACTCAATATAAACACCGAAAAAACTAACTTTATGGCTATATGTAAACGCCCAAACAATAACCCTTTACTCACATTGAATGGAAAACAAATATAACATATAAGGGATGCAAAAATACAAATTTCTCAGTTCAGTCATAAATGCTCAAATGGATCCAGACGAAAATATCAAGATCAGAATAAAAATGGCTCGAAAGGCATTTGCCAAATACCTCCTCAATGCTTACAAACAGACATCTATGCCTCCGCATCAGAATAAGGTTTATGGAATGCTATGTGTGGTCAGTATTGTTGTACGGAGTAGAAACTTGGACCTTGAAAGCTCGAATGATCAAAAAACTCAAGACTAAGACATTTGATATGTGGTTCTATAGATGCATTCTGAAAATACCATGATGGACTGACAAAATCACCAACGACGAAGTACTACATCTTACGCAACGATAAATGGGTATCTTCTACTACAAAACATAGTGCAGGTTAGAGTAGATGGGAAAAAAGATATCGGCAGGAAGAAAATACTGGCTCCGGAACGTAACGTAATGGACAAATCTCAGCGTCGAAGAACTGTTTCTTGTTGCAAGAGACAGAGAAGTATTCAAAAACGTGGTCGCAAACCTTCAATGAGGAGACGACAAGAAAAGAAGATGAGAACAATGTTTTAACAGCAAGAAATATTTGATAAAACCTCGAAAAATCTTATAGGTAGGTATACGACCTCACAATTCAATTTAAATAGAACAGGAAGTATAAAGATATAAAATATAAAATACGCTTGAGATGATATTTGTAGAATATGAAATCCCATGATCTACTCTACCAGTGATTGGCAGTAATGATTGAAAACTCATATGGAACTTTTCGCGTTCGTAAAGATTATCGGATGGTAAATATCGTAACAATAAAGTGATGCCAAAAATAAATGATTTTTCTCACACAACTTAAAACCATATTCATATCAGCTGTTGAATCAAAATCTGCATATAAAAATGTTTACTGCATCTATCATATGCAAACTCTGGAAAAGTTTCAGCAATCTCAAATAGGGCTACTCAAAATAATTTAAAACAACGAAATTTTTTTCTAACTTGTTCATGGATTAGAAAATATATCCCAAACTACTCAAACCCTTACTGATTTAATACGAAAATGGAATCGAATGGAAATAAGGGAAACCCAAAGGAAAACCTCAAGAAACGGCCTTCATTCCCTTGTTATTTAGTGCGAATACGTACTTGAAGTCTGACAAATTTCCAATAACTCAAGATATTGCCCAGATCCCATAAAACAATAATTCTAATATTATTTGTCGAACAATATATGGATTATTTCATAATCACTAACTAGCTCACTACCGGTCGATTTCATAAAAATCCAATGAAATCAAATTTCCTTTAATAACATTGTACTGAAAATGATCATCTATTATTTCCAGATATACTCATTTTCTTAGCGCAACCGAGCGCAAAATTAATGCGAATAATGCGTGACAAAAGCAATAAAAAATGACACAAGCCTAAACTTTTATTATTGGCTCTGGCGTTGCGTTACATCTGGGTGAAATTTTGTAACTTTTGATATTAACCGAAAGGGGGGTAATTACTGTAATTGTATTAAACAAGCACTAAAAAATATGATAAGTTGTACGATGGTACGACACCGTGTGCCTCCTTTAACTTAGACTTTCCATTTTATCAACAGCAATTTTATTGTCTTTGTTTTCTTTAATTTTTAGATTGTACGGTATATAAACTGACAGAGAATTTTGTTGTCATTTATATGTTTTGTACACGCAATATTAATTATTTTCGAAATTTGTGGAATTTTAGATGAAGGTTTTACATTCATTACTTACCGTTTAAGGTAGAAGTTGGTAAAGAATTTATAATAAAATATTTGACATATTTTTAGAAATTTCGTGGGTGATCGGTTATTCTAACTAAGCAATCAATAAGAAAATAATAAAGGTAAAACATTTCGTCAATAAACCTTGATTGTGGCAAGTATTTATTTGCTTGTAAAATTATTATTCCCAATTGCAGAAACGCCAAATTTTCAATTTAACAATTATTATTTTATTGCAATATGCTTCTTGGTATAGGCTTTACTTACTTTCGACCAACCAGATGGCCTAAAGAAATCCGAGAACCCATCTAATTAACAAAGAAAAGGTCGACTGCCAAAGTATCTAACCCTCATTTCATTCCATCAGGGAAAACAATTAAATAGTCAAAAATCTGAAATTGGGGGCAGGGAATTCAAAGAATTGTACCTGTATCCACCCTAAACCTCGCCCTAATCCCTATATTAAATCTCTTGTGATATTCACGTCCACAGCCCAAATAATACCTATAGCTTGCAGGTGTTTGAAAGGTACAAAAGCTTCTTTCTGAGATTTATTATTGGATATATTTCGAAATTTTATTTACCTGGCTTTTTTTTTCTAGAAAATTTCAGAGGAACACAGTAACAGCTGTTGTAAATTAGTGTCCATGAGATACAAAATATAGTCAGGTCAGCGTGAGCTGCACCCTCATAATCTTTAACTTGTTCCCAGAGTTTTGAAGACAGACACAAATATTTTTCAGATACTCTTTTATTTTGCAATTTCAGATACAAGTTGATATATTAATAACATCAAAAATGAAACACTACACTAATAAGTCAACTGCATTTGTCTATTATAACGTTCTCTTCGTATTATATTTTCAAAGTACCTACGTTCCTCGTACTTTTTTCCTGTGAGATGAATGGAGCGCACTTTGAACTAGCCTTTAAAGAAAAACCAATTCAGTAGAAAAATAGGCTCCAAATTCACTGAGCCAAACTGGTATGGAAATGCAGTGGTGTCGCCAGGGGGGAGGTGGGCAAAGGAGGCCGGAGGCTGGGGCCACCACTGAAATTTTACTGCCCCCCCCCCCCTTGACTTGACTCATGCTAAAAGCCGCATGAAAAAACCTACATCGAAAATAGGGGTTGGTTTCAACTTCAGGGTAAACGTGTATTGTTGCAATGTTTACCCTGCAGTTATGCTTAACCCGGGGATGACTTGCTATTAAGAAACCGGCACTAAGCCAGCTACCAACATCGGCATCAGCATCTGCCGGTAAATTCGGTATTCGGTGGGCACAGGCAACCGCGACGCCGCTCTCACTTTTCTGGGATGCCCCTAAACATTTTCATAAGACCGGGCCGCAGTGCACCTTTTTGCGCCCTTATTTGCGGGCGCAATTTAATACATTCCGGCCCGCAGGGCCGCAAAGTGCCACCATGATGTAGGTGACGTAGGTGTCAAAAATTGAACGAATACTGGTGAAAATTATCCTTGATTTTTAACCTTCAAGAAAAAACCAAAATGATTAAATTGAATGTTTGTTTGGTTGGTTCTTAGAGCAGGTAAAACGCTGTCCTACGGACATAAGGAGTAGGAACGCGCCATTCTGCTATGAAACTAATGGCGTTTTCGATTGGTAGTTTCAGTGTGCACTGAGTGTATTTGCATCCTTTTGATTGAACTGCAGAAGAAAAAGACAGAAATAAAAAATTGCACTAGTTCCGCACTAGATCTACCAATCGGAAACGCCATAAAGTGAAGCCAAGTTTTTGGCAGGTGTTTGGCACCAAATACAGCTGAATTGCCTATACCGCCATTTTTTGGTGCCAAAATACCTGGAAAAAAACGGCTTCATTTTCCAACTCCATGTTACTACTCCTTCACCTTTACCTGCTCTAAGGGTTGGTTACTGTAGTTCCTACTAAGTAGTTTTGAAATAACCTCAAGTTCTGATTATTATTTGACTTTGAAGGATGAGTGTATTCATTATCTATTGTCCGTCGTTTTAAATCTGACACTTTCCGTATAAGGAGCGAGGGGGTGATGCATATGGCAGAAACAAGTGTGAGATCAGGTGACCATTGGCGTTCCAACATAGAGAGCTACCAGCTCACATTTTTTTTGGAGTATCAGATTAAAATCGACGGACCGTATTTATAATTTTATTAAAAATAATATTTGCGGTACATAATTACTCGCGGTCGTACATAAAATCTTGTATGTAGGTATCACAGGCGCAAAAGGTGTTTGAGGCCCTTCGCGTATTTATAGCCCACGACTGCGCCTCGTGCCCGAATTTTCACGTGGCGAGCCGCAAACACCCTAACTTCCCCCCTGGGTACATACAACTTTAGTGTCGGTAGGGCAGGTACTTCCAATTTTTTATTCTATTCCCACTCCTCTGCTTTTTTGATATAAATTGATCTAAACAGGATCCCAAAGCAAAGCAATAACGTAAAAACAAGTGGCCCACCCTGGCCCCCCTAACATAAAACCCTTGCGTCGCCACTGTGGAACTGCCAACAACTCCTAAAGCAACAATAGAGTCACCCTGTCATGCATGGGTACCAGGGCACCCAGGAGTCGAGGTAAATGAAATAGCGAACCAACTGGCAAGACAAGGAGCTGCAACACCATTCCTTGGACCAGAATCTTTCTTTGGCACTTCGAAAAGCCCTAAATAGGAGAAGTCTAGAATTGGGTAAAGGCTCAACCATCCTTTCGCTTCCAGGACTTAGACCGGCGAAACAATTCTTCTCGCCCTGTCAATAAAGGCAAAGGAAATGATTGACCTTAGTAAAGCGGATCTAAGGCTGCTTACAGGACTCCTTACAGGTCACTGCCCTCTGGGTTACCACCTGGAAAAGATAGGTAAAACAGATCCAGATGTATGCCGCTTCTGTGAAGCAGCCTCTGATTCTGCGGAACACATACTTTGCAACTATGAGGCATTGTGCCGCAGAAGGCTCATTCATCTGAAGCAGCCCGGCTGTGGATGTGGAAGAAGCCAATCCCAGGAACATAAAAGGCTTTGCTAAAAGCCTTAATCTGGGAACCCACTAGATATAAGCGGAAGCACGATAAATATAAGCTGGTCGCAGTGCGGAGAGGTCCATAACTTAAATACCCCAAATATCACAATCTACAATCTATATTGACATGACCCTATTTTCAAAATCGTGTATTTCAAGTTTTTTTTTTCTTGGCGAAGAAAATTTCGATGGTTAGAACATAAACAAAACTGCCTTCCAATTTGAAAACTGTACGCATTTCTAACTGGAATCTCAAACTTTGAGTAGATTCAGTAGGAAAATCATTTTCACAAAGAGTGGAATGGGCTAATGGACGATTGCGCGCCGCGGTCAGAAAATTTTTCAGGTACCACTAGTACCATGGGCCGATAGCGCGCCGAACCTTTTTCACAACATGGAACGATTGCACGCCTAACTCATTCTATGGACACTATGAAAAGTTGAAGAAAAAAACACATGGTATGAAGAGGAAACAGTTTATTTTTTCAGAAACTTATTGGTGATATAATCCTGATGTTGAGAACACTTTTTAAAACTAGTCACTTTTAAAAATTTGTATTGCCTAGAATACACATTTTTGAAAGTAGGTAACCAGTTTTAAAAAGCGCTTTTAAGTTAAAAGAGGTGGTTGCATATGGCTGTAAATGGTTTATAATATTTAAATTTCTGCTATTTGAACTAAAAGGGTGGGTGAGTAACCCCCTGCCAGCATAATTATTACCAGGTATGCACCTTATTTGCATTTCGCGCGCAATCGTCCCCTGCGCTTTTTGGGTACCTAATAAACCGAAGATATCAGTAGAAGTAGGTACGTTCGGCGCGCAATTGACCTATACCCAGTAGAATTTCTATTTTTCTAAAACTGAACTTTTTCACTTAGATTCTAATCTGATTAAGGCAAACTCATTTAACATTCATCAGTAGATTATATATTACTATATTATTTTAGCATTTGATTGACATCTCAATTTTGTGTTTTTGTCTATAGTTTATTTTTTAATGACTGGGTATGATAAACCAAACCCAACAAATTTTTATATCTTAAACCCCTTACAGAATGACCCAACAATTTCGTTAGCGTCATTCGTACACACATACAGATTTTTCACAAACTTCTTCAAGAAAACCCACCCGAAAGGCTTGATCTACCCTTCAGGCATCCACTTGAAAAATCCCCTCGTCAAACAATGGGTTTTCGGGTTTCATGAGGCGTATTTTTGTAAATTATACCACCCATAGGCGCAGGTAAAAGATTGTACTTAATAATTATAACCTGCTGGCAGTCTTGTCAATATTTCGTTAATTTTTCTTCTTATGTAGGCGCGCCAATGAACTAAATATAATAAATTAATTTTGACACATTTATTTGTATCCTGGGATTGAGTATAGTTCCTTGTTGGATACTCTGTATACATTTCTAACTACCTACCTAAATTTGCTGAAAGTTTCAAAACTGTCGAACGTGAAATCTTTCAAAATAATTGAAATCTCGGAGAAGAGTGACGTTCAGTCAAAGTGTTCGGTTAAACTTTGATTGAAGCAGCCTCATAATAGACTGGAAACATAGTTTTGAGCTCAAATTTTGCCCAAAACTCATAAAAGACAAGCATTAATTTCCCACCATTAACATCAATATCGATTTCTGATTGTTTTGAGTACGACTTTTCCGTGTTTTGGCTTACTCTTCAATTTGCCTGATGATGTAGCTTTAAAAAGCAACAAAACCGGTAACCCTTTCTAACATCAAAAAATAACTTCACCTTCTTTGCTGCTAATGTCATTATAACTTCTATCCATATTGATCCGATATTCACACGATTGAAAAAAGGTAAATTACCATCAGCTGGTGATCGGGTAAAACTCCATGAGTTTTACAACTTCATTACATTCCACAGTAGTAGAGAAGATTCAACAAAAGAAGCTGGGAAATAACCACACCAGCAACTAGTTATTAGTTTCTTAACAGCGCTGATTAAATAATTAGTGCCGCAAATTATTTTAATTAAATCGATTATAATACTTCGAGTGGCTACTTGTTGGGAGATATAAATCATATACCATTTGCAAATAGGTAGTTTAATAAAACGAGACTTAAGAATGTAGATTATCGGGTCATTTTTAAAACTAGATTATTACAATATCATGCCGTGTGGTTTTTTACCCGCTACTCGGTACATTAATGAAAATTTCGCCAGCACCTTTCTTATATGGTATTAGTTATTTTGACTAACCAATATTGACCCAAATAGCCACCTGCAAAAACCTGTTATTCTTCTTTGATGAACACAACCAAACTATACATTTTTGACCAACAAAAATGATGGTTGATGAATAGACAGCTCCAACATAAGAAAATCCTACCAAAGAAAGTGTGGGAAAATATTGCCACCTTAGGTGTTAAAAATATAAATCGTGAATTATTGTTCTTACAATGTTTATAATTAATTTTTCTGACAATCAACATTGATGGTAATTATATTCTTCTGACAAGAGTTTCGTGTTCAGTAGTGAAAGCTGTTTGTTATTAAATGTATAAAGATTTTTTTTTTTTATGTTTGAATTATCGAAAAACTCAAAGGTATAGTGTTGATTTCAGTGGTACTTACTTTTCTTTGTTTAATATGATAACTATACTCCGTTTCATTGCAGAGTTGATAGCTCGATACCTTCACTATACAGGGTGTTTCGTACATCGATAGGAAGTTTCCAATGAGTGATAGTTGGGGTCATTTGGAAGCTGTTTGCCAATATTTACCCTTATGCAAAGTTTTCTCGTTTTTGAGATATCAGCATTTTCAGATATTTTTAGGAAATATTTGAATTGTTCCTAAAACATACTGTTTTTTTGGTAGTAACAACAAACATTTTTTTTTTCCGACATTCCTCTTTCAAAACAATACGGAAAGAAGAACCGAAACTTTGCATGAGGGTAAATATGGTCAAACAGCTTCCAAATGACCCCACCTATCACTCATTGAAAACTTCCTATCGATGTACCAAACACCCGGTAGATTCAAAATAGTGTTTGGGTGTCTCAACAAAATTTTTTGGAAATTTTCTTTCAAGAAGTACGAATAATTTAAAGTTTATCAGGTGTTTTTATAAATAATGCATAGCCTCGAAATACATAATGGAATGGTAGTAAAATCCATATTTCAATATCATTGATGGTACCTGTCGTCCTCGCGTCTATGGTTTACGATTGTTTTATGGTCCTAATCAAGTAGCCTTTGGGAGGGAATATATTAAAGCCTCTAGTTAGCTCGATATTTTTGGAACCAAAATATCAACCTCTGGTTTCCATATGTAGCAATTTTTTTCACAAAAAGTCAATCCATCAGCCCGTGAAAACCAGACGACGATATTTGGTCTGGTTCTGAAAATATTGATCTTGAAAGTTAGGCGAAAAAATATCCGTGCTCGAAAGCCATTGTCCAGCAGTTTAGTATTATTTTTCACTACGTTACTAGAAGTATGTTAAGGATGTTTTACCGTGATATTAGGAGAAAATGACGAGAGCGTTTGTTTAAACAATAAATTGGAGATAATTTTTGTAGCGAATGTAAAAAACTACTTATCCGCAACAATTAAATGATTTACCTATTATACAGAAACTCGACACCCTGCCCAGGTTATTTGCGTGAAGACAGATTTGTGGACGTGTTTCGGGGATTTTCACAAATATGTCTCTTTACTCATAACTCAAAACGTGGGTGGCAAGTTTTGAAATGAAATTCCTGGATAAATTAACTTTCTATTCCATTAGGGATTCTCATTTTGCGTCGCGGTTTTATAAGTCCTTATTCTGCAAATGAAACTTTTCGTTTTTCCTAAAACTGCTATTTTTTTTGCACTTGTGAAAACTTCTCATAAATATGACGATAAAACACCAAGCATATTAGGAGTTAAGAGTTTCTTTCTTGGCTTGACGTCTAGCTCAAATTTCAGTCGGTCAATAAAAATTCTTTTTATTAAAAACTACAAGTTTCATTGAACAATAGCTTTGTTTTGGTTCGAAAAAAGGATGGTTCTAGAACGGTCCAAAATAGTCGCACAGGTTATTATTGGAATTTTTGATAGCCGAGCCGTTGTGATTTTGTTGACTGATAAACTGTGCGATTGTTTTGAACCGTTCTAGAACCGACCTTTTTTCGAACCAAAACAAAGCTTTATATCTATCACTTTTATTCAATTTTATAAAACAATTATCTTATTTAAACTGAATACAACTCACAAACTACGCGCTTAAGGTCACAATGTTTCTGGAATAATCACGACTCAAAGTCGCAACCTTGATTCGTTTCAATGAGATTCCAAACCCAAACAAATCCCAGCTTTTCGAGGTATTGTAAAGACGTTAGCTGTTCGAATATCAAAATTGATTTTATGAAAAATGATCAACATCATTATCATCATCATCATCATCATCATCATAGGCGATCACTCGATACCGTGTATCATTATCTTCTATTGTATTCCTTTTGTCGCCGATTGTGCGTTTACTGATAACTATATAAACCAATTCTGGAGCCGCACACTCTTTCACAGTCTTGAGACACCCAACCTCTCGCGATGAAAATCATATCCGATGTACCTCAGTTGGGTCCAGGGTTGGATGAACCCACCGGGATACTGGGAAATTCCCGGTGGGCCGATCGTAGTGTGGGCCGATCTTTAGGATAACAAAATTATCAAGATACCTTCAAACCAAACTCTGAGATCAAACGGACGGCCTCAATATGAAAGCACATAAGAATGGTCAATTCAACCTGTGGCGCATTGAAAAAAGAACAACGCAACATGAGAAAAGTATGAAGTGCTAAAAATGTTTGACAATTGGGCAAATACAGGACTGGAAGCAAATGAAACTGATGTAATAATTCAAGACTTATTACCCGCAATTCATTCTCATAAAAAAAGGAGATGCCACGGCTGTTTTACCGGAGGAATTTAAAGATTTTAGAAGAAAATGGCCTGACTCGAAAAGGACTGAGTTGTATGACCTCTCTGGATCCAACGATGGAGATGAAGAAGATAATGTAAATGACATAGGGTTGCATACAACAGGCGAGGCGCTCATACAGGGAATGAATTAGAACTTTCTGAAATAGTGTTAATCACATTCACTTTGCAAACAATGTTTGGTTTGCTGTTTTAATGTTTCGTATAACTACAGATTACATCCGTGCTAGCAGTCATCTTCAAGGCCTTTACCAGTAAGTATGTCCTTATTTTAGCGTGTTCACAGGTAGGGCGCGAAAAATGCTTTTCAACACTTGAAGACATAAAAAATCGGTTAAAGAATCAATCGACTTACAATGGAAAATTTGGTTGCGTTGATGATAGTGAACTTACATAACGAAATCTTAGGATTGCTGACTTTTGAGAAGATTCTTATGGAAATGTTCAACTTAAGCCTCCCATTGAAGAAAAAAATATCATTTTGATTGTTTGAAATCATCGTTGAAATAAAAAACAAGATAAGAGTTATTTTTAAATTTTCCATTCTGCGTTTTCATTCAACATTTTATTGTTTTTTCACTGTCGTTATTATATTATTAGATTACATCTAAGTGTGGGGATGTGCCCCATAAATCCATCAATGCATGGGCCGCTAGTCTAAAATTTCCCGGCCCACTTCCAAAAGTTCGTCTAACTCTGGTTGGGTCTAAAGCCACACTGTCTCTCTGGGATGTTCTCTTCCACAGTTGGGATGAGATGATTTGATAATATCCTGGCAAGTTCAGAAAGTAAAAATATTCCTCTGTAGTTTCCACATTGAGCCTTGACTCCCTTTTTAAAAATGGAACTATGGAAGCATCTTCAATTTCGGCAGATAATCCATCATATTTTACGTATTAGGATGTGGGTTTGGGGCCTCCTTGTTCAAAGAATTCAGCTGGAATTCGTCAGTCGTCATCGAAAAAATCGAATATATCAGCATTGAAAGCAATTCCCGTTTAAAACTCGAAGAAGAGATCAACAGATTTGGCATTATTAGTGATTTACATTATCGTAATAAAGGAGAACGAGAACCGGTCAAAAGCAAGAGGTTGATAATGTGCGGAGTTTGGGATGGATTCTGTAAATTGTAAATTTACAAAGTAGAAATGTATTTTGGTCTCTGAGTTGCTGCAGTCACAAATATTAGTTGAAATTTAAAGTAAACATATTGAGGCTCTATTTCTAGTCTCTCTGAACACTGAATCTTGCTGTATTTTAAAACCTCTGTAGAGCATTTGATTAAGAATCTACTACCAACTTCCTTATTCAAATTCCCATTTCTTTGAATACTAATTCATTTAGGTATTTCAAATTAGAGAAATTAATTATTATTTCATTTGTTCCAGGTAAGCAATTTATGTACCTAGAGCCGCTAGAGCACCAGACCGTAAGTAGGTGAATTGAATAATGAATAACTTGTAAAAAACTAATCCAATTTCGTTTTTACTCCAACTATTTGCTCCAGGGGGTTTTATGGGAGAGATTGTGCTAAACTTTTTACTTGGTGTGTATTGTAATAAATAAATATTGTCAAGAAATTCTGGCGGAAGCGCCAGGGTGTACAGAATTCGACAGCTGATTCTAGATTTCACAGTGCTA
Organism: Ceutorhynchus assimilis; assembly: GCA_917834065.1. Taxonomy (NCBI): domain Eukaryota; kingdom Metazoa; phylum Arthropoda; class Insecta; order Coleoptera; family Curculionidae; genus Ceutorhynchus; species Ceutorhynchus assimilis. The sequence continues at coordinate 102,363,463 of OU892277.1, forward strand.
TTAGGGTAAAATGGCTATTGCGTTTATGCTGGATTTTACAAGAATGGGATTTATTGAAGAGTCAAACAGTCCATGGTCTGCGCCAGTAGTACCTATTGGTTACGGAAAAAGATGGAAGTCTTAGATTTTGTGTGGACTACTGTAAGCTTAATGATAGCTTTCCTCTCCTGAGGATAGACTATACATTAACAACTCTATCGGGATCAAAATGGTTTTCCACCTTGGATCTTAAGAGTGGATACTGGCAAGTTGGAATACACAAAGATGACAAAGAGGAAACTGCCTTTAGTACCGGAAGCATACCAGTTTAACGTAATGCCTTTCGGATTGTGTAATGCTCCCGCTACGTTTGAGCGACTGATGCATCTATTTTTGCGAGGCCTTACATGGAGAACTTGTCTGGTATATATTTAGATGATGTCATGATCATGGGAAATTCGTGAAAGCATTTTTTGACCGCTTCCGAAATGCCAACTTAAAACTAAATCCAAATAAGTGTTTTCTATTTCAAAAAAAAAGTGGAATTCTTAGGTCACGTGGTATCTGAAGATGGCATACAAGTTATGGAAGGAAAAATAGATGCTGTTAGGGATTGGCCAAAACCACACGACAAACATGAATTAAGGAGTATTCTAGGATTATGTTCTTATTATCGAAGATTTGTGGAAGGATTCGCCAATATAGCTGCTTCGCTTCATCGATTAACGGAAGAAAAATCAACATTCAATTGGACCCAAGAATGCGATTCCGTATTCAGAAAATTAAAAGGAGCATTATGTACAAGCCCAGTGTTGTCCTTTCCTGATCAGAAGGGCATGATGATTTTGGACACAGATGCAAGCAACATGAGCATTCGAGCGGTACTTTCACAAATTCAAAATTCACAAGAGCATGTCGTAGAGTACTACAGCAGAACCTTATCAAAGCCAGAACGAAATTATTGTGTCACCAGAAGAGAGTTGCTTGCCATAGTAAAAGCAGTCGAACATTTCCATAAGTATCTCTACGGACGTAAGTTTCTGATTTGAACGGATCACGCAGCTCTAAAATGGCCTTTAGAAATGAAAACTCCCGAAGGACAGCTTCCTAGATGGATTGAGAAATTGCAGCAACACAATTTCCAAATTAAACATCGACCTGGAAACCTGCATAAAAATCCTGACGCTCTGTATAGACGGCCATGTAAAGAAGACTGCAAGCATTTTCAAAGAATCGATATGCATGAGAAAAACACTGGTCCAGCTGTGAGAAGAACGGGTCTTATCGTTGATAATAAATGGACTATCAAACAAATGAGAGCAGATCAAAAAGCAGACCAGGACATCGGGCAATTTCTACATCTTTAAGAAAATGATGAATGTAGGCCAGAATGGAGGGAAGTGTCGAACAAGAGTTTGATTTACAAGGCGTTGTGAGCTCAGTGAATCTCTCTGGCCGTAAAAAATGGTTTACAGAAAAGAATTTGGGAAAGTGCCGATAAAAAATGTACTAAGAGCCAACTGGTTATTTCAAAAGATCGAGTAGAAGATGTATTAAAAGAAATACATGACGGAACTTCAGGGGCACATTTTGGAGTTAAAAAGACTTTGGAAAAAATTTGGGAACGTTTTTACTGGGTTCACTATCATGAAGATGTCAAAAAGTGATGTCGAAAATGCCACAACTGTGCTACCAGTAAAGGCCCTAAACTAAGATCTCGAGGGCCTATGAAACAGTACAACGTCGATCTCCCATTTGAAAGAATAGCGATAGATGTTGCCGGACCTGAGTCAGAGCGTGGTAACAAATACATTTTGGTTATCATGGATTACTTCAGTAAATAGCCAGAAGTTTTCGCTATTCCCAATCACGAAGCCATCACTATTACCCAGGTGCTAGTGGACGAAGTTTTCAGTCGTCATGGTGTGCCACTACAGCTGCATTCAGATCAGGGACGAAACTTCCAATCTGCCATCTTTAACCCGGGAGTACACGCGCGTCGGTCAAAAAGACCGACCATTGATAAAATCAGTAATTACGCCACTGGTACAAGGGTGGCAGTTTTGTCCATCCAGGAATGCCTGATGCAGGTTTTCCACTACCCATTGGCCCAGAAATATTTTGGTTTTTGGTTGAAGTATAGTTCGTTATTTTCATAGTCGGTGCTTTTGACTAGGCGCGTAAACCTGAATATCTGAAATATTTGTGTTCAAAATTGGTATTTTCTTATATTGGGAGTACTTTTGACTGTCGATGATACGGTAACTGTACTGCATAATATAATTCCCTTTGTAATGATTATGAATTCTAGGAATTATAGTGCTTGTGCACTTTTTTCGCGGAAACGATCTCAAACGTATCCTGAACGGTAAGGCATGACTTACGCAGGTGATATTTGAAAGTTTCATGTCTCTATTGATTAGTAAATCTGCGTAGGTCATGCCTTAGCGTTCAGGATACGTTTGGGATCGTTTCCGCGAAAAAAGGTAATAATTCATATATACTTTTGGACAGTCGGTCGATTTGACCGAACGCGTGTAATGACGTAAGTTTTTTGGCGCGTGTAATGCCGGGTTAAGAAAATTTGTGAGATCATGGGTATTCGTAAGACAAGGACAACACCTTTACATCGACAGTCTGATGGCATGGTAGAACGATTTGATAAGACCATAGAGGAACAGCTGACAAAAGTGTTTGCAAAGAACCAGCGAGATTGGGACGAACACTTGCCTCTATTTTTAATGGCTTATAGAGCAGCTGTTCACGAGTCAACAAGTGAAAGTCCAACTAGAATTGTTTTTGGAAGGGAACTCAGGTTACCTTGCGATCTGATGTTTGGAATAGGTACCTGAAGAAGAACGAAAATAAATTCGAGATTATGCCGACGAAGTAAGGGCACGACTTCTTGGGATACCTACATGGTTTAACTTGGGAGCATATTCAGCTGACCGAATGAAGACCAGATACGACTTGAAAGCCAATTCAGCCGGATTTCAAGAAGGTGATTTAGTGTGGCTGTATAATCCATCAAAAAAGAAAGGAGTGTCGCCGAAATTGTCTTGAGCATGAGAAGGATTCTACAGAATCTGGTTTATCGAGTTCAGCGCAACACTAGGAGTAGGATGAAAGTTGTACATTTGGACAGACTGACGAAATATCATCGGCGCGACGGATCAACCTTAAGAGGAGGGCAGTGTCGCGAAAATCTGGCGGAAGTCTCAAGGTGTAAAGAATTGGACAGCTAATTCTAGATTTTACAGTGCTATTATTTTACAAGAATGGATTACGGATATTTAAAGGCCGGTATTAGTTAGTATTTGTTAGTTTAAGATTGGCTGTGATACGTTTTAGTTTAGATAGTGATTATTGTAAGAGTTGTAAAGAGTTAAGTTGTTTGAATTAGTTAGTGAAGTAATAAGTGTCAGAGTGTGTAGTAACGTGGAATAAATTATTGTTGTGTTAATTGGACTTTGATTTTGGAATAAACGGACCCAAAATTTTTGTCACGCACCCCAGTGCCGTGACAATATGTCTTTTTTGGTCCAGCTTTACCTATTTTTTAACATATTTCCGCTTTAATAAACAAACAGATAGAGAGATGCTTTTATATTAACCCAAATAATGTAGGAAAGTATGAAATATGCGATTTATTTATGGCACTTTCCGGTTTCAATAGGTATACATTACTTATTGGGGTTTTCCAATGTTTTAGATATTTCAATTATTTTTTTTTTTTTTAATTTTCGTTTCACCTGACTTCTTCAAGTCCAGAAGCTTATCAGCCATCCACAAATTTAACTATTTTTTGATCACCAAGAAGTTGCCCTTGTAATGTTTAAATTATCAATAAAATCCTTCACACTGAATATAAATTAATTACTGAAATACATTCACTCATAGGTAATTAAACTAATTAAGTTGTTCATAAAAAAATTAGAAATTTTTTTTAGATAAAAATTATCATATAGGTATAGGGCAATGCAGAGTGTTTTGGGGTTTGGAGCTAATCGTATAGATTACCGACATTTCATTTTAACATATTATCTACTTTGTGAATATTTCTGAAAACAATACCCAGAATTTCAGAATTTCAGAGGTAGGTACCTACTCATCATCAAGCAGGTATTTTAGTAGAGCACATCAAGATTTTATGCAAGTGAATATCTGTCATTCTAAATCATCATATTTGTTGAAAAATTTAAAAAAATATTGACCGATAGTTCTGTAGTTCAAAGCGTCGACGATAATGGTGGCTGTATGCTGTAAGGTATCTAACTGTATTCCCCTATAAACTAAACGGAAATGAAAGGTTGCATTTTGGTGCTCAGTAAGCAAGAACAACATTATAATTAAAAACTCTTAATTATTTATTCTAATGTAAGCTTTAATTATCGCATATAAGTGGGTCAGCAAGATTAGTCGTTAATTTGATAGTCGTTTATCTTGCTATATTGACGTTTTAATGATGTTTTTATTTCAATCAAAGATATATATGATTGAAATACTATCAAAGAAACTGAAAAGAAGCATACCTAGTTATTTATTATCTAAATTTAGGCTCTTTATGAATAAAAATAAAACCGACACATATTATCCATTACATTCTGTCTTCCGTTTTAGATTCGTTCAATCCACTTACATCATTGTTGCCTTCCGTTTTACTCCAAACATAAATCCAGCGCCTAATCTAAAGCAAAGCTCAAAATAACCAAGGGTTAAGTCGCTAATGGCTCGACAATTGGTATTGTTTCCTGTTGTCAATTTAAAAGGTTTATTCACCCGTTGTCCGCTTCTTTTTTTTTTTCTTTGTAATGAAAACTTTATTCTATCTCTCTGGTGCTGTAATAATGATGTGAGTACGCAAAGATATAATGGTTCTTTTCCTTATTCAGCAGTTAATTTGTGCAAGTCGAAATTGAGATTTAATAGCTTGAAGGGTTTAATAATGAGTAATCGACGGGAATTGTTCGCAATTCTAGGTAATGATTGTTAATAATATAATTTTAGTTAAGTACTTGACTACGCGACAGATTTAATACGTAAATAATAAAGGACATATAGTTTTAGATTTGAGAAAGAGACAAATTTAATTCTTATGAAAGAAAACGGTTCATAAAATAAACAAATTATACTTTGACCATGACCCATCAAGGCACTAAGAAAATGGTTCTGCATGAGAAATCCAGAAATTTTGTTTAAACAAAATGTTTAATCATTTATATTTTATCAAGAAAAAAAATGATCCTGCGAATAAGGACATTGTTAGAGCCAGCACTTGAGTCACTCGCAATTCGCTTTGCGGCTGAAACATATCAAACAACAAACAATTAATTGTAAACTTGCAAAAACAGATATATTTTTCTTGGTTGAACTTTTACATTAAACAGAAAATTTATTTTTAAAGGTCGTATCCATATTGCTACAACGTGAATCAATAGAAACAAATAACTAAAAGTTCCATACATCAGCTGAATGCAATAATGAAGATAAAAAAAAAAAAAAAACAATTTGAAACCAATTCCACGATGGATGACAATGGCAGAGCGCCCTATCGGGGAAGCTAGCAACACATTGGAAGCAGGATATTTAGGATACGCCCCTGTTTGTGCTGCAATATTACTGCTTCAAACCGCAACTCAGCAGCACCCACCATTTTCGAAATATATCGATTTTCATTTTGGCTGCTAACTTCACCCTTGGCAATACATTGGAAGCCGGATCGTTAAAATATGACCCTGCTTGTGCTGCTATGGTCCTGTCTCATCCTGCTCCAACTCTGACCCAGGCAGCACGTACTCTTTTCGAGATACAGCGATATTTTTATTATGGTTGCTAACTTCAACCTTGGCAATACACTGGAAGCAGTATCGCTGAAACATGTTCCTGCTTGTGTTTCTATGATCCTGCCTCATCCTGCTTCAATTTTCACCCTAGCAACATGAATGAATGGTAGGCTTTGTATGTTGGTACTTTAGACGAAAAGAGCTAATCCAAACTAACCCAAACTAAACCGTCCTCAATATTCTTAGAAAAAAATAAACCCAGGTCCATTTGCTCCAAAACCCGAACGTTGTCCAACTGGGCCACCATAACTCTGCAAGTAATCATAGAAATCGAAGCCACAGCGTGCGCAGCACATGCAGAAACGTGTTTCAGCGATCCTGCTTCAATGAGTCGCCAATGATGAAGTTAGCAAACAAAATAAACATCGCTATATCTTCGAAAATAGTACATGTTGCTGAACTGTGACTTAGAGCAGGAGGCAGGGCCATAGCAACATAAGCAGGAACATGTTCGAGCAATCCTGTTTCTAGTGTGTTGCCAAGGGTGAGGATGAAGTTAGAAACCAAAATAAAAATCGCTGTATCTCGAAAATAGTACGTATTGCCGAGGTCAGATTTATTTGAAGCAGGATGCGGCAGGACCATAGCAGGATCATGGTTTAGGGATCCTGCTTCGAACGTGTTTTCAGCTTCCCTGACATCAGAGCGCCACAGGAACTGTCACACAGACCTAAAACTATTAGAAAAATTCTTCTGCAACTTGACATTGGGAAATCTTGTGATCCCGACAGCATTCTTCAAAACTTGCACACAAGACTAATATAAAAAAATAAATAAAATATTAATTTTTTACAAATAAGGGGAAGTACTATGTAATATTAAATATACATTGGCTTCAACAGGTAAAATGGTAGCGGCCCAGTTGTTATATCATAGAGCCCTCAACCGTGCGTTGATCAGAAGATGGCAGTGCTCACATTAGCAGGGCCGGTTCTAGCTCTTTGGCCGCCCTTGTGCAAGAACTTGTTTTGCCGCCCCCATGAAAAACTTTTTGCTCCGGGGGAAGGGAATTTTTCACAATATTCTATCCGTGCGCTCCGTCAAGTTAGCCCCACCCACATTCGAATTATCTAACAAAATTGCAACCACCCACTGTGCTCAAAGTGTACTTTACGTACTGTGCCGGTGATATTTTGAACTGTGCCGTTCCAATACCAAAGTTATAGAAAAAGCAAGATGGGGGCTAAGTTGACGCTCAGCCTCACAAAAATGTTGGAAATCAGATCAAACAAAAATGGATTCTTATGCAATCTGAAGTGTGCCGAACTGTGCTGTATCAGGTTTTTCTGAAAATTTTCATATTCGATCATTTTCCGACAAAATCCTACTGGGGGGCTAACTTGACGCTCACCCCCCCCCCCCAAATTTTGAAGATCAGATCAAACAAAAATGGATTCTTATGCAATCGGAAGTGTGCTGAACTGTGCTGTATCAGGTTTTACTCTAAATTTCCATATTCGGTCATTTTCCGACAAAATCGTACTGGGGGGGCTAACTTGACGCTCAGCCCCCCCAAAATTTTGTAAATCAGAACAAACAAAAATCGATTCCTATGCAATCTGAAGTGTACTGTATCAGGTTTTTTTCAAAATTTCCATATTCTGTCATTTTCCGACAAAATTCTACTGGGGAAACTAACTTGACGCTCAGCCCCCCAAAATTTTGGAAATCAGATGGAACAAAAATGGATTCTTATGCAATCTAAAGTGTGCTGTACTCTGTTGTATCAGGTTTTTCTCAAAATTTCCATATTCGGTCATATTCTGACAAAATCCTACTGGGGTAGGGGGAAGGGGGGTAGCTTGGCGCTCAGCCCCTCAAAATTTTTGAAAGTAAGACCAAGATTGTACAACTGGGCCCAAGTCAAACAAAAATGGATTTCTATCCAATGTGCATCAGTGCAAATATTTAATCGCTTGGAGTGTGCCACACCAGTGTTGCACTATTTTTGCGAACGGATTTCGCTATTAAAGTATACCCTTCAAAAAAATAAAATTCAGTCTAGTCTACACTTTAGATTGAATAGGAATCCATTTTTGTTTGATTTGATTTTCAAAATTTTGGGGGCTGAGCGTCAATAGCCCCCCAGTAGGATTTTGTCGGAAAATTACCAAATATGGAAATTTTGAGAAAAGTCACACAGTCCAGCACACTTCAGATTAAATAGGAATACATTTTTGTTAGATCTGATTTCCAAAACTTTGGGGCGCAGAGCGTCAAGTTAGACTCTCAGTAAGATTTTGTCAGAAAATGACCGAGTGTGGAAATTTTGAGAAAAACCTGATGCAGCACACTTCACTCCAGATTGAATAGGAATCAATTTTTGTTCGATCTGATTTTCAAAATTTTGGGGGAGCTGAGCGTTAAGTAGCCCCTAGTAGGATTTTGTCGGAAAATGACCGAAAGGGAAAATTTTCAGAAAAACCTGATACAGCACAGTTCGGCACACTTCAAGTTGCATAGAAATCTATTTTTGTTTGATCTGATTTCCAAAATTTTGGGGGGGTTGAGCGTCAAGTTAGCCCCCTCAGTAGGATTTTGTCGAAAAATGACCGAATATGGAAATTTTTAGAAAAACCTGATACAGCACAGTTCAGCGCACTTCCGATTGCATAGGAATCCATTTTTGTTTGCCTTGATTTCCAAAATTTTGAGGGGGCTGACCGTCAAGTTAGCTCTTCATCTTGTTTTTTCTATAACCTTATTATTGGAACGGCACAGTTCAAAATATGGTCAAGGGCGCTCGTACTTCTTTTCAGGGGTTCTCGTACCACTTGGCACTGGCAGGTAGCACTCGCCCCAACAACGTATTTGTCTACTTTTTTTTAATCTGTACAAAAATATACCAATATACCTAGATCGAATATGCCGCCGTTTTGGGCTGCCGCCCTCGTGCGGCGCACGAGTGTAAAATCCGACCCTGCACATTAGCATTTTCAATAGTAATAGTCATTCATGTTTCCGAGAATTATTGAAAGATAAAAAGTGGTACCTATAGATAGAAACTTCGTTTACAAGATTGTCTGAAGGCGAAGGGAAATAAAAGAAATTGTACTGCAACATCCCCAGAATGCTATTCCATAAGTAATGTGTGACTTCGCCAGAGATAAGTATGCAGTCCTGTCCTTAGAGCTGGCAGTACTCTCAAGACATAACAGAGGATAACTTCCTGGAGGGTGTTACACTATGATGCTCAAACTTGAGACTCTCATCTATTGACATTGTATTTACCAGAAAACTGGAGAAGTTGGAGACCCTCTTATCTGTCAAATAGTCGAGGGGATTGACCACAGAGTCGAGTTGACACGCAGCGCTTCAGCTATAGAGAAAAAGAAAATATTTAAAATATTGGGAGACAGGGTTGGATGAAGAGGGGGGGTTGAAAAGTTATACCTCTTTTTTCACTAATATTTATTTATTTATTTATTTATTTACGTACATTTGAAGTGGTACAAAGTTTAAATCTAAAATAATCTAAAAAACTAACCTAAAACAATTCTCTTGGCCCGCGTCTTGAATTTATCTTGAGATAAATTTAAAAAGTCAAGACCTTCATAGAACTTATTTACATTGGCAGATATTCTATTAACAGGACTGAATAGTGAGTACCAAGTACGACAGTAAGGGATGTGCAGTAAAGATTTACTTCGTGTCCGATAACTTTGAGTGTGTACCTAGATAAAAGCATCCAAGACATTCGTATTTTTTTATGTAGTAGTTGAGGATATTAAAAGCAAAACAGACATCGAAGTATTCCCTTCTGCGAACAAGAGTAGTTAAGTCTATGTAAGTCGTAGTCTGGTCAACGCTGAGAATCACACCACTCAGAGACAGTTTGTACCTAGTGAACTTGATAAATTTGTGTTAAACACTCTCAAGCATACTGATGTGGATCTGATAGTAAGGTGACCAAACTATGCAAGAAAATTCAAGAACGGATCGGACCAGTGATATGTACAGAACTTTGATGGGGCGTATACTCGTAAAGTCCCTAGTAGCTGTCTAGTCTAAAACCTATTCTTCTATTCTATAATTCTATTAGCCCTGCCAATTACCACTTCAAAATGCTTGGTGAACATTAACCTTGTATCTAGATATACACCAAGATCTTTAATGACAGAAACTTCAGACAAGTGAACATCACCCAAGCAATACTGAAAGGGAACCTTACAGGTGAGTCTACTGAATCTTATACAACACACATCAATGTTGAGGAACATGTCATTAAGCTGACACCAATCATAAACAATGTTAGGATCGTTCTGCAGAATAAGTATGTCTTAAGCTGACGTCACCTGAGGATACAACTTCAAGTCAATATAGGTTTGTTCGGACTTAGTTTAGAATCAGTTCTGAATTGAATTGCGCTTGCGCATTTGTTCATACCGAACATATATAAACAAATGCGCAAGCGCAGTTCAATTCAGAACTAATACTAAACTAAGTTCGAACAAACCTAATATTAGATCGTGCCTCCTTTTGTAAGTTATTAGAATTAGATAGACAGACAATTCTGGATCTATTATGTAATTTATGAATCAAGCTCTTTGGGTTTGATCCATGATGACGGCTATTTACATTTATTTCCTCTATTTTCATCTTACCAGCCCCCAGCCAGAACATCTCAATACTGTGCAGAAAGTTTGAGAGAGAAATGTAGCCATTATATGGTAACTAAGATTCAAAGGGCTTATAATTCGTTTACCTCTACACTTATATCAAATAGAAGAATAAGAGACTATAGAATTTGGTGGCTTTACATTAATTTAAATTTTATTAACATACATAGTTACGTTTTGACGCAATAAATTGCCCAATTTTTAATTAGGTTGGCCATTTTCGAATACTGATTATTTTATATCATATTCCTAAAATAGTTAATGAAACAAATCGGTAGCCTTAAAGAATACGAAAACGACCATAATTTATGAAGCAATGATTATTGAAATACAATTTATTACTAAATGCAAAAGGGGTACCTATTAGCTATTACTAGCGGTTTTGCCTGGTCAGATTTAGATCAATCGACAAAGGAAGCGAAAAGTCTTTCAAGGCTACCAACACAATTACCGGCATAATTAATAGAAAAATAAAAGTGCAAAGTAAATAGAAAAAAAAAACATAATTTCCAGAAATCAGTTGATATTTTTCTCATGTTTGTTTAATAATTATTTTGTTGATTGGGGAACCTAAAAATTAAAAAAAACAATAATAAAATATTATTGTTCCGAAAAAGGGATTTCCTGTTTGTTTTATTTCATGTATGTTTTCCTTAACTAAACTAATTTCAATTTAAAAAAATACCGTCATTCACAGAAGATCATTACAAAAAAAAGAGTTATTACCCTACCCTCATCCTAGATCGAATTCCCAAGGGTAAAATGAAATTACAGGAAGACAGGAAGAGGAAACAATAATCTAATATAAGGTGTAAAGTGAGCTTTATAGGCATCAATTTTTATAGTTAATATATTTTTCCTTCCCCATTTTCTTTGTAAACAGGGCTGGTGGATTTGCAGCAAGTTCTTAAGTAAACGGATGGATCAACAAAATTTCTTATTTATTTAGGTAAACACTGTTTTTTTTTTACTCATGGATGATAGTCTGGTTTATTGGAGGAAAGGGGATTTCAATAATCATAGCGATTCCTCCGGACTATGGCGTTTTTTGGGATAGATCCAATGGCGCACTGCTTATCTCATAAGCCAAACAATATTAATCTTTAATAGCAAAACCAGTACGCCAATGTGGATATCAATGATTTGTTTGAATAAACTACTAGAAAATAGCGTGGGAGACTATCGGCTATATGTAGTGCAGTTCAGACCATAAAAATAATATAATACAATAATTATTCTTTGGTTACCTTGCAAAATTACTGTTTTTTTGTCTCCATAAATCAGTCTGTGGCTGTATACCAACAATCACTTTTCGCGGATTTAGCAACCACGCTGCAATTACTATGACTGTTGATTTTCATTGAAAGTAAAATGCAAAATTATTGTTTTAATAGCATGTGAACAGAATATAAGTTCTTGACAGCAAATGCTCTGTTCTTCTCCTGCTGCCTACTTTTCTGGTAGCTGAAATGCCTGTTTTTTCTTCAGCCGATTGCCATCTATATGCGTTTATCGACGAGGTTGATAAATAAAAACAGAAATATGAACCCTTTAGGCCTTTTCGGAAACACTGATCCGATTAACCCGATCATCAGCTGTTTCTCTTTTACCTTCTTTTGATGAATACAATTGAAAAAAGACAAAGGATATCAGCTGTTGATTCGGTTAATTGGATCAGAGTTTCCGAAAAGGCCTTTTATCTTAATAACTACCTATATAAGAGAAAATGCTTGACAAAGGACCCCGCACCCTACCCATGAGAATTTCGGAAGTCGGCCGGGAAGTTACGGCCATCAAAATACAATTTTGCATTGTTTTTGCATTTTGATGCTAAAAATTAGCCCATATTTGATGGATATAGTAACAGCTGCGGGTATACAAAATAGTTTTTAGTATGTAAATTCAGAGGCGTACATTGGAATATTAAAAAATTGTGTAAAATCTTCTTTGTGCAGTGATAATTGGAAAAAGTAGTTTGGTGATCAGGCTAAAAATAAGTTCATATTTGATAAATAATAACAGATGCTGATATTTGAACTTACAACACAATAATTTTAATCCAGTGCCGTAGATATGATTATTATTATTATCTTATCCTAAGCTATACTGTTTATTGTCCAGCTGCAAGATAACGATCTTGGGCATCTTGAACTACATGCAACAATTTCGTTGAAGGATAATGCACTTCATTTCCTTGATGCCTTCCGTATCCCAAATACCACGTACATAATGCGGGATACATGCACACACACCCAGAGTTCTAGCTCTTGCTTCACATGTGCAATACAATGATGCAATAGGATCTGGTAGGGGACACTCAATATTTACTTCTAAGTCAACGACATTATAAGTAATGTATGTAGTATGTCTTGTTGCTTGAGTGAATCGTGAGAAAATTTGAGTCCGTATAAATTCAGGTCCATTTTGTTGTATTTCAAAAACAAACTGGTTTGCGTTTTGTCTTAGCATTCGATCCTGCATGTAAGCTGAAGCTAACGATATCTGGAATCTGTTTATCAATGCGCACGCGTGATAAACAGATTTCACGATGCCATTGATATTCATGGAGCTGACGTTGCAAAAGCAGAGGGAATGCTCCAACTTGCTAGAAAGCCCAATTTTCTTCAACAAAGAGTAGAGGAAAACAAATTTGATCGCAGATTTGGACAAAATCTGACTCCAATGAAAGATACTGGGTTACATGACTTTCCACATCTGACGATTCCATATCTTCGTGATATTCAGCTTACATGCAAGATCGAATGCTAAGGCAAAATGCCCTCGAGATCAAGTAGCTTAAGATCCACCTTGAATTAAGGGAACTTTGACATACGGTGAAACTTGTATTAAGGATGACTTAACGTTATCCTGTACTTTAAGGTGACAATGAAATACCGGCCCTTAGGAGTAAATATTGAGGGTCCCCTACCAGATATTATTACATCATGCTATTGGCGCTATTGCACATGTGAAGCAGTAGCTAGACCTCTGGGTGCGTGTGTGCATGTATCCCGCATTTTGTGGCATTTGGGATACGGAAGGCACTAAGGAAAAAAGTGCATTATCCTTCAACGAGATTGTTAAATGTAGTTCAAGATGCCAAAAATCGTCGTCATGCAGCTGGACAGTAAAAAGTATAGCTTAGGATAAGGTAATATCAATAATCATTATCAAGTGATCGATGTTTTGAAAGGTATATGATTTTTTTTTGTTTTTTAGCCCGATGACCTAATTACTTTTTCCTAATCACCACCGCGCAAAACATATTGTTCACAATTATTTATTAGTGTTATCTACGGCACTGGATTAAAATTAATGTATTGTAAGTTCAAATATCAGCATCTGTTATTTATTAAATATGAACTTATTTTTAGCCTGATATCCGAATCACTTTTTCCAATTACCACCGCACAAAGAAGATTTTTCATTTTTTTTTTTAATATTCCAATGTACGCCACTGAACTTACATACTAAAAATTATTTTGTATACCCGCAGCTGTTACTATCCATCAAATATAGGCTCATTTTTAGCATTAAAATGCAAAAACAATGTAAAATTGTATTTTAATGGCTGTAACTTTGATATGCCACTGTAGCCAAACAAGAGAAGCCACCATATTCTAACTCACTTTTTTGTGGAGTACTTATCCATACCTAAAACATATTGAAATTTAAAGAAAATCCTATGCTTCCGAAATTCTCATGTGTCGGGTGCGGCGTCCTTTCAATTTTCAAACTAACTGGCTGTGGTTACTGGGCTTTAAATGATCAAGGGAGTTGAAATGAACGTACCTCCATTTCAGATCCCTTGATCAATCGTTTAGTTTTTGATGTATTGGTTGGTTTTCATTCTAAAATTTACTACATAGTTAAGACACCCTGCTAATCTTTTTACCTTCGTTGCCAAACGGACCGTAACTTCTCCAAGTACCACCAAAACCATGGGTACGAAAGGAAACAACAATAGCAAAGGTTGAACATCGAACGACTCCAAGATCAAAACTAATGTCTGCTAAATATCTCAAACCATATTGAACGATTCATAAAACCAACAATGCTTAAAACAGCTATGCTTATCACGAGAAAATTACCGAGGAATATGAATTATCTCTACAACCAAGAGTTTTTCGTTGCCAGGATTCGCTTAAAGCGAATTTTTCCTTTGGCTGGAGCAACCAAACCCGAAACGCAGTGTGGCTTTAGATCAAATCGAGGTACAGTCCCAAGCAGCATTTTTAGTTTTAGGTACGACCCGGTGACTATTGTTGGGAGCTGGAAATTTGTAGTTACTAGTGACGTCAACGTTATTGCTACGATTCCATTACGTGCTTACGACCATAATGGGGAACATGTTGAAGGTGAGAGTTACGTACAAATTACTACCGCTACGTCGCACTTACGTTGCAACTTTATGGCGGGGACGTAGCGACGAATTTAGTCACGGCTAGTTTATAATATTTGTTTCTGCCTACTTTCCTTGGGCGTATTTGCTGTTTCTTTGTGTTACATGTTTGGAAAAAGTTCAATAACATCTCTCATCATTATTCAGCCTTTTAAACCATAATGGAAATAATGTTTTTATGTTTAATTGAATATTATCGCCTGTAGGGGTACACAACACTACATTTTGTCAATAAATATGGCGACTTTTTCAGAAATGACTTGATATAGATATAAAAAGGATTGGCAACTTTACTGCAAGTAGCGCCCACCACTCTTTAAAGTCATTACCATCAAGTAGAATATTTCTTGAAGATATTCCAAACTATATAGTCGCAATAACTACAAAACAATCTCAAAGTTCGCGAACCCACTATAAAGTTTCCTTTGTCACTATGAACTTTATTCTTGAATAATAAGTGCATTCTCGAACGAACTATGTAGGTAATAAATTCCCGATTGTCGACAGCGGGGTCCTTATTTTCGAGACAGGGAAGCAGCATTCTCATGAGAACGGAGGTTCTCACTTCATCACCCATATTTATATTTCCATAATACTGACAAAGACAGAGCAATCGTTCTCTTGACAACGCTGTTCCCCGGTTTCGAGAATAGACATCCGGGTAAAGATATTTTTGTTCCTATGAAGTGACCATTAGTTTTAACTGTTTTTTTAAGTTACTGGAACTTTATGGTAATTTTCTAGACAGAGTGGGAAGTGAAAATTTCTGTGAAGTAGTTTTCGTAAGTAGCAAAACAGTTAACTTTACCTTGAATACTACTACATAGTCCCATATTTTTGAAGGAATTTCAAAACTAGAAATGACGTCGTAGTTGCGTTCGGGTTCAACGCTACCATCTAATACCCACATAACAGTGAAAGAACATTCATATTCTCAGAATATTCCCTCAAAGTGCTTTTTGGAATGCTCTTTTAGGAATGTTTAATGAATATTCTAAGATTGTTTCGATTGAAATATTCATTATTGAACGTTCTATTTATGTACTAGGAATGTTGCTTCTATGCACCTACCTGAAAGATTGTGCTAAGAACCTACTTTATATAACAATCTTTGAATATTGTCATACGAACATTATTATAATGTACCCTAAAAAATGTTCTTTCGGCTAATATCTCTATCAAGTATTAAGAATATACCTACCAAGTTGTGCTGAGAAGTTTATGTAGGTAGGTAACCATGATAAGAATATTTTCATTTTGTTCACCTAATTATCTGTACCTACTCAAAAATCATAATTTAACAATTAAACAATAATGCTCTATCTAGAACCTACTAAGAATATTATAGGTATATTCTTTTCCTTTTGCTTTGTAGGACTTCCAAGAGAGGGAGCCATGCACTATTAAAGATCTACATCTACATCATTCCAAAGAAAGGAAAAAAGACAGATCCGTTAAACTATAGACCAATTGCTCTACTTCCGGTGATATCAAAAGTAATGGAAAGAGTTGTGAACAATCACCTAACCAAGTACTTGGAAAAGTACAAAATTATCAACGATAAGCAATACGGATTTCGAAAATATAGGTCAACTGGCGATTTACTTACATACGTCACTCACTTATGGCAAAAAGCGATTGAGTTGCGGGGTGAAACAAGAACAATTGCCTTAGATATATCTAAAGCATTCGACAAAGTTTGGCATGAAAATCTGCTCAACAAGCTCAAAGCAATGGGATTATCGCCGAAACTTTGCACTTGGTTTGAAAGTTACCTAAAGGGCAGATCCATTTATGTTGCACTGGATGGCCAGAACTCCAACTCTTACCAAATAAATGCTGGTGTGCCACAGGGAGCAATCCTTTCGCCAACTCTTTTCCTGATTTACATAAATGACCTCATAGATAAAACAGTAAATCCACTTTATTGCTTTGCAGACGATGGCAATGTAGTCTCCTCACTCATACCACCCACAGGTCTTTCCGCACGTGAATTCCATCATCTTAGACTAACTCAAATATCGCAGATAAATAACGACCTGGAGATAATAGAGGACTGGGGTAACAAAAACCTTGTACAGTTCAACGCGCAGAAAACCCAAGCAGCTCTGTTTTCAAAAAAGACCAGCACCGGTGAGCCAAACATCATGCTATCTGGAAGTGCTGTCATATTACAGCCAGTTGAACATCTTGGGGGTTACTGCAGAGACCAACATGTCTTGGCACAGTCACGTGGCAGATATTGCTAAAAGGGCCTCCCAAAAGCTGGGGGTGCTATTTCGTACAAGACATCTGTACACACCAAGCCAATTGCTGACACTCTACAAAGCCCAGATTCGACCAACTATGGAGTACTGCTCACATATATGGAGTGCAGCACCCAAACATACCTTAATGCTTTTGAATACCGTGCAAAAACGAGCTATCAAATCTTACCTCGCGTTTGAATCACCTTGGAACCTGTTTCTCTCAGTTGGCGTGCTTTGACGAAAGCTCGAAACCGGAGCTTTGGTGAAATACTTGTGTTTTCCAGAGAAGTTTTCCAACAACTATTTCACTGCCTTTAATATAAAAGGGCTGAAAGGAGCATTATTTGGAAGCGAAAATTAAACATTCCAAGTATATCCTTAGAATCAACCAACCAAGAATGTTATGTCTAGGATGCATAATGAGAATGATATATGTAGATATATTCTAAGAATATTTCAAGCATATTGGTATAATATTCTTTTGAGAACATAACTATAATGTCATAGAAACATTCTTTAAATGTGAGAATACCTATACATATTGAGCATATTTGTAGAATTAAACAAGAATATTCTTTTCAGGATGTACTGAGAATCTCATAGGTATATTCTAGGAATATCCTAATGAATTTATCAGGAAGTTCTTGGGTATTGCAAACAGTATTTCTACAATCTTTTCTCAGAACATTCTCAGGACATTCGCAATGGTTTTGGCGAACATTCTAGGCACATTCCTCTCAAAAAAAGAACATTCTTAATACATTCTAAGGATGCAATTTTGTTATGTGGGTAATAAAAACTTTGAAGTGATATACGAGTAACTAGACTGGGACTATCGAATATCACTTCGTCTTCACGACTTTAAGGTTATTTTACATAGTAGCAGTCTCGTTCCAGAAACTAAATAATTACGTATCAACGACTTATTCGTTCTGATCTGGGTTTCCGCTACTTTGATGCTGCTTATGGGGTGGACATAATCTTCAGAGCAAGACAAGAAATTCTCATGTAGGGTGTTGAAGTCACTTATAGAACTGATGATGAGCTATTCAAGCTTGGCAGACTGCGAGCTAAGACAAAGGTATCCATGCACGACAAATATTCTCGACCTTCAATGGAAGGCAAACATCTAGGAAGAAGTACAAACTATATTTTAATAGCGAAGCTGGAATTATTGAAAATTCATAAGAATCGTGCACTTTGTGCCAAGTTTTTGAAATTTGGTATAGTCTTAGGTATGGTCTTAAGGTTTAAGGAAACCATCGCAAGCAACTTGAGCGCAACCTCTGGTGGCCTGTTTGCTATAAAACCAATATGGCCACCATCTTTATATTGGTATTTTTAATAAATGGGCTTCTATTAGTCATGATATTATATGATTGAGTAAATATCATAATACCATTTTGGTATATAATTATAAGAATAATGTGATAATGACGAACAGGCATCATGAGCCATGTCAATTCGAGACTGTTGCGATGGCTAATAGTTGGAGCTCAAATGACATGGATACAGGGTTGATTGTAGCATTACGTGGTCTTGTGTTAGATTTATTAGAGGCTATTCCGTCAGCTTCCCAACAAAACTATGGTGCGCTTGTCGATGCGTTAGACCGCCGTTATGGAGATCAACACCGAAGGCAGCTTTATCAGGTATAACTGAGAACAAGGCAGCAAAAAGCTGCAGAAAGTCTACAAGAGTTTGAAACCACATCCGCCGTCTGATTAATTTGGCCTATCCGGAAGCAGCAGCACAAATTCGAGAACAACTAATGCCCGAAAACATTATGAATGGAGTGCGAGATATGGATGTACAGAGAAGGCTGCTCATAAACAAATCATCAAGTAGCAGCGAAGACTTGATCAAAGCCCTAGAAATTGAAGCGGCATATAAGATATCTAAGATAAGACAAAGATATATCTAAGACAAAGATAACAGCTGTGTCAATACAAAAGGAAAAAGAACCAATGAGTTAAATCAAAGACACAATGGAAGAAATTCTTGAACAATTGCGGTTGGTTTCAGAAGCAATCAAGGGAACTGGAAAGGGGGCATTGAATGTTACCGCTGCGTTAGAAAGGAACATTTAAGACGTGACTGTAGCGTACGCCTAGGATCTCGCTCTCCTTCTGGTGACTCTCAGCCTTCAAAGGAGATCCAGTAAAACTACAATTAGCCAACACGAACAGGCGGGTGTTAGCTAGTGCAAGTGAAGCCCCTGGAATCATCAAAATGCTAGGAAAGACTGCGAACAGTTTGACTATTAAAGGAAATAATAATGGGAGCAATATCATTATAACAGTGGACACAGGGGGCAGCCGTATCCTACTAAATTCGAACATTGCTAAAAATTTCAATGCAAAGACACTTTCAAACAGGTTATTCTGCGCAAAGTGACTGAAGAGACCGCAATTGAGCATTGAGAAACAGAAATTGACCTGAGATTAGGAAATATCAAGATCTGTCACAAAGGGCTGATTGCTGATATAGAGGATGAGTTTATTTCGGGTATGGCCTTGATCAGTCAACATGGTTTTGCATTCGACAACCAGCTCAACATCCTGAAATTTGGCACTGAAGAGTTGGTACTGGCCAAACTCAAGGGTCCAAAGTCCAACACCGTAAGAGCTACAAAAACTGTGAAGATAAACGGCAACACCGAACAAGTTTTATGTGGATAGTTGGAGAATGATAATTAACCCATTAAAAGTTGTATTTCTTAAGATTTTGGGTCTTATAGAAGAGAATCTCCCAAAAATACCAATACAGATTTCAGCCATATTCGATTTATAGCTAACAGGCCACCAGAGGCCGCGCAAAAGTTGCTTGCAATATTTTCCTAAAACCTTAAGACCATACCTAAGACTACCTATATCAAATTTGAAAGATTTGTCACAAAGTGCACGATTTTATGCTATAAATGCTTTTAAGCTAGCATACGAAAGCATTGGTCATTAAGTAAACACGCATAAGACGAAAATCCGAATTCAAACGATACAAAGATGTTCTCAAGTCAAACATGGAAACATGTCAGATCGATGTGGTTGACTAGGAGGCTACGACAGTGGATAGATTCCCATCAACACTCATGATAATGATGATGGCTCCTGTTCCTATTCCTAATTCCATTTCCCGCATGTGTGTTCAAAGCGATACCAATTCGATTTCAGAAAAAGCTTTATGTCCTAACCAGCATTGTTTTTTAGGTAGCCTGACCTATAGAATATGCCTTTTTCCATTATCCGGGTTCAGTACCGGCAACTTGACCACTGGTTTACTAAATCCACAAAACCAATTATGATGGCAAACTTAGCCCGGAATTATAGAAGCTCTGCAACGCCAAGATACAAATGCAAGACTTGAAAGTCTGACTTTCCGTATTACAGAAGCAGAATGCATTTGCAAGTCGCCTGCAAATTTGCGCATGGTGAAATGGTCCCGTAAGTCCTGCAATCACTTTGACAACTTTGACATTTAAAACTGGTAAATCAGTAGCGCCCAAACATTTTTCTTCGATAAATATGACAGAATTGCAGATTTTTTTCTGTAATTTGCTTGTTTCTGCAAATAGAGCACATAAGTCGGCCATTTTTGCAGAACTGCAAATTTGCAGATGCAAATATACTGTAATTGGGCCCTTAGTCAACAAATAATATTGCATATAATCTAAAATAATTGTATTACATTCATGCATTAATAATAAAGCCTAAAGTAAACGCGAAGGTTAACCAGAATTGCTTGAATTCTTTGCGATAAATTTGATACATATTTAATACAGTGTGACAATTAATATATTCTACGACAAACAAATTTTCATTTAGATCAATAGGAAAATTTCTTACGTTGCCCAATTTTTTTCGATTTATTTCCTGCTCACACGACCTGTATGTATAATTCCTATAGATCTTCAAAATAAAAAGATTACGCAAATTGAAATGAAGTACCCAAAACGTTTTTCGTAATAGATACGAAAGTAACATGAATACTAATTTTTTCACCGCAAAAATTAAGTAATAATTTTAACCTAAAAAAATTAGAACATGCAACCGAAATACATGCACACGGCGTTATGGCTTGCTGGTTGATTTTTTAATTACCTCATCTAAAACTCATTTTAGGTATTTTTGTTTTTTTTTATTTATTAAGTATTTGGAAATTCATTTGTGTCAAAGATTGCAAGGTTTGGTACGTGGTGTGAGTAATTTGTCTTACTAAAATATTTTTTCTTATAGGTTAAAAACGAGTTTTTAAGTCATTACAGTCAGAAGATTTTTTGGGTAGTTTATTTAAAAATTTCGCCTTAATGACACAAGAAACTTCATACTAGTTGTTATAGAATAACTAACATCATAGTAATTCGTGTAATTACCAGTTGCTTCTAAGAAACGTATTGCAAACTTACGGACATTAGGTAATTGAAAAGTTTTAGACACCTTTGCAAAATGAAAGCAAATTCTAAATTATATACTTACTGATTTAGATACTACGAATGAAACTGCGATAATCATTATAGTATATTTTACTTGCATGATAGTTGAGAAAAATATGGAAACTTCTAGCCGACATTAAGCCATTATATCGATGCTATTATCTGTATTTGAAAGTTTGGGAGACTGGTATGCCACAGCACTTAGGCCTTAGTAGGCCCCTTGTGCGCCTCCACAAGAGGAGCGGTCATCCTTAGCTCGTCATCCAGCCTAGCGATTTAACGTAGGCGATGACGGTGCCTCTGATCTCTTCTAGGGATAAGAACGATTAGCGAAAGCGCAGTGCAGTCACAAAGAATCTGCTCCATCGCTCTTCTTTTTGATTACAAGCCCTACACAAGGGCGTGGTGCTAAGATGCAACCTGAATATATGTTTGTCAAAATGGCAGTGGCCAGTCAAAATGCCCGTTATTAGGCGTAGCTTTTTCCTGGTTAACGACAGCTTCTGGCTCGCTGCAGCTTTATCTGGGTAGCTTAGCAGTTCCTTGAATAAGCAGTCGATCGTATCGTCCCTGCACTTTTTGAAAAGGGTGTCGGAGCGTTTTTTGATCATATCTTCGACATGGTCACTATGGTCAGCCACACAGAGGGCTGTAGCCTGGCAGCCCTCCTAGCCCGAGCATCGGTAGCCCGATTGCCTTTGCTGTGATCATTTCCTTTGATCCAGTTGACTACGACCGTGTTTTGTATCGACTCCTCTGTGAGGGCACGGTGGCAATGTTGTACTAGTTCTTACGTGAGTCGTGGCCTGGATAGAGCTAGTACTGCTTCTCTGAAGTCCGTGTGAATGTGCACGATCTTGTTAGTGCTATTGTTTCTTTATGTAGTTATTTAATCATAATACCTGCCTTACAGGTTTAAAACCCATCTACAAGGCAGGATACAATACATCGGTATAATACAATAAACCTATGAGATAGTTACCTACTTGATATAATAATAATAGAAATAATACCAAACCTCTTAAATATATACAAAAGGTACACATCAATCACACCACAACAATGATAAAAGAAGGAAAATACCGCAACAAACCGAGCAGAATAAGGGTTTTTCAGTGGTCAATAATGCGACATATGGCAGCTCCATTTAAGTTGAAAAAATCAATGTTGCTATCCTTATTTGCAATACTACACATGTTTGTTCTAGGAGTTGAAAGGTAAAATCAAGCATGATGGCCAGTGCATAAACGAGGGACCAAAAAGTTTATTTTATGTAATAAATCAGCACAGTCTATTTTGTTAAGTAGATTGGGTGATTATTGCAAAGTAATTTCTCCGAGCTTGCAAGGATGAAAAATTGAATCTCGCTAGCAAATCAGGATGAGGATGACCCTGTTCTGGGTAGAAACCATCACTCCTAAACGATAAGTACTTCAAAAACCTTCTTTGAACTTTTTCCAAGTTGTCTATATGTACATTGTAGTCAGGGGACCACACGACAGCAGCATATTCTAACTTAGAACGTATGTATGCAAAATATAAAGATTTCAGAACCGCACTATCAGTAAAGTCTCTTGCACTTCTCACTACAAAGCCAAAAGTCCGTGAAGCCTCTGAAATAATGGTGTCAATATGCTTTGAGAAGGCAAGTTGTGAATCGAAAAATTAAGCCGGGCTCAAACGACTCGTGTACTTGACGAATAATCGTTACTTGCGTATACTTGCCATGTCGTGTGAGTGGGTTACTTGTACAATTATTTGTCACTCGTTGGTTTTCCATTTCTTGTCGGTAAAAATGTCCCGAGTCAAAGGGATCACGATTATTCGTACACTTGCCAAGTTCATACTTGTCTATACTTGTAGAGGCGCTCAAACGAAATGCACAAATAATTGGCTTTTACTGCGACTATTTCATTTAGTTTTCGACAAGCATCAAGGTTTAGCCAAATGTTCGTGCTCGCGTACTTGTAAATTGAGCAAGTCGTGTGAGCGCCCTGCTTGCCATCGCAATTCGCAAAGCTTGTATACTTGCCAAGTACGCGAATAATTGTGTATTCGCCAAGTACACGAGTCGTCTGAGCCCGGCTTTAGGGTGAATTGAATGAAGAAAATTGTTGCTGACTATCTGTTCTGCCAGAAATTTCCGTTTAAAGGACATTTGGCATGAAGTCGAGGGCTTTAGTTAGGTTTAGTTTGAGGGCTTTGGAGTATACTCCTCATCCCGAGCCTGTTTCAGTTTTGGATCCGTCAGTATAAATGTTAATTAGATCGATGCTATTATTTTAGCAGTAATTTTCGTCCAAGTGGATTAAAATGATACACAAGTAGCAGCTTTTTGGGAAAGATTTGTATTTTTGCTCAACACGCATAATTTGCGATCTTTTTTCTGGTTTTGTATTTGGGTATAGTTTTTGATGAGAGTGTTGCAATGAGGGTCATTTATAGGTTAGCTTTTAACAAATTACGCACACTTGATAAGTAAATGTCAATCGATTGAAACAAACTGCATTGTCACAAGATTTATTTTTACCAAGACCAAATAAAGTAAACGACAAAAATCACTGCCTTTATCATACGACCTTTCAATTGTTGTGGTTTCACTTTATTATTAAACAATACCAATTATTACTTTGAAATAGGTTTTTTTGTTGTAACATTTTTACGGTGTTTATTTTTTTTGCGCCTTTGGTTATTCGTTTATGCATAAAAAATTATCGTCATGTCCAGTTTGAAGGTAATATTAGTGATTAATAATAAAATGGTAGGGGTTATTGAAAATAATGTCATTATTATACGGTTTCCTTTTTTTCTTATTGATTATCAACCTTTTATTTTGCATTAATTTTGGTACTTTCCTGAAGACAAATGTGGAAATCTCATTAGGAGAAAGTTATAGAAGTTGCGAGTTTCTTCATATTATATTATAGGATAGACAAAACTAGCTAGAGAATTATTTCGCAAAAATGTTTTGTAAATTTTTCAAAGAACAATTTATAAACACTAAACTTTTTGCTATAACTTCTAGATAGAAGAAATAAATTTATGTCTCGTTTCCTCATGATCCAGGCCCATTTCTAATTTTCCTTCCCCATTAAGGATGATATCATTTAAATTTATTTTATATTAGGTCGCTCTATGATTATATGAATGTATTACGTCGCATATTACTTTGGATTTATATAACCAAAAATTTCTAATGAAATTTAAATACCGTAATGTGTTTGTAAGTACCGGAACCAAAATGGCTAATCGTCGGCAGCCAATGAGTCCATTATTATTATTATCATTATTATTATTCTCATTGTCATTAAAGCATGAAATTATAGCAAAACATTATTAATGATATTCAGAAATGTAGAGGTATTAAAATCTGCCAAAATAATCCATGCATAACAATGGTGATAGACTTACCTACAACGTAGTTGCCATTTAGAGCAGTAACTATTCCTACGAAGAAAATATCCCAATATACCTTTTGTATAGAAATTTTTTTAGTAAACGATGGAAATTAAATTAAGATAATGTGATAAAGAAGCATTTTTGCCATGGTTTATTTTTCAATGACTGGGATACGATAAATCAAACCCACCAAATTCTATTCCCTTTAACCCTTTAAAATGACCCATCACTTTCATTAGGCTCATTCGTACACACATAAAAAAATTTTACAAACTTCTTCAAGGAAACTGATTCGAAAGGCTTGATCTACCCTCATCAACGATCCACTCGCTAAACAATAGGTTTTCGGGTTTCATATTGAATTTTGTAAACTAAACTACCCGTTGGTTGGTTGGTAAGTTGAGATGCAGAATGAACAGGCCGGGTTAGGTGGCCCCAACACAGTAGCCGTCGGCTTATTGTATTCTCCTGTTCGTCTGTTTAGTCAGTAAAAAGTTTCGTGACCTTGATAAGGTTCAGGAGCCTCTTCACCGTGATACTTTTGGTGAGTTTAGAGATAGGGTCTTATTGCCCTATCTGTCTGTCCACCAAAGCCTCACATTCAAAGATTATGTGGATGGCGGATTCATTCTCCTCGCCACAAAGTCTGCATATGGGTTCTTCTTGGAGGATGCCCATTGTGTGAAGGTGTCCAGTTATTAGCCTGATTTGATTCCTGTTTAGTTGTAGGATTTCTTCAGTAAGTTTAGGTGATGGTAGTTGTACTTAGCTTACTGTGTCTGAGCTTCCGAAGAGTTTGCCAGTAGGTTTTGTGTTGTCTATAGACCCCACTGATTTATTTTTGTTCTTACCGATGATTTTGTGGTGCCAATTGCCGGTTGAGGACCAGTAGAACTGGTTGCCGATCCTCCTCTTGCCACAGCATCTGCTTTTTCATTTGCTTCAATTCCTTTATGCCCTGGCACCCATTTAAGGGTTACCTTGTTGGCCATACTTAGGATTTTGAGGTTTTCTAAGCATTCCCAGACAAGTTTGGATTTTATTTCAGAACTGTTGAGTGCTTTGATCGACGCTTGACTGTCTGAGAAGGATGTTGTTACCTGTGTATCCCCTCCTTAGGTTTTCTCTCAGACAGGAGTCGATGGCATATATTTCTGCTTGAAATACAGTAGTGTATTTTCCCATGTTGACTGATGTCGCATCTGAGAGTTTGTCCATATATTCCAGCGTCGGTTCCAGTTTCTGTTTTGGAGCCGTCAGTAAACCAGACAATTTCTTGTTTAGGTGTTGCCCCGGTATTTCCTACTAAGACAATCTCGATGGCGAAGGGTTTTTCGAGTGATTTTTTCGGCATTATATAGTCGCTACTCATGGTTAAAATCGGGTTTGTCATAATTTTAGTGATAGCCGCATGTCCATTTGGTTTTGGGTTCCAGGTTTCAACTGGAGACGATATCCCCCGATTCTAGCCTCCGTTTTGACGATAAGGTCAATTGGTGGGAGGGTCAGGATCGTTTCCATACTTGCCGTTGGTGTGCTTTCCTGTGCACCGGTAATACAAAGACATGCAAGTCTCTGGATTTTGGCTAGCTCCAGGTTTGCTTGTGTTTGGTTTACTTTAGGCCACCATACAAGTACACCATATGTTATCATTGGTCTTACAACCGTAGTGTATATCCATTGTACAACTGACGGTTTTAGTCCCCATGTTTTCCCAATCGCTCTTTTTAGTGACATCAACGTCATCTTGCTTTTGGTGGTTATCTTTTGGATGTGTTGGTTCCATGTCAGCTTCATATCTAGGATGATGCTTAGGAATTTAAGCTTCCCTGCCAAACTGCAAGGTTTTTTAGAATAGACTGGGGGCGATTAAGTCCGCCAGATTTCTTTTTCTCGTGGAAGGAATGAGTTTGTTTTGGAGGGGTTGACGTGAAGTTGCTTCCTCGTGCACCATTCCTGAATGATTCCTAAGGCCTCCTGCATGAGGTTTGGATACCCTCCAGGTAAATCCTCCCCTAATGACAACGACTATGTCATCCGCGTAGCGCAGGGTGAAGTAGCCTTGATCGTTTAGATTCCTCAGAAGTTCATCCACGACTAGATTCCACAAGAGTGGTGAAAGTACTCCGCCCTGTGGACATCCTTTTGTCGCGGTTTTTTTTAATAGAGGTTTCAGCGATAGTCGAATTTATAGTCCTGTGTTTTAGCATGGACTTGATCCATCTGCATGTGGTATCATTAATCTCATGTTGCCCAGCAGCTCTGACTATGGGGTTGAAGGAGGTGTGGTCAAAGGCGCCTTCTATGTCAAGGAATGCCGTACTAGTGCGATTTCCTTGTTTTCTAGTGAGTTCTCTACTCTTGTCACCAGTTGGTGTAGGGCTGGGTAACTACCCATAGGCGCAGGTAAAAGATTTTAACAATTATAATCTGCTTGCAGTCCTATCAATATTTCGTTAATTTTTCTTGTTATGTAGGTACGCTAATGAACTTATTATAATAAATGCATTCTGACACATTTATGTGTACCCTGGGAATAAAGAACAGACTATAGATGAAATTTCAATAATATTATAATTCGCGCTTCGATGCTCATTGCCTTAGTCATATCCGACAGACATTAAGTAAAGGTGAGAGCCTGGACGATGTAGTAGTCTAGCTACTTGTTCATTTTTCAACATCTCTGATATAATGTAGGTCTTATGTCCAGCATTCATATTCCTCACCATGTAGTGACGAATGTGTTTGTATTTTCAAATTTATGGCATTTTTATGTATTTCTACTCTTTCCTTTACGCACAGATCTATTGGTGGTAGACCAACCATTGCCTCTCGAGTATACGTCTGAAGATTCTGTTCTAGAGTCATCAACCCTATGATATTTTTATACTTCAGTGCTTCACTCCACAATACCACAATTTTACGCCATATAGTATTTTTGTTTGTACAACGCTAGCCAGTAGGAGTCTCTTTTTACTTTATTTTGGACCTTTTAGTTGCGACGTGATTCTCATAGGGATGTTGAACTAGTGATGAGCTTCTTGTGTTTAATCAAAGACGACTTCCTATAAAAATATGCCTTTACGAATCCTATGTAAGAACTACATTATGTCATATTTCGATTTCCTTCAGCTGCCTACGTTCAACTATATCAGTTGCGTTTATGCCGCAGCAACTTTTATTGTCCTTTCATCCGTTATTCAACCACTTATTCCGGATTTGCTTCCAATTTTATCTTCTTTTTTTACTCTAATCATATTCTCCAAATCGTTCGCATATATTAGCGTTTGTGATTTCATATTCCTGTTCACTGGAATCAATGCAGGCAGAGGACTTTATCATAGAGCGCATTCCAGGGTATCGAACCCAGAACTTGCGCTAGAGGGACGTAGATTGGAGATCATTTTTGAGTCGTAATAAACTGTCTTGATCAGACAGAAAACACTCATCATTGCTGGTGGTAGCTACCCACGAAAATTTTATCAGTTGATTATAACCTAAACAAGTAGCCTATGCCCCTGTGATCTGATTTGCATCCGAATATTGACGAGGAATATTGTATTTTGTATTTGCAACAACGTTATTGACTTCAGGGTTATAATATACCTGAATTAGCTTCAACAAATTTTCAGTAAAGAAAACTTCAGACCAATTAGTGAATATACTGGTAGTTGTCACTAGTCTGATCAAACAAGTTCAATTTTCAATATATCGACAACAATTCCATATTCTTGTCTATCTAAAATAATACACTCGTTCGTTAAGAGAAAGTATTCTGTCTTAATCATCGTTTCATGTCGGATTACACAAAATTACGGGAAAATTAAAAGTTGCTCGTTCAACGGCGCCAGAACACGCCTGATGGCATACTAAGTCAGTAGGTCTTCAAAGTAGAGCGTGGTGCTTTACGATCTTTTATGTAGAAGTAAAAAGCCCAATATTTTACTTGACTTTATAACCCAAACATTATAGGACTTCACATATTTTTTTGAATTTAGTGACTACAATTTTAACTCGCTCAATGTGCTGCTGTTGGTATAAGCACACTGTTATGCTACAGGAAACAGAATTATGTAAAAGAGAGTTGTAATTGCATTTGCGTCACTCAGTATTCACAGGTCCTGCATTAGAAAGCCCTATGTTCGATATGTTCATACACCTACATCATTAGATGACACATATTCCCAAACAGTCCCCGTTGATGAAATAATCATGAAAATTTGGGTTCCTGCACGTGTAGAGAGAGCTTCATCACTTTACATTTATCTGCCTCAAGTTTTTAAAGTAACTGACATCACACCGTTTAACAAAACTATTATATTTTAGACAGAACTACGGACGGATGTCGTTAACAGACCTTATTAAAAAAAAATAATATGCAAATCGGTAGCGTAGAAAAGACAAGTTAAAATTTTTGAAGACAGCATTGAAATGTATAATGTATAATAAAAATAGGAATTTAGTCATTATGTATTTAAGTATAGTTTATTTTAAAATGTCAGTTTTAACTTATGGGTACTTAAGCAAATACGGCGAATCGAATGCTGTAAAAATAAAAATATCACATTCCATTATTTGGTTAGTTTACAGACGAATTAAATATCTGACAAGATACCCGACACTAGTTTTGAATCTGACATATGGAATAACCAGATTTCGTTAAATTGTCATCTGTCGTTTTGGATATAATTAGCCGCTTCCAGATTTCTGACCTTGTATAACTAAATTCGTAGCTCTATAAATAGACTGTGAAAAATCTGCATTTGTGCTATGTGGGGCTTATTTCCATCAAAAGGCTAGTCAGTAGTAACGGACTCCGGACTCGGAATATTTTGCTCCTTGTTAAAAGTTTGGAGACTCCTCTGAAGCTCTTGACATCTCTTTTGAATCCATAGTCGTGAATATCGAGAAGAGCGCGGAATTCTCGAAAAGTGAACGAAATTAAGACGCATTAAAATAGTTTTGAATGCAGTATAGCAACACTACATTCCTCAAGAATCCCTGAGGCTGACTGATTGGTTCACTCATCTGGGGTTTTGTTGAGTGAAGACGCAAAACGAAAGTCAGGGACATTGTGGAGGAGGTAGCAAAGATGGAATGGCGATGGGCTGGCCACGTAACCAAATACGATACAGATAGACGCGAAGAATCCTGGAATGGAAACCAAGGGAGGCAACAAGAAGCACGGGAAGGGTAAAAAAGATGGGTGAATGACAAAAGGACAGTGGCAGGTAAAAGTGGCTGAGATTTGTGAAGGACAGAGAAAGATGAAACAATTAGGAGAGACCTACATCCAGGAGTGGATGGATAGAAGTGACAAAAAAAAAAGAATAAGATGACATCTCAAAGATCAGTCTATCGTGTACCACGTAGTAACTTGCAAAGTGGTCAGAGAAAGAATATGCAATGTCGGAAGATGCTTCCTCGTGCCCTCCAATATATCGATACTCTGGGTATTTTCTTGATCCTTTTTCACGTCTGATATGACCAAAAATAGTTGTTTTGGGCACTTATTCTTCATCCGATAAAGGTAGTGAATATTTTGAGAACGGAAAGATCGACACGCAACGGAATTTGTAATCAAATAATTGTAAATTTTTAAAATTAAAAAAAAAATGGATTCATAGGATATTTGTTTGTCTTCTGAATTATTTTACATTTTTACTCCGTTATTTTCGAACATTGCCAGAACTCAGACCTAGGCACATACAGGGTAAGTCACCATATTTTGACACCCACCTACAGCCGTTATTACAGGTGATAGGTAAAAGTTGTAAATACAAAAGTTGTAGCATTTTATCTGAACCGCCAGAATTTTTGATTAGATTGGACAAATGAGCAACGCAAAATAAAAAAAATATGTCGATGTTTTTCAAATGGAATGCCCTTCATTTTCTTCCAAATTCTTAAAGTTCTCCTTTTTACCTGATTCAGATTATATGATAATGTACATGTTTCTTTCAATAGTTTTGGTAATATCTGGAGTTTAGTTATTCAAAGACAGTAGTTTTTTTGAATATATTTTACCTTGATTCACCTGTCACCTGTTTACAAAACATTCTGATACGTGATAATAGGTCTTTGAATAACTAAACTTCAGATATTTCCAAAACTATTGAAATAAACATTAATATATTATATAATCTGAATCAGAAAAACGAGAACTTTAAGAATTTGGAAGAAAATAAAGTGCATTCCATTTAAAAAAACTGAACATTGACATATTTTTTAATTTTGTGTTGCTCATTTTTTCAATCTAATTACAAATTCTGGTGGTTCAGATAAAATGCTACAATTTTTGTATTTGCAACTTTCACCTATCACCTGTGATTACGGCTGCAGGTGGGTGTAAAATTATAGTGACTCACGCTGTACCTACTAATTCATGAACAATTCGTGAATTCACTGCCAAAGTTGATATTTGCATTTTCAAACAACAATAGCTTTGTTACAAGTTGTCTGGCTTAAAATGATTGTATTGAAACATTTCAAATTTTCAATAATGCATTGCTTCGCACTAAACCATAAAAATTATTCTCGGTTTGCAGTTATAGTTAGGTAGTTAATTTATTTTATTTCAAATTTAAATTATTCTGCAGCCTGATAAATGCATGGTCACGTCACAATATTCCGAAATAAATACAGTTTTCCCAAACCTATAAAACGGTCTAAGTATTGTTATTCAATTAAAAATTAATTAGTTTTTGTTAATAAAAAAATATTGATCATTCAATTATATTTATTTTTAAATTAATTACAAATCAATCCTATTTGATATTATATGTAACTTGGCATGAAATCAATCAACCTTACCACGCATAACAATTGTTTCGTCAATGTTACAGACGCCCTATGAATTCAAATTTTCTTGGATGCTTGTGAAAACCATATTTGGATTTTTGAATCAAAAAATATATAGAGCTTTGCGACTGACCGTGAACTCATTTAATATGATATAATTCTATGGTCTAATTATTGAAAAATTGTATAAGGAATCCAGGGAGCTATCCGAAATTTAGGCTAAAAATGCCTATTTATTGTATACGATTTACTAATCCTGATATATTTTTTTTCAGATGGTTGGCCTAAAAATCGTAGACGACTACCTGAACAAAAGCTTCTACAAACTAGGATTATTAGTAGGCAAACATCCCGGATACTTCTTGATAGTTCCTATACTAATAACCATATTAGGCATGACTGGGTATCAAAGACTGCACAACAATATAGATCCAGAATACCTTTTCAGTCCTATCAATGGAGAAGGCAAACAGGAAAGAGCTATAGTTGAAAATTATTTCAAAGTCAACTATACAAGTCGATTTAATGTGGCCCGTATTACCAGAGCAGGTAAGAACTTCAGAACCGCCCCTAAGTCAAAAAATTATATTAAATGATAAAACATGCAGGTAAAACAAAGTGAGAAACTTTGAAAAGCATTTTCAAAAAAATTGTATCAAAGAATACCTACTGACAGGACCAGGCTACTAGACACATACGCCAGGTCACAGCATGTTATTAAAATATGTGCAGCAGCCCCTGTACCTACTCGGCTTCGGAAACTCCCCTATACTCGGCTTTGGTAGCACCGATTTGATTCGCTGAGGCCGGGTACATGCTAATTCGTCCTATTACTGCCTATGAGTCTAGTAGGTTGGTCCGGTCTGTAAAGTCATTCGAATCTTCACCTCGAAGAAAAATGCTATACTTTGTTACAAACCATGCCATATTTCAGTTGAATTTAAGATTGTGTGAAAAATCGTTTTCACTATTGATCATTATTAATAATATTAATGCATCCAGTCTGTCTTCAACTATTGTAAATCTGCAAGCACTCTCACTTATTATGATTAACAGGCTTTCATTGAGGGCTATTGAATAGCCAGCTGTAAGTACAAGTTAACAGAGTCCAAGAACGTCTTTATATATCTCCAATGGCTGAGTCCATGACATCTTGACTAGAGCTTCAATTTGATACTTGACAAGTATAAAAAAAACATTCTAAGCCAGAGAATCAAGACTATAGATGGGTATATTCGAGAAATAAGATTCATGGTCTCATGAAAAGCGATTTTCTAATTACCTCTCGTCTGTAACTTTCTAAGTAGCTTCATTTTGAAGAGTCGGACCACTTTTCTATTTGCGAAAAATCTGGGTGAACAGGCGTTTTCGCGATAATAATTGTGAAACATGTCATTTTCACGAAACATGTTGACATGATGACCAATGAAGCTATTCTTTTGTCAATGGTGAAGAAATCTGTTAGGTCATACGGTTAGTCCATAATTCTAAACATATCATTTTCACGAAATATATTTTGTGTTTATATTTCGGATTTAGCGCACATACCAATTTGATACCAAGATTCTTTAAAGCTTGAAGAAACCGTTTTCCATGCAAAAGATAAGAGGAACCCATAACCCAGCATTG
This sequence comes from Ceutorhynchus assimilis, assembly GCA_917834065.1. NCBI lineage: Eukaryota > Metazoa > Arthropoda > Insecta > Coleoptera > Curculionidae > Ceutorhynchus > Ceutorhynchus assimilis. Next base: position 102,396,813 of record OU892277.1, read on the forward strand.
GAAAAACACTTTCTTTCGGAAAAAAACATGGATGGACTGAAAAAAACAACTACTCCAATTATTGTCACTATCCGTATAGGGACCGCGGAACAATATTTTTTTCTAGCTTGTGATACTCAGTAAAAATGGCATTGGCTTGTATGAGGATTTAGTTTTAAAATGGACGCAGTTGCAAATTTGGTCAGTGGTGCAATTAACGGGCGCTAACAACCATGAATACGAATTTGAAAATTAAACTTTGTTTATGATGTTATTTCTGGTTTATATATGGACAAGTTGACAGGGTCAAGTTAGATACGATGAGAATGAGTTTTAAAACTGGGACATAGTTAGTGGTTTTTGATAAAATTGCAGGCAATTATTAATTGAAGCATGAATAGAATTTTATTGGGTATTCTTGAAGTCAGTAGTCAATCACTTAAGTACATTCCAAAAATATCGGCTTCCTGTTTCTTTGTGCAAACATACTTTGGCAAAATCTCATCATTTTGATATGTCTCTCGAATGAAATGAACGTCAACATGTTTCGTACGACTTTGGAATTCAGGATTGTATATCAACTTGATGGCACTTTGGTTATCAATATAGAATGTTGTTGCACCATTTACTGGTACTCCAATATAACTCAGAAGTTGACGCAACCATACAGCTTCTTTGGTAGCCTGGCAGGTAGCTACATACTCAGCTTCAGTGGTTGATAAGGTAACCCCTGACTGTCTTTTGCTTGACCAAGTTATCGGACCAACTGAGGCTTTGAACACATAGCCTGTTGTTGACTTTCTCGTTTACTTGTCTGCTGCATAGTCAGCGTCACAAAAACCAATTAAACTGTGGTCTGGTTCTCTCTTGTATTCAATTCCATAGCTTGGTGTGCTTTTCAGCTAACGAATGATTTTTTTTACTGCATTCCATTGTGCAACAGTTAAATTGTTAAAGAATCTACTAGCAACTTCCACTGAATAGAAAATGTCCGGTCTTAATACTCTAGCTGCCAACATCAATGAACCAACACACTCTCAGTAAGGACCTTGTAACTTGTTTGATGGATAAAAATAGAGTTTTTCTGTTTGTTTTCTATTATTTCTAGTCCAACAAAATTGCTAACGTTGCTCACCTTAATCTGAAAGCATATCTGCAGCTCAGTAAGAACAATTTTCTAATGCAGTCTGACGGCTTGACATCAGTAGTCCGTCGTCAACATAAATAATGACCAAAACTGTATGTTCTTGAACTGTACCTTGGTAGGTGCATTTGTCAGCTTGGCATTGTTTGAAACCAAACTGTCTTAGAACGCTGTCAAATTTTTGGTTCCAGCACCGGGGTGCTTGTTTGAGTCCATATAGTGATTTTATTAGTTTACACACTTTGTCAGTCTTCGGGAACCCTTCAGGTACCTGCATATATATTTCTTCTGAAAGTTCACCATATAAGAAGGCTGTCTTGATGCCAAACTGTTTGATTTTGTAGCCTTTGAGCAACAAATAAAACAACTCTGATTGAATCATACCTTACTCTTGGTGAAAATATTTCAGCATAATCGAGACCTTATTTGCACATAACCTGGCTTTGTATCTTTCGATTTTACCTTGACTGTCGTATTTCACTTTTAAAACCCACTTTGATCGAATTGCCTTTCTGTCTTCTGCCAAATCTTGTAAAATCCATGTCTTGTTTTCATTGAGTTTCTATCATAGCCAACAAATATCATGTTATGACTTTTTGGCTTTAGTTTTGTTCGCTTTTGATCTGGTGTGTATACGTATGCAACACAGCCAAATGTTTAAGCATGTCCGAAGTATGGTTTCTCACCTGTACATTGCTCATACGGTGTGCTGGAGCTCTGCTTAGAAGGTGTTCGATTCAGAATATATATTGCAGTACTTGCTGCTTCTGTCCAGTGATAGTGAGGTGCATTTGCAATAATAAGCAATGACCTCACACTCTCCAAGATGATACGGTTTTCTCTCTCACGTCAACTATTTTGCTCCAGGGTATAGGGTGCAATATTTTCTAGTTCAATGCCTTCTTTCTTTATGTAAGCTTCCAGTTCTTTATTTATAAATTCACGACCATTATCGACGTGCAAAGCATTCACTGAGTGTCCAAATTTTGTTTTAATTAAACTATTAAACTGAACAAAGTACTCACACGTAGGTATCACTTCTGTGCTTAATAAAATAAGCTACCCGGTAACCTGTGTAGCTGTCTTTGAAAAGCAACATATAAAGAGCACCTGATACTGAAGGTATCCAGGAGCACTTTTGAGAGCTCGTGTTGACTTCCTGAAACTTTTTCTGTGCTGTTCACCGAAGTTACGAAGAAAAATGAAAATAATATTCCTTTCTAGAAAAACATTCAGATCAACTCCAAACCAAAAACAACTACCACTAAAGTTAGATTAGTCTGTCACTCCCTATTGTGACAGCCTATTTTTGAACTTAAACTTGGTCTCTATTCTTGAACACACGAAAAACAATATTTACATCACAAACTTTGAATGCCTGAGATAATGGTACTTATCTACAAGATTTGTATCAAAAACTATACGAGTATTTTCAGAATTATTGGTAGCGAATCCCGGCAATAATTTTTGATCATCGAAAATAAACAGGGGAAGTGATATCCACTTTGTATAACTTGGTAAATACCGCAAACGAGACGCAACGTTTAAAAAATCCCACTAAATCGTGTAATCGTGTTTCTAATACTTTCAGCAGGATTTGCGAGATACCCTTGTATTCTGTGCCCTTGTCCATAAGAGATTAGTTTCGAAAAAAATGTTGCAGTATGAAGAATATTTTTTTTAAACGGTGCGGAACTATTGAAATATGCATTGACAGCAAAAATTTCAACTTCATTTACTTGGACTATCGTTTAGTTTTGTGCCGATTTTCAATCTGTCTTTTCTGAAAAATTCCGTTTTTTCGTTTAATTTTTACATTACCTCACATTTTTATTTTTATCGGTATCAAGATACTAAGTAACTTTTTTTCGATGGCCGACTCCGTTTTATAGAGCGTCATTGCTTCTAGAATAGTCTAGACATTTCGCTTTCGTTTATTTCGAATTCTGCTCCAGTTATCTACCGGTATATTTCTTCTCGAATTGTTCGCGAACTGTTCCTATTGTGCCTTCAACTTCTCTGAGGATTGTTTCTATTCCGCCCGTGACTTCTTGTATCGCATTTTCTGGAATAATCCAATCCGGCAATCCCTTCAACATTTTGCTGTCTTTATTTCTGTTTTTCCTAATTGTCTTTCAATCCCTTTTTTAGTCGGTTCCAGTCTTCTTGTTTTTCTTTGTGTCGTGTCTTGTTTATTGTTCTTCCCTTTTTCTCTCTGTTTTTCTTTCTGACGCCTATTTTTTCTTGTGGAGGTTTGTTTTCATCATGGTTCCCTGTAGCAACGACTGACGCGAGGCGCAAGATACTGGGATATGTGAAGAACAAAGTATTTTTTATTCAAATGTGATATGGAGCTACACATTGCAAGTATTGTTAACTTTTCTTTTTGCCAACATATCTATCGATAGATTGTTTATTATTTCACGAACAAGATTCACTAGTTGAAGATTCTATCTATTTTTCTCGATTTTTTATACTCACAGTTGATTTTCACCCGCGGAGGGCCCTTAGAGGTCAAAGATAAATGAAATCCTTGAATTTCTGTCGGCTGCAAGAATCTGCCAACCAATTCTGGAACCGCAAACTCTTCCACAATCTTGGCACTCCCAGCCATATTTGTGAGTGTTGGTACTTCAACTGCATTGTAGACGCGAAGTTTAGTCTCAGCACTGATGTGATTGTTGAAGACTCTCTCTAGAAGTCTTCCGAACGCCGCGCTTCAAGCGAGGTTGCATTTCAGCGTCAATGGTTGCATTTGCTGACAGCTGGTTCCCAAGGTATGGGTAGTGTTCTACGTTCTTCAAAGAATGGTCATTTATAGTTATATTTTGGGCTTGGGGATTAGCGCTTGGTGCGGGTTGGTGCAGAATCTGCGTCTTGTGTCTTTTTAAAGTTGACCTCTAGGCCGATTCTCCTGTATACCTGGTTGAATGCATTGAATATTTGAAGATCTTTCTATATTGGCCATCACGACGTTATATTGAAGTTAAATAATCGATGTCGTCAATACTTTCGTCTTGGCTCATAATCTGTTTAAGTTGCATAAGCCGTCATCAAGTCTGTACCAGGATTTCCACTCCTGACTGCAGGTGACGCTCGACAAAATGAAGTATGGATATAAAGAAAATAAATTCGGTGCAATAACACGACCCTGTTCAACGCCTGTAGTTATTTGAAAACACTCTCCTCGTCCACATTGAGCCTGGTCTCCCTTTTTGAAAATGGCAACTATGGAGGCACCTCTAAGTTCGAATTATTGTTCTGTAGTCGTCTAACAGCAATATATACTTGAATACTTGCAACGGACGTAGAATATGGACAATCACTATTTTTTTTTTTAGTTTTCCACATCTTAAAATTATAAATGAATAAACCACGTTTAATTGTTTTGCTTGATCCTTCCGTACAAAAATCCACAAGGTGCGATTCCTGTGAAACGGCGAAAGCATGCGATTGACGCAAGTGTGCATTCTTGCGGACTGTTCCTTCTCGCACGTCAGTCTTGTGTAGCCGATCTTTAGTAGAAAAGTGATTTATTTCTCGAAGTTATAAAAGCGACATTTGTCTCATGGGTGATGGACAGACATTTTATTGCACCCATGGTTTTAAGAAATCGAAAACTAGGAGGAAATGATATCGTTGCAATGTTGCAAAAAACATTCACGGAGGAAATGCTATATTAGTCCACCTCATATTATTAAGGGAAAGACTGAATCCATAATAATTGGCCTTCTTTAAAATAAAATGAAAGTTCTGAGAATGTGCAAATCCACAATAAAAACAATGTCCGCTGCCCCTTTAAGGCACATCATTCAAGTGTGTTGTTAAAGTCAGTTGATTTTAAGTGACTTCCATGCAATTATGTGTTCACTTATACACACGTCAGTTGATTTAATATGGCGAAAGTAATCAATTTTGTGCTAAGAGAATTCTCAAATGATTTGAATGGAAGCCAATGAATCAAGAGTTAATTTTTGGAATAAAAAACAAAGGTTGAAGTGGATACGGAATAGAGGGTCACAGGTGCATCAGAATGATCAGATAACCTCCAAAGTCAACTTGGAATGGAAGATCCTGATATATGTTCCTACTGATGAGTCTTTTACAGATTTACTACTAAAAGTTAGGTGAAACTTCAAAGCGATACTGGTATGCGTGTTCTTTCACCCTGGATGAGACACAGGAGATTCATTTAAAAGACAGAATATCATAGTGTAACTCTCAATTCACTTAAATCTCGTCCTGAGTAATGTAAACACGTCTTTATTGCTATTCGACGCTAGTTGTTGTAGTGCGTTTCTAGAACGCTCTCCAACGTCCAACGATAGACGGTAAACGCACCTTTAGAACAATGACGTTTAAAAAAGATGTAACAATTTCTAGAGGCCTGTGAAGATTTACAAAAAATTGAAATACTGAACATATTCACGTATGCCTGAGAATAATAGAATGGAAAGCAAACTAAAAATAAAATAACTAAATACCTAAAACATCTAGAAATTAGCACAAAAACGTAATGAATGACAGAAATCATTTTTTGGAACCTTGATATTTTTTTAAATCTAAGAAACTTTCTGAAAAAGTGTTTAAAACAGGCACTAAACAATTTGGCTTGAATATTGTTTGGGAGACCGGTAAAAAAATCTAGAATGAAGAAATAATACATAAAAGATTCCTAAAGATGACCTTAACTTTTTAAAATATCTAATACTTAATTAAGAACGAAAATATTTCTTGAAAACATGTAGAAAATTCCTCATGAAATATACCAGTTTAGAAAGAACGACATTGATAAAGTTGTTTGAATTATTAAAAAGATAATCCAAAGTCTTTTCAAGATTTCTTAGGGCGGGTATTATAAAACTATTTTGACAAATACCTAAAAGATAACTTCTGGAATGACTATGAGATGTGACGTCATTCCAGAAGTTAACTTTTAGTTATTTGTCAAAATAGTTTTATAATACCCGCCCTTATCATTTTACACCCTTCGTTAACATTTTTAGCAACTACCTACGTTTTTATAATCTCAAACACGCGAGTTTTTCCGAGAAAAATTTCTCCTTGGCAATATCATAATCCAAACTCAGTTCAAAAATTCACAATTTTCCTAATCTCTCTCTCCTTCAAAAATCAATGCAACTTTGCGTCCAATTATGTTCCCAATGCCTAGAATTTCATAAAAGTTCATTATCTAGATGATCTATTAAACGTGACACCGCCCTTTTAAACGAATTAGAAAAAAAAAGGTGAATGTCGTGAAACGTTGTTGCAAGCTAATGTAAAACAAATCGTTTGGGCGTGCATACCTACAATAATAATTTATAATAATTTTATTAAAGAAAAAGGCAAAATTCCTGAATAATAATAAATCAACTTCGAAACATGTGATACCTGCATTGTTTTTTTTTTTAATCCAATTACTTTTCAATTCCAGGTCGATTTGGAAGAGTAATCTTGACGACCAAAGATGGAAACAAAAACATGCTACGTATGGAAGTCTGGAAAGAAATGAGATATTTAGACGAACTTATCCAGAACATGACTGTAACGTACCAGGATGAATACTTTACTTATAACGAAATTTGTGCCAAATGGATGACTGACTGCTTTCAGAACGACATATTAAATTTGGAATATATCATGGACGAAGTAGAGTCCGGTGAAAGAAACCTAACTTTTCCTTTAACTCTAAACACTGTTACTTTTGATGTGCACGCTTTGCCAGTGTTTTTCGGTGGTACCCAAGTAAGCGAAGATGGATTTGTAATAAGCGTTCCTTCAGTTCAATTGGTTTATTTTGGAAATGCTGATAGTAAAAAGATTGACACGATGTAAGTATTTGAAATAAATAATTCCAACAGCTTTTAATTATATTAACATAGAAACATAATATCAATTGCCTATTTAGATTAAAAGTAATAAATGTTTATTCAATCTCTTCACAGACGATTAATTGTGATAGGTACCACTTACAGCCGTTCAAATTCATGGTCAGAGCTTTATTTAATTAGTTTAATCTGGTTGCGATATCAGTTTTAATTTTTCCCATTGATTTTATGGAAATATTATGTATTAAGTTTTAGCCTCATTTTATGACGCTTAGGGAGCCATTTAACTTCCTTGTATATAAGGATTTCGATTTGAAATTATGTATTTCAAAAAGTATCGTCATAAAAAAAAATTGGGTCGGTTAAGTTAGCCCCCCATAGAACATTTCTGGATGAAAATTATCCCATAATTTTGCTCTCATTTTGCTCCACTAATTTCGATTTTTGCTCCATTACAGTGGAGAGACTGCGTGACCTATTAGGTGGGGGGGGGGGGCTGAATTAACGCTAGCCCCCCCCCCCCCCCCACCCCAGTGAAAATTCAGAAATTTGATCATGCTCATTTTGTTCTCCGAGTTTTGCTCCATTTTACTCCATTATCGGCGAGTTTTGCTCCATTACCAGGAGAGACGTACAGAGCTCCCAAGAATCTCTCCCAGCCCCCCCCCCCCCCCATGGAAAATTCTGAAATTTGATCATGCTCATTTTATTCTCCGAGTTTTGCTCCATTTTGCTCTATTACAATGAGAGACCTACGGAGCTCCCAAAAAGCACTCCGGTAAAAATTTTGAAATTTGAACATACCTACTCATTTTGTTCTCCGAGTTTTTCTCCATTTGGCTCCATAATTGGCGAATTTTGCTCTATTACCAGGAGAGGCCTACAGAACTCCCAAAAATCTCTCCTAGCCCCCCCCGGTGAAAATTTTGAAATTTGAACATGCTCATTTTGTTCTCCAAGTTTTGCTCCTTAATCAGCGAGTTCTGCTCCATTACAGAGCTCCCAAGAATCTCTCCCCCCCCCCCCCCCCTCCCCAGTGAAAATTCTGAAATTTGATCATGCTCATTTTGTTCTCCGAGTTTTGCTTCATTTTGCTCCATGATCGGCGAGCTTTGCTCCATTACCAGGAATGACCTACAGAGCTCCCAAAAATCTCTCCCAGCCCCCCCAGTGAAAATTTTGAAATTTGATCATGCTCATTTTGTTCTCCGAATTTTGCTCCGTTTTGCTCCATTATCGGCGAGTTTTGCTCCATTACCAGGAATGACCTACAGAGCTCCAAAGAATCTCTTCTCGCCCCCAGTGAAAATTTTGAAACTTGAACTTCCTCATTGTGTTCTCCGACTCTTGCTCCATTTTGCACTATGATCAGCTCGTTTTGCTCCATCACGAGCCATTCTCGGATGTCACGCTTTGAGCGCTCAGCGCTTTCGAGTTAGTCCGAAGTACTCCGGCTACAATTTTACACATTCGAGCGAACAGAGTTTGGCGCTCTCAAGCTGCTCCCACTTTCCCCGCCTGTTTCCCCTGATGCACCTGTAACTGATTTTCAAGAGTTCGAGTGCAAAGCGCATTGAGTATAATAGGCGTGAAATATTCCAGGTGCTTCGCACACTGCACCCGAATTTCAAGTTTCAAAATTTTTACTGGGGGGCAAGAAGAGATTCTTTGGAGCATTGTAGGTGATTCCTGGTAATGGAGCAAAACTCGCCGATAATGGAGTAAAACGGAGCAAAACTCGGAGAATAATATGAACATGTTCAAATTTAAAAAAATTTACCGGGGGGGGCTAGGAGAGATTTTTGGGAGCTCTGTAAGGTCTCTCCTGAGCCTCTTTCGGGTGCTCCTAGATCACTTCACACCTGTCAGTGACCTGTCATACTCCATGCGTTTTGCACTCGAACGCTTGAAACCGAACGGGTCAAACTGTAGCCGGAGTACTTTGGAGTAACTCGGGAGCGCTCAATGGGTGGCACATCCGAAAGCAGCTATGGTAATGGAGCAAAACTCGCCGATTATGGAGCAAAACTCGGAGAACAAAATGAGCATGTTCAAATTTCAAAATTTTTTACCGGCGGGGGGGGGGGGGGGGCTAGGAGAGATTTTTGGGAGCTCTGTAGGTCTCTCCTGGTAATAGAGCAAAACTCGCCGATTATGGAGCAAAATGGAGCAAAACTCGGAGAACAAAATGAGCATGATCAAATTTCAGAATTTTCACTGAAGAGGGCTGGGAGAGATTCTTGGGAGCTCTGTAGGTCTCTCCTGGTAATGGAGAGCAAAACACGCCAATAATGGAGCAAAACTCGGAGAACAAAATGAGAATGATCAAATTTCTGAATTTTCACTGGAAGGGGGGCTAGCGTTAATTCAGCCCCTTTCCCCACCTAATAGGCCATATAGTCTCTCCACTGTAATGGAGCAAAAATTGAAATTAGTGGAGCAAAATGGAGCAAAATGAGAGCAAAATTATGGGATAATTTTCATCCAGAAATTTTCTATGGGGGCTAACTTAACTGACCCCAAATTTTTTTTTATAAATTTGCAACCTGATTCGAAGTGTGATACATTTTTAACATTAGTGACAAAATTTGAAACGTTATATGCAAATTTCAACAAAGATATCGAACATTTCGTCGGGTTGTGGATGAAGTGAAGTCGATCATCAGTTGTTTCCATGTTTTGGAATCAAAAATTGTCCCCTGATCCGTGAAAAGTTCCATCTATATCATCAGTAACCATTACCGCTCCCTGAATTGAAACTACTTCTGGTTACTTTGAAAAATAGTCCATGGGATGGTAGGTACCTATACTTATTTCCCGACTCTTTTGTAGGAAAAGGATCTGCGATATCTAGGCGATTCTCCTGCAGGGAAAACGAGATCAGAACTACTCAATTTCTCCTCGCGATTCAATCATATCTGAGGCCCTTCCCCCGATAGTTGATCTCCAGTTGGATGTACCATTTCCATTTCTAATTTACGTCGGAGTTTACTTTATATACCACAAACAAATTTTTATCCATGGGAAAGGATTAAACTTGTCAATCTATTTTCCAGCCCCTTGAAAGAACGTTGACATTTTTAAATTCAATCAAAATGATCGTTCTTCTTAGTAAGTCGATGTAACGGCTTTGCATTCTACCCAAAATCCCTGACAAACCCACGGTAGTGCCTGCAGAGTTCTAGGAACCAATCTCGTACCGCTTGAAATTTTCCTGTATTCATCCTTCTCAAGATGCAACATGTTCGGAAAAGTTCACCTTTTTTCTGGAACAGAACACATTTCTTCAGATTTAGTCAGATCAGTTTAGGTTGACATTACGAATCCAGGCGAAAAGTGTCTTGAAATTTGACAGGGAAATTTTTGTCAAGCACCATGACATTATCGAAGTCCACACACACCTCTCAAGCGAGCCCTTACGATCTCGTTCATATGTTTCTGTCTTGGTTCCTGTTCGTCTTTCATATTCGCCTCGCATTTTCTCAAATATGTACTGGAAACGACCCTCTTCTCCGTTTCTGTCGTCTGTCTTCTTTGCCTTGCAAAATTTTCTCAAGCCAGTCTTCTTCTTCCTGTGTTTGTCTCTGTCATTTGACTTGTTCTTCCTGTTACTTTTTTTCTGTCGTTATTTCCTTCTGCCTGATTTTATGTCAGTCGTCTGCCTTCTTCCTCCTCTTTCTATAAACTTTTCAATAAAGCGGGCACAGTGGTTAATCTGATCTTCCATTTCGGCGGTCTATCTTGTCGTCTTGTCTCGTTTTCACCGTAGATGAACATTTCTTTGCTCGCACCTCACCAATTGTAACGTATGTCGATTCGTAGATAAGTGAGACTTCTTTTCCCAACTCGCAATAATTTAATTTTAAGAAAATAACACAAAAATCACACTACAACTAGCGAAACTTGACTTAAATTTAAGTGTTCGCAAAACTATGTCACTATAACTGATCGCCTTACTGTCCAATTCAAAAGCTCTCTTCAATTTCAACTCCAATAAATACTACATATACGGGTTCGAAGGCTATCTCTGTTATTTTATAACAGTACAATCCCAGCGACGATACTTAGTGTTAACAGTGATTTCTAAGAACTGTGCTGATAAAGTAAATAAGTATATTGTGCCGCTGTGAAAATGGATACCTAAAAAATAGGAAGTCTAAATTCAAATTCCAAACCAAATCTAAAAAACACATTTTCTTTCAGGGGTAGTGCATGGGAAGATGCTTTTCTGGATCTAATCGAAAAAGTTCAAGAGGTCGAAAATCGATTCAAGCACATTCGTATAGCACGATTTGCTTCGAGAACATTGGACCACGAACTCGAGAAAAATACCCGCTCTGTGATACCGTATTTTTCATCCACGTTTTTGATTATGGCTATTTTCTCTATTGGTAAGAAATCTATCTGAAAAATGTCCACGAGGTTAACTTCAATTAATAATTTTATTTAGTAACTTGTATGATGTCTGACTGGGTAAGATCCAAACCCTGGCTAGGTTTATTGGGCAACCTGAGTGCAGCTATGGCCACTTTATGTGGATTCGGATTTTGTATGTATGCTGGAGTTGATTTTATTGGAATCAATTTGGCTGCGCCTTTTTTGATGATTGGTGAGAAATCTGAAACACTATATCTACTACGTAAAATTAATAACAATATTTTTAATTTAGGTATTGGTATTGACGATACCTTTGTGATGCTAGCGGCTTGGAGAAGGACTTCAATCAAAATTCCAGTACCTGAGAGAATGGCCCAAATGTTAAGTGAAGCTGCTGTTTCGATTACCATAACATCAGTTACAGATTTTTTAAGTTTTTGGATTGGAATTTTCAGTCCTTTTCCGTCTGTGACTATATTCTGTATCTACTCTGGTAAAATCAACCTCTCAAAATATATCAAACTGTTATCTAACTTGATTTTTTCAGGTGCTGCAACTGTACTTTTATTCATTTGGCATCTGACATTCTTTGCTGCTTGTGTTGCTATTTCGGGTTACTGCGAGCAGAAAAATCTACATTCTGTATTTTGCTTTAAGGTGCAGCCTTTATCCAAATCAGGTAATTCATGCTTGAAACATTCTTAGATATATTGCATCTTGCTTGTAAAAGTATCTTATGTCATTTCTAAGCTAGTATATAAATGAGTCGTAGTGGATTATAAACAAAACAATAATGATTTATTGCATTCAATTTTAAAACATTCATTGTTCAAGTTGTTGAAAAATCTGGAACATGAAGTTAAATATGAAAGTGTTGGATGGTGTGCACCGCAAGCTGTCTATTTTATGTGCTGGATCATTTCCTATCTAAAGTGCATTTTTAGTCTAATTCACAGATGAGACTTCAGTGAATAGAAAATGACAATGACCGACATAGGATGGTGGATCCATCGTCCATTATAGACAAACAATACGAATAATGCCATTATTGGGTTCTCTTAATTCATCGAACTGCGAGTATGTTCACCTCACTTACTATGACATAATATCTCGAGGCCATCTCAAGGACACGCGACTGTCTTCCTGCACCGACGCGTACCGTACTACTTTCCAATATGGTCAATTTATGTAAGGTATTCCGATAAGTTGGAACCAGTTTTACTTATATAATATTATAACAGTTGATGGCCTACTTTGGTATTCCTCTTCTTGACGTAAGCCAATATGGAACACATTTTTCTCGTAGGATTTATTTTTACGAATTTTTGATAAAATTGTGGTACCTAAATCTTTCCGGTTACCTACAACAACCGTAATATTTCAAGAAAAGCAAGTTTCAAAATATAGTCTTTTAATGCATATTCAACTTCGATGAATAATGTAGGTAATATAACATCGTGAATTTTAAGTGCCAAATTTCAACGGAAATTTAATTTAAATAGATATTGAAATTGGGTTTATAGCGGTTGAAAATTGCTACCTATATGTTCATCAAAATCAGCGAAAGTTTAGCGCCGCATCTTATCTAGATATTTCCACTTCGATAATGGTATTATTAAATGTTTACCTGTTAGTTAATCATTATAAAACAGTTTCACAAGCTTCCGAATTTCTATACTTGTCCATACAATCCTTAAAATTTTATATTAAATGTTGCATAACTCATATAAACAAATTGTTATTATATTTTCTTGTGAGTTTAGTTTATTATTGACTCAGAATTGCGAATGTGTGTCGTGGTAGCATACCTACCTATTATTTTTTTCAAATGACTGGGAATTTGTAGGTTTAATCAATTTGAATAATGTGAAAGTTCTTGAAATACGGTAACGTATATTTTGGTTAGATAATTGAGGTGTCATTTAGGAATCGGATTTTGCATTTTGAAAAAATGTACCTACTTAGGTATATTATCTAGATAGTTGGCACTACACAAAATAGCAGTTTTGATTCAATGTTTACTTTAATAGACCTATCTATTTTACCAGACAAAGAGGTAATAATACGGAAACTTCATTAGATAAAAAAAGACACAGAATGCTCATTGCGCAAGACGAGGCAAAACGTACCAAATTATGTTAGACTTACGTATAGCAATCCATCCTTCTTATTTGCACGGGATAAAAAGGGAAGGAGAAAGACCGCGTGTTGTGCAACGTATTTGTCAGTGAAAATTTCAAACAACTTTTGAATGACACTTTTCAAGTCGAATATCAACTGTACGTATATTTTTGTCAGATCATGGGCAATGAACAAGGACAAGGACATGCCCAGCATGCAAAACGATCACCTCACACCTGTACTAGTTAGCCAATAAAAAGGCATTGCCTCGTGTTGCGCGCGCATACCAGGTAAAAATAGATAGGTCTATTAAATATAAGCAAATTCTTCTTGTCTTGATAATTAACGAACATTCAATTTCGGAGGCTATACTATAAGTATCCTACACTTGGGATTGATCCACTTTTGAAGTCTAGTAGGTCATTATCATTATAGGCGATCACTCGATACCGAGTATGATTATCTTCTATTCTATTCTTATTGTTGTCGATTGTGCGTTTTTTGATGGCTATATAAACTATCATTTGCCGTCGTCTCGCAGTTACTGGTATCGATGCGGCACATTTCCTTACCAAAGGTGAAAATTTGAAATCGGAAATTTCCTTAAAAGAACAGCTTCAGAACTGTCGGATGACACCAAGTGTAAAAATGAAGAAATGACGTCCCTCCTCATAGAAACAGCACATCTAGGCTGTACTACCTCACACTCCCGCATTTAAACTTCCTCCGATTTCCTTAAAAATATCCTGTATAATACTCCAGGAAAATAAGACAAAAAAAAGGCCATCTGCGGAATAAGGCCGAACAAGCTGAATTTTTGCAGAGGCCTTCGTTTTGATGTTCTAATGAAGCACAAAAAAGTCTCATTGTGCGTCTCGAGATATCGAACGTCAAAGGTCATGAAAATCGTTTTTTTTTTTTTGCGAAAATCTCGCTTCCAGTGCATCTGACGTCGAAGAGCCCTGGATAAAATTTACGTGAAATAGTTTTCTCTACAAAATTGTTCATATACATTTTTTTCGTACGACCAACCGTTTTCGAGATATAGCGTGATAAAGCGGAAGCGCGCATTCAAAATAGGTAATACTCTATTATACTGCGGAGCTATAACAATAAATGCATTTTTTCTAATCTGTTAGTCTGGAAAATAAAACTTTCAATAATAAAATCGTTAGAAATTTGTTTATTTTTAATAATAGTTATTTATGTATCCAGGGAACTATGAGGGTGTCAATAGCCCAGGGCGAAGTTTGTGTCCCGAGGGCCTTTGGCCCGAGGAACACCAATTGCCCGTTGGTATTACCACCTGATAATTCCCGTGATACGTAGATAATTTTATTTCCTACTGAATTTACTCTATTTGGTTAATTTTTTTAAAGGAATAAGCCATAAACCAAAATTTCTATTTTTGCTGAAAGTTTTACCTATCCAAGGTAAAAGCGGGAGTTAAGACCCTGTTTATGATTATCATACCCAACTAAACAAATTTTTAACAATTTTATTGAGAGAGTTTTATTTTCTAGACAGATTAGGAAAAATGCATTTATAGTTATTGCTTCGCAGTATAATACAGTATTACCTATTTTGAATGCGCGCTCCCGCTCTATCACGCTATATCTCGAAAACGGTTGGTCGTTCGAAAAAAAATGAATATGAGCAATTTTGTAGAGAATTCTATTTTACGTAAGTTTTGTTTGGAGTTCTTCGACGTCAGATGCACTGGAAGCGATATTTTCGCAAAAAAAACAATTTTCATGATCTTTGACCTTCGATATCTCAAGACGCACAAGGGTAGGCATATGAGATTTTTCTGTGCTTCATAAGAACATCAAAACGAAGGTCTCTGCAAAAATTCAGCTAGTTCGGCCTCATTCCGGAGAGGAAGTCTAATTTCCCTGGAGGAGTAATTTCTCAGTAATTTTCTATTTTTTGTATGTCCAGTCTTTCAGAATATTTGCTAGATACGCATCTAAAATTTTCTCAAGGCCGGTTTATTCACCTTCCGATAAACTGTCAGGTATGCAATCTGACGAATAAAAACGCAATCTGTAATCCCATTGATTCGCCAGTTATCCGCCGACCAATAGAAGAATAACTTTATCTTGCAGATAGTTACGAGCAAGTTTATCTGAAAATGAATAAACTGGGCTTTTTATCGAAATAGAAGTTTTAGCAGAAGCAAAATGTAGAAAACTATCTCCAAATATACGATGGAGACCTTTTTGTATTGACCGAAATATTTTTTCCGATGTTGTCGGAAATATGGAATAAAGAAAATTCACCAAAATGGCTCATGGTTAATTAAAATTATGTTTACAAAATCTTTTCCTCACTGACGCCCCTGTTAATGAATCTTTTTTGTAATTTCTAGGCGATAGATGTTGGCTATACAGAGTCTTTTGCAGTGGTGGTGTAGATCCAGATGATATCGATAACCCCAAGGACAATAAGGAGCATGGATTTATGATATTTTTCAGAGATTATTTTGCAGGTAGGTACCTAATTTCAATGAAAATTTAAAAAAAAGTAATACTTTTTTTTTAAACAGCATTTCTCAGCAACGGTTGCGTAAAGGTCCTAGTAATCCTCATCTTTGGCCTCTATCTTGTCGGTGCTGGTTATGGGGTTACCCAAATCGAGGAAGGATTGGAAAGGAGAAAAGTTGCTAAAAATGACTCATATGCCATAGAATTTTTTGACAGAGAAGATGATTACTATAGAGAATTTCCGTATCGAGTGCAAGTAATAATTGCTGGCGAATATGATTATTCAGATCCAAAAATTCAAGATGAAGTAGAAAAATTGACCCAGACATTTGAAAACACTTCCTACATAACTAACAGCCTGTATACAGAGTCTTGGTTAAGAAGTTTTCTGCAATATGTGGAGAGAAATGCTGATTATCTCAATCTTTCGATTAATTCGGAAAAAGATTTTATGAATGCTTTGGAAGAGGTAAGAATTTGATAAGAATTTATATACATTAACATAATAGGCATATCAAACCAACTATGTTGGGTTAGTTTGGGTCATGCAGATTCAAAATGCATGGTTCTTTGGAATGATTCCAGAGCAGCTCTTTCTCTCAAAAAAACCAAATTGGTAGAAGGAAACGTACCTTTATAAATGGTTTATTATGACACAACTAAACTGATATCTCTTTATTATACCTACTTGTGCTATTTTTTCACAAATTCAGCCAAAAAGTTTTCCAAAGTCAATGGTTAGTTTCAATTATTTTTAATATATTTTTGTTTTCTAGCGAAAATGGCTTGACCCATCGAGCCCGTTCTCTCTGGATGTGAAATTTGATGAGAAAAATGAAAAAATCATTGCTATGAGGTTTTTGATTCAAGCGGTTAATATATCTGGCACAGAGCACGAAAAAGAAATGGTTCGAGCCTTAAGAAAAATTTGCAAAGAATCATCACTTAATGCTACAGTGTTCCATCCGTATTTTGTCTTCTTTGACCAGGTAAAAACCTTTAAAACTTTTATTTAAAAAAGTATAAATTCATTTATTCTTTTTTTTTCAGTTTGAACTTGTGCGCCCTCTTACAATCCAAAACGTCATAATAGGCGGTGGCATAATGATGTTAGTCTCCTTCATTTTCATCCCTAATATATTCTGCGCTTTCTGGGTAGCTTTCAGTATAATATCCATAGAACTAGGAGTTGTAGGTTACATGGCCTTATGGAAAGTCAACTTAGATTCAATTTCCATGATAAATCTAATTATGTGTATTGGATTTAGTGTAGACTTTACAGCACATATTTGCTATGCCTACATGTCTTCTACTGCAAAAACCCCCAAGGGAAAAATGAGGGAAGCCTTATATGCGTTGGGATTACCTATTTTCCAAGGTAATATTTAAGTTCATACTTGTTGAATAAGTTTAAGAAAAAAATTGTTTTCAGGTTCTGTTAGTACAATTCTGGGAATGCTTGCTTTGATCCTAGCCAACAATTATATCTTTGCAGTCTTCTTCAAAATGATATTCTTAGTAGTTTTCCTAGGAGCCATGCACGGACTATTTCTTTTACCAGTTCTCCTATCTTTATTCGGTCCAGGTTCTTGTACTAAACACGATGAAGAAGAAGACTTGAAACCCTCTCAAATGGAAAAAACTGTGCCGCATCCTTATTGTATACCACATCCTCAATTTACACTTAACGGAAGCAATTTGAGTAGTAATTTGAGAAATGCTAACTTAGCGCCCATAGATAGGTATAATAAGAAGCCCTATAAAGCTTATGGAGACATGGACAAGGATTTAGGTTTGGGAACTTCTGAGGAAAACTCTAGCGAGTCATCGACTCATTCGAATAAAAAACCAGGAGTTGCGATGCAAACTGAAGCGGAAAAACGTTATCGGGAAGCTTGGAGAAGAAATTCTGATTGTCATTTGTACCAACATAGATCACCACAAATCGATATTTACGGAACCGAATTTTATCGACCAAGAAACGAAGATATTGATGTTCCTGATAGCAATTTCATCCAAGAAGAACCGCCAAGAAATCGTTATCAAAGACGAAGATATTCGCCTCCTGAGCCTAGGGAGTTCCCTAGGGATTCAAGATTAGTTAGGTCTAGTTCACATCACAATATTCTGCATCCTAGGTATTTAAAGGAATCACGGTTTCCTTAATTCTGAATTGTAGTGTCATAGTTCTATTTTTTCTAAATATATTGTCGTATTAGTGTATATAGTAGTTATTTAGGCAAGTTTGGATGGTTCGAGAAATCACTCACAGGCACATCTGAAATAAGATATTTTCAGCCCTTAAATTTACAGACAAAAATCAAGCTTGTTTTTTTTGTGTCTGCTGGCAATTTTAAGGCCTAGAAATTATTCTGCATGTTAGATGTTAATGTATGCTTCCATTTTCTTTCTATAAGGACAACGATTTTTCAATATTAATAAGAAACCATTTATATAAGAAATATTATTAAAATCACATTTTCTTTTGTAAATAGTTCTGACTTTTTTTCATAAGGCAATCCAAACTTTATCATTAAAGTTATAGGTAATTTAGTTTGTAAGTTTTTTTTATAAAAGGCTGCTATTTTGATTTTTTTAAACCTTAGTTATAGGTAGTTGGAATATTTTTTTATAGTAAGGGGTTTTTGAAGCACATAAAAAATGTCCACATAATTTCTTGATCAATAATAATAATATAGCTGTACCAAATAAGTATGTGACATCATATCATGGGGACCAAGGAATTTTAATTGAAATCATTTTATTTTATAATAACCATTTTATTGTAAATATTTTTTGTAATTAATATTTTTAATTTTAGCTCACTTGGATTATTAGATATAGGTATTGCTCAATGCAAAATATTAACCCAAGAGGCAAAAACAAATTAATTTTTTTTTTTTGGGTTCGTATTTTTGAAACCGTGAGATTTGTAATTAATATTTGGAAAATTTTCTCGATTTAAGGCCTATTCGCACACATTATACAGTCTGCATTTGTGTATTATCTAGTAGGTAAATATTGTTTCAGATTTATTTTTTTCATTTGCTGCATATTATAACAAAAATCTCCCACTGCACTTCGAAATAGTCCAACTAAACATAAAATATCATGTCTTTATGTTCTTTATAAGTTCAGTGCAACTTTTTTTGTATGGATTTAGTTTACATTTTACATCATCCTCGAAGTATTTTTTATATTTTCGCGGCAGGGGCATTAAAGGCTCGTTTACATCATTCGATGGATCAAGCCGAGGGAATAATGTAAATGCGCCCAAACTCCATACTTATGATAAAAGCTCCCCTACCACAGCCGTGCGTTGATGAACATGTGTATTTAAAGTAATCGATATTATAATGTACCTGTTTTACCAACGATACTGATGTACAGATACAACACACAACTGACACGTTACTGATAGGTGTGAATGGGCCTTTATCCTGCCACGTTATGCGGTAAAATGTTACCAATTTATTTTTACAGTGAAGTCAGAATGGAAGGAAGTATTTTTATATGGTAAATATTGAATAAATAATTTTTAGAATTCCAAAGTTTCATTAAGCTCTTTCCTTTTACTGGCCTTATTCAATTCAGGTTTTGGTCCGAATTTCAGGGTCATAATGGACTCTTCCATGAGCTCACTTTCTACGGCTATCAATGCTAAACGCACAAGGGCTGATTGATAAAAGAATCATCGATAAATGCGAAATATTATGTATTGTCAAACTTTCTGTCAGTTTTAGACATAAACACAATATTAATCAACATAGATTGATAATATCAGAATCTAAGAGTATGAAGACTAAGTTGATCGACTCAGCCCACAGGTGTGGCTACCTCAGAGCAATGCCCTTAAGGGAAAACTTTCTTCCGACACTTCACTTTGTGAGAATTACTTTTAGAATTAGGTAAACAGCTCGCAAGATCAACATACTTCTCATTAGTTGAATGATTTTTGTTCAAGTACCTTGCCTTTTGTCATATCCTGGCAATTCCAGGATAGAGCACAACTAATAGAAATAAAATGGACGAGAACTTATTTGACAAAACGTGGATCTATTCCGTGACGTTTCTACAAACTGGTTGACATCAGACCTGCAGATGTCCAGTGTCCTGATGTTGCCACCATGTACTAGGTACATAACACATTCAATAACTAACTAGATTAGAACTAAAGCAATAATACCAATTATCTCACATGTCCTTTCCTAAAGATTAAGCCTACTAGGAGGTTTGGAAATACGACCAGACCTAGTTTTTTTTTTTAAGTTATCATCAGACACGACAAGAGATGATTTTAAAGAAATATCTCCAGCTTTAGAGCTATAATTGAATTGAAGAGGTGAATGAACTTGGATCTGGAGCTGATCGTTATGTTCCTGCTGAGTTGGCGTAATTTCTACATCTAAATCATATTCTGAAGAGAGAACGAATTTATTTAAGTACTCCTTTAAATCAGTTCGATTACGCCTTATATACTACATTGTTATATTTATTCTGAACAAGGTAAGAACGTGGAGTCCTGTGCTCACTAACGAGTTTACCTGCTTCCATTGCTTCTAACCTTCTGAACATGATCATTAATAGTGACATCGCAATCAGGTTTCAAATAAGGTTTCAAATTTTTAGCGTTTTTGTTATAGTACTTGCTGTAAATACAATACACGTACCTTTTTTAAAGAAATTATAATAGATTTGATCGATTTATCTTTTATACAACATAACTCAATCCAGTTCGAGTATGAATCAAAAGTGACCAAGTAGCTTTTTCCAGAAACGTAAAAATATAAAAGCCAAGCCTCTCCCAACGTCGTTCAGGTATTGGATATAAAATTAATGATTCTTTCTGTTGCTTCCGAGAATTAGTTTCACAAATTTTGCACAATTTATTTTTATTTTCAATACCTTCATTGATACCGAGCCAGTATTTCTCGATTCCCACATGACCCTCATGTAAAAGATCTATAATTTCAAACCGCAGAAACAGAGACACAACAATTTTTTCAGAAAATAATAACAGCCCATCTGCGAAAGTTAAATTATCCTTGATTTTGAAATAATGTCGAGAAAAATCTGGTAGGTAGTGGCCACCCATTTGAGCAGTAATGTAATGAATTAATATTTTTAGTTGTAGGTCATTTTTGGTTTCCACTCTAAATTGCTGTTTTAATTCCCTCATCTGACATTGACATATTTTTTATTACTGAATGAATTGCAAAGTTAAATTTCCTATCACTTTTCAAACCTGATTCCGATAAAAACGCTCTTGATAATGTATCACCGATATACAGGTAAGTAACATGTAAATCATTATTCAAGAGCCTAAATCGCATTCTTGCAAGCGAGGTGTTAGTAAAGCTAAATCTTAATTCATTATAGACTCCAAAGGCTTATGATTAGACTTTATTAAGTTTATTTTGACATTTCGTAGACCGTAAATGGAAAAGTGAAATTTTTGAACTGCAAATACAATGGTCAGCATCTCTTTCTCAATTTGAGCATATTTCTGTTTTGTTGATGTAAAGCTTCTTGAAGCAAATGCAATTGGATGCCCTTTTTGTAATAAAGACACACTCAGACCGTCTTTTGGAGCATCGGTTTCAATTTCCACATCTTTTGAAAAATCAAAAAATTTTAGTACAGGGGCAGTTGTTAAGAAATGCTTAAGTTGAGAAAGTGATTGCTCTTGCTCGGTAGACCAGTGGAATGTGGCATCTTGCTTTGTTAACTCCTGGAGAGGCATAGTAACTTTGGACCAGTTAGGTAAAAATTTGCCCAAAAACTTGGCCATTCCTTTAATTCTTAAAACTCCATTTTTGTCAGTCGGAGTTGGCAAATCTATTATAGCTTTTACATAGTTTTTGTTAGGTTTAACACCATTTTTAGAATAAATTTGGCCCATGAACTTGACAGATTCGGATTTAAATTTAATTTTTGAACTATTGGAGTGCGTTCGAAACCACCCTGGGAATCACACCGAGTGCACACCAGCCATGAAAAATGCATGGCTGGTGTGCACTCTGTTTGACGCCCAGGGTGATTTCGAACGCACTCTTGAATTTGATGTTGTATTTTAAAGCACTTTCTAGAACTAACTGAAGGTTTCTGTCATGGTGAAGCTCATTACTGCCAGGTATAATTAAATCATCAAAGTAAAGTCCTTCTCCTTCAAGGTCACCAAATATTTTACAGTTCTTTCTTTGGAAGACTTCAGGCGCAGAACATATGCCCTAAGAAATCTATAACGCCCAAAAGGCATACCAAATGGTTGTATAATCCGCGCTCTGGGCCAGTATTCTGGTTCTCGAAAACGCTCACCGCTTTTTCGTCGCTCAGCACTTTTAATGTAAATCCACATTAGAAGTGCCGAGCGACTAAAAAGTGGTGAGCGTTTCCGAAAACGAGAATACCGGCCCTGGTCATCAATTTTCACCTGGAAATAAGCATCTTTCATTTCAAGAACTGTGAAGTATTTTTTGTCACACAATCTGACAGCAATTTCTTCAGCTGTAGGTATCAAAAAATGTTCGCGTTGTCTAAGCAAAGTCGCAAGTCATGATTTTTTTTCTCTACAATTACTAGCGGGTTCAGCCACTCATTAGGACGTTCAATTTTGTCAATTACACCTTGTGTTTCGAGTTGTTCTAACTTGCATTTTAATCTGTCATGGAGTGTTTTAGGGACCCTTCTGGGAGGCTGAACATGCGGAATTGCGTCATTTTTCAAGGTTATATTATGGTGGCTTGTGGGAAACTCTCCCAGGCCATCGAAACAAGATTTATAAGCTTTAATGACACTCTCTAAAGATTTGAAAGATACATTTGCTCCCTTAATAATTGAGGCTAAACGTTTCAATAAACTTAGAGATAAACAACCTGGTAACCCAAGTAAAGCCAGTTGGTCCTCATTGGCATATAATAATAATAAAATAATTGTAAACTTTTTATTTTCTTCAATAAAATTAATATTCAGACTCGTTCATCCATATTTCTTAAGAACGAACCGATAAAAATAAAAAACAAAAACAGGATCATGTGAAGAATAAAATTACCTTCTAATCAAGGTATCACTCAAACCCTCTCCCTATTTAAAAAAAAAATCATGGGGTGGCTCTGAAGGGTATAGGGGGATGAAGGGAGAGAAACGCAGGTACCTATAAGTATGCCATAACATGCCCCCTCAATATTAAATTTGACGTGTTCGGCCGTTTTCCGCTAAAAAAAATTATTTTCAAAGATTTTCAAGATGAATTGTTTTCCCTAAAACAGACACAAGGATCCCTCAGAACATATATTCTTTCTATACGCATTCAGTCAAGGAAAACAAAATTTTTACAATTTCTACTGAAAAACCGAAATCTTTGTGCAGGTATCCAAATTTTTACTGACCCAAATACCAGAGAAGATGAAGTAGCAGAAGCTGGCGAAAGGTTTTTGGTAGTTTTGTACGATGGAAAAAAATCTACAGATAGAGTTTAGTTACCAGCGCTTTAGTAAATCTTCCATCGAAACCAAAGTGAATCTTGCAACGTCGTCTCTGACAAAAGATGCTGCTCGCTGTCAATCCAGAAGTTTGGGGTTGGAAACAAAGTGTTAATAGATTGATGCCAATTGAAATGACCAAGAAACCTGCACCAGACACTTTATTAGAGTCATCTCATCCCAGACAGCACAGAGACATCTTAAAGACGTCCCTAAGTCCTAAGATGTCTACAAGAGACATTCAAGACGTCTTTTAGACGTCTGCTTACGTCTTCAAGGCGTCGTAAAGGCATCTTGAAGACGTCGTATGTTACAAAACCTGACGCCTCGCAGACGT
This sequence comes from Ceutorhynchus assimilis, assembly GCA_917834065.1. Lineage (NCBI taxonomy): Eukaryota > Metazoa > Arthropoda > Insecta > Coleoptera > Curculionidae > Ceutorhynchus > Ceutorhynchus assimilis. The sequence goes on from OU892277.1 coordinate 102,420,569, forward strand.
TCATTATTTAACTGATTTTATAACTTTCAATTTTTGTCTATTTCAAACACTAGGCCCTTAAATTGTTGATTTCTTTTGAACGGAAACGCGCAAAATTCATTTTGGAAGAAAAACATAAGTACAGCCAGGAGCAAAAATTAAAATACCAATCAAAAGGCTGAAATTCTGAAATACGGGAATAGAGAATTCCTTGAAATGGAAAAAATCAAGAGCATATGGAATAGGAAAAATTATAAAAGTTCAAGAATTTGAGTCGAAAGAGAAACATTTTCTTGCTAATATTTCCTTATTTTTAAACCTACGTTTGTACGTTTTATAACTGTCAATTTTTATCCATTCCCAGGCGCTAGGCTCTCTGAACGAATTCTGAGGTTTTTGAATCGTTCTGAAGCGTTTCAAGATGCTGCTGGAAAGTGTTTTGGAACGTTCTAAATGGCTTATCGAAGTTCTAAAGTGTTATAACGTGGCTTGTAGAGTTCTGGAGCATTTTAGAAGTTTTTCAGTAATTTCTAAATTGTTCTGACAGATTTTGAAGTATTTTAGAGCCCTATTGAAGCTCCAAAGTGTTCTAAATTGGTTCGAAAAAAGGTTTCCAGTTCTAAATTAGATCCTCAATTGGAATTTCTGAATTGTTCCAAAATGTTTAAAACTTTGTCATCATAAGGCCAGTCTCAAAATTAAAAACCTATAAATTCTCAAGTCAAAATTTTAGGGGTAAGATTGGTACTAGCCAGTTTGTGACGTCATTGAATTGCCAGTAACCATAAATATATACATATTTTCAAATAAAAAAGTTACTAAACAATATAGAAATAAGACACAGAGAGACTATTTAAAATATATTTACTTCAATGTTTTAAAAACAGATTACACAGTTAAATATCTAATGCTAGTCTTATTTACTGAAAACCTATTATTTTTTGAAATGGAAGTCCATTCTATGATTTTTTTCTGAAATAAACTTTTCGATAACTTTTTCGTTGAAATTGATTATGTCCTGAACCATTGCTTTCTCAATTGACAGCATTGCTAAGGACGTCAGACTATCTTCATTCATCGAATTCCTTAAAAATGTTTTAATCAATTTCAACGTCGAAAAGCATCTTTCTGTTTCAGATGTAGTCATTGGAATAGTAACCAATATCTTTAAAGTTTTCATAATTTCTGGAAATGCAGCATCTAAACCATATCTTATAAGAAAATTTAGAGTTAACAAACTGCCAGAAATATTTTCATCTACACTTCCTCCTAACCCTTCTGAACGGAGATTTGTTATTTCTTTTCGCCAGTAAAACACGCCTAACTCCATTAATAAAATGTCCTTATTTATCATAGGATATGCGCTACAGAATGTATCAATGTCTTCTACTGGCAAGTTATTTTTATAGTTCTTATAGTTTTGCTCTATAAACAGTTTAGCACCCGAAAAATGGTTCTTGAAGCCAAAACGATTCCTCACTTCTGACGTTATTATGTCACATACCTCTCTTGCGGATAAATTAATATTTTCTGCATCTACTCTACGCCGCTTTTTTGGCACTTGTGACGGGTTTTGAACTTTGTCGTCGGGTATAGGAGGTAGGCCATTTCTAATGTTTATTATTTCTCTTTCAAAATTATCAATGGCTATCTGGATCTCCACTGCGTCTGTTTGAATTTTCTGTAGTTGACTGGATAAGATATCAACATGGGGCATTATGTTGTTAAAAACATTTAACCAGAATAAAAATGTATCGTTTTGCAACCAATTAATAAATCCAGCAGCTTGTGTGACGGTTTCTGTGCTATATTTTTTTGGGATTCCTGAAATAATATTTTCGAAACATTCAAGAAGGTCTTCCTTACTTTGGTAAACAGACTGAACATTAAAAGTCCATCGTGTTTGCGAGGGTCTTGGTATAGGTTTATCTGAGACACTAGAAAGGGCTGCCATTCTATCTGGAGATCGTGAAAAAAATGCGGATATCCCATTTAAATTTGCAAAAAAAATTCGTACGCTGGGGATACTGGATGTCGCCTGTTCTAATAATTTATTCAATTGATGTGCATAACAATATATGAAATGAGCGTTTTTATACAACTTCTTAATCTTCACATTGACACCACCTACATGTCCACGCATTACGGCTGCTCCATCATATGTCTGGGCAATTAGTTTATCCGGACAATCTTTAAGCATGGGGTAAAGATGTTCTAAAATACACTGGAAAAGGCCTTCAGCATCTTGGCTTTCCGGATTTGAGAATCCCCAGAAACGTTCAAATATTTTGCCATTTAGCTCATATCGGAACACAATGACTGATTGGGTTTGGGTTGACACATCAGTAGTATCATCAATTAGTAGAGCAAGAAACGAAGACTTTTTAATTTCTTCTAAAATATTTTCTTGACACACTTGAAGCATACATTCTAAAAGCTCGTTTTGGACAGTTTTTGAGGTCCCCTTAAACACCGTTGCTTCCTGCATATGGCTATGCAGTAGTGGGTCAATTTGTGCTGTAAAGTCAACTATTTCTAAAAACACACCTCCATTAATCGAATCGTCTTTTTCATTATGGCCTCGAAGCGGAAGATTGCAGTTTCCACAGAGCTTTAATATGTCTATTATTTTCGAAAGTACATATCGGTTTTTTTTAACTTTCTCGTTGTGCGTTTTAACTTCTTCAGCATAAGCATTATTTAAACAAGTTGGAATATTGGTTTTTCCTAACATTTGGAAACTTACGACATTATGACGATGTTTGGCACTATTTTCATGTTTTTTTATTTTCTCTGAAAGATGTTTCAAGTCTTGCACACCATTTTTAGTCCAGTTATCATCGCCACCGAAAAGAAGGCACACAAAACAGAAAAAAGAATTTTTCTCCTCACAACCACATATCCACGAATTTTTATTGTATATTTCTTTGTCAAACTTTCGCGAAAACTGTGCCTTATTTTTACATTTTGATTGAACTTGCACAATGTTCAATACTGGCAATGGTCGTCCAGTATTTTTCAAGTCAAGTTTGTCATTTAGACTCAAACAGCTGAACACGAGTTTTTGTAATTCACTGACTTTCATATTAGCAAATTAAATTAGCAAACTTTCCGAATTCTAATAGAAAACTGAATTTAAAGACAAAACACTGAACAAACGCCGGAAACCGTGGAAAGCGCGAAAATTTGCTGATTTCGGGCGGAACGCTTGGAGCCCAATAAACGCACCACGTAACGCGTTCGTCGCCATACTCGCCATACTCGCCATACTCGCCATACTCGCCATCGCCATGGCAACCCACGTAAATCGTGGCGCTAGCCAGAGACGGATTTTCGAGCGCCCGCGTTGGGTAGGCATAAGTTGCCCGTAGAACTAACGAAATACCAGTCACTCGATATAACTTGCCCGAATATCGGCATGTTCGAATTTCATTATTTACACAGGATACAGGGTAGTCCAACAAGCGCGCCTCGGTCAATGGTAGCCAAACCGTTGAACTTGTGGAAAAATGTTTAGTATAAAAGTTTTAGCATTTCATCTCTGCTATAACCCAAAATTATTTTCAAGTATACAGGATGTCTCAGAAAAGAGTAATCACTAATTTTATGTTTTTTTTAAATGGAATACCGTATGTTTTTATGTGGCAAATGAAGCATCTATGTGCTCTGTATTCAACTTTAAAATCGTATTTGGGTTGAATGCAGCGTTGCCAAGATATGATTTTTCGAAAAAAAAAATAGACCAAAACTCACTTTTTTGAAAATGTCATATCTTCGCCAGTGTACATTAATTTCCCTTAAAAATTTACATGTAATCTAACACGGAAAGTGGGAAATTCCAGTTCATGTCTTGACCACTGCTTTGTGAAATGTAATAATGAGGTATTTCAAACTTTAAATGCTGTTATTTTGGAATGTACACTCACGGATCATGATCCCATTTTGCTCAATATTCCACTAAAAGATAGCTTTATAACTCAAAAAAACAAGGAAAACACGTACAAAATAATTAACTATGAAAAACTCACAGAACAGTTGTATGGAGCAGGGTGGGATGATGTTCTGGAGGTGTGGGATGCTAACTTAAGTACAAACCTATTTATAGATAAACTTAGGCTCATTATTTCAAAATCTACAAAAACTATAAATGTTAGCAGTAGAAAAACTAGATTGAAACCATGGATCACAGGTGGATTAATAATATCAATTAGAAATAGAGATAAATTAAAGAGGGATTGCACTAAAAATAAAAATAATATAGTTCTGTTTAATAGATATAAGCTCTACAGAAAAGCACTGTCTAAACTTATACAAAATGCAAAGTATTTTTATTTTAAAAATCTTGCACAAAAAAATGCGAATGATCCAAAAAAGTTGTGGAAAGTTATAAGTGAAGCAACAAATGATGGTTTTCGCAAAACAGAAATCAAAAGTATTGTAAGCTGTGATAATATAGAATTGACTGATAAAAATGAAATTGCATACGAATTTAATAGATATTTTACTAGCATAGGAAAAAAATTAGCGGATAATATAGTACAATGCAAAGACCAAAAAGACAATGGGGAGAAAAAGGGGGAATTAAATTCATTTTTTTTGGATCCTATCTCAGAAAAAGAACTTAAAAAAGAAATACAGAATTTAAAAAATGGGGTCAAAGGGGGGGAGGATTGCATTTGTTCCAATATCATAAAGAAGTATGTTGAAACACTGATAAAGCCACTTCATCATATAGTGAATGTTACTTTCGGTACTGGAATTTTTCCTGAAATCTTAAAAACGACTGTAGTTTTACCACTTTATTAGAATGGGGACCAAAAATCTACAAACAACTATAAGCCATAGCTTTAACTAGTACTATAAGTAAAATTATTGAAAAGTGTTTGAGAACAAAATTACTGGCATACCTAGAAAAAAATTAACTCTTGCATTGTAATCAGTTTGCTTTCAGGGTAAATTCCAGTACTGAGAATGCGCTGTGTAGAGTGACAGAAAAAATATTAAAACAACTCGATAAGGGCAAAAAAGTTATAGGAATTTTCCTTGACTTACGGAAGGCATTTGACATTGTGGCACACTCGATTCTGCTTAAACGTCTGGAGCAGGTTGGTATCAGAGGTGTTCCAATGAATCTTGTTAAATCATACTTAACCAAAAGAAAACAGAGTACTAACATATCAGGTGTCCAGAGCGATAAACTAGAGGTAGAGTTTGGTGTGCCGCAGGGTACAGTGCTTTCTACATTACTTTTTAATATATACATAGATGGTCTTATGTCTTTGCTTGATAGAGAGGATGTATTTTGCTTTGCAGATGATTCTTGTGCAGTGATTAGTGGGAAGAACTGGGAATCTGTGAAAATGAGTACTGAAGAGGCTTTGCAAAAAATCAAAAGGTGGCTAAATGGCAGTTTACTGTCACTCAATATGGATAAAACTAAAATAATAACTTTTTCTTTGTCTACGCGCTCATTACCAGATTTTCAAAGTATTAAATTGCATGGTGATTCATGCAAATTGGATACTCAATGTAATTGTGTTGAAATGGTTCAAAGAATCCCTTCCCTCAAATATTTGGGGGTGTTCATAGATGAAACTTTCACTTGGAAGGATCAAATAAAATATGTCACTAATAAAATAAGAAATCTTATTTATAAATTTTATGAATTAAGACACATTTTATCTTTTGAGATACTTAAACAAGTGTATTATTCTCTTATAGAATCTATTCTGAATTATGGCATAGTTGTGTGGAGAAATGCAGGTTCTACATTACTGTCCAAGCTCCTAATTGCACAAAAGTGGTTGATAAAAGTTATACTTTTCAAGAATAAAAGATATCCAACTGAATTAATCTATAAAGAAAGTGGTTTGTTAAATATTAATCAATTGTATATCAAATCAGTAATAAGGTATATGTTAAAAAACACTGACTATAGACAGAATATAACACACGGCATAAACACTAGAAATGTAGTTCAAAATAATCTAGTACGAGGCATCCCCAGGCATACTATCTCAAAATCATATTTACTGTGTAGGACCAAAAGTTTTCAACTCACTACCCCAAAACCTGAAATCAGAACCTTATTGTAAATTGAAAAGGCAAATTACAAGTTGGATAGTAGACAGTAGTTTTAGTATTAAGTACATAATAAAAGAAAGGAGAAAGGCAACTGTGTATTGATTAATTGATTTTTAATTGTATTGCTTAAAAGTTTTATTATTATTTTTCATTTCCGTTTTCAACATACCTCAATTTGTTATAAAAGATAAAAGAAAGTGGCGCACACACAGTATTCTTAATACTATCGTGCGTCAAAATTGTTAGCAGTAGATTTTATTTTATTTTAGTTCTACGTAAGTGGTGAACTAATGTTATATTTTTATTGTTTTTAATTTTTTTGTTAACTATTGCTAATAAATAATTAAATAATGTTAGCCTAGTTGCTCCTATACATTATTTCACAATATCTCCTTTCCTTCTCATTAACATGAAAATATAGTTATGTAGTAATATCTGAATCGAACTAGAGAAAATTTTCCTATAATTAACCTTTTTATTCTGTAAAAGGAATAGTTTCAGCGTACGAGTGCGACAAACCAACATACAGCTACACCAACACGTGTTTGTCGTATATTATCGTATATTTCACCACGTATTCAAAAACCGGCGTACTAGGGTCTGTTTTTCCTTTTCAGGTATAAAGGAACATAGGACAAGAGCCAAATAGACGAAACCAAAGAATAGATTTTCATAAATACCAGCAATAAGCATAGTGTGATAAGTAGTTATAGGGGCAAGGACTTTGTGTATGTACAATGGATAAATGCTGTGTGTTTTCGAGTTACTTCTCACCGAATGGAAATATAGAGGACTTTGAGGAACTCTTACAAAAAATGGAGACTGAAATAAGGAAAATAAAAAAGGGAATAATCATAGGAGGGGACCTGAATGCAAAAACGCCGGCAATAGGCTCACGAAACAGCAACTTAAGGGGCAGAATGCTAGAGGACTGGCTGGCTGCAAACAGACTCATAGTAATAAACGAGGGAAGTAAACCAACTTTCAGTAGTGCGCAAGGAACCTCCATAATTTACGGCAGCAACCGAGGATATCTGTGAACACGTGAAAAGGTGGAGAGTATAAGAAAAAAACGAGAACCTGAGCGACCACAACACAATCACTTTTGAGTTTGAGTGGGAGACCAATACAGCCACGACAGGACCATTGAACGGAGGTAAAAGAGGATGGCACGTGGAGGAAACGAGCCTGAAAAACTTTACGAGAGAGTGTAGAGAGATGCTACGAGATGAAATAGATGTCACACCCGAAATGCTAGTGAATCATTTAAAAATGCAATGAAAACTTCCAAAAAAGAAACAAGGGATACCCGGGGTAGACATCCAGCGTATTGGTGGAACAGTGACATAGCAACAAAAAGGAAGGAATACATCATACTAAGGAGGAAGGGTACAAGAGCACGAGCAAGAACTGGAGAGGAGGAAGAAGAAAGGATTAAAGAACAGTACAAGGCAGCAAAACAGGATTTGAGAAGGCTTGTAGACGAAAACACGGTGAAAAAGCAAGTCAAAAAGCTATTTCCGCAAGGAAATGGAGACGGTACCAGAAAATGAAATACAACTGTTCACTGCGAAGGAACTCAAAGAAGCACTTGGAATGATGAAGAAGAAAAGGGCTCCAGGGCCGGACAAAATAACTACAGAGCTACTAATGGCGAGTGTCGATGTCAATCCAAATATATTTCTGAAAGTTTTCAACAGCTGCCTCAAGAAAGGGGAATTTCCTGGAATATGGAAGAGTGCCAATTTAGTTTCGATTGAGAAACCGAAAAAAGACCCGATGGAATTACTTGCTTTTAGACCTTTATGCCTCATCGATACCATAGGTAAACTGCTAGAAATGTTGATAAAGATAAGGATGCAGAAGGAGTTCCAAGAGAGAGATATAAATCATGCAGACCAATAGGGTTATACCAAGGGCGATAAGTGCCATACAAAGAATACAGGAGATCAGGGAGCAGATAACAAAGAAAGCATACAAAAACAGGGAGATAATATGTCTGATGATACTATTAGATATAAAGAACGCTTTCAACAGCGCTCCTTGGAAGGAAATAGTGAACGCATTGAAGAAGAGCGGCATATCGAAATACCTGATTAGGAGTAACACAGTCATCTCTCGGAAAGAACAATCACAACCACGAACGGGGACGTGCACGAAATCACATGTGGGGAACCCAGGGATCAGTTCTGGGACCGATTCTATGGAATGTCTTCTACAACAGAATTCTTCAGATTAGGAAGGAAAAAGTAATTGGCTTGGTCGCTTACGCGGACGACTTGGCCATTGTCGTAATGGCAAAGACAGAACAACAATTGAAAGGCAAAGCGGAACGCGCACTAAGGCAAGTAACAGAGGAATTGGCTCAAATGGGCATAGCCATAGCTCCGGAAAAGACGGAGGCCTTGTTACTGGCTGGCAAAAGGCGAATAAAGAAGATAGAAGTGACCGTGGGAGACGCTAGTGTGAAGACATCCAACTCAGTTAGATACCTAGGAGTGTTCCTTGATAGAGACCTCCGCATGACGGCTCACATAAAATACACAGCTGAAAAGGCCAACAAGATGATGAACCTTCTGTATAGAATAATGCCAAGGGTAGAAGGAGCAAAAATTTGCAAAAGAAGAATTATGGCCACAGCAGTAATATCAGCTGTTCTGTACGCAGCCCCAACCTGGATAAATGCATCAAGATTTAAAAACTATAGAAGCATGCTGGAGAGCGTAAACAGAAGACTGGCCTCAGGATACAGAACGGTGTCAGGAAGAGCGACTGAAGCTGTTGCCAAACTGCCCCCAATTGACTTGCTGGCACAAGAAAGGACCGAGATACACAGGAAGGGCAAAAAATGCTGCAATGGAAGATTTGATGGAGCGATGGCAGGAGAAATGGCAGACATATGAAGGATGGGCAGCAAATTTCATAAAGGACATCCAGGGCCGGCCCTACCATAAGGCGAACGGAGCGAGCGCTCCAGGCGCCAGACCTCAGGGGGCGCCTCCAAATCGTTGATGATAAAAAAAAAATACATTTCTGCTTTGAATCCTATCTTCGCTTTTCGATATCCTGCTATTCTGCTTGCGAGCAAGCGTGTGGTTGGTGTTGGTATGTGAATCCCATAGAACGTTAAGGCTCGGTTTCTTCATTTCCAAATAAATTTTCTGGTGACTTTCTGCAAGATAAATTGACGAATCTATAAACCTATTGGTCGAAAAATAACTGGCCGGGGTTTGCAGATTGCCTTTTTATCCGTTAGATTGCATTATTTGACAGTTTATCAAAAAGTGAATAAGCCGAGGAATAAACCAGCCCTTAAAGAAAAATAATGTGTTTGGAGAAGTTTTTAGATAGTGATAGAGGTCACCCCAAAAACAGTCCTTCAGATCTTAGCATTGAATAATTGGCAAGATAAGTTCCCTAATATCTGGACAGCTCTCCTTTTTTTTTGTAACCATTCCTGTTAGGGCGGCGAAAGGTGAACTGAGCTTTAGCAAACTCAGGTTAATTAAAACGTACCTTAGGAGTCAACTCTAGCAGAAGACAATCTTCTGGGTGCGATTTTCTGACAGCAATGTAAATTAAATGGGGAGCAGTCAAATTTCGTGTACGAATTGTACTCGAATGGTTTCGAAAATCGCACTTCTGATCTGGTCCTGCTGTCCATTGGAAATGATATAGCTCAGACATTGTCATATGAGTAGATCATGCAAATTTGCAAATACAAAAGTGCGCAAACAACGATTTACTTAAAATTTTGTATTTTGTTTGTTCGATTTTTATGTTTATAAGTGTTAATTAATAATTATTACCAAAGTTGATTATTGATTGATCTCATCAAAGAATGAGAAACAAATGTTGGTAAAAAAGATAGCTTCCTACCTTATTGTTAAAGGGGTGATTACTGATTTCTTTGAAAAGTAAATATAATGAATAAATACATTTTTCACACAACTTTCATTATAGGGACATATTATAGGTTTTGGGCAAAATTCATTCGAGTACAATTCACATTTGAATTAGGGGCGCCAAAGTCGGATCTCGCTCCATCCTAAGAATAGGCTCGGGCCGGCACTGAGGACATCAAGCTCCCCATAATTATAATTTTGAAGATTCTCCCACATCAATTTTGCCACAAGTTTTGCAACTTTAGGAAAGAGAAAAAATAAGTCTTAATCGTTATACCTAAGACTAATTGAAATTAAGTCAATTTAATATTACTTCTGATCAACAAAGTTTGACCAGAGGACCATAATAAGTTTCCTGGACAGTGCGCACTTCGGCCACTCTTAGAATTGGTCGTATCGAAATAAGAAAAGGCATCGTTATCATTGGAAATTTGGAAATAGGTGCTCAACAATTGCTAAGAATCATAAATATTTTTTCTAAATTTTCAAACACTCGTCTTTTAATTTCAGTTGATTTTTTGTAAAGTAAGATGATCACACTCTAAAACGTAAAGAAAAAGACAATGTATTGGAAAAATGCAACACAAAGTTTAATTTCAATATCCAAAAATTAGGAAAAAAAATGAATACATGAATTTACAAAAAAAAAAAAACTTATTATCTCGTGGGTCCGCCCCTAGCACGAATAAGGCTGCTTACTCTATCAGGCATACTCTGGATCATTCGGTTCAAAAAATGTTGTGACAAGTTTGTCCAAATCTGTCTGACAGATTGCTCTAACTGGTCCAGCGTTTGCACAGGCTCCTCCAAGGTATTCAATCGCCTAAAAATCGCGGCCCAGACTGGTTCTATGCAGTTCATGTCTGAAGACCTTGCAGGCCATTCCATTCTGTCAATACCGTGAAGTTTTAAACTTTCCGTCACAATGCGTGCACGGTGAAGACGCACGTTGTCATCAATTAAAACAAAATTTTCGCCGATAGCACCCGCAAATGGCACAATAATTGGTTTAATAACAATATGTCTATATCTCTCACCAGTCATTGTGGTATTGATTAGAACTACCAAGTCTGTGCGGCCATCAAAACAAATTCCGCCCCATACACAAATAGAGCCACCACCAAAAGCAGTGACCGGAACGCTATAATGTTCATTATATCGTTGTCCTCGGTCCCTCCATACCAAGATACGCCCGTTGGAGTTACTTAGACGGAATCTGGACTCATTCGTAAATAAACAATTTCTCCATTGGTTGATAGTCCAGTTCTGGTGTTCGGTGGCCCACTGCCGTCTTGCTAGCCTATATGGTTCAGGTTTAGCTGTGGATATTGAGCACACCTTCTTACTCTTAAACCAGCCGTATGCAACTGTTTGATTCGAAATTATTGTTCCAGTGGTGTTACGCAATGCCCTATTGATGCGAGAAGCACTGAAAGTTGGGTTTTGCCTTGCAATAATTCGCAGATATCGGTCCTCAGCAAGGGTCGTACTTGGTTCAAAACCTCTCAAATAAACATATGCGGCAGGACCATTCCTCAAATAGCAATTCCAGGCGCGACTTACAAGACTTTGTGTAAATCCCAAACGTTGAGCCACTTAGCCTTGTGCTAACCCTTCGTTGATACACTGTATAATTTAGTGCATGTGGAGGGGCTGTAAAACTCTTCGAGGCATATTTTACACTAACAAATAACACATCAACTACCTATCAGAACCAATGATACAAAACTAACACCGTAAAGAATAAAAATTTAGAATCCGATTTTCAACTTTCTGCTCAAAGGACAAAATGGAGACTCACAGCAACAAATTTTATTTATTAACGCGAAAAACTGATGAAAATGTCGATTGGATTTTCTCCTCTGAAATACAAAATTACTTTGATCCCTAGCAATTGTTGAGCCCGACCGCATTTCTCCGTTTCCTATTTGGTTACCGCTACATGGAGCGCTAATCTTTTAGGAATTGTAAAACTATCTCTGGCATCGCGTTTCCTATTAGGTTAGCGCACATTGTCTACCAAGTGTCTACCGCTACGTGGCGCGCTACTTCTATAGGACTTGTTAAGCTATATCCGACGTCGCGTTTCCTATTAGATCAGCGCACATAAATTAAATAAATACGCTCATTTTGCCAACCATGTTATTGCATGACTTTTTAATAATAATAAATAATAAAACAACTTGCGGAGGTTAACTTTTTTTTTATTAAATAAAAATAAAAGAATGGCCTTTTACATTTTATAAAAAGGTAGGTAATAATTACCTATTTCAATGACTTTTGGCATTCGGTTGATTTGCCAAAATATTTGAAATGAAAGACCTTTTTCGCTTTGTTGCTTTTTTACGTAATTTTTCGGCATTAGATGGTCTGCCTGCTTGAATCGCTCTAGAGCCTGCATGTAGCCCCCTCTCTGCACGACGTGCAATCGAAGTTGGTTGTACTTTGATTCGGCGTCCTTGTTTTTTTGTTGCTATAGCAGAACAAATATCATAAAATCCCTGTTCATTTTCAATATTATTAATTTTAGCATTCAGTTCTTTCATGTTCTTTAGCATATGTTTGCATGGGTGAGCTTGTGCAAATTGGTGCAGTTTTTTGAAGTTTTCTTCCAATGATTTTAGTTCTTCAGCATATTCTGCAGTGATATTATCATTTGCACGATTTGCCCCTAATACTTGTGTATGTTTTTCAGATAACTGGACATTGGAGTTAATAGGCTCGTAGTTGACGATTGCATTGGATATAGACTGCATAGGCCTATTGAAATCCTTCTGACCTTCTGGCAAAGAATCAGAGTTCAAATCCATATTCATAAAAAAAGAACTATTGACATTATTTCCCATTGCTAAAGTAGCAAGTTCAAAGTGGTCTTGAAACAACAAATGGGGTGTGGTTATCAAATTAACACCTGAATTATAAACTGCACAAAGGTGCTTGCAAAATTTACCTCCTGTCCCTGCAGGACAATCGCATTGTTCTAGTGTAACATCGACTGTGTACATAAACGTATTGTCTTGTGAAGATAAGGCCATAAACAGTGTATCAGTTTTTTTTATTACTGACAAAACTTTTTAAAATAGTGTTGAAGCTTCATATCTCTATACCATTCACAAATGATATTATTTTTTGCTTGTAAAACTCTTCTAGAGAAAAGCATACAAAATCTGCCAATGAGGTTGCATTAAATGCTTTGCATCTCTGTAAAACCTGATCTTCGAATATGCGTATAGATACCTCAACAATATTGTTGGTATTGTGACCTCTGGTTCTATACTCATTTCGAAAATGATGACACCACTCATGTCTCCGCTTCCACATATCGCTAAAATAGTCTAGAAATAATTGATATTTTTTTGCTATAATATCGTCGCACAGTGACGACTTGTTTAATTCACAATCAATTTCATTTTGTGCATATAGCACGTCTCGGAAAAGAAGCATCAATTTTTTTCTATGGTCTTTATCAATGTTATGTGAACTGTCCCATAACCAGCGCCACACTGCTTGAAGAACATGAAATGTGCAAAGCAATGATTTAGATTGTGGAAAAATTTTGTTTAAGGCGTTCCTCTCGGCTGCACTATCATCCGTCATAAATACGGCTGGAAAGCCTTTACCGTAACATCCATCGGTCCCAATTAAATCACGAAATTGCTTGAAACATAATTCATAAACTTTTTCTGTTTGAAAGTTATGAATGATGATGATGCAGCCTAGAGGCACTTCTCCAATTTTACTCGCACCAAAAAAAACGTCACTGAAGAACCACCTTGGTCACAGGAACCGCTAGAATCTACAAATACAATTTCACTTGAAAATTGTATGTTATGGGCTCTTTGCATCAATGGAGTCAAAAGAACACAGCAAAAAGGTTCTTCCTGAATACTTATTTTGACACCATTTTCTTCAAAATAATCCCTTTTTTCCAAAAACTTTTCTGTCATACTACGTACTTCACGAGTACCATAATTTTCTTCTCTAAAAAAAATATACAGGGTGATTCATTCATATTGCACGAAAACGTGAAAACTCATACCTCCAAGTTTCGAACAAATGATAAATGGAACCATCAATAGTATTGATGTGACCATTGGCAAGTACTTCACATACTTTTTCTAAAGGTGTAGTTGCCACCAGCGAAGACCTGTGAAATGATTTTGCTTCACTAGCCGACAGACCATCTTCAAAATACTTATAAAACTTTTCTTTCGCTAACTCACTCATGCGTAAAAAGCTGTATGCCTCCGCAACATGAATTCGGTGAGTGTGTTTGAAGTTAATCTGTTTCAATGAAATACAAAGAATTATGTCAATGAAAATAATTTTTTTTTAGAGCAATAGGTACCTACCTCAATTACTGCATTCAAGTTTTCTTTCAAAAAAAGGTCTCTGTATTTAGTAAATCTAGTTATTTTTTTAACTTTATATATAATTTTTGCAGGACAATTTTTGTTTCTCTCCCTTGTGTTTTCGTTTTTGCGGCATTTATTTTTTTTGTTGTGATGACAAACAAAATCTTTTCTATAGTAAAGCCTCTGCAAATTTGGATATTTTTGTGAAACAATCCATTGCGTATTTGTAGCAGCAGAAAACTCGCCTATCCACTGCATACACTGTACATCGTAGTCAGGAAAATCTACTTTGGTCCGCAAAACTACTTCATATTCACTTTCCTTCTTACTGACACAACTTATAAATTTACACGTAGTATCAAACTTTTTAATTATCTCTTCCATAACGCCAGAATTAAGAGAAAAAATAAAATGAGACACAACGAGAAATATCCAAAATTATTGAACCACCAATTAACCTCAAAAAATTACGATAATGAAATGGATTGCAATGCAATGGATGCCTGCAGACGACCAATGAGACGATCGCAGAGGGTGTGCTCTGATCTAATAGGAAACGCGACGTCAGATATAATTCAACAAGTCCTATATGATTAGCGCTCCATGTAGCGATAGACATGTGCGCTAGCCTAATAGGAAACGCGATGCTAGATATAACTTTACAATTCCTAAAGGATTAGCGCTCCATGTAGCGGTAACCAAATAGGAAACGGAAAAATGCAGCCCGACCGTTGGCCGTTAGACAAGTTAACAATTCGCTAAAGCGTTTAACACCCGTATGCACCGTATGGACTTAGGAGTTCAATTTCGCTTGGTTCGAAAATTTGCATACAAAAAAAGTCCTAATCTGGTCTTAGCAACTAATCTGGATTAAATCCCTACGGTGCATTTGTGCGTAAGGTACTTCTCCCACAACTCACTTCCACATTCTATGGATTTTGGCTGTTACCCATTTAAGCCTTCTAAACCAAATAAACGGAATAATCGAATTATGGAGAAAACAAAATGCACAAATTGTGGTCAATATTTTTTAACGAATAAAATCAAGTAAAACATGGTCGCGTTCACCAGCATTCAACATGTCGAGTGATTAGTCAGCGGCTTTGTTGAAAACAGATGAAAATCAGCTCTAGGCCAATCAAAACTGTTCTACCTTGTGAATTCCACTAGGTGGAACAAAGCCGTTTACTAATTACTCAACATGTTCAATGCTGGTGAACGCGACCAATAGAAGCGTTTTTAATGTAAACAAATTGAATTTTAGTAACAGATCAGATGTGGGAAGATAATAGAAAAATTGTGTTTCACAGGATATACATACATACTTTTGGGATCTGTGTGTACATTAAAAATGACCTTTCATGTCATCGAGAGGAGAAGCTAGAACCAGCGAACCCTGATATCATATGGCTAAAATTCACCTCAAAGTCATCGACCAAGTTTATTTGCTGCCTCTACCGACCGCCATCTAACACCGAGTACCAAAACTTTTTCGCGACATTATCCGAAAGCTGTGATAGTATACAGTCAAACTATCCACAGGCGGAAATTGTCTTTTTAGGCGATTTCAACGTCCACAATATACCCTGGCTGAAACACCACAACAAAACAGATAACGAAGGCAGAGAAGCAGAAGCTTTTGCCATAAGTTGTGGTCTAACGCAGCTTGTCGATGAACCTAACCCGTATCTCAGAAAGGGGCGAATTTGCAGCGCTTTTAGACTTGTTCCTAACCACAAATCCTGACTCGTACACAATTCAAGTAGATGCTCCACTTGGTTCGTCCGATCATAAACTTATAATAACAAAGTGCGAAATGCTCATCCCACCAAGCCTACAACCACTTCCTCGTAAAATGTGGCACTATAAATCGGCAAAATGGAATGACCTAAAACAGTTTTACCTGGATTTTCCATGGCAAGAGGTTTGCCTTAAAACAGCTGACCCCACTATTTGCTGTAATGAAATAACACAAGTAATCTTATCTGGAATGGATGCATATATCCCACATACAACTAAACGTAGAGCTAATGCAAAACCTTGGTTCAACAGCCAGTGTCAAACGGCTGTACAGAAAAAACACAGAGCAAATAACCTTTGGAAACGACAACAAACCGCTCAAAACCACACAGAATTTATAGAAGCCAGAAATAGTTGCAAAATTACTATTGACTCCGCTAAAGAAACATACAATCAAAGAATAAAAAACAGGTTGCTGAATTGTCCAAGTAGTTCTAGGTCCTTTTGGTCTCTTGCAAAAGCTGTTGGATCTAACTTCACCAAGTCATCCATACCACCACTTACAGATAAAAATAATCACTTAGCCACAACATCAGAGGAAAAAGCCAATATGCTTGCCCAAATGTTTTTCCTCCAACTCCAACCTAACAGTGCCAAACGGAAAAACTCCACCGTTCATTGAAAGGGTTTCCCATAGTATGCCAGAGGTACCCTTTTGTCACAGAGAAATACGAAAATCCCTAAAAAAGCTGGATACAAACAAAGCAATGGGTCCGGATGGCATTCCCGCAATAGTACTCAAAAATTGCGCCAACGAACTCACCCCAACTTTCGCAAAATTATTCAATTTGTCTTACAGGCAAGGAGTATATCCATCATCATGGAAGTTTGCCGCAGTACAACCCATTCCAAAGAAAGGAAAAAAGACGGATCCGTTAAACTATAGACCAATTGCTCTACTTCCGGTGATATCAAAAGTAATGGAAAGAGTTGTGAACAATCACCTAACCAAGTACTTGGAAAAGTACAAAATTATCAACGATAAGCAATACGGATTTCGAAAATATAGGTTAAATATTTACTTACATACGTCACTCACTTATGGCAAAAAGCGATTGAGTTGCGGGGTGAAACAAGAACAATTGCCTTAGATATATCTAAAGCATTCGACAAAGTTTGGCATGAAAATCTGCTCAACAAGCTCAAATCAATGGGATTATCGCCGAAACTTTGCACTTGGTTTGAAAGTTACCTAAAGGACAGATCCATTTATGTTGCACTGGATGGCCAGAACTCCAACTCTTACCAAATAAATGCTGGTGTGCCACAGGGAGCAATCTTTTCGCCAACTCTTTTCCTGATTTACATAAATTACCTCATAGATAAAACAGTAAATCCACTTTATTGCTTTGCAGACGATGGTAATGTAGTCTCCTCACTCATACCACCCACAGGTCTTTCCGCACGTGAATTCCATCATCTTAGACTAACTCAAATATCGCAAATAAATAACGACCTGGAGATAATAGAGGACTGGGGTAACAAAAACCTTGTACAGTTCAACGCGCAGAAAACCCAAGCAGCTTTGTTTTCAAAAAAGACCAGCACCGGTGAGCCAAACATCATGCTATCTGGAAGTGCTGTCACATTGCAGAGTCAGTTGAACATCTTGGGGGTTACTGCAGAGACCAACATGTCTTGCGCAGTCACGTGGCAGATATTGCTAAAAGGGCGTCCCAAAAGCTGGGGGTGCTATTTCGTACAAGACATCTGTACACACCAAGCCAATTGCTGACACTCTACAAAGCCCAGATTCGACCAACTATGGAGTACTGCTCACATATATGGAGTGCAGCACCCAAACATACCTTAATGCTTTTGAATACCGTGCAAAAACGAGCTATCAAGCTGATCAATGACCCCGCACTTACTCGTAACTTGGATGGTCTCGAACATCGCAGATCTGTGGGCGATTTATCTCTCTTCTACAGGTACTATCACGGAAAATGCTCTGAAGAGTTGGCACGTATGATTCCACCGAGAGTAGCACCTACCAGGCGAACCCGTCAAACAGACGGTAACCATGAATTTACTGTCAAACTAGAGGCACCAAGAACCTCATTATATCAGAATTCATATCTCTGGAGAACAGCATCGCTGTGGAATAAACTCCCTGCGACGGTTTTCCCTGCAGGTTACAACCTGAACCGTTTCAAGACCAACATACACCGACATTTCCGCGCACTTGCCGCTTCTCGAGCTTGATAGGGCATTTCCTTGCGAGTGCGCATATCCGTAAAAAAAAAAAAAAAAAAAAAAAAAAAAAAAAATGCGCCGTATATGATAAAAGTACAGTTCGATTAATCCACGGCGATCAAAAAGATGACAGACCCACGTGATCAGTTTTCAAATGAAAAATCACATGGGCTTCTTGTCAACAATGTCATCTTTCAGGTTGCGGAGCATTAATCGAACTCGCCTTATGTTCGTGAAATATGAAACGATTCTAAATATGGCGACTGCCATAAAACTGAAAATATCCTACAAACCTTCAAGGCAAAACAAAAATCTGTGGGCGAAGGACGATTTTGTTTTATATTAAATATAATTAAAAAAATTTGAAGCTGGTTCGCGGATTTTTATGTATTTCTAGAAGATAAATAAATTTAAATTTCGGAACCTTGTTTCCAAAATGGTGCACAGCTCCAACTTAAGCCCGAGGGTACCCTGCTACTCACTCCTCTGCTTTTCTTTCTTCAGAAATACCATGACGTTGAATCACTATAAGAGTTTCTGAGTTTTATTTCCATGCTATTGCAGATCGCGAATTGGAAGACAGTTTATTGGTTTTTAACTTGATCACGCGTTGGGCGGCAATTCTTTTGTACTACTTCGATGTCTCCAAATGCGTTTCCTATTTGCCTTATAAAAACTTGGTGAGGGCAAACAGTTTTCTAGCGCAGAAAGTCTTAAAATAGCTTATGTACCAATCACTTTAAATTTAGAATAATGATTTTTGTTCTACAATAAATTTTCCATAAATATAATTTGACCTTATTCAATTTCAAACAACAAGCAGTGAAATGTGTTCCGCGTGACAAATCAAATCAAATCAAATCAAATCAAATCAAATCAAATCAAATCAAATCAAATCAAATCAGATCAAATCACATCAAATCAGATCACATCAGATCACATCAGATCACATCAGATCACATCAGATCACATCAGATCACATCACATCAGATCATATCAGATCACATCAGATCAGATCAGATCAGATCAGATCAGATCAGATCAGATCACATCAGATCACATCAGATCAGATCAGATCAGATCAAATCAAATCAAATCAAACCAAAACCAAAACCAAAACCCAAACCGAACCGAATCGAATCGAATCGAATCAAAATATTTATTATGCTTTATTGTCTTACACATCTTATTAAAAAAGCTAATAAAGAAAAATACCAATTTAAAATAAAAACGGACAAAACGATTCAATGTTATTGAAATATCTACATGTATACAATAATCAGTCAAAAAATAAAAGTAAAACGAATACATGTATAAAATACAAACACAAAAAAATTTCTACATATAACTTATAAATAAGTCCTTAAATAATTCGTACCACTAAATATAATTAGAGAGCCTGAATAAATAGGCTCATATATGACAAAGAAAGTAAAAAATACATTGAATTTGATCTGCGACCAAAGCAAATTTTTCCAATGACTACAATAATTTGTTTAGCGTAGTGAGCAAAAATTCAAAAGTCTCATTTGCTGGTAAATTAGTAACCAAACGTTCTGTTACCATTATTTACATTGATTACGTTTATTTCACGCGTTGTATCCGGATACTAAGTGGATTAGGGATTATTAATCCATATTCATTTATTTCACAACTATTAAATGGATTAAGATTAGTGCTAATCCTTTTTAAGCCTAGTTAAAAGCGCAAATCCAAAAGCATTAATTTTTCTCTGTTATTGAAAAATTTTGCTCCAAAACCGTTCCGTAGTTACAGAGGTTTAAAAAATATCAATCAGCCACCACTTTTTTTCCCTATCTGACTGTGGATTCTTATTCTACTAATTTTGCTCCATTTTACTCCGTTATCGAGAAATTTTGCTCCACAACCGTTCCGTAATTACAGAGGTTTGAAAAATTTCAATTTGCCCTGCTTCTACCACTTTTTTTCCTTATCTGACTGTGGATTTTTAGACTAGGTACTAATTTTGCTCCATTTTGCTCCCTAATTGAAATATTTCACTCCACAACTATTTTGAAGTAAAATCTAGAGTCTTACAAATAAAAAAAGACAAAGAACAGAAAGACTGAACAAAAAGAAATTTAGTGAACAATATATTTACTCATAAAAGAAATCATTTATGTTATAGGTATTACTTATACTGTAATTGGGTTCGGTAATTGCATCTTCTGCGTGCAAAATGAGCAAAATTTGACAGATTTCACGTGATTCGATAAGTGAAAAAAGATAAGTGATCACGTGACATCCGTCAAAATTTGCTCTCTTTGCTCGTGGATGCAAATACCGATGGCCAAATCTGATTAATATTGTTTAAACAATTTGAGGATTAAACCTCTGTAACTATACGGAACGATTGTGGAGCGAAATTTTTCGATAAGTTTGCAAAATTGAGTAAAATTAGTAGTCTAATGGCTATTTGCACGTCTATCACTTAAGAGATATTTAATCTAAGTGGAGCTTTGAATGTGACTTTTGTTTCTACAAGAGTCCCATTCAAAGCTTCACTTGGATTAAATATCCCTTAAGTTGTAGCGGTGCAAATAGCCGTATGAATCCATAGTCAGATCGGGAAAAAAATTATTGGTGTGGAGGAGGGGTGATCAATATTTTTTTAAACCTCTGTAACTATGGAATGTTTTTGGAGCAAAATTTTTCAATAACGGAGCAAAATTAGTAGAATAAGAATCCACAGTCAGGCTGATATTTTTCAAATCTCTACAAAGGACCCCGCACACATCTTATGGGTTTTTGGTTTTCTGTCAAACTCAATGAAATTTTGATATTACTTACTTTAATTGACTTACTGATAAAAAGTTCTCATGGGCCCAACCCGATACTATGATTAGTTTCCGAAATACAGGTGGTTTAATGTTCAAAAAATTTACACATTTTATATGCATTCACATCTACCTGTCACCTATTATTAGGTCTGTCAGAGTGAATTTCATTGGTTGTAACTAGTTTTCTGACTGTTTCTGACTGTTTTCGACCAATCAAATTCGCTCTGACAAGTTTGTGATTTTTGCAGAAACAGGCCTATTATTAGGTGACAGGTAGATTGTGAATACATATAAAATGTATACATTTCTTGGACATAAAAGTACCTGTATCTCAAAAACTAATCATAGGATTGGTTCGGGCCCATGAGAACTTTTTATCAGGAAGTCAAGGTCTAACACATATCAAAATTTCATTGTGTTTGACAGAAAACCAAAAACCCATAAGAGGTGTGCGGGGTCCTTTGGTGGAATAGATTAAGTACTACGATCCGGCTTTTTTCCCTAATCATGGGTGTTTATTTCAGGATTATTAATCCCCATTATTAATCCACTCCACTTAGTATCTGGATACAACGCATGAAATAAATGTAATTTCTAATTTATGTGTTGCTCTTTGGATTCATTTATTGGTGCCATACATAGAGTAGGTATCAAATTAGCTAAAACACTGATATTATACTGTTCGATGCGATTACCAACCATTTAGCTGATAACCACTCTATAATCTCCATCATCTTTTCTTTCAAGTATGACTTTGTCCACTTGAGCCGCTGCAAGGCTGATACTACTTTGAGTCAAGTCAATAATCGTTTGGATCAAATTTAATCCTCTCTCTTTTGATATATTTGGCAAGGGTATGGCAGAAATGTCAAATTGCTGAACTAAGGCTTTGGATTCAGGGCAACATTTTTCAACACAGTTCTTCAACAGTTGCTCAATGGACAAGCCCTGGAAAAAATAAATACTTTAGCATTGAAACATAATATAGACCCAAAAATAGAAAACTATTAATTTCAATGAGAAAGGGGTAGTTTTAAGAGGTAGGTTATACAATTTAGTATAATTCTATGTGTACACTATGGACAGTGTCGTAAATTCAAACCTCATCAACATTTAATTGAAAACGGTAAGAAAAAGATACAGTCGATTGGTGCATTGTTGCAATTGATAAAAGTTATCTTGATATTAAAAAAAAGTGGTTATAAATGGGTCAGTATTATGTGCATTCTTCACAATATACAATCGTTAATGATCAGTAAATTATTGCAAACAGGCTTAGTATAATAATTATAATATTTGATGGGCTGGAGCTATTGGATTTCCGATAGGCAAACTATTTGGCAAGAAATTTAATTTTCACTGCATCTGCAAATTTTTTAGATGGAATGCCAGGTGACCAATTCTGGTTTAACTGATCATAAAGCAATTAAGATTGAGAATATAATGTTCTAAAAATCAAAGAAAATCTATGTTGATTACTATACATAATATTCTTTTAAGATCTGAGCAAGCAATTAATATTAAATCTGTTACATAGAGTTCTTGGAAACTGTTTCAACATGTTTTCCATGTGTGGTTGATGAAACCCAATGGTGACTTGATGCTATGTTTCATTTCTCAATATGCTTGTCAAAATAGTAGGCAAGCAGATTTCATAGTATAAATTGAATCTGTTAGAATAAATAATATAGTAACTACCATAGATCCAATATAGATGTTCTTTGTATTAAAATATGTTGACTATATTTAATACTCAGTGTCCCAAATAAAGGCAAAAATATCATTTAAATTAGTCCAACACTGTCACCAAAAAGCATATGAAAAGAAAGACAGAAAAATTATAAACAACAACAAAAAATCACCTTAGATTTAGCTCTCTTCAAAGCCCGAATGATTTCTTCTTCAATTCCAATATCCTCGTCAAGTGCTAGTGATTCGTTAGCTTGCTCATTGACAACCATCTCATTAAAAGCTTTCTCGCTCTCAAAATTTCTACGATAATAATCATCAAGTGTGTTGAAAACATCAGGAACTATAAACTGCATTCTAGATATATTTAATTCACTTTGCATGGCAAGATCACCAATAGTGTGAATATTATTAGAGGATAGAATACAGAGTACTTGCTCAAGAGTCAGTGTTCCTGTCAAATGTTTGGTTATTAAACTCAAGTTCTCATTACAATCCTTTAAATGTGGATAAATTGGCACATCGTGACCCACTTGAACATTGAGTCTAGTATCTACCTTGACAGTCTCAAGGTTTCGGGAAATTTTTGGTTGATCCCTTCTTATAAGTACTTTTTTTGTTATGCAGGGGTCGCTGAAGTTGACTCGCCTCCGCTAAAATTAGAAACAAATCTACAATTAAGAAATAAATTTGGAGTTAGCACCAGTTTTCTAGCACACAGTGTTGAATTATATCTACTCCACTTGTCTTTAAATATGGAGGTGAAACACTTAGGTGTGTTTGTTATATCCGTGTAGGGTAGGTCAGTGCAGGCTGCTGGTGTAGCTCATGGCCACCAGGGTAAAGGAAAACTACCAAACGCGTTAGTGCAGACAGTGCAGTTCGTGAAGCGATAGAAGCGGATATCTAACCTCAAAAAAAGTTATTATTAGGGTAAATTAAAGTGGAAAATCAGTCTCGTTTTGTCCTCGCCAGAGTGTGGGCGGTTGGTTTAAGGAGCTCAAAGAGCTTCACCGGGTGGTGCACTAGAGGCGTGTAGAGACCAAATTTTTGGCTCACCTCCGCGAGTAAAAACCGAGATTCGTCGCCATCCGTGGATTTGTTTGCTCTTTTTGACTAAGCCGGCTTAGATTCCTAGATAAACAGAAGGTTCACGCGTGGTTACGTTGGCAAAATGGCGGCCAGAGTCTGAGACTCGTGAAAACGCTGTTTGTTTTGACAGAAAAAGGTTATATCCGGTTTCAGCGATTGATCTAGGCAAATCCTGGATGTGCCTTTCACATTAAGAAAAATTGAAGATAGAAGAAAAGAGTGAAACAAATAGGGGACCTATGATATGGCCTAGAGCCAGACAACATCAGGGTCGCCACGAAATCGTGCTGGCAAATTGCCTCAGTAGCAGCGCCATTAAAACAAGCAAGCAAGCAAGCAAAGTGGAAAATGGAAACTAACCCAGAAAAAAATGTCCAATATTAACGAAAAAGATAACATATTTACAAGGTTTTATTGTCGGAAATTATAGAGGAAGTCGGAAGATGAAGAAGATTCCTCAGATTCCCTATCTTCCAGCTCTGACGACAAAATAAATTCATGCAATTGCACTTTTGTATTTGTACTTTCACTACTCATTTTTTAGAGCATATCAATATATTTCATCTAACATTTAAGATTTAATTTCTAATGGCGATTTCGACTGGATTGCACTTTCGCACCCAGTGCGAACTTTTTTTGGCAATTGACGTGTAAAGTATTGTTTATCTGTCAATTTTTAAAAAAAGTTCGCACTGGGTGCGAAAGTGCAATCCAGTCGAAATCGCCATATAATAAATCTTATTTTAAGGTTTCAGGTTAGGAGCAACAAACAAAACAAAACAACAACATTGCCCCCTCCCCATTCTGCACTTGTTACACCTCCTCTTGAGCAGGTGTAGGTAGTGCATGATTGGGCACCCTACACTAAGATAACAAACGCCTTACACTATTTGCACTAACCGCATAACAAACGCCTCAGTGCAGAAAAGTGTAAATTATTGTGCACTAGTGGAGGATAACAAACAGACCTACTATTTGGGGGACCAACAAATAGGAAATACTCTTTTTTTGTTATATTTATTGGTTCAATCGATTTTTTTTAAATTTCTGGGTGCTGGAAACTGGTTAGTAACTTCACACAGGCACTAAAGAAAACAGTAATTTTTACCTTAGCAACAGATGATTTTTTTTCAGGGGAGTGAGCAGATTTCCTCTTCAAAATGCTACTCTTCGGAACTGCCAGTGGGCTTGGAACTACTCGATTAAATGTCAAGACCGTTTCCTGTTCCTCTTGAGCAACTTCAGGAATCATTTCAGGCGACAGCGGAAGTAGTTTGATGTTCGACATTAATTTTTGTGTCCTGGACGATGGCGACATAATGAGTTCGGGTCTAGCGGACAAGCTGGAAAATGTCAATTTCATATTATTAAATATATTTATTACCAATTAGAAAACAATAGAATCCCAGCCTGAGTATAGGCTTCAAATCTTTCTGATGTCTTTAAATTGAGTAAAGTTTCCTAACTCTAATGAGGTGAATAAAATTTAACCTCCATGAAGGAATCTTCATGCCTATACAATATTTTCGCGGATGTTTTGTTCCACCTTTCTCAAGTCAAGTTGGGAGTTTAGAAACAATTATATAACAGACAGTTAAGTTAGCAAGAAAACATGTTAGCTGAGCAAGTTTTCATCAAGGGTAGGTATATAAAAAGCCTTGGCAAAACCTAGTACGGACGTGTATAAATAGCTCCGCGATTGAAGTCGATTTTCTGTGGCAATAATAAACCTAAAATTCTGATTCAAAAACGATATGAGTGACGAAAGTGACGGCGAAAATACTGGTGCGCGAAAGGAAACGTTAAATACCAAAGAAAGGAAACTTAGAAGCCATTCATTGGGAACAACTGATTTCACTGAAGCACAAATAAAAGAAATTATGGGAATGCCTAATATAAACAAAAATAATTCAATTCATACAAATTTTGATAAGGCAAGCCCTAAAGTAAACATAGAGGATCAATATAAACAACTTTTCAACTCACCCGAAATCAACAAACAAATATATGGATATTTTCACACCCAAGAAGATAATCGTTAGAACACCGCCGAAACCGAATTCTGAAGACGTGGAAAGACAAAAAAGACCAAGATCAGAATCTAGTCCTGGTATACTACAGGGAAGACAAAAAATTCGAAAACATACTTCTGAAAATGACATCGAAAAACTACTCACTAATAACGATGATGATACATCAACATCACATGAAAATAAGTTGACCAAGACTTTATAGATGAGCTAATAAGACTTAATATAGAAATAGAAAATGAATTACAGTGCAAAGTAGGTGATAAAATTAAAGTTATTGCAAAAAAAAAATGTAGAAATCCAGACAAAGAAAATCGGATTTTACAAGCCCCTGCACAAATAACAAAATGGTTTTTAAAAAGGCAGACAGTGAACTTTGATTTGGTAAAGGTATTTGTCCAAGAACATGTAAACCTTGCAATGTGTTTCAAGTGCTTCGGTTTTGGACATATTGCTAAATACTGCAAAGAGAACATATGCTGTCATAAATGTGGTAAGGAACACGCTGGTAAAGATTGTACTGAAACACAATGGAATTGTCCAAACTGTAAAAAAATTAAATACCCACAAGAAGAATGCCTTCACTCGGCAAGAGATACGGGTTGTCCAGTTCTTCAAAAGAAACTGGCACAATATCGAAACCATGTCAACTACTCAGGGTCCTTTTCTTTTTTATAAAACGTAAAGCAAGTACCTATTCACCAAATAGTGCACTGGATGTTGCTAAGAGCTCACAGAAAGCCAAGAATTCCATAAGTGTAATTCATCAAAATGCGCAATTGATCGGAAACTCAGTGGAACATAATAATTATATGTTGAAGGATCATCCGGAGTGCAAGATACTATGTGTGTCTGAACATTGGAAATCAGAAGAACAACTAATGAACCATAAAATTCAGGACTTTAATTTAGTGTCAATGTTTTTTCGAAAATGAGGGAAAACATGGGGGCTCAGTTATATACTGCAGAAAGGGACTAAAAGGTACCAAAAGAACAAAAATTAATAGAACTTCTGTAAGTGGCCTTTTTGAATGTTCTGCCTTTGAATGTAGTTTTGGTGAGATAACGACAATATTTATTTCCATATATAGACCTCCAAAAGCAAGTTACTAGTCATAGCAGGTGATTTTAATATTGAACTTTTGCAAAAGAATAGAATAAGAACTGAATTACTCTCCATTATGAAATCTTTTAATGTAAATTTAAATGTCTTGGAAAACACGAATATCAAGTGCAAGCTGCATTGATAATATATTCACAAATTTCGAATATACGCACGCCCTGGTATTTGAAAATCATATTTCTGATCACACTGCACAAAAGATTGTCTTTGAAGTAAACAAAATATCGAAATCCTTTTCAAAATACAGAAGGTGTTTTAATATACAGAAAATAACCAAAGTTTTGTAAGTAGCCTAAAAGAACAAAATTGGTTAGATATATATAATAGTGAAAGAGAGGATGTGAATCAACAGTGGAATCTTTTTATGAATATTGTAAAAGGCCTATTCAATCAAAGTTTCCCTCTAAAATTAGTGAGCAAAAAAACAGAGAAGCCTCAAATAAAAGCACATACCGATATACAGAGATCTTAGAATGTAAACGTCGGCTAGACATTTTATTAATGCTTTCTAGAAATAACCAACACCATAAGATTTTATATAATGAACAGAAAAAAATATATGATAAAATGCTAATATCATTACGAACTAAAGAATTTGAAAAGAAAGTAAGAAACTCAGATAATAAAACGAAATGCATGTGGGCCATCTGCAAGGAATTGTCAGGAAAAGAATCAACTGATTCAGAAATAAAAATCGAGGGAAACTCTGAATGTATTGCCAACGAATATAATAAAGCACCTACTATCGGTCATTCCAGAGCTCCTAAAAAAATTGACCTATGTCCCGTTTAGCTCTGAGATAAAAGAAAATGTTGAATCTATCTTTTTAAGGCCAGTGTTACGTAATGAAATCGTTGAAATATCAAACAAATTAAAAAATAAATACAGTAGTGGAATAGACGAGATCCCGACCAGTATTGTAAAACAGGTTGCTCCGGTATTAGGAAATATACTGTCATATATAATTAATAATTCATTTGAATTTTGGGATATTCCCTGATAATTTGAAGATAGCTCTTATCAAGCCGTTATATAAAAAAGGAAACCCTAAAGCGCTGGACAGGTGCCACAAGTAGGGTACCGCAATCTTAGAATTTGAAATGAGTGGGGGTGGCGCCTAGGGGTGGGTCGCAGTGATTTGAAAAATACGTAATTTGAATTTAGCTGGGTCGCTTCAATTTCCTATCTCTAATTTCATGCTAAAAATTCTTTTTTTTGTAAAATTTATTTCTACCAATTTTTTTCATTTGACGGGTAGTTTTCCAATGTCACCTAAACATTTTTATGACCATCGTTTAGCATTTTTCATGAGCTTTCCAAAAGGTGCCAAAGTGAGGTGTTGCCATTAAAGATTTTGAAGCGAGTAGGGGTGGCGCCTAAGGGGTAGGTCGGGGTGGTTTGAAAAATATGTCATGTGTATTCCGCCTTGATTTCATAAAAACCGTATTTTTTATTTTTTTTGATATCTTTTTTGGTTCAAAAATTATAGCCATTGTAAGTTTTCAGTGGCCCACCCTGTATAATGAAATAGGCATAGCTCAGGGCAGTATGTTGGGTCCAATTCTGTTCATAATCTTTGTGAATGACCTACCCCTTTTAATGAACAAGCCCTATCAACATATTGTGAGATATGCAGATGACACAAACCTACTTATTGGTATGAAAAAAATGCCAGAGTTACTAACACAGTCACAATATTTGTTTGATCAAGTTACAGAATAGTTCAATAAAAATAGATTAATATTAAATAAAGAAAAAAACAAATATCGTAATGTTTAGAACAAAACAGTCTACAGCAGCAAAGCCACAAACTATAGAACTGAATTATAAAAAAGTGGAACTATCAAACAATGCAAAGTTTTTAGGCATTAATATTGACAAGAATTTAAATTGGTCACACCATATCAATATTTTGAATGAGAGGACACTCAGAATGCTGTACTTTGCAAATTTTGAATCCGTTTTAAAATATGGTATTATTTTTTTGGGGAAGGGATAGTCTAATGCAAAGCGTTTTTGTAGTTCAAAAAAGTTATCAACCTTTTTTGAGTAATCACTAACAGTGGGTAGTTGGAGAGTTGCAAGACAAAATTTAAAAATCTAGGAATAATGACCCTATATGGAATCTATATTTATGAATGTCTAATGTTCTTTTTTAAATACAAAGACAGTTTTGATATTGGCCAACAATGCAACTACAACACGCGAACCTTGGATGTTAGCTACCCATTACATAGGCTTACATTAACAGAAAAATGTCCTCATTATATGTGCCTAAAATTGTTCAATGCTCTGCCAGAAAATACGAAAAAAATAAAATCCCAAAAAATATTCAAACGAGAAATCAAAAAACTGTTAGTTGACCTAGAACTCTATAATTTAAGAGAATTTTATAGAGACCTTTAACTTAATGTACCTATACCTATGTACTTGTATGTATGACGTTATTTCTTTCTTTGTTGCACTTGTAATGATGATTTTGAAATAAAGTTTGTTATTATTATTATGCCATGTTTCTATAAGCTGCCTAACGGGGTGGAAACCTATTGGAGGAAATTCAAAGGGAGCGGACAGCGTCCTACAGTCCAAAGGTTCGGCCTCTGTCACCAAGCTGGCAAATTTCTCAAGAAACAGCAGAGCCAATAAATATAAACAAAAACTTTCTACCACTAAAAAAAACAAGCAATTTGTAATTTGTCTAAAACAGTTGATCGAAATTTTAATGCTCAATACTATATTATTGAGTGCTGGTCCGACTGACAAAGTAAATTTAATTTATTATAACATGTTGTCGAAATTAATTTTGTCTTCATTTGGCATTCCTGGAAACTTGATATTCATTATGAATGTAAATTGAAAAAGTACTGATGGTACACGTACAGTTCCATAGTCATTTAGGTGCTATGTTAAAATTCCTTATAAGGTGTAAACATTACATGCCTCAATTACTTATTGGTATTATCAGCTGGGTAAATATTTGACTAACTAACCCAAATCAAGTCCTCAGCTCATTAATCGAGCAAGATACAACTGACATATCTTCTAGAATTGAAAAATTTATATAACTATACATACTTGATTTAAAATACATGAGGAGAAGCCTATAAAAAACGATGTATGTAATTTGGTTATTTCAGGAAAAATGAATTTAAACCTATATTTTCTTACCTAATTCGACTTGATCCTTGATTGAATATCCTTCTTTGAGCTACAGTTTTAGATCTGGCTTTATCTTTCCTTGGGGATTTCAAAGGAACTTTCTCAACTGCTTTATCAATCATCTGCAATGATTCCTTAGCATTTTCGGGAGCGTTGCTCTTTTCTTGAGATCCTGGAGGGGCATTTTTCGCAAAATCTACATCGGGAGTCGGCAGCCTTGTTGATGAAGGCTCAGAGGTCGGTGTAGCTGAAAAGGCATACAATACAACATACGATTTCGATTTGGACACCTGCTCAACAGTTTGTTGAGGCTGTTAGCAATAATATATTTTTTCTTATTTGTTGAAATAGCTGTTATCTTTTCATAAATTGTGGCCCAAATGGCCTTACGTAAGTCTTTAAGATGCGACTTACGATAATGGAAAGAAAAAAGCAGAGAATATCGTTAACATAGGCATGCACAGTTTGACTAACTAGAGTTGAAGAGCTTGATCTAAATTATTTATATTTATTAATTACTTACCAAATACCTGATCTGTTGAAAGTTCAATGCCTGTTAGTGCTTGCTTCTCAGTGGAATCCATCAATTGATTTGAATCTAATAGGATTGAGGCTGTATCCATTTCGGAAATTACCTCCTCTGATTCAGTAAGTATTGGCTTTTGAGGTAAATCAAGTTTAAATTGTACGGTTGTGACCTCTGCACCTGACAAAGCAGTTTCCTGAGTTTGTGTATCCTCAGCCTCAGATTGGGTGGAAATATCCACGATTTCCTCGTCCGTCATACTTTTGGTGCTGGCTCTTCTTTTTTTTGGTGGCCTCCCTCTCTCTTTGTGCATTGTTTTGCCATTTGCCATTATATCGATTAACTCGTCTGTCATACTTTTGGCGCTGACGCTTCTGCTTTTTGGTGGCCTTCCCCTCTTTTTGGGTGTTGCATTGCGATTAGTCATTATATCATCTACTTCAATATGCAATTCTTTGCATAAGGCTAATTTGCGGGAAATATTATTGTCGAAACCTTGAGAGCTCTCTATAATCTCATCATCATCATCATCTTTATGTTCAACATTAGTCAAATCCGCAGATTTTTTGTCAGAAGTAAATAATTCTAAACAGCAAGAAAGTCGACGGCTTTTTCTTCTAGAACGCCGCAATACCCTGGGACTTGTTGACATTGGCGTAGACCCTACCTTTCTCTTTGGCACTGATTTTATTTCATCTTTGAGTTTCATCGAAATATGTTCATCAGTATTTTTTGTAATTTTAAGTTCACATTCTGGTACTAGAGTAACATTCACTGATTTGTCAGGTGTTCTACTACGACTAGCTGAAATGTCTGTGACCAAAGCAGCTATAGTGGCTGATTGTCCCACAGAAGGCAATTCACATTCTGGTACTAGAGTATCATTAACTGATTGGTCAGGTGTTTTAATACGACTAGCTGAAATGTCTGTGACCAAAGAAGCTATTCTGGCTGATCGTCCTCTAGAAGGCAGCTCACATTCTGGTACTAGAGTATCATTAACTGATTTGTCAGGTGTTCTGCTATGACTAGCTGAAATGTCTGTGACCATAG
Organism: Ceutorhynchus assimilis; assembly: GCA_917834065.1. Taxonomy (NCBI): domain Eukaryota; kingdom Metazoa; phylum Arthropoda; class Insecta; order Coleoptera; family Curculionidae; genus Ceutorhynchus; species Ceutorhynchus assimilis. Next base: position 102,452,361 of record OU892277.1, read on the forward strand.
CAGCTATTCTGGGTGATCGTTTTCTAGAAGGCAGTTCACATTCTGGTACCAGAGTATCATTAACTGATTTGTCAGGTGTTCTACTATCGCTAGCTGAAATGTCTGTGACCAAAGCAGCTATTCTGGCTGATCGTCCTTTAGAAGGCAGCTCACATTCTAGTACTAGATTATCATTAATTGATTTGCCAGGTGTTCTACTACAACTAGCTGAAATATCTGTGACCAGAGCAGCTCTTCTGGCTGATCGTCCTTTAGAAAGCAGCTCGCATTCTGGTACTAGAGTATCATTAACTGATTTGTCAGGTGTTCTACTATGACTAGCTGAAATGTCTGTGACCATAGCAGCTATTCTGGGTGATCGTTTTCTAGAAGGCAGTTCACATTCTGGTACTAGAGTATCATTAACAGATTTGTCAGGTGTTCTACTATGACTAGCTGAAATGCCTGTGACCAAAGCAGCTATTCTGGCTGATCGTCCTTTAGAAGGCAGCTCACATTCTGGTACTAGATTATCATTAACTGATTTGTCAGGTGTTCTACTACAACTAGCTGAAATGTCTGTGACCAGAGCAGCTCTTCTGGCTGATCGTCCTCCAGAAGGCAGCTCACATTCTGGTAGTAGAGTATCATTAACTGATTTGTCAGGTGTTCTACTATGACTAGCTGAAATGTCTGTGACCAAAGCAGCTATTGTGGCTGCTTGTCCTCCAGAAGGCAGTTCACATTCTGGTACTAGAGTATCATTAACTGATTTGTCAGGTGTTCTACTACGACTAGCTGAAATGTCTGTGACCATAGCAGCTATTCTGGCTGAACGTCCTCTAGAAGGCAGCTCACATTCTGGTACTAGAGTATCATTAACTGATTTGTCAGGTGTTCTACTATGACTAGCTGAAATGTCTGTGACCAAAGCAGCTCTTCTGGCTGATCGTCCTCCAGAAGGCAGTTCACATTCTGGTACTAGAGTATCATTAACTGATTTGTCAGGTGTTCTACTATGACTAGCTGAAATGTCTGTGACCAGAGCAGCTATTCTCGCTGATCGTCCTCCAGAAGGCAAGACGCGTTTCACAAACTTTCGTTTTTTAGTACCTTTGGCATTTTGAAACAGGTCAATTAATCGAGAGATTTGTTCTCCTATATCTAAATTGGTTTCCTTGTCAAAACTTAGATTCTTCAAAAAATCTATAGTTAGAAAATTGTTATGCACCAATTTGATATCGTCTGGAGACTTTCTTAAAAATGATTCAACATCAGATAAAATTCCAAAATATTTAAATTTAAGAAGATCTTCAATGCAAGAGTAAAGCTTCTGCATTGTGATTGCATCTAGATCCACCCTTACACATGATTCGTACAATTTTCTAATGTAAGATTCAACACGTTGTGTATTTTCCGCTGTGTTGGTAGTTAGAAGTATTGAATGTATGATCTCTAGAGTGATATCAACTGAAATAAAAAACACATTATTATATCTCATTTCTTTCTAATAAATGAGATATACTTACGTATCTCCTTATTAGTTATCTTAGGATTAAACCATGTGATTATCATCAAAATCCTGTTAAGCTGAGCTACATCGTTCATACTACATGTTTTAAAATACTGAAATAACTTTAAATGTAGTGGATCAGATTTTTCTACAGAGGGCAAAACTTTATGTTCATACTGTTTGAAAATCATTCTGGTGATTTCCTGAAATATGTAAAAAAAAAAATATTTAAAATTAATACTTTGGAATCACAATTCACAGTTTTAGCAACCCCTTGATACACTCTCCACATATTCAAGCAAATAGTACAAATCATGAAAAAATCTCTGAAAATTAATCATTGTGATATTCTTCTGATTGCAGGACCCTAGATAACTAGTAACACATTTATATTATATTTGATATAATTAGCTTTGGATTTTTGTAGAGCCGCCAAAAACCAGAGATTGCAGGAAGATGCTTGAGAAAATGTTTCAGCAGACACATTGTTTATTTCTGCACAGACGCCGTATTTTTATTAATAATTCCCCTAATGTGAATAATTCCAATAACATATATAGGGGTTATTTTTAGTTTTTACCCACCAGTTGTCACCTAGGAGTAGTAGTTACCAAAATGTCCTGAGCAAATGTGACGGGAACGTACATAAGTAATAATAAAACAATTATTTGATAAAATATTTAAACATAAACTTACTGTGAATGTGATATGATTTAAATAAAGAACAGGCCAGACCAAGTAATTTAAGGAATCTCCTTCAGCATAATCTTTTAGATGCACAGTCAATAACACCCATAGTCGAGCTACAAAATCTGCATTGCCATGCACAGTTTTAAATTTGCTATAGCACTTGTAGATCTCTTTGAAAAATGTTGGATTGTCTCCCTCGCAATTTAGTTTGTTTATGATTTCGACAAGACGACCAATCTCAACGATACTAAAATTTCAAAAATACCTTCAATATACAGGTCTGGCATGTCAGCATCTTAAAAACTAATAGAATGAAATGTCTAGAAAAAGTCTGAGGTTAAATAGAGAACGAAAACGATTTTGCCTGTTCCACCTCTAGCATGTAGCCCTGGGAATGCTGGAGGTGAAACAAGAGAAATCGTTTTCGATCTCTATTTAACCTTAGACTTTTTCTAGACATTTCATTCTATTCCATTAAAATTGCCCCATGAGATGTTCACTTGTCAGACCAGTATAATAAAGATTTAAAGTGATATATGTAAGTACCTATGATTAAACTAGGGTAATACATAGAATCTTATGCCAAATAAATGAAATTAGGTTCTTACCTATTCTTGCTCAAAGGCACAGTGAATATCACTTTGACAAGTACAGTAATTTGGTTGAGAACAATTTGTGTCACTTTTGGTAAATCATCGTAGCTAACTATGGCCTTGAATATTACAGCAGATAAATTGCGGCAATTTCGGTCATTACGCTGAAAATTAAAAAGCATTTTACACTTGCAAAGATTTTAATGCTAAGTAATATTTTTGGCCTAACCATTATCAAGTTATTTAAAATTTGTCCAATGAGCTCTCCTACATATCCTAATTTGTCATCATCTTGGAGTAATATTTTCATAAGTGAGTACCAGAGACAGCGTGAAACCTATACAAAAAAAAAATAATTAGATATAAAATAAAATAAAAAATATCTAATATATTACCCTATTCCTGGTAATTTTTCTCAATGCTAGCTGTAGAAGTTTACAGCATTCCACAACCGAATTTATTAAAATGGGGTACAAATGAGTAATATTTTTTGATTCTAATAGCCCAGGTTCCAATTGAATTTCATTACTTGTTTCTAAACAGTATCCAACATCCTTGTGGGAATGGCCTATAATAAGTATTAAAATATGATCAATCTATTCTAAAAATGACTCCAAATATCACACAAAAATCTAATATAACTCTTACCAAGTATAGCTAGTAGAACCTTCGCGCATCCAATATTTAATTCAGGCACTTCTTTGGCATAGCAGTACTTAGGATCACATGTTTCCCCAATTTCTCCAAAACAAAATATTAGAAATTGCTTCAACACTAACAGAGACTCATATTGAAGTCTCATCAAAAGATGCTTGAAAACCTCAAACCTCTTAATTGTTAAAGCGTCAGACTTTCCTGATTTTGAAGTTAAAGGTGTCAGAACAAGATTAACATGCTTGTCATTAATGAAATACACCATATCCAAACTAAAATTTTCGATTAACACTTTCCAACAATCGAACGCCCTAATTTTTTGCTTCATATCTTCTACTTTAAAGGATTTTTCAACAATTTTCAACATTAACTTCAATAAGTTCGGCGTCGTGTGTAGTCTTGTACCCAATAATTTTATCATGATCATCCATAACTTTGGCCAGCTGTCAAAAGATGAGTCTCGTAATTTTTGAGTGATAACTATATACCTATAAAAATATAAATTCACTTAGAACTTATTTGCTGCAAAAATTGAATCACTTTACCTATTCATGTTGTTCAGGAATGCACGAGATTCCTCAGAAGTCAATGTAACGATGGATTTTATTGAAGCCAGTGTCAGTGCTAAATCAATAGCAACTAGTTCTAATGTTTCCGAGTGATCCTTGACATTGAAAACATAGGGCACAATTTGGGTCAACAAATTTTTTTTATATAATAGTTTTTCATCCTCACTTTTAAATGAATCACTGAGAACTGTAGAAAACTGAAAAATGAGTATTTATGTGTGAATTTACTCACTATTGTGTAACATATTTGATGAGTCATAAGTCAGATGTATTTTGTGTCTTTCAAGATTCAGTTGCTGAAAGTGGGGCACATTTCAATTTACAGATTTTCAATTTATTCTGTGACAATGGAGGTGAATATCTAGCTACTGAAATGAGAGATTTTTGGTATGCAAAAAGGTAAGTCATTATTTGACAATTCCACGAACCCCACAAATTAAATGATGCAGCAATACACACAAAAAAAAGTTTTTGGGATGAGGGAGGCAGTTATAACTGCAACATTCTCACTTAGTTTGATCCCTACTAAAGCTTTAAAAGAATTTGGAACATCATACGAAATGTGGCGCAGTTGATATAGAAGATAGCTTTCTATTGTGAGACATAGAAAAACATTTTTCAACATTGATAGATACTTTGTTGTCAAGACGACAATCTGTCACAACATCCAGTCAGTAACAAAACCGTTCCTTGCGATCTGAGACTGACTCAAAAATCTTGAGATCGCCCGCATACAACAAAGCAGAAGAGCATTTAATTACTTCAGTAAGTGAGTTGATAGATATACCTAATAAAGAAGAGTGGCCGCAGATTACTTCCCTGAGGTACTCCAGATGCGGTAATGGTTTGAAAATTACTTGCTAACCTTTACGAAGTTTGGCCTATTAAGCAAGTAAGTACCTATGACTTTCGAAATAAGTATGTTTTTTTTTTTGGAAATTCCTTCTACCCTATCAAATGCCTTAAACAGGTTAGTAAACACAGTGTCCAGCTGTTCAAGCAGCGACAATTACAAGAGTCATTATGAATGTTTCCATCCAAAAAAGTAACAATTTTGAACAGGTCAGGTGTGGGGTAGCAAGTAAGTATACACTTTTGATAGCTTAGACTCATTATAGCATAGGAGAGAAATACATAATGTTATTGTTATAGAAAAGAAATGAGGGTAACATAAGACCTGAACTTCACCATCCCAAATATAAGAAAAATATGATTTTCTGTGGTACATAGGGACCACGCTCAAACCCTATATTATAGAAATTCTATGTTTCAATCCCATAGAAGATCCATTATTAAATACATTAATCACCAAGTAACCCTGTTAATACAAAAACCTCATAAGACAAGTAAAGTTTAGAAAATTTATATATTCTTACCCTCTCTAAATCATACGATTGCCAAGCACTGTAAAGGGTAGTCAGGTGTTTAATCTTCTGATGGATGAACAATTGTTTCACATGATTATTTAGAATCAGCATAATATTATTAGCAACTTCCTCTTCTATTAGGTTCTCCTTCAACATTTTTATTACATCCATATAAATACTGTGAACACTATTTTCTACAAGCACTGTCAGCACCCCCAAAGGTAACTCTTTGTCACATTTCTGTTTTTGCAAATCCCTTTGGATATACATCATAATCTTTTTATAGTCCAGGGATGTGACCTCTTCAAGAAGTTTTCCTGTGACATTCTTGCTTCCCATTAATTTATTAAATAGAAAAAGTTTTTCTTTGTCAGACTTCCATATGGGCATGGTGCATGTGGATGCCATGGCTCATGGATATCCTACATCAACAAAAACAATTGTCAATAAATTATCAAAAGTACACGCAGCAACTCAATAATAATTATCATAACAACTTAAATATTCAATATAGAATAATAATAATAATTCTTTCAACAATTCAATATACTTACATAACGATAACAGAGTGTGATTCAGAGTAATATTATTATAAACAAATAATTTTTTATTGTGGAATCTAGAGATGTTACGAGTATATCTGCATATTGTGCCATGTTTAATGGTGAGTTAATAATAATAGAATATAATAATTATATAGGTACAAAATTCTGGCCTAACAGCACCCTTATCCATTAGAGATTAGGGTAGTAGTTGAAAGTTCAAAGGCTTTGTAGACAGTATGAGTTATTTTATAGGCATCCCTAGATATATTGATTTTAGAAACTGTTGTAATTTTTATATACAGGGTGGGGACTTTAACTGGAACTAATTCGGTAGGGCCTTCGGATAAAATATGTGGACAAAAGGCAAAACTATGTCGATTAAGATTTTTTACTTAAGATTTTTTACATTATTTTTTTTTATACAGGGTGTTTGAAGAACAGCTATACGGTTATCAACTTAATTTTTTTAAATGGTAGCTCCTGTATATTATGAAATTTCTGGATTCTGCAGAAAATTCTAGACATATTTTATATACAATTATATACCTACGTTCAATTGTTTCGGAAATATTGACTTTTTTGCTTTGACAGACTGTAACGGTTAATTTTACAGCAAAACCGATTTTACATTCTCATCTGTAGCTTATCATAAGCTATCTGAGACCAACTTTGAATTTAAACAGAGATTAAATTTAACCAGAACTTTTAATCATAAATTAAATTCAAAGTTGGTGTCAGATGATAGTTTATGAAAAACTGAGACAAGAATGTTTAGGTTTTACAGCCTGTCAAAGTTACAAAAAAGTCAATTTTCAACTGTCAATATTTCTGAAACAGTTGAAGATAGGTATATGACATTGTAAATGAAATATGTCTAGAATTTTCCGCAGAATTCAGAAATGTCATAATATACAGGGGCTATCATTAAAAAAAATGAAGTGGATAACCGTACAGCTATTCTTGGAACACCCTGTAGAAAAAATTAATGTAAAAAAATCTTAATACAAAAGTTTTGGGATTTTACCTGAAATTATCGAATCCGATATCAAAAACTTTTTTGTGTTTTCAGAAATGTAAAATTTTGACAGATGGTCAGTTTTTCCCAATGGAACACCCTATATATGACTTTATAGTTGAAAAGAGTCGATTTTTCTGATTTCAATTATATATGATTTAACTATTTTTAATTAAGCTGTTTTGGAAATATCGGGCACTAAGCTTCAAGAAAATATGTAATACATTGAAACAACAGCTCTGTTCCAACCGACATGAGAACCATTTTAGAACGGTAATTTCAAATCGCTCAATTCATTTGTCAATTAGGATAAACCGAGGGATAAGCGTTCAACTTATTGAAACAAATTGGGCAACTGGAAATTACCGTTCTAGAATGGCTCTCATGTCGGTTGGAAGCTCGGTTGGAACAGAGCTGATGTATTATTTTCTTGAAGTTTAGACCCCTATATTTCCAAAACGGCTTAAATAAACTTAGTTAAACAATATATATTTGAAATCAGAAAAATCGACTCTTTTCAACTATAAAGTCATATATAGGGTGTTCCATAAGAAAAAACCGAGGAAAAAATTGACCATCTGTCAAAATTTGACATTTAAAAAAAAAACAAAACAAAAAAGTTTATGGCATCGGATTCAAAAATTTTAGGGAAAACCCCAATACTTTTATATTCACAATTTTTTGATATCTCTTCACATAACCCGAGACATAACCCTTGTGTTGGGGGGTCAATATATGAGGAAAGACTCTGTACGTGAAAAAATATACAGTAGTTGTTGTTGAATATCAAAACTATTTTTGTTTTAAAAGTGTTTGGTAGGGTACAATTTATTTTTGTTCAAAATAACCTTCCAAACATAATTCTTAACAACTTGCAGGGGTATTAAAATATTTTGTAAGCAGCACCCCATGCTGTAATACTGCAACGTAATAATGATTTAATTACTGATTTATAAATCAATATTGATAGTTTTTCATTAAGAATTTCTCAGATTATGTAAAATTTTTACATACGTTTTCTGACCTTTGATGAAACATGGCTGATGATGCGTCCATTGATGCTGGTCGGTTACAATCCCCAAATATTTAGTTTCATAATAGGAATCAATAGATTCATTTTTATTTATGAAATTTGTTTCAAAGTCTGGACTATTTTTATTCACTTACTACTGAGTAAATGTAATGTAGGACACCCCCTTGAAAATTAAATGTGTCGCCTGCATAGGAAATTACCTTCCCTTCCAGTTGCATATTTAAGAAGAGTGAGTTTATGTAGGATAGAAACAATATTGGGCCCAGTATGGTTCCTTGGGAACAACCACTTTTATTATTCGTGGCGAACTAATAGTGTTGTATACTTTTGTTTTTAGGTGTCGATTTGAGAGGTAACTGTGGAAGACATACAGGACCATCCCCCTGAACCGTAATGTTCTACTTCCAAAACACTAAGAAGTTGTTTATGCCTTGGTGAGGCCAATAAAGACCACTATTGTCAATACTCTTTGTCATTTTTGACATAAGATGTTGAAAAGTATCCTAAGTACTGATTCCCTCTGTGAAACCCATATTGTTTATTAGATAGTGTTTTTCTTTAAATTTACCAGTCTGTCCTTTCAATTAGGTATTTTTGCTAAGTACCTAATTAATGAGGCTGACAGGTCGGTAAAATTGTTTTTTGTTGACTTAATCGTTTTTGTAAATAGTGTTCTTGGGGAGGTTTTCAAAGTGATGTGGTATAGTACCGATTTTAAATATTATACTTGGGTATGATTATATGTAGACCTGATGTGGATGTATGATTTTTATGAAGTTACTGGAAGTTTCATCCAAGGAAAAAATACATTGATAAGGTCACTCTGGAGTCTCTATTTGCTTTTCTAGTTCAGGACCAACATTTATGTAGGTACTATGAAGTTGTTGCGGAAGTTAGGTATATCTTACCTTGTTCCAAATTCTTCCTTTCTATCATTAACAATTTTTTTGTTTTGTGTTTTAATGGTATTCATGCCTGTTACTTTATGCACTATTTGAAAAAAAAAAACTAATATTTTACTTAGGCCCGGTTTATTAATCTTCAAATAAACTTGCTGGTAACCTAAATATCTGCAAGATAACTTTCGGGATCTATAGCTAATCCTATTGGTCGGCGGATAACTGGCCGACCAATGAGATTGCAGATTGCCTTGTTATCCGCCAGACTGCATTACCTGACAGTTTTATCAGAAAGTGAATAAACCGGCCCTTAGAGTAGAGATACCAATAATATTATTAATTGGAATAATAGGACACACACCTCACGAACACCAAACCAAAAATAAAAGATTGAATAAGGGTGCCAATCCAAAACCGCCAAACAGAATTACCAAAAACAAATAACAAATTTTCCCTCCAAAATTTTTCTCCATTTTTTCCACTACTACCTCGACCCCCCTGATTAAAATTGGAATTGCTACTCAAAATTAACTTTTATAATGATATTAATAATGCAATAACTTACTATTTAACTTTACACTTCACAACTACAGACTGCAACTAGTAAAATCACAATCAAATAAATTCAAAACAATCACAGATTAAAAAATGAGTCTATCTTCATTGGTCTATCTACTTGTAATTCTCACATTTGTCAGTTGTCACTTCACTACCTAAGGCGCTTTCCAGGGGCGAGTTCAGGAATGACACACTCAGGGGCGAGTCCAGGAATGACGCACCCAGTGTGAGTGTGACACCGGTGCGACGCCCTAGCTGTTCAAAAATAATAGACGGTGCTATGGGCCCAATGGCCAATTGTCAATTCAGGCACACCCATAAAATCTCACTCGCACCCTGTGCGTTATTTCTGAACTCGGTCCAGTGTGAGTGTGACACCGGTGCGACGCACTAGCCGTTCATAAATGCTATAGGCACACCGAGTGCGCCCACTCTGTGCCGTTCAGAAAGTACTTCGGGCGCGCTCCAGGTGTCGCACCGGTCACACCATAATTTTTTGGTGTGGCTGCGGTGTGATTGTGTCTTTATTTCAACATTGTCAACCATTCCTCCCATAATCTCAATAATCCCACCAAATATAAACAAAACACAAATAAGAATTAAAGTTTTTCCTTCAAATTAAAAAAATGAACAACAAAAAAAAAGTAATCCTAATAGATTTGGTGAAATTTTTGAGGAGATGCTCGATTGGTCACGCCAAGCTTTCAGAAATTCATACGAAAGTTGTCGCCTAAGAATTGTCATTTCAGTCACACCCATAAAATCGCACTCACACCCGAGCCGCTTTCCATGCACATTGGCGCGCTCTAGAGCACCTCAGGGGCGCCACGCACTAAATTTGTACCGTTCCAGTATAATGGCGTGAGACGCCTGTCTTAGTGTCAAATATGTCAAATTTTAAAAATAATTATTTGTTTGTTTGTGCAGTTTGTTTTTTTATTTATCAAAAATGGAAGAGAATCAAAACTATATTTTTTAAAATGTTCAATCTTGAGATATAACAAGAAATAAATAAATAAATAGCCACCCACGGATGTGACAGCTGACAGGTTGACGCGTACGTACAGCTCGGGAGCTCAACGCCCCGAGTAGCTCCGGGCGTCACACTCCCATACTGGAAAGCGGCTCTTGTGTGTTATTTCTGAACTCGCCCCAGCTGACGCTTTTGAGCACGCAATCGAGCTTTTGCGCGCGCAAATGCTTCAAGCGCGTGTTTGTGTTCCAGCGCTTCGAGAGCTGCTAATTTTTGCGTTTCAGACACAGAACACTGTGCTGCACCGTGCTTGAAGCACACAGCTGGAAAGCGGCTCTAGTCTACCCGGTCAGACGCTACGTTCCTGTATTTTTCTTTACTCTTCTTAAACCGAACTACCGAACAGTTCCTTTATTCACTTCGGAGCAGAAAAATTTTGAACTCACAACCGATCTATTATCCATTACATTGCGAAGCATCTGTAGCAAATCCCTTTTTTCTTGATGTTTTAACCATATTTTGAAAGTTCGCGATAACCCATTGTAAACAATTTGGGACAATTATTATTATTACTATTATGGTACAATAGTAAACAGTTTACTTACTCTGATGAAACTATCGGATTACTTTGTAAGTTGATCGTCGTGTTTTTGATAAGTTATTGTCCATAATGAATATCCACTTGGAATAATGCACTCATATCGGTATCGACCTTTATTCTTGAAAAAAATTAAACTATGCGCGGTGACTGTAGAATTTGACAGGCTGTTCCATGGGTAGACAATTCGATTTGCTAGGAAGTTCCTTCTTCGAAGCTTGGCGGTTTTTTCTTTGCACAACTTTAAAGTATGACCTCGCAGATGCGTGTTGTCATTGAAGAGGTAAAGATGTCAAGGTTACAGGTGTAACCATTTCGAATAATCTTGATTGTCTCGATCAGATCTCCTCTCAGACGCCTTTCCCTCAAAGGAGTGATTCCCAAAGTTGATAGTCGAGTAATCTTCATTACGGACTGGCAGAGCTGGGCAGTATTTGCAATTCTAAATACTTTTTAGTATTTAAATACTTAAAAGTATTTAAATACCTAGTATTTAAATACTTTTCTAAAACTGGTATTTGTATTTATGAATCCAAATACTTTTTGAAATATTTGGTATTTAAATACTTTAAAGTATTTTAAATACTTTCAAAAGTAGTTAAATACTTTCAAGTATTTAACTACTATCAAAAGTATTTAAATACTTTTGAAAGTATTTAAATACTTTTTCTTCTGCAAAAAATATACAGATGAACAAGATTCAACTCGTCACATTATCAGTTCCTAGACTAGACACGTGCCGCGTGCTTATCTTTGGCTAGACGGCTTCTGAAAATATATGCAGGCAGGCAGGGTAGTTTGTTTACGCGCTTTTGGTGAAAAATATTTGTTGTTTCTGCTGAGGTTGTTGTGTTGGTTCAAAGGAAAAGCACAAATAGTGAAGTGAATGAAGTGAATAATAAATTTGAAAAACGGTAAGGACATATTGTTTTATGCTTTAAAAATGCGGGGTTTTGTATTGGTAAAAATGCGCCTCATCTATAGGTCTCTAGTCTCTAGGTGCTAAAAGGTGCTTGACCCTTACCATTTTATATTTTAACGTGAATACATCTTCGTCTTGGATAGAAATTTTCCTAATAAATGCGAAATATTATATTGTGCAACTAGCAAGGAGTGATTAATAACACATTTCCCACTAGCGCTTAATGCTAGAAGTTTGATTCAGCGAGTACTAGTTGGAAATGTGTTTTTTTCCATGTACACATTGTACATACAGGATGTTTCAAATTCGAGCCACATCATTGGGATATCGGAAACGGTAAAAGATACAGGGTTGGTTAAATTGGGGCAAAGTTGCCAAATTTAATGCCAAGCAAAATAGCGTTCTGATATTTGGAAAATTGCACGTACCTCCGGAAATATTCGGAAAAAACCGAAATTTTGAAAAATCGATTTTATTTTTTCCTGAGCTTGTTTGAAGTGATATTCAAAAATAAATGAAACTTTATCGTTGCCACTCTCTTCCCTCTATAAAATGGCAGTGTGAAATTTAATATCCGACGTTTCTTCTTTGGTCTACCATCATCAGCTTTATTTTTCTAAAAACGACCATGATTTTTTTGTTGTGTTTTCTGTTGGCTTTAATGCAAACTTGTAAAACATTCATCAGATCCAAGAAATATTGGTTTAAACAGTATCCATGCACATGACTTACACATAACATAAAAAGCGATAATACATTTTTCACAATCTTCAAAGAAAAAAATATATCACTTCATTTTCGACTTCATCGTATTACTTTGTCAAATTTAAAATCCAAAATTCTTTCTTTGCCAACATCATCAACTTTATTTTTGTTAATTTTCTATTTTGTTATGCGTCATCCAAGCACTGCAATGTATCAAATTATTATTTTTTATTAGGAATTATCAATAGTAATACAGGGTGTCCCACGACGTTTGTCCCAGGTGATAATTTCGGAACGCGTCATCCAATATAATTGAAATTTTGCGGATCTGGGTAACTTTTTGAGCCGCTTCTACCACTGTCATTCAATTCCACCATTTTTGCTCCAATGTCGGCCAAGTGACGTCAACTTTCGAATTTTAAATGTAACTCATGGTATATTATGGCATTTTTCGTTAGAAAATTGAATTGCAAAATCGGCTATGTCATATTTGTTAAGGCTTTGTTAAAGGATATGACAAAAAATTATACAGTGGAACATACGATGATGCGTTCCGAAATTATCATTTGGGAAAAACCTTGTGGGACACCCTGTATAACTAGTGCAATGGAAATTATCGATAACTACGTGCACTCGTGCTCTTTTTCAACTAAAAATACATTCGGACAAATTTCTCAAAAATTAAATAGTAGGTTATTACATACCGAGTAGGGAAGTGTTTGATTACTGTCGAGAGATTTATATAGTCAATCGAGACGCGAAGCGTCGAGATTGAATATTAATCTCGAGACAGGAATGAAAACTTTCCTCCGAGGTTTGTATACTATTTTATTTGCAAGCACACAGTTAATTATGCTTAGTCAATCAGTTTTTTTGATATTAAAAAAATAAAACAAACATGCCAAAATGTGTCATTCACTGCTTTGACATTTTTACCTGACATGTTCTCATTGTTGCCAGCAAAGGTAAATAAATTAGAGTGAGGGAAATCGGTGAGGGAAGTCGAATAGGGAAATCGGTGAGGGAAATCGAAGAGGGAAGTGACACAGGTAAAGTGTCACTTCCAAATTTTTAAAAAGTCAGTAATGACAAGATTACATATATGATTGCAAATAAAATATATTTCCATTGCACGAGTTGTATTTTATGAGAGAATTTCACGAATCAAAAATCTAAATTTTTTGTCAAAATTTGTCAATACACCAGTTTCGATACCAGTTACTATGCAATTATCGGATAATTGCACTAGTCAAATCATCACGTAATTCCAATCTGATTGGTTGAAGTCAACAATCAAAACATGTCATTTCATTGCTGGAACAACAGTTCCAACCTGGTTTTGACAGATGAATGAAATTCTCACTTTAATTTGTTGAATAAAGATGGATTTATGGCGCTACTTATGTGTAAGACAGAGACAGGTCTATGCAAACTTTTCAAAGTCAATTTATCTTGGATCTGATGATTTTTTCAAAAGTTTTCAAGGTTATTACTTGAAACATATCAAAAGTCAACAGAAAACAATATAAAATATCTATGGTCGTATTTAGAAAAATAAAGCTGGATGATGGGCGACCAAAAACAAACTTCAAACAAACTCAGAAAAAAATGAAACGATATTGCAAAATTTCGATTTTTTCCGAATATTTCGTCAAGTACGCAGAATTTTCCAAATTTCAAAATGCTTGGTTCCCGAGATACAGGGTGGAATAGAAATTTTGCGCTTTTTGGGGTGGTATCATATTTTGGACACCCAGTAGGATAGAAAAAAGGTAAAAACTGCTATAGATATATATTTTCACGAAGAATCCAGTGGCGTAGTCAATTTTTTTTTAAACAAACCTTTTTCGAGATATAGCCCAAACTTAGTATTTTCCAAATATGACACCCTGTATTTTTTAATTCCAAAAAATTGGTTTTTATTTTCTCTTTGGAATGATGTATCACCGAGTGTATCACACTAGCCACTTGTGACGTCACTAATCCTTACAAACGCAATATTGAAAAAAAAACGTAAGTTGGCCATGGAATTATATACCGGGTGTTTTTCAAAACCCGCTCACCCCCATAACTTTTTTATTGTCACAAATAAACAAATGAAATTTGGTGTGTTTATTAATAACCCGAATGTGCATTAATTGACGTATTCAATTATTTTTTAGCACTTCCGGTTTGACCGGAAGTGACCCTAACTTTGTTAGTGTAAATGAGATGCCATGTATATTTTCCCTTATTTCAATAGAAAACTAAATTACGAGTACATTGACACCTCATTTTTCACTTTTCGACATTTGATCAAATGAATCAAAAATTTTGATGATTGGCAATAGCAAAGCGATTTTTATTTCAGATTTTAAAATGGAGGACATGGAGATACCTGAAATTCATGCGAGTGATTTTGAAATAGATCCGTTTTATGATAGCGATGACAGCGTAAAGGATCCAGATTATGGTAGGGAGATAAAAAAGAAAAAAATTCCGGACTATTTTGGTTTACACCGAAGATGCGAAGCGAGTACCTCTCGAACGAGAAGCACATCACCAACAGAATCTGTTGATGATGTGGTGATTGGCGATTCATCAATAATTTTCTCAGTCTCAACAGAAGCACAGAGCAGTTGTGAATCTCGCTCGGAAGCCGAAGTCTCTGATGAATGCTCTGCCTTATTTGACGGTACCTATTATAAAATAACTGATAAAGGCGCTAATTTTACTGTAACTGCCCAATGCCAAAAATGCATTCCCAAGATCAAGTACATCAAAGGCAGATCTAATGCTACTACAAATTTTTTGAAACATATGAAAACCAAACATCCTCATGAGCATCAAAAATACCTGGATTATAAAAAATACAAGAAGAGTACAAAAATTGCCCAAAGCAGCCAACCAACTGCAGTAAATAGAAAAAAACAACTGGATCTTAAATCAAGCTTTTTAGGAATGGGACAAAAAATATCGCAAGAACAATTTGACAAAAGAATAGTAAAATTTATCACTGAAACAATGTCTGCCCTATCGATAATCGAAAATAATAGTTTTATTCAGTTATTCGATGGCCTTAATATTAAAGTCATGTCCAGAAAAACGGCAGTAAGACGAATTTCCGAATCATGTAAAACAATACTTGAAAATATTAAAATTAATTTGGAATCTGTACAACATATATGCACGACAGCAGATGTTTGGTCTTGTAAGAAAAGAAGTTTTTTGGGCGTCACATGCCATTGGATCAACCCCGTAACATATGAACGAAGGTCAGCTGCCTTAGCATGTCGAAGATTTTCGGGAATCCATAGTTTTGACCGAATAGCAGAGTTAATCGACGACATTCATTCAACTTTTGGACTTAGATCTGAAAAAATTACGGCGACCGTTACTGATAATGGATCCAATTTTATCAAGGCGTTTAAAGAATATGGCGTGAACATTCCCAGCTCTGTAGTTTTGAATGCCCTCATGACGTGTGAAATAGAACCTGCTGAGATAGACGAAAATGTTGCTAAAGGTATGGAAGAGTTGGCAGATGTTCTTTTTACACCCAATCCGATTAACCCGGACACCATAACTCCCACTGACGAAATTTACTACGAACAAGAACATCCAAACACCCAGTTGCCAAAACATCAGCGCTGTATATCACATACTATAAACTTAATTGCCACTACAGACTTAATGAAATCTATAAACAAGTCAGCTGCAATACGAAACCGTCATACGAATATTCTTAATAAGTGTTCGCAGTTATGGACTAAGGCTGGACGTCCCAAGTCAGCAGAAATAATCAAAGAGGTCTTAGGTCATCATCTCAGCTATCCAGGTATTACTCGATGGAATTCACATTATGATTCCATCAACCAAATTTTGGCAGATAAAGAAAAATTGCCTACACTCTATGAAAAACTGTCCATCAAACAGCATTCGTTGAAAGAGAATGAAATCGAATATTTAACAGAATTCGTTAAAGTACTCAAACCGCTCGCCCTAGCATTAGATATCTTGCAAGGGGACGCCAATATATATTTCGGATATGCTATACCTACTATTGCCAGTATGAGAATTAAAGTCGAAAAACTAAAAAATGAAAAATTGAAATACTTTGCTACTGTTGTGGATGACCTCTCATTAGCAGTTTTTAGGAGATTCCAGGAGTACCTAACATTTAAAAATAAGGACGCAATGCTTGCCGCAATCTCGCATCCAGCTTTCAAAATGAGATGGATAGTCTTATTTAAAGCACAGGAACAACTAACACAACCCCAAATATCAGAGGACCTTAAGAAACTATTCATTTGTGCTTGTGAAGAATTCACACTCATTGCCAGTGAACGTCCCGAAACATGTGAGATTTCAAAAGAACAAGCATTAAATGATTTTTTTGAATTCGATTATGGAACTGATGAAAATTTGCGCCCAGCATTTTCTACTAATAGAGGGGAACTAGAATGCCTACAGTACTTACAAGATCCGCGCACAGAGTTGGCCATGCTTAATAAATATCCCCTCGTGCAGAAATTGTTTCTCAGATACAATACAACGTTACCATCATCCGCACCTGTAGAAAGGATGTTTTCGTACGCTACATTTATTGACACGCCACGCCGCCACGCTTTATCCGATGAAAACTTTGAAAATTTAGTACTTATGAAGGCTAATGCTAATAATAATGATTCAAAGATTTAAATCGTGTGTGTCGCTTTAGCTTTAATTATGCTTACTACTTACTTACCTACTGTTTGTTCTTCTTATACTCTTGTTTCGATCAGTTGATTTGTTTCTTTGAACTGTTATTTTATTTAGTTTTCAGGAAGATAATGTTTATTTTTGTTGTATTTATATTATTCAAATAATTTTTTTTGTTTGATTTGATTATTTGTAGTTATTATTTTTTGAGATTTAAATCGTGTGTGCCGCTTTAAGCTGATTTCAGACGAGCGCGATTTTGCGAAATTTCGCGGTGATCTGTCATTTTTGCGATTTATTATTTTTCCTTCAATACACATGAAGCGATTAATCGCAAACACTGTTTTTACTCTATAATAGCGCAGAAACAACTATTGAGGTATCCATCGACACTATACTCATACTATACTTATACTACTAACTTATCAGTTATCACTTTACCAAAAACAAAACGAACAAAATAATAAACAATCATAACATAACCCTTATTTCATCATTTTGTGGCGACTTGCGATAGGATATTCAAAGTTAAGTTTAGTTGCTGCTATTATTTTTGACAGTTCAAAATGATACATCACCGCGAAATTTCGCAAAATCGCGCTCGTCTGAAAGCACCTTTAGGCTTTATCTGTGCTTACTACTGTTTGTTCTTTTTATACTCTTCTTTTGATCAGTTGATTTGTTTCTTTGAACTGTTATTTTATTTATTTTTCAAGAAGATAATGTTTATTTTTGTTGTATTTATATTAATCAAATAAATAATTTTTTGTTCGATTTGATTATTTTCAATATTTGCCGACTCTGTTTTCAGGTCGGTCGGTCGTATTTATTGTTTGGCAAGGAATGGTAAGTAAGCAAGTAAGTTAATTACTGATTAGAACGGGTAAAATTACCCATGTTCGAAATTCGGAAATTTTTGATGTATTTGCCACTGCCAGTTTTCCACTTTTGCCAGAGTTACTAATGCGAATAGCGACTAGTCTATTCGCACGAGTGACGACCGATATTTTTCATAACGGAGTCTTGATTTGATTTGATTTGGACAGTGCAAAAAAGGGCCTCTAGTAGTCAAATCAATCGTACTTTATCGGTATAATAATACTGTTGTGACAGAGTTAATCTTGGTTCAATGTTTCTAGGTTGATTAGTAGGAATTTATTGTTTTCGCTAGACCTGTTCAATGGTGGGAATGAATATATGCCCTTCAACACTCCGTTATGAAAAATATCGTTCGTCACTCGTGCGAATGGACGCCTTTCTTTTTTAAACTCGCCTCCGCCGATGGCTCCTTCTGCTACGAACTACGACTCGTTCCAAAATCATTGCCCTCGTTTGAAAAAGGCCGTCTGCCCGTCTATTCGCACTAGTGACGAAATGTACTATTTGAAGTTTTTGAATAAGGTATTTGCCTAATAAAAGTATTTAAATACCTTTTAAAGTATTTAAATACTTTTTAAAGTATTGAAATACTTTTTAAAGTACTTAAATACTTAAAAAGTATTTAAATACTTAAATAAGTATTTAAATACTTTTTGTATTTAGTATTTATTTTTTCTCAAGTCAAATAGTATTTAGTATTTAAATACTTTAGTCTTTATTAAGTATTTAGTATTTAGTATTTAAATACTTTTTAAAAGTATTTTGCCCAGCTCTGCGGACTGGTGGTGGAACCTTTGTTGCTCGTCTCTGCACACGCTCTAGTATCTCAATATGCTTTATGAGGTACAGCTTCCAAACTGAGTGGGCGTATTCTAGTTTTGGACGTATAAAAGATTTATACAGTTTCTAATGGTGTCACACGACTGGTCTTCAAAGGCCTTTTTCACAAAGTATGTATGAGTTGGATTTTTTGGCTATTTTTGTTATGTGCATCTCCAATTTCAGATTATAGGTCACTATATGACACCTGAATCCATTTGTTCCCTAACATGCTTCAGCTCAACATTGTTTATTTTGTAGACATATTCAGTGGTATTGGTCCCAGTGCTCAAGGTAGTACATTTTTCTTCGTTTAGGCCTCATTTTCCAGTTATTGGACCACACTTCTATAGCTGTGAGATCTTCTTGCAATGTCTTCTGTTCTGCGTCGTTTGCATACAATTTCGTGTCGTCAGCAAAAAGTAGGATTTTGGTTTGGATATTTGATGTCGTATCGCTGACATATACTAGAAAAAGTAGAGGGCCCAGTACTTATCCCTGCGGTACCCCACTCTAGACTTTTCTTCTGTCTGAGAATATTGCATTTATTCTTACTTGATAGTATCGGTTCAATAGAAAATTTGATATAAATTGTAGCAAGCTTCCAGCCAGTGGCGACGCGTGACTTGCAGTCTGGGGGGGGGGGGGGGGGGGGTAATGGTAATGCGACCCCCCGCTAACACGCCGCAGTCGAAATATTTTGCCAATTTCAAGGTCATTCACTTTTCCAGAACGATAATTTACTTTGTGAGGAAAAAAAAAAAAAAAAATGTATTTTCTTTAATATTATTATTTTCTTTTAGGCATCGTGATTTTTCCCTTGAATTTTGGATCCTGGGGGAGGGTAATTACCCCCATTACCCCCCCCCCCCCCCCCCCCCCCGACACGACGCCCATGCTTCCAGCAATGCCAAAGTGATGTAATTTATGCAGGAGATAGCTGTGGCACACCTTATCGAACAATAACAAATACAAGGTACAAAAGTGACAAGAGACAAAAATATAGCACGTGTATCAATGCTATGTGCCTATAACCCAGAATAAATGGATACAGGTCCTGGATTCCGAACCCACGATTTGATAGTATCGTCTATCTATCTTATCAGGGATGTGCCGTAGACTATGAAATCTACTTTACGCGGTTTGTCTACTCGTTGTCTACGTATTGTTTACATCCACTTTTTTCCATGTAGACTATGTAAACTATGTAGACAATGTAGACAATAGAAAATTTGAAATTTGAGTGATTTTTTTGAAAGTTTGCATTGCATTAAATTTATATTACAGCAGTTTAATTAACTTTACAAAGCAAACAACCAAACAAAGCAAAAACAGAAACCTAACCTTAAAGGCCTGCCAACTGTCAAAAATTGTATTAGGGAATTCAATCCATCTGTCAAATAGGAAAATTCAATGTGGCATGGCGGCCAAGCAAGTTTGTTTTGAATATGTTTTTATGCGTATTTTAAATTATTTTGCATACAGTTTTGCTTACAACTTTGATTTTCATTATTTAATAAAATATTTGTTGACTAGGTACCTAAACTATTAATTCGGGCAGAAACTAGATATTTTTTTGTGTTTTTTGGCCCATGTATGGCCGCCACGCCATCTTGAATGTCACGTGGTTTGAATTGCCTAATACTTTACGCGTTGTCTACATATTTTACACGTTGTCTACATAGATTACATAGTTTACATTGTCTACGCGTTGTTTACACCAGACGTAGACAGTTTTTATTTAGGCGTAGATGCCCATCCCTGATCTATATTCATACGAGACGATCGATACTATCGAATCGTGAGTTCGGAATCGGGTCCCAGGAAATTTTCGATTTTTTGGTATTTTCTATCTGTCTCTTATATCTTGTACCTATTTGTCATTGAGTCATTGTGTCTTCAGCCATAATAGAAATCATTTACCATTAGACCAACCGTGACGTTTTGGTTTTGTTATCAAAACTGTTTTCTGTAAACTTTGTGGTGTTTCGAGGTGATTTTCTATTGCTTGAGAAGGGTAATTTTCGTATTTTAAGATAGAGAGTCCTCATCTTAAGTAACGTAATTTAAAAACAAACACGCACAGATAGTAGATTTCTGAACTATGCCATGCCGCCATATTTAATTTATTTTTTGACAGCTCGTTAGATTGCTTTATTTTGACTTGAAATTTATCACCGTTTTTAAACTTAAATTTTGTACCTACTATTTACAAGAAAAGTTGAATTTTGATTTTCCGCCACATTCTTCATTTTTTAAATACTTATTGCCAATAGTTGTATTCCTTTCACATCTAGGAGGAGCTCCGGGGCGTTACGCGCTTATTCCTTTCGAGAAATGTTTGTTGCACCACGAATCTCTTCCTTTCAGATCTGGGTCGACTAACGCCAAAGCGAGTAGCTCGAGTGTTCCAAACTCCTGAAAGGAATTCAAAACTACCTTGCTCTGAGTAGGTACATGTACTGAAAATGCTTTTTGTTCGAATCTATTATACCACGGAATGGTTTTGGAACGTAGGTAGAGTCGGTTCTTGGTTCCCTCAAATGTTCGAAACAGTGGTGTGGCTTGTGGAGTAATTTAAATCTGTCTGGCATTTTGAGAGCTGAATGTAGCTACAGTGAAGCTAGTTAGCTTCTCGCGAAAAATTCTGTGGGAATTTCGAAAAATTTTGAGCGCTATCAATGTGCAAAAAAAGATGACGAAAGTGTACGCAATAGCCGAAAAGCGTACATGCTGCATTGCCAGAAAAGTTTAATTGGCTGTTCCATTATCTAATTATCTATAAATCAATAAAAAAAGTTACAAACAAAATATGTAGACCTATCTACCTAAAATTTTCCACGATTTTTTTTTCGTCTGGCATTTCGTATTTTTATTCAATTTCTCGGTCAACCACTGGCAACATTGACGATGACGAAGGTCTGTTTTCACAGAAATCACAAATCAGTCAGAGCGCATTTCATTCGTTGAAAATAGTGAGAAAACTATTTCTTCGCGATTTGCACCATTCATTGGCGTATCTAGGATTTTGGTTTGGGGGGGGGCTTTGTTAACAAAAAGAGTTGACAAAAAAAAAAAAAAACTGCGCACAATAGTAACTCTCATTGACTAAAGCATTCATGCGCATGTTGCTACATTCGAAATGACGAAATACACTCCTGGACAAAATTATCGCACCACTGCACATAAGCACCACCATAAGCAGTGGTGCGATAATTTTTTCCAGGAGTATATTTTAGGATCATGTTACTAGGTAGCCAGGTTTTTTATCAGCTATATTTTGGAATGGTTTACCAATGAGAACTTCGGCATCCTCGCATGTTTGGGAAAGTGACGTCCCTTTCCTATCCGGTGTTTTCACAAAAGTTTGAAAATTCGTTTTTCAAATCATTTTATTTTCAAAAATAAAAGTTTTTTTTGGAAAACAATATACAGATGTTACATCAGAATGACTAACAGAATAGTTTGAAAATGCGAAAGTTGCCCATTTTTGTCAGGAATTCAATGTTACGCGCATATTTTTTTCGGTATGGAGGAGAAATTTTGTTCACGGAGCAACTTCTCTCCTGGGCCCTTATTCTTGAAACAGGGAAGCAGCATTTCCATGAGAATAGCTTTTCCGTCTGTGTTACTCGATATTATCATTTGTGCATGTCATTGAGAAAGACAGAGAAATCGTTCTCACGAGAACGCTGGTCCTTGTTTTCCAAAAAAAGTACCCGGAGCTGGCACTCGTACCGGATAAAGATCGTTATCCCTATCGCTAAGGCACTTGCTGTCTTCTTCTCTATTTCGGAAATCAATAGAGACGCCACGACGTCAATAGAGATAGAGAAAATATCTCTATTTGCTAAAGAGACCCATCTCTGGGGTTCGATTCTCGTCTCAGGGAGTAGAGCTCCCCGAGAGAACAAATTTTTCGTCTTTATAATTCTCTTTTACTTTTCGATTACGTTTACAAGGACAAAACATGCGTTCTATCGGGGAGCTCTTCTGCTCTACTGTCGAACCCCTGGAGAAGGAAGTATTTCGGATATGCAGGATGATTAAGATGAAGCACTGATTCCCTGGCTGCATTAGGCACCCGCCATAGAAAAACCTCATTATAGAAAGAAGTGAATTTTTATTTCTATTTGTTTTATACAAAAAATGTACATGTCACATAAAATACGCTGGAAAAAAATTAGTCTAGACTTGCCTTGGGGGGGCTGCAGCCCGGCACCCCCCCCCCCCTGGATACGCCTATGGCACCATTCAAAAACGCTTTGACTGGTTTGTGATTTCTGTCAGAACAAACCTAATGTTGACGTCGATGCTGAGGAGTCCCATAGACCTAATAGAAGACGATGAAAGTGTTTTTTTTTTTATCATTTTATATTGACAAAGACTAAATATGTTGTACAAAAATATGACTGAAATTTCATTTTGTCAATTCAAATTAATGTTAATGTTTTTTCATACAACATTTTCACGTTTCCGTTATTTTTTTGAAGCTTTATCATATTTAGGCGGTTGACTTGTCTGACAGTCTTTTTGAGTGCATACAGGGCCGTATCTAGAGTCAAATTTGTTACAGGGCATGACAAATTTGACATAGGGTATACACTACTTGCCCTTACCCCTTAAATTTTTTATAGGTAAACAAAATGGGAGTAATTGCGCCGAAGGCCTTTTCTTTCTAGTACATTAGGCAAGTCCGTGCTCGCTTAATTTTCAACCCAAAAATTCGAACAAAAAAGCATTGGAGAGTGCATTTCATTAGCAATAATGTGGTATTTGAATAATTAAAATCGGATTATGCATTCGGCCGCTGCTGCACTAAATGCGCGCAAACAGGCGAAAAGCTGATTCAGTGACCTTGAACAAAAATATGCTACTATTCAAGACGCTGCAGAAAAAAAACTATAGAAGATAACGGGGTACTGTCGCGGAGTTTTTTATAACAAAAAAACTTCAGCTACCACAATCATTTGAAACTTTTTGCTATTGGACCATCCCTTTGAGCAGCGTTCTCCATAAGCCGCAAATTACCCCTAAAAACCACCCCTAACTAAAAACCCTATGGAAGTACAAGGTCGCAAACTTAATATGTTATTTAGCATATTAAAATGGATCGATCCCCCAAAAAAATTTTAACTTCTAATTATTTTGAGGTAAACCCTCTTTTCAGATCCCCGTTTCTTGGACTAATTTCGAGAAATTAGATAAATGTGTGTGAATATCAACCATCTGTAAGGAGCTCGTGTATCAACAATCTACTAAGTAGATACTATATTATGAACAGTTTTTGCCAAAATACTTTCTTCCACAAGCCAAGATTTAGGAGCATCATATTCTCTTCACAATCTATTCAATCATAAGGTATGCTTAGTTTGCGACACAGCTCATTTTTGTTTCTCCACAAAAAAAGATCTCTTCGATTGATATCAAAATTTTCCGACACTACTTTGTGCCAAACTTACTTTGAAGATGCAATAATATTGACTTTGTACAAATAAATCCTATTCGAGTTCTTGTCGCTTACCTATTTAATCACTACCTATGACAAATATGTTTTTTTTTTTTTTTTTAGAAAAGTTTGATTTACATGTTCACAACTCGGGAACGAGATGATTGCCGACCGGTGAAAGGTACGAAAAAATGTTTGCTTGTAGGTACCTAACGCCACAATATTCTGCGACACCTTTAAATATTTTACAGTACCTAACGCAGCGTCACTACGTCATCATCATCATCATCGCATACTTACTTGCCTTGAGGCTTTTCATCCAAAAATCAGGGAAGAAAAACTACAAATTGAAAAAATATGCCATTTATTTGTCAAACTTGTGAAGTTGTAAATATATATATATGGATTCGAAAACGTCATTTAAATGTAGCACATTGTTTGGCCTCCTTTTGCCAGAATTATAAAAAATATAGGCACAAATCTAGTCACCCTGTTAGAAATACTTTTCCACCTCTCAGTATTTTATATCACAATAATTTCTCAATTTCTAACTTAAATTTCTAACATATTTTCCAATTTACAGAACTTAGTTACAGGATCCTTAAAGCCATAACTATTTCTATGATAGGAAAGCCAAAACAAATAATTGAGCCTGTTTGTCTTAGAGATATATGAAAGTTGAACGGTTGCAGCAAAGGAAACGATATAAGCAACACAATCTCATTAGAAACTTTACCAAAGCCAGACTCACATGTAGGTATAATAAAATGTCTTTTGAACAATATATTTCCAATATCGAAATGTATTATTTGTGAAAAGAATTCCAAACAGGACATTTATATTCCAAGATAGAATAAAATACTGTTCAGTACCTACACAGTTCTAGTCCCAAAGATGTTCTTAAAATTTCTTTATTAGGTACATCAATTCCAAGCTTTGATGCTCTTTTTATTAAAACTTTAATATGATTGGAAAATTATAGTTCTCTGTTTAGTACTATAAGTACTATAAAATCCTTCATAATTTGTACTCATTTCAAGATATTTTTTATTTAATTTTTACTCAAATAGAATAGATCTTTTACTCAGTAAACATTAAACTTTTTTATATTTTGGGCCAACTCATATTGCACCACAACGTAAAACTACCAAGATTGTGTAACCCCAAACAAAGAGGCTCCTCAGCTGTTAGTTCAAAAATATTCAAATGATCGGCATACACAGACAGACAGATGCCGCTGCGGCACACCAGGGTTAACAATAATTTCTGATGATATGAAATTTTTTATTTTTATAACATAATGTATCTAACTTAGCTCTACACATGTCAAAATCCCTAAGTTTTTTAAGTTTCAATTAAGACCAAATAATCAACTCTGTCAGAAGCATTGGAAAAATCAGTATATGTATAGTTAATTTCACAATCACTCTACACGCCACACGCCATGACACCTTTTGAAAAAATTGAGCATTTGGTAATTGCCCTATACATTCTCTCTATCACTATTTACAAAAATTGGCGTTGATAAAATAGAAAAATAAAACATGGTTAACTAATGATTACAAACAAAAAACGAAGTAAAAAGTCTTACTCTCTGATTTAGCCTCTGGCTTTCATCAAGTCGGGATGCATGAAAATTCGATACCCAAGACAGCATTTAATTTTGAAAATGGTCATTACGAATTTAACAGAATGCCCTTTGGATTAAAGAACGCACCAGCAACCTTCCAAAGAGTGATGGATAATGTATTACTAGTATTACAGAATGGAATATGTCTAGTATACATGGATAATATAATAATTTTTTGCATTTCACTTCAAGTGAAAAATTTGAAGAAAGTATTATGTTTGAGAGACTCGAGAAGTTTAATTTAAAAATACAATTAGACAAATCAGAATTCCTACACAAGACAGTCGAATTCTTAGGACATGTATTCACGCCAAATGGAATAAAACCGAATCCAAAAAAAAAAAACGGCAATTGAAAAATTCCCAATACCAAGAACGGTGAAAGAAATAAAATCATTTTTAGGATTAGTAGAGTACTACCGAAAATCCATAAAGAATTTTACCGAATTGACAAAACCAATGACATCTTGTTTGAAAAAAGACAAAAAAATCACACACAATGAAGAATTTCTCAATAGGTTTGAAACTTGTAAAAATATATTAATAGATGACCCCATATTACAACATCCTGACTTTGAGAAACCTGATTTATTGACAACCGATGCCTCGAATTATGCAATTGAAGCTGTTTTATCTCAAGGTTCTGTCGAAGCTGATCTTTCCATTGCATACGCATCTAGAACCTTAAACCCAGCTGAATGTAATTATTCGGCGATTGAAAAAGAGCTCTTAGCAATCGTATGGGCAACAATATATTTGCGACCTTATCTTTTTGGTAGAAAATTCACAATTTTATCAGATCACAAACCTTTACAATGGCTATTTGATGTTAAAGAACCATGTTCTAAATTAGTCCGATGGCGACTAGAATTATCCGAATTTGATTATGAGATCAAATACAAAAAAGGAAAATTAAACATGAATGCCGACGCATTATCAAAAATTCCTGCAATACAACTTCATGCCATTCACAAATCAGATCCAGAGGCCAGATTAACATCTTCAGATGAAGAATTTCACAGAAAATTAGGAGTAATGCTGAAGGATACACCATTATGTGATGATGAAATCAGAGCAAAATACTTTACTGACTCTAAAGTATATCTTCTCAAACAAAGCGAGAAAGCTAAAGAGAAAGAGATAACAATGTCTGAATCATTTCAATCAACAAAAACAGTATCAGAAAGAGAACCTGAAGAAGAACCTAAGGGTCTTCCTTCAACCAAATTAAAAATATCATCCCAATTAATAATACCTCCAAGAAAGAAAAAGAAAGAAATTCCCATAAAAACTCAAAAAAGCAAAAGACAAATAACACCTTCAAATGACGAACAGTTTCAGCCCTGTTCGAAAATGAGCAAACAATACATAGCCCTATGGAAAAACCAATACTAGGAGCTCCGTATACTAAGAAATATATAAATATATTTGGAAATCAAATTGTATTTCGATATTCCAATAATAACACAATTAGACAAGAGATAATCAAACTATTTGTTAATAAGGAGAGAATAATATTCTTCTTACCAAATAATCCAACATCACAAATTACTAATTTAGTAAAGGAATTCATGCCACCTGGTATTTATTGCCTTCATTTCCTATATAAATCTTTAGAACCTATTGTGATACGAGCATTACAAGAATCGTTTAATTCGAATTCGAACCTTGTACATCTCGAACTCTTTATTAGAAGACATCACAGAATTTGATCTTCAACAAGAGAAAATTCAGCATTATCATTACTAAAACCTGTCATAGAGGAATCACTGAAAATATTGCAGCCTTAAAGAAAAAATTCTATTGGCCTTATGTAGAGAAAGATGTGCATAACTATGTAAAAGTATGCGAGATATGCAATAAAACCAAGTATGAATCATATTTAAACGTTTAAACCAACACCCATTGGTACGAAACCCTTTGAACATATTTATATTGACACATAGGTACATAATCAATAACCAGAAATTTCGGAGCATTATTGATAGCTTTTCAAAATTTGGTAAATACGAAAACAGCTGTAGAAATAACATCACAGTTATTGAAATAGGTATTTTATAGCCGTTCCCACTAACTATTTTAGGGGAGCCTTATCGATAGGTATTCCCTGAAATGACAATTTTACATGGAGAAATGTCAGTTCAAGGAATACTTATCGTTAAGGCTCCCCTAAAATAGTTGGTGGAAACGGCCATTAGTTATCATGGAATACCTCAAAACATTACATCAGATAATGGAGCAAAGTTCAAAAATGCTATAATGACAGATCTGTGTACATTATACAAAATTGAGTTTCAGTACACAACTCCAAGAAATCCAAACTCAAATAGTCCAATCGAAAGAGTCGATTCGACACTACGTGAAAGTATAACGAGTTTAAAAAAAGAGATGTCCGTTCAGCGCTTACGTAATTTGATTACTGAATTGCCGAAAAATATTATTTTGCACTTGTTGAACACTGCGCTAAAGAATGTTCAGGGTTTGGATAATACCTAGTTATTACGAAAGAGCTGAAACGACATTTTTTTAAAAAATCCTAGGTATTATCCAAACCGTGAACATTCTTTAGCGCAGTGGTCAACAAGTTCAAAATAATATCTCTCGGCAATTCAGCTATCAAATGGTCGGTTACTATCCGGAACAAGTTCGTAATACGTTCTTGATTGGAATTTAAAAAAATTTCGGAAATAGCATTTATCCTCTCATTTTGCGTTGCCCTTTGGATTATATTATCAGTGAGTTGTGCTATTGAATAATTCGATAGAATACTTATCTTAGATTTCTCAGTACAATTAGCCAGTATTTTTTGAATAAATGCTCTGAATCCATCATCATTCAATCTTCGAATTGATTCTGCAGATATTTGTGTTGGATTAATCCAAGGAGTGGGACCAATGTGAGGTGAACTCAGCTCTTCCATGTTGTCACTTGAATATGATTTTCTATTTAACGTATAGTTCAAGTGTAGGGCAGCAACTGCAGGTTGCTGAACTGACCCTTCGGGTTCAGAGCAACATTTTCTAACACAGTTGTTCAGAGAGCCCTGACAAAAAAAAGTATTTGATAATTGAAAGATAACATAAAGACAAAATAAGAAACTATTGACTTTAATGTTAAATGTGTAGTTTTAGGAGGTTATTCAACTTAGGATAAAACCATGTGATACCTTGGTACAATGTTGTAAATTCAAGCCTCATCATCGAAATATTGAAAACGGTAAGGAGATACCAGTGGATTGGGGCAAAGTTGCATGCAATAAAACGTCATCTCGGTAATAAGAAAACGGTGCTCATAAATTGGTGATTTTTTAACCCGGGAGTACACGGGTGTCGGTCAAAAGGACCGACCATTGATAAAATCAGTAATTACGCCACTGGTACAAGGGTGACAGTTTTGTCCATACAAGAATGCCTGATGCAGGTTTTCCACTACCCATTGGCCCAAAAATATTTCGGTTTATGGTTGAAGTATAGTTCGTTGTTTTCATAGTCGGTGCTTTTGACTAGGCGCGTGATCTAAAATATTTGTGTTCAAAATTGGCATTTTCTGATATTAGGAGTACTTTTGGCTGTCGATAATACGGTAACTGTACTGCATAATATAATTCCGTTTGTAATGATTATGAATTCTAGGAATTATAGCGCTTGTACACTCTTTTCGTGGAGACGATCCCAAACGTATCCTGAACGCTAAGGCATAACTTACGCAGGTAATGCAAGTAATATTTGAAAGTTTCATGTCTCTATTGATTAGTAAACCTGCGTAGGTCGCATGCTTTAGCGTTCAGGATACGCTTGGGATCGTCTCCGCGAAAAAAGCTAATAATTCATATAAACGGGTTAAATACAATCGTGAAAATCACTAAAATATTGCAAAGAGGCTCATTATAATTCTAATATTATTGAGACATTGGAACTATTGGATTTTCGATAGACAGACTATACTTGAGCAGTATTTCTATTTTCATCTGCCAATGTGACATAGAATGTCAGGTGGTCAATGCTGGTTTACCTTATTCGCAAGCAATTTATTGTAGAGTTATTTTTTTTTTAATGAACAGTGCCTTTTCGATGAATGGAGAGGCAAATATAACATGAGTGGCCTCCTAAGATTGTAGATTATAGATTTGTTTGAATGGAGATGGCGCAGAGGCGTCCTCTATCACTACAACCTCATCAGATTTTTTGTGGTATCTCCTATCTGTCCTTAGAGTGCGTTCTCTAGGCCCGTCCTTTCTATTAGACTCCAGAGCCATGATACTGGCCACCCCATGCAGCTTGCCGGATTGGGCTTTTCCTCTCCAAGCCTCGCAAACCTAAGCCTGCATAGCGCTCCGCAATGGCACCATACATGTATAGCAGTTTCTTCCGCCTCCTGACAGAACCTACACAGGCTATCCTCTGCCAGGTTCATTCTTTCCAGGTGCTTGTTGAGTTTACAATGCCCTGCTAATTGGCCTACCGTTATCCTAACAATCTTGCGGCTGTGAACTTGAGCGAGCAGGATTTGATAAACTGCTTTGCCTGTCGTTGTCCTGGTGTTCGCTGCCACCAGCTCTGGAACTCTCTGTCTATCCAGTTCTTAATAGATGTTTTAAAACTGCCTGCAAAAATTCCGCAGAATGGTTCTGGGCGTATCATCTCAGTGGCCGAGCCTCCTTTGGCCAAGTCATCAGCCTTTTCATTTCCTGGGTGGCCCTCGTGGCCTGGTACCCAGGCTATGGTAAGTTTGTTGGACAGAGACACCTCCTCTAGGGCACGTACACAGTCTCCAACCAGCTTGGAGCTGATCTTTTGGAAGCTGATTGCCTTTAGGGCCGCCTGGTTGTCCGAGTAAATAACGATGTTTTTACTCCCATCTTTCCTTTCATTTATCAATATGGCAAAGTGCATTATTGCAGCGATTTCCGCCTGAAACACCGTGGCGTACTGTCCGAGACTTATGGATATTTCCACCCTAGGTTTGTCCCCGTAGATGCCGGCTCCGGCCCCCTTGCTGGTCTTGGAGCCGTCGGTGTACCGGATGTGGTCTGCTTTAATTGGAGGACCTTCCTCCCAGTCTTTCCTCTCTGGTATGGCAATCCGGAAGTGCCTATTAAAAACGAAAATAGGTTTTGTTTTGTTTGAGGGCATCCCGAACAATGAGTTGACCTCTGGGTCCTCCTCTATTTTCCAGCTCATGGGCCTTTGGTGTTTTATAATTGGACTCTGGCCTTGCTTCAGTCTGTATAGCACCGCCTTTACTTCACCCTGTATGTAGATATGTAGTGGCGGCAGGTTAAGCAGCACCTCCAAGGCTGGCTCTTGGATTGTTAACCTGTGTATGATACAGTAACTTACCACCGGGCGGGCTAAGTCCTCTGATGGCTCCCTCGCTTAGCCACGGTTCCTGTATGAGGGCTATGTCAAGGCCTTCTTTTTGAACTTCAGCCTTCCAAATCCGAAGTAGGGGCTCATGTCCAGTTTTTCCAGGGCCTCTAGCGACTGCTTGTCCATAGAGAGGGTCCAGAGTTGGCCTTTGTCCATTGGGACTGCGCCCCAGGACTTCCACAGGCTTGTGTTTAGGCCTTTGTTTCCCACTGAGAGCTTCTTGAGGATTCTCTCGGCGGACAGTCTTTCTCCCTTCTCGTCAGGGATGAAGACGGTGCAGGTCTCTGGCTTTGGCAGGTCCTCGCCTGTTAATGCCTTTAACATTGCGCCCTCCCAGGGCTTGAGTGTTGACACCGTTTCCATTAGCCACACCGCGCTGGTCTTATCTGCGCAGGTGACCTCAAAATATCCCGGCCTGTGGCTGCATTTTTCAAAACGCACTTGTGGGCCATTTGTAGGGATATTCTCGTGCGCCGCCGAGATCGCTGCTTGAATTTGTTCCATCCTCTCGGTCGTCATCTGGGCTTCCGGGTAGCCTACATTGACGACCGCAACTTTCTCGCTGCTCGCAGCATCCTTGTACGACTTACTTGTGTTAGCCGGGATCTGCCCACCTAAGATGTTCCACTTCAAAAAACAACATTAGTTATCTTAGCTCAACGAAGTCAGCGTATTAGTACAATAATGACAAATGATGAACTTTTCGCGCCTATTAATGCAAATAAAGAATTAGAAACCTGCGGACAAGAACATTGAGAATGATAGAAAGATAGACAGATAGATAGAAGACAGTCTCCAGTGCCATGTGACAAGGTTCCACTATAAGTTTTAATTGAAAAAAAATATATTGAAGGTTGGGATGACTGAGCATTATTGAACATTACAGTAGTCTTCATGGACGTGGACGTCCGAAAGCATGTATAAAAAAAGGAAAACCTGTTGTACATATTTGGACAAACAAATTTCTAACCACCACATAAAAACACTTACTTTGGATTTAGCTGTCTCTGGATTAGCAACCTCATCATACTCGACTAATTCTTCAACTTCATCATCAGCATAAACTGGCACATCGTCAGTAGTAGAAGGGTTGGTCACTTCGTTGTTTATATCTTCCTCAGTTGTGCAGGGGTCTCTGAATACCACTCGTCTACGCTGAAATTGGGAATAAATTAAAAGTTAGCATTCATTTTTCATCACAGAAGGTTGAATACCAGCTTCTCCGCTTGGCATTGAATATGGAAGTGAAACAGTGTTTGGCAAACATATCAATTGGGAGAAACTTTTTCCTATGGTATCTGTCATTTTTTGGGGTTTTCCTAACTTAAACGCTCATAAAGGAGCTTGATAGGCGAGGTCAGTAATACCTTCTTTACTTGTCCTCTAATTATGGTAGTGAAATACTATCTGGAGGAGAAAAAAATTGCAAACAAATTATCTGGAGGTGAACCAATGGGTTTTGGAAATGCCAGACAACATTATGAATCGAATTTATTAGAGAGAGACAAGAAACATTGTCACAAATATGGGATTTTTTTTTTAAAGTAATTCTCAAATAACGACGCTTTGGTATAATGGGATTTTGTTTGAACACTTAATAATATCTGGTTGCTGGAAAATGGGTGGTACCTTCACAAAGGTAATAAAGAAATACTTTCAGAGAAAAAAATGTTTGGACAAAGACGGACTATGAAAACTCTCGTAAAAGTTGAAAATAGTTTAACTTTTTTGCGCTGTCGCGAAAGGCTTAAGAGGTGAGCGACTGTTATAATTTATTTTCCAAACAAACCTGAATATACCTAATGTGGGCAATACACCAACATTTGTTACTAGGGTCAGACAGGAGAGGTGTTAGACATAACACTTTGTAGTCCAAATATTGAGCAAATGATCAGGAACTGGACAGTCTGATCACAGAATCATGATGTTTGACGTGAAAGGAGTGCAGGAAGGAACTACTTCATATAGAACGCCAGAAATACGAACTGGGGAAAATACAGAACCAAACTGCAATACCTACAACCCACATTCCATAATAAAGAAGTAGCCGTCTGCGCCTGCTTAGAAATAGATAGGACATCTGATAACACCTCTCAACAGTCCATAAAGAATGCGCTCGTTAAAAAGGAGTGGTCAAAACCACATCCACCTGGATGTTCGAAATGCTAGCCACCAGAACTGCAGAAACTGACGTGGGTGAACAAACCATACAAGTCACCATCACTAGAAGATGCCTACAAGGAGAGGTACTCAAAATGTGCGCTCAACATTGGCGGAAGAATGGGGCAATGACAATTGATATTAAAAACAAATTCGGATATCACAGGACCACTGATCTCAAAAATAAATGGATAAACAAAGAACGCTTCTAAAGCTGCTAATTTACGAGGTCATAATCTAAACGAAAACTACTGACTGGGACAGCTGTGAGCGTGCGTAGTAGATACATGTACTGTGCGTTCCCAAATCTGGCCAATGAAAATGAAGGAATTTGAAAATTTAGAACAGTTGTTCGAGAGATGAGATACTGCGCAGGCGTTAGGCTGTTCCGTTGCACAACTTTTCGTGGAATATTGACCCCAAATTTTCGCACAAATTTTGCCAATCTAACCGTATGATTATTTATCCATTTATTTTTTATATCAGTGCACAGGACCCACGGGTATTCCCCCAAAGAAATGCACTGATACCAACCATTGCTAACAAATTTGTCGTCGGAGGATCTATTTGACATCTGACAATTCTGACACGGACAAACAATTCGATAGTAGATCGGGTGCGGTTATCGATAGAAAAATAACCAGAAACAAAACCGATAAAATTGATTTTTTGGCGAAAAAGGGTAAAAAAATCGGTAGAATCGTAAATATTGTCGAAAATCGGTAGAAATTCATCAGTATTCGGTATTTCGGTAGGTCCGTTGCCATTTCGGTAGAAATACCGAAATTTCGGTAGCTTCGACAACACTGGGTAAGATTGTAGCAAGTAGGTATAGGTAGGTTTTTGATATTCTCCAACCTGAGAAACTAAACTTACTAAACAACAATTCGTTTCTCACCACAATAATAAAAATAAAAAAAATAAAAATGTTAACAGTCCTCTAATTAGTCCATATACCTTACTTGTAACTTTGTCACTCGGCCGCCTCAAGTAGTTTTTACGGCGGGTACTCTGCTTTGAACACTTCCGACCGCGATTCTCGGCTTCTTACTTCTAGTTGGTCCCGATGAAGTTGTTTCCACGCTTCTGCTTTTGATGGCTCGGTCCCCATTTCTACAAATGTCCCAGTCTCCTCTTAGGTATACACTCAGCAGCATTACATTTGCAGTAGAGTCACGCACCAAACGTACTGCAGCATCTTTGCCCGGCAGAACCTCGGTAATCCGTCCAAGTGGCCAGTCAGTTCTTCCACTATTATCATTACCAGCTAGCACAATTTCGCCGACTTTAACTTGTCTAGACGCTTTAACACTAGTGGTGTTTTGAAGTTGTCCAAGGTATTCATTACGAAATCTAAATCTCAAATCGTCCCGAATCTTTTGTATTCGCCTCACCCTTCGACACAATGATGATCGGTCTACCGCTTCACATTCAGGCAAAGTACCTTCGGACAAGTGGCGCGTAAACATAACTGGTGTAAGTCAGTGAATTGGTACCAATTCACTGACGTCTTCCGAAATATACGTCAGAGGTCGGGTGCTTACTATTTGCGCACAGTCACATATCATGGTTAGTAAGTCCTCATAAGTGAGCGCCGCCCCTCCAAGAATTTTCCGCAATAATATCCTCAAAATGCCGACACGGCATTCCCAGAACCCACCCCACCCAGCTGCTTTTTGAGGGTTGAAACGCCATGTTATCCGCTCCACGTTCAACTTCATTGCAGTTCCTTGAATAAATTATCTGTGCCGACAAAAGTGGTTCCATTGTCACTATGTACTACTTTCGGTCTTCCTCGTCGAGGCCGAGCAACAAATCTTCTTAGGGCTTTCACAAAACACTCAGTTGACAATGAACTGGCTGGTTCCAGGTGCACCGCTTTATAAACGGCACATTTGAAAATACAGATCCAGACCATTTCACCTGTCTTTAAGTATAAAGAACCAGCAAAGTCCACACCAGTGACTTCAAAAACTGACGGATTCCTAACTCGATCTGCAGGAAGTGGGGGACTCCGGACTTGGCTACTCTTGGATGCCTGTCTCCGACACACCAGACATTTTGAAATTACACTTTTGATGTACCTTCGTCCACCCAATATCCGGTACTTTTCTCTCAGTAAGCTCAATAAACTCTGGACTCCAACATGACATGACAATCACAACATGACGAGATGGCATTACTATCTGCATGCGAAAACGTTCAGTATCTTTACGATTTGCTATACGAGAGTTCAAACGTACAATGCCAGAATCATCCCAAAATATGTACAAAGTTTTCAGGCGTTGGTCATTTTTAGAATAACTTTCTCTTTTTACCGTTCCCAAAACGAAAATTTCAGCTCGGTTCATTTCTTTAGCAGATAGCTCACCAATGTGTTTATCCTCTAGATGTCTCACATTATGTACGAATCTGAATATCCAACCAATCATACGAATAGTTTTGGTAAAACTTGAAAAATATATCAAATGCCATTCCGCTGCTCTCTTAACTACTTCGGAGTTAGCTAAACTAGTCACAACACCTTTTTTCTTTTCAGCAAAAATCTCTGCTTCATTATAGGTAATAATTTCGTGACGCCACAAATAAGGGGTTTTCATAAAGCCAATTGGGACCTTCCCACCATTTAGATTCGTACAGCTGATGTGGTGAACAGCCTCGTGATGAAAAGTCAGCTGGGTTTTGGGATCCAGGAACATGACGCCAGCTTTCCGTTGTGGAAGTCTTTCTGATCTCAGTCACTCTATTACATACAAAGTTACACTCTTCATTTCTCTTGATCCATGACAATACTGTTGTTGAATCTCTCCAGAAAAATACATTCCAATGATTTGAATTCAAGAGCTTTTTTTATTTACTTTTTTTTCAAGGTATAGTCACAATTTCTATTGGCGGAACTCGACTTTTTGCAGCTAAAAGAGTAATATGAACTGTATCCTGATATGCACACCTCAAAGAGACCGCCATCTCGTGGGCTCCTTTACTTGCGTCGCAAAACGTGTGTAAGCTCATTCTAGCTCCTTCACTAAACGCATGTATCCAACGAGGAACTTGCATGTCAACCAAAATGGGCAAAGCTTCTATCCAATCTCGGAATGACTTCTTGATGTCTTCACCAACTCCAGTGTCCCACGCCAACTTTTCCTTCCAAGTTTTCTGGAGTACTTCGGAATCAATCTAGTCATGATAACATGATCCTCTTGGTAGCTGGCTTAGTCATTGATAACTCCAGATCTCCAACACATTCTTCACTGATACTCAAACTTTCATCTCGATTATTCCGAGCAAGTCCCAGAAGAGGAATGGATTTATCAGAACAATCTGAATTAATTTGTGTTGGACAAGAAAACTCCCACCCTCTCAAATCAAATTGTGCTTGTGCCAAAATCATGCTGGACTGACGTATAAAAGTTTGTGAAATTTGTAGATCCTGTGGACTGGTTACACAGTTGTCCATATAGAAACTCTCCGCTAAAATTGAGAGCAAGGAATGGTCAAATTCAGAAGTACCTTCATTATGTTTTTCGACTTCTAATAGGAAAGAGAAAAAGACTAATCATCGCCCATATCGGCGTTGAGAATCGGTTCTAAGAATGTGGATTGCTGCCATGACAAACCGTCCGTACTGGAGATTATAATGGGAATATGGATGCCGATGTGCTTAAGGAATATTTTGAGCAGATGATAGAACTTATTACCGAGGGCTCAGTTATAGTACCACAAAACGGGATTACTTGAGGGCACTTTTGGAGAAACACCAGTTTCAAAATAAAAGATGTTGTAAAATTTGTCCACGAGGCAATTCAAGAAGTAGATGCTGATAAGTGGCGAAAATGTATTATAGGAATGTTCTTTGCATAGAGGAAAGGTTTTGGAAAAGTTTGTAAAAAATGTGTATATGTATACGAATGAGGCTAATGAAAGTGCTGGTTCGCTCCTTGTTAAGGTTTCACGGGATTAAAATTTGGTAGGTTTAATCTACCATTCCCAGTAATTAAAAAATAACTAAAGCTCCCACGACTTCATATCGACAGAAAAACGCAGGCATAGAGTTTTTAAGAATGTGAATAGATAGGATGATGAATATGATTACGAGTATGAAGAAGAACATAGATCAGGGGATAGTATTTTATTCTATTGTGTTTATTCAAATGAACAACTGATTCTAGAGACTTTCGGAATTGAATAATTTTGGTACCTATATGGAGTTAGTTTAAACAACAGACTTGTTGTGTATAGTTAAGTGATCCGTGATGAAATATACCCAATATAATGTTTGTATGAAGGGGACATAATTATACACAAATCCGCCTTGCTAATTTACCCAAATTCACAAACAGCAATTTTATTTATTAATTGACAATTTATTGACTTCACTTAGAATCAGATATCATTGTATTCTAATAAATTCGATAAAAAAATAAATTGAAAAGTCAACAATGGCATATTTTGTTTTGCCATGCCATTAATCTGAAACTCATTCAATATTCACTGACTACAGAATAAAACAATTATTGATAGATTTTTTTAAAACTTGAGCAACGGTTCCATTCCATTAACCAACACAAATGATAGTGTTCAAGGAGATATGGCCTTATATAAGGCAAATATATTTTTTTTTATTTGAGAAGAGATATACGATCTGGTAATGTCGTTTTGAAAGTAAATATGGCCACACTAAATTTGCATAAAAACTATCAATCGAGTCGGTACCACACATTCAATATTGATTAGAGAGATATCTGAAACCAACCGTTCGATTATTGCCAATAGTGTGGGTGAACTGATAATTTGAGAGTATGTTATTTTTAACCTCATATGGCTGTTACCTAATTCAACTGTTATACAATAAGTAGTATAGTAAAACCGGAACCGATAGTAGATTTAATGCGATACAAGACTGATAAATACTTTCAAAAGGCAGCCACACATACAGGAATGTGGACCTAGGAAGACCGACAAATTCGATTCCGGCAGAAGAGGCCGCAGCGTGGTACTACCAGCTAAACCACTAGTTAGGGACATATAGTACAATAAAGAAAAGTAATAGAGAAAAAAAAATAGGACTTTGATAGAACTAAGGATAGAACCAAGAACATTTTTGTGTATTTGTATCTTACCGGTTAGACAAAACTCAAATATGTACAGGGTCTGTTCCTAATAATTAGTGCGGCATCTACAACTTAAACAAATAAAAAAAAAATGTTAAATACAAAAATAGGGTACTTGCATGGAAAATTAAATTGATTATTGTTTATTGCAAACTGTAGGAAATCGAAAAAAAATCGTTACTTTTTTTTCATTTCGCCCAAATATGATTATTTCGGAAGTTATACAAATATTAAGTTTTGTATATATAGATATACTGAGCATGTGCGACGTCATAAAGTATTATACCTGATGACGTCATAGGCATATTTCATAGCGTTGTATCTCCGTCAATTTTTGACTAAGAAGAAAAAGAAAAAACAGGTGTTGACTTATTTTTCATGGACTATCGAAATCAGCAATAAAAAAAATTGATGCAAGGGGCCTATTGTAGGGTTTTACCTCTATCATCTTTTTGCACATGTCAAAACGGGCAAACGACAGGTGCCAACTGTCATACTGACAAACACTTGCATTTTTTTTAATGGGATACTGCATATTTCTCGCTAGAATTATTCTACGCTATTTAAGTTAAAAAATGCTTTCACCTAAATTAGGTCTGTTCCCGGTTCCTCATATCAACAGCGAGGCTAACTTATTGCAATTTGAAATTTGAATAGCGCAAAAATAGCTAAACCAAATATCATCGTATAATAATAATATGGTATATTTGGAATCAGAAGAAAAAAATCAATGACTCTACCCAAAAATACACAGGGTGTTTCATTCAAAAAATGCAAGTGTTTGTCATTATGACAGTTGCCACCTGTCATTTGCCCGTTTTAACATATGCAAAGGATAATAGAGGTAAAACCCTACAACTTTTGTAATTAATTTTTAATTTTTTTTTTGTTCAAGTTGTGGAAGCCGCCCTAATTATAAGGAATAGACCCTGTATATATAAGTAGGTAATGAGTAGCTATGTACCTACCTATATTTTTATTTTCCACTTAAGTGTTATTCTTCGTAAAAGTATTTCTTCAGATTTCAGATTTTGAACCTTGTAGAAGGAATTCAATCATAATTTAACCTACTATTAAAATCAAATAAAAATAAGAAGGATGTTTTCTGTTGCAACCGGTCAGTATCACAGTCGGCGAATAATTTGCATCTTTATTAATTTAGTATACCTATACTTATAGGTGTATCTTTTTAGAATGTGACCATTGTGGGCAGAAACTTACATACAATTACGTACAGTCATCGTGTTATAAACATAAATAAATTATGTTGGATTTTTGCAAAGTTGAACTTTAAAGGTCTTTGGAAATGTTGAAAGTGAGATCACACAGATGAGAGTAATTTTAAATTTACCCAATAATGCAATATTTTTTTTTCGAGACACTTTTAACAGATTAACCTATTATATTAATATGGCCAATAATTTATATTGAAACCCTATTGCACCTCTCACGTACATTAAGTAAAAGTTGTTTTATAATATAATTGGGTGGTCGGCTTTTATCTGAATGGGATTTATGGGTACCTTTAGAGCCATTTCAATGCACACCGTGTGCGTTTAAATAAATAATTCTTATGTTAACTGGTGAGGTTTTCGAACTGTAACAATCGTCATTATGCTCAAATGTGATTTTAGAATGGTAGACGTCTTTTGTGACGGATTAACAACAGTTTATAATATAGTAGGTACATGTCTAGGCACTAAGCTTAGAAAATCAACTTACGTTTGGCAAACCGTTCTTTGATTGGTAATAGGATAGGTACTTATTTTAGTACTCGAATGATCACAGACTCCTGTAAGAACATACCTAATATTATTCCATTTTCTTCTTGATTGTACAGTCAGTCCATGCAAATAATTGTCACTCATATTGGAGGTACAGTGAGAATCATCGCAATTGCCACACACTATATAAACATCCCCGGTAATGTGTCAAAATTTTACTTCTCTGATGTCAAAATTGTGTCAGGTTGATAAATCAATGGTGAACATGATAGTTTTAACAAACTGTTAAAGGAAAAACATTTTTGTACACCACTGCACTAAATAGATTTATTTATTAGAATATTGACTTAATACGAGGGATGTTAAAAGAGTATATTATGTTCCAATTGCAATGATTCCTACTGTACATTGTTGCGCGTGTCGAATAAAACCAGATAATTCCATGTTTGTGATTCTGGTTTAACGTTGAGCCCTTCTCTTATGTACATAACATTTGTTTCCATTATTGGACATGTTTTTTATAGTTTACGGAAAATGATAAGTTTGACAACATAGATGAGCTGACGTTTGCCAACAAATATGGCGGAAGCTAAGAATTTCCCACATCAACTTTGTCTGACCAACATTGGACGGCTGTAAACAGCGTCTGTTCTAAGGAACAGACGCTGAAAATTAAAACTCACCAACACGCAATGACAAGCTCGGCGTTTTGATAGTCAAAAACTCAGATACATAAAAAGGTGGAATTTTGTAAATGATCTCCATCAGGTGAGTGCCAGAACCCTGCTTTCTGAAGAGGGTTTTATCTTTATCGAAGTGGGAAGCCAGTTAAAGAGCATAAAATAGTATAATGTTGACGTTAGTGAGCTCGGGAGAAGAAGCGAAAACTTAGAAACACGAAAATCTGGTCATATCTTTTACCACGCAGTGTCGATGAAAACGAGTCACTGGGAGGTGTTGGATAGGTACTTCATAAATCAGATAATATAGTGTCAAAATGCCAAATTGGGACACACCAGAAATAATCGTGGAGATATCTAATGAAAATGACTGCATACAATTACTGCAAGATCTTGTCTCTGTCCTACAGTGGTTTGATGAGAACAAGATGTTTCTTAATGTTGAAAAGTGTATGGTCGTGTCTTTTACTCGTAAGGTACCTACATTATTTTATTGAGGATTATTATATTAGCGGTACTAACATAGAAAGAAAAAGGGAAGTGAAGGATCTCCGCGTTAACTTTGAGATACAAGTGCATGATCAGGATGGTAAAGAACACAATTCAGATAAAGAATGAAGGCTTTCACGGCCGGTCAAATCTAGAAATACTAATGGACCACGGCATTATAGCCCGGAAAAAACTCTTTTACTATAATTCAGATAGCCAAAGCATCAACGTCGGGGTACTTCAGGGCTCTATCCTGAGCCTGTATTGTTTTTGCTGTTTGTTAATCCCCTTCCGACGGATGTCCTGCATAGTGAAATTTTTGCTTCCGATGACAATTCCGCTGTTGTGAAGAAGGATCAACAGGTTCCGACGGAGGTAGCAGCAAACAGAGCACTCAAAGAACTAAGTGATTGGTTTATTAACCATAACCTTTTTCTCAATATTTCAAAGACCCACTCTATGATATTTCATACTAGTCAGACTAGATCGGCCAGCTTATTCTGTAACTTGCAACCTTAGAGATTTGCGAAATTGTCGCTGTCAAATCGCTGTCATACACAAGTTTTCTATTTTAAAAAAGCAACTGCGACGCGATTGCTGGTTACTTTGTAATTGCTGTTCATAGAGAATAGGCCTGCCGATTGGGACCTCTGCAATGCCAGAACATGCAGATGAAACGTGAAACATCTGTTAAGTTTTTGGGCCTCACATTGGATGATGAGCTG
Organism: Ceutorhynchus assimilis; assembly: GCA_917834065.1. Taxonomy (NCBI): domain Eukaryota; kingdom Metazoa; phylum Arthropoda; class Insecta; order Coleoptera; family Curculionidae; genus Ceutorhynchus; species Ceutorhynchus assimilis. The sequence continues at coordinate 102,494,688 of OU892277.1, forward strand.
TCATGGGAGGACCACTGTCTGGATTAATGGTCTCTGCTTCGCTTTTCGAAACCTAAAGTTGGTTTTGGACCAGCATCAGCTGTTGAGTGTCTACTACACTACTGTGCATTCACGTCTACTGTACGGTATTCAGTTTTGGAGCACTTCATCACATACGGACAGGGTGTTTAATTCAAAAAAACGTATCGTGCGATGCATAGCTGGTATATCTGCAACAACTTCCTGTAGGTATTTATTTTAAAAAGTATATTTAAACTGTTCCGTCTATTGTAATGTATCAAATATGTCTTTATGTGTTTATTAAAAAGAATGTCTTTTTAAAAAATAACGAATACCATTCCTACAACACTCGTTTTCATAAACTGTTCCGTCTATTGTAATGTATCAAATATGTCTTTATGTGTTTATTAAAAAGAATGTCTTTTTAAAAAATAACGAATACCATTCCTACAACACTCGTTTTCAGAATGATTTTCTAATACCAAAATATAGATTGAGCAGAACAAAAATATTAATTTTAAATCTGGGCCCTAAATTGTTTAATAACCTTCCACTGGAAGTGAAAAACTGTCAAAGTCTACCATTGTTGAAGCGATTGATTAAAGCATTTTTAGTAGAACAATGCTACTACAGTATTGATTCATTTGTACAATCTAAGCAGATGACCTAATATGTAAATTAGTCTAGAAATTATTTTCTGGAATTTTTTTTTGTAAATTCTGACGATGTCCATATACAATTTGTGTGTCTTTGGAAAAAAAAAATATTGTATTGTATTGTAGTGTATTGTATTAGTTTATTAGGAAACTTGTATGAGCTGTATCAACGAAAAGTTTATAACACATTGGAAACTAAACTAGACTTTCATCAACCTATTAGCTGTAGTATTTGATGACAGAGAACGTTTTCTCTTTGGCATTCCTTGAATCGTAATTTTCTTTTTGAGTCGACTGCTTTTCTTTTATACGCTCAGCCACTTCGGTACGTATTACCGCATGGTTAGCTGGCTCATTTTCGGAAATTTCCGCTGTCAAAATTGCGTCATTAACTCCTCGTGGTCGGTATCCGAAAAACACCTCATATGGCGATCTTCCTGTCAACGAACTTGGTTGTTGGAAATGGTCGAGTTAATGCCCCACTTCACCTTGCTAAGTTCACGATCCCAGTTTTGGTAGTCATCTACGCTGGCCATTAGAGCTGAAAGAATAACTCTATTCATTCGCTCCACCTGCCCGTTCGCTCGTGGAGTTGCCGCTGCGCATAACACTAGTTTTATGCCTAATCCCAGTAATCCCGCAAAGAATAAGGAGAAAGATTGGCCTGTGAACGCTGTGCCCCTATCACCAATAAATCGACGAGGTACCCCGAAAGTTTCAATAAAATCATTCAGAAATTTATTAACTGGTGCCGTTTTCGTGCTCGGTACTGCCTTTAGAAAAGTGAATTTTGTGAAGGTGTCAACAGCCACAATTAAATAGCTATTTCCGTGCTTACTTTTCTCAAACGGCCCTAGATGGTCTAAATGAAGAGTGTCCATTGGTACACTTTTCTTTTCGATATTGTGTAGACTCCCAGGTATTTTACCTGAAGGCGTCTTATTATACATGCAACCAATGCAGTTTTTGATATAGTACCGCATTAATGGAAACCAGTACCACTTTGCCATGCCCACCAATCTTGGCTGCATGTAGTGAATTGTTGTCGTGAAGTCAAATTATCGTTTTCTGGGGAGAATTCAGGTACCTATGCAATCACTTTTAACAGTTAATCTAGGCACTTCAGATCTACTTCCAATTGATTGTGTTTCTTGTTAATTGTTTGACCATGAAATACAGGGATATGTAGCTGAGTACATTACCTTTTTCCCATCTTTCTTATATATAGTATTAAACAAAGTAAACACAAAACTTTAAATAAACTTAAACGCTCATTAAAGTTCAATAATATTTGAACAACAAACTGAAGTCGCACGCGAATTACTGTACACTTGAACTGTAAACTAATTTTAAACAAACTCCATCACGTTAGGCCGGTCGTCCATCTAAAGCCGCATTTATTTACTAATCTGGACGCGGCTTTAAGCGTTCTTGCTCAACGCGTGTGTGCGTATTTTATTTCAGTGTGCGCGTTGCTTGTTGTTGGTTATTTGTTTCGTTCGCGTCCACACTTGAACGATGTTGCGCCGCAAATCCCTTTGATGTCTTGAAAAAAACCGACAAGCCGCGAATCGCGTGCATTGAATGTCGCGAAAATTTTTGCGTGCGTCTGTATGCGGCGAAAAGGTCCACATTCGCATAAAGGACCCCGCACATTTCTTATGGAAAAGTGATCTATGTGGAATTTTGCTGAATTTTTGATATTGTGTAGAGGGAGTCCTGCTTAACAAAAGTTATCATTGCGCTAATGTTTAATAGCGAACAGTTTTTAAGATATCATTTAAAAACTTTTTAAATATAATACTCTTCTGTATGACGTCACCTGTACGCTCACAGCACCGAAAATAACTATCCTTTCCACTTTTGCTTTGACTATGTACTCTTCTCCGTTTAACATTAAGAAATAGAAAAAGATAACCTAGCGATTTGTGACAAATAAGTAGGTTAACAAGTGTATTGTGTATTATCCTGATGGGTAAACAACACCTAGCTCCTGCCCTGCCGCAATCATCAACGTCATGTCATGTCAGTCATATAGCGATTTCATTTGTACCTGTTGTTGTTGTTTTTTTATTTCCTAATGTTAAAACGAGAAGAGTATAGTCAAAGTCGAAAGTAGAAAGGATAGTAATCATTTTCGGGGCTGCGAGCATATTGGTGACGTCATACTTAAGAGTATTGTATTAAAAAAGTTTTTAATTGATATCTTAAAAAAACTGTTCGGTATTAAACATTAGCGCAATGTTAACTTTTGTTAAGGACGACTGCCTCTACACAATATCAAAAATTCAGCCAAATTCCACATACATCACTTTTCCATAAGAAATGGGGTCCTTTGTATCGCACACACAAATTTGTGCCGAATACCACGCACAACGTAAATTTTTGCTAATGTGGACGCGGCTTAAAAGACAATTATTTGCGCCATGTTTCCGACATGTTGTCGACGTGTCTTTTTTATATAAAAGGCTTACTTTTAGATGAATCCTCATCCATTAATCGGACACGTCGCAAACAAGTTAAAGCATGTCTACGAAAATTTTCATATGACATTGCTTGCTTTATTTTCGGACAACATTTGTCGTTTGCTTTCCAGACCGAGCGGGAGCGTCCGTAGAAAAATGAATGCTAGTAGCAATAATACATCCACGTCCGACGACATAATGCTTACAAGTGAAGAGTGCTGCCAACCGTTTAGAATAAAATTTTCCACTCGAATGTGTAAAAATTCCCAAATTTTCCCACCAAGCACAATAAAAATACCCCAGAAATTTCCCAGGATTCTGTTATCATTTATGGTTACCAAGTCGGTTCCAACACGCCAAAAACCGTCCCATGATTCATGAACGGTTTGGAAATCACTCTGTTTAGGAATTTTGGATTCTACGTACAAACTTTAGGCTTTGCACAGAATCGTGACGGTACATAGGACGGTTTCCTGCTGTGTTGGAACAAAGATCATATTAGCTTATTTTCAGTCGATCAATCCATTTGCCAATTAGGATAAACGTTCAACTTATTGTAAAATAGATGGGCAAATGGAAATTACCACAGCCTCCTATACTTAACAAGCCATGAAGTTGGAAATGACGGCAACGTCGCGTATGGTGCTATTTTGTTATTGGGTTATGTGTTTCTGTGTATTGCTTTCATTGTGTATTGTTGCAATTTAGTATTTTTATGGGCATTATTGACGAAAAAGTGGATAGAAACACACTAATATATTGCCCATATTTAGGTGATACCTGTTACTTTGTGCTTTGATTGCAAATTTTTAGCAAATGGGTACAGGAGCAAAAATGAAGGTAAGGTAACGTAAAACAATAAAAACAATATTAATATTTGTCTGCAAGAGCATAGGTCTCGATATATTACCTAAGATATTTAAACTTGTTCCAGAATCCAGATGCCATGAAACTACTGTGTTCCTGGGTGCAAATCGAACTATTAGGAGTTCCTTAAAAACTAAAGAAATGCAAACATTTTTATTTCCAAAAAAATTCTGAATTGCAAAAAATGTGGATGAAAGCAATACACCAAGATAATTATACCCAAGATTATACAATAACGAAAAATTCTGTGGTGTGTTGTAAACATTTTGAAGAAACCGAAATAATTAGATTTGAAACAAACAAGGATAAAGGCGTAGTTCGAGAGTTCAAACTAAAACGTCCAACTCTTAAAAGTAGGTACCTCTTATTTTCGAAAATCAGCTCGAGTATTTGAATGGACTTGCCTTCCGAAAAAATCCCGAAGAAAGAAAAAGTTAGATTTTCAAAAGACATACTGAAACATAGGCCTATAACACTTTAGACTCTAGAAATATATTCATTTAAATCAATTATTTACTGTTCTTATTTACACAAATAGTTAAATTATTCATTGAATTACTGTTTTTGGCCCTTTAGTACAATAAATTATGCATTTTTTGTGATTCATATTAATAAAATAAAAAATATATATTTATACAAACAAACACCACCAGCACCACTTGACGGTAAGATTGCGGTGTTGCCTTTTTAACTTCATGGCTTGTTAAATGTAGGAGGCTGTGAAATTACCGTTCTAGAACGATTCTCATGTTGGTTGAAACAGAGCTATTGGCTGTGACAGCTTGTCAGCTTGGATGTGGAAGCATCTCGTAGCAGAACGCTAAACGTTATTGGTTTAAGTACCATGGAGACAGAATGAATATTAAATAAATAAATAATTAATATTGACAGTTCGACCGTTGACTGGCGTTAACACTTGACAAAGACCGAATTTTCGCGACGAATGTAGTTCATCCAAGAATGAACCATAGTTCGTCTTGTGACGTCATAAGTTTGAAGGCTGGCTAGAAGCTGCGTCCATGCATTTGGCGAACTACGTTTAATATGACGTCATGAGTTTCTCGCGAAAGCGTTTGTGTTCATGAAATCATGGAAGTAGTTCGTCGCGAAAATTCGGTTTATTATGTTGACAAGGCAAGGATAACTTGATAAGATGATTTTTGGCAACTTTAAAACATGACAATGCTGCGAGAGGCTGACAAATTTCATAAAAATGTTCATTTTCTAGTTTTATTCCCAAAAATACTCAAAATTTCGTATATTTTTTAATTTTATTTCCTTGAGTTAACAAAATTTCCCATGAAAACATGTATTTCTAATATGTTTCCCTTTTTCCCATTTCAAATATTTTCGTCCAAAAATTTCCACGAAAAGGGAAAAAATAATCATCTAACCCTATCCTATTATATACAAAAACAACCAAACAAAGAAAAGGTAACATAAACACTTCCAAGGGTTGGAAGTACCCTTGGAATGCACGTGAAGGAATGCTGGTGGAAACAAAAAAAAAACCTCATTGCTTGGAACTATATTTTCATTCTTCGTCTATTCTAAGCGGTTCCATGAGCGGAAGAAATTGAGTGCGCTACTTACCAAAAAGTAGCCCCGAGGACCTCGGGGTAGCCAACTTTAGTACATACGGATGAGATGCCCGTGAGGTCCTTGTGGTTCTCAAAAAACTTCTCTTGGCTGGAATGACATCTTCAAAACATCTCCCATAGTAATAGCAATAGAATAATGACAAGTGGGCTACCTTGCGTCTATGTTCGAGAGATTGCAATGAATCGGTGAGAGTTGGATTACCAATTATTTTAATAGCTCTTCTTTGTAAGTACTGCATCTAATAAAACCAACGAATGCTTGGAAGTATCACTGACATCGCTCCAGATGTGGGAACAGTATTCCATACATGATCTGATTTGAGCCTCATAAATGAGAAGTTGTTCAGAAGTAAAGAAGCTTTTCACATGAAACACAAAAACCTGATTTTTGGCCATGCCATGCCAAGCCAAGTTAGTCGATGCGGTCACCCCAAGAAGAGATGCTGAGGGATTAATTTAATAAAAAAGTTTTGTCCCGACATTTTTAAAACTGCGTTATCATCGACGGAAGATTTCTTATTTGAGAATACTGTTGCTTGAGTTTTAGCAGCATTGAATTTGACTAGGTTGTTAAGGCCCCAATTGATAATAGTGTCAAGATCACTGTTGATAGAGTGAATCTGTTCTCGGACGAGGTATGTGCAATGCGCAAATGGCTGTAGTAAGCGGTTTGTCAGAGGAGAAAGATGCAATCAAGCTAGTATCGTCCGCAAAGCTGTACATGGAGTTTCTTGTCAAAGAAACTCCATGTTCTTATGGAATTTCTGACCATGGTTAAATTTAACCAAATTTCAGTAGGTATGTTATAGATCTCACCTTTCTGATCAATAACTGCCATGGGCACAATCTAATCCTAATGAGGTAGTTTAATGTCCAAAAAATTTACATATTTTTGACTGCGATTGACAAGAAATGTCAGCTTTTTTGACCGGTTGACAGGTCGCAAAACCCAATATTCTGGTACAGTATCCGCTAAAATAAACAGTACCGAACATACAAATTATAGCATTTATTAATTTGTATCATGCGTATATGTCCAAAAAATGCATCATAGCGACGCAACAAAGCTTCACAACGATTCTGCAGATCATTGATAATATTTATTTATTGTTTCACACTTCAGCCTTTATTCCTTCCAACTCCGTATGACCGGAAATAGTGAGAAAGAAAACTGTTTCTTCAGTAGAAAGATACATAATGACGAAGATTTTTAACCTTAACTTAATGTCAACCTCATAACTAATGCCAAGTACCTAAGCGAGATATGATAAATACAATTTGCGTACGCAATTACTCAGAGCTCTAGATTTCGGTACTGTTTATTTTGGCGGATACCGTATTTTAATTATTTTTCAATAGTTGCTAAGGAATCAATGAATAAAAATACGGGAATTCTCGTACTGCTGAACAATTGGAACAAAAAGACAAACATTTAACAGATATTTAACCGATCGCAGAAAAATAGTATCTGTATTTCGGTGGAAAAGCACATTCTCGGCCGACGGTGTAAGTTGGCAAACACCCACTTTTCCACCTAAATACATTTACATCTATCTGTCACCACATAAATGACATTTACATCTATCTGTCACCTGATGAGCTTGAGGATACCTGTCCATTCTGGTATCTTATCAGGTGACAGGTAGATGTAAATGCATATAAAATGTGTACATTTCTTGGACATTAAACTACCCGTATCTCAGAAACTAGGATTAAGTTGTGTCCATGTTAGTTATTGATCAGAAAGGTGAGATCTATAACATACTAAAATTTGGTTAAATTTGACCGCGGTCAGAAATCCCATAAGAAGTGTGCGCGTTCGGAAGACCATACGATGGAAGTTTGCTGAGGAGACCTCTGTGCCACACCTGATCAAAAGCCTTGGAGATGTCCAATGCTACAATTCTGGATTCGCCATGTTTTTTGAGATTCGAGTTTCAAATATGACTGACGCGCGCCAGCAGATCTCTTGTTGCTCTTTTCGACCAGCTGACAGCTTTACAAGAATAAAGAACTTCAGATGCCAAATGCCTGTCTGCAAAATATCTGGACGAACTAGATTGCGACTGCCCAGAAAATAGAGACCTGGAAGCAAGTTGAAGAGGCCTATATCCAGCAGTCGATCCAAGAGGCTGTGTGATGACGATGAAAAAAAAATTGATGCAATCAGTTATTCAAGTACGATCCATTAGGATGTTGAGCAGGTAAATCAGAAGCTATTCAATCAACAAATCTACATTTTATCAGTTCAATCGCGTATGCGTAAGCTATCAAATTTTGACTGCCGCCACTACCGCAGCTTTTGTTTTGGGCCACAATTAACCCACTTTTTGCCGTCAATGACTACCGATTGCCTTGTATATCTGCACACTTTCATATATCTTTTGCGTTCTGCACCTAGACTTAACACTACTTCTACGCTAAGTAGAGACCATGCTCGAGAAGAAGAAGAAGCAGAAGAAGGCCGTTGCCGCGTTCAGTTGTTTTGGCGTTGCAGGAGATTGTTGTTAGTCTGTTGTTTCCTGCGGCGCGGTGCGATGTGCAACTGTTTCCGTTATTTTTCGTTTGTTTTGCAACGCGCGCCTCCACCAAACGGTGTTGCAGTGTTGTGCTGAACGGGAATAACTGGGATAATATGGCATGTATGAACCTTATTAAGGACTATTTTCGAAAAGGTAAGTTTTTCGACTTTTTTTTTTGACAGTCTAGTGGTTTATCACCATAACTGATAAAAAAATGCTATCCTCCCCTAAAGTTCATTGAAAGGGTAGGTATAATTTATTTGAAATAGAATTCGTCGATTCCCTCCAAGATACCAGATGCGATATTTTGGAAAAAAAAATTAAAATGAACCCATGTTTAGTATAATAAATATATAAATATAATGTTTTTTTGTTTTGAAAACATAAAGTTTATAGGTAATACCTTTTACCTATTGCCTCAAATTTAAAACGAAAAGTAGGTATAGATACATAGGTATAGGTACCGCTGAATTGAAATTAACAGATTTGAGAATAAACATCCAACTAATTGAACTTCGTAGGACCTACATAGTAGGTAATTCATAGTAAAGTTCATAATTTCTTGCATTTCTATTTTTCTATTTTCTGAAGTAGCCCTAATCAAATTAGTTCACTTATCATTAACCAATTTGTAACAAAAATAAAAAACTCTATATAATTATAACATATCATCTGGTTAATGACTGGGTATACCTACCTACATAATAATTACAAATTTTACATGATATACGATTTCAATAATCAAAGTATCAAAGCATATAGGTACTGACATTTTTGAAATATACAAAAGAAGCTAACAAAATCTTGATAATCCAATAAAAACTAAATAAATAAAAGGCATTATTTAAATTTTCCATAGTAAGTCTTCATCTGATGGTGTGCCGTGCAAAGACATTTTATTCAATATTAATTGCATTACATACAAGATTTCTCTTGTATTTTCTAATATTAAGTACTACAACAAAGTATAGCTACACAAGTTAATGAAAATTAAATTTCTTCAAATTATTGCTCGATCGATATTAAGTATTAATGAGTAAAAGTTGTTTTTCCTTATACATAAACAGTTTGAGTTTTTTTTTATGGCCCATTAGATTTGATTTTTTTGTTTCATTATGACATACCAAACACTTATAGACAAAAAGCCAAATGACCATTTTGGATACTGCTTCCTGGATCATAAAGTATCTGTAGATATACAATGTCAAGAGTGTTTCAATGTATTAAACTATGTCAAATATTCCTATATCCACATAGTATTGTTGTGAACCAGTCCACTACATTTCCTCTTTAACACATTCTACCATCTGTGGATCTGTTTAGTTTAGTCCCTTGTCCAAATAGGTAATTTATAACCCAGTTTATAATTTATTGCTTATTGAGGGTTTGAAGACGATGCCGGCTGAAATTATTATACAACCAATGTCCTGTTCACGCTAATTTCCCGAAAAGTTATTTCCTTTTGTCGGTACTTCAATTCCAGGAGCCCCAATTATTGTAAATATAAATCAATATAACTCACGAAGGGTATTCTGGCCGCCAAAGACAAGAGACCTTATCCCAGACCTTATTTTATTATCCAGTTGGTGTGAAGTTTTTAGCTTCGGAAGCATTCAGTCGAATCTCAATAAAATAAACGAAACTTTCAAATTATCTCGAGTTTCATTTACTAAAATAACGGAAAATAGGTACAAGTGCCTTTATAATCCGAGATTATTACATTGGTATATATCAGCGGCGAGATTATATAACAGTATTTATTCAAAAAAGTTACCTACAATTATGTATTTTCCTAATTATCGTTTTTATTTTTTTATTAAAAATTAAGTTTCATTTATTCCAACATAATGTTTTCATGTTATCCAGAACAATTTTAAAAGCTTACTCAGAAGGCACTAATAATAAATCCAACCGAAATTATAAAATACAATTGGAAATCGTATAAACTAAATAACAATTCTATAATCATGCTTCCAAAGAAAAAAGTTCTCCTCAACCATTTGCTGCCTCCAAAAATTATAAAAATTGCAGAAAGCTGACCCACCACACGGTTTGATAGGTGTTATATTATTCGAAAATTTGGCGGCATGTGTTATTTTTATGAAAATGGTAAAAATAATTGTGTTTGGCATGATTTTCATAAAGTTCGAACTCAAGGATACATTTTGACATTATACCCTGCATATAAATGCATAGATTAGCAATTAACTGACTAGATAGATCTATTCACATTCAGTTGATGTTTTGCATAATTATCGTGGATCTCTACTCTCTGAAAAATTATGGGTAAAAATCGATCTGTTCTGGTCTGGGTAATTTTTTGACGGCAACAAAACTAAATATGCAAATAATGGTTGGCATATAAAGAATTCTTAGTTCGCATTTTTGACAGCCTCATTTGCCTAAGCTTGTAATTCCCGAAGCACACATTGTCAAATCAGCCCCAACAATATAAACAATATCAGAGAATTGTATGTTACAAATCATCGATTGTCAATATTGTCTGCAGGTAGTCAGCTTCCTTATAAGGAATGACCGTTTTTCTTGAGAGTGAGAATAATAATTAAGCTTGTTATGATTCTTATTAGTACCTTTTTTTCTGATGGACTTCTGCTAGTATATTTAAATATTGAATAAAACCAGCAGACACGATAAAAATGCAAAAAATATCATAGTAGTGCAATATCTAGTCATCCAGGATAATCTTGCGAGTACCTATCTTTTTTGTTTAATAACGACGAACAGCTGAAAACTTCAATATAGAAAAAATCATACAATGGAACTGTAGAGACTGCATAAATAATTACTGCTACATAAAGCAATTATTGCAAGAACATGATCATGATCCCATATGTCTTGCGGTTCAAGAAGCACATCTCAATCCAAACCAACCATATTCCCTCAAAGGATATTCAGTTGTAAGGCGCGATGCACATGGAGTTGTCACTAATATGCTCATAAAAGCAGATGTCGCCTTCTCAAAAATAGATATCACGAGCGAGCTGCAAGTTATCGCAATCAAAATGATCAGTCCTGAAAATATAACACTATGCAATGTTTACCTACCTGACAGATCCTGGACAATTGAACAAATCGACCACGTCATAGAGCCTTTTCCTTATGTGGTAATGGAAGACTTTAATGCTCACCATACACTTTGGGGCTCAATAAAAACAGACGCTAAAGACCGTATTCTTGAGAGATGGTTGGAAGGAGATGTCCTAGCTATAATGAAAACTGGTTCTGCAACACATTTCAACGAAAAATCTAAAAACTTCTCCGCAATTGAATTGACAATTACCTGGAGTATTGATGGAGTCGATAGAGATGATCTACACAACAGCGATCACTTTCCAATAATCATTCAACTGGGCAAACCGAAAATGATACACTCGGTACCTATTAAATGGAACATAACCAAAGCAAACTGGAAAAAGTTTAGAAATTCACTCAAACCACCAATAGAGGTAAATGTCGGCGAAATCACAAAGTGCATACTTGCAGCAGCAAATAAAAGTATACCAAAGTCTGGAAGTAAACCAATCAAGAAAGTTGTACCATGGTGGAACGACGAAACAAAAAATGTAATCAAACTTAAAAAATTAGCACTGAACAAATTTGAAAGATGTCCGACCAGTGAAAACTTAATAGAGTTCAGGAGAGCTAGAGCAAAAGCAAGACGAGTTATACTCAAAAATAAAAGAGACACTTGGGATCAGTTCACAACAGCAATTACACCTGACACAGAAATTAAAACTATGTGGAAAAAAGTTAAAGCAGTATCGCAATACAAACAATACAATCACCTCCATACAAACAGAACGCGGAATTATAACTGAAGTTCCTGCAGAAATAGCAAACATAATATCCGCCTACTTTGAAAAAGTCAGCAAGTCTATCAACTATGATGCAAACTTTCTACAAAGAAAGAATAACTTAGAAGTAGATGTAGACTTCATCATAGTTATCGATGTGGATTACAACTTATCTTTCAGCATAAAATAGCTCACGGATTCAATTCAGCAATCAAAAATGGTGCACCAGGCCCAGACACAATTTTAAATGAAATGCTTAAAAATTTAACACCTAAAATAAAACAAACTTTATAACAACTTATGGTATAACAATGCTTACCCGGAATCATGGAAACAAGCAGACGTAGTTCCTATACCCAAATCTAATAAGAACAAATTGTCACCATCAAACCTCAGACCCATTAGTCTTACCTGCTGTATGGGTAAGCTGCTTGAAACAATGGCAAACAACAGACTCCAAGATTATCTGGAAAATGACAATTTACTGGTGCTTCACCAGACGGGGTATAGGAAAAAACGATCAACAATGGATCACTTGGTTCTTTGATATAAAAGGAGCGTTTGATATGACGTGGCGCCATGAAATTTCGGATAAATTGTCCAAGTTTGGGATGAAAGAGAAGCTGCCATTATTTATTAAATCGTTTCTCGGAAACAGACAGTTTAAAGTAAGAGTCGCAAATAAATTATTAATAAATCGATTACTGGAAAATGGTGTTCCACAAGGCCCAACACTCAGCTGTACTCTGGTTTGTAATTGCCATAAATGAAATACGTGAAGATATTAACCAAGAAATCAAAAAATGTCTCTATGTTGATGAAGTAGCAATTATTTGCAGTGGTAAGAAAATAGAAAACATGGCAAGGACATTGCAACCAGCAATCAAGACGATAATTAACAACGGGGAAAAAATTGGCTTTCAATTCTCCAATGAAAAAACAAAATGTGTACACTTCTGCAGGCCTAGAAAACCTCATTATGACCCACTGCTCTATTTAAACGAAAACGCAATAGAGACTGTTAATGCAACCAAATTTCTAGTATTAACATTTGACATCAGACTTAACTGGCACAAACACATCCAACTTGTAAACAAAAAATGCAGAAAAACACTCAAGCCTTAGCACATACAGAATGGGGAGCCGACTCAAAAAGTCTTGTTATGACATACGAAGCATTAGTACTGTCTAAGATAGAATACGGCAGCATTGTGTAGGTACTCCTCAGCAAGAAAAAGTCAATAAGGTATCTTAGATAAAATTGAGAATATAGGGATAGGATATTGTTTGAGCGAATTCCCGACAACTCCTATACGAAGTCTTTACTGTGAATCCGCTCTAATGCCCCTGGAATAAAGAAGAAAAATACAAACTACAACATACCTAGCAAGTCTAACCCCAGAAATTCTAACAATGAATTTTTATTTTCCAACGAGAATAATTATTCAAATAAGAGCACAATCACTCGTCCTCTAGCAGCATGCAATATCTGGAGTATTTGGAGGCTATCAATGTAGAATTCCCTGATGCTCTTGCAAATGATCAGGATGTTGATGAAGCCAGTAGATGGTGAACCTATGAAAAGAAAAGAATTAATAAGCAAAGTGAAAGGAAAAATTCTTGATGAATGGCAAGATACATAATAATAATAATAATAATAATAATAATAATAATACTTCGTACTTCGTACAGGACATACAAACCTTAAGCATAAGCATTTTCTCAAAGGTGAAGCGGCACCAATGTGTGACCACTGCAATGAAGTTTTTCCAGTCATACATATCACCAATAAATGTCCTGTGTTCAACATGCAAAGGCAAAGATACGGTTTGAGTCGGAACATCGGAGAAAATCTGAAAAAAAAGCATTAAAAATACATTGAAATACATGAAAAGTATCAACTTGTTCAATAAAATTTAAAACAATTTTTAAAATTGAGCTAATGGCCCTGGCAGTGGATGCTCTTGAATCTTGAGGATGGGTTTTTTAGTGAGGTGCCTCTGCCACCAACAACTAGCAAAGTGCCTCCTGAAGGTGTTTCCCATCCACAAAAAAAAAATGCAATTTTGCGAAATCCATCAATACAAAATAACATGTTAAGAAGAGCTTCAGATGCTTTATTGTCTTGAAAATTGCAGAAACTTATGATCGTTCAGAAAAACGTCCAACAGCATCTAGAATTTTTACGGTTAACTGACCAATGGAAAACAGATACCTTATAGCTCCTACCTCAACTAAAATTTTAGCATTTCGAGGATGACAAATCAACGTATGTTATAAAATATGTTTTTCCAATAAAATAATTTAAAAAAAACTATAATGAACTACAGCAAATGTCAAATTATTTAATCAATCACCATCTAATCATTGCCTCTGACATGGGCTCACAAAAGCTTCAAAATGATCATTATTATTTTGTCTTGACATTTTCTATTTGATACACACTAATATACTAACAATTATTGTCCTGCAACATTCAGAGTTCCTATAATATTCATTAATGATTCATTATGAATTTCTTAAAGAAAGATTGTTTAGAAAATGCGGAACTATAAAGGTTTAGGAAAAAAACTCTAATAAATTGATTTATTTCAATTTCAATTCCCTGTGGTTGCAAGCTTATCATAACCAGAAGCTAAAAGAACAAATTTTAATAAACAAGTTTCTTGTTTGTTGTAATTGATTTCATTTCATGCTTTTCCCTTTGTTGTTTGACGTATCAATGTCTATATTCTATTTTTAACTTATATGTGGTTTAAGTTTTCGGATTAATACCTGAAATAATTATCTATCTTAGAACCTACAGCAAAATTGATCATACAAACCTCAAAACAAAATAATATGAAGGGATTTTCTCAGACAAAGGTATTTGGAATAATAATTAGCTCATGCATTTCTAGTTTTCTACTAAATGATAAAAATCATTATAAAGGTCATAGTTTTCAAGGCCAGTAAGAAAATTTATTGTGTATCAGACACATTAAATAGTAATGGTATCTTCTTTAAAGGTTATTTTATAGTGACGATTGCAAAAAACCCATTAATTGCCATTGAAACGCATGACTTAATAATGTAAAGTAATAATATCATCAGTTAGGTGTTGCGAAAGGAAATTTTAAGTTTGTAGTATGAAACTTGAAACTTACACCCAGTAACATCTATACATATAGATTTTTCGCCCTGCTAGTGTATGATAAGTTTTTGCTTTCCATGTTAGCAGCAACAATATTTGGGATCTTGATTTGTTGAGTGTATGAGAAAGCAGAAATATATCAATGGCCTCTCTTCAATATACTTAAAATCACGTAACTTTTCATTCACGCCACAAAATGTAATGATTAAGAGTCGCCTTACGTAAAATAACATATAAATTTAATGTGCTAAAAAAGGATAAAGACCTAATTAGAATGGCTAAGAACAACACTATTTTGCGGCATGATTGCCGCTTGATTTGTTGACGTTTTCCGTTCGACTTTACAGCTTATTTCTGGATTGAATCTTTGCTTCGAAAATCACTTGTTCAAAGCATTTTCCATTTTAAGACATTTCGATGACCTTAAAATTTGAATTTTTTTGCGCCTAATAATAGTGAACTTTGCTACTCCATATTTTTGAGCTAAAGCTGTCACTCCAAGGCCATTCTGAAGTCTAATTCGCACTAGATGGCGTTGTATTTTGTCAAGATGGTGTCTATAGGGGTGAACAACAATGAAACGACATAAGCTCTTGTTTAAGTCGTTTCGTGTTCCGTTACAATTTTTGAGTTTTTGGATTGTGGCGAGGAGTAGCGTTTTTTTTTTAATACTTTCGTTGTGTTTCCAAGTTATTGATTGAACTATGGTAAAATGCCAATAATTGTAGTTACTCTCAATGATAAACTGAATCATACTGGGGACAGAAGTAGACCTCTTATAGAAAATGAAGCAACTGTAAAAATCTGTATAAATGCAGACTACAAACTGGCATATATTCACTAACTTGCTTCCCAATTTTCAATGCAGTTTGCCAAGTCCTACATTTCTTTTTATTCTTTGGAAATGAATGTAGTGAAATATTTTGGGTGCAGTATGTAAAGCAGTGAGGAACCTACCAAATTTTCCTTGATTTGGTGGCAGCATAATATACAAAAACAATCAGCAGGCCAACTCGAGCTTTGTATCTTAAAATGGCGGCATGCGCAGAAAATATGCCAATTGACCTGCTGATTGTTTTTGTATATGCTGTGCGATAGGTATGGGGTTATCCAATATTGGCCATCTTAACTGTGCTAAGAGTCTATACTTTAATAAGTTCCAATAAAAGCAATATACCTACTTACATCATAGGTCTCAATGATTGTCTCTGTAGAGTATTTTACTTATGGTTCAAGTAGACATTTTCTATGACATAATTTATCATTTTAGCAACATTATACATAATCAAAAAGTTCAAAGTTCGTAGATGTTAATAATAAAATAGCATTATTTGCTCATTATTCTTTACCATGTAAGTGAGTTTCTGGTAAACCAATCAAATGATGACATAAAACTTTCTCTGTAATTGGTATTATACCTAAGAAAAAATTTATAAAAGAATACTTTGTTCCTAATAAGATCGAATCTTTATAAATAAAATAAAATATCAACAAAAATAGATATGATCTGAGAACGAAAAATTTCAAATATCTTTAATGTCAATGTGCCAATTAAAATAATTTAAGTTTGCTCATTTTATGTCGCAACCATCAGCAAAATGATGAGTTTTAGGATTTTTTAAATTCAATTTGAAAATTATTTTTGCAAAAATCGTAAACATATTAACCTTATTTAATTTAAAATAAAGTATCTATAGGGATTTACCCAAACTATTGCTTGCGTAGGTATACTTTGAAAACCTGATGAGATTACGGAATTAGTAGCGGAAGTTCATTGAGTTAATTTCGGGCCTTCAAAATGCTCACAGTTTTAACAATAAAAGAAAACCATGCCTCACCTAGTTAAATTAATCTACATACCTCCCATACATGCATTTCCTTAACAACTTAAATTTGACTTCCTTAAAAGTACGCACTACAAGTAGGTAGGCAAGTAATTATTTCTCATAGACTTCAATTAGTTAGATTAAGAACGAATTTACGGTAAATTGTTCTATTTCATAACTATTTTTTTTTTTAAAGTGAACAGGTTTATATGTATAAATTATATGTTTCCTTTACATTCTGTACACTCTTTTTTCGTTTGAAAGTACCTACTTTGAGTGTTAAGTATAATTATATGACGTAAATTATTTTGCTAAAATTGTGAAATATATATAAATTTATTAAGTAAAGATTTCAGTCTCAAATAGATAGTTGTATCAAGATTTATATTGGCTATTAGTTATTGCCACCCAACATGGATGTTCGTACAATTATGTGTTGCTGAAAACAATCTGAGATAAAAATGTAGCAACTTGGCAACTATCTAAAAACTTTACTTATGTATATTCTGTGGTTTAGTCAAATGTCCTGCATAAAGTTTATACATTTTTTTACTATTTTTTCACCCCCTTGTACTTGCTCTCAGTCGCCGTTAAAAAGCCAATAAAAACTGATAATGTCCGGACATCTTGATGGCCATTCAATTAACCTTTGTCACAATGCACAATATGTACAATGCATGCTATAAACAGAAAATAAATAAGAAATGGTGAAACTGATAATAAATTAAATAAGGCCTAGCGTCTAAAAGGTGAATAAATGGAAATAACCAAATACTCTTTCTCTATTAACATGTAATTTGATAAATAAACAGAATTGCCCCTCAAAGCAGCGAATCTTGTCGGTGGAAAACTAGGATTACTTGGGATGAATAATAACAAATTTGGAGACAAAAAAGTGACAAATATAATACCTACTTACTAATACTTTGAAGCTAGTTTTTCTTTCGGGAAATTGTGTCCAAGTCAGGATTTTTATGTCAATAGTCAGGGTTCTAATCATTAGAGTCACACAGAAGAATTTTGAAAAAATAGTTTAAAAGGCCTTAGAGGCCTTCTTAAACATTCTAGAAACTGAAAATTTAAAAAAAAAAGAAAACTATAAGAATAATCTTGCGCTTGAAAATTTTCAACTACCGTAAAGTGACATAACTTTGACCGGTTTCCAACTCTACACTGCAATATTGCATTACTTGAAGGCGACAAAAATCAAACAAAAGTGCCAATATTGCGGCTGTACCTGATATTATAGAGACATGAAATAATATTTTTGGTTCCATCAACACAGACCGGTTTTATTAAAAAAAATGTTGGTGGTCAAAGTTACGACCTGGGAAGGTAACTTTGACCACCGATCTAAAAACTGAAATAAACTAATGTTACAGCCTCACAGAGTAAGATTGACCAGTAAAAATGTTTTAAAAAAATTTCTAAGGCTATAAAAATCATAAAAATCGAGTTAAGAATAAGAAAACTACAACATTTTAACTCATTTATTCATTCTTTCTCCAAAAGTCAAAGACATATTAACAAAATTTCTACTTGTTAATTTCACTCTAGAGGATTGAGAAGAAGTTCTCCAAAAAATAAGCCCTGTTTTCTATTTGAAGAATTCTTTAGTTTCATAACTATCTGCTCTGGTTCTATAATCGATTGATCCACTATCTACGTTTGGCCAGAAAAAAATTAACTTTTTATTTCGTAAAAATTAAACATCAACTTCCGAATCATTTGAAATGACCCAATGACCGGTGGTCAAAGTTAGGAACGCAAAAAAAAAAATAGGTTAGAAAATTTTGAAAAAATTCCCTGAACTCTAAATAAAGTGTTAACGCCAAATCTAACACATGCATTTGCGAACATACATAACAGGATACTCACCGTGAGTAATGATGACTCCTGATTATATTTTGTTTGCTCTCCACGAGGGAAAGTTTGCAAGTGACAATTTTCAACCAACTTTTGGTTCAAACGGTCAAAGTTTATTGTGCATCTGATTTTTAACTGAACATGCATTCCGCAACACAGTGCCAGTTATTAGACATTAGACTAACTGTTTGTAGGTAGAAATCGCCAGCAATATACATTCACAGTTTTTTAAGGTGTATTATATCAGTTAATGATATTTTGGTCAATTTTAGGGAAACAGTCAAAGTTAGGGGACTTTACGGTACTGCTTTATAACACGTGGCTTTCTTCGAAGACATTCATTGGGTGCACTTCTGACGAAATGGCAAATGCATTACGTATCCTGAATTATTTTACCCGCAAGCCGGCTGTAGCTTTAAACGGCCTTGGCTATAATAAGCAAGGTACAAAATTAAGCTTCTTATGGATAGATTCCTTTTGTAGATAAGACCTAAATATCAACATTAATTCAACACTCAATTAGCAAACCATTCTTAATTACCAATTAAAATGTCACAGGTAAATATCTATTTTAATTCAATGATGATGCACCTTACAAATAGTTGGGTGCGTCCAGAAGAACACGTCGAGAAAACCTTGCGCGAAACACTATCGCTATCACTTTCCGTTCCTGACTATGACACGGAATTCTTCTTCGAATCTAGGACAAATTCTTTTCGCTTCTGCGGTAATCTTTATCTTATTTTGATGTGGTATAGGTATTTGTTGATTTATTGGAAATTACGATTTCGTTTAAACAAATCCGACATTCAATAATGGATGGTACCCAGCATTTAACTAGGTATTTCAGGAAAAAACTGACTATACTCTGTTTCTTAATCAGAGGGTACCCATAAATGTGTCAGAATGCATTTATTTTGTAGTTCATTAGCTTGCCTACGTAACTACATAAATTATAACGAAATATTAATAAGACTGCATGCAGATTATAACTGTTGAGAGAAAATAATGTATTTGTTTTATCAATAAAATTTGAACACAGTGTCGGACTGGGGGTCATTTGGCCCACCGGGCAAATGGTAAAGTGGCCCACCCATCCCAAACCCCATTCAATAAAAACAATTCTGATAATCATTTTTTCTACGACCGTGCGATTTTGCCCACTTTTCCGTATTCACTTTAGTTCAGAAAGTATCACTGTGTACGAAAGTTTTTTTCCCGCACTCACTGCGGGAAAGTAACTTTTGAAAGAATAATTTGTATAACAAAATTCTGACAAAATCTCCAACTTCAAGCAGTCATTCGCAAATGGTACCAGATTTGAGATCAGAGCAGAACCCTCGTGTCCGGTGACTTCACCTATATTCGACTTAGCATTGGCGTCGAACACTCATCCCAACAGTAGAAATATTAACAGTTTGTTGAAATGCTTGTCAACGGCAGTCGCTTGCGGGAAAGTATAACTTTCTGCACTTGTTAGGATAATGACTATGTTGAATCTGGTACCTAATTGTATAATAGGCATTAAAAAAAATAGGAACCTAAACTGTATTTTTTCCCAAGATAGATTTTGACATTGTCAACTTTGAAATATAAACAATACCGCTTGGCCCTGGTTGGTCGCAAAATGCCGTGTTCCTGCAGGTGACGTATCCTTTTACCACAGCATATACAAAAACAATCAGCAGGCTAAAGGTACGGTTTGTTAGGATAGTACGCGACGCACAACTGACAACGTAAACGTCGTCATTGGTTCAGGTATGACATACAACAAGCATACACCCGTTTTCTGACGTCAGAAAACGGGGGTGTACGTCATACCTGAACCAATGACGACGTTTACGGCGTCAGTTGTGCGTCGCGTACTTTCCTAACAAACCGTACCTTAACTCTCACGCGCATCTTTTCTGCGCACGTCGCCATTAGGGGATACCATCCTGTCATTAAACGGCAGGTACGCCGACATTTCAATTTATTTCTTTATTTCTGACGGAGGTCATAGGCGTGCGGTGTAGAGCGGAATTTCAGTTATGATTTTCAAAGTGACTTTAGTATATTCGTGTTGTCATTTATGGTGATATCAGTTATCATTCTTGTATATTTAATAATAATAATAAATTAGTAATTATAAATATTATTACATGTAAGTAAAACCAATACGACTCTGTGACACGAAATAAAAAATCTAAATTATTGGTAATCAGGCCCTGTCTCGTATCCCAAAATGGCCGCTAGTGACATCCCGACCAGGAATTCCTTTATTACACGGGCTGTCATTCAAGTTAGCCTGCTGATTGTTTTTGTATATGCTGTGCTTTTACAGTGGAGTGCAGGTACACGGCATCTTGCGACCTATTAGCGACATTGTTTATGTTTCAAAGTTGTCATTGTCAAACTCTATCTTGGGAAAAAATAGACCATAGGTACTTAAGGTTTACTCCACCTACCTTCCTGCTGTTGTGATTTTTACCAATGTAGTATGTAGTTTGTAGTTGTACCTACATAATTTACCATAAAAATTAAGAGTAGGTAACATAAAAAAAAAAACAACAGGATATATGTTATCTCAGGATTGGGGCTAGAGGCTAAATGTTCTTCGGATTGTTCTACAGCATATTCTTTTCTACACCAAGTCGAAGATGATCTGGGCAATCTGAGCATTGAGTCTTCCTGAATCCCTTTTTGATTTTCTGGTATTGAAGGTAGGGCAGATTGCTGGTTACTGCTTGATGCTGCTTTGAGCAGTGGGTCATTTCTTGCAATCGATGATAGTTCTTCCGTTTTTAGAATTTCTGTAGAAGTAGAACATGCAGAACCATCTTCGAAACTTCCCTCGGTTGACGGATTTGTATTTGTTTTAATATTAATATTTAAAAAAAATTTCAGTTGTTGGATGGATGCTGTACCTTTAAATAATTGTCGTTTTCTCGCGATCGCTCTTTTCTCTGTACCTGTTTTATATAACTTCCTCTTTTTTACCTTTTCGTTTTCGGACATTTAGAGCGTATAAAAAAATAGTAATAGCGTGGGAGGCGGAGGTCGAGTTTTTAAAATGATATTATTGTTTTGAAAGAGATAATGTGTGAAAATATTGAATTTTTTTATATATTCAAATGGTCCACCTATCGTCTAGACGTCACCTGGCCCACCAGGATTTTGCCCGGTTGCCCGGTGGGCCAGTCCGACGCTGTTTGAACAGCTCTTCAATACTTCGTGGTATATAGACAAACGACGCAGATAATAACGCAACGGTACAAGCATCGTAGTTGCTCCCTCATCAGATTGGAAGGACTACAAGTAAAGTAGTGCCTTTTCGGGTCAACCTCCTTCAGAACCAGATTCAAAATCATAACTTAAGCTTGGAAAATACCACCAAGCACAATGCTGTTCTTTATAAATAATGGATTATTTGTAGGAAAAGTTGCACGCTATTTGCTAATTTCTATTTTCATTTTCCAATTATTTCAAGGATAAAACTGCAGCATTATGTAATTTTTTACGGAAAAACTAACAAAATTGATTATACAGGGTGTTCATTTCAAAACTTACCAACCACCCTTATTATCTCGGAGTTCGGAAATTTTCGAAAAAATCCCTGAAACTTCTCAACTATAATTTGAAGGGGAATGAGCATTTATAGAAAATGATCCCCCGTTTCCAACCCCCCATCCCCCAGAGCCACCCCCGAGAAAATCCTAAATGAGAAGGGGGGTGGTAAGTTTCAAAATGAACACCCTGTATATTAGATACCATATCTTGACAAAAATATTTTAACATATTGTTGAGTCTAGAAAGCTCAAGTTTCTGCAAAAGGTGTAACTGTACTCAGACCGGAAGGCATACTTATAGGTGTATGTATCGGCCGGCGACACAGTCAGACGAAACCTGAATCTTAAAACCTTATACCAAATAATTTTCCGTTGAAACGAAGCTGATAAACTGACGTAGATATACATGTAATAGACACACGATACTCTGGTGGACCACACGTGATTTGGAATATGATACCGTAAGGGTTTATAGTGAACAATAATTTTGCTGGCCTCGTTTGAAAGCTATATTTGCAGTAGGTGATGTTGAGGACAAACCAACAATTCTAGGAAAAGCTTGTGAAAAGTATTATATTTGCATCCATATTAATGAAGATATCCAATGCGGATTAGAATGTTTTAATAAAGTATTCATCGAACTAATATATTGATAATCAATATACATTACTTGCATATAGATTATTAATTGAGCCTCTCGAGTATAAGTGCAAATAATTATAACATTCTTCGGTTGATTGAACTATAAAAAATCGTATTGTTTTTTATGCATTAACCGAAAATTAGAAGCTCCACAATAATCCTAGCCTATATATAAAAAAGTATTGACTGAGCACTGACAGATTGGCAACAAGATATTTATTTCAAGTTGCATGGTTAGTTAATGAGATATCATGAAACATTTATTATTAGGGGTAATCTGTATTTGTGAGTTTGAAAACGTGGTATATGCCACAGCACTTAGGCCACAGCAGGCCCATTGTGCGCCTCCACAAGAGGAGAGGTCAACTCGTCATCCAGCCTAGCGATTTAACGTAGGCGATGACGTCGCCGAGGGTGGTGCCTCTGATCTCTTCCATGGATAGATGGGTACGATTGGCCTAATCTGGCTCTGCGTATCGGCGAAAGAGCAGTGCAGTCACAAAAAGTGTGCTCCATCGTCTCTTCTTCTTGATTACAAGCCCTACATAAGGGTGTGTGGTGCTAAGATGCAACATAAACAAATTTTTGTATAATTGACATTGGCCAGTCAAGATGCCCGTCATGAGGCGTACCCTTTTCCTGGTCAATGACAGTTTCTGGCTCGCTGCAGCTTTATCTGGGTAGCTTAGCAATTCCTTACAGCCAATCGCGTCCCAGCGCTTTTTGAAAAGGGTGTGGCAGCATCGGCAGTCCGATTGTCTTTGCTGTGTTCATGTCCACTGGTCCAGATGACTTCCACCGGGTCTAGATAGGGCTAGTACTAGATAGGACTAGTACTGTTTGTCTGCAGTCAGTGGGGATGTGCACGATCTTGTCAGTGATATTGTTGCTGATCATCTTTTCTGCAGCGATGGTTATTCCAGTAATTTCCGTTTGGAGGACATTTGGCATGGAGCTGAGGGCTTTAGTAAGGTTCAGTTTGAGGGAGTATACTCCACATCCCGAGCCTGTGTTGTTACCAATACACCCAGAGTCCAATCTAGCTTCCAACAGTAGAAGCGAGTTCGTTGCCTTCCTCTGTATGCGGACTCTCTGCAAACCGACTTCTGCACTTGGTTCTGTACCAACAATGCGGAAGCGCATCATTGTAGTTGACCTTCTTGACATAAATGTTCAGGGGCGTCAAATATAGAATTACTTCCAAAGCCCTAGTTGGTGTGGTTTTCATTGCACCATGTTGAGGCATGTCTTTCTTTGAACGTGGTCTAGTATTCGGCTAATAGATAATAGCCCCATAGGTAAACATAGGCCTGATGATGGCTGTATAGATCCACATAACTACCTTGGGAGAGAACTTCCAGGTCTTATCGATGGTACGTCTACACTGTTCATAGGTGATATATGCTTTTTGTATTCTCTAAGTAAGTAATATGAGAATTCCAAGTTTGTTTGCAATCGAGTCTCACTACCAGATATTTGACCTCGGCATCAAAGCTTATCTCGGTGTTTAGGAGTCTAGGTGCTGGCGGAAGTACCAGTTTTGCTCTTTCTTCTGAATAGAACCATTCCATTCTTTTTGGGTTGATAGACTGTATTATGTAGTGATTGTCATTGTTTAGGCGTACTTGGAGGCTGTCCAGAACCATGTTCCACAGAAGAGGTGCTAGCACGCCTCCCTGCGGGCAGCCTCTCATTGCCATTCCTTCAATGTTTACGTCCTGCACACTTATCTATGCGATTCTTTTGGAAAGCATATTGAATATCCATCAGGTAACAGTTTCCGGAGTATTCTTTTCTGTTAGCAATTCGCTGATTTTTTGAAAGGTTTTGTCAAAGGCCTCTTCTTTGTCGATAAATACCCTGAGGGTGGACTCTTTATTGTCCAGTGATTTTTCCACTCGCCCAGCAACCAGGTGGAGGAATGTGTGTGCATATCTCCCAGGGGTGTATGCATGTTGTGGACTGGAGTGAATTGGTTGACAACACTTCATCTTTTATGTACTTAATAAAAATACCAATGATAAATGTCTTTATTCAGAATTGAAGAAGAAGTACAAAAGATTTACAAAAATGCTACTCCATCTAGCCGCAATATCAAATACATATATCATTTAACAAACTAGTCTTGCATCTAAGTATTTCATTTGGTAGATAAATGATAAAGTAATTATTGATGGCACTAAAAGTACAAAAGTATGATGGCCAAGCGAGCATCCAACAATAAACCAATAACAAGAATTATATTTTCAAATTAAATTCTCAATCAAATCTCCTATCCATGTAGTTTTGTTTGACAGCCCTTTTGAATGAGCTCACAAAGGGTTTGTCCTTCACACTGTTCGGTAAAGCATTGAATATTTTTATGGCAGAATAACTAAACAAGCCCCGAAGCTTGGAAGTTTTATGTTTTGGGACCACCAAATTTCGAGGGTTACGCGTCACCCGACCGTGGACGCTATTATTGAAAATTAATTTGTCATACAAGTATTCGGGAAGTTGAATCCAAACTTCCGAAGATCTTTGTAAACAACAGTAGCTAAGTGAACATTGAATCGTTCATCTAATGTTAACCAACTAGACGCCTCAAACAATGGGGTGACATGGTCAAACTTCTTTTGTTTGAAACTAAACTTCAAGCAGGCATTTTGAAGTTTTTGCAAGCTATATTTATCTCTTTGTGCAATGGCTAGCCAGAATAGTACATCGCTATACGAGATCATAGATAACACCAAAGAGTCCGAGAGCCTTAACTTAATATCAGTAGATAAGATATTTGCATGCATGTACAGCATTTTTAATTTGTAATAAGCTCTTTGTAAGACGCTGGATACATGATTTTCAAATTTTAGCTGATTATCCAGCAATATCCAGAGATTTGTTTCGCAGCTTGAAGGTACAACTGGAGTACCATCAACTGTGACCTCCACATGTTAATGGTCAGGGATGCCAAATATCAGCAATTTGGATTTACTTCCATTTAGTACCAGGTTGTGGAATTTTGACACTTCTACAATCTTACCAAAATCAGAATTAATATCTTTTAAGACTTTGTTGACATCAGATAATGAAAAAGAGTGGTAGATTTGAGTGTCATCAGCATATTTATGAGTTTTACAGACAATTAGAAACTCACTAAAGTCACAGGTGTACAGAGAGAAGAATAGAGGTCCTAGTATACTACTCTGTGGGACACCTTGGTTGACGTCTAAATAATCTGAAAACGTAGATGCCAGCCGCACTCGTTCCTTTCTATTACTAAAATAATTATTGAAGAGATCAAGTGAGAGTTTTGCAGACCAAAATATTTTAGCTTGGTGGAAAGGACATTGTGATCAAGGGTGTCGAATGCTTAAATATAATCCAACAGTACAAGTGCAGTCGCATTTCTACTATGTAATGAACGAAAAATATCATCACATACATGCAAAAGCGCTGTTGTGATGCCATGCCGTGCCCAAAAGCCAGATTGGGTGTTGGGTATTATAGAATTATTAAAAACAGATTCATTAAGTTGTGTAAACATAAAAACATAATTCGCTCTAATATTTTAGAGAAAATGGGTAGTATACTTATAGGGCGATAATGAGAAATTTCACTAGGAGCGTTATTCTTTGGCACCGGTATTACATCTGCCATTTTCCAGCTTGATGGAAATGTATTTGTTGAAAGAGCTTTATTAACGATAGGTTATGTAGGGTGTCAAATAAGGAACCAATAGGGCAAGTGCACGATCTGACAGTTGACACTATTGACAGTCGCCTTGAGGAAAAACAAAAATATAATTTACAGTGTTTCTCAAGTTTTTAGTTAGATTTTATTCAAATAAATACCCTTTGTGTGATCCAGAAGTTTCTTAGACATGCCTAGAGTTTGTTTAGTTGTTCATTGTGGTAGTATAGCACAAGGGATAACATATCCTTCCATAGGTTTCCATCAATTTTAGATGAAAATGGGAGGTTTAATTTGTTAGCTCAAGAAAGAAGATAAACATTGAAATGCCCTTAAAAGAGAAGATGTGGCACAAAAGAAGAATGAATATGGATACATATGTTCTAAACTAATGAATCTTGTGACACTTGGTTTTGATATTTGTTGGAAAAAATCTGAATTTAATCCATTATAGGAAAACCTAGCAAACTTCTAGATAAAAAACCACATAGGCTAGAACATAAACACTAACACACTAACTTTTTTAAAACAAAATAACCCAAAAACCTGTAAAAAAGCTGTGAAAACCGCATAAAACATAATGGGCATGGTCTATAAAGATATCATTTTGATGTCGATGCCATCAGACCCAACGGAAGATGTTTTAACTGAAGATATATTTCTTTCAACCTCATGCTCATTAACCTGTTTGAATTTAAAAGCATAGTGAATATTTGAATGTATTTTATCAGTATATTTATTTATTAACTGATCAATATTTGTGAATCCACTTACTCCTTTTTGGGGGATGCTGTTGATGAAAAAAGAATTAAGCTGATCAGGTGCGTCAGAGGTCTGAAGTAAGGTCAATCGGAGCTTTCAGAAGTAATGTTAGGGTTATTTAAAGTTTTCCAAAAAGAAGCCGCGTCTACTCTAAATTTTTATTCCAGATAAGTTCTTTTTTTTTCCTTCTGCATAGTACTTGTTACTAGGTACTTCGCATGGCCTCTCCATTGTTCTTAGAGAAATATATTATTGGCTTATGGGGCGATATGCTTTGGGGGTGGTGTAGTCCAGCCTCCTTATTGTAGGTAGGAACACTACTGTAACTTCTCTCCAAGCCTTAAGTATGTATCTCCGCGCCAAAGAAGCCCTGAACATCCCTACCAGGTACGGCAAGAAGAGCTCCACTGAAGTAGGGTTAGATAGATGCCGTCAAGTCCTAGTGCTTTAAAGGCGTAGAAGTCTGAAATTGTCAAACCTACTCTATGTAAGTAACTCTGTACTTTCCTGAAGGTTGGCAGTGAAGGTATGCCATCTTCCTAGCACACATAGCGATTTCGTGAAATGGAAGTTTTGCCGCTTCCGTATAGTTTTCTTTCTATTTCGATGCAGTTAGTCCTCCAGGCATCTCCTTGTTTTTGACGTACGACTTTTTTATACTGATCGAGATGGTACCTGTAATGGTTCCAAGCCTCAGGTAGTTTGGTGTTTCTAGCTTCATTGAGTTGAATGTTTCTCTTGTAGTCACCCTGAGGTTTTCTAGTTCCTGGTACCACTAAGCAGAAGTGTTGCCAGAAAAGTTTTGGAACATCTTCAGCGGGCTCGACGTCTCTTAGGACTTTATGATGGTTCCTTGGATCAAGTTGGCATATGACTCCAATTCTCGTCCATCTTTGGGTGCTTTAACTGCAACACTGCATCTTCTCGCAAGGTTATAATACGTTTACCTTTTCTCTGCTTTCTTTCGCCTATTGGAGATTGTTGCACACATTCAAAAAAGATAATCGATCAACTTGTCAATATTTAGTAAATCTTGATAAAGTAAATAATTTCAATGAAAATCCTATTGAGATCAGGAAATTCTACTGTCCGCCCTCGTTGCGAGGAGAAAAATATCGCAGTGTTGGCAGATTTATTTCTAGCTATAGTTAAAGCATGCATTCGTTGAATAGTAACAGATATTTCTGATAGAGCAAGTTATTAGGATAAATTGATAGGTATATTGATTTTTGCCTCTAAAACTCGATGCCAGGCATTTATTTTATTTTTTAATAAGATACGTTTGGTAAATTCGGTTTCATTGTGAAAAATACTGGTAAATCTGTAGCACCATTTCTAAAACACTCTGCATAGGGATTGCTTGTTGGAAAACATCTTCATTAGAATAGAAATTGCTTCATTATACACCGACAGTATACGGAGTAATTAAAGCATCGAAATATCAGCCATTGTTCAACAAAAATATTAGCAAACAATAAAACATTATTTGAAAATCAATCGAAGGTGAGATCGGTTCAATTTTTCAACAATTTCATCTACGTTTTCTCTAAGGTGATTTCTTTAAGCTACCGAACCGCAAACTCTTCACTTTAGATATCAATGGTTTGTTTTATTTTGGTAGGTAACAAAAGAATTGTTGGTAATAGAGGGCGAAACAAGTGAAGAGAGTTTTGCATACAATAAGATAGAATCTTTATTGTTTTGATGGTTTTATGTGTCTGTATAAAGACTTTATCCCTTCATGCACACTTTTCGATTGCGATTTGAAGGCACATTCGTGTCGAAATACTAATGATTTTTTATTTAATGCCAAAATAATTAGTTTGTCGGTATGTCATGTCATATTCATTTTTACTGACGTCCTCTTGAAATGCTAACGAGTTAATTTGCATTCATGATTTTGATATATAGATATTAAGAATTTGGCGAAGAACAATAGTTTAATGTCGTGGGAGCTTGATGGTGAAAAATAATTTGATGATTGACTTGTCTTACTTCATTATTTCGTAATAATGAAAAATTCTTATGCGAACATAGAATCCACCAATAAATAAATATTTAACAAGTCAATTTTCTGTTGTTCTGTTGAATTCAGAACATTCTCGTGTAAGTAAAGTTTCGGTACATTGCGGTAAACTGAATTTTGTAATTTCCTGTCAAATGTCTTTGCATACTGATTAGCCCAGTTTGTTTTCATAACGTGTTTTCAACGGAAAAAAATCGATTTAATTATTTATTATGACATTTCTGAACTTCTTAAATATTTATTTATAAAGAAAATACATAATTAAACACTAACCTAAAACGGAACACATTTTAAGCATGAGATTTGAAAAACAGACATGCCACATCGGGAGTACCTACCAAACTATTTCCTCACTGTCCATCATTTGACTTGTTTTAAGTTAAAACTCTATATCCGTATTGGCAAATCGTGCATTTCATTCGATTTTCAAACGTTTTTAATTGATTACGATCGACGAGAGTCAATGCGATAAATGCTTGTTAATTAGTTGCTAAAAGCAAAATGAAGAAATGTGAAAGTACCTCTGCGTGTCGTCTACGTCTGCGTTGAAATGTCATTCAGTCAGTGAAATTTTTCTTTTCAGCCATTTCTTTTAGAAAAAAAGTAAATTTTGCCGATTATTGAAAAGTCTTCCTATTTCGGGCTTTGACACTCGAACGTTTATTTCTGCGCCTAAGCCAAAAATGTATAAAAATATCCAACAAGTCAAATTGCTGAAAACTATTAACTGTTGTAACTATACGGGTTGCAGTTACTAGTTCTAATCTTAATGGCAGCAACATTTGGTAGCCAGATGCAACACAAGTGCCATTTTTAGCTCAATCATACCTTATCCGAAGCATGATCCCAAGACATCTGAAGAAGATAGATAAAGACTGTCGCATGCAAAATGTAGAACAAATAATATGTAGCGGCATCACGAAAGCACATAATATAATAATAGCAGGTATGATGTAACGCGAATCGCGATGCAACCTATAAATTGAAA
The DNA here is from genome assembly GCA_917834065.1 of Ceutorhynchus assimilis. NCBI lineage: Eukaryota > Metazoa > Arthropoda > Insecta > Coleoptera > Curculionidae > Ceutorhynchus > Ceutorhynchus assimilis. The sequence continues at coordinate 102,525,074 of OU892277.1, forward strand.
AGAAAGTAAAAACCCAAGAAAAGCGAGATAGATGTATGGGAACTTCTTCGCTTGAGAATCTCATATTGTGCAAACAAACTTTGGCTTTGGCTAATATCATGTTGGAATCATTATATTTCGATGATGGTATAAAGGTTAAGTTGTGTGGGTAACTTAATTTGCTACAATATGTAATTATGTTTTGAAAAGTATCTACTACCGTATTTGGCTACTTGAGATTGATGTTTCGGATTTGATTCAGTGTGTTTCATAACTATCCTAGAAACTGTAGGAATACATTTATTTTAGCAAAAGCTCCGATATGTTCTAGTTAGCCCAATTACTGCGCCTTCGCTCGAAAAGCTTCGCAGCTCTTGTAGAAATGTAATTTCGGGTGGGTCTCTAGATACCGTAAGGAAAAACAAAAGACATGGAGTAGCAGATTTGAAAAAAAGCTGGGAAACATTATTCCTCCTACATAACATCAAAAAATATATATATTTCGTTTCCTAAGCATGCTGCAATATTTCGCATGAAAATATGAATGGTGGTCTGTTTACCAGTTCAACCGTTATCCCTCAGGTCTACTTATATGCTTCGAATGAAAATTTTATCAATCACAAATTTTTCATCTCAAACTCAAAGTCGACATGGTTTTTTTCTTACCCCTGTGTTTCTATAACAGTCAAATGGTTTTAGTTATTCATCCATGTATCTATGTGACCTCCTGCTAGAAAACTTCGATGGTCTGTTGAACCCACTTAATTTTGAAATTGATTTATGATAGTCCCTATCATTGCTACCCCAATCCAATAAATAATCGCATGCCTCCAGAACCCCCGGACAATAAACAGCATGTAAAAAAATACTTTTTTTTTAAATTTTGGCAGATTTCTGTCAATGTTACAACTGCTTTTATTACGCTACGAAGAATTGCGGGTCCGCTGTTCTATGCCTCTAACTGACTTTTGATTTATTTATTTATTACATAACCCAGAGTCCTTTTCAGCCGTCGACCCGAAAAATCCCTTCGCCAAACAATGGATTTTTGGGTTTTTAGTACCCATAAACTGATGAAGAACTGTAATAATTAACATACATTAGGTGCAACTGTTGCCTCAGTTAAATTGTCTAGTTTCCAAATCCTTGCCAAAAACATGTTTCACACATTTCCACCACTTATCAGCATCTACTTCTTGAATTGCCTAGTGAAACAATTTTTCAACATCTTTTATTTTAAAACTTGAGCTTCTTCTTGCAACATATTATCTCTTGACTTGTGCCCAAATTAACTCGATGGGATTCAGTTAGTATATTTTTTTAAAATAACCAATTTTGTATTTTTGCGACAGGACTTAATTGCAGTTTTTTCTACTTTTGTGGAGTGATAGCTGGCGTCATCCATTATTATAACTGAGCCTTCGGGAATAGGTTCTATATCTCAAAATATTCCTCAATAATCCTCAAACACATCGGCATTCATATCCGCATGACCATCTTCAGTACGGTTTGATATAGAAGTTGGCAGCAACCTTCTAAAAACCCATTCTCACCGCCGATATGGGTGATAATTATTCTTTCTCCCTTTCCTGTTGGTGGAGGTATACCAGTTGACCATCCTTCGTTTTTATCTTGCCGCATTTTTTTAACAGTACCTATACCCTGGATTTATCTATGTTTCGCCAAGGTGAAAAAATTGTCTATTTTCTTCACAGTACCTTTTAATTTTTGTAAAGTAGTCTCTTCTTCAGAAGCCTACTTCGTCGTTTTTGAATTTGACGTAAAATTATGATTATGTCAGAAGGATATTCGGTAAGAAATTTTTTGTCAAACAAAGTCGATAACTAGACCTATACCTACATAAAAATTTTGTTTTGGTGGAAAAGGTCGCGTAGTTTCGAAACTTGGCAAGAAGATAGACTTATAGGTCCTTAACATGCACTCAAGTTTGCGACCTCATGCGACTGCCGCTCGCGCCGCCATCTTGAAAAAATGGCGGTCAAAATCAGATTTTGGCTTATAAGTTGGTTCCTGTAAGTTTTAGGGAAAAAAGTTTCGAGAAGAAGTTCAAGAAAATAAAATTTCCTACAAAATAGCTATTTAAACTTTTCTGATCAGGCGAAAAGTTTTCGAGTTACCGGATCGAACATTAGCATGAATTTTTCAAAATCTTGTATAAGCTCTATTTACATGTCATTTTTTACACATTATGTATGATTCAAACTACCTAAAGATAAATAATGGAAACATAGGTTATCAACTCGTTTCCACACCACCCAGGAAGTAGAGCTGACCGGCGCGTTTTTTTTTAACGTGGTATCCCAGCGTAGGCCTATTCCACAATTCAAACACGTTCGCTGCGACCTATTAAAATTGAAACTTGACCCGGTGGCTGATGTGATTTTTTTGAATTTTTTGCCTCTAACCTACGCTGGGATACCACGTTAAAAAAAAAAACGCGCCAGTCAGCTCTACTTCCTGGGTGGTGTGGTGTGGAAACGAGTTGATAACCTATGTTTCCATTATTTAACTTTAGGTAGTTTGAATCATACATAATGTGTACAAAATGACATGTAAATACAACTTATATGAGATTTTGAAAAATTCATGCTAATGTTCGGTCCTTTAACTCGGAAACTATTCGTCTGATCAAAAAAGTTTACATAGCTATTTTGTATAAAATTTTATTTTCTTAAACTTCTACTTGAAACTTTTTCCACAGACCTTGTAAGGAGGTGAAGAGCAGATTTCAGAGTTTAAGTGGCCAAAGGTGAGGCTCACAATTCAGCCCAGAAACGGCAGGAGAAGAAGTTCTTTTGACTTATTTTTTACAATCTTTCATAATACCTGACCAGCTGTCAGATAGTGACCTGACTGAACATAATCAAAAAGTATAGGTAAAGAATTTTGAAATGCTCTGATGTCAAAATTTAGAAAAATTGATGTTCTTTAAGATGGAAATTGCTTTTTTAGCTGCGTAAGCGAACACCTTAGGAGATTACAAGTCAATTTTTGTCCTTCTGACCTTCGTATCCAAGCTTCTGAATATATTTTTGTTCACTGGTAAGATTTAGCATGTTTTGTTCATCATGAAAATTTGAACAAAGAGGACTACAAAGCTTCGATGCAAACTAATGGTTCTTTTGCAACTTCAGTCGAAGTTCTTGCTATTTCAGAACTTTACAAGTTTAATTTTAAGATTTTCCGACCACCTACGACATCCGCTGAAGACTATATTTTGTTATTTTCATCTAGCCCAACCTCAATAGGCAAAACAATTTTTAAAAATTCTATTGCTTTACTTTTTTCTGGAAGCCCTGATGCCATTACTTCTTTGGTGCTACGAAAATTTAGAACACTTCACCTGTAAACTATGTCACAAATGGTTCAAGAGTCAAAAAGGATTGAACATTTATTTTTCAAGATGCCATAGAAGTTTTGGTCAACATTGAATTTATCCATATGCATCTCTTGGTGAAATAGACGTTTCTCCAGAAAATTCTCAATGTTCCCTGTGTAAAAAGTTTTTATGTGGCGATGGCGATCTAAAGCTTCACTTAAAAGTAACACATAAGGGCCGATTTCTCAATAGCAGGTCACCTCCGGGTTAAGGTTACTCCAAGGTAAACATTGCAATTTGACACGTTGTACCCTGGAGTTAAAACCAACGCGGGGGTGGTGACTCGCTATTGAGAAACCGGCCCTAATGTTGGATAAAATAGAAAATATCTCCAACAACATTGATAGCAGTACCTACCTTAAATGACAATTTTTGAAATTTCAACAAATTCAATTTGCGATTTTCTATCCTTATTTCGAAAAAATACCCCAATACTAGCACGAATTCCGAAAAGTGCGAGTAGATGTTTTGTTCAAGAATTTAATGATTTAGTAAAAAATTGTTCGTAGGAAAATTCTATCTTGGCTTGGATCAACTTGTTAGTTTTCCCGTATGCTGCCCTTCGTGTTCCAGACAAATCAAATTCGGAAAAATCCTTCACGTTTTTATGCAAACAAAATTTAATTATTTGGCAAACGAACAGTTCCTTGTTTAATTCAAAAATATCTTCCCAATGATACCAGAAACTCAAAAAGAAATCAAAAAATAAATTCATACAATTTGGCTAGAAAAGTAGATCAGAAACTTCCTTTTGGAGATGTCCAAGGTGCCATACCTCTTCTGTGTAATAATGATACCTTGGCCCATGAATGACGATTCCACTTATGAAAAACTTCAAGGAAAACATACTGCTCCTAATGTTAATAGTAGCGATATTAACAATATCCCAGCAGCAAATCTTATCCGTGATGTAAATGAAATTGAAAATTGCCAAAGGAAATCAAATTAGAAATTTCATCTTTTAAGCCTGGCTCTGCAGGAGGAATTGACTCGCTCAGCCCGCACCACCTAAAAGATTTGACAAACGAAGCCTTAGGAGAACATCTTGCCTTGTTCAAAATTTATGATGAAATGATAATTGAGAATGAACTTTCTTTTGAGATTAGGCCAGTTTTCTTTGGAGCAACGCTTTGTGCACTAAGGAAAAAGGACCACGGACTTCGCCCAATTACTGTGGGTTGTACCCTTAGAAGGCTTGCTGCTAAAATTGTGTGTTCAAGGATAGGTGAGGTCCTAGGTAATTATTTACGCCCAATTCAACTAGGTTTTAACACAAAATGCGGTATAGAAGCTGCTGTTTATGCGATCCGTCGATTTATTTCATTTAATCATCAAACTCCGAAATATTTGTAAAAAATAGATTTTGTAAACGCATTCAATATGGTTTCTAGAATTTCACTTTTATCGAAAGTATGTATCTAACGTTATTCCAGATTTCTACAATTTTGTTTATCAATCATACTTCAATCCCTCATTATACTTTCTTTAAATGATCGTACTATTTTATTCCAACGTGGTGTACAACAAGGAGACCCACTAGGCCCAGCATTGTTTTCATTCAATTTAATTTTACATCCAATAGTCCAATGTGATTGAAAATTGTGTTGCATTGGTAAGATGGTAGACATTAATAAAATTACTTATTAAATCACTATTTATACAGCCCTTATTACTACCAAAAAGAGGCGAGTTAAAGTCCCCTAAGAATAAAATATCAACATTTGTACTTAAAAAATCAAAAACTAAAAAAAACTAGACATAATCATCATAACAACTATTTGGAGGAATATATGTAACACACAAATAAAATAACAATTTCTTAAATTTAACTTTTAGCAGTAAGTACTCAATATTACCACTAATATTAATTTGAATTGGTTCGACTTTAAATTTCTTTTTTATTGCTAGCAAGACACCACCTCCTCGGGTTTTTTCATTAGATCTGTCTTTTCTATGAATTGTATAGCAATTATCAACTAGTTCAGCATTTTTCACACTTTCCGTTAACCATGACTGGGTGACTGCTATGCATCATAATCTTCTACTGTAACGGCAGTGAAAAACTCATGGCATTTGGTCCTCAAACCCCATACATTTTGATAATATATATTTAATTGTGAATTCTTACTTGGGGAGTTCCTCCTGTTCGTGCCTGCACTTATTTGTGAGGGTTCACCTGGGGAATGGCACCCTCCTCCTCTGGAAAACCGAAACACTAGTGCTCCACTCGGCCATGCCTCACGTTTTCATGCTCTCCTAAAGTCTTCCTGTCTAATAGTGACTTTCATTGACGAGTAAGAGTCTGGATGCCTAGACTCATGCTCTTCGCAAATAACATCTGAAAAGTTTGGCTGAAGAAATGCCCTAAGTTGATCAGGCTTGGTCCTTGGGTCTAGCCTTGTCACATGCAGAGGGACATACTTGGATACAGTTTTGATTTGGGAATTCTCCTGATTTTTGCCTACAATAAACCTTCGATTTGAACGGTTTCTCACCTGCTTCTACCCAGAGTTGTCATTTACTGACATTTCGCTATTCAACTGCTGAATTTCCTCCATTTTAGTGACTGTTTGTGCTTGCATAACAGCTGAATTGACTTGCTGCACTGAAATTGCAGCAGGATGTTTTTCTTTTTGTTTAATGTAGGATGATTTTGAGGACATTTGTAGGTTAGGAGAATTGTTTTGCTGTGTGATTCTCGCATAAGTCACAACAGGAACAGCTGTGCAATCTGCTTCTATTGCTTCTGCTACTGCTACACTGTTGCCACATTGACTTTCCAAGTTTTTTGGTTTTTGAATTTTTCTGGATAATGTATCAAGTTTTTCCTCCAGCAACTGTATGTTTTTATACAGGAGAGCTTCTTTGGCCTTTAGCTTTGAGATAATCGTGTCCTTGCCTCTCAATATATCATTTTTGGCTTCCAACAACTCGTTGGTGTGGGCATCGTTTTTCATAACCTCAACTTCGTTGGAACAACATTTGACTAAATTATTTTTTCCCACTGCTACCAGACCTGCCACCCGAGGGGCACAGGATGTATGGAATACACATTCATAGTTAACACACTTTGAAATAGTACTAACAATAGATTTCTGGGAATATTTGCAATTTTTTGAAGAGCTCTTATCTGCATCTTCATTACCCAGCAGCCAGAATATAACCAATAGTAATTTTAATTTTTCTGCTTGGTCATTTTGTAAATTACCAGTAAAATATGGAGCATTAGGCATAAGAGACATTTCATCTCTATGTCTGTCTGTATGCTTCAAACAATGACGTTTCAATTATAATTAAAACAATTCTTCCTCCTTCCATTCAAAATTATCAGGATGTGTGTTATTCTGAAGCTTGTCAAAATTGGTCCAACTTTTGCGAAAATAAAATTTCTCCTATTTATTTTTGTTGTCTTAATGACACAATAAAACGCGCTTTAGTTTTCGCAAATCCCTCACAAATGATGTAGTATGTTCCTATACCTAAATAGTAAGGTTTCGGAAATACAAGCAATTTTCTGTTAGAATTGGATTATTTTGGGATATTTGTCTAATGGCGCTTCCGATTGGTAGATTTAATTCGCACTGAGTGCATTTCCATCTCTTTCTCTCAGCCTGTTGAAGAAACAGATAGAAATATATTTTCTTTGCACTTATTCTACCAACCGAAAACGCCATTGAATAGCTATGAAATGTCACGATTACTCACGATGGAACATATTAGGTAAATCAAACCATGTGATTTTCTACAATGAAGGGATATGGCAAATACTGAAATCATGATTTTCATCAAGGATTGAAAACAAATGCATGACATGGTCCAATTTCCACAATGTGTCATGCGCAAAAATATTGTCATTGTTGTGTTTTTGTCTCTTCCCTACTCACGATGTTTTTGACAATTTAATTCAATGACGTCACAAAAGTCTTACCATAGGCATCTAAGGAAGTTACCATATGCATCTATGAAAGTTGGGAAATCGCGTGGTTTGGATCACCTAATATGTTTCATCGTGACATTTAATAGCTATTCAATGGCTTTTCCGTGCATATTTTGTAATATACAGGGTGCTCCATTTCAAAAAGTGCATTTTTCATCTTTTTTTGTACCTGGCAGCACAATTACTAATTTTGACCAACCCTGTATCATGTAGAACAAATTTTCTTAATCAAAAGTAATATGCAGGACTTCCCTAAGCTATCACCAAAATTTGAACTTTCTACGAATCTCAGTGACGTAGCAATACAAACTTAACAAGAGCTATGTTTTGAAGAAAAAATAAAGGAATTAAATAATGAGTCGAAAATCACTAGAGATAGGTATAGATAGGACAGTATTATAATCGGAAAGTAATAACGGAACGAAAAATGCAATAATATACAAGGTGTCCCATTTAAAATATCAAACTTTATATTACTTTTTGGTACCTATAAGCGGAATCGCCGCATCGTTGAAATTATTTTAGAATTATATATCAGGAGCAATTACTTGGGCATGCAAATTTTCAAAAACATCCAACATTCCGTTCTCCATAAACGTCTAACCAACCATCGACTATCAATCACCCTGTATATAATTTTTCTCAATTTACTTGTGAATCAACAATCAACCTCCACCTTTCAATTCTTTTTTCGAACTTCTAAAAAATTCTGATGCAAAAATATACAGAAATATTACCTACTGTTTTTAAGAAAAAAAGTTGTTATATAGGTACGCCAATGAACTACTTTTAAATTAAATTAAATGCATTCTGACCAAAACAGAGTATAGTTGCTATTTATCCTTACGAACATCTGACTCCCAAGACTGATTTCCTCATTGATCCCAGATCTAGATTTTCTTTTAAAATCTTCGAGTCTTAATTTTAGCACGCTAAATATGGTGTTAGGATAGAAGAATTGAAAAACTTAAGATGAATGATGAAACTATTCTGGTTGTAACTTAGAACATCCAGTAAATACCTACCATGCCAATTATCTCTGTTTTGGTCAAGATTTTTTGGATTTCTGGCGCTAGTTGATAGCATTTTTTGTATTTATTTTCCTTTTAGGTTTTTTAACAAAAATGTACGGGCTTGACAGCCGCTTTAGTAAAAACAAAGTAAATAGAATATACCTAAGTTGAAGAGGTGTTTTCATTCGGGCTTAATGACTGTCGTAAGTTGGAATTTCTTCTGACGTTTCGCTATCACGCCTGCATACATTTCCGACTCTGGTAAATTGTATTTATACCCGAGTGGCTATGGTGGAGAAGAATATAAGTTATGTTTTTCCAAATACCGATAAGATTTTCATTTAGATTTACCATATCTATAAAATAGACTTGTTTTTCATGTAACGCAATCAGAATACAGTGATTAACACCGAAAGATATCTGCAAAATGAGCAATTTTGAAACAACTTGTGCTAGTATTTAACACCTGTTTTATTGCTAGCATTTTAAACTAGAATAACCACGTAATAAAATTATCAGATTGACGACTTTTTTGTCTAAAAATAGGCAATAGAACCACATAAATGAGAGGCAACAAGGCGATCTTTAGCTGACAATATAAAGTGAACGCCTAAACAAACAAAATTTACACTTTTAGCAGCAAGTTTGTTTTGCATAATAAGTATCAAGATTTGTTTTTTTAAAATTTTATGTCAATGGGATTTTGACTGTTCATTATTGTGTATTGCAAACAATTCACTTTGGAGTTCATTATTTGATGAGATTATCATTATTTTCATCTAAAACATTTAATTTATCCTTTAAAATTTCTAAACAATAAATCTTCCAGCTTGCTCAATGCGTTTCTGACAAATTAATTTGAACATCACGCGTAACAAAATTTGATACAAAACCGTTCAACAGCCGTATTACTTCGTGAGATTTAATTATAACGAAATACATTGGCTTTATTATTGAAATCTTAATGGTAAATTATGATTTTGTAATTGAGTTACCAAATAAATAAAATAAAATGACATTTTAGTTAAAAGTCGTGCGTAGCATTATATTTTCTGTTGAAAAGTTATAATTTAATATGTGGATCGTACATAGTGGTCTCAAATTCTACAGACAATTCAATGTTTGGTAGAGTGACTGGACTGCCCTTGGGTTATATGACAATGGATGAGTGTAATTAGAATAAATACAGAAACTTTATCTCTGAATCTCTGGATAGAAACAGCGAGTTTAGAACAATATAAATTATGCGGTGAAAAATAAGAAGCGATAAATCAGGCGAGATACTAAAACACCTTATTTGCTTATTTACAATGCGATTTAGGATATGAGTTTTCTTTTCACCCAAATCAGGCCTAAGATAAAAAAAAAAAGTAGTTTTTCGGTTACCTACTGATTTTTGTTGATGCAGGAACATTGTGAAGTGTTTTTCAATTCGCAAAACAGTGTTATTTTTATTTATTCTTATCAAGTATAAAAATTAACCAATTTATGAAGAGTTAAACTCATCCTTATATCATGTTTTAATAACACTTGTTATATGCTATTTAACAGCAACAAATCTTTTTGTAATAAAAACCCTGAGATAAATGATTATATACCTTCTAACTTAATATTTATTACGTAAACAGGCAATCTAAAATTAACCTTCTCACTAAAACTAGTACTTTACCTTTAAATTCATAATTTATTTCTAACCAGTTTATTACCGTGATAAATAAAGTAAAATGTGATGATTTATATCTTTGAAATATTTTGTAATTACAATGTTGTACTTTCTTTTGCTTTATTGCCTAGAACGTTTTTGACAATATTAGTATGATTAAGTTTAATCGTTGTACAATTATGCCATTTTCTTCTGCAATGGTCAAGTAATTTCTCTTGCCTTGCATCTTGACAAGGAAAGATTGAAATCTTTAGTTGGTTATAGTTTGAGATAAGTTTTAATGGCCTCTCTTTGTCCAGGTGTATGACCTGAAAAGATTAGGGTATATAGCATGAAATTTTTTAAATCGGTTGAAACAAGTTGAAAACTGCAGTATTTTTACGGGCCTGGATTTCACTTTCCATTCCAAGGTTTCCATTTTATTGTCCATTTTGATTGTCCGTTCAGTGATTGATTTTCTGTCTTCCTTAAGCTCCTTATTTTATTCCGTCCATTGCCTGATGAGGTTGTTTCTTCTGATCACATATTTGTTATTTGTCTTTTGCTTATCAATACTTGTTTGCTTATTTTGTCTTTGCATAATTCTTGATAATATTCTTTGGCCAATGTGGTGTTTTCTTTTCTGTCGTGTGTTATATTATAAACATCGGACTTTTTTATAACTGGTTTATGTTAAGGTTTATTTTCCCTTTTAGTTTGAGCTTTTGTTCTATTTAATTGTTTCTTTATTTTATTTTATATTATTTTATTATGTTGTATTTCGTATATTTTGCTTTATTTGCAAGCGATTATTTAGGTTTATGAGTTGTTGCGTTTCATCACTAATTGTTTTTTATGTTTCATCCGTTTTGTCGTACTTACATGTTGCATGACATCTGTTATTTTCTCATTGATTTCGTCTATCTTGTCGTTTTTTCCTACTTTGCTGTACTAGGTATTGGTTCTTTTGCAGTTCCTGTTCATAAATCTTTGTTCTTTCTCTTGAAAGATCATGGTCAATGTCTTGTTTAGTTGTCCTTGATCCTTGCGCGTTGGAAATGAATTAACCACAGTTACATCCATAATAATTGTAGATTGTACATTGCTTTTGGAGTCGTTACAGCTTGTTCCAGCCGCTCAAGTACTGTTACCTTTCCAGATATCTTGTGCGTGACTCTGCTTCTAGTTGGTGTTCAAAATTTGTAGGCTTCTCCCAAAGGAGGCCAGCTTCTATCGGACCAGTACCTCAGCTTGAAATATTGTGAGCGTTTTACCCATTACTGGGTAGAGAAGTTTGGTCCAATTATTCCGACTCCTTCCGTTAGCTTCGAACCATTTCTGTCCCACAATGATGCGTTATCCGCTTGCGGTAGCTTTTGCGTTCTTTCATGATATCAAATATCAAAGTCCAGTGATGTTATCATGTGATTTGTTGGCTTACTTTGGCACTCGAGCTTTATAGATTGAAGGATGCATAAGTGGCCGTTCAGATCAGCAGATTTAAATCTTTTGTATCTAGAATAGTCTAGAGGCTTCTATTCTTGCTTCTTTTTCCACACATAAATGAAGAGGAGGCATGGTCAGCGGTGCCTCTAAGGCTGCGGTGAAACAGATTGACATTGCTCCCGTCATTCTTAGACAGATTAACCTTTGTACTTTACGTATACTGTTCTGTGCAGTAAGTTCAGTCTTTGGCCACTATACCAACAAGATGTAGGTGACAATGGGTCTGACAACCGTTTGGTAAATCTAATGTACCATTTTTGTTCTTATCCCCCATGTTTTTTCGTTAAGTTTGTGGCCTGATCAAATATTCGCCGTAGCTCGTGACATTGATTTATTCAGATAGTTGTTCCAAGTAAGTTTGCGGACCTCAACTTCATCCGGAGGAGATAATTGAGTGCTGTTAAGAGTGGTAGATCCAGCTTCCTTTTTTTCGTAAACGGAACTAAGGTTGTTTTGCTGGGATTTATAGGAAGTCCTTCTTCCTCGCTCCAGTTTTTGATTACATTCAAAGCACTTTGCATTCGGCCTGCGAAAGGACACCACCTTGTGGGCAATCTTTAACCGTGGTGACAGTAACTGCTTTTGCGATACTGAGTGATGTTTTAGCAAGGCTTCTATCATAGTAACTTCTGTCCGTCCTATAACCGAAGCTTCTACCCCCTATCCTGAAGAACTTTTTGATAGATCTGTGTGAGGTGTTATCAAAGGCACCCTGTATATCTGTAAAAGCTGCAAGAATGATTTTTTTTTGCCTCGAGTGCCTTTTCTATGTCTGTTACTAGACAATGAAGTGCACTTGTTGTGGATTTGCCTTTTTGGTAGGCAAATTGCTTTGGATGAAGCGGTCTGCTGTTTAGAGTTTCGCTTCTGATATATTAGTCTATTGCTTGTTACATATCTAGGAGATATCTGCAACTAACAAATAACAACAACAACTGTTCAGATAGATAATATGTTAGGTCAACAATTATCAATAGTTAGCAACCAGTAACCAGTAAAATATAGTTTGATTAATTGTTAGAAAAATTGTCAGAGTTCTGTTCTATGGTCAGAGTTAGTTAGTCTATGTTCAGTGTGCGTAATTATTATTAAAATCTTGAACGCAAACGTATTAGCGAAGAGTATCAATTCATTTACCCTATAACTTTAATAGGTTATGGGCCCAGTCCATGCAAATTGAAAAGTACCTCAGTGAAAGTATTTTTGTGAGACTGTTTCAATCAATAGTGTTTTGTAGTAGATAGACACCAAACAAGGTTGGTTGAGAACAATGTCGGGCTTTGGTTCAGTAACCGTGCCTCTACTTGAAGCAAACAACTTCAACAATTGGCTGTTTCGAATAATGACCATTTTAAAACGTGAACAATGTGACGAAGTGATAGAAAACCCTGAGCCTGGCCAAACCGTCACCACAGCAGAAAAAATAGCCTGGAAAAAGATGGACAGTAAATCACAATAGATAATTGTACAAGGTGTGTCAGACAAACATTTGAACATAATTAAAGACTGCGAAACTTCTGAAGGTGTTTTTGTTAGATCAAGTTCTTTTACAAAACTGTCAGTATGGAGAAAACTCATAAATTAAAAATCAATTACAAATGAAAAGCTAGAGGATCAGTTTTGACACAATTATGAGAGAGTTAAAAGAGCATGGATCGAATTGGAGTGGAAGCGATAAAGTATGTCACGTCACCTACTCTTGTCACTACCCTCAAAATATGACACCGTAGTGACTGCTTTGGATACTGTATCAAATATCACATTGGATTTTGTGAAAGCTAGATTACTAGAGAAAGAGTTAAAAATATAGTAAAAACGAGAATATAATAATGAAGGGAGTGAAGCAAGCTTCAAAGCATCAGGCATATGATGTTTTAAATATGGTAGTTTGGATCGATTTCTGGCAAAGTGCCCAAGACGGGTGCCATATAGGAGAAGGTCAAATTATAGAGGCCGAGGATTCAGAAATGGTCGAGGAAATAATAGATTTGGTGATAGAAATAGTGGTTTTATGAATAGAAATCAAAGTCAAGATCATAGACATCAGGCAAATGAAGCGAAAGAGGAAGTACAGCTGTACGCAGCAAATTTATGTACAGACATGGAAGGTAAAATATCTTTTGTAAGATTCTGGAGCAAGTAATCATTTTGTCACTTGTTCAATTGAAAGATACATGATTAATGCCAAAATTTTGAAAAATTCAGTGTCAATATACATAGCTAACGGAGCAATTTTAAAAACTAACAAGATGGGGACTTTGAAATGTTTGTGTAATGATCAAGAAATGTCTATTGACGCTCTTATTGTACCAGGCATCAAGTATAATCTACTCTAAGCATCAAATTTAACATCGCTTGGTCACTAAATCATAGTTGAAAAGGACAAATTGCAAATAAGTGGAAAAAATTTCTACAAAAATGGACTAACTACTGACAACTTAGTGGATAAAGAAGAATTTGGTAATATCGCAGTCGATAATTTTTGACATAAAAGACTACGACATGCAGGTAAAGTACCTCTCAAGCAGCTAGGGCTACCAATCGAAGACAAAATTTGCTCAACATGTTTCGAAGGAGAAGGAACTACACCTTTTCCATAAGTATTTCAGAATGTATCACTTGTATTTCAGATTCGTGAATTCTATTTCAGAATACGTCAATTGTATTCCAGTTGTGCGAGTTTAATTTCAGAAAGTGTTATTTGTATTTCAACTTTGTCAGTTGTAGTTCCGAAAACGTCATTTGTGTTTCAGTTTGGTCAGTTGTATTTCAGAAAAAGTCATTCGTATTTCAGTTTGGTCACTTGTATTTCAGAAAACGTCATTTGTGTTTCAGATTATTTATTTGTAGATCAGAAATTGTAAATTGTATTTCCGAATTCGTCAAATGTATTTCAGATGTTATCAATGTATTTTATCAAATGAAATTTATAATGGTTCACCTTGCTTGTGTTGATTTGGGGAAATCTGTTCTTATATTCTTAGGTATTATCTGAAATACAACTGATGATTTCTGATCTACATTTGACAAATTCGAAAATATAATTCACGCTTTTTGAAATACATTCAACGAATCTTGATTACAATTGACGCTTTCCGAAATAAAATTAACTAATCTGAAATACGTTTGATGCTTTCTGAAATAAAATATACTAGTCTGAAATACAATTGACCCTTTCCGAAATAAAATTGAATAATCTGAAATACAATTGACGCTTTCCGAAATACAATTTACTAATCTAAATTGCAATTGACACTTTCTGAAATTAAACTGACGGTCTCTGAAATACATATTATAGAAAAGGTGTAGATGCCCATTCAAGGAATCGGCACAACGAATAAAGAAAAGAGGTGAGCTTGTACATGCGACGTTTGTCGTCCATTTGAAGGAGCAAAATATTTCCAAACAATTATAGATGATTTTCCACATTTTGTGGTAATTGAATTGCAAAATCCAAAGATGAGGCTGATGAAAACTTAATGGAGTATACAAACGAAGTAGAAAGACAACATAATCTAAAAGTTAAAGCTTTCAGACTTGATAATAGAGGTGAATTTGTTTCAGATTTAAAGAATATTGCAAGAAAAGAAGAATAATATTAGAATATACTATGCCATACACTCTTCAAGAAAATGGGTCTGCAGAGAGGATGAATAGGACGTCCTTCTAGATAAAATAAGAATTATAGAATCAGCAATACCAAAACAGTTTTAGAGTGAAGCTTTAAAATGCTCAGTATGAGCTGAATGGATTACCAACCAAAGCGCTACTTAGAGGCACTACACCTTCAGCAATCTGGCATGGAAGAAACGACTTGAGTAAACTCAAGGTCTTTGGATTTCGTAAATGGTACACAGTATTGCAAGAAGGTAACAAGTTAGATCAGGGAGCAGAGAAAGCAGTGATGGTTGGATATTGCGGCGGTTGTTACAGACTATGGCTACCAAATGAGGAGAAATGAATAAGGTCAAGAGACGTTCGTTTCGATGAGAGCATTATGGAATATGAGTCAAAAATCACTAATGAAATTCCAGAAAAATCTTTGGAACAGGAAACAATAATTCATTTCTTCAAAGAAGACAAAACAAATGAAAGTGAGAGGAGAAAATATTCAAGAATAAGATTAAATTGAAAAACAAACAGTAACCAAAATTCAAGTGATGAATATGTAGTAGACATTATTGTAGCATCAACAGAGACAATAGCTAAATCTGGAAAGATGGTGAGGATAGCCAAATCGATGAATGATTATCAAATTCATACTGCTTATTGGTTATTATCAGAGATCAATGACGAACCCAAACGTGACAAGGAGGCAAGTGAAATACCTGAATGGAAAGAATCAATAAATAAAGAATTAAGTTCTCATAAAAAAATGGAAGCTTGGTACCCAGCAAAGTTGCCAGAGGGTCAATCTGCAATTGATACGTGGTGGATATTTAAAATTAAAGAAGACGGAACAAGAAAAGCACGACTGGTTGCTCAAGGTTTTCAAGTGAAGTATGATGAGGGTGATGAATTCACTTATGTTCTTGTGTGCAGATTATCCACAATAAGAATATCAATATCTGTATGTGTACAAAATGATTGGAAGTTCCACCAAATAGACGTGCCAACAGCATTTTTGAACGGGATTTTGGAGAATAATGTATTCATAAAAGTTCCAGAGCGGTGGGGTATATAGCATACCCCAGACGATCTTTCTATCCTTGCATTTTCCAAATTTGAGTACCTACGTGACGCCAGCTAGAGTCCCGTAGCTCAAGATATTGTGTTGATCTACATATTAGAATAACACCCACTGCCAAATATTGTATCAGTATTGAATTAGGCCACACTGATCGTGTAACTATTTTCTCCAAATGATTTCTGGAGAAGTAGGCAAGCAAGATATGTTATTTCTATCAATTTTTCGCTCATGATACATTTTTCTATGTAGTAATAATCCGATATTATGTTATACGAGGCAGAGCAAGTTCATTTGCGAAAACTATGGGAATAGGCAGATAGAGAAAAATCCTCGCCTGCCCAGAGTTTTGAGACCCATTGATTCAAAATAAAAATCAGCCAGGTCTCATGGAAAACCAGAACAAACGAAGAAGAGTATCATCAAGATGTATGATTTGTCCTCGAGCAAAAGACAGGAAGATATTTTACTGCTGTCAGAAATGTGGGACATCCAATATGCATGGAACATGCAAATTTATTTTGTCAAAACTGCATCGACTTTGATGCCGCCTAAAGTTTTATATATTCACTCTTTTAGGATAATTTTTTCAACACGATAATGACGTCAGAATCAGCGTCAGAAAACGGGTGTACGTCATACCTGAACCAATGACGACGTTTACGTTGTCAGTTGTGCGTCGCGTACTATCCTAACAAACCGTACCTTTAGTGTTTGCGCTGCTTTGCCAAATTTTAAGTTTCTTTGAGCTTCTTCTGGAGCATCAGGGACTTGAGCAGTGTCTTAAGGGTCCAGTGTACCACGAAGTCGTGCCTTGTTGTTGTTGAGCTTGTAGTACATGCACAGGCAACGTGATACAAACTTTCCTCAGATTTGCAACCCTTTATGCATCTTATCCTCGCTAATGAATTTGATCCCAAGCCATGCAGCTGTTATTCCGAAGCACCCATCAGTACACTTAGTCCCCAGCATCCATATGTGGTGATTGGTAGGTTGGGAGCTCAATTCCATATTTTTCTTTTAGGACGTTCCTACCATATAGCATGTTTTGTGACCATTCTTGTTCCATCATTTTGTAGTACCTTTCTTTGATTTTACCAAATACTACTTGGCAACATTTTTTGTCTTCATATTCTGCCAGGTTAGTAGTTTGAAATCGTCTGAATGATTTTATTCAACCCCATAGAAAAAAACAATCACTCATGAAAGGCCATACCAAATAATTGACCTACGGGCCAGAGAAAGGTTAAAGCGTCACTGAAACTAGCCTGTCATGGAAAATGTCCCTTATAGAAGATTAATATGCAGTTTGATGTATTTATCACTGGTTTCTAGACCGGACATTGCTTTCAGTGTTGGCTACCTGAGCCGATTTTTAGACAAACCAACAACAAGTACGTGGAACGCAGGAAAAAAAACTTCGTTACCTATATGTGACCAATAAATATGGACCAAAATTTTAAGAATTCGAAGCGGTTCATCCTCTGCCTTTGGTATGAATGTCACGCCAGCCTCACTGCAGGCTAGTGAAACGTAACTCAGAGTGAAGCCAGATGTGAATATAATTTGGAGGTGTACCTTTAGGATATTGTAATCCAGGTGGGAAAAAATCCGAGTTAAATTCGATGCATAATATGGCCATTAGTCGCAAACTCGCTTCTTTGTGGTGATGCATTATCTCGAAACATGCATGTAGGACAAGAAATCTGTCGTAAAGTAAGGAGTCCGCGAAAACTCGATGCCTTGAATAATTATAATGATGCATCTCTTCCAGATTAAATATTTCCCAAATTGTGCATTTGACGTGAGTTTGTATCGACTGCTTTTTTACAAATTCTGCTAAAATCTCGATTTTCCGGTATAATACTTTATTGCACAGATTTGGTAAATTTAAAACATCTGATAGATTTCAATGCTAAGATTCATATTCTAATTTACTTCGAATTTGCTGCAGAGTTTACTATAAGACATTTGGATTCGGATGAGTAACCCAAAGCCACATCTTTATTATTATTTTAAAACGTTTGCATTGGATATATGTAATTAAAAGAGAATTGCTTATTCGAATTTAAGCTTAATTTTTTTACATAATACATAATTGATAATTAAAATCATTACCTAAATACTGAAGCAACGGTTACTTGTTAATTGGGCATATAAAAATGAGAGAAAAGTAAATTGGACTTTTATTATCCTCATTTTTATGCTATAGGCTTATCCAACATTCGTCTGCCTTAATGGTTCAGCATAATATGTGGTGGTTATTGGTATTCATTCGCGTTACTTCCTCGATTATACATTAAATGTGTCTTGCTCGACTTTCGTTTTTGCCAGTCAGGCACCTTATCTGACACGATCTGATTATTCTGTTGCAGGAGTTACGTTTGCGTTTTAAACCTTCAATTGATCGCTATTACAAATTGATATTGGCCGGTCAACTTGTTTAAACGTAATGTAATGGTAGTAACAGTTAGCAAGACAGATGCAAATTTTTTTTGTTCATTTCCGAATGGGATTTCAAAAATAACTATGGGGCATTAAAACCGTAAGAGTACTTTGTTAGCACTTTCAAATTTTTAGTATCTACCTTATAGTCATCTCAGTTATCATAAAATTTGGGATTGACGAGTTACAAGTACATACAAAGTAGGTACCTATTTCATAAGACTCTCTAAGCTAAGCTATAATTTTTATCTTTCACTTTCCAATAGAATCTTTGGTAATCAAAGAACAAAATATTTTGTTGCAAAAGAAAAATCAGCCAATATTATCATCTATACCAGATAGAGAATTAAAAGAATTATCACTTGGGACTAGGTACCTTTAGTTTTCTCTCATCTTGCAAAGTAAGAAAAGGCAGGCAATATTAGATATATTTTCAGAAGCGCTAGAAGATGATAACTGCACCAC